>JAXGFM010000002.1:5000000-7500000 GCA_039880935.1 Streptanthus diversifolius
CAATATTAGACTTTGGTTTATAATAAATTATTTCACATATGAATGATTGAAACAATTTTATTCTGTATTTATTATTAGTTTGAGCATACTAGCCATTATAATTATACATTTCATTAGTTTTAATCCATGTATAATTTTATGTCTCATACATTTGATATATTTTTATAGATATTATTTTACATATAATTTAAATAAATAAGTTAAATGCAAATAAAATACTAAGATGATATTATAATTTTTTAGTTTTGTTATATAATTTGAATTTTTAGTTATAAATTAATATTGCAATTTTATGTTTTATTTTTTATGTAATTTCATGTGTTAATATAATATTTTATATATTAATATTTTCTGTAATAAATTTTGATGTATGTATTATAATTATTTAAATGTTTTATGATATAAGGTAATTATTGTAAATAGTAAGGACTTCAATGAAAATATAAAAAATTTAAATTATTTTTGAATTTACTTTTTGGAGACGAACAGCCTTAAACCTCAAATTTAAAATTTGGAAAACTTAAAAAATGAAGTTTTTTAGATGTTCTTGGAATGAATATATTATAAGTTATCAAATAGTTTGATGTTTTGTGATAAAGATTCCGTAAAAGTAGATGTATCAAAATAGATAAATCAAATCAAACCATAACTCAATAAATTTAGAGGTAAATGATTAATGGGTTGACTCAACTTATTTAAAAATTGGTCTAAGTCAAACCATAAACCATTTAATTTTATGAATTATTGGTTAAATGAGTTAACTCATTATATAACTAAAAAATAAAAAATAATAGAAAAACAATAATAATCATAATAATAATAATAATCACCATAATCATCAGCACCATCATCATAATTATCATTATCATCATCATCACTATCATCATCATTATCATTAACACCATCATCATTATTATCATCATCATCATTATTATTATTATTATTATCATCATCATCATCATTATCATCATCATCATTATTATTATCATCATCACCATTATCATCATCATCATTATCACCATCATCACCACCATCACTAGCATTATCATCATCATAACCACCATCATCACCATTACCATCACCAATTTTTGACAAAATATTTGTGGATTCGTAATTTTTAACAAAAAAAAAATACATATTTATCTTTTAGAATTATAAGATTATCATTTTTGGCAAGAAAAAAACAAATTTATATGTTTAGAAAAAAAAAAGGTGGAATTATGAGGATGTTGATGATTATGATGATGGTGATGGTTATGATGAAAATGATGCTGATGATATGCTGATAATATAATAATGATGATGATGATGGTATAATAATGATTATGATGGTGATGATGATGATATGATGATGGTATGATGACGATGATGATGGTGATAATGATGATATGATATGATGATATAATGATGATTATGATAATAATGATGATATGATGATAATATGATAATGGTATAATGATTATGATGATGATATGATGATGGTATGATGACGATGATGATGGTGATAATGATGATATGATATGATGATATAATTATGATTATGATAATAATGATGATATGATAATGGTATAATGATTATGATGATGATATGATGATGGTTTGATGATTTTGATAATGATGATGATTATGATGATGATGATAATAATAATAATAATAATGATGATGGTGTTGATATGGTTGGTTGGTTGGTTGAGTTTAAGTTTTTATGTGAAGAGATAAATATAGTTTGGTTTGAGTAAACTGATTTTTAACCATACTCATTTCAACTCAATATATTAAATCCATCAACCTTTTTAACCCAAATAATTCACTAAAACCCAAATTTTCAACCCATTAAATTTATGGTTTGGATTGGATTAAATTGATCCATAAAATTAGATCCATTTTGACACCACTACGTAAAAGTAAGTGGTTTCTTGTCCTTGTCGTAGCTAAAGATATAAAGCTTTGGGGTTAGGGTTTGTCTCCTCAAGGTATTAGTGGCTTTCCCAAAAGATGCGAGTATCAATTTAAAAACACAGTTACACAGAGCACAGTCAAAAGTATATATATACACTTACATATGTACATGTATCTATACAAACTTTACAATCATACGCATTACATCGAATTATGATCCATCATACCTGAGAGTTGATAAAAGTATCTTTTAAAATTCAATAGGTCTATTGCAGCCATTATATACAACTTCTGCATACTTCTCAAGTGTAATTAACAAAAGTATCTACAAATAGGTTATGACATTTGTTTCCAAAAAAACCCTCTGTCTAATTATTTTGATTAAAAGAATAAAATTGTCTAATTTTTGATTCGATATTTAGGTTTTAGTAAATACCCTGAAACCAATGACCACTTATTATATATATATATATAAGAGAATAATTAATGAAAATAATGAATACAAAGTTTAGACGGGCAGTAGCAGACGTTTTGGTAGCAGTAAGCAATTCCCAAAACTTGGCATGTGAATGAGACATTGTTTGGTGTGCACATCTTACATATATATATATAACGAGTATATCGTTTTGTGTGGTACATGATCGGAATCAAATTAAACTCTATAATATTGATGTTCGTTGTTTATACTTTTCAGAGATCAGAGAACAGCATGTCAACATCACGATCACACGCACATTCATTAGTATTAAGTTTCAATCTCTTTCAAAAATTCTCATATAACCTAACTAGTAGTAACTAGTAGATATTGGATTTGAGTTTGTTAAAAATCTAAGACGCGCGGCCGTTTTAAATTCTCGTAAATGTTCTCATGCCATACACTAAAAAAAAATTATAAGAGTTGAAGTCTATAGATTAGTTTCGGTTTTGACGATAAATGATTATGATTATCATCAAAAGTGCTGTATTGAGTTTTACACTTAAGAATGTATCTGTACGTATTAGTAAATATGGATTTAACTCTCACAAAAGCTACTTCAACAATAGAAGAGTGCCACATAGTTATATATGAACCTGCAAAATCCTTCAATTTGTTTGTGTAAAACTTTATACAACTTTAGTACATCTCTTTCGCACTAAGGAATGAACATTTAAAACATAAATTTGTAGGATTAGATATCCATGTGAGACTCCACAACTGAAAAAATTGAATATGGCTTTTACCATATTAATAAGTATAGACTTAATTTATATCCAAAAACTAATTTAAGATTGATGGATTTTCATATATTATATATTTATATAATAGTTTACAAATTTTCTAACTTCTAATATAAGATAATTGTCGGAATCATATGATATAATGATGATCACATTTGAAATTTATGACACATATATGGGGTTCGAATCCAGCACACTATAATATTAAAGACGATATTCAAGCTAATAAGTTAAGTTGACAAAATAAATGTAGGATAATTTACAACTGTAATCATACGTTTGTCTATTGCTATAATTATCCAAATAAGAAGTCTTGTCTATTATTTTATAGTCTAGTTCCAAGTCTTTTTAAAATGGGTAATAATGAGAGAAAAATGTTCTAAAAAATGAGAGGTAAATAAATCAAAAGTAAAAGTAACATAAATAATTAAAATGAAATGCTTGTGCATGATTGTTCTTTTTTTGTGATTTGATACCATTATTTCGGTCACATGGACACTGGAAATTGACCACAAAACTCGGATTTGGGTTAAAATTGCACAATTTCTATATATTATTTTGAGGAACATTGTAAAAGAATAATCTTACATTTTTGTGTTATAAAAGTGGGGTTATTGGTTTTATCAATGAATTTGGTTTTATGATTTATAAATCTTAATTTAAATCACTTGTTATTCAATCATACTAGTTTATCAATATATTCGATTTCATAATAAATTTGGGTGGATTTCTTTGTTAGAAATAAAACGACTAAAATTCGAAGGAAAACGGTCAGATTTATAAATATTCATATATTATATTTGGAAATCAATATATTTCAATTAAACTTTATAAATTCTATACGGATTTCTAAATAATTTAAAATACATAAATGATTAACACCCCCTAACATCTATGCCATAATGATGTGTCATCACTAGAATTATTCTTAGGTTCATTTTAGAATTATGCTCAAATTACTAAAAAATTACAAAATATGTCACTCATAATTTGATTTTAAAAATCAAATATTCTTATTACACTAATTATATAATTAATTACTAAACTAAACAAAAAATTTCCCATTCAATTTTCTTATATGAAAACCACAAAATTAGTAATAATATAATAATAAAGATTTGAAATCCAATTATATAATATTAAATATTTTAAGTTATTTAAATTTGCATCATCTTTGTTAAATTTATTTTGTTACTAAAAATATAATACAAAAATCTAAATCTTCGCAGATGCTATAATTTGAATTTTTATAAAAGAACATAAATAACTAAAACATTAAAAGTCTCACATCAATAAAAAAATTTATGAAATATTGTTAAAACCTAAACCCAAATCTTGAATCTGACCATTAACATTATGAACAAATTGTTGAATCCTATAAATCCCAAATCCCATAATCTTCACCCTAAAAATTTCAGAATCTCAAATTCCATTATATTTGATTGCTTGGTCACATATAACGTTTCTTGCGTCAATTTATTCAATCTCGCATAGTCAAATCATTTCTTTGACCATTGTGCGATTCATCTCAAACGATCCCCAGATTCAACTTGCTTAGCTTCATATTTGATCTCCGTTTCAGAAGAAATTGTTCGAGCCCAAATGGAGACTCCACGTACAAAACAGCTGCTGAAGAAGATTCGTTGTCTCCGCATCAGTGAGGGAGCTCTAGCTTGGAGGAATAGTGGCGTGGAAAAAGAGCTCTAGCTTGGAGGAATAGCGGCGTGGAAAAAGCTGATGTTTTTATTTGTCGATTTCTCTATGCAAATTATCTTTTTGGAATAGATAGATCTTGTCAATGCAGGTTTGCATTATTCATTTGTAGTATTTTATTAATCTGTTATGTTTTAAGATTTTTAGTCCAGCTACAAAATAGTAAAAATCGAGTTTATACAGTCAAATTATAACTAAAACTAGGTTTAATTTTATAAAAAAAAATTTACACTTCTGGGAAATTAGGATTCTCGGTTTATAAGAAGAAAAGAAAGAGAAGGATTCAAGTTTCTAAGGAGAAGAGAAAATATGAGTCGGGTTTTTTTTCTATCTAATCGAATAATATTTAAATAACCTTTGGTTAAAGGATTTCCAGTTTTGCACCGGTTAATTTTGAAACCGCTTTAAATCGGAATTCTGGGGAAATAAGTTTAGAAGTTCGGCACGGTGGGTATATAAGATTAGAACTTTAGTTCGTGGTGTTTAGCAAACAGTCTTAAATCTGTGTGTATCTAGTGCTATACACCATACTTAATTTGTAAATGGATCGTCAACCCTAATAAAATACAATACTACACTAAATTACAATAAACAAACGTTTATTCGTTTTAGATGGATCATTAAAACAAATTTAGATTAGATATCGAACATGGATCACATGAATCTGAGAAGAAAATAAACAGAGAGAATCGGAAGATGGGAACAGCTGTCAACCAATGTCGGAAGCGTTGACTGAGATTAGAAACTCTGACAAAACAGGCAAGACTTTATCATTTATTCTTTATTAGTTTGTAAGACTTTGGTTGGACCACACATTCTCAATTATTTAGTGAAACTTTGCACTCGCCGAACTACAAAAGATTTCCTTGTCCCCCCTTAATTTTGACTCATAATAATTTGCCTAAATCATATTTCACTAGACATATTATAATCCCACCAAACTATTTGATTTGTAAAACAATAAATCATTACTGATGTAAAACGTTTTAATTTCGTGTTTGACTTCCTCACCTAAAATGTTTGAACTCTCGACGGAATGGAAACCAAGCCGGTTTTTTCCTGGCTAAGTTTTGGTTTAGTTGATCAGATTCTGATATACATTTTGTAAATATACAAAGTGGAAACGAGACAAAATTTCCTATATGATTGAAAAACAAAATTTTAGTCGTGCATTTTGGTTCGAGCTTAATATTTTCAGTTTTGGTTAATATGGTTTTAATCGATGGAATGTGATGTTGTAAAGTTAGTTTCACATTCCATTTGCTTCGCTTCAGTTCCCTCCTAACTTTTGCAAACTTTTGCACGTTGGAGTGATTATTATTATGTCTGGGCATGGATACATATTACCAGCTCACTACTTTTTACTCGCATATATAGTAAACAAATCAAATATCAAGCCTATAATTGTAGATATTTACAAGTATATTACAAGTAAGAAGTCCAGATTTTTTTTCAATACTTGATCCTGTTTGACCCCATACTTATTACTTGTACTCTTAACAAATTGCATGATACTTGTACTCTTCTAAAATTACTTGATTCTCGTATATATTTGTATACAAATACTTGTTACCCACAAATATTCTCTGTTATTAGCAAGTAATACTCGTTATTACTTATTCCCGTCAAAAAAATATTTTTTATCCGTTCAGAAAACCCATTACTTATTATTTGCAAATATCAAGAATAAGACAAATAACCCACAAACCTTGAAATTTTGAGCAAGTACTTACCAAATATTCATCCGACCAAGTATAAATACCAAACCAAAATGTTAGATACTTGGACAAGTACCAAACGTATTAAAATTGGCGGGTACTTGCAGATGCCCGCCCCTAAATTTTAATAAACTAAGTTAACCACATTACCAGAAAAAAAAAAAAAAATTATAAAATAATTTTTTAAAAATATTTTTTTTTAAAAAAGAAATGGACTCTGTATATATATTTGGTATATGTCTATCACAAACTTCTCACTTTTTCTTCTTTCTCTCTCCTTCACAACCAAGAACATGAAGCAAACCTTGTGCCTCAAAGGGTGTGTTCTCTTCTTCACCTTCCTAATTTTTTCCATAAGTTCGTCTGCAATTCGAAGAGGTATATGTTAAATACGCAATGATTATTATTTAAATAGTGTTATGTATAGCAAAATATATAATCTTTTTTAATCCTAAATCTTAATTAATCAGGAAAGGAGGATCCAGAGCTGAATCAATTAGTTTCAGCTTTAACAGTGGAAGACGACTCGGTTGATGTAAGTCCATCCAATTTTTTTTGCTTATTTTCTTTTCCTAGAACCTTATAAAAACCACCTAAACTATGTTAAAAATGAAAGTTCAAAAGAAAGTATGTTAAAATTGTAAACTGTTTTCAGATGCATAGCTTGAAAACGTTTGCAGTTGCTAATTATCTATATTATTTCTTATGTTTTACGTTCCTAAACTGAAATTAGGACTTCAAAACGAAATTTATATATAATACGTGCCTGTGATTTATTTTTATTTTTCATGCATTACAAAAGAATTTTTTTTTTTGAGAAACTGGTCGGTGTATTTTATCCTAATTGCAATAAACAAGATCTAATATTTGCAAAATAATAGTGTTAATGAAAATCATTTTGAAGTAGTTTGTAATTAATTATATGCACCCTATTTTTAATGCATGTTTTTTTCTTCTAATAATTAATAAATAGAAATTGATGGGGATGGATTATTGCGGAGAAAGAGATGAGGAATGCTTGAGGAGAAGGATGATGATGGAAGCTCACTTAGACTACATTTACACACAGCACCAAAAGCATTAACACTTTTTTAACATTATAATTTTGCATACATGTGTTTGTATATGTGTGTGTTAATGTTCCTTAGATATGTATTGTACATGAGAGTCCTCAGTGACAAAGACAGTTTGAAGAAAACCAAGATTATTTTTCTAATTTTCTAGCGAGATTATTTTCAGCTTTAATGAAGGTTTTAAAAAAAAAAATTTAGTAAATGAATTTAATGTTCCAAAACTTTTTAAGGTGTACAAATACCAATACATTAGTGTAGAGAACGTATAGTGGATATTTAATCACATATCGATTATGCTTACATCTACTTTAGTAAACAATTTAAAGGGTAAAGAAAAAAACTTTAATTTAAGTGGAATAAATATTCTCTTGCGGCATGGAACATTCGTTCATATGATAAACGGTTCTATCTCAATCACAACTCAACTCGGAAAACAAAACTCAACTTCGAACTGTGTTTGTACAAATGATAAATATATAAATATATGATGTGTGATATGGATTTATGAGATAAGTCTTTTGTAGGCTTGGAACATTGTTGTTATGGTAATACCATGAACCTTCCGTGATTCGTTGAACGACTTCTCCTGAACTCGGGCATAGATATATTACTATTACCTTGTTTCTTATAGGGTGTTCCATTTGAAGGCTTTTCATCCACGAGTGAAGTGTCCTCATGAGCATTGATCGTCCTGCGCGGTATACGAAATGAAGTTATCAGATTGTTTGATTATACGTAGAAACGTAGTGAAACCTCTTGTTGAGTTTTATAGTAACCTTAGTTTGTGGTTCTGTGATTTTCTGGAGAAGTTTCTTTGTGAGTTCTTCAATCTCGAAGGTGGTTGAACGAGTACATGCTCGTTCTCTGTCTCTGAGGAATCACTCTTGAGTGTTGTTGAATCTGATTTGTCACCGGTACAGAGATCAGAGAACAAACTGATACCAACGTCGAAATTTTGGAATCTTGAGTGCATCACATTGTGGTTGTGATAACTTTCCATCTTTGTTTCAGAATCCGCCTCAGAACGTAAACTAATCCCAACATCGAGTTTCTGAAACCTAGCTGGCGATGGTTGCTTAGACTTGGCTTTACTGCTCTCTGCTTTGGTCTTCTTAACACCACCTTGACGTATGTTAAGTGCATGCCTCATGTGTTGCTCATCAATCTCAGGGAAGAGCTTTCTAGCGCTTAACTTCTGATGATAGTGAAATGTCTCTGATGTGTTATCTATACGAAGCCTGTTTTCTCCTGATGGGTTTAATGGAACAGTGGAAAAGGATTTGGCTACTGGTACTCTAGCTGGAAACGGTGTTCTTGAAACCGGAAGGTTTTGAGTAACTTCTGGTTTATTCCTACTTTTGATGGAAGATCCTCTATCTGTAGATAATGACCTTCTACTCGTAGGAGATGGTGATCTCGGATCTAACCTCTCCTCTGCTAGATTTGACATCTTTGGGCTTGCTTCTCTGTTTCTTGTTGCAGATGTAAACCCTGACTTTCTCTGCTTGCCAGTTGAGGAACTTCTGGTCTGTAAATCAAGTTCACCAAACTGATTAGGTTCTAGTCTCTTCTCTTTAGCCAATTACAAGTATTCCAGTCTTTGTGTGATTTTACCTCGTAGCTTCTTTCATTTGGCTGTGGACTTGCTTCAGCCTTTGTTCTTGGAATATGGAAAGGAGAAACTGCTCTTGCTTTCTGACATTCAGTTGTGTTCCGGATGCTACACGTTCGCACTTGTTCAAGTTCTGCTTCCTTCTTCTCCAATGCTGATTTTAGGCTTGATATCTACAAATGTGGAAAGAAAGATTGTTTACAAGTTATACTTTTTCCTATTTGTACAACGAAGATGAAACGGGTGCTGTGGAGACCTCATCTTTAAGATCTCGAATTTCACCAGTTTCTTTGTTTGAACGAGCTGCTCCGAGTTCAATAGATGCAACCCTTTGAGCAAACTTAAGAGTGCTTATAGTCTCTCCTACAGCGTTAACTTCAGGGTTGATATGCACAAACATTAATGTTTTGGCTTGCCCACCTGCACATAATTTCATAATAGATGACAGATGAAGCTACAAAAGAGAACAATAGGACGGTAAAAAAAATGATTTGCAAAATCTAGCCCTGAGTGTTTTTACCTAAGGAATCTTGTAGAACTTGTGTAAGCTTGCTGTTTCTGTATGGAACGTGTGAACTCTTTTGTGCAAGTGCTGATATGACATCTCCTAGTGCAGACAAAGATTTGTTAATATGTTGAGCTTCTTTGAGTCTCTCCCCCACAGCTTCGGATTTCTCTACTCTTTCACTTCCAGCCAAATCCACTAGATGAAGGCAGCCTCTTAAAATGGAGCCTGAGGCTAACTCTTTTCCTTGGACGTGAACGGTTAAGACACTGCAGGAGAATATACAACAGCTCAACAACCAATTACAAGATCATTGGAAATGTGTAGAGCTTGAAGTAAGTAACTGAAATTAAGAAGAGTTACCTATGAGAACGGCTGCTCCTCTCATTCAAAGCAGTGGCGCCCACTGCACTATTCTTTTGGCCAATCCTCATCAAATCAAGAACATCTCGAGTACTAGAAACTGGAATCAGGCTTGCGTCAGGTACATTAAGGCCATTGAGTTGAGAGTTATTGCGTATGTCTAACGTGAGAAGCTGGTCAAGGAAAACTCGTAGATAATATATAAATATGCAGATAAATACAATTGATCTCAAGGCTTCTTCATTATAAACTATATGAAAGGATATCTTCTGGAAGAACCATCACTGACTAGTAGATCTCTAACTTGTTCATTGTATATTTCAATCATTTGTACTCCAATTTCATAAGCCACCACATGTGTTCTTGCATTTGAAAGCTGGAAAAGATCACGTAGAGCTCTGTAGTTCACGCCCCAAGTTGTCTCAGTCATCAGATCTGGCCCGCTCTACAAGGGAACATTGGGAAAATAAGACATAACAATGTATGAATCACACTTCAAGCTAATGAATTGGACCATACCATTGTATACGTTTTCCCTGAACCTGTTTGTCCATACGCGAAGATACAAACATTGAATCCATCAAGGACAGACCGTATTACCGGTTGAGTGTCTATGTATATTTGCTCTGGCAAGTAAACAACCATTGATCAGTATGATAAGACAATAGACAAGAAAGCATCATGAAAGTAGCATACCTTGTGAGATGTTCTGTCCAAATACTTTGTTGAATGCAAATATTTTCCTTGCATCTTTCTCCTTCTTAAATGGATTGACAATCATAATATTGCCATTTTCTCCAATATAATCCACGGTTGATTGCATATCTTTTGTTCCTTGCAAGAAAGGTCTGACTCTGCAGTAGACTCTTATGGTTCCTACAGTACAGCCATAACACAACTCAACACACTAGAAATTACTAAGAAAATCAAATGCAAGAAAATGTAATGGATGGTGGTACCTTTAAGGTCTTGGACCTCATTGTAAAGTAAACGATTTTCCTCTAGAACCTCGTGGTAAGAGGAAGATGTAACTTCCATGGATTTAACATGATGGACTGCCATAGAGGGTGATAGAGATTTACTATGTGATCTTAAATTACTGAGAAGATGAAATTTAGGTGAAGAGTAAATTGATTACCTATCCTTTGAAGTTCTTCATGCCATTCTGACTGCATTTGTTTAACTTGGCATCTTGTTTCCACAAAATTTGATTTTAAATCCTACATGAATGCAAAGAAGATAAATAATTAATCTCATAAACATGAATGCAAGTAAAATGAGAAATTTGAAAAGCAAGTAAACTCAAACTTATAGTACTGGAAGGAGAGGAAAATTCTGACCTCGAGTTCTTTCTCTTGAAGACTAATAGCTTCTACATGACCAGGAGAAAACTCACGGACGCTTGATCCAATAATCTCAGGCTTTCCACCACACTTACAAAACTTTGAAAACTCCTTTGACACTAAATCTTTTTTGTGATGAAGATATCTGAAGACTGCTTCTAGAAACTCTGATCTTGATAGATCTCCGTTGTCACATTTCAGTATCTTCCTTAGAAACGAACCAAGCTGCAAGAAGATGCCAGAAACTAATTATGAACCCATGGAGAAATGTGTCACCATTTGAAAATAAATTCGATACAGAAAGTAGTACCTGAGTCCCCTGAGAAACTAGTATTGCAGAGAAATCTTTAACTACCTTGTTGAGCAAGGTATCGATCACCTATAAAAGTAACCAAAAATCTTAGAATATGAAAGAAAAATTATCTTTGTTATCTTATTAAAACATTATATCTTACTCTAGTTTTGTAAGTAATTGTATCAACATGAGTTAAAATGTTTAACTATATAACATAGAAACCAAACTGAACTCAAACATGTCTTACCTACCGTTTCATTTAAAGGCAGATCGTTGATCCCATCACTCTCCTTGAGGTAAGCATTTAGTAGCTGAAGCGCGAAATGATCGAAAAGAAAGGCCATGGAGATTGCAGTTTCAGATTCCTCAGTTGCAATCTCATTAGAGAGGTGAAGAAAATCCAAAAGCTGGTCATACTGAGAAGACTCAGATTCGTCTAAAGAGACAGACTCATCGGTGTTGCTTTCACTACCAAGAGACAAACTCGTCGAAGAGTCTTTTGGATGTAAAGAAACTATCCTCACAGTTCCTCCATACCTCCATACTCCAACTCCACCTGCTTGTTTCCACTCGTAAAACCCTTTCAAACACAAAATGCAATCTACTACTTTGTTCGACGAACCTCCCTATGAACAAGAGAAAGAGTAAGTTAACAATATTTAAACAAGTTACAAGTTACATAATTTGATACTGAAACAAAAACCTTTTCGAGATCAGAAGCTCCAAATGTCAAAAGTTGCATATCCTCGACAGCTTTAAGAAAGTTCCTCATGTTCTCAAAATATTGAATAGCGGATTGTGCTGCTCCTTCCGCATATTGAATAGCTAATGTGACAGGATTCTCCACCACCTAAGCTCAACAAGATAACCAGAAATTGACGAGAAGCAAACGATCGATCACAAGAATCTCTTAAGCATTGAACTAGAGGAGTGGAAAGATCATAAACCGGACCTTGAGGACAGAACCGGGATTGACTTTGTTGAGTACGTTGCAGAGAATGAGGCCGTTGCGGAGGGAGAGGCAGAACTCTTCTTCCGACGGTTTGTCCGGCAGTGTCGCCGCCGCGCCTTGGTCCATTTGTCTCAGCCATGCCACCGCTTGGTACCTTCTCTTAGCTTATGTATTGTGACAATTCAAAGTACCCAAAACATATCATTTTGTTAAGTTTTCGAAAAAAATTAGAGCAAAAGATATAATTATATTTTGCTATTGACTCATTGGTTTTAGAAATTTAATATATTTAGAGTCGGCCCTAATCAAACAAATGAAGTTTGGATTTACAGCCGCCAACCAATTTTATATTGTAAAAACAAATAAATTGGTGAAATATCTTATTAAGGCCGGTTTCAAAGCCTTGATGTAATAGACATTTCAAGTAACCTCTTTACTTCTAAAATCATTGTTAATATGCCTTTTAAAAAAGAAAATTGTTTGGAGCTTTCAAATTCAAATGGTCGACTCAGAATATAATTTATAGAGTTGACAAAAGAAACACACAGAAGAGTAATAATTAATACATATATGTATATCCACCAAACATAAAGTAATAATTAATAGTTTGTGGTGGGTAACCCTCTAATGAAAGCCATTTCATAAAGCATTTTCATAACGACTTTCTCTAATTCAAACCCAACGTATATTTTTTTTTGAATGACAGTTTAATAATATATGGTCCATCCGAAATTTCTTTTTTTTTTTCTTTACTTTATCTGATCTATCTTCATATTCATAATGAAAATAGTTTATTAAAAAAGTGAAAAACATAAAAACAATGATTAGACAAACCTGTATCTTCAGCCTTTCGTTGAGCAAGCTCATAATCTCCATTGCTTGTGGACACCAAACCCTTTAATCCTCTCATGATCTCTTGTGGCATTTTTTTTCTTTCTTCTTTAACTAATTTTCTGCTGATTTTTATGTCATCTTCCAAAATTAATATAGTATTTTTTTTTTTTTGTCAACATAGTCTAGTGGCTTTAATATCCCCAATAATATGCGGGGTGCTGGGTTCGAACCCCAGACCTGGTGTAATGAATGCAGAGGTGACTACCATTATGCCACATGATTCCTAAATTAATATAGTATTTTGAAAACCAATTTACGCATTTATCAAATTGAGTCAAAAAAATTTACCAAATTTTTTTCTTTTTGAGTCAACTAAATAAATGAAGTGTTTCTTGAATCCATTTTGTATTTGGCACAATATTTTTTGTTTACTCCTTTAGGCAAACCATTTGGTTAGAGACAAAAAAAAAAGACTACATGGTAATTAAAAAAATAAACTAAAATCTGAAAATAAAATCAGTAGAAGTAGTGATAGATCTACTTAGCCAACTAATTTTCATAACTAATAATACTTCAAAAAGTAATACTTCACACAAAAATTGAGTATATAAATTAAAAAGATTAATGGATATATGTTATAACGCTGTGGAGGATTGAAATCAGCTATAGAAATGAATTTAGAGAGAATTTTTACGAACAATAGATAGAAAATGCAGAACCTGAAGGAACAAGTTAATTCTTGGACGATGTTGTTCATCGATAACAAACCAAGACGAACTCACCAAGAAAAGGAGATGAGAAACAACAAAGAGAGAAAAAAAGAAAGAAAGAAAGAAAGAAAGAGACAAAGACTGAGACTGAGACTGAGAGAGAATATCGACTTGTGTAGAGAAAAATCAAGAGTTGATTTTTGCCCTTTGCACTTTTTTTCTTTTATAACGGCCAGAAGAAGAAGATGAAGAAAGAGAGACGTGTGAAGAGAAAATCAAGTGTTGGTTCACTGTCTTTTGTTTATTTATTATGTTTTTTTTTTTCTTTTGTAACGTCAAAGCTTACTTGGTACTATATATTTTTTCTGAATGTATTTTTTTGCACTATGCTATTTTCCCTGGATACTGTATTATTTGATATGATTCGTTTTTTAAAATCGGAATATAGCATATTTTTGCTTTCATTAATTAAGGTAGACATATATTGTTTTTTCTATTACATGAACAAATCTTCAATAGTATAGTGTTATAATCAGAAAATTATTTATTTACATAGTCCATGTAATGGATTTCTTGAGACTATTAAACGATAAAAATTATTTTTTAAAAAATAAGTTCCAATGATAAAAAAAATAGGGACATATGTATAGGTTTTTATCCGTACATCTCTATGAAGCACAATCTAATGAACAATGTCCTTAAAGTGAACCATAAACCATATCAAGTAGACAAACATCAATATTCCATGAAACTAAGCCAACACATGTGAATCCAAAATAAAACCCTAGAAAGAAACTAAATATAAAGCACAATCTGAAAGAACAATGTCCTTCAATCAAACCATACACCAAATTAAGCTGACCAACACAAGAATACCATATATAGAAGATCCAAGTAGAAAAAAAGAAGAAGAACCTGATTCCAAAAAAATCGGAATAATCCATTGAAGTTACACGTTCAATCCAGCCAATCTAAATTTTTGTAAAGACCACTAAAACAGAGAATCCAAACCTTGGGGGATAAAAGAATTAACTCGAAAGAAACAAGGGTGGAAAGACTCATACATCAAAGAGAAGAAAAGCTAAAACAGCTTTCCAAGAAAAACACATCCATTCCAACGAGAATTTCCATGAATCAAACAAGTGGAGCCAAAGTAAATCCCATCCAAACACCAACGATAACCAAGCTGCTCATTGAGACATTGGAGATAACAGTCACCTCGACAAACACACGACAACCACCAAAAAAAGTCGACAAGACATAAGCTAAACACGAACGAGAACAGGCCAGATCCGAAGACTTGAAAGCCAACACATGCAGTTGTTCCACCATTGAAACATAACTTGAACTGAATTGAAAGAAGGGCAAAGGATACTAAAACCTTCAACTATGCAGAACTGAATTAACCCGGAGCGCATCAAAAGGAATCAAAACCACCTCGACAAAGCCGTGGCTTGATCCATCTAAGACTAAGAGAAAACAGTGCAAGAACGACAAAATGAAAGCATTAAAGACAAGAAGGTTTCATACGTATAGTTAGCATACATTTTTTATTCTTAGGCCTTGGAAAATTATCCAAAACCGGAAAAGCCAAACAGAACCAAACAAAATTAGGACATACCAAATATAACCAAACTGAATTATTATAAATATCCAAATCGATCTTGTTAAAAATATTTCAAATATCTGATACCGAATCAAAACTGATTCGAAAACCAAATAGATATTCTTAATAATCAAAATATGACTGTATATTTGAAAATATTAGTTATATTTAAAATTGAATAACCAAAATATCCAAACATACAATTTATGTATAGACTAAAATAATTAAAATGAGTAAAATTTAAATATTATATATTCAAAAAAGTAAAACTGTCAAAAATTACTCAATTTTTTGTATCCAAACTTAACTAAATTATCAGATATTTTTGTTCTTAAATTATTTAATTTATTCGATATTTTTATTTGAATTATCTAAAAATACTCTAAAGAATGGACTGGTT
The DNA here is from genome assembly GCA_039880935.1 of Streptanthus diversifolius. NCBI lineage: Eukaryota > Viridiplantae > Streptophyta > Magnoliopsida > Brassicales > Brassicaceae > Streptanthus > Streptanthus diversifolius. The sequence goes on from JAXGFM010000002.1 coordinate 5,016,242, forward strand.
CGTAACCAAATCAAACCCATTTTTTTTGGTTATTAACCAATTTCCAACTTTAGTACCTAACATGAACCAAAAACTGAAAGGACTGAATTAAAATGACTCAAATTTCATAAATACATGAATGAGTCATATATATTTTTATCCAAAATATATAATAAAAAAAAACTGAAATACTCCAACTAAACTGAACGGAATATGCAAATGCTCAAGCTGTGATTACTTAAAAACGTGTGTTTCTGAAACTAATGATGCCAACTAGGCAACTATGCGTACATGTAACAGAAAACACTCGGTATTTTGCTTAATGATGGAGTAAAATGGGATGGTTGACCATTTAAATATTAAATTTAACACGTGGCGTTCATCTGATACCTCACTAAGTTGGGTATTATGCCTAAAATTATATAGTTTGCGTGGTATCTTTTCATAGTGTATTGTATTTTTTTTTTTTTTTGTTTGCTTTCATCATCAGAGTGCAATACAATATATGAGTTTTTGGGATAAATCATGTATATGACTATGTGTTAGGTGAGATTATTTTTAGAAGAATTAGTAAGTATATTTATTTATTTATCTGTAACAAGGAAAATAGAGGACTTGTAATTTCAACAAACAAAAAGAGAGAGAATATATAAGGCGGCAAGCCTTTTCAAAAACAATGGTAATACAAAAAAAAAAATCAGTTTTTGTCCTCGCATACAATCGTTCGCATTGGAAGTATATGTAACTATATATGATTTTCATAAACTATCGCGTATTTAAGTTTACATGCTTTGGATATTTATTTCGACGAATAAAAAGAAGAAGAAACACATATGAATCGTGGACGTTGGATCCTATGGAATTCAAATCATTACGGGCGGCACAAATAAAAGCTTTCGAGATGACTTTTTCACATTTTCTAACTGGCGGACCAACTTATTGCCACTAATCACAAAAAGATTTGCATTAACTTCTTCGGAACGTATTTTGGGTCGTATCCACAATGCTTTTGGGGAAAAAAACCAATACAAACTAGCTTGAAGAGTAATATTACGTTTCTATTTTTTTTTTTTTTAATTTTGACAAAGTATTAAGTTTATATTTGTTACTCATATTTCTCCATCATCGGAATATGATCATGTTAATCGTTTGAATAATCTAATAATTATAAAGTTGTTTTGGTGGACAAACGTCTCGGATTTTTGTATATTATTTATCTATTTTATATAATCTATTATAGATTAAAAGGTAATAGAATTACATGAATCAAGTCTAAAATTTCCAACATTTTTTTTGATAGTACATATATATATATATTTCATATTGTTATAAATTCAAACAAGGAAAAGAAAATGAAGTGAAAATAAAAAGGAAAGATTACCCTAGCTAGCGTGATGTAGAAGTGCTGTTAAAAGAGAATAAAAGCTTGATGTAGAAGTCTCTGAGTTCAGATATGACAAAAGTAATTAGGTGTGAGGAATTGTAAATCAATTGAGTTTTTCTTTTTAATTTGTTCTCTTTCTTTTTTTAATAAACCAATCAATTAAGATTAAGACATTGAGATTTTTGTTAAAAAAAAAAAGGAAGAAATAAAGTAGTATTTATGATGCTTTGTTTGTTTGTTGGTCGCATGGTCCGTTCTTTTCCATCATTTACGCATGAATCTCATCTTCTTCCTAAACATTCATCTTCTTTTCTTTTCGTTTACCTTAAATTGCGCATTTATGTCTGTGGACCATTATGGGCTGGGCCATAACCGACCCAAATCTTTCCTTGTGGAAGTGTTTCATTAACAGCTGGGCCATAACATGTTTTGAATAAATTAAATGACTTGGATGTTTACCAATTCCATTTTTCTACTGTAGAATGTTAATATACTATAAAAAAAAAAACAGATAATTAAATAGATATAGTAAATGAGAAACATAAGTTATGTATCTATTGCTTGTATAATATAGAAATTTTATCAATTAAATCTAAGATGATGAAATGTAAATCACTTTCATTTTATCTCTTGTCATTAGTCTAGATTGGACAATATATAATGTATATGAACATTAAATATGTATTTGCGACATAAATATAAATTATTTATCAGAATTCAAAATATTTTTAAATATTAATATTTCTATGATTTTCAATAAAAAAATTTTGAAGGAAAGATAATTTCATGTTTCTGTCATATTGTCTTAGTGGTATACCATTATAAAGGCAGTCTGGTTTCAAAACGCGATGCCAAAGTTTGCACTTCTCACATGGCTTACACTACAAACCGATTATCAACTGGTGGCTGAAGCCAACAATGGAACCGGAATCATGACCCGCAATATGTTTTATGTCATCACCCTCTTAAAACAAGAGATCATATCATCTTCGCTTGTGCATAGGCCTAGCTCCAGGTGTTATGCAATCAAGCTTCATAACTGACTGGTCTTCTATTCTCTCTTACATTTTAAATTCTCCTCTGGACTACTTTTCTCTGTTTGTCTCTCATTACGTGCTATAAGCTGTAGTATATGGGATATGGAGAGAAAGAAATCTGCGGAAACATGGAGAAATGGCTTCACCACCATCACGACTAATCAGAATCATTGATAAGATCGTGAGAAACCGTTTGATGACTGCTCGGAAACCGTTATACCAACCAAAGTAAGCTTGCTTACTGAACTTTTCTAAAACAGATAAAAGAAGGGACAAACCAAATGGTGGACACTGGACTCATCATCAATGGCTTTCCTTCTGGTTAATAACTCGAATAGTACTATTCCATGCATGTAATTGACGGCTAAGATAACGATTGAAAGCATATATTGCAAGATAACATATTTTCTTTACAAAACCTATATAAGAATAAAAAAATAGTTAGATTTGGAACTTAGGAACATAACTATATTTTCACTGCAATACAGATTTGGAACTTAGCATTTTAATTATTTGACCGGCATTTCAAAATCTTATGATCTTCATCTTTATTTTCTATATATTCTTAAGAGTTTCATATATGATACTAAACTAAAAGAAGCCATGAAAATATAAAGATTAGACTTCTTGAAAACCACAACTAATGCTCTGCATAGATGAGATCAACGAAAAAATTGGTATTTCTTAAATAGGCTTAGATTTAGTAAAACTTCTTTACAAAGTTTTGTTTTAAATAAAGTTGAAATTTGTGACCAAAGATAAATTGAAATACGTGGAAGAATATTATTTTAAAGAGAAAAAATAAATACAAAATATTGAAGCTAGTTATAACTTACCAAAAATAATAGCATAAACTTATTTAGAATTATTTTAAAAAATCTGCCTTCATTTACAGAAAGAAAGATATTAATTTTTATTATAAATTTTATCATTAGTTTCATGATAAATATTTGATTCTTTAACTAAATTAATAGGAATGATTTAAATTTAGTAATTTGAATTTAAATCTTCATAATTAGCTAATAAATTTTTTTTTAGAATCAATAATAGAGTTCGGCGCTGTATTAAAGGAAAGACATATATTGATTTTTAATGAAAAATAATACTTTATTTTATTGTGTTAAACAGTTTTACCGCAAAACAAAATGGAACATTACAGAATCCGCATATTTTCAATCGCATCCATACCGGGTCAAAAATTACAAAAACAAAAAACTGATTCGATGTAGGATCCGTGTGTTTTTAATGGATTAATGTATTTGATAACAAGAATATTAGAATTAATTAAAAGAAAAATAAAATAGCTGAGAAAACTTGTGTAGGGATACATTATCAAAAGTGGCATTTATTTTTTTTCCTTTAATATATAGAGGATATCCATAAAGTGTTCTAATTTTATAAATAGTTCAGTTTTCTCAAGATGCTACAATTTTAATAAAAAAAAAATTAAATTCTATTAAAATATAAATATTATTTGCTTTAGAATCCATTGGATATACTTGAACGATGGAAATGCTAAGTTTAATCTCTTATATATATATAGATAAGAATATATATATATATATATATATATATATAAGGATGTCTTTCTTTGTAGTAAACATAAAAATGAACAAGAGATGAATGTTAACCTCTATCTAAATTTCTATATATCTTAATCTCTTTTCTTTTTTTGATAAAGTATATAACACAACAACACTTACACATGGTATATGAAGATGTATATGGTTGTGTTATAATTCACAACAGTTTACAACTTTTTCGTGTGTAGTGTTGCACTTCAGATAATCAAGTACTTTGACATAATGCCTTCTTATTTTTTAAAATATTTTCAACTTCTAGTAGATGAGTTATCTAGTTTCTTTTGACATTTAATTGATCATACAATATTTTAACAACCTCAACAACTACATTACCTCCACCTGTTCTGTGTTAATGGCATGACCCACGTTATTTTTCCAGTACGTGTTCTAACTTCAATTAACAAACGCGGGCTCATCTCTTGGGTAAAAGGTCACGTTTACGTAAGATCATCAGCAACGGTAAGACCAAATACGTCTCATCTAATAAAAAATAAAAAATAAAAAATAAAAAAATTTTAAAATAAAAATTAAGCAAATACCTTTGAGACGTCTCAATAGCGTGAAATTTGTGAGATGTTTCATATGAAATTTTTTTCGCATCATTTCTCCTCTCTACGTCTTCATTGAATATTTCTCTTCGCTTCCTCCTCTCTCTCTCTATCTCGAATTCTCCAGTCTCACCCTCTATCGCAGTCGCAGTCGCGTCACAATTCCTCTCAAAATGGTGGCTAAAGACAGCAATTAAGCGTGGGCTAACCTTTAATGTGGCCACCAATTTTTCCGATTTATGTATACTAAAATATTGGATTTACTCTTTTTGATTTGATGTGGCTACTAGCTCTGTTTGACTATAGAATTCATGCTATTTTCCCACATACTTCAATATCTTTGTTTAATAAAAGCACTTTGATTTAATGCTGGTTATTGTGATATGCAGGTTAGTTCGTCGGCTCTGGAAGTTAATTAGTTCATATAATTCACTGGTTTTTTATGAACTATTATTATTTATCAAATGACTGATTTGAAGATGGCATGTTACATAAAATGTTGAAGGATGTAGTGAGAACAAAGATTTTTCATAATGTATATCAAAACAAGTTTATCATAATATAATTTTAGTCTCATCAATTCTAGTGTGGATAAGGTATTGGTTTTAATTTATTGGTCTTGTGGATATATATTAAACACAATACAATTCGACTAAAACATGTTTCTATGCTAATTTGATTTATTTGAAATTCAATTTTTTTTTTAGAAATTCATTTGAATTTTACCATTGCATAACTAAATTTAAACAGTTTCTAATTAAATTTCAAACAATAAAATAATAATAAATTTAATTTAAAAAGATACTTAAAAACTCTTTAGAGTTTTACTGATGTGGATATTCTAAATCTTAATTTGATAGAAAGTGCAACTCTTCCATCCAAAGAACCTGAGGGGCCATAGCCCAACGTCATGTTTGTAATTTTTTTTCAATATTTTAATCTTTAGTTTTAATTTATTTTTATTAATTTAATTTATTCATTTTAATATTTTTTAATATTATTAGAGTGTTGGGTTTAGGCTCCATATAAATATAATAAATTTTAAATATAACCACTGTTATTAGCATATTATTTTTACAATTTCTAGTTTTAATATGATTTTTAAAATAATACTTTCTCTGTTTTTTATTAATAGTCATTTTAGAAAAAGTCCAGTAGATTAAGAAGTTTAGTTATTTGACTTTTTAACCATATCATAATAATTAATTTACAATTTTAGTTATTTGTACTTTATTATTTTCTATAAATAATATTATATTAAATAAAACTATTTTGAAACTTTTTAACTATAATTGTATTGAAAAATGAAAACAATAAATAATTAAAAATAAAAAAATGTAAAATTACAGAAGAGTATTTATTTCTAAAAAGAGTTTTACAAGAAAGCTTGTATTGGTATTCGATATCATGATCACGTTTTACAAGAACTTGGACAGTTAACATAGTGAATTACTCGTTATTGCTTTCCTAGCTAAAAGGTCCACGCATGAATTGGATTCCTGATGCCTAAAAGTAAACTTGACAGCAGAGAATATGTCACACCAACTTCTGATAACCTTGAAGTATACTATTCAAGAGCTTAAGATTAGTAATATTCCCATTGATGCTTGGGTTGATGTTTGGATTGGTCCCTTGATTCCACCACATATATATTAGATGTCTAAGATACATATATATATTGATTGCATTGTGCATAGCAAATATGAGTATTTTGCTTCTTCCAGTGATTGAGGCGTTTTTTTATACCTAACATGGGATGGTAAGAAGAGTATGTAATGTTTAATAGTAATAAGTCTTAGTAATATCTGTTCGTCATTCTTAATAGTTTATTCAATAAGGCATATTTAATTATAAAACTATTTAATATTCTAATAAACGTATAAGACAACACGGCAAATCCTAAAATGCATGGCTGATGGCTTCATTCGACGCCACCTACCACCTAACAAATCACTCATGATTTCGCCATATCTCTTGCCTCTTATTAAAATAAAAATATACTGTTTTACATTCGTTTTTTCTGTTCCGCAAATATTTTGTAAAATCATAATTTATTGTTTATAAAATCTAGTTTGGTTAGGTATTGACAACGAGCCACTATCTCTACTCATCACAAAACACAAGTAAGGTTTAGCAATGTCCTAGGTGAAATATATAACGTCTATGTTATTACTAGATTCAAATTTTTCAACAGAAAAATACTAGTATATTCTACATGTAAGTTTCTATGAAATTATATTGCCAATTTCTTGTGACTTTCTTAGATATCAAACGGCAAGTTGGTTGGTTTTCTTCAAAGCAACGACCGTTGAACCGTGAACGCATGAGTTCACACGTGACTTTGACTTTTCTTTTTGTATCTCCTTAGCAATACATGGAAATTTTAAGGAAATCTTCAGTAGTTTTTTTTTTTTTTGTTTTTAAACAAATATCTTCACTAGTTCACAGCTAAATTCAATGATATCAAAAATATATTTCGACTTCAACATTGCAACAACTACAACAGTGGAGGCTTCTTGTATGAATATAACTTCAAACAAAAAATGTTGTCTTCTAAACAATTGATGATTTCCCCTTTTTGTAAATACCGATTTAAACATTTTTACTTTGATTCTACACATTTCCTTCACCTTGTTGGTTATTAGACTTCTGGTCATGTAGAGATCGTTTCAAGGTTTAGATATATTGTTGTTGACCCTGGTTAAAACAAGAACCTTGTTCCTTTCTTCTCTTGGTTACAATAGAGTGAAATAAAAAGTTCTCCGAATCAATCAAAACGTTGATCACCAGTAACTCAGTTAGTAAGATATCTGGTCTGTAGTGACATAAAAATAAAATAAATCGTATTCTCCTAATTACCACATGAATGACGAGCTCTACATTTTCGTTTAATATCATTCCGTGATATATTACAATTTTCACAAAACATCACATTATAATTTAAAAACTTATTTGGTGCGTTTACTTTTGTTCTAAGATGACTCATGCATCTTCAGTGGGTGACATGGACCACGGCGTCATATCCATGGGGTAACTTCCCAGTACCCTTAGGAACGACGTGTACTCCTGAACCTCCGCAAGCGCGTTCTGTGCACGCGGCTCCGCCATGGAGGCCTCGAAATCTACGTAAAACATATACTCAAAGTTCTTCGCCGTCCCAAAGCTCCCGTCTCCGACAACCCTAAGCGGGCGGTTGTGATGAGGCCGTGACTCGATCTTCGTCAAACTGATGTTTCGGAATGCGAAGGCCGAAAGGACTTTGAAGAGGACGCTGGTTCCTTTGTGCTCTTGAGCCGCAAAGACGATGCTTGTCTTGAACGGCCGGTCCGTGCGAGGGATTATCGGCTCACGCGCTAGCATCAAGAAACGCGTAACGTTTCCAACGTCATCTTGGATTCCATCCGCTAAAATCTGGAGGTTGTAAAGCTCCGCAGCACGTGCACTGGCCACAGCCGCCGTGTCATGGAGGTTGTTAGCAGCTATATACTCTGCAGCAGCCGCCGTATCATGGAAAGCTTCACGCGCTGCACGTGGAGTGAGGTTATCGAGGGATCTTTCTGTCTGAGCCAGTGCTTGCGGGTGAGAAATGACTCGCGAGACACAGTCTGTTCGGACTCCATGGAGCGCGAGGAGGCAATGGTGGACAGGAATCTGAACTTCGCCGACGATGTGGAGACGGTGGCGAAGGAGGAGATCATAGTTCCGATGAATCGAACCACCGAGGGAGTTCTCAACGGGAAGAACGGCTCTGTCGGCGATCCAAAGCTCCACCGCCTGAAAAGCAACGTCGAACTGGTCACACGGAATGGCTTCACAGTTCGGATATGCTTTCCCGGCGGCTGCCTCCGAGTACGCTCCGGGAACTCCTTGATAAGCTACACGGAGGTTAGACCCGTGTAACGGTGCCGGAGATAGGTCGGTGATCGTTAAAGGCTGAACTGGAGCCAACTTTCCGTTGGATGTCTCCACGGGAACGAGTCTGAGATCAACGGAGCCGTTCTTGTGACCGTTAACGACGGCGATCTTGTCAGCTAAACCGCCGGGATCTTCAACGGAAGCGACTTTGCTTGATAGAACGGCGCATGAGCTTTGCCAATCTGCTCGGCTCACGGAGACGCCGTTGGAGAAGCTAAAAGACTCCGACCTATAACCGCACTGAACAGCCACGCGCTTTGGAATCACGTGGGAGAAACGTGCGGTCTTGACCGTCGGAGTTGTTGATCGGAACTTGATGAGATCACACGATGAAGCGGCTTGCATTTTAATGATGGTAAGACGACAAAGAAGACTTTAAGAGTATAAAACGGCGGCGTATGAATTATATTTTAGAGTTTGAAGCTTTGAGTTCTTTCGTTTGAGAGAGAAGCTCATGCTGAGAGAGAATGGAGAAGATGAATGGTCTTATATAAACACTATCATTAAAACGTGTTTGTGTTCTTTTCGCAGAAACAAGTCTTGACGTCTTTTTAAAAGTAATTCGGTAAATTTCTTCACCTACCACCTTCCATTTAATTTTAATATTTTTCTGTACTATTTTGTTTTTGCTCGCCAGATATTTTTCTGTCTTTCTGAAAACTATAGTTTGGAAGTAAAAACAAAAAAGGTAAAAATCTATGAAACAAATGTGTTGTTTTGCGTGGAATCTATCTTCTTTTACCATAATTTTGTATTATTTTCTTACCTGCATAACTAAAAATTTCTATATAAATACTAATTTTAAAAGATTGAATATGTATTTTTTTCTTTAAATTTTAATTTATAAATATTTTTAAAATAAAATCTAATATATAGTGAATGAGGATTTCAGATGAGTAATCTTGTTCGGAGATCAAGACTCATATTTGTTGAAAAATATTTAAAGATTATTTGGATTTATATAAAATGGGGTTGAATATCTTCCTATGAATCTTTCGCTAACATATAATTTTAAGGCAACATGATGAGTTTCTCTTCTTATTTCACTGATCTCCTTCCTCTATTTATAGAAAGAGTTTGGCGTGCTTCCCTACATGTTGAATTTTGTACATCTCTCCCATCCATCGGCTTTCACCGACTTGGATAAATTCACCCGAACAGCTGATGAAGCCCTTTTCTGTGGCCGAGTTAGGAGAGTCTCTGCCTGTTGCATTGTGCAAATAATCCTGTTCTACAGAGTTTTAGTCATGTTCTGCAGAGTTTTGAAGGCCATACCCACACTACTCCACGTGGTGCACGTGAATAGGGCCATGCAAACTTGTTTTTTTTGTGTATATCGGTGAAAATTTGTTAGTTTTTTTTTGAAACGTTAGAAACATATCTTGGAGGAGCATAGAAAACGCTTGGATCTTTCCAAATGGAAAAGACCCGAGTGTGGGAACGCTTCTGTTAAAGGGAGCATTCACAATCAATCACAGAATCGATTGAGCCAGGGAGGTTTTTATTGGAGAACATCCTATTAGTGATTTAATTTGTGAAAGATTATCACAAAAATTCCATAGCACCATGAACTGGTCTAAAGCTAGATATGTATCTCCAAGGCTTTCGATACAGTAAAATCGTCCTTCATCACAAGTACTTCACGAGTTATGAAAATCTCGGAGTTTATTCATTAGATTTTTGTCTGTTTCTCTATGTCATCATTCTCAGTCTTTGTAAATAGTACACTAGAGGGTTTCTTTCCCCATATATCTATTTTCACTGTAATCAATGTACTCTCTCAGCTTCTGAATATATCAGCTTTGTCGGGTCAGATTGGATTTCATCATCATTGTAGTAAGGTAAATCTGATGCACTTGAGCTTTGCTGATGATATCATGGCTTTTATAGATGAAAATCATACATCATTTAAAGGTATCTTCCAATTTTTAGATGAGTTTGCACTGCTCTTTAGTCTGGTGATTAATCCAGGAAAGTCTTCGATCTATATGACATGTTTAACTCCTTAATCGTTTGTCAGTGAATTGCATCATCTGGGAATCCCTATTAATACTCTTCAAATATGGTACTTAGACCTCCCTCTCACTACTAAATCAATGACTCGTAGTGACTTCAAACCACTCATCAAAAAATCAGATCACGACTCCTTTCTTGGTCCAGTCGATCTTTGTCTTATGTGTAGAGGCCACAAGTGACTATTATCACCAACATACCCAACTTCTGGTGATCTATGTTTTGACTCCCAAAACGCTGTCTTGAAATTATTAAGAGGGTGTATAGTGCATTTATCTGGTATGGCTCACCAAACAAACACAACCAAGCAAAAATGGCATAAGAAGAAGTTTGTAGATCCAAGGTTGTAGGTGGCTTAGGCGTCAGGCATATGAGCGACTCTTCCCAAGTATTCATTTTTGAATCTGATTTTGCGTCTGCTTACAAACTCTGGATCTCTATAGGTGGCTTGGACTCGTAAGTACCTCCTTCACTCTCGTTACTTCTGGGACGTGAGTGACAAATATAGGGGATCTTGGATATGGTGAAAACTCCTCAAGCTACATAACTAAGTGGCCATATGATTGCGATCATACATTGGTAATGGTCACTCTACTCTATTATGGTTTGAAAATTTGCTAAATAAGGGTAAGTTGATTGATATTACAGGAGACTCAAGCACTCAAGCTCTTGGAATCAAACGCTATGCAACGGTTCCTGAAACATCTTCCTTTATATGGTGGAACATTCGTTGATGTCACAGTTATCACCTATGGGCGATGATAAGCTACATTAATTCTGTTTTCTCTACCGGTAGATGACACCGATGCGGACCGCTTGCTCTACCAGACCTGTCTTTTATGTGGTGAGTTGAAAGAATCAAGAAAAGAGAACATTTATTCTTTGCTTGCCTATACTCATTTACAGTTTGGATCAACCTGATAGATTACCTTTTCGGCATAGGAGTAAATCCAGATTGGCCCATGAAAATATCATCGATTTCATTCCCGAAACGTAATATTTATACTTGTCTCCTGCGCCTTATATTTTAAGCCAAAATCCATAGTTTGTGGCGGAACGGACCAAAGCACAAACAAAACAAGAGTAGTAATGTGCCTTTCACCTGGTCGGATTTATTTATAAGATAATTAGTAATAGATCACCTCTTTACGAAACTGTAATATGGTGCAAAGTTGATTTCATAAACCAACTTAGGTGCTAAGCTTAGAAAATCTCTTATTCTATATATCTTAATTATGTCAAAATTATCTTTATCAAAAAAACTAATTTATAAAGAAACATAAAATTTTCCTGTAAAAACTATTTAATATTGCAACTAGAAAATATTATTTTTCCTTAAAAAATATATAATATTACTTCGTGTTACACATCTGTAGTAGTAGACCCAAAATTCCCTTTATCTTGTTGGGAATTTGTATTTAGCTTTTAGCTCACCTTCTTTTACTTTGACAATAGACAATGTAAAAGTGCATGAGCAGTTTATAATGGACAAACACATATATATATATATATATATATTTATATTGTTAGTCAATTTCAGTTATCAAAATGTATATTATTTGTTCGAGGTTGTGATCAAAAGACAAAACTATTTTATTAAAAATCAATAACTAAATAAAACAATATTTCTAAAAGACTATTTATAAAAAACTAAACACTCTAAATATCTTAATCCTAATTAAAATAGTAAAATTACTAAAATATAAATAATGGCTAATTATCATAAATCCATGTTACATTAGATCTTGCTGGAAACGAAAGATCTATCCTCGAATCTTTAGTAGGATTTTCATTACATATTCTCTTTTAGAAATTTTCAAGTGTTTTTCATACACTGATTTTGCAAAAAATTAAAATCTGAATCAATCTGATTATCCCGAGAATTTGCACGCTTTTGATTCTCAAAATAATATCCTTTAAACACAAATTTGTTATGCTCAACAACTATTTGATCGTCTTATAGATATCATGAACATGATCACTATAGATCTCTTTGTAAATTTGATTATCATCTTCATTACATCATTGATGAGTACCATATCTCTATATAGATCTCATGGCCTTCTCTTTTGACAAAAAGATTTTCGCTCTCGAAATTATAACAACTGTAAATCAACGTAGCATCCAGAATTGGTCTTCAACTAAGAAATCAAAGGACACAGCTCTTATTCCAACTTTAATCTCTAAAAAGTGTGAACAATGCGGTATATCGGAATTTGAACCAGACATTGAATAATATTTAAGAAACTTAGATCAATTCGCTAATTGTCAATTGATTTTGGATAGGAAGTTTTGGAAACTTAACAATAATTCTGGTTTTTCCCTAGGTAATCCTCAGCGGTAATGTTTTTTATTGATGGATTCCCAAAGATTTGTTTTAAATGTTGTGGTTGTAGTTTCTTGTTCTGTTAGAAGGTCATTTCGTAATGTACGACACTTTTTTTTGGCTAAGGTTAATGTTTTTGCTGATGTTTGTGGCAAAATGTGATCCTAGAAATAGGTGTGGTTCTCTTTTTACTGTATTTGAACTAGCGATGTTGAATATCAAAATAAAACTTAATAATTAAACTTATTCTTTTAAGGATTTAAGATCGATTATTCTTGCGTTGAATTAGGATCGTATATATAATTGTTAGATCTCACTTATAAAGTAGAGAATCTTATGATAAAGAAAATTAATAAAAGAAAAAAAAAATCTAAGTAGTTAAGACTTATTCAGATCCAGATTTGGAGGAAAACTAATTCAATTTGACTAGGAAAACGAAAAATATAGCTTATAAATAGGGCATATTTATTCTTCGGAGGTATACAACAAATAAAATGACGAAATGGAATGTGATAATGGTGATGATAATGATTGTTATGATTGCTGCAATGGGAGGAGAAGCAAAGTCCAAACACCCAAGGAGTTGGATAGAATGCTTTCGCTATTGTTCTCGCAATTGCAGTGATACCGACGGAAATTGTTTTGAAGGTTGTAAGATCAAATGTGGTGGTCCAACTCCTAGTCCAAGGTAGAGTTCTTTTTCTTCTTTCCGTATTTTTGGTTTTTTAAAATAGATTTTCTATTTTTTTGTCAACATAATCTAATGATTTTAATATATTTTTTAATATCGTAGAATATTAAGTTCAAATCCAAACATGTTATGAATTTCAGAAATAGTTACTGCTATATCACATAATTTTTATGGATTTTTGACTTTTGACTTTTTATTATTGAATGATGACTCATGACTTATAACTTTTAGGATTGGGAAGGAGTAATATCAGATACATTTATGTAGGAGTAACATTTTACAGTTCGCATGTAATGCAATCACAATAAGATCCATAGATTAGGTTTTACTTTATGTCATTATCCACAATGACTTGATTAAACTTATGGATCTTCTAGACGTTCTACATGAATAAGCGTATGAATTCAAACCTAATATATTATACTAGATGATTTGCAACAAATTTTATTTCGTTTCCGGTTATGTTAGTAAAATACATTATTAATTTTCTAATATTTTTTAGTTTGATAGATTGATGTTTTTGTCCAAGTTGGGTTATAATATTGGATTATAATTCAGTTTTTCAGATGTAAGAAAGTGCATCTGTTTAAAATCAAATCATGGACATGGTTAAGTTTTTAGATCAATTAGTTTTGTTCGTTTCCTATATTACCCATCTAATTTTTTCATTAATTCTTTGTATTGTAGTGTGATACTTGTCACATATTTATGTTTTCAGTCTCATACACACAGTCTAAATTTTATTTTTTAACTTAGGTTTATAATTTGTTAATGATTAGGAGTCCACATAGTAAGAATTCTTCAGACATTGAAGATAAGGAGGTTCGAGGAAAGAGAAACTAATAAAGAGAGCTCTTGGAGAGAGGATAATCATTTTCTACCAGGTTCCTTAGTTTTGTGTTTGTGTAACTTTTGCTATATGCGTGAAGATCATATATGTATGTCTTGAATAAACTGAAATACTCATTTGTCAATCGTGCATGATATATGAATGTGTTGGAAGTTAATTCAGTAGGTCACCTACACCTTTTGTTGTTTCTACAAACATGTGCCCACTTAGAACACAGAAGTAACATGGATCAGCTTGAGTTGAATTAGAAATCTTTACATTACGTTGGTGTTGTTATATTTGGCTTGATACTATCATATATGTATGATAAGATATAAAACAAAATTAGAAATACCCATTATGGTTTTTTTTTTCTATTGAACTTACTCATGGGAGTGTTGGAATGTGATAATGGTAGTAACATGAACAGAAATAAACACTTATAGTTAGCACATTTTCGTGGTGTTAGTCTTCAGAATGTACAATGTGACTGAAGAAACTAATTATATAGCGGAAAAATCATAATCCACCACAGAGGAAAAAGAGTATATAGCTGTTGATTATATCATATTATCAGTCTTTTAAGTATAAAAGCATTGTTAAGAGTATTTAGATGCGATGTATACTCAGTTCTAGCCGCTAGACGATGAAACAAGCATAGACTAGATCCGAATTAGTATACGAGAACAAAAACTAGGGACTAGTCGTACTGATCAAAAGACAATACAGTCTGAAGCTAAATAAGTGCGATTTACAATAATGAAACAGAGAGCCAATTCAAGAAACAAGAAACAGAGCAATGGAGAGAAGTAGAACAAGCTGCGTGTTACCAGATAAGGCTCGTGACTTCGTTCCAAAGTTGACAACTTTGTTTTCTGCAAAATCACCCACAAAGAGACAGAGAGAGAGAGAGAGAGAGGAAACATCAATCAAGTAGATAATCTAATATCCATTGATAAAAAGTAAGAAAGAATAAGCTCAGGACTTAACTGCATTCCTTAGGATGACAGAGACATCTGAGAGCAACTCCACAGTTACCGTCTGGTCTCTCACAGGCTATGCATAAATCAGGCAAGTGACCCTCCACTTCCAAAGAAACCCTTGTTCTCAGTTTCTTCACTTTATCTCTTCCCGAGGAGTGAGAGAGGATTAGAGTTTTGGTTGCATAATCTATGGAAGAAACATGGAACAAACCGATAGAGGTTTTGAAGTAGAGTTTACCAGATCTGCAGGTGATGAGATTGGAGGCGATGATTGATTGGTTTGAGATTGAGGAGAGGAAAAGGTCTGTGGTTTTGATTCTGCTGCAGTGGGATGATTCTTGTTCTTGTTGTGGGTTTTGTGTGGAAGGCAAGAGAGTTAGGAAGAAAATGAGAGTATGTAGGAGAAGAACAAGATGGATTTTACTTGGAGTTTCCTTCATTTCTTCTCGTTTGTGAAGTAATTCACAGTTCACTTTCACTTCACAATGTTTTAGACAAACCTTTTATTTTTTATTTCTTTTTGTATTTATTAGATTTATGTTTGTCTTTCCTTTCGGTGCAGTGGTTCACACTTTATAGTTTTTAACCTCTTTTTTTTTTTGAAAAGTATGTTATTTTTTTAATAATTTTCAAAATGTTATTATCTCTTCTTGGGCAAAATTTCTAAATTCTATTTAAAATCCAGTACTATTTTGTTTGATTTTTTATTGGATTTTAATATAAATTTGGTTTCTCATTAAATTCTAAAAAACCAAAAAAAATTGTTTTCTTAGTAATCATTTTATTGTAAAAAATCATGAGATGAATGTATCTGCCAAATATGCGAAGTACACAAAATGATTAAAATAAAAAACTCTGATTCACTGTTGAAGTAGGGGCAAGTATGTTACGCTATTAGTGTAAGAACTATAAAATCGGATAAAAAAATATGATTTGATATTTGTGATAAAAGAAGAAATTAATTTGTAGAAAACACGATTTATAAAATGATTTTATGAAATCTAGAAAGGAAGCGAGATGATCTCTTTCCTTATCTCAATAAAGCGCCCGTAGTGTGACGGTTTTAATACGCATTTTGAATCCCATGATACAATCTTTTATAGACTGATTCGCAACACTCGAACTTGGAATCTGCAAACACAGTATCTACGATATACTCAAGAAAAAGAATCGTTTCTGAAAGAGAGAAACGAATGTGAGAGAGAGTTGGACATTTTCTTGTGAATTTAGAGAAAGAAAAGAGAATTAGGGTTTTAGAGATTTCAGGAATGCTCAGGATACCCAGATTTGGGATAAAATCATGATTTTCAGCGGTAATCCCGAAAATTCTGCAAGCGATTGTAACCGTTTTGACTGGAATATTCGCGGATAACGACCAAATTTTGAACCCGATCGATCGATCCAAAAATCAGATCGATCGATCCAGTAGGCGATCGGTCGATCCAAAATGTACCAGTCGATCCTAGAATCCTACGTAGAATGAGATCGATCAATCTCGTTTAGATCGGTCGATCCTAGAAACTCACGCTAAAAAACCATCCGTAGCACGCGATCGATCGATCTGGTAGAGGACCGATCGATCCTAGAAATGCTCGCGAGGATAGATCGATCTGTCTAATAAGGATCGGTCGATCTCATTTTCAGTCGCCAATATTAGGACTCCTCGACGACGAGACAAAAAGCCCAGAGCTCAGAGCCCAGAGCACGAGCGCGAGCGAGCGGCGGTGGTGGTGGTGCGCGAGTGTGGATCTCTTGGTTCTCCCCTTAAACCACTTTGAAACTTAGTGACTTTGTTCCACTATATATGCAAGTGGAAAAAGTTCTCCTAAGCAATGTGGACTTTCTTAAGTTTCACTTATACCCAATGGATCTAATTTCTAAGCCTATTTCATATTCACTTTAACAACATGTTTCAAGCCCATTTTGCTTAATAACATTTTGGTCCAACAATCCCCCACATGAATAGAAATGACTCTAAACTAAAGGTGACTTTGAAAGACTCTTTAGGATCGAGAAAGCTAAAAGAAAGACTTTCTTGAGTATAAACGAAAGATAATATATCTGATTTGGTTGCATTTTTAAGCATTAAACCAATCATAGTTAATAACTGTCGGGTTTACAAGGCCAGGGGGTGAACATGATGTCTTGAACCACCCGGATTTCTAGTGTAAACCGAGAAAACAGTTATAACGCGGTTATATTTCTCGTAGAACTTTTTGTTATCTTGTTGTGTTCGTTTTGGCCTTGAACAGCCTGGTTTTTCATGAGTGAACTTGAAGAATACAACCTTTCATTTATTCTCCTAGAAACGGCTCCATTTCACACTCCCAAGGTGATCTTTTATATTTATATTCTTTTCCCGAAGTGATCTGCTTCACTTCATTGGGTAGAATATATGAATTCATTAAAAGTCAAGCCTAGAATTACATCAGCCAAGCCCATATCTTTCATATCAAACTGTCCATGTAACATGGTTTTAGTCTGAAGGATGATATCGTTGTTAATTCCAAGGATAAACATATCATCTACATATAAACATAGCATGACATAAATATTTTTGTACTCTTCGAATAAATGCACTTATCACTTTTATTTATGCTGAATCCATTAGACATTATGACGCTGTCAAATTTTCATGTCATTGTTTTGGAGCTTGTTTAAGTCCATTCAGCGATTTCACCAGTCGACAGACTCTATGTTCTTGTCTTGGTACAACATACCCTTCGGGTTGTTTCATATATATATTTTCTTCTAAATCTCTGTTAAGAAATGCAGTTTTTACATCCATCTGGTGGATTTCCAGATTTCGTAATGTTGCAATGATTACGAGATTTCTAATAGAAGTTATTCTCGACACTGGAGAATATGTATCAAAGAAGTCTAGACCTTCTTTTTGGCGGAAACCTTGAACTACAAGTCTAGCCTTGTATTTATCAATTGTGCCATCGTTTTAATTTGGTTTTAAAAATCCATTTACAACTGAAAGCTTTGAACCCTTCCGGTAAATCAGTTATGTAAAATGTATGGTTTTGCATAATGGAATCGAACTCACTTTTGACGGCTTCCTTCCAATAAGGTGCGTCTGTCGTAGACATTGCTTCAGCGAAGGTCTTTGGTTCATTTTCAGTGAGTAAGATCATTAAAAAATCATCACCAAATTTTTTTTCCTTCCGAGCCCTTTTACTATGCCTGGGTTCATTTTCAGCAACTTCTCCATTTCCTAGAATTAAGGTAGGAGTGCTTGCTTCCCTTGCATCTGTTTCTTCCATATTCCGCTTATGCTTTAATTTATCTTTACAAGGAAAAATATTTTCAAAGAAGTACACATTTCGCGATTCCATTATTGTATTTACATGGATATACGGTATATCTGATTTGTGAACCAGAAACCGATAAGCAATATTGTTGTGTGCATATGCAATGAATATACAATCAACCGTTTTTGGTCCGACAATGACCTTTTTAGGAAGCGGTACTACAACTTTTGCTAAGCACCACCACACTTTCATGTATTTGTATGAGGGAACCGTTTCTTTCCATAATTCATATGGCGTTTTTCCAGTCACATTGTGAGGAATCTTATTAAGAATATAATTATAATTCATTAAAGCTTCCCCCCCACATGTTCTGGATTACGCTTGATTCTTGCATCATGGCATTCATCATTTCCTTCAGAGTTCGGTTTTTACGTTCCGCAACTCCATTGGATTCAGGGGAGTAAGGAGCAGTTGTTTGATGAATGATTTCATTTTCTCTGCAGAATGCATCAAACTGTCTTTCGTATTCTCCATCTTTATCACTCCGAACTATTTTAATAGTTCTTTTGAGTTGATTTTCAACCTCTAGCTTATATTCCTTGAATTTATGTAAAACTTCATTTTTGCTTTGTAACAAGTAAATATAGCAATATTTTGTGCAGTCATCAATGAATGTCACAAAATAATTTTTACCACCTCTTGTAGGTAAATACTTTAAATTGCACAAATCTGTGTGGATTAATCCTAGAGGTTCAGTATTTCTCTGGACTTCTGGTGATGGTCATTTTGTAAGTTTTGCTTGTACGCAAACTTCACATTTGTCTTTACTTTGTTTGCATTTTGGTATTAGGTTTGAATTCATTAATCTGTTTAATGATTTATAATTCACATGTCCTAACCGTTCATGCCAAATATCAGAAGACTCGACCAAATAAACAATTGGAGCATTGTTATTAATAGAATTGTTTGTTACAACTTTTGGAACGACTGTCAATACATTCATTTTGATTAGGTCATTCTTAACAAAGTCATTTCCCAAATACACCCCCATTTTTCTTAAGTACCAATTTATCATAATGAAAATTGGCGCAAAATCCAGTCTTGCTAAGGAGAGTGCCAGAGATCAAATTTTTCCTCATGTCTGGAACATGCTTCATGTTGATGAGAGTAATATGATGATCTGAAGTCAGCTTCAGGATTATCTTACCACGTCCTGCAACCTTGGATGTTTGGGTGTTGCCCATCAACACTTGTTCATCATTATTGCATATCTGATAAGTATTGAACATGTATTTATCAAAGTATATGTGGGTCGTAGCACCTGTGTCATACCACCAATCCAAAGGATTTTCCTCAATGGTATTGACTTGGTCAGTGACAACGCAGCAGAGATCTTCTTCTACCAGGTTTGCATGATGATGTCGCTTTTGTTTAGGTTTGCTGCGACAAAAATCTGCATTATGACCCATTTTTCCACAATCATGACATTTTCCACGATACTTCTTATCACTAGAAGTTTGCTTCTTGAAGCTTGTGGAGCTAGAAGACTTGAAGTTTTTGTACTTGCTAGTCTTTTCCTCTGCTTTTCCTTTGCCTTTTGCCTTAAATTTTTTGGCAAGGTATGCTTGATACCCTTTTTCTTCATTCTTAGAGAGGCGAATCACAGCTTCATTGTGAAGCCTAGAGATCAGCGATTCCAGAGACATCTGCTTTCGCTTGTGCTTAAGGTAGTTTTTGAAATCTACCCAGCTTGGTGGAAGCTTCTCAATAATGCAATCAACGACGAATGCTTCAGGAAGGATCATACCTTCTGATGCAATCTCGATGTTGATCAACTGCAACTATTCAATTTGTTCCATGATGGGTTTCGAATCCACCATCTTAAAGTCTAGAAGCTTAGCCACAACATATCTCTGAAAAACAACATTTTCAAACTTTTACTTTCGTTCCAAAGCAATCCACAGATGCTTGGTTGTGGGATATTTTTTGTCATTGTTGTAGACTGAGTAAAAGTTTTCTACCAGACGACTAAGGATCCATCCTCTGCACAGAAAGTCTGAATGCTTCCAGGCATCAATACTGGATAGCGTGCGCACATCCAAGTCTCCATCGGGAGTAATTGGCTTATCCTCCTTGAGGAATTTGTTCAAATTCAGAGATGTCAAATAAAAGACCATCTTCTGTTGCCAATTCTTAAATCCATTCCCATCAAATTTTTTGGGAAGGAGTCCACTGGTATCCAATGCCATTTTTCGAGTAACTTGAGTCGTCTCCATCATTGCAATCTCACTGTTGTTGAGAGTGTTTGCAGAGTTAGTTGTCATCTATTTCATAGAAGAAACGATAGTCAGAAACTTGATTTAAACGTTTGTTTAAAACAGTCAAACGAATCACAATATCACTGTATAGCGTTCACGGCGACGTCACAAGATCGATCGATCCCTAAATCACGATCGATCGATCCGATATGAAATTGTTCGATATCGTTTTGCAAACTCGCTTTTTGAGCGTTTTTTAGAAACGATTAGAGATCGTTTAATTCGTTTTGCAATCTCGCTTTCCAGCGTTCGCAGAAACGATTACAAATTGATTTAATAAAAATCTCGCTTTCCAGCGTTCGCAGAAACGATTACAAATTGATTTAATAAAAATGAAAATTGTTTTTCTTAAATCCGATTGTAGCTATTTGCTAGAAGCGGATTTATTGAGTTAAGACTGTATGAGCTATAAAACCGGATAAGAAAATATGATTTGATATTTGTGATAAAAGAAGAAATCAATTTGTAGAAAACACGATTTATAAAACGATTTTATGAAATCTAGAAAGGAGGTGTGATGATCTCTTTCCTTAACTCAATAAAGCGTCTGTAGTGTGACGGTTTTAATACGCCTTTTCAATCCCATGAAACAACCTTTTATAGACAGATTCGCAACACTCGAATTCAGAATCTGCGAACACAGGATTTACGATATACTCAAGAATAATAATCGTTTCTTAAAAAAAGAAACGAATGTGAGAGAGAGATGAACATTTTCCTGTGAATTTAGATAAAGAAAAGAGAATTAGGATTTTAGAGATTTCAAGAATGCTCAGGATACCCAGAATGATCACTTTATGTCTCTATTTATAGGGGAAGTGATTAGGGGGTTTTTCGGATAAAATCCCGACTTTCAGTGATAATCCCGAAAATTCCGCAAGCGGTTGTAACCGTTTTGACTGGAATATTCGCGGATAATGACCAAATTTTGAACCCGATCGATCGATCCAGTAGACGATCGGTCAATCTGGAATGTACCGGTCGATCCTGGAATCCCACGTAGATCTCGTTTAGATTGGTCGATCCCAAAAACTCACACTAAATAACCATCCGTAGCACGCAATCAAATATAACCATTCGAAGGATTTTTGTTTTTCTTCTTTTTAGCAGAACACCCATTACAATGCACAACTAAAATCATGTAAACAGTTATAGCCAATAGAATTAAAGCTTCCATTCTACATATACAAACTTATATAGTTTAATAGAATATTAACATTTTCTTATTTTAAATCAAATATTAAATTATGGGATTCAAATAAAACATCCCACAACGTTAAAAAAAATATTTAAACGACTAAAATAAATTGACAAAAAAAATCAAATATTAAATAAGACAAAACCACCATCGTTTTATTAAGACTCAGTAATGTAGAGAGACACAGTCCAATTCTCTTATGTGTTCCAGATAAAGCACAACAAGAAAACGAAAGGTTTTTCGACGGCTTTCCTAACGGACCCGGTGGGTATCAAAATTTTTTGTTGATTATCGCCTTCGTTAAATCGTCAGAAACTTCCAACAGAATCTGACAGAATTCCAATGAGGGTCGGCTTTCGTCGGAGGTTTCCGACTGAAACCAACGACTGTCAAAACCGGTCGGAAAAAATCTGATGGAAACCAACGGCTACCGACACCAACCGAATAAAAATCTGACGGAAACGGATGACTAACAACACCAGTCAGAAAAATTATGATGGAAACTGACAGATTTCCAACGTCCACGTCCAATATATATGATTGCAAACTTCTTCTCATTTTTCACAATTCAAAAATATATTGTAAAGAAAAACTAAAAATTATCAAATATGAGTCGATACTTTTGGTGTTGGATGGACGAGTCTATGATGGATAAAGAGCCAAAAATATTAAAAGATTATTATGTAAAAGTTATATGCGAGTTCATGAAATTGGTTGGAAGGAATGTTGATCGAAGAAAATGGTAAGATCAAATGTCCATGTTCATTGTAAAAATCGTGAAAAACCTTTAAGACTCTCGAACACTCGAAATTCCTCGAAAAACTTGGGAAATGATTCTAAATACCCGTAAGACTTCCATAAATTCAAAATTCTTTGGAAACCCCGAGAAAGGCTTTTGAAAACCCGTAATACTTCCTAAAACTCAAAATTCCTTAGAAACCCAAAATTACTCCAAAATACATACTCTGAGGAATTTTGATTTTTTGGTCGTCTTATGGATTTTCAGAAGCTTTACGGGTTTTCTGGGATATAAAAAATCTTCTATTCTGACAGAATCCACATAAGAATACTCCGACGGAATCTGAGGAAATATTCCGTCGGAAACTGACAAAAACAATGCTTGCCTGGTTTCTCCTTTTTTTCTTCGAAATTCATCTTCTTCTTCAGACTTATACTCAATTTTCTTCACTTCTGCACTCGTCCAACCTCCCCTCCACTGATATGTCATGCCGATCTTCTTCTCTGGCCGCACCTCCTCCCCGCGCAGTTCCTCTCCTGATCTCCTCCTCTCCTTCTCCCCTTTTCCGCTCCTCTCCTCCTCCCCTCCTCTGCTCCTCCACCGCGGCTGCTCTCCTCCCTCGCTGTGCATCCTCCCTATCCTCTCCTCGCTTCTCCTCGCTTTGCCTCTGCCGCCGTTTTTTCCCGCCTCTGCCATCGTCTGTCATTTCCCGTTGCCGCTGCCTTCCACTTTTTCCAGCCGCTGCTGCTGCCCGCTTTTTCCTGCCGCTGCCGCCGTCCGCCTTTACGGCCGCAATATGTAACTGGTTAGGTTTAGTTAGGGTTAGGGTGTTAAAATGAAGAAGAAAAGAAGAGATTAAATGGTGCCTATGAAATTACTAAGGAGGAGGCGCCTATGTGCGTAAAAGAAGGAGAGTGTTTGTCACTTAAGTTAGGCTATCCTTGTATAATAGTCTAACCTTGTAGCCAAACAGACATAGACATAGTTATTATAAATAGGTCTCTCTCTCCTTCCTTGTAAGTTGTAACCTAAGAGATCATAATCTCATTCTAATAAAGATTCTCATTCTCTCTCTAAACTCTCTCTAAAATTGTCTACTCTCTCTCTCTCTCTCTCTCTCTCAATCTCTCAATCATTTCATTCTTTCAATCTCTAAATCTCTTAATCTTTCATTCTTTCATAGAGTATGTAGTTAGGTTTAGGTTTAGTTAGTAATTAGGTTGAAATTTTAGAATAAGGGTTAGGTTTAGTATAGTTAAGAATTTAGGGATATTTAGAGATATTAATAGATAGATATCTTTTGGAAATGTATAAATTTATGGGTTTTAAAATTTATAATTGAATAGAAAAAGTTTATAATTTAATTAAAATTTATAAGAAAAATTTAAGAAAAGCTTAAGAGTGATTAGAGATTTAGGAAAATTGTGAATAATAAAATTTTAAAATTATTTACTTTATGTTAAAAAGAATTAGGGTTTTAATATTATGAAACTGTAAGGGTGGTTGAGGAATAAGGGATTTTCTTAGAGATTTTAAAAATTTAGGGGTGATTTTAGGATCATATAATATTTACAAATTAAAATTTTATTGTAATCCATTGTGGTTGTTTACTAATAGATTTCATTTTTTTCCTACCGAAGAGAAAACCAACGAGGAAAAATATGATAGACAAACTCGGTACCACGGTTTGTAACGCTATTCCATGATTCTATCATATTCGTCCTTGTTTAGTTCCTCGTCTAAAGGATCACCAACGAAATCTCCCTAGTAACCAACCTTGGCGGATTATAATATTTGAAAGTTTATTTCTTAAATAATATATATTTTTAAAACCATCTCTAAATATATATTGTAGGGATTATACTTCATTTCTATGTTTGGCCAAGGGACATCTTGGTGGAAGTCGGTCGAGTGGTTAGAGTCAGTCTCAGATTCCTAGCGGATCATAGACACAACCACAGTCTCCTGCTCATACGACGGCTTCAGCTCCAACGACCATCGATGAGTTCCTTTCCCAACCTGGACAAGAGCTATTGCAAGTGCTTGATCCAGCTTGCCCACCGGGGGCAACGTAGTTAGTGTTATTTCGTATTACATAAGTTTATTAAATTTATAATTTATGAGTAATAACTTTGGTGTTTTAAAATGTTTTGAAAGGTTTCAATTTTCTCACAACGAGATTACAAAATTTATCAACAGAATAATGAATTTGTTGGTAGTACATCCTTATCGAACGTTTCCCAAGATGCCGCCTGACAAAAAGGAAATTTGATTCGGCAATTCGAGTAAGAAAAATTAATTTATTTTAATTTTAATTTTTTTAATTTAAATAGCATATATTCACTATTTTATGTTTATACAGCAAGAGTTTATATGGGAATCACAAATCACGGGGATGGGTGTTTTACACTAAAGTTGTCAAGGCGTACTTGAAGAAGATGAATGAATGGAAAGAAAAATGGCTGTACGATCAAGTGCCAAAGAAGGTAGTTAAAAATCCTGACCTATGGCATTTTTTCATTCAATATTGGAGGTTGACGAAGCTCAGGCGCTATATGCAATTAATTTGAGTAACCGGAAGAGCAACCAAAAGCTCGGGTCAACGAGCAAGGCTTTGCGGATATTCCAACTTGTAAGTATTTATGTAGTTAAAATGTTGTTTCAATTACTTATTAACTTCATAATTATTTTTTACTTATTTAATAGTATATGTTGGACGGGGAACATCCTTCATTGCTTCGGTCCCTCGTAGATGCTCACACCAATAGAAGCACTGGTGTAATTGATGACTTGATTGCTCTGGAGATTTCTTTGATCGTGAGGATGCGCAGTGACAAGTTTCTCCAATCTCAAAATTCAGTCGATAGACCACCTAGCAGTGAAATTTTGGTGGAGAAAATTAATGAATTCGTCTATAAAATTAGTAAATTAATATTTTTTTAGTATAATATTTTTTAACATTTTATAAATTTATGTAATATTTAAATTGCAGTTAACTTCAAAAGTCATTTTTCAGTATTAAGAAGGAAGACTCAAGAAACAGGGGATTATCAACACTACATGCAAAGGCACATAAAGAAACCAACAAGATCGCTAATCAAATATTCTGATATGTAGTTTTTATCTTTCGTATGTCAAATGATTTTGAGCTTTTCCAGGGCGCAGACATACGCTCTTGTTGTGTATCTGGCACAATGTGAACCATAATATATATAGATCTAGAACCCATGGATGCATGTTGTTAATGTAGAGGACTTTAGAACCCATGAAAGTCCTAGAGTCTTTATTTAATTATTTACTTAGCTTCACAATAAGTCTACATTGATATAAGGGAAACCTAAATTAATATCTACTGGCATGTAGTTTTCTTCTTTCCTTGGTCTTTTTCTAATATAAAGATGACTTTATTTCATGCTTTACGACAAGGTGTTTACGGTAATGCGTAATTGTAAGTTTAATTACCAATTAATTGAGGAGTTAACAAGTAACATGCTATGCGGATCCAAAAACTAATTAAGAGAAAACAGATTTGAAATCAGATTTGCAAGTCAAGAGAAATATAAAAACTATTGCGAAAGACTAATTAAGCGATGCTTGACAAATCTCATAGTTATAAACAAATTTTATCTTGACAAAAATAAAAGGTTATAAGAAAATCTCATTTTCACAAAAATTAAGGTGGTCCATTATGTATGATGGACCAAACATCTCACAAAGACAAATAAGTGCAAATATGAATAAATGAAAACGGATATTTCAAAAAATTAACATAAAAATAATATTAGTTATTGGGGTCAAAATCGACACCTTCAAAATTAAAGGCTAAAATGTTTAAATATATAAAACATTTTCATATTTAGATATTATGAGCATGGTAGTCCAGTGGTAATTAATATTTTTATGACAAATATCATAAAAATTAAGGTAATCCAGTGGTAAGTGGAGGTTAACTATGATGTCTTCCCAAACAGGCTAAGTCAATCACACCTCGTCCCCAAATTGGCTCGCTATAATGGACGATCATGTCCCTGAGCTGATCAGGGAACAGAGATGACCCGAGCCGATGAATGCTCATTTCCGATCCCAAGCCAAATTTTCATGTAGTATGTCCGTCTTTTCTTTCATTTCCCGAGCTGATATTCTCTGGATGCTGCAGGTGAAAGGTTAGATCAAGAACATATAACTTTAGCTCACTTTGATTTGTATATGTTTAAGAGATTGATTAAGAATTCCTTTTTTTATTAGTTTAGAAAATCTATCTCAAAACTAAACTCTCTCTATCTCTTGCACTTTCAGGATACAATTCATCTTGAAAGGCATGTTATTATATAGAGGTTACAATCAGTTATTCCTTTCCCTAATTGTATGCAAAAAGATCTTTATCCTTCTTAGATTCTTCTATATCCTCTACTTGAACCTTATCCTTCAGATTCTCTATTATCCTTTAAACAACTAGTGTTTATCTTTTTGAGGATGATGTTTCACCAGCATTCTCCCTCTGAAACTTCATCTTCATTCTTGACAGATCTTGAACCCCAATAATACTTCTCATTTCTTGAAATTTTATTCTTGCCAATGCCTTAGTTAGAATGTCTGCCTTTTGCTCATTCCCCGGTACATGTTCCACTTCAATGAGCTCCTTCTCCACACACTCTCGAATGTAATGATGTCTTTTGTGAATGTGTTTACTTCTGCCGTGAAACACTGGATTCTTGGTGAGGGATATTGCGGATTTGTTTTCTATTTTGACAATCACCTTCTCTGCATTTTGTCCTGTGATTTCGCTTAATAACTCCTGCAGCCAAATAGCTTGTTTAGCTGCCTCGGTTGCCGCCATAAACTCAGCTTCACAAGTTGAAAGAGCTATTGTATCCTGCTTTTGAGAGCACCATGTAATGGGAGAGGATCCGAGATAAAAAATATGTCCAGTAGTACTTCTCCCATCGTCCTGATCAATGTTGTGACTGCTGTCACTATAGCCAGTGATGCTCCTTGAATCCTCTCGATTGTACATTACCCCAAATGTTGTTGTTCCTTTCAAGTATCGCAAGATGTGTTTCATTAGCACTTCATGTGAAGCTCGTGGACTCTGCATATACCGACTAGCAACTCCCACGGCAAACGCTAAGTCTGGTCTTGTGTGAAGCAAATAGCGAAGACAACCAACATTTCTTCTATACCAAGTGAAGTCTATCTCCTTTTCATCTTCTGCTTTTGAGATTTTAAGTCCAAACTCCATTGGTATGTTTACAGAGTTGCAGGTTTCGAGTCCCGCTTCCTTTAAGATCTTGTTGGCATAACTCTCTTGTTTTATTTCGATTCCAGCTTCTGTTTGTCTTACTTCTATACCAAGATAATATGTAAGCTTTCCTAAGTCTGACATTTCGAATTTGGTCGACATTCCTTCTTTGAATCCTTTCACAGCTTCAATTGAGTTTCCAATAACAAATAAGTCATCTACGTATACTGCTACTATAAGGAGAGTCTCTCCCTCTTCCTTTTTGTATACCGATGACTCCTTAGAACACTTATTAAATCTCATACCCTTCAAGATTTGATCTAACTTGGTGTTCCAAGCTCGCGGAGCTTGTCTTAGCCCATATAAAGCTTTTGAAAGTTTATACACTTTTTGTTCTTATCCTTTCTTTTCGAAACCGTCAGGTTGAGCTACATATACATCTTCTTTGAGTTCACCATGCAAGAACGCTGTCTTGACGTCCAAGTGATGGATTTCCCATCCGTGTGAAGCAGCTAACTTGATCAAAAGTCGGATTGTTTCAAGACGAGCCACAGGAGCAAAGATTTCATCAAAATCAATACCGCTTTCTTGAACATAACCCTTCGCAACAAGTCGAGCTTTATATTTGTTAATTGTGCCATCTGCATTTCTTTTGATTTTGAAGACCCATTTTAGACCAATTACTTTCACGTCGAATGGTTTATCTACTAAGAATTCTTATTGATTGAGTCAATTTCATCTTGACATGCATTTCTCCATTTTTCTGACTTCTTTGCTTCGTCATAGTTTCTTGGCTCATCATTCATTGAAAGTAGTAGTCTTTCACACTCCAAAGATGCGAACAGAGCATAGTCGTCAAGGTAGCTTGGTTTTCTCCTTGTACGATCTGATCTCCTAACCAGTTGCTCTGTTTCTCCTGAAACGTTTCCGTATGTTGCAGGTTTGGATTGAGCTGAGTCTCCAGATTCGTTGTCTTCTTCTTCATTTTTCTCTTTTAGATCATTATGTTGTTCAGTAACATCGTCGCTAATCCTTTCTTGATCTTGATCACTGTTTGTGATCACTGGTCCTCTTCCGGTGTCTATCACTTCACCCCATCTCATGTGAAACATCCCTGGGTTCATGGTTTGATTTTCAGTTGTTTCATTCCACTTCCACATTTTGTTTTCGTTAAACACCACATCTCGACTGACCACAATTCTCCTAATTGTTGGATTATACAGTCTGTATGCCTTGGAACCAGGTTCTATCCCGAGATGCACTAGGATTTGCGATCTATCATCTAGCTTCTTGAGGTTATGTGAATCTGTTTTAGCATAGGCTATGCACCCGAAAATTTGAGGTGTTCGATGTTGGGCTTCACCTTCCTTAAGCTCTCGTATGGAGTCATGTTTTTGAGTGCTTTCATTGGTACTCGATTTATCACATACGTGGAGTGTCTCACAGCTTCTCCCCACATGTAGTTAGGTACTCCCATAGCCTTAAGAACACTTCTTGTCATTTTCATCAAAGTCCTGTTCCTCCTCTCCACTACACCATTTGCGGTGGTGTATAAGGCGCAGTGAGATGTCTTTTGATTCCACTTGAATTGCAGAAATCATTAAACTCATTTGAGGTAAACTCTCCTCCTTTATCAGTCCTTAGAGTCATGATCGGCTTTCTGAATTCTTTCTCCACAAGAGTTTTGAAGGTTTTGAATCTTTCATATGCTTCACCCTTCTCTTTTAATGATTTCTGCAATTCAAGTGAAGAGAAGATGTTGATGGTTCCTTTGCTCGGACTGCAGGGACGATGTCTCCCATGGTTTTGATGTTGATGGTTCCTTTTGCTTGATCTTAAACCTTTGTAATGGATCTTTTTCCCTCTATGCTCTGATACCAAATGAAAGGTTAGATCAAGAACATATAACTTTAGCTCACTTTGATTTGTATATGTTTAAGAGATTGATTAAGAATTCCTTTTCTTATTAGTTTAGAAAATCTATCTCAAAACTAAACTCTCTCTATCTCTTGCACTTTCAGGATACAATTCATCTTGAAAGGCATGTTATTATATAGAGGTTATAATCAGTTATTCCTTTCCCTAATTGTATGCAAAAAGATCTTTATCCTTCTTAGATTCTTCTATATCCTTTACTTGAACCTTATCCTTCAGATTCTCTATTATCCTTTAAACAGCTAGTGTTTATCTTTTTGAGGATGATGTTTCACCAACAGCAGGTATTCTTCTTGATCCCGAAACGGTCGCCAAGAGGAATT
This sequence comes from Streptanthus diversifolius, assembly GCA_039880935.1. Classification (NCBI taxonomy): domain Eukaryota; kingdom Viridiplantae; phylum Streptophyta; class Magnoliopsida; order Brassicales; family Brassicaceae; genus Streptanthus; species Streptanthus diversifolius. Next base: position 5,046,539 of record JAXGFM010000002.1, read on the forward strand.
CTCAAACCGGCTGAACGCTCGCGTTCCCAAGGTTGTGAAGACGTCGCGAGTGGGTCAACTCCGTTCTGTCCCTAGCCCGTGGCATCTGACATGTACCCGAGCTAATGAGGTAAAAGACTGCCTAAGCCGTTACCTTCAACTCTTTTGCCATGAGCTAATCGTCACCCTCTCGTGCCCTTGAGAGGATAAATTCTCTGCATCATCACCAATAGTCATCCCCGCAAGTCAATGGTAAACGAGGAGAACCAAGGCAATCCCAAGCTGATTTTTTCAATCTCCATTGTTTTTGAGCTAATTACAGCTTGTCTTTTGTTTCTAAGGTTCACTTTAAGACTTTCGACAAAACACCTTACTGTGTTTGGGAAAAGTATGAAGCGTTTTATCAGACAAAAAACCACAAGAAATTGAAATTATACGAAGAGAAGATAAAACCAGAGGCCAGAGACAATATTGGACCAAAAGATCTCACATCGTTAGTATACCCTTTAAAGACTTAAAATTTTTGAGTATATATAAATATCCATGAATAGTGTTTTAGTAGATTCAACTTTCTCATATTTATTGGCTTAGACATTATATTTTTATACTTGTGAACTTTACATGATTGATCCATTTTCAAAGGATATGTAGGTCATCTTTCTCAAAGGCCAACTATAATAAATAAAATATTTTTTATATTTTTTTTTCTAGTTTTCTCTGCTCAAAAATTTCAAACTCCTAAATTTTATTATTAGATTTAGTTACGGTGAATTTTGCTTCCCACACTAATCAAGTTGAACACCACACGAGATGAACTTAAAACTATGAGAAGCGAAACTGATTCATTGGACGACATTAGGACACATTTTTTATTTTTTATTTCAGTGACGGCGTCGAAGACTATATTACATATGACATGCATCATCAAAAATATACCAACATCATTTATATATTCAGCAACGTCATTTTAAGCGTCAATTTTTCTCACTTTTATAAAATATGTGCACACGTACACCGTTTTACTCTATTCCAGCGATAGAAATTAAACGATGGTGTTTTATATGTTCTACTTACCGCATTACTATGTCTAGAGTAACCTTCAGGTTCATCATTCTCAGAACTGTCTTAACACGGGAAATTTCTATCATACAAATATCTTTTATCTACACTATTACATATTTACTAAAAATAATCAAACTTTACTCGACGAGTTTTGTTTGCTAGTTTGCTGTATTTGAGAAAAAAATATGTTTCATTTTGTATCGCATGAGACCACCCAATAAAAAAACAAAAAGAAAACTTTCATTAGTGGAAAAGGTTGAGCACGAAAAAAATCACTTGAAATAAAAATATAACATTTTATCTTTGTCATTTTCATATAGATACGTATGTCTCAATTAAATTTTGACATATTAATAATTTCAATGAATAAATACAATGAAGAAAAAAGCACAAAAAATCTGTAATAGTTTTCTGTTTACGTGCATGTGTAATTTTACGTTTTTTCCTCTCCCTACTCATTTTTTTATATATAAAACTGTCTTTAATGACGTTCGTGCTTTACAAGAGCTGTTAAAAATAATGACTAGTGGTAAATTTAATTATCTCGAAGTCCTAATAAAGTCATTAACAAGCCACTTAAGAGTTCCTTTCTTTATTAAATTATACTAATTATTAATTTAAAGAGGTTTTACTGTACTACTATTACCAATTGGTTTAATTTTGTTTTTGTTTTTGTTTTGGTTTAAATTATAGAAAGCTACCGGTCTGGGTTTATAATAAAAACCAATGACTCAGCCGCTTTATCATACATATAAATGATGTCATTAAATCATAAACGATGCCGTTTAATTTTTGACTCTCCCCTTTGCTCTGTTCTCTTTTTTTTTTTGCTCATCGATTCTCTCGTCTCCCTCTCTTCTCTGCTCGCCCTGAAAGTGGTGAAATCTCTGCGAGTTCAACAATTGAGAGAAATCCTCGCTAAGCAGCCCTGAAACTTCTCTATCGAAATCATTATTTGAGATTGTTTTTGTTTCGATCTCGGTGTCGTTGAGATGCGCTCTAAGGACAAAATCTCCTACTTTTATGATGGTATATTCATCTCTCCCTTTTAAATTTCTTTTATTAGCAATCTTCTCTTTTATTATTGAAACACTCCAAAAAAAAACTTATAATTGATGTCTTTATTCATCAAAGTATCACCCTTTAAGCAATTTTATCCACTTGAAACCAAACATGGCTTCTTATATTGCACAATAGATACCTTCGTAAAGGTTGAATCTTTCACATCGAATTTACAGAATTAGTTATTAGTTCGGTAAGTCTGAACTTGGTTTAGTTTCGGTTAGGGATTTTGATGAAAAAGAGAAAGGTTTTAGTTTTAGTTTTAGTTTTAAGTGAAAGTTTCTGATTTTGGTTCTTGTTTGAGGTTAAACCAGAAGCTTCATAGTACTGAAGACGACTTTATCTATAATATGTGATATTTTTTATTGTTTTTTTGGTTGACTCTTTTTGTGAGCGGTAGCTGTATTCTACGTGTGATCATTACATACAGTGTTTGAAAGTTGTGTTCTTTTGAGCTTCCTTACTGAGAAATTATTACAAGAATTGATATGTTATGTAACTTTTCTCTTCATACTTCGAGATGTTCTGCATGATTCGGATCTTGATGGGAATACAGTTCTCTTGTTGTTGTTGTAGCCTTTGTGGCAGTTTATGTTGGTTTGTTATGATCTTCTGTTGTTTATTTGTGTTGCAGGAGATGTGGGGAGCGTCTATTTTGGCCCGAATCACCCAATGAAACCTCACAGGCTTTGTATGACCCATCATCTTATTCTTGCATATGGTCTCCATAGCGAGATGGAAGTTTATGTTAGTGTCTCTTGACTTATCTTTCCTGATTTCTTCTTCTTGATCTTTTTTATGTTTTGTTTACACTGTCCATCCCGTTTGAACTTCTTCATATGTTGTCTATTGTTTCAGCGTCCACACAAGGCATATCCTATGGAGATGGCCCAGTTCCATTCTCCTGACTATGTGGAGTTCCTGCAACGAATTAACCCAGAAAATAAGGATTTGTTTCCCAATGAAATGGCTAGATGTAAGTTTTGCGTCTCTTCACTAGATTTTTTTTTTGCAGGTTTATATGTTTAGCTGATATGAAATCAATTTGTGCAGATAATTTAGGAGAGGATTGTCCTGTCTTTGAAGATATGTTTGAGTTCTGTCAAATTTATGCCGGTGGAACCATAGGTAAATCATAATGCACGCAGTATTTATGTTTGTTCGTCACTTAAGAGTTTTATTTACTGACCTACATCATATATGTTTAGTTGTCATTTTAGAGTTTTGTCTACTGACCATTATTTTTTGCTATAGATGCTGCACGCAGATTAAACAACAAACTCTGTGACATTGCGATAAACTGGGCGGGCGGGTTGCACCATGCTAAAAAATGTGATGCATCTGGTTTTTGTTACATCAACGATCTCGTACTAGGAATTCTTGAGCTGTTGAAAAACCAGCCTCGTGTGCTATACATTGATATAGATGTTCATCATGGTGATGGAGTTGAAGAAGCTTTTTACTTTACTGACAGGTACGCTTATATAGTCCATAACGATGACTTCTCGAATTTTGTCTTTTATAGAAACTGATGCCAAGAATTTGCTATGGCAGAGTGATGACTGTTAGCTTTCATAAGTTTGGGGATAAATTCTTTCCAGGGACCGGCGATGTTAAGGTAATATTTGATTTTTGTGAGCATGTTTTTGATATGTTTGGATGAATTGATTGTGATGTATTTTTCTTGGAATTAAAAAGGAAATAGGAGAAAGAGAAGGGAAGTTTTACGCCATAAATGTGCCACTCAAAGATGGTATTGATGACAGTAGCTTCAACCGTCTGTTCAGGGCAGTAAGTTCTTTAAACCCGAAACAATCGAAATTCTCGAATGTTTTTGACGTCTTCGTGTGTTTTGATCTTTCCCTTTGATCATTTTTTCTGTAGATAATTTCCAAAATTGTTGAGATATACCAGCCAGGTGCAATAGTTCTTCAGTGTGGTGCAGATTCACTAGCAAGAGATCGACTAGGATGCTTTAATCTCTCTATTGATGGTGCTTTTTCTTCTTGTAATAAAAAAAATCTCTCTTTTCTTTATATCTCGATCACTCTCTTTCGATAGCTTCGAAACCAACTAGGGTGTTTCTGAAACGTGTTTCTCTTTATGCAGGACATGCTGAATGTGTTAAATTTGTGAAGAAATTCAATATTCCCTTGCTGGTAAATCTATCTATCTAGTTTCTTGGCTTGACTTATATATAAATTCTTAAGTTCCTTTACGATGAAGTTAGGGTTTTTTTCGTTTAGGTTACAGGGGGTGGAGGATACACAAAGGAGAATGTAGCTCGGTGTTGGACCGTTGAGACTGGCATTCTTTTGGACACAGAACTTCCTAATGGTTAGTAAAGTTTTTTATTTGTTTGTTTTAGAGATATGTTATAATGTTTTGGTTGAGGGTTTAATTGATTTTGCAGAGATTCCTGAAAATGATTACATCAAGTATTTTGCACCGGATTTTTCATTGAAGATTCCTGGTGGTCACATTGTAAGTATCTCTCGTATATAACACATGCTTTAGTTCATATCTTTAACAAAATTTACGGAGACATTGAGAATCATTTGTGCTTTGAACATGCAACAAAAACAGGAGAATCTAAATACCAAATCGTATATCAGTTCGATCAAAGCACAGATTTTGGATAATTTGAGATTCATCCAACACGCTCCAAGCGTGCAGATGCAGGAGGTAAACTCTCGGATCATCATCGTCATGGAACAACAAGTTGATTCTTTTGTTGTTTAAACACTGATCAGTCTTTTGTGTGCAGGTACCACCAGATTTCTACATACCTGATTTTGATGAAGACGAACAGAACCCTGATGTGCGTGTGGACCGTAAGTATCGAACAACTACACTGAAAGTCTACTAAAAATCCAAAAGTGTTTCATCATTTCTTACTTACCACGTTAATATTGGAAACGGTTTTGATTGTTTCAGAGCGTTCGCGGGATAAGCAGATTCAAAGGGACGATGAATATTTTGATGGGGATAACGATAATGATGCGTCGTAACACTGACTCTAAGAGCAGAAGACAATCTAAATTTTTGTTTAGTTATGAGAAAATTGTAATGAAAACACCATTTTAACACCTTGTAGAATATCTATTCATCTTGACACCGAAACCATTCACAATCAGCTTTTCTTGAAGCAGAAAGTTTGGAGAATTAAAAACCTAAAAGAGGGTGAAAGAAGGTTGAAGATGAAGTGCAAGAACACGAGCAGCATACACTTCTTCGTGGCCTACCTAATCTTGACTTGCAAGATTAATGTTCTTTAGATTGATTGGAGTGATGTTTATGGGATAGTACAGGGCATGCTATGTTCGGAGTAAGGGGAAACCGCAGGAGCTTAAATATCCATGCCAATTCCCTTTTAAAAAGAGCAAAAGTATGTTGCTATTTGTTTCCGCACCGTCGACTAATTCTAGCTTAATAAATGGAGTTTGTTTTAACTTAATAAACATTCTTACTTAATAGTTTTAATATTTTAATATTTTCTTTAAGATTGTAAGGTACTGAGTTCATATTCTGAAGTATTTATGAATTTTGATGTTACCACCATTTTATCAGAAATTGATACATTAAAGAGATTTTTTTTTGCATTTAAGATTCTTGACAACAACAAAAAACATTTAAGATTGAAAGTTCTTTCAGTAACTGCATAGTTAGTATTTCTCAAGCGTGAAAATGCATAATTCCGCAAAAAAAAAAAACCGTTTTAGTACAAATGATTTTTACTGTTATCTTACAGATCTGAAGCGCATCTGTCTTAAATTGAACAAAACTAAAATTGACGAGATAATCTACAAGAAATCATGGAAATTAGCTGATCTGTTGAAATTGACCTATGATTTACAACAACAAAAAAACAGAAATAGATCGCTAGGGACTATGAAATTTTGATAATAAATTGCATCAGAGTCATGGAAGTTTTATGATTTCCAACACCGCTCAAGAATTTTGAGCTTCTTTTATCAATTGCGATTAACTCATCATTTGCAACAAAATACGAAATTGTAAAATCAATTAACACAAGAACCCAATGCCGATTAAGAAAAAAGTCATTAGAGAGAGAATTTAAACATATAAATAAATAAAAATGAGACAGCGTAAGTGTAAAGAAATGGTTTCCTCCTGGTAAATTATTGGGGACTGCGTAGGGTTCATATATTTATATATAAATGATTCTAAAACCTAGGTTTAAGCTAATCACGGTTAAAAACGAACAGACCATGGTTAACTTTACGATATGATTCTATTCTTTTTCATACCAATATGACATCAGCATAATCCTAACTCAGATTTACCAATGAACCGAATTAAACAGAAATTGTAAAACGAAAATCACATAATAATTTTATTATATAAAGTTTGATCCTTAAAATTACTAATTAATATAATCAAGTGGCTATAAAATCATTAATCATTTTTACATGTGTCATAAATTAATAATTATATATATATATATATCAATATTTTTTTAAAAAAAGATTAATCCTAAAACACGATTGTTATTTTTTCAGATTATATAAAAGTTATTTTCTTTGATGAATCTTGAAAATAAAAAGTATTATCCATTTTCTCTAAAAATATAAAATAATTTGATAGTAATTTTAATTTTCTTCATAGATATAAAAATATTTAATAGTAATTTTTATTTTTTAAAAACAATTAAACCAAAAAGGATTACAAATAGTCATATTGTTATAAAAATAATTATAATAACTATTTTTAAGAGAACATACTTCCATAAAGAAATTTATAAATTTTACTTCTCTCTCAGTTCCATATCCACCAAATTTTTCTTTATATAAATATTTAAAAATTAGAATACTTATGTACATATTATTTTAGTTTTTATGTTAATTTTTAATGACAGTTAAAATAATTATATGATGGATTTTAATATGTTGATGTTGGATATCATAATAGTTTTTTATTTTTTGTAATAATTAAAAAAATATATAGCTGTAAATATTTTTTTCAGTTATGAAACAGAGACATCTGGTTTTTTTTACAGAGTTCATTAATAACTTTTTATATTCATAAATCATATTTAATTTCAAATAATATAATATTTAAAATCTTTTTAAAATCTTTTTATTCATTTAGAAGCTTTGTTTTTGAGAATGTTGTTTCAGTTTTTTATTGTTTTTATGGTTTCATGGATATTCGAATTACATGTTATAAAAAATTATTTTTGGATAATTTAATGTAAAATTTAACAAAAAAAAACTTAAACATATGATTTATATTATTTATGTTGATATTGGTTATTTCATAATATTTTGTTATTATGTGTAAATTTTTATTTTTAACGTAAATATTTTATTCAGTTGTAAATATAGACATTTTGATTTTTACATGATTTATTTTAAAAAATTATTTATTCAAAAACTATATTTGACTTCAAATGAAATAATATTTAAAATCTATTTAATAACTCTTTTCTTTATTTAGAAGCTTTACTTTTCAAAAATTTTAGATAAACTAAATTTCAATTTTTATTGCTTTTATGGGTTTTTTAACGAAAACTTATAAAAATTTCATTTTGTATAATTTAATATAAATTTTTATATATTTTTAAATATATAGATCATAACTATATGTGTTGTTAATTTTAATTTTATTTTATTTTTATCTGTCTATCAGACGGATATAATCTAGTTTATTTATTAATCGTTTGGTTTTATTATTTTTTAAAAAAAAATAATAAAACCAAACGATTAATAAATAAACTATTTTTTGTGTAACCGAACCAAATCTATTTGAATTAGAATTAACTGAGATTTATTAAAATATTAATATTTTATTATTGAATAAAAATTGATTATCATGTTAAAATAAATCATTATTTTCTTTTATTTTTAAGTTATTTTTTTAACGAAAATCCAACCAAAAACTAAACCAAATTAAATAATAATTGCAACAAACCAACCCAAGATTCAAATCGTTTATATGATTTCGTTAACTGAAAAAACCTAACCATAAACCGGATTGTCCCTCATAGTTCATACACTTTAGTATTTATTCCTTGCCTATGTTTTTGTGGACAAATTTGTTAAAAAGAGTCAATGAATTTGCTCTCATAAGTAACATGGCCTAATGAACGTTTAAATTGAAACAGATACTATAATGTTTCTTTTTGTCAATTTCACTAGCTGCAGACAATGCCTATTCAAAATTTCTGCTAATGTACAGTAATTTGAAGAATCCTTTATAATAACACTCCACTAATAGAAATATATTATTCAATCGGGAACAATGTGTGTGATTATTACTTGTTAAGCTTGACAAGGATTTTTAAAGTAAAACATCAACAAGATTCAAGCTTCACATCATTCTCACACTATTTGACATCACTGAAGATGTCTTATAAATGTAATAACAGCAGTTTCAATATTATGTGCAAAGTCATTAAGGTCCCGAAATCAGGACTTTGAACTTGCAATCTCAAGCTTGTGCTGTGATACTGTCCAACAACGACTCACATGCATCTTCAAGCAAATCCAATACCTGACCAAGAAAAAGGTAGGACAAAAGAAAGAGATCAAGATTCAAGTTTCCAAGTGATCAACCAGGAAATTTTAAGAATCTTATAAACCAACTTAACCATTTTAAAGATTGATCTAGGCTGGCATATGTCTAAACCAACCGTTAGTATTTATATTCCCATCCGTACATGATCGACAATTTTCTAATTGTGCTACTACTAAAGACGCACTCGTGGTTATTTATACCTTCTCAAAACCTTGAGCTCCACCATAATACGGGTCTGGAACGAACTTGTCATTGTGTTTCTTGCAATACGAACACATTAGCTTCACCTGAAAATTCAAATGAAAATGTTTCTATAATCTCCTAAATATAGTTCCAAAGTCAAGCAAACAACAAAACACCAACGTTTACCTTTTTATCTGCATCAGGTGGAAAATTCCCTCTGGCTTTCCACACATTGTAAGCCTCCAATATATCCTCTGCAAACATACATCAACTTCATCAAATCTTCATGACTAAAAAGATGAATACCCATTTGCAGAGAAATCGATCTAACCACATTATTCTTGTCGAATGTTTCAAATAATAAGAACAATTATCACTTAATAGTAACGATCATCAATCTTGGTTCTACCTTTGTTCTGCTCATCCATTGCAAGAATGAGATCAAACTCCCCAAAATCAGATGCCTTTATTGGTCTAGACAATGACGTTATCTCAACTCCACGACGTTTCGCAGCACTTCTCATTCTTGGATCTGCCATGTTTCCCTTCAAAAATTGATTCAAAAAGATTACTTTCAAAGTCTAATAACATCATCAAGAACCCTAAATTCAGAATCTTTTTCACTTCAAAACCCAAAAAGTTAGAAACTTTTTCGATTTATGGAAAAATAAAAAGTGATTGATCATTCACCTCGTGATAATCGATGGTTCCAGCGGAATCAATGTTGAATTTGGAATTGAGACCTCTCTTTTTGACAATATCTCTGAAGACACCTTCAGCTGCTGGGCTCCGACAAATGTTTCCAAGACAGACGAAAAGGATAGAGAAAGGTTTGGTTTCGCTGCTCTGTGTCGGAGTCGCCATTGGAGAAGATGAAGCAACGCACCCAACGGAAGGTGAAAGTTTGGGTTTTTGTGGGAAACCCGAAACGAGATTCGGGTTTTTGTGGGAAACCCGAAACGAGATTCGGGTTTTGTTGAGATGTGCGTTTCGTTGATAGGAAATGAGAAGGAAGATGAAGAAATCGAGTGTAGTGGTGGCAAAATGGTAAATAGGAAGGGATTGTTGGTGAAGTTGTGAGCTTGTTAGGACTGTAGTACTGTGACGGAGTTATCATCATTCCCCCTGAAAGGTTGGAGATTTTTTGATATACGAGTTTTCTGCTCACAGCTCTTTTTTTTTCTTTCGTTACCCATAGGACTGAGGGGTAGTATTGGTAATTACTTGGAGTGAAAGAAGGACTGTTCGGTTTTAGCTCTGAACACCAGTCAAGGTTTGAAATAAGTCTTTAACGGTTTAACCATTCACCCACACGGTTTAAATCTGACGAAACATGTTGCTGGCGACTGTTTTCACTTCCGATACCATTAAACATGTCTTTGCTGTTGTTGCCGCTGGTTGCTAACGACTATGGGCCGAACATGTTCATTATGTCAGTAAATAGTTGTTCCATTGCATGTCGTTCATGATTTCTATGAAGCCCTTAAAACAAAAAGGTATCAATGGCAATAAGAACGACAAAAGTAAAGAGCAAATTTGAAAATTAGTATACTTAAAAAAATTATTCCAGAACATGATAGATCAGGAAGACATGTTAAACCCAAATGTTTATGTGATTTCTAAGAACTTTTGGAAAGTAAATAATAAAATACATTTTCTATCAATTTTCATAATTCATATGTTTTTTTTATAAATATATATATATATATGTATATATATATATAATTTTTATTCCATAATAATAAAATTACAAAAATTAATCTAGAACAGTGGTTTTGAATCGGTTAAACCAGTCGTTTGAATCACATGTTAATAACGAATTTTATCAAAAAATTTGAGATTTTTTGTTTTTTTTTGTTTTAGAATTAACGGAGATTAGCATTAAACACAAACAAAAATGATGAACAGGTCACGGGTTAACCGGTCCGACCAGAAGATCCGGGGTCAGGCATGAAAACATTGTGTTAAACTCAAACTCAAATGTAAATAATTAAATACATTTTACTATCAACTTTTATAAATTTATAATGTTTATAAACTTATCCTCGTTCTGTTTCTTTATATATAAATTTCTACATCTTTTCACATTATGTTAAAATAAATCTATTATACATTCCATTAATACATTACCATTTTATTTTTTTATTAATACATTTAAACACACGAGTTTTTTTTTTAATTTAGTTTAGTGGTTTTAATATACCTTTTAACATTGTGGAGTGATAGGTTCGAATCCTAGACATGAGTCATTGGCTGAGAGGCTTTAATGTCTTCATCATTACCATTATACCATATCATTTTGACAAACACACAAAGTTAAAACTGAGATTTTATTTAAAATTTTGCATTTATTTTGAAACTTATGACGTGTGGGTAAGGCTAGGCAAAATAACCGGACCCGAAGAACCGAACCCGATCCTAAAAAGTAGTACCGAACCAAATTTAAAATTGACAAATAACTGAACGGATTCTAAACTCTTATATCCGAAAAACCGAACCCGAATCTGAACCGAACCGAGAAACGAATGGTATCCAAAATATCTGAAATATAATATATTTTCAAATATATTAATTATATGTAGGCTTATAATAATCTAAATACCCAAATTATAAAAATAAATTTAAATTTATTAAATCATTTAAGATTAAAATAATTGAAGCATTCAAAAAAATTGAAATATCTAAAAAATTTAAATAATTTTTACTTAAATTTAATTAATTTTTATTTTTTAAATATATTATGGGTACCCGGACCTGACCCGAATTTAGGTGGAACCGAACCGAAGCCGAACAAAAAATAAAAAATACCCGAACAGTTCCTATTCTCTTAATCCGAAAAATCGAATTACCTGAACCGAAACTGAACGGGTATTCGAATGCCCAGACCTACGTGTAAGTGCGAAACCCTGAAGGATTTTTTAAATATTTGGGATTTGGTTGGTTATAAATGTTATGGATGTAGACTTTTAAATAATGTTGTTGTCAAAACCTTTAGCTTTAAAAATAACTAAACCCACAAATTGTTGGCTTTAAGAGAAAAAAACTACCGTAACAAGAGAAAATATTAAAAGTAGGCTGTGAGAAAATTTATGAAAACTTTTAAGATTGTTAAAACTCTAAAATGAAACTAAATAAAAAAAAATTGAGAAAAATTAAAAGTGTTTAAAATGCCAAACAATCACACCCTTGATCACTGATCAAGTGTCACCTTTAAGTAGGAGTCTTTTCATATAAAAAAACACAGCAGTAGTTAGTGCTTGCAACACATGGGTATCAAATCTATCAGAAACATTACGACAATTTGCCTCTTAGTGTAAGACTCATCAGAGAATCTTATTATCCAATTGATCTACCAACATTTATCATTTAACACTATCAAACCAGAAATATATGTGTGAAGTCTCCTTTGTCTCCAAAGACGTCGATTTTCTTTGGGAGAAGAGCTCTCTAAGCAAACCGAGATGTGAAGCTATAAACCTAAAGTAAAAAAGATGGCGTGAAGAAAACAGAATATAGAGACCAGAGCAATAAAATGGAAGAGAAGCAAGAAGACTTCGACGAGGGTAAGAAAGAAAAAAGAGAGCACACAAGCAAATTTAACGAGTTCATCACTGTTAACTAGGAATCTACATCTCGCCAAATCGGTACTCGAATCCACTAGATTCAAAGATAGCATTTTGCAAGAACAAATCACAAGTGTCACATCTTCATGTCATTCACTAACATTTAAAATATGTTCTGCCAATTTCTACTCCCAGACAACAAGCTATAAATAAAATATATACTTACAAAACTTTTTTCTCTTACACTATTTATTAATCAATCTTGCCATGTTAATCTTATCCCTCTCTGTCTTAGCCTAAAACACCAATATATAGTGATGATGCTTCGAAAGACTTCTTGTGCAATGCCAAATTGCTAACTTGTCTAGATGCATTTTCGTCTTTACCACGATGGACTTCTATTTTTGTAAACAAGCGGATAAGACTGAAAATCTAAAAACACGAGACTAATAATAGAATCACAGAGCAATAATACAAACCATTTTTGTTATTTAGCATTTTTGCGCATTAAAATCATGGTTTTGCATGCTAAACCAATTTTTTACATCCTCAAATGCCTTTTTTACTACTGCACTAGCTTGGAATTGCCATCTTTAAACAGAGATTTATTTATATACTTTGACATTAGTTACAATATCTAAGGATGGATCAATGTGATGATCTCTTCAGGGGATGTCCTCTCTTTTTTTGTTAGTCGAGTAAAAAAAAACTAAAATTCTCGTATAGAGAAGAAGCAACAAAACCCATCACTTTATTTTTAAAAAGGATTAGTTCTACTAGTTAACTGTAAACTACATCCATAACTTCAATTAAATCATTACTAAAGTACTAACACATGCTACCAAATACCAATAACACTTTAAATATGCTACCAAGATTCATTTAAAACGTCGATATAAAACTTCACAAACTGTACACCGTTCCTGGTCCTTGGCAATATGTTCGGAAAATAGTAATTAGATTTTTTATATATTTGTTATACGAATAAAATACTATAATTACAACTGAAATCAAACAAACACAAAATAGGTAGATGCCATTATCTTTTTCTGTAGGGGCCTAGATTATATGTCTCTTTGTTTCTCTCTTTTGAAACATACACAAGAAAATATATGAATTCTTAAATCATGGAGAGCCAAATCCTCCCAAATAATTTCGTAATTATTGTTTAGTTAAAATAAATAAAATTTTATTGTTCCTTAATTAACTATCGATACTTGCTTAAAATATAAGCAAAAAAAATATTAATTACGACACGAGGCAAATCTGACCACTAAATTACGGCCTTTGCCATTGCCATACACAAACTTACTAATGATTACTATTTCTCTGCCCAAAAAAGGCAAAATCTCACAGTTATAACTTCTTCTCTTCTCCTCCATAGCCAAATCTCTCTCTCTCTCTCTCGTCACCCCATTGGCTCTGATTGGATCCGAAATGGAGCCATGGGTGGACGATTTGGCTGACGATTTACAGAGTGTGAGCTTTACTTCAGCCGGAACCACCGTGAATAGGAGCACTAGCTCAGGCTCACGTTCATCTTCCTCCGCCGCAGCTCTTACTCCGGCGCCATCTTTCTCCTCCTCCTCCAAAATCCCTCCCTCACTACGATTGTCTCTCTCCCTCTCCGATCTCCGATTCCGTCTCCGTCTAGGCGCTGGTGATATCGGTTCTGTTTTCTTAGCTGAATTCAAATCCGCAACCGTAGTCGAAACCGCCGGAAAATTACCTCTCTTAGCCGCTAAGGTCATGGATAAGAAGGAGCTCGCGACCCGAAGCAAAGAAGGTAGAGCGACGACGGAGAGAGAGATTCTTGAATCTCTTGACCATCCTTTCCTCCCGAAGCTTTACGCCGCCATAGATTCTCCGAAATGGCTTTGTTTATTGACGGAGTTTTGTCCCGGCGGTGACCTCCACGTTCTCCGTCAGAAACAACCTTACAAACGCTTCCACGAATCCGCCGTCAGGTAACCGCCGTTAACACGTAATATATTCAGTTCCCAAAATATATAATTTTTTTAAATAAAAAGAGAAAAAGGAAGGCTGATGAAATCAGGGGCAGTGGGACCCGCCAGCTGGCCATTTGTCTCGTAGTTTAACACTTAAAACATAACAGAGTTTATGGCGTTGTGTTTCCCCCTACACCGTAATCTTACACGATTATTGCCTTTTTTAACGTGTAATTAATAATTAAATCATACTTACTTATAATCCTAGTGAAAAATCGCATATATTTAGCACAATGAGCTTCCGTAATTTCATCCGATAAGTTCGGAAAATTAGCATTGTTATTGAAAAATGTTTCCAGATTTTTTTAATTGATTGATGTGCTCGATAATGATTTCAAAAAATATTGGTAAATAAAAGTCTATTTACGCCACACAAAAAAGGGAGTAGAAAGTCTATTTAATATAGTTTTGTCGGCTTATTTAAATAAAAAGACTTTAGAGTAACTATTTATAATATATTTATATTATATGTAAGCAGAAGTACGCACGATTAACAAAGTGTGCTTCTTACATGTGTGCGTATATCGTAGGGCACAATTAAGTAGTTGCGGTTAGGTGCGGACGCTTAAACGAAAGTCAAAACGAGTGGGGTTTGACTTTCAGTTCTAACAAATCATTTAAAGACACGTGTATAGTGTGTAGTGGGACCGTGCGATTCAATTGAATCACGTAGCATGCCGTGGGATGAAGAATATGAAATAGTATTTTTTTCTAATTGCGCGCATGTGTCTTCAGTACAAGCACATCCCCAGCGAAGCAGGTTCTTTGTAACAATTTTCTAATATTTTAATCTTTTTTGTCAAATAATCTTAATGGTTTGGTCCCACTATTTGAAATTACAAAAGGAAATTGGTAATTTACCAAAAAAAGGAAAAAAAATCAAATAGGTGATTATACAAATTACATAGGGTTTTTGTTTTTGGTTGGTAGTAGATGAAGTGAACATTGTTAGTTGAGTTAGCCTCATATTGCTATTTATGGACCAATTCTTACCACGTGCTATACTAGAAAACCGGATCTTGTTGTTCTTGGTAGATGATGATAGATCTGTTTTTCTTTTCTTGTCTCGTGTTAATGTCAGATGACAAGTAGTAGATTACATGTTAAAGAAAGGCCACGACTAGTTTATGCTTGTTTCTTAAAACTTTTGTGATTTGATTGTATATGATTATTTGCTTTTACCTTTTTCTTTTGTCTATGACCATGTAATTGAGTTCTACTAGGTTTCTTCTTTAGTGTTAAAGTAAAATGATTGAGAGAACTAATTTAGGTTGTCCTGTCTACATTTAGCTATTACTTCTTTTTTTTTTTTCAAGATTGTAGGGGTACCTTATGTTATTTAAAGGTTGTCCTACAAAAAAACACAGGTCCCATTTCTCTTCAGTTAGCTGGATTTTACATTTGGAAACTTGCTCCAATGAAAATATCAGGAAGTCTCTGGTTTATCTTTTGTGTGAACTTGCTCTTAAGAACCCAAAACAGACTTTTATACTCTGTTTTGTGTGGAGATTGTTTGTTGGTTGTGGACCCTTGAAGACAAAAGAGGAATCTTGGGTAATGTATTTTCACCAGAAATCTCTTAGACAAAAGAGTTCGTTAAGCTAACAACCTTGTAGGTCCATTATTGTTCCTTCTGCATAGTGAAAACCAATCCAACATTATCTTCTTGTCCGAAAAATGAAATAGATGCTGTTTTGTCACAATACCTAAATATGTAACAAAGGTTACCAAATTATTATTGCAAATCTCAATTATTCGTTTTGTCCTAACTACCCTGTTTTCTTCTCCCTGTCCCTTGTATTAATTTTGCGTTCATATTACTAATAATCACATATCTTATAACTTTTAGGTTCTATGTCTCGGAAGTGATCATAGCCATTGAATATCTTCACATGATGGGGATTGTTTACCGCGACTTGAAGCCTGAGAATGTGTTGGTTCGATCAGATGGTCACATCATGCTGACCGATTTCGATCTCTCTTTAAGATGTGATGAATCCACCTCCACACCACAGATTGTGCTGAACCTGAACCAACCTCCTAACGGCTTGTCTGACCAGAGCGAGAACCAAGCAATGGACCATCATCAGACCACATCGTCTTCTTGCATGATCACAAACTGTATTGTCCCTGCTGTCTCGTGCTTCCACCCGAGAATACGAAGAGGTAAGAAGAAAACTGATCACCGAAACTACGGTCCTGAGCTTGTGGCCGAGCCTGTGGACGTCCGGTCCATGTCCTTTGTTGGGACGCATGAGTACTTGGCTCCTGAGATTGTTTCAGGTATACTTCAAATTTACTTCACTATGATTTGCCACTTTTAAAGTTTAGATCATACCAAATCATTCACTACCATCTTAAAGTAAATTGCATGTGCCAAATAACCAAAAAGTCAACAAGTTGGAAACATTCTCCAAATCCTCACATGATGACATAGATTGATTTGAATGTGAAGAGATTAAAAATAACATAAATTGTCTTTATATTTTTGTTTTATATTATTTTAACCAGATTTTAATCTAATATGATAAAGGTGATCAAATAAAACAAACGTAAATGTTGGATAAAATTTGAAAAAATTAAATAATAATAAAACAAACATAAATCGCGAAAACATTTTAAAAAGTTTGTATTTATCTCATGTAATATACATAAGTTGGTTGTCAAAAAAAAAAAAAATATATATAATATATATATATAAGTTGGGGTTTGTCTTGGTTCAAAAAAACAAACGTAATAAAGTTGTAACGTAAAATGTGGATGGCAGGAGAAGGGCATGGAAGCGCAGTGGACTGGTGGACCTTGGGGATATTCATGTTCGAGCTATTCTACGGAACGACGCCTTTCAAAGGGATGGACCACGAGCTAACCCTTGCTAACATCATGGCTCGAGCCCTCGAATTCCCGAAAGAGCCAACAATTCCAAGCGCGGCCAAGGATCTGATCTCTCAGCTACTGGCTAAGGACCCTACCCGACGCTTGGGGTCGTCTCTGGGTGCATCGGCCGTGAAACGACACCCGTTTTTCCAAGGAGTTAATTGGGCTTTGCTCATGTGTACTCGTCCTCCTTTTCTTCCTCCGCCTTTCCGCAAAGAACTTTTGTCCGATGACATTTGTCCTGAAACCCATGTCGACTATTATTAATTATTAATATACTAGTATTAATTAGCAATTACGTAATTAATTAATTTCTTCAGATGTTAATCTATTATTTTGACTAACACGTCGGAAACATTTGACATAATAGTAGCCAACAAGTCGGAATCATGTTGGGGTTCAAACCCAACTCACTGTTTGAGAGAATATTAAAATCACTACGCTAAGTTAACAAAAAAAAAAGTAACACTGTCGAAATTATATTGCATATTGCATAATGATGACCACTTCTGAAATTTATCAGATATATGAGATTTGAACCAGTATCATGTGAATTAAAAGAGATATTAAAACAAATAAAATAAGTTAAACAAAATTAAATACCAAATCACCTAACCTAATCTCGTATGGTTGTGTTATTATTATGTTATCATATAATTTAAACATATGTAATACATGTTTTTTTTTTACAAAAATTAAACAATAAATTTGAAAGGTTTTGTTTTTCTTGGTTCAAAAAAAATTGAAAGATATTTTTTTATGTCTAAAAAAGTATTTTTTTGAATAATTTTGTATTTGTAGAAAAGTATAAATGAAAAAATTAATAAAAATAAAAATAGAAATCCATAAAATATTCTTATGTTGGCGGAAACAAAAGGAAAATTATGGAAAAAGTTCAAGAACTAGAGGAAAAACATACAATGGTATTAGCCCCGTGTTCGGAAGTTTTTCAATAGGGCATATGGTGGTGTCAAGTGGATGAATCTTGGAAGAAGACAAACAAATTTTCATGTCAAGGATAGGTCTGTACAAAGAATGAGACTGAAGATCAACTGTTTGGAGCTAGAAACATTCGAAGTAGACAGTCTCCACTGCACGCAGAGCTAAAAGAACTGATCTGGGAAATGGAATGCATGCATATTGTCCAAAAATTAGAAGTAGTCTTTGCAACCAACTAATAAATAACTGATCCACCGGTTTCACAATAGAACAACTAAACTCCGGATTGGTGGTAAGAACTTCTGAAGATGATTGTGGAGCTTTGTTCTTTTTCCGGTTATTCCTCCAGTCCTTAAGAGCTTTCTTAAGCGGATCATCAAGGTCATCCAAAGGCTTTGGCGTCTCCAGCTGTTGGTGAAGTTTGCTTGGTCGTTGAGGATTGTTTTGTTTGAGCTGTTGCACGGCTTCATCACCAAAGTATTGATGGCGTTCACGGCTTATTTTTGTAGATTCCATGGGGCGCCTTTCATGCCTTTGATCAGACCACTCACACCTAGGTAGTTCATGGAAATGGTATCGTTGAGGTACTCGCCTTTCATGAATCTGGTCAGACCTTCCACGTCTAGGTGGGGATTCATGTAGCTGATGTCGCTGGTGGGTGTATTTCTGATCTGGGAAAAGGGGTCTGCCCCATTCTTGAACATCATCTCTCCAGTGGGCATGGAAAGAGTCGTGGCGAGCTCTTTGTATCTGATCCGGTTTAGTACTTGGTTGGCTTTGTTCTTCTTTGCCTCTCCATGGTGGTTTCATTTGTTTTCTGTCTTGTAGAACTTCTTAACAAAATGCTTCAAATCTGGCGTCCATTACTTTTTCCGTCCTAGACATGATAGCATCAACCAACCGCTTGTCGTTTTCATGGTTGTTGGATTTCCTTCTTCTTGGTTTGCTTTCAATCTTGTGGCCAGATTCATCTTCTTGCTCATGCATCTTT
This sequence comes from Streptanthus diversifolius, assembly GCA_039880935.1. Lineage (NCBI taxonomy): Eukaryota > Viridiplantae > Streptophyta > Magnoliopsida > Brassicales > Brassicaceae > Streptanthus > Streptanthus diversifolius. The sequence goes on from JAXGFM010000002.1 coordinate 5,065,744, forward strand.
CTCAGCTTGTTGTGTTGCTCTGATACCACTTGATAAGATTTTTGGAAGGATCACAAACCCAAAATCGGCACAACAAGGGAGTAGGAGGGATAAGCCGTGCACAACGAGTGTGAGCTCAAGTTGCCAAGGGATGTGGAGCGATAGGTCGCACAAAAGCTGCGGAAGACCTTTGATTTACCGGACTTGATGAACCAAAGATATGACGTACCAAGGTTCAACAAGGATTTCCTAGACGGGCCTAAGGATATTACGCACCAAGGGAGGGCCTAGGAGAGAGTAGATATGACGCACTACTTGGTGATCGAAACTCTTAAGAAAGAAAAAACTCTTTTTATTAAAAATTTTGATGATAACTACAAATGGTCAAGCCATCTATATATATAAGAGAAAGGAAGGAGCTAGAAGGCTTGCATGTTCGGAACAAACTACAAGAACATGCAAAACCATGCAAGAAGGGAAGTAAAGGAGATAACCCCAACTCCCAACTGCCAACTATTTTATTAAATGCAAAGACAAAGAGAAAATGGGCCAAAGATGGGCTAGAACACAATAAAACAGCTATGGGCCTTAAACATTTGATCCTTCAAGAATTCATCCAAGTCCCATTAAAAATTTAGTGAGAAAAACCCAGTGGGACAAAAACTCACTAAGGAAAAGGGAACTAAAATGAACACTTGTCCCAAACATTTAATTCAGATAGCCATGAATTGTATCTAACAAATCTGAATGAAAGTGAAGTGATGGGGAATGGTGGATGATGTGACCAAGAACATGTTGAAGTGCCTTGGTCTGGTTCTAATCAATGGACCAAATGGAGTGGTCCAGTGGTCTTGATTGTAGCTCGGATCAGGCCATGGTCGAGGTCGGGTCATGGGATGGTCTGATGATGGTTGACGTCTGGTCGGGGTCTGATTGACGTGAGTCAAAGGTGTGGTCGAGACTGGACTGGAACATGTGAAGAAGATTGGGTCGTGGTCCTTGTCCTGATCCTGAGTCGGGACGTTCGGGTACTGGACTGGGACGTTCGGGATGTGTTGCAGAACGTCTAGCTTCATGATATTGACGTCTGTTGAGTTGATCTGATGGACGTCCACAACCTCCTTTGGGCCACTTGTTTTATCTTTAATCAGGACGTCCGTAAGGCCGTCCATGCTAGGCAGGATCACATCAACCACATTAAGAATTGTCTTCTCTATGGATGCGTAAAGATAGTTATTTACTTTGTGGTCGATTACTGTTTTTTCTGCCATCTCGGTCCTCTGTGGCCCGGTGAGAATCACATTCCTCTCAGGTCTCGATATTCCCACTTCTATGATCTCCCACCACTCTTTTGATCTGGGGAGATTCTCCATGAGCATTGCCCAATGCTCATAATCTCCATCAAACTTTGGTACGATCAATCCATCTTTATCACTCATCTTGATCAGCTCTCACCCGTGTTTGTTTTCTCTCTTTCTCTCAAGTGTTTCTCGTGTTTTTGTGTTCTCAGAATTGTGATTTGAAACCCCAGTTTATGCTCTGATACCACTTGTTATACTTCAAAAACAGAGTGAAACAAAGTACTAGAAGTTGTGTTTGATCTGAGAACTGTTTGTTTTTTATTCATGCATAAGTTTAGCTCCTTAAATAGAGCAATCTACAATAAGAACGTGATCGCAAACTGAAACTAGAAAAACCTGCAACTACTCCTATCTACCCGCAAGCTCTCTACAGACCAGGGAGACTTGTGACTTATTCAAAAACTAGACTCCAACGGTAATATTGCTTTCAAAACGACATAATTTTGTACTTCAATTTCTTGACTCCTCATTTTTTTGCTAGAGCTAAATGATTTTTTCTTTTCAATCTTTGTCCAGATACATTCGTATCCAATTATGGTCATGAAGTACAATCCTGTTTCTGACACAATGATCTCTGGTGACACAAAAGGAGTCATTGAGTACTGGAGTCCAGCTACGCTGCAGTTTCCTGAGGATGAGTATGTCCTTGCCTCATTTCTTATCCAAAGTCCTTTTATACGTTCGGTATTGATATTTGTTTTCTAGTAGTTGGGATTTTCTCTAACGGAGGAGCATACCCTTTTTCTGTTTGTGATTAATGTAGTTAGATTTCATTTTGATGAGAATGACACGAAGAGGAGGCTATAGTAGAAATACTTTTGTTGTTTTCATTTTAATCATCTGCTTCTTGTTATAGGGTAAACTTTAAACTGAAGAGCGATACAGATCTCTATGAGATTAGAAAGTTTAAAACAACAATCTCTGCCTTGAGGTACAATTTATTATCTTTGTTCTGGCTATTTTCTTTACAATGTTTATGCTTAGAATGGAGGTATTAGCAATGATGTCCAGTAAAAATTATAGTTCAAGTTTGGTGTCTAAACGTAGTGAACTTCTTTTTCAGGTGAGTCCGGATGTAGACTGTTTTCTATTACATCTCCTGATCGTAGGGTTCGAGTGTTCTGGTTTAGAACTGGTAAACTAAGGCGGGTGTATGACGAGTCACTTGAGGTAAGCTTACATATTCTACTCTCCTGTCCTTGCATGTTTTGACATTATTCTTAAGTAAAAATCATCTATTCTACGGAAATTATAAGGTGGCCCAAGCGCTGCAGAAGAGCGATGCTCCATTGAACAGGCTTGAAGCAATTGACTTTGGAAGAAGAATGGCAGCTGAGAAGGAACTTGAAAAAAACGAGAGCGCTCCTCAACACAATGCAGTTTTCGATGAAAGCTCTAATTTTCTTATATATGCCACTCTTATTGGAATAAAAGTAAGAATTCCACTTATTGTTTTCGTTTTACATTACCATAGATGAAGACATGAGAAGTTATCTTGTCTCACATGAAGATGATACAATCGATGAGGATAAAAACTAAATGCTTTCACTACTGGCTAGTCTTTACTTAAATAACCAAGATTTAATTTGAATACCTTATTGTTAGTCATATGTTGACGTGGTTAGGGTCTCTGCGGATTTAGTGCATGCAACTGATTGATTTCTCTGTCTACCCTTTTGTTGCCGAGATAATAAATTTACACACCAAACAGTTGCAAGGATCCTTGGAAAGGTGGAGAGTAACGAAAGGTTTCTGAGAGTTGCACTACATCAAGGTGATCAAGGAGGGAAGAAAGTTAGAAAGATTCCAGCCGCAGCAAATGCAAATGAAAGCAAGGAGCCTTTAACTGATCCGACTATTTTATGCTGCGCCTTTAAGAAACAAAGGATCTTTATGTTCAGGTACTTGACTTATAATGTGCTAAAAATACTCATGCTTACGTTGTGAGACAAACAAATCTTGTTTTTGCATCTTCAGACAAAGACATCTTCTTATGTTTTCTCTGGATATCCATACACATTTTCTCCTGTCTCTTGAAGTTTTTCTTCTTACTTCAATATTGCCGAACTACTTGTGGATTTTTAATGTAAGTAAATTGATATCTGCAGTCGGAGAGAGCCAGAAGATTCTGAAGATGCAACCCAAGGAAGGGATGTGTTTAACGAGAAGCCAGCTGCTGATGAACTTATGTCTTCCAGAGAACGTGGTATGTTCTTCATAACCCACCATGCTTCTAAGTTTTTTACTAATCATATTAAGTCTGTGATTTGGATCTTCAACGTAATACCTCTCTTAACTCATCTTTTTATTTAAAATTTATCCAGATCATGCATACTACGATGGGTGATATGCATATAAAGCTTTACCCGGAAGAATGTCCCAAAACTGTGGAGAACTTCACAACACACTGCCGGAATGGCTATTACGATAACCACCTTTTCCACCGAGTTATCAAAGGATTCATGGTACAAACTGGAGATCCTCTTGGGGATGGTACTGGAGGACAGTCAATTTGGGGAAGAGGATTCGAGGACGAGTTTCACAAAAGGTAAATCATTTCTTACAGCCATGCCTGCTTTTAAGTTTGGCCGTCCTTTGAAAAAACGATTTGATGTAATCTAGTGTGTGTTGTGTTCTTCTTCTTGCAGTCTACGGCATGACAGGCCGTTTACAGTGTCCATGGCAAACGCTGGTCAAAACACAAATGGGTCTCAGTTCTTTATCACAACGGTGGCTACACCGTGGCCAGACAATAAGCATACAGTTTTTGGAAGAGTTGTCAAGGGAATGGACGTCGTACAGGTATGAAAAACCAAAATAAGAAAGAAATGTTTTTGCGTTGCTAGCTTAGTGTGGCTTTCTTTGTGTCTAACTATTAAACAAAATGAACAGGGAATGGAGAAAGTGAAGACAGACAAGAACGACAGGCCTTACCAAGATGTTAAGATACTTAACGTCACTGTTCCTAAATCTTGATATTTTTCCTCGTCGCAAAGATAATCAACAAACCCTGTTTGGTCTCGCGGTGGAATCTGAACTTTGCTGGTTTATTTTATCTTAGAGGATTGATCAAACTGTGGTGGGATATGTTTGTGCCGGAGCAGATGATTTGGTGGGATCATCTTTTTGAAACTATCATTATTTTTAGTTTTGTTAAGTACTTAGTGCTCCGCTTCAATTTCTTGTAATCATTTTCTATAAAAATGGTAACAAACTGATGAATGACTATGATGCGAGTTCATTTTGTTCTTGACTACCTAACAGTCTTAAACATGATGATATTCTAGCCACGTTCACAATTCCCAACAGTATCTCAAATCCCCTCTGTAAACCAGATGATTAGGCATCTCATGAGGTTCGTATTATGTACATTCATACAAGTCTATGGTCAGAATAGAGGCTAATACCAGATTCATTCACTAAGTAATACAGAACGCATAATCATCATGTAAATCAACCCCAAACTGAAAGAAAAACGCAAAAAATGAATATAAAAAACCCGATAAGATGGGTAAACTCTTGCTTCATATCTATGGAAGTAAAAAATTGTGATGCAAGAATCTTTGATAACAAGGAACTAGAAAAAGAGAGCAAAAACCAAGATCCCTCTAACTGAATACGGTCAAAGCTCAACGCCATTTCCTTGGCGAACAAATCTTACTCGAAGAGGCTGAATCCCATGTCCTGCATCAAAGTTGAAGCATAACCAACAGTGTCAGATTCATGAGCAAAATCGAAACCATATCCAGGATGTTAACAAGGAAAACCAAAACATTAAAAACTTGAAAATGCTTACATCATCAGACTCCTCTTTCTCTTCCTTCTTGGCTTCTTTCTTCTCTGCAGCTGCAGGAGCAGCAGCGGCGGCACCACCGCTTGATGGAGAAGCTGCGACAGCAACACCACCACCACATGGCACAGAAGCCAACTTCTCCCTACCGGAAGCAATCAGCTCTGTGATGTCTTTACAACTCACTTCTTTCAGAAGAAGCTCAATGCTCTCTCCATCAACATCAGCACCAACTACAACAAAAAACAAGACACAAAGAGTAAGCAAATTCTCGATCCACTGCACAAAACCCAAATCCTTAAAAAATCATTTATGCAGAAACAAGGCAGGAGTTTAAAGACAAGGATTGTTCCATATTCTTATTAAATGACATACTCCAACATCACAAAAATCTAAACTTAAATAAACATTTGAAAAAAAATCAATCCACTGCACAACACCCAAATCCTTAAAAAACCATTTAAGCAGTAACAATACAGGAGTTTAAAGACAAGGGTTGTTCCGTACTTATTAATTAACATTCTCTAATAAGCATTTGCAAAAATCAATCCACTGCACAACACCCAAATCCATAAAAATCATTTATGCAGAAACAGGACAGAAGTTTTAAGAAAAGGGTTGTTCCATACTTACTAACTGACATACTCCAACAACATAAAAACCTAAACTTTAATACGCATTTACAGTAACAAAATCTGAACACATTAAATCAGAAAGTTTCAAAGTTGACAAAAGAAAAAAAAAAGACAAAAGATTTTACCAGCTCCGATAATTTCTTTGATATTATCAGCTGAAGGATTAGCATTTCCGCCAAGAACAGCGAGGAGAAAAGCAGCGACAACCTTCATTTTCTGATTTTTATACAAAAAAATAAAAAGAGGTAAATCAAATTAGCACAAATGGATTATATGAAAGAGTGAGATCTAGAGACAGTGAGAGAGAGTACCGAGAAGATTTGAGGAGAAAGCTACAAAGCTTATGGCTTTTGAGTGTTTGGAGAAGCGACAGTGGAGGAAGAGGATGAGTTTGTATTATATATATAGTTAGGGTTTTCTTCTCTTCGTCTGTTTCTCTCTTTGGGCTTTTGCTTTTCTGGCTGTTCCATCTTCACATCGTGGCCGTTCGTTATCGTTTCCGGTTTTAACCTCAGTGTTTTTTTGTTTATTAAAATTGATCACCGGTTCAAACTGTTCAATCATTGACCGGTAACTCATGTCCTCAAAATTTTGTTACTTTTTTAATTGAATCTCAGAATAGAAAGATTGTAACCTCAACATTTTTCAGAAAAGAGAAATAAATCATTTTAATAAGTTTTTGTTAAATTAAGGTACGAATTTCTATTAGAAAAATACGGAAATCATTATTTTTTAACATATATATATTTTTAAAATATGGAAACAAGAAATTGGTAAATATAAATGTAACTTTTTTATAAAGACAGAAAAGAATTGTAAACTTTAGCAAAACTGAGGTATATTTCATAAAAGGAAAAAATACTACAAACCATCTAACAATGGAGAAAACTAAAAGTTAAAAGCTTAGTTGACGAAATCTATATAAACATAAGTGAATGAGCTTTTATTTCTCAATCAATTTCGTTATCAATCTTTCTCAGTTTAAAAATATTCATATAGCTAGGTAAAATATGGCTCAAGAAATCAATCTAGGATTGGGTTTGACTCCATATGATCCATGGGTCCTAAAGAAAAACTTAACCAACACTGATCTTTGTATTGGTGGTCCGTTACTTCTACCAAAACCAGAATTTGAAGCTTATATAATCCAGGAGATGGACCATGTCACGGTCCAGAATGTGTTATCGCCAAACGGTGCTGAAGTGAAGATTCATATTGTGGAGGAAGGATGGTTATACAGTAACGTTGTTCAAATATGGCAGCAAGTACTTGATTAAGGGAGGATGGAGCAATATCGCTAAATCAAAAGGTTACAAAACTGGGGATCAAATTGGACTCATGTGGGATAAAAGCTACAGAAGATTCTTGTTCCATCATATTCAGTAGTCTTGTTTTGTCCTTTTTTTTGCAGTATCGAAGAGCTTTTTATAATATTTATTTAGACGTCTTAATTTACTACAATATCTTTATTTTCATGTGGGTCTTATATCAGTCTTATAGTTAATAAAACTGAGTTTTTTTTTTTTTTTTTTAAAAGTAGTCTATTATACATCAGAAACCTTTATATTAGTCTTACGAGATAATTGTCATGCTAAATATATTGATGCTAATTATGCAAGGTAAGTAAAAATTATACCAACAAATTCCATCTCTCACAAAAAATGAGTCTTAGTTTAGGATAATTATGTTAATGAATGGTTCTTTGCTTGCTATTAATTAACAAAATGCATAAATTATCTAACGGGAAGATCGATATAGGTATCATGGTGAATTGGGAGAGATCCAACGTTGGTGAACAAAGCATCGGACTTTGTAAAAGAGCACTTCATGATTCCACCGTTTTGGTGACAAGACCCGAATGAGTATACTTTTTTAGTATTGAAAAACACGAATGAATCTTGTCTTTTAATATTTCGGGTATCGGGTAATACTCAATCCGAACCGATACCCGAATTAGTATTTTTTAGAACCGAATTCAATTTTACATATATTTATGTTTTATGGTTAATTACTAATTTATTTGTTTTGTAACTTTAATTGTTTGGTTTCTTAGTGATGTATTAGTTAATGAGTACTAATTTGACCTGTTTTCCTTGTATCATGTCTTATATTAGCAAGTATAGAGTTCATCTAACATTCACACTTTAAAGACAGTCATTCATATTTGTTTATTTTTTTCATTTTTATGTTTTGAATTATAAATACGTTATGGAATGTAGACTATGTTATATTTGTTTTCTTTTGTCACATTTGCTTTTTGTTTGTCACATTTGCTTCTTGTTTGATGAATTTTACAATGTTTTAATGTTTCAAATTTGATTTATACTATGTTTGATTGTTGCCATTTATAAATAAATGTTAGTATTTCAGATAAAATTCATATATTTTTGATACTTTGGATAATATAATAGTCGGATATTTTGGGTACTTCGGATATTTCAGATATTACGGGTTTTACGAGTACTAAAATACTAGAACCGAAATCATACAACTTAGTATCGTATAAATTTTGGATCTTTTATCAAATATCCGAAAGAACTGGATCCGAACCGAACCCGATCCAAAGTAAAAAAATACCCGAATGGATCCTTAACCTGATATCCAAAATATCTGAAACCCGAAATACCCGAACCGAATCCAACCCGATTATCCGAATGCCTAAGCCTAGTTGGATGTCCACTAACAATTTATGGAGCCTTTATTTTTTCGTTCTTTATTACATAGCGACCTTCATTCTTTCTCTTAACGCACATAATTAAATATAATCATGTGCAACAACAATCTATGATGTTCTATTAGTCAAAGATTTATTATCTTGGTCGAGGTATGTTTTACCTCCATAAACAATTTAAATGGCAAAAAAGAACATGGTTTTCTATAAATCTTTGGAGGCTAAATCCTTTCCCTTTCCGAGTAGATAATACTTAACGTTTACGAGGCCATCAAATCAATTGGGTTTCAGTCAATGTACTATGCAACGACTATAGCTAGTTATCATATATTGGAAAAGATTAGTTTTGAGTTTTGACCATCCATTTTATTCGAAATTTTTTCTAAAACAAGTACGATGCTACTAAAGTACATTGACAAAGGAAAAAAACCTTTTTTAGGCCAAAACCAAGAATTATAAAAAAATTCCAAACACTTCCAAATTCAAGGCCATAACACAACCTTGGATTACGGTTACCAAAAAGAAACCAGTAAAAAAGAGAAAACCATGCAAACAGCTGATTTTTCAACAAGTTTTACAACAAGATTTTGAAAAAAAGTTTTTTAAAACAGGAGAGGTATTTCTTCAAAAATATCTTATTCTTTTGAGATTTCAGAATTCGTCTAAGTCTCCTTAAAAATATTTTGAAAACAAAACCAGGCTTCAATACAATTTCAAACCTCTGAACAATTCACTAATTGTTCTTAAGGAATTTTCACAAAGTCCTTCCTTGGAATTAAAAAAATTATCAAAATTTCATTACAATTGAAAAAGATTTTATGTTGAAAATTATTCCTTTTTAACCATTGAAATGTTTTGGGAAAATCATTTTTACCAACCATACAATACAGATAAAAATGTATTATTTTATCAAAACATTTTGAAAATTAAGAGATGCATTACTTTCAAATATAATTTTTTGGAGGAAAGTCACACGGCTTCCTGTTTACTCTACTTTTAAAATCCATGAAAAATTCTCCAACAGATTGAGATTATGATCTTAGTGAAAATACAAAACATGGTATAATTCTTTCTTAACTCAGTCTCCCAAACACAAACATACTTGGTTCACCTGCAACCTATCTAAATCACCCATTTGGTTCAATCAATGATGGAACAACTTTCGTTATGTCGTAAACATTTTCAAACCTCAGATAAACAAATCTTTCCAAATTTTCAAAAACAAAAATTGGTACCATCTGATGACGAAAAAAGATTTCCCGCTTTAACCATCTTCCATTCCAAATTTCATTTACCTAATAGTTTTAGCATTTTATCTATCAATTAAAATAATTTTTGAAAGCCTAAATATTATATCTTTTAACAATAATTCAAAATTATGAAACTTAAAGAATTAAATCTATACAAATATTAATCATGTGCGGGTTACAGTCTAGTTGATTCTATTAAAACAGAAACATTCTTATTTTTAAAACTTGTCTAGGTTTGGGCATTTGAGTTTTGGTTTTGGTATTTTGGATTTGGGTATTTCAGATTTAGAGATTTAGGACCCATTCGGGTAATTCTCTATTTCGGTTTGGGTTCGGTTTAGTATATATCTGGTTTGGGTTCGGTTTAGTATATATCTGGTTCGGTTCGGTTATAGTACTATATTTTAAGTCCCATTTTGTACTCATATAATTATCGGGTTTGGTTCGGGTTCAATTCTTAATTGAACTACCCAAAAATCCCGATTGAAGAAAATCGGAAGAAGAAAAGAAGAAAAACTCTAATAAAATATAATATTTGATTTACTTCGGTTTAATTTGGGTTACCCAAACCGAACCCAAAACCCAAACTATATTAGTTCAGGAACCGATCGGTTTTTTAAATGCACCACAACCGAACTGAACCCGAACTCGAGACTCAAACTACCAAAATTCAAGAACCGATCGGGTTTTTGAGAAGAACTGGAACCAAACTGAACTGGTTACTTTGGTTTGGGTTTGGATTTTGGATTTGGTTTATTTGCCCAGCCATAAACTTGTCCATACATGTGATTTACAAGATGCACCACTGTAAATTTTAAAAAATAATTATCATTTTATTTAGGATAATTTAATCGATATAGACTTTTTAAAAATGGAGAATAAAATATTAGATTCACATAATCACATATGATCATTCAGATTTCATTCACCAAAAATAATTATTAACTTATTTATCATTAATCTCATTTTTTAATTATTATATTATTTTTTCTCATTCTATTCTCATATTATATTTGTATAAAATTAAATAATCACATCGTTCATATAAAACTAAAATATTTCTATTTTTATAATATGTTATAAATTGAATTTTTATCATTGAATAATATCATAAGAACATAAAATGTATAATTGTTACAATAAATATTTTATTAAAAATAAAATATCATGAATTAGTTTTAAAAACGTGATCCTCTATTGATCATAAGAACATAAAATATTATGATTGTTTTCATCTTCTGAGTTTGCTTCCCCTTGATTTCTCTTAGGTTTCTTTTGTACCGCGACATTGAGACCCTCTGGTGTGACCTATTGTTTGGGGTTTCGTGTTCTTGTACCATTCAGAAAATATTCTCTCTTCTTAATCTGTTGCCCAGCTTGCACCTTGGAGCAGCATCCATTATTTTTTTCCGGTTGATTAATGGTGAGATCTTCTTCAAATCTTGACTTGAGCCATAATTCGTTGTTTAGAGCCGTTAACGCTATGTCATCATAGACCACTGGCATTCTAGCAATTATTTCCTTAATTTGGTAATGTATGAAATAAGTGATTCTTTTGATCCTTGCGAGAGGGCCCAAAATTTTATAACGGACGCCGTATTTTGGATAAAAACTGAGTATATTTTCAAAAACCTAACTGATAGCTGTCTGAAGCTATTGATCAAACACTTCAAACGAGCATCCTTTTCATATTCCTAAAGTAGCTCTCCCGACTGTGACTCGGAACATAGTGAAGTGTGACCGTACCTTTCCTATGTCTTTTACCTAAGTATTCTTAATTCTCTGTGAGAATGGAGTTTTGTTTGTTGCTTTGACTACACGCTCAGTCTCCGGTGTTACAACAATCGTGGCATGATGAATCCTTGAGTTCACATCTTTGAGTCATTTCTGAGTTTTGGAGAGCATTTTGAAGATGTAAGTGGAAGTTCTTAGGATCAATTCTTGCTTGGGGATAGATCAGGTTCGGCCTGATTGAGTATGAACACTTCCACTCTGGTCTTTGGTATTTGGATTCGTCTTTGATCCATTTTTAAAAACAGAAAAAGTGGTAAATCTCGGATGAGGCGGGACAGAGGTATGAATATGGTTTAATCCTCACTCTGGTAGTGGAAGCCTCATGATGTGACTTCCTTGACAACAACTTGGTGGTTCTAAATCTAAGTTTGTACCAACCAAAGTTAAGGTTATGGTTTTTTCGTTACCTACAAGAGAAGCCGCATTCGTACCTGCTGAGGCCCCTGAAGGGGAAGCTTATGTCATGTTCTGAGCTATTAGGTCGGGTGTTTGTATTAATTCTGATCGTAACTCCTTTGATCGTTTGTTCATCGGTTACTTTTTTTGATCTATTAATGGACGTGATGACCTCGTTTAAGTTTTGGTTCTAGTCTGAATCGATCTTGTGCTGGTCTTCAAACTTTTCAAGAATTTTGGAGATGGTCTCTTGAACGCTATGACTGTCAGTTATTTTTTTCTTAGTGTTGAAATTTAGGCTTCTTAGTCTCTTCCTTCTTAGACTCAAAATGTTGTAGCAGAAACTACATATGTATAATTATGTATTGTCATGTGTGGTTTATTATTTTGAGGCTCTATATAATTATATAGCACTTTAAATACTAAACTTTCATGTATGTGATAATGTGAATATCAAATGAATATATTTCTTTAAAATGTCTTTAGAAAAAAACTATGTGCTATTTCTGATAGCAACTCTAGAAGTTTTCTTTTACCTAAACAATTCTTCATTTCTTAATATTTACAAAATTTGCTCTTACAGTTAATTGAGATGCATTCTATGGTTTTTGTGGCGCAAGTCAGATTCCTATCATTGTTAGATAATTATTTAATATTTGATTATACTTTCTAAAAGTATTCAACGAATTCATTAATATACATAAAATTATGTGTCACACCTATTATTTTAAAAAATATTAATAAAATATACCTGACAAAAATATATAATTGCTGTTAAATAAATATTATAAAATTTAAAATAAGTTCCATTAATCATAATTTCAAATACCTTACAAAGTTCAGAATATAGTTTTGTTATGGTCTACAATTCGTACGTATTCATTTTGAAATTGTTTTAACTTAAGTAAATTTATTTCCATTTCCATACACTTTTCAAAGTTAGAAATGCAATTTGTAATCAAAATTTGTAATTTTTTTTTCAGCTAGAAATATGTTGAATTATCATCCGAATGATGTTAAAAAGAAGATATGAAGAAAAGGTGGTTTTGTTTTGTCGTTTTAGACCCCTGAAATTTCAAAGCATGTTCTGGTCGGGAATATGTTTTTGATAAGTTTTCATTAATATTTAAATCAAAGATCATTTTAATATTGGTTGTTTTCTGTGTGTAGGTGGATCTGTAAATAGTAGATATGATGGCTCAACAATATTGGTCAATATTTACATGTCTATATATTCGTACCTCAACTAGAGAGTTCATTTAACCGAAACAAGTTACATTTTGTTATTGCTTGTTCACTGAATAGCTCTTCAATGGAATCCAACTGCGTTGATTTTCTTGAGAACAAGACGATTCTCGTCACCGGAGTTCCCGGTTTCCTCGCCAAAGGTACCATCACGTCTTCGATCGATTATAATATATTATAATTTTTATGTTATGCAACACACACACGCACACACAAAAATTCTGATTCAACTCAACAAAAATTCTAGTTAAATTATAGTTCGTTGCGGAGTTTAAATTTCATTTGCATGGGCATAAATTGCATATTTAGTGGATAATAGCTTAACCTTTCATATTTATACTATCCATTTAATTGATTTGTTGTCTCTATATAATTTCTTTGTTTTTTGCCAACTCTTTTTATATATATATATATTTTTTGCCAACTCTTTATATTTTATTTCAATTCAACCTTATTAAATCTGATTTAATTAATGTGTAAAGTGTTCTGATGGTGAACCACTTTTCACTTTTTCCGGATTTCCTCACCAAATAAATTGTGTGAAGTAATTAGTTTTCTAACATAAATTATTAATGAATTTTCAATTATGAATTATGTGTTCAAAATCTAGTGTTTGTGGAGAAAATATTGAGGGTACAACCAAACGTGAAGAAGTTTTACCTTCTTTTGAGAGCACCAGACAATGAATCAGCCATGCAAAGATTTCGCAGTGAGGTATAACTAAAACTATTGGTTAGATATATACCAAATATCACGTACATATTTTTATTATATTATAGTTTCAGAATCTACTCTGACCTAAATGAAACTATACAACAGGTTTTGGAGAAAGATCTTTTTAGATTGTTGAGGAACCAGTTAGGTGCTGACAATCTGAATGCCTTAGTGTCAGAAAAAGTCGTCCCAGTTCCTGGCGATATTTCAGTTGATAATCTGGGACTGAAGGACTCTGTTCTCTTACAATATATGTTGAATGAGATCGATATTATTGTCAATGTCGCCGCGACAACGAACTTCGATGAAAGGTGTATAACTGAAAAATAATCGATATATATCATTCCACGTTTCAACAGCATTTTAGCGTTCAAATAAGTTTATGAAATCTAACATTAAACTTTTATTTATTTATGTATTACATAGATATGATGTTGGTCTTAACATCAATACATTTGGACCACTGAATGTCCTTAACTTTGCTAAGAAGTGCGTTAAAGGGCAGTTGCTTCTCCATGTATCAACCGGTGTGTTATATTAGTATATAATGGATAAATTCATATCATTTGAATATGATCATATAGTTACAGACACCTCAAATTTGTATCTTTGTAGCCTATGTGTGCGGAGAGAAATCCGGAATCTTACAAGAGAAAACATTCGACATGGGAGAGACACTGAACGGATATGGCAAATTAGTTATCGATACTGAAGTGGAGCTAATGGCACAGAAGCTGAAAGAATTGCAAAAACAAGATTGTTCGGAAGAAGAAATTACACAATCAATGAAAGATCTTGGAATGTCAAGGTCAGTACTGTACCAACCAAAGACTATTTTATATACATAAATAATTGATAAAATAAAAAATTATTGATCTGGAATCGAACTTGTTATAATTTGATAGGGCAAAGCTTCATGGATGGCCAAACACATATGTTTTCACCAAATCAATGGGAGAGATGCTTCTTGGCAACCATAGAGAAAATCTCCCTCTCGTTATCATCCGTCCCACTATGATCACTAGTACATTTTCAGAACCATTTCCCGGTTGGATTGAAGGATTACGGTAAATATATACGTTGATTATGTATATAAACAATTTTATGACTTATGATTTGTCAAGTTCCATGACATTATTTTGGTTACGTGTGCAGAACCATAGATAGTGTGATTGTTGCATTTGGAAAAGGAAGGCTCAAATGTTTTCTTGCAGATCCAAACTCAGTCCTTGATCTCGTAAGTTCAACTTAATTTAAGTTCTTGGTGTCTTAAACGTCAAATATGTGTGTGCGTTTTTTCAGACCAAACGTAATTTATATATTTTTGTGCTTTTACATGAAATATGTTTGGCAAGTGTCTATGTAGACGCCAGATATAAACATAGTTTCCTTTATTATTTTCCTTTTTGTTCATTTGGGGTTTGTGTTTACAGATACCCGTAGATATGGTCGCAAATGCAATGCTAACGGCTGCGGCAATGCACGCGGGGAAGTCAGGCTCTCAGACCGTGTACCATGTTGGCTCGTCTTATAAAAACCCGATCACATTCGAACAGATTCACGATCTGGCGGCTCGCTACTTTGCCAAAACACCTCTTCTTGGACACGACGGCTCACCCATTATAGTCTCCAAAGGCACTATCTTGTCCACCATGGCTCTGTTCAGCTTCTACGTAACACTTCGTTACAAGCTACCTTTGCAGGTACGCATCATTTGTTTTTTTATTAAACAATTAAATTTAATGATTAAGCCCATTTTTGTTTCGAGATATTTGTGTTATAATTTCTTTACCACTTTATTAAATTTTTGGGACCCAAAAAATATATATTAATTCTCGCACTAAATGGACAACGTCGAAGTAAGAAAACAAAATAAAAGTTGTATTAAAAACAAAAAATTTGTAACAATGTTCATGGATATAATTTTTTTTTTTTTTTTTTTTTTATGATCAGATGTCGCGAGTTATGAATATAATCTATCCATGTTGGAATGGGAATAGATATAAGGACATTGACCGCAAAATTAAACTGGCGATGCGTCTGGTTGAGCTCTATAGACCTTATGTCTTGTTTAAGGGCATGTATGTATCAATCTTAATTTTTTTTTATCATAAATGACTTTTAATATTTATTTCAGTCTTCATATATCCAATTAATTTTTCAATTAATTTTGACATTATATTCTTTTTGGCAGATTTGATGATATGAATACTGAGCAACTACGATTGAAAAGAAAGGATATTGATAAAGACATATATGATTTGTTCGAGTTTGACCCCAAATATATCAATTGGGACGATTACCTCATGAACGTTCATATCCCTGGCCTCATCACCTATGTACTCAAGAAATAAATATTGAGGATATTTAAATGTGTATTATTTACTTCTTATATATGTTTGATAACCTAATACATTTATTGTATTAACATTGTGTATTGTGGAGGTTAAAACGAAAATCAATGATTATATTGCGATTATTAAAAAAAAATTTGTTCTTATATATGAAATTTTTTTTTTATCTAATTTAAACTCGAGATTATAAGTTAAATTTACAGTTATTCTTAATTTTTCAAATAAAACCAATAAATTTTAATTTTAATGAATTATTTTTCTTTTCAATTTAACCTAGTAACTTTAATTTTAGTGAACTGTTATAATATATTATTACTTTTTATGTCCGTAAGAATTTCTGATTAAGGTCAAGCTTAATTACTCGTTATTCGGCTTGTGCTCACTACTTATTTCGTATCAGGCTTGAAAAGGAAAATACTCGTTATTGTCAAGGCAAGAAACAATAACAAGTAACAAGTAACACAATTTATATACTTGTAAATACAAGCAAAGTAACACGTATTAGAAAAAAAATTCAACATCTGGCCGCTTGTTGTACTCTGTTTTGTCTTTTACTTTGGATATTTTATTTACATATTTATCATATAATAATTTTCAAATAAAGTTTTGGATTAAATAATTAATTTAGATTAAATTTTGAATAAGTAAAAATTAAGATAAATAATTAGTAAATAACTTGAAAGTAATTCTTAAATAAATTATAAATAATTTTCAAATAACTTGCACATGCTCGGAAATAGTTCACATATAGCAAGTATTTAAACGGGCAAATAGCTTACTAGTACTGTATAACATTTTTTTAACAAGTATTTAAAATTAAAATAGTAACCAAATACACGTATACATTTTTATTACTCAGACAAAGTAACAAGTATACCAAAAAAATAGAAAGTACTTGGCTTGTGCTCAGCAACTCAATATTGACGAGTATTGTTATGAATAATACGGAGAGGTACGTGGTGGTGAGTGGAACGAGCCTCCGGAGAGGTTCGTTTGATTGAACGCTTGCGAGGGGATGTGCTGGAGGTGGATTAAAGCTCATGACGAAACAAAACGAAATAGTGTTCGAAGCTCATCTGCTCACAAAGCTTGACGTTTCCTGCGTCCATGGAGCCCAGATCTATCGCTTAAGCTTAAGGCGTTTGAATTATGATTTGGCTTTTGCGTAGGCGTTTCGCTTTTGTTAGCGTTTGAGTTTGGCGTTTGTGTTAGCGCTTCGTTTAGCGTTGGCGCCTAGCGTTTATCGACTACATTTGACGTTTTGGTGGCGGTGGCGAAGGTTGGTGGTGGAGTTTGTAATCAGTTGATACGGTTGAAAACGTTTGAAGCGGTTGAAAACGTTTGAAGCGGTTCAAATCGTTTGAAGCGGTTGGCGTTTCTTGTCAGGCTTTTACGACTACCGGCTTAGAAGCTTTTCAGTACGGGACTCGATGTGTATTGGAGTTTTTGAGGACGAGACTTCAACACGGAAGATCCCACACTTGTGATTGCCTCTGCTTGTCGATTTTGGGCGCTTGGCAAGTTCCACCTCCGGTGTCGAGGGAGACTGTGCTTTGCGGGTTCATGTACCATCCTACATCGAGTTTTTTGACGGGAGCACTACTGCAGATTCAGCTCTGACGAGGACAAGGGCTGGAGAAGTATTCAGTTGTTCCTCTTTTGGATTATCTCGATGATTTTATTACTAGCAATAGAATGGCTAGGAGTAATTGGATAATAGTGAATCCGACCATTGCTTTAGGAGGGTCGCTTTTATATCTGTTCTCTAGGCGTGTAATTGAGTTAGCTATGTCAAGTCTAAATCCTTAAAGTTTAGATGATTTTAATTCCTAGAAAAGTCGACCGAATTGTATTTCAGTCGATCGATTTGTGCCCTTTGGGTCATGACTCTTACGCTGTATGAGTCTATTTTTAGGTTGTTTTCGCCTATCGAAGTTGTATTAGCGTTATTTAAGGTTGTTGGTAGCCTTTCTTGAGGTTATATTAGCCTTTATCAAAGTTGTAATAGCCTATTTATAGATTTTATTATCATTAATAAAAAAAATATTTGTGTTAAAAAAAAAAAGCGAGCTTTCCCACTAACTCTCACCATAAATTAAACAGAAAATTTAGGTATAAATGAAAATATGTCGTTGTATGCGAAATTCAAGCCCCAATAAATGGCCTAGACGTTTAAAATCACCTCACGTAAATTTTTTTATTTTAAGTTAAATAGTAGTTTATAAGTTTGGTTCATGGAAATGTATTGATTCTACTAAAAAGGAAGTAAAAATATGTCACATAAATACTAGCTTCAAATGTGAGCTATAATGTTTTGAGCTAATAATATTACGGTTTGTTGAAATTAGTTCACTAATTTTTTAATATTGTAAAATTATTTTATAAATTTATGCCATGCTGAGGATATACGAATGCCCGTGACGGATGATTTATCATCCAGTTCTAGCAAGCATTTCAATAAACACTAGATTGTAACCTCTGTTATTTTCTGGATAAAATATTTATTAATTATCTATTATGAAATAACTAATTACTTTATAATTTTTTTATTTTAATATAATAAAAATTTATAACGTTTAATACTTTTTACTATACTTAGAGATAAATTATGGTAGTAGATATTTTTAATTGTATATAGGTTTTTGAATACAAAGTAAAAAAGTATTTAAAATAATATAATATAAAAATGCTTAATCGGAAAAAAATTATATTTTGTATTATATTTTTATTAATATATAAATTCATTGACATAAGCTATATTCTATCGAATTTATATATAACAAAAATTGAAAATGAATTATAATTTAAAATAACTAAATATGTTTTGTGAATGAACAATATAAAATTTTATTTTTTGAAAATGAAATAGTTAAATTACTTGAATGATATTATATATTTGTGGTGGATGAACAAATTTGTTTCATATATAGTTAAATTGTATTGATTTTCTAAAAAATAAAGATATAGAATAACTAATAGAAAAATCAAATATAAACTTTTAAATTTAAATATCTCCAAAATGAAAATTCTCACTTATGTGATTAGTGATCATTTAGATTTTCTCTATAACAGATTTTGAAACTATCATTCACAAAAAAGTTGATCAGGAATTTTTAATATTTTTAGTAGTTTATATTTTTTTTTTAATTCAAATCATAGTATATGTAGAAAAGAATAGAGATTTGTTATTGTATATTTGATATGATAATTCAATTTCGTTTAATAAAAACATTAAACAAATAATTAATATAATACAATTAAAGATCAATTTTTTTTTTCAATCTGATTGGTTGATAAATATATTTTTATTATTTCATATTCTTTGTGGCTTTCACATAAAAGAAAAGGAAAAGATTTGGTTTTTAGACTAATAATTAATTTTATATTTAGTTTAATAAGAAATATATGATTTCTCAACTAAATTATGATTGACATATCTTGTAATTAGGAATAAGTTTTCATATATGGTCAAAATTTAAGTGCATTATAATTCGTCAAAAGTAATTAAATATGTTTTGTGAATAAAACCATAAAATATTATTTTAGATAATGAAATTGGTAAATGATTTAAATGAAATTATATATTTTTGTGATGAATGAACAAAATAAATAACTTTATAGATAGTTAAATTTTTACAATTTTCTACAAAAATTAAGAAATATCGAATAATTAATTGAAAAATCTAAATCTAAATTTCGATGCTTAAAAAATTATGCTTCCTACTCATATAGTTGGTGATCATTTGGATTCTTTTTATAATAGGTTTTTTAAACCATCATTCACACAAAATTTAAATGTGAAACGTTTTGACATTTTTAATAATTTATGTTTATTTAAAAATTTAAATTATGTAGATATAAATCTAAAATTTATATTATATGTTTGATATGATGATATTTTTAACAAAATAAGTTCAACAAAGATGATATATAAAATAAAATATTTGAAAATAATAAATATGATAAAATTGGGTATCAAATCTTTATTATTCAAATTGATTGGTTGAAAAATATTTTTTATACTATTTAATATTTTTTTTTTGATTTTCCATTAAAAAGAGATGAAGACATTTATTTTAAATTTTCAATTAATTCTATAGTTAGTTAAATAAAAATATTTGACTGTTGAACTAAATTATGAGTGTATGTCTTGTAACTATTCTAGTTATTTAAACATAATTCTAAATGGGAAAATATCATTTAAATCATCAACTTCTCAGTTTTTTCCATTAAAAGCCTCAACCGAAAAAAATTCTAATTTTATGATTAATTTTTGTTGACTTTTGCTTAAAATATAGAACTTATGTTGACTTTTCTATTAAATGCACATCGTTAAATAGCCTGACAGAAATCATTAATGGTGTTAAACGTCTGTTTAACGGTTTTCGTTTAATCAAAATGCCATGATTTATCTACTCAAAACGATGTCGTCTTGTTGAAACCCAAAACCGAAAAATTAATTAAAGCCCAACTCCAATAATTTGAGCCCAAATCGTGAGTCCAAGCCATCTTCTCTTCAAAACTCTCTTCCCCACGAACCCTAATCCCATAACTAAAATCCCCAATTCACGAAATGAATTAGACAAAATAATACACTCTCCTCGGTTACGTCGAATTGGAATTTGATTGGTGTTTGTCTCTTCCTTCTTTCTGGTTTTTTTTGTTCTTGATATTTCAATGAGTTCAAGCTCGGTTACGTCGGCTGTGGTCAGAGAACGTGGTATCCCGAGGAAGTGTTATTGTGACTTGGATGTGACGGTCTTCACTTCTAGAATGCAAGAAAATCCAGGAAGACCATTCCTTCGGTGTATAAGCAAACGAGATTCCCTTTAATGGTCTACTAAAAGAGATGAAAGTATATGAGGTTTTGTCAGAATGTGTTATTGTTTTAAGCGTAATGTGTGGTTGGTTTTGTAACAAGGACATTTGTTTAAGTGGATTGAGGATGCTGTTGTTGAAGAGGTTGAAGATGCTTCACAAAAATTAGCAATAATTAGAAACGAGACTAACAAAATTAAAGCGGAATCAATTGAGCTAAAAAGTGTGATTGAAGATATGAAGGAAGAACTAATTCAAAACAAGCTGGAAATCCGCAAGTGGAATATGTAATTGAAATTTTTTTTCCTGTGGGTTTTCCTTATCACCATTGTGGTTGTATTCTATCTTGGTTAAGAACAAAGTCCACGATTCGTAGCTCTCTATTAATTTGTACTCGAAGTAGCGTAGAAACTTCAAAGATATTCAAAGAATTAGATAGATATGTGGTTCTGCCCTGGTTGTTTTAAAACCAAATGATTGACTTGAAGGAGGTTGATTTGGCGATGAGGAGGCTACTAGCACTCCTTGTGAGCAGCGGCTTGTATGGATGAATGGATGAAGGCTACTAGCTCTCCAATTATGCGTGATTGAAGGTGTTTGTCGATATCCAATAGCATAGGATCACCCTGCTCAGAGCTATGGAATGTCACAACAGATTACTCTACTCTTTAGTGATCAAGGGGTCAATGTTCTTAGGCTGAACAGAGAAAGCAAGAAGCAAAAGTGCTCTAAGTGTTAATATTAAATTCCATGGTCATTTACAAAGGGGGGAGTGGTCACCATTTAAAGGCAGAAACTCTAACAAGATTATGATTACAACAAGAATATCCAAACTAATTGATCCTAATTTTATGCCAACAGATTCATTGGTCTATCATATCCTATCTAATCTTCTGGTTTAAATTAAATGACTATTTACAAACTAATAAATTAAACAAATTGATTGGTTTAATTTCAGACTCTCTTTTCTCTAAACTGTCGATTTTAATTATGGCATAAAGTGCATTTCTTCGGGCTTTACTCATTGATCTTGTTAATGGGCCAAGCCATAATTCCTTGTATTCTTGGGACTGAGCTTGGGCCATGCATGCTTCTCCTTCTCCTGAACTTCCATTAGCCCATTGTTCTCCTAACTCTTCTTTGTCTTGCAGGTCCTTGGGCCGGGTGTGGTTCATGATTGGGCTTGGTTCGAGGCTGGTTCGAGGGCCATGGTCAGGGCTGGGTTTCAAGCCGCAAGTCGCGCCCTGTTCCATGCTGTGGCTTTCGCTGGGTCGAGGTCCGTAAACCCCGGACGGCCTGTGGTCCATGTCGGGTCGAGGACCAGGACCAGGACCGGGATTATAGATGCGTCTCGTGCCGGATTCCACGCCTGGATCTGCGACTGTTCCTTCGTGGTCAGGGGCTAGTTCATGGACCAGGTCGGTGTTGGGTCGAAGGCCATGACCAGGGCGGGGCCTTGTGTCCTGGAACACGGACGGGCCGTGATTGCTGCTGCGGTTCATGGACGGCCCATGTTCCACGCCGGAATCGTCGGGGTCGATGCTGGTTCTATGTCTGGGTCTTGTGCTTTGCCTGGTCCAGTTTTCCTTCTCTTCCCCACTCTCTTCCTCAATTGAATTCAAGTCCTCTGATATTTCATGGGGTTCTTGCTCGTTCCAGGTCGCACCATCCCCTCCTCCTTTAAAAGTATTTGACCTCAAATCCAGTTCATCTGCCACAAAAGACATTAAGTCAGAAACATTAAAAGTAGAACTTATAGCATACTTACATTGGAGATCTATTTGGTAAGCATTGTTGTTGATTCTTCGCATGACTGACAAATGTCCATCCACCCTTGGCATCAGTTTTGATTTCTCTCATTTGGGAATCTGTCATTCCTTAAATGAATCCAGACGAGGTCTCCAGGTTCTAGTACTAGTTTTTTCCGACCTTTGTTCTTTTTTCTTGTTTACATCCTAGTCCTTTCTTTAATATTTTTCTTAACCTGCTCATGCAAAGACTTAACAAACTCGGTCTTCTTCTGACCATCAAGGTTAGTATGTTCTTTCAAAGGCAAAGCAAGTAAATCTAAAGGAGATAATAGATTAAATCCGTACACAATTTGAAAAGGAGTAAGTTTTGTAGCCGAGTGTACTGATCTAATGTAAGCAAATTCAACATGAGGTAAACAATCTTCCCAAGTCCTAATGTTCTTTTTAATTATGGCTCTTAAAAGGGTAGATAAGGTTTTTTTTTATCGATTATGTTTGTCAATCAGTTTGTGGGTGACAAGTTGTGGAAAATAACAGCCTAGTACCTAATTTTCCCTAAAGGGTCCTCCAAAAGTGACTAAAGAACTTAGAATCCCTATCTGAAAAAATCGTCCTAGGCATTCCATGTAATCTAACAACTTCTCAGAAGAATAGGTCAGACACTAAAACTGTATCATCTGTCTTATGACAAGGAATGAAATGGGCCATCTTAGAAACCTATCAACCACCAAAAAGATACTGTCTTTCCCTTTCCTAATCCTAGGTAATCCCAATACAAAGTCCATAGAAATATCAACCCAAGGTTGAGCAGGTATAGGTAAAGGAGTATACAAACCTGTGAGCTGTACCTTGGACATAGCTTGCTTACACTCGACACATTTGGACACTTTCTCCATGTCTTTCTTCATGATAGGCCAGTAGAAGTGCTCTTGTAGAGTAGATAAAGTCTTGAAAACACCAAAGTGTCCTATTAAACCGCCTCTATGAGCTTCCCTAACATATAACTCTCTGATTGTTCCACATGGTACACAAAGTCAATTATCACAAAACAAAAATGCCTTGAATTGATAAAATCGTTCTTGGGTATGGGTGTTAGTGTCCTTGTATAATTCTCCAAAGTCAGGGTCATTAGTGTAACAAGTTTTAAAATGCTCAAACCCTAGCAGTTTTGTTTCCATGGAGGATAAGAGAGCATACCTCCTTGAGAGAGCATCTGCCACAATGTTCTCTTTTTCTTGTTTGTAATGAATGACATAGGGAAAAGTTTCAATAAAATTCATCCATCGTGCATGCCTTTTATTTAGCTTTTGTTGTCCCTTGAGATGTTTGAGAGATTCATGATATGTATGAATTACAAACTCCTTAGGCCATAGATAATGTTGCCACATCTGCAGGGCTCTCACTAGAGCATAAAGCTCTTTGTCATAAGTAGGATAATTAAGAGTTGCTCCTCCTAACTTCTCACTAGAGCATTAACACAACATCAATTCCAACTTCAGATGCATCACATTCAATTTCAAAAGTTTTCAAAAAATCTGGTAATACAAGTACATGAGCATTGGTCAACTTCCCTTTCAGCAGCTCAAATGCTTCTGCTTGGGCTGGTCCCCAAGTGAACCCAACGGTTTTCTTAACCACTTCTGTAAGTGGTGCTGCAATAGTACTGAATTCCTTCACAAATCTTCGATATAATCCAGCAAGTCCATCAAAACTCCTCACCTCTCCTATGATTTTAGGTGTGGGCCACTCCCTGATTTCCTTCACTTTCTCCTCGTCTACCTGGATACATTGAGAAGTAACAACAAAGCCTAAAAATACTAGGTTATATGTTCTAAAGAGCATTTCTTTCTGTTTGCATACAAGTTTTCTTTTCTTAAAACATCTAAAAATTGTCTAAGGTGATCAATGTGTTCTATCATATTCTTACTGTAAATCAAAATATCATCAAAGTATACCACCATAAATCGTCCTATATATGCTCTTAAGACATGGTTCATTAATCTCATGAAAGTGCTAGGTGCATTAGTAAGTCCAAAAGGCATAACTAGCCATTCATACAATCTCAATTTTGTCTTAAAAGCAGTTTTCCATTCATCTCCTTCTTTCATTCTAAACTGGTGATAACCACTTTTCAAATCAATTTTAGAAAAGATGCAAGATCCATATAACTCATCAAGCATATAATCCAAGCGAGGGATATGGTGTCTATACTTAATTGTGATGTTGTTAATAGCTCTACAATCTACACACATGCGTCAGCTACCATCTTTCTTAGGTACAAGCAAGAATGGTAATGCACAAGGACATAAGCTCTCATGGATCCTTTCTCCAAGAGCTCATTGACTTGTCTTTGAAGTTCCTTTCTCTCCACAGGATTGGTCCTGTAAGCCGGTCTATTTGGAAGAGTGGCGCCTGGTACAAAGTCAATCTGATGTTCTATATCTCTGAAAGGAGGTAGTCCCATGGGTTGGTTTTCAGGAAAAACTTCCTTAAACTCTTTCAAAAGAATCTCAATCTCTCTCGGTATTTCACGAGTCAAGTTAGTACTACTAGTTAGCAATTTTTTGAAAACTAGCAACATCATGAATTGTTGATCATTTAAATCATGTTTGACATCACTAGGAGTAGCAAAAAGGCTGTAGTGACTTACCTTAGCATGGTCCTTGGCGTGAGTTTCCTGATGTAGTGCCTTTGCCTCTTCTCTCCTCTGCTTCATCTGCATTTGGTCATGGTGCACCTCCTGGGGTGTGAGTGGCACTAGTGTAAGTTGTTTACCTCGGTGAATAAATGAATGTTTATTGGTAAAGCCATCATTCATGGCTCGCTTGTCGTATTGTCATGGTCTTCCCAATAGAATATGGCTGGCTTCCATGGGCAACACATCACATGTAATCTTATCTTGATACTTGCCAATGCTTAAAGGTATTTCTACTCTTTCTGTCACTTTCATTTCTCCTTCCTCGTTTAGCCATTGCAACTGATATGGTCTAGGATGCTTGTGAGTAGTTAGGTTGAGCCGGTCCACAAGAGTTTAACTAGCCACATTAGTACAGTTTCCACCGTAGATGATCAAACTGCATACCTTCTCCTGAATAAGACACCGAGTATGGAATAGGTTCTCCCTTTGTTCTTGCACCTTAGGTTGTGCACTCAAGGTTCTCTAAGTTACCAATAGTTGTCCTTGGACAGGATAAGCTTCACTTTCTGTGTCTGATTGGTCATCTTCTGAGGTCAACTCTCCATTCTCTAAGATGAACATAACCCTTTTGTTTGAACATTCATTTGCATAATGTCCAAATCCTTGGCACCTGAAGCACTTGATGTTCCTGGTTCTTGTTGGTGGAGGCGTTTGGGTTGCAATCCCTTTGCCATTGTCATCACGTGGAGGAGGAATAGCCATGCCCTCCCTGGTTTTGACTGGTGTTTTGAAGGCTGATCCTTCCTGGTTTTGACCGGTGATTTGAACAGCCATGCCCTTCTTTTCTGCTTTCTTTTTTTTTCAAAAATTTTTGATTTTTTTTTAAAGATCCTTTCCTTAGATCCTTTTGTAATTCAAGAAAGGCTCAGTTGACTTACAAAAGATAGAAAGATAAGAATTTGTTTATAAAACTTAAGAAAAAAATGAAAAGAAATTGATGATGGGGTGAAATGGTTTTGAAATCAGGTGATTTCAACAACCTTAACCT
This sequence comes from Streptanthus diversifolius, assembly GCA_039880935.1. Taxonomy (NCBI): domain Eukaryota; kingdom Viridiplantae; phylum Streptophyta; class Magnoliopsida; order Brassicales; family Brassicaceae; genus Streptanthus; species Streptanthus diversifolius. The sequence goes on from JAXGFM010000002.1 coordinate 5,092,188, forward strand.
TCAAGAGGCTCTGATACCACTTGGTGCGGCCCTGGTTGTTTTAAAACCAAATGATCGACTTGAAGGAGGTTGATTTGGCGATGAGGAGGCTACTAACACTCCTTGTGAGCAGCGGCTTGTATGGATGAATGGATAGAGGCTATTAGCTCTCTAACTATGTGTGATTGAAGGTGTTTGTCGATTTCTAATAGCACAGGATCACCCTGCTCAGAGCTATAAAATGTCACAGCAGATTACTCTACAAGAAGCAAAAGTGCTTTAAATGTTAATATTAAATTCCATGGTCATTTACAGAGGGGGGAGTGGTCGCCATTTAAAGGCAGAAACTCTAACAAGATTATGCCTACAACAAGAATATCTTAACTAATTGATCCTAATTTTATGCCAACAGATTCTTTGGCCTATCCTATCTAATAGGTTGGTTTAATTTCAGACTCTCCTTTCTCTAAACTGTCGATTTTAATTATGGCATGAAGGACCTCTCTTTGGGATTTACTCCTTGATCTTGTTAATGGGTCAAGCCATAATTCATTGTCTTCTTGGGCCTGGTCTTGGGCCATGCATTCATCTCCTTCTCCTGAACTTCCATTAGCCAATTTTTCGCCTAACTCTTCTTTGTCTTGCAGGTCCTTGGGCCGGGTGTGGTTCATGATTGTGCTTGGTTTGAGGCTGGTTCGAGGGCCATGGTCAGGGCTGGGTTGCAAGCCGGAAGTTGCGCCCTATTCAATATTGTGGCTTTCGCTGGGTCTAGGTCTGTAAACCCCGGACGGTCTGTGGTCCGTGTCGGGTCGAAGACCAGGACCAGGGCCGGGATTATAGCCGCGTCCCGCGCCGGATTCCACTCCTGGATCTGTGCCGGTTCCTTCGCAGTCAGGGGCTAGGTCATGGACCAGGGCGGTGTCAGGTCAAAGGCCATGACCAGGGCCGGGCCTTGTGCCGTGGAACACATACGGGCCGTGTTTGCTGCCGTGGTTCTCGGATGGCCCATGTTTCGCGCCGGAATCGTCGGGGTCGATGCTGGTTCCATGTCTGGGTCTTGTGCTTTGCCTTTTCCAGTTTTCCTTCTCTTCCCCACTCTCTTACTAAGTTGAATTCAAGTCCTCTGATGTCTCATGGGGGTCTTGCTCGTTCCAGGTCGCACCAATATGATATTTTTTCTTTCACAGAGAAGATGATCAATGAGATGCCAAAGAAAGACGATCTAATCTGGACCAAAAGAAACTAACTTGGTTTTACTAATACAAAAGGCAAGCACAACAAAAGGTTTTTACCAAACAAAAAGCTCAACAACAAACACGGTTTCATCATCACCCGTTTTGAGCAAGAAAACATAATATTTCTACATATCCAACCAAAGTAATAACAACAATTGCCTAATCAGATCATGACCATTATCCCCATGATCCTTGCGCCTCAAGTCCTTCTGATCCTTGTGGCCGTGATTCTTGTGGGTGTTGTCCTTCTGATACTTGTGGCCCTTGTGTTTCTTGCGGGTTTCCTTGTGTTTTTTGCGGGTCAAACCCTTGTCCAAACAAAATAATTATTGTCTCCTAAACTCAATCACATCAAAAAGCAGAGGTATGTTGTGGGCGACCCCTTCGGCGTTTAGGTGGAGTTGCAACTCTCTCATTCTTGCATCTTTTGACATTGTGTCCTCTTTCCTTGCAATTTGAGCATGTCATAACTTGGTGTCTTCGGGATAAGTTTGTAAAGAAGTCTCATTCACACATTTTCGTCTCGCATAGTTTTAGGTCTTCCAGGGTTACCGTTTCTCCATGGTGGTGGCAACACACCAATTCTATTCACCTGTGGTCATGATTGCATGCCTTGTACAGGTCTGATACCATCCTCATACGTTAACGAACACATTTTAGCTGTGTACTAATTACTAACATAATCTTCAACTTTTTGTTTCTTCCCTATTATGACAAATACAACATGAACACAAGGTATACCAGTCATCTGCCACTTTCTACAACTGCAAGTATTCTCATTCATATCCACCAAAAAGACGTTATCCCCCAAGCGAACTTCATGTTTATTGTGTCTAGACCCCTCAATCATCTTCTCTATCTATGCATGAGTTCTCTTTGTAAATCTAGTCTTCAACTCAGATGCAATTAGATGTCTTTTCTCATTAAGAACCATGCATTGTCGTCTAATATCTTCCAATAGATCTAACAAAGGCTTCCTCCTAGCTACTCTAATTTTTCTGTTGAAGGATTCACTGAGATTGTTCAAATTATCGTTGCAACAGCTACCAATCCTAAAGAAAGCCCTAGACCATGTTCTTGGAATAGTGTTTAAGAGACTAGCATAGGCACCTGGGTTGTAGCTTTTCAAATCTTCCATATAGCCGAGAAACTCTCCCTCTGTGTAACTCCGTGCAATTTTCCAAAACAGTATCTGTAGTTTCATGTCGTGACTATTTCTTTTCCAATTTTCCATTATATGCCTTACTCACTGACAATGTTCAGCTTATGGGATTACATTGCAAATAGCTTTAACCAATCCGTGCAATTAAAATGTAAACTTTTGATTAGAAGAAGCGTAGACAAAATTTGTTGTTAATGTGTAAGAATTTAATGTTACTCACTGCTTGTTTATCAGAAATGACTGCTAAATATCGTCTTTCTTGGAGATCTAAACTTGCCGACAGCTTCCACATAAACCAATCCCAGTTGTTATCATTCTCAATCTCCACAATTACCCAAGCAACAGGAACAATTCTGTTATCCCCATCCCTCCCAGTTACGGCTAATAGATGCCCTTTAATATCCCATTTCAGAAATGCTCCATCGATTCCTAAGATAGGCCTACATGTGTTTTTCCAAGTGTCTCTTTGAGCTTTAAAAAAGACAAACAGACGAAAAAATCTTTGTAAACTTCTAATTCTTGGCCCAGGAACTGTCTCGATGTCAAATATAGTCTCAGGATTTGATCAAAAAATCTCTACTTGATAGTCCCATATGCGTGAGAAATGATTTTCATGTGTAGCTTTTCTGTCTTTAAGAACCTTTGTACATTGGCTTTCAGTCACGGTCAAGTTGTACTCCCTTTTGATCTCCTCAACCATCTCTACTGGTTTAATTTTCGGATTCTTTGTAAGTCTTTCCGCGAACAACTTTGCAATTGCCCCTTGCTTCAACATTTTCGTGTAACCTAATCTAACACATGAATGCTCTCCCACGTACATTTTAATTTGCATTTTTTTCTTGTCATACGAGCAGTAACACCTCCACTGAAAGTTCACTTCATTGTCCGAGCATTTTGCACCTATTCTAAGACTTTGTGACCAATACAACATTTATGTCGTATTTGGTTTTCAGAGAATACCTCAGCACAGCGATCTTGAAATCTTCTGGGCAATTGAATGTTTTCCCCAACCTCAGATATTCTTCTCGGCTTTCAGGTTGTCTCTGAGTAGGTATTGCATCTTCAGCTTCTAATTCATCGTTGCTGCTAATGGGATCTGGAATTGTATCATTGTCCCAAATATCATCACCACTATCTCCATCATTCACACATTCGTCACCCTCTCCCTCAGCCTCCCCGAACAAAGCTTTGAAGTCCTCGCACGGAGTTTCATCTACATCTTCTAATTCCTCGGTATCACAATCTTCATCTCCGAAGATCTCGCAATCATCAGGGTCTTCTGTCATCGGTTGAGGAACAGCCGCTTCGTCTGCCGTATATTAAGGAACAGCTGCTTCGTCTGGATTCAGTGGAGGAACAGCTGCATCGTCTGCCGCTTCGTCTGTCGTTGCTTGCTCTCTAACAAATGGAGGTTCATCGCCTCCGACAGCGACATTTCCTTTGAACCGCCGAGGGGGACGATTGGGGAAACGCTTCCTTCTTCCTGGCGGCATCAAGAACACTTTCACGAATTTGGAGATTTTTGGTAATTTCGAATTGAAATCGAGGAGTTTGACACAAATTGATGTCAAATTCAATTCGTGAATTGGGGATTTTAGTTATGGGATTAAGGTTCGTCAGGAAGAGATTTTTGAAGAGAAGATGGCTTAGGCTCACGATTTGGGCTCAAATTATTGGGGTTTAGTTATTAATTTTTTGGTTTTGGGTTTCAACAAAACGACATTGTTTTGAGTAGATAAATCATGACGTTTTGATTAAACAAAAAACCGTTAAATGGACGTTTAACGCCATTAATTATTTCCGTCATACTATTTAACGATGTGTCTTTAATGAAAAATCAACATAAATTCTATATTTTAAGCAAAAGTCAACAAAAGTTAATCATAAAATTAGATGTTTTTTGGTTGAAGCTTTTAATAAGTAAAACTGAGAAGTTGATGATTTAAATGACATTTTTCCATTTTAAAATTAATCTAATAAAAACTTTAATGATGACACATCAACATGTTACATTTGTAAATAGCACATAAAAATAAAGTTATTTTTTCAAATGTTTCTCAAATAATATATAGGAGATTGAGAACCAACCGTATTTGAGCACAGTGTTTCTTTGAGAGATATAATAACAATCTGATAGAATTAGAAAAACATAGGTTTACAAATTTCTGTGAAACGATGTTAGTAACTATTTAAGCAACATGTGCTGTTAATGGTTTCATAAATGTCAATATAATCAAAGAAAAAAATCACAATAAAATTAAAAAAAATTACATTAAAAAATAAATTCAAGTTTGTTAACGCACTGTTTCATAATTCATGTGCTAATCGTCATATTTAATAATAGTTCAGGTACTAAGATACAAAATTATTTAAATAATTAGAAAACTCTGGGTTTGTAGACTTGTACATTCCCTTAAGTGAGGTCTATACTATGTAATTTAACTCTTTTTAGGAAAACATATCCTTTTAAGCGTGACTCAAACCTATAATTTTTAATATTTGTATTAGATAATCCAAAAATTTTAACGACTAAGTTAATTTATCGTTGGTAAAATACACGATTTTCACACATTGGATTAATCATTAATGGTTTAAATGACATTGTAGCAATGAATTCACGTTGATTTAATAGTTCAGATATTAAAAGTGTTAAAAATAAATTCAGATTTCTTGACACAGTTCCATAATTTGAATACTAAGAGTCACAGTTGGTCACAGTTTAGGTACTAAAATGCTGTTTTCCATTATCAAGTTGGTGTTTAAATAGGAGAAGATGGAGCTACGAAAGAATTTTAATAATCACTTACCTAAGTACCTTTCATTTTTTTCAGTTACATAATTCATTCCGGATAATAGATTTTGATAATCTAATTAATTATTAAATAAACATGTCAGGTGTGTTACTAAATTTCTTAAAGTAAAGTGAGTCAAACATTACGTCTGTAAATTTAAACGGGAAAAAAATATTACATAAAAAGTATTATTCGGTCTTATGTATGGTTGATCATAAATTATGCAACAATGACATAACAAGTTTAAATGTCTAGGAAACGCCAAACTATTTTGAAAAACGTCAAGAAACTACCTAAATAAATTTGAACTTGTAGAATTGTTCTATGCCTCAATTTCTTAAAAAATGTAATTATATAATTTGTTGCAACTATATAAGTACAAGTCATCTTACATGCTAATTTGCATATTTACACTGATGGTAACATTTTACCGCATCAGTTATTGTTCCATTTTTCAGAAAATTTGTGTTACCTTTATGTACAAAAAAACGTAAATTATATTCAAAATAAATCAAGTTTGGTCAAGAGTCAAATAATTTATCTTGCTTATTAAAGGCGATGAATCACTCTCATTGAGCACATTTACTTTGAATATCATGGAATTGGTTTTGATTTAGAAAAGTGTCTTCAATCTGTTATTGGATATAGTATACCCAAGTTTGTTTTGGTAATTTCAAGCGGATTTTAGAAAATTTTTAGTTCAATTTTTTTTTGTTTTAAGTGATATTTTAGATGACTATAATAAAAAATCATAAGAAACTATTTAACACAAAATCATCATAATTATTTAAGAACTTATCTGTACTAAGAATTCAAATATTTGGTTTTTATTTTTATTTGCCAATATTCAAATATGGTTAAGTCACCCTATTTGATATCTTACCAAAAATATTTAGTATTCAACTTTTTGTAATAAAAAAAATTATAGTCGAAATCATGTGACACAATAGTGATCACCTATTAAATTCATGACACATTTATAAGGTTCGAACTAATCACCTCACAATATTTAAAGGGATATTAAAGTTATTAAGCTAAATTGACAAAAAAAAAATAGTTATGCCAACGAAAATATTTATTAAACATCAAGTTTTAGCTTTTCAACATGAAAAATGATTAGTTTAAAAATAAAAATGAATTACTCCATATTATCTAAAACTAAGTGAGTTGGCCTGAATAAACAGAGGAGGATAAATTTAGGGAAACACTGACATTTTAGAATTTACTAACATTGGATTTAAATTTTAGGTTTATGATGGATGGATACATGCTTTGGTTAATTAAAATTATTAAAATGTTATATTATTAATGTAATCTCTTTCATATGAAAAGGGAGGATTTTTTGGCAATATTTTAAATCATAAAATTTTTTTAAAAACTAATTAAACAACTTGGGAGAGATCTGCTGATGTGGTACATAAAATACGCGTTCCGTCAAGATGTTGTCAATCCTTGGAATATGTATAATTCTCAAAAGGGAAGATTTAAACTCATTTTAATGTTGTCCACGTTAACAGAAATATCCAGATAATACTGTCCTCGAAACATGCTAATTGCTATATCAAAACCCAAACGCAGCCCAACTTAAAGTAGAACAAAAAAAATAAAAGAATACAAAGATTGGCCGATGAGAATATCTGATCAAGCCCAAACAATCGCTCCAAGCCACATCATTTTAATATATGAACCGTATAAAACTACCAATATTAGGGGAAAAATGATTGTTAAGGAGGCATAGGCCACTCGGCTAACTCTTTTTCAACTTGAAATGGTCCAAAAAACGATGTGAAAATTTCTGTGAACTGCATCGGGATAGAGTTTTCATTCGATACGGTGGAATGTTCATCAAAACTAATCGGCGAAAATAAATATAGTGTCCCTGTATTTTGAACTAGCCTGCTGCTTCATAATATTGTTGGTTTCATCCAAATGTTGTTTCAAGTTGGATATGATCTCGTTATGAACTGCATCATGGTCATCCATTTCGCCAATCAACACTGATCTAATCTCTTAAGTACAATGGTAGTGGTGGTCGACCGTAAAGAACTTCAAATGGTAGTATTCTAGTTGAGATGTGGTATGTTTTGTTATAAAAATATTCTGTCTATGTTAGAAAATCACTCCAATGCTTTGGCATGTGGTGAATAAAGTAGCGGAGAAATTGCTTAATGCATTAATTGACTACTTCGGTTTGACCATCTGTTTGAGCGTTGTGCCTGCCAGTTTTCAAAATTCCTTTCAGACTAAACTCACAAAGACAAGATCACTCATTTAAGAGAATTGATTTTATAACTTATGTCACCAAAATTTATTTATCTTTCCACTATTTGTCAAAATTAACTCTAAAGTTAAGCTTCCTTTAGCTGGATCATTTTAAAGATGTGTGATGTATTGGGAAGATATTTTCAATACCATGTCAGTGAGAATAAACACATCGAAAAAAGTATGTGATGATTTACAAGGTCACTAAAACATGTTTCTCAGGTTTTTCAGAATATCATATCATTCGTCATACAAGATTGAAATTCATAGGTCGAGAGAGAACATGAGGTTTCCAGATGGTAAAGATCAAACTGTTACACTATCAATCTTTATTCTTAAAAGATACATCTGCAAGAAAATATTCTCTACAAAAAATGATGTCACCCAATTTTCTCATTAACAGGCGCATTTCAGTTGATGAATTCAAATGAGTTTGAAGCAACTAACATATTTTGTAAATCACATTCAATAATATATTTATTTTTTTTAAAAAAGATGGAAACTTGGGACGACCTATACAAACTCCATCTTTTTATTTATAAAAGTTATTGGCCCTAAGTATTTAATTTCTCTACAGTAGAAATTAACGCAATGTAATATTAGTCCCTCTTCGCTGCTGGTACAAACTCCATCTTGAGATCATATCTGAAAATAATAAAACATATCAATATGAAATAGAACTCTATCTAAAAATATTTTTGGCAGTAAATGAGAAACGATGTAACGCAAGGAAGAGGACAGAGAATATGTAATCAGCTCTGACTTCTTCAGAAACATAGGAGGTGGAAATATTATATGTGAATGTAAAATAGAGAAAACTACAAAACATAGACTGATACAAATAATCTTTCGCCAACAATCAAAACTTTAAAGAATGAGGAGGCAAGCTGATTAAAGTTTTCACCAGCTAAAATGGGCGGATGCATGGAGGTTAACCCAATTATTGGGTCTTCCACAAGATATGTGGTACTCAATGATGATGCAAAATAATGATGTGAGGTAGAAGAAGTAGGGAAGATAAATAAATATGGTGAAATAGAGGAGAGTGAATTTGAGAATGAGACATGAAAATCTCAAAATGAAATGGAGGATATAAGAGAAGAGAAACAAGAGGAGAGATTACTTTGAATTTTGAGTCTAAAAGAGTACAAATACAACTTCATCTAATTTTTTCTCTTAACACAAAAAATAATCTCCCAAGTGTTTAGGGTAGAAAAAGAACCAATAAAAAAATAATCAAGATGTGTTTCTTCTAGACTTTTTGTGTTTTTAATAAATCAAGTAATCTCTCCTTAGTGAAGAAATGGGTAGTGGAGAAGAGAATTCAGGAAAAGAAAATTCATAAGATAGTTTCATCAGTTTTTCGAGATTAGTCTATGATTTTAAATTATGAGTTCAAATTCACCATTTATTTGCATCATTATCGTAGATAGTTTCATCATCTTTCGCATTACTTCACATAGAGTGGATTGAATGGGTTGGTACAAAGGGATTTGAGTTATCCATCAAAACAAAACTACTTGTTTTCATCATGGTTGGAAATTCGTAATAGCACATGCTTACATGGAATTACGTGTTAATGTGGTCTGTGTTTTCTACAATAGCACAACGGTAATTAGAGACCATTTTTTTATTTTCATGCAGGTTCTCAAATGAAATATTGATGAGTCTAACAAAAATTTTACTAAAATACCACTTCTAGTTTACCTCATTCAACTCATTTCAGTATCAACAGACTTGTCTTTCCTCATTCAACTCTTATCAGATTCAACTCAACCCATATGATTTCAAGCAGCGCTACACAACATTTGGAAGGAGAGGAACGTACAGAGACATGGTGAAATTTTGTCTACATCATCTTCCATCACAAAGTTCATTGACAAGAAAAAAATTGAATCCTTTACTTTCACTTTGAACTATGGGAGATAACAAGTATAAGAAAAGCCTCCACATGTGGTTCGTTATAAGAATCTTACAAATTCTACTATTGTTTCAGTTGCTCCTGTTATTCTAATTATTTTTCATATTTTAGGTGTAAAAACAGAAAAATTTTGGTTGAAGAAATTTAACATTCATTCAAAAAATAATTCATGATATTATATTATTTGTTATATTAAGAAAAAGTAATATCGACATCGACATTTTACTTTTCTCCATATGAATAATATCATGGTCTTAGCATGTAAGATTGCATATTTAATTCATACATAGTCTTTGGAACACAAAAAGACGGAAAAAAAACTACATATAAAATCATTTGAAGACATACTTAACCAATATGCGAATATTTGTATTCACAAAATAGTCATCCCAATTGATAATCTTTGGATCGCAAAAAAAAAAAAAACACTTTGATTTTCACTCCTGTCATTGGCACTATTTTTTGAAGTATTTGTGTTTGTATTGTCGAATCTATGTATGTATATATATATATAAGTGGGTTAGTATAACATATATAATTTTTAAATCCCAATTCAAATTCGATCAGACCAAAATAAACTTGTGAGATCAAAACGTGTAAATACTAGTTACATTTCATATAAGAAGAGATAAGGATGATAGAGATCGACAAGTCCAAATAAAAAATTAATCTTGTTATGGAGTTCCCTAAAAAAATTCCCAAACGACTTAAAAAGTTCCATTTATACTAATCCAAGTACATATAAAGCATAATAAGTCATATTGATAATTAGGATGTATGAATCAACTGTCGATTTTTCAAAATATTAATTGATTAGAAACATTACCTTTAAAGGAAGTAAGTAATGAATGGTCATATATCTTTGGAAAGTAGGCATCGAACTCAAAACTTATACTTTCTTGACCTGTACCACCTTTCTTTCTTTGTTGATCCATGGTTTGGTTTGGTTGTAAAATACCGGTACGCTAGTACTTCTGGCAATTTTTCATTTCTCAAAGAATTTCTCATTGAAGAGCCTACATGATAAATTATCTCCTTATGTCCACCAACTTGAGAAATTTTATGAAATTTATTTTTTACTAAAATATTAATATTTTATTATTTAAAAAAATAGTTAACTGAGAGATAACGATCAAGAAATGTTAAATAGACATGATATCGAAAGTTGATATATTAAAATGAACAAGATAATTAATTGAAATATTAAACTAAACAGTAAAAATGTGAGATATTAAATGGCTTATTGGAATAAAGTTGAGATATTTTTATGAAATTTTCTTCTTTTTTTTTTGTTCAAAATCAATTTTCTACCCCTACGTCATGTCTTTAACATAAGAGATATTTTTTGGATCAAATAATTTGAGACATTAATATAAGCTTTATTTATTTCTGAAGTTATGTAAAATAATTCAGTTTTGTTTATGATATGACTTCCGTTCGGCTTGGTCAATGAAGATTATCATGCATATACTGTTTACAATAGACAATACCTGACGCTAAGTACTAAATGATTGTCTTAAAGTGTGTATTGTCACTTGTCTACTTAACATGTATGCATGCACGTTTTATTTGCGATCTTAAACACACTAATTATTCGTACATGTCGACACATGAACAAATACTTTAACGTTGACACATCTCTTGGTAAAGTTCAGAGCATTGACAGAACCTAATGTGTTGATCCCAAGTTCAGAGCATAAACATTAAGAAAATTTATTGTCAATTATATGGAGAGAGAGAGAGAGAGAGTGAATACTCTTAAGCCACAGCTCCAATATGGACTTTTTCGCAAGGTATTGAAGAACACTTACGGCCTCCATGTCAGTCGACAGTATGTGTCCCTCTTTAAGTGAGAAAAATAATTGGACTATACACAAAAACAAAATTCTAATGAGGAGTTCCAGATTTATGACGGCTTTTATAAGTGCAGAATACTCGGACGTCACTACCGACAAATTTCATTAAATAAATGTTACATTTTAGAAAAAAAAAATATAATCTGTGGTAGTTCAGCAGTAGCGAGCAATGATGTAGACTTTGTAGTGGTAACGGTCCGATCTATTTTCTTTTATAGCCAATAAATGCGGACTTTTGAAACCTATTCTCTTATGAAGATCTCTTAATACACTACTAAAACCATATGAGCTGCGTTATCAGATCCATATTTGATATATGCTTAAAGAGTGATCGAGGTTCTGTGGAACAACCCCAAATATTTGAAATTTAAATTGGTAAAGATTACAATATACTACAACTTATATAAACTATTCTAAGTCTAAAGATTTAATCTACTTTGCCAAATCGAAAAAAAACTTCTTTAAGAATCAATTTTATTGATGATTATGTACCATTTTATTGCTTATGATTCCTTGTTTATGTTGCGAGCTACTCTTTATGGATATATTGCTCGTTCACCATTAACTCGTGGCGGATCTTGCCAGGCTCGCGATTTATGGACTCAAACTACTTATTTGTGAGCGTGGGGCCTCTTTCTAGTTTTTGAGTGCATGTCTTTAGGATTTTTGCCCTTTGATCCCGTATGCAATCTTTGCTTCATCTATCATTTTTTTCATAATAGATCTTGCGGATCTTGTTCTCATATATGTTGTCCTTCTGAGATATCTCCCATTTATCATGTTTTCGGTAACTCAGACTGGTTTTGCTTCTAGGATGCATGCCTTCGTAATTATTTGGGGTACTATCATTTCTTAAGTTATATCGTAATGAGTCCACATGGAGATTTTAATTCGTTGTATGGTTGAGAATTATGTTGCACTACCTTACCTTGTTTCACGCCATGATCCGCTATGAACCTACCCTCATTGTAACATATCTCTTTGCGGTAAACGGTTCGAGGCTTTTTATTTGTGGATTTGGTCCCTAACTTCTTCCCAATTTTTTTTATTGACCATAAAGGTTTTATATGCCAGTTTGCTTTTCTCTTAGATCTTTTATTACAACATCTTGTATCATAAAAGCTACTACAAACTAATTAACCAATTTGGAGAGACATGCTGATATAATTCATAACACACAGAGATTTTCCTTAAATCTATAAAAGTCGATTTACAGATTAGATTACTCTTCATATACGTTCCCGCTCTTGAAACTATTTTATAGAAAAAAAGGTGAACGTAATTATTGGGTAGTTGAACGTAAGAGATTACTTGTTCATTTGTTTTTGTCGGAAGTTCATAATCAAGCGGAAAGGAAATTGGTTGAAAGAAATAATAAATTGCGATGAAGTTGGTACCATTTAGCGGAGAGGTATAGTTTGGTATAGTCCCCAATATTAAAGGATGTTAACCAAAAATATCTTAGAAACTCAAAATCAAAATAGCCAAATATTCTTGTAAAATTTCTTATAAATTTTCCTTGTTTTATAAAATTAAATAAATATATATATATATATATATGATTTACATTCGAGTTAATGTCCGTTAAGTATGTCGATGTTCATGATCTATCTCATTCAGTCTCTATTTTAGCAGCTACAAGTCCAAAAATGTGAGTTATCTTTGTTTTCATTGAGTTTTGGGGTTGTTTTTAATCAATGTAAAATTGTATTCAACCCAAAAAAAAAAAATTTACAAGAATCGTGTGTTAGAATCAGGATCCGTGCTGAGATTTCAAGGACTTGAAACAAAATAAATAAAAAATAAAAAATGTGAGTCAATATATCAATTACAAAAAATGAAACTGAAAAAAAACCCATTTAAATTATCTTATTAATTATGAGTATATAAAAAAAAATAAGGGCCAAGACCGATGTTTCAATGGGCTGGGTTCAAAACCGACATATATCTTATGTTTCTATTTTATGGCATTGATGGGATGGTTGAGATAGTGTGTGGCCAAAACACCGACTCAGACTCTCCCAATATATGTTGTATCCTACTCGACTGATTGATATCAGTCTGTTTCGATGAGTTTTGCTAAGCTTACAGCTTGGATAGGCGCTTCCCCATGTAGGCCATCACTCCTCTCTCTCCAAATATGATAAATGTTTGACTGGAAAGAGTATCTCAAGAAGAATAGATCCATTTTGTCAAATCTCGGACTGGTGAGAAGTTTGACTACTTAATTCCACTATGTATTTGTATATTCGCTTGCCATTTTGGTTTTTCAAAAAATTAATCTTTTTTTTAAAGGGACAACTGCATTAAACCACCGGTATTCATATAAACCTATATATTTTTCTCTAAACTATATAATTCATTATAAAACCATCTAAACATATAATTTCTTTTTCTAAAACCCTCTAATCATTATAAAACTACCTAAACATCATAATTTCACTTCCTAAAACTCCCTAATCATTATAAAATCACATAAACATTATAATCTCTCTTGATAACACCACCTAATCATTATAAAACCACATAAGCATATAATTTATATTCATAAAATCTCATAATCTTTCATAAGTATGAAATTTTATTCATTTAAATCAACATCAATTTTTGTATAAAATAAAATGCTACAATATTTAATATTTGAAAACTAAAAATATAGATATATATATATATATATTAAAATCTATAATGATATCTCTTATTAAATTTTTGAACATTAAAACAATATCCCTTAAATTAAACTATTATAATATTTTAAAATAATGTAATATAATTACTAGAATATCATAAACTTACAATTAAAAAATTTTCTAGTATAGTGAAATTAATCTAATTAATTATAATTTTATGATATTCTATTAAATATATTACATTGTTTTAAAAACATTATAATAGTTTAATTTAAGGGACACAGTTTTAATATTCTGAAATTTAATAATGGATATCATTATAGATTTTCATATATATATATATATATATCTATATTTTTAGTTTTCAAATATTAAATATTGTGTCATTTTATTTTATACAAAAACTGATGTTAGTTTAAATGAATAAAATTTTATATTTGTGAAAGATTAGGAGATTTTAGGAATATAAGTTATATGTTTAGGTGGTTTTATAATTGATAAGGGGTTCTTAGGAAGAGAAATTATAATGTTTAGGTGGTTTTATAATGATTAGAGAGTTTTAGGAAGATAAATTATATGTTTAGGTGGTTTATAATGAGTTATGTAATTTGGGAGAAATATGTAAAGTTATATGAGTATGGGTGGTTTGATACAGTCATCTCTTTTTTAAATGCTAGTCTAGGAAAGAAACAAAATATCGAATACTACAGACAGTAGTTATGGACCGACAATGTCTTCTCTTCAAGCTCGAGTATGGAAAATTCAGTGCCCACCAAAAATACAACATTTTATTTGGCAGGTTCTATCATGATGTGTATCTGTAACAAAGAATCTGAGATCACGCGGAATCATATGTGACGTGCAATGTAGAAGATTTGGAGCGGATGAAGAGACGATAAATCATGTTTTCTTTGAATATCCACCAACAATTCAAACTTGGGTTTTATCCTCGATTCTCTCAAATCCGGACATTTTTCCAACATGCTCGATTTTTTCGAATATAGACTATCTCTTTCAGAGGTTACATATGACTTCTTTCCCTGAATTATTTGGTATTTATGGAAAAGTAAGATCTAAAGCAAAGTTAACAGATTAATTCTAACATAAAGAAAACTATAAATTGAAGAACCACTAAAGAGATGATGGTTCAAGCTATCAATAAGGTGACCCCAAACAAAATCTTAGATAGCTTGTTTTTGTTTTAACATTTCAGGTTTAAGAAAGAAAAGAAAAAAAAAACACCCACACACAAATGTCTACGTAAAATGATTATCGCTTGCCTACCCATGGACTTGTTTAAAGCTTATATATAAACTATTTACTTTTTTGTTCTAATATCTTAAATTATCTTATGTTATATACATGCTAAGAGAGTCTTGCAGCATATGATCGCAAAAAGATGATTAGAAAGTCAGAAATATGCAAAATCCTCAACTAGTCAAAGTGATGATGGAACTTATGAACAATCATGATAAGCATGAGCAAGTGATGAGTATGGCAAGTGCATCAATTCTTATTATGTCGGTAACTGATCGATGAAATGTTTCCTGAGAGAAAAGCTTTTACATTTTCAACTTGAGGTACGACACTTTTATAAATTGCTCTTTACAAGATCTTTTCTCGGAAAAGCGTAAAATTTAGTTTTCTGATTCCTTTGTATTTCAAAATTTTGCAACTACGTAAGAACAATAAAAAAAAAACAATATAGTCAATGCCAGCTTGATAGAGGTGAACAGGTTTACCAATCTATTTCAAAATGATTTTTCTTGTTATCATAAATTCTCAAATTTAGTGAGAAAATGATTGTTATATCACCAAAATCTTGAAATTTTGAAATAAAAACATTAACTTAGGGTTTGAACTTAATTTTTAGGAGTTGAATAAAAATTTTAATGCCAAATTTACAAACACATAGTACGTCCAACCACACAAAAAGTACGGATCTTCTGTTCATAGAGTGTGGGCAAATATCCCCAATGTTTTTTTTTAATTTTATTATAATTTTTATTTTGCCACACTAAATTTTGTTTGTTATGCCCCCATTGTTTTTATTGTTGTTGGATCAAACAAAAAAAGAAAAGAAAATAAAGATAAATCATAAAAGCTTTTGAACAACAACTAAATATATGTTATATATAAGATGTTATTTTAATTTAAATATAATATTATTAATTTTGGTACAAAATATTGTTAATTTTAAAAAAAAAAAAGCTAAAACAAAAGCCATCTCGCTTTATAGTTTTACTCAAAGGTAAATGGAACACTAAACCGTCTCTATAGCTACCCTGAGAGACTCAGCATCCCTCTGTTACATCCCACCATTTTCTCTCTCTATTACATCAAATTTTAACAGCACCTAACTGAGAATCTTACACAGCTCTCTTAGTTTGATATACAAGAAACAGTGAGAAGTTCAAGGACCCGGGTCTCTTGAATTCTGGTCGTACCTTTCCCGGTCTTCAGAACCCGATTTCTCACACATATTACCCGTCTCCAAAGCCACTGAGTTCCCCAGAGAAACCTGTTTGTCATTGTCTATTGTCAAAGGAGTAGCTGTCGCTGCTGGAGGATCAGAGTCCATTTGATCTAGTGAAGATGGGACTCCACCACAGTCAATGGTTGGTGCCGAGCTCTTGGTGGTAGCTTCTGCTGGTTCTGTGTTTTCGTATTCAGATAAGAGATCCATAAACTCACTGAGTAGACGCTGCACCTTTCTGTTTGACGCCATTGCAGGAAGAATATCGTTTCGCAAAAGTTTATGCTTCTTTACCCCCTGGAAATTAGAAAGCTGAGTTTAAAGTGATTTGGAAGAAAGGTTAAATCTTTAATCAAGTGAAGGTAAATACTTACCAGAACATATGGATCCCAAGACAAGTTTGTGTCTGACGTTGCTGCTTCAGCCATACCCGTAGGAGGTCCAAGAAAGCTCTCGCACACTTCTCTTAGTCTTGACTCGTCTGCCTCTCTGCAGACAAAGACAACATATCTTAATTAAGTGGAATAGGAGACAGTTAAGAATCACAGACAAAGAAGACCAAAGAAGACACAAAGCCTTTCATCAATGACTGAAATTATAAAACAGAAACTGAAACTGAGAATAAATACTCTCGCAGGTGTAAGATGGATAAGCCATTGTGAGACTCAACCTTATTTAAACCAAAATGTGTACAAGTACGAACCGAAAAAGAGTTTATATGAGAAAAGGGCAGATACCTAGCTAGAAACCTAACATAGGCGAGGAGGCACTGGCGGTACTCGTTAGGAGACGCCAACGCAAGAGAGGATGCAAGTTGAGATTCCAAATGTGCACGTGTTTGCATCCCATCATCAGTTATCCTGTAAAGATGAAATAAGCTTTGTAAAGACTCGGAAATTCGGAATATATGATCAGCCTCAGGGCCCACATCCGAGGAAAAGAAGACAAGACCAACCTGTTCCATCCTGGCTTTCTGGCCATGTACTTTCTCACATCAACCTGCAAACCAGCAAGCTCGCCGCATGGAGCTGAGCCCAAATTCCAGGAGCTACTGAAATTTGATGCTGGGAAGCAGTCATCAGCCACTCTCAGCCAGCACATTAGACTCGTGTCGAAGAGGAATGCATGACGTGTGGCTAGAACAACAAGTGGAGAACCAGATTTGGATAATTTCACAGATATGACCTTTATCGTACCTGCAAAAACGTAAGAGTATCAGCACCCCAAGGTTAAGTCATTTTACAGGCTCCACTAGATAAGCACGAGAGTCCAAACCAATATCAGAGCCATATTCATATTACTATGAGACAAAACAATTCATGCAAATACCAAGTGCCTCAACTACCAAGCCAAGAGAAAATCTTTTCCATTCTTTTGACTGGATTGCTCATTGCATCCTTTTTAAATCTCAATACAGTGCCTCGAGAGACATGATTTTACAAGGCACTGTATTCGAGTTTTAGAGCATACCTTCAACTGCGGAAGATAAATTAGTATCGGAAGAGACCAAAGATGATAAAGAGTCATGCAGGATGCATTTCCTATTGAATAGATCCCACACATATAACGATCCTTTTCTTGTGACAAGCAGCAATTTCCAGCTATCGTCACAATCTATAAATGTTGCAGCCGATCCCATCATCATTGTAGGCATGGCACGCCTTCCACACTTTGTGTAAACCTTCAAACAAATAAGAAGTAAATATGTTATCAAACACAATCCCGAGAACCACATCATATTTATTCATGCTATATATGTTATCCAAAATAACTTTTCAAAGAGCTTAACATATGCATGGCTAGTTTAATATATGAGAGTTTCATGATAAATCAATGCAGCAAAAGTATTATTCTTACCTGGAGGCTTCCATCTTCGCACCCAACAGCCCAAAAATTTGGATTTCCAGCCAAAACTGTGACTCTCCCCATAATCCGATCAGACCAAAGAGTTTCGCCTGATCTTTTGCAAGAAATCTCGGTTTCCTTGATCGTAGATGTACTTATAACACCAACAGTGTCCAAAGCATGCTCCTTTGGACAAGCTTCTAAGCAAACAGGTGTTGTGGCTTCCCCTTCTTTCCAATCAAATACCCTTATCAGCAGATCTGTGCTAGAGGATCCCTTTATACTTACAGATTGCTCAACATTTAAAACTCCATCTCTACCAGAGGTTCCAGGTACCTTCTCAATAACAAGGCTCTCAGAAATGGTAGCACGAGCTGTAATCCTCGAACGTTCTTTATTAACATCGGTGTTCCTGACCATGATTTCTTTCATGGATGAAGTCTCCACAGGAAAATCTCTACTGTCTATCTTACTAGGAGCAGCAGAGGGAGCTGGCGGAAAATTATTTGATTGCTCGTTAATGGCGATATTATTCTCCTGCTGGGGAACTCCGACTGCTTCAGGGATGATCCTCTTTCTTCCATCAGGCCTTCTATACACTTTTTGATTCACAGGATTAGATACCCGATTTGGAGTTGCGTCTTTATTTAACGTGTCACCAGTAGCCTCTGCTGACTTATTCCGATCATCGACCTGAGATTTACGTTTCTTTGCAGTACTCTCTGCGTTTGCAGAGGGTTTTGTTATCACCTGGTTCTGTTGAACATCTGATGCCGCCCTCTTGCTACCGGCTAGCTTTGTCGAGACTGTTTCGAGTAATAACTGAGCTGGACTCTCAACTAAGTTTGCTTGCCGGCCTCTTACATCCCCATATCGATTCTTCTTCAGTTCATCGAGTTCAGTATCGTTTAGCCTGACACCTAGTTCTTTTGGATCAAAGTGAATCATCGCCACTGTTCCGTCCAAGGAACACGCAAAGAGTGAATATCCGTCAGGACTCCTGTAGTTTCCCAAAAGAGAAATATAAAGATGGCCAAAAAAAAATCAGAATCTCTTCTTCTTTATGTTCTAGAAAAGTGGTCTAAAACATATAGAAATCGTAAACTAAGTATATGGCAAACCAATGAACTTTTGAGACAAAAAAAAAAACTCATTATGAAGACATAAATGCAAATCAAGAATCATTGGATATCTAGATTTCTATCTAAAAGAAGGGGAAAGTTTACCATGAGAGATCCACAACACTTTGGCCAAAGAAATGCTTGGCAACAAAAACAGGGCGCGGACTTGCAGTTGTCCATACGGTTATAGTGCGGTCTTGACTCCCTATTGCAATAACATTGTATGGCTGAAAATCTTTTCCCCCTGATTTGGAGCTCCCATTGCTCCACCCAGCTCTTTTCATTTCTTGGGCACTAGAAGTGGTTCTCTTAAACATTGAATGATTAAACTTCACAACAATGATTGGAGCATTATGACCTAAGAAGTCAAATGCTGCAGACCATTCTCCTCTTTCTAAAACAGGAGCAGAATGCCTCGGCTTCTGATAACCGTGAGTGGTAGTAATGAAGTGACCACAAGGGGACCACCCAAGTCTCCTGAAAAATGTGGATCCAAGCTAGAAAGAAAAAAATAAGATTCATCCCATTAGCACTACATTTACAGATAATAAAGAAGTTTAATCCATAATCAAATATTATTTTATATGACCAAGTATTTATGTAACAACATCCTAATAAAATTGCTTAAACAAAAGATTACATACCGATTTATCCCAGTGACCAACTGTTCTGTGAGCCATGCTCCAATCGCTTGTTCGCCATATTATCACAGTTTTGTCATCCGATTGGCTAGCGATAAACGACCCGATTGGATCCCAGGTTACACCTTTCACCAAGCTCAAATGACCCCTGAGAACAGTAGTGCAAATACCACTGCGCATATTCCATATATGGACTGTGTTGTCCAAGCTCCCACTAGCCATCATTGAATCATCTGGAGACCAATTGATATCCACCTACTTTAAGCATAGTTAGAAAAATATGCCTCAGTTATTATATAACCACTGAAATTACAAGTCAAACAAAATAGCATCTTTTACCACATCGGCAGTGTGTCCCCTTAGAGTCATTACAGCTTTCCAGTTCTCAACATCTGGGGCTTCTCCACTACCAAACTCAGTGGTGCCTGAACCAGGCTTCCTCTCATGGACTTGAATTACTTGATCGTCAGAACCAGATGCCACGTACCTACCATGTTTGGCCCACCTAACACAGTTGACTGATCCAAAGTGGTCACGAAGGGTTGCGAGAAGCCTCACTTTTGGTTCTAAGTTTTGCAAATCTGTGTCTACAGATTTCATGTTCCATATCCGGACCTATATTCATATCAGAGATTAGGAAACGAAGCACAGTTTAGAGAAAGGTTCAGCTGTGTATCCATTTTACTAGTCGATTCCACATAATGAAAGCAAAAACAGTTTCCTTCAACTCTTATTACAACAGCTTGAAAACCTTTACAATACAGATACTAAACTGAACAAGTTAATGTCACTCAGTGACATGATCCAAAAGCGATAAAGCCTACAATCTTTTATCGAACCAAGAGGAGTTCAAGTGCTTGCGTAATATCGCAGAGTTTGTAATAGATACATGTAAACTGCATCCACAATTCATAGTGTTGGATAGACATTCTCAAAGCTCAAAAAAGGCAGCATCAAAATCCAAACAAGAAACAGAAATGCAAGAACTAGACATAAACATACTAAACAATGCAACACCATTTAGCTCTTCTAATAGAATCTTAGAACGTCAACATATTCATAAGTGATCATGAAACCAAGAACTTGCACAGCAAAGACGTGAGAATCAAAATTGTCAATCCAAATTAATTAAGAGGAGACAAAAAAGAAGCTAAATTTACTTTCTTCACACACAGTCCAAGTGAAGATTCCACCAATTAAAAACGAATGTGTAATTGAATTGTGAACTTAAAACAGGAAAATAAGGCAATAGAAGAAGAAAAAGTAGAGACCTTGTGGTCACCACCGCCTGTAGCAAACCGTTCTCCGTTTGGTTGAACATCAATGGAGAATATCTGCAAACCTTCATGTTTAACCCAAACGGGTTTCTCCGCTATCATCTCTCTGACGCTATCTCCACACAATTCTTCTCAAATTTCCGAACTTCAAAAAAAAAAAAATAGTCGAAATCGAACAATCTCAAGAAGTTAAATTGGGACTAAAGCACACACAAAAAAAAACCGTAGAAGAAGAAGAGACTAATCCGGAAAAAGGGCGAATCTGAAACTATCTCCAACAAGAATTCATAGAAGAAACCAAAAACCCAGAAAATAATGAAGTCAATTTCAAGGTTAAACTTTTCTTCCCCATCCGGTAAAATTTCCTTTTTTTAAGAAAAAAAAAAACCCTAATTTCTCTCTCGTGGTTAAGCAAAGAGGAAAAGTAGAAACCCCCAAAAACGTTTGGGACCTTTGGGCTAAATGTAACAAATTCAGACGAATGGTATTTAAGAAATTAGAACAAAGATACAGACTTTTGTTGTGTGTCTGTGTTGTGTAATTGATGTGAATAAAAACCCTACCTTTAGACAAAAAGGGGTGTCTTCGACTTTGCGTGTAAAAGGTTCTTCTCAGTGTAGTTTCGATCTATGATAATAATGGGTACTAAATCACTAATCACGATGTTTGTTTTGTATTTTGTTACTTTTGTATATATATTAAAGAAAATGTTTCAAAAGGATGAGATTTGGTAATGTAATATCTAAATATATGATTTGCAAGTTGTACCTAGCAAAGCCTCTCTATTACATTTTCTTTTGTGTCAAATTGGTTTGCATTCATCAATGTTTAGGATAGTTACATTGAAAGTATACACTATATATTAACGGTTCGATAGTTGACCAAAATATATATATATATATATTAACGGTTCGATTGTTTTCTTTTATACTTTATGAACTTCATTATTGACATTAGAAATGTATATTCGATCGGAATCATGTAACATGGTGGTTATTTTTGAAATTCATGATATAAATATGGGGTTCGAACCCAGCATCCTTCAATATTATAAAAGATATTAAAGTTATTAGGCTATATTAACAAAAAAAAAAAACATATTCCTTCCTCCATGCACATATTGAAATTCTAACGAACTCTAAACATCACGAATTTTTAAGTTTTGATAAATGAGTATAACAATCTTTTTTCTTAATCTTTTTTGGTTACCTATTTTTCGGTATAAAATCTTCAATTTGCCTGGTTTGAAAACTTGGGTAAGAGTCTTTGGTTAACGAGTTTACAAATGAAATTGTATTTAGAACATTAGTAGACGAATAATAGATAACCGAAGGCAATATAAGGCGATCGATCTCTTACAACACTTGCTGAAGACATCATTTCGTTGTTTTGCCCAGTCAGGCGTTTCTAATACCGGCTGTTAGCCATGCAGTTTTAACTGAATCAAACCGAATCAAAATTTTTGGTTTTTGGTTCATATTCAGTTATAGATTACAAATTGTTCGACAAGTTTAGAAAATTAATTTAGTTCAGTTTGGTTTGATATCCGGTTAGTTCATTTTTTTATTAATAATAACAAAATTCTATCGATTTATATCAAACTAAACCACCAAAATCATATCTAGAATTTTGAACCAAACTTAAACTTACCGAACTAACCAAATTTAACCAGAATTATCTGAAATTTTACTTAATTTAACCAAAAACAAAAAACTTTATCTCAATTGTATAAATTTTTTATTACCCAAACTAACCGAACCATACCAAATTTTTATCCGGTTCAATTTAATGAAATAGGTGTAGAGCAAACTAACCGAAAACAGAATAAATGGAACAGAATAGTAAAAAACCAAACTACCCGAACATGAGACTTGCTAGCTGTACTCGTTTTTTATTTTCTTTCATTTGTTTGTAAAGTAGATTACTTAAATAAAATTTCATTAGAGATAGTGATATATATTTCTCTTCAATCGCTGATGAGATCACGTTTCGATTTGGTTCAGTTTGGCTTCTTTTCTTTCCTATTCGCCTCTACTCTATAGTCAATCTTGCGATTAATTGGGTTGGTGTCTTGTTGATCTTTTAGTGGTTTTTACATCTCCACGTCGTGGTGATTGTAAATGGACACTCACCTCCTCTACTGATTCAATGTTGCTTCGATCTTTTTGAATAGGTTTGGACTGAGAGATGGCTGGTGAAACTGCTGCTGAAAGAGTGTTAATAATGGCAGATTTATCAATGGAAAGTAAATTCGCCAATATGATTAAAAGAGGCTTTGCAGGAAAAATAATGAAGACTTTCATCAAATAAACATGCCGATACAGTATATATGGTATCACATCATGGAAGGATATAAATTATTTTGTAAAATTAGTTGTCGAATGAACAAAACAGATTTCATCTGATAGCCAGTATGATTTATATAAGGTTAGCTTGGTTATATTTAACTTCCATATATTGCTATAATGGTTTACTCTCGATTGATCTTATATTTGGTTTGTAAAATGTTTATAATATCAATATATTGATTTGCCGGAAAATAGAGTTTACAAATGAAAATTCAGCAAAGACCATACGTGTTGGCCCAACCGTCCGAACAAGAATTCAAATTACAAAATTCTAAAGTTAACAGATGAGAGAAAAATGACAAAAAAAAAAAGAAATAGAATACACAAAATTCGTCAAAAAATAAATAATTACAAAAAGGCTGGCCACTCAAGAAGTTGTGTTTCCATCTTGGTCAATTCATAGCAATTTTTCGTAAAATTTTGGCATGGTAGTCCACTCCATTTAATGTTCTTTATACCCCATATAAATCAAGTTTACCAATCCGTAACGCTGAACTAGGTAATGATAAAACTCTCTGGTAGCATTTGAAAAAGGATTTTAAAGATTATTTTTCTGCTAAAAAGACATGGGAGCTTTTTCGTTAGAAATCAGCAAAAGTAAATTGGAGTCGTCTTATCTGTTTTACACAAGTCATACCACAACAATCTTTCATCGTTTGTTTGGCTTTTGAAAACAAAGGTGGCATGATTTAAAATTATCCAGTGATGAAAGAACATTAAATGCCTCCTTTGATGGACCCAAGCACAAAATTATAGAGACCGAATAGGGTGTTATCACCTTCAGAAGTTTTATTAAAATATTTTTCCTTCTAGCCTACAAACTTTGCAATATTTGGTCTCATATTGTTTAAATAAAGCTTTAATATTTTAAGTTTACGTGATAAAATGTATGTGTAATTTTTACTTAGACTTTTAACATTTTTTTCTAATATTTTCGAGTCATGATGTTTCAATCTGCCCTGTGGGAAGTCAGACATCTCCACGGATCGACCTCTCAGACAGAATTATCAATATAACAGTCATAAGTTTAAATAATTATTTTGTAAAATCATAATATAAATTTGAATTTTTTTTATGATTTTTGTGGATCAGAAATCATAGAATTACCTTCAAATGGGGAGTAAGAAGTTGTCCACTAGAGGAATAAGACGTGTCCTACTTTGATGTCGTCTATCATCTCTCAACATCTGAGAGGTCGCATCTGTACAAAGAGAAGAAGTGGCCTTTGGCCACACGGGAGAGAACGAAAAAAAATTTCCTTTCAAATACTCTTTTATGTCAAAACCAGATCATTTGAGAAAATTTATCTCGAGGTTTGACGTTAGATATTTCATCTTACGATCGAAGTTACCTTTGCCAGTGGATGTTTAGCTATGCTGGAGAGATAACAAGAGGGAGTCGAGTTGCCTCTTCTTTCTATGTGTATGTCTTTTTTTTGTCTTTTTTTCTTTTAACATTGTGGTCTAGTAACCATTTAGCTTCCACAACTTTAGGAAGACCAGAGTTCGAACTCTGGATTCTAGTGTCTTGGGAGACAGGAAGCTGACCAATACAACTAATGACTCCACGATCTCTTCTTTCTATGTGTCTATTTCGGATAAAAATGTTTACTTACATTGTTTTCTTTTCTCTTGTTTTTTTCCCTTTTGTCTGTATGAGTATTCTATATCGGATTGGTGCACTTGCAGACCACTTGCCACTTCTGAATTGGTCTGTTTGGGATTCTTAGGAGTATCTTAACAGAGTTTCTTAACATTAAAATAAATGAAACAGTTCTTAAATAAGAACTTTAAGAACCAGCTCTTAATAACTTTCTTAAAATTTATTAATAAAATATTGCTAAGAAACTCTGAGTGAATTTTTCCATTTAAGATGGTTTCTTTTTAAGAAATAGTTTTAAGAAACTCTGAGTGAATTTCTTTTAAGAAATAGTTTCATCCCAATATATTTAATGTTATTTTTTTTTTTTCTGGCTCCTTTGATCTCTCTCTCTCTTTCAAAACAGCATTCGGAATATTCCAGCGATCCTAAAATATTCTATTACAAGTTCATAATCTAACCAATAAGGGGAATTCAATTATTTTTTCTTTTTATTATATAGTAATAGAATAATGATATTCAACAGTTTTGCATATAGAATAATGACTCTACTGAGAATTCCAGCTACATCTTCCTTTCCTCCTTGTCCTAATGCTTTACACATTCTTCTTCTTCGTTTTTCTTCTTCACGAGGTCAACAAAAATGGCTGATCAACCTCCAAATCCCCAAAGTAGAATCAAACTTCGAGATGGTAGGTACTTGGCTTACAAGGAAAGAGGTGTCCCCAAGGATGATGCCAAGTTCACCATCGTTATTGTACATGGATTTGGTAGCTCCAAAGACATGAACTTCAATGTCTCACAAGTATACAATATTCTTTTATTTACTCGATCCTCTCAATTTCTATCTGTTTACTTTTTCTTTTCAGGGTCATCGATCAAAAAAATTTGTACTTTTTAATCTTGAGATGTGCTTAATTAATGAAAATGAGATGATGTTTAGCGATTTAGTTGAAGACTAATGAGGTTTGTTTTAGTTATAATCTCAGGAGCTTGTAGAAGAAACTGGGATATACTTTGTGCTATATGATCGAGCTGGCTATGGAGAGAGCGATCCAAATCCAAAACGTTCGTTAAAGAGTGAAGCTTCTGATGTTCAAGAACTCGCGGATCGGTTACATATCGGATCAAGATTTTATTTGATCGGAATCTCGATGGGTTCATACACCGTTTGGAGTTGCCTCAAACATATTCCTCAAAGGTAAAGAAATCAAATAGAATAAACTTTTTATTAACTTATTTTAAAGTCTTCAAACCACATGTTGCAAACACATTGCTTCAGGATTGGATAAAATCATACAATTGTCAGAGAACACGTTCATATTCATTCATATTGTAGGGTCAATTTATTTTTATGGCACAATCTCATAACCATAAATTTTAATTGCTCTTATAATTTTACAAATACAAAAAAAAATTGTTTTTGCTTTTCTTCATCTTGGTTCTAATTTCCTTAACCTTCACTTAACCAATTACGGGGTTTTCTAAAATTCACTTGACAAGTATTTTGATTTAAAAACAATTTTTGGTTTTGTTTCTATAATCTTATTTTGCTTAATATACTCTTATAAATATTTTTTTAAAATATATATTTTTTTTTAAGAAATTGGTTTTGAGTTAGGTTCTCATTTTGGTTGGGCTGGGTTCTCGTTGACTGGGCTTTAGTTCAGTGAATATGGAAAAGGAAACGACAAATACCAAAATAGCAAGACCATCGTGTACTGTATGTATCTAGTGAGCCACATTATGCGGCTTACATAGTATCTAATTCAGTTAATAGCTCAAAAAATATAAAGAATTTTGTTATACTATATACGATTGATTAGAATTCTGTTTTTTCATAAATAAATGAAATTTAACAGGTTAGCAGGAGTGGCGATGGTGGCTCCCGTAGTAAACTACCGGTGGCCGTCGATTCCAAATAGTTTGATGAAAAATGATTACAGAAGAGAAGTGTTGAAATGGTCTTTTTGGATTGCTAACTATTTTCCAAGACTTCTTCATTGGTGGGTGACTCAAAACATGTTTCCTACAACTTCAATGCTAGAGAAAAACCCTGTTTATTTCAACGACCAGGATATCGAAGTCCTCAAGCACACCAAAGGCTTCCCAATGCTCACTAAGGTACCCAAATACTTTCATAAGAAAAATATAATCTTTATAAGCTTTTACATTCATTTAGATATAAACTATTGTGTTACTATTACGTTATCAAGCAAATGTACATCCAATATTATCCATAACTTGACTAGGAGACAAAAGTTATGTGTTTTAATCAATTGTTTAGTGAGTGGGATTTGTGTTCTAGTGGTTTGTGTTAATGTTGCCGGAGTTATAATCCAGTTCTGTAAATTGTAGACTAAAACAATAATATAATGTTTACACAACCTTATCTTTGGGGAAAATAAACTTTACTCACTGAATAAGCTTTGCATGGATAAAAGATAAAAAGTCATGTTACTATTATTATTTTTTTGACATTTTCCACCATGCTAGATTTTGATGAAAAGAAAAATGAAAAGGTAAAAAACAAATATGAATTTTATCGAATGGGAGTTGTATTATAGTGACTTGTATTAATGTAGCCAGTGTTATAATTTGGATCTGGAAGTTCTGTAGACTGAGAATAGAATAATGTACTACGGTAAAAATAAGATTTACTCATTGAATAAGCTTTGGATGGATAAAAAGTCATGTTTATTAAATATGCTTATGACAAATGAAGTGCTAGAAAAAAAAATCGATAGCTATTTTAAATTTAGCAAAAATTATTTAGTTACAAGTGCACTTGTTAAAGTAAAAAATCTGATATAACTTTGGAATTTAACAACTTAGAAAAAAAAACTGTGGTTATTAGTAACATGTTAGAATACTTGTGATGTGTTGATATGATTTACTCAAATTAGATTTACTCATTGAATTAGCTTTGCATGGATAAAAAGTACTTAAATTTGATTCTGACAGATGAAGTGCTAGAAAAAAAAATTCTACAGCCTTTGTAACTTTACCAAATTCTATTTAGTTACAACTGCATTAATTTTTTACTACTTTCAAATAAGATAACTTGAGGAAGAAAATAAACTGTGGTTATCAGTCACATTTTAGCATACTCATGAGTCATGAATGTGTCCATAGGAGAGGTTACGAGAACGCGGCGTTTTCGAGACTCTGAGAAGCGACTTCTTGGTGGCGTTTGGTGACTGGGACTTCGACCCGGCAGACCTACCCGACCCGTTTCCGTCTGGACCAGAGAAGAGCCCATCCTCTGTTCACATATGGCAAGGCTTCGAAGACAAAGTGATGCCATTTCAGTTGCAGAGATGCTTGTGCCGCAGGCTACCATGGGTCAAGTACCACGAGGTTCCTAAAGGAGGTCATTTGATCGTGCACTACGAGGGAGTCTGTGACGCGATCTTGAAATCGCTTCTTCTAGGCGAAGATCTCCCAATGTACAGACCCAAAGCTGTTGTGATTGAACCTTAGAGCCGAAATTCATTCTTTTTGATTCTTTGAGTTTGATAGATAAGAATCAAATTCTTCTTTGTGACTTGTTTGTCTCCTATTTCTGACATTATTTTATTTTAATGGCTTTGTAAAATAAATTTATTTATATAATTTTAATTCATAACATATTTTTTTAGACTTAGCCTAATTGTATTAATATTCGAATTTTATATATGTGTGATAAATTTTAGAGGTGGACATCATTGTGCCACATGATTTTCATACACAATAGATATTTAGAGGAAATTGATCCAATATTCTAAAAATTATAAATATTTTGAAAAATAACGCGTTATAAAAAAAAATAAAACTAACTTCTTAAGATCTAAAATTAATAAAGAGATAAAATCAAATAAAATCCAATTATATAAATTCCAAACATTCTAATTTGTCACAAAACTGATTTTTGAAGTGAACTTGCAAAACATATTATATAAAAAGTATTAATAGTCAAAAGTATGAAATAAAAAATCATAATTAAAAACATAGCTAGTTAGATTTAACAAAACTTATTTATTGCTTGTAATTGTACGTACGATAATATATATATATATATATATATATTTCCTTATTGATAATAAATATCTGAGTAGATTTTTAAAGATTTTGAAATAATATTTGCAGTATATTTAAAAAAAAATATTTATATCTAAATATAAGTTATTATTAAAATGAATTTCTCTTTTTAGAAGATATCTCTTTTTCAAAAATGAGATTATATCTTATATATATAATATTTAAATATTTAGTTTAAGATTTATATTAATTTGAAAGTTAAAAAGTTATGTATATTTGTAATTTTAAACATTGAAAATGATATTATTATTTTTAATTCATAAAAATATATTTTTTAAATTATTTATAATATAGTGTTTACTTCTAAAATTATATAAACTTTTAGAATATTATATCAACTCTTCGATATATTTACTTAAATTTATTTTACTTTTGTTAAGTAATATAATGCAGACCACAATTTAGATATGATTATAATAAAATTTATTAATTTTAAAAGCTGAGATATTTTTTATGTTCACTAAAAAATATTGATCTTTTGTAACGTCAAAAAAACACTTTTCAATGATACCATAGCGTCATAATAGATCCGATATTTTAGATAACATTTTTGGCATTACTATCATATTTTTATTTAATATAGCATTTTGGCATGAAATTATACATTGTAAAATAGCAATTATAGTTTGTCATTAATTTTTTTGATTTATTTAATAATGTTTTTTTTATTCTAATAATGTGTATTTAATTTACAATTTACTGAGACTTTTTTGCTGATAAAGAAACATATTGAAATTATTTTCCTAAAACATTTTGCTATTGTATATGAAACGTCAAAAGACATATATTAGGTTATTAAAGTACAAATTACAGATGGGTTAGAAAAATACTTGTATCTAAAGTTTTAAAATTTTCTCTACACGCTTGCAGTTCCAATCTTTGAAACTTCTTTGCCGTATCATCCAACAATGATAATATTGATGATTCCCATCCGAACTAATGACATGCAATACCATATATAGGTCTCAGCAGACTTCTTTTTCATCAAAAGCAAAAAGATAAATTAGCTGTTACCAAAAAGAATTGGTAAGCGTTACAATGAGCATACTGACAAGAAGAGATCTTTGAAAAGCCGTCTTAAAGACTTAAGACTAGGCATGCAGTTTATAACCGAACCGAAGTTTCTAAACTGAATCGATCAAAAAAATGATCGATTGGATTTTGGTTTAATTGCTTAAAAAAAGCCGATCGGCAACAATTTAAAATAAATTTTGGTTTCGGTTAGTTTTAATCTTGCTATCAAACCAGCACATCCTAGAGAGCTTGGGTAATATTATCTTCCTGAGAGAAATATTTTTTTTCAAAAATAATCTTTTGTTTAGTTCTAACTTTTCCACAATCTGATGATGTGATTAACAAACTTTTTTCTTTTGAAAGAAAATCTATGAAAGAGTTGGTTTGATTAAAGGCTCTCATTTTAATTAGCTCCAAATCTCATAGCCAACTGACATTCAAATAAGCAAGAATCTTTATAATTATTTGTTTGTATTATGTGGTTAAGATAATAGGTATATTGTATATATATTTGATTTAAAAATAAGTTATTAAATTTTTGTTTCAGACCCTCAAAAATTTAGGACCACTGAATATTAATGTCGTCGCTAGTTAACCATTCAATAAAATATAAATAAATATAAATTCGAGCAAGTGTCAATTATTCACTAAATTACATACCTCAGTTTGCGTATAACTCACCAAATAATGGTTTATGATTTTAGATACATCAATTTTATGGTTTTAGTCTTCTTCAATCAGATTATCAATTAAATATTTTAAAATCATGTAATAAAAATAATTAAAGGTGAAAAACTTAAAAATAAATTATACTAGATTCGTTTATAAAAAATTATATCATGTATTTATTGAATTTCTGGCAACCTAACAATATATTTACTCATACATGATAAAAAACAACATAGAGAATCAACAAAGAATTCACAAATTTTTTATTAAAGAGAAAATTTTAGAAAACCTAACCAAATTCCTTGTAAAATTGAAAAAATCATCTTGAATCTTTTAGAAAAAAATAAAATAAAAAATCAATTGTAACATAACTCTTATATCGAAATATGGTGGTCTTATCACGCAGGTCAAAGTGTAGAGAAAAGATAATAATTTTGGGGCATATAATATGTTGTGGCCCAATTAGCCTATTTTGCTTTTATTTTTTGTTCAATTTTCTTTTAACGTCAACTTTAATTTTTTTTACATCCCGTCTACTCTGTTCAAAAAAAAACCTAATTAATAAATAACAAAGAAGATGAGAGGTTGAAATAGAAAAAAATCATTTTCCTATTGTTTGCTTCTGATTTTTATTTTTAAATCATAAATATAATTGTATTTTAATATGTTATGATATATATTGTGTAATGCTTCTAATATGTAACCGCTATCTAAATATCTTTAAAAACTTATTTCTTCGTTTTATAACGCTTCCACATCGGTGTAACCGTTTCGAGGTTCCATGAATCTTAGATAAAAGTTACTTAATAAGGTTTTATCTACACCAAAAATCATTTCATAAAAGTTATTCTAAGGACTCAATCATGGAATTGACTAAGCATCGAATCTAACCTGTTGAGTAATCTCAATCCCTGGGTCTTTTGACTTGTGATGAAGTGTATTTTTAACTCACTTTATATCTCCAACCTAAAAAAAAAATCGTACAAATTATGTACGTATAAATCCACAGAGACTAGATAGTTAAACTAAGTTTATGAGTAATAAATCAAGTTAACACAATAATTTGATTGTTAGCTTATGACAATTTAATTCACAAAATTAAACTAAATAAGGAATATTTATAAAATTAATTCACCGAAATTAAGCTAATTCATCTTCTCGCAGGTGAATAGAAATAATTATTTCACTTATTAAAATCTCTCTTAAAACTTTTTCTCTTTTATTTATATATATAGTATATATTTATGTTTCTGTATTGATCTGTCTTCATATGTGTATATATATTGCTTCTGCAGAGAGAGACTAAAATATCGGAGGACGTTGTTTCCTTGGCAACCTAGCATCATGAACTATCAACGTTGAAGTTAGTGATGACCGACATCTCAGAAGACATCCACGAGGTTGTTCAACTTTTGACGACAAAAAAAATTACTGGTTGCATAATAGTATCTTCCTCAGAGAAATATTTGTTTTCAAAAATAATTTTTCGTCTAGTTCCGAGTTTTCACAATCTGATGATGTGATTAACAAACTTTTTTCTTTGGAAAGAAAATCTATGAGAGAGTTGGTCTGATTAAAGGCTCTCATTTTAAATGGCGTCAAATCTCATAACAAACTGATATTAAAATAAGCAAGAATCATTATAATTATTTGTTTGTATTATGTGATTAAGATAATAGATATATCGTATATATATTTGATTTAAAAATAAGTTATTAAATTTTTGTTTCAGACCGTCAAAAATTTAGGACCACTGAATACTAATGTCGTCGCTAGTTAACCATTCAATAAAAAGTAGATAAACATAAATTCGAGCAAGTGTCAATTATTCACCAAATTATATACCTTAGTTTGCGTATAACTCACCAAATAATGGTTTATGATTTTAGATACATCAATTTTATGGTTTTAGTCTTCTTCAATCATATTATCAATTAAATATTTTATAATCATGTAATAAAAATAATTAAAGGTGAAAAACTTTAAAATAAATTATATTAGATTCTTTTATAAAAATTATATCATGTATTTATTGAATTTCCTGCGACCTAACAATATATTTACTCATACATGATAAAAAACATAGAGAATCAACAAATAATTCACAAAATTTTTATTAAAAAAAAAAGTTTAGAAACCTGACCAAATTCATTGAAAAAAAATCATCTTGAATGTTTTAGAAAAAATAAAATAAAAAATCAATTTGTAACATAACTCTTATATTGAAATATGGTGGTCTCTAGAAAAGAAGATAACAATTTTTGGCCATAAATATGTTATGGCCCAATTAGCCTATTTTTCTTTTGTTTTTTGTTCTATTTTCTTTTAACATCAAATTTAATTTTTTTTTCTACATCTGGTCCACTTTGTTAAAAAGAAAACCTAATTAATAAATAACAAAGGAGATGAGAGGTTGAAATAGAAAAAATCATTTTCCTATCGTTTGCTTTTGATTTTTTTTTTTAAATCATAAATATATGTTATGATATATATATTATGTAATGCTTCTAATACATATTCGCTTTTTAAATATCTTTAAAAACTTATTCTTCGTTTTATAACGCTTCCGCATCGGTGTAACCGCTTCTGATTCCATGAATCTTAGATAAAAACTATTTAATAAAGTTTTATCTACACCAAAAATCATTTCAAAAAGGTTATTCAAAGGACTCAATCATAGACTTGATTTTTGGTGCATCGGATCTAAACTGTTGAGTAATCTCAATTCCAGGATATTTTGACTTGTGATGGAATGTATTTTTAACCCATCTAATATCTCCAACTTAACAGAAAAAAAATTGTAAATTACGTACGTATAAATCAACAGAAATCAGATAGTTAAACTAAGTTTATGAGTACTAAATCAAGCTAACACAACAACTTTTGATTGTTAGCTTATGATAATTTAATGCACAAAATTGAACTAAATAAAAAATATTTATAATCAATTAACAGAAAATAATAGATTAATGGTAAATTGTTGAGATTTATAAGTGGTACAATATAGATATTAAGTCAATTAGGATCATGTTCTAGAATTTGTATCATAAATTTATAATATAATATTTCCACTAACGTGGCAAAATTGACTCTACCTAAGAAATTAATAAATTCAAAATTTTGTTGGTTATTTCAAGATATTGATAACATTATTTTGATTTATATTTCATTGTTCAAAACATTTTAAAAATAGGTATTCATTGATTATGACACATTGTTCATATAATACTAGCTGAAAAAACATATCAAACTTTTTGAATGTTATATTAATCCTAAAACATTACCAATTGATCAGAAGAGCATACAACAATAAGAACATATAACAATAAGGAGTAAGATGAGTTCTGAAGAGCATACACCAATAAGAGCATACAACAATAAGGAGTAAGGTGAAAAGTTATATAAAATTCCTAATTCAAACAAAAAATCATAGAAACTTATAAAAACAATGACTATCATCACACCTAGCAAACGAATTTACCGAATAATAGACATGAGGACAAGCAGAGGTAGAGGTAGAAAAAATACTAACCTGTATTAAAAAAAGAGTAAGGTTCAGAAATTTTTTCTATATTAAGGTACAAATACGAGATTTTCTTTTTGAAACTATAAGAATCCAAATCAATAAATAATCTATGAAAAAACAATGAAAAATATTTTTAGTGTATAGGAGTCTCTCCATTGAGCTTATGAATGGGTGGTGTCAAAACTAAAGGCTAAAAACATGTATAAATAGCTCTCTAAGTTAGTTATCATTTAGTAAGGGCAAATTATTTTTTTCTTCTGAAAATAGGCTTCGGTCTTGGGCTCTATAAAACGAGACTTGATACTTCTCAGACTTTATAATATCTACTTCTTGATCTAGAGATAAGACTTGGAAAAGTTTTGGTGTTGTTGGTCGAATCCATAATTTGACTCTCTATAGGTTTCTCTTTAGAGTGAGATAGACATGTTTTCATTAAATTGGATATAACTTTTTAACCACAAATTTAAAAGACTTCATTAAATTTTATACTTAAGTTGACTCTAAATGCTTCATCTCCACCAAAAATCGTGCAAATATATTTTATAGAATAGTTCTATCTGAAGCCGGACTTGTCTGAAGTCAGACTTCTGATATATCAAATATGTATTGTTGTTAAGAGTTTTATTTTTGAGATTTTGAAGTTTTGATAGGTTGTTTTATCTTGTAATCACGTAACATTTTATAGTGATATTTTACTTTTTGTATCATTTTGATATTTTTATTTGATTTGATTTGAAAACTACAATACGAGAAAATTATATCTAAAAACATAAAATTATATTAAAATAATTATATTTATTTCTAAAAACCAAAAAACATGTAAAAATTACTGTTATAAACTTGTAGTTGTGGTTGGATTATGTTTTGATAGGTTGGTTTATCTTGAAATCATGTATGAATCATTTTATAGTGATATTTTACTTTTTGTATCATTTTGATATTTTTGTTTGATTTGATTTGAAAACTACAATACGAGAAAATTATCTCTCAAAGCATAAAATTATATTAAAATAATTATATTTATTTCTTAAAACCAAAAACATGTAAAAATTACTGTTATAAACTTGTAATTGTGGTTGGATTATGATTTTTTGATTTTCTACTCATTTTGTGTTTTTTTACTATTTTAACCTAAAATGACTGTAAAATTAGAAAATACGAAAAAATATTCTTTATGGTATGAATTGTTGCAAATAGTCCAAAAAATATGTAAAACCCAAAACAGTTTCATAAATACCCATTTCAAGAATTAAACAGCACATTTTTATTATATAGTTTAGTGATAATACTTTTGTTTACGGTAAGATTGCATTCCAGGATTTTGGTATTCGAATGCCGGTCAAGTTAGCAAGCTCATAAGCTCCTAGGCAGACTTACATATATTTACATAAATGTTTATTTTACATATGACAAATTATTAGAGACTGGGACTGATTGTTCACGTAAACAAACTTCTTGTGTTTTTTATATTAATTTTATTATAAATTATTATTATCATGATGGCTCTATGACGAATAAATTTATCGTTGTATGAGGATTTATGTCATATGGTTCTTATGGCACCACTCTAAATATCTTATATAATTTTTTCACTGTTAATCTTAACATAATAATACTAAATTGTATTTTCTAGAATCTGAACTCCAAATTTCGTGGGAAAAACACATAATAAACTTTGATCAACCATATACCAATAAAATTTCCATATTTTTAATGTTTATTATTGTTTATACATAAATTATAATGTATTATAATTTAGTTAAAAATAGTATCAAATAAAAAAAATTACCATTAATTTTATTATAAACTTTATTAATTACTATATAATTTTTTACGTATTTCAATCATTTATATGTTTTACGTTTTTCTTAACTAAAGGTAAAGAATGTATAAATCAACATTATAAATTTATGATAATATATATATATATATATATATATATATATATATATATTCTATGGAGCGAAACACATATCTAATTTATATTTGTGTTTTGATTTGTTTTAAATAAATATCATATTTTTAGAATTTACTTTGATTTGAGTATTATAAATATCTGAATGTTTCGGATTAAATCAAAATAAATGCTAAATTAAAAAAAATCTGATGGATAATTTGTCAAACCCAAATTGATACCACTACTTTTATATTACCACATATATCGGAGTATATAATTAGTTATTCAATTTTTGTTGTTATCTGTGATCAAATATTAGTTGTAACATATGAATACTTGTAAATCTATTTGTTTGTGTAAAGGTTTTAGCTTTAAGAAAACGCTTATAATATAAAATAAATTTCTTCAAGATATTACATGCATATGCTAATAATAATAAAAAATTCTTATGGTAATCACAATTATAGCTGACGTCTACAATTTATTGTAAACATATAAAAGGTATTATAAACGTGTACAATAGGTGGTAGATGCTTGCATTGAGTTATATATAATATAAATATGATAGACCAATTAGCTAGGAGGTAAAAATCCATATTAAGAGTAAAAAGTAAGGTAAAACTTCGCAATAATAATATATGAAAGAATTTTAGCAGGAAAAATGAGACAAGTGTCATGAACGTGTCAATCGGTAAACGATAAGGCAAATAATCGATACCAGGTTCGACGTACCACATTAATAAATATCAAATCTTTATGTTATTTTTTTTTTTTTGCTCTGGCAGTTACACTCTTCTTCACTACTCCAATAATTTTTTTTTCTTTATAAAAAAAATCAATTTCAATCGCATGCATGCATATATATATATACATACAAATGTCACCATTGTTATCTCCGCCTCATCTTCATTTTAAAAGTACCTCCTTAAGCTCCAGTTTGCACTGACACAATTCTGCTGGTCTCCTACACTATTTTTCCTTTCTTCTTCTTCTTCATATATTATTGTTTCCAGGTAACAAAATTATCTTCTTTTTTTTGTTTATATACTTAATAAAAATTTGTGATCTAATGCAAATTTGGCTTACGAATTTTATTTCTAAATCCTAACCAATTTGTTTCAATAGTGAGGATTCTCCTTGATATTTCTTATCTTTTTTGGCAAGAAAAGTCGTTTAGCTAGTAAGCAAAATTAGATATTAATTACAAACCCTCTCATTGTTTCATATATATAATTGATGTATGAATGCATGTTCACATTTTCAACATTTCTAGGTCTTAAAACGATGCCGGTTTTCGAATCAGAGACTTCGACCTACCACAATTTCAACCCTGAACTCCAAGCGCAAACGCAACTGCAAACGTATATGCAGGAAACCGCAGTAGAGGAGCAAGCACCGGTAGGCAGGCAAAACTCAATCTTGTCGCTGACTCTTGACGAGATTCAGATGAAAAGCGGCAAGAGCTTTGGAGCAATGAACATGGACGAGTTCCTCGCGAACTTGTGGACGACTGTCGAGGAAAACGACAACGGAGGAGCTGGAGCTAATCACGACGGAGAGAAACCGACCGTACTACCACGTCAAGGTTCGTTGTCAGTCCCCGTACCTTTGTGCAAGAAAACCGTCGACGAAGTTTGGTTCGAGATACAAAACGGCGTACAACAACAGCCGTCTTCAACTTCCGCTCAAAACTCTGACGAAGATGTCCGCCGGCAACAAACACTCGGTGAGATCACGCTCGAGGATTTTCTTGTTAAGGCTGGGGTTGTTCAAGAACCATTGAAGACAACGATGAGGATGGCGAGTTCTGATTTCGGTTATAATCCGGAGTTTGGAGTCGGTTTACATTGTCAAACCCAAAACAATTATAGTGATAACCGGTCGGTTTACAATGAAAATCGGCCGTTTTACTCGGTTATGGGAGAATCCTCAAGCTGTATGACCGGAAATGGAAGGACTAATCAGTACTTAACCGGTTTAGATGCTTTCCGGATCAAGAAACGGATAATTGACGGTCCACCCGAAATCTTGATGGAGCGGAGACAGCGGCGGATGATTAAAAACCGCGAATCTGCGGCACGGTCTCGAGCTCGGAGACAAGTAAGTCTGTTTTTGACTGAATCTGGTTTATATATTTGTTTGAAGTTTGAGCATATGTGAGTATGTGACTAACCAATGTGCTTTTACTTTCTTTAGGCGTATACTGTGGAATTGGAGTTGGAATTGAACCAACTCACGGAAGAAAACATGAAGCTGAAGAAAATTGTGGTATTTTCTTGATTAAACATTACTGCAATCACACAAATTATCTATATATATATATATATATTCTTATATCGGAACAAATATTATTATTAATTTTAAACCTTTTTCTTGGTAGGAAGAAAATGATAAGAAAAGAAGGCAAGAGGTAATAATCAAATTTTCATATGTACTATGTCCCCAAGAAAATAATAAAATAAATTTACATGTGCTAAAACGGTCATCAACGAGTATGGATTTATCAAAATACGTTATCACTTAATTTTTTTTTTTTTAATGTGATACTATTGGATTTAAAGTTGACTTTATTGGAGATCACATCATTTTCTATTCAAACGAGCGTTATAAAGTAAAATATCGTTATGTAACAGACTAATAAATGTAACAAATTGGTTTTAAAAAAAATTAATGATATTTAATCATAAAATGGCATGCAGGTGATGAATAGAAGCACCGAAATTACTAAGGCGAAGAATGGAGACAAATTAAAAAGGATTCGTAGGATGGCTAGTGCAGGGTGGTAGATGAGAGTCTGTGTAATATATACATATAGATCATTCCCATCTATACACATTTATTATATATTATATATATATTATTTTGAGAATTTGAAACAACGCGGAATTTGCATATAGGATCATCCTTGTTTTTTTGTCGACAAATTTAATTAATTAAAAATCACGAGAATCATATAATCGTAGTCATTATCAGGGTTATAATCCAACACAACAAAAAAATTGACAAAAAAAGGTTTATGAATCTATCTGGCTTAATATTTAAACTGTGTGTACGATGCATATCTTTGTATAGACTGCGGACGTATCACCGGATTAATTTCCAACTTTTCTTCTATAACAAAGTTTCCTTTTTTGCATACGATTTTGAGCTGTAATTACATAGTAATCTGATAATGACATCATTTCAAGGATGTGAATGTAGGTGAAATTTTAAAGAGATTAGAAAATACCACATTAAATAAGCACATGTTATACACACCAAACACATTATTTGCTAGGTTTCTTATGTTTTCTTAGAGGTTTCTTATATGTAAACACTGCATCAAAAATAAATATTTATGAAAAAAAAGAGTAGATGGAAACTTTCATAATAATACAGCAGTTATATTTTTATTAATATTATAATATGTCAATTTTTTTAGCTGCCCACAATAGATAAATTAATTTCATTTCATTTTAATTCACTGGTTTTTAACCGTTTCTCTATTTTACAAATGTTTTTTAAAGAAAACAAAACTATCTAATAATCACTATTTGTGATTAAAAAAACCTGTTATGTTGAAGGGTTCCGAAAAGAGCTTTGTACTAGAGAATCTTGAAATTAGTTTTGTTTGTTGGATGCTACAACTCGTGCTATATATATCGTAAAATGGATAAACAGTTAATAATTGATGAATTATTAAATCTACGCCTTGCAATTTTAGAGAAAACACATGCAACATCTAGTCTTCGTTTTTTAAGGTCTTCAACCACATTTCCTTGCTTCTCCCTTTAGTATCGATTAAAATTATGTTTGTTAGCTTAAAAATTATGTTTGTTATTGATAGCCTCCTCCACCTTTTTCAGTATAATCAAAAATGATTTCCTTGTCTTGTTTAACATCCCCATTATCATAGGAGGAACTTCAATGTGTAACATCATTGTTTGGTCATCAGATCGTTGTTGAGATCTTCGATTGATTTCTTTTAATTCTTTCTTCTCTCACCCT
Source organism: Streptanthus diversifolius (assembly GCA_039880935.1). Lineage (NCBI taxonomy): Eukaryota > Viridiplantae > Streptophyta > Magnoliopsida > Brassicales > Brassicaceae > Streptanthus > Streptanthus diversifolius. Next base: position 5,132,505 of record JAXGFM010000002.1, read on the forward strand.
TTTTTTTCACTTCCATCCACAACTAAGAGGTATTCCCTCATGCCGTGTAGGAATTCTGGAGTGATCTTATGTCTTCCATCAAGACTCCAACCAGAAGTTCATTTTCACGAAGTAAAACATTCCCTCTTTTCGTTGATCGGTTTTTTCTTTGCATTGTTAGGCCAACAGTGGACACTTGTCTTTTCACGAGTGAGTCTCTGACAATCGTAACATTGTTTTTTGGACTCTCTCAAAACCTTACCATATATTAGCCACCTTTGATCTCTGCACTAGTCTTGAGACGTCAAAAGCACTCCAACTCTTACATACTCTTTGGTTTAAGCTTTCCTAGATTGTAAACCTACTTTTACCACCACACCAATGATTTTACCAAAGGTAGTGCTTGACGCCGTGTTGTAATAGTTGACTAAGATGTTTCTTATTTTCACTCACACCAGGAGATTCTAAAGACAATCATCCGACAGACTGACCACCCATCTGTCAATTACAATACTCCATTCATTGAAAGTTCAAATCCTCTTCCTCATCACCTCTTCAAAATCGTGATTGTATTTGAACATGAATTGTAATTTATTTTCTTACAAAGTAATTCCCTCGAACTCTAACAGGCACTTGCCACTTTCTTGGAATATATAGAATTAAATCCACCATATTCTAGCACTCAGGATTCAAAGTTCTTACAATGATGTTCATTTATTCCTTTCACATGCAGAGTACTGAGGAAGGTTTGGGAGATCGTACGAAACCTCCTTTTCCGAGAACATCATCTTAAAAGATTTATTTGACATCACTTAAAAAGTTGTTTGCTTAACCCACCCTTAAATTTGGTTTCTCTCAATATCAAATTCTTTATATATGATAATGGTCAATAGCTTTTGACAAAACATTCAAAACATTTAAGATTACGTAGACATTTATCCAAATATTTTTTAAACCTTGAAATTACTCTAAAAAGAAAAAATCTTATTTAAAAAAAATCATATATCTTAATCCTCATAGAAAGAAAGAGTTCTAATGCCCCCAAACATTTTTTTTTATTTTGATTATCTTATGATATTTATATAACAATTATTTTGCAATTTAACCACTAATTACTAATCTAGAAGTGGAACGGATCTGAACAGCTCTATTTGGATCCATCAAATCCGTATTTTAACTATCCTATTTCAGATATGTGGTTTTTAGATATCTGATTGGAATGTAGATATCTATCTAAATATTAAAAATATTTTAAAATATTAAAAATAAAGTCAAATTAAAATTTGAAATTGTATGTAACGTATATGTATTAGTATGTTTAACCACTATTGACTGAGAAAAAAGGGGAAAGGTTAAAAAACAAAAAAAAAAAAAAGGAGAAAAGGGAGAAGAAAAAAAACATGACATGAGACGTAGAAACGTCAAAGACCATAGAATAGTAATAGTATTATATGTGATCACACAAGTAGACAGCGCCACCACAAATCTCTGTCACGCTCTATCATTCCTTTTCAACCTTGTATATTATTTATTTTCCTTTCTTTTTCTTTTTTTCTTTTTATATTTCTCTGTAAAATATCTTCTTATACATTCCACACAGAACCAAGAAAATCTCTATTGCATTAAAAAGAACCAAAGCAAGACTGTAAAATGAAGAGCACCCATTTGCCGGAGGATTTCAAGGAACCAATCTCTCCGGGATCTTCTCATCAGAAACAAAGCAAGCTTGGCACAAAAACATGTTTGTCGGAGAGCATTACGAGTCGCTGGGATATTCAGGAGCAGCCGGAGACGAAGACAGTGTTGTCAGGACGTGAGAGACTCAAGAGATACAGAGAAGAAGTTGCCGGGAACGTTCCCATACCGGAAAGTTGGGGTAAAGAAGGATTGCTTATGGGGTGGATGGATTTCTCTGCCTTCGACGCTGCTTTTACGTCTAGTCAGATTGTCTCTGCTCGAGCTGCGTTAATGGCTGACGCTGGAGACGATGCCGGAGCTAGAGGAGGTCGGTCTCAACGGCTCCGGGTTGAGAGTTCTTGTTGATTTCATTGTTTTAGATATATATTTATGCAAATAATACTCATCATGATGTTGAATGCTGTTAGATACCTATCTACATATTCAACTTTGGAATTGGAAAATCGATACAACCATTCAAAGTTTCAACTAGTAAATTTAATTAATTTATTTGGAGAATTGCTTATGTTTGGTTTCATATAGTTTTATCTAGTAAACGTGGTTCAAATGAATATTTGAATTAAGCTTAAGAGAGATGGATTGTGAATTCTAGTGGACCATTCATGAATTTTTTTTGGGTTCAAACTATGTATCTTTTATGATTTTATAGTTCTCACTCTCTATTAATTGTCACATTTTTATGTATCTTTTTCTTAGGATATTACTCGATGAAAAAAGCTTAAATGTCCCAGAAATTTCAAAAATTATCCCAAACGTAGATTAGTTGGAAATTTGTAGAAATAAAGAAAAGTTTGTTGTGAAATCAAATAAAGATACAAACATCGATTTAATTTAAAATAGAGACATAGACTCTTGAATTGACATCCCAACCGAGAGAATGTATGGTAGTAGTTCCCATTAGAACTTAGGTGTAAGGAGTTCAACTCCTCTCTCCTTCATGAATTTAAATGGGCAAGTGAACCTAATAGGTCCAACAAACAAAAAAAATCACATCTCAAACAAAGAGAGCCAACCAAATAGATGTATGGATGGGCTTAAATTAGGGTTGGGCAAATAAATCCAACCCGAAATCCGAACTCGAACCCAAACCGAAGTAATCAGTTCGGTTCGGTTTCGGTTCTTCTCAAAAACCCGATCGGTTCTTGAATTTTGGTAGTTCGTGTTTCGGGTTCGGGTTTGGTTCTGTTGTGATGTATCTAAAAACCCGATCGGTTTCTAAATCTAAGTAGTTCGGGTTTCGGGTTCAGGTTGGGTAACCCGAACTAAACCGAAATAAATAAAATTTTATATTTTATTAGGATTTTTCTTATTTTTTTCTTGCGGTTTTCTTCAATCGAAATTTTTAGTTTGGGTAATTCAATTAGGAACCGAACCCGAACCAAACTCGATAAATACATGGATACAAAATGAGACTTAAGATATAGTACTAGAACCGAACCGAACCCGATATGTATAGAACCGAACCCAAACCGAAATAGAGAATTACCCGAATGAGTCCTAAACTTCTAAACCCAAAATACCCGAAACCCGAAATACCCAAACCGAACCCGAACCGAAACCCGAATGCCCAGCCCTAACTTAAATGTTAAATAATCAGATAATTATTGTAATTTAATATATAAAGTAAAGATATTTAAATTAAATTTAAAAATCCCATGGACATTTTAACAGTTTTAAAATAAAAAGCCTAAATTATTATTTTTAAAATATTTAACAAAATAAATTTTTTAAAATTTAAGCAATATAGAACCAAATCGCCTAATTTAAGTTTAGTTCATTTTTAGCTATGAATTATTGACCACTAATAAATTTAGTACTTACAATAATTTCTTATTCTAAAAGTATTTGGAAAATAACATATCTGAAAAACCTCCAATTATACATCATCTAAAATTTTTGTATACACATTATTTCAAAACTAATAAATATCTAAAATTTATGTTATTTAAAATACTTTAGAATTTAAGAATGACTTCCACACTGTAGGAGAAATATACTTACAGAAAAAATATATTATATATTCATTCTTCCGTATATATGATGTAATGTAATTATATTAATAAATTATTAGATGGTTAGTTTTGTTGAACTGAATTGTATTTTAGAGCTACTCCTAGTTTGGAACCCACACTAGTGAAATCAATAACTACAATAATACGTACAACACCCATACAAGCTACACAACAAGTACAAAACCAAAGGTCACTTTAGTATTTTCATAACTCCTGTCTGAAGCACTTCTCTATCTCAATAGCTTCATAGCACAGTGGTCGGCAAAATATAAACTAAAGAGCTCACTTCTCAAAACACAAGGGGCATAAACTGTAATTTACGGTGGGGTCCATGGGGCAAAAGGTAAAATGGAGCTGGAGCTCAGCCTTAATCGGAGCAGCATCAGCGGCAGCAGCAACATCTCTACTCAGTGCCAAGCCAAAAGATCCAACTTTCTACCTTATCTCCATAGACCTAACCTCACTGAAACTCAACCTCCCTGTCCTGGACGCTGAGTTAATGCTGACCGTACACGTCACCAACCCTAACATCGCAGCCATCCATTACTCCTCCACAACGATGTCGATTCTCTACGTGTTGAATATGGCAAGAGAACTAAGTGGATCAAAGCTTGTTTGATTGAATAACTTCAACGTACACATGTTCTACTTATAGAGAGACTTATTACAAATCTAAAGAATAACAGAAAACGTAAAATGCTCAACGTAAACTTCACGTGCTTGACTTGTTCGGCTTCCGGGTTTGTCGATAACAACCTTGAAACTTTATCTTCAAGCGTGACTTATTCTACCACGTGCTTGCAATGCTCCTTTATTCTAGCTTTGATCGTCTACTTCCCTTGAGATTCGGTGAATGCTGTTCTGCAGAGCCTGCAGTTGCTTTGCAGAGTATACAACATTCCTTCCCCCAAGCTTAATTGTCTTCGACATTTGAGCTTGTTTCAAGCTCTTTAACCCCAAGCAAACTCCTCATTCGCTGAAACATTTCTAGTCTTAAAGGTTTAGTGAAAACATCTGCAATTTGATCTTGTTTTCCGCAATGAACTAGAGCCACTTCTTCTTCTTTTACTAAATCGCGAAGAAAGTGAAACCTGACCTTGATGTGCTTCGTACGTCCATGGAACACTGGATTTCTTGATAGCTTGATTGAAGAACTATTGTCACAATAGATAGTTAAACACTTCACCTCAGCTTGCTCAATAAAACCGATTAAGCTTTTCAACCATACACTCTGAGTTGCGCAAACAGAGGCTGCCACATACTCAGCTTCTGTTGATGATAGAGTAACTATTGGTTGCCTTTTTAAACACCATGCGATTGCTGCTCCACTCATGATAAAAGCATACCCTGATGTACTCTTCCCACTGTCTGCATCTCCTGCAAAATCTGAATCTGTGTAAGCTGTGAGATTACCTTCCCCGCCATCTTTGTACATCAAGCCCAACTTGTATGTCCCCTTAACATATCTAAGGACTCGTTTCACAGCAAGTAGATGAGTTGTTCTCGGTTGTTCCATGAACCTACTTAGAAAACATACTGCGAACATGAGATCGGGTCTAGTTGCAGTGAGATACATTAGACTCCCAATTATCTGCTTGTACAGTGATGCATCAGCGAGTTCACCTTCCATATCTTTAGAGAGTTTAGTTCCTGGAACCATGGGATTTTTAACTGGATTGCAACCCTCCATATCAAACGTCGCAAGCATTTCCATTGCATATTTCTTCTGAGACAGAAAAATTCCTTCTTCATTCTGATTCACCTCCACTCCAAGGAAGTATCGCATTCGACCCATATCTGACATCTCAAACTCCTTTTTCATAGAACACTTGAAAGCTTCACACATACTCAAATCACTCCCCATGAAGATCAAATCATCTACATAGACGCTTACTATGAGAATTCTTCCTTCTTCAGTTTTTATGAACAAAGTATGTTCATAATCGCATTTGATGAATCTTTCCCTTTCAAAGTACTCTTCTAACCGACTATACCAAGCCCTTGGAGCTTGTTTGAGTCCATAGAGTGCTTTGTTTAGTCTGTAAACCTTGTGTTCCTCTCCCTTCTTCTTATAGCCTTCTGGTTGCTCAACAAAGACTGTTTCCTTCAAGACTCCATGGAGAAAGGCACTTTTAACATCAAGCTGAAATATGATCCACTTTCGCTTAACTGCCTCTGCTACTAAGAGTCGGATAGTATCCCATCTTGCCACAGGTGCAAAGACCTCATCATAGTCAACTCCTTGTACTTGAGAGTACCCTTTAGCCACCAGCCTTGCCTTCAGTTTACTCACTTCTCCTCTTTCGTTAAACTTCGTCTTGAATACCCATTTCACACCAATTATTTTAGCATTCTCGGGTAGATCCACTAATTCCCAAGTTCCATTCTTCTCAATAGAGTCAAGTTCAGCCTCCATAGCTTGTCTCCAACCTTCTTCTCTTGCAGCTTCCCAATATGTAAGAGGATCCTCATGTGCATCACTTAAGAGTAGACACTGCGCATCCTCTGTTTCATCAATCTCCTCTCCACTTACATAGTCTTGAAGATACCTCGGTAGAGTTCTTCTTCTAGTTCTCCCTCTTGGTGGCGCTTCTTCATTAGTTGTTGCAGAGTTCTCTGCAATGTCAGCCTCTTCTTCTGCAATATCTGCTTCTGTTTCATCCTCAATGATTAATTCGTTGCCGCTTTCTTCTTCAGCGTTCTGTTTCCATTCCCATCTTTGGTCTTCATCAAACACAGCATCTCTTGAGACGATGATCTGATTCTTGACTGGATCATATAGCTTATACGCTTTAGATCCCTCGCTTAGCCCCAAGAATACACACTTTTGTCCACGATCATCCAGCTTCAATCTCTTTTGGCTTGGCACATGCGCAAAACTCACGCAACCAAAAACCTTCAGGTGTCCAATGTTTGGCTTCTCTCCAGTCCACCTTTCTTGCGGCGTCATATCCTTCACAGCTGATGTGGGACACCTATTCAGAATATGATTTTTCCAGTGTACAGCTTCTCCCCAAAAACGTTTTGGCAGCCCCTTTTCGATTAACAGACACCTTACTGTATTCATTAGCGTCCTGTTCTTGCGCTCTGCAACACCGTTTTGTTGTGGAGTAAAGGCTGAAGTTACTTGCCTCCTGATCCCATGAAGTGTACATAAGTCATTGAATTCTTTGGAAGTGAATTCTCCACCACGATCACTTCTTAGACCCTTGATCTTTAGACTAGTCTCATTTTCAATCATTGTTTTGAAGTTCTTGAAGTGAGTGAATGTTTCATCCTTAGTGGCAAGGAGATACACCCAAGTCTTCCTGCTGAAATCATCAGTGATCGTCAGTACATACTTCTTTCCCCCCGGAGTATGTGGTGAGATTGGACCACATAGATCAGTATGCAACAGCTGTAGTCTCTCTGTGGCTCTCCATTTAGCGACTTTAGGAAAAGTTTCCCGATGTTGTTTTCCTTTCATACAGACGTCACAGAGTTTTTCGACCTTCTCAATGACCGGCAGTCCCTCTACCATATTCTTTTTGGACAGATTTTGGAGACTCTGGTAATTTAAGTGCCCAAAGCGCTTGTGCCATAGGTCTGATTCCTCTTCCACGACTTGTAAGCATGCTTCCAATGGAGGTTGTGCAGTTAATGCAAACATCCTATTCACGGTCATTGATGATTGCATAATCAAACCCCATTCGTCATGATAGATTTTGCAGCTTCCATTCTTGATAAGTATTGCTAACTTCCTTTCCTGCAGCTGCCCGAGACTGAGGAGATTGGTTCTGAGTTCCGGAACGTAATAAACGTTTGGGATAATGTGACTTCTTTGTTGTAGAACAAGTTTAATGCTCCCTTGTCCTGCAACCTGCATTTTAGTATCATTTCCGAGTTTCACCATGTGCATCTGTCGTTCTTCTAGATCGTTGAACCATCTACGATCACCCGTCATGTGATTAGAGCATCCCGAGTCTAAAAACCAGACATGATCTTTGTGTAGACCTCGATCTTCTATGAATGCCATTAGTAGAAGTTCCTCTTTCTCTTCCATTTCAGCATAGTTAGCTTTATTGTCCCAAGTAGGACACTCTGATTGGTAGTGTCCTAACTTGTGACACTTAAAGCATTCCACCATAGCTCGGCTAGTTCTTCCTCGACCTCGTCCTCCTCTGTAACCTCCTCTTATATTTCCTCTTCCTCTGTTTTCATAGGTCACTTTCAACACTTGTTCTTCTTCCTCATCTCCCTTCATTCGCTGTTCTTGAACCAAGAGACTGCTCTGAAGCTCATCAAGTGTTATCGTGTCCAGATTGTTTGACTCTTCGATAGAACATACCACATAATTGAATTTTGTGGTTAAAGATCTCAGAATCTTTTCAGAGATGGTATGCTCTTGAAGTGTTTCACCATTGGTTCGCATTTTCTTTGCAATAGAAAGGGTTCTTGCAAAGAAGCCGTTAATGGTTTCTCCCTCTCGCATTTGAAGTAGTTCATACTCCTTTCTTAAAGCTTGTAGCTGCGCCCTCTTCACCTTAGAGGAACCTTCAAATTTTTGCTTCATGCTTTCCCATATTTGCTTGCTGGTATCTGTGTTAAGTATCGTATCTAGAACCTCTCTATCGATTGACTGATACAGAAAGTTCTTAAGTTTACGATCCTTAAGCACTTGATCATCGATTTTCTTCTGCTCTTCTACGGTTTGTATGGCTCCCTCACGCCTACTGATCCCTTCTTCAATAAGATCCCAATATTCTTTGGAACGAATAAAGTTCTCCATCAATCTAGCCCAATGGTCGTAGTGACCATCAAACCTCGGAATCGCAGGGGCAATGAAACCTTTCGTATTTGAATTATCACTCATTTGAAATGCACTCTCTCTTTCTCTCCTTTGAGCTCTCTTCTCTCTCTGTTTTAACTAGTTTTTGCTCTGATACCAAATGTTGAATATGGCAAGAGAACTAAGTGGATCAAAGCTTGTTTGATTGAATAACTTCAACGTACACATGTTCTACTTATAGAGAGACTTATTACAAATCTAAAGAATAACAGAAAACGTAAAATGCTCAACGTAAACTTCACGTGCTTGACTTGTTCGGCTTCCGGGTTTGTCGATAACAACCTTGAAACTTTATCTTCAAGCGTGACTTATTCTACCACGTGCTTGCAATGCTCCTTTATTCTAGCTTTGATCGTCTACTTCCCTTGAGATTCGGTGAATGCTGTTCTGCAGAGCCTGCAGTTGCTTTGCAGAGTATACAACACTACGAGGGCACGGTTCTTGGCACGGCGGAGGTCAAAGCTGGTTTGCAGCCTGCGAGATCGTGCCAGCTTCTTAGGTTGTCAGCGCGTCTCGTGGGATGGAGCTTGCGCAACACGCGCGGAGGTTCTTCGGTGACGTGGCGAAGATGGAGATGAAACTTGAGGCTAATCTTGATATCGAAGGAGCGGCTAAGGTTTTGTGGTGGGACCATAGTTTTAGGGTGCACGTGGATAGTTTTGTTACTGTTGATCCTGTCTTTCTTGATGTTATTGTTCAAGAGAATAGATCTCACATGGATTTGTTTCTTGCTTAACAGAATGTTATAATGTTAAGTTTCGTAGTTAATCACTTAATCTAATGTTTTTGTTTTCAGTTATTGGGTAAGCCTTTGAAGTCATCTTCAATAAATTTTGACATGATTCTCCCGTTGCCCAAAAAATAATTAATCAACACTATAAAATGCCAAAAGAAACTTCGACTAAACTTATTCATAACTTAAATATTTTATAACTTTTACTGACTAAACTTTTAATATTTGAATTTTGGTTGACCAAACTGTTCAGTATTACAACTAGTTAGTTGATTAGTATTTATACCAAAATGGTTTAATCAAAAATGTCGAGATCTTAGTTTTACTTAAGAAAAGGTTAGACATTTTAAAAATAAATAAATTTTATCTATTCTAAATACTATCATCAATTTTTTAATTATCTTTTTAATATCAATATAAATGAAACACTTAGATACAAATTTTGTTTGAACTAATGAGAACAAGTAATTATTAGAAGTCTTTGAAACGATTAAATAGTTTACTTTAAAAATCATTTAAATAGATAAACATTTCTGATTTATAAAATGATATCTAATAGAAATTATTGACTAATCATTTTATTTTAAAGGTTTATTTTTATATTGATTAATATTAAATAATTAAAAGTTATTATTTTTTTTCTTAAATTTTAGCATTAAATATATATTATGTTGGGATCGTTTTTGTATCCTCCAACCCTCATGTGGTGCATAGACTGCAAATTCAACAACCCTACTTGAGATATCAAACCGCTACTGTTTTTGAGTGCCCCATTGATACCATGATGAAGAGTCCACAAACCACTCAAGAGGTGGACTATATCCTCTTTTTTTTTTTGGAAATTCTTATAAAAAACATATCATAAGTGATCAAAATAGAAGATTACATACCTAAAACGATCTGATAAAAACGTTCTCAAATTTCAAAACTAGTTATAAAATAAATATAAATCAATTTTTATAATTTTACTAATAAATAATAAACATATTTAGGTTATTATATTGCAAATATTAATATTTATGTAGAAGATTTATAAACTTTTATGACTTTTTTTAATTGAAAAAAAATTAAAATAGATTTTAAGTGAAAAATAAGACTGTGATTTCATCTACAATCATTTTGCCTTGTCCCATAATCTTATTTATAATCATTTTAATATAAATATTTAGAGATTAAAAAAAACCAACTTTATTTACGAAACAAAACCACTAAATTTTATTTATTAACCTCTTGTAATCCTAACAATAGTTAATAATTACGAGTTTTCAACAAAAATTAAAGATTATAACGGTTTGGTCAACAAAAGTTAAAGATTAAAACGTTTTGATCAATAATAATTAAATATATTTTTAGCTCATATAGAAGTTGGAGATTTTTTACCATAACTGTATAGTTGAGATTTATATATAAAGTTACATTATCTGTCTTCTCCAACCGCCACATCAAAGGCCACCTAAACATCTTAGTCAAAATTTTATTTGGTTGACTATCTAATAGTCACACTAATTGTTTGAAACTACGTATATTTGAAGACCCCAATAATTACTTTCATCAATTAATATATGTACTTTGAGATCCACTAGCCTAATTCCTAAAATCCAGCCCAAACCTAAATCCAACTCACGGCAAACATTTTACCCTTTGCTTCACCTTCACCGCTTCATCTATGTTATTCCAATCTCATCGGAATTGGCCACCACCTTCTTTGTTGATCAAATGCGAAACCTAGAAATCTATATATCAAAAAGGCTCTCACAAAAATCCATAATTCCAACTTCTCAGTCTATTGAATTCCCATTTATACGTCCGCACATGGATTTTTGGATTTAGGCTAGTATGGATCTCAAAGTATTCTATGCCCTGTCTCCTTACTTACTAATATCTTCACCGTAACGTCTTCTTTGAATTAATTTACTTCACCTCCACTACTCCAAAGCTCTGTAACCATTTGTTGTCATCATTCTGACTTCCCTAGTGTAAACAATCATTCTCCCATCACACAACACTTACGTGCCTTAATATTGCTACGAAAATCAGTCTAGTACATATTCTTACGTAATATGATTTGAGTATGTTAAAGCTGATTCTTCAGCTTTCAAACTCAAGTTCAATAGAGACTGCCTCTTCACATCATTCGACTATCCGTATAGGGGAAGTTAATGTCATTTACTTTAATATCACCCTAGATAAGAACAAGACTTCTTGATGAAGAAAATGACAAGACTTCTTTCATCGCCTTTTTAAGAGGACTCACACTCCACTGAAAATGAGACTTATTTCAAATGTTATCAACATTTTTGAGAGATAAGGTAGAAAGTAGGAAACATGTGGAAAAATGAATGTTACACATGCTCTCTGTGCCATGAACAGGTGAAGAGAGGAGTCATCCCATTGAAAAAACCATCCGAAACCGGTTAAGCTTACTTCCAAACTCAGAGAACTTGAAATATGAAGAGATCCTCATCTTTTGGTTTTCCACTCGAACTATATATGTACAACACAGTGGGTTAAAGTTAAAAAGAAAGCCACACTCGATGTAAAAGGGTTTTTTTATCAATAAAATTTAACATTGTTTTAAAATAACAATTTTAATAACCAAAAAGTTATAGATAGAAAAACTATTGGTCGAAAAGTTCGAGATCTTCAAAAATAAATTGGATGAAGAGAATGAATCGAAAGGACTACATAAGCTGCAGAAGGCTTCTGATACACCAATGAAACTTCAATCTAGAAGGAAAAAGTCACGACAAACTCAAGAAAACAAAATCTTAGAGTTCTTTTTGTGTTTAAAATCGTGTTGTTTTATTAATGAGAATGAATGAGGTTTATATAGGTATTGGTTACAACTTAAGGTAAACAACATGAAGTTTAACCCAAAAAACAAATAATGTAAATAAAAATAGCATATAGTTTAAGTTGTGAGAAAATAAATGAGCTTAGACCAAAAATAAAACATAAAGATTCGGGATAAAAATAAAACAACTAAAATATGAAAAATAGGCTTAATGCTTAAAAATTATACTTAGTCTAATTTTATTATAAAAAAGGCTCCTATAAGGATGGAAGATAGAACGCCTTGAAGACTTGTCGAAGATGGATGTCATGAAACAAGTTTTCACCGTCGTGCACATTAAGGGTGTTGCCTCGTTACCTTCTTGGGAAAATCTAGTGAAGAAAAAAATTATAATTCCTTAGCATGTGTTTTGGTATTTTTATTGAATGGTAATGATACAAACATCAGAGGTAGAAGAGTCTTCAAGTAGGAGTATTCAAGTAGGAACCTCCAGTGTTCCTTATCCGGCTTGAATTGGCCTTGTTGGGCTTCTGAAACGTATGGTGGAGTTTCTGTCTTGGACTCATGGTTGCTTGCTCGCTACACAAGCTGGTTGAACTTATTCTCGAGAGCTCTGGCTTTGGCACACGTCAATGTTCCTGGGGATACTTCTATTGCGGGAACTGGATCGATGTCCTCATCATTTCCTCCCTCTTGAAGAGCGTTGGTCTCCAAAGCAAAATTCTCACATGCATCAAACAACTCTAAGTCAGCAACACTGAAAGTAGTGGAAACATTGAACCCACATAGGAACTCCAACTAGTAGGTGTTGTCGTTGATTTTTCTGAGAACTCTGAATGAGCCATCTCCTCGGGATGCAATCTTGCTCTTCCTTCTTTGTGGAAGCCTCTCTGGTCGCAGATGAAGCCAGATACAATCTCCTTCTTTAAACACCACATTTCTTCTGTCATTGTTAATGTGTTTTGTGTACTGATTTGTCCGCTTCTTCAAGTTTTCTTTGACCTTCTGACGCAGACACTTGACATACACGGCTTTAACTTCTCCCTCAAAGCTAACGGCATCTCCTGGCGGAATTGGCATGAATTTCATAGTTGTATTCGGATAGAAGCCGTGCACCATCTCGAACGGAGTCATCTTTTTAGCAGAATAGGAGGCTCGGTTGTAGGCAAATTCCACATAGGGTAGACACTCGAGCCAATTCTTCAGATTACGATCGTCGCTCTTAGCAATGCAAACAAGATCCTGTTGACCAACTTGGTATGCCCATCTGTCTGGGGGTGGTACACAGTATAGAACAGCAGATTCATCTCAATTTTTCTCCATAATTATCGCCAACAGTGACTGAGGAACTTGGTATATCTGTCTGAAACAATCGTCCTCGGAATGCTGTGCAGTCTGACAGTTTCCTTGAAGAACAAGTCCAAAGTTTGGGTAGCGTCATTGGACTTTTTGCATGCTATAAAGTGTGTCATCTTGGAGAATCGATCTACTACAACAAGGATAAAATCTTTGTGGGTAGAACCAGCACAAAGTCCATTGAAATATCTGTCCACATGGTAGTAGGGATCAGCAGTGACATATACATGCCTTGTTGATGCATCTTTGATTTGACCCTCTTGCAGACCATATATTTTATGCAATGTGCCTCCATGTCTCGACGTTGATATGGCCAATAGAAGTACTCTTTGAACATGCTCAATGATCAACTACAATAAGACAATTAATATTATGAATAACAAATTTTCTTAATACATATGCTTGTTTTCACTTCAACCACCCTTAACAAATTAAAAAAAAATAGGTAAAGTTAACCATCAAAAGAGGAAAATATATGAATTTTTACAAATTTCACTAAGAAAACGTTGTAAATGATTATTAAAAGTCAAAAAGTGTGTGGACAACTAAACCATATTAATTTATATATATGTTCAACTAAAATTAACAAAAATCGTAAAAATACAACTATTAGGATTTATGTACAATTGTTAACTTGACAAAAATTAAGAGCATATATTGGGAACTTTTTCAAAATTTCAATTTTTGTCGGCAGGAAGATTTTTAAAATTAAAATTTTTAAAATTAAACTATTTCATTTTCCTAAAAATATTATGATAATACAAATCTAAAATTTCAAAATCCTCAATCATTTGCTGATTTTCGCGAGAGAGAGAGAGAATGATTTCGCAAGAGAAAGGAATTTTGCTGGGTTTAATATGTGATTCTAATTGAAGTTTCAACCAAAAGGTACAGTTTTGATTTACCAATTTTACTCTTTTTTTTCATGATACACAATAGATGGAAATATTCAGTGATTGTAAAAGTGACTCCTCATAAGAAGAAATATACGTTGATCCATATATTCTAGCCGATGCTGAATATGGAACACATGAAAAGTGTTTCTGCGATGGACAGATAAAGAATGTGACATATTTCACATATGTGGATCCTGAAAGGTTATATACTTTAGGTGTCGACTAAGTGAGGTGAGTTGATATTAGTGATTTTCATATACGACAATTCTTCTTTTTATTTTATTCAATATTGTTGACTTCATGTGTACAATAATGACTATCATATTTGGAGATGGTGGAATCACTATGTAGATGATGAAGTAACTATTCTAAAGCGGGGTATTGAAGATCTCAGAGAGAGAAGTCAGAACTTAAGAAAAACTTGACAACTCAATTACCTTACGGACAACTTTCATAAGGCATAAGCTGAATGGATGGATAGTTTCAGAGAGAAGAGCAGAATGCAAAGCTGGATATGTTAGTTGGTTCGATGAACAAGAAGAAGAACAGCATGGAGAGGTGTTCTTCGTGGTTGTTGCACTTGTTGTTCTGCTTTGTCTGGTATCCTTCCTGCTCTTCAGTCGCATCAGGCTCAAGGTCTCATATTCTTCTTCCAAACTAGTCTCCTCCACTTTCTCTTCCTCCTCCTTTTTAATCGCATCAGGCTCACAAGTCTCCTCTTCTTCGTTTAAACCAGCTTCCTCCACTTTCTCTTACTCCAAACCAGTTTCCTCCAGTTTTTCTTCCTCCTCTTCAATGGCCATTCTCCTCTTTTGTCCTCTAAACCAACATCCTTTTCATTTTCAAACTCCTCCCTTATATTTTCTCTTTCACTCTCCTTGTTGTAATCAAGTACATCATAATATAAAACGTTTTTTATATACTATAAAAAAATTCCCTAAAATCTATTAGAGTTAAACAATTTTTTTTAACCTTGTTCATGAATAGATGTCTCAGCTTCCCTTCTTTCATTTTCGCTACCAACTGGTTCACCTCTGCCAGTTTCATCAACATCATTACCTTTGCTACGCTGCTCCTTCACAAACCTTTCAATAACCTTAAATCTTCCATCAAGACCATCTACTTTCTCATTGGTTTCCTCAAAGCCTTTCTTCACCGTTTCTATCATCTTTAACAATGATGCATTCAGAGCAACAATTTCAGGTTCCTGTCTAGGGATTCCATATACATTCTCAGAAACAGCTCGAGTTACTAAATCCATGTTATAAAGATGTTAAAATTCGTGTCCAAGCACAAGAATACATTCAAATGCAAAAGCCTACACAAAGAGTTACAATATGAAATCTTTAAACTAATACTTTATTATTACAACTAACATCTACCTCAAGAGAAAAAACAAAACAAAAAAGTCCATGAATATTTGTCTTTCACAATGTCGTCCTTGAACTTATTCATCTTGTTCTTAACCTCATTGATACAATCATCAAATGTATAACACCCCATGGAAACATTTTACACCACCCCATGTCATCAACAACTTTAAATAAGAATTGATCTATGTCACAACCTTTGACTTTGCTTTCAAGACATCGGATAAGAAATAAATGATAACCATTTTGTTATTATATACACATCTCCACATTGACCGTTTTCTCTTCCACATCTCCAATTTTTTTTTCTTTCATTCCAAACATCATTTCCAAAAACTTAAAATCCCCCTTTTGCTTATCCCTTAACTCATACAGTTGTTTGAATAGTCATGGCAGTCTAACCCACATAACAGCGCATACTCTCTCATCGAATATCTAATATGAACTTCGTTAAACATAAACCATAACTATTTTTGAGACTCCGTACAAGTTTGATGAAGTGATGCAGAGGTTTTGCGTCAAATAAATCAACAAAAACCTATAATGTCTATTGTAAGTAATTGAGGTTTGAATCCACAGAGAACCTAGAATTAGCATACTAAGATTGTATGATTTCGATTTAATCTAAAGAAAATAATAAGTGGTTGTGGTTTTGATTGTAACTTAAACGAAAGCGAATGTAAACTATCTAGCGAAATAAAAGAAACTTGATTCACATTAAACTAAACGAGTGGTTTCAAGAAATGCATTGATTAGGGAATAACAATAGAATGATTGATCATGCAAGGTTTTTGTTAAGCTCTTCTTAGAACTATCAACAATGTTTAATCAATACACTCTCATGTCACTGATTACTATGCAAAACAATCAATCTAACTAAACTCTCATTTGGAAGATTAATCATCTGCATGCATTAAATTTAGGTTCAATTGGTTCACTAATCACCTTAACATAATCTCTCAATGAATAGGAATGAAAAGCTCTAAAATGAGTTCAGGAATTTCATCAAACACCTCTCGGGTAATAAATTTCCTAATTTCTAGATTTGATTCTCTCAATCCAAAACTAGCATTAAACTCAGCCATCAAGAAGGATCTAACAACCTAAACATCAATCAATCATCATTTCATCCCTAATCTACCAATCCTTAAACCATTCAAGGGGATTTACTCACTCATCATCATAAAGAAACAAAACAAATTCATAGAAAGATTAAACATGAATAAAAAGATAAGAGATTAAGAAATTAGCCAAGATGATTCTTTGATTGTCTTAAAGAGGTTCTCCAGAAATCCAAATCTCAAATTCTAGGTCTCCTCAATCACCTGGTGACTGCAGTCTCTCTCTCTCTAATATAAAACTTGCTAAAAAATAACGTAGGGTTGGATATTTATAGTTTAAATTAAATCAATCTTACTAAATAAATTAAACTGGTTTAATTATAAAATTTACGACCAGATCATCGAACTGGATCGATCGATCCAAATAGGGACCGATCGATCGGATAATGAATCAGTCGATCTTGGAATCTTGGATATTCCCGCAGATTTGAGTAGATGCGATCGATCGGTCTGAGAATGGACCGATCGATCCTGCTGGATTTCGCTGCTCCTTAGCTCCTGAGCACTTGCTTCATGCCTAATTTCACCTCTACTCGAGTCCATTGCATGATCTTCATTCGAGAGACTCCAAAACTCCTGAAAAAGACTAAAAAAACTCCAAATATGCAAATGCATGATCCTAAACATTAAAATGCACAAATGAGATAAAATACCCTAGAATGATGCTAAGTGAATGGTAAAATGATGTTAAAACATATAAAATATGAGGTTAAACTAGCCTAATATGCACTTATATCAACTCCCCCAGACTTGCTTTTTGCTTGCCTTCAAGCAAACAATTAGCATAGTGAGAAAGATGATTTATTCAAGAAGTAAAAGCCAATCCATATTGGTAAAATTTTAAGATCAGTATCCAACTTCGAAGTTCTATAACACAAGATAAGCAAGTTTACTCAAAAATTTTAGCTATACCCATCGCAACTTAACTCAGACCAAACCTCAATTTACAAAAGTATTCATATCAATAATCTCTTTTGACATTCATTAATTTCTAGATCGTGAATCATACTAGGCGTATTCAGCAAACTCATTTGGCTAAGGGAAAGGTCAAGAGAAAAATGATCTCTTCTTCCATGGATTTTGATGCTCAGTGTAGGGATCTCTCAAAAACAAGAATGAACTTTAGAAGAATGCTAAAGGTAAGTTCCAATAGGTGCATACAAGACTATATTCTCATCTACCCAAAATATACTAACCTCTTAAAACTATACTCAAGCTCAAAATTTCCCTGAATGATTTTAGTATTTCCTTTTACAAGGCATTACTGTCTGCTATACCATTAAGATCAATCTAAAGCTCTCACAATCCATTCTTTTAGCACATTTACTTCTAGGAGAGGGGTTAAAGTCTTAATCAATCTAGTGGGTTTGGATTCTCTTATAGCTGGTTCTTGTCTAACCTCCTTTTTAATCTTTTTTATTTATTTGCAAGAATCTTTCATTTTTTTACACTTCTAATTCCCTTTACTAGACTTCGAGTCCTCTTTACTCGTTTCCCTTTCTCTCTTAGTGTGTCTTCTCTCTTTTCTCTTCCCTTTTCTTCTTAACTTCTGAACTCACTAATACCCTTTTTCTATCCCCATCAAACTTTCACCTAGTCCTAATTGGCTCAAAAAGAGTGAACCAAAACTACATGTGAAGTTAATCATGTCGGCTCCTACCTAACACGTTCTACCAAGTTCATTACAAAAATAAGGCCTAAAAATCTCACAAACTGATGAGTTTGTCTGAATAAAAAGATAGGCTAAGGGTAGGGAAAAAGCTATTTGGATCACAAAGGGTGGTAAAAATAATATAAGAGATCCAAATATGTATATGTAGTATCCATGAGTTCACATCCTACACAAAGTATGATAATTCTAAGTTCAAATTAAGTTCAAATAGATAAAAGATGGTATCAAATCAAAACATGCTTCAATCAAAGTCAACCTAATATCAAGGATTCCAGATATGGATCAATCTTATATTTCAACTAGCGGTTTATGTATCATATAGCTAGTAACTCGAGTATTAAATCTAATGATAAGAGCAATAGACTTAATAAAAGACATTTTCATCATAGTTCCTTATGCAAATGCAATGCAATCCTAAATGCCTAACTAAGATACAATAAGTATCCTCCCCCAGACTAACTTTACACCGTCCCGGTGTTAAAATAAACTAAAGGTAGATACAATCAAAGTATATACAATAAAAGAAAAGAAAAGAAAAGAAAGAAAAAATATGCTATCAGTGGTCTTCAGGGCTGACGCTGCGGGTCTGTCTGGGGCGACGTCTGCGTCTTGACAATCTGACATCGGGGTCTGACTCGGTATCATCGGCAGCATTGTGTGTCCTGTGTCCAGCAACATCAGGAACACCGTCAGTGGCCCCGGTAGATTCGCCCGTCTCTCTAGGCTGTGAGCCCCAAAAGCAAGAAGGTGGCGGCGAACATCTGATCCTAGCCAGTGCTCTCCATATTCTTTGCAGCATAGTGTTGTTCTTCGAGTGAGCTGCCACCACCCAAGCCCAATAATCGTCATTTGTGACATCTGTAGCCAACGAGTCGAGATCTTACAAGCTGGTATAAGGAGGTAGAGCATACTCCCATCCGTCAGTCTCCTGCGTCTGCTGTGACTGCTGGGGCCGCTGGAGCTCGTGACTTGGGACCTTGTCTTCCTCCCGATGATGCTGAGAAAAGGAAGCTCTGGACGAGCTGCCCCATCGTCTAGACCCAGTGCTGGGGTCATGTAATCCCTCCGAGGGGACAGTAAACTCCATGTTCGCCCTAGAGGTGAGGGCCGTGAAGTTGCGGAGTGGGAGGATGTAGAGTTGAGTGACTCCCTCGCGGTCCTGGAACTGGTAGATGAATCCTGGCTTGAGGATGCTGCTATTCTGGAAATACTGCTCGTCAAAAAGTGCGATCTTGGTCTCGTTAGGTGTGAAGCCAAGATCGATCCTGTGATGCATGAAGAGTGGAGTCAGTAAACTCCTAATCTGCTCGACCTTCTTGTTCAACGTGTTGAGACCACGAGTCTTTTTGGAGACCAGGTTCTCCGCAAATTATGCACCCTGACAAAAGATGGGAGCCCGAAATGCAATAGCATTAGTCGTCCTTCCTAATAGCCCCAAACTCCTCCTTGGCAAACAGGATGTTGCCAATAATCTTAGCAACGACACAAACCACGAGGTTCCAAATGTGGGTCAGCTTAGTTGCTCTTGACTCGTACGGTCCAAAACCAATCAGGCTCAATAATTCCACGGCCTAAGGGAAATATGAGGGCCAGCTATACCTCTCTGCAGTTCTGTTAAACCCATAGAGGTCACAAAGCTCCTAGAGAAATATCTCGTAGATGATCCCACCAGAGAAGTAAGACAGCGTCCCCTCGCTGGCAGCAGAAATGGCCCCATCTTGGTAACGGAGCTCGACGGAGGTGAGGAACTGGCGAACTAGCTCCAAGAACAAAGGGTACGCCTGATATGCAATCTTGTCGAGTCCTAACCTCTGTAGCACAGTGCGGACCTCCTCCCTGATGCCCATCCGCTCCAGAGTGTGCTCGCATACAAAGCGTGTAGATACCATCTCAATCCGCTAGCCATTACAGAATGTACAATGGTGATGTGTCCACGGGTCACCATGCCTGAAATTCTGGTATCTCGTCTCCCTTTGAAATTCCCTCATCATGGCGCGCATGACTATTTCTTTTCTCCAGAATGGCTCATCATGCGGCAAGAACGGTGTGTTATATGGTCGCGGCCAAGGGTAGGACGTGATTTTTGGCTTGTTTGTAGCCGCCTAACGAGATGAGGATGTTGTGGCCTTGCCTCGTCTCCTGTGTGTCTGCGCCCCTCTAGTCATGTATGCAAAATTAGCAAAGCAAACTTCTATTAAAAGGATGTCAAATCTTGTAGGAAACCAAAAACTATTGTCAACACGATTGATCGATCCAGGCAGGGATCCATCGATCCAAAAACCTTACGGCCTAAAGCAATTTCACGATCGATCATTCCTTAAGATGTCCGACCAATCTTAAATCTATACGAATTTCCATACAAATTTAGATCGATCGATCATTTAAAATCGACCGACCGATCCATAGTCGGACCGATCAATCCGAAACAGGATTGATCGATTGCGGTGTGCCCGACGAACCCTAAGTCCAAATTTTCCAAATTCTAGCTAAAACGTTGCAAACAAGTGTGGGTTATGCTCCAATCAACCTAAAATAGCTCTATTAACTGTCAATTCCTTCTAAAATAACCTAAAAATCAAGATTTTTAAGGTTTTTCATCATAGGAACCAAAATAGAAAAGAGGAAAAAGAGAAGCATACCTTTGTAGATCAAAAACGGGGTTGATGGAAATGGAAATAGCTCGTAAAATCGTTCGGATAGGCCCAAAAATTGTTCAATTTCGTGAAGAATCGAGAGACTTAAGAAGTTTTGAAATGTTTTTTGGTTTTCTCCCAAAAATCGCGAGAAGGGGGTGATGAAACTCGAAAATTTGTTGTTTTGATCTTTAAAATTGGGTTTTGAGTTTTAAAAACGAATTTTTTGGTTTAAATCAAGTGAAAATGGTTCGTTTACTTACCTGGGTAGAGGATCGATCGATCCCCATTTGGATTGATCAATCCAAGTTACTCACGATAATGTTGCTAGTTTAGATCGATCGATCCTCTTCGGTTTGGTCGATATCGGTCCTCGACGGATTAGTCTCTCCCCCCTGTCGATTGATCGATCATTGAGCGGATCGATCGGTCCCGGTTCTGGACGGTTTCTCTCTTGGTTATCGATTAATCGGTCTGAGTTGGACTGAACGATCATGATTCTTCATGCACCTTTTTTGTCTGACCGGATCGATCGATCGTGTGAAGGATCGATCGATCGTCACTGGTATAACATCATTTGCTTGCTCAATCTGATCACTAGATAAGACCTTATTTCTGACCTGAAAATGATAATCAATAAAACCAAACAAAACTAAAAAGAAATACAAAATTATGTACAAAGGATATTCATGGGATTGCCTACCAAGTGCGCTTGTTTAACGTCGCTAAGTTTGACGTGAGGCACCCGCTTTTTATGCAGCGATGGGATCAGTGCAATGTAGTTGTATCATCATATCTTCCCCAGTAAGACCTTTTAGCCATGTTTGGTTTGAGTTTGAGATTGTCAACAATAAAATTTTCTTTATCTTCCTTCAGCCTTCTGATTACCTTACTCAACATTTGTGTCCCTCTTCCTTCCTCCTGATAAGCTCTAGCTCTTTTGTCGACTGTTGCAGCGCCTGCTCGTGGTGCTTGGGTGTATGCAGGTTTGACCATCAAGAATTTTTGTTGAGGATCTCCATCTAACATCTCCTCAAGCGGTTCACCAACTAATGCTCCAAGTTCTTCTATGTAGAAAACCTGAGTTCTCATGATCGGTTGTTTCATCCTCTTGTTTATGTTAAACTTCAGCATTTCATTTCCTAGTTATAGGTGTATCTCCTTTCTTTGACATCAATAAGGGCTCTAGCAGTAGCAAAAAAACGGACAACCAAAGACGAGAGGGTCTTTGGACTCTTCCTCCATCTCCAATACTACAAAATTTGTGGCTACTGTAAAACCTCCTATCATAACTAGTAAGTCTTTAAGTAATCCCACTGGATATCTAACTGACCGATCAGCAAACACAAGAGATATTATACACTCTTTGAATTATGTAAAACCTAACCTCTTTGCAGTGGACAATGGCATAAGGTTGACACTCGCTCCCAGGTCACAAAGACAGCTATGGAATGAGAGAGCTCCTAAAGTGCATGGTAATGTGAATCTACCTGAATCTTCTTCCTTATTCATGATAACTTTTGTCTGGATTATGGTTGTACTCCCTTGGGTAACCATCTATGCTTCCTTAAGTTCTTTTTTTTTTCTCTCTGAGAGATTTTTTCAGAGGCTCAAGAAACTTAGGATTCTTTTAAAATGGCTCAATCAGAGGCAGAGTAAAATTGATTTTTGACAGGAGTTATTCTAAAAGTATTTTGTGTCTGTCTGACAATTATTTCTTCAATCTTCTAGGAAAACTAAGTTTTGAGGTGAGAGGGGTTCTAATTGATGTTGCTGTTGGTAATTCATCATCAGCAGCATTATGGATCATTTCATTTATTTCAGCACTTCATTCCTCACTGTCCTCTTCAATGCTTATCATCAACTCATCACTTATACTTGAATCATCCCTACTGAGGTCAGTAGAAAGTAGCTCTTCTATATTTTGTACTTTTATGAAGTTGACATATTCTTTTTGGTCAGTGTTAGATTTTCCTGCAAAGGTACCCAATGGTTGTTTGCCCGTAGAAGCCACTTGAGCAATTTGATTATCCAAAATCTTCAAATGGGAGTAGATTTTCTCAAACTTAGCTTGTGACTCTGCATGATTTGATGCAATCTTGCGCTCAAATTTCTCCAGCTTTTCTGTCAATTCAGCTTGAGCTCTAGCCTGCCCTTCCATGATCTTCTTCATCATGCCTTTCATATCATCTTGCTCATTAGCTTGAACTTGAGGGTATGTGTTATGTCTGTTCTGCCTTTGGGGTCGAAATTTATTGTCTCCCTTATACCCATTTGTTGGAGATGATCCTTGTTTTTCTCTCTGAGATCTCTAGGGTGCATTGTTTTGATGAGATGGACCATCATAGGGCCTGAGCTGGAATTGATGTCCTGGAGGGACTCTTGGTGGATAATGCTGATCCAGAGGATTCTCCACATTGTTGCTCCTGCAGGAGAGGTTGTTGTTTCTGTAGTTCTGGTTGAAGAGACGATTTTGATAAACTCATTGGTAGTTGTTCTGGTTTCCCAAAAAGTTAACTTCTTCTTGCTCTCCTTGGTTACCATCACATCCTGCTTCTTGATATCCATGTTGTTCTATATCAGCCTCTCCAACATAGTTGATGGCTTTTTGGTTCACAAGGAATACTTTGCTCAGTCTGTCAATCTTTTCATTGAGTTCCTTGTATCTATTGTTCTCCAATTCTTGATCTCTCATACTCCTGTCATAGTCTCCTCTATAACATGCTTCACTCTGTGTCATATTCTCAATCAGTAGCTCTCCTTGTTCTGCTGTCAGATTAGCAAATATCCATAGCTGGTTGTATCCAGAGCTCTTCTGTACTGCTCAACTGCTCCTCTATAGAAGATTCCTAGGAAATTTTATTGGGATACCCCATGATGAGAACATTTCCTAGTGTAGTCCTTGAGTTTTTCCCATGCTTCATAGAGGTTCTCATGGACTCCTTGTTTGAAGCCAGTAATGTCATTGCAAAGTTTAGCAGTCTTGTGCTTAGGATAGAACTTTGTGATGAACTCCTTATTCACATTTTCCCAAGTTGAAACCAATTCTGATGGCACATTCTTCTCCCATTGGTAAGCTTTGTTTCCAAGTGAAAAAGGAAACATAATCATTTTGATGGCATCTTCTGGAACTCCATTCATCTTCACAGTTCTGCACAACCTTTCAAATTGATCCAAGTGATCCAGAGGGTCCTCTAGAGGGAACCAATTGTACTTATGATTCTGTGCTATAGAATCAAGCTTGATTTCACCTCAAAGTTGTTGGCAGCTGTGGTTGGAGTTAGAATGCCATGTCTGACTTCTCTCAAGCTAGGTTCATCAAAAGCTCCTATTGGCCTAGCTACTGGTCTTCTCATGCCCTGAACTTGGGGTTGAATCTCTATTCTTTGTACACCTCCCATTTGAGGTTGTTCATTCCCAATTGCAGGTGGATGATTGTTCCCTTGGTTTTCCATAACACACTGTCTTGATTGATCTTCCTGTTCTTTAGCTCGTCTTTCCTTGGCTGCTTTCTTGTTTCTCTTTCAAACGAACCTAGATCAGGGATGCAATCAAGTGTACTACCTTTCTGACTCCTTCGTTGCATTCACATGTAGAGGTGACAAATGATAAGCAAACTCTAAAGTTTAGTAATAAATAAAAGAAATAAAACTCTAGTCTCAAATAAAATCAAAATTCTAATGGCTATTGCTTAGATTCCCCGGCAACGGCGCCAATTTGATGCAGATGTTTTGCGTCAAATAAATCAACAAAAACTTACAATGTCTATTGTAAGTAATTGATGTTCAAATCCACAGAAAACCTAGAATTAACATACTAAGATTGTATGATTTTGATTTAATCTAAAAAAATAAGTGGTTGTGATTTTGATTATAACTTATACGAAAGCGAATGTAAACTAGCTAGCGAAATAAAAGAAACTTGATTCACATTAAACAAAACGAATGGTTTCAAGAAAGATATTGATTAGGGAATAACAATAGACTAATTGATCATGCAAGGTTTTCATTAAGCTATTCCTAGAACTATGAACATAGTTTAATCAATATACTCTCATGTCATTGATTACTATGCAAAATAATCAATCTAACTAAACTCTCATTTGGAAGATTAATCATCTGTATGCATTAAATTTATGTTCAATTGGTTCACTAATCACCATAACATAATCTCTCAGTGACTAGGAATGAAAAGCTCTAAAATGACTTGATTCTCTTAAGCCAAACCTAGCATTAAACTCAGTCATCAAGAAGGATATAACAACCTAAACATCAATCAATCATCATTTCATCCCTAATCTACCAATCCCTAAATCATTCAAGGGGATTTACTCACTCATCATCATAGAGAAACAAAAAAAATTCATAGAAAGATTAAACATGAATAAAAAAATATGGGATTAAGAAATTAGCCAAGATGATTCTTTGATTGTCTAAAAAAGGTTCTCCAGAATCCAAAACTCAAATTCTAGTAACGTAATTGAACCTACAATATGTATTTGAACCTCTAAAACGTAATTGAACCTACAATATGTATTTCAACCAAGTAATCATTTATTAACCAAACTACTACAGTTAAACCTCGATAAATGAATAACCTCGATAAATGAATAACCTCGATAAATGAATACATTTTTCCGGTCTCCACTTGGGCTAATGGACTATATGAATAATTTCGCTAAATGCATTATAGAATATTTTTTTTTGAAATCTTTAAAGACTCTATATAAATATAAATGAATAATCACATTTCATTAAATATATATATATATATATATATATATATATTAAAATAAATTCAATCAACAATGTTTGTTCAATTTTTTATTCTTTTTTACAAATTTGTTTTACAGTATTTTACTTTTTTCACCAAAATTCATCTCATCCTTGATTTTTATATCGCAAACAAAACGTTATAAATATCTTGCTTATATTGTAAAAAGTAGTTTCATAAGATGATTAAAAACCATTACATTGAATGTCAAGAAAGATTATAAGAACAATTTTTCTTATTGATTTTTTTAGGAACTCTCTTAAAATTAAACAACTCTTTATGGTCTCTCTATCATTTTCTTAGGTGATAGAATTCATCACCAAAAATTATGTTTATATAGGTTACATTGAATAATAAAAACTTAAAAACTTATTTTTTATTATACATTAATATAGTAAACTTCTTTTTTATAGTATTAGAAAATTTCATTTTTTATAATTTTAAAAACTTCTTTTTTATAGTATTAGAAAATTTCATTTTTTATAATTTTAAAAACT
This sequence comes from Streptanthus diversifolius, assembly GCA_039880935.1. NCBI lineage: Eukaryota > Viridiplantae > Streptophyta > Magnoliopsida > Brassicales > Brassicaceae > Streptanthus > Streptanthus diversifolius. The sequence continues at coordinate 5,158,867 of JAXGFM010000002.1, forward strand.
TCTTTTTCTAATTTGCATTTTTCAAGCTTCTATATTTGCAAAAATACTATCTAAATGAATAAAAATTTATTTATCAATAAATGAATAATATATTTATTTATCAATACATAAATAATCTCGCTAAACTAATATTTTTTCTTTGTCCCAAAAATATTCATTTGTAGAAATTTGACTGTACTTAGTTTTACGAGTTGTAACAAAAGTCCAAATTAATCCTAAGATGTACCATTCTTCAAGATAAAAATAATGGTAAGTATATATATACAGAGCAATACCTTATATGAGCCCCATCATCATTATTTGAGTTGATTCCTTCATCTGAGTTCCTCTCTTCTGGAGTTTAAGTTTTTTTTACTAATTCAAGAAGGAAGAACTTCGACTTTTGTTTTTGGTGCTTCTGTTGTTGCTACATTTGGCACTCTTGCTTGTGCTTGTTCTTTTGTTCAACCTTTTTTTCTTAGCCCTTTTATTGACTTACATTTTCTTATACGGTTATATCATTTTTCACCTTAGACATTGAGAAGAAAAGAACAAGCGCCGAAAAAGAAAATAGAATATGAAAAAGGAAAAGGGAGATGGAAGAGAAGAGAGATAAATAGAAACAAAAAACTCAATTCTAGCTAACCAACAATGGAAATAAAAGAAAAGGTTGAGAAGGAGTATCACAAGGGAGAGATAAATGATGATTCAGATTTTGGATTCTCGATTTGGATCCAAATTGGAATTTGAAAAGATGCCGCTTCTGGATCAATAAAAAGAAAACTTGTGCCGTTAGTGGAGAACTTCTTGCACAACATATGATCTATTGCTGAGAAATTGATTACGACCAAGCTAAGCAGTTCGCCCCCAAGGGAATGAGCGGCATAAATGCAGATCATCCACAGCTCTGAGAAAAATGGCTCCACCGATGGAGCATCTTTCCCTGTCTTCATCTGCCCACCCACGATGCCTGACATGAAATAAAGGACCAACATCTTCAGCCGATTAATTGAAGACTCCATTTCTAGAAGCTTCTCCTTCACGTCCATATACCGGAAAGTTACCCCAGCTCCAAAATACTTCTCGACAAATCTCATGCTTCCCTTTTGCTTTCAGTGCAATGGGTAGTTCTGGCAATTAAACCCAGAGATCAGTGTGTGTTCCCTTAAACCGTATCGGATGGGTACACCATTAACAGCAAACCAAGCTTCATGTATCTTCTCAATGCATATATTCCTGAGCAGAAGCATCCACATGCCTTGAACCTTGTGATTCTTGTCCTTAAGAATGTGGAAAATATGCCTAAAATGGTCTAGCGTTTCCAATGTTTCATGAATGAAACACATCGTCGATATCTTAATTTTCTTATGGTACTGATTTGGATGAAAGTACATTGCCAAAGGAGGCATCGCCTCATAATCTCCCATGCAATCCTACAACAAACAACAAACAGAAATACCCAGTTATATCAGTTATACTAAAAAAATTAATAGTTATACTGAAGTTATATGTAGATCTACCAACAGTTTTACTGAAGTTTTACTACTTTTACCAAAACAATCAAACAGTTTTACTATCACAGGTCCCTTCTTCTTCTTCTTCTTCTTCTTCTTCTTCTTCTTCTTCTTCTTCTTCTTCTTCTTCTTCTTCTTCTTCTTCCCTTCTTCTTCTTCTTCTTCTTCTTCTTCTTCTTCTTCTTCTTCTTCTTCTTCTTCTTCTTCTTCTTCTTCTTCTTCTTCTTCTTCTTCTTCTTCTTCTTCTTCTTCTTCTTCTTCTTCTTCTTCTTCTTCTTCTTCTTCTTCTTCTTCTTCTTCTTCTTCTTCTTCTTCTTCTTCTTCTTCTTCTTCTTCTTCTTCTTCTTCTTCTTCTTCTTCTTCTTCTTCTTCTTCTTCTTCTTCTTCTTCTTCTTCTTCTTCTTCTTCTTCTTCTTCTTCTTCTTCTTCTTCTTCTTCTTCTTCTTCTTCTTCTTCTTCTTCTTCTTCTTCTTCTTCTTCTTCTTCTTCTTCTTCTTCTTCTTCTTCTTCTTCTTCTTCTTCTTCTTCTTCTTCTTCATCTCTCTCTTCCGAGGAACGGGAAGCTCCTCCTTCATCTAATCCTTCTTCCGCTTCTAAGTCCACAACCGACTCCGATTTTGGGGCTTCATATACAACCATCGCTAGTGGGTTGTTTTCCTCGGCCATCGGCACATCCACCGGAGGCGCTTCCTCCACCTGCATGTCTGCCTCACCCCACGAACTCAGACCACGTTTCTCTCTCCTAATCCGATTTTTAATATGCTTTTCAGTTTCTATGACGAAACTCTTTCTCTTCATTCTTTGAGTACACAGAGCTATTATAGAAATTAAGGGGTATGCATATGTGAGATCGAATGGAGTTGATTTTGAGGATTTGAATCTCAGTTTTACCTAGTTTCACGGAAAAAATCGAGAGGACTTGATTTTGAGAGGGAAGTAGATCGACATGAAAAAAACGGTCGAACGACGGACCCAACTTAATTAATCGATGATTTCGACAAAACGATGTCGTTCTGTCCAGCGGTTTTAACCGTTTCAAACCGCTCCATAAATGGTTTACTATCCAATAGGATAAATCCATTTGATCTGGGTGGGTGGATATTATGTGGGTTTTTTGGAAAATATTTTAAAATCGGTTTGATTTTTTGGTCATTTCATATTTATTTTCATTAAAATTAAATCAGTACAAAATTGATTAAATTGAAGAGGTATATCAGCACATGGTTTGAGCAAAAAAAAAGGCATTTCAGGACTATGTCTCTGTAGGGTGCCATCCTAGCTGCAGCCCTATATACCTAGTCACTGTGATTTCTGTTTATCAATAAAATGAAGTATGTTTTGTGTAAAAAAAAAGTATTAAGTAGGGCTGGTCAAATAAACCGAAACCAAAATCCGAACCCGGACCCAATTCGAAGTAATCAGTTCGGTTTGGTTCCGATTCTTCTCAAAAACCCGATCGGTTCTTGAATTTTGGTTGTTCGGATTTCGGGTTCGGGTTCGGTTCTGTTGTGATGCATCTAAAAACTCGATCGGTTCCTAAATCTAAGTTGTTCGGGTTTCAGGTTCGTGTCGGGTAACCCGAACTAAACCGAAGTAAATAAAATTTTATATTTTAATAGGGTTTTTCTTATTTTTTTCTTGCGGTTTTCTTCAATCGGGATTTTTTAGTTTGAGTAATTCAGTTAGGAACCAAACTCGAATCGAACCCGATAAGTATATGGGTACAATATGAGACTTAAGATATAGTAATAGAACCGAACTGAACCCGATATATATAGAACCGAACCCAAACCAAAATAGAGAATTACCCGAATAGGTCCTAAACTTCTAAACTTAAAATACCCAAAATCCAAAATACCCGAACCGAACCCAAACCAAACCCGAACCGAAATCCGAATGCCCTAAAGAAAAAAAGACCTAAAGATTTTAACACAAAATAGCCGTAAACGGTACTTAATACAACCAAAACACGGCCCGTACAATCGTCGTCACTGTAAAATGGCATTTCGTAGGGTTTTACTCTCTCACCTACTCCGATCGCGCCACACATGCTCCTCTCTCTCTCCTCACTATGTCTCCGCCCCGTCACACCCGTCGATCGCGCTCGCTCTTTTCCAATCTCGATTGTTTTCCACTCCCACGGACCTGGAATCTGAATTGAGTCGAATCAGAGACGATTCGATCACTGGCCTTGGAAGTACTAGTGGTGGTCATGGATTAGATTTCGGGCAGGAAGTGATCGGAGCTAGTGCGGCGAACCATGATTTATTGACCCGTCATGTGATCTCGCTGCTTGATTCATACCATGACCTCACTGGATTGCCCTGGTAAGTACATAGCTTCTGCTTTCTTGATTGGATTCTCTGTTTTCACCTCGTAGTTTTTTGGGTTTCTAGAAAAATTGGTTCTTTCACCTCTTAGTGTTTTGATTTTTCTTGAAAAATCGTTTCTTTCACCTCTTAGTGTTTTGGATTTCTTGAAAAGTCGTTTCTTTCAACTCTGAGTTTCTTGGGTTTCTTGAAAAATCGTTTTTTTTTTCACCTCGTAGTTTCTTGGGTTTCTTGAAAAATCGGTTCTTTCACCACTTTGTTTCATAGGTTTCTTGAAAAATCGTTTCTTTTACCTCATAGGTTTTTTGCGTTTATTGAAAAATCGTTTCTTTCACCTCTTAAAGTACAGACGAGTTGTCTTGTTTCTCAGTTCGATAGTTTAGTGTCTGAGGGTTTTTTGTTAATTTCCCTCAGATGAAATTGCCAGGTGGGTCGTGATTGCTTCGTCGACTGTAGCTTTCAGAACAACTTTGCTTCCTGTACTGATTTTGCAACGCAAGCAAACAAAAACGATTTCACAATTCTTACCTCAGTGTGAGCATTTTTCTCTCATCTTTTGTGTTTTTTTTTGCTTATGGCAACGCTCAACATCTTATAGTGATTATAATGCTAATAGTTTGGTAATGGTTTTGTAGTACCACCGTTTTGGCCTCCAAAGGGTTCAGGAAGGAGTGTTTTTGAACAGTTCATGCTGTTTAGAAAAGAAAGAAAAGCTATTGGGTGCCCTTCCTTCTTGTGGATTCCTGCGTATTTCTCCATCCAGGTGATGCTTAATATCTATCCTTGTGGATGTAAATTGTAACTTGTTATTCGAGAAAGCTTATAACTCTGGAGAAACTCCGAAATTGTTACTCTGCATAACATTTTTCGCAGCCCTTTTGTCTCTTGCATGATTGAATCATGAGACCATATTTTTGGAGCTTTGATGGATAGTTTATAGTTTTGTGTTATTAGTGCATCTTTTAGCTATTACCACCCATGTAGCATAACATGGAATATAGTTCGTTGAGTGTCAAGAAGTTATAGGCTTACTCTTCATTCTTCTTCCTGCAGATCTCATGTTTTTTCTTGTGGATAACTAGCATTAGAAGAATGTCACTTGATCATCATCCTGGATTTGATATGGTAAGTCGCCAATATATTGGGTCACTGAATAGACATGTTTTGATATTGTTTATTCTAGGATATTGGTTTCTTGTATGTCATGCTTTCTATCGTCATTTAGTCACTGTTTTATCTAATCTTCTTATGCCATACTTTCCTTTTGATCGAATCCTTTTTTTCATTGCTTGCAGGGTGGAGCTTTATGGTTTCAGGATTTGACTGAAATTCCCAACGGACTTTATGGTCCAGTTTTCCCCTTTTTGATAGCTGGTTTGCATTACACAAACACGCAGGTAGTTACTGTTGTTGGATCATGAAACCTTAAGTAACAATTCTGCTACATCTCATCAGCTGGAATACTGTCTGGTGAACTATACTTCCTGATATTTAGATTTTCTTGCAGATAGCTTTTTCAGCATCTTCAGTTCACAAAGTTGATAAATTCGCGCAATTAGCAAAAGTGAGTTTTCCTACTTTGTTATGCAGTTTAATAATAGCAAGTCTGCATCTGAACATACATTTTGTTGTACTGTTTGGCCAGAAAAGTAATTGTCCTGGCATCAAGCTAAATACCCAATAGCTACCGATGCATGCTTTATGCATGCTACTTGACAATTGATGGGTGTTTTTGTTTTCTTCTGCAGACGTACAAGATATTTTTGAATTTTTTGACATTTGCTCTTTATTTCCTTGCGTACCAAATGCCTCAGGTAAATTAATTTCTTACCATGTACACTACTTATGAAGTTAACTTATTCTTGTTTTCGGTTACGTTAAACATATTTTGAAACGTTTTCAGCTTAAGGTGCGTAAACTAAGTTTTCTTAAAATGCAAAAGTCCGATTAACTTGAGTCTTATCACTTTTGTAAAACCCTGAATGATTTTGCAAGTATGTCGTTCGAACTAGACTATCTTCCTTTTCCAGAGTCATGTGTAGTTCCTTTTCTTTTAACGTAGTCTTCGGGTTAGTTTTGTTTAAAAGCTACTGCTCTCAGTTTCCTATTACTTCCTGGAACAGCCATTTTCACTCCATTTTTTCGATTGGGAAACACTGTACTCTCAATATTTTCCATTTCCTCTCATTTTATTTCACAATTAACTTTCAGGGAAGTCTGCTTTACTGGTCTACCAATTTGTCATTCAGCATAGCTCAGGTTTGTTCTAATGATTACAATCTAAAATCTGCTATATCTGTTTGGCTTATTAATGTGGTATCTATCGAGGCAGTATTTCTTTAGACCAATTAAAAAAAAGCGAGAGCTCAGTACTTTTTAAGTCTCAAATTCAGACAAAACTTGAGATCTTAGTTAGACTCGTTAAGATTAAGAACTTCGTGAAAATTGTGCAAACCAAAAGTTTAGTGAGGTTGTTCTTCATCTTGAATTCTTGTAAACTAAAAATTGAATGATTGAGTTAGGGAGGAATGAGGCAGCATTTGACTTAAGGATCTAAAGCTTATCTTTTAAGTTGGCCCTAAGCTAATCATTTAAAAGATTAGTAACTCTGTTTAAGGGAATTAGTCTGAAGCTTTATCGGTAGACAGAAGTTTGTTTAGACTAACTCCTCAGCCCTTGAATCCAGCTCTTATGAGCAAGAGAATCTGATTGTCTTTCGTAGATAAATGGTTCCTTATCTCTGTTCGTAACAACTCTACCTTCGCTTTTTAAATTGAGTATATAAGTCAGTCCGGTTCTCTCATTTAGTATATTGGTTTTGTAGCAATCAATCCTCAAACATCCTGTTGTAAGTGCTAAGTTGGGTCTACAAGCAAATGACACTGTCCAGAAAGAGGCTGGAAATCCTATATTAACAAATACAAATGAAGCCAAACTCACTGATCTATCCTCGAAAGGACGCTTGATCTCGGGGCATGATTTAACCCCTATAGAGCTGGTTGGTGTAAGTCAAATGTCATGGATCGAGATGTTTTAACAGTAGTTAGTCTTCCGCATGTTTTTTACTATCGTTAACAGCTTATCTCAACAGTTGTCTGTCAAATACTTATCTGGAGGGCAAAAGGAAAAATCCATTCCTCTATTAAGGTAAGTATGCGCAGCTATGATTTCTTGTGAGACTTAGTTATGTTTCTTTTCTTGTGAGACTTAGTTATGTTACTGTTCTTGTGAGACTTAGTTGTCATTTGTTTCAGATTGGCATTAAAAAAGGATCCTGAATATCTTCAAGCTATGGTTATTCTTGGTCAGGCTTTATATCAGAAAGAACAGTTTGTTGAAGCTGCAAAGTACTTAGAGCAGGCTGCTTCAAAAGTGTGATCTTGATGCTTTTTTTTTTTTTTTTTTATCTCATTCTCTTGGCTGTTTGATAAGAAACTTATTATTTTGTTCGACTTAACCATATTAATCTGAGATAATTATGTTCCTCTCAGCTTATTGATGCCTGTCCAACAGAAGTTGAAGAAGTCGATCTTTTAATTGTTGCATCCCAATGGGCAGGTGTCTCTAATATACGTCAGGTACATTTTATTCATGAATCGCTTGATTTTCATCTATTTTGTATATATATGTTGATGTGAAGAAGAATCTCAAAGCTGAACACTCATGGCTTCAGGGGAAGACATCAGAGGGAATTACACACCTTGAAAGAGTAGCGAACATGGAAGAGCCTGATGATCCCAAGAGCAAAGCTCATTACTTAGACGCATTGGTGCTCTACTCAAGGTAGAAAGAAAAGAAAAATGAATCAAACTGTTCTTTGAGACAGAACTTTTTGTTTAATAGCTTTTTGTGTACGCAGTGCTATTTTTAACGAAGGAAGGAAAGAGGAAGCAGCAAAGTACTTGAGAAGAGTGGTGGCTTATGATCCATCCTTCAAGGAATTGTTGAAACAATGCGAAGAAGATACTGACGATACCATTCCCATTACCAACTCCACTTCTTCATCTAACTCTACCCACAAAACTTCATAACATTATTTCTTTTCTTTTTGTTTTGTTTCTTCAATAGCTTACTGATTTTCTTTGAAATTTCACACTTTCTAAACAATTTGTATTTTTGTTTTTTTGAGTTAAATGTTGTATTCGCTTTACAAATGTGGGAATAATACAATCTTGTCTATTAAAAATATAAGTATGTATGCGAATGATAAATATACCAGCTGATTTTCTCTCTTTTTAAAGATGTAACAACAAATGAAGGCCAAATTAGAAAAGGAATATGATAAGAATCCAACTACCAAACCTACCAAACCCTGTATTTATTTATTGTATCCTTGTCAGTTATCACAAATATACTATTCCTCAATCCAAATACAAACTAATTGATAGGTCGCAGCTTTAGCTTCGGAATTTTATTCAAAATTGAAGTAGGTTTTGGGTAGAATGAAAACAAGAGAATAAAATTAAGAGAAAAAGAAATTAGTAAATATAAAAAAATAAAAGAGATTACGAAGGATGAATATATTCCTTGAATTATATGAACAAGTTACAACATATATATATATAGGGTAAGTCATTAAGTGCAAGTGGATAAACAATTAAATCATTTAAGAGTTACTTCCAACTACTTGTTACTCTCAACTATTTTTTCTCTTTATGAGAATAAATGAAAATCCGAGTAGTTGTCTTGGACCTCAGTCGTCCTAGATGCATTTCGAGTCTTCTCCTTGGTTGGATACTCTTCGCCATCTCGGACTTCAGTAGTTCGAGGTGTGCTCCAAAGTTGCACCCTGGTTTTACTTTCAGTCCCATACTTGGTCATCTAGGACTTCAGTTATTCAGTCATCCTAGATGCGTTCCAAAGTTGCTCCCTAGTTGAATTCTTGGTCATTTTGCACTTCACTTCATCACCTTAAGGCATGATCCACAAACATAACCATTATTCATTATCTCAATACTCCCCCTCAAACTTAACATTAGATGTTAGCAATGCTAAGCTTGGAAGTTGCCGGCCTTGTTTTCAAAACTTTGGCCTTGGCTCTCCTTTTCTTTTTCGTTTCTAATACTCCCCCTCAAGCTTGGTCATAGGGGGTCCAAGGTCAAGCTTGAAACCTTGAAAAACTCACTCATTAAAACCCTTAGCATGAAAAACCCGATGGGATAAAACCAAACTAAGGGAAAAATAGTGAAGCCTTCTTAGTCTAGGGATTGGCAGTGAGTCTATGAGCCTTATGACCATTTTGGTGGACTTCATAGACCTTGGATCATGGCCGCCTTGATGTCTTCTTGCACCGGTGGTCTTGCCTTGGTCACCAACTTCAACCGCTGGCTCCTATGGTGGTTCATACTTCACCACCTCTTCTTATTATTGCTATATTGCACTAGCTTCAGTTGCTTGCAACACACTTCATGACTCTTAAACCTCCATTGCTTCTTATACACACATCTGATCATCTTCTTGATTTTTTGATCATGTGGTGAGCTTATTCTAGGCTGAGTTTATGGCTTGACACTTCTCTTCTTATTTATTTTGATATAGAGATCGGCTCTTCACTTCATGTGTGGCCTCATCATTTCTTTAGCTTGATACAAAAAGTGACTTTGTAGCTAAGCTATTCATCTGCTTCCTCCAGCCGCTTCTTGTTGCCTCTTTAGAGAATCTTTGAAGCTTTGTTTGGTTTGTTGACACCTTAATTATCTCCCTCAAGATTGGAGTTGCATGTCCACGCCAATCTTGAAGCCTTGTGTACAACTTTACCTTAGCTCCACACACATCACACCACAACTGATTTGGAGTTGATTCAAAGCTTCCCACCAGCTTGCCTTGCCACTTGATCTTCCACCATAGCCACCTTGGTTCTGCTTCCTCCAGTCAACCTCTTTGGTATACCATATTCAAGTCAGCCTGATTAAACTAGATTTGGCTTGTCTTGTGGTCTCTGAAACTTGATGGTTACTGTTCTAATCCAATCATTTTGTTGTGCCTTTGTAACTTATTTGCTGCTTCTTCAACAACTTCTTTGAACTCGGACAATATTTTGACACTAACATACATGCTTTGAGCTGATTCATCACCTTCCACCAGCTTGCCTCTCCACTTGAACTTCCACCATAGCCACCTTGGGTCTGCTTCCTCCGGTCAGCCTTGTTAAACTAGGTTGGACATGTCTTGTGGTCTATGAAAATTGATGGCCATTGGTTTTAATATCAAGCATTGTGTTGTGCCTTCTTATAGCCTTCCACCAGAAATCATTTATTCACAAGTATGCTTTGAGCTGATTCATCACCTTCCACTAACTGGCCTCTCCAATTGAACTTCCATTATAGCCACATTGGGTCTGCTTCCTCCGGTCAGCATATTTGGTCTGCCATGTCCAAATCAGCCTGGTAAAACTAGATTGGGCTTGTCTTGTGGTCTATGAAGCTTGATGGCCATTGGTTCTAATCTCAAGCATTGTGTTATGCCTTCTTATAGCTTTCCACTAGAAATCATCAACATTGGTTGAACTATTTTTCTCTCCTCCGCAAGCTTGACTCTGAGAGTAAGAGTATAGAGCCAAGCTTGAAATAATGAGCTCCAATGGTCACCAATGCTTTGGACCCCCTGCCTTCTTGGCTTCATAGGTTGACATTCTTGTTAAGTAATCTCTCTGCTCCACCTTCAAGAATATACATTTTCATATAGGTTCTGATAAGTGGACATTTTCTTTCTACACTAAGGAATGTACTCTTCTAGAACAGACTGATGTGTAGTGCACTCAACATCAAGAGGATACAGTTTTTTTTCTATAAAAGAAAATCTCATTTGAGAATAAAATAACATTACTTTAGTTATTTTTTAGATATTATTTTTTTAATCACATACCAAAAGTAGTAACATATTACTCCCTCTTTAGTAATATATGGTTATACATGATATTGTGTATAGATGATTTTTGAAATGTGATGGATTTTTATCCGTGAATGTGTTGGTTATGCTTCTAAGAAGGCATAGATTATTTATGGGGATAATAATTTGCAATCTTTTTTTCTTTTGCAAACTGAATTAGAAGGTTCGATCTAGCGTTTATACCAAATGAATTACCTATCATTTTAGTATATTTGAAAGAATTCTTAAAGAATAAAGAACACATATTTTATTACTTACTAATAAAAGAATAATAAGTAATAATGAATAAAAGAATATTGACTAAATGCATCTATTTGAAAAAACACATATTTTATTACTTGTTAATAGAGTTATAGAATATAAATAGACCTAGGTTTGAAATTTATAGTACTATGTATAAACTATGAGTGGTCCACAATGAAAAGAGAAGTTTATCATTATGGGCTACTCAATTAATAATTAACTAAATAAATAAATTATTCCTATAAAGTAGAAAAATTGTTAACATGTGAAGAGAAACTTTTGTTGTTTTCCATTAACTTGTGATTGCTGAAACTGAAAACTTTATTATTGACAAAGTTTTTTTTTAAAGATTTTTTTACGGTTCTCCCACAAATCTCTACAATGTAAAATTATTCTCTTTGTCTTTTTTATTTATTTCCAATTAGTTTGCTAATTCTCTACTTTTTACCTTACTGTTTCCAATATTTTTAGTAAGCATCGTAAGCTTAATATTTATAAAAATATATAATGGAACAAAAACCATCAACTTTGTAGAATAAACAACACAAAAATTGTAAAGAAGAACATGTAAAATCTTAAGAGATTGTAACTTTTTAGAAAATAATGATGAACAACATGTTAGTTAATAAAATGGATAAGAAATATAGACGAGTGTCATAGAGAAGAAACGACTCTTGAACCAGAAAATACGAATACACTGAATGAGGAAGAATTGAATGTAAAAGATGATGGAAAAAGAATAAATGTTGAAAATGATAATTTCTGACGAATATTATGATTTTATAGATATGTATGATTCTGGAAACTGAGAAAACATAACAGATAGAATGAATGGTGAAATTTTATAGTCTACAGGTTTCATAAATTTTTTTACCAATTGACTATAATTTTTCAAGGATGTTTTTAAGAGACAATTCTCACATTTGTATAATAAAAAAATTATAGAAAAAATTATTGTAGCATTGGCTAGTTTACTCAAAGAGATTAACAAGATCTTCTATTTTTGATAAATCTTGTTCAATGAGAATAATAATAGTTAATTATCATTTACGAGGTTGAGCGATTTCAATTTTTTTTTTAATGCTTAAAGAATATGAATATGGTCATTAATACATTTTGTGTATTAGGCATTGGGCATAACTAAATATCAGGCTGCGAAAAATCAAATCATCGACAAATATGCTAAGATGAAATCAACAAAGAGAAAATTAATTGGAAACATGTGTTCCTATATGATAATTACTGTAGTAAATTTTTTTGCTAAACATAATTTTTCCTAGTCGGAAAGAAAGGATTAGAGAGGAAGGTGTGAAGATTTCTTAAGTTTGTAAGGATTTTTGAATTTAGTTAAGAGAATTGATTCAATAAATAAAATCTATAAAATTATGAAATTATGGTGGTTTTTAGTTGGAAGCTTGTGAAATCTTATTCAACGTGACTCTCTCAATTTCATGAATTATTTTGTGATTTTATAGATAAAGTAGATGGCTAGGGTGAATCTCCATAGATTTGGAAAAAAATCTTTAGATATTTGGAAATATAATTTTCTGATTGGTGAGCTGATTAATTATAGGGGGTGATCGGTCAATCAGCTCATATGATCGATCAACCGCTCAATGTTTGGATTGATGGACTGTTTGATCAGTTTCTCTAGAAAGTCCCAAATGAGGTGAACGAACTAACCACGCTGATTACAATGTGTCGACTGGTGCTGTTTTTCTACTTGTTCTATTTCGACAATATATAGACTAATTTTCAGTATTCTATATATATCTTAAAATTTAACCGTTATATCGGTCTCAAAACACTTCGAGGTTAAAGTTAACATCCTCAGATATCTTGTATATAAAGGTGACCTAGATCAGGTGGTGGAAAGTTTTCCAAATGACAAAACTTATGGTATCTGTCTAATCTCTAGAATACTCTTTTCAACTATTTTCTGCTAAAAACATTTACAATTATATGTAAAACCTTAAACACTCCAAAAACCTAAAAACACTAATAATACACAAAAATCCATTAGTTTATTTATTATTTTTTTTTTAAAAAAAAAAACTAAAACCAGGTATATCAACTCCAATAGACTTAAACTTTTGTTTGTCCTCAAAATAAAATAGAATTCTAAATCAGAAAAGAGGTTAAAACACTTAGAAAATCACTATTTCCTTATAATTCCATATTTATCATCACCTTTGAAGCCATATAAAACAAAACCGTAAATTAAATAATATTTTAATGTATTTGCTATATACATAACAATCATCCTAAATCTGCCTCAAATCCTTCAGTCATCCAAATTCACCATTATTGACTCTTTTTGTTACACAAGGTGTGGGGTCTCATTGAAAGAATATTGATCAAAGAACATGTAGACTCTTACTCTTTCTAAATTCTGATCACACAGACAGTCTTGATACGATTCTCATTTCCTTTCTTATTTGTCGACCTTTCTCTGTTTTTAGAGGTTTATTTTATTTTTTTACTATGAATTTTTTTTCATCATATGTTTATGGAATTTAGAGCATCAAATTTTGGGGTATCTTTTTATATTATTTTTATCAATCTTTTATTTTTTTGTTTTTTATTTTAATTTTTTAAAAAGGAATGAGCAAAATGAAAGCTGTACTCACACATATTTATTTTTTATGTTTTAAAGATGCTTCAAGTTTGATGTATAACTAAAGCGGTCTTCACATAATTAGTGTTGTAGAACACATATGAAATAGCTATCTTATCCTTGGTCTTGAATGCTACTATATGTGTCAAAACTGCTAAGTGTTATGTGAGGCTGAGGATTTTGCTGCAAGGCCAAAATTTGTTCAACATAGAACCTACTAGTATCTCCATAGATACCCAATTATTTGAAGCAAAGTATCTGAAACACAATATTAGAAAATAAAAACAAATAAAATAAATAAAATTTAAAATGCTAAACTAAATTGTTATCTACATTTAAATGCACTGCAATCATTCCCCTACAATGCTAAAAGCTTGAAATAGTACAGTCGAGTTTTACACATAAAATATTATAATTAACCTCCAAGTGCGCATGAGACAATTGAAGTATTTAGAGATCAAATCCACAAGATTAAAGGTTACACTATGACATTATTGGTAAGAATTGAGTTAGTAAATAATAAAGGTGGTAGTTGTTGTAAAGAATTATGTTAGTACATAATAAATATGGTAGTTGAAATGAAAGCAATATAAAAGCAATAAGAAAATTTGGAAAACAAAGTGTTGGACATCAAAGAATCCTTAGGAGTCACAGTTTAGACTATTAAGAATTCGAAAACTAGGCAATCATAAATATTTTATCATAGAGTTTGAAAAAAAAAACTCGATAATTTCACTTTCATACCTAAAATTGAGTTATGTCATTGAGTTTAAATCATACTTTCTTGAGCAAGTAAATTCAATAACATATATATGAAAAAGTTTGATATGCTCATTAACGATGTCTAGAATGAGTGTTAGTGTTCTGCTAATATAACCTATCTAATATGATTAAGGCCAATCAATCATGTGGTGTTCAACCAATGACTTTTAATATCATTTCTAGTACATGCTAGCAACATGCATTAAGAAAATAACTAGATAGAGGATTAACCTGATCTAAAAACCATGAATAAATCCTTTTTAAAACCTTTTAACCCAAAAGAAAATCTACTTAATCCTGATGAACGAAATAACAACAATGAATATAAGATGTTGCATTAACAAAAAGGGATTAAAAAGCTTCTATGTATTAAAATATACAAGAGGAGATCATATCCCAAAGAACAAAGGAAAGAGAACTGAATAGCAAATTTTATCCAAAACAAGTGATACTCCTATCTCATTAACCAAAAACAAACATAAAACGTTTTCAAAAACATACATTAATCCAACCACCAATACATAAAACAAGTTCAATACACCAAACGATGCACTTAAACAAGTTCTTAATTTCTGATTTCTTGATCCCAAATAGTAGATTAGACACCTTAATCCTGCAAATTGAATCTCTAAACTTTACAAATGAATGATGGGAATATATCCTCTATTACTCATACGTATCTCAGTCTTCCACCACTGCTCCGTACACATCAAAACAACCTATTTATCTCAGTTTCTTCCTAGAATAGATCCCAATACTTACCTAGTTTGGTGATCATGGCTGCAACTTTCTCTGCAACTCCACTTCTGGATCTTACTCATATCTTGAAATGAGATGTTTTTGAATATTGGCGATCTCATTATAGCATTTGTAAGAAAAAAAACTGAATTATTAACAGAATGCACCAGGGTTGATTCATAGTAAATAACAAGAAAGTTAAGCAATATGTTTGTCGATTCTTAAACTTTTTTGACAGGTGGTCCAATCGTCTTCCTCTCATCCACTCTTTCTTGAAAGTAATTGTCAAATGGCTTGTCGTCTGCCGCCATCTTCTCAAATGCCACACAAAATTCCATAGCTCTACTCAGCATTAGATAGGTTTAATTCCACCTAGTTATGCAATCCAGTGGTATATTACTCCTAGTCATCTTCTATGTATCAACACACAGCTGAAAAGACTTTAACCTTGGTGTGAAAGACCTCACAAACTGAATACCATTAAGAATAGAAGATATATTATTATCAACATCATGCAATCCATCCTAACAATCAGATTCAGGATATGTGTTGCACACCTCTGATGTAAAAACTCACCACCGAGTACTCGGTACTTTGGTTGTACTGTACTCGGTACCTCAATTCGTTACCATTAGCTAAAGCATTATCCACTATGATGCATAAAAATTTCCTGATGTCCCAATCCTCTAAATTTTCTTCTAGTACCTAGCAATAGTAGTTACCTTGTGGTCACTGATGTTTTTGGATCCAATGATCAGGTTATTCATTTGCTAATTCCCATCAATGAAGTATGTTGTGATAACTATGTAACTTGCTCATGCGGTCGGAGCTACCCATATGTTAATGGTCAGCAACAGACTTGATCTGCTTCTTCCCACAAAACACCTTCTTCATAAGTGTCTTCCTATTCAAATGTGTCTTCCTCTTCAAAAACATCTTCATGATGTCCCTAGTTGCTGTTCTGCGAGAATGAGGCTTGTAAAATGTCACTTTGTTGCAAATATGCCTCCTAGCTAAACTTTCTATAATGGATATTGGAAGCTCACCTAAGACTAGCATTTCATTGGTCATTTCTCTGAATAAAGCTTCAGATACCTGGCTTAACTGGAGACCATCATCAGCTTATCGATTAATAAATCTTGATGTTGACTTGATCTTTGCGTTTCTTTCCAAACAAGATGATACACTCACCATTATCTTTCCAAAATAATGACAGTTGCATTTGTCAAGTTCATTCTTTTTTTTGTGGATTGTTGCCAGACGTGATATGATCTTCCCAAGAAAAGCACTTAAAGGGTTGGCTAGATAATCCTTGGCTTTCGGTAACTTTTGGAGTTAGCACCTTGAGTATATTAAATTCAACACACAACACTCACTTAAGATAACTTCCACTTAAATTAAGGCGGTGGAGATTTGGTAGCAGAACCGAATGGCTTAAACCTTGAGTATCTGAAACCCAACAAATAAAACCAATTGAAGATGTTCCTGGATTCTTTAGATAGTGAATATCCACACATGATTTTTTGGAATAACTATTGATAAACCGATTTTGATTGCAAAGATATTACACACCACACAATCGAAATGTTCACAGAAGACAAGTGAGAGTCACTCTCCAAACAAAACAAATTTTTGGAATAAAAGAAAAACTAGACGAAAATATAGAAAATTAGAAAAAACAGAAAATATGAATACTTGACTAAAATTTATTACTAGGTGGAATGACCCTTGGTCTTCACACATTTTTATTGTCTTAGAACACTATTGAGCTTCTGTTTGCACGAAAGACAAATTGGGCTTGATAGAATACTTATTAGGCCTTGTCACTTCTTCTTTTCCATCCAAAGTATTAATACTCTTAACTTCACGGCCCAAACTCATCTGAACTTGGGTCAATTGATCCAACTTGTGACGAGTTCCTTGAACATATGGGCTTGATCTCCGGACTTTGGCTTGACAGAATAATTCATTGGATCACCAAAAACAAGTGTAGATTTCATTAGGCAATCAGGTTGCTTTATTGGCCCGGTATGGCCGGAAATGTGACTTCTTCGACCATCTCTCAAACTAGCTCGTGCTAGGTGTGTTTAGGTTCTACCAAAGTGTTTTCCATAATTAATTGTTCGACAAAAATTTCCTTCTTTTGTTAAATTGAGAACAGGTCCAACTTATTTCATGCTTGATTTCATTTTCAGCTTCCTTGGGTAATTTAGAAGGCCAACTTGGTTGAGAATGATGATGCTTCGACTAAATCCACCTCCAACTAGTCTCAAATGGTCTTTGGCTTGCATAGAATGATCTCTATGCTTCATTGGTTGTTCGAAATCTCCTTGGTTGACTGGAAAGAAACCGGTTTCTCCCTGGTTCAACTGCTTTTTCTTTGGCTGTCCGGCTAGTACATCTGGTCCATGAGGAGAGCCGGTCAGGATCATATCAACACAAATAAACTTATTTTCTTCCTGAAATTCTTAGAACCTTTCTGAGACGTCTTCCTTTTCCCTTTACCCGCAGTTGTAGTAGGAGTAGGAGTCTCTGCTTCTTCATCTGTTTGCTAAAGCATATCCTCAACATCAAGATCTTCTTCTTCCAAAATGTGTATTGAATCATGACTAGAAGGCATCTTCAATGCATCATTTCAAAAACATCAACGAACTGAATCAAAAGTTCAGAATAAAACATAACACATATAAAAAAACGAGTGAGAACCTAAAATTGTACTCAATCTAAATCAGAAGAGACCATTAATCAATTTATCAATAATCTCCAATTGATAAAGATAAACGAAGAAATTTAAAGGTATTGAAGACATAAAAATATTGATGAAGAGGAAATAGAATACCCTGAATTGACTTAAACCGAAAGCCCTAAATCAAATTTTTTTTATAAAAAAAAACTTAAATCGATTAATAAAGAAATGAGAAAACCCTAGATAAAATTCTTAATAATCTACAATGGAGAGACAGTGAGACATGAAGAAACTAAAAGGTATTGAAGACTGAGGAAGTTAGAAACATCAATTAAAAGAAAGACCATAACTCAAATAGAATAATATACATAACAATGGAGAAGAAACATACCTTCGATCAAATCTTTGATGCAGTGGATGAAGCAGCTGGCTAAGACAAGCGACAATGGCTATGGTGAGTATGAGATTTTATGTTTACTGTTTGTTTTCAAATCATGTCTTTGATTTATGAGAGAAGAGAAGAAAAAGGTTCAACCGTGGAAGTCTCGAGAGAGCTTGCAGAGTGCAATCGACCAAAAAATAATAATTACTCAACTTTCACAACACAATAACAAACCATTTTACAGAAGGTTATATGCATTCAGGTAATCGGTTCCTCATTTTGGTTCCAGGGTAAGCACTAAAGCCGAACCTATACCCATGGATCCTAAACTCAAGATCCAATAGGTATTTAGGCTATAAACAAAACCAAATCAAGCCGATTATTTTAGGTCAGTTCTGGTTTGGTTTTGCGGTTCTGGTTTTTATGTGCATGACGAGCATAATCTATGGAGATTGGGATTATTCTAAAAAAAAAGAAATGAAATGGTTCACTAAAAGAAAAAAACAATATGGTGAAGATTCAGAAATTTTAGAGGAAAATGTGAGATTTTCACCCGATGAGAGCATTAAAGTTGACTACTTATCCAAATCATGCATCAAGCTCTACTCCCTTAGGAAAAGATTTGAAATTTTTCAGAAGTGTGAAAAAAATATGTAGATATTTACTTGATTTGAAGAAACTATAATTAGAAAGGGATGATGGTTTGATGGCATCTTATGCCAAACTTGAAGATTTTCTAACACATACATATTATTCAAATATTATTGATAATGATCATTTTGATGAAATTAATATTTTAGGACCTTCTTGAGGGATTTGACTATCTTTTCATTGTGACTATGTTATAAAAAAAGATTGAGGGATTTGACTATCTTTTCATTGAAAAAGAATTATTAAAGAATATTAATTTCAAAAATTTTAATCTGCATTTTTTGTAAAAAGAAAGGGAAAAAATTATATTTTAGAATTACAACTCTGTTTCGTTGATTTATTTTATTTTATTGTTTGTTAAGCGATAATGCAAGACATGTTTTTTTGTGTGAATGAGACCATTTTACTTGTAATACATTCTGGATTGTTATCAGTGTTGCTGTGTTGGCACTGTTCTGATACACTAATTGTATGTTTTTTCTATTTTTTTAAATTTATGAACAGCTGCGTGTTTGGATTTTCATTCGGATGTTTTGGATTTTCAGATATTCAGATTTAGAGATATGAAATTTGTTTGGGTATTTTTTTTATATTGGGATTATATTTGCTTTGGTTCCATATATCGTGTTGAATACCTAAAATATTGAAAGAAAACACAAAATGGTTAAATTTGAGTAAAAATTGTTAAAATTTTGATAACTATAATTAAATATTTTTGGATATTTCAGGTTTTAGGTATTACAATTATTTTGTCTTAAAATAATTGATAATTTAGTTTTATAATTGTAATTTTGGATATTTTGAGTTATTTTATATATATATATAATTAATATTTTAGAAATATAATTATATTTCAGATATCCATTTGGTTCTCAGTTTAGTTTGGGTTGAGACTCAGTTTTTCAAATATAGGAATCGTTTGGATATTCTGTCGGTTCTGGATTCGGTTTGATATCATTTTTTGGATCAGATTCGGTTCGGATTTTCGGTTCTGGATATTTTGGCCAAACTTAGAATAAAAAACATAAAACATAAATTTGGAAAATTTAAACTTCATTTAAACTCTTCTAAACTGTTTTAAGTATTTATATGTTGTTGATAAAAATAATTATCCTTCACTCATATCTCTATCTAAAAAACGTGTATGAATTTAAACAATCATGCCCGAATCAATGGTAAGTGGGTTGCTATATACATGTATCTCATTAATAGCAAGAAAAAAGTATTGAGTTTTCATTCATAATAAGTAACTTAAGTGATGTGATTTTTGTTTTTCTGGTCAAGAGTTTTCTTGCATTAAATTTAAACGAGTTTATAACTTAAAGAATCAGACACTACTACATCAACCTCGTTAGTGAGACCGTAACAAGAATCCTGCAAGGATAACATTTGAGGGAGGATTGAATACATAAAGTAGTTGGGAGACAAGCATTAAGTGAGGAGAGGACTTTACTTAGGCCAAGAAGAGAAAATGCAAATGTGTTGTCCATATCACCAATAACACCTTTGAACGATATCGTATTGGAGGGAGACTGAGCTCTATATGGTCCCCACTGAAACAAAAAAGGTTTCTTGATAATGAATTAACTTAAATGATTTTTTTTTCTTATGGCTGAGAATGTACTCAAAGGGGTTTTTTTCCCCTGAGAAAGTACGTATTGAAGCAGTTTTCTGATTTATGTGTCGACCATTTAGCTTTGTTACTAGAGTTCATTGTATAACCATTTATTAATTTGAAACAATTTGTTGGGACCCAAAATAGTTTTGGCCAACCTGACTAAGACAAGATTCATGAATATATCAATCTGGTATGGGTAGTCAAGTTGTTACTATTTTCAGAAATCTCATTAACACGATGATGAGGAGCTCACTAACTGTTCGAAATACTGCTGTCTGAAAATCTATAATCAACTGGTACAGTCTTGGATGGGCTAATCTACTTAGAATCACTTGAAAGAAGAGAAGCATGAAAGTTTAAAGTCTACTAGCACGTTTTCTCTTTGGAGCTGCAAATTGTCTTAAGAATGTGTTGCTACTCCTAAAACACATGCTAATCCTGCCTAGTGTTTAAGATGATCACGGTAGATCACTCTATTCTACTGAACAAAAAAAACAATAAAGATAAACACGATTTGATGAAAAGCTTTGATTAAGATTAATGGTAACTCTCAACTTGGTTGTTACATTAAATACAAAATTTTAAAACTAGGAAACTTTAATCCTAAACTAGAATTGTTTAGTTGATTCTAATCCTAATTAAATTTAGTTTTATTTAATCTAATTCCGATTCCTACTTTTTCTTGGTTTTTTACAGTTTAATTACAAATCATGAATATATTGAACCAACGGCTGGTCCAATATTGGGCTTCTCTTCTTCGTTGGCCAAGCCTTGAACTAAGTGTAGAAGGGCCTCTTGTTGGACTTTAAGTATTGACCTTGTTAGTGGCCCGAGCCAAACGCTACTTGCAACCTCTTCTTGGGTTGTGGGTGCAGCCTCGTTTGGCTTAAGTTCATTGGTCTCCTTTGTGGCTTCCTCTTCATCCGTGGACTCATCCTTGCTTAGCTCCAGCTTGTCTGTGTGGTCCACGTTCTTCAAGCTCGTCGTGCCCGTGCCTTCCTTATCTGATTCCATCTTTTTCCTAAGCTCCTGGTCGCGACTAAGTTGGTTGATGTCCGAGGCTAGTCCGTCCATGGCCGCACCATGAACATAAACAGAAGTGTTAGAAAAACAATCTAAGACGTTTTTTCATCTATAAAAGAAAATATCGCTCTTCCAAAGAGGGGGATAAAGGAGAGGGAGGAGGATACCAAGGTTAGTAACTTCCTCTTTAATAAGAAAGTACTGGGATCGAAGAGAGTTCCAACCCCTCCATCTTGAGATGCCTCTAACGTAACTAAACAAGTATTAATAGACGAATGCCGTGTAACCATTTAATAAAAAGTTAGAAGTACATTTACACAATTTCCCATTTGTTTGATTATTTAAAACCTTTTCATGCAGGTAGTTTTTTATTGGTTAAAGATTTTTTGTTTGTTTTTCAACCAATGGAGATTCTCTAATTGGTTATTTATTTTTGGAGATAAGAGTTTATTATAACATATATAAAATGTGGCTATGGCTGATCGAGCTAGACAATCCGCTGTTGAAAGAAGAAAGTAAAAAGGAATGGAACAGGCGACAAAACAAGCATGACTCATCCAGCTAAGAAGGTGAGCCAATCTGTAAGGAACTGAACCATTTCGATTATTTTTAATACAATTTTTTTTAGAAAAAAGTGTTGACCTAAAAAAGTGTTTTTTTGGAAGCATTAATTTTATTTCATTGAAAATTGATGATACGGGTTGAAAATTTAGGATGAATAATTGTTCCACTACTCGATATAAAAATTGAAGTTGTTAAATTATTAAAGTTTTTTTTAAAAAAGTTTAGTTTGTGTAGGAAAATTGCCGACACGGCTAAATTTGTAAATATACGTGAACAAAATTACAAAAGTATAACAAATAACAACACACAACGCCTAATGAATTGCTGTAAGGCTACAATAGAGAGGGAGAGATCAAACTCAAAGGACACGTCTAATCTGAACCAGGAAACGCGAGCCCAGCTCCAAGAAGATAGAGAAAACTTTACTCACCTGAAACAGTCAACGGTCCAAGAAGGCCCAACACATAGGTGGGAAAAAGAAATAGCCGAGCTAGACCCATGCAACAAGCAGAAGCACAATTGAACCTAACCTTAATCCTTCGAATGCAAAGGGAGTGCCGCATTGTCACAAGACAAAAGGTAACTATGAGCGTCGAGATAGCTACTCTCATAACCAGAAATTCAGAGTCGCACACATCTAAGAGCCGTCAAACCACAGATGCATTGTGAACGTGAGAATAAATCCTAGTATATTTATTTATATAGAAATATTATGAAAGCATCGCTCAGAGGTAGGAAAGACCGAGGAGAGGAGAACAAGGACGAAGAGGGCGTTATGATCGACCTGCCACTAGTAATACTAGACCAGTCCCGACTTGCTATAGTTGCGGACGGAGTGGTCATACTTCGAATACTTGTGGGATTCCGACCATGAGACCACAAAACACCACGTGTTGGAGTTGTGGGGAGATAGGACATTACTCTGCACAGTGTCCTAAAGGGCAGAACTTCCGGACACCACCACCACCAGCAATCCAAGCAGGGCCAAAGCGTTTGGCTATCGGACCACCACCGGCTCAACAACAACAACAAGCAGGAAGAGTGTACGCGATTGATACGAACCAGGCTGGCCCTTCACGACCCTCTCCCCTGATAGCAGGTACGTTGGGCTAAATTCTGGGTAGTTGATCTCTTGAATGTGTGCTTAGGTTTAGGGTTTGGGTGGTTGAGCTCATGCTAATGGCATTCGGGTTAGGCTCGAGTTTTAAGAGATCGATCGTGCATGTTCTTGTTTGATTGTTGCACGGTTGGTCAATTTTAAATTGGGCTTAGACCAGGATAACATGGCTGAGTTAAAGATTGGTCGTGCATGTTCTTGTTTGATTGTTGCACGGTCAATCGAACCACCTTTGCCATAAGCCTAAACTTGCTTTAATTGTTAATGGATTGATGTTGCATGAGTAGATGAATGGATGAGTTATGATTGAATAGGAACCCTGCGAGTGGGTGATAGCTTGGCCTTTGTTCTATTCGACTCAGACGCTACTCATAGTTTTGTCTCGCCTGAGGTAGTGCGGACCTTTAAGGGAACTTTTACCATAATAGAAGTAGATGTTCCCATTAGGACCCCAGGAACCCAAACCTTGAAAGCTGAGAATAAAATCTTAGAGGTCCCCATTAAGATCGACAAAGTGGAATTCCCAGCGGACCTACTAGTAACAGCATTGGATCGACACGAGGTGATTTTGGGGATGGACTGGCTATCGCGTTACAAGGCTCGATTATATTGCGGTAAAGGAAAAATGCATATCAGAAAGGAAGGAGGTGTGAGTATTCAGTTTCGGGGATTCGAGCCTAGTGCCAAGGCAATGTTCTTGTCGGCCTTGCGAATGGAACAAGAATTGCAAGAGGGAGAAGCGTATCTCGTAACCTTGATGGTAAGCGACGAGGGACTGACCCAGGAACCGGAATTATCAGACATCCCAGTGGTTCGGGAGTTCGAGGATGTCTTCAAACCGTTGGAAGGCGTACCACCATCGCGGCCCAACCCATTTACGATCACGCTGGAACCCGGAGCGACTCCCATTGCTAAAGCACCATACCGGATGGCACCAGCAGAGATGGCTGAATTAAAGAAGCAACTGGAAGATTTGATAGAGAAAGGATTTATCAGACCAAGTTCATCGTCATGGGGCGCACCAGTCTTGTTTGTCAAGAAGAAGGACGGGAGTATGAGGTTATGTATTGATTATCGGGGAATCAACAACATAACCATTAAAGACAAGTACCCTCTGCCAAGGATTGATGAATTATTAGACCAACTTCAAGGAGCCAAAGTATTTTCAAAGATCCATTTAGCATCGGGATACCACCAGATACCTATCTCAGAAGCAGACATTCCGAAAACAGCTTTCCGCACACGGTATGGGCAATATGAATTCGTGGTGATGCCGTTTGGATTGACAAACGCCCCAGCTGCATTCATGCGACTCATGAATGAGGTCTTCCGAGAGTATCTAGATAATTTTGTCATCATTTTCATTGATGACATACTTATCTATTCCAAGAATGCGGAAGAACACGAGCAACATCTACGACTAGTGTTGGGACGACTGCGGGAACAACGATTGTTTGCCAAGTTCAGCAAGTGTAAGTTCTGGAGGAAAGAAATAAGATTCTTAGGTCATCGAGTATCGGAGCATGGAGTATCTGTAGATCCGGAGAAGATCGCGGTGATTAAAGAATGGCCACAACCGACTAATGCCTCGGAAATCAGAAGCTTCTTGGGCTTAGCTGGGTATTATAGGAAAATTGTCAAAAATTTCTCCTCCAAAGCCAAACCTCTAACCAGACTGACCGGTAAGGGAGTTCAGTTCTAGTGGACCGCAGAAACTGCCAAGGCGTTCGATCAGTTGAAGGAAGCCTTGACGACCGCACCCATATTAGTATTACCTGAACCGAACCAACCATACTCCATCTACACCGATGCATCCCGAGTAGGGCTTGGCTGTGTACTAATGCAGAATGGTAAGGTTATAGCATATGCATCCAGGCAGCTTCGGAAACATGAGGAGAATTATCCGACGCATGATTTGGAATTGGCGGCAGTGGTGTTTGCTCTTAAAATATGGAGGTCCTACTTGTATGGAGGAACGGTGCAAGTCTTTACTGATCATCAGAGTTTGAAGTATCTGTTCACACAGCCGGATTTAAACCTACGACAAAGACGATTGATGGAATTCATAGCGGATTACGATCTGAAGATTCAGTACCACCCTGGAAAGGCTAATGTAGTGGCCGATGCTCTGAGTAGGCGACAAGCTGATAAGAATGTTTCGAAAGATGTCGAGGCCTTGTCAAGTGCGTTAAAAACGGTTCGCCTTGCAGTATTAGAAGGGGAGACCAGCCAACCCCTTGGAATTCAAGCCGTTAATCAGGCAAGCCTAATCCACCGCATCAGAGAAGCTCAAGAGGAGGACGTGGATTTGAAAAAGATCTTAGAGGAGCTAAAGGCAAGTGATGAGAGGAATGATAAAGGGTACCATTTAGCAGAAGATGGGACTTTACTGATAAATGGGAGGATTGCAGTACCCAAACAAGAAGAGTTAAAGAAAGAAATATTGAGAACTGTACATCAGTCTCTGCTAAGCATACAACCAGGAAGCACTAAGATGTACCGGGACATCAGACGATACTACCACTGGCCAGGAATGAAAAAGGCAGTAGCAGAATGGGTTGCTCAATGTCAGGTGTGTCAGCAAGTCAAGGTTGAGCACCAAGTGCCGGGAGGACTATTACAGAGTTTACCAATCCCAGAGTGGAAATGGGAGGCAGTAGCGATGGACTTCATCACCGGTTTATCTATCGCCCCAGGCCGAGGTAATGATACCATTTGGGTCATTGTGGATCGTTTAACCAAGTCAGCGCACTTTCTTCCAGTCAGGCTGAATGATCGTTTCGAA
Organism: Streptanthus diversifolius; assembly: GCA_039880935.1. Classification (NCBI taxonomy): domain Eukaryota; kingdom Viridiplantae; phylum Streptophyta; class Magnoliopsida; order Brassicales; family Brassicaceae; genus Streptanthus; species Streptanthus diversifolius. Next base: position 5,184,764 of record JAXGFM010000002.1, read on the forward strand.
ACGCTATCTCGGTTATATCTGAAGGAGATTGTAAAGTTACATGGTGTACCCGCAAACATCGTGTCATATAGAGATCCAAGATTTACGACACGGTTCTGGAGAGCCTTTCAGGATGCCTTGGGCACAGAATTACACATAAGTACGGCATTCCACCCTGAGACGGATGGACATACTGAGAGGACATGCTTCGGATGTGCATCCTTGATTGGGCTGGGACATGGGAACAACATTTCCCATTGGTCGAATTCTCGTACAACAACAGCTACCATTCAAGCATCGGGATGTCACCATATGAGGCTTTATATGGACGCCCGTGTCGTACACCTATGTGTTGTGTGGAAGTAGGAGAAAGAAAAATGTTCGGTCATGAGATTGTGGACGAGACCACGGAGAAGATCCGAATAGTTAAGCAGAACATGAAGAAAGCTCAAGATCGGCAAAAGAAATACGCAGATCAACATCGAAGGGATTTGACATATTCAATTGGCGACTGGGTCTACTTGAAGGTAGAAGCGCAGAAAGGAAAAGATCGGTTTGAGAAAGTTGGGAAGCTAGCTACACGGTTTATAGGACCATATCGAATCGTCGAGAGAATTGGAGAGGTAGCTTATCGGCTAGACCTACCAGCAGACATGGAATTACACCCGGTCTTTCACGTTTCAATGCTGCGGAAGCATGTCAGGGATCCAACTGAGATAGAGCCGCAAAGGATCGATGAGCTACGGCCAAACCTCACATATACGGAAGGTCCAATCAGAGTAGGAGAGAGGCGGATCAAGAAGTTGAAGAACCGTGAGATTTCCCAAATTCAGGTTTTCTGGGGGAAGCAACACCGTATAATTACCACTTGGGAAGATGAGGACCGTTTTCGTGAAAGATATCCCGAGCTATTCACTGCTGGTACCGAAGTTGATGTATGAATTCGGAGATGAATTCTCATAAGGAGGAGAGAATGTAATGCCCCGTTCCTTAGGATGACCATACGGCATAGTCGCGGTCGAGAAGGGTCAGTTGTGTTGGTACGGATGGTCGTACCGCGGAATGTAGGGCCGGTCGTCCGCTGGAAAAATTTGGTCAGAGAATGAGGTGGCGATGATGTGGCATGGCGTGGAATCTGGCTGGTGAATGATGGGGATTTCCACTTAGTCCTTTTTAATTTTTTTTTTAATTAAGTAAGTGGAATTTTGATTAAGTGGGAGAGGTGTAGAGATTTAAGGGTGTTAAGAGATTAAGTGGGACAGGTGTGGTGATTTAAGGGTGTTAATGGGTTTAGTGGGACATGTGTTTTAATTTAGTGAAATTAAACTAATTAGTGGGACAGGTGTCAAGGTAAAACCATGCATTTTCACCTTATAAATACCCCCCCTTGTTACCTTAATCCATGTTTTAGAAATCTGAAGTTTAAAAGCTTTATATTAAGAGAGTTAGAGAGAGAAAGAGGCGCCTGGTGAGAGGCTGTGCAACCGTGAGGAAAGGAGGCCATCCGCGAGTGTCCACAGGCCTGTCCGAGTGTTAGGCTGTTCATCAGTCTGTGTTCTGTGAGTTGGTCTTTTATTTTTCTTTTAAAGCAAGACAGTTGATCCGAGTTCGGTTAGGATATTGGGATTGTTTGCATGATGCATTACTGTGCATTAATGATCTTGTTTTAATAATGTGTTGAATTTCGTTAGTCGCATGCATGATGAGTTATGGTTGATTTTGATCAAGTGAATCCATTAGTGTACCCTAAATCTAGTTCGGGTCCTATTTGGTCGGCTGTGCATGTTCTTGTTTGATTGTTGCACAGTCGATTAAATAAACGGACTTGGGCCGGATCAAAGGTATTTCGAAGTGGATTCATGGTTAAGTGGTTTCACGGTTAAGTGGTTGTATGGTTATTGTGGGAAGTATGGGAAATTTGTGACTTAGCTATTCCATGTGCATGCGAGGGATGACTTGCCACCATCCTGTGAGCGACTTGCCAGGCTAAAGCCCATCTTCGTAGGTGCCTTGTAGTCTTGGTGACTAAGGACCTGACCGGGGCAGTGAGTACCGTCCATCTTCGTAGGTGCCTTGTAGCCTGTGTGGCTAAGGACCTGACCGGGACAGGAAGGAATAGGCTAAGGTCACGGCGCGCATGGGTAGATTAGAAGTCAAGTCTGGTGAGCTGTCTGTTGAGTTATGATTGATCTTGTTTGAGTTTACTTGCATTATTGCGGATGGGTTAGATAGTATTTTTCGACCAGCTCACTCAGCATTAGCTGACCGAACTCGTTCTTGCAAATAAAGGCAAGGTTGTGGAAGGAGGGCGGAACAGTCCAGTGTAGATTTGAAGACCCCTTAGTAGAAAGTATGTTTCTTTTGGACTTGTGTAAATTTCATAAGAAGTATAACGCTTTCGCAAGTGTTGTAGTCGGGTTTTGTAAGAACTTATAGAAGTATGTTTAATATATAAAATGGAGGTTTTCCGTATATCTTATTAAAGTCTTAGTTAAATTTTAAGTTCTGAATACCTAAGTCCCGGCCGGGCTAACCTCAACAAGGATGTCCGTTCTTGGTCACGGAACCTTGAATGAGATGGAGTTGATTTAATCGGGGTTCGGATCGTGTCTATTCGGGCTTTCGGACTATATTCGGAAGAACGGTCGGACAGGATTCGGACCTATCGTAACACCTTCGGTCTAGTAGGATCGGGGGCGTTACAAGGTGTTACGATAGGCCCGAATCCTGTCCGACCGTTCTTCCGAATATAGTCCGAAAGCCCGAATAGACACGATCTGAACCCTGATTAAATCAACTCCATCTCATTCAAGGTTCTGTGACCAAGAACGGACATCCTTGTTGAGGTTAGCCCGGCCGGGACTTAGGTATTCAGAACTTAAAATTTAACTAAGACTTTAATAAGATATACGGAAACCTCCATTTTATATATTAAACATACTTCTAAAAGTTCTTACAAAACCCGACTACAACACTTGCGAAAGCGTTATACTTCTTATGAAATTAACACAAGTCCAAAAGAAACATACTTTCTACTAAGGGGTCTTCAAATCTACACTGGACTGTTCCGCCCTCCTTCCACAAACTTGCCTTTATCTGCAAGAACGAGTTCGGTCAGCTAATGCTGAGTGAGCTGGTCGAAAAATACTATCTAACCCATCCCGCAATAATGCAAGTAAACTCAAACAAGATCAATCATGATAAGACCAATGTACTTATAACTCCACAGACAGCTCAACCAAACTTGACTTCTAATCTACCCATGCGCGCCGTGACCTTAGCCTATTCCTTCCCGTCCCGGTCAGGTCCTTAGCCACACAGGCTACAAGGCACCTACGAAGATGGACGGTACTCACTGCCCCGGTCAGGTCCTTAGTCACCAAGACTACAAAGCACCTACGAAGATGGGCTTTAGCCTGGCAAGTCGCTCACAGGATGGTGGCAAGTCATCCCTCACATGCACATGGAATAGCTAAGTCACAAACTCCCCATACTTCCCACAATAACCATACAACCACTTAACCGTGAAACCACTAAACCATGAATCCACTTCGCAATATCTTTGATCCGGCCCAGGTCCGTTTATTTAATCGACTGTGCAACAATCAAACAAGAACATGCACAGCCGACCAAATAGGACCCGAACTAGATTTAGGGTACACTAATGGATTCACTTGATCAAAATCAACCATAACTCATCATGCATGCGACTAACGAAATTCAACACATTATTAAAACAAGATCATTAATGCACATTAATACTTCATGCAAACAATCCCAATATCCTAACCGAACTCGGATCAACTGTCTTACTTTAAAAGAAAAATAAAAGACCAACTCACAAAACACGGACTGATGAACGGCCTAAACCTCGGATTGACTTGTAGACACTCGCGGATGGCCTCCTTTCCTCACGGTTGCACAGCCTCTCACCAGGTGCCTCTTTCTCTCTCTAACTCTCTTAATATAAAGCTTTTAAACTTCAGATTTCTAAAACATGGATTAAGGTAACAAGGGGGGATATTTATAAGGTGAAAATGCATGGCTTTACCTTGACACTTGTCCCACTAATTAGTTTAATTTCACTAAATTAAGACACCTGTCCCACTAAACCCATTAACACCCTTAAATCACCACACCTGTCCCACTTAATCTCTTAACACCCTTAAATCTCTACACCTGTCCCAGTTAATCAAAATTCCACTTACTTAATTAAAAAAATTAAAAAGGACTAAGTGGAAATCCCCATCATTCACCAGCCAGATTCCAAGCCATGCCACATCATCGCCACATCATCGCCACCTCATTCTCTGACCAAATTCTCCAGCGGATGACCGTCCCTACATTCCGGGGTACGACCATCTGTACCAACACAACTGACCTTTCTCGACCGCGACTATGCTGTATGGTCGTCCTAAGGAACGGGGCATTACATTCTCCCCTCCTTATGAGAATTCGTCCCCGAATTCATACATCAACTTCGGTACCAGCAGTGAATAGCTCGGGATATCTTTCACGAAAATGGTCCTCATCTTCCCAAGTGGTAATTATACGGTGTTGCTTCCCCCAGAAAACCTGAACTTGGGCAATCTCACGGTTCTTTAACTTCTTGATCCGCCTCTCTCCTATTTTGATTGGACCTTCCGTATATGTGAGGTTTGGCCGTAGCTCCTCGATCCTTTGCGGCTCTATCTCAGTTGGATCCCTGACATGCTTCCGCAGCATTGAAACGTGAAAGACCGGGTGTAATGCCATGTCTGCTGGTAGATCTAGCCGATAAGCTACCTCTCCAATTCTCTCAACGATTCGATATGGTCCTATAAATCGTGTAGCTAGCTTCCCAACTTTCCCAAACCGATCTTTTCCTTTCTGCGCTTCTACTTTCAAGTAGACCCAGTCGCCAACTGAATATGTTAAATCCCTTCGATGTTGATCTGCGTATTTCTTTTGCCGATCTTGAGCTTTCTTCATGTTCTGCTTAACTATTCGGATCTTCTCCGTGGTCTCGTCCACAATCTCATGACCGAACATTTTTCTTTCTCCTACTTCCACCCAACAAATAGGTGTACGACACGGGCGTCCATATAAAGCCTCATATGGTGACATCACGATGCTTGAATGGTAGCTGTTGTTGTACGAGAATTCGACCAATGGGAGATGTTGTTCCCATGTCCCAGCCCAATCAAGGATGCACATCCGAAGCATGTCCTCGATCGTTCGGATGGTCCTCTCAGTCTGTCCATCCGTCTCAGGGTGGAATGCCGTACTTATGTGTAATTCTGTGCCCAAGGCATCCTGAAAGGCTCTCCAGAACCGTGCCGTAAATCTTGGATCTCTATCTGACACGATGTTTGCGGGTACACCATGTAACTTTACAATCTCCTTCAGATATAACCGAGCTAGCGTTTCGAAACGATCATTCAGCCTGAATGGAAGAAAGTGCGGTGAATTGGTTAAACGATCCACAATGACCCAGATGGTATCATTACCTCGGCCTGAGGCGATAGGTAAACCGGTGATGAAGTCCATCGCTACTGCCTCCCATTTTCACTCTGGGATTGGTAAACTCTGTAATAGTCCTCCCGGCACTTGGTGCTCAACCTTGACTTGCTGACACACCTGAAATTGAGCAACCCATTCTGTTACTGCCTTTTTCATTCCTGGCCAGTGGTAGTATCGTCTGATGTCCCGGTACATCTTAGTGCTTCCTGGATGTATGCTTAGCAGAGACTGATGTGCAGTTCTCAATATTTCCTTCTTTAACTCTTCTTGTTTCGGTACTGCAATCCTCCCATTCATCAGTAAAGTTCCATCTTCTACTAAATGGTACCCTTTATCATTCCTCCCATCACTTGCCTTTAGCTCCTCTAAGATCTTTTTCAAATCCACGTCCTCCTCTTGAGCTTCTCTGATGCGGTGGATTAGGCTTGCCTGATTAACGGCTTGAATTCCAAGGGGTTGGCTGGTCTCCCCTTCTAATACTGCAAGGCGGACCGTTTTTAACGCACTTGACAAGGCCTCAACATCTTTCGAAACATTCTTATCATCTTGTCGCCTACTCAGAGCATCGGCCACTACATTAGCCTTTCCAGGGTGGTACTGAATCTTCAGATCATAATCCGCTATGAATTCCATCCATCGTCTTTGTCGTAGGTTTAAATCCGGCTGTGTGAACAGATACTTCAAACTCTGATAATCAGTAAAGACTTGCACCGTTCCTCCATACAAGTAGGACCTCCATATTTTAAGAGCAAACACCACTGCCGCCAATTCCAAATCATGCGTCGGATAATTATCCTCGTGTTTCCGAAGCTGCCTGGATGCATATGCTATAACCTTACCATTCTGCATTAGTACACAGCCAAGCCCTACTCGGGATGCATCGGTGTAGATGGAGTATGGTTGGTTCGGTTCAGGTAATACTAATATGGGTGCGGTCGTCAAGGCTTCCTTCAACTAATAGAACGCCTTGGCAGTTTCTGCGGTCCACTGGAACTGAACTCCCTTACCGGTCAGTCTGGTTAGAGGTTTGGCTTTGGAGGAGAAATTTTTGACAAATTTCCTATAATACCCAGCTAAGCCCAAGAAGATTCTGATTTCCGAGGCATTAGTCGGTTGTGGCCATTCTTTAATCACCGCGATCTTCTTCGGGTCTACAGATACTCCATGCTCTGATACACGATGACCTAAGAATCCTATTTCTTTCCTCCAGAACTTACACTTGCTGAACTTGGCAAACAATCGTTGTTCCCGCAGTCGTCCGAACACTAGTCGTAGATGCTGCTCGTGTTCTTCCGCATTCTTGGAATAGATAAGTATGTCATCAATGAAAATAATGACAAAATTATCTAGATACTCTCGGAAGACCTCATTCATGAGTCGCATGAATGCAGCTGGGGCGTTTGTCAATCCAAACGGCATCACCACAAATTCATATTGCCCATACCGTGTGCGGAAAGCTGTTTTCGGAATGTCTGCTTCTGAGATAGGTATCTGATGGTATCCCGATGCTAAATCGATCTTTGAAAATACTTTGGCTCCTTGAAGTTGGTCTAATAATTCATCAATCCTTGGCAGAGGGTACTTGTCTTTAATGGTTATGTTGTTGATTCCCCGATAATCAATACATAACCTCATACTCCCGTTCTTCTTCTTGACAAACAAGACTGGTGCGCCCAATGACGATGAACTTGGTCTGATAAATCCTTTCTCTATCAAATCTTCCAGTTGCTTCTTTAATTCAGCCATCTCTGCTGGTGCCATCCGGTATGGTGCTTTAGCAATGGGAGTCGCTCCGGGTTCCAGCGTGATCGTAAACGGGTTGGGCCGCGATGGTGGTACGCCTTCCAACGGTTTGAAGACATCCTCGAACTCCCGAACCACTGGGATGTCTGATAATTCCGGTTCCTGGGTCAGTCCCTCGTCGCTTACCATCAAGGTTACGAGATACGCTTCTCCCTCTTGCAATTCTTGTTCCATTCGCAAAGCCGACAAGAACATTGCCTTGGCACTAGGCTCGAATCCCCGAAACTGAATACTCACACCTCCTTCCTTTCTGATATGCATTTTTCCTTTACCGCAATCTAATCGAGCCTTGTAACGCGATAGCCAGTCCATCCCCAAAATCACCTCGTGTCGATCCAATGCTGTTACCAGTAGGTCCGCTGGGAATTCAACTTTGTCGATCTTAATGGGGACATCTAAGATTTTATTCTCAGCTTTCAAGGTTTGGGTTCCTGGGGTCCTAATGGGAACATCTACTTCTATTATGGTAAAAATTCCCTTAAAGGTCCGCACTACCTCAGCCGAGACAAAACTATGAGTAGCGCTTGAGTCGAATAGAACAAAGGCCAAGCTATCACCCACTCGCAGGGTTCCTATTCAATCATAACTCATTCATTCATCTACTCATGCAACATCAATCCATTAACAATTAAAGCAAGTTTAGGCTTATGGCAAAGGTGGTTCGATTGACCGTGCACCAATCAAACAAGAACATGCACGACCAATCTTTAACTCAGCCATGTCATCCTGGTCTAAGCTCAAGTTAAAATTGACCAACCGTGTAACAATCAAACCAGAACATGCACGATCGATCTCTTAAAACTCGAGCCTGACCCGAATGCCATTAGCATGAGCTCAACCACCAAAACCCTAAACCTAAGCATACATTCAAGAGATTAACTACCCAGAATTTAGCCCAACGTACCTGCTATCAGGGGAGAGGGCCGTGAAGGGCCAGCCTGGTTCGTATCAATCGCGTACACTCTTCCTGCTTGTTGTTGTTGTTGAGCCGGTGGTGGTCCGATAGCCAAACGCTTTGGCCCTGCTTGGATTGCTGGTGTTGGTGGTCTCCGGAAGTTCTGCCCTTTAGGACACTGTGCAGAGTAATGTCCTATCTCCCCACAACTCCAACACGTGGTGTTTTGTGGTCTCATGGTCGGAATCCCACAAGTATTCGAAGTATGACCACTCCGTCCGCAACGATAGCAAGTCGGGACTGGTCTAGTATTACTAGTGGCAGGTCGATCATAACGCCCTCTTCGTCCTTGTTCTCCTCTCCTCGGTCTTTCCTGCCTCTGAACGATGCTTTCATAATATTTCCGTTGACCCATCAAAGCTTCCTCCATATTAACGGCCATCTCGATCAGGGTTGATAGATCCGGACAAGATACGGTCCTAAGTCTGCAGAATAGATCGGGACGCAGTCCATGGAGGAATTTCCGCATTGTAGCTTCTTCATCATGAGTCCCGTATCTGGCAAAACGGCGAAGCCTAGTGTACTCTGCCTCGTAGTCACGAACTTTTCTTTCGCCTTGCGTCAGCTGTGCGTATTGGGTTTCTAGGCGGTCCCGTGCCTCCGCGGGAAAGTATTTCTTCAACATGTTCATGAGATAATTTTTAGCCATATAATTAATTAATTATTGTTAGCTTTTATGTTCTTGCTAATAATTATGATGGTCAAATATTATATTTAATTATATAATTTAATTATTAATTTATGTATATGCCGTTATTATTTGTTGAAAATAAGTTACACTCACATTACCATAATGGCAATGTTAATGTTTATATGTATATATCTATATTAATATATATATATATATATATATGTGTGTGTGTGTTTAATAATTTATTTCAATTTTAAGAAATAAATTGTATTGCAAATTGATATTTTTAAAATTCGGTTTTATAAGGTTCTACAATCTTAACTCAATAAAAATTTGCTTTTTAAACGGATTCGTTGTGTGAAAAATCGAATTTGCAAAAACCAAATTTTTGTTTTTGATTGTTGAAAAAAAAAAGTCGGTTTCAAGATTTCATGACCGGATCGATCGATCCGGGTCTCAGATCGATCGATCTTTATCGGTCGATTGAGAGAAATCAAACATATTGAACATCGAAATCGGTACCGCGGGTCAAGCGACCGATCGATCGCCAGCCGATCGATCGATCTCGTAAGATCGATGCTGTTAACCGGAAAAAAAAAAATATATATATATATATATATATATATTAATTGTTTTTTTTTATAAACATTTTTTCAAACCAAATATTAATGGTCTAATACCATTTAATTTATTGGTCAGACGTTATTTATTTCAATACATAAAATATTGAAATATTAATGGTAAAACGTCATTAAAAATAATAAATCTTGGTAAAACGTTATTTAATACCAATCAATTTTGGTAAAACGTTATTTAAAACCTATTAATTTTTGCAATTAATTGGAAATTTTTTTTTTAATAACCAATCAAATTTTGGTATAACGTTATTAATTATTAATAAAACAAAGTCTTAATAAAAGCGAGTGTGTGATTTGTTTTTATTTTTTTAAAACAAACGCTTAAATCGGTAAAAATGATTAGCGATCGTGATTTAATAACATATACGTTAATAAATTTATCTTAGTGTTTTTCTTATGAAAACATAAATAAGACAAATCATGGTAATGATCTTTTTGATTTTATATGATTTAATTATATAAATATAATTTGCTCAATTCAACAGTAATTCAAAGAGTAATTAGTGATATTATTTTGTTATTGTGCATTTTTAATCTAGAAAATATTATTTACTTGGTCTGATACTTGTTGAATTTTTCAACAAAATTTCAGAAGTAATTAATTTGTTTTCTACGATTTATTGCTGCATTCATTAAAATAATTTATGTTTCATTCTGAGCATAGACAAAACCTGTTTAAAACGTTAGGAAAAGTCGCGCTTTGAATTCTGTGCTGGAGTTTAATATTTAAGAGATTTAATAATATTCTGGAAATTAATTGGATAATTATACAAGTTATCTAAATAATTTAAATAGATTCATCATGTCCTTGTATTAAATTAAATTGTTACTTTCTTAATTTAATAATTCTAAAAATTAATATATAATTATTACGGAGATGCTATTGGCTATGAGTATAGTGAGTCGACACATCAAATTCAGTTTGATAGTGGTCTGCCACATATGATTGTGCCAAATTCTGATGTATATCAGAGTGTCATGTGAGTGCCTATATAAGCATATGACTAATGATTGACAAAAATGACGGAGCTCAATTCATTATATGGCATGAGAAGATCTATATCTCATTGACCATGCTGAAATTAGAGATGTAACTCAAGGGGGATAGCATATGCTTTCTCTTGAGAATACTAAATAATAAATCTCTGGATTTAATTTACACTTGTTTGTGTGATTTATTTATCCATTAGAGGAGGTAAAAAGTATTTTGTGACTTTCATTGATGATAGTACAAAATATTGTTATATTTACTTGTTACAAAGTAAAAATGAGGCTTTGGATAAATTCAAGTAATATAAACTGGAAGTTGAAAATCAACTTGGAAAACTATAAAAATAGTTTGGAGTGATAGAGGTGGAGAATATGAAGGACAGTTCGATGCATTTTGTAGATGGCATCATTCATCAAATAACTGCTCCTTACTCACCAGAATCAAATGAAATTGCAGAACGCAAAAACCGAACTTTAAAAGAAATGATGAATGCAATGATGCAAGAATCAGGCGTAACCCAGAACATGTGGAGGGGAAGCTTTAATGACTTCGAAACAAAGAGTGCTGGCTAGGTCAACAATGGATCTGAGTTTATTGCGTTGGAAAAAGTAGCAGAAGAAGCAGAGCACCTTCGAAATTTTCTGGAAGATATTTCGATGTGGGAAAAACCAGTGTCATCGATTCGGATACACTGCGATAACCAATCGGCTATAGCTCGTGCTAACATTAGCTTGTAAAATGGTAAGTCACGTCACATACGTAGACGACATAAGACCATTAGACAATTGACCTCAAGTGGTGTAATTTCGCTAGATTACATCAAATCAGCTGATAACTTTGCAGATCTTTTTACGAAAGGTCTGACCCGAGATCAAATATTGAAATCATCAATAGGAATGGGTTTAAAGCCTATGATTTAACGATGAAATTTGGCGGTAACCCCACCTATACTTTCTAGGTTCAAAAGGACAACTAAGTCAAATTAAGTCTAAGAAAACACTGTGAAACTTATGTTTCTACCCAGTTCCTAATAATGATAAACAGTGTTGTCTGCAAAATTGAGGGTAAGCGTAAGCTTTTAATGATTTCATCATATTTATTTCAAGGAAGTAAAGCAGAATACTTCGAAATAGAATACGAGAATCACCTGTGGAGTGTGAAATGGGGCCGTTTCTAGGAGAATAAGGGAAGGTTGTATTCTCCAAATTCACTCAAGAAATACCAGGCATGTTCAAGGCCAAAATGAACACAATGAGAGAGCGAAAGTTCTACTAGAAAATATAACTGTGTTATATCCATTGTTTCAGTTTACACTAGAAATCCGGATGGTTCAAGAGATCGTGTTCACAAACTGGGCTTGTAAACTCGATAGATTATAACAGTGATTGGTTCAACGCTGAAAAATGCAACCTTTTCATATACAATTATTTTTCGCATATACTCAAGAAAGTCTTTTTCTGCTTAAATCTATCCTAAAAAGGTTTTTAAAAACATCCTCAGTGTTTTAAAGTCAATTCTATTCATGTGGGAGATTGTTGGAATAATATATTAATAAGCATGTGGACTTATACTATATAGTTAAAATGTGAATGAGAATTTGCTTAGGAGAGGTCAAATATTTTTTTGTAACTTACAAATTTTGGAATTAAAAACCAAATAAATTTGGCCATTAAATCTACTTGACCACCAAACTATTCCTCTCCTATAAATACCAAGCTAGCTAGAAGAAAAAAAGTATCCCTTCATTCTAAAGCAAAGAAAAACACCATTAGACACATTGTAGATATTCTTTGAGAAGTTTCGAAGTGTTGAAGTTCTCTTGAAATATCTTCTTGGTTGTTGGTGTTAGGTGTTGGTAGCTAAGGAATTCACAAGGTTTAACAGGTTCCTTCATTCTCCCTCTTCTACTTTTATCTTTCAAAAGTAGATTCTTGTTCTTGAATATATAGTAGATAATTAGCTCGTAGATTCAAACATGAAAAAAAAAACATGTTTGTCTTAATATTTGGTTGTATCCTGGGATTCAAAGAATGCATATAAACCGTCTCATTGCGGGTATTTTATTGAGTTAAGGAAATGAATCATCCCGCCTCCAAATGGTTTTTTGTTCTTATGATTCAAAACCGAATTCTGTTCATGTTCTTATTAAGTTGTCAAAATGATTGTCTCGAAATCATGTTTTGAAAATATTGAATCTATTAACATGTTCATGAGATAATTTTTATCCATATAATTAATTAATTATTGTTAGCTTTTATGTTCTTGCTAATAATTATGATGGTCAAATGTTAGATTTAATATTATTAATTTATGTATATGCCATTATTATTTGTTGAAAATATTAGATTTAATTATATATATATCTATATTAATATATATATATATATGTGTGTGTTTAATAGTTTATTTCAATTTTATGAAATAAATTGTATTGCAAATTGATATTTCTAAAATCCGGTTTTATAAAATTCTACAATTCCATGTATTCATTGAATATTCAATCAGCTAACAATAGGTATACTCAAACATAATGCAGAAAACGTATATAATAAAAGAAAAATAATAATTTTTATTGAAAAGAGAAGAATTAGAAGTTTAGACCAAACTCCTTGAATAAAGGTTGAAGAAATTATCTTGAATCTCTCAGATAATGTAAAGTAGAAAGAAATTTTTAACCTAGAACAGATGGTGGATGTGTGTCTTTTGATATGGGGTGACTTTCTGTTTTCAGTAAGGGAATTAAAAACAAGTATTAAAAGTTTTTAAGAAGTCCTAGGTTGTTTAGGTTTAGGTTTAAGAAATAAAAAAGGAAATGTAGTAAAAGTAGCCACCCTTGGATAGAAATAGGGCTGGTCCGAGCATGGCTTGGTCCGAGCTTGACTCCAAAATTTGATAATGGGCAAGTCTCAGATGTAGCATGCTCGGGTGCGCCTTGTACTCAGTTAGTCCGAGCTTGGCCTCACTAGATAAGATCATAGAGATGCAAGTAAATATAATATCACAGAGATACAAGTACAATATTAGTATACTCACTAAATAATTCTTAGAAACAGCTATTGCATTCTAAAGATTAAGTCTATCAAATTCAATTCAGAATAATTAACTAAGTAATGTTCAAGGAATAGATTTCCAACATGGACACAAGTCTACACTAACTCCACATATCTTTCGTAGATTGTTTTTCATAATTGTCGTTTGATTTGGGCGTCAAAAAGTCTTCACAAAGAAAACTTCTTATACCCCCTTTTGAAAGGTCTACAAAAATCATATTATATATGCAGATAAGTCCTTCTGAATATATATTTCAATCTTTTGCCATGAAAAATATTTTCCTAGAAAAATGTTTCTCATCTTTCCTACCATATATTCACTCACTATTTAAAACTAATACCCGGCCACTTTATGATTTACGAAGTCATCTATACATATTCATATTTTAGATAATTATAATTTAAAAAATTTAAATTCTACTAGTTAAACTAATAAATGAATTTAAATTAATAAATCAATATAAAAGTAGGTTTGAAAATATAATTTTTATATTTATATTTATATTCATATATATATATATATTTTAAAAATATATGTATATGCACATAAACACCCGTATATACGACTAGACACTATACGGTAACCCACCGTTCAGCCAGCGTATATCATACTTTAGAACACTGCTCATCATCCAAATAATATATTTATTATTTTTATATCTAAATAGGATTTAACCTTTTCGTTATTTTAGAATGTAGGATGAAGAAATAAGACTTTTTGTCTTTTGGGTCTTCGGGTATCAAAGCCAAGTCAGTTTCCTAGAAAATGTCTTCAGCTGTTTTACATGAGACATGTACAATCAACTTTTTCATGATTTTTCCTTTTACATGAGACATGTACCATCAAAAGTGTAGCATATACTTTCATGGAAATGCTTAAACGATAAAATAATAATGTCTGCACATGCATGAATCTAAAAATTGATTAACGTCTTCAACAACGCTGAAAAACTAAAATCTTTAATTTGCCACACAACTAGGTTGACACGAATTGTTTAAATAGTTCATTTTAATAAGATATCATATTCATAAATAGAACATATACAATTAATCAGCTACTTGACATGTTGGACCAATGTGTCTAAACGGTCACTACGTCGTGTACATGAATGTTTGAACACTTGAGCATTTAAATTATTGGGTTTTTTTCAACTCCTTATTGTTATTCTTTCTTTCTTTTTGGTTCACTAAAATTCATTTTATATTAAGTACTTTTATTGATATATTAGAATATCTGAACATTTGAAGATACTGAACCCATTTTTAAACTCTTCACGTTTTGAGGAACTAGTTGAACAGTTGTAAGCATTGAACCCAGTCTTTTTTAAATCGACCACGTGTTACTGAACTTAATTGAAACCCTCAACCCATTTTGATAGTCTTTTTTCACAAAACCTCCCATTTTAATTCTGACCTGTAGTTAAATTTATTGAAATATTATAATGCAGAATTTTACATGCAATTACAGGGGTGTATTGAATATAATATTTAAGAGATTTTGTGATGAATTATTTTAAATAATTTTTTGGATGATTTTGGGTGAATTAAAAAATATGTTATGACTTTTTTAAACCACTTTATAATACCATCTAAAAGATTTAAATTTTATATTTTTAACTAAAAATTCTACCAAATCACATTAAAAACACAATAAATCACCTAAAGACTAGTATTAAAAATATTTCTAGTAACTGTATATTTCAAAATCACAAGTTTAATAATATTAAATTTTAAAACATCTATTAAAATTCATGTTTGAATAAGAGCGAATCATTTTAATAAAAATCACTCTAAATCTCTCCAAATTGTTGTCTATTTCGGATCTAAAAAAGTATATCCATATCAATATGAGAGAGTCAATGGTCAACACAATCTCAATTACTGACTAAGAGCGAATCAAAGATTTTGGGGAACAATTACAATACTAAAGTTTGGAAATAGTTATAGCATTAAGCTAGGGAAGCAGGGACAGCTAACCAAAGAGACCAAGGCGGAGAGAGTTTACAAGAAAAATGAAGAGTTTGTGAGGTAAATATGGGAAACATCTTAGAATATTCAAACAAAAATGTTACAACACTTTTTACCAAATTATCCAAAGAGAATAATTGTATTAATTATGCCAATTAAATGTAAATGATAGTAAGTTCTCACAACATAAGCAAGCCATGACAGGCAATCAAGCAATCAATAAACCTCTCTAGCAGCTAATCGAGAGCACGACAAACTTGTTACCTGGATTTAGAGACCTGGAAAATTCTGTGACTGAGCTTCAAGCCACGCAAACCTAACACAGAGTCAAAATAAATTTTATAATTGCCTAGATTCTTTGCAGGAAGAAAACAATTTAAGAGCCCTGATAAACCCATATTTTAGTAGTTTGAATCGATCATTTTATGCACAACTCACATGAATTAGCCATTAGATTTCATATTTTAGGACACATTTAGGTTCATATACATTAGAATACTATGATGTTTTTCACTTTTTGTTTTTCAGAGGATACAAAACAAGATAGAAACGTTTTCTGGAGTTCATGAAGACACCAGTGGCTAATGCAACGATTCAGGAATGATCAGGACATATCACTTGAAGGAATGAGTTTAAAGCAAGATCAAATCCATATGATCCCTTGAAGTGAAGAGATCGATCGATCCATGCATACAACGATCGATCGATCGTCCATCCGTCCGATTCTGCGTCAACTTCCAAGACCGACTGAAGGAGCAAGCGAACAAGTTTAGATCGCTCGATATTCGTCTAGATCTATCGACCTACCAACCCAAAATGTCTACGAAGGATCACAGGATCGATCGATCCCTTCGTCCAATCGATCGATCTGTGTAAATATTCTATTTTTATGTCGATTTTTTCAAATAAATCAGGTTTTGTAAACCTATAAATAGACTGTTTAAAGAAAACCTAGGTATCACGTTCAGCCACAAAAAGAGAGAAAGAGTCCTAAGTCTTCCTTTAACTGCCTATGGTGTTTAGTAAGATAAATCTATAATTATTATCATTAAGGATTCTTGTATTCTTTTCATCTCTGCAATCTAATAATGTTTTTCTCATCTATTATCGTTTTCTCTATAAATTCTATTATGTCTGAGTAGATCTTTAGATTCAGCCATAGATATGATAGATGATTAGGGGAATTAAGATCATGTGATGACATTTAGGTCTGGAATTTTGTAATCCATCACTCTTAGATACGCTTAATGCTAGGGTGATCTCGGGAGAGTCAATTTAGGGTTTACAGAATTTACCCCTTGGAAAAGGGATAGTGAATTCATAGGATCGTCTAACTAGTGAGTCTTATGATCCTAGCCTACGGAAGTAGTTGTTTAGGACATTTGATGAAAATTGAGATACATGTTAAAGCATGTTTAGTTTTAGGGTTTGCAATGGAAATTGATCAAATCTAGTTCTAAGCATAGGGGTTTCTACATGGGAATGTATTAATCTATTTATAATCTCATTGTCTGGAAATATAAATTATACATTCATGATTCATAGTCTTATCTTGATCTTACCCTTAGTCATTCTAATGCCTAATCCATAGTTGAATTGTTTTGTTTATTAATTCATTCATAGTTTAGTTCAATTGCTACTTTATTTACTTTGCTATTAATTAGTTTTACTTTCTATCAGTTCTAATATAACCAATTCGAAATCTCTTAGCTTAGATAAAAAATTCTCATAATCTATTGAGTTATAAGCCTTCCTTGAGGATCGATCTCGTTTATACTACAAGAGGCATACACTGTGCACTTGCAGTCACTAATTCAGGTAAACTCTTGAGGATACTTTTTAGTATTCTCAAGTGAAACTCATGGAGACAAATAAATCTCTATCAAGTTTTTGGCGCCTTTGCAGGGGAAGCAAATTAGCCAATAGATTTAAGAGTCATCTAAGACTAGGATTGTTACTATTACTACATTCTTCTCTTCGCTGACTTAAACTCGAGAAGTTTTCTGTTTTACAGGTTCATGAATTTGAGAAGTCAAGGACAAAAAAACTTGCAACCACTAATTCATGAGATATGACACATTGAGAGAGGAAACCACTTAAGAATTCTAAGAGAAAGACTAGAAAAATCTCCTAATCCGAACATGGAGGATCACAAAAGAGAAGCTCAACATTTCCAACCGGAAGAACACCAAGGTCGTCGGGTCGATGCACTGTCTATCCCCCAAGTGGATGCGAGAGCTCCTCACAAGCGCATTGGAGCTTTCGATGAGCCTGGTGAAAGGATAATAAGTCTTGGCATTCCAATACCAATTGTTGCCAACAATAACTATGAACTCAAAACAAGTTTGATCAACATGGTTCAGGGTTCAAAGTTCTATGGTCTGCCTAGTGAGAACCCACTTCATCACCTTGATCAGTTTGAGAGGCTCTGCGGGACAGTCAAGATAAATGGCTTTCCTCATGATGCAATTAAGATGATACTATTCTCATTCTCTTTGGGAGACAGAACTGCTCAATGGGAACACAATGTGCCTTCAGAATTGGTCTCTACATGGGCTTTGTGTAAGAAAGAATTCACCAACAAATTCTTTCCCAAGCAAAATATAGCCAAAATCAGGAATGACATCACAACTTTCCGACAAGGACCAAATGAGTCATTTTATGAAGCCTGAGATCGTCTGAAAGGATACACCAGAGCATGTCCTCATCATGGAGTGAAAAAGGATGCAATGCTGGGAATTTTTCATAGAGAAGTTCAGAATAACTCTAGACACAGTGAGCTATGGGAGTTTTGCTAACTTGGATGTTGACCAAGGAGAGCAGCTGATTAAGAACCTAGCTCAAAGCAATCAGTGCTACAGTGAAGATTATGATAGGTCATCAAAGGGTGTGAAGCTGGAAGATCAGAAACTTAAGGACATCAATGAAAAGCTTGATAGACTGGACAAGATACTGCACTTAAACCAGAGACAAGTCCACTTTGTGGATCATCATGATGCCTACCAATCAGACTATCAGGACCATACGATTGAGACCTTGGAAAGAAACCTGGAAGAAGTCAGTTATGTGGGAAATCAAGGGAACTATCACTATAAACCTTACAATAACAACTTGTCCTACAGAAGCTAGAATATGGAGAACCCACAAGACCAAGTCTACCCACCTATCCTAAAGCAGCAAGGACAAGGGTATCAGAATCAAGGTCAGAGCTATCAGTCCAAGCAACCGAACCAGCAAGGACAAAGCAACTTCCAACCTAGACCTTTTACCCAACAAGGTCAAGGGAACTTCCAAAGAAACAACTTCAACAACCAAGGAGGCTATCAAGGGAAAATGAATAACAATCCAAAGGTTACTCAAACTTTGGCAACCAAGCTCCTTCAAACAACAGTTATGTGCCAAGACCTCAGCTCAGCAACTTTCAGCAGATAGGAGGTAATTCAAACCAACCTCCTCAGGATGATGAAGTGGAGAACATGCTGAAACAGCTGCTAGAGGGACAAGAAGGCACAAAGAAAGAAATAGTTGAGATGAAAGCCTGCTATAATGATCTTAACTCTAAGTTTGAAGGACTGGCAACACATGTGAAAGGGCTGGAAAATCAAATTGCTCAAGTGGCTTCGTCTTCAATAAGCAATGGAAAAGGAATTCTACGTGGACATCCTGAACCAACCCTAAGGAGTATTGCAAAGCTATCACACTGAGAAGTGGAAAAAAACTGCCAAGTGGAGGAGCAACAAAGAAGAAACATGGATTAGACGACACATCTATAGAGACAGCAACTGAGGAGATAGTTGGCGAAGGGTCTGAAGAAGAATCTCCTGCAGAAAAAGGCATCACTGTGAATGCCAAAGCTGACAAAGGCAAAGCTACAGGGGAGACACCTGACTTTGGACTCCCACCTTATGAGCCAAAACTTCCATTCTCTATAAGGTTTAAGAAGCAAATCATAGACAAGCAGTTTGAGAAATTCAAGAAGTTGTTGGGGATAGTTCAAGTCACAATGTCACTCATGGATCTTGTTCTATACTGTGCAATCTATAACAAGCTTCTTAAAGACATAGTGACCAAGAATAAAGCACTAGAGGAAGCTATGGTGCAAACTAATAATGAGTGCAGCGCGATAATTCAAAACAATCTGCCTAGGAAGCTCAAGGACCCTGGAAGCTTTACATTGCCTTGCTTTATTGGACCTCTAAGCTTTGGGAAGTGTCTGGTTGATCTGGGTGAAAGTGTCAGTCTTATGCCATTGACTGTATCAAAGAAATTAAGGCTGACAGATTTCAAGAAGACCAGGATCTCACTGGTGCTCGCAGACAGGTCTATTCGGTATCCCATTGGTATTCTAGAATACTTGTCTCTGAAAGTAGGAGACTGCATAATCTCTACCGATTTTGTGGTGTTAGAAATGGATGACGAACCTACAGACCCAGTCATCCTTGGACATCTATTCCTAGCCACAACTGGAGCAATCATCGATTTGAAGAAGGGGATTATTGACCTGAACTTGGGATCTTCAGTACTCAAGTTTGACATGCAGGAAGTCACGAAGAAGTCCATGATAGAGAAGAAGGTCTTCTACATTAAGATGCTGGAGGATATGGTTGATGAGTATCTGGAGGAGTTAGCTGTTGAAGACTCCCTACAATTAGCTCTTACCAAGGAGTCTGTGAAATCCATCAAGATTAACGAGGAAGCAGAGCAGTATGAGCGGATTCTGGATTCTCACAAGCCACTGAAAGGAGAAGCTAAATCAGAGTTGGAAGTTCCAGAAGCTAACAATGGTAAGACTAGCAGCAATGACGATTGGAGTGCGCAGAATGCACCCAAGCTGGAGCTCAAACCACTACCATCTGGGCTAAGGTACAATTTTCTTGGAACAAACTCTACTTACCTGGTGATAGTTAGTGCTTCTCTGACTGATGATGAAACTTTTATGTTATTGCATGAACTTAAAAAGTATAGGAAAACCTTAGGTTACTCTTTAGAAGATATCAAAGGAATTTCTCCATCATTATGCATGCATATAATTTATTTGGAAGATGATTCTAAGTCATCAATTGAGCATCAAAGGATATTGAATCCAAACTTACAAGAAGTAGTCAAAAAATAAATCTTGAAATTGCTAGGGTCAGGAATCATCTATCCTATTTCAGATAGCAATTGTGTCTCACCTGTGCATAGACTATAGAAAACTAAATGCATCAACTAGAAAATATAATTTTCTATTGTCATTCATTGATCAGATGTTAGAGAGATTAGCTAATCATTCACACTACTGCTTTCTGGATGGGTACTCTGGATTCTTTCAAATACCCATCCACCCTTAGGATCAAGAAAAAACGACATTTACTTGTCCTTATGTCACCTTCGCTTACAGGAGAATGTCATTTGGACTATGTAACACACCTGCGAATTTTCAAAGATGCGTAATTTCTATTTTCTCTGGCATGATTGATGAGATAATGGAAGCTGGGATAAAAGTGGACAAAGCTAAGATCGACGTCATGACCAGACTCACACCACCGAGATCTGTCAAGGAAATAAGGAGTTTTCTCGGGCATGCTTGTTTCTACAGAAGGTTTATCAAGGATTTATATAGCATTGCCAGACCACTCATTCTGTGCAAAGATATAGAGTTTCTCTTTGATGAAGAGTGCATGACAGCTTTCTGAAGATGAAAGAAGCCTTGACAAGTGCTCCGATAGTGCAGCCACCAGACTGGGATATCCCTTTTGAGGTGATGTGTAACGCAAGTGACTATGTTGAAGGAGCAGTCTTGGGACATATGAAAGATAAGAAGCTTAATGTGATCTATTAAGTCAGCAGAACGCTAGACGATGCACATACGAAGTATGCTACAACTGAAAAGGAGCTACTAGCGATTGTGTATGCATTTTAGAAGTTTCAAACATACCTAGTTGGCTCTAAAGTGATAGTACACACAGATCATGCTGCATTGAGGCACCTACTGGCTAAGAATGATACAAAACCGAGACTGTTGAGATGGATATTGCTCTTGTAAGAATTTCACCTTGAAATCAAAGACAATAAATAAATTGAAAATGGAGTTGCTGACCACTTGTATAGGATGAGTATTCCAGAAGTTCTGCCTATCAATGACTCGTTGCCTGAAGAGCAGATTCATACAATTCAAATGCTTCAGATTGTAGACAACGAGTTGGACAGCCTTTTGGAGACTAACGCAGTCGAGCTGAGTCATCCATGGTATGCAGATTGTAAATTATCTGTACTGTAGAATTTCACCTCCAGAACTTCAAGGTTACAACAAGAAGAAGTTTTTCAGAGATGTTCAACAGTACTACTGGGTAAAGCCATACCTCTACAAGCAGTGCAAGGACCACCTATTTCGAAGATATATTCCAGAGGATGAAGTAGCAGGAATCTTGACACACTGTCATGGTTCTGAATATGGTGGACATTTTGCTACTTTCAAGACTGTCTAGAAGATACTGCAAGCTGGTTTCCGGTGGCATACAATGTTTAAACATGCTCATGAATACATTACTAGATGTGATGCATGTCAGTGAAAAGGCAGCATGAGCAGGAGAAATGAGATGCCACAGAATCTCATCCTTGAGGTTGAGATATTTGATGTTTGGGAAATTGACTTCATGGGACCATTCCCATCTTCCTACAACAACAAATACATCCTATTGGCAGTCGACTATGTCTCTAAGTGGGTGAAATCTGTTGCCAGTCCGACTAATGATGCGAAAGTGGTCATCAAGCTGTTCAAGAGCACCATCTTTCCTAGATTCAGAGTCCCAAGGGTTGTGATCAGTGATGGAGGAAGCCACTTCATCAACAAAGTTTTTGAAAACTTACTAAAGAAGAATGGAGTCAAACATAAAGTGGCTACACCTTATCATCCTCAGACATCGGGACAAGTTGAAGTCTCGAATAGGCAGATTAAAGAGATCCTTGAGAAGACAGTCGGTAAATCCATGAAGGATTGGGCAGCTAAGCTTGATGATGCTCTATGGGCATACATAACTGCCTACAAGATCCCCATTGGTACTACTCCATTCAATTTGTTGTATGGAAAAAGCTGTCATCTCCCGGTAGAGCTAGAATACAAAGAGTTATGGGCTACGAAGTTGTTTAACTTTAATATCAAGACAGCTTTGGAAAAACGCCTGATTGATCTGAAAGAACTTAAGGAGACAAGGCAAACAGCGTACTAGAGCTCAAAAATCTATAAAGAGAATACCAAAACCTTTCATGACAGAAGAATTCTGAGAGAAGATTTCAAGGAAGGGGACCAAGTCCTACTTTTCAATTCCAGACTGAAACTCTTTTCGGGAAAGCTAAAATCAAGATGGTCTGGACCATTTACTATATAAGAAGTCAAACCTTATGGAACAGTAGTACTTTGGAACAAGTCTAGGGGAGAGATCACTGTCAATGGGTAAAAATGCAAACCATACTTGGCAACCGAAGACAAGAGCGAGAAACTCCAAGTTTTTCTCTCGGAACCTTTCACCGCATAAGCACAAATCTCATGTCGTCAAGCTTAATGACGTTAAACAAGCGCTTTTGGGAGGCAACCCACGTATTTTACTTTACATATTTTTCTTTTGGTTATTTAGAATTTTAGTTGTATTAATTTAGTTTTGATTTTTGTAGGTTTTATAGAACGTGAGGGAGATCAATCGATCCTAAACCAACGATCGATCGATTGTTTATACAACGGTTTAACGGCAATTTCCCAGATCGATCAAAGAAACCCGGATCAATCAATCAAACAAGAAGAAAATATGTCCGGGGAAAAGGATCGATCGGTCTCATTTCGACCGATCGATTATATAAACAATGGGAATGCCGTGAATAGACAGGACCGATCTGCACAATCAAGATCAATCTATCGATCAGTCAATCAAGAATAACCCGTGAACATTTTGGATCGATCGATCCTAACTACGACCGATCGATCGCTTTCTCAGGTAAGTGAACTGGTTTATGTTTTACTCAAATCAAACCGGAAAAACATGGTTTTAAACCCGAATTTTGACCATAACAAATCAAACACAACATTTTTCATACCTTCCTTCTCTCTCTCGCGAAGAACACACACCCAATAACCTATAAATTTTATTTAACACAACTTCTTCAATTGTTAACGGTTTTGAGCGATTATTAGGTCTAATCCGATTAGTTTTTCAAGTTCTACATGTTTATACAATTATCGCATTCGATCTGCAAATGTAGGACTCTCAATCTCGTCTTTTATAATTCAGCCCTAATGTAGAAAAATTGAAAAAATCTTGAATTTTAGGGTGTTTTAGGAGAAATGAATGTTAATTTGAGGTTTGTTAGGTTGTTTGGAACATAATTCGTGTGTAGTTTAGGAAATTTTGCTCACATTGACGAAACATGCGATTTATGTTCTTCATTTGATTCGCAATCGATCAATCCACTTAGGGATTGATCGATCAATTATATGTGGAATAGTTGGTCGTTGATATCCGTAAGAAATTGGGATCGATCGATTGAATTTCGATCGATCGATCGATTAAGCACACAAAACCATAAAAATCTAGGATCGATCGATCCTGTTTTTGACCGATCGATCGTTAAACTATCTGGATTAATTAATCTTTGATTTGTTTTTATACTTTGCAGACATGGCAATAGGAAATTAGACACGAAGGAGACGGGGAAAGTCCACATCACCCTCTACATCTCGATGGAAGAACCTGAGGAGCCGGAAACCACGTCCTTTCCTTGGCCTAGACCAGACAACACGCCCTTCTCCCCTCATGACGACCGTACTGGAGGACTTAGATAGTCCTGCGAGCCACAATGAAGAAGATACAGCGAGACGGGTTACCAGAACTATAGATATGGAGACCCGTGGACACACCATCATTGCACCTTCTACAACGAGTTGCTGAGGATAGAGATGGCGCCTACCCGATTTGTTTGCGAGCAGACACTCGAGCAGATGGGAATCCGAATAGAGGTCCGCACTATGCTACGGAGTCTGGGTCTTGATACAATTGCTTACAAGCCATATCCGCTATATCTGGAGCTAGCTCGCCAGTTCCTTGTCTCCGCCGAGCTCAAATACCAGGACGAGGCTATTCCCGCAGGCAGCAAGGTGACGCTATTGTATTTCTCCAGTGGCGTCCTGTATGAGATCTCCCTCCGTGAGCTCTGTGACATATACGGATTTGACAAGTCCGAGGAGGTCTGCAGATGGCCTTTGGATTTCCCACAGGACGTAGAACTGTGGAATCTAATAGGTCCGAGAGCTTACGAGTCGCGAGAAGCTAAGCTGACACATATCTGGAATCCCGTCATTCGGGTGGTAGCGAAGATCATTGGCAACATCCTGTTTGCCAAGGAGGAGTCCGGCGAAGTACGGAAGGAAGAGCTGATGTTGCTCCATTTTAGACTCCCATCTTCCATGCATACCGTCTACACCAAACCGTCACCTACTATGATGCGCACTGACAGTGGTATCCTCAAGCCGGGTTATATCTACCAGTTCCATGCACGCGGAGTCACCCAGTTCTGCAAGCTCCCTCTCCGTGACTTCACTGCCCTCACCTCTAGGGCCAATCTGGAGTTCATCATTCCTCCGGAGCACTTATATCAGCCTAGCACTGGGTCTCGACGACGGGGCAGCTCATCCAGGGCATCTACATCTCAGCCCCACCAGGAGGACGACAGCTTCCTTGATTACTATCCACAGCAGATCCAGGAGCCTTATGGGGATGCATATGCTCTTTCTCGGCATACGGGAGAGTATGAACTTCCACCATATTCCTCAGATGACACCGATGCTGAGTTCCGAGACTGGGTAGTAGAGTCTCACAAGAGATCACACTCGATGATGCGACGGATGTGGGAAGCTATAGCTAGAACTAGATGCCCACAACCACCTTCTTGCTTCAGGGGACAACGGACTAGGGAGACAGGTGAGCCTTCTGGAGCCGCAAACGATATTCCTGATGTTGTTGGACAATCTAATAATGTTTTTCTTATCTATTATCGTTTTCTCTGCAAATTATGTTATGTCTGAGTAGATCTTTAGATTCAGCAATGGATAGGATAAATGACTAGGAGAATTAAGATCCTGTGATGACATTTAGGTCTGGAATTGTGTAATCCATCACTCTTAGATACACTTAATGCTAGGGTGATCTCAGGAGAGTCAATTTAGGGTTTATAGAATTTACCCCTTGGAAAAGGGATAGTGAATTCATCGGATAGTCTAACTAGTGAGTCTTATGACCCTAGCCTGTGGAAGTAGTTTTTAGGACATTTGATGAAAATTGAGATAGATGTTAAAGCATGTTTAGTTTTAGGGTTTGCAATGGAAATTGATCAAATCTAGTTCTAAGCATAGCGGTTTCTACATGGGAATGTATTAATCTATTTATAATCTTATTGTCTGGAAATATAAATTATACATTCGTGATTCATAGTCTTATCTTGATCTTGCCCTTAGTCATTCTAATGCCTAATCCATGGTTGAATTGCTTCTTTTATTAATTCATTCCTAGTTTAATTCAATTGCTACTTTATTTACTTTGCTATTAATTATTTTTACTTTCTATCAGTTCTAATATAACCAATTTGAAATCTTTTAGCTTAGATAAAAAATTCTCATAATCTATTGAGTTATAAGCCTTTCCTGAGGATCTATCCCGTTTATACTACAAAAGGCATAAACTGTGCACCTGCAGTCACTAATTCGGGTAAACTCTTGAGGATACTTTTTAGTATTCTCAGGTGAAACTCGTGGAGACAAATAAATCTCTATCAAGCCCAAAGACTCAACCTTGGATTTGCTAGTTCACGAACATGAAGTGTGACGGAGCCCGAACACCTCAGCAAGTGAACAATCACGGAAATGATAATGATAACATACATAACATAGCAAACCTTAAAAGATCAGAAGGGGATGAAGACCATGCGCCAAATGTGGAGGATCAGACCGACGATGAAACCGAAGTCGAGGACCAGGTGCCATTAGCGGAGTTTGAGAAAGTCCACCGCAAGCTGAAAGAGTTAAAGTCAAAATTCCATCAGGCACTATCTCGGCTCTGGAGAATGAAAGAGTAATCAAAGAGACAAGGTACACACTATTCACCCTGCGTATCGCGAGCCTCCGAATAACAAAAATCCCAAAAATGAAATTACCAACGTATGGTAAAAAAGGAGAACCAAAGAACCGTTTGGTGTCCTTTTAAATAGCACTGGGTTGAATTGAACTAGAATAAAACTAAGCGGATGCTGATTACTGCAAACTTTTTCTCCAAAAATATGTCTAGGTCGGCCCCGCTATCGTTCACCCAGCTCAAACCTGAGATGATTAATATTTTTGATGAACCCACAACCACTTTTCTAAAACAATATTAAATGTTTATAGAAAATAGGAACTCCGATGCCAACATTTAGAATTTTACCCAAGGGCCAAACGAACCACTCTGGAGGTATATAAGCAAATTCAAGGACATGATGTCAAAAATTACCATTGTATCCTAAGATGATGCTATATCAACATTAAAAATGATATATGGCATAAATTAAGGTTTCATGAAGATCTAATCGTTAATCATCCAACGACCATCCAAGATGCTCTCTTCCAAGCTGGTAATTGGATGGAGGCAGAAGAAGAAAAACTTAGCTTTGCAAATAAATATCGTTTGGAAAAGTTAAACATTGAAAATCTTCCCCCTCCAAGAATTTTGAACCAAAAGATAGCAGGGACCCAAAGAGGTTTGGCCCCAGCTTACACAAAAATAACGCTGGAAGATCATCGCCAAGTTGAGGAAAATTCACTCCTATGTCTCCAACAACGTGTGTGCGTGACGAGAAGGCATATTAAGATATTCATAGAGTGAACAAGAATGCTATGAAGGATTGTATTGTACTAAAAACACATAGCCGAACAATGGGCCTTAAGGGACCTCGCTAATTCTAGTGTTGAGGAGCTTCCTAAGGCTTACCACGAAGAGAAAACCTGAACGGAAAATCACATAGAAAGAGAAGATTCACAGCCAACAAGAAAAAACTAAGGATATTTGATGTAAAATCGTCAAAATTTCTAGAGAATAAAATTAATGTAATCATGAATGGATCAAAACTGTGTCAAGAATATAGTAATAAAGAAGCATATATGAGCTGTTTTGGGAAAAAAAATATAACCAGCAAACCGAAAGTGTTTGACGTAGTTGTATCCTTTGATGAACAAGAAGCCTATTACCTCGTAAAACCACACGACAATGCATTAATCATAATCCTCGACATTGCTAATGTTGAAGTATCAAGAATTGATACGAGGAGCTCTATGGACCTTATCTTCCATAAAAGGTTTGTGGGAATACGTAGTGCTGACATCATAAGAACACCTGCCCCATTGATAGCATTTAAAAAAGATAAAGTTATGTCTCTCGTCACGAATAAACTACATGTTTTAGCGGCAGAAGTTCCCCAGATTATGTACTTAATTGTGTTTGATAGGTTCATTGCGTAAAATATAATCCTAGGAGTTCCATGTTCTACCAAATGAAGGTGGTTCCCTCAACATATCACTAGTGTGTTAAATTACCAACTTTCCAAGGAGTTGGAACCATTTAGGGGGATCAAGAAGTGTATGTGTCTTGTTACTTAAATAGCTGATGATGACATTGGCTCTTCTAAAACACCAACTAAACCAGAGAGAGTGGAGATCATTCTTCAGATACCAAGTGGACCCATAACTCGCCAGAGGGCTAGAGACATTTTGCACAAGTTCAACCACTTAGTAGAATTTATGCTCGAGCAAGGATCATCCAACCCTTGTCCATCCTCATCAGCCGACCACAAAAGCTAGGGAGAGGATCCATTTTCAAGCATTTCATGTGAGTTTCTCCAGTGTCAGACATTATTTTCTGGTTTCTTTACTATCACCATAGAGTAAAGACACACAAAAACATGATAGGGAATTGTACTCTTTTTCTTACATTCAGTTTTTTTCCAATGGGTTTTTCGAATGGGGTTTTAACGAGGCAAAACCTCTAATGTGAAAATCAGGGCATGTTCTACGATAATCATCCTTTACAAGCCCCTGAAATAAATAGAAGATGAGAACTCTCTAATGAAGACAAGCTCCAGCAGTTTTCTTTACTTAGAATAATTTTTTGTTTTTAAGTTTTAAACTGCTTGTTATTTTTGTATAAGTTTTGAACTTCTTGCTGTTTTTTTAGAACTACTTTTTGTTTATTTTTAAGGCTATGGTAGTTAAAACCTTAGCCTCCCCCTGGAATGACAGACACAATTTTTTCAATCAATTAACCAGACTTAAGTCGTTTTCCTTAGTCTCTTAGCAATCGATCTCTTCTTGTCTTGATCCAGCTTCAAGGCGTGAAGAACCTTGGTGTATCACGAGTCCATTAATCCCTCGTGTGGTCCAAATCGCTTCTCCTTCGTGTTTAACCAGGAGAGGTTCTCCCTTGTTTGCACAAACACCATTCTGTCGGGTCTACATCCTCTCCTGAAAACCAGAGCTTGTATCATATTTGGTAACATAGGTGAAGATTCTGCCTTCTCAGAGAGTGTTGAAACCTATCTCTTTCAATTTCCTTGCTACAATTTCTATTCAAATCAAAAATAAATAAAAAACTATTAGAATCATAGAGTCTACAGAATTGAGAGTTTAAGGTTTGTTCTGGTTTAGAGAATTGATTGTTGTTAGGACTGAGTCTTGAGTCACTGGTTAATACTTTAAGTTGATAGAATCCTAGAGTCTTCAGAAAAATCTAGAGGAAAAAGGCACATATTTTCGTATTTTCAGTTTGGTTTTAGTTTTCTGTAGTAACAGGAAGGTTATAGTTGAGAAGATCAGGAACGATCGATCCCCTTTGGATCGATCGATCCACATCTGCTAGCGGCTACATGATAGACCAGACTCCAATTACTGAAAACCCTAGGCGAGGAGGATCAAGAACGATTGATATTTTTTGGATCGACCGATCTACATTGTCAAACAACTATAAGATCGACTGACCGACAAATCCCAAATCGACCGATCGTCCAACAGATCGACCGATCACATGTTATATCGACCAATCGCCCAATCGCCCAATCAGATCAACCGATCGACTATCAGATCAATCCCCCCATTCAGAACAACCATTTGCGAAAAGGGGATTCCAAGAAAATGAAGGTATAAAATTAAAACCTCCATACGGGGAAAGAATAAACTGCAGCCCTTAAAGTAAATCTCATAAGAGCAATAATAACCCTCCCAAATCGTCTCTGGGGATTCTTCGAGTCCAGGGAGGACATAGTCAATCTCTATTGGGATTCAGCAACTGCTTTTAAATGAGAAAGAGATTGAGAGTTCGAGTGTGTAGGAAAATAAGGACTGACTCTGTCTCCAGGTTGGGTGCATTGAACAGTACCCTATGATATAATGGTCCCCTTGCTTTACGGTGAACTGTCACATTTGACATCAAACACAGAATTGTTGGCTTCAGGAATTAAAGTAGACATGATAGATACAAAAGTAGGGAAATCGGAGAGATGGACAAAGAGCTTTTCCGATAATCTTTTTTGTCGCCCTGGTGGAAAAGAAAAAAAAATATGAACTTTTGAAAAGAATAGAACGAAAATAGAAGAAGGAAAGTGAAAAGACCACTGTTAAACTGAAACCATGCAACCGCCTTAGAAAGAGTGAGAAGTGGGACAGTTTCCCCTTTTTTTACAACACAATTCATAAACGTAAAACTATGGTGGTCTGGCCAGCCACACCAATGGCGTCGAGCTAAAATGCACTATCACTGTTGGAAGCCGCCGTGCACTCCGTGCAAGATTGTTTGCTCTTGTGTTCCTTCCACGTGAGATGAGTAATATTTCAATATGTTGGAAACCCCCTACAGCTGCAAAATTCCTTCAATTGAACTGAAAATGATGGTCATTCTTTCGGTGAAGACACCATATGGACCACATGGGTGAAAGAATGTAAGATTGAAAGAATATGAATCATAAATTCGCTAGAATGAGAGAAAAAGATTGAGAAAGATTAGAGAGAATTAAGAGAATTGAGATAATTAGATTTTTATTAGAAAGTGAGAATAAGTTTTCTTAGATTACAAGTGAGGAGAAAGAGACATATTTATACTAACTTAATCTAGGCCTGATTGGATACAAGAATAGACTAATATATGTTTCGATACAAGGATAGCTTAACTTAAGAGACAAACACTCTCCTTCTCCTTTAAACCTAGGCGCCAAGATGCATATGATTCTCCTTTTCTCTTCTTCATTTCAACACTCCCCTCAAGCTTAAGTCATGAAAAATGGCTAAGCTTGGATCATGAAGTATTACCTCATTAAAAACCTAAAGAATAAAAACTCATTGGGACAAAACCTTTTCTAGGAAAAGAGTATAACACTCTATGATCAGAATCAGTGTTGTGGAAGAGAAGTAAGTCCAAGCCTTGGATATATGGACTCGCCAACCTTAGAAGTAGTAGCTTTAGTGAATACATCAGCTAGTTGATCTGAGCTCTTAGTGTAGCAAGGTAGTATAACTCCTTTCCCAATAACTTCTCTTACTTTATGGCAATCAACCTCAATATGCTTGGTTCTCTCATGAAACACAAAGTTTGAAGCTATGTGTATTGCTGCTTAATTGTCACAATGCACTGTAATTGGCGCCTCAGTGGTTACTCCAAGATCTAGTAATAGTTGCTTCAACCAGATGCATTCAGTGGTAAGCTTCCTCATTGCTCTATACTCAGCTTCAACACTTGAGCATGAAACAACTTTATGCTTCTTAGTCTTCCAAGTGACCAAGTTCCCACCTATAAATGTGCAATAACCGGTTGTGGACCTCCTGTCCTTTCTATCACCTGCCCAATCTGCATCACAATAGCCAACTACGTTTGTGTTTTCATTATTGCCCATCCATATACATTGATCATGTGTTCCTTTCAAGTATCTCAAAATCCTATGAATCATTTCCCAATGCCTTCTTTTTGGGTCTTGCATATGCTGGGACACTTGATTAACTGCAAAACACAAATCAGGTCTAGTGATGGTTAAATATATTAGTTTACCAACTACCTTTTTATACAGATTTGATTCTTTAAACTCGCCATCTTCAAGCTCCTCATGAGGTTCTACTTTGTAACCTTCTTCCAATGGGGTTTTTGGTTTAGATTCTAGCATTCCTATAGAGGTTAGTAAGTCCAATACGTACTTTATTTGTGAAAGAAATAGACCTTCATCTACATACTTCAATTCCTAAGAAGTATTTTAGTTCTTCTAGTTCTTTAATATCAAACACACCCTTTAAATACTCTTCAGTATATGAAATTCCTACTTTATCACTTCTAGATATGATTCAACATATATGAGAATAACAATGATTCCATCCTTACTATGAAATATAAAGAGAGTCTGTTCTACTTCTGACATTTTGAAGCCTCTGTCCCTTAAGGTCACATTCAGCTTATGGTACCAAGCTCTAGGGGATTTTTTTAAGCCATATATAGCATTTCTTTGCCTCAGTGTATTGCCTCCACCAACTTGATCTTCTAGACCTGGTGGTGGTGTCATGTACACCTCCTCTTCTAGCTCACTTTCTAAGAATGCATTCTTAACATCCATTTGCCATAATTTTTAATCAAGGTTAGTAGCAAGAGATAAAACAACATTAACAGAGTGTAATTTAGCTACAGGAGCAAAATTTTCTCGATAGTCTTCACCATAAGTTTGAGTAAATCGTCTAGCCACCAACCTAGTTTTGTATCTTTCTGTCTCACCATTGCCTTTATACTTAATGGTGAATATCCATTTAGAATTGACAGTCTTTTTCCCTTTTGGTAAAGTGGTTGGCACATAGGTTTGGTTCTTTTCCATAGCTTGTCTTTCAGCTTGAATAGCTTCTCTCCACTCTTTTATTTACATTGCTTCTTTATAGCTCCTTGGAATATGCTCTTTATCAAGACTAGAGTAAATGCAATATGAGACTCAGGTATATGAACTAAATTACATACTCCATGATCATGGTGAACTACTGAATTGTTGTTGAAGTAAAAATTGGGAGGAAATCTATGCATTGTGCTCCTTCGAAGAACCACAGCCGACTCTCCTTGAGTTGTATTATCATCTTCTTCTAATGATTGTACAATGTTAGGTTGAATATCTCTTTGCCTTTTTGAAGCTGAGACTAGAATTTCTCCTTCTGAATCATCTTGATCATGTTTAAATTCTTGGCCCCCCCCTCATGATCCAGAGAAGATGCTTGGCCCGGTTCATGCCGTGATGAGGTTGGAGAGCGGCCCGGTTCATGCCGCACCCAGGTCGGAACTGGGGCCGGTACGTCCCACACCTCTGGTCCTAGACTTATTGGAACTGGAGGCCGGATTGATATTGGTGCTGGAGCCGGTTGTACAGCTGGCAAGAACATGTGTTGGACTGGTGGAGAGCGCCGTGTGGTTGGAGAGGATGGATGTTCCTTTGTGATTCCAAAGCCTTCTAGTAGTCTTCTTAGGTTCTCAGCTTGGTCAAAAGTGTTGGAAAAGATATCTTTGAACTGATCCCAAGTTCTTTCTTCATAGAAGCCTTTGGTTTCATTGATTTTGACATCTCTAGAAACCAGGACTTTTCTAGTCTCTGGATTGTAGCATTTATAACCTTTTTGTGTTGTGTTGATGATTAACCAATAAACATTGCCTTGGTACTCTTTGCTTCTAACTTGTTCTTTTGTTCACCTGATACTAAGACAAAACAAACACACTCAAATACTCTTAGATGTTCAAGACTATGATTTGTTTGATTTAGTACCTCAAATGGAGACACGTCACTTAGGACTTTAGTTGGAGTCCTATTGATTAGATAGCATGCTGCCATGAGTGCATCTCCCCAAAAACGCATGGGAACCTTCATGTGGAACATCATGGATCTTACTACCTCCATCAAATGTCTTTTCTTTCTTTCAGTTACTCCATTTTGTTGAGGAGTGTAAGGACAACTTGTTTAATGTGTGTGATTCCTTACTTTTGGAGATGTTCTTGAAACTTGTGGCTAGTGTATTCACAACTATTATCTGACCTGAAACACTTTATCTTGGCATTTTATTGATTAATCACATAAGTTTGAAAATTTATAAAAGCTTCTAACACCCTATCTTTAGATTTAATTAAGGTAACCCAAGTATACTTAGATTTTTCATCAATAAAAGTAACAAAGTACTCGTGGCTTTCCCTATATAAGACATGTGAAGTCCAAAAATTTGAGTGAACTAGATCAAAACAATGCTCATAAATGTGTATAGATTTTTCAAAAACAGTTTTACAATGTTTCCCTAAAATGCAAGCTTCACACAATTCATTTTCAAATTTCATGCTAGGAATTAACAATTCTAAAGCTCTAACATGTGGATGTCCTAATCTATGATGCCATAGATCAGCTTTCACACTATTATCAATACTAGCTAGACACGATTTTGATTCATCTTTCACAAGAAGGTCTTCAAGTACATATAGGTCATTCCTAGTGGTTCCTTTTCCAAGAACTCTTCTAGTTTCAATATCCTGAGCAGATGTTTTACCAAATCAGTATAGCTAGAGTTCAGAGTCATAAGTAACTCAAATACCTTGTCTTGCTCTCTTCTTTCATTGAGAATAATAGGATCAATGGTGGCTGGTCTGAGCATATCTAGTTCAGCCCATAGTGCTCTAAATGTTCCAAAATGTTTTGTGAACTCTAATTATTGTCTGAGTTCATTTAAGGATCTTTTAACTTCAAAAATACTCATTAAGATGGATGTGTTTCCATAGACATTCTTAAGTGTCTCCCACAAATCCTTAGGATTTTCACAATATGAGTAAGCTTCTAAGAGAGATCTCTCAATTGAGTTTTGTAAGATAGAGAGTACCATTTGGTCTTTTTAAAACCATTTACTCCAAACCTCTGCATCATATTGATCCTCCTAAGCCGCTCCTTTAATGGCAATTAGCGCCTGATTCTCCAAGACATGAGACCATAATCCTCTATTACATATGGTGGTCTTCATAGTTTTTGCCCAAAGGATGACTGGAGCAACTATTTGTTTAGAAAAATCCATGATTTTAAGATTTGTTTTAAAATGGATGCACATCAATCAATAACCACCACCTATTTAATCTTGCGGCCGCACACACACACACACAACCGTAACTCTGTTGCACCAACCAACTCCTAACCATTTGCAACCACTTGCAACCGCCTAACTGATCTTGGCCACTTGCACCAACTAACTCCTAACCACTTTTAAAACAATTTAACCACCTTTTAACAGATAAAAAAGACTGTTGTAGGCAGTTAATAACCTGTTTTAAAGATGAATAACCAGATTAACCTCCTTGAACCAGAATCCATAAAGTTAGAATTTGGCCAATTATCAAGAAAATAAATCTTCAAGACTAAAACTTGTCAGATTGCAATGAAACTTCCTGAAACCCTCCACAAGACTCTTATCTAACTTCTTAGATTCCAAGAATTGAAGAAAATAGGAAGAGATAAGATTTTTATCACCAAAAACTTCAAAGGGGTTGATATTGGACATGTTTAAGAAGATTGATCAAGAAAGTTCCAAAAATTATTTAGGGTCAGTGAGGACCTCCTGAAACATCATATAGACTCATTATACTTGATGTTATGCTTTGGAATTTCTCAATTTGATGAAGAATCAAGCAAGTTATGCTGGTTGCAATGGCAGAGATTCTCGATGAAAGCGATCGCGACTACACTTGAAAGAACTTTGATCTTCAAATGGGATGAAACTTGTGCATGGATGATCAGAATCTCTAGTCTGATGATCCTTTTACTAAAATATTTAAGAAATTCGTCAGATTTGAGGAGGAAATGTCACGATCTTCTCGATGGATGTGATTGAGAAGGGGTTTGCAAGAATCGAAGATCAACTTGAGTTTTTTCAGATTTAGTAGAAAGAATTGATGTAACTCTGCTCTGATACCATGAAAGAATGTAAGATTGAAAGAATATGAATCATAAATTTGCTAGAATGAGAGAAAAAGATAGAGAAAGATTAAAGAGAATTGAGAGAATTAGATTTTTATTAGAAAGTGAGAATAAGCTTTCTTAGATTACAAGTGAGGAGGCGAAAAAGCTCGTAGTCCAGTGGTAATTGGGGGTGGGAGTCTCTCTACCTGGGTTCGAGTCTCCGGTAGCACTTTAGATGATGGGGACATGTAGTGCAGTTGGTAAGTCGTTACCTCTGAATTTTTCAATATCACTTCACAGTCAGGGTTCGATCTCTGCACCTTACCCATAATAGATCACTTACCTGTATGAATGTGGTATAACCACTGGGATAAGTGTTAAAAAAAAGATTACAAGTGAGGAGAGAGAGACTTATTTATACTAACTTAGTCTAGGCCTCTTTGGCTACAAGAATAGACTAATACATGTTTGGATACAAAGATAGTCTAACTTAAGAGACAAACACTCTCCTTCTTCTTTAAACCTAGGCGCCAAGATGTATATGATTCTCCTTGTCTCTTCTTCATTTCAACAATGGGAACAGTCAGCGGCGACTACGACTTCTAATCTATGAATCGCAGTATTACATTCTATCCCCCAAATAAATGACTCTAATTCAGCGTGTAAAGGAGAGAAGCTAAGTCGTATATTTCGAACGCAAATCAATGTGTGTTTCGTCTCATTCTTATTGCAGACCCATCTTGTTCTATGAATTTATCTGATTTTTTTTCAGGATCCATCCATCTTTAATATTTGTGTTTTCCGTTTAATTAATCAAAAATATGGTACAATCAGAATTTTATTAAAAAATGTGTCATAAGCAATTAGAATTATTACTCCAAGAATGGAGAGATGTGATGATGGACGGAGAGATCAGGAAATGGGCAGAGCAAGCGGAAGAAACCGAGGCGGAGAGAGTTCCCAGAAAAAAAAGGAGAGGTCGTGAGTTAAAGATGTGAAGCTTCTTAGAATATGCAATCGAAAAAAGTTACACCATTTTTACAAAATCAAAACGGTCACACTGAAATAGAATAATTATATTAATAAGGCCAATAAAATGTAAATAATGATATAAATAATAAATTTTATGGACCAAGAAGGAGGATAGAAAACCTACATTCCAGTATATACAATTTGGCCTGTCTTCTGTTTATCTGCTTGTTTTTCAATACACATTTACTTTCTATTTTCTTCTTAAACTTCCGGTTCATATAAACACTTGAATATGGAGATCCAATAAACAAATCATATATTAAATATACCTCCTAAACTTCTTTCATTATAACCCTAAATTATAACCCGTATACACGAAAAATCTAAATTCATAATTTCAAGATATATAAAATATTATCTTTTCTTCATCAATTTGTACAGATTTGGTATATTAAATGACATAATAATAACATAAATCTTTTTTGTAAAAAGAAAATTACTCTTATAATTTTTGATTAATTGATGATAACTATCCAATTTTGGATATCATGTATGTTTACTGTACATTTTTTTTACCATTCATAATCTCTAACAGCTTGTCATTAAATACATGTGTGGATATCATAAAAATTAACTGTACATCTTTTTCTTAATTTATCTTGACTCTGTATAAGTCTACGATGTTAACAGCCTAAGAGAACGACATGATAAAACCCTGCTTTTTTTTCCGGGAGGTTCTAGGAAAGAGTCTCGTGTGGAGCCATTTTAAATACAAAAGGAAGATATTTATTAATTATATATTTGAGGTTAATAAGGTGGTCATAATGAAGCTAATATATATTATACGTAACAAACCATTTTACCCCAACGAGAAGAAATTACAAAAAATACAATATATATGTATATATTGATTATTAATGCAAAAAGTTAACTATCAATTTTTATAAATAAGAAATTTAAAAAAAAAACACATTTTCCATGAACGGAAGAACACAGATTCAATGGGATATCTGCATAACACAGTTTATTTAGTTATTTCTTTGAGACACAAAAAGGAAATGAGTTTAGAATCAAGCTTGAAAGAAGTAATAGATGAAAGAAATATAAAATATTTGAATGCCAAAAAAGTGTTTAGAGTTAGTTATTAGTCTTTTACTTCCCTTGGCTTGTCCGATTTAGTCCGAAGTTAAGTTTTCATTTTGAACTAATCTTGAGGTTGACTCCTTCCTTCGAGTGAGTTCGCGGATTAACCTAGCTTAGCCATATCATATAATATGTTATTAACATAGGCTTTACCAGCAAAAATATTTAAAAGGCAAAAACAAATCTTATTCTCTAACATTATAAATAAAGAGTCTTACAAAAACCCATCTTAATTAAAAAGAAAAAAATGCATAAATCAAGTTACGAAGTTCCTAAGATCAAAATGACATAAACAATAACTGAAAGATTCACAAAAATCTCAAAACTCGGTACCTAGACAACTACTCCTGCACTCAGGAACTCACTTGAAAAAAAAAGAAGAGTAACTATTTCAACAAATACTCAGTGAGTGAAGCTGTAAGAACCCCCCACATCATCCATTAACAATCACTACGCCTCACAATACAAAACAATGACAAACAATAAAGATGTGGGAAATTCCCCCACGTCAGTGTCTCAACATGAACTGCGCCCACTCAAATCGGTGTCTCTAACACAATCCACGCCCACTGTGGTTATAAGTAGCCACTTTAATATTCGTCCTCAAGACGCGATTGGGTTCACTGCTTGCCCCCTCTAACAACAAACCATGATGCACTCTGCTTGTAATGTCCCAACAATGAATAGTACAACATCAATGACCTTGTCTCCCTACTTGTATTAGCACACACAAGCCTTACAGTCAACCTATCTCTTATCCACAATGCACAAATGCCATTTCCTATGACACAATACAAAACCTGCAAACAAGCCTCAAACATCATATAACCAATTCATTTTAGCAACTCATAGATGTATCTAGGTGTCTCACACAGCCGCAACAAGTATGATAACTATATAAATATAAATATATGATATAGTAATAAGTATAAACAAAATATGTGTCTGCTTATAGATAATATGCATGTATGTAAAGAATATATATTTTTGAATCATCATTATCTTATACAAGTTTAATTTTTATACTCTTATATTAGTCTATTTAATAGTGTGTTATATATATACACACATCCATACACTCACTAAACTACAACACCTCATGGTTATGTGAAGAAAAAAAAACAAAGATTGTGTTGATATAGTGCCTTCCTAAAAACTTTCGGATATTCTAATAAATGGAGTAAACCACAAGTCTCATCGGGAAACCGGCAAATAAAAAACTGGAGAAGGGTTTCCTATTTCGTCGGTAAACAGCAAATTAAAAAGTTGAAGAAAAGCTTTCGTATTCCGGTAAGAAAACAGTCTACAGTATGATACGCTGTTGTATATATATATGGTTTGGCTCTTAAGCCAAAATGATTTATGTAATATATGGTTCCGCTCTCTATAAAAGTTTGATGTTTAAAACATTAATTGGATATATGAAAGTATTATATTAAAATACTTTGTATAAACTTTTCTGGGTTTCCTCCTTCGGTTATCAATTACTTGAGAATGATATACGATTACAAGATGACGAACAATCAAAGAACGAAAGAAGAAATAATTGCGAAAGAATGACACAGAAGATTTTATCCGGTGTTCGTCGAACTTCCGAATGTCGGTAAGTCAATTAGGTCACCGGGGCTCGCCGTAGCAAGCAATTCACTAAAGCTTTCTTAGCTCAATCCGAGCTCCGATCACAACCAGATCTAGATCGTTACAAACTCTATTTTCTTTCTCTCTCTTCTTCCTCTGTTTTTTATATTTCTTCGAACTCAACCTCTTTATAAACAGAGGTTAGGTTGAAAATGACAACAAGAATAAGTGTTTTTAGGACGAAGCAAACCGGTTAGATCGAAATACTTAATCTAAACCAAAGGTTAAAAAACAAACCCGATTAAACCGAGAAATAGCCTAGAGAACCAAGGAGTCGTTAAGTTTGAACGTTGATCACATAACGGATTTCTTCAAACTCCACCTTGTGACAAACTTCAAATCTTTTCGATCCTTGTAAACTTGAAACCTTGCTTCACTTTAGAAACGAAAAACCTTTGAGCAAGCTCGCTCACATTCCTTCCTGAGATCGTGCTCTCAGCTTTGGACCGATGTCCCCTAATTAAACCCACTTAGCTGTATTTGAGCTTAGCTCAGTGATTCTTTACTCGGAGAAACTGTAAAGCACTCCGAAACTTCCAGACTGGTAGAACCTTGGTTAACATATCTGCGGGATTATAGTCTGTAGAGATCTTCATTACTTGTATGTATCCTTCTTTAATCAAATCGCGGATGAAATGATATTTTACAGCCATGTGTTTTGTCCTCTCATGCAACACTGCATTCTTGGCTAGACATATCGCACTTTGAGAATCACAGTTCACTCTTACTGTCCCTTGCTTGAATCCGAGCTCATTCATGAAGCCCTTTAACCACATTGCTTCCTTGGAAGCTTCTGTCAAAACAATGTATTCCGATTCTGTAGTGGATAGAGTAACAACTTTCTGTAAATTTGATTTCCAACTGATGATGTTACCTCCAACCGTAAACACTAGGCCTGTGATAGATCTCCTGCGATCTACATCAGCAGCATAATCGGAGTCACAGAAGCCTTCGATTTCAAAGTCTCCTTCGTTCGTATAGCATAATTTGACATCAGTTGTATCTTTTATGTACCTCATGATCCATTTAACAGCCTGCCAATGATCCTTCAATGGTTTGCTCATGAATCTGCACACAATTCCAACTGCATAAGCTAGGTCCGGCCTTGTGCCGATCATCGCATACATCAAACTCCCTACAGCACTTTGTTATGGAATCACTTTCATCCTGTCCTTTTGCTCTGCAGCTTCCCTATCAGTAGCTGATCTTAGATGAAAGTGAGCTCAAGAGGGGTTTGGGTTCCCTTTGCGGTATCCATTCCAAAATTTCCCAACACCTTGAGCAAGTAATCTGATTGAGAGATCTTTAGTGTACCCTTTTCTCTATCTCTAATAATTTCCATTCCCAGTATCTTCTTCGCAGCTCCAAGATCTTTCATCTCAAACTCCGAACTTAAAATTTCTTTTAGATTCCTGACATGGTCCTTTCCCACTGATGCTATCAAGATGTCATCGACATACAGAAGCAGATAAATGTATGTTTCATCTAGCATCTTTTTGAAGTACACACATATATCATATTTGCTTCTTTCATATCCATTGTTTTCCATGAATTCATGAAACCGAGCATTCCACTGTCGAGGAGATTGTTTTAGACCGTAGAGAGATTTCTTGAGTAAGCATACCTTTCCTGGATGCTTCTTGTCAATGTATCCCTCAGGTTGCTCCATGTATATGGTTTCTTCTAAGTAACCGTGAAGAAAGGCAGTCTTCACGTCCATCTGCTCGAGCTTCATATCGTGATGAACGACTGCAGAGAGAAGAAACCTAATTGAGACATGTTTGGCCACGGGTGAGAAGATTTTTTGGTCGTCGACTCCCTCCTTCTGAGAATAGCCTTTGGCTACAAGACGAGCCTTATATCTGGGGGCTTCAACTCCACTAATTCCTGCTTTTCTTTTAAAGATCCATTTGCAGCCTATCGGTTTTTGTCCTTTAACAGGATCCACAAGGACCCATGTCTTGTTCTTTTTGAGGGATTCCATCTCTTCATCAGAGGCTCCCAACCATAGATCATAATCAGGGTCTTCCAGAGCTTCTTGAAAGTTTTGAGGTTCTGGTCTTCCCAATTCTTCTGAGAGTATGTAGGCATAGCCTGCAATATCCTCATCCTCGGGGTAGACTTGATAATCTTCAAGTCTGACAGGAGCTCAAATTTCTCTTCTACCTCTGTCTCTTGCTAAATTGTAGTCTGCCAGTTCATCTGAAGTTTCTAAGGTGTCTGTCTCCTCTTCTTGATCAGACTCACTTGGGTATGTGGTAGTAGTAGCTCCACCTTGATCGGGTTTATCAAATTTCCTGCACTTTCCTGAAACATCTAAACTTATAGATTTATTAGTTGTAATAAAATTTTCAGAGACATTGGTGTTAAGATCTTTGAAAAGAGTGTCTTGATATTCCTGCTTATGTTACACCTATTCTCATCCAACATCCAGACCCTATATCCTTTAGTTCCATCGGGGTATCCTGTGAAGATCGCTTTCTTAGCCCTTGGGTTTAGTTTGCCTTCATCTGAGTGAACATAGACAATACATCCAAACCGTCTTAGATGATCTAGATTCAGCATAACGGATGTCCATCTTTGTTCAGGGGTATCAAATTCTATGGCTGAGCAAGGAGACCTGTGATCAAATACACGGCAGTTGAAGCTGCTTCAGCCCAAAATTCTTTTCCAAGTCTGCTCTCACTGAGCATACTCCTTACCTTGTTCATTACAGATCGATTTAATCTCTCAGCTACCCCATTTTGTTGGGGTGTATAGGTGCACGTTCTGTGTATGACTATTCCTTCTTCTTTGCAGAAATTATCGAACCGTATATTGCAGAATTCCAATCCGTTATATGTTCTTAGCTTCTTGACCTTTCGTTCAGTCTGAACCTCTATCATTTTCTTCCATTCCACAAACTTCTCAAATGCCTCGCTTTTGTTTCTGATGAAGTATATCCAGGCTTTTCTTGACCAATCATCTATAAACGATACAAAATATTGACATTTGCCTAGGCTTTGAGGAACATTAGGAGACCCCCAGAGATCCGAATGAATGTAATCTAATTTGTCTTTGGTGATATGCTTTGCTTCCCCAAAGCTTAGCCTTTGAGTCTTTCCTAATATGCAGTCTTCACAGAAGATAAGGTCATCCAGCTTCTCTTTTTCGAGATAGCCCTTCTGGCCTAGTTCCTTTAGGACTTTCTGTCCAGCGTGTCCTAGTCTACTGTGCCAAAGTTTAGTGTATTCATTTCCTAAAGACTTTGTAGACTGTTCAGCAGATAGATTGCAGGCGTTTAAGATCCTGGCATGTCCCTGTAAAAAATATAGGGTCTCTCTGTTCTTGCGTTTACCTTTCATAATAACTGTGCAACCTTTGATTATTTTGAGTACTCCATTAGCTCCCTTGAACTCATAACCTTTCTCTTCTAAGGTCCCCAGAGATACCAAGTTTCTGCTTATATCAGGCATGTATCTTACATCATGCAGAACGAAAGTTGTTCCATCATCATTCTCGAATCTTATTGATCATATGCCTCGTACTTCGATGCTTGCATTGTTTGCCACCCTCACCTTTCCACCTTTAACTTCTTTTAATTCTGAAAATATGTCAATACGAGGTGTCATGTGAAAGGAGCAGCCCGAGTCCATTATCCACTCATCTTTCTCTGAATCTCCTTGGGTTAGATTAGCTTCACATGCTAACAATCCGGCAAGGTCTTGAGCATCATCTCTTGCTGCTGCAGCTTCTCCTCTTTCTGGATTGTGAGACTTGTTCTTGTTTCTATCAAGCCACCTATAACATTGTTTCTTGAAGTGTCCTTTTTTGCCACAGATCCAGCATATTTTCTTTCTCTCACTTGATTTTGATTTTGATCTGTTGTTATTTCTGTTCTTGCCCCCATTAAAGCTTTTATACTCTGATCTTCCCCGAGCAAAGTATCCCTCTGAACTCACCCTTGTGTTTGTACTGTTCTTGGTCTCCTTTTCTTTCGACCTAGCTGCACTAGCTACGTCGTCAAGTTTAAGTACATTCCTACTGTATTTAAGAGTTTCTTTTAGGTGATCATACCTTTGAGGTAAAACATTTAAAACCAACACAGCTTGCACTTCTTCAGGAATGATTATGCTTAGATGACTTAGCTCTCGGACTATCTTCAAGAAGTCGTCAGTGTTCTCATTTATTGATCGATGATCCTTCATCTTAAAGCCATAAAGTTCCAATTGTGCATGTACCCGGTTTGGAAGGGTCTTAGGCATATAAAGCGCTTCAAGCATGGCCCAAGTTTCCGCTGCAGTTTCGCACTCTTCGATTTTTCGAAGAACATGATCTCCTACGCTCAGAAAGATCGTGTTCTTGGCTCTGTCACATCTTTCTAGCCTCGCTTCCTCCTCAGCAGTCTTCTTCTTGATCCTTTCTGGATCCTTTTGTTCTTCCTCATCACTTGATTCAGATGATGGGACTTTTGGATTTAGAACATCTTTAAGACCTGATACGCTAAAGTAAGCATATATTCTTCTTTTCCACATCGAGAAGTCGCCATCGCCGTCGAACTTCTCAA
Source organism: Streptanthus diversifolius (assembly GCA_039880935.1). NCBI lineage: Eukaryota > Viridiplantae > Streptophyta > Magnoliopsida > Brassicales > Brassicaceae > Streptanthus > Streptanthus diversifolius. Next base: position 5,228,551 of record JAXGFM010000002.1, read on the forward strand.
TGTCGACTTTCGCATTCGCCATTTTTCTTTTGATTTTCCTTTTTCTTGGATTTGATACCAAATGGTAGAAACTTTTCTTGGTTTCCTCCTTCGTTTATCAATTACTTGAGAATGATATATGATTACAAGATGACGAACAATCAAAGAACGAAAGAAGAAATCATTGCAAAAGAATGACACAGAAGATTTTACCTGGTGTTCGTCGAACTTCCGAATGTCGGTAAGTCAATTAGGTCACCGGGGCTCGCCGTAGCAAGCAATTCACTAAAAATTTCTTAGCTCAATCCGAGCTCCGATCACAACCTGATCTAGATCGTTACAGACTCTATTTTCTTTCTCTCTCTTCTTCCTCTGTTTTTTATACTTCTTCGAACTCAACCTCTTTATAAAAAGAGGTTAGGTTAAAAACGACAACAAGAATAAGCGTTTTTAAGACGAAGCAAACCGGTTAGATCGAAATACTTAATCTAAACCAAAGGTTAAACAACAAACCCGATTAAACCGAGAAATAGCCTAGAAAACCAAGGAGTCGTTAAATTTGAACGTTGATCACATAACGGATTTCTTCATACTTGATACTTGATATGGGATTGGATAATGGATTGCAGATCGACTAATCTGTAGTTGGCTCATTGGGTCTTTCATGCCTCTACATCCCAATATGGCACTACGCAATTTAGTAGACAACTAAAACGGTATTAGCTTAAGTAGCTACGGCGGATTGTATTGATCCACAAGTCTAAATTTAGTTACCTTTTAGAATGGATAATTTACATTGGAACGTTCATATATATATATATATATATATATATATATATATATATATATAATATATATATATATATAGTTACCCTATATATATAGCTCATTATCCAAACCTAGAAAGAAATGTAAATCAAATGTTTGTCACTAAGTTAGGACATTGCATGTTTTAAATACTCAAAATAATCTAAGATAAAATACTAAACCATAAAAAGTAATTTATTCAGATTCTAAAGATCTATACGCCCAATTCAAAATCCTAAACCCTAACCAAAAGGATTATGAACCCTAAAGACTAAACTCTTAACTTGAAAACGATAGTTTTATTAATTTTAAAATAAATCAACTTTTTATTAATATAATAGATCAAAGTAACCTATTTTAAAAACTATTATTTTTATCATTTTTTAATTGTTTCATGATCAACTCTCCAAAAACAGAATAGTAAAGATTAAAAAAAATAGTAAAAGAAATTGAAAAATTATAATATATTGAATGGGAAACTAATAAGAAGAAGCCTTGACTAATTCAATGATAAGGTATGTGGCTTGAGAAAATCACTCACTGTCTAACGTAGAAATGACAAACAGCACACAATTATGGGCCCGCGCTCAATTTCCAGACAAAATATGCAATGACAAATAGTAATAAATAAAACTAAAGTCCAAACGCGTAAAACAATTTCCCTTTTCACTCAGAAAAACCAATCTCTACTTCAAAATATCTTGCAGCTATTTAAACTCATCATGAGCCCATAAAATTTCACTTTTATTAAAGAAGCAAATGTTCTGCAAGAGAAAACAAACATAAATGGAGGACGAGCTTCCCGTAGGATATCGTTTCTATCCGACGGAAATAGAGCTGATTTCATTCTACCTAAGAATCCAACTCGACGGAGGAAATGCCACCATTCACAGTCTCATACCCATCCTCGATGTGTTTAGCGTTGAGCCTACTGAGCTTCCAAGTACGTATACAATCATCATTAGCTATATTTATGATGTTTATGACAATAATGTGTCGTTGATTGTAAAGTTTTACTTTTTTTTGCGTTTCTTGAGTGAAATAATGCGATCATATCTAGATTGTATGCATGATGATATCTAGGTTTTGATTGCTTAAAGAATTGATTTTAAGAAATGTGAAGAAAACAAATAAGCATATAACCGATAACCGAAATCACATAAATTAAGGTCTAACGCCGAAGAGGTGTGTTCTGTATGGGTTGGTACTTATTTGTAGATCTTGCGGGAAAGAGACATCGAGGAGACGCAGAATGGCTTTTCTTCGTACCAAGACAAGAGCGGGAAGCTAGAGGAGGAAGACCGAGCAGGACCACTGGTTCAGGATACTGGAAAGCAACTGGTTCACCAGGGCCTGTGTTCTCGCACGATAATCGAGTGATTGGAGTGAAGAAGACTATGGTTTTCTACATCGGAAAAGCACCTACGGGGAGAAAGACGAAGTGGAAGATGAATGAGTATAAAGGAATTGACGAAGCAGCCCGTATATCTACCATCCCTAAGGTGCCTAACTACATTTAAAATGAGCACTTTTATCAAATTACTATTTGTGTAAAACCACTTTTTAAAAATACTATTTTGATGCTTGAACAAGTTTTTTTAATAATAATAATAATAATAATAATACAAACATGTGAAGTGTATAACTAACAAAATAAGCTTTACTAAAATTTTACAGCAGATAAAATATTAAACGAAGTACCTTTTGTTCTGTCCAAAACCCTTTCTAGAGAGGATTTTTATATATTTTTGTATATTTATATATATAATCCGGTCTTAACTTGTCATAGTGTTTTCAGAAGTGATACACTTAGCAAAAAAGGTGTGCGGTAGATTTTTTTAACATATATATGGTTTTTTTGTAGTAAATGAAATTACTACTTCTTAAAAACATACGTACATGAAATGATAAAAGCCAAAATTCATGCGTATAGACTTTTCTATTAATTATAATATTATATTCATATAATTTGTACCCTAAGGCCTAAGGTGCGTATCTAGTATCTAACATACTGTATACTTTACAAAAGAATTGTCGACTTTTCTTGATCAAAAAAGGTTTTAACATGATATTTTGATATTATTACATATAGTTGAGGAACGAATTCAGTGTCTGTCGAATCTACATAAAATCTGGAAGCTCCCGAGCTTTTGACAGACGCCCCACAGAAACTTATGAGATAGAGAGAAAATTTCCTAGCAATGGAATTGAGACATCATTTCGTGCTACAATATCAACTTCACAAGAAACTTCATATGCAGGAAGAGACCAAGTTGATTTGTTGATGAATGGTACTGCTACACAAAGCAACTCTGAGATGGTTGATGGGCTATCACAATTCCGAGGGAGAAAGCTTCCTTACAATGGAGTTAAAATAACATCATGTGCCACAGAATCAACCTCACCGGAAACTTCATATTCAGGAGGAGGGGACCAAGTTCAGTTGCCGGTTTCAGAGATGGTTGATGGGCTATCACAACCTTTTTGGGAGTGGGAACAACTAAATTGGTCTTGAACCTATTAAATTGCATCCCATTCTTACTCTACTCCTATTTAAATTCATACATTACTCTTAACCAATAGTAATTTAATAATAAATTCAGTTATTTTCCACTTCAACTTCTTGAACTTTATCACTCATTACTAAAATTGCATAGAAAAGCTCTAAAATCGTTTTTACTTTTTATGAATACGAAATCCTTTTTTTTGAGAAATAGGGAAAATATTATATATTCAAAATGATCAGAAACAATATTATTAAAAATCTACACTTTTTCATAAGACCATCCGTTTTTTATATATAAAAAGCTTCTCAAACTATTCGTAAATCATATTTAAGTTATTTTTTAAACATTTACTTAATATGAAAAATAGGGGTGTTAGATTTAAGTATTAGTGTTTTTTTGGTTTATTAAAATTCTCATATGATTTAATTTAGATTTAGTCATGTTAACCATTTTATGGTTGTGTCATAGTTGTTAAGATTCACCTTGTGGGTTTAGGTATTTTATTAATTTGATTTCAATAATAGAATACCACCATAAAGGGTGACCAAAATATTGAGGATCCGTTCTCCAATTTGACATCCGATTTGATGATATCCTATCTGATCCAGAAAATGGGATATCAAACATCTACGAATGCAAATAATATTTAAAAATCAGGATACCTAATCCAGATCCAAATTTACTATCATATATAAATAGAAATTAACAAATATTTTTTGTAATAACGGCGAGGAAATCGGGAATAACCCAGCTGATGTTTTTTGGCGTTCGAATTGTATTTTCACATATATACATATATAAATATTCATATGATCAGTACTGAAAAATTATCCTTTTAAATTTATTTTATTATTTTAGTAATTTAATAATATTATTTTAATAATTTCCAATGATTTTAGGTAGATCTAGATCAGATGCGAATACTTGTGTGTATTGACGAGATACCCTAAAATTTTAGAATATCGATCTATGATCATCCCTAATTTTCATAAATGCTTTTAATAATAAAATTCAGATTTTAAACTTAAGAAATGTTGGTTTGTTCGGTTTATTGTACTTAAAATATACTAAAGTTGTATAAAAAAGAATGAAATATTTATTGATCCAACCGTCTAAGCAACCAGATCTGGCAAGATATCACATGCTATTAACATGAATAGACTCAAATGTTCGGACAATAAATCTTATTATTCTTTTAGATCAATTAACTGATCTAAAAACGATTTTAAAATTTTAATATTCAAAACATTTTGAATTTTACCCAATATTGATTAGACTTTATATATTATAATGTAACTTGCAATAGATAATTTGGGTTTAAATGAATTAAAATTTATTTTGAAATATCAGAAAATATATGCAAAAACTAAGGGATACACACATATACATATATATATATATATATATATATATTGCCATAAAATATTTAAGATAGAAAGAAAATAAAAAACATTATTAGATATGCTGAAATATAAATATAAAAGAGAAAAAGAAAGTTTTGGTTAGAAGAAAAAAAGTGTAACTGTTATTATTATCAAAATAATTATTTTATTTTATTTTAAAGATAATTTTCCTTTTTTATAATTTAGAAAAAAATTATTAAATAAAAAAGTAATATAAATCATAAAACCTTCCTAACTAAAGTATCCACACATTGGTTACTCTCCCTTTTACTAAATGAAAAGGGAGTTGATGAAAATAAATGCTGCCATCGTAATAGTCTTGATGTAGTATTAGAGTCTCAACTTCCGTCTTCTTGCTGAAGATGTTGTTAAATGACATGTTATCACCTTAAACGATTACTTGACGATATCCCAGTGTCCAAGCTGATTGCATAGCCCATATAAGTTTAGAGCATTCAAATTCTTCTGATGTGAAACCCCGTATGAATTCTTAATGATCCATCTTATTCCAGAATCTTTTTCTCCAATGTGATGAGAGGCGTCATAGTTGCATTGAAACTAACCCATGGGGGTTTTGACCACTTATGGTAGAATCGAGAGTGAAGTTGACTGTTCTCTTGAGTTTGATGGTCGGATGTAAGACTATGAAGCCATTCTTTAAAATCTGAGACAGATCCAGAGAGACGTTCCGTTTCTGACATACCTATTCGTCTGAAGACTAGTTTATTTCGACTTTTTCATAAATGCCATATAATCCAGAAAACAAGGAGTCATTTCTCTTTTGGAATAGTCATATTCTTATGTAATGAGAATATATACCTTAACTTGCCTTCAAGGATAATGTTGGGGTCAAAGACTACCATATTGGGAATACCAGAGAGACTCCAAACCCCTTGGGTATATGGACAGGTAAATAAAACATGGTCACACGTTGGGCCAAAAGTGTCTACCTAGATCTTGTGGTGATAGAGGTTTGCATTGGCTGCAATGACTTTAGATGAAACTCTCCATTGGAAATGTTTGATTTTAGAAATTATTTCTGATCTCCAAATATTTTTAGTAATGTCAGGGTGAGCTGCCAAACGTGGAAGAGGGTTCGTTGCATTGGTTATCTCAGCATCGTTATATGGTATCCTCTTTTGACATAATATATGCCATTTGCCGGCTGAGACCAAGTCACATAGTCATTTATAAGGTAAAGAAGAATGAGTTATTGGTGGGTAATTTGATAATCTTCCTTCTCGATGAGTTCATATAGTTGTTCCTCATCCAACAATGAGTGTTCTCATTAATACGGATACTAATGGAAGTGTAGGGTTGGTATATGGAAGCAGTTTTGGAGCATGTGGAGGAACTCCATGAATCCATTTACATCGTTCTACATTGTAGGAGATATGTCGGCCAACACTAAACACTGCTTAGTTCTCTGACACAACTTTAGATAAGATGGTTTTGAGCCTCGTTACAATAATATTTGAAAAGACCTTGTAGATCACATTGCACAAATCAATGGTTCAGAAGTCCTTCATAGAAACTGGGGGATGGGTGAGTGATTTTAGGTATGAGACATTGGTTGGTGTGGTTAATTTCTTGAGGCATTATACCCGTGTCAAAGAAGTTTCTTACTTCCTCCATCACTACAGGTTCAACTATCCGCCAATAATGTTGATAGAATTTGATGTGAGTCCGTCAGAACCAGGTGCTTTCCTTGCACCATTGAAAAATAAGCAGCTTTGCACTTCCTCTGGTATTATATTTTTAGTGAGGAAGCCATTCATCTCCGACATGTCCAATGCTACTTAGGGCTTTATTTAACATATTTGGCGTAGAGCTACTGAAAAGGTCTTGAGAAGCATTCAGCTTTTCTTGATATGTTCTCGTTGCCAAAAAGATCAATGTCAGTTGAATCCTTGATCAATTGAATCTTGTTTCACGCACGACGATTCTTGCTGGAAGCATGATAAAAACTTGTATTTTTATCGCATGTACGTAGCCATTAGTTGTAGTTTTTTATGTCTATTTATCTTTGTGGAAATTATGTGGCACAATATTTGTTATTTCTAAAATTTATCTGCAAAAGATTTTAATCTAACATTTTGTAATGTTAAAATAGATAATAAATTCCATAGGTTAAATTGACAAAAAAAAATATTCATTTATATATATTTGAAATCATTCTTTTCTAAGGGTATAAATATGCTATTTACTGAGATAATTCCTGTGAGCCTCGTCAATGTGTTTGATCAAATATAAATATACATAGTAATGATTAAATATAATCATTTTATATTCATGAAGCTATCATCAATTAACTTCACACCTAAAAAACTGACTTTTTAATAATTTTATAAAAAAATATCTCAATATATATATATATATACATATATTTACAAAAGTCAATAATTCTTTCATTACAAATTATTCGTTTTCAATTCTCCTCAATTTATCAATTATCACAACATCAATACATGAGCTGCATAATTGAGAAAATTTACATTAGAAATCCAACAACAAAAAAGGGTACGTGTCTTACCACCAATTGCGACGACATGAGTTTGAGTTTTAAAGATTTTAGCTAAAAAGAACCTTGAGTCGTTGTTGCGTCAAAATTCTCCAGTTTGCTTTGTGATTTTAGGGTTTCTAAGAAAAACTTAATATGTGGGACTATTTCACAAACTGTGGGAAACAAGATGTTGTTGGACCAAAATATTAATATTCATATTGGACTTATAATATGTTGATAAATGTGAATGGTAAATGAGCATAAAATTAAGACTTAAGTAAAATTGATTTTTTTGATTTTTTTTTTAAATAAAAAATTGGGATTAAAAATTTGAACCGAAAATCAGGATAAAGTTGTTGAAACAGCTTTGCGGATTTTTCGGTAACTGCACCGAATATCCAGATAAAGTTGTTGTAACTACTTTGCGGATTTCTCGGTAACTACACCGAAAATATAGCTAAAAGTTGTTGTAACAACTTGGCGAATTTCTCAGTAACTGCACCGAAAATCTAGCTAAAAGTTGTTGTAACAACTTGACAGATTTCTCGGAAACTGCACCAAAATCTAGCTAAAAGTTGTTGTAACAACTTAGCGGATTTCTCGGGATCTGCACCAAAAATCTAGCTAAAGTTGTTGTAACTACTTTGCGGATTTCTCGGTAAATCCCCTATCCATTAATCTCTATAAATAGAGACCTTAGGCGAGCAATTTTTGCATTCTGAGCATTCCTGAAATCTCTAAAACCCTAAATTCTTTGCTTCTCTAATTCACAAAAAAGGTTCAACTTTCTCTCGCATTCGTTTCTCTATTTCAGAAACGATTCTTGTTCTTGAGTATATCGTAGATATTGTGTTCGCATATTCCGAATTCGAGTGTTGCGAATCGGTCTATAAAAGGTTGTATAATGGGATTTAAAAAGCGTGTTAAAACTGTCACACTACGGGCGCTTTATTGAGTTAAGGAAAGAGATCATCTCGCCTCCTTTCTGGATTTCATAAAAATTGTTTTATAAATCGTGTTTTCTACAAATTGATTTCTCCTTTTATCACAAATATCAAATCGTATTTTCTTATCCAGTTTTATAGCTCAAACAGTCTTAACTCAATAAATCCGCTTCTAGCAAATAGCTACAATCGGATTTAAGAAAAACGATTTTTATTTTTTAAAATCAATTTGTAATCGTTTCTGCGAATGCTGAAAAGCGAGATTGCAAAATGAATATTATACGATCTTGAATCGTTTCTGCAGACGCTCAAAAGGCGAGTTTGCAAAATGATATCGAACGATTTTATATCGGATCGATCGATCGTGATTTAGAGATCGATCGATCTTGTGAAGTCTCCGCGAACGCTATACAGTGAGATTGCGATTCATTTGATTGTTTAAACAAATGTTTAAATCAAATTTCTATTATCGTTTCTTTTGTGAAACAGATGACAACTAACGCTGCGAACACTCTCAACAACAGAGAGATTGCAATGATGGAGATGACTCAAGTCACTCCAAAAATAGCATTAGATACCAGTGGACTCCTTCCTGAAAAATTTGATGAGAATGGATTCAAGAATTGACAACAGAAGATGGTCTTTTATTTGACATCTCTGAATTTGAACAAATTCATCACGGAGGATAAGCCAATCACTCGTGATGGAGATATAGATGTGCGTACGCTATCAAGTATTGTTGCATGAAAGCATTCAGACTTTCTTTGCAAATGATGGATCCTTAGTCGTCTAGTAGAAAATTTATACTCTGTCTACAACAACGATAAGGAATATCCCACAGCCAAACATCTTTGGATTACTTTGGAATGAAAGTACAAGTCTGAAAATGCTGGTTTTCAGAGATATGTTGTGGCAAAGCTTCTGGACTTTAAGATGGTGGATTCAAAACCCATCATGGATCAAGTCGAACAGTTGCAGTTGATCAACATCGAGATTGCATCAGAAGGTATGATCCTTCCTGAAGCATTCGTGGTTGACTGCACAATTGAGAAGTTTCCACCAAGCTGGGTAGATTTTAAAAACTACCTTAAGCACAAGCGAAAGCAGATGTCTCGCAGATGTCTCTAGAATCGCTGATCTCTAGGCTTCACAATGAAGGTGTGATTCGCCTCTCTAAGAATGAGGAAAAAAGGTATCAAGCATACCTTGCCGAACAATTTAAGGCAAAAGGCAAAGGCAAAGCAGAGGAAAATACTAGCAAGTACAAAAACTTCAAGTCCTCTGGCTCCACAAGCTTCAAGAAGCAATCTTCTGGTGAAAAGAAGTATCGTGGAAAGTGTCATCATTGTGGCTGGGTCACAAGGCATATGTTTGTCGCAGCAAGCCTAAACAAAAGCGACATCATCATGCAAACCTGACAGAGGAAGATCTATGTTGCGTTGTGACTGACCAAGTCAACACCATTGAGGGAAATCCTCTAGATTGGTGGTACGACACAGGTGCTACGACCCACATATGCTTTGATAAGGACATGTTCAACACTAATCAAATATGCAATAATGATGAACAAGTACTGATGGGCAACACCCAAACATCCAAGGTTGCAGGACGTGGTAAAGTAATCCTGAAGCTGACTTCAGGACATCAGATTACTCTCACCAACGTGAAGCATGTTCCAGACATGAGGAAGAGATTGATCTCTGGCACTCTCCTCAACAAAGCTGGATTCTGCGCCAACTTTCATTCAGATAAGTTGGTGCTTAAGAAAAATGGGGTGTATTTGGGAAAGAGCTTTGTTAAGAATGGACTGATCAAAATGAATGTATTGACTGTCGTTCCAAAAGTTGTAACAACAATTTTATTAATAACAATGTTCCAGTTGCTTATTTGGTCGAGTCTTTTGATATTTGGCATGAACGGTTAGGACATGTGAATTATAAATCATTAAACCGATTAATGAATTCAAACCTAATACCAAAATGCAAACAAAGTAAAGACAAATGTGAAGTTTGCGTACAAGCGAAACTTACAAAATGACCATCACCACAAGTCCAGAGAAATACATAACCTCTAGCATTAATCCACACAAATTTGTGCGATTTAAAATATTTACCTACAAGAGGTGGTAAAAAGTATTTTGTGACATTCATTAATGACTGCACAAAATATTGCTATATTTACTTGTTACAGAGCAAAAATGAGACTCTAGATAAATTCAAGGAATATAAGCTAGAGGTTGAAAATCAACTCGAATGAACTATTAAAATAGTTCGGAGTGATAGAGGTGGAGAATATGAAGGAAAGTTTGATGCATTCTGCAGAGAAAATGGAATCATTCATCAAACAACTGCTCCTTACTCACCTGAATCCAATAGAGTTGCGAAACAAAAAAACCGAACTCTAAAGGAAATGATGAATGTCATTATGCAAGGATCAGGCATAACCCAGAACATGTGGGGGGAAGCTTTAATGACTTCTAATTATATTCTTAATAAGATTCCTCACAAAGTGACGGGAAAAACACCATATGAATTATGGAAAGGAACGGTTCTCTCATACAAATACATGAAAGTGTGGGGGTGCTTAGCAAAGTGTTGCAGTACCGCTTCCTAAAAAGGTCACTATCGGACCAAAAATGGTTGATTGTATATTTATTGGATATGCACACAATAATAGTGCTTATCGGTTTCTGGTTCATAAATCAGATATACTGGATATCCATGTAAATACAATAATGGAATCGCGAAATGCGTTCTTTGAAAATATTTTTCCTTGTAAGGATAAATTAACCCCTAAGCGGAACAGGGAAGAAAGAGACGCAAGCGAAGCAAGCAATCCTATTCTAGTAAATGGAGAAGTTGCTGAAAATGAACTTAGGCATAGTAAAAGGACTCGGAAGGAAAAAACCTTTGGTGACGATTTTCTAATGATCTTACTCACTGAAAACGAACCAAAGAATGTCTACGCCAGACGCACCTTATTGGAAGGAAGCCGTCAAAAGTGAGTTTGATTCCATTATGCAAAATCATATGTTTTACATAACCGATTTACCGGAAGGGTTCAAAGCTCTCGGTTGTAAATGAATTTTTAAAACCAAATTAAAAACCGATGGCGCAATTGATAAATACTACGCTAGACTTGTAGTTCAAGGTTTCTGCCAAAAAGAAGGTCTAGACTTCTTTGATACATATTCTCCAGTGTCGAGAATAACTTATATTAGAAATCTCGTAAGCATTGCAGCATTACGAAATCTGGAAATCCACCAGATGGATGTAAAAACTGCTTTTCTAAACGGAGATTTAGAAGAAGAGATATATATGAAATAACCCGAAGGGTATGTTGTACCAGGACAAGAACATAAGGTCTGTCGACTGGTAAAATCGCTGTATGGACTGAAACAAGCTCCAAAACAATGGCATGAAAAATTTGACAGCGTAATGATGTCCAATAGATTCAGCATAAATGAAAGTGATAAATGCATTTATTCAAAGACTACGAAAAATGCTTATGTCATGCTATGTTTATATGTATATAATATGCTTATCCTTGGCAGCAACAACGATATCATCAATCAGACTAAAATCATGTTGCATGGACAGTTTGATATGAAAGATTTGGGGTTGGCTGATGTAATTCTAGGGATTAAAATCAATAGACATCCTGGAGGATATATATTATCCCAAAAACATTATGCTGAAAATGTGCTTGATAGATTTAAAAACTATTCAAGGGGAACCGCACAAACTCCTGTAGATACTACTCTTCATCTGACGAAAAATTCAGGTGAACCTGTATCACAAAATGAATATGCTCGAGTGATTCGGAAATCTAATGTACTTGACAAATTGTACAAGACCAGATCTAGCACCCATTGGAAAGCTATAACTAAAGTATTAAATTACATAAGGTTTACCAAAAATTATGGGTTGTACTATGGTTCCGAACCGGCAGTTTTGGAAGGATACAATGATGCCTACTGGATATTTGACTCCAAAAACTCAAAATCAACAAGTGGTTATATATTTACACTTGGAGGTGTTGCGATATCCTGGAAATCTTGCAAACAAACGCTTCTGGCTATATTAACAATGGAATCATAATTAATTGCATTAGACAAAGCCGCAGAAGAAGCCGATCATCTTCGCAATTTCTTGGAAGACATACCGATGTGGGAAAAACCAGTGTCATCAATACGAATACACTGTGATAACCAATCGGCTATAGCTCGTGCAAACAATAATCTGTACAATGACAAGTCACATCATATACGTAGACGACATAAGACCATAGACAACTGATCTCAAGTGGTGTAATCTCACTCGATTACATAAAATCAGCTGATAATATTGCAGATCCTTTCACAAAAGGTCTGACACGAGATCAAATTTTAAAATCATCAAGAGGAATGGGTTTAAAGCCTATGAACTAAAGATGAGATTTGATGGTAACCCCACCTACATGATTTGATAGGTTCAAAGGGACAACTAAGTCAAATTAAGTCTAAATAAACACTGTGAAACTTTTGTTTCTACCCAGTTCCTAAAGATGACAACAATGTTATCTGCATATACAAAGGTTAAGCATTGGCTTTTAATGAATTCATATATTCTAACTCAATGAAGTGAAGCAGATTACTTCAGAAAAAAAGAATAAAAATATGAAAGATCACCTTGTGAGTGTGAAATGGAGCCGTTTCTAGGAGAATAAATGAAAGGCTGTATTCTCCAAGTTCACTCATGAAAAACCAGGCTGTTCAAGGCCAAAACGAACACAACAAGAGAACAAAAAGTTCTACGAGAAATATAACCGCGTTATAATTGTTGTCTCGGTTTACACTAGAAATCCGGGTGGTTCAAGACATCATGTTCACCCCCTGGCCTTGTAAACCCGACAGTTATTAACTATGATTGGTTCAATGCTGAAAAATACAACCAAATCAGATACGGTTATCTTTCGTTTGTACTCAAGAAAGTTTTTCTTTTAACTTTCTTGATCCTAAAGAGTTTTTCAAAGTCACCCTCAGTTTAACGTCAATTCTATTCATGTGGGGGATTGTTGTACCAAAATATTAATAAGCATATTGGACTTATAATATGTTGATAAATGTGAATGGGAAATGAGCATAAAATTAAGATTCATTAAGTAAAGTGAAATTTTTAGATTTTTTTTAATCAAAAAATTGGGATTAAAAATCTGAATCGAAAATCAGGATAAAGTTGTTGAAACTGCTTTGCGGATTTTTCGGTAACTGCACCGAAAATCCAGATAAAGTTGTTGTAACTACTTTGCGGATTTCTCGGTAACTGCACCAAAAATCTAGCTAAAAGTTGTTGTAACAACTTGGCAGATTTCTCGGTAACTGCACCGAAAATCTAGCTAAAAGTTGTTGTAACAACTTGGCAGATTCCTCGGAAACTGCACCAAAATCTAGCTAAAAGTTGTTGTAACAACTTCACCGAAAATCTAGCTAAAGTTGTTGTAACTACTTTGCGGATTTCTCGGTAAATCCCCTATCCATTAATCTCTATAAATAGAGACCTTAGGCGAGCAATTTTTGCATTCTGAGCATTCCTGAAATCTCTAAAATCCTAAATTCTTTGCTTCTCTAATTCACAGAGAAATGTTCAACTTTCTCTCGCATTCGTTTCTCTCTTTCGGAAACGATTCTCGTTCTTGAGTATATCGTAGATATTGTGTTCGCAGATTCCGAATTCGAGTGTTGCGAATCGGTCTATAAAAGGTTGTATCATGGAATTCATAAGGCGTGTTAAAACCGTCACACTACGGGCGCTTTACTGAGTTATGGAAATAGATCATCTCGTCTACTTTCTGGATTTCATAAAAATCGTTTTATAAATCGTGTTTTTTACAAATTGATTTTTATTTTTATCACAAATATCAAATCATATTTTCTTATCCGGTTTTATAGCTCATACAGATGCTCATCGCATATAAGTTTTTTTTCTAGATTAACCACTCGTCGGAGGTTGTGATTCGTTTTGGTAAAAGCAAAATCCGATAGCGATTGTTCATGCTGTTATAATGAGCCATACAATGTTGCTAGAAATATTCAGTGCCGTCATGGGTATACATGCATTGTAATGCAGCGAAGCCTCGAGAATCTATCACCAAAAAACGCAGATTTAATTCTCTTTTTCATCCAAAACCGTTACATCTTCTACATTATATAATATTTTTATCATTTTTATGGCTAACGACATTGTAACACTTGTGTTTTTACTTATACGGCATGTTACCTACTTTGGAAAAATATTAAATATCTTTTCTTCTTTGAAAATTAGCACCTACTTTTGAGGATTTATCTGACAACTAACTTTACATACATTCATAAAAAAAAAGCGTTTTGGAGGAGTGGAGAATAGCCTTCTTTGTTTGGCGTTATGGTGAATAAGGTAAGTCCTTCTTTCCCTTTTAGTAGTGACCATTCACGAACATATCTTTGTGGTAATCTCTTCAAGCTCTTGTTGATTGATTAAACTCTCCACATCTTGATTAAACTTCTTTTGAAGGACTCTATTTCCAGATCTTGTTCTTGGGGTCACTTATACTTGAAGCTTGGTCTTTCTGTTCTTTGCTTGGTCCTAAATCCTCATCAGATAGTATAGAAATGATATGAACTAATCATTACTATGCTTGAATTGAATATGGATGGGGCATCACGACTAAATAGTGATGGCTCAAAACTGAAATCATCAAATAATTTGTGCATTACCTGAAAATAGCCGATTATGTCTATATTGTGAAGAACAGTCAACAATGTTATATAAAAGCCACATAGTAATATTTCGCAGTTCTATTTTATATTAACGACAAAGTATAAAGAAATTTCAGGTAAGTAGTTGCAAAAGAATCACGTCCCATCCTTGCAGAAAAGCTAACACTCACATTGTTTCGTAGACATAAAAACGATAAAAATCAATATTTTTAGTTATATACTTTATTATTTAAATTACATAACAGACTGTATTCTTTCATAAAAAGGTCCAGGTATTTTTGTTTTTTTGTAATAGAATTTTTTTAAAAAAGTTAAGCTAATAGTTTTAATATCCCTTGAATAATTGTATTATGAATTTCAAAATTTTATATTATCACAAAATTTAATTTAATTATAAACAGAAATGATATGGAAAATTCTAATTGGATAGATTACGTCAAAGCTCACCACTAAAGATACTTACCCTATTTAAGATACTTTCCCTTTTCGTATACAAAGAAGAAACGATTTCGTATGTGTAAACCCAGATCGAACCGAACGTTAGGTGAAACATTAACTCCAGAACTGGAAGATAATCCGAACCAAAACCCGTCCGGTTCTGTCCGAACCGGATCTTAATCAAGTGACCTGTGTTCGATACAAACGCTCCGTTACGAGTAGTATTATTATTAAAACGCTATACTTAACATTAGCTTCTTTCTCCATCGATATCAGACATACATTACTCTTCAAATCTTCTCCTACTTGCAGGTTCGTAATCAATGTCACATTTTGATCTTTAGCGATAAGCAAATCGTAATTGCAATTTACCACCACTGATCTCTCTTAAACCCTATTTGTTTCCTTAGATCTGATCTTTTTTTTCCCTCTCTTGTCTTACAGATCCGAGGATTCTCTGATTTTTCAGGTAATTTATTTTTTGATTCTTGGTATCACTGATCGCTTATGATTCTGTATCATGTAATTTGATGTTTATAATGATGATGATGATGGTGATGGTTAGATTATGTAGACTTGAAAAAAAGAAATTGATTTTTTTTTTTTTTTTAGAATTTTGATATCTCTTTGGTGGTGAATTGAAAGCATGGATGCTCCAGTGCCTCCAGGAGCGCAAAGACCAAACAATCCAAATTCAATAGCTGCTAACATGCAAAACTTGAACATTAACCGGCCACCTCCTCCAATGCCCGGTTTAGGTCCTAGACCATCTCCATCTTTTGGTCAGTCACCACAACCTTTTGGTGTTCAACAACAACAACAACAACCTAGACCTTCTCCAATGGCTAGACCTCCTGGACCTCCTCCTCCTGCAATGACTAGACCAGGTGGACCACCAGGCGGGTTTCCCTTAGGAAGACCTACGGGTCCACCTTCTAGTCAGCCACCGTTTGGCTCTAGACCACCTGGTGGTTTCCCAGCTTCTTCAGGTCCACCAGGTGGTGTAGCTGCAGCTCCTCCTTCAGGACCACGCCCTGTTGGTTTTGGTTCACCTCCACCTATGGGACCTGCCATGTCCATGCCTCCGTCTGGCATCTCTGGCGGTCCCATGAGTAATGGACCTCCTCCGATGATGGGTCCTGGCCGTCCCGTGAGTAATGGACCTCCTCCTCCGATGATGGGTTCTGGTGGTTCGGGTCCTGTTACAAATGGGCCTCCGATGACGGGTCCAGGGGGATTTCCTAGAGGATCACAGTTCAATAATGGTGCTATGATGGTTCCTCCGCCTCCATTTGGGCAACCTCCCAATGCACGTCCTCTCTCAGGAGGTTCACCATTAGCTTCGCCTCCTTCTCACTCTATGCCTCCTCCAACAAGTTTTCCTGGTGCCCCTTATGGCAGGCCTGGCGGCTTTCCTTATGGAGCACCACCACAGCAGGTACATTCTCTCAAACTGATGAATTTTTTGATGAAACATGCAATGCCTTTGTTAGGATAAAAGTAAAATCTTTTTTGATGTGACCTGTGGATCTTTACAGAAGGGAGTACTATTACTATATGGATCTTTCTGATACTGAAAATTAAAAGTGTAGTGTAAATCAAAAGTGTAGTGTTGGTAGTGGCAGGGTTCTGCCTAGTAATAGAGTAGGGAACGATTGATTTTGTGTAATTAGATTTTTGCCTTTCATTTGTTTCGTTGGCTAGAGTTTATCAGTTAATGTATTTCCTGTGTGTGACATATTATGACTGCTTTTGAAATCTGAAAAATTTGTAGCATCCTTCTACTCATGGCATGAGTCCAATGCCAAATCAGTCGATGACCACTGTTTCTAGCCCCTCAAAGATTGATCTTAATCAGATCCCAAGGCCAGGTTCAAGCTCCGGTCTAATCGTATATGAAACTCGCCAGGAGAATCAGGCTACTCCTCCACCTGTATGTCTTATACTATTCATTTTTAACTTACTGTTTGATCTTAAGTGGAGATTGAACAAATGCTATTTATTCTCCTGAATTTCATTTTTGAAATTTTTTTTGAAGCCTACTACTGTTGATTATATTGCTAGAGACACTGGAAATTGCAGCCCACGTTATATGAGATGCACAATCCATCAGGTAAGTATGAAACGGAATGTCTTGAGCTAAATGTAACTCTTTGTGCTTTAAGTATTGATCTACTGTGTCCATTGACCCCGGATGCTGATACCGTGCTTTGTTTCCACAATAGATCCCATGTACTGTTGATCTTCTTTCTACATCTGGTATGCAACTGGCGTTAATTATCCAACCGTTGGCGCTTTGTCATCCATCTGAAGAGCCTATCCAAGTAAGATTAAACTCTTCCCATACTGACTTTTCTGATCACTTAAGCCATTAGCATTTTGACGTTCATTGTTTGCAATGTTTAGAATTTATTGTGTGAGCTTGTCTGATTGATCACTCCCTATAGTTTCCATTTGAGTATAGAACTCTGTGTTTTCAGTCCTTTGGTTTTTAACGGAAGAAAACAGAAATTAATGCTTATTTAAAGATTTTACGAAAAATTCAACTCATGTTGGCATGAACCTATGTTATTGAGCAGGTTGTGGACTTTGGTGAGACTGGCCCTGTTAGATGCTCACGTTGTAAGGGATACATCAATCCTTTCATGAAATTCGTTGACCAAGGAAGGAAATTCATTTGCAACTTGTGTGGTAAATATTACTGTTCCCTTAAATAAAAGCCATAGATAATAAGTTACTGCTGTATCAACTGCAATAGTGAGTTCCAAGTTACGAGAAATTTAAAAATATTCTACGCTAGAATTATACTCTGGCTTACCTTACTGAGTTAAAAGTCATATTATGTGAATTTAGATCTCACCTCGAAAATCTGGTCAAGGAAGATGCTACTATGATCTTAAGAGAAGCGACTCGCTATCAATTGTTATCATCGTAATCATCATTTAGTACTTTAATAATTTGGAATGTTTTTGTGATTCATTTTCTCATCAACTATTTTTCACAGGATACACTGATGAGACTCCCCGTGACTACCAATGTCATCTTGGTCCAGATGGTAAACGTAGGGATGCCAATGACAGGCCTGAACTGTGTAGGGGAACTGTTGACTTTGTTGCTACAAAAGAATATATGGTTAGTATGTGAATTTTTCTGATTAATATACGCCAAAATTTCGTGCTATCTCCATACAATGTCAATTTCATTCGATCACGAAGTGTTTAGTACTCATTTGCATTCGTTTTTTCAAAAACTTGGGACTGATTTTTAATAAGGCAGAAAATGTGTTTTCTCTATTTTGCAATACCTCTTACTAATTTTGATAACACAAAAAAAAAAACAATCCTTAATAATTAAGGATTGCTTTCTAGTTAAGAGTTTTGAGTTTTCTGTGTTGGAATAGAAGATTAATAGGATGATTAGATTTGTTTGGTGATACAAGCAAGCTACTTGGTTCATTGCAATCAGATGGAGATAACTATCAATATTTATTTTACAGGTACGAGATCCAATGCCAGCAGTGTATTTCTTCCTCATTGATGTATCCATGAATGCAATTCAAACGGGTGCAACTGCAGCTGCTTGCAGTGCAATCCAGCAAGTCCTCTCAGACCTTCCTGTAAGTTTTCTCGTTCTTTCCAATTATATGTAAAATTTTGTAACACACGATTGAATTAATGACAACACAAATTTTATTTCATGCAAGAGAGTCTATCTTACACCAGTGCATGTCACACCTTTTTAAACTACAAAAGCTTACACAACTATTACACATGCATGGAAAATGAAATGATAATTCAGCTTTTCACTGTTCTTGCGGCCATGCTCTCTTTTAAACTTCAGTCAGTCGGTTGAGCCTATTACACCATCTAGACCCTTGTGACACTTTATTCTGAACCTTCTCGTTAGAGCTTAATCATGCGGTTGTTCTTGTTTAGTTGAATCGAAATCACTTGTTTGAGGCCCATCACTCTTTGCTGGGCCATTTCCTTCTTCTGGATCATTGCTCATTTCAACAGTATATACATGTACTGTACACTTGACTACTTTTAGGTGGTAGTCATAGAATTAAGTAAATGTCTCTTTCGGAGAATGTTGTCGGGATCCTTAATAATAGTTTTGATCAACGTTCTATTTGATCCTACCCTTTATGTTGAGCTCTTCCTATCATAAATCTGTTATATTCGGAATGTAAACCACTTTATATCTCTATGAACCAAAGTACAGGCAGAGAATCATAGAGAAACTCTCACCCAAGAATGAAACATAGAATCTTAGGGACGAATTGGAGAACATCCCATCTTTTCCATACCCAAACTAAGTCGTCTCTATGAACCAAAGTACTGGCAGAGAATCATAGAGAAACTCTCACCCAAGAATGAAACATAGAATCTTAGGGACGAATTGGAGAACATCCCATCTTTTCCATACCCAAACTAAGTCGCAAAATTCTCAATGATTTACTGGCTGATGTGGGATAGTATTTCGTCTTCTTCCTTTTGGTTACGGATGTGGCATACTTGGCGAACTCTTATACCACGTGATAAATGAGCTGGGAAATTGGGTTAGGCTATGGTCACTAGAGTAATGATTTTTTATAGACATGTGTTTGTGTAATCGTTGTCTGTTTTTAACTAAGTCCTTTGTTCATTTTGCAGGAAGGTCCTAGGACATTTGTTGGAATTGCCACATTTGACTCAACAATACACTTTTATAATTTGAAGCGTGCACTGCAACAGGTGATTGTTACATTAGTTATTTCTGTTTCTTTTGCTAAAATATTTAAAAGGGGAATGTAGTTATCTTTATCTGCCGAGACCTTTCAGCCTTCCGTATCATGCAAATAATTCTTCTGTGTTACTTTGCTGAATAAATTTAGACTGTTTAGCTTTAATTCACTTGAAAGCCACTCCTCAGTGCAATAGGCATGAGGAACAACCTATCTTGTTTTAATTTTGAAACAAGTTCATATTATTTTGAAAATAGTTCCTCTGTTGCTACAATTTTTTCAGAATCTATGCTCTCTTTTTCTTGTTAGATTTTTGTTGATTCCGTTGTGATTTTGATTGCCCTTCTTATATGTAGCCGTTGATGCTCATTGTTCCTGATGTTGAAGATGTTTATACACCTTTAGAAACAGATGTCATTGTTCAGCTATCTGAGGTAGGCTCTTGGCCACTTGTTTTCGTTCTATACTGATATTGGTTATCCTTATCTTTTTCTTATTCTCTCTGTTACTTACTTTATTATGTTGGAATTCAGTGTCGTCAACACCTAGAGATTTTGCTGGAAAGTATTCCAACAATGTTTCAGGAAAGTAAGAGTCCTGAATCTGCTTTTGGTGCAGCAGTTAAGGTATGTTTTTGGGAAATGTAACTTCTCATGTAGAAATTGGATGCAGTTTGGTGATAGGCATAGTAATACGAGTTGGCTAATTGGTAAGCATAAACAAAATTTGGGAATGTAATTGTGGAAAAGTAATAAAGGAAATTACGTTGGTTTTGTGGGTGAATTGGCTAATAGAACTGGTGATGTAGCAAAGCGAATATTAGGTTTATTGCTCACTTTATACCATTGGCTCATGTATCTACAACTTTTTTCCACTTAGGCCGCATTCTTAGCGATGAAGAGCACTGGAGGAAAGCTCATGGTGTTTCAATCAGGTGTGCTGCTTATTCTATTTCCTTGGACCAATGCTTTTGTTTCCAATCACTTGTAAACAATCTATACTCCTGAAGTATGTTTCTTTTAGTACCAGTTCATTCTTCTTTTAGTACATGTATAACTTAACTGATATGATTAAACATCTCCTCCAAGTTTTGCCTTCTGTTGGCATTGGAGCACTTTCTTCTAGAGAGGTCGATGGGAGAGCTAATGCCTCTGCGGATGAAAAGGTACACATGGTTCTTTTTTTTGTTTCTTGTAGTGCGTTCTGAAGTAATTGTTTTCTTTTTAATGCATTTCTTAGGTTTCTTTTCTCGTTTTTTTTCCTAGAAACTTGAATGGCATCCGGTCCTGAGATTGCTTTGTCATTATTGAAAGTAATTCCTCTTTAATATGATTTCAGGAGGCCCATAAATTACTACAACCCGCAGACAAAACTTTAAGGACCATGGCTATTGAATTTGCTGAATACCAGGTATACCAATTGACCCAATGTGGGAATAAACCAATATTGTTTCTGTCTGCATATCAATCATTTATTGCGTAGCACTCTGTTAGTTGTTGCGATATATTCCTATATCTAACGCATACGTATATGCCTCAGGTCTGTGTAGATTTATTTATCACAGCTCAGGCCTATGTTGACATGGCTTCAATTTCCGACATCCCAAGAACTACTGGAGGACAGGTAGATTCAAATATTTATTTATCATTTCAGGTTATCGCATATTCTTTTAATTGTAAACGGCTTGTATCTATTTGCACCCTCTTAAAAATCCTGCAATGGATTTTGGACTTTTTTTTTTGTTTTTCTTTGATTTTGACTTTTCATTATACTTGGTTTCCAGGTTTATTGCTATTACCCTTTCTCAGCTCTTTCAGATCCACCCAAGCTCTACAACGATCTTAGATGGAATATCACGAGGCCCCAGGGTTTTGAGGCTGTCATGCGAGTCAGATGCAGTCAGGTAATGTTTTGTGGTAGAGAGTTCTGTCCATGTATTACTCTGGAAAATTCAGCTTGAGGTTTATATTGATGATGAAACAACTCTTGCCGATTATTGTAGGGTATTCAAGTGCAAGAATACTCAGGGAACTTCTGTAAACGCATACCAACTGACATTGATCTACCTGCGGTGGGTGCATCCACCTTAACATTTACGATTGGTTGTCTCCGATAGCATTTTGTGTATCTGTTTATTTCGTGTCAATACCAAAAATGAATATTTTTCTGTGCCGTGTCAAGAGGGAGACACGATTTTTGTTTTTTTAGTTGCAAATTTTGTGTAATTTTGTTTCAATTTGAACGAACCTTGAGTGCCATGCAGATTGACTGTGACAAAGCTGTAATGGTGACATTAAAGCATGATGACAAACTACAAGATGGAGCTGAATGTGCTTTTCAGGTTTACTTTGTACTCATGTTATTTGGCAATTCAAATAATTGTCATGCCGAAGTGTTGGTACACTATCTCATTTTATTACGATTCGTCATGATTTTCTGTGGTTTTCAGTGTGCCCTTCTGTATACGACAATAACTGGAGAAAGAAGAATTAGGGTTATTAACTTATCACTCCCTTGTACAAGCATGCTCAGTAACCTGTTCCGCTCAGCTGACCTAGATTCCCAATTTGCTTGTATGCTGAAACAAGGTTGGTGTCTCTGTTTCGGCTCTGATCCTACTGCTAACCATATGTGCATATGTGCATATTATTTTGATGATGTTAGCCCAAAAATATAATTTGGTGTGATAATTAACTGGTGTTGCTTTTTTATGTAGCGGCTAGTGAGATCCCTACCAAGGCAAATTCACTGGTAAAGGAGCAAGCAATTAATAGTTGCATCACCACACTCTGTTCTTATCGTAAGTTCTGCGCTACGGTTACATCGGCTGGACAACTTATTCTTCCTGAAGCACTGAAGCTTTTGCCACTATATACTCTCGGTATGTCCTTGTCACTTTTAGTCCATTTGAGACAATATTTACACCACTTTAGTTAGGTATGCTCCTTGTGTGCAAGGCACTTTCCATGCGTCTAATTCTTGCCTTTCGAATGCCTTGGGACATGAATTACAATGTTTGCTTGCATAAAAGGCGTTTAGAGATAGTGTACACCTGTTTTGCTAGTTTTGTTGTTTTCAATGTCCGCTTGCATAAAATGTTTTGACAAATTATGTTTGATTCTTATCATATGCGAATCATTAAGATGTGTTTGATCCATTTTTCGGACTACTCGTACTATTCTTGCTTTGTATTTTGTTTTTGTTTTTTTTTGTTTTTCATTTGCTGATTGCTGAATGCAACATATAGTCGTGCAGACCAGCACTTTTGACCTCATTATTTTTCCCTTTCAGCCTTAACCAAAAGTGTCGGATTACGGCCGGATGGGAGAATTGATGACCGATCATTTTGGATAAACCATGTGTCTTCAATATCTGCTCCTTTGGCAATCCCGCTAATTTATCCAAGGATGATTGCTGTTCATGACCTTGATACAAAGGTATAGAGTGATATTTTTTTATGCTCAGGTGTTGTGACGCCTGAATATACAAATATACTCTTTCCCGACAGTTTTGATGATTGTTCTTAATTTACAGGATAATGAAGAAACTGTGGTTCCTTCTCCTATCCCATTGACAAGTGAACACCTTCGCGATGAGGGAGTCTACTTTCTCGAGAACGGTGACGATGGTTTGATATATGTCGGGGAGTCAGTTAATTCAGATATCCTGATGAAGCTCTTTAATGTTCCCTCAGCTGCGGACATTCCGAGTCAGGTAAACTAATCATCATCTTGGTAGGATCGGACTATTACTTGCTCAACCATGTTACACGCTTGGAAGTGATTCTTTCATCATCATATTCACTTATCACATTATTGAATAATGTGGCGAAACCTGCTTAAGATGATAAACGCTATGTTTTCCTTCAGCAGTATGTGCTGCAGAGGTATGATAATCAGCTTTCAAAGAAGTTCAACGACGTGGTGAATGAAATTAGGAGGCAAAGAAGTTCTTACCTACGGTATGAAACAAAAGTCTCATTATCTAATCCATTTTTTTTATTTCTGATTTCCGTTTAACCTTATAAAATCTCTTCATGTTCTCTCTTTGCAGCCTTAAATTGTGCAAGAAGGGAGATCCAACAGGTGAGTTAGCTTTCGAAGTTGCTCTTAGCATAGCTAACTTGATGACCAGGTTACTTTTTTGGTTAGCAGAGAGATTGATCAGTTGTGAACTCTGTTTTTATCTCAGGAATGTTGTTCATGTCGTATATGGTAGAGGACAGGACAGCGGGTGGGCTCTCGTACATGGATTTTCTGGTTCAAACTCACCGTCAAATCCAAGGCAAACTGAATTGACAAGTCTCTCTTGTCTCCCCTGTTTCATTTCTTCAAAAGCTTTAGATTAGAAGAGCAAAAGCAGCAGAGAAAAGAAAAGAAAAAAAAAAGAGAGAAAAAAGGAAAGACAATCTTGTTCCTTTGTATATACTTTTGGCTGGAAACTTTAATTAAGTATTCGTCAAGTTCTTGTGTGCTTGAGTGAAATCATATATTCAATGGAAGATAGGAAGAGGGAGAGAGTGTGAGAGCTTCGATGAATTTTTTCCTTTTTTTGTTGTGCCTTTCTAATCTATACAAGAACAGACTTTTTGTAGTGGTACCTAGAAAAAGGTTATTTTAATTATATTTACGACGGTATTTTCCCGATCTGTCCCTATCGTAGTGTCTGCTATTACAAAAAGGAGCCAGCACATAAATAGAAATAGGGGAAGGTGGAAACAGTAACTAAAATAGAGTAAAGGATATAACCAAAGCGTCAAAGTTTCAGCTTGCTTTGACCTTTGGTTTTTCAGCGCAATAGATTTGTTTTTAACAACTTTTTTTTAAAAAAAAATTGGAGTATGTAAGGAGTGAGGAAGAGATAAATCTTCGTGGAAGCGTCGGCTTATCTCCTTTTTAAATTTCGTAGACAGAGAAGCCTGCCAAACTTGAAGAAGAACATGACAGAGGTCTCGATCTGTCGTAGTTATAGGGAGCCTGATACAGATAGTGAGAAGAATAGAAAGGATGATGCATGCATTAACCAATGACAATAATCGCTAGTCACTGAAATAATGCATACAATATCGTTTTTACCTCGAAAAATTGTTTTATATAGGCGTTTTCTGGAGGCTTTGACACGTGAAGATCCAACACTATTCAAGCAAATGGCATAATCAATGCTCTCACGCATCCTCTGATCAAGGCTCTTCAGCCACTGCAGAAGAGATGATAGTTAATGAAGAATACAACCAAGTTTGCAAATGCAACAAACAAACAAAAAAAATGAGCAAAGGATATGGTTTTAGTAGAATCAGGAAGCGAGGTCTAGTACCTTTTTGAGTTCCTTCGTAGTTGTAGGGTCCACCAGATGATCAGTGCACTACACGTGAAACGAAAACATTTATAGTTTATTACCAAGTTACTGCTTGCTGTTTTTACCACCATTGGTCTGATCGTTTCCAAATGGCAGGCTATCTCCTTAGCGCTGTTCAGATCGAGGAAGTTGTGGAGTACTAAGTATGTGGAGCTTCTGTTACAACCGAGATATCGCACAGTCAAATTTATCCAGGTAAACGTCAATCAGGTCACTTCCTTAACCAGTTCTGACAACGGATCATCATAAAGCTCGTTAAATATGTCTGTTATCACACCCCTATACTCAGGCCCATGATGTAATAAGATCCGGTTTAAGTAACCGGTTCAAAGCAGAAAAGCATTTCAAGATAAATACTTTTGATTAATTCTTTTGGAAACCGTACAAACGACAAGATAGATTTAACGGTTTACAAACCAAACCAGAATTTGACTGAAATGAAATAAAACATATAAAACGCAGAATCGTCCGGTAGCATAGCCACACTAAAATCAGAGCCCATGATCATGGATCATAAGAGAAAGAGAGCTTCTCTGTAGCTGATTCCCAAATCAAACAAAGAGTAGGAACAATAGAAGAAAAGATATGAGGTTGTGATAGTCCATGAAAACGAAATGAATACTAATTTTAACCAAAGAAATTAAAACGAAAACTACAAAGGTTAGATCTTATTTTCTTTGCAACCCACGCAAAAAGATAAGAAGCGATAATGCCCGATAAAGAAAGGGATACAACAAAAACATAAAAAGTCCAAGGAAGGGCCAAAAAAAAAAACTCAGTTCCTTTTGCTTCTTCTCTTTGTCAATTCTCCATGATTGAAATTCTAACAACTCACTAAACCAAATCTGAGAGTGAATCGCCAACAAAAGGAAAAAAGATGAGAAGAATAATATAAAGTAACTTTCCAGGAAAGGAAAGAGAATCAAGCCATTTTCACTTTCCGGGAAGGAGGCCGGCGGAATAAGCTTATCAAGTCATCCAGGCCCTGTCATCATTTTAAAACGACTCTTAGGTTAAATTTGCTTCCCATAGTGAACAGTACCTGTATTATATGTACATAGAGATAAAATCGGTTTTTTTTTTTTTTTTTTTTTATAATTTACCCGAGTTGTGATAACGAGGAAACTGAAAAGAACTATCAAGTATGATCCTAACACCAGAAGCAAGAGCAAGTCGAATGTTACACTCGCCACCTACAAACACAAACATCGAATACATACACCCATCAATGAGTAGTTCACTCAAATAAGAAAAAAATAACTCGAGAAATGAGGTTTAATGAGGGGCTTTAAATCAACAAAACTAGTGTTAGAAAATATTAAAGAGAGGATAATGAGAGTACCTGGTATATGTTAAGGCTAGCCTTTGTTGAGTCGTAAAATGTGAAAATTCCATCTAAAGATTCATGTTGAACACTCACTTCAGCAGTGTAATCCTCTAGTTCCTGCCAAGAGGTATCTAATGTACTTAACACTACAAATCATAAACAGCATGTGGACACAAATGTGGTGAGTAATAGATAATATATACCTTCTTTAGAGCCATGATTAATGGTTCGTTCTTTGAGAGAAAAGGTGCCACCCGAGGAGTTTGTGACAAAAGATCCAACCATGATCTCACATAAAAGGGATTTACCGCCAAACTACTGTCATCCGCAAAAATCTTGATGTCTTTTCCTTGGTGACCATAGATATGCCTCTGCGGGAAATAAGAAACATTTAAGTAAGTAATAAGGAAATGGAACGACAATATACAAGTTCTGTAAAATTGAAGTCGTTTGCTCTCCAATCAAATCAACAACAGTTTACAAAGTAAGTACTTGAGTTGAGTGCTTTTCTTACCGCAAGGCTTTCCGCCACCAACTTGACACCCTTAATGATAGCATCCTCATTCACAAATTGCCTGCAAAAAAGAAGAGCATCGACGTGTTTAGTCTGAAGGATAATGGGATTTCTTGAAACAGGAAAGAATACGTTGAAATAATTTGTTTTGTAAAGGCTACCTCGTGTCAGACAGACTTCCAGCACTTTCCAATAACTCGGGTGGAGTCGGATGTTCGGATAGAGTGGCTGCAGTTACTCTGAGTCTTGAAAACTGCTCATGCTCCCAAGCAACCTAAACAATCAGCAGCACATATTCAATCAGAAAGTGTCTATTGTAATGAACAGCGAATTTACTATAGTCACATATCTCAAGTAACCCATACATGAGAAGATTATTGAAGGAAGTGGGGAATAATATTAATTAACTAAGCAAAACTAGGTTATCATTGAGATTTCGCACTTGAGAATGTAAAGACGGGGCCTACTCACTGCATTAAGACAAGTTTCATGCTGCAAAACACAACGACCTTCAAAATCATGACAGGGACATTCCAACTATCCAAATTTCAGCACAGTTCTATCAGTCAATTAGACACCTAGATTTCCAAAATCAACATGAAATTAAGAAATACTCTTGACATACCACTCTGTTACAAACAAGTCTAGTTTGCATCGTTCAAAAGGTGAAATAATACTCACTCGTGAATTAGAGATATTAATCTTCTTGTGCTTCAGAGCAACTTGAAAACCCAAGTCTTCTGCCACATTGGAAAAGCCCTGCAGAAATGCATGCATTAACGATTACAATAATCGCTAGTAACTCAACGATGCATACACTATCGTTTTTACCTCGAAAATTTGTTTTATATAGGTGTTTTCCGGAGGCTTTGACACGTGAACCAATAATTCATTGTCCCAAGATCCAATACTGTTCAAGCAAATGGCATAATCAATGCTTTCACGCATCCTCTGATCAAGGCTCTTCAGCCACTGCGGAAGAGATGAAACTTAATGAAGAGTACCAACAAGTTTGCAAATGCAAGAAACAAACAAAAAAAATGCACAAAGGATATGGTTTTAGTAGAATCAGGAAGCGAGGTCTAGTACCTTTTGAGTTCCTTCGTAGTTGTAGGGTCCACCAGATGTCAGTGCAAAAAGTAAATTGTATCTTCCTCTTGTCTTGGGATTTGAGTAAAGAGTGGAAAACAGTCTAGCTACTTCAAGAAGCGCCACAACCCCACTCCCATTGCTATCACTTCCGACTGATAGTGCCTACAAATACAAGTTAATCAGGCACATACACACCACAATAGAAAGGATATCTACTACTCATATTACATACCGGAGCTGCTCCGAAAGTATCATAGGACGCTATAACAGCAATTGTTGGAAGCTGGTTGGTATCTCCATCTGCTCTTGATCCTGGAAGCCATCCCTACACAAACCAAATCCTCTGAGGCCTTCTGTATCTCAATCATCGAAAATTAACCAGTACAATAGAGAGAGTTCGCGAGACCACCTATCCACATCAGTAACTAACAAGGAGCGGGAAAATCAAAACTAGGATAAAGTAAGAATGTTTAACCTAGATTCAATAATACTAAACATGAGGAAAGTGTGCACCAAAATCCCTAGTTGCTGAAAAATGGAGGAGCTTAACTGGTCCTATACTAAGGAAATTACTTCCTTGCAAGGAAATTGAACTGTATGATGCACAAACGCAAGCTACCACAAACCAGACCATCAGATCTGAACAACTGAGGTGTCTAAAAGAGTAAGTAACCATACTCATCTTAAATACGGCCAGCCAAGGTTCCCAAAACTGAATTAGCTTATAGTTTAAGATACGACAGAGACGGTTATGCTACTTATCATAGATATCAAAGCTAGTCATATCATTATCAGAATTAAATAAAAATCAATGAGGTACCTGAATGTTTGTGATGGTGGGAGATGCAATTTTTCTAGGCTCTGATACGGAGATAACAAGTTTATATCTGAAAATAATTGAAGAAAGAAATAGTTCATCAACAAAGTATAACTTGGAACTGAACAATATTGTAGAGAGAATGAGCATATTCAAATATAGACACACAGTTGAATATAGGTTCAAACAACTACCTATATAGATTCACAAGATGTGCTAGTAGACTAAGTGTTTAATACGTAGCTTCCCCAATCTTGAAGTCACACATCATCACTATTAATATACTTAGCTTATAACAAAATTGTTTGCCAGAAGACATATCACTACAACATCTCATGATAAATCCAAAGAGAATTCACTGACAAATATATTTGACTAACCCGCCTGTAGTTGCAGTAGCTTGCTGACCAAGTGCATCATTTTTCTTTACATCAGCCAACATAGCATCAGTTTCTTCATTCTCAAATGCGAAGTACACAGGAAACTGTCATAATAAACCATAATTATTACCATTAGGACTATCTACGCTACTGACTATCAACTTTTCAACTAATACATATGAACACAAAACACTCACAGGGATATTGCCATGAACAAGTAACTTCTCAAGTTGTGCTAATAATTTCCTGAAACCTTCTGTTTCAGAAAGTACATTTCCAGTACCAACGTTTCCAGGTCTAAAAGTCTGAGGAAGCAAAATCAACAATCCTCCAAGAGACTGCTTCTGTGAGATGTAATCTGCAATCATCTTCCGCAGTGTTAAGTAAACCAACAAAACAATATCCTTAAAAATCGAACTGCAAATCAGCTACCTAAGCTACAACGAGAGCTCATCCAAAGAATAAAAGTGCGAATCAACTGCCTTAGCTACAACGAGAGCTTATCCTTAAAATCAAAATGCGAATCAGCTGCCCAAGCTACAACGAGAGCTTATACTTAAAATCGAAATGCGAATCAGCTTCCTAACTACAACGATAGCTTAATCTTTAGAATCGAATCAAATCGAAGGTACCTTGAACGAATCCGAGATCGAGGTCACGGAGAGGGAGGATAAGTACAGAGCGTGATAGATCGGCGCCGCGTTGGAAGCTAAGGGAAGCGGCGTGGTGGTTGAGAGAGGAGAAACGAGAGCCAAAAGGAACGCCGGAGATGTCGTATTGGATGAGACGGTAGACATCTACAACAGTAGCGGCGTCGCAAAGCTCGACGCAAGCGACGAGTATGAGCATGAGCGCAACGACTGGGTAGATCGACTCGAAGACCATGGGCCGATGTCTCTGCTTGGATTTCTTCTCGTCCGCCATTGTTGGTGGTCTGGATCTAGGGTTTTGTGAAGAAAAGTGGAAGAGATCTCGGATTTTTTTTTTTTATCGAAGCGAAATCTGTTTTTAATCTATATCAGTTTAGTAGTCGATTGACTTCTGTTTTTTTTTTGGTGTTTTTTTTAAAGTAAGAAAATATTATATTAATTTGAAATCGATTGTTCCGGTGAAGATGATGTCTTCCAGACCAGTTTTCTTTATTTAGAAAAATTTAGCAAATTTAATTTTGAAAGAATAAAAATATCATTCATCCCAGAGATAGTAAACATAAAATATATATTTTAGTGCATATAGTATACAGAAGCTCACAACAATAATGGTATATATCAATTCTAAGCCATTAATTTGACTAATTTAACATCTTTAATAGTTGTACTATCACATTATTGTTAAAAAAAGATTAAGAAAATGTTTTGCAAGAAAGGATCATCGCATGTTCATTTTAGATCTAAATGGTTGTATGATCAGATCGTCAGAAGAATAAAAACTGGTAGGACTAAGCATTCCTCTAAATATTAACCATTTAGATTAAATAAAAATTAGTAAAATTAATTATTCTTCTAAATTTTATTATTTGAGTTTTTTTTTAGTAGAAGAGTGTAAAAAACGAACTCTACTAATTCCACTAAAATAATTGCAACTATGAACAAATTTTAGAGAAAAACAGAGAAATTGGAGAAATGAATTAGAGAAACTTGTTTTTGTATTTCACTCAAGTATATTATACTCAATTCTATTTCACTGCTTATACCAAACACAACCATTTAAATCCTTAGAAGTGGCACTTATTTTCAACAACATTCATTTCTTTTTTCTTTTGTAAATAACAAAAACCATTGGAGAGTACAAGTATTGAGTGGGTGGGGAGAAAATCGTCTCGTGGCTTAAATCTTTACGAACCTCCTTTTGGTTGGTAATACTTGAATGCTAACTTTAGCACGGCAGGGATTACCTTCAAAACTATTTGAAAAATTTTCACTATTTTGGACTGTTTTAAATCTAAATAAAACAAATAAAACTTTTGGTAACAGATGATTTATAAGTGGATAATAAAAAATAAAATCAACAAGATAAAAATTTATTTAAACTCAAGATATATAATAACTTATATATATATATATATATATATATATATGTTAGGGTTTTAAACCAATATTAGTGCTTAGATATGAACTTTGATAGTAAGATATATGAAAGACTAAAAGACACAATACAATTGATCACTAAGTTCCCCAAATGTATTTTTTGGTGGAATCCCATTTGATAAAATCTTTACAAGTAGATAATTTTGGCTATTAGAAATTTTGTGGAGTTGCCACTTTGAGAATGTTAAACTAAATATACAGTAGAAATCATGTGACATAATGGTAGTCACCTCTGCATTCATTACATCAGATCTAGGGTTCAAACCCAGCACTCTACATGTTGTTGGGATATTAAAAACCACTAGACTATGTTGACAAAAAAAAAAAAACTTTAATCCATCAGCTTCTTCACCATCATTTTGCTGCACGTTGGTACAGATCTTAGCAATAAGAAGCTCTCCTTTAGTATTTATATCTCTGTTCAGTAACTAAATCTCTTGAGTCTTAATTTTTAGGGATGTCACCACACGCCAATCTATTTATAGTGCCAGCTAAAAAGAACTTGGATGGGTGTCGACCAAATACCGACCACAAACAAATACTTCTACTTCACAATAAGTTGCATGATCAATAACACCTAAATCAGCTTATAAAACATTGGATATCTAGTCGTAAGCAAGTCAAATAACTTTTCAAACACACAAAAATTTCATTTGATAAATGTTTCTGAATAGTCATTTATTCATGTTAAAATCTTGCTGAGTGTATTTAAAACTTCAGAAAAAAATAAAAAAAAATTATGAAAAAGAGTAGAAAAGGAGTTCTGATTTAAGAATATTTTAGATACTGGTGAGATACTCATATCACACATGTTGTTTAGTTAATGAATCAAATATTTTTAAAAAGGTTAAAACATAATTATATAGTTAAAATATCGCTTTTCTGTTTGTTGAGAAAATTTTAAATATGTGCTCTAAGAACATATTTATTGTGAGTTTTTTAATGATTATCTCACAAATAATTAATGATAATAATATTATTTAATTAAATGGATATCTAAAATGTTGAGAAATCCACCAAAAATATCTCAAGTAAAATATTTGAAAAAAATTTTGTCTGGATTTTTAAACATTTTAGATTTTCACCTAATTAAATAACACTTCATTTAATAATATTTTGTTTTTTTTTGTTAGGCCATTCTCTCTAGCTTCTGCAGTAGCAGGCACGTATTTCTTTATTTTTATTTATGAGATACGCCATTATAGATGACAATTCTATTCGTAATGGGTTAACATTTCATTGGCTTGTACAGTACGCAATAGAAAAGCTTGAAAATTACTCCAATCTTTATTTAAAGAACTTTACATAAATTTCTTCACTGTGCATTTCAAATCAATCTTCATCTCATGCTTTCTTCTTCTTCTTCTCCTTCGTCTAAGGCGGAGCAACTGTCACGTAGCGGAATCAACGATGTGTCTTCCGACATCTTACGGTCTCACATCCTCACTCGTCTCGATGGTGCTTCTCTCGCCGCCCTGAGCTGCACTTGCTCCAATCTACACTCCTTCTGCTCCGAAGAATCTCTCTGGAAGGAAAAATGTTCTGCTACGTGGCCTTCTACTTTAGACACACGTGTCCAGAGCATCATCTCAACGTTCCCCGCCGGTCACCGCTCGTTTTTCTCCGATTCCTTTCCGTTTCTCGCGCACGGTAGTGAAATCGGTCTCTCACCGTCGGTTGATACAACGGAGTTAATCTCAGCCGTTGATATTTTCTACAAAGATGAAGTGATTTTCTCTAGGGTTCAAGTGACGGAGACAATCTCTAGTTGGTTCCACTGCTCGCCTTTTCGGTACGATCTGGTCGAACCGAAAGAACTGATTTCGACCCGAGTTTCGTTGGTTGACGAACTCGAAGGTGACACGTGGAAGAATGACTTGGAGGAGAATCTCTCCTTGAGCTGGATACTGATTGACCCGACACATAAACGTGCGGCAGATGTATCAACCAAGAAACCTGTCTCGGTGCATCGTCACTGGTTGACCGGAGAAGTCCACGTCAGATTCTCAACGTTTTTCGTCATAGGCGAGGAGCAAGTGGAGATCACGGTGAAGGTATTGCTGGCGGCGTTTAGCCGGAAGGAAGAGGAGACGGTGACGATGAAGATAAGCGAGGTGAGTCTGGTGGGAGAGGACATGGAGGGGATGAATCTTGGAGGGAGGGCTAGTTTGGTAATTTTGGCAGCGGCGATGGGAGAGAAGCGTCGGCCGAGGGTGGCGGGTGGAGAAGACGAAGGAAAGGAGAGGTATAAAGAATTTACGAGTTTAAAGACGGCGAAGAAAGAGATGAAGTTGCAGCGGGAGAAGGAAACGGCTATAGAGACAGCGGCGTGTTTGGTCGTCCTCGTGATACGTGGCTTCCTTTTGTGTTTTTATTTGTTTATACATAAAAATATGATTGTTATTATGAAAAAACTAGTAAAATAGTTTAATCATGTGACAAAAGAATCAATAACCAATTTTCTATTCAACCATAATGAATGTTAATAAATGAAGATTGATGAGACCGAGTCTAATCATATGTTAAATAAATGAAGATTGATGAGACCGAGTCCAACTAGAGTCTCATTATGGTCGGATATCTTTTTCATTACGTTTCTCTTTTTAATTAAAGAATTGGATCAGTGGATTATATATCGAATAGACTATTAGTTTATTACGGATAGTCCTAATTTTCCACCACCATTGAACTCATTCGATGAGTATTATATAATAATACTATATATTAAACATTGTTTTAATATTAGTTATCATTGATTCTTAATTTCTTGGTTTTGGTTATACCGTCATTATGTTATCCCATGCTGCTAGCAAAAATTTAATAATTTTGTAATGACTTTTCCAACTCATGAGATTTACATTTAATGGCAATTTGAATGGTACTCGGCATCCTATATTCTATAGTATGATATATTATTATTTTGATTAAATGTCATGCGTGCCAAAATGGTGAGATTTGAGTGAGTCTCATAAATATTATTATATTATTAATTATATTATTATTTTATTAAAATGGAAAAAAGAAGAGAGAGGAAAGAGAAATGATGAAGAAAAAAAAAAGAAATTATGGATGAGACGTCTCAAAAGTATCATTCTAATGAGACTTTCACTCCTAAATCTCATAACTTTTGTATTTTATTTTTATTTTTTATTTATTTTTAATCATATGAGACTCTTAAAATCTCACCATTGCAGATGGTTTTATGGCCATGAGTTTCAGAAGCCTTCACGGTTTGGTTCAAATGTGGGACAGTGACATCAATATAGAAAATGAAGTGTGAACACCTGAATCCAATATACGTAGTGTTTTAGTATCAATTATATTTTTTTTTGTAGTCAATAATAGGCTTCCTAAAACATTATAAAACAAACAAAAAATTTACGTATCTCTTTGGGATGTATGTGAAAAATACTTCAGTACAATAGCAACTTTTCAGACTTTTAAAATGCAAAATGCAAATGACCTATGTTTGATATACGAAGACGAAATTAAAGAACCTAACTGAATCAAAGTCTCGTTCATTGATTACATGGTTTTAAAGCTGCACAAGGCTCAAGATTCAGTGCTCAAAGTGGAAATAGATCATAATAAGCTACTTCAACTTGATAATAGACGACTTTGGCATAAAATATATAAAAAACAACTTGAAAATAGATGGCACATTTAAAATACAAGAGAAGCGAACCGATTGGTTTTATCATGCAACATAGACCTAGAAATAATCTGAAATATCCCTAAATCTGAGATTAAATTTTATCATCGAATATGGTTTATTACTTGATCACTTAACTAAGTTTTAAAAATTACATATTATACCTGAGTTTTATCCATCCACCTAATCGTATAAGATTTAACCCGTGAAATTTTCAATATATGAATCCCTAAATCAAAATCAAACCAAGCGTAATTTTTATCTTATTCTTGCGTTTTGTTCGTCAAGTTGTCTTTTCAAAATAAGAAATAACAACTAAGTTCAATCAGGAATCTTAAAATACACATCCTTCTCCTATTTAAATGTAAATCTAGTTCTGTTTATTAATCAGAAAAAAGTTTGGAATTGTAATTTGGAATGAAGAGGAAGAATAAATTGAGAGAGGGAATCTATGTTTCTTAATTTTACTATAGTTCTGCATTATCCGGTAGAGAGTCGAACTCCGGCTGGGATTGCTGAAGAAGGGGAAAGGAATGAAGAAGAAGTAGAAGAGAGAAGCGGACGAACAATGAATATATCGAGTGCTGGCACCATGAACAAGTTAAACGCTGTAAATAGGTCAAATTCAGCAGTAGTTGGGTTGTACTTGGACTGAAATATTAGAAAAAGTAGGTTTTATTTGAATTTGAATTTGTAGAACTGGTAGAATTAGGGAAAACTATGGAGGAAATAATTGTTTATGAATATTTGTTGTAGGAATCCGAGGAGGAAACGATGGTAATACAACCTCTGAAAATGTACTTACATCCGTCGAAGTATAAGAAAAAAAATTAAGATATCGACAAGGTGTTATATCCACCCTGATCTGGCAATGCTAGAGAATTTTAAGCACTTGCTGAGTACCCGCTTAGTAGTGATGAGTGGAGTTGGTTTGAAAATCATCCTCAGTTCAAAAACATTTTTCACCTACCAAAGGACAAAAGCCAGAAGCTTATGGATATGTGGATGCTCCTTCTTCGAAATGCAAGCTTCAAAAGAGAAAAAAGCTTGGTTTGTTGTGAATGGTGTATCCATCCGCTATAGTCTAGATGAACACGCTTTGATATCCGAATTAGACTGTCGCAACTATCCACTTGATTATTTGGAAACAGACAGTAGAAGTTCGTGAAGAAGCATTTTAAGACTCGATCAACAATCCAATATCAAGGCTGATAAAAAGCTAATAGAAATGGAACCTGATTGAGATAGGTTAAAGATGGTGTTCCTATACTTCTTATCCAACATTGTTATAGGGCAGACAAAGAGTGGAGAAAATTTTACGTCAGTGGAACCATTCTTCCTAAGAGCAATGAGTGATCTTAGTTTGTGTGAGACATTTCCTTGGGAGAGAATATCATTTGAACATATGCTCAAAGAGATATCACACACGATGGAGCAATTACTGGGTAAGTCAAGGCGGGTGTAACGTGGGCAATTCCATGATTTTGTATTCCTCTAGAGGTAAAATTTACTACTTCTTATTATTGAAGTTAACTCTAACTAAATATCTCTTGTGTAAATTTTGAAATTTGAGGCAATTCTACAATTGGGGAACAAATTCCGAGAACATCATCCATGTGTCAACAAAACTTGTCCTAGTAGGAGCAGGACCAGGTTCAAGAAAATCGAAATGAGAAGATTCCCTATTTCCAAAATAAATAAAGAACTTGGTACAACTAATGTTAGTTTTCCTTAGTATATGCAATATTTTGGGTTTTTATGTTTTTAATCTTTATTGGTTATTTACATTCACAGGACATTGAGAGCATCCTGACTCCATCAAAGAAAGAAAAATCTCTTATGGAGTCAATCACTGAAGGTAATGATGGCGCTAATCAGCATGATGTTGCTGTTAGATGCAGCGTCTTTATCAAGAAAAGAATATGGTTTGAAGAGATGCACAAGAAAGATGTGGCTTCCAGAGTACAAGAGAAACTAGAAAATGCGGGAGAAAGTATCTGCCATTGAATGATCGGAGATTGCACCATTAAGTGAAATGATGGAACTGGTGAACAGCATTGAAAAACAAATAGTAAATATGATGGGGGGGGGGGGTTCAAGGAAGAAAATTGAAGAGAAGTTCGATGGGATAGACAAAAGAGTGGAAACCGTGAAAGAGTTGGTGAAGGACAAAATAAATGCTAGAAAAGCATGTCAGAATCGTGTTGGACAGAACTCAAAGGTAACAATATGTATTTGTAAATTGTAATATGAAAGTGTCAAACTTGCAAATACTTTTTTATAATTGTAATTAGTTGCGGGGTCTATAGAATGCAAGAAAGCAGATGAGTCCATGGTGCAACCCACATAATAAGGCGATGTTAATGGTAATCAAGTGTTGAATTCAACACTAACAGGCTATCAAAACTGTGTTAAGCAGATAGGAGAAGACGTGTACCCAAATAGACCAATGACAAGGTCCAGGAAAAACTAATAATATTTCTACTTGGTTGTTCCCTGATTTACTTGGTTTTCTCTATTTTTATTTGTTTTTCCCTATTTTTATTTGGTTTTCTCGATTTTACTTGTTTTTCCTACTTTTTTTTATTTTGACATTATTTTATTTGTTAGAATTGATAGCTAAAAACAAAAATCACTTGGTTTTGTAAAGTTTAAACAAAATTAAGCTGTTTTAGGCCTATTTTACGTGTTTAGTAATATGAATTCTTATCTATTGTCATTTAAAATTAAAGCGACGGTTCATTACTCTATCTTCTCTATTACTCCAACTCCTTTCATCATTTACTTCATTTACTCACTAGCGCTTTCTTCTCTCTCTGGAACTCCTCTCTTGAAATTCCTCGTTCTGAAACTTTTCTCTCTAAAACTCTTCTCTCTGCGATTCCTCTCTAACTGATGGAACACTATCATCAACTGTCAGAGGTGTGGCCATGCATTACTGGATCACCTATAAGAAGAAAGATTGAGCGGATCTTTACTCAACAATGCTCTTGGTTGTTATTTTTATGGATACTCAGGCATGTCTTTCTATGTGAATACTTTATAGGGAGTTTTTAGAATGACATTGGCTTGATTTTGATTGTGAATATGTTATGGTTGAAGGATAGAAGGAAGAATAAAGCAAGAGTTTTAGCACATTATAAGTAGTTTTTGAAATAAAATTGTTGGTGTTCTATTATGACATTTGGACTAATGGCCAACGAATGTTTGGTTCAAGCAACCAATCATTGTTACAAGATGTATTTAGTGGATGGTAGTGTCGTGAAGAAATTTCACCCTCTATCAATGGAATTTTGCCAGAAATTTACTCTGTTTAATTAAATACTCGATAGATCTAGAAACGAGTATCAGGAGGTAGTAAACTTGAAGGACAAAATTGTCATCAATGCTAATGAGAACTCAGCAATTGTTGAGGAATTAGATTCAAGTATCATAGTGCGCATCCTAAACTCTTTCTCTATTAAACCCTCAAGTTTAGCTCTAGCGCTTCCAAAAATATGGGATGTAGAGGACCATGTACGAGCCAGACCCATTGGAAACGATCAAGTCCAGTTCTACTTCGATCGGATTAGTGATCTAAAAAGGATTTTGAATAAAGCTCCCTGGTTTGTTAATGGGTGGATGGTTACCGGAGAAAAATGGAGTCCCAATCCGTCTCATAATTTCCTCAAGTGCATTCTATTTTGGATACACATCAAGAATATCCCGATAAATCTCATCTCTGAAGAGACGGTGAAAAGAGTAGGGTCCACTATCGGTGAAGTCTCTAATGAAGTCATTCTCCATGCACGATTGCCTGATTCAATGGAGTACGTCAGAGCCCGAATATGGATTCAGGTTGAGAACCATATGGTGTTTAAAGTACCCATCAGCTTTAACGCAGAGGAACCAATAATAGTAGAGTTCGAGTACGAAAAGCTTCAAAAACTTTGTCTCAGATGCAAGAAGCTAACTCATGACCAGTATCACTGCAAACAATCTCCATCTGCTTCGGCTCTGGAACCTTCAGCTAAATCCCGAGGGAAAGGGGTTTTGATTCGGGAACCACTACCACAAGATGAACCTCTACGTAGTAGAAGCAGAAAACCAGTCATGGACCCGCAATCGGATTCATCATCTCATGGACAAACTGTCGCCTCCTCTAGAGAGCGAATGAAGATCGCAAAGGGGAAATCGGTAGCTAAAGCAAAAGGAAAACATATTCAGCCATCTCCACCGGTTTGGCAAGCTAAGCAAAACAAGTTTGATATAACACAATACGACCCTTATAAGGTGGCAGCATCAAGAGATCACCCTTTCATCGCAGAATTCAATGAAGGGCATACCAGTCAAGATAAAGATCACCCTTCTTGCAACTCCTCCGGAAATCAATCTTCGACACACCCTGATGTTTCGAAGATCGAGACTTCAGCTCATCAGCATCAGCCTCCTCAACAAGCATCACCAGTCATTGCATCTGCACACCCATCAGATATGTCTCCTTGTTGCATTGATGCTATAGCTAGGCTGGACGAGGAGGAAGAAGGGTAACCACTCAAAGCGGTCGTGTCCCAATTTCACAAAGAATCCAACTACTCAAAGATTAGATTCCTCCTCTAGAAATCTGTCTTCTAGGCTTTCAGCCCCAAATCCATATCTCGATGTGATCGAGCTCCAAGAACAGGCAGAGGACACTGCCACTAAGAAAAGAAAGACAAGTGCTGAGAGGAACCAGTCCAGAAAAAGGCAAAAACCAAGCATTCAGAGGAACCTATGCAGTCCCTTTCCTCTGAAACCAGTTCGGCATTGCTCAGGGCACCCATATCTGATCTCAGGCAAGTACTCTTATCTCTAACCTCGCACACTCCAGCTTCACAAATGTTAGTGGTCAACCGTAAACCACCACGGTCCTTATGAAGACAATAGTTTAGAATTGCCAAGGGATAGGGAAGCCTTTGGCAATTCGACACCTTAGGGATCTGTGTGGTCAACAACATCATAGGTTGATCTTCCTTAGTGAGACCAAAAACAGAAGGCAAATGTTAGAACTGCTCTGTGACGAATTATGTTTTAATGATCTCATCACTGTGGAGCCTCGGGGTTTGAGTGGAGGTATGGCGTTAGTGTGGAAATCCGGCATCAATATAGTCAAATTCCAGACCAGCGAAAGATTTATTGATGTCAAGGTTACTTGGAAAGCGCGGGATATGTTCTTTACAGGGGTTTATGGACACCCAGTCCTGAGCGAGAGGCATCATCTATGGGATTTCATTGCTTTACTAGCTTCAAATAAGACAACACCGTGGATGTTAGCAGGTGAATTTAATGAGATCACTTGTGCGGATGACAAGAGAGGAGGTCGTCTACGATCGGAAGCATCTTTTTACCCATTTTGCTCATTGATTAGCAAATGTGGATTTCAGGAGCCTACCTCATACGGTAATCAACTATCTTGGTTTGGAAATAGAGGGGGGAACTAGTCATTGTAAGTTGGACAGGGTCTTATGTAATAACCCTTGGATGCGAACATTCCCGAAAGCCTCCTCACAATATCTATCTAGAGTGGGTTCAGACCACAGCCCTATATGTTCCTCTTTATATGGGGAGGGTCTACGATTCCCACAAAGGTTTAGATATGATATAAGATGGAAAAATCAAGAGGGATTTAGAGAAGTATTGCAATCGGGATGGGAGAGGAACAGTGTAGACCCTATGGAGGATTAGCCGCAATCAGATATTGTGGCAAAAATCATTTTGTGTAGGAAAAGCATCGCTCATTGAAAAAGATCTACACAACCAAACTCCAAAAAGAGATTCATTGAGTTGAAGCAAAGGATTGACGACTTAACTCATCAAGATTCTTTTGATCTTCATGATCTTCATAATCTGAGAATGGAGCTAGAGATAGCTTATAAAGATGAAGAGTTGTTTTGGAGAACATTAAGTATAATCCATTGGCTGCAAGCTGGAGGTCTACAGGTCTACCAGTTTTTGATGAGGCACAGCTGGCGAAGATGGTAGTCAACTTCTTCACTCTGATGTATACGTCAGAACTTGTCAACGCCAGTAAAGTCAGGCTCTCTCCAATGTTTACACAAGTGGAGAAGGTAGTAACTGCTGAACAGAATAGGGGACTTATGGAGATACCTACCATAGGAGAAATTAAGGCAGTTATTTTTGGTCTAAATCCGAACAAATGCCATGTCCATATGGTTTATAAGGTGCCTTTTTTCAAGATAACTGGAGCATAGTTGGAAATGATGTCTTTACAATGGTCAAAGAGTTCATGGAAACGGGGGCAATGGATGAGCGCATAAACTTCAAAAGTATTTGCCTAATTCCAAAGAAACAGAGACCAAACAGAATTGGAGATTTTCGTCCCATAAGTCTGTGTAATTTCATATACAAGATTCTTGAAAAGCTTCTTTCATCTCGGCTTAAGAAATTGATGCCACACCTGATATCAGAAAATCAAGCAGCATTTATGGAGGGGAGACTGATTACAAATAACATTATAAGAGCCCACGAATTGCTGCATTCTTCAAGGACAAAGAAGAAATCTTCTGGTGGGTACATGGCCATCAAGACAGACATGATGAAAGCGTTTGACCGGGTAGAGTGGCAGTTTGTTGAAGACACTCTGTGTTCATTGGGATTTTGTGATCAATGGATAAACATGATTATGACCTGTATTACCTCTCCATCGTATGAAATCTTGATAAACAGAAAAGCTTATGGAAGAATCTCCCGTCGAGAGGATTGAGAAAAGGTGACCATCTTTCTGCCCTTCTTTTCATTCTATGTGCGGAAATGCTGGCAAAAAGATTGACACTAGCAGAACAAGAAGGAGGAATTCAAAGGATTCAGATAGCGTGTTCATGTCCAAGCATTTCACATCTTCTCTTTGCAGATGATTCCCTTTTCTTCTGCCAAGCAAGAACCAATGAATCGCAATCTATCAAGAAGCTACTTGCTGAATATAGTGAGGCTTTGAGGCAAAGAGTAAACCTGCAGAAATCGAGTATCATATTCGGAAATCAAGTAAATCCTTCATCAAAGGATTTGATTAGAGGTAATCTTGAAATCTCACAAAAAGGGGGCAAAGGAATCTACTTGGGTCTACATGAGACTTTTGTCGGCTCAAAAGTCACTACTCTTAGATTCTTGGAACGCAAGATAGAGCAAAGAATCAAATCATGGAAATCGAAGTTTCTTTTGGTGGCCGGAAAAGAAACAATGATAAAGGATGTCCTATCAGCGCTTCCTACCTACACCTTCTCCTGTTTTAAACTCCCAAAATCATCCTCTGTCGCCATAAACAGGATCATTTCTAGATTTTGGTGGAGGAATCAAGACTCACAACAAGGAATCTACTGGGAGAAATGGCCGAGTCTTTGAGGGGAGGTATTGGTTTCAGTCATATAGAAGGTTTCAATATGGCACTACTTGGGAAGCAAATTTGGAGAATAGCTTCAAGGCCCGATAGCCTTCTCGCAAAAATTCTTAAGGGCAGGTACTTTCGGAACAAAAAAAATCTTAATGCCCCCAAGGTAGCCGCACATCCTTTGCCTGGAAAAGTATTAGGTCTGCTCAACATCTTCTTAAGTTAGGATTACAGAAAAACTTTGGTAATGGAGAAGATGTGAATTTGTTAGAGGAACCATGGGTGATAGATAAATTACCCAGACCTCCACGATTGAGATCGATTTTCAATCCAACATTAGCATCCTTGGATTATTTCAAAGAGGCTGACTCTGATCAATGGGATGTAGGCAGACTTCATGAAGCTTTTCCCGATTACGAGTGCAAATCATAAGTGAAATCAGACCAAGCAGATACAAGGCAAAGGAACCTTTTACCTGGATCTTCACTAAGAATGGGACATACTCAGTGAAATCAGGTTACAACATTTGGTTTGAGAAGGTTCTGTAGAGTGTTGAGACAGAAGTAGTTTCACAGCCGAGTCTGGACTCTCTCTTCTCTGAGATTTGGATGCTGAAAATCCCACCCAAGATCCAACGCTTCCTTTGGAGACTCTTGTCTAATCGTTTACCACTAGGACCAGTACTTCAACGAAGGCGAATCTCATTCTCTAATGCTTGTATGTGATGTGGAGAACAAGAAGATAGGTAACATATTTTTTACGTATGTATTTACGCTAAAGCTGTCAGGGCGGCATCTCCCTTATGGTTTTTACTAACCTCGGCTTTTGGCACCTCGGTCTTTGCCAACTTGGCGGAATGTTTTTCCCTTAAAAAACTATGGGAATATAGATTCTGGCCTTGGGTTCTTTGGCGGCAATGGAAGGCCCGAATTGACTTCATCTTTGCGGGGCTAGATTACCATCCATTAGCAACAAGCCGTA
Source organism: Streptanthus diversifolius (assembly GCA_039880935.1). Lineage (NCBI taxonomy): Eukaryota > Viridiplantae > Streptophyta > Magnoliopsida > Brassicales > Brassicaceae > Streptanthus > Streptanthus diversifolius. The sequence continues at coordinate 5,272,162 of JAXGFM010000002.1, forward strand.
AAGCTCTCGAGGATGGAGAGGAATGGCAGAAGGCTCAGGATCATAATCTATCCATTCATACACCCTCCTCTCATCCGCTCCACCATCCACCGCAAGGTACTGCTACCACCTTACACAACCGTCACTCTATTGCACAGGAAAGGTGGACTGCGCCTCCATCAGGTATGGCTATGTGTAATATAGATGCCTCATGGGTAGAGAACTTAGAGGTTTGGGGAACAGGTTGGATCATTAGATCACTAAGTGGGCAAGTTAGACTGCTAGGGGCTAAAACATAGCCAATTCTTCCTTCACCACTACATGCTGAAGCAGCAGCTCTAGCTTGGGCGTCCACATATTTAGCTAATATGGAGTATAAGGGGGTAATCTTCTAAACTGATTGTGAAATCTTATTCAAAGCTTTGAAGGACCCAACCCAATGGCCATCACTTGATCGATACTTGCAAGATATAATTACAATCTTTAGGAAGAACCTCTCCTTCAAGTTAGAGTTAATTAAGAAGACAGCCAACAAAGCTGTAGATAGCATAGTTAAGGCAGCAAGGTCATGTCCTCCTTATTTTGCCATGATAGACAATCATGTACCCTGTTGATGAAGTCCTAATGTTAATGAGGATGCAGTTGTATAAACTTTGATTTCATTATGAGTAAAAGAGTTGACTAGTGTTAAAAAAAAAAATACTCAATAGATCTGTGGACCTCACTGTTTTAGTAGGTAAGTCTATAGTTTTTCAAATTTTATTTATTTATGTATGATGTATTTTATCATTTTATCTACGTTTTGACACAAAATTAAAATATAGAATGTGTAAAACAATATTTGACAGTTAGAAAATTTTGAATCCTACCAAATTTGTTTTTCATTTATTTAAATCAGTTATTCATATTGCCAAACAGAATTTAAACTTTTAATTAACTAAAATATAATTTTTTAAAAAATATCAATGTTATGCTTTGATAGTTAATTATATCCAAATTAGTATTAGAATAATTTTTTTTACTCTTATAAGTACACTAATATATACGATTAATATATATATATATATATATGAATGTCAAACATCTAATCGAAATATTATTATAAAAAATTATATTTATGAGTTTTATTAGTATACAACAATATATTAGATAACAATATATTAAACAAATAAACTAACACATATTTTAGTGAACCAATTGAAATGCTCATTTATCATTCTTAAATTTAGCAGAAACTTTTTATATATTTTAATTTTTTTTATTAACCATATATTTTATTAGTTAAATAAGATCTCTAAAATTATAATAAAATAAAACTAAAATAATATACTCTTAGATATTGTAGAAATCACATAATTTTAGGATATTCAATTTATAATTATATTTTCTCTACACCATAGTTTTAATGATTTTGTTCATCGATTACTATGTTATTTATTTTGATGCATCAATATTGCAATATTAAAATTTTTATTTGTTTATGGTCTATATATTGGATTAAACCTACAAAACTCAATAAAAATCTAACATTATAATGTTGTAGACTTATTATTTAAATTTTATTAATACAAATCAAATGGTGGTTATCAATGAAAATGTATGTATGTATTTTTTTTTTTTTTCATATCTTATATAATTTTGTGTGAAATTATGTTCATCAAGTTTATAATATATGTGTTCTTTATATAATTTGATTTGCTTTGGGTTGAAAGTTTATCAAACTATTAACTACTATTCTTTTTTCTTTTATTTAATTTTGCCAAATTTTTATTTATTCTCATCTAAATTTAGGTAATTTTGCTATATTTTAGTGGTATTATAGTGACAACTAAGGCAATCAATTATGTGTAACCACATAAATATACATTTATGCATCTGTATAAATTTTATAATGTATAAAGATTATTCTCAATCAAGAGATATACATTAACTAATTGATTTTTATTATTTTTCACAATTCAATCTGTCAATTTAACAATCTTTCACCATATTTACATATATGCTTAATTGATCATACATTTAAGCAAATATCAGGATTATTATTAATCCCATGCAATACATATAAATAATTTTATATGTATATCATTTAGTTTATTAGGCATGAATATTTCATTTTTACATAAATTTACTAAAAAATATTTGAGATAGATAAATATTATTATCATAAAAGTCTAAACTATAAGTGTAATTTAAAAACAACAATTAATCATGTGCAATAACACAAATACTATCCTAGTTTATCTAGTAAAATAAGACTTTTATTTGAGACTTGAAAAACGTTTTGGTGATGACACCTCAGCATGTCACACATGTAAAAACACATGAAGAAAATATTAGTTTTTTAAATTGTTTCAATAGGGGTTTTCAAAACTGAAAATTTCATAAACAGTTGGCCCACAAAAATAAACTCATAAACATGATTTAAAAATATAAGATCTAATAACATGAAAAAGGGATCAAATACACTAAATCTTAACATCATTAACTGAGTAAGTTTGGATTATGATTGGATTTACATTATCTTAAAACCCATGATTGAATATTTCAAAGTTATTTTTGAAAAGTAAAATATGAATAAAAAATGTTAACAAGGAAATTAAGAAAGAGCATGCAAAGATGAAAGTCTCTTGACGAAAACAAAAAGAAAGATGGAATTTTGTGACCAGGAATATGAATGGCAGATGCATGATACTTGCGGAACTTATCACGACGCTATACAGAACCTATAACCACGAGGATATCCACCGATAAAACCCTCAGGGAATACCACTAGCTCTGATCCCTTGCTCGCCGCCTCCGCAATTAACTTCTCCGCCTTTTCTGCAAATTCAACTAAACCATTTAATAAATTTGACGTAGCCTAGACTCCAGCTGCTTACCAAAACATAGCCTAGACTCCAGCTACTTACCAAAACAAAACAAAGAGAAAATTAAAGATCACATGGATCTATGACCAGAGCATGAATCAAGAAGTTTAAGGCTACATTTAATGGTTTAATTTACCAAGTTAAGTTAGAAGTGAACCGTTGTTATAAGTATTGGACAGTCAGGCATAAAGATAAATTGCCTTGGTCCATTTCTCATTTCTATTTCGACTAAACCACGTGCAATCAGCTAAAGAGTCGGTCAACGAGCTAGTTAATGTAGGCCTGGGAAAAATATCCGGAACCGAATACCCGAACCAAACCTGAATCAAAAATATTCGAACCATATCCGAACAGAATTTTAAAAATACTCGAATGAGTCTTGTCTTCTAATATTTTGGATATTGGGTAATACTCAAACCGAACTGATACCCGAATTAGTACTTATAGGAACCGAATATAATATTATTTTTGTTTACGGATTTTAGAGTTATGTAACATATGATATGATGGTGGTTCTCTATATTAATATGTTTTAGATTATTTTGATTTATGTAATTTTAGTATTTCGAATAAATTTAGGTAATTTTACTATTTTGGATACTTTAATATCCGAATAAATTCGGGTAATTTTAGTATTTCAGATAGATTTGGGTACTATAATACTAAAACCAAAAATATTTAAACTAGTATTGGATCTAATTCGGTTCTTTAAGTAAATACCCAAAAGAACCGGATTCGAACCGAACCCGAACCAAATTCTAAAATGTACTTGAATGGATCTTCAACTTAAGAACCGAAAGAACTGATACCCGAAAGAACCGACCCAAACTCGAACGGATATCCGAATGCCCATGCTTAGTTTGAGTCTTGTCTAGTTTTGAAATATCCTGGTTTCCACAAAACTCTTCTAGTTAAAACAATGGTCGAATTTATTTTGAAAGCACAACCCTTTTCTAGTCAAATTTAAAAGTAATTTTCTTTGTTCTTTAAAACCAATGTGAAAATACATTTTTTTAGGGTTTTTATTGATAATGAAACTTGCACAACTAAATTTAAAAATTAAATTTAGGAATCCAAGATTTATAAGAAAAAAAATTTGAGAATAAAGATCGATATAGAGATTGATATATAAATTTTATTAATGCTATTTTGATAAGTTTTTTCGTATAAAATTATAAACAAAAAATATAAAATGTAATGCATATCATCATGATGTTAAATTATCTAAATCTTAACTCTGCTTCCCTTTTATACTGAAAGTTTTAGAGCTTTGGAGAACACTTCTTATGTCGGATACATGTATATATATAGTTCCAAGACTCACCTCTCCAAAACAAATTCAACACAAAATTTCCAAGAAATACAAAGAAAAGATATACTCCTCTCTGTTTTATATTAATTATCATTTTAGAAAAATTTTCGTAGATTAAGAAATTTTGTTATTTGACTGTTTTAATCCCATCAGTATAATTAACGTGGATATCATTAATTATAATTTTTTTTATCTTTTATAAAATGTGTTAATTTAGTTGAGATTATGTTTGTAACTTTTCTACCATAATTATTTTTAAAATAAAAATGATAGATAATTAAAAACAAAATAGATATAAAACGAAAATTAATTAAAAACGGAGGGAATATATACATAATAAAAGAGTATTACTATACAAATGGATGTGATAGCAAGAATGGCGCCACAAAGTGCTTTGGTGATATTCAGCAAGAGTGCATGATTACATGCTGCATGTCTCATGCAATTAAAATGTTGTTTTATGAGCAAGGCATAAACCCCGTAATTGTTGAGATTGAGCAAGACATGTATGGTAATTGGTAAAAAATATTGAATGAGCCTTGGCCTGGTTAAGATGCATCCATCTAGTTCCTGCAGTTTTTGTTAGAGGGAAGTTCATAGGAATGGCTAATACCATCATGACTCTTCATCTCGATGGGTCATAGAAAAGGTTGCTCAAGGAAGCTGGTGCTTGTGGCTTTAGTATTTTAGTTCGTCTCATGTGTTCTTTACTTTGACCTTTCAACACAGTTAATTGAAGCATATGTGAAGAACTACTTTGTATTTTGGGTGTTATGTATGTCTTTGTGGAGGTTTAATGATTAACTATGACTCATATTCGATAGAATCTCTTTATTTACCACTCCTTACAAGTTGAATGGTCAGTGGTAACTAACAAGTAATTATTATAGATTAGTTGATCATCTGTATGGTTTTTGTTAATTCTTATAATATAAATATTATAATAATTACTTTATTTTATAAAAAATCATAATCAAATTGTTTATAAGAAATTATATCACATAACTTTTATGACAACTATTATATTAAAATCAAATATCACAAAATTATTTTAAAAGTTTACTTTCGTTCATAGTTCTTACCAAATAATATGTAATATATACTAAAAAGATTATATTTTGTAAATTCAAATATTACCAAATTTAGTTATTATAAATAGATCCCCTGGAATCTAGTTTCAACTTAATGCATAATATTCAAATACAAGAGAAGAGAACCAATTGGTTTTATCATAACCATATCCAATTGGCTCTCTTACATTATTGACCTTAAGGATAAATAAACTTAACATAGTCTCTCACAAACATATTTATTTGAACTGAAAATAAGACATAAACTCCAGTAGTTGTGGAGAGGATACATTGACGACCTTCAAATCTCGATTATTTGTCTTGAGATTCTGAGTCATCATCCACTTTCACCGACTTGGACACGAAAGTAACCGGTTTCTTTTGGTGCTCATTTACTGTCAAGTTGAAAATCTCTGGCCTTGAGTAATGTCCGACCACATCGAAGTATAACTTAGCTCTTGCGATATCACCAAGATCTAGATGAGAAGAAAAAAAAAATATTATCGATATGATCAGATAAAAAGGTGTATAATTTTTTACTACTAAAGCCTAAGATGAACATTAAAGAAGAGTATAATATACCAAGATTAGCTGTGACGAGACCCTCTGATTCAAAGTTTGGTCCAGCAAGAATCTTTCCCAATGGGGAAATAATGACACTACCACCCTGGGAAACAATAACCTCTTCGTGTTGTTCGGGGTACCAGTCGGTGTACAGGTAATCTTCATGGTTAGGGAAATCTTTACGCTGGCAGAATTGGCAAGCTGACATCACGAAACATCCACCCTCGAGTGCAATGTGCATCATCGACGATTGCCATTCCTTGGAACCATCAGCAGTAGGTGCACAATATAATTCAACTCCTGAAACATCCCAAAATAGAAAGGACTTAGTCAATATACAGGGGACATAGTAGTCATGAATGTTTGAAGCTGTGATTCTTCTAATAACCTTTTCCGTACAAAGCAGTTCTGTAGAGTGGCATCCGATTTTCCCAGCAAATAGCAGCACCGAGTTTGCCAAGGGGAGTGTCGTAAACAGGGATGGTTGATCCATCCCCGTAACCCCAGATGCAACGTTCGAGAGATGTAGGCATCACTTTACGGTGCTTGCCCAAGAAGCGACCTTCGGAACTGAAGAAAAGAGCTGTGCAGTAGAGTGTATACCCATCCTTCTCCATCGCTCCCATCACCAAATACACTTTGTGTTTCCTAGCCATATCCGCCAGCTTTTCAACTTCAGGGCCTGTAGATTCATCACAAAACCAAACAATTGTGCAAAAGGGAGTTATTTATGACCCAACCTTGTGCTCAACTGAACTAGAACTAAGTCCCCGATCCATCTATTAACTTGCCACTTAAGCAAACAAGAGTTAAGATTTAGTGTACTCGTTAATCACCATTTACCATAAACTTAATCAGATACTTGTCCCAACATCAATCTTAAAGTTCAGTAAGCAGACAACTCAGAAACCAAACCAAAAGTCTAGATTGGGATACTCAATTATTGGACCTTATCCGTTAACACAGAATACAAGAAACGTGAATGGTAGGTAAAACATATGTTAATTTTGGAAATAAACATGAAATATATATATATATATATATTTATTAAAAAAAAGATATAGAAGTATCTGTTACCAGGAACAACAATGGCAGAAGCATGATATCTACGGAAACAATCACGACCAGCTTCGTTATGAACACCAACCCCTATGCCGAATCTATATCCACGAGGATATCCACCGATAAACGCCTCGGGGAACACCACCAACTGCGATCCATCGCTGGCCGCCTCAGCAATAAACTTCTCGGCCTTTTCTGCAAACTCAAGTAAACCATTTGATAATTGTTTGAAGGATCCGTGATGGGTTTGCAGGAAAAATGCTTAGATGATGAACAAATAAATTATAAGAAAAACTGAGTTACTTATAGTTCCGGGAGTATCATTATAGACGGTGGAGGCCTGGACGATGGTAGCACGAACGATAGTAGATGGGAAATCACAGTAAGGCGGAAGAGTGGTTTTGGGAGTTGTTGACATTTCTTCTGTAGGAGACATATATCACTTAGTGTCTTACTTTGTAGGATGCTGATATACATAAGAGTTGAGAGATGCAACACTTATATAAACTTTTTTTGTTATCTTTTACCCAACGGTTAGTATTAAAGAGAAAACACTAAAGAATTCTCCGCTTGACATGGAGAGTCGTGCACGTAAATATTTTATTATAATTATTAACAAAATGACTTTTGAAATAAATTGTTGACCAAAAAAATATACCAAAAATGTTTAAATTTATCATGTGAATCATTTACGAAAATATGGCTTTTTATGATAAGTTTATTTATATTGAAAACGGTTGGGTTGAAAAAGGAAGGAATCAATGTACTTAAAGAAAATAATTATGAATGTATGGATAAAAATCCAAAGAAAGAAAACTTCCAAAGCGCATGGTGAGAGTTTTTGGATATGAATTGAAACAAGAGTGCGGTTGCCAAGTTATTGTTATCACTGTAATTTGTTCTCAGCTCAATAGTTTCCCAAACCTTGTAGAATTTAAGTGCTACCTTCATCTTGATTCTCCAAACCATATAGTTTGTGCTATTCAACATCACACACTGAATGGACGACAAACTACTTTCCATTGGTTTTGCTGCTACGATATCTTTCATTGGTTGGTTTTGTTCTGATACTAATTATAGAATTAGAAAAATTAAGAATGCAAGATTATAAAGATTCAAACCTTAATTGCTTTACAAAATCTCTTCAAGAAACTAAAGCTCACACAAACTCTTAATTTCTCTAACTCATAAGCTATGGCACACATTGACATCTTCTAATATAGAAACATAACTTTAAATTAGTTCTATTAGAATTCCTAAAACAGAACATATATTCCATAAGTCACATAGAAAAAGTTTCTAATCTTAAATCTCCTAGAATTAGGTAGGATACTCCTTTCTTGATTTAGTGTAAGCTTAATCCAACAGACACCATATCCCATTCAACAAATCATTACATCATGTTCTATTTCAAAATCCGGTAAACAAGATAGATTTTCATAATTTGTTTTCTGTCTAGATTCTTTTGTTTTTGGGTGCAAAATAATGTCTAGATTCATATAGTTTAGTTGCAAGCTCCAATAGTATAAGACAATCGATTTATTCTTTCTTTTCTTTGGGTTAAAACTTCGATATGATTTGGAATGCGTAAATTTTGCTTTTTTCCTATAAAATTTGTCAATTTCTTGGTGGTCCATCTTCGACTCATATCGATCATTCATATTTACTAATAATTTCTTCCCCTTTAACTCGATCTCCATTTTTCTTCCTTTATTGTCGACCGCATATTATATAGATCAATAGTTAATATGTACGTAATGATCCAGGCTGGATCTCAGCCAATCTTTTTCAGTGTAGACTGATCTCAACTACTATAATAATTTGTAGGACCAATAGCTAATAAAATCGTTTATGTTGAAAAAAATGAGTGACTAATAAGAAGTCTATGTAAAATGTGAGCATTATTGCATGACCGTGTGTAATAGACACCACCGTCCATACACGAATGAATTCATCAAAAGTTAAGCTCCCGTTGGGATTTGAATACCGACGTCGGTACATGACTCATACCATATTGTTTGAATAAGACGATCTTTAAGTCTGGATCGTAGTCTCCGCTCGAAATCGAAAACTCAACAAACTCAAAACAGAAAAAATAGAGAACAATAAAAGCAAAAGATATAGAATTTTTTTTTATTTAAACCCTAATCGCTTGTTTAATCTCTTTGTATTTTTTTTCTGTGTATATCCAAACTCACATAACTTATAATATTTATATAGAGAGATTTTAAAAATTTACTAATTTTTTTACTAACACCAAATCTATTAGAATCTTATCTTTAACTTATCTTTATTTCGATAATATTAAAAAAAAAACATTTTGATCCTAATCATATATAAGAACATTGAACTTTCACATATGAACAATTTCGATGTAAATATTATTAGAAACTGAATCCATGAAAGTGTGATTAAGATATTTCTTATTAATTTCTCAAAATGTGTTTTTATATACAACTGATATTCTCCCTCAAGATGAAAATGTAACGATGTTATGATTCTGGCTTATATTTTCTTGGATAACATCATCGAAAATGGTTGAAACCTTATGGCAATCATTTTCTATATAACGATGTAGTTCAAGCATCATCAAAAATTGTCTTTCTCTTCTCAGCCAACGACAAAAAATTTGATACATCGCCGGCGGTGTATCGTCCACCGGACGATGATCAACAAAACCGAAATAACATTCCTTCTTTTTTTTGGTCCAGAATTAATTTCATTAAAAAATAATCAGAAACCTGGGCTTTATGTTTTCGAAACCAAACAACAACTCCTACAAACAAATTTTGTGACGAAAGGAAGATAAGGTGAGTCAAAACCAATGATTTAACAACCTGATCGGACCGGCCAGTCCGACTGGTTGAACCATGAACCGGTGACTAGTCAAGTTTGAGTTTCACTAAAAACCAAAGTTGTTGAGTATTGACCCAAAAAAAACCATTAAACCAAATAAAAAAATCGGAAATTGGCTGGGTCGAATAAATTAAAAACATGAGTTTTGTGTTTGTATAATCTACGAACTTGGGGTTTCTAACTTAACTAAACACTATGAACATCTTTAATAGTGGAGATACCGATTTGAGTTTCTCAGTAATAAATTATTAATATTTCTAATTTAAGTTATTTTCATATTTAAAATTAAATTTTAAATGTGAGACATGTGTCTTCATAGTTTTTTCATTGAGAACCGTTTTTAAAATAGATAAAATATCATTCTAAAAAATATTAAAAAAAAATATTAAAACCATTATATTTTTTTTTTATCGGGTTCGAATCCCAGTCATGAATTTCATAGACACATCTTATTGCAAAAGTCAAAAGTTAAAAATATGTTGAAATCTCCTTATTTTTAGTTGTTTTACAGTTCACTTCTTCATTCTGTTATTTTTCAAAGTCTTTCAGAAACGTATTCAAACTTATATGGAACGAATTTACAAGTTAAGTTATCTAAAACATGTGATAGATGAAATGACTATTCACTGTGCATAGGAAAGATAAAAATATCGAGATGCTTTGTTAACACAACAACACTAAATTCGCTACACCTTATCCACCCCTTTTGAATCAACAGAATTTGTCAAAAAGCTGGAAAAGAAGACAAAGTAGATAAAAATCATTAGACTGCGTCATACGGATCAACCCGGATATCCATACCCGACTCGGGTAAAACCTTTTAAAATTAGTATGATGACTTGGGTGAACTAACTGTATTGTAAATACTAACCATTCTCCACTAAATATGGTAATATACCTCAAAATTTACTAGTTTTAATAGGTTTTAATAACAAAAAGCTATTGACTTTTAGATTATAATTAGTATTTGTACTGTTTTAAAATCTTAAATATTTACATGTATTTTAAACGTTTTGGTTAAAACAAAATCAAAATTTTTTAGATATAAATAAAAAAGCACCAAAATATTTTAAAGTAATAAGAACAATTAGAGATGGACTTCATTTTGAAAAAATCAACAAACAAAATGATATTTTGATTAGATATATAAAAAATATATATTCAATAATTATGAATTTATTATATTAATAGGACTATATCTTTGCATTATATTTTTGTAAAAATTATTATCTTTTTATCTTACTGAATTATATTATATTTTGAATTATTTGAATTTGAGAAAAAATAATTTATTGTGTTTATTAATTTATTATAGAATATATACTCTAATGGCTAATTCATTAATTTATATATTTTATGTGTTACAATTTCCTTTTTATAGAAAAATAAAAGAAAATTGGGTTCTATTCATGTTGTTTCACTTGGTGATTTCGCCTCTGTCAAATATCTTTTTGCTCTCCTTTCTTTGAAACCAGCCTAAATATGTGGCTTTGCCGGCTCCGGCGGCTTCTCTAACACCGTAGTTGTGCTCTTGTTAGGTATATTCTTTTTTTCCTTCAGCTTTACACTGTTTTGTCGGTGGTCTAGAAGGGTCAAGCAATAGTATCAACGAGATGGTCTCCTTCTCCTTTCGACCTGAGTTGTCTCAGCCATGCTATCTTGATGGTCTATGGATGTGTTTTCTTTCTTTTAAGCTTGTAGCCTTTGTTAGATCTGTTGCAGTGAAGATAAGAGCTAAGAAGCTGTTGTTGAAGTTCTCAGATATGGTTACTGGCTAGATTGGCCGGTTGGTGGCTTGATCGGCTGGTTGGTGTTGTCTCGGGTCTGCTTCTCGAAATTTTTACTATGGAACGGATGTGTTTTTGACTAGAAGAATCTTCTAGTCTTTTTTCTCTTTGAATAAATCAATACCAACAAAAACAGTTTTAACCATAATTTAAATATTTCTTAAAATCACATCTTATTGAATTATTAAAAATTAAAACATCATTATAAATAATACATGAATTTATGACTTTTGATTAGTACCTAGAAGTTTGAGATCTTCCTCAACTAAATATTTGTTATAAGAGACATTTATGTTTTCTTTCTTTATGGATAAGTAATTTATTTTTTTGATTTAGTATATTGAAGATCTTAATCTTATGTCTTTTTACATAGTCAAAAATGAAAATTCCATAAGTTCCACATTTTAAACTATTAATATTCTATTTATTCAGTAAAAATATAACTTAATTAGTTTCAGTTTCATAAAATAAATTAGTCCATATAAATCAATTATTTTCAGTTTTATGAAATAAATTAGATTACATTCAATATTATAACCAATAAATAGAAATTGGCAAAAATTTCCAACATGCCATTGTTGGTTTTCCGGTCTTCTGCTCTTCACAGTCAGATCTTTGGTTTCTCTGCACCAGTCCGTTGAGTCTAAGGGCATAAATGTTTTTTTTATTAATATATTCGTTAAGAAACATCTCAGACGTCTTTCACAAAATTTTTTAATTTCTTTTATTTTTCTTTTTTTTAAAATGTTAAAAGACTCACGTCTCACCGATGTGTTTGGTCAACATCATCATCCTTGAAATTCTTAGAGTTTCTTAACAAAATTTTTAATATTAAAATTATTATTATTTTAATATATAAGACTCAATTAGAAACTTTAAAAAAAAATCTTATGCAATGTTGAAACTCAATTAAAATTATAGAAAAAATTAAGTAACATTTGATAAACAACTGTATTCTGTCTCTCATAAATACTCAAACAACATTAAGAGAAAGTCCTAATATAAAAATAACACACCAAGCAGCATTAAGAGATAATGTTCCACTCATTATCATCATAGAGTGGAGGAACATTTATAGCTGTTGATGCTCTGCTTCCATCTTACCTTTAACATCAGTGTCCCTAAAACAAGTATACATTAAGTGATTCATATGATGATGATGTTTCTAGAATGAATTATAAAGTGTGTGTTATGCATGAGGAAAAAAGAAATGTGAAGAGAGCTGAAGAAAGTAAAGATTTTGTACCTAAGTATGGAGAAACTTCATCAAAATTTAGTTTCATCATTAGACTTGATAGATTTGGAACTACAAGATCCTAGAAAAAGTATCAGAAGTTCATCAGTCTTACAAGAGCTGGTGACAATCTTAGACTTGATAGATTTGGCATTAGCACTTACCTAATATCAACGATCATTCTTGTTTCAGAGTCACTAGTCCCCATGGATGGTGGAGATGCTTCACAGTAAAAAATGTTGCATGATCACCAACCTCTGCAAATAAAAGGGGACGACTTGGAATTTTCAAAGATTTAGCTTGAAGAAGCAAACAATTATCCTTCAATGGATCTGTTCCAGATATATTTCCACTAAGCTTTGGCCCTTTACAACCACGCCACATCTGTGTTTTGTTGCATATCTGTACCCAAAAAAAGATTTTGCTTTAGCCAAAACCCAAACACAATATCAAATCATACACAAACTTGATAATGAAACATTTTTCACCTGACTCTCATTTCATACTCAGGAAAAGATGGAAGCTTCATTTCATCAAGAGCTTCACAAAGTATAGGCCCTTCTTCAAAATGTCTATTAACTCTCCTACTAACAACAATTACAAATTTCTCATCCAATGTCGCAAAATTTAGAGTGCATAATAAAAATCTTCACAATGTCAAACCTATAAAGTTGAAAAAAGAATCTACAAGAGAAAGATGATGAAAATAAATTCAGCCACACCTTAAAAGCTATATTACCTGATTTTTAAAATTCAACATTATAGAAACTTGTTTTTTTTTTCTTGACAATTTCTAAAATCACCAGAAGCAGCTGAAAGGCAAGGTTTAGCGAGACGAATACACAACCAGTAATTGACCAAATGAGGAATCAAATACAATTGAGAGTAGAGTTGCATGATGGGAAATCAAGACTATAGAGACGTTTCACGCGTTTCTTAATTTTTATTTATTTTTTTATTTTTTTTTATATTTATTTTAATGAGAAGAAACGCAATAAATATCTGCGTTGCGATTGCTCTTATGTTTGAAAGTTGCATCGAAAATCCATGTTTTGATAGTTTGTCGTTTTATGTTGTTTTTTTTTCTGTTTAGGTCTTATGTTGATTCTAGGACACTGTCCACCTACTTTGTATCTCATGTGTATTCTACTGTATTGTTTTTGATGAAATTTGGATTCTATTGGACCGAAATTCGTCGGACTAGAATGTAACAAAAACTAATATATTTTGGAAATAAAGAAATTCAAAATGAAAAAAAAGAAAGACAAACAACATGCTAATAATTCAGACTAGTTACAATGACATGTTAAATCTTTAATTTTATTCATATGTTGAAAGAGTGCAATGAATTGTTGAATAAAGACTTGAATGAAAAGGACTAAATTTTGCTGATTAGATAAACACGTTAAAATATGTTGACAGAGGGCTTCATTCGACACGTGGCACTAATTTATTGGAAGCAAAAATTGTATGGTAGACAAAACATGGACTAAAACATCCTAATTATTTGAAATCAATTATTTTATAATAAATTATTTTTAATTGCTTTTTAAAACCAAAATTCAATCATTTTTATACTCTATTTATACAGACTTATTTTGTTTGATTTGAACATCAAATATAAAAACGTTTTTTACTGTAATATTTCCATAATACAGTAACTTTATTTTTTATTTTTATATTTGGAAAAATAAAATTAAAAATTAAAAATAAGAAATAATTTTCTATGACAAAATCATCTTTTTAAAAATTTTAATTTAAGTACATTGATAATTTTGTTAATAAAATAAATTAAATTAATAAAAAGAATTATTGCTTGCATTCTATGGCCAAAATAAGAGCTTTAATCAAATTAAATTCAATGAAATTTTTTTGGTATTAATTTAATTTCGTTGCATGCATTCCATGGTCAAAAATAGAATTTCAAATTCATCATAAAAATGTGAGAGACTAGAACGTTTATTACGAGTCACCATCTTCTATTCTACTACACCCTCCCTACTAACAAAACTAATAAACTATCCATTTGCTTCTTTCAAGGCCATATCTTCAAAACACCTATATTATCCAACTTTGAGGTATTGGTTTTTTATTGTTATTATTTGTTCCAACGGCTCGAGGACAATAAAAAAGAACACGATATATATATATATATATATATATATATATATATTTATCATATGATGCTGAGGATTTTAAGTCAAATAAATTAACAAAAATCTATAATATCTATTGCAAGTAATTGAAGTTTAAATCTACATGAAATCTAAAATAACACACTAAGATTATAATGAATTAACTTAACCTAGAGAAACAAGTAATTAGTTGGTTTTGGGACTATCAACTTAACTCTAATATAAACTAGTAATTGGTTGGTTTTGGTGATTCAAAGTCTTCCACCCCTTTGGAATCTCACCATTCGTTTCACCTTATATCTACCTTGCCATTCGTCTCCATCTAAAATCAACTCGCCATCCTATCAATCCCATTGATTTCCCATCTTTGGCAAGTCATAAACCTCCATCTTACCGATTCAAGCCTTCCGCCTGCGGCTCACCTTGTTGCCGGTCTTGGATCCGTGCGTCCACTCCTACCAGGACCATGTCAAGTGGTATCAGAGCAACAATCTAAGTTTGGTTTTATCATTCTATCTTTTTTTCATCCTCTCATCTTTTTCACTTTCTTTCAATTCATCTTCTACCTTTCATCTTCTTTTCTTCTATTTTATTTCTTACTTATTTTCATTTAAAAAAAAAAATCAAAAGTCTTTTTGTTCTATGAAAAAAAAGATTTGAGGGCAAATCTTTTTAAAGGAGGAGGGGATGATGTGATCATGGAAATCACCCAGACATGTGTTCAGTGTTAAAGTCATATCTTTTCAACCACGACGATTTAATTCATGAAATCACTTGGATAATGTGCTCAGCTCAATTATCTAACTCCTCAAAGAAGAATCAACTCAAACCGAGTTCTGATAAAGGAGTTATGAATTTTACAAATCCAGTGATTTTCACATTACGCGATTCTGACATGTGCGCATTTAAAGAGGAATTTCGGTCAGATCAGGATGAATGAAACTATAAACCAAGTTGTTCTATAATCATTGTCCATGATAGAAGCCCAGAAAAGTAGAACCAAAGCCCAAGCCCATCTGTCTATGCCATCAAAGATGAGACAAGAAGTTAGTTGAACATTTAAAGCAGTTAATGCTAATCTTTTGCATGTTGCTGCATGTTTTTGGGTTCTGTCCAAACATGCAGCCTTGTTTCTTCTTAATTAGGCTTTTGCATGCTCTTGCATGTTATTAGAAGTTGTTCCAAGCATGCAAGGCCTCTCTTCCTTTCTTCCTTCTCTATAAATACTTGGCTTTGGCACTCTTGTAATCTATCGAATTTTTTAATGAGAGTTTTTACTTCTAAATTTTCGATCACCTGTTAGTGTGTCATATCTAACAGAAATGCTTGAGATTCTTTAGTGTGTTATATCTAAAGAATCCAGGAGATCCGTCTTGGTGCGTCATATCCAAGGGATCACCCTCTTTGTCGTCTAGGTATGTCATATCCTAGGGCATTGAGGTTGGAATATCAAGGGCCTTCCGCATCTCTTGTGCAACCATTCGATCCACTGCCTTGTTTCTTGAGTTTAACCACTCTTTAGAAGTTAAGGATTATCTTTACCAACTTAGAATGTCGAATCCTTGGGATGATCACATCAAGTAGTATCAGAGCAGACATCAGGCTGACCCCTTCACCCTTTCTTATTCTTCATCGTTTGTTTATTTAAAAAAAAAACATTGATCTTCTTACGTGACCATTCATATTCTGGTAAACCGTGTGAGATCTTATTGTTTGATCATATTCTCGTGGACATTTAACTTGTTTTAAGTGTTTACATGGCAGGAAACGAAGAAGAGGAGTCTGAAGCAAACCGGTTCAACCGTCTGTTTGATGAGTTAGCAACTAGACTCAACCGGACCATAGAGGAGCGGTTTCAAACAATTCAGCTTGGTATCCGTGATAGCATCCGTGAGGAGATCCATAGGGTTTTACCAAATGGAAGACAACCACAACCAAGAAACCCTATCCCTCCCAGACGTGTCCGCGGTCTCACACCTGAACCACAAGAGCATGCTTCTGATGCGGGAAGCTTAGGCCGCAGGACCTTTGTTAGTGATGAAGGAGCGGCTAGGTTCTACAATTCAGGAGGTTCAGACCACAGTGCACATGATCGACCAAGGCGTCACCATAGGGTCCCAAACTTACCTCCTCAGCCGGATCAATTCAACAACCTCAAGCTGAAGATACCATCCTTCCATGGCCACAATGATCCCATTATCTATCTTGATTGGGAAACTAAAACAGAACTCGTTTTTAATTGCCAAATTTATAGTGAAATTAACAAAGTTAATTTGGCTGTTACAGAGTTTTATGACTATGCCCTAAGCTGGTGGGATCAGGTGGTTACTTATAGAAGACGCAATGGAGAGTATCCCATTGAGACATGGGAAGAACTTAAGTTCCTCATGAGACGACGCTTTGTTTCCAACCATTTCCACAAAGATCTACATCAAAGACTAAGACATCTACAACAGGGAAACAAGAGCGTGGATGATTACTTCAAGGAGATGGAGATGCTTCTAATCCGAGCCGGAGTCACTGAAGACCGTGATGCCACCATGTCCCGCTTCATGAATGGACTCAACCAGGAGATTCAAGACCGGCTGGAGATGCAGCACTATGTGGAATTGGAGGAGATGCTACACAAGACCTTACTTATAGAAGAACAGCTTAAAAGGAAGACTAACACTCGGTCTTATGGTGCAGGTACCGTAGGTCCCAAGCTAACTTTCAACAAGGACTTTAAACCAACCCACGCCTTTGAATCCAAGCTGGCCGTATCTAGGACAAATTCCAACTCTTTTCCACCTAGGCCGGATAAGAACAAGTCCGAGGAGCGTCCCACCAGAACCCGAGACATTCGGTGTTTCAAGTGCTAAGGTCTAGGGCACTATGCAAACGAATGCACCAACAAGCGGACCATGATCATCATGGAGAATGGAGAGGTCCAGTCTGAAGAGGAAGAAGACCTTGACCCCTTGACCGGTGGAGAGGAGGAACCACCAGTCTCTGGTCAACTCCTTGTAGCAAGGAGGTTCCTTAGTGTCCAATCTAAAGTAGATGAACGAGGTCCTGTGTGATATTTTGCCTATGGAAGCTGGCCATGTCCTTTTAGGAAGGCCGTGGCAATCAGACAGGAAGGTGACCCATGATGGCTACACCAACCGCCACCACTTAACATTCAAAGGCCGTAAGACCACCTTGATTCCTATGTCACCCCATGAGGTATACTTAGACCAATTACAGCTTAAGAAACAAAAGAAAAAAGCTAGCAAGTCTAAGGAGCCTAAGTCTAAAACCAACTTTTACATTAAGGCTAGTGACATAAAACGTAGCCTTAACCTTAAAGTCCCGGTTCTTATGCTCATCTATAAGGAACATGTACTTTTGTCTACTAACCAGGAGCCGGTACTCCCGAGCATTTTGAGTAATCTTTTGCAGGGGTTTCAGGACGTGTTTCCAGAAGAATGTCCCAATGGGTTGCCACCCATTCGTGGAATAGAACATCAAATTGATCTGGTCCCTGGAGCTACTTTACCAAACCGGCCAACCTATCATAACAATCCCGTGAAAACCAAGGAATTGCAAAGGCAGGTTGACGAGCTCATGACCAAGGGACACATCCGCGAAAGTATGAGTCCATGTGATGTGTCTGTCCTCCTTTTCCCTAAAAAGGATGGGACTTGGCGAATGTGTGTTGATTGCAGGGCAATCAACAACATCACGGTAAAGTATCGCCATCATATTCCTAGATTATATGACATGCTTGATGAAATCCATTGTTTTCTAAGATAGACCTTAGGAGTGGTTATCACCAAATTAGGATGAAAGAAGGTGATGAGTGGAAAACCGCTTTTAAAACTAAGCATGGTCTATATTAATGGTTAGTCATGCCCTTTGGTTTAACCAACGCCCCTAGTATGTTTATGAGACTCATGAATCATGTTCTTAGGGAATTCATAGTACATTTTGTAGTTGTGTATTTGATGACATCTTAGTATATAGTAAGACATTGGAAGAACATGTGCATCATCTTAAACTTGTTTTAGAAGTACTTAGGAAAGAGAGGCTTTATGCTAATATGAAGAAATGCACTTTTGGAACAAATAACATTGTCTTTCTAGGTTTTGTAGTAAGTGTTGCAGGTGTGCAAGTGGATGAAGAGAAAGTCCAAGCTATACGTGATTGGCCTACTCCAAAAACCGTGGGAGAAGTCCGCAGCTTCCACGGTCTAGCAGGCTTTTATAGGTGATTTGTAAAGGACTTGAGTACTTTGGCAGCACCATTGAATGAGGTGATCAAGAAGGATGTAGGATTGAAATGGGAGAAGGAGCAAGAGGAGGCATTCCAGCTTCTCAAGGACAAGCTCACTAATGTGCCTTTATTGGCTTTACCTAATTTCTCTAACACCTTTGAAATTGAGTGTGATGCCTCAGGTGTTGGAATATGAGCTGTTCTTATGCAGGACCGTAAGCCCATAGCTTATTTCAGTGAAAACCTTGGAGGAGCTACACTAAACTACCCAACGTATGATAAGGAGTTGTATGCTCTTGTCCGTTCCTTGCAAACTTGGCAACACTACTTGCGGCCCAAGAAGTTTGTGATACACACGGACTATGAGTCGCTCAAGCACCTTAAAAGCCAACATAAGCTCAACAAGCGTCATGCCAAGTGGATGGAGTTTATAGAAATATTCCCATATGTTATAAATTATAAACAAGGCAAGGAGAATGTGGTAGCCGATGCCTTGTCACACAGGTATGCACTTTTATCTACCTTAGAAGTTAAACTTGTTGGTTTTGAACACATGAAAGATTTATATAGCACTGATCCAGACTACGGAGAAATCTATAAGTCTTGCCTTAAGAATCCTACAGGTCGCTATTTTGTGCAAGATGGGTACTTATTCTTTGAGAACCGCATGTGTGTCCCATCTTGTTCCATGAGGGAATTGTTTGTCCGTGAGGCGCATGCTGGTGGACTCATGGGAAATTTTGGCGTGTCCAAGACTTTAGCCGTGATGCGTGAACACTTTTACTGGCCATACATGAGGAAGGATGTTGAGAGAATTTGCAGCCGGTGTGTTAAGTGTAAGCAGGCTAAGTCCACGACTCAGCCCAACGGTTTGTATCATCCCTTACCCATCCCGGAATATCCTTGGGTTGATTTGTTCATGGATTTTATTTTAGGTTTGCCTAGGACACAAAATGGAAAGGATAGTATTTTTGTTGTTGTTGATAGGTTTTCCAAGATGTCCCATTTCATAGTATGTAGAAAAACGGATGATGCATTACATGCGGCTAATCTGTTCTTTAAGGAAATAGTTAGGTTGCATGGTATGCCTAAGACTATTGTGTCTGATAGGGACACCAAGTTTTTAAGTCATTTTTGGCGCACTTTATGGACTAAGTTAGGCACCAAGTTGTGTTTCTCAACCACATGCCATCCTGAAAGTGACGGCCAAACTGAGGTTGTTAATAGAACTTTAGGTTCCCTATTGCATGCATTTGTAGGAAAGAACCTTAGGACTTGGGAAGATCATTTGCCTCATGTAGAATTTGCATACAATCATTCGGTACATTCGGCATCTAAGCATTCACCATTTCAGATTGTTTATGGTTTTAGTCCTATCCCACCTTTGGATCTAATGTCTTTACCTTTGAGTGAGTGTGTTAGTCTTGATGGAGAACAGAAGGCTCATTTGGTTAAGCAAATACATGAAAAGGCCCAAGCCAATATTGAGGCCAAAACCAAAAAGTATGGCCAAGCCGTTGACAAACACCGTAGGAAGCTTACTTTCAAGCCAGGAGACCAGGTCTGGATATATTTACGCAAGGACCGGTTCCCTGAAGAACGTCGATACAAGCTGATGCCGAGGGTGGATGGACCGTTCACAATGGTCAAACGCATCAATGACAATGCCTACCAGCTTAACTTGCAAGGTAAGTATTCCGTAAGCTCAAGTTTTAATATTACTGTCTTGATTCCTTTTTGTGCAGATGGACCGGATTTGAGATCAAATCCTCTTCAAGTGGGAGGGGATGATGTAAGCATGAATGCTAGATAGGACCAACCGGTCGCTGGAACACACGCTGACCCGGATGGACACCAACACGCTGGCCAAGGACTTCGAGCAGCCGGACGTATGGACGCATAAGTGGAAGGACGGCTGGCCATCGACCCACGCTTCGACCAGTGCATCGACCCACGCCTCGACCAGTGCCTCGACCCACGCCTCGACCAAGGCCTCGACCAGCGCCTCGACCAAGGCCTCGACCTGCGACCCAACCAAGACTTCACCTAGCCTTGTCCCGGAGCCATGAACCTTTCCACCTGGTCCCATGACCCGATCCCGGACCAAGGCTCTCCAAGACTCCATTGGGTTATTTCTGACCCATTCTTTTTCTCATCTTTTCTAAGCCCATTTTAATTTGTCTTTGGGCTTATGTGATTGGGATTAAGGGTACACTTGGTTCCCTTTTCCCATGTGATGGTTTTTCCTTTGGATTTTTCTCACACGGGTTTTTAATGGGGTCTGGTACATCTTTAGAAGGAACAAGCCCATAAGGCCTTAGACATATTTTAATGGCATGTCTTCACGGCCCGGCCCATCTTTCTTTTGGCGTGTGCATTTACGTGTTTTGACCATCTTGTAATCTGTATGGTCTTTGTCTTGAATGCTTGGATTTCTGTGTCAATCATGCAAGTTACTTTGACCATGCAATTCGAAAATTTGGGTGTATATCTTTCAGGCTGTGGCCATTGTAATGTTTCAATCGATTTTGAATTAAGAACTTTTCATTCTAAAAGTGTTCTTGATCGATTCATCTTGTTCTTGCAAACCCCCTTTCTAGTGTGTAATATCTAGATTGCTAGTTTGTAAAATCCTTGTTTGGATCCGGTGTGTCATATCCTGATCAAAACAAGTTTGGTGATTCAAAGTCTTCCACCCCTTTGGAATCTCACCATTCGTTTCACCCTATATCTACCTTGCCATTCGTCTCCATCTAAAATCAACTCGCCATCCTATCAATCCCATTAATTTCCCATCTTTGGCAAGTCATAAACCTTCATCTTACCGATTCAAGCCTTTCGCCTGCGGCTCACCCTGTTGCCGGTCATGGATCCGTGCGTCCACTCCTACCAGGACCACGTCAAGTGGTATCAGAGCAACATTCTAAGTTTGGTTTTATCATTCTATCTTTCTTTCATCCTCTCATCTTTTTCACTTTCTTTCAGTTCATCTTCTACCTTTCATCTTCTTTTCTTCTATTTTATTTCTTACTTATTTTCATTTTAAAAAAAAATCAAAAGTCTTTCTGTTCTATGAAAAACAAGATTTGAGGGAAAATCTTTTTAAAGGAGGAGGGGATAATGTGATCACTGAAAGCACCCAGACATGTGTTCAGTGTTCAAGTCGTATCTTTTCAACAACTTTGATTTAATTCATGAAATCACTTGGAGAATATGCTAAGCTCAATTATCGAACTCCTCAAAGAAGAATCAACTCAAACCGAGTTCTAATGAAGGAGTTATGAATTTTACAAATCCAGTGATTTTCACATTACATGATTCTGACATGTGCGCATTTAAAGAGGAATTTCGGTCAGATCAGGATGAATGAAGCTATAAACCAAGTTGTTCTATAATCATGGTCCATGATAGAAGCCCAGAAAAGTAGAACCAAGGCCCAAGCCCATCTGCCTATGCCATCAAAGATGAGACAAGAAGTTAGTTGAACATTTAAAGCATTTAATGCTAATCTTTTGCATGTTGCTGCATGTTTTTGGGTTCTGTCCAAACATGCAGCCTTGTTTCTTCTTAATTAGGCTTTTGCATGCTCTTGCATATTATTGGAAGTTGTTCCAAGCATGCAAGGCCTCTCTTCCTTTCTTCCTTCTCTATAAATATTTGGCTTTGGCCACTCTTGTAATCTATCGAATTTTTTAATGAGAGTTTTTACTTCTAAATTTTCGATCACCTGTTAGTGTCTCATATCTAACAGAAATGCTTGGGGTTCTTTAGTGTGTTATATCTAAAGAATCCAGGAGATCCGTCTTGGTGCGTCATATCCAAGGGATCACCCTGTTTGTCGTCTAGGTATGTCATATCCTAGGGCATTGAGGTTGGAATATCAAGGGCCTTCCGCATCCCTTGTGCGACCATTCGATCCACCGCCTTGTTTCTTGAATGTAACCACTCTTTAGAAGTTAATGATTATCTTTACCAACTTAGAATGCTGAATCCTTGGGAGGATCACATCAAGAAACAAAACAGATTCATAGATAAGTTGAACATAAGCAAAAGAGAGAAGGGATTAAGAAATTAGCCAAGATGAATCTTCGATTTTCTTAAAGAGGTTCTCCAGAAAATCAGAACTCAAATCCTAGGTCTCCTCAATCACTTTGTGGCTGCAGTCTTTTTCTCTAATGTAAAACTTACTAAAAAATGACCTAGGGTTGGGTATTTATAGTTTTAAACTAAACTAACCCGAACAAATAAACTAAACTGGTTTAATTACAGATTTTTTGGCCAGATCATTAACTCGGATCAACCGATCCAACAAGGGATCGATCGGTATGGAATTCGATCGGTCGATCTTGAAGGTTGTGGTTGATCTTGGAGACGTCAGAGGATTGTTGGTTGCTGATGTTCGATCGATCTTGGTAAGGGATCAACATATCCCCGATGTAACGATCGATCTATATTTCACTGGTCGATCCTGAGTTCTCCCGCAGACTCTGAGTTGTTGGGATTGATCGATCCTAAACACTAAAATGCATAAATGATATGAATTACTCTAGAATGATGCTATATGAATTACAAATCAATGTTAAAACATGTGAAATGTTACGTTAATGCAGCTAATATAAACCTATATCACCACACATTATGTACAATGAGTATCACACTGTATCTCTCGTGAATTTAGATTCTTAGTAACCAAAACACATCCTGAAATAACTTGCCAAATAAAATGTTTCATTTTTGCTAGAGATTTGATTTTCCACGCGAAAGCTAAAAGTGTTTTAACATCTGGACCATAATAAATATCCAAAGATTTTAAATCTGAATATAACTGTTCAATTAGTAACTAGATTTAACCATATATTTTCTTCTTCTTTTTACGAAATACAAACCACAAGAATCCGAATTTAAACTAATTGACAGTGCTGATTAATGGCAAACTCTTCAATAATAATGATTGCTTCAAGTAATTGCATATTCCACGTTTGAGTTCCCATGTTGCTGATCTCGGACAAGAGCGTAGGAGTCCATGGATCATTCCATATTGAAATGGATGTTCGGGACCCCATATTTTTTATTATTCTTTTTTAACAAGAGATATAGCAGAAATTATGATACTCCTTCATCCATAATATTGGTATTGTAATCTAACTGGACCAATGGATCTTAATTCCGATAATATTGACCTTTGAAAACCTTTCAAAAAAATAACTGGTTTGTCAAGTAAACACCATAACTGTTTTGCAAATAAACATGTATTAAAGTCCTATATTACTAGTAAACTGATCTCCCATTACCTTTATCGCAATATAATTTATTCCACGACATCTAACACATTATTTTTTATTATCATTTGTACTCCACCAAAATTGAGTGACCCCACTCATAAGTTTCTTGGTTACAGATTTAGGTAAATAAAATCAAAACATAAAATGAGTCAGTAGGACAGTTGCTACTGACTTAATCAGTACCTTTGTCCCATCTTTTGATAAAAATCATACAATCCAACCATTAACTCTATTCTAAAGTTTTTCTTGCAGAAAACTGAAAACTTAGGTCTTTTTCCTGCTTAAAATTTCTAGAATGCCTAAATATGACCTTGTTCCACCAAGATTACTGATGCCTAAAATTTGTATCAACTCCTCCCGGATAGTATCACTTACCTTTTGTCTGAACTGAAGAGATAATTTTGAAAATTTGATTTGTTACCCCGATATTACCTCATAATCTTTAAGAATTTTTAAAAGATCATTTATTCTTTTTATTTGCTTGACATAAAAAGAGACTCATTTTTAAAAATAAGATGTGAGATATAAAGGCTTGTTCTTGCTATCTTTAAACATGTGACCAATTTATCCTCCATACATAAAATAAAAAGATATGGAGATAAATGATCTCCTTTTGGAAGACCTCTTTTTAGAACAATATTACCTCTCAGTTGACTATTAATGAATATTTTATATTGGTGTAATGCATCACATCATCTATGTGATCCAGATATGTCAAACCCCATTATTCTAAGAAAATTCTTTATAAAAGACCATTTCACCCATTCATAAACTTTGCTATTATCCGTCTTGATGGTCATGAAATCTCGATTTTAAAAAAAAAGAATAATTTATCCTGTGGAAAGAAAGAAATAAATTATTTATGAAAAGCTCTTGAGAAAATACAGAATGATAATCATAGAACTTCTATGGAAGTTCTTGAAGTTACACGGAAATTGAAAGAAGTATATAGGGATGAGAAATTTTATTAGCAACAAAAGAGTAGGAATATGTGTATACTTCGAGAGATCGTAATACAAACTTTTACCATGCTTTAACTAAACAACTAAAAATGCAAAGTATGATAATTGATTTACATAATGCGGCGAGTCAGTACACCAAACGTATGCTTCTAGAAAGAAAAAGAATG
This sequence comes from Streptanthus diversifolius, assembly GCA_039880935.1. Lineage (NCBI taxonomy): Eukaryota > Viridiplantae > Streptophyta > Magnoliopsida > Brassicales > Brassicaceae > Streptanthus > Streptanthus diversifolius. Next base: position 5,297,675 of record JAXGFM010000002.1, read on the forward strand.
ATTGGCAGCTGCTGGGTCTCCCCATCTCTCCTAAATTTCCCCCGAAATTTGTTACTACGGAATCAGAGGTTGAGGATGTGGCGAGTTCTTAAAAGAAATGTCATTTTAGTTACAGAGCACATGAATGACCGGCTAACTATTTTGGTTACCAAAGAAGTCCATAAAACCTTATTTATGATGCATCGGAAGAAGATTCTAAAAATAGATGGAATGATGGTCCTGTTTTTACAACAATCATGGTTGTCTTGGAGTCAGTTAATAATTTTTTTGCTTTAGGATCTTTTGATCAACATATAAATATGACAAATATTTGTTTAATTCCTAAAATAATATGACCAAATCGAATGACAGAATTAAAACTAGTCAATCTATGCAATATAGATTATAAGATTAATTCAAAAATACTATATTAAAAACTCACAGAATTTTTGCGAAATCTAATTTTGGAAATACAGTCAGTTTTTGTTTTATAATAGGATAATATTTTACTTGCTCAAAAAATATTTTATCATACAATATAAAATGTTAAAAAGTGAAAAAAAGAGTGTTAAATATTGAAACCGTGTCTGACCAACTCATTTTGCATAATCGAATAAAATGATTTACAACTTCATCAATGTCTCTGCGCGGGTTTGAACAACATGACAACACTCGTATAACTCAAGTAAAAAAAATATATGGATATTTAGACTTCTATAGATAAGATAATTATGAAAAAAAACAAGAAAAATGGTCTAAAATTGAGCGAAAAAGTGATGAAGTGGCAGTCGGACGTATATTTTTCAATAGCCGCGCAACAGCTGTGGAAGGGAGTAAAAGAAAACTGAAAGGCAAGTGTAAGTGTAAGCACTTGATCGTCGCCTTCCTTAAGCAGATCTAATTCCCGAGGGAGAAGAATCTTATTTGTTTTTTTTCGTTTTCTTTTCCAAGATTGACTCTTCAAGTTTCCAAGAATCCAAAAAACACCACCCTCTGATCTCCTATCGCCGGTGCCGATTAGTCTTTAAATATATGGCAACTGAGGCGGCGGAGGTTTCTAGGGATACATCGGTGTCAATGGCGGTTTCGACAGCGTTTCCTGGTTTCAAGTTTTCTCCGACGGACATCGAGCTTCTTTCATATTACTTGAAACGTAAGATGGATGGCTTGGAGAGGTCCGTTGAGATTATCCCTGAGGTTGATATTTACAACTTTGAGCCTTGGGATTTGCCTGGTTCGTTTTTCGAACTCTCTTCTTTTTCTTATCATTTTCTAAAATTCTCCTCAGTTTCGGAATTATCTCATGTTAGTGTCTGCAAGTTTTATGGAATAACAAGAAGTTAGGGCATTGAGGATGTCAAAGATCCACGAATATAATAAAACTTTCGTTCTTCTTCTGAGATTGGAGTGCAACTTAGTCGAAACGTAAACCGAGTAGCAGAACTTTGGATTGTTATGAAGATATGATTACTTGGCTGTCCTAGGTAGCTTTTGTAATATGCAATTTAGTTTAAATGCATCAAAGTATGTCTTTTGAAAGTTTGCTTTGGTGTACAAATGGAAAAGCCAAACCTATTGATGTCTGTCCCTGATTTGCTACTACTTGTAGTTATACCTTTTGTCGGTTGAAACGCTACAAAACTGCTCTTTCATTTGTAAGTAACTATTCAATTATATTTGCATAAACAAGTTCAGGACTATGACAATTGATGTACTGTTGGCTTTTTTGCTCAACGAAATCTTCTTGTCTATTGTCTGAAGAAAAAGTTTATGTTTCTCTGTTCCTTTATTCGTCTCCTCTTCTTGAAAAGAAATTTACTAAGTTTTTCTAATTCGCAGATAAATCAGTTGTTAAATCTGACGGCGAATGGTTCTTTTTCTGTGCTCGTGGTAAGAAGTATCCCCACGGTTCACAGAACAGAAGAGCAACCAAGATGGGATACTGGAAAGCCACAGGCAAAGAACGTAACGTCAAGTCTGGTCTTGAGGTCATTGGGACAAAGAGGACGCTTGTTTTCCACATTGGTCGTGCGCCAAAAGGTGGCAGGACTGAATGGATTATGCATGAGTACTGCATGATTGGAATATCACTGATAAAACTATATATATTCTGATTTCTTGAAGCTTTTTAATTCGCTGCGTCATAGTGTACATTGGCTATATGTTTATTAAATTTGTCGAGTGTAATTATATAGGATGCTCTGGTTATTTGCCGGCTTAGGAGGAATACAGAATATCAAGGAGCTACGATTCAAAATCCACCAACACAACCAACTTTATTACCTGACAAGCATGCAAACTCTCAGAACGAAACTGTTTCAGAAAGTATTTCTGGTTGGGAAGATATGGTTGATTTTTACTTATCAAATGAATCAGGACATGAACTACTTAGTGAAATAGCAGAATCTTCACAATCTTCACTTAATCCACAGGTTTGATCCTTTCACTAAATGGATGATGTTTTAGATTCATTATCTGAGTCTCATGAGAGTTTTCAATGTTTCCAGGTTACTGGTGAAGAAGATTTCTACGCGGATATCCTGAGGGATGACATAGTGAAGTTAGATGATCCGACAGTCTTCGGTAATACACTGATCGATGTCCCGAGGCTTCAATCAGAATCAACAACCACAAGAGTACTGCCTTTACCTAGCATGATAGACAAGCAAATGCAATCACTCCTACAGAACCTGCCATTGCAGAATGACATTGGTGAAGAAAACAACATATCAATGTCAAGTTGCTTTATCGGTATCTACTCGATTAAGTCCATAAACAGAGCCCGGTGGGACGTTGTTGCTTGGGTGCTGGTTATGATAGCCGTATTGGTGTTTTATCTAGTGTAAGCCCCCAAAGAAGACATCATCTGGATATTGTGCTTGGTTCTGTCTTCAGTGGTGACAGAAGATCATGTCGTTGTTAGTCTTGGTTTACGTTATCCTTCTCTCCATTATTATTATTACTATATATATATATATGAATTTGTACCGTAACATATGTGTACCAAGTAAACGAGCCTGAGCGAGAGGTGAAATACAGTTTCAGGTAGATTTTCTATCTTCATAAATTCATTGTCAACAAGATTTGGGTTGTTAGCTCGAGAAGAAGAGATGTGAAATTGTTTTATTATTTTCGATTCATTTTTCGCTGGTTTTATCTTCTATTTTGGTTTTGATTGTCAGAGAGAACTATACATTTTATTTCTTAGTGATACTTGATAAATTTTCAACATTATATAGTGTCTGTTAAAATCATTGAATTAAAAAATCGGAACTAAAATGAAATAGCTAGAGAAAAAGAAATAGAATTCTAGAGGACAGGAAAAGTTTATATTTTTTAAGTTTGTATACCAAAAATTGCTATTTTTAAAAAAATTAAATGTTAAAAAATTTGTTTTTTTGACAAAAGTTACAAAATAAAACCAATGAAAAAATCGATAACATAGAAAAAAAACCAGCTCAAAGAAATGAACTCAAAATGATCAGACATCAGAGTTGCCACAAGCTTAAAAGAGAGCACCCCATTACGGGCCAATCTCCAAACCCATACTTCGACAAGAGCCTCTAACCGGTAACCTAAACACACATCAAAAAAGCAAAGTGGAACCACACTAGAGGTTTAAGTCAGGAAACGAAATGAAGTAGACACCACAACAGTGATGCAGGTTTGTGAATCCTTGTAACTTCTCGGGTTGTTCAATAAACAAACAGAGAAATCAATGTGAGATACTTCTCGGGTTATTCAATAAACAAACAGAGGAATCAATGTGAGATTGATTCGCGAATGAAGAAGAATCAAGACCAGCTCAAAATTTGTGCTTAGAAAATGCTAGAGAAAAAGGAAATAGAAGAATTGTATTGCTTAACTTGATCCAAAAATTGTTATACAAGAACATTTATATACTCTGTTTTGTTTATTATGAGTAACAGTATTATAACGACTTTGACACGTGTTGATTCTTCGATCAAATGTTAACTTGCCACGTCCGTCACTCGTTCTTTGTATCAAACCCCCCTGCTGAAGAACCTTGACCACAAGGTTCAAAATTTGGAAACCGTTGCAAGAGATCATAGAAAAACTCCAATGTTGCTTCCTCCATTGTTTCCGTATTCCATTTTACTAACACCATTGTTGCCGGTTTCCCTCGTCTTTCCACAAATTTGCGTTGTAATATGGCTTCAATTTCTTTTATGAGTGCATCTGCTACTTCCTCCAGTAACTCCGTAGAAAGAGAGCTTGTTCCCACCATCTTTTTAACTGCGAAACATGGAAAACATAGTTAATTTTCGTTGTTGAGGGAAGTTCTAGCTTATATGCTACCTCGCCGCATCTATCCAAGACTTTATAGGGTCCATAGTACTTTGGAGCTAGCTTCTTATTAACCCGTAACACCAATGACTGTTGTTTATACGGCTGTAACTTCACGTAAACCATATCATCCACTTCAAATCTTCGTTCCGACCTGTGCCGATCTGCAATTTGTTTCTACCTATGTTGAGCTCTTAGCAAATGGAAGTTTAAGATATGTATCATCTGTCTCGCTCCTGTAGACAATGTGCAACCACGACAACCTTTGATTCTCCCGGTAGATAAGGTAGATGTATAGGTAGAAGCTGTCCATAAACGATCTCATATAGTGTTGTTGTTGTGGTTGAATGGTAATTGGTGTTATACCAATATTCTGCAAGCGAGAGCCAATGACTCCACAAGTGTGGTCTATCACTGCACATACATCTCAAGTATATCTCCAAACACCTATTTACCACCTCTGTTTGTCCATCGCTTTGTGGATGGTAAGCAGTTGATCTTTTTAAAGATATCCCTTGAAGAGCAAACAATTCCGTCCAGAACTCACTCACGAAAACCGCATCCCTGTCACTGAAAATTGATTGTGGTAATCCATGAAGCTTATAGATGTTATCTAAAAAGGCCTGAGCTACACTAAGAGCAGTATAGGGATGGCTCAGCGCTATAAAATGAGCTGCCTTACTCAGGCGATCTACCACGACATATATGACCGATTTACCTTGAGAGAGAGGAAGCCCATCTATAAAATCCATTGAGATCTCAGAACAGACTGTTTCCGGAATGGGTAAAGGTTGTAGCAATCCTGGTGAGGCTGCATTATCATACTTACATCTCTGACACTCTTCACAGCTTCTGATAAAACTCTGCACATCCTTAGCTAATCCATTCCAAAAACAAGCTTTTTATTCTGTGAATCGTTACATCTCGTCCAGAATGACCCCCCATACTAGAACCGTGTAGACACTCTAGGATATGGTTCTTAATAGTATGGTTAACAGGTACCATAATCTTATTCTTTCTTCTCAAAATTCCTTGTCTCCAATAGTGGTGTTTAACTGACATTTTATCACGCAGAAGGTTATCAATGATTGCTTGTAAGGACCTATCTTCCACACACGCCTCCTTTATAGTATTCAACTAATCCATTTGAGATAGTGATGGCCATTTTGAAGTAATTCCGCACCGTCCATTCGTGAAAGAGCATCTCCAATTTTATCTTCGGTACCCAACTTGTAGCGAATTTCATAGTCAAATTCCAGTAACTTAGGCAGCCATTGCTGATGATGAACTTCCCATTTAAAAGGTAATGCCTCCATTTTTCTACTGCAAAAACCACGGCTAGTAACTCCTTTTCATAAATGGATAAATGCAGTTACCTTCCTTTTAAATTCTGCTCACATACGCTAGCGGGTGCGTTCTGCATCAAAACCGCACCAATACCTTCCCATGAGACGTCTGTTTCTATTTCGAACTGCTTATCAAACCTAGGTAATGCCAGAACTAGAGCTTCACATAAAGCCTTTTTTAACTCGTCGAAGGCCCTTTCTGCATTCTTATTCTATTCAAAATCGTTTTTATTTGTTAGCTCAGTCAATATTTTAGCTATTACTCCGAATTCTTTTATGAAGCGTCTATAGTATCCTTCCAGTCCAAGGAACCCATGCAGTTGTTTCAAATTTACAGGGATCTTCCAATCTTATACTGCTTTGATCTTAGTAGGATCAGTAGCTATTCCGTCCCCTGATATATAGTGTCCCAAATATTCTGTTTTGAAAATAGCTTATTATTTAGCATCAGCTTAAAGACCTCCTCCAAATGGTTCCAATGCTCGCTTAATAAAGGATTGTATACTAGTATATCGTCGAAGAACACAAGTACACTCTTCCTCAACAAGCTCCTGAAAACATCATTGATTAATCCCTGAAAGGTGGCTGGAGCATTTGTCAACCCAAAGGGTATGTATTCATAATGCCCATTATGAGTTTTGAATGCTGTTTTATGAATGTCGTTTGGTGCCAATCTGACCTGATGATACCCTGCTCTGAGATCTATTTTAGAGTAGACCTTGCATCCTCCTAATTCATCCATTAGATCTTCTATTAGAGGAATAGGGAACTTGTCTTTGATGGTCAGATTGTTGAGGTGCCTGTAGTCTACACACATTCTCCAAGTACCATCTTTTTTCTTTACAAGATAATGGGAGATGCATAGGGACTAGAGCTCCTTTGTATGGTTCCCTTGCTGATCAGTTCCTGTACCAACTTCTCAATTTCGTTCTTTTGGTGCAGAGAATACCTTTAGGGCCTGAGGTTAACCGGTTATGCTCCTTCCAAGAGGGGTAACCTATGATCATGAGTCTCTCTAAAGGGTGGCAGGATCCTAGGTTTTTCAAATATTTCCGCATACTTTTGTATCAAATCCTTAAGTTCCTATTCACCCAAATGTCCCTTGTCCTCCGTGGTTTTGTTGCAGGTTAGCAAAGGATCATTACCCACATCACGCTCCACATACAGCATGGATAGTTGCGCTCTGTCGTTGATCTGCTATCCCATTTTGTTTGTTTTCATTTCTCTAACTGAGCCCTTGAGCACCACGTTAATTGTACCCCATTTGAAATGCATCTCCAGAGTCTTAAAGTTCCATTTAATCGTACCCAAAGTTTCTAACCACTGTATCCCTAACACCATGTCACAACCATTAAGCGGAATGACCATCAAATCTGTTTCAAACTTTTGATCATGGAAGATCCATTAAAACCGCTCCACTCGCCCCTTCACTGTTACTCTGCTACCATCTGCCACAATTACCCTTATCAACCCCGGATCTTTGATTCTGCAACCTAGTCTTGCAGCTGCTTTTTCATCAATGAAATTGTGGGTTGAACCTGAGTCAATCAACACATATATCACCGAGCCTCCTTGATGTCCTCTCACTTTCATTGTATGATAATCCGAAACACCATTAACCACATTGACTGAGATTTTTGCTATGTCCACAGCCTATTCTTCTGTAACCATTTCCTCATCCGATCTTGTAGATTCTTCTTCTTTACTTCTAGCAGGTAAAGTTGGCTCTTCTTGTGTTGTGACAAGAAATTTTCTCTGGTATACTTTTTGTCACAGTATATGCATAACCCATTGGCTTTTCTTTCGGCAATCTCTTCATTTCTTAGCTATTTTCTTCCCTTATCAACATTCCTCAGTTCCGGCTCCTTCTTATATTGGAGCAATCCTTTGTTGTACATATTTAACCCTCGGTTACTGTTTCCCGAAGGACCGGTTGTTTTGTTAGGATGTGCTTGCTCGTAAAGTTTTCCTAACATGAGGCAATCCATGGTAATTTTTGGCATAAACATTCTAATATTCATCTGCGTATCCATACTTAGACCTGCTAAGTATTGACTTACCAGATATTCCTCCAGAAGATTCACTCGGGTTTTAAGCAATTCAAACTTCCGTGGTAGTCTACGATTCCTTTGGTCTCTTGCAAGTTTTTAAGTTCTGCAATGGGATCATCAAGAACCTCACCAAACCTTCCTAACAATTCCGCCTCATAGATGTATCAGCTTTTGCATATGTTATTACCCAAAAACGATTGGCACAAGGATCTGTGCTATGTTGTCGCAGCTCTCTCGAAATGAATAGAAGCCAGCTTAACCTTGGTTTCTTCTTCTGTTCCGTCCATTTCAAAGAATTGCTCAACCTTAAAGATCCATTCCAGGATATTAGTGCCTTCAAATCGCAAAAATTCGATCTTGGCTAGGCGTGTGATGCCTACATATGAGGGCTGCGAGGGCCCAGTATGTGAACCTTGCATGCGAGACTGAGATGTGTCTCTTTGGTTCCCAAAATTAGGATTCTGGTTCACCGTCAATGCTTTTATGGCGTCTATTATCTCATTTTTGAATTGATGGAACTCGTTCTGCAGGGACGCGAGCGTCGTCTGTGTTCTTCCTGCTCCGACGAAGGAGTTTGAGAACGAGCCGCTGCAGATTTTGCACGAGTCTCAGTCATTGGTTTCCGAGGAAAGATGCTCTGATACCACTGATGCAGGTTTGTGAATCCTTGCAATTTCTCCGGTTGTTCAGAAAACAAACAGAGGAATTAAGGTGTGATTGATTCACAAATGAAGAAGAATCAAGACCAGCTTAAAATTTGTGCTTAGAACGCAAAGGAAATGATAGAGAAGAAGGAAATATAAAAATTGTATTGCGTAAGATGATCCAAAAATTGTTATACAAGATCGTTTATATACTCTGTTTCGTTTATTATGAGTAACTGTATTTCTTTGACACATGTTGATTCTGCGATCGAATGTTAACTTGGCACGTGCGTCATTCATCCTCTGTATTAAACAGTCGGTGCTCTGAACACCGCATGAGTGGAAGACCTCGTCGATGACAACTCCCAGAGAACCATGTCTTACCACACAAAGAAACCACCTTGACCGAATACACCACATAAAACCAAACCGCCTCCAACCGCTATCGACGAGAACGAAACGAAAGCAACTATGGAGAGTACCACTACTCCGACACACCCAAAAGGAGGAGGAACACTGTCGATCTTGACCGTTGGCGTTTGGAAACCCATCCTCAAAACCTTCAAATCGTACCACTGACGATATCGAAAATGAATATTTCCATCATAAACGCCAGCGTGAGAACCTTGACGAAGAGCAACAATCTCGGATACGAGGGTGACGCCGAATGCCCCGTGCCTCTAAAAAACAACGACCAACACGATGCTGGAGACCACTAATTTTGGCTTTAATGCGAGACTTCACTTACTGTACTGATTCATGTATTCTCTAACTTTTTCAAGTGTTTGTTCTTGGAAAATAACAAACAAATCTTTGTGCTAATGTAATCATCCAAAAGCTTCATTTATAGTAGTTTTACTTTACGTGTTTTGGAATGTGATACTCTCAATTGGCTGATACCAAAATATTTGATAGTTATATTATAATTGATAATTTCATATGTCAGGTATGATATAGTTAAACATGACTATACAAAGTGGAATCCGAAGTAAAAACAATTTTACTTAAAAGAAGAAAAGAAAATTATTCTCATCATGTGTAACCGATCAAAACCAAACTAGGGGTGCTTGTGACAATTTGAAAATGAAAGCTAAATTACTAATAACTTATAAAGTAATGGGGTCAATTTTCACATAAAAAGAGATATCTTGGGGTCACCTGAAACATTAGGCCATCAGCATATTTGAGACAAATTAGAGTTTTATTGAAATAAACTAATATTAAATTTAATAATATTTTATTATTTGAGACTTAGTTAGAAACTTTGTAGAATTAACTGTGCAATGGTGAAACTCAAGTGAATTTCTTAAAAATTAAAACAAATTGATTAATTTATTTTAAAAAAAATTTGAATAATGAAAAAAAATCAAATTAGTTTATATTAATATTGAAGATTGTATTAAAAAGAGTAATATTTAAGCCTTGAGAACTTACGACAAAGCCGAGGAACATGACTTGATCAGTGCATAATGTGCACTTCGTGAGATTCGCATACAATTTCTCCTTTTGAAGCATACATATCACCATCTCGAGATGTGACACATGGTCAGAGTACGACGCACTATATATAATGATGTCGTCGAAATAAATGACAATAAACTTACTAATGTATGGTCTAAGAACGTGGTTCATTAGACGCATAAACGTACTTGGGGCGTTTGAGAGTCCAAATGGCATGAACAACCATTCATATAGCCCTTGTTTCGTCTTGAATGTGGTCTTCCATTCTTCTCCTTCTCGCATTCTGAATTGGTGATAACCGCTCTTTAGGTCTATCTTATCAAATACGGTTGCACTGATCTCATCCAACATATCGTCCAATCTAGGGATCGGATGTCGATACTTGATGGTGATGTTGTTGATGGCTCGAAAATCAGCACACATCCTCCAACCGTCGTCCTTCTTTGGCACTAGTAGAACTGGAACCGCGCACGGGCTGAGACTTTCTCTGACGTACCCTTGGGACATTCCATATTTTTCGCTCAAGTTCTTGAGCTTCCTCCGAGTTAACCCGATAAGCGGCTCGGTTAGGCAATCGGGCTCCCGGGACGAAATCAATGTTATGCTCTATCCCTCTAACTGGCGGTAGTCCAGGAGGTAATTCCTCGGGGAAAACATCGGCATAACTCTCCAATAATTCGTCCACCTCAGTTGGCAGTTTGAGGTTTATGTTTCGGGCGCTCAGAAAATCTTTGTACATTAGCAAGATAGCAGTCGTGCCTTTCTGCTAACGGCCTTTCGGATGTCTTCAGAGTTAATAAGAAAGTTTTCATTACGCTTTTTCGTCCTTGGCCATTTGAACCTGCATCTCATGTACTTTTTGAGGTGTCAACGGTGCTAAGTTATACTTGCGCCGTTCATGCTCGACCGTATACAAGTTCATTCGTCCGTTATGTGTGGTTTCCTTATCGAATTGCCACAGACCGTCCTAGCAATAGATGACCGGTCTGCATCGACATTACGTCACATAACACTTGATCATTGTAATGTCCCACGCTGAATGAAACGTTAACTTGATCAGATATGGGTAATATGGCATTGTCATTGAGCCATCTCAACTTATAGGGGTGTGAATGCTTCGTCCTCTTTAGAGCGAGCTTATCTATCATGTAGGCACTGACTACGTTCGCGCACGAACCTCCGTCTATGATCAGCGAGCACACTTTTCCTTGAATTGTGCATCGAGAGTGGAATATGTTCTTTTTCTGAATGACCTCGTCGGGATGAACCATCGTGTTGAGAACTCGTCTCATCATCAAGAGTTCTCCGGTGTCCGGGTATTCAAGGTCGTGTTCTCTGGACTTGTCCAGGTCATCCTCTGTTTCATCCTCTGATTCGTACTCTCCAGCTGGAGTGAGAATCATGGCTTGTTGGTCAGGACACTTCCGAGCCATATGTCCTCGTCCGTTGCACTTAAAGCACAAGATGTCTCGACTTCTTGTAGAAGGAGTGGTAGCGGTTGGCTTATGAGACGTGCTAAGGCCCGGTCGTGGAGTCTTGGTGAAATCACTCACCTTAGCCTTTATCCGATTATCCGTAGCCGGTTGGCTGCTCCATTCAGTTGGTCTGGACACGAGTGTCCAACTAGTCTTAGGCCGAGCAATGCTCAAGGCCTTGCGCTTGTTATGTTGCTCGATTTGAATAGCGAGGTGAAGTAACTCGCTTAAGTCGTGGTACGTCTGCCTCTCGACTTTCCGAGTAATCTTTTCGTGTAATCCGTCCACGAATTGCGCCATAAGACTCTCTAAGGAATCATCCACTCCTAGACGGTTCCTTAAATGTTCGAATTCCTCATAGTACTCTTCGACATTCTTACTTCCTTGACTTAAACATCTAAAACGTTTTTGTAAGAACGTAACGTCGGCTCATAACGTACTTTAGTTCGTTCCACGATACTATGTTTCCATACCGGTTTCTCTTTCTCTCGGTACATTCTTGATCCCACCATGTCAGAGCATGGTTGGTTAACTGAGCTGTAGCTAGAGCTACTTTCCTCGGATTGGCATATCGAGAGTAGTCAAAGATATACTCCATCCGGTGCTCCCAATCTAAATAACCCTCGGGGTCCACTCTACCAGCGAATGTGGGAGGGTTAAGCTTTACTTTCGGAGCTTGATGTGGGGGCGGTTAAGCCTGGAAAGGTGGTGGTGGCGGTACCTAAAACGGCGGTGGGGGTGGTTGGAAAAGTGGAGGTGGAGGCGGTAACTTGAAGCCTCGATCTGCTCATTGACGAGCGGATTCCGGGATCTCGGCTCTTGTTGCCGTTAAAAGCTTTCCTAGTCGGTCTATGCTCGTAGCCATAGCATTGATTTGGCCACTCAGATTCGCCAACATGTGCAACATGGCACTGCTGACGTCAGCGGGGTCCGACTTGTCGGACATTCTGTTTCTCAAAAAAAATCCGGAATAAAGAAATGAACTTAAGATTCGAGAGGACTCAAATCTTATCGTTCTTTGTTTTAGGGGTATTAACTAAACAACTAAATCTAGTGGGACTTGGTTTGTAATTCTTAATCCAATAAAGACTATTAATATAAAAATGTATAGTTTAAGGACTTTTATGCAATTTAAAAGAACCTAAGGATTACTTATGCAATTTATTTTTTTTCTAATGATTAATTATAAAAATAATTTTGATCTAGGGACCTAAGAACCTAATATGCAAATAAACTTAATATAGAGACTTAATATATAAATAAATTTAACCTTACGATGAGGTTCAAACTATTTTTTTCTATCCCTCACCTCACGCAAGCTCAAATCTTTTTTTTTTCTCCCTCGTCTCACGCAAGTTTAAAAATCTTTTTTTCTCCTTCACCTTATGCTAACATTCAAAATATTTTTTTTTTCTTTCTCCTTCACCTCACGTTTATATTCAAAAATATTTTTTTTTTCTTTTTTTTCTTTCTCCCTACCTCACGCTTATATTCAAAAAAAAAATTTTCTTTTTTTTCTCCCTAACCTCACGCTAACATTCAAAATTAATTATTTTTTTTACTTTTTTTTGTCCCTCGATCACTTTCAATTTTTTTTAAAAAAAATTATTGAATAACAGATTGGGGTAAACAATAAAAACAAAAGAATGCAAATCGTGATTTAAGGATGCAAGCGAATGCAAATAATGTAAAGGGAGAACCTCACCTCTTCTTTCCTTGTGCAGATCGCATGGATGAAGGCTAATCGTGGATGATGAGTGATGGATCGCGAATGATAGAGACAAATTATGACTTAAACCTAAAAAACTTGACAAACAAATCAAAAATAACAAAAAGAAAACAAGAGATAGGGTTTATACACTAACATGCGTCAGGAGCTTCTGCTCTGATAGCAAAGATGATTCAAGCTCTGGTTATCAGAAAAGGATCCAGATCCGATGGGATGGTGTTTGTGCAAACAAGGGAGAATCTCTCCTAGTTAAACACGATCATACAAGCCTGGATCAGGATAGTGTTGTGTCTGATCAGAAGAGAATTTTGATTCTGGACAATCACAAGATGGAGAGGCGAATTAGGGATGGAAAACTTGTGATACACCATAAATCTCCAAGCCATATGAAGGATCAAAGCTAGGAGAAGAAAATCTTAATCTAGGCTACACTAAAGATGCTACTCGACAGCTACAAGCTATTAGAGACTTACGGTTTTGTTCTGAAAGTTCTTAATCTCATTAATGACTTAAAATAGTTTATATTCTAAATACACTAAGGGTGTTGCCTCGTTAAAACCCCCTTCGGAAAACCCAGTGGGACAAAACCGAAGGTAGGAAAAAGAGTACAATTCCTTAGCATGATTTTACAGTGTCTTTACTTAGTGATAGTAAAGACACCAAGTGAAGCTGGTCGTGCATGAAGAAGATCGCCGGTGTGACGTGGAAGTGATCCGAGCTTGGCTGAGCTGGTGGTCAAGTTGGTTGTGCCTAGTCCGTTTTATTTCCGCTCCAGTAAGTGCTCCACAAAATGGTTGAATTTGAAGCCAATTGCCTTTGCTCTTTGACGTGTGATCGGTCCACTTGGCACTTGCGGCATAAGGTCCTCCAAGTCTGGCTCGTTTGAAGTTGTTGCGGTTCTGATGTTCTCATCATTCCCTCCCTCTTTCGAAGGTTTTGTCCTTAAAACTGGATTATCACCTGCATCAAAAAAGATAAATCAGCAACGTTGAATGTAGAAAAACGTTAAAATCATCTGGAAGCTCTAGCTGGTAGGCGTTGTCGTTGATCTTCCGGATAATCTTGAATGGTCCATCTCCCCTTGGCGTCAACTTGTCCTTTTTCCTTTAAGGGATTCGCTCGGTCTGCATGTGCAGCCAGACCCAATCTCCTTCCTTGAAGCTTACTGATTTACAGCTCTTGTTAGCTTGTCTTTGGTAAGCTTCCGTTCTCTTTTTTATGTTGCCTCTGACCTTCTGATGAAGTTTCTTAATGAATTCAGCTTTGTTCTCGCCTTTTAAACTAACAATCTTGGCTGGAGGTAAAGGTGTTAGGTCTAGAGGAGACTGCAGGTTAAATCCGTAAACAATTTCAAACGAAGATAGCTTTATAGCTGAGCGGACAGCTTGGTTATAAGCAAATTCTACGAACGGTATGCACTCGAGCTAGCTCTTTAAATTCCGTCCAATGTTGGCTCGAAGCAGAGTGGATAGTGTTTGGTTAGTAACTTATGTTTGACCATCGGTTTGCAGATGGCAAATCGTCGAGAAGACTAACTTAGTTCCGAGCTTCTTCCAGAGAGATCTCCAGAAATGACTCAAGAACTTCGTGTCTCGATCAGAAACAATAGTCCTCGGGATACCATGAAGTCGTACCACTTCCTTGAAAAACAAGTTTGCGGTTTGACTCGCATCATTCGTTTTGGCGCATGGAATGAAATGCGCCATCTTCGAAAATCTGTCCACTACGACAAAGATGGAATCCTTGTGGTCTTGCTTTGGTAAGCCTAACACAAAGTCCATGGAAATGTCGGTCCAGGGTGTAGTGGGAATCGGAAGTGGCATATACAGACCGTGGGGATGGGCTTTTGACTTGGCATGTTTACAAATTAGACAACATGCACAATGGGCCTCGACATCTCGCCTCTGGTGCAGCCAAAAGAAATCTTAGAATGTCGAGCGTCTTGTCTACCCCGAAGTGACACATAAGTCCTCCTCCGTGAGCTTCCCTTAACAACAAATCTCGAATGGATCCTCTCGGGATGCACAATCTATTTTCCTTGAAAAGGAATCCGTCAAATAGATAATACTTGTTGTAGGCTCCCTTCCCATGTTCTCGGAATATCTCTTTGAAATCATCGTCTGTCTCATACAAATCTTCGAGACAAGGCATCTGCGATGACGTTTTCCTTTCCCTTCTTATACTTGATGAAGTAAGGAAACGTCTCAATAAATTCTAGCCATCGTGTGTGATGGCGTTTCAGCTTCGTTTGACCCTTGTGATGCTGAAGGGTCTGGTGATCGGTGTGAATGACACACTCTCAGGCGAGCAAGTAATGCTGCCACGTCTCCATGACTCTAACCAATGCGTACAACTCCTTGTCATAAGTCGGATAGTTCAACGGCGAACCGCTGAGTTTCTCACTGAAGCACGCGACCGGTCTGCCACCTTGTGTCAGCACGGCTCCTATCCGACGCCAGATGCGTCACATTCGACTTCAAATGTTCTGTTGAAGTCTGGGGGGCTAACACAGGAGTGTGAGTCAATCTTTCCTTAAGGATCTGAAAAGCTCGATCTTGCTCTTCTCCCCAAGAGATCTCACGATTCTTCTTGATCACGGACGTTAACGGAGCTGCAATTGTGCTGAAGTCGCGGACAAAGCGTCTGTAGAAGCTCGCTAAACCGTGGAAACTCCGCACTAGACTGATACTAGTCGGCATGGGCCAATCCTTTATGGCCTTAATCTTTTCTTCGTCGAATTTTAAGCCTTGAGATCTTACAGAAAAGTCGAGGAACACAACTTGATTACGACACAACTTCTCCTTTTGAAGTGTACGGATCACCATCTCAAAATGTGACACGTGGTCAGAGTACGACACACTATAGATAAGAATGTCGTCGAAATAAACGACGACAAACTTACTAATGTATGGTCTAAGAACGTGGTTCATTAGACGCATAAACGTACTTGGGGCATTTGAAAGTCCAAATGGGATGACCAACCATTCTTACAGCCCTTGTTTCGTCTTTAATGCAGTCTTCCATTCATCTCCTTCCTGCATTCTGACTTGGTGATAACCGCTCTTTAGAACTATCTTGGAAAACACGGTAGCACCACTAAGCTCATCTATCTTAGCGTCCTAGAAGGACCGGAACCGCGCACGGGCTGAGACTTTCTCTGACATACCCTTGGGACTCAAACCTTATCGTTCTTTGTTTTGGGGGTATTAACTAAATGACTAAACCTTGTGGGACTTGGTTTGTAATTCCTAGTACAATAAGGATTATTAATGTAAAAATATATAGTTTAAAGACTTTTATCAAATAATTTTGACCTAAGGACCTAATATGTAATTAATTTTTACCTAAGAACTAAGTATGCAAATAAACTTAATCTAAGGACTTAATATAGAAATAAATTTAACCTAAAGAACTAATATGCAAATAAACTTAATCTAAGGATTTAATATACAAATAAATCTAACCTAGGGACCTAGTATGGAAATAAACTTAATCTAGGAACTTAATATGCAAATAAATTTAACCTAAGGACCTAGTATGTAAATAAACTTAACCTAGGGATTTCTTATGCAAATTTTAAAACTTAGAAACCCTAATTATTTTTTTTATATATGACAGATTTTAATGAAAATAAACTATTTGACAAAATTTTAGCCTAAATTTAATGCAAATAAAAACTATGTGATAAATTGATGTTAATAAAAACTATATACTAAATTTATGCAAATAAAATATAAAATAAAAATAAAAATCTATATGATAAAATTATGCAAATAAAAACTATATGATAAAATTATGGAAATAAAACTATATGATAAAATTACCCTAATTTTCTATGTAAATAAAAACTAAAACCCTAGAAAACAACTAACTTAAATATAGCAGTATAATATTTTTTTTGATGTTAAGATCAAAACTTTAAATTTCAAATTTTTTTTCCTCACCTCACGCAAGTTTTTTAAAAGAAAATTTATTATTTTTTTATTATTATTATTTTTTTCCTCACTTCAAGCAAATTCAAATTTAAAAAAAAAATTTCTTCTTCCTCCGTCCGCACTAGAAAAACTTTTTTTTTTTTTTACGTAATTAGAATAAACAATGAAAAAAAACTAATGCAAATTATGATATAAGGATGCAAGCGAATGAAAGTAATGAAAATGGAGAATCTCACCTCTTCTTACCTTGTACAGATCGCGTGGATGAATGAAAGAATATGAGATTAAAAGATTTGTAGAATGAGAGAATGAGAGATTAGAGAGAATTAGATAGAGAAAAAAATGATTTTATTAAGAGAATGAGAATTATGAATTCTTAGTTACAAAAATGTGAATAAGTAAGGTATTTATACTAATCTAATCTAGGCTTATTTGGATACAAGGATAGCCTAATACATAAATGACTACAAGGATAACATAATCCTATAATACAAACAAGCCTTAGACACTCCCTTTGATATAGAAATAAATCGCCTTTTAACATGAATTAATGCATCCATATTTCATCATTTCTTCTTCATTCTAACACTCTCCCTCAAACTTAAGACATGGAAAATGCTTAAGCTTGCAACCATGAATTATTACCTCATTAAAAAAACCTTGAGAAGGAAAACCCAATTGGGACAGAACCTTTTCTAGGGAAAAAGAGTATAACACTCCATGTTGAGATCATTGGTGTGGAATGGTCATGAGGCCAAGTCTTGGGTAGATTGAGGCGCCAATTTTCAGAGATGTTGCCTTGGTGAATACATCAGCTAGTTGGTCCTCACTCCTTGTATAGCAAGGTAAGATGATACCTTTCCCAATAGTCTCTCTTAATTTGTGGCAGTCCACTTCTATATGCTTGGTCTTTTCATGAAACACTGAGTTGGAGGCTATGTGTATGGCAGCCTGATTGTCACAGTGAATAGTGATTGGATCCTCACACTTCACGGCTAAGTCTTTCAAGAGTTGCTTCAGCCAGATGCATTCAGTTGTGAGCTTCCTCATTGCTCTATATTCTGAATCTGCACTAGAGCATGAAACCACCTTTTGCTTCCTTGGTTTTCCAAGTCACAAGGTTTCCTCCTATGAAAGTACAATAGCATGTGGTACTTCTCTTATCTTCCCTATCTCCTGCCCAATCTGCATCACAATAACCAACCACACCATCATTCCCACAATAAAATTTTCTTCATTGTGTCCCGCCATCTCTTGATCACTTCTTCGATTTGAATCGAGTCTGGCTCTGATACCCCTTTGTCACGGGCTTAATTTTAGAGGATCAAACCGTGCGGTCCTAGACTGGTTTGGGTTTAGACAAATGGTTTAGACAGCCTAACTCTCAAAGGAAACTTAGAAAAACAAGAGAAAACTCAGGAAACAAGAAGGAAATGTTCTCAATATCTCATATATTGATGAAAATACTGGATGGTTACAAATGAGGGATCTCACCCCTATTTATACAAAACACCTCCAAATTGGACGGTGGAGATTAATCTAATCCAACGGCTGACACTAAGATACTCATAAATAAGATATATCTTCAGGGATCATAAGCAGATACTTATGGATTAAAGGCGGATTCTTCGAGATCCTGGATTTGGTGAAGAATCTTCTATACAATGAACCTGGACACTTTGTTCTTGTTGCGGGCTGGACGTCCTTGTTACGGCCCAAGAGCATCTTGAATATCTGGCTCGTGACATGTAGCTTGTCTTCATTGGAGAGTCATCATCTTCTGATTATTACAAGGGCTGGTAAAAGATGAGTATCGTAGAACAGGCCTCGACTTGCACACTAGAGGTGTTGCCTCGTTAATACCCCCTTCGAAAAACCTATTGGGACAAAACCGAAGGTTGGAATAATAGTACAATTCCCTAGCATGTCTTTGTGTATCTCTACTCTATGGTGATAGTACAGACACTAGAAGATGATGTCTGACACTGGAGAAGCTCACTTGAAATGCTAGAAAATGGGTCTTCTCCCTTGCTGGTGTCGGACTTAGAATGGACAAGGGCTGGCTGATCCTTGCTCGAGCACAAATTCTATTAGGTGGTTGAACTTGTTCCCAATGGCTCTGGCTCTCTGACGAGTTATAGGTCCGCTTGGTACTTGAAGAATGATCTCCACTCCCTCTGGTTCAGGTGACATTGTTGAAGAGCTGATGTCCTCATCAGTTCTCATCCCCATTAAATTTTGAAGTTATAATTATGTTTAGTTTCTCTAACTTGACTTTTAAAGTTGTAGTTTAGTAAGTTTTAAAGTTATGTTTTGGTTTCTCTTGACTTTTAAAGTTATAGTTTAGTTTGAGTTTTAAAGTTATGTTTTAGTTTCTTTAACTTACTTGACTTTTAAAGTTGTAGTTATGATTTTAAAGTTGTAGTTATAATTAAGTAAGTTCATCAATGTAAAGCCACTTTGCCATTCATTTAACAACATTTATAGGTAGCTGCTATTAAGTTGATAAGACACTTATCATAAATACACAAACTCTAGCTAAGAGAAACACAGAGTAGTAAACCGCTAATTCAATAAGTTAACAAGTGCAGATAACAAATGGAAGATTCACAAATCCAAGTAATGTCCAAAATTGGACAATACGAATAAAGATTTTTATTTTAGCTACGTTTATACCGGCAAGTGCAAAAAATCAATTAATAGAAATAAATCAAAGAATGAAGGAAAATTCACAAACAAATTCAATTCTCTACAAGAAATCAATTAATATAACACAATGGTTCCATATGTTTCTCGGATGCTATGCAAGAACCTAGGACAAAAATAAAATAGAACATACAGTAATCCGGAGGCCAAAGACGAAGCCTGAGTTGGTGCATTAACGGCAGTAGCCTCCAATTATAACGATGCAGCTGTTTCTAAAAATCAAATCACACAAATTGACTTAAAGCACACTCTTTTAAACTTAATGCAGAAAAGAGATAGAGGAAAGTAACACTTTTTCTATCTAATTTGATCATATCTGTACTATCTCTCTATCTATTGTTTCCAAGATCTAATCTTACTATATGATTATCCTCTCGTTTTTTACTCATTCACATATCTGCTCATTATCACCAACACATAATCATTTATGCAAATCGTAGTTTTAGCTTATAATTCAGAGGTTTTTTTGTGTTTTTAGATTGATTCCAATCTGGATTTTTCGAAACTAATGTTGTCCACTCCTAATAAAAAATCCTCAAATATAAGCTAACAGAGAAACGAATTTGGGCAATGAAATAAAACAAACACATAAATTAATCAAATGGGAAGACAATAAAACTGACTATGACCCCCTCTGCGATTGATTCTTTTAGGCTTTCGTGTTGACGATGAAATCGTCGTACTCCGATTTCACCCATATGAAAGGCGATTTTGGTTTCAAATCTTAGAGCATATCAAAAGATAAAGAAAAAGGAAAAACTCTAGATTTTAGATTTACTTCATGCAAGAGATTTTTAGAAGGAATCAAAAGAAATGAAAAGAGGAAATGAAAGAAATTTGGAAGGAACAATATTAAAGAAAAAAAAAAGAAGAAAAGTCGACAATGAGACATCTCAATACATTCATGACTATGTGTTTCTTATTTTTTTTTTATTATATTCACACATACAATACTTACTATAATATTAACGATGCACACACTGTTCTTGATTCCTAAAGCAAATATTTTAAGCATTCATCAAATTAAAGCATCAATCTTTTGCATTTTCTCTACTAACACAGCAAAACTCATTAGAAGTTGTATAGTGTTTCTGATTCCGCCGTCAAAGTACATTCATCTCGAATCGATTTCGAAAAGATCAATCGATTTCACCATTTCCAACCCCTACGGGAAAACCCTTGATAGTGTCGATCATGAAGTGTGGTCATTCCTCTGGTCAAATTCGATCTGTAAGTTCGAGATCAACTTAATCGCCTTGATGGGTTTTCGCTGATGTGTGTACAGAGGCAATGTTTTAGAAATAAAAAAAAAGTTGTAAATTTTGCTTTTTTCAGAGGTTGGTGCTCTATCTGGGTAGGTCTTAAATGTGCTTCTTAGAGAATTCTAATTGAATTTATTGCTTAGTGATTAAGAAAACTAGTATCTTTTGGTTCTTCTGTTCATTTGTTTGGCAATTTTCGATTCTGGGTAGGCTTGAAACAGAAATTTGGGTCTTTATTATGGAATTGGCTTTGATGTTTTGGGAACAGGTGTTTTAAAGCAACTGAAATAGCAATGTTGAAGCCTATCATGCTCGTCTTTCTACTAGTTATACTTATAGTCACCTCTCAGTTTGAATGGAAACAACCACTTGTTGACCTTGATACAGCCTCTACAATGTCTCAGAAACAGCAGCAGATTTCAGACAGGGAAGAAGCTGTGAAAGAAAAGGTACTAGTTCCAAACTCTTTTCATGCAGTTCTCTGTGTTTTCCTTTAGGAGACATATCTTTTTAGCTGTATGCAAAAAGTACCTGAAATGGTTTTGGGATGTAAACATTAGAAGAGGTGTGCATGTGTAGTGGTTACATTTTAGCTCCCTGATGATTAAGCTTCATCTTCATATATCCTTTGCTTAGCGTCATACTCATGATTCATATGTTTGCATTAAGTAAATCAGTTTTTAACTACTGTTTTGTTGTCTGTGAAAATGTCTTGATTATTATGGTATGTGTTGATTTTCAATCGGCTTTTTTCTTTGCGTTGATTATCTTTTGTGGGACTTTCTGCAGTTTTAAACGTTTTCTTGGATCTGATTTCGTGTTTTGTTCTGTTCCTCTCTGCGGTTTTTTATGGAATTCTCCAATAAAAATTCGTAGAACTATGTTTTATTGTTCGTTTGGATCGCTTAATGGGTTTTCTCTGATGCATAAAGTAGATGATATGAGTATCAATCTATAAGAGATAACTCATGAGGAACCAATTGGATTGCAAAAAGACTAAATCTTGAGCTCAATGTTTTCTCTACCAATATCTCTCTTAGTAATCTACATTTTCTATTACTGATCTATCTCGAGACTGTCTCTTATTTCTGTGGATCAGGAATGAGTAGCAATGTTAGGATTACACGTTTGATTTAGACTTCAGTGACACTTTTGCGAATCCAAGAGTTTGGATTAGGTAGCTATTTTTGGACACAACATGATATGAGTTATGGGATTATAGTCTACTTTATAATAATAACACGTTCCAGGTTGGTTTCAGATAAATGTATACTTCATTTGCTGGTAGGATGGTTCTCACAATAGCTGATATTCTAAAGGGTCCAAAAGTCTGTTTTCTTTTCGTGTTATGTCTCATGCTCAGCTACTATGCCTTTTCATTGGCAGGGAATATCAAATCTAACTGCAATATTCATCACCGTTTTGTTACAGATCATCATATCGCAAGAGAGACATATCCGGAAGCTAAATGAGCTTGTCAGGAGTCTTCAGCTGCAGTTGCTGCAATGCAAGGGAGAGAATGAGACTCAAACGCCACCAAAAGCTGCAATTCAAACAAACAATTCATTGAGGTCGAGAGAAAACAAATCCTTGAAGGCCAATCTCTCCTGCAAAAAAAAATTGAGATGATACGTAAAAGCATTTGAAAGAACACTTTGATAATGTGTTTAGGTGTTGTATTGTATTTGTGTTGATGTTCATATTAAGAAGACTTGCCTGATACATGAGACTGAGGCTGAAATTTTTTTTATGTTTAAAAAAATTCGAGCGAGAATAAGATCAGACTGATCAGTGAAAAGAAATAAACCATTAGTTTTTATTATCAAGTGATCATATCCAATTTTAGCATTAGTAACAATAATAGATAATCCTTAGATTAACATCTGAAACTGTAACAAACAGCTCGATCTTAGAATTTTAGAATGTGTTTCGTAGTACAAACTTGTATAGGGTCTCTTCTTCAAATATGATTAAGACAAGCCAATGGCTCAATGGATTAAGTTAGGGACTCAGGGTGATACACTTGGATAAGCGTTACACAAGTCTAAGAACGTCGCCATCGGAGTTACGAGCAAATTTGTCAGGAGGTCCCGGGATATTGTTCCCAATATTGGAACAGTTCACAATGTAGAACCTTAGAGCATCAGCATTGGTGATACTGGGTGAGTCTCTAAAAGTAGTAATATTTTAATGATTTTTGTTTAATTTTATTAATTTTAAAAATATTATATTATTAATTAAATATTGAATCAATAGTAATATGACATGTGGCAGAAAGTCTCTTGAGACAGTCTCTAAAGTCTCTTTCTACAGAGACGTTCTTAACCAAAAGTTTCTTAACTTTTATTTTTTATTTATTTTTAATTAGATGATACTCTTAAAGTATCACCATTGCACATGCTCTTATAAAACTGGATTTGAGAAATACCAATTTGCAATACAATTTATTTTTTGATATTGAAATAAATTATTAAACTCACATATAAATATATATATTTTAATATATATACATATATATATATATGTAGAAACATTAATATTGACATTTATGTAATCATAATTTATTTCAACAAAATAATTATAACATTTACATAATTCAATAATATTAATTATATAATTAAATAGCAAGACCATATTAAACACTATTTAATATTATTCTTTGACCAATAATTAATCTAATGAACATGATTATTAATATAATATTATCAAAGCATGATTTCAAGACAATCATTTTGATATTAACAATTTAATAAGAACATAAACAAGTATTTTATTTTTAGAATCATAAGAACAAAAAACCATTTAGAGGCGGGATGATCCCTTTTTTTAACTCAATAAAATGTCCGCAATGAGACGGTTTATATGCATTCTTTGAATCCCAGGATACAACCAAACATATAATACTAACATGCTTCATTCATGTTAGAATCTACGAGCTAATATTCTACCATATACTCAAGAACATAAAATCTACTTTTGAAAGATAAAAGTAGAAGAAGGAGAATGAAGGAACCTGTTAAACCTTGTGAATTCCTTAGCTACTAGCACCTAACACCAACAACCAAGAAAATATTTCAAGAGAGCTTCAACACTTAGAAACTTCTCAAAGAATATCTAAAATGTGTCTAATGGTGTTTTCTTGCTTTAGAATGAAGGGATGATTTTTTCTTTCTAGCTAGCTTGGTATTTATAGGAGAAGAATAGCTTGGTGGTCATGTAGATTTAATGGCCAAATTTATTTGGTTTTTAATACCAAAATTTGTAAGTTACAAAAATTTTTGACCTCCCCTAAGCAAATTCTCATTCACATATTAACTATATATTATTTAAGTCCACATGCTTATTAATATATTGTTCCAACAATCCCCCACATGAATAGAATTGACTCTAAAAACACTGAGGATGTTTTGAAAACATTTTTAGGATAGATTTAAGCTGAAAAAGACTTTTTTGAGTATATGCGAAAAATAACTGTATATGAAAAGGTTGCATTTTTCAGCGTTGAACCAATCACTGTTATAATCTATCGAGTTTACAAGCCCAGTGGGTGAACACGATGTCTTGAACCATCCGGATTTTTAGTGTAAACTGAAACAATAGATATAACACAGTTATATTTTCTAGTAGAACTTTTTCTCTCTCGTTGTGTTTATTTTGGCCTTGAACATGCCTGATATTTCTTGAGTGAATTTGGAGAATATAGTCTTCCCTTATTCTCCTAGAAACGGCCCCATTTCACACTCAACAGGTGATTCTCGTATTATATTTTGAAGTATTCTGCTTTACTTCCTTGAAATAAATATGATGAAATCATTAAAAGCTTACGCTTACTCTCAATTTTGCAGACAACACTTTTTATCATTATTAGGAACTGGGTAAAAACATAAGTTTCACAGTGTTTTCTTAGACTTAATTTGACTTAGTTGTCCCTTTGAACCTAGAAAGTATAGGTGGGGTTACCGCCAAATTTCATCATTAAATCATATGCTTTAGACCCATTCCTATTGATGATTTCAACACTTGATCTCGGGTCAGACCTTTCGTAAAATTACACCACTTGAGATCAGTTGTCTAATGGTCTTATGTCGTCTACGTATGTGACGTGACTTGCCATTGTACAAGCTATTGTTAGCACGAGCTATAGCCGATTGGTTATCACAGTGTATCCGAATTGATGACACTGGTTTTTCCCACATCAGAATATCTTCCAGAAAATTTTGAAGATGCTCTGCTTCTGCTGCTTTGTTCAACGCAATGAACTCAGATTCTATTGTTGACCTAGCCAGCACTGTTTGTTTCGAAGTCATTAAAGTTTCCCCCACATGTTCTGGGTTACGCATGATTCTTGCATCATTGCATTCATCATTTCTTTTAAAGTTCAGTTTTGCGTTCTGCAATTTCATTTGATTCTAGTGAGTAAGGAGCAGTTATTTGATGAATGATGTCATCTACAAAATACATCGAACTGTCCTTTATATTCTCTACCTCTATCACTCCGAACTATTTTTATAGTTTTGTCTATTTGATTTTCAACTTCCAGCTTATATTCCTTGCATTTATTCAAAGCCTCAATTTTGCTTTGTAACAAGTAAATATAGCAATATTTTGTACTATCATCAATTAGAGTCACAAAATACTTTTTACCTCCTCTAATAGGTAAATAAATCACACAAATCTGTGTTAATTAAAACCAGAGGTTTATTATTTAGTATTCTCAAGAGAAAGCATATGCTATCCTCCTTGAGTTACGTCTCTAATTTCAGCATGGTCAATGAGATATAGATCTTCTCATGCCATCTAATGAATTGAGCTCCATCAATTTTATCAATCATTAGTCATATGCTTATAGCTCTAGACACTCACATGATACTCTGATATATATATATCAGAATTTAGCACAGTCATATGTGGCAGACCACTATCAAACTGAATTTGATGTGTCGACTCACTAGACTCGTAACCAATAGCACCTCCATAATAATTAAATTTTAATTTCTAGAATTATTAAATTCAGAAAGTAACAATTTAATTTAATACAAAAGCAGGATAAAACAATTTAAATTATTCAGATAACTTGCATAATCATCCAATTAATTTATAGAATGTTATTAAATATCTAAAATATTAAACTCCAGCACAGAAGTCAAAATGTGACTTTTCCTAACGTTTTGAACAGGTTTTGTCTATGCTCAAAATGAAACATAAATCATTTTAATGAGTGCAGCAATAAATCGTAGAAAAATAAATTAATTACTTCTGAAATTTTTGTTGAAAAATTCAACAAGTATCAGACCAAGTAAAAAATATTTTCTAGATTAACAATGCACAATAACAAAATAATATCACCAATTATTCTTTTAATTACTGTTGAATTGAACAAATCATATTTATATGATTTAATCATATAAAACCAAAAAGATCATTACCATGATTTATCTTATTTATGTTTTCATAACAACAACACTAACATAAATTTATTAACGTATATGTTATTATATGGATTTTAAATCAAAATAGCTAATTATTTTTAGCGATTTAAGTGTTTGTTTTTTATAAAAAAAAAAACCTAATCGCAAACTCGTTTAAAATGTCTGGAGAAATTTATTAATAATTAATAACGCTATACCAAAATTAATCGGTTCTTAAAAAAAATTTTCCAATTAAATGCAAAAATTAATTGGTTTTAAATAACGTTTTACCAAAATTGATTGGTATTAAATAATATTTTACCAAGATTTATTAATTTTTAATGATGTTTTACCATTAATATTTCAATATTTTATGCATTGAAATAAATAACGTTTGACCAATAAATTAAATGGTATTAGACCACTAATATTTGGTTTGAAAAAACGTTTGCCAAAAAAAAAATTAATTGGTCTTTAATTGGTTTATATATATATATATATATATTTTGCCGGTTAACAGCATCGATCTTACGAGATCGATCGACCGGCTGGCGATCGATCGGTCGCTTGACCCGCGGTACCGATTTCGGTGTTCAATATGTTTGATTTCTCTCAATCGACATATAAAAATCGATTATTCTGAGACCCGGGTCGATCGATCCGGTAACGAAATCTTGAAACCGATTTATATATATATTTTATTATTTTTTTTTAACATTCAAAATAGTTATACTGATTTTGCAAATTCGATTTTTCACACAACAAATCCGTTTAAAAAGCGAATTTTTATTGAGTTAAGATTGTAGAACCTTATAAAACTGGATTTGAGAAATACCAATTTGCAATACAATTTTTTTTTTGAGATTGAAATAAATTATTAAACTCACATATAAATATATATAGTTTAATATATATGCATATATATATGTAGAAACATTAATATTGACATTTATGTAATCATACTTTATTTCAGCAAAATAATTATAACATTTACATAATTCAACAATATTAATTATATAATTAAATTGCAAGACCATATTAAACACTATTTAATATTATTTTTGACCAAGAATTAATCTAATGAACATGATTATTAGTATAATATTATCAAAGCATGATTTCAAGACAATCATTTTGATATTAACAATTTAATAAGAACATAAACAAGTATTTTATTTTTAGAATCATAAGAACAAAAAAACATTTGTAGGCGGGATGATCCTTTTTTCTTAACTCAATAAAATGCCCGCAATGAGACGGTTTATATGCATTCTTTGAATCCCAGGATACAACCAAACATATAAGACTAACATGCTTCATTCATGTTAGAATCTACGAGCTAATATTCTACCATATACTCAAGAACATAAAATCTACTTTTGAAAGATAAAAGTAGAAAAAGGAGAATGAATGAACCTGTTAAACCTTTTGAATTCCTTAGCTACTAGCACGTAACACTAACAACCAAGAAGATATTTCAAGAGAGCTTCAACACTTAGAAACTTCTTAAAAAATATCTAAAATGTGTCTAATGGTGTTTTCTTGCTTTTGAATGAAGGGATGATTTTTTTCTTCTAGCTAGCTTGGTATTTATAGGAGAAGAATAACTTGGTGGTCAAGTAGATTTAATGGCCAAATTTATTTGGTTTTTAATACCAAAATTTGTAAGTTACAAAAAAATTTGACCTCCCCTAAGCAAATTCTCATTCACATATTAACTATATATTATTTAAGTCTACATGCTTATTAATATATTGTTCCAACACTCAATACTTGTCCATTCGATTTTTCTTTATGCGTTTATTACAGTCAGGTAAAGTTTTTCTTATTATTTTTTTATCAACTTAGTATATTGGCTTTCATATCTCCTCTAATATTGTAATGTGCAAAATTTGAATTCCAGATATGTGTCATGAATTTCAGAGTTAACTATCATTGTACCACATGATTCCGATAAGTTTCTCTTTATTCGATATTTTTATAAATTCAGCCTTACGTTGACAAAAAAAAGTTCAGCCTTACAAATCAAAATACATTTATTACATTTTGAATTAATTATCTGCACGTTTAGGTGTTTGATAGTAAATTAACATTATGGAACAAAACCATGTGGCTCACTCTATTGAATCAATTTGATACTGTTTTGTATACTTATTTATTTTGATATTATTTTTCTTTTTGGTTATAATTTTTTTTTCAATAACTTTTATTAAATCTGTTTTTATAGAGCGAGATTTATTCCCTAACATTTTACTTTTTTGTTAATTTATCCTATTGCAAATACTTGATTTTAATCCTATACATATATAATAAATTTTAAAAATAACCACTATTATATCACATAATTTTCACTTATAACATTTTATTATTAATTTTATGTTTTTAACCATTTCTTTTCCGTGTACATAAGTTCAATACTAGCTGACTAAAAATATATTTTTATGACCCATCTCATTATGGTCAACAAGACTAGGCCTGGCTACTAGGACCTGACACACGCACGCACGCACGCACGCACAGTAGTATCTCGTTAACAAAGTGATCACGTAAGGATTTGGAGATTCTCGCGTACGGAAACAACTAATTAAGAACTTTTATATGAAGAAACAAATTTAACAGCAAATTAAGAAGTCTTTTTTTTTTGCAGACCCAACACTTGTGTCACACTCGTCCAGAATCCAGCCAAGAAATGTTTAATATTCATGTATTTGATTTAATGATTCATTCATTACTAAAGTTTAATATATAAATCCCTTATCTTTAATAGCGATTACACAATTGGGAAATTTGGGATTTACGACACGATTTACATACGCAACATACTACTTGGAGTTTGGACTCTTTCTAGTGTCTGGTCCATCAAGTTGAGACATTTTTTTTTTGCAGTCTGCCCAATTAAATTAAAAAACATATTTAAAATCAAATTTATGTTATTCTAAACCATAGTCTTCCATTTTGATTTTTCAAAAATGCAGTGAAACAATTTTGGTTTTAATCTAATTTTATTTTTAGCGTTATCATCTTTTATAACGTTCTTTAAAATAGAACTGGAGTTACCCAAATAATTTAGGGTTTTTTATCCGGTCATCCCAAATTGACGTCTTAACCTAAAGATTCAGTGAATCCAACATCAATACCATCTGAACAAACATTATTTATGAAATGTTTCCTATCACACATGCAGTGTACGTATCCTTATCACATCCCAATAGAGTAAAAAAATAACGAATTTCAAAATAAAATAAAAAAATTAATAATTGGAACACAAAAATGGGATGACAAGTTGGACCGAGTCAAAATACAGAGTTACGTTACTGTAAACTGAGTCCAACTGGACGCCTTCTATGTCATCTTCCTCGCAACATCTTCACTCTTTACAGACAAATATATAACTTCAGACTTTTCACTCAAATCAAAAATCAAAGACGAACCAACACTCATAACCTAAATTTTTATTAATATCTTTAAAATTACATTCACATTTTTGTTAATGACGATCTTCAAACAAGACGATGCCGTTTTGATTCGTGAAGTTTGGGCGGAGAATCTCGAATCGGAGTTTGAGCTAATCAGCGGAATCGTCGACAATTATCCTTTCGTTTCAATGGATACTGAGTTTCCCGGCGTAATTTTCAAATCGGATCTCCGCCGTAAAAACCCCGCCGATCTCTACAGTCTCCTAAAATCCAACGTCGACGCGCTAAGCCTAATCCAGGTTGGTCTTACTCTCTCAGACGCCAACGGAAAACTCCCGGATCTCGGTGACGGTAGCCGAAGACGGTTTATATGGGAATTCAATTTCAACGATTTCGACGTGGCGAGTGACGCACACGCTCCGGATTCGATCGAGCTTCTCCGTCGTCAAGGGATCGATTTCGATCGGAACCGCCGTGATGGAGTCGATTCCGAGAGGTTCGCGGAGCTGATGATGTCGTCGGGGCTTGTATGTAACGAGGAAGTGAGCTGGGTGACGTTTCATAGCGCGTACGATTTCGGTTACCTGATGAAGATTCTCACGCGCCGGGAACTTCCTTGCGCGTTGGGTGAGTTTCAGCGCGTGATGAGAGCGTTGTTTGGAGGACGCGTGTATGACGTAAAACACATGATGAGGTTTTGCGAGAGGAGGTTGTATGGCGGTCTAGACCGGGTTGCTCGGACGCTTGAGGTTAACCGGGAAGTTGGGAAATGTCATCAAGCCGGTTCGGATAGTTTGCTTACGTGGCACACGTTTCAGAGGATGAGAGATTTGTATTTTCTTCAGGATGGGCCGGAGAAACACGCGGGTGTCTTGTACGGGCTTGAGATTTTCTGAACGATGTCTTGTACGGGCTGGAGATTTTCTGAACGATTTTTTATTATTTGTTATTCAAAATTTAATTAATTAACTCAATGAATACTTGTA
Organism: Streptanthus diversifolius; assembly: GCA_039880935.1. Taxonomy (NCBI): domain Eukaryota; kingdom Viridiplantae; phylum Streptophyta; class Magnoliopsida; order Brassicales; family Brassicaceae; genus Streptanthus; species Streptanthus diversifolius. The sequence continues at coordinate 5,328,381 of JAXGFM010000002.1, forward strand.
GTTAATGTATAAAAAGTAAATTATCAATTTGAATTTCTTTTGGTTAATTTGTTTCTTAGACTTGGTCTGCGGTAAGAAAAAACCTTGTCTCTGACTTCCTTTATTTATTAATGTTTTACAAAAGTTTTCTTTACAATTTTCAATTTTGACTAGATTCTAATTGATTTCCAGTTTATCTTGTTTAAAATAATCTATGAATTTTTTTTTTTTGCTAAAAAGAAAAAAAAATCCAAAAAATTCTAATATACATTCTTCATAAAAACTTGTCCCTATAATATTTATATTAATGATAATCCCGTTGTATCTCTGTAATTTTAATTAAAATTATTTTATTTTTTGGTTTTACCAAATCATTGTATATTATTGTTTGTTTATTTATTTATTTATTTATTTGAAAGTTCTCTTATTACAGATGTACAATTACACGAAGAGAAAACCGTATTATATGCTCCCAACCCAGGTTTGATTTCCCCATATGTTCTTTAAAAAAAACAATTATAGAAAATTACTTTAAATATCACATCCACAACTATATCCATGGATTCTTCTTTACATAACCAATAAATTTTATGACTTGATGATAATTTAAGATAATAACTGATGGGATAGATCCAAATTTGTTTATCAAATTACTGGGTAAAAAACTCAACTTGATACTAGTAATGTTTTGTTCGATTCCATATAGTAGTTTTTTGACACTATCTTCTTTAGCTTCTCTAGAGCAGTAATAGAGTCCAAAGAAAGTAATTTACTTTTTTTCTTCATCAACAATAAAAATCTTCATCTTTTAGCACACAAAATCCATTAACCAGAAGTTACATAGATATCTTGAAAAAAACGAAGAACCATAATAGAAGAAAAAATTGAATCTTTTAAAAAAACTTGAAGGAAGGACAAAAATTATCTGAGTCAAATGAGATGGAGAGGAGTAAATTTTTTAAACAGCAGAAGTTGAATTTTACGGTAGAAGAAAAAATGAAAGAAAAATATATACATAATATTCACTAAATTTATAAAATATTTGCAACGATCTTCACAGAGAAGTCGGACTCTAGGAGCAACACAAGATAGAAATATTGGTAGAATATGTATTCTACGAGTGGCAAAAGATAGAAAGAATCGTAAAATGCGATTTGCACGAGCAGTAGAAGATAAAAGAAACAATACAATATGTATTCAAAAATTGATAGAAGATGAAGAAAATGGTAGAATATAAATTCTAAAAAAAAAGAAAAGAAAGAGTAATACTTGGAATTCAAATTCTACCGACTCGTAAATGTAGAATTCGAGTTCTGCTGATCGTAGACGAAGTTGATAAATATTTTTTAAAAGATTGATTGTTACAAAAAAAATCGACATACTCACATGAATATTTTTTTTCATTTTTATATTTTTTTTTAATTTTTTTTTGGATTTTAATACATAAATATTTAAGGATAATTTAGACCAAAAATGCAAAAATTGAAGAATTGGAACAATAAATTTATCCCATTTTTACAAATCTCTCATTATCTATTCCAATTACTAGATCGATCCTTCTACTATTTCTCTGTTGCTTACAAATTTAGATTATGGCAAATTTACAAAAAAAAAAAAAATACTGTGGAAAGCTTTTGAAATGTTAAAAATAGGATCTAATATACAGAATTGAGAGGTTCATCAAGATATGCAACAAGGTTGAAAGAAATGTAAATGGTGATGAAACTGTTAAGTTACATTTTCGGTATTAACATTATCTTTTTACTATTCTGGACATTTAAAATAGATGGTTGTAGTAAATAATTAAATAGATGGAATATGCCCAATTTTCTCAAAAGAATCTCTTTCTAGGTCTGAATTCACAACCTACCTAATATCTATCAAAATAAGCAAATTGTTTGGAGTTGTGGGAGGTGGGGGGGGGGGTGGGGTGGGGAAGTCTATATTGTGGAACATGTTGGGTATTATATTTCTCTTAAAAACTTATTGAATAAAAGGCTACTATATCTTTAAGGGTGAAAAATTGTGATCACGTAGATATTAGCTTTAATTTCCTGTATAATTTATATATTTCTTTAATTATTAAACTGTAATTTATACCCTATTGAATGTTTTAAAAAACTTAATTTAATAATGCCATTGTGTTCATGTTATTGCAGATTTTGTCCCCACATAGTTAATTCACGTTGTCGCAGATTTGTTTATGCATATTTGTTCTCACGTTCTCGCATACTTATTTTTATGTTATCGCAGATATACTGTAGTTATCATTTATTTTTGCAGATTTATTTTTATTTTATCGCATATTTATTTTTGCTGCAGATTTGTTTCAGTTACAGCTGATTTTTTGTAAACTTTTGACGTAACCACACATTTATCGTAGTTATTGCAGATTTATTGTAATTATCATTGACTTTGTTTGTATATTTATTTTATTGTTGCCGCAGATTTATTATCGCAGATATTTATTATACTTATTGCAGATATATTTTTACGTTACCGACTTATAAATAAATATGTAGTAGCTAAAAATATTTCTGCCATAACTATAAATAAATTCGCGGCAAACTTGTTTTCTGTGGCTAATCTGGACCGTTTGATATAAGTTTTCTATTAGTCACCATCAATGCCGTTAGACCATGAATTTTTTCCATATTTAGTTTCCAGATTTAATTTACAAAAATAATTTCCAGATTTAGTCGCATGGTTATTTTACCGTTGATGCAGACTTATAAATCCACGGAGACCGTCCAATATATGGTTTCCATCAGTCACCATTGACGACATCAAGCCATGGATTTTATATAAATTTTGTTCATATTTAGTCTCTATATTTCGTTCAGATTTAGTTTATAGATTTCGTTAAAATTTAGTTTACAAATTTAGTTTTCAGATTTCGTTCAGGATGTAGTTTCCTGATTTAGTTTTTAGATTTAGTTTACAAGTTTAGTTTACATTTTTAGTCACTATTGTTTTTTTTACAATAATATAATCAACTTTTTGTTTTTATTTTTGTGAAAGTAATTTTTTTTTTTAAATGACAAATTTTTAAATTATAAAAATAATACATATTTTTGTGTCTTTTTAATCAAAAAATTTACATACGGAAAATAAGTAAGTCAGTGTAATATTAATTGTTAAAATATGGTTAATTCTATGCAAATTTCTCTACAAATAATAAATCTTTTAAAAAAATTCTATATTTTTTTTTGAAAAGTCAATGCATAATTGTGGTAGTGTCCGATGATTTTATTCTAGCCTTATTACGAGATATCACAATCTACTTATCATGAAATATCCACAATAGATTTATCACAAATTTTTTCACAATGTTCTATTAAAAAATATTTTTAACAACCTTATCCAATCAAAATTCAGTTACTTCAGCTCTAATCCTCATATAAGATTAGGACGCAAGACACATTTTATATAAAGATATCACAACAACACCAATCAAGACCAAAAAATTGAGAGTAAAGACAAGAAACTAAAAAAGAAATCTGAGACCACAACTATCAATTCTTGGATTTAACTAGGATTCATAAATTTATTAATGGTATCTTTTTTTTTTTTGCCAACATAGCCTAATGGCTTTAAATATCCCCAATTACATGCTGCTGGTATTAATGGTATCTTGATTATAGTTTTTTATCAATACTTTTGTTAATAAAGAGATTATTCTATATCTATCTCTATTTGTTTTATGTAGTTTTGTAACTAAAATAGTTTTTTTCCTATGAACAGAACCCATTATTGAACGTATGATGTAGAGTTCACTTGAAAAGTTCATATCATGAGAGGTACACACCCGATAGAGCTGAAAATTAGGTATTGTATTCTACACAAATTTTGTACCAAATTATCAATTGTGGAAATCTGAAGCATATTTGTGAAATATGTTTCCAGGATCCCAATTTGACAACTCTTATGTATACAACTTATGCGAATTGAAGAAGGGCCTCATGCTTTAGACCACAAACTTTAGAAACTGTATTAAAGAAAAATATAAAAAATTTTAGATTAAGTAGTCCATATGGTAAGTAGGAAAATCATAATGAGATATTTGGATAGATAACGATGCAATAGTCGTCTGTGCAAAATGGTTGGATGTACCCTCAAAATCACCAGAGCAATAATGAGGATCATGTAGAGTTTAGAGAACCGTCTAACAATTCTAAATCTCAAAGGTATAAGAAAGTTTTATAAACCTGATATTATGTTCTTAGTGGAAACTATAAAACTGATATATAGTGGTTGAAAATTTTAATAATGATAGGGTATGTCCATAATGTTTTGTCATCAAATGGGTGTAATGATAAAATAATAATTTATTTAACTTTGTTAAGATAATGTTTTTGGCTAATCATGATCTTTATAGCATTAATATGTACATTACTGAAGTAATAAATTATATTTTGCTTGTCGTATTATGGTAGTACGGTTAATAAAAATATAGAATTGATATGTGGTGTAAAATGATGTCTATAGCAGCTGCAGGGCTGTATTGGGACAAGTCAAGGCTGGTAATAAGAGACTTCAGTGACATAGGGTAATTACCAAAAAGGAGGTCCAATAAAGTCAGAAGGTTCTTTCTCTATCTTTCCAATATGTTATCTACTTGTGGTTTTAATGATCTTAAAATTATTAGGGGTGAATATATTGGTTTGGAACTCTGCATACTGATTCTATTAAAACAAGTATAGATTGATATATAACAAACCATAACTGGATTGAGATATTTTATTCAGCATAGGCTGCATCCTTGGAATGTATCAGATCATAGACTTTTATTGGTTTATACAAACACAACGAAAAAGAAAAATTATAAGTTTATTTTAGCATGATAACAGATGATGGTATAATGCTGAAGTTTGTAATGTTATTCTCCAACGTGGCAGCACGTGTGCTCATGTGTGCGGCCTGAATACTTTAGCAAAGAAGTAGCTAAATGTCGGACTGCTCTTGCTAAGTGGAAAGCATTTTAATTAAAGCTCCCATAAGTAAATACAAGAGCTCAAACAGTTAACTGATAATGCTTTTAAAACAGTTGTGTGGGATTATGCGTATAATTTTAATGATAATAAGTCCCAGTTTAGTTCTTGATCAAAGACGAATATTACACATGATTCATTGGCTTCAATCATGAGCCAGAAATACAAAATACTCTCACGCTAAGACCAAGCAAAGACGAGTCTTCAATAGAATTCTGCATATGCAAAATAAGAAAGGTTTTGATTTTTACAACCTGAAGAAAATCCAACAAGAAATAGAGAGTTACTTTAATAGCCTATTTGCTTTTAATGGGTGTAGCTGATGGGTTTTTGATCACGTTAGCTAGAATCAGTATTTACTATTCTTGTAAACTGAATAATACTTAGATTATATCGGATGAAATTTTTGTACAAGTTCAGAACCTGATCGGAATAAACAGTATTCACGATCAAACCTTCGATCTCATAGCGATCGATGTCAAGCTCATAGCGCTTGTTCTTCACCCAAATACAAAGCATGGAAAAGAAAAACCCTCTACCCATAGTTCTTTCTCTTTATACTAGTAACGATACTTATTTAATAAGACTCTGCTCCAATTAGAGTCTTTACTTTACTCTTCCTTATTCATTCTTCTTTTTCGAAATCTCCTGCCATTTCCTCTGTTTCTTCCTTTCCAATTTCTTCTTCCGCCATAACTTGCTTTCCTGCCTTCTTCTTCCTGTAGTATGCTTGATAATGTCTATCAATACCTCCCCCAACGAAACCAAGCTTTCCCTTAAGCTTGTAAGAAGGAAAGCATTGCTGTGAAAGCACCCACAAATCTGCTTCCTCTGTTTTGCCCTGCCAACGAACCAGAATTTCTCGACCTCCGGTTGCGTTGATACGCGTCGCAAGTACATCTGCTGGTTCATACGGTCCATCCATGTCTTCCATACTTTCCGGCAGCGAGGTCTGTGTCACGATGCGATCCCCTACTGCAAGTTTCAACTGCGAAATATGAAACACCGGATGAATGCGAGAATCGGATGGTAACTGTAACCGATAAGCCACTTGACCAATTCGTTCCAATATTTGAAGCGGTCCAAAAAATTTAGCGGCCAGTTTTTGACAGCCACGGCGAACCACCGACTGTTGCCGATACGGTCGTAATTTAAGATAAACCCTATCACCAACAGAGAATTCCAAATCGCGACGATGCTGATCAGCCTGTTTCTTCATACAATCTTGAGCTTGAGCCAAACATAGTTTCAGTTGTTGCAACATTGCGTCTCTCTGTTTCAAAGATTCTTCCAATTCAAAATGTGATGTCGACCCCACTTTGTACGGAAGAATGGGAGGAGGATCCCTGCCATACACAACCATAAAAGGAGAAGTCTTCAAAGTCTTATGATACGAAGTGTTATACCAGAATCTGCCCAACACAGAAATTGAGACCAAGTCCGAGGATGCTGAGAAGCGAAGCAACGAAGATATGTTTCAAGGCAACGGTTGAGAACCTCGGATTGGCCATCTGTCTGTGGATGGAAAGCCGTGCTGTATCGTAAATGAGTAACTGCCAAACGGAAAGCATCACGCCAGAACGAGCTTAAGAATAGACGATCCTTATCCGAAACAATACTTCTGGGAAAACCATGCAACTTAACAATCTCAGCAACAAACGTCTTCGCCACATCTAAAGACGAAAATGGATGCTTGAATGTTGAAAAATGAGTGTATTTGCTCAGCCGGTCAATGACAACCATCACAACATTAACACCTGCCGACGTGGGAAGTCCCACAATAAATTCCATGTTAATGTCTTCCCAAATTCGAGCTGGAATAGGTAAAAGTTGCAGGAGACCAGCTGGGGATAATGTAGAGTATTTATGGGTTTGACAAACCGTGCACTTTGCCACATAAGCCTGAACCGTCTTGTACATACCCTCCCAAGAAAAAGAAAGCTGAATCCGCTTGAGTGTTTTCTGAACCCCCGAATGACCACCAACCCGACTGTCATGACATTCCCGAAGAATTAAAGGAATGAATTTCGAAGTGCGCGGAATAACCAGACGATTCTTGTACCACAACTTATCCTCCACCACTGTATACTTTCTCTGCTTGCCTGCCTGAGAGGAGTAAGATGAATGAGTTGTTGAATCTCCGAATCTCCTGCAATCTCGGCAAATAAGTCCTGCCACTGAAGAACTGCCAGAACCATCAAGGAGAGTAATAGGGAAGTCACAGAAACACTCCTAGACAACCCATACGCCGCCTTGTTTTCACAGCCTGGTTTATAAAAAATATCAAAGTCAAAACCCAGCAAACGAATTAACCATCGTTGGTATTCATTGTTCACTTCTCGTTGATCCAATAAATACTTAATGCTTCGTTGATCAGTGTGGACATGAAACTTCCGTCCAAGTAAATAGTGTTTCCATTTCTGAATCGCCATAACAACTGCCATGAGTTCCCTCTCATACGCAGGTTTAAGCTGTTCTCGTGGAGTAAGTGCGTGACTGAAATAGGCAATATGACGATTATCTTGCATCAGGACAGCCCCCAGAGCAAACGCAGATGCATCTGACTCGACCACAAACAGCTTCTGAAAATCAGGGAGAGCAAGCACCGGAACACTCACCATCGAGAGTTTTAAAGAATCAAAGGCCGTTTGAGCGTCATCAGACCAACCAAATTGGTCTTTCTTCAAGAGAGTGGTCAATGGACGAGCAAGGAGTCCATAATTTTTTACCAAACGGCGGTAGTAACTGGTGAGACCCAGAAATGCCCTGAGTTGCTTCACTGAACGCGGAATAGGCCACGCTCGCATTGCCTCTGTTTTAAGAGTGTCTGTGGCCACACCCTTCTCAGAGATAATATTGCCTAAGTATTCGACCTGAGGCACTCCAAAAGAACACTTCTTATGATTAGCAAATAGGTGGTGTGCGCGTAAAACCTCCAAAACCCGGTGTAAGTGAATCATGTGAGACGCTGCATCTTTGCTATAAATGAGGATATCATAAAAAAACACCAAGACGAACTCACGCAGAAAAGACTTAAAAATGTTATTCATACGTGCCTGGAAGGTCGCCGGAGCATTGGTGAGACCAAAAGGCATCACCAGAAACTCAAAATGGCTGTCCATAGTGCGTAACGCGGTCTTAGGAATGTCCTCCTCAACCATCCGTATCTGATGATACCCTGAGCGTAAATCCAACTTAGAGAAGACCGAGCTATCATGTAATTCATCCAACAGTTGATCAATAACCGGTATAAGATACTTATCAGGTACCGTAGCTCTATTTAAAGCACGATAATCAACACAAAACCGGAATCCTCCATCCTTCTTCTTAAACTAACAACACGGGGCTAGAGAATGGGCTGACATTTGGTCGAATGATCCCTGACTGTAACATCTCCGTAACCATCAGCTCCATCACCACTTTACAAGCATGCAGATAGCGGTACGGATGGACGGAGACTGCAGAAATCCCTGGTAAAAGAGTAATCCGATGTTCTCTGCCTCTTAAAGGAGGTAAAGAGGTGGGAACCGAGAACACATCCTCGAAAGATGTCAATAAGTAAGAGAGATGGAGTTTATAATATGGAATTGATGATGAAGCAAGAGCCGTGGACAGAGAAGCTTCCTCTCCCTCTGCACCCGCACCGAAGACAGGAGACAGAGACTTGAAGGAATGTCGGGAACTATGTAGCGTCTGATCGCCTAACATGCTATCGTGCGAAGCCAAATTTAAATCACCAGAGCGCAAACGTGTACCCGAGTCATCACAGTGCTGAGGCAGAAATGAAGAAGAACATGGAGGTCGACTAGCTGCGGACACGGGAAAAGAGGGTGCCGGGTGAGGACGCGAAGAAACATCCAGTTCCTGTGTAGAATCGATCGACTGTTTCCCTAACATCTTTAGCATGGAACAAAATTGTTCTTCAATGACTGAAAAACAATGTTTGTTGGCAGCCACTTCCTGCAAAAGGAGCTGATAACCCCCCTTGAGAAAGGAAACCTCGGTTTGTAACGGAACCTCAGCCTCGGGAGATTCGTCCAAAATCGACGGGCTAACCGGTGACAATGGAGGAGACATTGCTTACAGAAACGTATAACCCAAAAAAACAACACAAAACCCACTCAACAACAAGCACAAACCCAAAGAGACGAAATAATCCAGAAATCCAATCCAACACCAAAGATCACCACAACAAGAGGAACCAACTGAAATCCAGGATTCCCGAACAGAAAAGCAAAACCAAGGAGGAGAAAACGAAAACTGAAGAAGAAAAACTAACGAAACCCAGATCCAACAAAAACCCACGAGCTGAAAAGCAAAACCCCGATCGAACGACGAGATGTTCGGAAAGAGAGGAACAAACCGTAGATCGCGAAGACGCTGTGACACGAACCGGCTCACCGCACCAATGATGGGTTTTTGATCACGTTAGCTAGAATCAATATTTACTACTCTTGTAAACTGCATAATACTTAGATTATAACGGATGAAAGCTTTGTACAAGTTCAGAACCTGATCGGAATCAACAGTATTCACGATCAAGCCTTCGATCTCATAGTGATCGATGTCAAGCTCATAGCGCTTGTTCTTCACCCAAATACAAAGCATGGAAAAGAAAAACCCTCTACCCATAGTTCTTTCTCTTTATACTAGTAGCGATACTTATTTAATAAGACTCTGCTCCAGTTAGAGTCTTTACTTTACTCTTCTTTATTCATTCTTCTTTTCCGAAATCTCCCGCCATTTCCTCTGTTTCTTCCTTTCTGATTTCTTCTTCCGCCATAACTTGCTTTCCTGCACATGATCTTTTATAAAGCGTACCAACTATGGTTACTATGGCTATTAATAAGGATCTCAGAAGACCAATCACAGAGGAAAAGGTTAATGATGTGGTGTTTTCTATCAACCCTGAAAAATCATCAGGAACAAACAGTATAAATACATGATTTTATAGGCAACATTAGAACACGATTATGCAAGGTCTATGTGTTTATGTTCATTTATTCTTTAAAGGCATTTAGATCTAAGAAACCATACACATATTTGCTCAGTTTGAAAAATATAACCTCTTGCAATGGCTAAAGGATTACAAGGATATTAGCTTCAGTAATATTGGCGTATAAGATTCCACAGATGATTACTCAGTTCACTAGAATTAATATGTCTGGTAAACTTGGTAGACATTTGAGATTTCTAAGGCAGATAAGTAGAAAACGTAAAGATGTCTTCTCATATGTAGTGCAAAAGTTTTCTTTCTCAAGAAAGTTAAAAAGTCCTTCTCAAAGCAGTGTTAACTATTCTCCTTACCAATATGACGTCTTGCTCTCATGCTTCCTAATGGTTTAGTTAGTGAGACTACCTCAACAATGTATAGATTTTTGTGGTCCTCTGTAAAGAAAATATTTAAGATACTTTGGGTGGCCTTGGATAAGATCACGAATTCAAAAAAGGAAGGGGCGGAGGCAGGGAGGGAGGGAGAGGGGGCAAACCATGCTTAAGGATTTTAAGATATCTTAAGGATTTCAAGATAGCTTTGTTAGCAAACCATGCTTCGAGATTGACACAATGTCTTGCATTATTAGTAACTCGTGTTCTTAAAGCTAATTGTAACACCTCTTTCTTTGATGCTAGGAGTTAAATGTAAGTGAACCTTATATTTATATTTAATAGGTAAAAATATGCTAAATATACAAGGAAATTCTAAATAAAATCTAACTCTAGAATGAATTAAGTTTGATAATTAATTATTTAAAAATATATTTCTACAGAAAAATTAGAATACATAAAACTGAATTAAAATTACAATCAATAGTATGGTTTTGGATTAAATTTAATATTGATAACTCATATATTTACATATTTACTCGTTTTATATGAATATTTTATTTTAAATTTATTTTTAATATTCACATCAATATAATATATCTAATGATAATTTTTTACTTTTAAATTTTTATTTCAAAAATTAAATAAAAAATAATTAATTTTATGCTGATTACCATTTTTTGTAAATATTTATTATATTTTTTCTTTGCATTTCATTCTTCCTCATTCCTATTAGTTTGTTCACATCTAGTTTCCCTATTAATTAAAAATATAAAGTTCATATAGATTTAAATTATATTTATATACTAATATATTATTGAAACCTTATACAATTAATATTTAATCATATTTTCAATTATCCAAATATTTATTATTTATTTTTTTCTTCAAATTTGGTAATATTTTTGTTTTAGATTTTTTTATAAAGGTATATAAGAAGAAATAATTTGCAAGAAATATTACTTGTAGATGATATATTTTATTAGGAAGGTAAACATGCATAATTCTTTATTTTTCTTTTCCTTTTGTTAGTCATCATAAATAGCCGATAAGCTCATGTTTCACTACCAGATTAGCGGAATAATATTGTTCTGAAGACAATAATTGCAAAAACAAAAATGTAATCTTAAATAATTTGTTCTTCGCTATTTTTATTCATTTATTATTTATAATTTCTTACTATAATTTTATATTTATATATATTCTTATTTTCAATTGATATTTAACAATCTTATGTCCAAAATCAATATTTCATCTAGCCATGTTTAGAACTGGTTTTTTAGACAACGATCGCGTTTAATATTTCTTTTATGAGATCATTTAACCTAAAATGAAATTTATTAAAAATTTACAAAAATTCATTTTGATAATTAGAAAAAAATTAATAAAAAAAATTTGAATTATATATTTTTGCATTATTATTTTCTTATAATTTGAGTCTTTTAGTTATCATACTAATATAGTGATAAAACATCTTAAAGAAACAAGTCTGACTGTTGTTTTTATTTTAAGCCAAATAAACCATCGATTGAAATAATAAATTTGACTGTCATAATTTCTTTGTTTCCTATTATCTTTTTATTTTAATTTTAATTGTTTTTGCAGCCCATAGAGGAAAAAAAGGAAACACAATGTTTTTACTAGTTAAGTGATTATATAAACTTGACTCGCAAGACTTATGTCACACCGACTATTCTTTAAAGGCATTTAGATCTAAGACACCATCTTCACTACATCAGAACAATCAGTTACAAAACTATGTCTGAACGCTGGTCGGCTTGCATACACTCCATTACCCATATAAGTGCTTCGAGCTCCGCGTGCACTGGGGACTGGCTACCTCAAATATTTCTAGCTCCATATAGTTGTTCCTTTGTCCCATTCTTTGTACAAACCCATCCTTGACCCGAGAATTTATCTGCTTGCTTCTAGGATCCATCCACTTGACACCACCTTATACCATGTGGAAAAGATTCTATACATGGGCTAAAGACCACCGTTTTTTGTTCCTCCATAATATGAGCTTCTTCCCATACTTTTCCTTTTATTTCCGCTAACATTAGAATATCCTTTGGATTTTTGTCTATGTTTTTATAAATTTTATCATTTCTACTCTTTCAAAAATACCACATTATCCATGGAAAATACCCTTCTGGATTTTCTTTAGATAGATTATGAAATAGATAATCTATATTAGTGAAGATCGATGTCGTAGGAAAAACATTTGGGTGTGAAGGAATCTTTGATAAAGCCCACGTTTGAATTTCCGGTGCACATTCAAAGAGGACATGATTAATAGTCTCTTCCTCCACTCCACATAAACCACATTGAGTATCACTTCTAATTCCACGAGACCTCAAGTTTTTTTGCGACTGAAATACATCCTGAAAGCGTTTGCCAGATGAAATGTTGTAATTTAGGAGGGCACTTTACTTTCCAAACATCTGCTTGTAATGACATGATTGTCGGACCATAAAAAACTTCCTCACTACCCTTATCTGGATAAATTTGTTCAACCATGTATCCTGATTTGACCGAATATTTCCCATTTTTGGTGTAATGCCATCCATTTGTGTCTGGTCTTCCAAATCGACTCACTGCCAAAGACTGTATAATATTTACATCTTCCAGGATAATGGTTGCTTCCAAAAGCGGCATATTCCAAGTATTTGTATGATTATCTATCAGATATTTTACCATAAATGTACTCGGGAAAACTGGAAATTTACAAGTTGCTGATCTTGGGTGAGGGGCTGGGATCCAAGCATCATTCCATACAGAGGTGCTTGAACCTGATTTAAACCTTTTGATTAGTCCTTTTTTAAGCAAAGATCTAGCTGTGATAATACTTTTCCATCCATAAGATGGAGAGTATGACCTTATTGGGTCCAAATGATCTGTATTTCTAAAATACCGACTTTTAAACACTTTTGAAAATAATGATCCTGGTACCTCCATTAATCTCCACAGCTGTTTTGCTAACATTGCTGTGTTAAAATCCTCAATATTCCTAAATCCTAGGCCACCTTGTTTCTTATGGTGACACAATTTTTCTCATGCTATCCAATGTATACCACAATTATTCCCTATTGAACTCCACCAAAACCGAGCTATCGCACTTGTAATCTTCTTAGTTACTGTTTTTGGCAGTTGATAACAGGACATTACATAAGTGGGTAACGCTGTTAAAACTGATTTTATCAAAATTTCTTTTCCACCTCTGGATAGATATTTCAGAGTCCATCCATTCACTCTATCTTGTAGAAGTTCGTTAATGAACCTAAAAACCTGTGTTTTCGGACCACCAAGACTTTCAGGTATCCCTAAATATGTTCCTATTCCACCAACTTTAGTTATCCCTAATATTTGTTTTATTTCTTCTTGTACCCCCTCAATAACCCTGTCCAAATTATAACGAGGATTTAGCAAAATTAATTTGCTGTCCAGAGGCCGCCTCATACTTTTTTAGAATTTGCATTAGTGTTTGACATTCTTCCGTTTTTGCTTTACAAATAAATAAAATATCATCCGCAAATAACAGATGTGTTATAGAGAGACTTGACCTTGCTATTTTTAAACCCGTTAATTCCTTTTCTCTTTCTGACTTTTTAATATTTGCGATCAGTGCTTCTGTACATAGAATAAATAAGTACGGAGATAAAAGATCTCCCTGTCTTAGTCCTCTCTCTGGTAATATACATTCGTGCGGTTCTCCATTGATCAATACTTTATATTTTACCGATGACTATTCTTAGTTCGGTTTATGATTTGAAAGTAATGACGGGTCGGTATGAAGGACTAAGTAGCCGGTTTGGTCTACAGAGTCTAGCAGAAGAGTTGGGACTTACCCGTGTCGGTACTGCGCACCACGCGGGTTCCGATTGTGAATTAACGGCTAGAGTCTTTGCTAAGGTGGCTCAGATTTTCTACAACGTAGAAGAATTATGGACTCGGCTATAGAATTATTTCAGATCGTTTACATCAAGAGGCTCTAGTGATGCATCGAAGTGCTCAGCTGCATGTTCACCGTGTGATGATGCCAAAATGCTATGGACCGCCACTGCCTCCGCCTCTGGCTCTGCTGCTGCTGGAACTAAGACCGATGTTTGTTGCTGGTTTCCGCCTTTCCGTGGTTTATTCTTGGTGCCTAGGGTATCGATGTCTAAAATCTCAGTGTATTCACTTCTTATGTAACTTGTGTCTATTACTCAGATGTGTTTCTTTGTGACAAAAAAAAATCAGATTTGTTATTGTTCTTGTTAGTTATTTGAATGTAATTCCAGTATATCTGATTCAATACATTGGTCTCCGATTTTGATGGAAAGTTAAGTTTTCTAATAATTATGTAATCCATATTTTGTTCTTATATCTTGACAAGTTTACTAAATTGAAGATAAATTATAGGTCCATACATTTGGATATTCGAATCAGTTTTGGATGGAGAAATTTTGGATCCACATAGGTATTCGGAGTTTTGGTTCAGTTTTGGTTTCTTTTGGTTTTGATTGATTTAATTTTTGATTTAAAAAACCGGTAAGTACTCAATATCTTCGAGTTTCAAAATGGTTCTGGTCCAATTCAGATATTTCTTATCCTTAAATTACTTATAATCAAAATTCACTTTCTTTTTGCTAAACAAAAAAATCAAAATTCACCTTCTCTGTTATTTTTTGAAATACAAATCATGTTTTATGTTGGCTCATAAATGGTAGTCAAGTTTTTATTAATGAAAGATGAGGAAAAGTACAAAAGTCAAAAAAGAAAAGCTTGTTTTAATTAACAATTGAAGAAGACTAATTAAGGGTATATAATATATATAAATCGGAGGTGACAGGAGAGTATGCACATTCTGTGGTAGCCCATCCGCTGATGAACTTCATATCCGTTTATGTAAACACTATCTTCACCAAATCCGAGCAATCTGTTGCAAACTTCACATCCAATTTTTGTAATATATTATATATCCAGGATCTAAATAAGTGTTTCAAACTCAACATGCAATGGAGAAATACTATAACAAAGATTCCTAGCCCATATTAACCCTTCTCAGCGATCTTGATTGATAACCTATCCTTATCCCGAAAACTTATCACCGTTAAAATATGATTTGGAAAAGCCTATTAGATTGAACCATGTGTATATTAGTTTTGATTTCAGACATTTGCACCTCTTCCTATAGTAAGGATTCCATTTCTAAAATCCTAACAATTTTGCATTAATCCCTATCATAACTATTGTAGATTTTGTCATTCATGCTATTCTGGAAGTACCATAATATTCAAAAGATTTTTTTATTATTTGGTGAGATCCTTTAGAACAAGTAGTCTAAATATGAAAAGACTAATGACAATAGGAAAACATCAGGATGAGATGACACATGTGATAAGACACATACTTGTAAAACATGATGCCATTCAAATAAAACATGATATATTGATTCTTCTTCTTCGACTCCACAACAGCCATATTGTGTGTCACAATTAATCTCTCTTACTTTTTTTTCTATCGATACACATTCAGAGATGACTCACCAAATAAATTGTTTTATTTTTGGTGGACACTTCAATTTCCACGCATCTGGGCCTAGTACATGAATATCCATATTTGATCATAATAAATATGTTCTACATTATAACTTGAATTCACTGTTTATTTCCCCGATTTAATTAAATGTC
Organism: Streptanthus diversifolius; assembly: GCA_039880935.1. NCBI lineage: Eukaryota > Viridiplantae > Streptophyta > Magnoliopsida > Brassicales > Brassicaceae > Streptanthus > Streptanthus diversifolius. The sequence continues at coordinate 5,344,351 of JAXGFM010000002.1, forward strand.
ATTTATATCTGGCTTTAAGAGACGACTAGTTGGAATACTCAGAATAATCCCCACATCTTCAGACACAATAATTTCTTAAAGCAGTTGAATATTCCACTTCCGCCTCCAATCAGCTTGTTAACATTAAGAGAAGGAAAATAATTTTGTTGTTTATAATTTGCCAAAATCCAGATAAAAGATCCTTTGTCAGCCCTTTTGATTAGTTATTTGTCAACCAGAGAACTAGCAGAAATAGAAAAGCTTGTTTTTTTGGCTTAACAATTGTACCTTAACAGCCCTCTAAATCTTCCTATAAATATTTGAATATTTTCTCTTTAAAAAGCATCTCAAATAAGAGAAGAAAAAAGAAACATAAGAAACGAAAATAATTTTCTTTTCGTTGAAAAAACTGGTTTTGATATGTATAATTAGATGTGAATATTTTAAAATTATCCAGCTAACTGTAAAAGATATGTGGCTTGTTTTTTTTTTTGCGTTAACAATTGTACAATAACAGCCTTCCAAATTTTCCTATAAATATTTGAGTATTTTCTCTTTCAAAAAACATCTCAAATAAAAGAAGAAAAAAGAAACATAAGAGAGAAGAATTTTATTTTTGAAAAAGTAGTTTTGATACGTATAATTAGATGTAAATATTTTAAAATTATCCAGCTAATAATAAAATATGTGGCTTATTTTTTTTTGCGTTAACAATTGTACCTTAACAGCCCTTCAAATCTTCTTATAAATATTTGAGTATTTTCTCTTTAAAAAAACATCTCAAATAAGAGAAGAAAAAAGAAACATAACAGAGAGAAGAATTTTCTTTTCGTTGAGAAAAAGTGATTTTGATACGTATAATTAGATGTGAATATTTTAAAATTATCCAGCTAATAGTAAAAGATATGTGGCATGTTTAGAGACATAAAATTGGATTAACTAGTTAACCAATTCTGTGCTTTTATTGTTCACATAAATCTGATTTCTTGAAACTTTGATCTTATTTTTTAAACATTTGGTATTAGAGTTTCGGTTGCGGTGATTTCAGTCAAATTTTATGTGAGGTTATCATTCAAATGAATAATGAATTTGTGAATAGTAAAATATCCTGAGCGATCAGGATTTGTTGACATAAGAGGTTTAAGACAGTGTTCGCAAAAATAATCATAAAAGATTGAAGGGAAAGATGGTTCAAAACACAATATCGATAAATTTGACAGTACTGATTTTGCTTTTTGGAAAATTCTAATTGAAGCCTATCTGTATGAAAAGAAGCTTCATTAACCACTAAGTAAGAAGCCTGAGAAATTGGATCAGGAAGAGTGAGATCTCCTTAATAGACATATTATATGTGTTATAAGGCTAACACTATCGTAAAAAAGTTGCTCACAACGATCGGAGGGAGAAGATCACAGTATGACTCACTAAAGTTCTATAGGATGTGTATTATAAACCTTAAGAAAATAACAAAATATTTCTCAGGGAAAACGATCCAGATCCCCACAAAGTATGAGACATCGTATCAGATGCGGCCCATTTAAATTTCTCATGTACTTACCCACCATTAGATAGTTAAAGATCTATATGTACACAAATTGTGTTTTATCATTCTATTTCCCCAAAATTTAGTTTTTTCCTGGTTTTGTCGATGTATCGTTTGGTTCAGCTTTCGAATCAGATAGTTTTTTAAATCCGGTTAACAAAGAATTAAAAATTTTCTTAAACCAGGCAAAATACCAATTAAACCCGGTTATATAAACAATTGAAATTCATAAAAAATCATTTGCCCCCTTTTAGAACCCTAACATTTTGGGTTCGAATTTCCTTCTGCAAATATGTCTGATTTTTCTGCAGCATCGATCGGGTCTTCTGGAGGGCGATATAGGTGCGATGGGATACCCGAGAGATGTTGGTGCGAGAATGGAACTGTGACGAGGATGTCAAAGTCGGAAACAAATCCGTGTCGTCGGTACTTACGATGTGAGCTCGCAAATGCTAAAAAGGTAATTTGTGATTGATTTTCTTTGTGTTTGTGATGTAATGTCGACAATTCAATAATCGGCTTGTTGATGTGTTTGTAGATGGTGAATGATAACCACTTGTTTAAGTGGGTCGATGAAGCCATGTTGTTTGAGATTAAGAAACTGAAAAGCGATGTTGATGCTTTGAAGGAATATATAAAAGAGAATCAAGTGGTAATGGAAGCTATGTATGAGAAGATTGAGTGTGTTCTTTTGGAAGCCAAAATCGACCGAGACAATAGGATGAAAAAGATGGTGTTTTGGTTCGGGGGTGTTTTGGCTGTATTTGGTGTTTGTTTCTTGTATTGTGTTCGTAAGATGGCTTAGTTATCGGTTGTTGTGGTTAGGTTTTGATTGTGTTTACTATGTATCGGTTATGGGATCCATGATGTGAATTGTTGTTTTGTGTGTTTGCTTGGACGAATTTGAATGGAATGGAAAGTGCACATGGTTGCAACTTATTTCTTGACAGCTTTATTAGTCTGTTTGCTCATGTTTAGCACTTGAGAGTTTGAATCAAAAGATCATCTTTAGCAAGACAAAAGATCAGCTTCATTAGTCCCATTAAACAATCGTTATTTCGATTGCATTCAAAATAAGAACATAATCAGATAAAGCAAGACAAATGAATAATAAAAGATCATCTTTAGCAAGACAAAACACAACTGTTTGAATTACAAAAAACATCATCAAAAGTAGCACAAGTTGGACCACATCACATGCTGTCTTCAACTAAAACAAAAACAGAGATAAACTTAAACCTAGTGGACAACACATTCGATACAAAACCTACTATTTAAACAAAAACCTACAACTCCAAATCCGCACTCCATAAGACCTAATCCAACTTCAGCTTACTCCATCAAACCGCCTCCATCAAGTTTGAGGTTCTTGTGTCTGAGAAATACTAGCTTCCGAAGCCTACAATAAGTGAGTTGGTTATGAGAAATCAACAAAAATGTCATAGAAATCTCAAGAATAGACAAAAATCTTAGGCTTATTACCTGAGTTCCTTGCTTCTTATGGAACCTGCAATTGTGCTGATCCGATCCACAGAGACCACAATGCATAATCCTCTTTTTTTATTTCTTTGACTTTGTTGTTGGTGACTCACAAACACCTCTCTTTCTCTTCTTATCACCCTTGTTTACCTTATTCTTCTTTCTTGAATTTTCTTCTTCTTCAGGTTGTGGTGGTGGGTGAATGTTATTACCAATAGAAGAAGGCCAGAACGCAGAGCCTCTCTGTGGAACAAGACCTTCTTCATAGTTCCTCTTCCACGTCGAAGTTCTAAACCAATGGCATACAAAGTCTTCAGCCTGTAAACGCTTTGCAATGATAACACCGTATGCATGTTCACACGGTATGCCGGTAATCTGATACTTCTTGCAGGTACACATGTATCTGGTCAAGCTTACCCTGAAAGTGTTGTCCGATAGTGAGACTTCGTACATCCCATTGGTACTGCTACTTACCTTTCAAGCCGAGGCAAGCTCATGTTGTTTTGCAAGGAATTTGCTCACATATGGAGTACACAAACCTGGAAAAACAAGAAAATGTAAACATTTAGATAAAAACTACAAGTAAACCCAAAACTACATGTACTAAAAACAAATAATACCTGTGTGAGAATGCGATAATACTGAACGCTTGGCAATCCTTATCATTGCCAAACGCCTTACCATCTCTAACATGGCAACAATGGGCTTCTCCCGAGCCTTGTTGATCGTCTTGTTACGAGCTGCTTGACACTGTGGACGAGTAACATAAAGTTTCCACTTCTCTCTTATAATTTCTTCTATCTTCTGAGGCATGTAATAGTCTGGATCATCTCTAAGTTTATCCAAATATATCCTAGCTATGACCGGGACCTTAAACAATTCACAATGGCCGTTTGGAATGCGCCTATGCTCTGTCTTATACTTTCTAATCGTCCAAATCGGATCCTTAGGTAACGAAGATGCATATACTTGCCATTCACAACCCCCATTCTCACCACCTACGCATTTATATCCGATCTTATCCCTATCATACCTGTATTGTTTGATATTGTATCCTGTGTGCAGAGCATAGTCAATCACGGCTTCTTTGAAGGCGACCCCGTTGAAAAACGTCTGCCCTTTATACAGAATCCTGTTTCCCCGACCAACCATGAATTCCTCTCTTACATGTGTTGGTTCTCCCTCGTCGTTGTTGTCTGGTAACACATCATGTCGGATTGGAGATTCTGACTCCATAAACTCCCGAGCTAATCGGTCGCAATGGAACTCATCTCTTTCGCCTGCTTCTTCGTCAAAATTGGGAGTTGAGTCGTCGAAATTGGGAGTTGAGTCATCGCAATTGGGAGTTGAGTCTTCGTAATTGGGAGGAGCATTGTCAAAGAAACGAGGAGGAGGAGCTGTATCGAAAATCGGAGGCGCTTCGTCGATGTGAGGCGGATTATCTTTCCACAAAGTCATCTCCATTGATCGATCAAATTGGGGGTTTTTTTGATTTTAGGGTTCTTAAAATTCTAAGGATTTCTGAGTTTCGATTTTAAGAGTTTAATTAAGAGGTTCGTCGATTTTGTTACAAGTTAATGTTAAGTTGGTTTATTTTGGTTCAATAAGGGTTTAATTTGGTTTTAATATAAATTAAATATTAAATTGGTTTACTGTTTAGATTATATTAACCGTAAACGAAATTTGGGTTAACGATTCATTAAAGCGTGTCATTAACCAACAATATGGTTAATTAAGTCTGAAACTTTGAAATAGTGGGTAAATAAATATTAAACTTTCAAACTATGTACATATAGATCTTTAACTATCTAATGGTGGGTAAGTAAATGAGAAATTTAAATGGGTCGCATCTGATACGATGTCTCATACTTTGTGGGGATCTGGACCGTTTTCCCTGTTTCTCATGAAAAAACTCTTCCACTTGAAGATGAGGTGTCCCTATTGCAGCCATGTAAACGTTTTTAACATGATTGTAAACTAATTATCATCCGTTGAGATCGAGTTTGGTGATGAAGTGTGAGCACTGATTTTGAAGACATCTCTGTCAAATAGTTGTTATCCCATGAGGGCAGTGGTTCGTAATTATGTGTGTAATCAGAAGCTCAATATCAATCCAAAAACCTTGCTGAGAAAGTTTGTAAGGATAGACTCTGGTGAAGCATTAATAAGCTCTGTTTTCAGCGTGGAAAACAGATGTAGAAACCAAAACAGAAAAAATTAGAACAAAAGCAGATCAAAGTCAAGAAATAGACGGGGCCATTCCAAATCAAGTAGCTGACTGAGTGCTGAAATTGTGGAAAGACATACCACATCAAAAAGAACCATTGGGCCACACGAAAAAAGGAAGACAACAAGGGAGGCAGAGCCAATGTAATAACGCCTGAAATTATTGATGTATTGTTAGTGTCTGTTGATTTCCTTAGAAAAAGTAAAGTTCATGATGCACCTATAAACACCTATAAAGCATAAACCTCCTATGCTAATAGCCCAATTAACTCTTGGGTTATTTACCGAACCACACTAAACATTATGGAGAATTATGTTACGAAAGATTATGGAAAAATATATAGCTGATGGTTTATCTTTGGACATAGTTGGTACTGGAGATATCAATTTAAAGATGTCATATGAATGTGTGTGAAAGATCAAAAAGTTTAGACATGTGCCAAAATTGATGTGAAATTTGATCTCAATAGGATAACATGATGATATATGACATAAAGGCAATCTTTGGTGGTGGAGTCTAGAGAGTAAAAAAAAGTTCTATGATGTTTTGTAGAGATCATAAAAGAGACACTCTTTATATGACGATGAATTATCAAGATATGATTACTGTTGTCAAGAATGCTAAATAGACCAAGTTGTGGCATTGTAGGTTGGGACACACTGAAATGGATGAATCTTATGGTGGTAAATGACTTGCTTCCAGATTTGAAGCAATGGATCATTAGATATGTGAAAGTTACATTCTTGGAAAAAAAAAACATATTAGTTTCTCAAAAAAGGTGGGGAGCAAAAAACTGAGAAGCTAGAGCTGATGCATACTGATGTGTTAGGATTTGCTTATGTCGCATTGTTAAGAATTCATACTACTATGTTACTTTTATTGATGACTCTATAAGGAAAGTGTGAGTCTACTTCATGAACAACTGGCATGAAGTGTTATGGTTTTCAAGTGATAGAAAATCATGGCTGAGATTGAGACAAAACTCAAGTTGAAGTGTCTATAGTCTCATAATGGTGGATATACATTAACTAGAAGTTCAAAAGAAACTGCACTGATAGTGGGATCAAGATGGTGAAAAATATTCTTGGGATGCTTCAACATAATAGAATAGCTAAAATTATGAACATAACCTTGGATGAGTGTGTAAGAAGCATGAGATTATGATGTACATTACCTAAGAATTTTTGGGTGGATGCAATCCATACCGTAGCCTTCTTAATTAACAGAGGACCATCTGTCCATGGGATTCCAGATTCCTGAAGAAGTTTGAAACAAAAAGAAACTAAATTTTTCCTATTTTAAAAATGTTTGGTTTTGTTTGCTTATGTTCAATGATGATGTAAAAAGTAAACTTAATGCAAAATCTAAAAAGTATGATTTTATTGGCCATGGAAAATCGGAGTTTGATTACCAGTTTTTGGATGATAAAAGTTGGAAGATCTTTCCCAACAAGAATGTTGTATTTAATGAAGGAGTTCTGTATGATAATAAGCTAAAAATTTCAGAAAGTAAGGAGTCTAGAAATGTTGATTTGAGAGATATAAACTTGCACCATAATTGCAACAAAATACGGCAATAGTAAAAGAACAATTTTTCAAGAAGAGAACAGTGAGGCAGATGTGAATGATGAATCAAAAGGGATCCCACATACACCAATTACAGAGTTACAAAGGTTAAACATAATCATCAAAAACTTGTAAAATTTTCTCCAGAGCTCAATATATTTTTTTTCATACATATGGCGATCATGAATGTTATGAAAAAGCAATGCAAGTTAAAGAATCGATCAAGGGAAAGCATGCAGTGAACGATGAGGCAGACTATTTGATGCAATCATCGGGGTTAGCTGAGTTTTCCAAAAACAAAAAGCATTGCATAATGATACAGAAAGTTGTATCTCTAATATTTACTTCGAGTGTACACCGACATTGGTATATATAGGTTCAATTCCAAAAAGGCCAATCATCATACTATGATTCTTTTTCAATGAATTAATATAAGACAGAAATTTGGTTGTTATGGAGAAAATAGCGAAATAACAATGTAAAACTCAATTAAACAAAGTGTTAGGTCAAGAGAATTTTTTCCAACGAATATTCAAAGAACAGATCAACACAATGTTGAACTCAAACATAAATGTATAACCAATCAACTATTGCTGTATGAATTACTTTATGTAGTAACCTAAAATTTTAATCTATCATTTGAACATAGAATTCTAGACTAGCATTAGTAAGCAAGTTCAATTATTCAAAAATGGCTTCAGCATTAACTTCTATTAGCTAAGGACAATGCACTCGCATATGATCTATCAATAAATCAATAACACTTTTGATGTATAGATCAAACCCCAAATAAATTGATCAATCTAGCCTATGTAATAAACATAAAGATAAGATAAATCTATAAACACTTTTGAAACTCTAAAACTAAATATAAAATGACTCTGACATTGAAGCAGAGAAACAACCAGTAGATAAAAAAGAATTTCTGATAAAATAAATAGATATCCAATTTTTTTTATAAATCTTCTCAAGAGATTTAGAGTCAGAATTTGTCTTCTCAAACTTGTAAACAGAAAAAGCTTAAGAATCCTCCTCAAAATCCTTGACAAAATTGAGCCAGAAAGAAGGAAAAACCGAAATTCCTTTTCTTTACTAAACCAGGATTGACTTGATCAATTAGACATTGGCCTCTAAATGGTTGATCTTCGCTAACTTGAAAATTTCTTCTACTTAACTTGGATCAATCATTCATATTGTAAACCGATCAATATGTGCTCCGAAAACTACATATTTGAGTGAATTTAAGTTTATTCCTTACTATTTATACCTTAGAATCCATCCAAATGTGTAAAAAACTTTGAAAATTCTAAAAACATAGAAAATACTCGAAAAACCTTTGAAAATCTTAGTTAGAAAACATAAAAAACTAAACATAACAACTCTCCTAAACATATTTGCTAGTAATGAATCAAAGAGTCCCCGTTAATGGGACCAAAATTTGATAAATATAATTTCTTAGAGCTACTCTGCAAATTCAGAGATCCAATTGCAGTACTTAGGATCGAATCCACAGAGACTTAAAATCATACAATAGAGTATAGTTTTTGAATTAAGCTAAATGAAATCAATGTAAATTAAAAACAGCAAAACAATAAGAGATGTGTTGTAAGTTCGATTAGGAAAAATGCTAGAATTAGAAAAATTCTCAGGTTAATCAGAATTGCAGAACAAACTAAACGTTAATGGTTTTATTAAGAACTATTTTTGAACTCAAAGTACAATATTCAAATCAATCAATTTTCGTTGCAGAGATTATCTATGTGTAGATCTTAAAATTCCAAATTCAAAAGTTCAGACAAGTATTAAACACATGTTTGATAAGTTCACAATATCTCTAAACCAAATTTCTTTGCAGATATATATTTTTTCGTATAAGATTAATCAAGAAATCAATAATATTTTTATGTCTACCAATTATCATATGATCTAAACTACAGGTTATCAATCTAGAACTAGCACTAATTTCAATCCAGATGAAGAACTATAAGATTATCCTAATAAATATGTCCAATCTAACAATTCATGTTCAACCTTTGAGAAACCCATGATATATCACAAGCAGATTACTCAGACATGATTAAATAAACATAAATCATTGATTAAATAAATTGCATTAAGAAATCAATAGAAGAAGTAAGGCAGTTCAAAATTTTCTCTCTACAAAGTCAGTTCTGCAAATTTTTTATTAGAAAGTCTGAAGATAAATAAATCATAATTTTAACTAACGAATTTAGAATCCTATCTATAATCTAAAACCCCGAAAAGACTTATTTGCAAATAAGAAAAAATTCTTGGCTAATTTCCTTTTTTAAAAACTCTTTAAATTTCAAGTGAAAGTTTGTCTCTCTGATGGGTGTTGACCGACACCAACTCTAAAAGTAGTCTCCAAGTTGTTTTCTTTAGCATAATTTCTTGCTTAATTCTAAAATGCTGCATAATCTCATGATCATACTTACACCTACAAAAACTCTAAAAACTAAAAAAATATTAAAAAGACTATAAATAAAACCTATATCATGGTTAAAATCTCAGTAAGACTATGTATATCACCCTAATTATGACATGCAAACCACATGATACAAAACATGAGTTATACGTTCTTCCCAAAACGCCACTATAATCTTCTCAACTCCTAGTTCATACTTATAATCTTAAACCTACAAAATTTCCAAACTCCATACCAACTCACTACATTCATTCAAAAAGTAGTTTCTCAATCTCTACCTGTTGTTTCTAATGTTTTAATGTCTTCGATATGCACTGTGTGTTCTATTAATAAAATGCATAATTTACCTTTTCAAAATTTAACTGTAAAATCCAACAACCTCTTGATATTGTTTTTCAGATGTTTGAACATCTCCGATTATTTCAACTGACAGTTTCAAATATTACGTTATTTTTATTTATCATTTCACTGCTTGCACATGGTTATATCTTTTGAAACAAATGCAACATTTTGAAGTTTTAACTAGATTTGTTTGTTCCAAATATAGTATTATAACTGTGCTAATCAAATAAAATATCTTAAACCCCCGTCATACACAATCCTTTATTTCAGAAATCAAAGTATTACAATCACTGAAAATGGGATATATCGATGGTACAAGGTAACAAATTCCATGTGTTACCTCTTGAAGACCTTATCCCCAAGACAGTAGACACCTTGAAAGTTCAACTTGTACCCTCATTTGGGAATGAATCTAAAGATTGTGAAGTTTCCATTCCTCAGTGCATAATCACGACATGGAGTACTCATAAACAGGTTTTCTTTGCCAAATTATTTTCATCCTCAAGAACCGTAAGGACAAGAAAATAAAATTTGAGGACATTCCAAAAAAAGTAATATTGCAGCATAATTTTTCCAACGTCCATTTATATTGAAATTGAAAATTGTATAAATCATGCAAAAGATTGACAAGTTAATTTAGAGTTTGGCCTCACCATGAGTTTTGAAAAGAGTTTATCATGACTCACCACTCATATAATATGTAATAAAAAGGAAAGTTCCATATAAATATTTCAAGTAAATTTTGACAATCTTTTTAATATATACTTTAATTTTTGGTTATTCGTAAAAATATTCTAACTATTTTTTTACCCATTTTTATTCTTCTATTTTTTTTCTAGTGTAGTTAAATAATGATATTTGGTGGACGACTGGACGTACCCTATGTTCAACGTAGATATAAACCTCTTAACAGTTTTTTTCTACTTAAATCATCTTCCTAATCTCGTTATAATTTTCCTTGTATATTGATCTTGCCCTGAAACATCCTCATTAGATAGTCTATACTAGACTTTTCCCATATCGCTCATAACTTGTCGGTCTCTAGTGAAATCTTTGAAAATGAAAAATGTTAGATGATCTGGATCTTCAACTTTTCTTCGTCACTGCAAAATAAAATTAAAAACCAGCAATTTGAATTATCGACCAAAAACAATCACAAAAATGATGAATCTGCATCAAGTCGTACCTTATATTGCTTGATTTTGTTGTCGATTCTCAAATTTTGACTAAGTATATACTCGATTTTGGTTTCGTTGCAAATTTGGACTATTTTTATGTTGGAATGAAGAAGAAAAAATGAATTTAGAAAGCCCTTGAAGCTTTCTATAAAAATCATATGTTACATAGTCAAAGGGGAGTGTCTAAGGCTTGTTTGTGTTCTAGTGTTATGTTATCCTTGTAGTCATTCATATATAAGGCAATCCTTGTATCCAAACAAACGTAGACTAGATTAGAACAAATATCTCTCTCCTTTCTCATTTGTAACTAGAAACTATTATTCTCATTCTCTTAATAAAACCATTATTCTCTCTAAATCTCTATAATCTCTCATTCTCTAATTCTAAAAATCTCTTAATCTCATAATCTTTCATGTTATCAGAGCCATGTTGCATCAAATCTGGGTAAAATTCATCATTCATTCATTGAATCAAGAAGAAATCATCTTCTTCTCAATCTTCTTCTTGTTCTATTTCGACCATCATCTTGCAACTAAAATTCCGGCCAAACCACAACTCATTTTGACGATCTGATTTCTTTGTATTGTACATCGGTAAGTCTGAAGCCACGCCAATTCGAATTGCATCATTTGACCCAGGAAATCAAACACTACGAATTTTCTTGCAACGGACCTCCGCGAGTGCCTCCGCCGCGAACCTCCGTGTTTCCCAGGTCATTCGGACGTTGATTCTACATCAAATCGTGTTTTTTTTTTAAATCCTAAACTCAATCTCTTCGAGTCTAGTTTCTGTTTAAAGAAAGCATAACTCAATTTCATTTAGTTTGAAGGAAATTCTTGAAATTTCTTTCAGAGACGTCCAAAATCGCCCCTAGCAAGAACCTGGTGATAAAATTCTAATCATTTCTCAGTTTTATTTAAATCTTTGAATCTCGAAAGTTAAATAAGTATCTTTTGAGGGTCTCCACGAATTTTTGGTTCAATCTAATAGGTTTAAGACTTCAACATTGATTTTCTTGATTTCCTTGTTAATCTTTCAATAGTTTAAAAGATGGAATCTTGAAATTTTTAGGATTGATATTAAATCATAAATCGAATTTTTACTGTTAATAGAAGATAAGAAATATTATTAGGTGGTTGTAGTTAGTTAATTCTTGTTGCAAGAGTTGGTTAAAGTTTGTTGCAGGTGGTTGAAGTTGGTTATAGGCTGTTAATAGTTACTTGGACTGCAAGCATTGTTCTTTTGGAAGTCTTACCACGCGGCTTCAAGCATTATTCGAGGTCTTCTTGTTTGAGTCCAGTACACGCCTATTCTAAGAATTGCAAGCCTGTCGAGTCCAGTACGTGTGTCCCTCGCAACCTTGGATCATACGAAGGCAAGTAATTAGGGCTGAACACGGGACGCAAGGACCAAGGACGCGACCAGACCAGATCATATCACCATCCCAAGTGACTTCGTGCCTGAGTTCTCTTCGTGCTCGCGTGATACACACACACACGTCCCAATCAGCTACCCGACCAGCAATCACGCCCGACCAGCAACACGCCTGTCCCGACCAACTGTCCAGCCGCCCGACCAGTTTCTTTTTCTCCATTCAAGTCTGCTCAGCTTATAAAATATGGAAATTCAAGCCACTCTCAGAGATCCAGAATGCAAATTACCTCTTGTGGTCTAGGACCATGAAAACCACATTGGATGGTAAAGGCCTTTGGAATCACATTTCTACAAATGGCCTTGAAGAAAATAAAGTGGCTGAAGTTAGTGAGACTGGCTGCCCAAGCCAAATGGTATCAAGAAGACCAGTTGGTACTCTATATACTTCAAAATTCTCTTGTTAGTGATCTTTTAGAGGCTTATTCATTTTGTGAAAATGCAAAGGATCTTTGGGACACTTTGCAAAAGGTGTTTGGAAACACCACTAACCTTTTAAGAATTTTTGAAGTGAAGAAGGCTTTGAATGAATTAAGGCAGGATGATGCAGAATTCACAAAGCATTATGTCTCATTCAGAGCATTGTGGGCTGAGCTAGAAATGCTAAGGCCAGCCACCATTGACCCAATTGATCTCCTTGAAAGGAAAGAACAAGATAAGGTGTTTGGGTTACTATTAACACTTAATACTTCTTACTCAGATCTTATTAAGCATATTCTCAGGTCTGATAAGCTTCATAGCTTGGAAGATGTTTGTGCTCAAATCCAAAAGGAGCAAGGATCTCATGGATTATTTGGCAACAAGACTGAATTGGTGACTGCACACAAAAGCTTCTTCAAATCAGCATCAACAAATGAATATAGGAAGAGGAGACAAATATGTGACCATTGTAAGAGGAATGGTCATACAAAGAAGGAGTGTTGGGTACTCCATCCTCAGCTGAAGCCAAGCTGGGCTTCTCGGCCACAGCAACCCACGGCCAGCCTCACTCAAGCTCACGGCCTTGTGACTGCGCCTTCAAAGACATGTGGTAGCAGCTCAGTTCTTCACTCAGCCTCCACTAGTGCCATGTCTCCAGCATCTGAATTTGTGACAAAATCAGACTTAGAAGCTCTTATCAATGCAATAAAGGATAGCAATGTGATGGGTAAAACTTTTCATGCTTCTTTTCAAACTTCTTTTACTCCTAATGCCACTAAATCATTGGTGGTTGATTCTGGTGCTTCTCATCACATGATTAGTGATCTAGGATTGCTAGAAAATGTAGAATCTGCCCTAGGTAATGTTCTCATTGCTAATGGAATTAAAGTACCAATTAAAGGCATAGGAAAACTGAAGTTGTTTGATAAAGAATCTAAAGCCTTTTACATGTCTTTCTTTAGTTATAATTTGCTTTCAGTTAAAAGAACTACTACTGATTTAAATTTTCAAGCTATATTTGGTCCTAATGATTTCTATTTTCAGGATATTGAGACTACTAGAAGATTTGGACTAAGAACCACAAGAGATGACTAGTATGTGCTTGAAAACATGAATAGTGTTAGTGAGTTAGAGGCGGCCTTTCAAGCTAGTTCATTTAGTACCGATTCTGATCTTTGGCATGCTAGATAAGGACATCCTCATCCTAGAGCACTTGAATTGGTTGATCCTGGTTTGAAAATGCCAAAGGATTTGTGTGATTCTTGTATACTTGGAAAGCATTGTAAAACAGTTTTTGAAAAATCTATGCTAACAAATCTTTTCTTCTTACAATTTTTCGATCTTCCCATTCATTCCCCGTGGGACCTTCTTCTCCTAATTGTTTCCATTCTACCAACGAATTTTCTATAATAATTCGCAAATCTATACTTATAATAATTGTTTTGAGTTGGTGCATTCTAATGTTTGGACATCTCCATTCCCATCTAGAGAAAACCATAAGTATTTTGTGACATTTATTGATGAAAAGTCCAAATATACTTGGGTTACTTTACTTAGTTCTAAAGATAGAGTATTTGATGCATTTTTAAATTTTTAAGCATATGTTACTAATTAATACAATGCAAGTATTAAATGCTTTAGAACAAATAATGGAGGAGAATATACTAGCACTAGACTCCAACAACATTTGGCCAAGCATGGCATTGAACATTAAACCAGCTGTCCTTACACTCCACAACAAAATGGAGTGGCTGAAAGGAAGAATAGGCATTTGATGGAAGTTGTGAGAACAATGATCACATGAAAGTTCCCAAGAGATTTTGGAGGGATGCTCTTGTAGCTGCATGCTAATTGATTAATAGGACTCCTACAAAAGTCCTAGATGACTTGTCTCCATTTGAGGTACTAAACAAAACTAGACCCAATATTGACCACTTAAGATTTTTTGGTTGTGTTTGTTTTGTATTAGTTCCAAGAGAGCAAAGGAACAAGTTGGACCCAAAGAGTATCAAAGCTATGTTCATTGGGTATTATTCTACTCAGAAAGGATACAAATGTTATGATCCAGAGACTAGAAAATTATTGGTATCAAGAGATGTTAAGTTCTAAGAGTCCAAAGGTTTCTATGAAGAAGGAACTTGGGATCAATTTAAGGACATCTCAACAACAACATCAGACCAAGCTGAGAACTTGAGGAGGCTCTTGGAAGGCATTGGTATTGTATCCCCTAAGGCTCAGCAGTCCCCAGCCACGGCTTCTCATGCATCACCTGTTCCGGCCATGACCGGTCCTAGCTAACCAGCCGCGGCCACACCAGCTGATCTGCGACCCTTGACACCAACTGGCCCTTCCATCCGTCAGCCGCCTGGTGCCTTCAGCTCTCCTGGCCTTACTCCTCTTGAACATGGGGGGGGGGGGAGAGACATCTACTCATGTCCAACAAGACTCAGCAGGAGAAGAATCAATTTTTGTCTCAGCTTCCATAAGATCAAGAGAAGTGCCTACTCCTATTGAAGTTTTAGGTGAAGAAGAGAATCATATTCAAGAGGCTCCACCTAATTTCCTAAGAAGGAGCACAAAAAAAAAGGAAACCACCAGTGTTCTACAATGGGAATGTTGTTATTCATCATGATCAGGGAGTTTGTAATATTGCTCACTTACCTACTAATAATGTTGCTTTCATTTCTAGTCTTGATAAGGAGCAGATTCTAAAGACATATGAGGAAGCTATGACCAAGAAGGAATGGAGGGAAGCTATTCTAGCTGAGAAACAAGTCATGGAAAGGAATGGTACATATGCTTCAGCTACTTTACCAAAAGGAAAAAGGGCTATAAGTTCTAAATGAATTTTTACCATTAAATACAAAAACAATGGTGAAATTGATAGATATAAAGCTAGGTTGGTGGCTAGGGGTTTTACTCAGAATATGGTGAGGATTATAGGGATACCTTTGCACCTGTATCTAAGTTTCATTATGTTAATGTTGTTCTTTTACTTGCTACTAACCTTGAGTGGGAGTTATGGCAAATGGATGTTAAGAATGCTTTCTTGCAAGGTGAGCTAGAAGAAGAGGTATACATGTCACCACCACCAGGTTTAGAGGAGGAGGTTGGAAGCGACAATACTCATAGACTGAGGAAGGCTATCTATGGCCTTAAAAAATCTCCAAGAGCTTGGTACCACAAGCTAAGTGTAACATTAATGGATAAAGGCTTCAAAAGATCTGAAGTTGAACATACTCTTTTTACACTCAAAAGCAAGGAAGGTATTATGGTAATTCTTATTTATGTAGATGATATAATCATATCTGGTAATGATAGTGTTGGTATTGCATCTACCAAAGATTACTTAAAGAGTGTTTTTGATATTAAGGATATAGGAGAACTTAAATATTTCTTAGGAATTGAAGTGTGTATGTTCAAGGAAGGTTTTTTTATCTCAAAGGAAGTATGTTGTAGATTTACTAGCCTCTATAGATATGATGGAAGCTAAACCAGCCAAAACACCCTTAGAAGAAAATTATAAAACCGCAACTAAGGGGGAGCTAGAGGAGAAAATTGATTTTCTTGATCCTAAGCTCTATAGGAAAGTGGTTGGTAAAATTATTTATCTAACCATCACAAGACCAGATTTATGTTTTGCTGTGAATCAGGTATCCCAACATATGCAAGGTTCAAAGATGACACATTGGGAGATGGCTATGCGGATTTTGAGATACCTAAAGGGCACACATGAACAAGGTTTATGGATGGGTTGCAATAAAAACACAAATGTGGTTGGTTATTGTGATGCATATTGGGCAGGAGATAGGGAGGATATGAGAAGTACCACAAGCTATTGTACTTTCATAGGAGGGAACCTTGTGACTTGGAAAACCAAGAAGCAAAAGGTGGTATCATGCTCTAGTGCAGAATCAGAATATAGAGCAATGAGGAAGCTTACAACTGAATGCAATTGGCTGAAGCAAATTTTGAAAGACCTGGCCGTGAAGTATGAAGAACCTATCAGCATCCATTGTGAAAATCAGGCTGCCATTCACATAGCCTCCAACTCTGTGTTCCATTGAATGACCAAGCATATAGAAGTAGACTACCACAAAGTAAGAGAATCTATTGGAAAAGGTATCATCTTGTCTTGCTTTACAAGGAGTGATGATCAATTAGCTGATGTATTTACCATGGCAACAACTCTAAAGAATGACACTTCCATCTATCCAAGGCTTGGCCTTATGAACATTCCACACCAATGATCCCAACATGGAGTGTTATACTCATTTTCTCTAGAAAAAGTTTTGTCCCAAATGAGTTTTCCTTCTTTAGGTTTTTAATGAGGTAATACTTCATGGTTGCAAGCTTAGACATTTTTCATGTCTTAAGCTTGAGGGAGAGTGTTGGAATGAAGAAGAAAAGATGAATTTAGAAAGCCCTTGAAGCTTTCTATAAAATTCATGTGTTACATAGTCAAAGGGGAGTGTCTAAGGCTTGTTTGTGTTCTATTGTTATGTTATCCATGTAGCCATTCATATATAAGGCAATCCTTGTATCCAAACAAGCTTAGACTAGATTAGTATAAATATCTCTCTTCTTTTTCATTTGTAACTTAGAAACTATTATTCTCATTCTCTTAATAAAATCATTATTCTCTCTAAATCTCTCTAATCTCTCAGTCTCTCATTCTACAAATCTTTTAATCTCATAATCTTTCATTTTACGTGCAATCCTTATTAAAATTGACCTACAGTATTTTTATAAAATTTTCCCAATATTAAAAAAGCAAGAAAAAAAAATTACTAACAAATGTTTTAACTTTTAGATAACGTTCTGAGAATCTTTTATTAGCATAATAAGCATATATTTTGGTTGACACATATATTAAGACAACTGCTATTACATAGAGCTGACAAAGTCAACAATTTCAACCACATCATGCAGCAGACTGTTGGAGTTGACCACCCTACAATTCTGTCTGATCTGTCCTTGAGATCCTGTGAGAGGCGTAATGTTTCCCATCCTATTCATCGCCTCTACGAATGCATTGAAGAACGTTTGTTGGCCATCAGCGTATGATTTCACTAAGGGGATTGTATCAGTGGCATTGGGGCTCGAGAATAGCTCTTGATCAGTCTGAATAAGTCCTTTTTGCTCTTTTAGATTCACATAATATTTGTTGTCAAATATTGTCGGGGTACGTAGATCGAAATCCACCAAGACGCTCTGGTTACCATTACGAGGACATAGTCCACGAAGCGTCTGGAGGTAAGTAGTGTTTAGGGTAGGATCGGGTAAACCTGTGTTGCTAAAGTTGTATAGCCTGTCCATAATAAACTGGCATTGGTTTTTACCAAACGTGTGACCACCTAACCCAAAAAAAGAAACCATAGTAAATAATAAATTCGCAAAACTAATTACATGAAATGTGTGTTTTTGTTATTATTCCTAAAACATATTAATTACCAGATAGAGCAACAAGATCTGAAGGACGGTCAAGGCCTACATTTTTAAAGCTGGCTTTAAGTTGTGGAAGTGTGAAGAATGGAGCAGGGAGATTTGCATTAGAGAGATCAAAAAATGCTTGTAAGCTATCTCTTCTCCCCAAAGGAACCCTCCATGAAGGACCCCCTGCCTAACATAACCATATTTCAAAATAATAATTATTCTAGAAAATCAATATTTACTATATAAAAGGTTTCACTGCTTAGCAAGAAAATTGATAACATATAGTAAAACCTGAACAATTAACTAAGTCAAAAAAGAAGAAGAAATAGATATATAGTCTGAACTGTATGTTGTTGTAATGAGATTTCATATTCTTAATAACTGTATATGGGTCAAAGAAACCACGTGTTTGTGAATATTTTCTCAACAAAACTTCAAAAACAATGTGTTTTGTCAAGCTCAAACGACTTACAGCATTCAAGTTTTTTCTTTAATCTTATGCTTTCATGTTTGATATATATATGTAATGACGACTTTATGTAGAAATTTAAAACAAGTTTTGTCATGAACAAAAAAGAGGGTTGTATCAGCGGAGCCTACCAAATTGACAGATTGTTGTGCTGCGATGGTAAGAATATCTGCACATGAAACAATTCTCGGGCAAGCTCTCTCAACTGCTGTTTTCATTCTATCAATCACTGGAAATCCCCGAGCTGAGTTTGCATTTGGGGCAGCGTCCTTTTCGGTTCGAAACGATGTTGTGTTGTCCAAAAGGATCGATGCATCACAACCCT
The DNA here is from genome assembly GCA_039880935.1 of Streptanthus diversifolius. Taxonomy (NCBI): domain Eukaryota; kingdom Viridiplantae; phylum Streptophyta; class Magnoliopsida; order Brassicales; family Brassicaceae; genus Streptanthus; species Streptanthus diversifolius. The sequence goes on from JAXGFM010000002.1 coordinate 5,363,191, forward strand.
TTTACGAGAACATGATAATAACAAATCAGTCAATAATTTACAGCCATGATCAAATCTAAACCATAGTGTGAGATTGCGTTTTCATTCACTAAAACCATTTGTTTTCTAAAGCAAGACATGATAGTATAAAATACACAGTAGACAAAAATTAGTATGTTAAATTTTGTGATGTCCAACTCAAAACCGATTGGCAATGAATGAATTGGTCCAAATCTCTTTAGTGTTGGTTTCTACAAATTTTCGATGTGAAACCATAACACGTTACTTTGAGATAATAAATCTTGTCGATCGGTCTATTTTGAATCAAATCTCATTTTAGGACTTGTAATAAACTTTTTTGGGCCACTTTACTTGAATATGTTCTGATATCATATTAAATTTTATGGATTTTCAACTCAAAACCAATAACCAGAATGAATGTTTCCTATACCAGTGTCCATTCGAGTTTCTTAAAAAGTTTCTTAGCAAAGTTTTTAACATTAAAATAAATATAAAAAATTATAATATTAAGAGTTTTTAAGAAATTGTTTATAAATAAAAACTTTTAAAAACAGTTATTAAAAAGTTTTTTTAAGAAATATTCATAAAATGTTGATAAGAACTCCTTAAAAGGTTTTATCATTGGAGATACTCTCTTCAAAGTTCCTATATAGAATCCCAACAAAGTGTATACTTAATTTTCCATTGTATAAATCGATTAAGTATTAACACCAGAGTTCACAAATGTAATTTCTGGTTTATTCTTTGATGTCTTGGAAAACATCACAGTTAGTGGGGTTTTTGGGGTTCACTATAAGCCTAAGATTTTCTGTTTTTCTTCCTCTCGTAAATCCATCACTAAATTATTAACGTGTTTGTACGGGTCCATCCTCTCGCTTAATAATGTAATAAAAATAATTCATGTTTGCTGTTTAACTGGAGATTTGACTTTAATATATGTTTTTATAATTATATGTCTATATAGAAGATTAAATATTGGTCTCTTAAATATTATGTCATTGTTGACGACAAGACCTAATATATTCGACAGTAAAACCAAATCCAAGTATGTAAAATTTTATATTGATGATTTCTCTGGATCAGATCCGTCACTGTGGATAACGTATCATCTTAATTCTAACACAAAAAATTAATTAAATCTTCCAAACTTTAAAATTATAAATGCAGGTACGGTAAAACACGTTTTATTTTGTCTTTGTCAACAAATGATGTGTTAGTTAGTTGTAAACTTATAATTGATAACGGCGTGTTTTGTTTTTCTTGAGTGACCCAAAAAAAAAATTATTCCAGAAATAAAGTAGGTAAAAATACATGTTTAACTTATTTTTGAAAGGTAGAATTTATGTTGACAACAAAAATGTAATTATGGAGTAGTAAAACATATTAATTCTTCATATTTCTAAAAAGTATAAAATAAAAATTTTGATATAATTCTAAGATACTAAAGTTTAATATCTTGTGAGCGAAAGTTTACTTTACTACTAACTGTGAAAAGGAATATCTTACATTAACGAAACAATCGTGGAAGTGAAGACGTAGGATGCTTGCGGCGATACGAGGATCCGACCTTAGTTCGTTGATGATGGTGTCCCGTACGATGTTAGACACGTTAGGGCATGTATTGTCGTAGAAGGTCGGGGTTAGTTGAGCACTGGAGAAAGATGAATGAAGCATAAGACATCCCATTGTTATTAGGGTTGTCCAAGCTGACAAGGATGACGAAGAAGAGAAAGACATTTTTTTCTTTCAAAGAAAATTAATTATTTGATTGCTTTTAGTCGAGAAGATGAGGAAAATCCCATATCACGAAGAATCTTTTTATAAAGAAATTTGGTCTAACTTGTAGGCTTTTTTGTGTAGTACTTTTGGGTCAACAACTGCATCATATATATGTTATACACACGTTACATAATACTTCTTTTAAGCTATTAATATAGTAACGAGACTTGTTTAATTTTTATTGTTCCTCCGATCCTTTTTCTGTTTGTTTGGGACCGATTTTACAAACATTCGAAAAACTTGATTGAAAATCAACTCACCATTACCTTTAAAGGTTTTAGCATAGTCATTTTCTCCTGTGCCGATGCCGAGTATGGATACAATCGATTTAACTGAATCGCCCTTAAATACATATATGAAAAACAAATATTGACTCTATAAATAACGAATAAGATCCACCCAAATAACCAATTTATCGATTACTGGACACTAATGACAACAAACATAGGTGTTCATACAAAAACGCTCTTCTATCGGAGAAACGGTCAAAATCTACCCAGACTATTTCCAGTACGCTTTTACATACTTAAAGTTGATTACCATGCCTATTTAGACCTAAACCACTATAATTTTTAAATTTTAAACTTTGACTCTATATCAATTATTTTTTTTCATGCACGATCGTTAATGACGTGATGAATCCGTTAAATGTCGCTGACTCAACATCTGACATGTCTAAAACGCTGTCGTTTTGAGATTTATTTTTTAATCAATTTGAAAACCAAAGCGGTGTAATATCGTAATCAAAATCAATCTTGATGGTTATGTTAACCGATATGGTTTAATAATAATTTTAATCGATTTCGACAAAAAATTTAAACCGATATGGTTTAATTTCAATTTTAATTGATTTGGGGGAAATTTTAATTTAGGGTTCGTCGATGATTGAAATTGAGGGAGAGAGAGAGAGGGTTTAGAGAGGTATCGAGAGTTACAGTGTCATTGACCGCGATAATCGCGAGTGGGGGAGAGGGAAACGAGCGAAATCGAGAGTGGGGGAGAGTGAGTTAGCGATATCAACAGTAACCAAGAGTGAGCGACATAAATCGGTAACTTCCTATCCCTCTCTCATAATGTGATTGATTATAACTGGTAGTTTTATCTATTTGTTTGATTGTATGATTGTGTAGGTGTTATTTGGTTATTTGTATGATTGCGCTTCTAAGGCTAATTTTGTTTATCTATTATTTGAATGTAGTATGGATACAATAGGATTTAGGGTGTACTACGGTGGACATTGGGAGAGTATTGATGGTCTGGAAACGTACATGGGTGGTGAGGTGAAGATAATTGAGTGTAAGGCTGAAGATCTTTTTAAGACATTGAGGGACGAGTTAGGTTTAGTATCTTATGGGAAAAAATTCTGGTATACTTACCCTTTTGAAGAGAGCAACGATAGGAAAATACTTTGTGAAATGGATAATGCGGACTTGTGCATGTAGAAGATGGGAGATGAGTGGGCTTCCTTGCCGCCATGCATTAAGGGTCATTGCGAAGAAGAATCTGAACCATGAAGATTACACTTCCGAATGGTATTCCAATGCTAAACAACAACATATTTATGCCATTTCGATAGAACCAGTGAATGGTTTAAAATTTTCGTCGAAATCAATTAAAATTATTATTAAACCATATCGGTTAACATAACCATCGAGATTGATTTTGATTACGATATTAAACCGCTCTGGTTTTCAAATTGATTAAAAAATAAATCTCAAAACGACAGCGTTTTAGACATGTCAGATGCTGAGTCAGCGACATTTAACGGATTTATCACGTCGTTAACGATCGTGTATGAAAAAAATAATTGTTATAGAGTCAAAGTTTAAAATTTAGAAATTATAGTGGTTTAGGTCTAAATAGACATGGTAATCAACTTTAGGTATGTAAAAGCGTCCTGGAAATAGTCTGGGTAGATTTTGACCGTTTTCCCCTCTTCTATCTCTTAACTTCAACGATACTGTCTAACTTCCAAAATATCTTTTCTCTACTTCTATACCCTCACTTCCAGTTTATTAAATATCCCTTCTCTTATTTATTTTGACCCCAAGATTATCATAAACCAATATAATACCACTCATTCCTGGTTTAAAGCGCAAGCATAATCATTTTCTTTTCTTTTTCCAGATTTTGGTTTGTGCTGTTTAAATCTTTATTTTAGCATTAGTGTCACATTTTGGGTTCAGATATAATGAAAAATAATCAGGCCTGGAATTGTTGTCTCGTGTAAAAAAACACCATAAAATTCCTCATTCTCTCGTATAGAAAAAAAAAGAGAACAGTTTTTAAATTTTCTTCACAAAAGAAAAAAGTAATGAAATTTTGTCCATTTGGAGAGACAACCTTCGCCAACCAAAAGACCATAGCCATCAACCGCCACTAGTTTTGTTGAGCGGCCGCGATTAGAGAAGATTGATGCTGCTATTACTAGTTAGTCTACGCCTGATAGTATTACTAAGGTACGTAGTTTTTTTGGATTAGCAGGATACTAAAAAGTATGTGAAAAGATTTGTAAATACAGCTAAGCTTATAAACATATTGACTGAAAAATGATGTGAAGTTTGTATGATCAAAAGTATGTAACAAATTTTTTGCAAGACTGACGGGCCAGCTAACCTAGACAACAGTACTAATAATACCGAGGCCATGTATACCATACATGGTGGTGTATATCGAAAAAGTAGATGGAGAAACAATTGGTAATCTACGCATCACCACTATTGAGGCCGCATGAAGTCAAATGCATGCTCGACACAAAATTTAAAGCTAGGAGCGGTCGTGTTTGCACTTAATATCTGAAGGTCGTATTTGTATAGAGAGAAAGTGCATATTAGGGGTGAAAACTCGGATTATCGGTTCGGGTTCGGATTGATCTTTATCGGTATCGGATATTCAGATATAAGAGTTTTGTATCCAATAAAAGACCGAAACAATATCGGTTCGGTATTGGTTCGGTACTTTCGGTATCGGATCGGTTCGGATTTTCACTAAAATATCCGATAATGTCTCGGATAAGGTTCGGTATCGGATTATCAGTTCGATATCGGATCGATTATATCCGATAATTCAAAATTGTATCCGAAAATAAATATGGTACTCGAAATAAAAAAATTGAATTGGTTCAACTAAATGTAAATAACCAAAAATCGATAAATAAATACTGAAATTTGTATATCATATATATATACACACATATATATATATATATTATATATATGTATACACATATATTATATATATACATATATATATATTCGGATTATCGGATTATCCGATGAGTTTCGGATCGGTCCTTATCGGTATCGAATATTTCGAATATAAGCGTTTTGTATCCAATAAAAAACCGAAACATAATCGGTTCGGTATCGATTTGGTATTATCGGTTCGGTATCGGATCAGATTATCAGATACAGGTAAAATTCACCCCTAGTGCAAATGTTCAAATACCATAAAAGCCTGAAGTATATCTTTACCCAAGAAAATCTAAATCTACGGCAGCACATGTTGTTAAAAGTTTTAGCTGACTACAAAATAGACATTATTTATTATATGGAGAAAAAAACCAAGTGGCTGAGGCACTCAATAGACGGAATCTCGACGTCTCATAGTTAAAAAAAGTGCATTGGTTAGTTTCCACTTTGACTAATTTGCAATTTTACTACTACTGTTGAGGAGAGGACAGCTGGTTTAAATGCCTTGATCATACAGACGTTGAGGAGAGGACATCTGTAGAGAAGAAGACAGTTGTAGAGGATCAGTTAGGCTCAACAGGAGGATGAGGCATTGCAAAAACTAGTTGAGAAGCAAGTTGATGGATATCATACCGAATTAAATGGGACTTATCTGTTTAAAATAAGGCGTATGTGCCAAACAATTTGGATCTGATGGATGAAATATTGCGAGAAGGAAGTTGATGGATACGTTAAGCGAATATTCTGTTTTATTCAATTAACAAAGGTTCTTAGAATGATTACACCAAAGTTACTATTCCGAATGTAAATCAAACTCTCGATATCAATAACAAGCTCTTGATATCACCCAGATTGGAATCTCTAACAACCTAATCCCCAATTATGAAACTAAACGACAATTCAAAAGAAAGACTTACTAACTATTTATACTTTGATTATTTGAATCTAACCCCCTATACCTTTCCAACTTCACTCTTCCTCCTTCTCGTATAAACTCTCAACGGTTTATCAATACCCCCTTCGGCGACACAAAATTTGTCCTCAAGCAAGGGAAACTGATGAATCAACCCTGCCACCTTTTCCCAAGTCGTCTCATGAGATGGTAAGCCGGACCAAACGATCAAGGCCTCCAAATGACCATTATCATCATATCGAGTAGCCAAAACTGATTCAGGGGCAATAACAATTTTGTCATCCAGAGTAAAAGAAGTTGGAATTTCCGAGACCTTATGAGTTTTCTCAAAACTGGTTTCAATTGTGATACGTGGAAAACATTGTGAATCTTCGAAGTTGGAAAAAGTTTCAATCTATAGGCTACAGCCCCAATCCTCTCCAAAACCTCAATGGTCCAAAATAACGAGCAGCCAATTTCTGATACAGCCTCTGGATCACTGATTGCTGTCTATAAGGATGTAGCTTTAGAAAAAAAAATCACCAATGTTGAACTCCAACTCCCGACGATGCTTATCTGCATTGTTCTTGCGCTAGTACAAGATGAAGCTTAATGAAACTTAGCATAGCATCTCTGTTTTTAACGATGATTCCAATTCAAAGTTAGTAGTGGAGCCAGTTTCAAACTTCAACAAACTAGGCGGGTCACGGCCGTACACCACCTTAAAAGGAGTAGTGCCCAATGCCGTGTGAAAATTTGTATTGTACCACAGCTCAGCCCATGCAAGATATTTAGCCAATGTCTTTGGATGGGAAGAAGCATAACAACGAAGAAATGTTTCAAGTCAACGATTAACCACTTCGGTCTGGCCATCCGATTGAGGATGAAAGGATGTGCTATACCTGAGGTGAGTATCTGCTAGCTTGAATAACCCTCTCCAAAATGAACTAAGAAATATTATGTCTCTGTCAGACACGATCGACTTAGGAAACTCATGTAGTCGCACAATCTCATTGAGAAATAATTGAGCAACGTCTACCGCGCTGAATGGATGTTTCAAGCGTGCCGTGAGTTCTGTATTTGAGCGAAACCGCCATGAATGACTTCGACCAGTTGGGATAGATCACTCATCTGATTGTGGAGCTCTTCAACATCGCCAATCAAATCCGCCATTGACGCCGTCGCGAATGATCGATCGTTGCACCACACCAATTTGTTAAGCGAATACTCTGTTTATTCAATAAACAAAGGTTCTGAGAATGATTACACCAAGGCTACTATCCCAAATGTAAATCAAACTCTCGATATCCAGAACAAGCTCTTGATATCTCCCAAATTGCAGAGAGTAAATATCTCTAACAAACTATTCCCCAATTATGAAACTAAACGATAATCCAAAAGAAAGTCTTACTAACTATTTATATTTTGATTATTTGCAACTAACCCCCTATACCTTTCCAACTTCACTCTTCCTCTTTTTCGTATAAACTCTCAACGGTTTATCAGGATATCATACTGCAATACTTCTTTGCAATTTGGATGATCATGGATGTACTCACCAAATCTTCACATTTCTTTGCTATTAAAAAGAAGCATGGAGCATACTGGTTGGCTCAGAAGTATATGAGTGTCCCGCTAACGCCACTGCGGGACCTGCAAGCCACGTCAACTGTTGTCACCTAAATTATTGAGTAAACAAAAATGGATGTGACAGGAAGCCTGTCTTAAGACGTTATCTTAAGAGAAATGCCAATAAAGTCAGTAGATTTGTTCGAGTGTGAGACATCTCTCACTCCCTCTCGCTACTTTCTAGTTATACCAAACACCATCTTAGCAGATGGTTGTTCCAGTCTAAGTACGGAGCAAACCAACAAACCTCTCACATCACTTTTCAGTATACATACTCTCAGTTGATCAAAGCCTAATTTAGGCATTAGAGAATTTTTGGTAGGCAAACCATTTTATTTTTCTTCCGGATGACTTAAAAATCATTGTCTATCTTTTGTGCAGACACATTGCACCAAAATGGCCAGACGATCAACTTCTGCGAAAAATACATTCATTATTTTTCAATTTGATTATTTCTTACTAGTTTTTTTGTCAATATAGCTTAGCAGTTTTAATATCCCTCATAACATCGAGGGGTGTTGAGTTCGAACTCCATACATATGTCATGAATTTCAAAGATGGTCACCATTGTGTGACATGATTCCGACATTTCTTATTATAAAAGTATTATAATTCAAAATAAATTGCGAGCTATTAATAATAAAAGATAAGGATGCAAAACCATAAGTTTTGTAGTATTATATGGTGAGTTCTATTTGGATATTGTGTACTACGTGGCTTTTTATCTTAAAACTAATTATTATAATAACTTTATGTTTTAATTATTTGATATCTTAGGATTGAGCATGCAAAATAAATCAAAAATAAAATAAATTATTGAATACAAACGGACATAGAACATAAAACATATAAAATTTAATAAATGTTATATTGAAAATTGAAAATGTGATTTAATTTGAAACAAAATCATCATTAAGTAATAAAAAAACGAAGCAAATATTTCTTGTTTATATAGTATACTATGTGTAATTGATAAAATCTTGGAAATATGTGATGCAATCAGCATTTTCTCATATTTATATAAGATAACATTTTTTTCCAAAATGGTTAGTTTTTCGTTGAAAAAAAAATGGTTAGTTTTCTATATCTTTTATGACTATATCTTTAATTTTTATCAAATTATGAATATCAAGAAAATTTATTTTTAATGACATCTAAATGTGGCAAATAACCCAAACCGTAAATTTTATTCTAATGATTTTGGATTTCCAATGTGTTCTTGCAGGCTCGGCAATGTTGTCATGATGCTTCGCACAAAAGGTTATAATAGACCCCAAATAAATTGATCATTTCATATGAGAAGCTAATTCCAATATAATTAAAATATTTCAGCGAAGAGTTTAAAAGTCGCAATTCCTCATTATTCAAACAAAACGAAAATCAAATATGTTAACGTGTGCAAGGAGGACACTTGGTACATTGACCTTAATGTACAAATTCAATTTTCATCGCCGGATAAGGTGGAAATTTACAAAAAATGATTTGAATTTTAGTGTTTTGGCAAAATAATGAAATCGTCCACCTAAATTGATGACTAATTGAAATTCAACGATAGTTACAACTATCTCTGTACCCAAATCACGTTTGATATATGGTATTAGGAAGAAGAATAAAAGTTTACCGCACATTGTTAATACGTTCAATTATTTCTGATAAGATGTAAGTCAAAATGGAGATTTATTGATATTTCCTAAATTTGATAACCATTTGAAATAGCATGGGGATCATGCATACCGTTGAATGATTTAAGCAGGCGTAAAAAAATTTAAATAAATGTTCGAGTTTGCAAATTGCTTAAATAGACATAAAAACTGCAAATTGTCTAAACAGATATTGCAGAACATTATAGACTGGCTAGGCAACGTAGAAAATTGCAGATTGTTTAATGGGATCCACTGACCGAGAGAAAGTGTAGGAGTCTGATGATGGTGGTCGGAACAATAAAAGGGATATTTGATCTGAATCCATGTTAAGTGTTCATGACGGGTCACATTGTCTGTTGTGATGTTTTTGGTATGCAACGAGGATGATGCATTCTCTGAGTGAGTTATTATAATATCTTGATATTAAATATAGTCGTGCCTAAAGATATGTTTAAAATAATTTATTTGGATACTTAAAAACACTAATATTTTCTGTCATATATCCAAAGAAAATTTCAGATTTATATGTACTTGAGCTTGAGTATTATAAAGATAAATGACCTACTTAAATTACTCAGATATGGTGAAATTAAAAAAAGGAGAAAGACATGAAAAAAATCATAACCTTATTAAAAAGAATAAGGTTAAGCAAAATCAGACCAAACATTTTGAAGAAAATGTGAAATATCTATGAATCTCTTAATAAGTACAATAATACGCAATTTTGTAACCTATATGTATATGGACATGTTGACATACGTGTTTTTAAGAATAGAAGGCTAAAAAAAATATTTACAGGATTTAGAGAAGTCCTAGGCCAATTAGATTTATATACATACTACTCATTTCCTACTCAATTTTCTGCTTGCTTTTCTATTCTGATTTTTGTAAAATAGCACTAAAGTCAATAATACTAAAACTAATATGTGTCCATTTGTCGGAATCATGTGGCACAATGGTGACACTTTTGAAATTCATGACACAGGTTTGGGGTTCGAACCCAACACTCCGCAGATTTAAAGGAATATTAAAAGTCATTAGGCTAAATTGACAAAAAAAAAATTTATGTCCAATTATTCTCATTTCATTCACCCTATTCTTGAGTTGAACTCTTACATTTTCTCTACAAGTTATTTAATTCTCTATTTGTACAAAATAAACTCAGTCTTTAACTAATTTTATTTACAAATATTGAAAATTGCAGTTTTTGCTACAACATGTATATTTTACTTAATTTTTATTTTTATTTTCTCATGTATGTGATTGATTTTTCATATTTATTTTGAGATAAAGTTGGGAAAAACTAAAAAAACATAGTTTATAGACAAGGGTAGATTCATGACACATATATGAGGTTCGAACCCAACATTTTACAATGTTAAAAAGGATATTAAAACCACTGAATTAAGTTGACAAAAAAAACAAAGATAGATTCAATTGATTTTTATTAGGTGATAAAAAGGATATAGCCATATGAAAAAAATATAGATAAACTAAAATTTTCAAGATTAAAAAGACGTTATTTACTTTTATGTGAGCCTGAGAAAGTGTTGCAACACATAAAAGTTAGGGCTGGGTACGAGGTGGGCATCCGTTTTTTGAGCCAACTTGATATTTAGCTTACTCCAATAGGTAATAAAATTTTTGGCTTGATACTTGTTTTGCTCTGAACGGATACTTGCCAAAATAAATACGCTTTAATACTTAACTTGTACTTGCGAATACTTGTGGATACTTACGGGTACTTACGGGTAATATCGTATAGTAGCATGTAATTTAAGGGTATTTACAAATAATAGTGGGTAATTTATAGATAACGAGTAAGGGGCGGGTAACGGATACGGTACAGGTAACAGGCTAAGTACTGAATTTTTTTTAAAAGCTTGATATTTAATCTGTACTTAAGGGTATTCTTAAATGTGGCTTGATACTTGGCCATTCAATAACAAATATCCAGAAAACGGGTTAGGTATGGACTTGATAACATATACGGTTTCAGATAATGGATATCCAGGCCTGATGAAAGTTAATAACGCATGAACAATTGTTATGAAGTGAAAGATAAAAAATAATAGTACAATACATAGAAATATAAATATTACATTGATTAATTTGTATCGTATTATGAGGTAGTACATAACTTACAAATAATAAAAAGCAAGTGTATCTAACGTGCCTCCCCCTTTTTCTTTCTAGAGTTTTTTTGCTTTTCTCCACTATGGCGGTCCTCTCCCCGTCGGAGTTTCTCGTCGGCTTGGGAGAGGACCTCCCTTCCCTTCCTACTTTATGTCATGCACTTAATGTTAAGATAAGGGTATCAGAGGTGTTGCCGGAGGCGAATGCTCCTTCTTCGTGACACGGTGGCGTGGTTTAGGGCGAAGTAATCACCTACATGAGCTCCATGGCCATGGTGTTTTGGGTCCAGCGAAGACTCGGTTGAGGCATTTTCACTCGAGGGCGGTGGGAAGTCACTGCCGGATATATGAAGGTTTCTTGTCACGGTTTAGAGAGGGTGGTTGTTATCACCTATGGGTTGTGTCGGTGTCGATGGAGACTGAGGCGATGACGGCTGTTTTTTTGTGTGAGGATGGCGGTTCCTCGGTGAGGTTTTAGTTTGTCGGCGCTTGTGTCTATCTCGACCGGATTGAAGATGAGGTTTGCATTGCAAGTATGGTGATGAGTGCGGTGAAGCAGCGTTTGATGGTAAAAGAAATCGCCCTGCAAGCTGGCTCCAGTGGAGCTCGACGTATTTTGGCCACAGGAAGCTCCCCCGTTTTTTTCTTCACCTCTCCGAGAGAATGTAGGCTCTGATTCATGATGGTGAAGAGTCCTGACTGGCGGAGTTGGACAACCAGTCCTAGTCTGGTCCTTTACGGCGGAAAAGGACGTTTTCATTCTCGTGTCCACTGATGACGACTGAGTTTGGGTCGAGTTTCTTTTTCCCAGTCGTAGTCACAATTTTTTGACCTAGCATTTCTTGTGTGTTTTAGCATTTTTGCTTTGGCGTTTTAGTGTTTGAGTCTTTTCAGAATTCATTTGTTGTTAATTTAGCATATTACAGTTTTTGTCATCTTTATTCTGTCCACTTCCCATAAAGTTTTTGTTTCCAAGTCCAATTCTTTGGAATGATTATTAATAATAACTTTTTATTTAAAAAAACTTACAAATAAATGTATAAAACCCTAATAATTAGGGTTTCATCATTTTAATAGTACCACCTCATATGTAATAAAATAACAACTCCAAATCATACAATTTTTGCATGTATTTACGCGTCACAACATCTCTCCACTTTTCTTTCATCCCATTACTCTTTTCCAGACCAATTTACCCTTTATAGGTCTCATATGTTTTCTCACAAGACTAAAAGACCTTTTTGACATATTATAAAATAATAAAATAAATCTTTATAATATTATTTAATAAGTCAGTTTTATGGTAATTCTCACAAAATCCAATTATGTAGATACCTTTAGTAAATCAAAATTATTATTATTTATTTCATTATAACTATATGTTTAGTTTCCTTTTTTGGTAAGTAATATTTATTCTAAATTATTTTTTTCTTGAAAATAAAAATAAAATATATCCCTAAATCTTTAAAATATCATTGAGAAACCGTTTTTATACATCCCGCTCACATTAATTTTTACAAGGCTATTTATTTTCTTTTCAGTGACTTGGGATTTTTTATTAATCAATTATAATAAATAAATCACTAAGGTATTTGTTTAAATAAGATGATGTCGTAGAGCTCGGTTGCTGCTGTCGTCATGTTTCAACGATGCTGAAGAGTTCGTTGATAGACTCATTTAACACGGTCACCGTGACAAGATGGATCAGAAGAACATGGCCTTACATAGCTTGTGGTCGTCATGAAGATTGACGAGATTGTAATAATTGCATATTATTCTTGGGCCAAAAAATTTAAATAAGGCCCATATATTTAAAATCTTTAGTGGGCTTTCACGTTTCTATATCTCCATTACGACCATTTGTTCTTCGTTGCCGATAAAATTGCCTTCGTGAACTATGGTGAAGGTTGCAGAATTTATTCTCTTTTTTGGTTGATTTTAGCTCGATCCCTGACTTGTAAGATCGACCCACAAGACATAGCCTACCAATATTTGAGTGTGTTGTTGAGTAATGACATGCTTTCAAAGAGCGGTGATGACGCTGCCATTTATGGAATGGTTGTTGGAGACATTGAAAGTGATGGGGGAGTTTTCAGCGCGGCAGTGGGTTAACTGATTTCTTGCGACTGAATCAGATTAGCTAAAGTAAAGCTGAAAGAAATTTTCGAGCTCCTTAGTGTTAGTGTCACCAAGTTTCGAACATGGAAGTGTCGTTCTTGATGGGTTTAAAGCTGCTTGAAGGGTTGGAGAGATGACGAACTCAAGTAGTATTTTCGAATCGACGAACTCGAGCTATATCGAGGTTTGAAAATTCATTCTGGAGCTAAGGAGCTAACGATCTAACGAGCTTTATTGATTGAACTTGCTACGAGTTATACGAGCTGGTGAAGCGTTTCTAGGTCAGCTTCGATCTCACAAAGTCTGAGGTTTTCTTTGAAGGTCTATGCTGGGTGAGCTGGGTAAGCTAGGGACCTGCTCTGAAATCTATCATGGTGGATCATAAACGGAGAGCTCAACTTGAAGGAGAAGAGGTCATTCAGCTCGGGTACATGCTCAAAAATACCCTAGCGGGTTCACTCCTTCCTCCGACCGAACCGATTGCATGTTGTCTGCCCCCGAGCCAATGCCCTCCAGATAATCCCAAATCGGTTGGAGATTGGTGTGATCCTAAAAAGGCTCAATGAGGATGTTAAGCGACCTGGATATGCAAAGGATCTTGATCAGATGAAGCTGGACAAGAACAAGAAAAGTGTGGGCTTAAGAGGCTTGGAAAGCTTGGAAAAACCCATTAATGTCGTGTGGGCAACTGAGAAAGAGCTGGAGAAGCGGCCCATGGACGTGGATAAACAGCTCATTGACGTGGAGAAGCAGCCCATGGACGTGGAGTTGGACCAAGCTCAAAGAGGAGCAAATCAGGCGGCCAAGAAACATAATATCCAACTAATGAGGCCCAAGAAAAAGACTAAGCCTAACAGCCCAAATCCAAGGAGTCATGGATGTGTTGCTTGGCCCAATAACCAAATCCAAAGATGGGATCCAAAGAAAGCCCTTTCTACAAGTGGTTTTGGTCTGGCTAAGAAGGAAAATGAAGCTCAAAGAGAATAAACCAATTGAGCTGGTTTAATTTATTTGTTGGTTTGTAATTAATCACTTAAATTGAACCAAGTCTTAATTTAACCAGGGAGTTAGCTATGATAGATTAAGCAAGAAGTATCATTTGGTATATTCTTTAGGATTATATTAGATTAGTTAGAATATTCTTTGGCAAGAAGCATCATTTGGTATATTCTTTTAGGATTAGATTAAATTAGTTATAATATTCTTTTCTAAGCATAATCTTGTTATGGTTTTCTGCCTTTAAAAAGGCATCCACCCCTCCATTGTAAGGCAACTCACGAATTTAATCAAAAAAAGACTTAGAGAACTTTTGTTCTTCTTCCTTGCTTTCTCTGTTCAGCCTAAGAACATTGACTTCTAATCACCAAAGAGTAGAGTAATGTCCTGTGACTTTCCATATCTTTAAAACAGGGTGAACATGTGCTATTGGAATCCAAAACCCCTTCACATGCGCCTGATTGGAGAGCTAGTAGCCTTCAATTATTCATCACAAACAGCCACCATCAGCCCTAATACACCACTGCCTGTTAGGAGAGCTAGTAGCCTCCTCTGTCATCAAATCCACCTCTTCAAGTCGATCCTTTGGTTTTAAAACAACCAGGACCGCACCATAGATAAAGGAATCTGAGCCGGTTTCCTTAAGTGCTTTCATGTGATTCCAGTTGGCTTTACTGAAGACCAGAACCAACCGGATGGAGGTAGCTTGGAATATGGGATGAAACAGCTTGAACCAGATCTTGGAATGGAGAAGCAGGACCAGTTCACTCGACTAAGAGGAAAAAATGAGCAAATCAGTCGAGTCAGAATTGAACAAGGAAGAGACGAATGCGGAGATGGTCGAGAAGGTGACTTTCTCGACCAAGGGGATCACCTGAGGACAAAACAAAAATACTCAAGACTGGAACTTAAAGACCCTGACTCCCATTCATGCAACAAGGCATTTTCCCTCGACCAAGTCACCTTTCTCAACATTTTGGTTGAGGCAGTTTAGATTAGGAATGAATTGGATCGGAAGATGGCCGAGAGGAGTCTATTCTCGGCCATGGCGATCAAGGAGTTGCATCCGATAAGTCTAAAACATCTAAGGGATTTTTGAATGAGGTGATGTACTTTCCTGCTGGGCCAATCACAAGGTCAAGGTCTAAGAAGCTTCAAAACTTGGTGAGTTTACTAAAGCCGAGATGATGAAGCAACCAAAACCAGTTTGGACTTATTGAAATCTCTTGGTAGATCAATCTGAGTGGTTTTGCTGTTCCATCTTCTTTTGTGTTTTCAAAATTGTCTAAGTCAATAAGACAGCAAAGAAACCTGAGTAGTCCAATGGTTTCTTTGACTTGTCTAGTTTTTAGTGTATTCTTATTTTCAGCAACTGTCAACAAATAAGTTTGTTTAAGTATTCTGTAAATTCTTAGGAATCTATAACAAGTATTTTCTTTATCTGTTTTTCATAGAATAAATATGTTGTTTGGTGAGTTATATCCAAACAACAACAATTCATTGGTATTTTAGTGTGTCATATATAAGATTATTGAGTGAAAATATCAGTAGCCTTTTGAAATCTGTGCGACTATTCAATCCATTGAATCTTGAGCTTTGGATGCTAATAGCTCCACGGTTCTAAGGTCTATCCAATTTACCATCTTAAAAATGCCAATTTTGGAAAATTTTTAAGAAACATTTTCTTCCAAAAGACTCATTTTTAAGAAACATTTTCTTCTGGTGCAACTAGATCTTTAGGACTCGGTTCGACCACAAACGAAGATGGGAAGCAACAAATCATTCCCCCAATGGATTATCTTCCCTTCCCTCCTATTCAAAAGTTAATCCTACTAAAAACATATTATGACTAGTTGAAGTAGGAGACAGTTCGTCCAAAACAACCCGAAAAAACATCCTTGAACAAAAACAAATAGAGAGAATTGAGAAAGTAGTGTTCCCTTTCTTTATCAGATTTATTTTAAATGTGCATTACTTTTTAAACATTTCCCTTTTATTTTTTATAACAACAGCAAAAACAAAAATTCAGTCTACTATACCCATTATGCAAAGAATACTATAACCATCTCAATCATATGTTTATGTTGTGAATTTTACAAAAAATACTATAACCATCTCAATTATATGTTAATGCTGTGAATTTTACAAAGAATACTATAACCATCTCAAGCATTTTTATGTTGCTAATTTCCCTATAAAATGAACAATTCCTTAAAAGTGATTATTAGCTCTAAATCCTCTCACTTTTATATAAATCGATCAAGATTCAACTAATCAGCAACTCAGTGTAAAAGTAAAAGTATATTTTTATCTGAAAATATTTTGATAGAAATCCATCCATATATAAAAATAATACGTATACAACATTAATTCATTAAGTTTTCTTTCAAAAACAAGACTATACCAGAAGAGATATTATGTCGTATCTTACATGTGTTCAAAAATATAGATAGATATGAGATAAGACAAATCCTTATTTCTTGCAAGTTTGGCTAAAGCGGAACACTCCATTTTTACAATCAGCCTCGTTTACCGTAAATTATTACGCATTTTAAGAAAATATGATTTTTTTTTTGCATCAATTGAAATTTATTTCTTGATCTTTACGTTTTTTGTTTTAAAAGACTTGTATGCTGCACAAGTTTGAGTTATATAAGAAACAAGGGATCAAAAACTATTCATCTCGAAAGAAAATATGATATTTTCTTGTCATTACATTTTTTCTCTTAGAACGATTATTGTCTCTGTCAGCTGATTTATTTAATATATATATTAACTGCATAAGAAAATATTTAAAAAGTAAGGAGGTTACTAGAATAATTTAGAAAATTTTATAAGATATTTTGGGAAATTATAAATACCTCTTCACCCCCTCACTTATAGTATTCACAAGAAGTTGAAAAAAAGAAATAAAAACAAGTTTATATAGTTTTAGAAAACTCTAGACATTAAGAAAATATATATAGAAAGTAAGGAGGTTAGTAGAATAATCTAGAATTTTTTAAGATATTTTGGAAACTATAAATACTTCTTCACCCCCTCACTTGTAGTATGCACAAGAGGTTGAACAAAAAAAATAAATACAAGTTTATAAAAAGTATACATCATAAGTTTCTATTCTCTCTAAAAAATCTTTCAAGTATTCTATAATTGTTCTTCTATATTTTTCTTAATACTTATAGAGTTTTGTTTCTCTCGGATTTCTCGGATAATATGATGTTGGGCTTGTGCTAAGCACTACTAGCGGTTTTTTACATGGTATCATAGCCATTCTGATTTGGTTCTTTTCAAGATCTAAATTTAAAGAGAGGTTGAATTTATTCTAAGAGTGGAATCAATGGGTCGTGTAGTTGGATTGGGAATGGAAATATTAAACCAATCTAACTATTGATTATGGAAGTCATGTATGTATTCATACTTAGTGAGTAAGGACTTATGGGGTGCCATCGGTGGTAGTAGCACAATACCACCAAGCGGAGATGATGCAACCGCGAAAGCGACAAAGGAGTGGACACAGAAGAATGCCAAGGCGGAGTTTGCTTTGAAGATATCAATATCCTTGGGAGTATTTGAGCATGTCTCAAGGTGTACCTCTGCTAGTTTTATTTGACAGGCACTTGATCAATTGTTCAACAAGAATAATGAGGCTAGGCTACAACTGTTAGAGAATGAGCTGGCGAATACGAAGCAGAGAGAGTCTTCAATCCCATAGTTCTTTATCACAGTAAATAACCTTTGCTCAGAGATTAATATTCTTAATATGGAGGAATCAATTTTGGAACCACTTTTAAAGCGGTCTATTATTTGTGATTTGCGACCCGAGTATACACTGTTTATGACATTAGTTCAAAGATGAGCTACACAATTTTATTTGGAGGAGTTTAAAAATCTGCTAGTTTTAAGAATCATTAGTCATGCAATTTTCTGGATTTAAAGTCCATGATGACTCTGGAAATGCTTTTTTAGCACGGAGACATCAAAGATTCAGAGACAAACCCAAGAATGGTGGTGCAAAAAATAATAATAGACGAGAAAGATCTTCTATCGGAGACAAAAAGAAATTTACGTGCTACCGGTGTAAATAACTTCGACATTTAAAAAAGGATTGTAGAGTTAAGCTGAAGGAAACAAATATGGTATAATCAAAAGGTCGTTCTGAAGATGAAGAATGGGAAAAGTGTTTTATGGTGGAGTCTGCAACTAAAAATTTGGAAAATGATTTAATTGTTGATTCTGGCTGTAGCCATCATACTACTGGGGATGACAAGTTATTTTCTAGTCTTCAGAGTCATGACGAAAAAGAAGCCATTACTACCGCTGATAATTCAGTTCACCAAGTTGAGAAAGAATGGACTGTTTTCATTAAAGGAGATAATGGAAGTTCAATCACTCTCAAAAATGTTTATCATGTCCGTTGTGTAAAGAAGAATCTTCTCTTTGTGGTGAATGTGGTAGACTCAGGTAACTATATTTAATTTGTTCCAAGAGATGTTAAATTCTTAAAAAATATTTAACAATTAAAGGCAGATGTGGTTCATACCGGAGTACGGGTTAAAGATCTAGATGTCTTATCTGCCTCCAATACGTATATTGATAAAATGTTTACAAATAAAAATGTAATTATATGGCATTCTATAATTGGTCTTATAAATATGACTAAGCTCAAAGTCATGATGAATAAAGATTTGGTTAACGGGTTCCCAAAATTAAAGATCCAAGATGAAGAAAAACTTGTGAAGATTTTCAATATGAAGTGCTTTGTTGGAGAGGATCCATAGTGATTTAAAATATCATCATTTTCCGGGTTCCACTACATGTTGTTCTTCGTAGGTGATTTCTCACGACACATCTGGGTATACTATGTGAAAGAAAATTTATAGGTATTTTCAAATTTTCAAGAATTCAAAGTCACCATGGAAGGAGAGTTAGGTCGGAAGATCAAGACTCTAAGGACAGATGATGTAGGGGAGTTCATGTCAAAAGAGTCTCTTTTTTTTTGGAAAAGCATGGTATAAAGAGAGAATTTACATATCCATATATACCTCAAAGAAATAGAGTTTTAGAAAGAAAGATCAAAAATCTAAGTGAGACAGGCAAAAGCTGGCTACATGACAAAAGCTTGCATAAAGCCTTATGGGCAGAAGGTATGAGGTATGCAGCATATATCATAAATTGGATGTCATTTAGTCTAAATAATATGAAGTCTCCTTATGAGATGGTTTATGTTAAGAATACAATGGTGAAGCATCTCAGGATATTTGGATCAATCTGCTATGTCCATGTGGTCGATTCTCAAAGAACCAAATTGGAGAGAAAGGAAAAAAGTGCATATTTGTTGGGTATGATGAACAAAGAAATAGCTGGAGGTGTATGGATTCTGAGACACATAGGTACACTTTGTCTCATGATTTTGTCTCATGATTTTGTATTTGATGAAGTTTCATCTTACTATGAACCACCTAAAATTTTGGTTGAGCAAGAAGGTACGAGTTCCTCTAAAATCAATGAAGAAGTTATTCAAGTACCAAGTGAGAGTTAAAATCATAAAGATGAAACACAAAGTGAAAGAGGGAGCATTAACCAAGAGGAAGATGAGGAAGAAGATCAAGGGTCCATGGAAATCAGCGGCCTAAAATAAATATTGTTAGATCTGCTCAGTTCAGAGATGACAGGTTAGTTTGCTACTTTGCAGCTCCATTAGATGAAGATGAGCCATCATCATATGATGAAGCAAAATGACTAAATAATTGGGAGACCTTAATGATGGAGGAGAAGAATGCTCTCGTTAAGAATGAAACTTAGTATTTGGTCTCAAAACCCAAGGATGTCCAACCTATTTCTTGTAAATAGGTGTATCGAATTAAGCAAAAGATGGATGGAAGCACTGACAAATTTTAAGCAAGGTTGGTTGATCAAGGATTTTCTCAGAACTATAAAGAAGATTTTGATAAGACTTTCAGCCCAGTAGCAAATATGAGAACGATATGCTCTCTCTTATCTTTAGCTGCAAGTTTGTGGATGGAAGTTATAACAATTAGACGTGAAGAATGATTTTCTATAGGATGAACTTTATAAGAATATTTTTATGGAGCAACCACTTGGATTCAAATTATGAGATCATCCTCATTATATGTGCAAGCTTAAGAAGGCTTTATATGTTCAAAAACAAGTTCCAAGAGCCGGTATGGAAAGCTTGCACAGTTTTTTCAATTTTGCGGTTATGTGCCATCAAATTATGATCTGATTCTATTATTCAAGAAGAATGGAGGAGTCCACATGAATGTTCTTCTTTACTTGGATGATATGATAATTACTGGAAATGATGTAATGAAAATTTCTTGCCTACAAAAGGATATTTCGATAAGGTTTGAGATGAAGAAGTTGGGTGAGCTGAATAATTTTCTCGGTTATGAGATAGAAAGGATAAAAGATGAAACATTCATTGGTCAATAAAATTTTGAATAACTTTCTTGGTTAGGAGATAAAAAGAATAAAGATGGAATATTCATTGGTCAACAAAGCTATGCAAGAAGAATTGTTGAGAAGTTCACAATACATGAAGGAAATACGTGTAGTACTGCAATAGACGTGAAGATAAAGCTTAAACGTGATCATTGCTGCCCGATCCCCGACCTTATCGCTCTCTTGTACGAAATCTTCTACATTTAACCATTACAAGACCTGACATTAATTTTGCGGTTGGTCTTGTAAATCGGTTTATGCAGGAACCAAGGAAACCATATCTAGAATGAGCAAAGAAGATATCAAAGTATGTGAAGACAACTCTTCGCATGGGTCTGGTGTATAAGTAATATACCAAGGTTTCTCTCAATGGTTTCACAGATGTAGATTTTGGTGGAGATCTAGATGATCACAATTCAACTTCAGGCTATGTGTTCTTATGTGGAGACACAAACATTTCATGGTGTAGCAAGAAGCAAGTGACAGTGTCACTATCTACTACTGAAGCTGAGTATAAAGCTTCAACACTCACAGCTCAAGAGTGTGTATGGCTTCAAAGACTCTTTGAAGACTTGATACAACCAATAAATATTCCAGTAATGAAAGTGTTATCAAGTTGGCAAATAATTTAGTGTTTCATGCAAAGACAAAATATATTGAGTTGGAACATCACTTTATACGAGAAAATGTGCTTGATGGAACGATTTAAGCTTTAGAGGTTTGAAGTGAAGACAACATTGTATATATCTTCATCAAGTCATTACCGAGAGGTCAGTTTGGGTAACTTGTTCAAAGTTTGGGATGGTTGACAAAATCAAGTTTAAAAGGGAGTATTAAAATTAAACTTGAATTTGGATAAAGCTTAATTGTGGGTTCATAACCGAATTATATATTATTATACTAAACCCATAATTAAGCTTAACCTCTAAAATTTCTCTATAAAACATCATTTGAAATCATCACCTCCTCTAAGTATTCTAGAGAATTGTAAAAGATAACAATGTAATATATATATGTAGAATAATCTAGATATTGAATGACAAAATCTAGATATAGTTTTGGAAAATTTATTAAAAAGATATCTAGGAAGTAAGGAAGTTAGTAGAATAATCATAACTTTTTATAAGATGTTTTGGAATGCTATAAATATTTCATCACAGATTTACTTGTAGTATGCACAATAAGTTGAACAAGAGAAATAAAACAAACTAATAAAGATTGTTTATCATAAGTTTTTATTTTCCCTTTAAATATTTTATAATTATTTTTTATATTATTATATTTTAAAAGTTTTGTTTATCTTATATTTTTTGGATAATATATTTTTGGACTAGTGTTTAGTGATTTTTTACGTTCCAAATGAAACATGAAGGGATCATTGGTCGGAAGTAGAAAACGTTCCGATTGCTTATTCAAGAGAAGATTGGATCAATCTTGTTAGCCCCACGCTTTTGGTTGGAATCCTATAAACACTGTGATGTGAGAATATGAGGCTGTGCACCTATTCTCTTTTTATATTCTTGGTAAATTTAATTTTATTTAGTCAAGATTTGAGGAAAAAATTAGATAAATAGCAATTAAGAAAAATTAAATTAAACTAATAGCTTTTTGGTTGGAATATTTCTATGGACGCTAAATGTGGTATCTTTTGTATTTTAATTTTATGTTTTTAGTGTTTTCTTAATTACATAAATTTTTTTTTATTTTTTTTTTCCTAATTGGATATCTTTTCTGATTTCCATAATTAGAATACTAATATACAAATACTAAGAAAATTTGGACAATAATGATATAAAACACTAGTGAACCAACACTTTGTTGGCCCAGTGGTAATATGATTTTAGTGGCTCTTCTAAAAATGGATGAGACCCGGGTTCTAGTGTTGGGAGGGGACTCCTTCCTAAAGAAATAATTTATCCGGTCTGGTCTCCACTTAAGGGAGATTACGGACTTTGGACTCAGAATTTCCTGATAATCCAAAAAAAAACGCCAATGAAGTTACGTGATTACTTTTCTAACTAATAAAACTGCACAACGATTTGACTCCCAAAAGATAATTTTACCAAAGAGACCATATTGTTCCAGCTATTAATAGTCTCCGCATAATGATGAAGATGAAGTTTGATGCTCTTGCGCTATTGAGTATTCGATTGATGGTGAAATTATCTCCTTCGAATTGAACAGTTTGGTAGCCTAAAGCTCATCTTGATTCCATTGCCCACAGAAGATTTGAACACTGCTTCTTCTATTGTGATTTGCCCTTGATATCTCAATCTGTTGGAGTTAAGAATGATCCAACCAAAACCTCAAAGTCTGTCTAGTTTTGAATATGATACATCTTTTGTGGGGGAAAACTGTTTATTCCTCTATGAATTAAGTAGTGCATGTTTATTTATATACGAGTTATTTATTTATACCATAAACTACATAAAATAATTAAATATTTGAATTTAATATATAATTTTTTGAAATATGGCGAGCTTCATCAAAACCGAACTACACCTTGAAAAAATTATTAAACTAGTGATTGATTATAATGAGGCCATTGAAAAAAATCGTCGTAGATTCATTTATGTTGAAAACGATTATCAGGAACTACAAATATGATGTGATGCATTGTAAAAATAACACGTAGGATACTTGTTATACACATTCCATACATACACGTAAATTCTCAAAAGTATAGATTGGCACACATGTTTTATTTTAATTGACTGTGAGATTCTTAATATTTATATTTCATCCTAATTATTAAAAATGAATTATTTTATAATAAAATTTATTTATTTATTTATGTTTTTAAATCAAAGTTCATCATTTTAATACTCTATAAATAAATACTAGATTTGTTTGATTTGGATAAAAAAATGGCATTCTACTATAGTTTTCCAATAAACTCATTTTCAAACATATATAGATAACATTCTTTATGTTTGGTGATTAAATAAATTTTTTTAATATTTCTGTGTTTTCTGAGAGATTTATCATTTTTTTATTTCAAAATTTATATCGTTTTTTAGTCTTTCTTTTTTTTTTCTTGCTTGTCGACCATTACCTCAGGTTGTAATATCTCAAGCTGATAAGCATATTATTAAGATTCTCATGTTGCATTGTACTCAAAACCATTATTTACCCATATCAAACGTGTCAGCTTGTTTTGGATTTGTTATTTGTAATCACTTTAGAGCGGAGTTCCTGAGCACTATTAGAGACCCCTCCATCATCTTTGTAGTAGTGTATTTTAATCCACCAACACTTCTTCATTGATCTAACAAGAGAGAACATTAAAGCACACTTGTTCTATTCCATCACTCAAGTTTTGTTGATTCAAGCCTCAAAACCACACTTCTAACATTTGGTTTAGTTTTGTTGATTCAAGCCTCAAAACCACACTTCGAGCATTCACTAAACCTTAAGGGAAAGCGTTATAATCAATTTTTATTTTTCATCCTACTTCCTTAAAACTCATACCGAATCTCATATCATCAGATAATAAAAACAAAAATTTCACATTTTTGATTTTTTTTTTATCATTTCTCATTTTTGATATTTTGTTGCTTTCTTTTAGTTTATCATAAAAGAAAATCCATAAAAATATTATCTTTGCCATTTCATTTAGTTAAGTAAATTAATCAGTTATTATTAGGTGTAGTTTTTTTCAATTTAAGAACAAAAAATCATGAACAGTTAGGCCATGATTGTCAATAGGGCTGGGCACAGGTACTTGTTATCCGCCCGACCCGTTTGACCCGTCTTATACCCTGCCCGTCAAGGCAAGTACTTGTTTGAAACAAGTCAGGTATCAAGCCCAGTTGAAGACTACCCGCAAGTAACAAGTCGGATATCAAGTCTTCAAAAAAAAGTTAATACCCGGCCCGTTACCTGTCCCGTACCCGTTACTCGCAAGTATCCGCCAATTATCCGTAAATTATCCGCAAAATACCCGTAAATACCCGCAAAAACCCGTTAAAATTCGAAAATACCTGCAAGTACCTATAAGTACCCGCAAGATTTGCAAGTACCTGCAAGTACAAGCTAAGTACTAAGGCGGCTTAAAAAAATGGATGCTTGTTTAGGTAAGTACCCGTTCAGAGCAAGGCAAATATCAAGCCGAAAATAACATTACCCTTTCAAAACAAAACAAGTATCAAGCCGGCTCAAAAAGGCGGGTACCCGCCCCGTACCCAACCCTAATGATTGATAACTTCAGAATGAAGAAATCTTATTTAAATACATTGCATATGAATATTAAAATTATTATATCTATATTTACATAATGTAATGTGTTATGTACTCTATTCTATTAAATTCAAATTAATACAACGCATCAGACTATTTTTAGTAGACAATATTTAATAGACAGTTTAACTTTAAAATTTTAAATGAATCAGATGAATTGGTTTTAGTTAGTACATAAACTTCTTTTTGTCTGTGTAAAATCTCCGTTGCGAGACAATACTATATGTGACTACAAAACTGACTTAGTTGCAACGTCACTAAAGCAATAACAACGCATTGCAAGTAGAGAGTTGGTTGGTCCGAATTTAAATCATAATCTTTTTTCCTTTAAGCATCTGCAAAATTAAAGTTTTGTTAAAGCTCAAAGTTAAAGAAAGCACTTTTTATTATCCAAAAGAAAATCAGCTTTCATTTTTATTCGCCTTCTCTTGTACCTTTTCGCCAATTTAAATTCGTCTTATTAAATTTATCGAAATAAAGCATAGATCTCAAGAAACTTTCAAAATAGAAAAGGGGATAAATGTCATGCCTATTGCACCAGAAGGTGTGCAAATGTCACATACATGGCCACTATTTTCACCACTCACGTCACTCACGTGGATTAAGTCATCAGTATACATAAATTTCTCGAATCCATTTACATACTTTATTCTAAAACAAAAAAGTATGTAAAAGTTCTAAGTTATGTGTTGTATAAGTACTATGCAAAAGTTATAAGATAAATGTTTCATGAACATGAACACTTCAAGTTTCAATACAATATTGAACCTGCCTGAGTCACATTTATCTTTTTCTCTTTTCTATAATTAAATTTGGTATAGACCGGTGCACAGACTGATTAAACAATTATAATACAGATTTAATCAATTTCAGAGCTTAGGATTTACGAAATAGATTTACTTGGGAAATCCACGTTCATCTGAAAAAGAGAAGACATAAGTCTTTTAAGTTAGAAATTTAGTTGATCCATAGTTAATATGTATAATAGTGTCATGCCTCCAAGAAACACGATCCAAAAGTTCTGCAAAAGTCACACTTCTTCTAGTATTCAATTTCTTTTGTAAGTTCTAAACAAATAAATTTATTGGTGACTGCCAGTAATTATGATTACTAGATATTGGAGGAAATTAAATAGTTGTCAATAAGAAATTATTTTTTTAACACTTGTACATGAAATCTTGACTAAACCGTTGTTTGGTTTGTCCTGGATATATCTTTTGGCATGTTTTCTTTATATCCTACAAATAATTTTGTATTTTCTAAAAAAAATAGAATTGCTTTTGTAAGGAAATAAAAAAATGCATAGTACTTGTCAACTTCTGCTAACAAAAGCGAAAAATTTTAAATCGTCAAAGCTTCAACCTAAGATCGAAACATTTCAGTCCAATCATTTAAATTGAAGAGTAAATGATTTTACATACAGTGTAAAAGCTTCCAAGCTAAAACCCATAATATATAGTATGTAATAATCTTATATTCGTATTTCATTTAGAATGAATGTGTTCAAACTTTTAATTTGTGAATGCATATTGTTGAGTTGATTGTTTTCTGCAACGTATGCTTATTATTATTTTTTAACTCCATTTGGAGTTTTTCTAAAGAAATCAAAAAGGAAAAGTTATTTGGACCCTATAGTAATTATTACGTAAACATATATTCTTAATCATAAAAACGCAATACAAAAACATTTGGAAGAATTATGTTAACTAAAGCACTAAAATCACAACAATAGTAGTCTAGACTCTAAGTCTTTCTAAAGAATAATGATTATCCCCTAGCTTAAACGTCAACACCACATCGCTGGACAAGCTGGTACTTAACGGCTGGACCTTCACCGGTAAAATGTCCGGCCAGAGTAATGTAAGCTGGACAATTGACGTGTAGGCGGTACCTGCCGGAGATCCACGTTCCCACTTTCCATCTAACCCAACCGTCGATCTTGATGTTCAGAAGCACCATCCCCGCCGTTAGATCTTGGCTTAAGGCAGGCGAAAAGTAAGGTGCCACCGGCACCGATGTTCCGTACAGAAATGGCGACCACACCGTCATATCAAGGTGGCCTTGGTAAGTCGCCGGCAGCAAAGTCGCCAACGTCACCTTTACACAAAAAGAAAGTATATACATATTATTGCAACAACAGAAGATAAAAACGAATAAAATAACTTTTAAGTCATATTTTAGTCCCAAATTATTAATTCACATCACAAATTATTATAAAAAAATCACTTTTTAAAACCAACATACAAAATCTAGACAATTCTCATTTTGTTGAGTACTTATGTTGAGATCGGTCTATTACCAACCGGTCCTTTGACTCCTTTCGTATAAATATGTTTCTATAATGAATTTTTAAGGTAAGAAAAACATATTACCAAGATTCATCAATCCTTTCGTATATATACTCGTAAAATATACATTAATATATCAAAAAAAAAAAATTATATCCCTAATTATACACTAAGGTTCGCGGGTCCATTCATTTTTTCTTATAGTTCCGAATTATTATTCTTTAGATTTTGCTAAGAGATATTTTAGCAAGAATTGAACTAAAGAAACGCTAATACAAGCTAGTAAAATTCAACATACCTGTTGGTTGCGGTAGGAGGCGTAAATGTCAAGGCGATCATAGAAGATTCCGATCTTGTCATTAGGATTTCGAGAAGAGAGAGTGACCTGGAGGTTGGAGGTGAGAAAATTGGGCTGAGAGATGTTAAACGCGTAAATGGTTGCGTCTTGAAGAACAAAACGCGGCCCGTGCGGGTGAAGAATGGCCCACACCAAGAAGACCACAAAAAGTCCAGCTGCAAGCAAGCCAAGCACGGCCGCTCCTATGCGTCTGCGCATCTTCTCATCCTCGTCGTGATGATGCTCACATTCTTTCTCCGTCATTTTGGCGGTTACGTTTAGCGTTTCACGGCGGATAGGGATCAGTGCGGTGGTTTGAGAAGCAGAGAGCTAATGTAAGAAAACAAACAGAGAGTTACTTTCTTCCTTTTTTGTCACATCAAGAGAAAGACAGTTACGTTGGAGTGTAATGGTGGTGATATATATATATATATATATATACAATAACCGGAGCCTTTGAGATGATAAATTAATGTATATTAAAAAAACGATTATCATTGCTAAAGCGTAAGTTTCTTCTATTCTGCTCATACAATATTAGTTTTGTCAACCATCATTATTAACCAATATTCTTGAATTTTTTTGTTCACTTTTTTAACTTTATCTATAATAACAAGAATATATTTTATTCCTATCAAATTTTAGCAAACTTAACGATGTCGTTTTGATTTTTTTTTGGCAAGCAAGATAAGTTGTATGTAGGCCTAAGAAAACCAAGATTAATTCCCAAAACCATTAATTATCTAACATTTTGATATTCAAAGCATTTGCGTGACCAATAAAAAACTACAACGATTTTTATACATTGGTTATGATTGTTGAAGACCATTCTAATACATTGACCGAAGACATATTTTGTAAATTTATAAAAAGCTTTGCTCACTGTAAAGCATTTTTAAGGTGGGTTAAGAATCTTCTTTCCATTTGTTCAAAAAAAAAAAGAATCTTCTTTCCGCAGCATCGCAGTCTAATATATATTCTTTTTCTTACAGAGTATAAAGCCGTCGATAACATCTAAACAGATTAAGATGAAAGTTGTAATATCATAGAAAATGCGATATGTCTATTCATATATAATGCTAAACTACTAACGTCGAAAGGAAAAATAAAACTAAACAATTCACAACTTAATTAAAACGTAGAAGCTATTAATCTCAAACTTGTCAAAGAAAGAAAAAAAAAATTCCCCAACTAACGAATGAGCAATGAAGCTTTTACATTTACCCGTCATTAAACTTGGTAGTGTCAGTCACCGTAAGTGGTAGCTTGTGTATTAATTAATTACCTTTTGGAAGGATATGATGAAGACTTGATAAAGAGGTATAGGTGAGGTGGTTGAGAAGGAGAAAATAATGAATTATAGGTAAATGTAATTGTTTGGTGATAACTTCAAGAGAATTTGGAAAGGTTATACTTCAGTTAACTCTATACCCAATTTCCTTATTGGAATAGAAATCTCATAAGATACAAACCAAGAGATATTCTAGACTAAGTCCAGATCTTGTTTGTTATTTTGGCCAGAGGAATATGGTATCATGGTTGTGTTTGTGATTTTATAGTTTAAAAAAACAATTATTTTTATCGACCATAGATAGATGATAAGTTGATTTCTATAACTTAAAAGTTTAACTTGTAAATTTATGACGCAGTTGGATAATTTTAGGAATAGCAATGTTAAACCTAGAAAGAATTTAAGTTTATAAGCAATGAATTTGAAGATAAAAGTCTGGAATTCATAAGAAAAGAGTCTAGAATCTACTAGAAAATAGAAAAGCTATCTACTTCAATTAATTGAGTAAAAATATATTAAGATCTCTTCATTGCTACACCTTAAAATTTTGAAATAGCAAAATAAAATCCTAAGAAAATATTCAAAACCCAATAAAACATAATTAAAAATAAAGGAAATCATGTAGACGTCTTTTAAACATCTCCTCTTTTATATTCATCTGTAGAGTGTGCTTAGAAAACTTTTGTTAAAGAACCATGGTGGAGACATTGCATAGTATTATAGCCTTTGAATATTTCCTAAGCTTCTCCAAAGCTCTCAGCCCCTCTTTATGCAAAAATGGATATTTCATTCCTCAACCTTGCTTTCCTTGATGTTGAGAAGAACTTAAAGATGAAATTCCTCTTGTATTGATCCCATGTGGTTATAGATCCTTGTTGTAAGGTCTTCCATTTATGAATCTATCACTAAGTGAAAATAGAAATAGTCTAAGCTTAACTGCATCGTCAGATATATCACTCATCGTGACAGTCCCACACAACATGTCAAATTGATCCAAGTAACCAAGTGATGTGATTCTCGGAATCACTCCACAGTTTCACTTCATAAGGTGATCAAGAATTAATCAAAGATCTTGTGCAGAAGATGGAAGGAGGTAAAAATGGTGGTGAAGCTTTGATTGAATCTCTCAGTCTCTGGGGTGACTAACTCTTTCAATAGTTGGAGAACTAGATTTTTTTTTGAATCATACAAACGATCCTAGTTTTATAATCTAAAGAATCAAATGAATCTTTCAAATGAAACTAAAAACAAACTTTGTAAATAAGGACACTATTTAGATAAATTTAAAAACAAACTTTATATTTTATGTTGATGATTGAAATGTGATTTTACAAATGAAACTAAGAAGCTATTTATAACTATTACAAGTGATATCCAACGTTTTAAGCTTTATGAAAATAATAAGAATCAAGCAAAATAATGAGAAAGCAAAAATCAAGAGGATATAATGCAGAAAACACGATTAAAGGGACTTTGATGATGAACTGGTCGGATGAAATTTGACTGCATGATCTTCCATGGAGTCGGCTAATATTGGGACGTCTCTGATCTTCTGGAATTGATGGAGGGGTGTGATTAAATGGTGGAGGACTGATCTTGTGCTTTGATGAAGAATAGACAAATCCAAAAAGCAAATGATCTTCTTTGTTTTGATTTCTTCCTCTTTGATTCATTGCCTGTATATGGATGATTTTATTGATTATATATGGTTAATAAGGTCTCATTTTCACCACATATAATTCTGGATACTCTGAAGTAAATTGGGTCTAAGACTTTTCTTAAGTAGAACCAAGTTGACATGTTTGGGGAGCTGGGTCATAACTTGAGGCTCCAATGGATACATCTTTGTTTCTTGGTCTTGATGGAACCCTAAGAGACCCATTAACACTCTCCAAGTGGTTTTAGGTTGTAAATGGGTCTTTGGTCTAGTTGCGTAAAGTGGTCTGAAACCAGTTTTTTAACTTGTAAAATCAATAACTTCCAGGCCTGAACTAGGTATGAGTTGAAATCCAAAAAAAATGATTTGTTGCTTAATTCCTTTTGGTTTGGTTGAAATCTTCAATTAGTAGCTATGGGTCTTCATCGGGATCCATTGGTGACTTTCTGGATTGAATTCAATAAGTTCTTCTTGAAGAAATTTTTTGGGGTGATTCTGCTATGTAGTAGATTGTAGGTGAGTTCAGTTTGTATTTTAAGTGTTGGTTGAGTTGGAACGTTTGATCTTGGCCTCCATGTGAGCTGAACTCAGTTTACTTGTCTCCTTAGCTCTCCTCAGATTAATGCTCTCCTCTCCAAGCCTCATGATTCATTACTTGTTTGGTGACGATCTGAGGATCACTCCCAAAGGGTCTTCCACAATAAAACCATGAAACTTGCTTCCTTTTACCATGTTGATGAGGCTAGAATTAATCTAAAAGTTTTTATTTTCCACTTGAGGAGCTCTAATTCCAGTCCTATTTCTATGTATGTTGTGCTTATCAAATGTCACAATGACTCTCTCTTTCCTTGGTTGTTGCAGTGAAAAATTTACAAAGTTTTCATGAGCCACTTTTTGTATCAAAGGTCACAATTACTCCATGTTCTATCCCAAACTTTCCAACTGACCTACCTTTTCTTAAACTCTTCTGGATGATTTGGCATTGACTATAGATCGTGGAATAAGGTGAAAATCTTGGATAAATTTCCTATTCTGATGATTGATCAACTCTTGGATTATTTTTTTGGTACTAGGGTCTTCTCGAAGTTGGATTTACAATCAAGATACCATTAGATAAGAATGAAGGAACAAGACGTTCACAAAACAGTCCTTTGAACCATTGATGGTCACTACGAATTTTAATCTCTTATGAATGAGCTCTTTATACTATTATTCCAAAAATTCATTTTAGTGTTCTTTTATGATATCTTAATCTACATCAAAACATTAGAAAACACACATAAATCACTTACAAATGGTTTTGGAAATTTTTTGTCAAGCATCAATTATATGCCAATAAAAAAAAGTGTCTACTTGGTCAGGGTAAAGTTGAAGACACAAGCAATGCAGAAATGATCAGAACCAAATATGGTTAAAGAATTGAGTGACTTTGTAGGTTAACTGTATATTAAATGAAGTTTGTTCAAGGGTTTGGTTTTATAACTCATCCATTAACATAATTACTTAGAAAGGCTCCTAGAGAACTCGTAATTGCTTTACAAGAAATTTCTATTACATTTATCGTTAAATCAGATGTATTAGGCTATGGTTTATGAGTGGTCTTGGTGAAAAATCAGAAGCTGGTTGCTTAATTTAGCTCTGGCTTATTGGATCAAGATTAAATTGAACACATTTATGAACGCAAATCGATGGTTATTATACTTATAAATCAAAAATTGTGTCATTACTTGTTGGAAAGGAATATTATCGTCCACATTGACCAGAAGAGTCTGAAATTTTTGTTCGAGCAGATGGAGGTTTCACTTGACTATCAGAAATGGTTGACTTAACTGCTGGGATATGACTTCAGTAGAATGTACAAACCAGGGATAAAGAACAAAGTAGAATGTGCAGTCTTATTTAAATACGAAAGCAGGATGTTCACTGGTCAAAGGAAAAATATTATACAAAGGACTACTGGTTATTCTTAGGACCAGACCAGTACATATTCCCTTGATCCTGAAATAATAACATGATGGGTTGATTTGTGGACATTCAAGCATACTTAAGATATTGAGAAGAATTCAGAGATTGTTCCACTCTAAGAAGATGGTAGTAGACATTCAGAAATATGTAGCAGCTTGTGATATATGTCAACGCTATAAGTATTCCATCTTATCACATGCGAGTCTGCTATAAACATTGCCAATTCTAATTAAGATTCTGGAAGTTTTGTATATGAATTTCATTAAAATTTTACCTTTATCGCAAGGATTTAATATCATCATGGTTGTGGTATATCGTTTTTGTAAATTTGCATATTTTCCGGCTGAAACACCCATTCACGGAAGTACATGTGGCAAATTTATTCTTACAAGAGGTTGAGAAGTCACATGGTTAAATGTTGTTGATTGTCTCTGACTACGATAGGATATTCCTTAATTTTTTTGGTAAGATTTGTTCAATTAAAGTAGCACACTACTCAAATACAATAACACTTTCCACCATCAATCAGATGCTCACACAGAGGTTTTGAAACCATGTCTCGAAAATTATCTCAGATGCTTTTCATTATGACATTCAAAGTCACGAGCCAGATACTTTTATTGGGAAGAACGTTAGTGCAATACCAATATTTATACGACCATTGAGAAAACTCCGTTTAAAGTTGTGTATGGAAGAGACCATGTAAGTTTATTGAAGTTTAAAGAAGGATCAACAGGTAACTTTGAACTTCAATCAATTCTGAAAGAAAGAGATGAAATGTTGAAATAGCTTAAGCAACATTTGATATAAGTTTATGATTGCATGAAAACCAATCCTGATAAGCATAACAGAGAGTTGGTCTTTGAGGTATGTCATTTGGTTTTCCTAAAATGGAGACCTTATAGGCAACAATATGTTGTTAAACTCGTAAACCAGAAGCTTGCGGCACGTTATTATAACCCATTTGAAATATTGGGAAGAGTGAGTGCAGTTGTGTATAGGTTGAAGTTCACATATGAGTCCCGATACATAATATCTTTCATGTCCCACAAATTAAACCATGTTAGGCACTTCTCATCAAGTTTCTACATTACTGAGCTCTTCACTGTGGAGGACGAGGTTTTTATTGAGCCAGACTCTGTCTTAGATACATGTTATGATAAGGATGGACACATAGAAGCTTTGATATTTTGGACGGGTTTACAAGCTCATGAAAACTCATTGCAGTTTCCTCTTCTGAAGCATGAGGACAAGCTTCATTTTGACACGACAGATATTGAGCCACTAAAATTATATATTCGCAAAAGGAAGAAGAATGTTGAGCGAGAGATAGAGAAATATGACCTGGACTGTGTTGATTAATGAACTGTTGACCAATGATGTTAATGAATAAGAGAGGAAGAAAAAAGTTTGTTATGGAGTGAAGAAATTTATAACGCATTACGAAATACAGTGTTGTTTTTCTTATCGATTGTATAAATTGTATTTTTGGCTTGTTGAGAAATTCTCTTCAAGAAGACAAATTTAAGAGTTGTTCTTGGATTTTACGGATCGTCGAGATTGATTCTTTTTGTGAACTCGATAGTGTATTTTCCTTTGTTAATCAATCATATACAGTTGGTTGTTTAACATTACGAGAGCCAGACTTGTATCTTACTTAACACTCGTTGTAGTCATGTTCGTCGTCCCTTTAGACACAAAATATTGGTCGGGTCAGTCAACAGAGAATATATCACAAGCGCATGACATCCCTATCGTGATGGAAGAAGTTTTATTATGTTTTGAGTATGTCTTTCGGGTACCATCATGATTGCTTCCTATACATAGTCGAGAACATGCTATTACTATAAGGCAAGCACCTTGGCTATTAGTGTCGACCAAAGTTAGCTGTAGAACTTGGTATTCGCCAACTCCATAATATATCTTCTCTTTTTGCATTGAGTTTAATTTGGAATTATATATCTTTTCCGAGTCTTTATGGGTTGCTTTGTCTCTGTACTATCTCTTATGCTCTAGGTCTTATTAGTTAGATGCATCGTCCATATTTTCCAGGATATCCCATGTTGTATTTCATCTCTTGGCTTGTAGTACATGATCAAATTTCCACGGGAACTCAGATGAGAGTTTAAAGATGACATCAACCTTGTGTTCTATGCTGAGAGGTAGATATATCACGTGATCATAGATTCTTTGACCCATACACTTTCACAACCTGGTCTCACGTTGGTTGTTTCTTCCTTCGTTTGCAAATTGATCTGGATTACTCGGACACTCTTCACTCCCTTGTCAATGCTATAGATGACCAAAGTCACTAAGTTTTGGTATAGTTAGCTCTTTAAACGATGATCTTTTGTATGACTGGGTCGAAATGCTCGGATTCACCAGAACACATACATCTCATCAGGACTTTGACAAAACAGTAAGTGATTTGCCCGAAAAAGTTATATCCAACATCAAAAAAAAAAATCAAGAACAAGCGAAAAAAACAAAGCAACATAAAAGCATACAGAAACATCCGTTACATGTTAAACGATTAAATCATGTACATTTTAGTTTGCTTTTAAATAAAATTGTTTGCTTTGAAAAAATTAACTAATTGTATTCACCTCATAAAATTTATCTTTCTTTTTTCCGGACAACATCAAATTTATCCTTCTAATTAATAATATTTAGTTAATCGGAATTATATAACATAACAGTGGTTATCTCTAAAATTCATAACATATGTATGAGATTCGAACTCAGCATTCTACTGTGTTTAAAATGATATTAAAACCATTATATTAGATTGATAAAAAATAAAAATAATATATAGTGTCACGTTCTGTGATGTTAGATGAAATAGAGACCACCCGTGTCAACAATGACGCTTCAAGTCAACAATGACGCTGCATAAATCAGAGAATGTACATCATATACATTTTGATTTTAAATGGAAATGTTGTAAAGATCAAAAGAAAAAAAGTAATAGAATTGAATCCCGAAATAGAAAAAAAAGAACCAAGCAATAATCCCAGATAGTCTCTATATACAACAATGAAGACAACGTAGATGGTTACACCTAATATTGTTGGCTGTACTTTCAAAACTTCGAAAAGAAGGATGTGTTCTTTGAACAAATAATGTTTTTTATAATGATTTTTTTTTTTGATAAAAGAATTGTTACTTTTTGCCAATATAAACAATACAAGAAAAAAAAAAGTAACAGAAGAGAATTTGGTTGAAAATGCTGGTATATAGTACATACGTTACTTTCATGAAATCATGAACAATTCCTGGAGCTGCCACTGTTATTATTGATATCTTCGATCATCATTCCTTTTAAACTCTTTGCCAACCAAATAGCAGTTTCTCTAGGCGAAACTTTGTTCTTCCCAAACGGCTGCAACACGATGGCTAGCTCTTCGAGCCTACACTGTTCCAGCAAATCCGCAGATAGCTCCAAGAGACCTTCAAGTGCCTCTGCTCTCTGTCTGAACGACTTGATGTCCAACGTTTCTTTCACAGCTGGAACCGGAGTTGTTTCCTCTTCAGGCATGAATGAGTTTGGTCTTGTCTCAGCTGGTGAAAAATCAGAACATGAGTTAAAGCTCTTGGTTTCTGAGTAATTAGTGATGGGGTCGTGTTCTTCAGGACGGGTCTCAGTTCTTGATTCAGGAGGCTCTGAGTTGATCGATCTCGTGGGGGTAGATTCAGAGGGAGTAGGTAATTTCCTCACTTCAAGTTCATCTCTCACAACGTTTATGAGTTTCCCAACGTCAACGTTCTGGACACCAACTTCAACACTTTCCATGACCGGCTGGTCACTCCCAACACGGAAACTGCTGTGCCGGATAACATGTATGACATCATCAACCACCGGATGAAGATGGGAAGGGTTGTTGTTTTTCTCAACAGCTGAGTTCTGAGACACAACGGTTGTTTTCTTATCCGACTGTGAATTCACTTGGCGGGAAGGTGAAGGTTCAGTATGCAAAGGCATTGGTGCTGCTCCAGGAACAGAGGAGAAGAATTCTTTGACTGTGAATTTATCATCACCGTGTTGTCGTTCTGATGCGTTTGGCTCGTAGCTTTGTAATGTTACAGGGCTGCCACTGTCTTTAGACGCATGAGGAGAGCTTCGTTCTGGTTGGTGATGGGAAATGTTGTTTTGTACATCGGGAACAGTGTCCGGAATTTCAGCAAGTCGCATACTAGTGCTGTGTTCTTCTCTGCGGATCATCACCTCTGATGAGATTTCTGGAAAGGAAGACGAGTATTCACTGTGACATGATCTTCTGTGGTCATCAGGAGTTGTATATTCTGACATGTCGATATATGGTGTGGAAGCATCATCACAGAGCTCAAATGCCTGCATGGATAAGGAAGAAGAGATGGAGTTGCTGCTTTCACTCTGCATCCCTTTGGAAGAACCGACTGAGGTTCTCTTTGGCTCCGGAATATTTGCAATGGACGCATGGACACGAGATTGATGAGAATTCATTTCTTGCTCTGACGGCTGAGATGGATATAGCTTGATGGTGTCCTTAGCCACCATATTTGGAATATCTGCTCCTGACTGTCTTGATTGCGCTATCAAAGACGTTCTTTTTGGTAAAGTAGGAGGTGTTCTTTGTCTTCGCTTAGCTGACATTGCCTCTTCAGCCTCGTGTTTTGCAGCAGGAGCAAGAGGAATTCTGTCGTTTCTAGGCTTAAGTTTTGGAGAAGAGTCAATCACTGGCATCTGCAAGATGAATAAATCTTTAGAATATCTACTAAACTTGAAAAACTGGAGAGAGAGAGAGAGAGGGAGGGAGAGAGTACTTGATGATGCTTCGGTGGTATTGATGCTGGAGTCCTTGCGGAATCAGAAGCTAGCTTTGACGGTGTACTTGCGTTAGTCTTGGAGCTATGAGCAATATCACCGAGTTTGGGAATCTTTGAAGGAGTTTCAGTATTGTTCTTCTGTGTCGGAGCACCAGAAGATCTCCCTCGAATAACTTTCATGGGTGAACCATTTTCTCTAGTTTTCTCTTCTTTCAAAACCATCATGATATTTCTAATAGTTTTAGGGTGCCTTGGTTGAACAATGTCTGGTCGCTGCTCAGTCTGTGAGGGTTTTAAAATTCCATGGCTATCTGTTTTCGTCGCTGAAACACTCTGGACATTTTCATTTTCACCTGGTTGTTGTTGTTGTTGTTGCACATGGTCGAAAATGTCTTCTTCATCGACAGAAACTGAATCGGTCTCAGTGGTTTTATTACCATTGTTTGTAACCACAGGTCGGTTGTTTTTCTCACTCACGTAGAAGTTATCTCTTTCACTTGAACTATTGCTGTTCTGGCTTTCAGCCATACTCCTCCGACCCTCACGAGAATTGATAGGCTTTTCTGGAGTTATGGACGCTGCAGAAATAGCTGGTCGGTATTGCTCTACATATGGCTGCAAATAAGGATGCTTCAAAATCTCGGCGGCCTGAACAGAAAAAGAAGAAAAACACGTTAAATTTCATTTCGGAAAGTGAAAGCCCTTAAGCAGACAGCTTCAAGGTCTTAGAAAAAAGACAAAACATACACTTGGCCGATACTCTGGGTTCTTCCTTAGCATCCCCTTGATGAGTGATTTTCTGCAATATCAAAACAAATAAATCAGTGAGAGAAAACGTTATTTAACCAGGACTTTTAAAACATTACACTTGCTAAAAGAATCGATCATCCTTTGCACTGAGTGCAAAATGTTCTGCTCTTACCAACCGTACTTTGATTGGAGTGATTTTTCATTAAACATGTTATTGTATCAGGCTGTAGAAAGAGTAGATTAAGCTTCAGATTGTAACATGAATCTTACAAAGACGGTGAATAGCATGAAGGCAACGGACCAATTGAGGAGCGGTTAACCTTGCTTATAAGACCTGCCATATCCTGAAACCATAAATAACATAAAAAATCAATTGCAATAAGGTCCCTTGAAGAGATAGAATGCAGAGGAACCAAGAATGCTGCATCCATAAATTTCAGAAATACACACTAATCTATATATAGCTCTTTAACTCTTCTAGGGACATATAACATTCTCTGATCGGTTACCCACCAAACCAGGAAACACTTAAGAACAGAAACAAATACATAAAACTATAGACTATTATATTAAGGGCATTGAATAACTTACAAAAGCTTTGAAAGCAGGCCGAAACGCAGCCATCTCATATATACAACAGCCTGTTCAACAGCATACGGTCTTAGCTTCAGTCACAATTACAAGAATCTTAAGCGTTACAAAGGATAAGGTTATATATATATACCTAGGGACCAGATATCTGATTTAAAACCATATGGTATATCAGCAAGCAGTTCCGGGCACATATAGTTTGGAGTTCCAACAACCTAACATATAATATGCCAATCCATGAGTCATAAACACCAAAGTATTTGTCACACTAGTAAAAGTTCAGAAACTTGAGAGTAGTAACCTATTGGTAAGATATTAACTTGTTTTTCAATGTCGGATTCCTAATAATCATTTGTTTGATATGTAACCATTTGTCAAATGCGATAAATTCAAGCTGTATGCTTACAAAGCCGCAAACTGCCATGATTAATTCTTTCTCTTGCATCATCTTTACATACAAAAAACTACAGAAACTCTTAAGGACATACCGAGGAAGTTAGGTCATCCGCCTTCAAAGTTTTAGCCAGACCGAAGTCCCCTGTATATACAACAACACAAGGA
Source organism: Streptanthus diversifolius (assembly GCA_039880935.1). Taxonomy (NCBI): domain Eukaryota; kingdom Viridiplantae; phylum Streptophyta; class Magnoliopsida; order Brassicales; family Brassicaceae; genus Streptanthus; species Streptanthus diversifolius. The sequence continues at coordinate 5,402,521 of JAXGFM010000002.1, forward strand.
GAAACACATATTTTTTTTTAAAAAAAAAAACGTTATAACATTCTTTTGCAAGACAAATTGAGTAGATTGCAAAGAGATAAGCTTACCAAGGCGGACGTCATCTTTTGTAAGGAAAATGTTGGAACACTGGAAAGAGCAAGCTTCAGAAATAAGTCTCATAAGAAAAATTTAGGCAGGACATAATGATTTCAGACAACTAGCATTGCCTATGTTATTTTTCTTACCTTTAGATCACGATGTAGAACATAGTTAGAATGAAGATACTCAACAGCTAACAACAATTGAGTAAACCACTTGCAGAGTTTCTGCAAACACAATAGTACTAAATCAATCACTCACTAAATCATAAAAAGCCAATGTTTGTTAGAGAAGGTTTCAGGTGAAAAAGTACCTCCTCAGGAAAGTACACACCGTTTGACTTTTTCATCAACTCAGCCCTGCCACAAACATTACAGCAACCACCAGAAAGTTTTTTTAAAACAAACTCTATTGACTTCTTTGAACTAAACAACAAAACTTTAACAAGAAAAAGAAAAATCTTTAAAAGAAAGTATAAAACTCACATGTCTCCTCCTTCACAGTATCCAGTGACAATACAAACATAGCAACCCTGCATTGTTCAAATCTTAACTCATAAATAAATAAAAAAAACAACTAAATCTTGTTAAATTCATAAAAAAAAATTTGAAGTAACTTACTTTCTCAACCCAAGCTTCTTTAAACTCAACAATGTAAGGATGCTGAACTCTCGCAATTAAAGCCATCTGTAAACAAAAGTCTAAACAATGAGGTCAAAAAAGATTGGAATCTTGAAAGAGAAATTGTTCAAAAGTTTTACTTCTTGATGAGCAGATCTCCTGCAACGTTCTGTTTGTCGAGCTAATCTAATCTTCTTCAGAACATACCTACACAAAACGCAAAAAAAAAAAAAAAAACATTTGTAAAATAGAGAAAATTCGATTGGAGAAATTATAGAACACTTTCGAGAAATCAAATATTACTTCTTTCTCTCAGCCTTGTGATGAACTAAAATGGCGGCACCAAACGCACCACGACCGATCTGCTCCATGATCTCATACTGATCCATCCGCGACTCCATTTGCTCTCTGCCTTTTGCGTCACCAAACGCTTCTTTCAAACTAAGACTTTGCTTCTCTTAAACGTAATCTTTTATCAGCAACCTGACCTACACGCTTCGTCTTCCTTCCTAAAGATTCTAAACCGCTGCTTCGATGTTAGCATTTGAAAAAACACGAAACTGCCTATTCAAATTTCAGATCCAGACATTTTTTTTTTCCAGATTAACATGCGAAAAGGATTGAACAAGAAGAATAGTGAAGCTTTCTCTCTTTCTCTTTCTCTTTCTCTTTCTCTCTCTCTCGTCTTTTACTTCTGTGTTTAGTTCAGTTGTACAGTACGAATCTAGATTCGGAGTTGGTTTCTGGATTTGCGAGATTAGGTAACTAGTTAAGTAATATTTACCAACGTGTTCTACAACTAATTAAAATTCATTTATTACACAACAAAATATTATCTAAACAGATGAAGTTTAAAGATTGTTACATGTGTCTTAAGGTGAAACTTAGTAGTATATATTTAAACTAAAAATAAGAAATTTGAGATAAAACATAAAAGACATTCTAAATAAATGCTGATTTTGGTTCCCAAAAATAGGATAAAATATTTATAAAAATCTATTACCCTTAGATCTAGTTGAAAAAAAAAAAATTTTAAAGAAAATCTAGTAAGGCTGAGTTTAAAAAAAAAAGTGATATTTTAGAAATATTTAGATCTGAAGTGGTGTTTTGAAGTATTTTTAAAAATGTAATTGGAAGTGTTTATGAAGGTTATAATATAAGCAATAAATGCTATTTCAGTTTTGATCAATTTAATACTTTTTAGATAGAGAGCATAATCTAATCAATTAAAATAAATTACAAAATTCAATTAAAGATAGCATTAAAATTAAGGTTAAAAATAGCATTGAAATTGAAATTCTAATGACAGGCTTTTTGCTTTTTGGTTGATTAACAGAAACTGCGAGACAATGTAGGAATTTATTTTAAAAGGATTATTTTTTTCTCAACCGTAATTGCATTATGTTTTTATTTTGGTTTGGGTCAAAAAACATTTAATGTGAAATAAATAAAATAAATGATTTTGTTCAGACTTTAAGTGCCGACAAATCCAGCTGTTTTAATGGAAAGGATACCTGCTCATCTCCTTGTCGTTCTATACCACTGTTACAATAATAAAAAATAATGATTCGATATTATTTTATTCCAAGTGATGACGTGGCCGATCCCTGAACGTGACAAAATCCTTTAAGAAGTTAATCATGAATTTAGAGCTTTAAATCAGATTTTGTCTTGTTTTCAATCCAGCTCACAAGTTTTTAATACGTAGAGATGTCAATGGTGATTGAAACAAGAAGCTTGATCCCCTAGTTCGTGGCATTATAGGATGTGTAAGTCAAGTCAAATCCATATAGGTTTATAGCTTATGCATATTCATTCGTGTAGCTTTTTTTGGATAACATCTTGATTCATGTAGCTTTATAGGTCAACTCATAAATTAATCAACCTTTTGTCAACCTCATATATTAGTTATTTTATTATTGAGACTTTTGAATTGATATAAAAATTTGTAGCACACAGTATGGACAATGGGGAGAAACTTGTTTGTTTAGGATTTCAAAAATGTATTCTACTTCAAGATGAATCTAATCTACAAGTGTTAAGCTAAAGTATGGACAATGGAAAATGTGATTTAGATACGGATTTCATGGTCTAAGAATATAGTGGATATATAAACATTTGAGGTAACATATGTTAGAGCAGCAGACAAGATGTCCAATATCATGAATGTGAAGGTTTTAATTATTATAAAATTGATTTTTCTATTGCCAAACATAAGGAACTCGTTGACAACAAAAAAAAAACATAAGGAACTCAGATGTGATGAATGTAAAGGACATAGACACACAAAGGGTGAATGTTTAAGTTTTCTGAAAAGAATTGACAAATCTTTGCTGAGTTTCAGTGACACATTCAGATGAAGAGAGTGATGATAATAAGTTCCACTTCGGAAACGAAGCATAAGTTTGTTGAATAGCCTCGAAAGCGTCCAACCACGAAAGTACTGAATGACAGATATGCTAGAATGGACACTACAAAACTCAAAAAAAGAATTTTATTTTTTTAGGAAGACCGGGGCGCATTTGGAGATACTGCAATGGTGTGGTTAACAAGGTCAGACAAGTATGGTGTAAGAACAAATGTTATATTGAACCTCAGCACTATCGTAAAGTGTGGATAGCCAAGCATGACTTGTATCCCAAGCATATGACCAGTCATCAACAAGCTCTAGAATGTCAAATAATCAATGAAAAAAGATGAAACCATTCGTTATATCCGAGAAATTAGAACACATGAAGGTCTACATGAGATTGGTCAAGGCTGAAGTTATTCAATGTGTGACATGAGAATAAAACCAATGATATATGCTATACCAACTTTTGAAAAACGGAGAGGTAATCAAAATGGATGTTCCAGCTGGAGTGAAAAGGTGATTTTATGGTTTAGAAATTTTCACTGAGTTTTGTCACTCAGGCAGGGGGTGATTATAGAGTTGGTTAGTTTGGTGATACTTGGTTAAAGGGAAGTTTGAGATGATATGGTGGGTGTGTATGATGTACATGATAAGTAGTACCTCGTGAGCTTGAGTTGAAAAACATAGTGAAAAAATAGACTATTGTTAGCGCCAAAGGTATGGACCTGAACATCAAAGTGTTTGAATACAAGAGGAGTTAAAAGATGATACATGAAGTCGTGCTTACGAGGGAGAGTCTGATGTGTCATGTTATGAGTAATTGAAGCTGAAAACATGAAAATAATAGAAAGAGGTTAAGATCAAGGAATCGAGATATGAAGATATCAAAGATATATGGAAAAAAAAGATCTGGAGATATCAAAGATTTAGAAAATGAAGATTCTTGACAAGAGAAGTTAGAGAGTACTTAAGCGGGTGCTCTACAAAATATTATGGTTAGCCGTTAGTTTTTGTGTACGTAAGCAAGAGGGTTATGGTGAGTGAACACAAGAGAGTTGTGTAACTCATGTTGTGTGTGTAAGGTTGGGTAGATTAGATATTGGTCAGTTTCGAATCACATAAGGTGATGTCGAGTAATTTTGATTAAACAAGTTTGTAATGATTGGTTAAGCGATTTTTAATAAAGACAACCGATATTGAAATAATATTGATATTTTGTGTTCTAGTTGTATCCTGTGTTCTATGGTTTTACACAGTATATGGTGAGCCGGTCGGTCAGGTAGGTGGTGAGCAGGTTGGTCGTTGTATTAACTTGGTGTGGTGTAGCCTTCTCTTCTGTGACAAAGACAATGGGTTAGTTCCTGAGCCAATGACCATTAGTTTTATTAGAGTAGGCTTTAGTTAAAACCATTCCGGTTTAGTCTTGATGTACATTTCTTTGTAGACCGTGTGTTAACCGGTTTTCAGCTCGTCATATAAGGAGCTAAACTGTAACTCTTTTACAGATAATCTCAATGAAAAAGTTTGTTACAGTCTAGCTCTTATATGACGAGCTAAATACCGGTTAACAGACGGTTTACAAAGAAATGTAAATAAAGACTAAACCGGAATTGTTTTAACTAAACCTTACTCTAATAAAACCAATGGTATATATTGTATCCATATTTCTCTATATTTTAATCAGATGATTGATAAAAGGGAAATTAGGTGGTATGAACATAATAACTATCGAATTTTACCCCAAAAAAAATTTGGCTATGATATTCCTTGTATCTTGTACAATGTCTTTTTCTCTCCATCAACGTATGTATCTATCTTTTCTTCATTTTTATTTTCGACGGTGTTACAATCTTCTAGTTAGAATCTTCCAAGCAGCTAAAGCCTGTAAATCCAATCTCTTAGCTCTCTCCCGGCGCCCCCTTCCCTCGACCAGACGGTTCAACTAATCCTCCAATGAGTCTTGTTCCAGTGAATATATAGACGATAATAAAACCACCTCCGTTGCAATTAGTAATTCCACATGTAATATATAGAATGATCACATTTCTGATGCATGGTACATATGGCTGACACAGTGCAGAACCATGAATTTTGTGGTTGGTATGATGGTGTAGAAATATAATTTTTGGTTAATCGTATGGAAACAATCTTAATATTATATTTCACCTTCGTTTGTTAAATCCTATTTGATTACCCTGTACTACTAAAACATGCATCAAATTCTTAGTATGTCTAGTTAACCTATATAAAAATGTTATTCAAGCTTGACATACATATAATACATCAAATTAGATGTGTTATCATAAACAACAATTCCACTTAAATTTATGATATGATGTGGATTTTTTTTTTGATTTCTCAACGTGATCTCAAAACACAACTTCTCTTATCTTAAATAGTAATGCTACATATACCAGATATAATGAAAATAGTATAGAACGAATATAGATACATACTATTTGATTGTGTTATATAGATATATTTTTTATACATCTGTAAATAAAATCATATTTACTTATAATTACGGGCTTTCTATTTAACATAGACTATATAATACCATAGGAAACTACTTGTGCATGAATTAGGATGAAAGTAGCTTTAATATACTAGATAAGAATATAAATATTATTTTATGTCTGTTAAATGTAAATTCCACATATTATTGTCGTATGAAGTCATCAAGCCAACTTCTCTTCAAATCCATGCGCAAACATAAGAGTAATTTCGGTTTTTTATTAATCAATATATAGATAGTTCTTAATTTATAAATTCATACTGCTATATTGTTCATTTCAAAACCTACTATGAATATTCAGCTAATTCACCCTTGATAAAATAGTTTTTGTGGGTTTTGTTTTTATTTAAAATAGTCATCATTTGTATATCTTAAAATTTTGTATGAACTTATTTTTCTTTTTTCTTCATCTTTTTGTTTTTTTTTCTTTCTTTCTTTATGTTCATGCAAATTTACATAAATTAAAATAAATAAAAAACTCAAAGATATCTTACAATATGACAATTGTTGGGCAAGTTTTATATCAGTTAATTAACCCAAAAATATCATATAGACAAATGAGACACTATCCAGCGCGCAGATGAATAAGATCACTCTTCTCAGACGTCTCAATGACACCACATGCAGTCTGACCACAGGAGAAAACCGCATATCACGCAATTAGGTCGTCTGACTTCGAAAACAGATCGATGAACAAGCTTATAATCAAATATGCATCCTCATCAGCGGCCATTTTAGAAGAATCGACATTATGACCACGAGATCTCTTATGATAATAGAGTGCTTAAGGATAGAAAAGACTAGGTCACATACAAAGAATTACTCGGATACAGTGATAATTTTCACTTTGCTTTTCTAGATCATTACAAAACAGACAAAAACTGCAGAAAATGTGAACAATATCCCCGCGAGAATGTCTTAATACTGTCTTTGTTCAGAGCTCACTACAAACTAATGCATAGATATATATTATACTGTCCATGCCATAGAAATGGGAGTAAGGGTTTAAAATAAAAGATCGATAAATGGAAATTTCACCTTCTTCTCATATACCAGAAACAATGTGGGATACATGCATAACTCAGTAATCATTTCCGGTCTAACTGACTGCCGAAGAACACATAAAGCACCATTTTTCCCATGACCTAAACGACAAGATACATATATTTAGTTTTGCGTTTTCAGTTTTTAGACAAATAAGAGGATGACCTAACCCCTACATATACTACAATACTTTATCAAGGCAGAACTTGTTACCTGTGCTTAATTGCTGATTATTTCTCATCACAACTCTTTTATAAGTCTTTGGGGATAACTTTTGTTATTTCCTTTGAGTTTTTCTACAACACTATGGAAAAAAGTTTGGTTTTAGATCTTGCTCACGCATAGACGTCGCAGACACCGCACCTCATTCCTCAATGAGATCGAAAAAGTTATTGACAAGCAGCGTTTGGAAAGAGATGCAGACAAGAGAGATATGGCTCTATGGAAGCAGAAGGATAATGTGTTTAAACCGAAATACAGCGCCAAAAACACTTGGAATAAAATCAGACATGTTCAACAGCTGCAAGAGTGGGCAAAGTGTATTTGATTTTCATTCGCTACTCCCAAATATGTTTTTCTTACCTGACTTGCCTATTTAAACAGATTGTCGACTGCTGATAGAACACAAAGCTGGAACCAGAATCAGGATCCACAATGCTAGCTCTGCAATCAGTCTTTGGAAACCTGAAAACACCTTTTTCACTTGTTTCTACTGTGCGGAGGTCTGAGAAGGGCTTTCACAACGATTTGGATTAACACAATCTCTTATATGTCCTACTCTGCGGAGGTATGAGAAGGGCTTTCAAAACGACTTGGACTGACACAATCTCTTATCTGTAGAATAACTCTAGATTACATGGAAAATTTTTTTCTGAGATATGTTTTCCAAGCGACTGTCTATGAACTTTGGAGGGAGAGAAATCTGAGGAAGCATTGAGACAAGCCATCTCCTCCTTCGCGTTTGGTCAAGATCATTGACAAGGTTGTGGGAAATAGGTTGAACAAAGCAAGGGATGCAGGAGAGCAAAAGCTAGAAGACAGTCTGATCTTCTGGTTTTTTGCTCGATCTTAACACATTTGTTTATAATCTTCTATCGGCTTGTTTTGTTAAATCATCGCTTTTCAATTGTTACACAAAAACAGTAGCATGTACATGTAAAACAGTCTTTTTTGGATTTGAAATTTATCATTCAATACAATTTGTTGACCTCTCGTTCTTGGCAAGAACCTGTTGTAAACTATTTTAATAATAATGAAGTTTTCTGTAACTAACATAACCAAGAACAGATAATAAATTATATTTAGCATTGATCTACTAAAAAAATCCCTCTCTTTTTTTTGTGGCAATTGATGATAAGGTAAATGAATCTTTTTACAAACAAACTTATCCCTCCATGAAACTGATTATCTGACATGCATCAAGAGCGAAACAGATAGATGATTTCTTGAAAATCAAAAACTTTATTTTTTGCAAACTTTTAACGAAAACTTGAATGAAGCAGCAAATTTGGATAATGCTCTAAATTAAGTCTTAATAACCAAAATCCAGAGTAAAGATTCTCACAGTTGAAAAGCCCTTACTAAAATTGTTGTGCCCTTATTAACATTGTTGTAATATGTCGTCTCTAAGGATTTGGCAGCTTCAAACCCTAATCTTGGTGTGAGAGAACTGCGAGAATTGTTTCGAGAACTAGTTCTGCTCCTGCATTAATCTCTCTCTCTAGAGAGAGAGAGTGATAGGTTTCATAACGTTTACTATCGTAAGAAGAGGATGGGGGATTTGGCGGGAACAGAGGAACCAAATGAGGAGTCCACAACAAGTTAAAGAAGAAAGTAAACCTTCGGATTACAGAAGAGACTTATCTATTACCTATTACTTATTAAATAAGTGATGTGTCTTTGACTATATAAGGTTCTGTTGTTTATTTTGGGGATTTTTTGGGATTATGTTGTTGTAAGAAGCCTATGAGTCTTGCTCCACGTTCTTCATGAAAACGTAGTTACAGTAATCGATCATATTTTCATTTGTATTTGGGATCTGAAATATTTCTTTAATTGTAATGTATTATTCAGTATTTCAATTGTGATTGAGGATACAAATCATTACAGACCGAATAGTTAAAATCTATCATTGGTGTGTGTAACTGGATCGTTCTTCACCGTTCTCGATCGTGCAGAAGGAATTTGTTCGTCGATCTTTGGTTTTCTCTGGATATTCATTCGATAGCGTGTTTTTCTCAGGCTTTCTTCCTAGTTGGATTAATCTGGATTTCTGGGTTTGTGATTTGGGTTTCTTTGCCTATTCCATTTGTTCTCTTGGTGTTCGTTGCAGCTTGGTTTTGAGGTTTTTTCTTTTCATTTCCATCGTTATCAACGTTCGATGACTCCCCACATTTCTCCAGCTCGTTCTCCGGTTCCTGAGAATTTTCTAGACGACAAGATTCTCATACACACTGAGCTTCATTTCCTAAAAGGCAGTTATCAGATTTTGTTGCAAGAGGCAGCTGCAAACAAGCAATGTTTTTCCATTATCGAAGATAAATTTCGATAGATGCTGAAGATGATAGGAAAACAGCTTGTTGTTCCTACTCTGCATATTGCTTTACCACCTCATCCTGCTCTTTCCTCACCGGATTTTCCCCATTTTTATACCAATTTTTCTGCACAACGACATCCGGTACACCGCTCTTCTTTCGAGCAGCCGCGTATTGTTCCTCTGTTAGTCTATCGTTCTGGGCACTTGAACATTGCAAATCGTTAGAATATGTTAAAAAAAGGTTGAGATGCCATGCTTTGACGGTTCGAATACACATAATTGGCTAGTTGATATTGAATATTTATTTTCGGTTGTTCGTTTTCGGGAAGAAGAGAAATTGGATTTGGTAGCTCTGTGTAATGAAGGGAAGGTTAAGAAATGGTTTGCTTAGGTCTTACGTCGAGGGGGTTTTCACAGTAGGGTGGATTTTAAACAACGTCTTGTTCTTCGGTTTGCTGAATTGATTGATGATGAACCTTTGACACAGTTATTTTCCATCAAACAAAAGGGATCTGTCTCGGATTATATTTCAGAGTTTGAGGGATTGTATTCACAAGTAGCATGTTTGGAAGATTATCATTTGGAAAACATTTTTTATAATGGTCTTAATCATGAGATGAAAGAGGTGATTCGTTTGAAAGTTCCTCAAGGACTTCAAGGCTATATTGTTGTAATACTTTGCATGGAATCCAATGCTTTTTTTCAAGTAGTTAGAGACTGTCCTCAACCACCACTTCGCCCTACTCAGCGGTAATCAAACCTGGATAAGGCAGCTCCTGCTCACAATAAGACGTGTAGGCCAGAATGTACTCGTGAGACTCCAGTTATAGTTAACGGTTTTCGTCTCAGTCATGTCCTTATACAAGTCCTCGTCAGAAATACTCGGATGCAGAATTGGATCGTTTGAGGCAAGGAATGTTTTGTTTTAAATGCAAGTCTCTTTGGTCTCGCTCGCACAAGTGTTCAAACAAGGAAATGTGTATTCTTACTGTCATCAATGGGCTGGAAATGAAAGTGCTTGATCCGTGGACTGATGCTGATATTCCTGAGGTTAATGACCAGTCCACAGCTCAAGCTTTGATGACACTCTCTCTTAACGCTTTCTTAGGTATCGATTCCCAAAAAAAACTAAACAGCGGGGTCCTATAAACAACAGGGAGATAACAGTCATGCTCAATAGTTGAGATATCTCACAATTTCATTTTTCCAGATATTGTGAATAAGCTACGTTTAAAAGTTTCTGCTGCAGGTAGCTTAGATGTATTGTTGGGTAATGGGGTCACTGTTCAGGCGATGGACGTTTGTCGTGCAGATACTTTCCATCTCAATTTCACCGACTTCACATCATAATTTATCTCCTTAGAAATGGGAAGTGTAGATGTGATACTTGGTGTACAATGACTTGAAACGTTAGTCATGTATGAGGTTGATTGAAAGCGGGAAGAGCTTTCCTTTGTCTACGTTGGATCCCGAGTTACTTTGGCGATCTGGCGCTACATTATCCTCATTTTTGTTGGAATGAAGAAGAAATGATGAAAGATGAAAGCCTTTAATTCATGTATAAATGCGTGAAGTGTGAATGTCAAAGGGGAGTGTCTAAGGCTTGTTTGTGTTCTAGTGTTATGTTATCCTTGTAGCCATTCACGTATAAGGCAATCCTTGTATCCAAACAAGCCTAGACTAGAATAGTATAAATAACTATCTCCCTTCACATTTGTTACTAAGAGAAATTATTCTCTCATCATTATGAATAAAAATATTCTTTCTCTCATTCTTTTGTCATTAAAATTCTCTCTCTATTCTCTTGATCAATGGTGAACCTAAATCTATTATTATTTCATGGTATCAGAGCCAGGTTGCATCAAATCTGGGTAAATTTCTTCATTCTTTCATTGATTCAACAAGAATCCATTTTGTTCTTCATCAATTTCTGGATCAATTTCGAACGTCATCTTGTAATTAAATTTCCTGCCAAACCACGACTCCTTTTGTCTATCTGCTTTCTCTGGATTGTGAATCGGCGAGTTCTGAATCCACGACCGTTTGAATCGCATCGTTTGGCCCAGGGAATAAAAAGTTACGAATTTTCTTTCAAAATTGCTTTGCAACCACGTTCGTCGCGAACCCCTGCATTTCCCAGGTCACCACGACGTTAATTATTCTTCAAATTGTGCTCTTCAAAAGCCTAAACTCAAGATCTTCGAGTATACTTTCTGTTTAAAGAAAGCAGAACTCAATTCCATTGAGGTTGAAGGATTTTCTTGAAGATTTTCTCAGAGACGTCTGAAATCACCTGTGTCAAGATCCTGGAGATATAATTCTAATTCTTTTTCCGTTTTCTTTACTTTTTTGAATCTGGAAAGTTTAATAAGTGTCTTGTGAGGGTCTCTACGAAATTTCAGGTCAATCCAATAGGTTTAAGGCTCCAAGATTGATTTTTTTGATTATCTTGTTAATTTCTTGAAATTTTAAAATGAAGGAATCCTTTTAATTTAGGATTAAATCTTGAATAAATTCGAAATTTAGGCTTGATTAATCTTGTTGGATTGGATAAGGACTGTTAGAAGTTGATCTTGTTGGTTGGAGTTGGTTAAAATCTGTTGCAGAAGTTGGTTGAAATTAGTTAAAGTAAGTGAGGCTGTTGACTTGGGTGACAAGAAAAAAAAAAAAGAGAGGACAAGCTTGATTAATGAAAAGTTTCAAGATTGATTTGAAGATTCCAATGATCATAGAAGAGGCAAAATGGCACCGAAACTGAAGACAAGATTTCGGCATTTTGCAATATTGATTGTACAACATCATCAAGAAGACTAGGAGTGAAACTATCTCGATGTTGACACTTGTATGCAAGGTTTACGAAAGTATTAAGTCTTTACGTCTACAAAACAAGGGTTGAAATGATTAGATGGTGTAGTATCTTTGAATGGAAGAATCATCAGAACAGCCGGGTTCTTCACGCTTGGAAGCCGTGATGCGACAGAATAGTCTTCTCCTGAAGTGAAGATTTGTGATGTTGTGGTGGACGAGAAATCCGTTTGTTCCAGATTCGTGGCAGAGAATGACAGTCTTTGCGACGGTGGAGAAATGAGGGATTATATGGAGGAGATCCATCCGGATATTACCAAAATTGTTATGAGGACAAATGGGTTGTTTTTGGGTTTGTCGTTGGATGAGTTAGAGCTTGATCTCTGGCGTTTTAGGCTTCTGGAATCTTCATCACCTGAGCGTGTTATGATGGCTTGTGTTGATGGAGCTTTGATTGTTACGATTCCTAAGATGATTTCTGAGGAAGAAGACGACTCTGCATCCATCGATGTGCAGAGCATCAGAGATCATCTCTCTGCATTAACAGTTCAAGCGAATGATCAGAACAAATGAAGAACCACTAAGTATGATCCTGCGAGGAGCTTCAACATCCCAACACAAAGCGCCTGACCATCGAGACAACTCACATTTCAAGCCGCATCTTGACAACAGTGGAGTGTATGTTGAGAACATGACGACTTTTGACACTGGCTTGCAGCCAAATTTTCTTCCTGATCGAAGTAGCAGCGGCAGTGTTACCTAAGAAGAAGAACGTGACCTACTTGTTAGTTCTTAGTGCTTGGAGCAAAGCTGCGTGTAGTATAACCAACAAACCAAGGAGTGTCGATATTGATGATATGTACTCTTTCTATAAAGAGGCTAAGAAGGAGAGCCAGCCTCAGATGTATATGTATATTCAGACCAGAGAAGTTGGAGCACATAAGCCGTGAGACATTTGTGGTGTTCTTACAGCCAAAATGGAGTCAGTTGTTCTCAGTCTCAGAACATACAATTGAACAGCGAAGGTCAGCGTATCTACAGAGACAGCTTCCTGATATGGATGAGTTCCAACAAGGAGGAGAACCACCAAAGGCACTTTGAAAGCAACATAATCAAAGGGAGTGCCTAGATCAGAACCAGTTCCTAAACTCAAATACAAAGACCTAGTATCAAAGTCTTATGCATTCAGGCTATTTCTAAACTCTTATCCAACTATTTTATTGATTTCATTGATGGTTGTGTGAGTTAGAACTTTAGGAAATCTGGTATCTAGGTGGTTAGTAAATCATGAATTCTATTGAATTTTGTTCATGTATTTAGAAATTGGTAGAATGGGACATTTTGAACCTAGTTTAGCTAGATGAATCATTTGTTCATGAATTGCATTGATCCTAGGGGAAGAGAACCTTGTCTTTTACTTAGGAAATAAGTTTAAGAAGGCATGTTGAATCCAAAAGTCCTTAGGCAGTGTTTAAAATTTAAGTTTGGTTACTCTTAATCAATCTCTTTCACTCACTATCTTTTGTTTAGAATCTGCCTATTCTCAACAGGTTAAAAAAAAAAAAACTTAAGATGGGAGTTGATGTTTTGCTTCATTGTCTAACAAAGGCAAAAGAGAGCAAGTGAAAAAGGCACAACACATGGAGAAGGAGTTAGAACCAATGGCCACCAAGAACAGCCACCACAAGGAGTGAAGAGGAAAGACTGGTGGAATGTGATGAATCAGCTCTCCCATGGAGTAAGGTGACCTTTGGTGTGTGCTTGAAGAGAAAATCAACAAAGCACACATGCTACAAGTTCAGATAATAATCAATCACAAAGGAGGAAACTCACAAAGACTTATCAAAGTCTTTGCAAAGGCTATCTCTAAACTTTCTACTTATTCCTTGATTGATTCAAATTTCTCATCTAGAAATGTTCATAGGATGAAAGAGAACCTAGGAAGACTATGCATTGCATTTAGAACCTAGATGGATCCATAATTCACCTTGACATTCATCATAATTCTCTATAATTCTTCATCACAATACATTTAATCTCCAAATCTCTTATTCTTCATATTCTTTAATACTTCAAATCTCTTAATTCTCAAAACATTTCACAGATACTTACTATGTTCTTCTTTATGTTTAAAGGATAAAGAAGACCACTTTGAGACATTAATTCTGTGTATGCTCATTCTTCCAAACTTGACTTTTATTCTCAGTGTCAAGCTTGTGGGGGGAAAGAAATGAGCATCTAATCTAGAACAAGCTGGCTGTGACAAGGAGGCACATGATGCTGGCCTCAGTTTGAATTGGTACATGGCCGTGATGTTCTAATGTTTTTGCGGTTCATGCTGTTCATGTATGGACAAGGTTTCATACTTGATCATAGTTATTCCAAGATGTTTTGCCTTGGAAAGTAAGCACAAGAAGTGTGCTAAGTCTGGATCATGATTATTCCAAGATGTTTTGCCTTGGAAAGTAAGCACAAGAAGAGTGCTCAGTCTGATTTTCTAATGGAGACTGTGAATAAGGTTATCCAATTCTTTTGTCATCAAATGAGGATAGAACCAATGGCCATCAAGCTACCAAATCTCATGGAGAAGGAGTAAGATGGTGGAAAGTGATGAACCACCTCATGACAAGATTCTCTCATCAAATGTTTTATCTAGGATAAGTTCTTTAATTCTATGATTTAGGTTGAGAACTGGGCTAGATATTATACTTGATACCAGACTTGATCTTATTCAAGTTCTGGAATACTAACCTTTATTTTTGAGTTGCTATGATGTTTTAGATCAGAAAGTGATGGAAAACAATCATAAGCATGACTTACCCTACATCATTTAGTGGAAGCATGGTGGGAAAGTATATTAGGAGATAAGTGCGCTCACTCTACTCAAGCCTAATTCTACAATCTTATTCTCTTGAGTTAGGCTTATTGAAAGTAGAAAGTGAAGCAAAATGAAGCTAGCCAAAGTGGATCCAAAACATATAAGGGAAGAGAACCATGTGATCATGATGAATCCATAAGAGAACCATGTGATCATGATGAATCCAAAGACCTTAATATGGAGTCTTTTGAGAACCAGACTGGTCTAGATCATATCATCCAAATCGCCATCCACATTTATAAAAAGGGAAGTTAAAAAATCATTCTTATATTATAATGCATTGGTTTATCTTGTGAGAATTGATACATGCATGTATATGTGTATGTGAAAGCTTTGAGAAAGCTGGATCAAAATCACCTCCTAAAGACAAGGAGTCAAAAGAAATGGGGAGAAATGGACCAGACTTATAAGAAGCTTCAAAGCAGTCCATTCCACACCAATGATCCCAACATGTAGTGTTATACTCTTTTTCCCTAGAAAAGGTTTTGTCCCAATTGGGTTTTCCTTCTCTAGGTTTTTAATGAGGTAATGCTTCATGGTTGCAAGCTTAGGCATTTTCCATGTCTTAAGCTTGAGGGGAGTGTTGGAATGAAGAAGAAATGATGAAAGATGAAAGACTTTAATTCATGTATAAAGGCGTGAAGTGTGAATGTCAAAGGGGAGTGTCTAAGGCTTGTTTGTGTTCTAGTGTTATGTTATCCTTGTCATTCATGTATAAGGCAATCCTTGTATCCAAACAAGCCTAGACTATAATAGTATAAATAACTATCTCCCTTCACATTTGTTACTAAGAGAAATTATTCTCTCATCATTATGAATAAAAGTATTCTTTCTCTCATTCTTTTGTCACTAAAATTTTCTCTGTATTCTCTTGATCAATGGTGAACCTAAATCTATTATTCTTTCAATTTTTCCTTCAAGTCTTTGTCTCCAGTCTTTAGTGCGGGTCTGCAAGGCAAGGAAGTGCCTTTGATACCCACTGCTGCTACATCTACCATACCAGATTATCATGTCAAACTCTTTGAGATATTGACTGGTTTTGTAGATGTGTTCGATCTTACCACACCTTTTCCTTCCTTACGAGGTAATGAATACGCGATTATGTTAATCTCGGGAGTGTCTAACGTATCTGTACATCTGTATCACTACCCCCATCTTTATCGCTACCCCCATCTTCATGGCTTCCCTCATAGTATCATGTTGAACAGAGAACGCTTGTTCTTTAATTCTTTTTGGAAGGACTTTTTCTGATTGGCTAGGACCCAATTGAAGTACATCACAGCTTTTCACCCTCAGACCGATGGTCAAGCATAGGTTCTGAATAGATGTTTTGAGATGTACTTGTGTTGCATTGCTTCCCAACATTCACACATTTGGTCCCAATATTTGTGTTGGGCAGAGTTTTGGTATAATACCTCTTATCACACGGCTTTGAAGACGACACCTTTTCTCGTTGTGTATGGGTGTGAACCTCCCCGTTTTCTGCTGTTTGAGCCAGACTCTACTTCACTTTTTGACTTAGAGGAGTCACTTAAATAGTCGGATGCTATGTTAGCCCAGTTGAAGCAGTTCTTACTCAAGGCGCAACAGCGGATGAAAGAACAGGCCGACAGACATTGTCATCAGGTTGAGTTCAAGATAGGAGACTTGGTTTATCTCAATCTGTGTCTCTATCAGAAACAAATGGTAGTTTTTTGCGTTTGCCAGAAGCTAGCGGCAAAGTTTCTCGGTCTTTTCTGTGTGATCCCTCGTGTGAGCCAAGTTGTGTACAAGCTGTACCTACCACCGGAGTCGCATATCCATCCCGTTTTTCATGTATCTGAACTGGAAAAGATTCTGGGTAGTGGGACTGTTGTTCAAGCACTTCCAACATTATCCATGGACGACGTTGTGTATCCATTACAGCCACTGGATGTAATATCAACTCGTAGGAACGATAAAGAGGGTCTTGAGTTTTTGGTGAGATGAATTGATCATGGTTTGGGTGCAGATGCGTGGATGCCTTCTAAGGAGTTTCTGGCTCATTTTCCATCTTACAAGCTTAAGGGTAAGCTTGATTTTAATGGGGGAAGTATTAATAGGTTTAATAACCTTTACTATCATAAGAAGAGAGGATGGGGAACTGATACGATCCTCACCAGGACTAAGAATGATCAAGACGACCTGAAGCTGGGAACGGATGATCCGGAGCATGAAGAGGACGAACAAAATGATCTGGAACTGAAAATTGACCAACAGGATGACTCGGAGCTTGGACTGGTCGACATGAAGCTTATGATAAACGTCCCAGACAATCCAACGGATAACCAGCCAAATGACCCAACAGACGGACAAGAAGGACACACGGACGAACATGCAAACGACCCAATGGTCGATCCTACGGAGAACCCGGACGGACGCTGCACGAATGACCCATCGCTCCACATCCCTTGTCAATTGGAGCTCACGTTCATTGTGCAAGGCTTATCCCGTTCTTCATCCCCTTATTATGCCGATTTTTGGTCGTGATACTTCCGAGTATCGCATCATTTGGTATCAAATCAATACAATAATAATGATGTTCAATCCATAAGATATTGAGAAAACTATCACAGCCAGAATAGAGCAATGAATAAACTCTTTTATTGTCAATTTTTCAAAAGAGATGAAAGAAGCGCTTATGGACGTGTTAAAGAACCAAACAAAGAGTCTAACCAAGCGTCCATCCATAGCTAAGGCAAAACACCATGAGCTTCTGGAAATTGGAAAAGTAGAATATGAAGATGAGAATGTTTAGCAACCATGGTGGAACATTTACCCTGAAAACTGTCTAGAAGAAAACCCACCAAATTTGCAAGAATTTCAAGATTATTCGGATTTGAGAACAAATCCTTTTCAAGTGGGATGGGATGATGCGATCCTCACCAAGAGTAAGAATGATCAGGACGACCTGAAGCTGGGAATGGATGATCCGGAGCATGAAGAGAACAAACATGATGATCTAGAACTGAAAATGGACCAACAGGACTACCCGGAGCTTGGATCGGTCGACCTGAAGCTTATGATGTTTGTCGATTCATTTATTGGTTTGTTCTTCTGATTTTTTTTTCATCAATAATATGCTCATGCACGTGCAGATAGAACTGTTAAAACCGGAAGATTTTCTAGGGTTGTGGTTGAAAATGGCGACGTCTTGTCCATCATAAGCATCACATTTTGTTCTACTGAGAAGAATGTGTGTGGCTGAGATCTATATTGGTATGGACTGTAGCAAAGAGGATTTTCTCATAGCCACCCTCAGTGGTTCTACAAAGCCTCAAATCAAAACATATCTGATCTTGACTGAAGATTTTACCTTAGGCCACAACGGCTACAAGTTTGTCACATTCACATGATACTACATTAGGAAAAGGAAGAGAACTCAGTTGCCTTTACCTATACCACAAGCAGCCAAGAAGCAGATTGCTGAAACTGAATCTTCTGAAAGAGTCCCTTGGCCTCTTAACCCTGACCTAACATTGAAGATAGTTGCTAGTTTATATTCAATTTTTCTTTTTCTTGTCATCTCTACTATTTTTGTTAACTAATTTTTTTTCTTTACTCTCCTCTTTTTTAGATATTCTCTAACTTGAATTGTACCGAAATTTCATTTTTGGAGACTGTTTGTAAACAATTTTATGTGGTTGGAAAGTTGCATGATTCATACGAAAACATTAACTTTACTTATAGACCACTTGATGAAGGTCTTGATGCGCTTGTCATGATCAGACGGTCATGTGGCCATCTACGGTATACGTTGTATCCATCTTATTCTTCTTGTTGCACTAGCTCTGTATTTTTGTTCAATCTTAACTTATTTATTTATGCCTTTGTATATAGCTTCCTTATGCTAGGTACTGGAAGGCCTACTATGTTATACACTCACAAGTGTCTGGCGTCTCTCCTCTCTTAATCTGCAGAGTATGACTAGTTTCTCTTCTTTTCCATTCAATCAAGTTCTATCCAAACTCTATGTTCTTTTTTTTGCACCCAGAATTTCTTGAAGAATTTTCATCTGTTTGGCCTTGATGCCATCAATGATGATATATTGAGTCTATTCTTAACTTGCTGCACCATCTCAATGATTTGGAGCTTGATTTGAGGTAAAGCTGAAAACTTGTTTGCTTCATTTCACATTATTGACTCTTAATTCTTTCACTTCACTTTTTTTTAACATCAAATTTAGTAGCTTGAGACAATGTGATCCTCATGGAGGAGACTTACAAGAAAGTGGGGAACATAATAGTAAGATAAAGACGATGATAAATATTCAATATCTTTGGATAGTCTATCAGCCACCTTATTGTTGTTGAGAGGAATACAATTAACACATGCTTCAGTGAACTTTGTTTGCCAGGCCTTGATATCACGAATTCAGTTATACAGAGAAAAATCCTCTTCTAAACCTTGAATTAGTCGTGATGATGCTAAATTATCATCTTCAAAATCCTCTTTGTCACTTCACCTTATTGTGTTTTTTCTTCTTCTTTATTTTTTCTTTTTCTAGGTTGGTTACAATAGAGCATGTACTGGAATGTTTTGGTGATAGTACCTTTAAGTCGTTGGAGAGACTCTTCTACCACTTTTTTCTATGTAAAATCTGGCAGTACACCATATATGACCAGTGTTTGGAGATTTTTCTGAGAAAATGTGGCACTATCAGATTTTTTGATCTCAGATATGTCTATGTAAAAGACACTCAAGTTTCAAAAATTCTCGCCACCAGACTGACATACTTGAATCTGAATAGTTTGATTGGATTTGCTGGGGAGTTCTTCACAAAATGAGTCTCACTCTTTATAAACAGTTGGAACAGTAAGATTCAAGTTCTTGTACTTGAAGAATGCCAACTCTCTGCGAACCGAATTACCGAGTTTGTCGATCTATTAGTTGTATTATACTACATGAACAACATGAAAAAATTGTAAGTAATATTAGTTTGTTATAGGTTAGTATTGAATTTTTTAACTGATTGTGTTTGAGTTTTTTTCTGCATTGAAGTATTTAAGAGACTGTGGAAAAAGAGATATTACTATATTGAGGACTACAAGACCCAAGATTAAGATCCACCCGAGGTTTCATTAATAAATTGGTTCATATAAAAATGGTAAAATAGAATTTATGAAAAATCTCTCAGGCACTACTCCCGATGAACCTCAACCTCTTTTTTGATAACATAACTCCTTCGCATCTATCTCGTACGGATGATAGAAAATGCTCAATCTAGTTCTTCCGGTTACGTTTACTTCAATTTTTCTTCAGCTATTTTCATCCTTTTTCACCACTAATCCTCATATAAGCATTCCATAACGGTACGAGTTGAGTTCTTGAAGACCTCGGATGGAGGGTAATACCTCCAGTGACCTTTCTTCTCTCGCTCCATCAGACCTCCTGCCTCTCCCGTCTCCTTTACTGCTTCCTACCACATTCCCTGCTCCATCGGGCCATCCGTTTGACTCCTCCACCTTCTTGTGGAAGGACCTATTAAGTCGAAATTTTGAAACCGTCAAGACTTATCCGCCTCCAAGTTTTTCGTCACAAGGAATTCATGTGGTCAAAGTTCCACCTCGGTTCTTCTAAAAGCTTCAGAGACATGGAAAGATCATAAATTATGCCACTTCTTCAAAACACCTCCTCCATTAAAAAGGATTTTCTCGGATTTAAATCTGATGTGGCAAAAGAGATGGCAAATCCAGGTATGCCGCTATACACATTGAGCTTACCTAATCGTCATTCTGAACCACTTTATGCGTACATGGGTCTTAAGCGTTGGCTTTTGGAGCGCTGACGCTGTCGCTTTTGTTGTATCATTATGGTCGCCATCTTCATCTTTTCTCGGAGCAAGCAATAACTTATGTTCCATCTTGGTTAATCTTGCAAGGCGTCCCTCCCCAGCTATGGTCCGCCGAAGGCTTCACCATTATTGCCAGCGGTGTTGGGGCTCCTCTGCTACTAGCTAAAACTGCTTCATCTCCTTCAATCTGTTATGGTCCACCGAGGATCCGCGCCGTCGTCCCCCTTGGCAGAGGACCTAACCCATCCTCTGTAATTGTTGTAGATGCAGAGGGAGCTCAAGTTGTCATCGGTGTTCAAATCAAAGTTCTTCTCCCATTATGTCCGCTTTGTAACACCTACAACCACCGCAGCCACAAATGCCGACACCGTCCCCGCGTCTCTCCTCAACAAAAACTCCACCGCTGATCTCTGTTTCTCCTGATTCTCCGATCCTTGGAAAAATCTCGGTTCGTATACAACTATCTGAGTTAAATTCCTCCTCCACAGTTAAAAACCCAGTGTTTTCGAAGATCGCATTCACCTCTTATCCTAGCCCAGGCCCATGCCCAAGCTCGACATCAAGCCCAACCTCCAAATTTTCTCGCAAACCCGATTCACTACTCGAGCCCAGCCCGCCTTCCTCCAAATCGTCACAACATCCCAGCTCCTCGTCACATCAACCTACCCCTACTATCACCAAGTCCAAGCCCATTTCACACGAGTCAAACCCAATGCCTAAGACCACCTCGCCACAAACTGCAGTCTAACCCATCTTCCTCAAACCATCTGGTCTCTCCTCACCGGCTCCCCCTTACTCTGCCGCCAATCTCCACCTTCACCTTTTTCCTTCTCAGTCAAATTGAGGATAGTTTTTCTCAAGCCGCGGATGAGGCTTCAGTCATCCAAGAATTGGAGGAAAGAGAATTTCCCCGAGAAGTCTCACCTTCAGTTGATGATTCCTCAACACAATATCACAATCAGTATTCGAAACAGCCTAAGAAAGCATGAAAGAGGAAGAGCAAGGGAAAAGCAAAACAGTCCATCAAACAGTAACTTTTTCCTTTCTTCTCGATCTCCAAGAGACTTCACTAACTCCTTTTTCACTTAATTTTAATATTATTATATAAGTATTTATGAATTAGCATACTATTATAGCTACTGATAATAACAGTGTTTTTCTTGGAATGTCAGGGATATTTGCAGTCTTTCTCGACAACGCCTCGTTAAGGACTGGATTTGTACACATCGTCCTCAGTAGGAGCTATTTTAGAAACAAGATTTCGCGATGTTTCAGATGTCACGAGAATTGTCAACTTAATCACCCCTTCTTGGCATGCGGCCACCAACTATGAGTTCTCTCCCTTATAAAGAATCTGGGTTATATTGAACCCCTTTTGCAGTGTCTTGTTCTAGCTAAGACGGATCGGTTGATTGCGTTTCAAGTCTTTGACCCCTCTACCACTTTTTCCGCAATCATCATCTTTGTCTATGCAAGCAATCTACTCACAGTTTGTCGGGATCTCTGGCGTGACATTTCCACTCTTGCTAATCACTAAAGCTGTCATTGAATTTTTCAGGTCTGGCAGATTACTGAAAGAGCTCACGCTACCACCATCACTCTCATCCTAAAAAGAGAAGGAGTGGACTCGTTACCTGACTTCCGCCCCATCTCCTACTGCAACCACTTTTACAAAATCATCTCGATTATCCTTATTGGTCGCCTACGATTAATTCTTCTACCGATTATCCCATATAACCAAGTGGGCTTCGTTCAGGGACGTCAGCTTTGCAAGAACATCTTTTTGGCAACATAGCTCATTAACAACTTCAACAAAACCGGTCCAATTACACGACGCTGTCTCAAGATTGATCTCACGAAAGCCTTCAATAATCTTCACTGGGACTTTGTCCTCCAGTCGCTCAGATCATTCAAGCTCCCGGACTAGGAGTCAATCTCCTCAAGTCAATTATTTTCTTGGATGGAAATGATAACACCACTATAAAATTCTTGACATCCACTCATGGGTTATCTCAAGGCACCCTCCCAGTAAAATATCTAGGAGTCCCGCTCACCCCGCACAAGATGAAGGCATCCTATTTTCAACTTCTTCTTGTGCGCATTCAATCTAGGTTGACATCTTGGACTACTCGACATCTTTATTCGCTGGGCGACTCCAGCTCATTCAGAGTGTGATCAACTCCATCCTTAATTTTTGGGATCTATCTTCCTCCTTCCCAAGTATTGCCTCATCAGAATTGAACAACTTTGTAATACCTTTCTTTGATTGGGGAATATCCTCTTTGGGAAGGGGGAAAAATCAGTTGGATTGTAGTTTTCTCTTCTCGCAACACAGGGGGATTGGGGCTATGCCTCCTAGCTAAGTGGAAATCAGTGTTAAGCCTCAAGCTTATTTGGATGCTCTTCTCTAGCTCTGGCTCTCTATGGGTCTCATGGGTCTGCAACCACTTATTGTCTGATATTAGCTTCTAGGATATCCGCCACTCTCAATCTACCAGAAGTTGTATGTAGAAGAAGCTCCTTAAGCGTTTCTATAAAGCACAAACTTTCATCCATTGCAGATTCGGCTCATGTTCTCGGTGACCATTTTGGCAAAAAAATTGGACAGGCCTTGGATTTTTGTCTCTCCTCATAGGTCGTTCGCTGACTTTGATCATTGGCATTCGCTACGAGGTGACAGTCCATAAAGCTATTTCTGAAGGGTGCTGGCATATCTTCTCGCGGTCAAGGAATTCAGTCATCACCTAATTGCACAGAATCCTCCACAGCCCCACTTTTCTTATTCGCCAAAACATCCCATATACTTTGCTCTGGATGTAACCTGTAGATAATCTCTCCCGCAGACCTCCTCCAGGTTCTCCGCTTTCCGGACGTTCTCCATTCTCCTCCCGCTGCCCGCGGAGGTCCCATGGAACAAGCATGTTTTGTTCTCTAGACGGATACCCAAGGATGCTTTTGTTATATGGCTTGCAAATCACGTTAGACTTGCTATGAGAGCTCGTATCCACCGCTATTCCCCTACCACCACTGCGACCTTTCTCCTCTGCAATACCTACGATGAGACCAAGGATCTCTCTTCTTTAACTGCTTATACTCTCATTCACTTTTCGTACTTGTTATTCACATGATTCCTACTAATTGTAATCTTCTCCTTCTTTTGCAGTGGCTTCCAAAGTCCTTCTCTAATAAGCACCTCAAACTCATCACCCACTTGCTACTCCAGGCGAATGTGTATTCTCTGTGGCTTGAGCGGAATTCAAGACTTCACACTAGATCCTCCAGGCCAATCGTGCAGATTGCATGTGACATCCAAATCATGGTTAAAGCCAAGCTGATTGTGTTACTCCCTTTCACTACTTCGACTCTCCCTCCTTGCTAGAATCTTGGTTCGGGCTTCAGTCGCACACACCCCCGTTCCAAATTTATAAGTTAATACTCTTAGTCTTCTTTTTCTTTCTTAGTTGTACTCTTTTATTCTACTTGGCTTTTTTCTCTCGGATTTTTTCCAAGTAGGGATTTTAACAAGACAGCCACTTTCTCTCTCTCTTTTGGTTTCCCTTTTTTCCAGGTTGTTCTCTCATCCTACTTGGGTTTTTTCTCCTTTTACGGCACACTTGAATATAGTTTTTAGCAAGACATTTGCTTTTCTCTTTAGACGACATCTCTTGATGCCCAATTTTTTATTCTTCTTACATTTTTCTCTCTATTTTGCTATAAAATGACATTTAATTTTAATAAAAATTTACCATTCAAAAAAACAAATAGTTCATATCATCATTGGTCCTTTTTTTTCTTTTTAATGTAATTGTGTCCTATTTTATTTTTGTTCATTTTGGACAGGTTGAAGAGACCGAGCCCTTACGATGACAGTGACAGTGACTATAAAGACCGTTCCAAGTCACTACTACAATCTAAAGGGAGCCGTGACCATCTCTATACATCCAGTGGTGAGATCGACGAGGAGTGTGATGAGGAGATCCAACGTTACAAGTCACTACTACAACCTAGGTAGAGTCAAGAGATCGACGAGGAGTCGGGTGAGGAAATGTGTGGCTAATAACCTGTGGAGTCGGATGAGGAAATCTGTGGCCCATCACGTGTGTTGCTGGAGCTTCTTAGGGATGAAGACGTGGGGCTTAGCAACGAGGGGGAAATGAAGGAGTCTGAGGAGGCAGAGACCAACGATGAGTATGATCTGGAAAATGATGTGTATGTCGTTCAGTATGCGTAGGATGCCGCTGAAAGGTTTAGCATGAAAGCGAATAGGGAGGGGAGGGAGTGCAACAACGAGGATTTATTGTGTGTGAAAAATGAGGCACTGAGGACGCTGAAGATGAATAAGATTTATCATGAGGATTACGTTGGTGGCGATCCATCTTATGTTGGGGATGGAAAGCTTAGTCGAGGAAGAAGGTTCATTTTCTGGTGAGGATCACCACTTCAAAGCTCTTGAAAGATTTTTCAATCTTTCTATTTCTGAAAGAAATCTCTTCGAACTTCGTTCATCAACTCTTTTGCTTTTGGGAATGATTTTGTTTTTTTTCATAACAACTCTTTAATCCTTTGGGGAAATTTTTTGTTATTTCCTTTGTGTTCTTCTACAATAATATGGAAAAAATTAGTTTTAAAACGTAAAAGACACAACAACAAGAAAAAACCAAAAATCAACCAAAAATCAACCAAAAATCAACCAAAAAACTAAGAAGATATATAATAAAACTGTTTTCAGTAGAGAAAACTTGTTAGAAATCTATCATCAAACACAAAGTTCCTGAAAGCAAGCAAGATTTGTTGAGAAAGAATAAGTTGCAGAAGTTACATAGGAGAGAGAAGCTTCACTTGTAAGGAAAAAGAAGAAGTCGTCCGTTTGAATAAGTCATCCGGTTGTTACAAACACTTTCTGTTTGTTCTGTGGCATTGATTCAGTCTTTTTAAACTTCGATAATGTATGAGAGTATGTTGTTTTATATTATTATAAGAGCTGTCACGTGAGATTAATGGAGATATCAGTTTTCAGTACACTCGAGTTTTATATTACAATCGTGTTATGCTTGTGCATTTAGTATCAGATCAAAACACTAAGGGTGAGAGAGTGAATGAGTGAAACACTAAGATAAAATAACATAAGAGAGTGAAATACTGTAGAGAGAGAGAGTGAAACACCAAAGAAAGAGAGAGAAAATGGAGAAAGACAGCATCCCAAAGTTCGACGGAGACTACGAACATTGGGTTATGCTAATGGAAAATCTACTGCGATCCAAGGAATGGTGGAACCTTGTTAAAGAAGTAGTCACATAACCACCACGAGGGACAGTGCTAAATAGTTAAAGACGATCGGAGTTGGCGAAGTTAAAACTAAAAGATCTTAAAGTAAATAAATATATGTTCACTGCCATCGACAAAATCATCTTTAAGCAAATCCTACAAAATAATAGTTCAAAGGAGCTGTGATATTCAATGAAAGCCAAGTTGCAAGGCAATGAACGTGTGCAAAGTGCTCAACTCCAACGAATGCGCAGAGAGTTTGAAATCCTTGAAATGAAGAATGGTGAGAGTGTAGCCGATTCTCAAGGGTGATAGTTCTAGCCAATGACATGAAGAATCTCGGGGAAAACATGACGGATTCAAAAGTCGTGGAGAAGGTATTGAGAACTCTGTCAAATCGATTCACATACATCTTATGTGCAATCTAAAAGTCGAAGGAGATCAAAAATATTTCCATTGATGAACTGCAGAGCTCACTTCTGGTGCACAAACAGAAGTTTTAAAAAAAAAAAGAATGAGGAACAAGTGATGAATGTATATGGACAAGGAAGAGGACAACAATGGTTTCAGGGGAATACGTGGATATCAAAGAGTGAATATAGGCAGAAGGGAAAGAGGAAAAGGACAAGGCAGGAGAACACTCGACAAATCACTTATTGAATGCTACAATGCCATAGATTGGGGCATTTTCAGTATGAGTGTTCAAACCGAGAGAACAAAGCACATTACGCTGAACTAGATGAATCACAGGAGATGGTGCTAATGGCATACATTGAGGCGGAGAAAAAAAGAAAAGATATGGTTTCTCGATTCTTGATACAACAACCATATGTGCGGTGAAAGAGAATGGTTCAGCGAGCTCGACGATACCTACAAGCATCATGTTAAGATTGAAGACAACTAAAAAATGGCTGTTATGGGGGAGGAAACGTAAGAATGGAGGTTGGTGGTGTCTCGCATATTTTCACTAATGTGTATTTCATTCCCAAGGTGAAGCACAATTTCATTAGCATGGGGCAATTATTGGAGAAAGAATTTTGTTTTTTGCTGCAAAACAACTAATGCAGGTTGTATCACCCCTCAAGAGGCATGATTATGGAGATTGTGATGACTCCCAACAAAATGTTTCGAATCACAACCAAAACAATGCCGTAAGAATTAACCTGTTTCAAGACGTCAATGGAGGAGACTTCTTTCTTATGGCATTGCTGTTACGGTCACCTAAGCTATAAATGGCTAATAACTCTTAAGAATGGAAGCATGGTGAAAGGGTTACCAGAGATTAAGGCTCCCAGTAAGTTTTGGGAAGACTGTCTAATCGGGAAGCAACAACGAGAGGTTATCCCCAAAAATAGTAACTGGTGAGCAACTCAGAAGCTACAACTGATTCACTCTGATCTGTGTGGACCAATTTCACCAGAATCCAACAGCCACAAGAGGTACATAATCACATTCATTGACGATTATTTGAGGAAGTGTTGGATTGATCTGTTATAAGAGAAATCAGAAGCCATTGAAGCATTCAAGAAGTTTAAAGCTCTGGTTGAGAGAGAGACATGATTGCTGATTAAGTGCCTAAGAACAGAAAGAGGAGGGAACTCAAGAGAGTTCAGAGAATTGTGTGCTAGCCTCGGCATTCAACGACAGCTCCCAGCAGCATACACACCGCAACAAAATGGTGTTGCCGAAAGAAAGAACAGAACAATGCTCAATATAGTTTGGTGCATGATAACAGGAAATCGAATACCGAAGAGATTTTGGGCAGAAGCAACCATGTGGAGTGGGCAGACACCATCTGTTAGCCATTTCAAGTTGTTTGGATGTATTGTGCATGCTCACATTCCAAAGGAGAAAAGAAAGAAGCTTGATTGGTGTTATGTTTGGAGTGATTGAAGAGTCCAAAGCATATAATGCATATATGTTATATGATCCGATTGGAAATAAAATCATCATCAGCAGAGATGTGGAGTTTGAGGAAGATGCATAATGAGAATGGAGCAGTGAAGAAAATAATGAAATAGGAATTAGGAGGTTATAGAGGCGATAGAAGAAGAAGAAATTTCAGATACTGCGGAGGTAAAGAAGCAGAGAGATGCTGCAACTATTGAACCAACTCAAACAAATTCACAAAGAAGACAAACAAGAGCACCAGTGTGGATGCAGACATATGTGAGTAGTAAAGGACTATTAGAGGACGAATATGAGGTTCCAAACTTTGTCATGTTGGCAGAAGTGTTTGGTCTGTATTCAGTAACATATCCATCAAACTTTGAGGAGGCAATGTTAGAAGATAGATGGAGAGAAGCCATAGACCGTGAGATCAAGTCTATTAAGAAGAATAACACATGGAAACTATGCACGCTGCCACAAGGAGTCAACACTATTGGAGTGAAATAGATATTTAAGTCTAAGTTAAGCGAAACTGGTGAAGTGAACAAATGCAAAGCAATACTAGTAGCCTATATGCTCAGAAGTTTGGCATTGACTACACAGAGGTCTTTGCACCTGTCATAGGTTGGGAAACTATTAGGGCGATTCTTGCAGTATCAGCTCAAAAGGAGTGGAAAGTCTATCAGCTAGACATCAAAAGCGTGTTCCTATATGGAGAGCTTTAGGACACAATATATGTGAATCAGCCACAAGTTTATGAGAAGATTGGTCAAGAATCAAAAGTATACAAGCTCAAGAATGCGTTATTTGGACTCAAGCAGACACCAAAAACCTGGTATAGCAGAATTGAAGGTTATTTTTTGGAGAAAGGATTGGAGAAATGTCCAAGTGAGCCTACTTTGTTCGTTAAGAATGAAGGAAAAGGTAACTTACTGATTGTGTTGTTATACGTTGATGACATGATCGTAACAGGAAATGAATCAAACATGGTGGAGGAGTTTAAAGCTGAAACAAAAATTGAGTTCGACATGTCTAATCTTGGTGAAATGAGGTACTTCCTTGGCATGGAGATAATTCAAGACAATACTGGAATTTACATGAGTCAATGAAAATATGCTCGTGAGTTACTGGAGAGGTTTGAAATGGATGACTGCAATGTAGTAAGAAATCCGATTGTACCAGGAACCAAGTTAGTGAAAGACTATTTGAGTGAAAAGGTTGTTTGATGTACTTGGCTGCCACGAGACCATACTTGATGTTTGTTATGAGTTTGGTGAGTAGATTTACGGATGCTCCCAATAAAATTCATATGGGAGTGATGAAAAAAGTTCTTCGGTATGTGAGAGGCACAATGAATTTTGGAATTCATTACAGGAGGAACGAAAACAACACACTTTAAACATATTCAAATAGTGATTATGCAGGAGATTTGGACACTAAGAAGCGCACTTCAGGGTATGCTGCAATTTCATGGTCCTCAAAGCGCCAACCGATTGTGACACTATCTACTACAGAGGTTGGGTTTATGGCAGCTGCGAATTGTGCTTGTCAGATCATTTGGTTACGACGTGTGTTAAGCTGCATTGATCTGGTTCAAGAGGAAGGCGAGAGTACTGTCATGGATTGTGACAATGTGTCCACAATCAAATTTCTAAGAATCCGGTCATGTACAAGAGGAGTAAACACATTGACGTAAGGTATCACTTTCTTTGCAATCTCTCAAACGATGGTGTGGTAAGGATGTTAGAGTACGCAGAAAAAATTGCAGATATCATGAAAAAGCCATTGAAGATGGAAAATTATGAGAAGCTGAGAGATGTGTTTGGATTGTGTGAAGTGTCGTGTATAAGCTAAACCAGGGGTTTGCTTAGGAGAGGATGTGTTGAGAAATAATAAGTTGCAGAAGTTAGGAAGAGATAGAAGCTTCACTTACAAGAAAGAAGAAAAAGTCGTCTGTTTGAATAAGTCGTCCAGTTGTTAGGGACATTTTCTATTTGTTTTGTGGCATTAATTCAGTCTTGTTGAACTACGATAAAGTAGGAGAGTTTGTTATTTTATTATAAAAGCTGTAACGTGAGATCAATTGAGGTATCATTCGAGTTTTATATTATGATTGTGTTATGCTTTTAAGCATATGTCTCTTGCTTCAAAGATAGAAGCCCACTGAGAGATCAAGTAAAAGCAACCTCATCGAAATGCGGATAGAGATAAAAAAGTGATAAGTCAAACTATTGAACTCACAGGTAAATCCGATTACACTGAATCCAATTACAAAAACATATAGCAAGCAGATGCGCTACTCACGTGCCAACCTCCTTGCTCTGCATCACTTGGTTGCCTCTATGAAGAATGATACTCATAGAACCACACCCTGCTACATGGGTCTCAAACGATTAATCAGATGATTAAACAAATCAGCTACAGACAGAGAAAAAGCCTACTGCATGCATCTACCACCCAAAATGTTCCTAGACAAGGTTAAGGATCAAAGACAGTTTCAAGAAAATCAAGTAGCCATCTATACATATCGTTCAACCATTTTATCTGCATCCAACATCATATGTGCAGCGCATAGGAGAGTTGCATATTCCCATTCATATTCTAAAATGGCATATTTAGAATTGTCTCCAAGGAACCATACCTGCCACAATATTTGTCCTAGCTTAATGTATTGACAACTTTACCAAATGCATGTAAACCCCTTCTGAGTAATGCTTACTACGGCATGCACCAATTGCTGCAGTGCCGCCACTTTGGATCTGATGCAGAGATCCTATCAATTGATGTCAGTCCAGAAATGGATCCAGACCCAGCTCCAACAAGATATGTGTAGAATTTGGTCAATGAATAAATTATATCAAAATAAACTCTTTGAGGTAGCAAAACATTCATCAAAATATCCCACATTACCTAACACCCTGAAAATCTGAAACAAAGAAGATTATAAAATTACATTAGCGAGAAGAGAATACCTTCCACAGCAGCTCAATTTTCAATGGATCTTTGATAGCAAATATTCTGGCAATTTCGAGAAGAATTACAACCACATCTAGAGTTGCCTGTGAAAGAAAAATAAATAAAGTTAACTATCCAAAAGAAAACAGTTCACATTTTTAAGTTTGCCTTTAAATTCACAGACGAAATCTGTCACAAGTTCTCTAATTCTGTTTCTAACCATTAAAACAAAGCATGATATTTAATGAGTAACTTGAAGCTGAAAATTAAGAAGTATTGACAATGTAACTTCCGGGTGAGAAATATCATTGGTCTCAGCATAAGAAATATCGTTGAGATAAAAACCAAGATATGGCAAAAAGAAATAAACAATCCACATCGTTTATCTTCTGTCCAAAAGATTGTTAGGAGATCTTACAGGTGGTGTAATTGAAGGCAGTGTTTGGAATGAGAAAGGACAAAGCTTCTTGGTGCAACTGGGCAGGACGTCTCATCGCAGATGTCATGAGTTTTGGTATGGACACGAATTCCAAAGTACGTAACACTGATCACTACTTTTCCTCTAGAGATGTCTTCACTTATTCACACCAAAGACATGTTGACACTAAAAGTAAGTTCTAAAGTTTATAGTAGTAGGAATAAACTTTAAGAAAAAAAACAAAAAACACAAGAAGCAAAGGAAGATCATACAAGTAGAACCCGAGATCTTAAATGTTGCGGCTTTGCTACTCACAACAGGGTTAGAAAAAATCTCCACACCTGTGACCTTTACGGGATCGAGTCTCTTATCTACAACCAATATCATGCAGATAAACAATAAAGAAGAATAGAGTATATGTCATTGATAAAGAAACATGATACACAAAAAGAAAAATAGATTTTATGCAATTTGTTGACCTCACGTTCTTGGAACGAACTTTTTGTAAACTTTTAAGGGAAAACAGCCAAACAAACCATGAACTTACAAAAAAAAGCCACAAAATCTTTAAGTTTCAATTGAGCATTTAAACCTTTAAATTTTTGAAAATGACCAATTTAAACATACATTTAAGTTGACCACACCATTTTAACCCTCAAAAAAGTCAACCGTTAAAAATGGTAAACGACCATTAAAACCGAAACGACGTCATTTTATTAATCTAGTTCTTTTGACGTAATCAACATAAATGTATGTTTAAATTGAACACTTATAACAAAGTTATGATTTAAATAGCGCAAACTGAAACTTGATGATTTTTTGGCTTCGTTTGGAAAATTTGTGGTTATTTTTGCCACAAAAAAACTTATGATTCAAAAAACCACGTCCTAAAGTCGTTTGGGGTCCCGTTCGGATTCGGGGTCTCATTCGGAGTCCCATTCGGATTCGGTTTGGGATTTTCATACTTTCGATTCGGGTATCAGACAAAAAAACAACGGTCTGAGGTCGATTCCGAACCAAACTTAAATGTATGTTTATATTAGCCAAATTTAAGTACTTTGGTTCGAAATCAAATCCGAACCGAACCCAAATAGTATTCCGATCCAAAATCAGACTTAAAGTGTGTTACCAAAATCAGGCCCGAAAATCCGAAAAACCCGAACCGAATCCGAACGCGACCCCGAACGCCCACCCATACTATATAAACAAAAACCGAAATTAAGTGTTTTAACAGTAAACGACCGTTAAAACCAAAATTAAGTATGAGGTCTTTTGGTATGGGTGGGCGTTCGGGGTTTCGTTTGGATTTGGTTCGGATTCTTTGGATTTTTGGGCTTGATTTTGGTAACACACTTTAAGTCTGATTTTGGATCGGAATACTATTTGAGTTCAGTTCAGATTTGACTCCGAACCAAAATACTTAAATTTGGCTAATTTAAACATATATTTAAGTTTGGTTCGAAATCGAACTCTGACCGTTGTTTTTTGGTCTGAGACCCCAACCAAAAGTACGAAAAATCCGAACGTGACCACAAACGACCTAAGGTCGTAGTTTTTTTAATCATAATTTTTTTTTGGCCAAAATAACCACAAACTTTCCAAACAAAGCCAAAAAAATCACAAAGTTTCAGTTTGCACCATTTAAATCATAATTTTGTTATAAATGTTCAATTTAAACATACATTTATGCTGATTACGCCAAAAAAACTAGATTAATAAAATGACATTGTTTCGGTTTTAACGGTTGTTTACCATTTTTAACGGTTGATTTTTTTGAAGGTTAAAATGATGTGATCAACTTAAATGTATGTTTAAATTGATAATTTTTAAAAAATTAAAGGTTTAAATGGCTCAATTGAAAACTGAAGATTTTTTTGGCTTTATTTTGGTAAGTTCATGGTTTGTTAAACCGTTTTCTCAAACTTTTAATATTAATGAAGCTTTAACCTCCATAAAATTGATTATCTGAAGCCAAACAGATAGTTGAAAACCAAAAAAGTTTATTTCTTGCAAAATTTTAACTAAAACTTGAATGAAGATGAAGATGAGGAGAACAACGTGTCTGAGGATCAAAGCTCTACAGATGGAGAGGATGATGATGAGATTCAATGTAAGTTTTTCTATCCTTTATGCCAACATATGCTGAGACTTTGCATACTCCTCTAATTACATCATCATCATCTCGGGCCTTTTATTGTTTTTAAGTATTCTTGCACTTAGTTACATTCAGCCCATTGATCTCAATAACACGTCTCTTGTCTTTATTTAAAGGTGCTGATCAGGAAAGTCTTGGAGGTCTTAATAAGTACACAAAGCAGGAGAGAAATGATGATATTCATAGCGAGGAAGAATATTCTGAGTATTCTGAAACGGACGAGGAGATTGAGTTGAGTACCAGTGGCCAATCTTCTCTAGTTGCTTATTCATATACTAGTGCATTTAGTAAGCACTCTAGTCACAAGTTATCAAGTGAAGAAGTGAAAAATTTAACACAAGGCAACTGGAAGTTTCAATGGGAAGAACCTGCCATTGGCATGACCAAATTTTCTTCATGTATGTGTTCTTATAACCTTCTCTAACACAACAATATTTTTGCAGAGCCTTCCGAACTAATTAGGAGTTACTAGTAGCACTAAAAAAAAACAAAAATTATTTTTGCAGGTTGCAAAGTGTGATGCAACTTACGGCATCAAGCCTAAGTTATATAAGCACTGGCTTCAACTGTACGAGAAGATTGGAGGATAAGATCTTGACTCATCTACAAACTGATTCTGACTATATTATTTGATTTGCTAGGCTACAGCTATATTGATATTTTGCATTCTAACAAGAAACCCTTTTACAATAATGGCCGTGGAGAAGGCTCAAGTCACATGGACGCATACCTTATGCATTATGTATGTTCTCTTGTATTCCTTTTAATATATCTCCAAGATTTATTCAAGTCACAGTTTGTCTTCTGCAGTTGAATCACATTCTTAGATCTAGAGATGTTGTCAAGAGGAACGAAAGTAAAATTGCCAAGCTTCCTCTCTTTTGTGTTTAAATCTGTTGTTAATCCAGGTACTGATTCTACTACCATTGAGGAGTATTGCCTTTGGTGTTGTTAATAGGCTCATACAAGAAGCTCAAAGGGTATGCAAATTTCTAAAATTTCAGTCATTGTTTTTATAATTGCCATCTGCATACCATTACTGTATGATGCTTGGCATTGTTAGAATGAGATATTTAGATTCACCATTGGAGAATAGAGAGAGTTTTAGAAAAAAGAGAATGAGAGAAATGATTTTTATTAATAATGAAATAATTATTTCTTCTTGTTTACAAATAAAGAGTACAAGTGTTTATATAGAGAATTTACAATCTTTGTGTCCAAAAAAACCATATTAGGCGCCTTGTTTGGCTATAGTTTTAGAAGCTCTTTTATACTCTCCCTTTGGTTTATAGTATTTACTATCTTCTTCTTTCTAACACTTCATACTCTCTCTTTGTCTTAATCTACTTCTTTTCTTCTTCATTTCAACACTCCCCCTCAAGTTTAAGCATAGGTGAATGGTTGAACTTGCAAAGATGAAGAGACTTTCCTCCTTCTTCTCTTCACTCCCTCTCAAGCTTGATTTTTGATGATCATGGAAACCAAGCTTGAAACCTTAAGTCTGGGGTAAAACCCTTTGGGATAAAACCAATACAAAGGGGAAAAGAGTGAAGTCTTCTTCTAAGTCTGGTCCATTTCTCCCCCTTTCTTTTGACTTCTTGTCTTTGAGAGGTGATTTTGATCCAACTTTCCTTAAATCCTTTAATTTGAACCTGTTTCACATACACATATACATGCATGTATCAATTTCCCTTTTATAAGAGTGGATGGCGATTTTTGGATGATATGATCTAGACCAGTATGGTTTTGTAAGAACTTCACATTAAGGTCTTTGGATTCATCATGATCACATTGTTCTATTCTTCCCTTATATGTTTTGAATTTTCTTTTGACCAGCTTCATTTTGCTTGATTTTCTACTTTCAATAAGCCTAACTCAGGAAAATAAGATTGTAGAATTAAGCTTGAGTAGAGTGAACACACTTGTCTCCTAATACACTCCCACCATGCTTCCACTTATTGATGTAGGGTAAGTCATTCTTATGACTTTTTTTCATCATTTCCTGATCTAAAACATCATAGCAACTCAAAAATATAGATTAGTATTCCAGAACTTGAATAAGATCAAGTCTGGTATCAAGCAAAATATCTAGCCAAATTCTCAACCTAAATGATAGATTTAAAGAACTTATCCTAGATAGAACCTTTGATGAGAGAATTAGGCTGAGCAACACAGCTTGAAAGCCCTTGAATGCGCCAGACAACTCTTTGAATGTCCTTGTTTGTTCCTTGAAAGCTTTTGTATGCACTAGGCATCTCCTTGACTATCCTTGTTTGTGCCTCAGAAATCCTTTGAATGCACCAGACGCCTTGAATGTCCTTGTTTGCGCCAGACACACTTCTTGAATGTCCTTGTTTGCGCCAGACACACCTCTTTTGATGTCCTTGTTTGCGCCATGAATGCCTTCATGAATGCCTTTGGATGCTCTTTTTATTTCCGCCCCCACAAGCTTGACACTAGGATTAAGAGCCAAGTTTGAAAGAATGAGCATTCATAGATTGTTTCTATATGTACTCTTTGACATCATCTCTTGGTCTTCTTTATCCTTTAGACATAAAGAAGAAGATTGTAAGTATCTGGTAGAATAGAAAATGTCTTGAGAATTAAGAGATTTGAAGTATTAAAAAATATGAGATTTGGAGATTAAAAGTATAAGATTTTAAGTAGAATAGATGAAATTGATGAAGAATAATGAAGAATTAATATGAGAGAATTATAATAAATGTCAAGGTGATTTAGGTTCTAAATGCAAAGCATAGTCTTCCTAGGTTCTCTTTCATCCTTTGATCATTTCTAAATGAGGAATTTAATCAATCATGAAATATGTAAAAAGGTTTAGAGATAGCCTTTGTAAAGACTTTGATACTAAGTCTTTGTGAGTATTTCTCCTTTGTGATTGATTATGATATGAACTTGCAGCATGTGTACTCTGTTGATTTTCACTTCAAGCACACACCAAAAGACACCTGACTCCATGGGAGAGCTGATTCATCACATTCCAACAGTCTTTCCTCTCCACTCCTTGTGGTGGCTGTTCTTGGTGGCAATTGGTTCTAACTACTTCTCCATGTGCTGTGTCTTTTTCATTTGCTTTCTCTTGCCTTTGTTAGACAATCAAACTAAACATCAACTCCCATCTTAAGTCTTTAAACCTGTTGAGAATAGGCAGATTCTAAACAAAATATAGTGAGTGAAATAGAGTGATTAAGAGTAACCAAACTTAATTTTAAACACTTCCTAAGGACTATTGGATTCAAAATGCCTTCTTAAACTTATTGTTCTAAGTAAAAGACAAGGTTTTCTTCTCTTAGGATCAATGCAAGTCATGATCAAATGATTTAGCTAGCTAAACTAGGTTCAAAATGTTCCATCTTAACAATTTCTAAATACATGAACACAATTCAATAGAATTCATGATTTACTAACCACCTATATACCAGATTTCCTATGATTCTAACTCACACAACCATCAATGTAATCAACAAAATATAGTTGGATAAGAGTTTAGAAATAGCATGGATGCATAAGACTATGATACTAAGTTTTTTCATTTGATTTTAGGAACTGGTTATGATGCATTCCCTATCCTCTTTCAATTCTAATATAGTTGCCTCTAGCTCTTCCTCTTTCGTCCTAGTCTTTGCACATTTTTTCTTGTTGCAGCCTAGAGTAGCCTAACCTCCATAATACCACTTTCCAATCACTGACCAACTTCTTCACCTCCTAACCAACTTGTTACCAATCATTTTTAGATAGTACAATTGTCTAGTCGATTCATTTCACAAACCAAGCATTGGTTCTTGCACTTTCAAGTCGCCACATCTAGCTTTTGAACTTGGCTTCTCCTTTTTTTTTTTAATAGCCAATTTCAGACAAGGTTTGATACCAAGAGTGTTTGTTGGACTGTTCTTAAGGCCTTAACAGCTTCTTGTAACTACTAACTGATTAACAACCTTTTAACTCCAACATCTTCTAACAACCATAAATGTTTGTAACTTCTTCTTGACCAGAGTGCAACCGCCTTTTTAACTGGATTATAACAGTTTTTAAACTGATTAACAATCTTTTAACTAGCCTAAAACGTCACCAACAGATTTATGTAACAGCCTAAAATTGCCACCAGCAATACAATTGTAACCGATTTCCAACAACCTTAACCACTTGTCCACTTGCTTCCAACAACTCCTAATCTGACAAACAACATCTTAACTACTAACCAGAACCGTTTTAGGTCATTAATAATCAGTTATAACTTCTTAGAAACAAGATTAATCTCCTTATAACCATTTTCAAGAATTTCAGATTATAGCTAGTTCACAAGAAAATGAATCTTGAAGCCTAAAACTTTTCAGATTATAATGAAAATTCTTATAGCCCTCCACAAGACTCTTATCTAACTTCGTATCCAAGATTCGAAAAAAGAATGAGAAGGGATAAGATTTTTATCACCAATACCCCAAAGGAGTCGAAACTGGACACATCGAGGGAAAATGATCACGAAGGCTTCAAACCTTGATTAGGGTGAGTGTGGACCTCCTGAAACATCATATAGACTCATTTCAATTGAGGTTAGACTTTGGAATCGATCGATTT
This sequence comes from Streptanthus diversifolius, assembly GCA_039880935.1. Lineage (NCBI taxonomy): Eukaryota > Viridiplantae > Streptophyta > Magnoliopsida > Brassicales > Brassicaceae > Streptanthus > Streptanthus diversifolius. Next base: position 5,440,438 of record JAXGFM010000002.1, read on the forward strand.
GAAGAATATTTGAACATGTTATGCTTCGTGGATAACTTTTGATTCTGATCACCAAATGAGATGAAACCAGTGCAGGGATGATCAAAAACTTTTGCCTGATAACCCTTTTGATATAATGTGAAATAAAACCTCATGATCTTGCCGGAATTGATGAAGAATCACCGTGATCTTCTCGGCATGTCCCATTTGGAGGCTTGCATGAAAAGATTGAAAACAACTTGATTTTTTACGAATCATATGGACGTTTCTTGCTCTGATACCATGTTAGAATGAGATATTTAGATTAACCATTGGAGAATAGAGAGAGTTAAAGGGGGAAAATCTCTCAAACTTCGAGTATACAAGAAGACGATCTATCTTGGGGACTTTGAAAGGTTTCTGCGTTGATATTATCTCAGTTGCTGATCATGTCTTGAGTTGCCTATGTTCTCTTCAAATATTTTTCATTGGTTTCAGGTTACAGTGAAACATCGTGTCCGGTTTAACGATGAGTTTGGATGTGAAGACAAGTCTGATGATGACGATGATAGGAAGCCATCAAAACCTCATGATTGGCAAGCCCTGTTCGGTAAGGGGAACTATGATGATACCTTTTTGCTAGGCATTAAGCATACAAGGTAATATATCTTTAACATGGCAGTGCATGCTTTCTGTTTGTGATTGATTTGGTAGTTGGCTGAGACTTGAATCATCTTGTCAATTCCAGGAAGAGCATTAGGCTGTATGGTGATTTCTATACTTCGGACATGATTATTGCTTCGCCTGTCGACTTACTTGTGTTAGGTACTCTTAATATATCTATCTTTTTTTGTAAGATAGATGACTTTGTTGTGGTGAATCTTCTTTACTAAGTCTCTTATCAAATTTACTCTTTCTAGGCCATGGGCAAAGCAGAAGAAAAAAAAGAACTGGGTCTTGATTATGTTAAGCGAATATTATGTTTATGCAAAGGCTCTGAGATTGATTACACCAAGGTTACTCTCCCGAATGTAAATCAACCTCTCGATATCAAGAACTAGCTCTTAATATTGCCAAGTAGTAAAGAGAAAATATCCCTAACACCAAGATGAAAAACTATCGATAAATCCAAAAGAATGATATACAAACTATCTATATTTTCTTTATTTGAAACTAGCCCTCTCAACCTTTCCAACTTCACTTTTCTTCCTTCTCGTATAAATTCTCAACGGTTTATCAATACCCCTTCGGCGACACGAAGCTTATCCTCAAGCGATGGAAACTGATGAATCAGCCCTGCTACTTTTTCCCTAGTCGTCTCATGAGATAGTAAGCCGAACCATACAATCAAGGCCTCCAATTGGTCATTGTCATCATACCGAGTAGCCAAAACTGATTCAGGGACAATAACAATTTTGTCATCCAGAGTAAAAGAAGTTGGTACTTCTGAGACTTGATGACTGTTTCCCAAAACCGGTTTCAATTGAGATACATGGAAAACGTTGTGAATTTTCGATGTTGGAGGAAGTTTCAGTCTATATGCTACAGAACCAATCCTCGCCAAAACTTCAAACAGTCCAAAATAACGAGCAGTCAACTCCTGATACAGCCTCTTGATCACTGATTCCTGTCTGTATGGACGTAGCTTAAGAAAAACGAAATCACAAACGTTGAACTCCAACTCACGACAATGCTTATTCGCATTGTTCTTCATTTTGTCTTGCGCTCGTATAAGATGTAGCTTAATGGAAGTTAGCATAACATCTCTGTTTTTAACGAGGATTCCAATTTGAAGTTAGTAGTTGAGCCCGTTTCAAACTTCAATAAACTAGGTGGGTTGCAGCCGTACACCACTTTAAAGGGAGTAGTACCCAATATTGTATGAAAATTTGTGTTGTACTACAGCTCAGCCAATGCAAGATATTTAGCCCATGTATTCGGATGGGAAGTGTATTACAAAAAAGAAACGTTTCAAGGCATCGATTAACCACTTTGGTCTGCCATCCGAATGGGGATGAAAGGATGTGATATATCTCAGGTGAGTATCTGCTAACTTGAATAACCCTCTCCAAAATGAAGTGAGAAATATTATGTCTCTGTCAGACACAATCGACTTAGTAAACCCATGTATTTGAACAATCTCATTGAGAAATAATTGAGCAACGTCTAACACATTGAAAGGATGTTTTAAGTCCCTCCCGAAACTGGTAAACCCTCTATAAAATCCCTAGACAGTGCTTCCAAGATAGCATTCGAAATTGCCAGAGGCTGTAACAAACCTGCTGGAAACAACGTCGAATTCTTGTGCCTTTGACAAACACTACACTTGGAAACATACTGTTGAACATCCTTAGTCATCTTACACCAATAAAAATGGGTACGTATACGTCTCATCGTTTTCAGAACACCAGAATGGCCACCAATGACCCCATCATGAAACTCTCTCAAGATTAGACGGGTGTGACGGACGAACGTGGAATCACCAAGCAACCCTGATATAAATGTTTTTCATTTATCACCAAATAACCAGGCTTGGGACACTGTCCAATACTGACTAGTTTCTTCAATTTCTGGATCTCCTCATCCTTATCGACTTCTTCAAGGATGTCAATCAGATTTAGTGTTGAAAGAATTGTAATAGGAGATAATTTTAGTTGCTGCTTTGGTTCCAGCAAATGATGAATCCGAGATAACCCATCCACAGCTTTGTTTTCCACATCCGGCTTATACAAGATTTCAAAATCATACCCCAACAACTTAGATAACCATCGTTGATACTCCAAAGAAAATTCCCGCTGTTCCAGTAGATATTTCAAACTTTTTTGGTCAGTGTGAACAACAAATTTCCTGCCCAATAATTAGTGACGCCATTTGTGAACTGCTAACACAACATTCATCAACTCTCTCTCATATATGGGTTTCATTTGTTCCCTAGCGAACAACCCGACACTGAAATAAGCGACTGGTCTCTATTTCTGCATCAGCACTTCACCCAACTCATAGCCTGTAGCCAATGTTTCCACGATAAAAGTTTCTGAGAAATCCAAAAGTATCAAGACAGGCGCACAATACATAGCCTGTTTCAGAGTTTCAAAGGCGTGAGTCGCAATATCAGACCATATAAATGCATCTTTCTTTAATAAATTGGTTAACAGCCTTGGAATCACTTAATATCATTTGATAAACTTCTTGTAATACCCCGTCAGGCCCAAAAACCTACGCAAATCTTTCATTGTTGCATGGAATGGCCAGTTTGTCATTGCTTTTGTGTTAGATGGATCTGTTGCAACCCTAACCTTAGAAATCAATGACCCAGATAGTCTACATGATTTTTCCTAAACAATCATTTATTTCGGTTAGCAAACAATTGATGATCTTCAAATATCTGAAGCACGGTCTGGAGGTGAACCACATGGTCTTCCACCGTATTGTTGTAAACCAAAATATCATCAAAAAATACCAAGACGAATTTTCTGAGGAATGGACGAAACAACTCATTCATCAATGCTTAAAAAGTAGTGGGAGCATTGATAAGGCCAAACGACATTACTACAAACTCATAATGTCCATCAGTTGTACGAAATGCTATCTTCAAAAACACTTGAGCCCCGTATAGTTCATCTAACAGCTGATCAATAAGAGGAATTGGAAATTTGTCTGCAATCGTGACTTTGTTCAATGCCCTATAGTCAATGCAAAATCTCCAACTTCCATCTTTTTTTTTTAACCAATAAAATCGGGCTTGAAAACAGAGAACGACTAGGTTTAATCAGTCCTGCATCCATCATTTGAGAAACCATTTTTTCTATTTCGTCCTTGTAAGCGTGTGGATAACGATAAGAGTGAACACTTATTGACCCAACTCATGCTATTAGGTTGATAGCATGCTCTCTATTACGTAAAGGCGGTAACTGGGTGGGCTCTGCAAAGACATGGACATACTTGTCCAATAAGTGCTCAATAGGAATTAGAATCTCATGCATTGACTCGGACTGTATGATGTGAAACATGTCAACATAAAACTCTAAACTAGTCGTAGGCTCCACATATGTCATTTTTTATGAAGGGTTGGATCTCCTTGCAATGTTACTCGTCTGTCTTTGAAAACGAAAGACATTTTGTGAGTCTCCCAATCAACGTCACATCTACCCAGAGTGCGTAACCATTGAATTCCCAATATAATGTCCACTCTGCCTAACTCCAACACAATGAAATCCGCTACATCTTCCAGAGAAGACAAACTGAATGATAATGCATGTCAAAATCCAGAACCGTTGACTGTTACCATTGCCCAACACAATGTCCAATTTTGTATTAAACAACAGAGTCAAATTGAGTTTGTGCAGAAGAGATGGATCCATAAATTATGTGTAGCCCCACTGTCGATCATAACTTTCACACAGATTTTTTTCCATTCTTCCCCACAACTTTGTTGTAGTTGGTAAACACAATCCGAAGAATTATGAAAAAGATAGCTTTCTGAGTTATGTGACAACTCCATTTTCATCAGTGAAAGTGTCCCTCAAGTTGTCATTAGCAATCTCAACCTCGATCCCATCCATTACTATCAACTCCCGCAATTACTTGTTACCGCAGACATGAGTTTTATTCCATTTGGCATGAGACTTATAGCATAACCCTAGCCGCTTGTGTTCTGCTACTTCTACAGGAGTCAAATTGTGAGTCACACTGCCCATTCCTACCCTCGGAGGCTTCCATTGTCTCTTATCCGGAAACTAAGACTGGTTGGTGTCTCCTGATTTTGGGATCTGATTGTTATTGTTTGAGAATTGTGACGCCGAATTTAAATGAAAGGAAGAACGTAAGGGCATATAACCCGAACTGCGACTACTGGAGGATGAAGAAGACACTGCTGCTAATGATTTAGAAAATGCACTATCCTCCATGCGCAATACAGCCGATATGTATTGTCTCAACCCTCGTTCTTTCAATTTGATCACTTCCTTTATCTCAGGTTTAAGTCCATTGAAGAAAACATGTTCTAGATTTTTTTGATCGACACCTGTAACTATACAACGAAGTTCTTCAAACTCAATCACATTATCTTGAATCGATCCCTTTTGACAAATCGCGAATAGGCATTTGCCGGGATCCTCTTCCAACCTCTGTGTGAATCTACTAATCAACTGTCACTTAAAATGATCTCAATCATGAAACGGATCTTCCGCAAGCTCGATATTCAACCAAATTAACATAGCTCCCTCAAAGCTTACTGAAATTAAATCAAACCTATCCTGCTCCATAAAATTTCCCAACCAAAAAAATATTTCTGCTCGATTAAGCCACACATTCGGATGCTTGCCATCAAACGAAGGTAATACCAATTTTTTTAACATTCCCAATTGATTTTCTACCATATTTGGCATTCTACAATAACCTAGTTGGTTCTCATCCAAGTGTTGAGGAGAGTGAAGATCTGACCTGATTATCGGAAGAAGAGGCACCGACGATTGTTTTTCCCGAGGATTTCTCGCTTATGATGTGTGATTCGAGTCGCGCCAATGTTTGTGTGGTCATATCCATGTGCACCGTGAGTTTTGTATTTGATTTCGTGAGCAGTGTGAAGCCGCTACGAATGACTTCGACTTGTTGGGATAGATAACTCATCTGATTATAGAACTCTTCAACATCGCCAATCAAATCTGCCATTACCGCCGTTGCGAATGTTCGATCATTGCACCACACCAATTTGTTAAGCGAATACTCTGTTTATTCAATTAACAAAGGCCCTGAGATTGATTACACCAAGGTTACTCTCCCAAAAGTAAATCAACCTCTCGGTATCAAGAACAAGCTCTGGATATCGCCAAGTAGTAGAGAAAATATCCCTAACAACCTAACACCAAGATGAAAACTTATCGATAAATCCAAAAACAATGATATACAAACTATTTCTATTTTCCTTATTTACAACTAGCCCCCTCAACCTTTCTAACTTCACTCTTTTTCCTTCTTGTAAAAACACTCAACGGTTTATCAGATTATCTGTCCTCCATCGAGGTAATTTTGTCTACCATTGCTTTAAGAAGATATAAGTATGTATTTCTTGAACCTAGTGTATTTTTGCCTGTAATAGCAAATATTTGAAGCCGTATTCTGCATCTCCTCATTGAACTTAATTAATAATGATAATATTCTTAACCCCAAAGAAATCAACATTTGTATCATAATATATTTATATACATTTTTTGGATATATATGAATAAATATATTATTGGGGCTCATCTTGAAAAAAGACTAGCCTGAACGAGGCTCGCAGGTCGAACTATTTTTAAGCCAAGATCAATCCTCACACTCAGCACATAGACCGGTCCGAGCAAGTCTATAAGGTCAAAGTCATTTCAAAGACAAGTCCTATCTCGCGGAAATAAGAGCTCAAACCACATCGAAGTGGTAAAAAAACTAAAAAGCCGACCACAGATCTTGCAAGTAGATTGAAAGGATCACATCTCTCAAATGAGATTAGATTTAAAAAAAAAATTACCAACTTGTCTTTGACAAAGCAGACAGATCAAACTTACTCAAAGCGAGTCCCAGCCTCGCAAACACTGTAAACATGCACCAATCAAATCGAGGAGTTAAATACTAGCATCATCTTAGAGCATCTCCATTGGAGTATGTAAAGGGTTTTTTACAAGGATTATTAGCATTAAATAAAAAGAAAATAAATGATAAATATATTTTTAAGATAAGAATTGTTTCTTAAATAGAGGTTTTAAGAAATTATTAAGAAACCCTATGTGTTGGTTTTTTATTGGTCAAAACTTTTAAAACTTCTTCACTTGCACTATCCAAGCAACAATGGACGCTTCGGTGGTGAGATTCTCCCAAACGCCGACAAGATTAAACGGAGACTGCAATTCGGTGTCCATCCTACCCCTAAAATCCTGAGGAATCTACGGAGGAAAGAAATTCAAAAGTACAACCGGAAAACCAAGCACCAAACCGAGTCTGAGGGGAGAAATACACAGAGGTGCAAAAACAGTCTATTGAGGAAGAAGCTCGTTTCCAGACCTTAAGATGGGAATCAGTGACGTTGGTTCTCTGAGTAAGCAAAATCGGAGGATAAGTGCGGTTTAAGAGAAAGAAAGCTGTCTTCCTCGGGTTGCTTAAGAACCCACCATTGGATTGAAGAAAAAAAAATTCTTATAGAGTTTTTAATATTAACTGATATAAAATATATACATAAAATATCGATATAATCCCTTAAAGAGTTTTTATCATTGGAGAGGATCTTAAAGCCGAGCTCAGTCCTCGCATCAATTAAATGCACCAACCAACTCGAAGATTTAACCGGTCACATCATCTTAAAATTCGAGCTTAGTCTTCACATCAACTAAACACATCTACCAACTCCGAGAAGTTAACCAGTTTCACTATATCGAAACCAACTCCATCCTCGCACTAAATATTTGTTAACCAACCAACTCTCATCATCGGACTTTGCAAACCCAATGCATAAGAACTGGAATTCCAAAACTTTTATTATATATATTCAAAGGTGTGACATCCCCCATATGTGATCACATTCATGATTGATTAGTTTCCACCTCAGTCTCCACGATAGATGAATCAACTTCATGTTGAGCAACCTCGATCGCGGGAGGATTCCCCGATGAAGCTCCGCCTCATGCTTCCTCAAACATTCCTGATAAACCGGAATTTTCACCATCTACCACGATGATATTATCTCATGTGTCTCCTGCTTCCACGGGAAGGTCAGATCTCTAGAGGACCACAACTCTTTCTTCTCTTATCACAGGCAAATCAAATGGCGCTAAGGAAGGAAAAAGATATTTACAAGAAGTTAATCATTCAAAGAAATCTCAGCATGATCCATATCAGGAGTAAATTCTAGTCGTAATTGTTGGTCAATAACTGAGTTTCTTTAAGTCTTGTGATTTTTCTTGTTTAAGTTATTTTATTGGAGAGCCACAAATATGAAGAAACACAACTTATGGTGAAGAGACACAACTTGTGTTGTAGTGTCTGTTCATTATCAATATAAACCAATTTTGTCTTGATGTAAATATGTTGTCTTCCAGTTAATTAATATTGATTATATCTTTCTTGATCTTCTAAAAGAGAAGAGATAATTCTTTATCTCTTCCTTTGTTTCTTCCTTCTTTTACTCCATAAAGAAATCTAACAGTAATGAAGACTCATCAAAATAAGGCGTGAAGTGTTGAATCTCAAACTCAAAAACCGACAAGGTATCCATTTTAGCTTGAAGACCGGCCAAGTCAAAAAGCTCCCTAAGAGCAGCCTCCATCAGCGAGCGTTCAGAGGAAAGCTTCTCAGCTTTAAGGATCAAGTCGTCACATTAACTCTTAACATTATGGAAGTTTTCTTCAAATTTCTTCAAGCGAACCAGTTCCATTGAGTCTCTCATGCTCGGCTCTTTTGATTTTAATACAGCTACTTTGGCTTTTTCTGACTCTTGGATAAGCCAAGCCCCTTTCTTAATTCAATGAGCCTACCCTCATATGAACTGATCAGGCTGTTCAAATCAATTGAAGCCTGCCAACACGAACAATTTATCAGAAAATAGTCTTAAGTAAAGCAGTCATTATACCACAAATGGAAGCAACAAGCCTGAACCGAGTGATAGGAATAACTGCAGTACGCATCCTTTACCTCTGGCCTCCACTTGGGAAATTCAGGCAGTGACTCCCCCTTTCAGGTGTTAAAATGTCTAAACAAATCCATGAGCTTCTCCAAATTTGGAAAATAAGAGCTTGTTATGAAGGATGTTGTTTACCTCTAGGCAACCTCGCCAAGGAAGCAAAGGAATCCCTGACTACTTGAGGGTTGGAACTTCCTCCTAAACGAGCTTCATAAGACCTCTGCCTCGAATGGTCATCACTTCAAGAATCACTCCTGTCTTGAGAATCAATTTTGCTTCGCTGCTCTTTCCTCCCACAAGAAGCACTCTCATCCCAAGAACTACTACTTGAACGAGGCTCACGAAATCTCCTTGAGTGGTCCAAAACTTCCTGAGTGGCAAGAGACCAAGACTCAGAAGGGACCTTGAAGACTTCAGCGATAGTATGTTTTCTCGGAGTCTCCACAGGTCGGGATTTTAAAGAATCCACCTCCTTAGGATTGTCCTGCCCTTGCTTTGGCTTTACTATTTGAGGAGAAACCGACGAAGCCACTCCTCTCTTCTTCGAATTATTTCGGACCAGCCCAGGCACGTAGGAGCCGTTAAAGAGAGAGTCGTCAATAGGCTCGTTAACCACCGGGTCCGAATGAGAGGCCGAAAGAAACCAGCAAGGATTTCCTCTGCTCGAGCACCTCTGGAGGAATACTCTCCTTTTTCTCTTTGCAGATTGTGGAAGCCGAGCTTTTATCTCACTCTCAGGAAGCCATTTGGCAACCTTTCTCTCACGAAAGGACTTGTTTGGGTCAGGAGCGTCCTCGTGTGGGGGACTCAGAAAACTTGTGTGGCCCTGCCTAACGGTACGACCAGCCTCGTTGATACGCTTTACTGAAAAATAATTCTAGATAGTAATTCCCAAAGAAAAGGCCTGGTAAAAACCAACAAAGCTCGGGGACAAATCAGGACAAACTTGCCTCGCTCCAAAAAAAAAAAAAAACTGGCAGCCGGTCAGCAAGCATGCAGGCCAACAAACTACACGACAAGTAAGTATTACGGGACCACAGCCTTAGAAGCATCTCGGCTAAGCTATCAACTGAAAGAGGGTTAATCTTAAAGAAAAATTGATATCTCCGCCAGTTTTCATCTCGATTCGGCAAGCCAAACGTAATGTTATGATCCCAGATTTGGTAGAAGGCTACTGTTCCTGGCGCGTGACTCACCTTCACCTGGTAAAGCCCGAGAAGTTCAGAGACCTACAAGATAAAACTTGCTTCTGTCCCTAGAGTAAAGGTACCAAAATCGAACGAAGTACATTCTGGACCATCTATAGAAAGGCAATCCCATGATGGTGGAGGTTGAGGACTAATACGTTGGAAATTGGAAAAAATTAGCCACAACCTCTTAAATAAATTTCATAGGCACAACAGTAACCCTCACAAAAAGTCTCCTGTGACTCATCAAGGCCTGGTAGAATAAATTCCACCAAAGGATGAACTCGACAGCTACTTCTTAGTTGGCTTAGGGTCTCTGCGGTAGAAGACGTCATATAATGAGGACCGTATCTATCTTTGGGCTGAGTGCACACGGTGATATCCACGGGGATCATAGTTTCCTCCTCCACTGGCCAGCCCTCACGCTCGAAATCTCTACTCGAAGAACTGATCTCTTGGTTTTGGGAATAATGGAGAACAAAGAAGAATTTTTTATAAACAAAACACAGAAAGAATGTGTATTTAACCTTGTTCTCACAAAATAAAACCTAAGTGAACTAAGAGCATCAACATCAGTGATACTCTCTCAGTCTCTAAAGAAATAATATTATTAAATAAATATTGAACCAATAATATTTAGACATATGACAAAGAGTTTCTTAAAAGAGTCTCTAAAATCTCTTCCTATTGAGACTTTTTAAACCAAAAGTCTCATAACTTTTATTTTTCATTTTCTTTTAATTAGATGATAAACTTAGAGTATCACCAATGCAGATGGTCTAATGAAGAAACGGTCGATCTCTTAAAAACTGTTGTCATGCAAAACCATCTTGGAAAGTGGGAAATGGAAATATTTTCTGGTTTTATTAATATAAAAATGGTACAATCAAGGCTTAATGACTTGCGTCACATCAGCAACTAGAATAATACAGAAAGATACTCCCTCTGTTTTTTTTTTATTTGTCGTTTTGGAAAAAGACTCTTAAATTAAGGAGTGTAACAATTTTACTTTTTTAACCTCAACATTATAATAAATTTACATTCACTGTGATTCTCTATTTTCTAAAAATAGTGTAATTAAATAAGGCTATTTTGAAAATTTTTTGAAATAATTGTATTGAAAAAAGTGAACGACAGATAATTTGAAAAATAAAAAAGTATGTAAAACGACAGATAACAAAAAAACAGAGGGAGTAATGATTTTCATTGGGAACAGTAAAGAACTGAATTTTGCACCTGAATACTTAAACCATATGTATCAGTGAGACTTTTAGGGTATCATCTAAATAATAATAATAATAATAATAATAATAATAAAAAAATAAAAATAAAAAAAAGTAATGAAACTTGGTGTGAAAATCTCATTAGACAGAGATTTTTGAGATGTTTTAACCTTTTTTTCTTTTTTCTTTCTTTTTTTTTCATTTTTTTCTTTCTCTCTCCTCTTTCTTTATTTCTAATAAAATAATAATAAAATTATTATTTATGATACTCAATCAGGTTTTACCATTGTTGATGCTCTTAAGTCTATCGAACCAAAATTCTAAAGACTTAAAAGGCTATATGTCGGTGTTGGATCCCGAACCCCATTTCGGATCCAGGAGATCACTTTTGATATGTTTGCAATATATGCAAGAGATCATTAGTCAACTAAATGATAAATTTCAAAGTTTAGATAATGTCAATGCAATGTGTATGGTCTTGGGGTTATTGAAAATTTTAATTTGAAGGAGCCTACATCAATAAGTAGGTGATAAATTTTAGAGTTCATAACTGAATTCATGAAAGTCAATGGTGAAACTCTCGATTTGAAGATTTGAAGATGTCAAATTTACAAAAAAATATCTTGATATTCAAACCAACTATTGGACATCTTATTCCCAACTCTACCAAGTTAAGATCCAAGTAATATTTTCATTCTTTTGTTTCTAAATCAATTTCTAATGTATTCTATTATGATTATATGAATTTATCAATATATTATATTATAGTTTATGTGATACACTAGTAAAAAATAATATATTTAGACTTAGAAATTGATATCCCATGTAAATATGATCCGTTTAACTAAAATTTATATTAAAAATAATGTTTAAGTAAATGTATTTCAAACATTAATCAAAAATATCCAGAAAATCCAAGGAGCAATCCCTCTAATAAACATATTTCATTCCTTGTATAACTTTAAAATGAATATCATTAATGAATAAAGATTAATCTTTTTTAAAAATAGTTATCTTGTAATATTGAATTTTTCTTATATTTTTGAAGTTTTAAAAAAAAGAATATAATTAAAAAATTTCAGACGTGTGAAAAAACCTTTACATTAGAAAATAATTATATTTTTAACAATAATAGAAAAACTATTATGAAAATTACTAACATCAACATAATACAACGGATATATATTACTTTTTATATTCAATGATTAATATATTTTTTTGTTAGATGATCAGAAAAAAAATTGTCTGTACAATAATAAGAGAATAACTCTCTCAGACAGTGACACGTCAGCACTTCTATAATCGACAAGACTTTAGAGGGGTATTATTGAATAGAATAATTTAATAGAATTTAATGTATTTTAAATTCAAATTGAAATACATTGTTATTCAAATGTGGATTTAATAAAAATGAATTAAAATACAATATTATTAGAGTAAACATTTATTGGATAGAATTCAAATTAAATTAAAATATTTTATTATTCAATATCAATTAGATTTTATTAGATTTTAATATTAATAAATTTTAATGTACTATTAATACAAAGAAGAATAAAACAAATACTAGAATTTCATCTGGATTTTGAAATCCCTCATATACATTTTTTTCTTAACAATAGAAAATTTATGAACTGATATCATCAAACATTGGTGAAAGCTGAGACTTTTTGCTAAAAAGATGTCGCTGATGAAAATTGTAATGAATTTAACTATGTTTTCTTATGATTAAAAATTCATAATCAACAATAGAAAGAGATATAGAGAAAAAAATAATTGAAGAATGGATGTGGACAATCAAAACAGCGAATTTGAACCGAACAGAACCAGAATTTTCAGTTTTGGTTTATGTTCGGTTAAGAGTTAATTTTAATTTGGCATATTTAAAAAATCAATTCGATTATCGGTTCGGTTTGGTTGACAAAACCGATTGGTTAATCGATTTTTGTATTATTATTATTTTTAAAATAAAATTACACCCAAATCAAACTGATTTATACCATAATTAAATTGGATTATACCAAAATTACCGATTTCAATAATGTATTAATTTAACAAAACTAAAATAACCAAATTTAACCAAAAATACCTGAATTTAATCGTTTTAAACCAAATTATTTGTCGGAATTATATGACACAATTGTGGTCACCTCTGCAATTCATGACACATGTCTGGGGTTCGAACCCAACACCCCACAATATTAAAAAGGTTATTAAAGCCACTAAGCTATGTTGACAAAAAAAAACAAATTATTGTTTTAAAAAAATAATTTGATTAATTTTAGTTTTTAAACTCAAAACCGAAACTAATTGATAATTTTATCGAACTGAATCAAAATTAATTTCAGTTAATTTCATAAATGTTTTCAAAACTTTGGTTAACTAAAAACCAAAATTCGCCTCGGTTTGGTTTCGATTAACCATAGTCACACGTCTATGGACAACGTTCTATTTTCTATTTATGGATGAGATTTACTGTGTTTTCTTTCAATAATTTTATTTTTATTATAGATTTAAAATTACAAAAAAGTCTATTAAAATTCATATGAAAAATCAAAATATATTATAAACAAATTCATTATAATTCATTACATATTTTTTAAAAAATCAGTTAGATCTGTTAAAAATATCTCTAATTATAATTACATTCAGTTATATTAAAATACTTAACCCAATAACACCCCCTAAATCATCTTGCTCTGTTAAAAAAATAAAAAAACTCTTTGCGCTAAAAACATTTAATTGAACCCGTTGGTTTTCTCACCTTATTGAGACGGTTTTTCCTATTTCTCTCCGAACTCAGACGGTTCGGTTGCCTCAATCGACAATCTCAAAGCTTTCGCACTCGAAGACAACGAAGAACAACGTAACATGGTAAATCAGTATAACTCGGGGACATCTAATTTATTTGATTTGAAATTGTTTAACCCGAATGTTCTGATTTCTTTTGCTTTCTTTTTATTTTTAGTGAGGCCTTTTGTGGTTTGGATAATAAACCAAATAAAAAGATTTTTGCTAATCCTATGAGTTACCTTGCAGCTGCGAAATATGTGGAGTCTACAAGTCATCAAGGTTAGTAGGATTCATGAAATTTTCATTGCAGCATTAAGTTAGAAAACTTTCCAAATTCAGTGGACTTATCTTTTTCGGACTGGTTACTGGTTTGGTAGAGTTCATAGCGTCCACATGTTCTTAGCATTAGATTAACGAAAATATGAGAATAAAATTGAATTTGGTTGAATGATTGATAGATGCATGTCAGATTGGATCAATGCTCTTCTCATGTGATCCAAATCTTATAATATATGGCCAACACATGTTATAAAAAAAACACATAATCAATAGCTTCTGATTCAAAGTAAATAGATATATATAATTATTTTGCAGGAGGAGAATGTAGATGATAGTGTCGGAACACATACAATCACACATAGTTTTTGGTGGTGATGGAAAAGACAATATTGTCTAAGCTTGACTGACAGTTGACAGTTCCAAGCCAACATTTCATTGAAGTTTCCAAACCATTAAGATTAGTATGGTGCATTTATGGATTGTGGTTAGTTCTTATTTTCCTCTCCCCTGTTAAGTTGTTCCCTGGGCTGTGATTTGTGTGCATCCTATCTTGGGGTTTGGAATATTTATAGTGATAACTTATAAAGAAAGCAAAATTTTTGGGTACAAGTTGTGTGTCTGGTGAGCCTACATGTGTTCGTCAGTCACCGTCCGATGAGTCTACATGTGTTCTCCGCCTAATATCACGATGGACAACGGATCGGCAGCAGAGGAGAAGGATCAGACTGCGGAGAGTGTTCTTGGTAGGCTGGTTACAAATGTTTTTCCCCATAATACAAATATTTCAAAATATATATATATATAAAGAAACCCGCACGTATGCGTGGATAACCACCTAATGTATGTATAAATATAATTATTATTTTCATACATTACTTACTAAAATGACATAATTCAAAGAGACCCAAGTACAGAAGATAAAACTGAAAGGATACGTATTAAGAGGAGAAATAACCTTGAAAACCAGAGACCCAACGAAGATAACCGGAAAACAAAACCAGCCACAAAGTGACAACCAAAAACAAACCATTTAGAGCCAAGTAATCTACAGGAAGATAGAGCTGAAAAATGAACATGCGGCTGTCAGCAAAAGCATCTATACCACACCAAACGATCTATACTAAACTGTCTCGACAAGTCCCTGACTTGCTTATCTGGCCCTAAACACTACTCAAACCCAACTCTTTTAATCTTCAACTGAGGAAGAAAACACTTAGGAACCTCATAATCTCCCGCAATACCTCATTCTCAAAATAGAAACGAGAACTAAATTCAGGCAAGCAAAGTTCAATCCCATCGAGATATGCTGGATAACATTAAGAGTCAGAGAGACAGTGTTGGATTAACTTGGAGTTAACTTATAGATTAAGTATCTTTAAGATAAATATGTATTTTAGAGATAAAGATGGTTAGTAAGTTAAGAAATAATTAGGATCTCTAGAAATTATCTAGTTTCTAAATAATAGAGATTTAGTCAGCTTGTGTAAAACCTATAAATAAATTGTCATATGAGTTGTGTATGAAATTATGAAAGAGTATTAGTTTTGAGCTATTTTTTAATACAATAAGAAAGAAGTTTTATAAATTTTGTGTCCTTAAGTTGATCGTAATCCAAAATTAGTATCAGAGCCTAGGCTTCTCAAGTCCTGGTGGTGTTAAGATCATTCGAAAGAAAAACAATGAGAATAAGTTGTGGCATCTTCAAGCATTGGAGTATTACTACAGTAAATCAATCAACAACAGTATCGACAATTCTTCAATGCCCTATCCTGAACTCAACAAAATTATCAGGTGTGGTCCATGAAGATTAAGGTACTTCTGCGAATTCATAAAATGTGAGATACGATTGATCCAGATTCAATTGACTCCCACAAGAATGACATCACAGCGGGTTTGTTGTTTCAATCCATCTCGGAGTATCTGGTTTTACAAGTAGGTGAGCAGGGTACTCCTAAAGGAATATGGAAAGCAATTAAAGCAAGAAATCTATGTGATGATCGAGTTTTGGAAGCGGACTTCAAACTTTGCAGACAGAGTTTGAACGAATCAAGATGCAAGACTCCGACACCATTGATAGCTTTACGAGAAAGCTATCAGAGTTAGCTTCACTATCTGCATCACTCGGAGAAATTATCATGGAAGCTAAACTTGTCAAAAATTTCTTAAGCAACCTACCAAGAGGCAAATACAACATCGTCGCATCAATCGAACAGATGCTTGATCTACAAGCTATAAGCTTTGAAGAGATAATTGGTAAACATAAAGCTTATAAAGAATGTATTTTTAACGAGGAACTCAGTTCTGAAACTCAGGGTAAGCTTTTGTTCGCAAATTCAGAACAACAAAGTTCTACGAGAGGGTGAGTCAGAGGCCGAAGCAGAGGACAAGGCATAGGTCGTGGAAGAAGCTCTTATAAACACGCAAGCAGAACAGAGAAAATCAAAACAGAAGAAAGATTACTCAAAAATTACCTGCTTCTGGTGTGATAAGAAAGGACACTTTGCATCTACCTGTCCTGAAAGAAGGCAAAGGATTCAAGAGGCAAACAAAGTGAAGACAGAAGAATATGATCTACCTCTCTACATGCACGAAATCATACTTGAAACCGTGTTTCTAAATGAAGAGAAACTTATTCCAAAGTTCTATGACACATAAAACGATTAAGAAGGAGTATGGTATCTCGATAATGGGGCAAGCAATCACATGACAAGCATGAGAGAATTTTTCGTGAGCTCAATGAAAGCATCAAGGGGAAAGTAATATTCAGTGATGGTTCTTGTGTTGAAATTGCAGGAAAAGCATGTGTTGAAAAGCATCAAGAAGAGAGGCTTTGTAAATCATGTTTAGTGGGAAAACAGAGTCGTCGCTCTTTCTTAACAAATTCTGCATTCAGAGCTTCAAAACCATTTGAGCTACTCCATGGAAATTTATGCAGTCCTATTACACCCTCAACAATTGCAAACAACAAATATGTGTTTGTAATCATTGATGGCTTCTCATGCTATATGTGGAGTATTTTACTAAAGGAGAAAAGTGATGCTTTTGAGAAGTTCAAAATGTTTAAAGCATGACCGAGAAGGAATTTGGATGTATGATCATGAATTTTAGGACTGACAAAGGAGGAAAGTTTACCTCAAGAGAATTCTAGATTTTTGTGAAGAAAATGGAATCATGAGGCAACTAATGGCTCCTTTTACTCCGCAACAAACAGAGTTTTCGAGAGAATAAACATAACACTAATGGAAATGACGAGATGTATTCTTAAGGCTATGAGGGTTACGAACTACTTTTGGGGCGAAGCTGTTCGACATTCTACATACCTAATCAACAAAGTACCAACTCGAGCATTGCAGAATATGACTCCCTACGAAGGTTTATGCCAAAAAAACCGAGCTTGGAGCATTTTTGAATTTTTGTATGTGTAGCACATGCCAAGATTGATGCAAAAAGTCTCAGGAAATTGGATGATACATCACAACCTTTAGTGAATCTAGGAATGGAGCCTAGATCTAAAGCCTACAGACTATTTAATCCGACAACAAGAAGAATCTTTGTTAGCCGTGATGTTGTCTTCAATGAGAATCAGAGTTGGAATTGGAAAAAATCCCGTGATAAACAAAGAAGAGATCTGGGAATGTTATATGCGATGAGGAGAAGTTGTTGAAGTTGGAGAAAGACCAGTAGTTGTTACTAATAATCAGGAAAATAATCATCATGAAGCTGCAGATCTAAATCATACGCAAGAAGATGAAACTACAGACTATGATCATGATGACAAAATTGCAGAAAGTGTTCCCAACTCACATGCTCAAGTAACAATCAACAACCCTCCTGTCCAAAACCATCAAATGCAAACGGTGAGGAGATCAATGCAAAACACAAGTCGACCTCAATATCTCAATGATTTTGTGCTCGTAGCTTTAACTGAATGTGAATGTATGTTACTTGCGATCAATGATGAGCCAAAGACTTTTTCAGAAACAAAAGGATCGTCGCAGTGGAAGAAAGCTTGTAAGGAGGAGATTGACTCCATAAAGAAAAATAAAACATGGCTCTCAATGATAAACCGATTGGAGCAAAGATCATAGGGCTTAAGTGGGTGTTTAAAATCAAGAAAAATGTTGATGACACAATTAAAAAATACAAAGAATGACTTGTAGCAAAATGATACACACAAGAGTACGGCATCGACTTTGACGAGGTATTTACACCAGTGGTGCGTATTGAAACCATATATTTGCTTACGACAATAGATGCATCACATGGCTGAGAGATTTACCATCTAGATGTAAAGACTGCCTTCTTGCACGGAGATCGCAGAGAAGATGTCTTTGTAAGCCAACCCGAAGGATTTGAGGAGAAATGACAAGAATCGAAAGTCTATAAGCTTACAAAGGCTGTATGAAGTTTAAGAAGTGCTGCAAAGAGAAATCTGTCTATCGAAAGGAAAAAGAAGGTGATTTTCTCATCATATCAGTCTATGTGGATGATTTTTTTGTTACAGGAAACTCACGCAAAGTGATAAATGAATTTAAAGCTGGTATGTCTTTAAAATTCGAGATGACAGACCTTTGTAGGCTTTCTTATAATCTCGGTATTGAGATAGATCAGGGAGAAGATGGAATCGAACTAAAACAAGAGGCACAAGCTCAAAAATCCTAAGAGAAGCAGGATTATAACATTTCAATTCTACTCAAGTCCTTATGGGTCTTGGTTTGAAAGTCTCCAAAGCATTAGATGAACGGGAAGTGGATCCTACAAGCTACAGAAGGAACATCGGATGCTTAAGGTACCTACAACATACACGTCCAGACTTGGCGTTTGCAATTGGTCTTGCTAGTAGATATATGCAAAGCCCACAAGATTCACATTGTATCATAATGAAGCAAATCCTTCGCTTATCTTCAAGGTACGGTCTCTTATGGTCTGAAATATAGTCGACAAAAAGTGAAAAATATTGTTGGCTTCAGTGACAGTAGCCATAACATTGATGAAGACGACGGGAGAAGTACTACATGACACATTTTCTACCTCGGAGATTCACCAGTTACTTGGTGTTTGCAAAAACAGAGCACGGTGGCTCTTTCTTCATGTGAAGCTGAGTTTATGGCATAAATGGAAGCGACAAAAAAATCCATCTGGCTTCAAGACCTGCTAGGCAGATTACGACAGGAAATGCAGAAAGAATTGTTCTCTATATCGACAACAAATCAGCATTGGAGTTAACAAATAATTATGTATTTCACGGAAGGAGCAAACACAACCATAAACACTACCATTTTATTAGAGAATGTGTGGAAAACGAGTTGGTAGAAGTGAAGTTTGTACACAAGAATAAAAAAAGGCCGACATTCTTACAAAGGCCTTAGCTAAGATCAAGTTTTAAGAGATGTGAAGCTTCATTGGTCTACATAAGATGTGAAGCTTCATTGGTGTACATGGCTTGTCAAAAATTGAACTCCAAAATTAAGAAGAAGAATGTTGGATTAACTTATAGATTAAGTATCTTTAAGATAAAAATGTATTTTATCGATAAAGATGATTAGTAATTTAAGATATAATTAGTATCTCTAGGAGTTATCTAGTTCTTAAATAATAGGAATTTGATAAGTTTGTGTCAAACTTATGTGTATGAGATTATGAAAGAATATTAGTTTTGAGTTATTTTCTAATATAATAAAAAAGAAGTTCTTATAAATTTTTTGTCCTTAAGTTCATCGTAATCCAGAGACAGATCCACTGAAACTCAGAATTCTCGATGGCTGAATCTCCATCTCAACAAAATAATCATTTGAATCGCTCGAGAACCTGCAAGACAGTTGAGACAAACAGTAACAAAAGTTGAGACCACCCTGTTACAACGTCGACAAAAAACGACCCTGTTACAATGTCGACAAGAAACACTAGGCTTTAGAGAGACAAAAACCTCATATCTGACTTATGCTCTTTTTGACAGCTAAACCTTAGACTCATATTTAAAGTTTCACAATTTAGTAAGTTATAATTATTCATTTTATACTAATTTTATAAATTAAAAAACACTTTAAAATAATAAAATATTTTAGCTTCCAGTTAGACCAATGTAAAAATTTATAAAACTTGATAAGATCAGAAATTTTTAGTGTTTTGCATGTAACCCTAATCTTCACTTATCATTATTGTAATATAGTAATTTGCATAAAATGATTATTTTTTATTTTATAATTGCTTTCAAATTGATGGTAGAATTGTTTTTAATTTTATTTTTAATTTTAAAATTTTAAATATTATATATCGTGAACTTATAAACATGCAATATTTCTATATGGATATTGAAAATACTTTATTAGAATCCATTATAATGCTATAAGCGATTTTTTATTGATAAATTTTTTAAAAGAAATTTCAAGAAATTATAGACTAAATTTTTATTATAGAATTAATGGAATAATTTATATTTAATAAACTAAGAAATTTTAAAAATTTTGACAAAAAAAAAACATCTTCACCGTTATCATCACCGACGAGATTAACGCCGTTAACATAAGTGGGCAGAGATGGAGCCAAGGAAGCAGTCGTTACTTAACGTCGTTAGCGACATAGCCTGTGTGTGGGGATCCAGTATTGACATAAACACCCTCAAGGTATCGTACTATTAACGATTAAGTGGCGTCAGACGCAAACAAACAAACCTCAATCATCTTCCGTCATCGCCTTTTATCTTCTCCATCGTCAGTCACTCTTGAAAAAGATTCCAAACCTTTCCTCATTTTTCTTTTTTCCCTGTCGAAAAATCTCAAAGATCCTTCCTTTTATTACTCTTCGTCACTCTAACAAAACCCCTTAAACACACAAAAACTTCTAAATGAAGAAAAAAACCGAATCTTGATTATCTCCAACCACTGAATCTTGTTCTGTTCTGTTTTTTTTTTTAGGGTTTCACAAATGTTCTCGAATAAGTTTGTTCTCTCTTTCTTCTTTCTTCTTTGTCTCCCAATCATCTTCTTCCTCGTTGCTCCTCATGTCTTCCCTCCTCCACCAAACGAATCACCAATCCCAACCGCCGATGAGATCGACGACCAGATCCTCTTCCGTCGCGCCTCCTCTGGTTCTTCCTCACATCTTCCTCCGGAACACCAAACCCTAAACTCAAAATCGCATTTTTATTCCTAACAAACACCAACCTTCACTTCGCGCCAGTCTGGGAACGATTCTTCTTAAACCATCCTCAATCTCTCTACAACGTTTACGTCAACGCAGATCCATTCGTTAACATTACATGACCAAGAAACGGTTCTGTCTTCGAGAACGCCTTCATTACCTCAGCTAAACGAACGTCACGCGCTTCTCCTACTCTTATCTCCGCCACGCGCCGTCTCTTCGCTACAGCACTACTCGACGACCCTGCAAACGCTTACTTTATAGTCCTCTCTCAGTACTGCATTCCTCTCCACTCGTTTACCTTCGTCTACAAGTCCCTCTTCGAGTCACCAAGCTCAGAGATTCGTATCTGGTACAGGAGCTTTATTGAGGTTATCTCAGATGAACCGAGGCTATGGAAACGGTACATTGCTAGAGGAAGATACGTTATGTTACCGGAAGTACCATTTGAGAAATTCAGAGTGGGTTCTCAGTTCTTTATTATGACAAGGAGACACGCTCTTCTTACAGTTAAAGATCGGATCATGTGGAGAAAATTCAAGCTCCCTTGTTACCGTTCTGATGAGTGTTACCCGGAGGAGCATTACTTTCATACGTTGATGAACATGAAAGATCCAGAAGGTTGTACTGGTTACACTCTGACAAGAGTTAATTGGACTGGTACTGTCAAGGGACATCCTTACAGTTATAAGCCTCAAGAAGTCTCCTCTGAGTTGATTCACCAGCTACGACGGTCTAACCACACAAGCTCCTATTTTTTTGCAAGGAAGTTTATGCACACTTGCTTGAAACCTTTGTTGGCCATTGCTGACTCTGTGATCTTTACGGATTGAATGAGCTTTTCTTTTGTTGGTAAGTCACTTTTTATTTTTGTTCGAATTCTAGGATGTTTATAAGCAAACCATGGAGCTGCCTTTAGATTTGTTGTGGTTATTTAGGTGAATTCACTTTAAAGAAAACCACTTTATGCTAATGAAAAGAAAGTTTCTTTTTGCACTCTCGTTTTCAGGGGAAATTTGGGTATTGTCTCATTTGGAAGTAATTGGAATGAGAAAAAAGAAGTGGGGGAAGTTGAAAGTGTTGTTTATCATCGGTTATAGTTTCTTCAAGTTGAGGCAGTATGCAAGCAATCACCATCGCATGAGGCTGGAAAATACAAACTCTTTGAGAGAGGAGTGGAATTTGTCTCCAGATGATGATGATTATATGCTTAGAAGATATATGTGCTTGTGAAATGTTATCACACGAGAACACAAGAGGGCTTAGAGATACCAAAGTTGTAGGAATTTTTCTTTTTTTGGTTGTAATACAGATTTGCTTTTGCTTCTTTTGGAGCTGGTACTGTAGATAAACCCCAAAATTTGTGGGGATTGTAGCATTATAATTCTTAAGGAAGATATATAAAATATAAGCAGGGATTGTTATTCATTTCTCCAAGTAAAAATATCAACTTCAAAGTCATATTTTTACAGCTGCTTTTTTGACCTTTTTCTTTTCATTCTCGCCTTTTGCTCTCTACACTAAGCTTGAAAATTGCAATTTGGCCAATATGTCATAAAGAGGGGGAATAAGTCAAAACTTCGGCTTCTCCATTTCAGGCTTAAAATCAGTTTTCCAATGAAACAAATTTCCGGAATTTTTGAATTTAACTCCAAAAAAATCTAAAAGCCCATGACAGAACAGAAGAGTACAACGCATACGAAAGATATAATAATTCAAATGTTGTCCGATCTGTGAATGTGTTTGGTTGCGTACCACGTGTCTCCTGTCTTCTTATAATCGAAATTAATCAAATCTAATCAGTAATCATCAGTTGTAGATTTGTTGTTATAAAATATTTGGAAGCTTGCCTAGCATTTGGGCCGAGCTCATAATTATTAAGTCCAGTAGCTATGAATTTTCTCTTAAATTAAATTTATTATTGGCATAATTATTAGGGTTATGAAGGGTTAAAATGCTCAATATTCATATTGGTTCAAAATGAAGTTTATAACACTTTGACTTTATAAATACACTAGCGCTTCGTGCGGATTGTTATTTTTTTATTTGTTAAATCATCAATTTATATGTTGTCGTAATTATTGTTTTGTTTTAGTCCTTTTTTATAAGGTTTGATATAATTTTTGTCTCATTTCAATAATTTATGTCCTATTACATACCAGTTACTGTTTTCCGTCTAATATATTTTCCGCATTTTCATGTGGAATAATTTTCTAATTTAATATATTAGTATAATTTACTTTTTATTTAGTTAATTTTCATTTAATTATGTTTTCTTTATTTTAATTTTTTTTAACTTTTATGAAATATTGTTTATTGTTATTTTTATTAATTTAACTTGTGTGATGTATTGAAGAAAATTCTTAAATTTATATTGGCAACCTTAAAAAAGTATTGTTTTAATTATTACATTTATAGAATTTTTTAAAAAGTTGGAATTCATGTTCTTGTCCCGGTTTTTCTCGATTTATCTCATTTTTATTCGTGAATTTTAGTGAAATATAAATAGGACATATTTTTATTCTCAAAATTCTCGTTCTGATTCTATTCCTGTTAAATTTCGTTATAATTTCAAGAAAATTTTTGTCTGATGATGTTTCTGGTATTTTATGTAGTTATACTTTTTTACTCTTCTTTTTCATTTTGTTTTTATCTTCTTTTACTTCTTATTCCTATATCAAACTCACATTATGTTAGTCCAATCAGGTTTTGTTTCATATTATTTTTTAAGTTTTGAATCTCGTTTTTTTGGGTTTTTAATTTTATTATCTTCTTCTTCTTCCAATTTTCATTGTGAGATGATTTTTTTTTGTATTTTATTTTTTTTTGGATTTGATGGATTTATTTGTTTATGATATGTTAATTTCATTAAAAACATATATCATTTACTATTATTTTACCAAATTTTATTTACTATAAAAATTATAATAACATCTATTTACTGAATATATATTCAATAAAAAACATTGAACTGAAAACTATAATATATGATCTATATATTAGTTAGTATTATTAAAAATTAGTAAATCTGTTAGTTTTTTTTTATTAATTTATGTTTTCTAGTTTTATAATATAAAATATAAGAAAAAACCTTTCATATTCCTTTTAGAAAAACTTGTTTACATCATGAAAAACCTTTCATGTCCCTTTTAGATAAACTTTTTTACATATGTTTAAATTCATAAAATTAAATAATAAAAGAATGTGGATGTTTAGTTTTTTTTTTGTCAACATGTGGATGGATGTTTAGTTAGACCTATAATATATTATCTATATATTAAGAAATTGAGATGGACAAATCGGGTCACTAAATGGGTTATATGATGGGTGGACATGCAAACAATTTCCGATAGTAATAGATCTATATAGTAGCCTATGTTAAATAGAAAATCCGTACTTATGATTCTACCTACAAACGTATCAAATACTATGCATCTATATTAGTGATCTATACTATTTTCATTCTATCTAGTATATATAGCATTATTATCTATATAACATAGTCAATTAAGTTGTGAAACACATCTCCACTCTATTCATTTTGTCCTATGTTATAAATTTTGATCTAGAGCTGTAGATGTCAAAACTACATTTTTAAGCGAAAGTCGAGATGAATACATTTTGATAAGACAGCCTGAAGGATATCAAGTTAATACTGGAGCAGAAGAAGAGGTATGTCATCTGCAGAAATCTCTTTATGGTCTTAAATAAACACCAACGCAGTGGAATCAGAAATTCAACACGTTTATGAAGGATTCTGGGTATCTAAGGAGCATTTTTGATTACTACATCTACTACCAAAAGCTTGAAGACGGATCTTATGTGTATCTTCTGTTGTATGTGGATGATATGCTCATTGCAGCCAAAAGCAGAGAGAAAATTGACGAGCTAAAGAGACTTCTAAGAATTGAATCTGAGATTAAAGATTTGGGGAGAAGTTAAGAAGATAATATGCATGGAAATCAAGAGAGATAGACTGAATGTTACTCTCTAGATTTCACAAAAAGATTATCTGCTGAAAATTCTGCATACTTTCAGAATGGAGCAGTCAAAAAGTGTTCTAAAGTGCTAGTGAAGATGAAGTTGCTGCACAGACTGAGTACATGAGGGACATTCCTTACTCAAGTGCTGTTAGAAGTATCATGTATTATATGATTGAGAAAAGACCAGATTTGGTATATACCTTACGCATGGTGAGCAGATTCATGAGCAAGCCATTAAAAGATCATTAACTCGCTGTTAAGCGGATTCTAAGGTACATTAGGAAAACTCAAAGTCTCAGATTGGTCTACAAGAAGCAAAATTGAGTGGAAGTAATTGGCTACTGCGACTCGGACTACGCTGCAGATCCTGAACAGAGAAGATCAGTAACTGGTTATGTGTTAATACAGGAGAAAATACAATCAGTTGGAAATTATGTTTACAGAAAGTGGTAGCATTGTCGACTACTGAGGATGAGTATATAGCCCTAACTGATGCAATTAAGGAGGCATTATGTCTTAAAGGTCTTGTAGCTGAGCTTGGTTTTGCGCAAGACAAGATTGAAGTTCTAAGTGATTCAATAACTATCCAAGAACTCAGTACATCATGAAAGAACAAAGCACATTGATGTGCGTCTGCATTTCATCAGAGATAAGGTTGCAGATGGTGATATCAAGGTGGAGAAAATGTCAACTTTGGAAAATTTTGTTGACATTTTCACAAAAACAGTTTTGGTTAGCAAGCTTTAAGAGGTATTGGATCTGCTCAGGATCTCAACCTTCTAAAAAGAGAGGAAAGTTACCAGAGAAGGGAAATCCAAGGAGACTAAGAAAAAGAAAGAAAAAGGAATCAGAAGCAACTTCAAATAATCAAAATGAGGTGGAGATTTGTAAAGAACAGTTTGAATCAAACTTTGCAGGTTTTGTAGAGGAGAAGACTTGATCTTAGGCAGAGGAATCGAAGATTCATTATGAGGTAGAAGTTTTGACTCAAGAAGTGAAGTAAAAATACTTGAACTACAGTAGAAGGTTTTATCTTCTATCTTCTGTAAACTCGTGCTCTGCTTTCTGCAAAATACAGAGTTGTATGCTGTACCTTCTGGAAGAGACAAAACAGTATGCAGACCTGCAAATTAAGCTATTTACTCCAGACACTGATAACAAGGTCAAGACAGATCGTACTATGGTTAACTTGAACTAAGGTTAATGGGTTTAATCAAGTTTATGTTCTGTCAATTCGTATGAGACTATGTGACTATATATTATTTGTCATGTTCTTGTTTTAATGAGGGGTGAGAGAGTGAAAGAAAACAACTGTAACATTAAAGAGCTTGTTTGTTGAGCTAAATTAGTGACTATATATTATGTGACTATGTATTATTTGTCATGTTCTTGTTTTGATGAGAGGTGAAAGAGTGAAAGAAAACAACTGTAACATTAAAGAACTTGGTTGTTGAGCTAAATTAGTGAATTTCGGGAGATTTTTCGGCAAGACGTAGACTCCTGTTTTTGAAGGCTGAACTCGTTAAATCTCGGTATGCACTTTTTCTATTGAAAAATACTCTAACACTTAAACTCCATTAAACAAAAGTGAGCTACAAAAAAAAATACATTAAAAAAAAAAAAAAGATGAGACTAAAATTTCTGGTTGACATCAATAAGAAACCAAAGTTTCTATCTCGATATCTCTACATAACATCTACTGCAAGTGGAAATTGACCTTCCCTTACGTCTTCAGCTGTACCATCCTCAGATGCTTAATCCACCGATGACTCCCTTCCTCCCGACCCCTCTAAATCGTCCATGTCAGTTTCACCATCTTTTTTATCGATTTCATTGGCGCCAATTCCTAGAATATATTTGGGGGTCTCTTTATTACTCAAACTTAGATGTCTAACTTAGTTATATACTAAGAACAAAAATATTAGTAACCTAACAACATTAATTTCTAATGCCTCAGAGATCTCGGACGAAATTTCCGGGTGGCTTTTTGTTGAGTTGAAGGGAGTTTTTGAGGCACTGGGAAGTTGGTTGCCTCAGTTTCCTTCCCAAGAAAAAATTACAAAAGTTATACGTAAAACACAATCTGGGGGTATCACATATTCAATTTTACCGCCTAAACTACATCTTTTATACAATAAAACAAAAGTCAATTGATAATTCAGTATTTGATATGTGTCTTTAATATTTGTAATTTTAAAAAATAAATTTAATAAATTTTTTTATGAACAAAATCAATATTTTCTAAAAAACATTTCATTTTTTCCTCTATTCCACTATCCCTAAACTTCTCACTCTCACCACCAATTTTAAATATCTTTAAATGTTTAATCATACTTAATCAAATATGTTATACTTTAAAATACAACTATTATGTTTTATATTTTTATTAACAGTTTATATCTTATATACTATAAAATAGAAGTCAATTGACAATTCTATGTTTGACATGTTTCTTTACTATTTATATTTGTTAGTAATAAATATAATATATTTTTATTTTTTCTAATGAAAAAATCAATATTTTCTTAAAAACAGTTTATTTTTCTTCTATTTCACGATCCATAAATTTCTCACTATCACCACATCATTTTTTTTTTTAAATATCTTTAACTGTTTAAAAGTATTTAATAAAATATTTTATATTTAAAAAGCAACTACTATTTTTCATTTTTGTATTAAAACTTTCTAAATTTAATATTTTTTACGAACAAAATCAATATTTTCTTAAAGAAGTTTATTTTTCCTCTATTCCATGATCCCTAAACTTCTCACTCTCGCCATCACCATTTTTATTTTTCAGAATATCTTTAAATGTTTAATCATACTTAATAAAATATTTTATACTTAAAAAAGCAACTATTATTTTACATTTTTGCATTAACATTTTATATCTTTTATACTGTAAAACAGAAGTCAATTGACAATTTTGTGTTTGACATATGTCTTTACTATTTGAATTTTTTTAAAATAAATTTAATATATTTTTCATTATTTTTCGAATAAAATCAATATTTTCTTAAAAACTGTATTATTTTCCTCTATTCCACGATCTCTAAACTTCTCACTCTCACCACCACCAATTTTATTTTTTAAAAATATCTTTAACTATTTAATCATATTTAATAAAATATTATATAATTAAAAAAGCTATTATTTTACATTTTTGTATTAAACTTTTATATTAAAAATAAAATCCCATGCATAGCAGGGGCATAATACTAGTTAGTTGATAATAACTAAGACATTAAAAATCTAACTACATTTGTCGGTTCCTTTTGGACTTGTTAAATTTTGCAGGCACAACTTTGTTTCATTCCTTGCCAAAAACAATTAACAAATGTATAGAATAGAATTATCCATAAAATGGTAATCTAATGTTTACATGAGTTATGAAACTTACCTCCAACTGGTCAGACATGTAGAAGCTGCAATTTAGCTGATAATTTGTTCCAGTTTAGCTTCTTTTAGCTTATTGCTCCTTCGTCTGAGCCTGCAGTTTCTTTTCAATTATAGAGGACAAGTTTTTTTCAAGGATACTTCACCTTCCCTGTTATCAATCTCCCTCCTAGCTCTCCTGGAACCAGGGAGTGGTCTCACTAACTTGATCGACTTCCTAGCACGTTGTTGTTTAGCCTTGGCACCCCTCTTATTTTGTGGTGGTCCCACAAATTCAAAAGGAAACTCCTTTTATAAGCCTCATCATGTGGTCTTCTTTGCGTCTGTCCAACTAAGATTTTCCACTTCTGAATCAAACTCTATTTCAGGCCGAATAATAAGGGTGACATCCACCTACCTCATGGAAACAATTGTTAACATGGTAAAATGTTAAGATACTATGACAACTAACATTGTTTACGTCCAACCGTAATTACAAATAACCATGTTTAGATGTTAACTAAAAATTGTTTGCAAAGCAATATCAAAAATATTTAGCGTGACAATTAACACTGCTAACCATGTAACATATATAATATATTATAGATATAAACATTATTATCTATCTAACTTAGCATTGTTAACTACCAAACTTCTAACAAGTGTTAACAGAAGCATCGAACCAAGATGGAAGGAAATCGCTAACCTATCAATCTTCATCAATTTCCATTGCCATCAGCCCCCATTGGACCTTCTTATATAGCAGGCACCACTTCAAGTATAACCATTTGTAGAGCCTGAAATAGTCCTTGAATGGCTACATTCGCTGTTGCAATCCATTTTAAATCCTTCTCCTTTATACGATTTCATTATCATATCAAATGAAAACATTCCCCACATATAAGCCAAGAAACTATCCAGATCCTCCACCATTTCAGTGTGTTCATGCACGATCCTGCATTTTGGATAGTGAGTTGTTGGCACGAGGATGCCATCTACAAGTACCAGAGAAGATAAGATCAGCCTCTTCTCTCTGTTACCCCCGTGTTTCTTCTTCAACATGTACATGTATAGGAATCGCTCCACCGTGAAGTTGTTGTCATCTCCAACCAAT
This sequence comes from Streptanthus diversifolius, assembly GCA_039880935.1. Classification (NCBI taxonomy): domain Eukaryota; kingdom Viridiplantae; phylum Streptophyta; class Magnoliopsida; order Brassicales; family Brassicaceae; genus Streptanthus; species Streptanthus diversifolius. The sequence goes on from JAXGFM010000002.1 coordinate 5,470,137, forward strand.
GTGTTCAAGTAAGTAACCTTCTGCCCAGCTGTACCTTTCCTTTTCTTCTTCTCTTTAACAGGATACTTCCCACACTGTAAACCAATAATTATCTTAAACTCACGCAAGGAGAATCTTACGTGAGATCCAGCGAATACAACCCACATCTCGTTCTCCTTGTTTATTTGTAATTGACGAGATTGAAGAATAAACCAAAACTCCCTGACCATGCGGGTTTAGATGTTATCTCAAAAAACTTCCCTACTGGTGAAGACCGCATTAAATCATATTCCTCCTCCTCAAGCGCATCTCGTAGAACCCAAATAATTTCAATTTTCTGGTACACATTTACCCTCTCGCTACTTACCTCCTCGCCGGCAGAAGTTAGTATGAGTGCATTTAATGCATTGTTAGGACAGGCGGATTGTGCCTGAGGAAAGGTAACTTAAATTTGCTAACTTGTGCAACTTGGTTAACAAAGCATGATCATTATAAAAGTTAACTAACCAACAACCAAGTTATCATAAGTGGCTTTGCAAAATAACAAATAACTAATGGTAAAGTTAGCACCAATGTTGCAATTATTTATTGAAAATTGATTCATACTTCAATCATGTAACTTTAGGATTGCATAAATTATTTAATTAGGAACCAAAAATACTAGGAAATAAATTATTAATCGAAGAGGTGCAATTTATGCAACTTGTGCCTCTTCGTGTAACACAAGTAACCGACATAGTCTATTTCTAAAATACTCCAAATGTTGGAGAGAATTTCAAACATACTCTCCCCATTGCTCAAACACTTTTATGATGGGTCCCACATATAACTTAAATTTTATTCTCCACAATACCCTCTCACTTACCCTTCCCCACATTTTTTTTTTATTTGTAATTTTTTTTGCACACCTGTTTTCCAAATTTGAGAAAACTGATCTTTGGCACAAAATAAATATGGTGGGGCCCACAAAAATTAATTTTCTTCTTCCTCCTCTATTGCAATTTTTAATTCTTTTTAACCATATTTTTTACATTCAACCTGTTTTTAATATTTTTCATTATATTTTTCACCACAAAATAAATTATTTTTAATTCTTTTTCACCTTAAACCTGTTTTTAATTCTTTTTCATCATATTTTTCACCACACTCACAACAATCTGATTATGGTTTAAGCTTTAGGGTTTAGAGTTTAAGATTTTGGGTTCAGAGTTTATGTTTATGGATTATAATCATGCATATGCATTATTAAAATCATTGTTAATGCTATTACTTATGTCTTTCAAGTTAATTAAAAAAAAATTATTGTTATAATCTTATAATATATTAAACATGTATGTGTATTGTTAACTACTATATCCATTATGATGCGAATTTAATAAATTTGTAATTTTGAAAATAAATTATTATGAAAGTTTATTGATCTTAATTTATTGACTTATTGTATTCGGTACAACTAGAAAAAGTGATAAAAAATACTGATATAAATCAAAAACATCTGAAAGTAGCAATTATACAATTATGTGTAATCTCATAACTGGGTATTACTCGTATAACTATGTTTTAGAAAATACAACTGTGTATTACTGGTACAACTACGTTGTAGGGTTTAGGGTTTAGGGTTTAGGGATTAGGGTTTAGGTTATGATATCCAATTATTAATCTAGAAAAAATGAAAATAACATGTTTTAACCTTACAAACCCTAAACATATATGTGTATCGTTAACTTGTTTGATCATTAGTATGTAAATTACTGAAAATTTTAATTTCAAAAATTTATTACTATGAAAGTTTTCTAATCCTAATTTAGTAACTTAATGTAGTCGATACAACTCAGAAAATTAACTACAAATATAAAATCCATAAATTGAAATTTATATAACTATGTGATATTTATACTACTATGTACAACTATAGTGTGAACGCTTCCAGTGTGAACAAGTGTGAACGCATAATATTTATTATTTTTGTATTGAACAGTAGTATGGACACAAAATATTTATTATTTTTTATTGAACAGTAGTGTGAACGCGCGGGAGGGCGCGTGTGATTTAGCCTCATTCGTACTCAGTTGTATTCAGTTATATTCTCAAAACTCAATTGTATTCAGTTGTATTATCAAAACTCAGTTGTATCCCCGTAAAACTAAAATAGAGCCAAAAGTATGTAAATACATAACCCAAATTATGTAAAAATTCATATAAAGCTAGAAAAAACCAAAAATACATAAAAATAATTATAAATTTATTATGATTTAATTATCTTAAGATAATTAGCTAAAAATAATTATAAATATATTATAGTAAGATAATTACAAATATTGTATTATCTAATATTATCTAATATAAATATACTTTAATTATAATTTATATAGCTAATTGTAAATATATTTAATTGTATCATAAGGTATGATTATATCTATTAATCTTTCAAATAAACTATTATTCTGCGGTTTAATTCCGTCTAATTTGTTTAGAATACTAAAATCAACTATTAATCAAATTTCATTCAAATCAACTATCAATCAACAATAAGAATAAAACAAAATGTATTATACTCTTATTTTGTATAAAAAGTAAAATCCATTATAATAAAAATGTAACAAAATAAAAAAGATATTTAATAACAAGATATTTCACTGCATTTTAAATTATATCCAACAAATATTTAATCCAATAATACTAGATTGCAGATTTTAGCATACTCAGTTGTTTTGAAGAATAAAGGTTCCAGTTCAAGTGGCTCAGTATCCTGCAATCTATGCAATCCAAACACATTTTATGTTAGTAATTGTATCAATTGATATTCGGTTTTACAATAACATATAATAGTGTCTATTGATACTCAGTTGTACACAACCACATAGTTTTATCTAATATACAATTCACATTTCCTAAAAATCAACTATTAATCAACTAATAATATATGATTATTGAGCATGTGGTCATTGAGGATGTCACAATTGTTGGAGATGCGGCCATTGTTGGAGATGAAAGATTTGGAAGAGATGTAGAGCTAGGAGAAGATGGAGGAAGAAGCGTCCATCTATATTATCTAATATAAATATAATTTAATTATCATTTAGATAATTTAATTTAATTATAATTTATATAATTTAATTATAATTTATATAATTTGATTATAATTTATATATAATTGTAATTATAAATAATTATAATTATAAATTATTAACTAAATGAGTTTGTTAATACTAATGTGTTTATAATATTTACAAAAAAAATTATCAGCTCAATTGGTTAATTTTCTACTGTTTCAAACCAGGTAACGAGTTCAACTCTCTTATTTGCTAATTTTCAATAATTTTACATTACTTTTTTTTTTAGCAACATAATTTTACATTACATATATTAAATATATGATATATACACAAAACATTAATTTGGTCTAGTGGTTCATGCTACTTGTTGTCTTTTGTGAGAACCTGAGTTCAAATGTAGGTGTGTGCATTTTTTAGAAGAAAAAATTGGTGGACCCCACCTTTAACAAAGAAAAGGAGTTTCGCGAGAGTTGATGTAAAAAAAAAAGATTGGTGGGCCCCACCGCAAATTTTTTAAAAAAATTTTAGTTTAACCCGGTTTGAATATGGATCACGATGGATTATCCAATGGATCGTGGTATGGGTCGTAAATAAATTTAAGTTTAATGGTTTTTTGGTAACTGTATAAATTTTAACTATAAAATAAAATCAAAAATAAAATGATAAAGAAGGGGGAGTGTTTGAGAAACAGATTTAAGTATGAGGAGCTTTCAAGAAATTGTTCCTAACCGACACAACTTTTGTGTTTGGGTTGCAATGGTTGATCATTAGGTGTGTCTGTATTCTATAAAAACACCACAACATCTGTAAACTTTTCAAAACTTAAGTAATAAGAATTGGTGTTGTTTTGATCTTTTCTTGTTACACACAAAACTTGTGAAAAAAGAATTATACGAATTTGTTTCGTATAATTTGAATTTGTCTAAGTCTTTTATGGTATCAGAGCCATGGATGCAGCAATGCAACCTGTGATCCCAATTTTTAAATGGGAAGCTTATGGGTTTTGGAAGATCAAATTGAAGACAATACTTGAAGCAAAGAAACTCTGGGATGTGGTTGAGAATGGAATCACCACAAGTAATGTCGGAGATCATGGTGAGCCAATCACGGCCGCAAGGCCAAGTGAGGCCACAATTTTGAAAGATAAAATGGCACTACACATTCTACAATGTGCAGTCTTCGATGCCATATTTCCAAGGATAGCACCGGCCTCTAGTGCACAAGAAGCATGGATGCTATTGGAAACCGAATTTCAAGGCAGTAATCAAGTAAGGATGATCAAATTGCAAATCTTAAGAAGAGAGTATGAATGTCTGAAGATGGAAGAGGATGATAGCATAAACACCTTCACAATCAAGTTGATGGAAATCAGCAATCAACTAAGACTACATGGTGAAGTGAAGTCGAATTATCATCTTGTACAAAAGATCTTGATCTCTCTACCAGAACGTTTTGATAGCATTGTAACCGTTCTAGAGCAGAACAAGGATCTATCAGCCTTGTCAATGATTGGACTCATTGGTACATTGAAAGCCCATGAAAAGCGAGTGGAAGTACGAAATGAATCCACTTCGGAGGAAGCCTTCTATACGAGAATGAAAAAGGGAAAGTATGTTTCAAAAATGTCAAACAAAATGAAGTCCAAGCCTTCAAAACGCATTGAGAGGTGGTGTGGCATATGTAAGAAGAAATCTCATGATGAGAAATCATGTTGGAGAAAAATGAACAATCGAGAAATTCCTAAAGTCGAAAAAGGAGGAGTCAGATGCTTTACTTGTGGAAGACCAGGACTTTTCTCAAAATATTGCAAGACTAAGGCTCATGAGGGATCAAATATGAGTCTAGAGCAAGGAAATGATGACCAAGAAGAAGAAGAAAGGCATATGTTGTTCAGCGCCATTCATGAAGAGTCATCACCAAGAAAATTCGATAACACATAATTAATCGATAGTGGCTGCTCGAATCATATGTCAAGGGACTTGAGTATATTTACCTCACTTGATCAAAGCAAGAAGATCATGGTAAAAGTGGGAAATGGTCAAGATGTGATTGATGTAGGTAAAGGAGACATTCAAGTTACAACAAAACATGGCACACACACGATTAGAGAAGTGTTATTTGTACCGGCTCTTGCAATAAATTTGCTTAGTGTTGCACAAATGATATCAAATGGATATCGTCTGGTATTTGAGAATGACTACTGTATGATTCAAGATCAACGAAGAAAAGAAATCATGGAAGTAAAGATGAAGAACAAGAGTTTTCCAATCAAATGGAATGAGAACAAGGAAGTTGCATTTGTCACAATGGAGGATGATCAATCAAAAAAGTGGCATAGGCGATTGGGACATGTCAACTTTGAAAAAATAAAGGAAATGCAAAGGCTAAAGATAGTGGAGAACTTACCTAAGTTTTCTATATCAAAAGAAGTGTGTGACGCTTGTGAAAGAGGGAAGCAATCTAGGAAAAATTTTCCTAAGAAATCGCTTAGTACTACTAAGTAAGCATTGGAGCTTGTTCATTCGGATGTTTGTGGACCAATGCAAACTCCATCTCTAAATGGTAACCAGTATTTTTCTTCTGTTTATTGATGATTTTACTAGAATGTCTTGGGTATACTTCATGAAAATAAAGGATGAAGTTCTTGGAAAATTCAAGATATTCAAAGCTTTTGTTGAAAAGCAAACCGGTAAATACATCAAGAGACTAAGAACCGATGGTGGAGGAGAATACTTTTCCAAGGAGTTTAAGAAATTATGTCAAGAAGATGGTATTCACAAGCAAATGACCACACCTTACTCCCCTCAACAAAATGGAGTTGCCGAAAGAAGAAACCAAACTATAATGGAAATGGCTCGATCTATGCTTTTTGATCAAGGTATGCCTAATTATTTTTGGGCAGAAGCCGTAGCTACTTCCGTTTACATTCAAAATATATTACCTTCTAAGGCTTTGAAAGAATACGTAACTCCATTTGAACTTTGGAGTGGAAAGAAACCAAACATTGAACACTTAAGAGTGTTTGGTTGTCTTTACTATGCTCAAATTCCCATTGAAAAGAGAAGGAAACTTGATGAGAAAGCAAGTCGTGGTATCTTGATTGGTTATAGTCTTGAATCCAAAGGCTATAGGATATACATGGTTGAAGAAGAAATGGTACAAATATCAAGAGATGTAGTTTGATGAAAACAAGACTTGGTGTTGGGAGAAAAATGAAATAAAGATGTCAGCTCCTTCCAAAATGATCATGAACATCTCCAACACATCAGTGGATCATCAACTGGACTTAGATGATCAAATTGAGATGTAACTGACTCATTGTCTCAACTAAGAATCACAAGTGATGTTGAAGACAATCAAACCGATAACGAAGAAGAAGTTGGTCCAAGAGGAGTACGATCAATAAATGCGTTGATACAACAAACCGCAACTTAATTGAACAAGCCTTTATCCATGAAACGTGTATGATGCTTGCAGAGGAACCTTCAACGTTTGAAGAGGCTTCCAAACTTGAAGATTGGAAGAAAGCAATGAAGGAGGAAATTTCAATGATTGAAAAGAACAACACTTGGAGGTTAGTAAACAAACCTAAAGATAAAAATATCATAAGTGTTAAATGGATATTCAAGGTGAAGACCAATGCAAATGGAGAGGTTGTGAAACAAAAGGCAAGACTTGTAGCAAGAGATTTTACACAAGAATATGGAATTGACTACATTGAAACTTTTGCACCGGTTTCACGACATGATACCATTAGAATGCTATTAGCATTGGCGGCTCAAAAGAAATGGACCATTTACCAAATGGATGTCAAATCTGCATTTCTCAATGGAGAATTGAGAGAAGAGGTTTATATTCAACAACCACCAGGTTTCATTCGAGAGGGAGAAGAAGAGAAGGTGCTTCGCTTGAACAAAGCACTTTATGGTTTGAAACAAGCACCACGTGCCTGGTATAGACGAATTGATGCTTACTTTGAAAAGCACAACTTCACAAGAAGTATGAATGATGCGGCTCTATATGTGAAGAGAAAAATGGAAGATGTGTTGCTTGTGAGTCTATACGTAGATGACTTGATTATCACGGGAAACAACATAAAGATGATAGAAGAGTTCAAACGTGACATGAAGAATGAGTTTGAAATGACAGATTTAGGAAGTCTAAGCTACTTCTTAGGATTAGAAATCACTCAAGACAATGAAGGAATATTTCTATCTCAAGAGAAATATTGCATCAAACTCTTGGAAAAGTTTAGAATGAGCAATTGTAAGAGTACGAGGACGCCACTCATCCCTCATGGAAAACACATTGAAGATGAAGATGATGAACCCTTTGAAGACTTAACAACATATCGAAGCATGGTTGGAGGACTAATGTATCTATGTGCTTCAAGACCAGACCTAACTTATGCAAGTTCTTATCTAGCAAGATACATGTCATCACCAAAGAAGAAACACTTCAAAGAAGCCAAAAGATTGATGCGATACATTCAAGGAACTAAGGTACTTGGTTTACGTTTTAAGAATGTTTTAGATCCTCAACTTGTTGGCTATTCGGACAGTGATTGGGCCGGCTCCATAGAAGATAAGAAAAGCACATCAGGATATGTCTTCACCATAGGATCAGCAGTGTTCTCATGGCAATCAAGCAAGCAGAAGATTGTTGCCCAATCAACAGCGGAAGCCGAGTACATCTCATTATTTTTTGCAGCAAATCAAGCGATTTGGCTACAAAGGTTGATCAAAGAAATGGGTTTCAAGACTGAAGAAGGCGTGACCATACTATGTGATAACATGTTAGCAATTGCAATTGGGAAAAATCCGGTTCAACACAAAAGAACAAAGCACATTGACATCAAGTATCACTTTGTAAGAGAAGCAGTTCAAGGAGGGTTAATTCGATTGGAGAATTGTTCAGGAGAAATACAACTAGCTGATATACTAACCAAGCCCTTAACCGGATTAAGATTTAAAGAACTTCGTGAGAATATTGGTGTGACTTCGAAGATGATGAAACATGATTCAAGAGGGAGTATTGAAAATTGATTCATACTTCAATCATGTAACTTTAGGAATGCATGAACTATTTAATTAGGAACCAAAAATACTAGGAAATAAATTATTAATCAAAGAGGTGCAATTTATGCAACTTGTGCCTCTTCGTGTAACACAAGTAACCGACACAACTTTTGTGTTTGGGTTGCAATGGTTGATCATTAGGTGTGTCTGTCTTCTATATAAACACCACAACATCTGTAAACTTTTCAAAACTTAGGTAATAAGAATTGGTGTTGTTTTGATCTCTTGTTACACACAAAACTTGTGGAAAAAGAATTATACGAATTTGTTTCGTATAATTTGAATTTGTCTAAGTCTTTTATTATCATGATATCCAAGAAGTTATCAAATAATATAATGTGTAAGATATTAAGTTAGTCACGTAATCCAAATTTAATAACCACCCGTCTCAGGTCAACTAACACATGAGTTAGTTATCTAAACAGTTATATTATCATGCGGAGTAAAAAACATATGTTGAGTAACTTGTCAATGTCATGCAGGGCAAAGCTCTACCAGGCAGTGAGGATGCTGGAAACCTTGGCATTGGCAGTGAACCCAATTTAGGGTTACTCGTACCGGCGTTGAAACATGATAAGTTAGTTACTTCCGACCATAAGGTACTTTTGAACCAGAGTTAACTCAGTGTTTTCATCTGCAACTTGTAAGTTATCTTTGTGAATGAGATATCGTAACTGAAATCAATTCTCCTGCACCCATGTAAGTGGACTAAGTTGGAAGCAGTGGGATTGACCCTCCCGTAGGTGGAAGCGCACATGTAAATAGTTAAAGCCTAGTGTTAGCGTACCGTAACAGGAAATCGCTAAATTATGTTTCCTATTTTCGACGCGCAGCCTGCCTATTCTGCATATAAAAAGATAATAATACATAAAGAAATTATAACTTACAGAATTACCTAAGTGCATAAGTTAATAATAAAGTTGAACATATAATAAAAATGTTATCTTGGATAAAATATATAAGCTAAGTGCATATATAAATACATCAATTGTATTGAATCTAGATAGAACTACATGTTGGATAATGTTGGATAATAATTTATCTCGAATAAATTCAAATGTAATTGCATTGGTAGTTTCTGAAGTGAAAAAATGAAATATTATGTGTTCATATTGTTACTAGGTTATAAAAATGTAACTTGGAAACATGTAATGTTAAGTATCTATTGATTACATAGGTATAACTCATCATATTTTATCTCGATTGTGATTTAGTAATATAGATTGGAAACTAAATTTTTATCCTGCTACTAAACAAGTTATCACGTTAAACAAAATATTGAAGGTAAAGTAATATTCTCTCCGTTTTTTTTATAATTGTCGTTTTAGGGTCTAACACACAGATTAAGAAAACATTAAATTTTTTTTTTTTTTCTAAATAAAAATATCATTAATTACATACATAAACTCAATCTATCCAATAAAAAATATAATGCAATATATAAATAGTCATAAACATTAAAAACTAATAAATTTTGCATTGAAAACTGAAAACGACACTTCTAAAAAATATATATATATATATATTTAAAACGACAATTAAACTAAAACGGAGGGAATTTAATTTAACAACATACACTAAAATATAACCTGAAAATTAACATATACCAACTTTGTTATTGAGTTATGTTAAACATTGTAGGTAAACTTGACAAATTATATCAGTAATTCACACAAATGTTGTCTAAGGTTGTCATAGCTAATAGGATTATATTAGGGTTCACTTATTTGTGAAATATAAAATTAACTAGCTAATATTTCAGTTAGCAAACACAACAAAAACATACATAATAGTCAATATAACTTATTATTTATTATCAAACTAATATGTTATTTACCTTGTAAAACATAAAGTTATTGAATCGGGGTATTGGCACATCAGATCAGATGTAATTTGAAAATATTTTGATATATTGAACTAAGAAGTCCTAAAAAGAATTTCAAAACAATTTATCTTTTTATTAAAAGTAGTAAGTTTATCTTTTTTTTTTTAAAGTAGTGAGATGAAGCTGTGGAACACGAAGAAAGTGAACGTTAAAGCACAGACTCAGCCATTCCTACCGTTCACACTAGACTTGGGCACGGGTACTTGATACCCGCCCGACCCGCTTTGTATCCGACCCATCAAACCAAGTACCTGTTTAAAGCGGGTTGAGTATCAAGTCCAATTACAGATTACCCACAAGTAACAGGTCGGGTATCAAGCCTTCAAAAAAAAAATTAATATCTGGCCCGTTATCCGTCCGTACCTGTTTTTAGCAAGTACCCGTCAATTACCCGTTAAATACCCGTAAATACCCGCAAAAACCGTAAAAACCCGCAAGTACCCGCAGGTAACGGCCAGGAAGCGAGTAACGGGTAACGGGTATTAATTTTTTTACGGGTATTTTATTTTACGGATACTTGCTTCTGCGGGTATCAAGTCCGAGTAGAAAAAAAATTACTTGTAGGTAACGGACCGGATATCAAACCCACCAAACAAAAAGCAGGTACTTACCCATGCCCACCCCTAGTTCACACACACTCTCACACAAATCTCTCTCTTTCTTCTGCACAAATCCCAAAAACACCAAAAATGTTTACTCACCTTGGTCCAAAGATCCGACGGATTCACATTTGGAATCGCCTTCTCTTCTCGTCCTTCTTTCTTCCTCTTGCGACTATCGATTTCCCAATTCAAAAACTGACACGTGGCTCTCGCAGGCCTAATTTTTGTTTTTTCAATCTGTTGAATTTATTCAACAGCGATGAATCCACGTCATGTATATTAAGTTTTCAATACGTCCATTAGATTGATTCAACATGTCCAATGTAACTAGTCTAGTCTTAAGAACATAAAATGATAGCAGGATAAGTTTTTAGCAGGTAGTATTGTTTTGAACGTACGAGTTTTGTTTCCATGGCTACCAATCCATTCAAACGCAGTTCCTTCAATTTATCTTTCCACAATCTAATTTCCCGATCTAATTATCGATACCAAAATGAAAGATTCTTCCATTCACCAAATCAGTGACTCTTTTATAGTCTTCTTCCATATGATTTTCTTGAAGCCTTGAACGCAACAATGTTACGTTGCATTGATATAACTAATGTGTTCACTCTTTAATTAAGACAATAAATAGATTACTTTCTAGTATAAATAGACTTATTTTTTCATCTCGAATAACCAATTCTACTTAGAGAAATACATTTTTGTTAGCAAAATATCCACGAAAGTTGCACTCGATCCACCATTGTTTTAGTTTTTTCAACTTCACATTTCCTTTTCCATTGTGGATTTTTTCTTCGTCATTGTAATTATTATTTTTTTCGTGTAATCTTTCAAATCAGTCCATTCCTCTTACTTATTTTTTCGCGTAATTTTTCTACCGGTCTTGCGCCAATGTTCTTCGTTTGGTGAGGCCTCATTCTTTCTCTCACCAAATCTGGACGTTTTTGGGCTTTTATCTAGACGTTTCAAGGGTGTATATGAGTGTTCTGCATTCGTATCCAGAAGGGTGTTGAAGATATAATATTGGTTTTATTTTACCGGTTTATGAAGTCTTAGTATCTTGGTTCTGAGAGGCAGATGATCGACATTACAAAAAGTTAGATGTTATCGTTCATAGAGATTTGTTTTCGTAGAAAACTTTTTTTTGCTGATTTTGTCTTTTGGAATATCTCCTTTTACTGTTGGTTCTAATTCTCTATTTTATGTTATTGTAATTAAGTAGTTTTGATTTCGGTATAAATGTTGATGACAAAACAAAAAATGAACGAAGGTAGATATTTGTTACACTTTAGTGAATGGTAGGTAAGTTAAACTTTTCAAAAAGTGGTTCATTATTTTAAATTATTTTAAGCTGTAACAAAAAGTAAAAAAAAAAAAGTGTGTTTCACTGTAAATTTCTCTATCCTACATTCCTATCGTAAAAAGAATTTCAAAACAGTTAAATTTTTGAAAGGTAGTATTTCTCATTTCTTTAACGGAAAAGGCTATTTTTTATCCTTAAAAAAAAAAAGAAAAAAAGAAAGGAGAGAACTTTTGGAAATTTTCAAAATAGTGTGATGAAGCTGTGGAAAACGACGAAGGCGAACGTGAAAGCCACAGACTCAGCCATTCCCACCGTTCACACTTCACACACACATACTCTCACAAAAATCTCTCTTCTTCTTCACAAATCCCAAAAACATTTTCAAAATGCTCCTTTCCAAAACCCTAACCCTAACTCTCCTCGTCTTCTCCGTCGTGGTTCTAACCATCGCCGGCGGTTCCTCTGCCTTGGGCGGAAACACCAACAATGTCTACTCTCCTTGCTCCGACACCAGAATCCAAAGATCCGACGGATTCACATTCGGAATCGCCTTCTCTTCTCGTCCTTCTTTCTTCCTCAACATGACGCTTCTTCTCTCTCCTTGTGACCGTCGACTTCCCCTCGCCGCCATGAACTCTCAGCTCTCTATCTTTCGTCCTAAGATCGACGAGATCTCTCTTCTCTCCATCAACACCTCCGCTTTCTTCCCGGTAATAGTCAAATCAGATTAGTTAATCAAGATTATGAAACATTTGTCATTATTAGTATTGTCTCTTCGGATTTTAGATTTTGGTTGACTTTGACTTCTTGTCTCTGTGACTCACTGTACGAATTAGAGTTTGCTTCATGTTTGGTAATAAGTCAGATTTGGTTTTTATTTTATGTGATTATTACAAGTCAACCATTTCTAATTTTGGTAATAAAACTAAGAGTTTCTATTTTTAAAATTATTTTGAAGATGGGATTTACAACAAAAATATAATTGAATTGGTGTTGGATTCGGATTAGGAAAATGCGTGTATGAGTGGATTTGTTTGACTTTTGGTTTTTTGAATATTTGGTTATGTTGACCTTATGCTCATCAGATTGCTTCATGTCTACTAATTAGTAATAACAATTCTTCAGTGTTGAATAAGATTTGGTATTTATATGATAACAAACTAACCATGATTAGGTTCGAATCATCACAGGGTTCATGTTAAATTCTTGTGCAAATTGGCTTACAAGTACTACCTGAATTGGTTAGTGATGTCCAAAGTTTGTTTTTTTCGATTTAGATTGATGACAAAAACACAGAATCTTAATAGTAATCTGTTCAAACTGTAGATTAGGGGGAACTCATTATGAAGATGGGATTACAACAAACAATTCTTTCGATTCAGATTGTTGAAGAAAACACATAATCTTATAGTAATCTGTTCATAGTGTAGATTTGGTTGAGTTTGGCTTCTTCAAGATTGAAAGCTGAACCTTACACGACTACAATAATTAGATTGCTTCATGCCAAGTAATGTTAGTTCTTCAGTGTAACTATCAGGTTGTAGAGATAAGTATCAGATTTGTTTTAGGTTATCACTAATCAACCATGATTAGTTGAGAGAGCCATAGGGTCCATGGTATACTTCAGTTGGTTAGTGATGTCCAAAGTTGAAAATTCTATGACAGATTAGTGAACAAAACCAGAGTCTTTCTTTATGTAACTGTGTACTATAATGTGTTTTTTTTTTTATGCAGGAAAAATATGGTGGATACATGGTGGCATTTGCTGGTCGGAAATATGCGGCGAGGTCTCCTCCAGCTTTTATTGCTAACACCACCTTCACCGTAACCAGTTTTACTTTGGTAAAGCCTTATATATATCATCCCTGACTAAAAATTCTGATTATATACTCTCCTCAATAACTCTTTTATGTCTTTATTTCTATTTGCGGTTTTAAGGTGATGGAGTTTCAGAAAGGTAGGCTTCAAAACCTGTTTTGGAAGAGAGACGGGTGTGCGTCGTGCAAGGGAAACTCAAATTTTGTGTGCCTTAACAAGCAAGATTGTGCTATTAGAACATCGAGCTGCAAAGGCCGAGGAGGTACAGTTGACTGCAGTCTCGGTATCCAGCTGGCGTTTTCCGGCACTGACAAACACTTGGCGGTTCTTAACTCGTGGTATGAAGTCGAGAACATGAAGCAGTATTCTCTTTACGGTCTGTATTCAAACCTCAAGAGCTCGCTTACCAGTCAGTTCAACAGTTTCTTCTAAAGTTTCTTTTAAACTCTTTGTAGCACGCAGTAGGTAAACTCTCTTTGGTGACTCTAATTATTTATGATATGTAATACCAAATTTGCAGAAATTGTTATGGTATGAACCGGAATGTCCCTATTCCGGGCAAACCTGGTTTGGTTCAACTACAAATTTGAATTGAATCCAATTACAGAAACCAATTCTGTTACATATCAGTCGGTTCTAGAAATTTTGTGTTTCTGTTTAATAATCCTCGATCCAAACCAAGCCAAACTATTTTTCTTGAAATGAAATTGTAACATTTCGGTTCTGGTTCAACAAATATTCTTCTTAAACCAAACAAACCGAAGGATCAGATAGCTGAAATAACCAACTCTATACTTGTTAGGAATCCACTAAACCATACAATTCGTTCTCAGTTCAGATTTGGTTCAGCTTGTGTAACCATACCGGACGGTTATCTGATCTAATCTCTATGTGTCTTGTACAAATTTAAGCTCAACTCAGATACGGAAAAGCAAGAGATGCAATCGAATAAAATGTGTGTTCTCTTTTCCATGGAATCACGCAGCTTTCAGACAAAACTCTGGCAGCTGCAAATACCAAACACTAAAACGTTTGGTCCTCTGACATTACATGATTCTTTTCTCCTCAAGATCTCTGTCCATTTTATAACAGCATCTCCAAGGGCCGTGTTTGCCTCATCTTGTGGCGTTTCTGGTCTCACCTCAAACACAACTATATACGTGAATCAAGACACTGGAATATGTGCTTCTCTTGATTGCTTTTTTTTTTCCTATTTGTCTATGTTGATGAAGCAAGGTTGGTGACACCAAAGTATAGAGTCTTCTGGTTGAAAGCATTTATGGCGTAATCAACCTGGATGTGACCCAACGGAGACTTGAACCGTAGCCCATACCCAAATCCATACCCAAACCCCGGCTTCCCATGCCTCAACGACGGGTTTCCTGAAAACCCGCAACAACTTAGTGTTCAAACAACTTTTTTATGGTTCAGAGCAGGCAAAGTGAGCTTACCAGGGACAAGACGGCTTGAGCCTAGGTCCGTTCCACAATCCAAGAAGATAGTTCCTTCTGTCATCTTGTTCTGTAAAAAACAAGGAACCAAAGCTCAATTAAAACTTAAAGGAGAAAACCGTTTGATGGTTCTGAAGACCGAGTAAGATAACAGCTCCATACTAAAGGCAAGGCCAATTCTGTATTAGCAACGAGGCATGACCGTCCGGATCCAACAGCGCCCTCACCATATCCACGAACACTGCCTAGCCCACCAATGGCAAATGCTTGATAAGGAGCCATGTCTCCTACAATTGAACCACCTGTCAGGCTATCACAAAAAGAAGTAAGAATCCACACCAAAGCCTCTTCTACTTGTCAAGAACAGAGAATGTAAGATTCAGTCAGTACCTTGCTAAGAGGAACGCCGGTCCCAACCTGACACCTTTTGATGCGACAAATTTGAAACGGTTGAAGATAAGCCACTTGGACACAACCGGAATACCTTGTTCTATTTGCATGCTGAACTGAAAAAAGCGAGAAACCAGTATGAAAGCTTAGAAAAAAGGTTTTGCTAGGAATATGAAACAGAAACTGAAGAGCTTCTTACGTGAGAAAGACCCTGGTCGTTAGCCTTTGCAAACCGGGACTCTTGCTTTAAAACGACCATACTATCATGGGTATTTCCACTGCATAGTAAAGATTTCTAAGCGATGTAAATATCAGTTTTATGCTAGAGCTTAAAAAAACATATCA
The DNA here is from genome assembly GCA_039880935.1 of Streptanthus diversifolius. NCBI lineage: Eukaryota > Viridiplantae > Streptophyta > Magnoliopsida > Brassicales > Brassicaceae > Streptanthus > Streptanthus diversifolius. The sequence goes on from JAXGFM010000002.1 coordinate 5,486,047, forward strand.
ATGGCAAGAGTTATCAAATATCACCTGCAAGTTATAGGAAATCCATCCAGATCTCTCGTTATCAAGCGTCCTTCATCGTTTATAGGACGCACATACTGCACCAATGAAAAAATATTACTTTTTATTACCCTGAAGTAGAACAACATTGTTCGACGAAGTCTGGAGAAGGTATTGTGAGGGTACCTCAAACTTTAAACTGGTTGTGCTGCTCCACTTTGAACTCGCTGGCTCACTCAAGTCTAAACCAACTGCCAATTTAGACAGATTCACACCTCCGCTTCCTGACCGGGAGAAATTGTCATATGGAGTTCCGTGGACCCCAATCTCGGGTGAAAGAGAATGCTGTGTCAGATTTAGAAATTTCACTTTCTAAGATACTTAAACGGACCATGAACACAAGTGAGAAAAAATTGAGTACATCCACAAAATTGATCATGTTTTATATTGGAACCTGTACGAAGAAGCACTGTTGCGGACGCCACTCAGGTCTAGGTCTCCTAAAAGCCACTAATGCATTGGAATCATACAATCCTTTATCCCACGATACATCAAGCTTCTCGCTTCCTCCAAATAAATTTGGATGCTTGATACAGAGGCTGCAACCAAAACCACAAAAAAGAAACACGTCAATTGATAAGAAAGATATTGCCACTTCAGTTGTGCAGTTATTAGAAACGTTAGGTTGTAACATGAGAAAGTCACAGAACTTGCCTGCCAATCACTAGAGAAAGAGGACTGCTAGTGTCCCTGAGCAAACAGCAACAAACTGAACTTTAATACTTGTTCGATAAAGACTAAAGATGGTACAAATTCATGAGTATTGATTAAATTCTAGTAAAATTGAAGAACAGAGCAAACCTGAAAGCAGGAAACATCAAAGAAGTACAAAGCTTGTGAGTGAAATCCACATTAACATCAATCTTGGCTGCAACGCAGTAAAACAAAAAAAAATATTCACAGTACAGCCACAATAAACAAGCAAGAAAGTGTAGGATAGACAAACAAAAAGACCAAAACTAATACTTCCGCTGGAATTTTATTTTATGAGAGGCACATATCAAAACAATCCGACACTACATTCAAAAGCAAGACAAAATTCTATAGAAAAACAAAAAAAAGTGTTTTCCTATATAAAAACTAATGTAACCTTATGCCTACAACATTCTATTACCAAACATTCACATACATAACCATACCTATACATTTAGAAGAAACATGGAAAACACATTCTAACCCTCCAAACGAATTTATCAGCGATCCATTGGTTGTGGTTAATCCACAATCAAATGCCAATATTTTACCATTTTCAGCAACTTATCCACATTAATACTGATCCAAAAACACAAATGTAAGGTAATCTATAACAGAAGGAGAGGGAAAGATGGGTTTAGAAGATGAGAATGGACCTCTGCCAGCGTGGATGCTCTTCTGAGCTCCCATGGCGATGGCGTAAGGGGAAGATCAAACATGAAGAGGACCCAAGACAGGAATTGGCATCAAACAAGGAACAAAGCAATGGGGTTACTGTTTTAATTTAAAATTGAGGCAAAAAGGAGGAATCTTTGTTTCGTCTTCTCTTATTCGAGAGTGAATTGCAGAGCAGAGAGGGTAAGGATTTGATGCTTGGGATATTTAGAGAAGAAAGGAAGTTTTGGGTTTATCTCTTTCGTCTTTATTCTCTTCTGTATTATGGGCTTTATGCACGTGGGCCGTCTTTTACAATTATCGAAATCTTATAAAATGGAGAAACTCAAATGATTCGTAGGAAACAGAAGTTGTAAATTAGGTACATGGTAATGAAAAGTTTATCAGTTAAATAAGAAATATTTAAAGTCTTTAAAATATCCTAAAAAGCATTATATTAGAAAATTTATAAATTAGTACTCGATAAAATAATATTCTGATTGTTTGTACGAAAAAGAAAAATAATACGTAGTTAAATTAATAGATTTTTTTCCAAAATAAATTTTTATATATTTTTTATAAATTAATATTTTTTAAAATTAATAAAAATGATAATCTCAATATCTAATTTACAGATTTTTTAAGGTACTAAGAAAGCGGGTGAAAATTTGCACATTAACTTTTGTGACAAGACTTGATAAACACTAACCTAAACTTAATGGAGCAACTAGAACCGTTTTCTCTGTTATAAGCAATTTGGTTAGTCAAAAAAAAATCCGTAGGTTATATACCAAAAAAATCCTAAACAAAAATTGGAATTGAAAATAAAATTTATATCAAAATACCTTCATATTACGTAGAAAAAGGGTACAAAACGGAAACTAATATGACGCAAACTATATTTATATATTTAGTCGATTGCTATACCTCTTTATTACCAAATGAGGAAGGAGTTTGCAAACAAATAAAACAAATGAAGAGATGATCACTACAAGAAAATTGCTGGAAAATTGATGGTATTTTCGATGGGCAAATAATTTGTTGAAAATTTCTGACATATTATTAGCGATTTTCAGCTGAATTGTATTTATCGAAAATTCGTCGTCACAAATTTTCGTTCATCGAAAATTGGAGATGGATTTCCGAAAAACGTGTTTATTCTTTATAAATTTTCAAAATTGTCCGGAAAAACGATCGTTAACATAGTAGTCATTGCAGAATATTCTATTTTTATTTTCAAAATGAATTATTTTTAAATAAAAACTAAGTAAATTACTAAAGACCTAAAAGTAAACATGATATTTACAGATTGTATCTGATTTATATCGACCCACGCATTTGTTATGGATATATTCACCGTGTTGTGAAATAGTTCTGAACCGTTTTTGAGCGGTTTAAAAAAAAACGATGTAGAATTAAGTACAACTAGTACTTAGTTCTACATTTATTTTTGTACAACTTGTAATTGTTTTATTTTTTATGTAAAACTGTTTGATTGTTTATGTATAACTCATATAACTTGGTAAAAAATTTTGATTATTTTACGTAAAACTTAACTGATCGGTTAAACTGTTTGATTTTTTTGTAGAACTCATATAATTTGGTAAAATTGTTTGATTTTTTTTTGTAGAACTTGTATAACTTGGTAAAACTGTTTGATTTTTTTGTACAACTAGATAACTTGATAAAATTGATTGATTTTTTTTCTTCGGTTTAAGATGTCTCAACTGCGTTTTGTCCACCACATGGATAAAATTTTAGAATCTTGTAATCGTTATCGGCCATGGCATAAAACCTGTCGATTTTCTTCTTGTTCATTTTCTCGTCACTGTAGCTAGGATCCACATAATGAGAAATTCAAACTTGAAAGAGGAACAAAAAAATTGGTTTTGGGAAAGAGAAAGAGGAGAGCAAATGAAAGATTCGAACTTGAAAGAACTTGGAGAAAGAAAATGAGAGATTCAAATTTGAAAGAAATTTGAGAAATAAAATGAGAGATTCAAACTTGAAAGGAGAGAGAGAAAGAGAAATAAGAAAGAGGAATCAAAAATTTGGTTTTGGGAAAGAGAAAGAGGAGAGCGAATGAAAGATTCAAACTTGAAAGAACTTGAATAAATAAAATGAAAAACTTGATTTTTTGGGAAAATTTGAATTTTTGGACAGACCGCCAAAACATTGCACATAGTTTTCCAGAAGATAGTAGTTGTATAAATATTGCAAAATAGTTGTAATTTTGATTTTTTATTTTAGTTAGTATTATCTAACACAAAAAAATTTGTTTTTTTGTGGTTTTGCAGTTGATTAAAGTAGATTAACATATAATTCTGAGTGTTTTATGCGTTAAAATGTTGTAAAATTATATATATGTAGCTTTTTTATCATAATTTGACTATTATTTATAAATTGATCAAAAGTATAAGGAGCATGTTATCTACATTCTTTGATTTCAAACCATTATAATCAATATGAAATAATTTTATAATTTCCTAGTTAGTATAAGTTAATTGTGACGTTTATAATGTCAATTTGTCTATATTTCTTGATAACAAACAATATTATCAAATTTCAAAATTATCAACGTTCGTTAGTTATATCAGTTCTTTCATTAACAATACCAGTTTTATTAGTTGTACAAAAAAAATAAGAACTAGGTACAACTAAGGTTAGTTATATAAAAAAAAGTAGAACTATATACAACTAAGTTAATTATACAAAAAAACAGAATTGAGTACAATTAATTTTAGTTACACAAAAAAATAAAATTGTGTATAACTAAGGCTAGTTATACAAAAAGTAATCTCATTACAATGTACGACATTCGCATTTAAAATGTATTGTTTATTTTATTCTGTCATAACAATATAAAATTCAGTAGTATCCATAGTTATACATATTTACTAATTATACTATATTTCTACTACTACTAAGTTTATTAGTTTTACTATATATTCAATAATACTAATTTTACTAATTATACTATATTTATCAGTAATACTACTTTTATCAAATTGTCCTAATGTATTCACAATTCACTATGATTCTCCGGTTTAACCACTGAAATACATTTATTTTCATTGCATAATGTTAATTGATCCTTAAAAACATGGTTAAAAACTTGTTCAATCAAATTCAATCTAATTAAATGCAAAATCCAATATACTTGGATTGAATCGGAGAATGCGAGAGAGCTCGTGTCCAACACAAAGTTGGAAGCGGCAGTCCAAATGCTCGTGTCCAGTTCTTTTCGTCCAGGTGTATTTGTGTCGGAGGTGAAAGAGGAAGAGGAGAAAAGAAGAGAAAGAGAGCGAGCTTGAATTGCGAACGTGGGGAACACTCGACTCGACGCAGGGGAAATGGCAGTTTATTATTATTATCTCCCCTCTCTAATCCTAGAACTTTGTAGACATTGTAAGCCCACCAGTATGAAAGGAAAAGAAGCGGCAGACGCTTTGATTTCCACGTTATGATCTATGCAAAGTCTTTGTTTTTTTAATAAGTGTTATAATGTTGTGTTTGTCGTTGTGTGGATTATGTTCTTTGTACTCATGGTTAAGTTTCTTTAGCGGAGCTCTTTTGCAGGTTACAATAATTGACTTCTTCATATTTAACTAAACGTACATATTATCATCGACAGTATTATAGTACAAAGTTCCGTAATAAATCCCTCGTAGCACCAAGGGACGAAACATCACAAAAAAATGAGTTCTTTTTTATCCAAACTCGCAAAATTAATTACCACAAAAAAAAATGAAAATATCGTGGACAAATTGAACAATATTAATTTTCATTACACAGTATATTACAACAAAGGCAATCCACACTACTATGAAAATTCATGAACATAGAGGGATCAATTTCTTAAATACTCCAAAATGTTAAAAGCGTTTCTGAAACACTCTTCCTCATTTTTCTATTTATTTTTCATTTATTTTTTGAGTTAAAAATTACAAATTTACCAAAAAACTAACTAATTTCAATTTATTTACGATTTGTACCAAAGATCCAGCGGGTAATCCGGATCCAAATCGGGTTAGACCCAGCTCAAATTTTTTTTAATTTTTTTTAGTAAGTGGCGGGGCCCACCACTCTTTTATTTCTCTTCTTCCACGAGCTCATTTCCCCTCCTTTCTTCCATTTTCTCAATTTCTCCATTTTTCCCAATTTTTTTCACAAACAAAAGTAAAATTCTAAGAGAGTTACAAAAATTGAACCACGAAAATCACAAATCAAAGTATAATTCAGTGAATTATTCATTTCTCATTCACCAATCATTCCAATTTCTCTAAACCCAAAAATCTCCAACACTAAGAATGTTTCCTCCAAAAAACGTAAAACACTGCCACCTTTGAAAAGGGGGGAAGAGGAAGAAGATGAAAGAACTAGCGCCCAAGTTGCGAATGGTGGTATAGACTCCTCATCCGCGAGAGTTATACACAATTGATTTGAAGGAAATTTGAAAAAAAAATTGATTGGTAGTTGATATTGGTAACCCTAAACGAATTAAGAGGGATTAGACCATAAAATATTAATTAATCAGTAGTGTCAGTACAACTGAGTATCAATCTATACAACTACATTTTTTGTATAACTAAGTATCAATCGATACAATTACACGTTATTGTACAATTGAATATCAATCGATACAACTACACTTTACTGTACAACTATCATTCAATACAATTACACGTTATTATATAACTGAGTATCAATCGATACAACTACTAACTAAAAATGTGTTTGGATTGCAGGTTTCCGAACCACTTGCTCCGAGAACTTTATTCTTTGCTCCGAGAACTTTATTCTTCAAAAATATTGATTTTGCTATAATCTGCAAAATAAGATCAAAGTGTGACGATTACAACACATTGACTGAGATTCCAACACTGAAAATAGACTAAAAAATGATTGGTTTGCAAACCATCCTTAGTTCCATAGAGGATAAAGGAAGGAAGAAGGGTAAATGGTTGGAAAAAATTAATGTGAGACCTCTAGAGAGTGTTTGAGAAACGGGAGGAGTAGTTGTGAACTGATTCTAACAAATAAGAGTTAAAATCAATATATACTACTACACGTTATTGTACAACTGAGTATCAATATATAATACTACATGTTATTGTACAACTGAATATCAATTGATATAACTACTAACAGGAGATGTGTTTAGATTACATAGATTGCAGGATACTGAGCCACTTGCACCGGAACCTTTATTCTTCAAAACTATTAAGTATGTTAAAATCTGCAAGCTAACATCAAATTGTAAAAATTTAATCACAATGACTAAAATTGTCACACTTAAGGACGAACAAGCTTTTAATGTATTTATGATGAACTCTTTTGTGTCTTTATGTCTTAAGGTAATTTTGGTTTTATGTGGCTTTATATGGATGTTTGCAGAATGTTGATTCTGTATTTATGTATTTTTGGCTTTATGTGGATGTTGGCGTTTACACTTGCACGTTCCCAGTGGTTGGTCGATGGGAAAAAGAAGATTTTTTGGAAAGACATCTTCGATTTAGACAAAGTTGGTCGAGTATTGACAGTGATGATGAGAGTGGTGGTGAGGATGGTGGTGATGGTGGTGGTGGTGATGGTGGTGGTGGTGGTGGTGGAGGTGGTGGTGGTGGTGGTGGTGAGAGTGATGAAGACAATCCAAGTCCATCTAAGAGGCTAAAAAAAGAAAGTTTGTCCTGAATACAACTGAGTTTTAAGAATACAATTGGATACAAATATGTAAATAACGAATACAACTGAGTTTTGAGAATAAAACTGAATACAACTGAGTAGTACGAATACAACTGAGTACGACTGATGCTAAATCACACGCGCCCTCCCGCGCGTTCACACTACTGTTCAATAAAAAAATATTAAATATTCTGCGTTCACACTTGTTCACACTAGAAGCGTTCACACTATAGTTGTATATAGTAGTAAAATAACATGTAGTTATATAAATGTTACTTTATGGTTTTTTCAGTTATATCAATATTTGTAGTCAATTGTCTGAGTTGTATCGACTACATTAGGTTACTAAATTATGATTAAAAAACTTTCATAATAATAGATTTTCAAAATTACAAATTTTCAGAAATTCGCATACTAATGATCAAACAAGTTAACAACACACATACATGTTTAGGGTTTGTAAGATTAAAACATGTTATATTTCAATTTTTCTAGATAAATCATTTTATATCATATTTAATAGGGTAAACGCTGGTTTTAATATCACAAATACATGGTTATAACTCACAAAACCCAGACCCTTAACTCAAACCCTAATCCCTAAACCCTAAACCCTAAACCCTACAACGTAGTTGTACTAGTAATACACAGTTGTATTTTCCAATACATAGTTATACGAATAATATCCAATTATCAAATTACACATAATTGTATAATTGCTATTTTCAAGTTTTTTCAGTTATGTCAATATTTTTATCATTTTTTCTAGTTATATCGAGTACAATAAATCAATAAATTAAGATTAGTAAACTTTCATAATAATTTCTTTTCAAAATTACAATTTTTTTTAAATTCGCAACTTAATAACTATAGTAATTAAAAATACACATACATATTTAATATATTATAAGATTATAACAAAACTTTTTTTTAATAACATATATGCATTATTATAATCTATAAATATAAACCCTAAACCTCAAATTTTAAACTTTAAACCTAAAATCCAAAATTCTAACCAAATTGTCATGAGTATGGTCAAGAATATGGTGAAGAAGAATTAAAAATAGATTGAAGGTGGTTGAGATTGAAAATGATGAGGAAGAAGAATATTAAATTTTGTGGGCCCCACTAAATTTGTTTTGTGTGCTAAAAATCAGCTTTCTCACATAAAGCACGTGTGGGAAAAGAAAATTATAAATAAAAGAAATTTTTTTAATAAAAGCTGGGTAGGGTGAGTGGAAGGGTAATTTTGGGAGTAAAATTTAATTTTTAGTTGGGTCCCACCATAAGAGTGTTTGAGAAATTAAAAGAGTATTTGAGAAATGAAGTCCAATAATAAGAGTGTTTTAGAAATACACTCAAGAATGGAACCATAATAAACACACAATAAACATGAAATGAATTAAAAGACCAAATGCGTCTGCCCAAGAATCTCATAATTGACCAAACTGAAAACTGATAAAAAACGACACAATCTCTCAGTCCACAAGATTTGGATCCAGACCTCTTGCCTTCCTCGTCTTCCCCACAAACAGATCCTTAGATTTGAGCAAACCAGGTACACAACCCGAGACTGTCATGAAAGGGAACTGAGCAACCGACTCCTTTCTTCCCAAAGATATTACGGCAATATCCGAACCGGGCTTGTAACTTGACATCTTCTTCTTGTTCCCACCAGACATCAACAACTTTATGTTCTTTGTAGCCACAGAGGCATGTTTCTCAGCAATGTATCCTTGTTTCATCTCGGGGACATCAGTAATATCTCCAATCGCGAATACATTCTTGCGACCCTTCACCCTCAAGTGCTCATCCACCATCAGCCTTCCTTTACCATCCAAGTTATCTTTCATAACAGTTCCTTTGAGCCATTCTGATGACAATGGCTTCCCGATACAGAGGAAATAGCAATCCGCGTGTACCGTTTCTCCTCCTGTTGTTCGGTATGTTTTATTTCCATCTGATGCTGAAATCAAATCAACCCTTTGGTTCAATAAAATTTCCACTTTCTTTGATTTCAGCCAATCAAACGCCTTGTCTGCAGCTCTTTGACCAACAAATTCCAACAATCTTGGTCCATTGTGTACTAAAGTAACCTTCTTATCTGGGAAATCAACTGCAATCTCTGCAGCAAGCTCGACACCTGACGGTCCTCCACCAACAATCAGAATCGACTCAGAAGACTTGATCTTCTCATATTCTGCAAACCAAAAAGTTCAGGTATAAGAAAACATATACCAAGTGCTTACACGACACAAACGCAAATATGCAAGCTATATTCTTCACCCTCAATGTGGCTCCCAAACTCTTCAACGTAAGATAACAAATGACCTCTCTACGATAGATTGAGATTATTCATCAGCCAAAGATCCTTGCTAGACTCACATATACAGAGTATTCTACTTCATACTTGAAGCATTCTCAAACAATGCATATCCAAACGAAAGAAGATTCATACCGGCTTGGTATTGCGATAGCTTCTCTTGTCTGGTTTTGGGAAGCAAATCGTTGTGACCTGTAGCAATCACAAGATAATCATATCCAAACACAAGCCCATCTGCTGTGACTACATCAGTGTTGGTGATATTAACCGCTGGAGAAGTCACAACACGGCCGTTTTGTAGGTACTTTTTGTGGTTTATCAACGTTCTTTCAGCGAAAGACGGCTCCACCATGGACCTCAAACTTGCCCATGTGATCTCAAAATACTCCTTCCTGATATCAATCAAATCTCAGCTCACATTGCAAACAAAAAAAAGACATCTTTTAACCAATTAAGCAATACCTTCACTAAGATTTTTCATCTACTACAAAACTACAGTTAGAAACATAAACATAAACTTCTAACTGATCTTGTAAGAAAGATAATGGTGATGAAGGAATAAGTAATAAAGATAATAATAATAACTTACGGATCGATGAGGATGACGTCGGAATCGAATTGAAGAGATTTGGAGGCCAATGAGCCGGCGATTCCGCCACCGATGACCACCACCCTCCGGCCGTTTCCTGATTGAGATTTTATATTTTCCATTTTTTATCGATTAAAAAGGTTTTCGAATGTTTTTAAGTTTTGCTTTTTCTCTCACAGATTTCAAATTGAGATATATATAGACCGGTGTGGAAAATAGTCTTCTAGCCTTCTAGGTTAAGGGAATAAAATATTGTGTGGTGAACGTGTTTACTGACGTCATGTCCGACGTCGGCTTCTCCATGTACGCCGGAAGGATCCTGCCGTATTTCCCCTGATCGTACGTCATCAAGTACGCTAATTCTCTTTTTTTTTTTTTTCCTTGGATTGGACCCAAAAGAATTAAAACCTTCTTTCACTTGGCAAACTTTTCCAAAGGCCCATTAGTGGTCTAACAGTGGCCCAATTATATGGTTCGAACGTTCATCTTCTGAATGATAAAACAAAACAAAACAAAAAATATCAACAAAATAAGATAGCAACATGTCAGTAACACAACCAATCATGTCTAGAGAAACGTAAATCAAAGAGAAACGTAATTTTTAGCTTTTTCGACTTTAAATAGTCTTTCAAAGTCATCTTAAATTTAGAATCATTTCTATTTATATGAGATGATTGTTGGACCATATAATAAGCAAATGTTGATAATAAGCAAATGTTAGACCAAAAATATTTTGGACATTGAACTTATAATATATTGCAAATATGAATGAGAAATGAGAATAAAATTAAGACTCATCAAAATAAGTAGAAGTTAAAAAGTCTCACATTACTAAAGAGAACTATTTTCCTAGTATATATATGAGACAAAGTATTTAAATTTAAATTAGTATATGAAAAGAACCAAGAAATCCATACGCTCACCACCACCACCGCCGCTCGCGATCACTGTTCGCAGTTCGTGGTTTGTGAGAATGTCTCGTAATTGAGTAGTTCATATCTTTTAGGCTATTAAATTTTTGGCTTTTTAAATAAAAAATCAAATCAAATAAAATCACAAATAATATTTGATTGCATGCGGATTTTATACAATTTTTTATATCAAAATCAAATCAAATAAAATCTGAAGATCTCATATTCTATCTGATCGTGTGCGGATTTTATGACCAAGAGCGTAAATCTCCATGTCGATCATATCTCACCACAACTCCCTATATAATCATGTCAAGGCGAACAATTTTAATCACGATAATCCAATCGAAAAAAATCGCTCTCATACATTAACAACAAAAGTAATCCAACTTTTTCTCGCTTTCGTTTTCTCTATTTCATAAACGAATCTTGTTTCTTAAGTTTATCGTAGTTACTAGTTTACAGATTACGAATTCGAGTGTAGCGAATGAGTCTATTAACGATTATATCATGAGACTTAAAAAGCGTACAAAAACTGTCGCACTACAAGCGCTTTATTGAATTAAGGAAATAAATCAAATCTTGCATTCGTTTTCATCTTCTATATCGTTTTCTCAATTCGTGTTTCACAAATTGATTTTACATATCTGATTTTTACAATTGTATCGGGTTTTATGGAATCGTATTTTATTATCCAAATTTTCAAATCTGGTAATTTTCTTTGCTGAAGCATGCCCAACAATCCGTTGGAAATGCAAATAACCATCACATCCAAATAACAACATTTACATCAGACTGGTGCTACTATAAACATAAAATAAAAGTATAATCTATGAAAATGCGTCGGAATCATGTGATACATTGATAGCTACCTCTGAATTCATGATACATGACTGAGAGATTTGGAGATTGAGAGAGAGAGAGAGATTAGAGAGAAAATAAAGAATGAATATTATTGAGATTTTAGAAAAATGAATTTCTTGCTTACAAAGGAAGAGAAAGATAATTATTTATACTAATCTAGTCTAGGCTTGTTTGGATACTAAGATAGCCTAATACATGTTTGGCTACAAGGATAACATATCATTAATCACACACAAGCCTAAGCCACTCCCTTTGGACACATGGCACCTACTTAGTCTAAGGCACACTTTCTTCATTTCTTCTCTTTGTCTTCATCATTCTTCTTCATTTCAACACTCCCCCTCAAGATTATGTCATGGAGAATGGCTAAGCTTACAACCATGAAGCATTACCTCATTAAAAACCTAAAGAAGGAAAACCCAATTGGGACAAAACCGTTTCTAGGGAAAAAGAGTATAACACTACATAATCAGGATCAGTGTTGTGGAATGGACATGAGACCAAGCCTTAGGTAGATAGAGCCACCAGTCTTGTGTAGTAGCCTTGGTGAACACATCTGAAAGAATAATAGATTTAGGTTCACCATTGATCAAGAGAATAGAGAGAGAGTTTTAGAGGCAAAAGGATGAGAGAAATGAATTTTTTATTAATAATGAGAGCATATTTTCTCTTAGTTACAAATGTGAAGGGAGATAGATATTTATACTATTCTAGTCTAGGCTTGTTTGGATACAAGGATTGCCTTATACATGAATGGCTTCAAGGATAACATAACACTAAAACACAAACAAACCTTAGACACTCCCCTTTGACATTGACAATTCACGCCTTTATACTTGGATTTAAAGGCTTTCATCTTTTATCATTTCTTCTTCATTCCAACACTCCCCCTCAAGTTTAAGACATGGAGAATGCCTAAACTTGCAACCATGAAGCATTACCTCATTAAAAACCTAAAGAAGGAAAACCCAATTAGGACAAAACCTTTTCTAGGGAAAAAGAGTATAACACTCCATGTTGGGATCATTGGTGTGGAATGGACTGCTTTGAAGCTTCTTATAAGTCTGGTCCATTTCTCCCCCTTTCTTTTAACTCCTTGTTTTTAAGAGGTGATTTTGATCCAGCTTTCTCAAAGCTTTCAAGTTTAACCTGTTTCACATACACATATACATGCATGTATCAATTCTCACAAGATAAACCAATGCATTATAATATAAAAATGATTTTAACTTCCCTTTTTATAAGAGTGGATGGCGGATTGGATGATATGATCTAGACCAATCTGGTTCTCTAAGAACTCCATATTAAGGTCTTTGGATTCATCATGGTCACATGGTTCTCTTCTGGATTCATCACGATCACATGGTTCTCTTCCCTTATATGTGTAGGATCCACTTTGGCTAGCTTCATTTTGCTTCACTTTCTACTTTCAATAAGCTTAACTCAAGAGAATAAGATTTTAGAGTTAAGCTTTAGTAGAGTGAGCACACTTATCTCCTAATACACATCCCCACCATGCTTCCACTAAATGATGTAGGGTAAGTCATGCTTATGATTGTTTTCCATCACTTCCTGATCTAAAACATCATAGCAACTCAAAAATAAAGATTAATATTCCAGAACTTGAATAAGATCAAGTCTGGTATCAAGTATAATATCTAGCCAAATTCTCAACTTAAAATCATAGAATTAAAGAACTTATCCTAGATAGAACCTTTGATGAGAGATTTTTATGTCCTGAGGTGATTCATCACTTTCCACCAGCTTATACCTTCTATATGAGACTTGATAGCTTGATGACCATTGGTTCTATCCTCAGTTGGTGACAGAAGATTTTGATGACCTTATTCACAGCCTCCATTAGAGAATCAGACTGAGCACACTTCTTGTGCTTACTTTCCAAGGCAATCATCTTGGAATGACCATGATCCAGTGTGGAACCTTGTCCATACATGAACTGCATGAACCGCATGAAAACCATCATAACAACACGGCCATGTACCATGTACCAGCGAGGCCTGACCAGCATCATGCGCCAACTTGTTAACTTGGGCCAGCTTCATGTGCTTCCTTGTCACGGCCATGTTGTTCTAGATTAGATGCTCATTTTATTTCCCCACCACAAGCTTGACACTAAGAATAAGAGTCAAGTTTGGAAGAATGAGCATACACAGAATGAATGTCTCAAAGTGGTCTTCTTTATCCTTTAAACATAAAGAAGAACATTGTAAGTATCTGTGAAAAATTTTGAGAATTAAGAGATTTGAAGTATTGAAGAATATGAAGAATGAGAGATTTGGAGATTAAAAGTATAAGTGATGAAGAATTATAGAGAATTATGATGAATGTCAAGGTGAATTTTGGATCCATCTAGGTTCTAAATGCAATGCATAATCTAAATAAGAAAATTTAATCAATCAAGGAATAAGTATAAGGTTTAGAGATAGCCTTTGCAAAGACTTTTATAAGTCTTTGTGAGTTTCCTTCTTTGTGATTGATTATGATCTGAACTTGCAGCATGTATGATTTGTTGATTTTCTCTTGAAGCACACACCAAAGGTCACCTTACTCCATGGGAGAGCTGATTCATCACATTCCACCAGTCTTTCATATTCACTTCTTGTGGTGGCTGTTCTTGGTGGCCATTGGTTCTAACTTCTTCTCCATGTGCTGTGCCTTTTTTCACTTGCTCTCTTTTGCCTTTGTTAGACAATGAAGCAAAACATCAACTCACATCTTAATTCTTTGAATCTGTTGAGAATAGACAAATTCTAAACAAAAGATAGTGAGTGAAAGAGATTGATTAAGATTAACCAAACTTAATTTTAAACACTGCCTAAGGACTTTTGGATTCAACATGTCTTCTTAAACTTATTTTCCTAAGTAAAAGACAAGGTTCTCTTCCTCTAGGATCAATGCAATTCATGAAAAAATGATTCATCTAGCTAAACTAGGTTCAAAATGTCCCATTCTACCAATTTCTGAATACATGAACAAAATTCAATAGAATTCATGATTTACTACCCACCTAGATACCAGATTTCCTAAAGTTTTAACTCACACAACCATCAATGAAATCAATAAAATAGTTGGATAAGAGTTTAGATATAGCCTGAATGCATAAGACTTTGATACTAGGTCTTTGCATTTGAGTTTAGGAACTGGTTCTGATCTAGGCACTTCCTTTCATTATGTTGCTTTCAAAGTGCCTTTGGTGGTCCAGTAATGTCTCCTCCTATGGAGCAACAACTTAGGTAGAATCAATTAAACCTTCCATCTTAGAAGGTTTATTCTTTCTTCACACCTCTCTTCTTTCCATTTTCCATTCTTCATGCCTTTGATGGTTTTCCTTGATACTGCTGGTAGCTGAATATGTTGCACTCTGTAGCTGAATATTTTGATCTGTGTAGAAAAGGCTCGGTCCATTTTCATCATGCCCAGCAATGAGAAGAGATACTCCAAATGTTACTCCTGCTGTTTCCCAGTGTTTGACGGCAAACATCTGATAAGCATCTTTGGAGGTATATCCTCGCTTTCTTCTAAGACAAGTGTCATAATGTTCTCTATATATGAAAATACGTTCCCTTGGCCACAGTTTCAAGGATTGAAGTCTCATGAAGTACGCTGTAACCTCTTGAACAAATCTGTAGAGAAATACAATGCGAACAGCTGATAGTCTACCAGATAAGCTATAATCATATCCTTCATAGTCGTCATCTCCAGCACTTCGATTGAAAGAGAGCTCGGGTGAACCTTAATCGTTCATGTACAAACATCGCAAGCTGAGAATCATCCTCCTTGTTGAGAAACACAGTCATGCTATCAACATTCATGTTCAGGTAAAACACTACACGGTCCTTGCCGTACCCAAGCAATCCTTCAATGCGTCCACCTTCATCATTTGTTTCTTTCTCAATATCAGATTTCTCAGTTGTCAATTTAACTTCGATCTCAGTTGCATCCGGTAGTGATTTAGAAGCAAGCTGAGTCAAGAAAGTTGTATGAGTGTGCGTGTACACGAGTTATTCTGCAGCTGTTTGTAGCATTGCTCTCAGCTTATTTGTCAACATCAGTCGGTTCTTCCTCCATTAATGCTAGTTGTGTTTCTAGTTCTTAATGCAAAGCAAGATTGTTAGTCATCATCGCAATCCTAGTATAAACTCGTGCCATAATGATTTGATCTTTCATCAGACGTAACATATCTTCAAAGTTCTTTCCATTTCGATATTGATCGTCTCCAAATGGTGTAGTTTCCTAAGTGATTGGTAGAGACGATCGCCAAACTGACTCGCTCTCACTCTCCAATACGCTTTCTTTCTGTTGTCCTTTGATCTGTTAAAGCCTCCATTATGAAGATTACTCTGTTTTCCATAAACCTTAGAAACTCTGTTCGTATCTTCCAAATTTGACCTAAGTGAACAAACCAGAGACTCCCAGCCATAGTCATAAAAATCCTTATATTTGGAGTTTCTTGTCAAAAGTCAACAACCAAACTCCCTTCAACTAACTTCAACCAACTCTTGCAACAGATTTTAACCAACTCCAACCAACAAGATCAACTCCTAACAGTCCTTATCTTCACAACCAAGATCAACAAATATAATTTTTGAATTTTATTACTAAACCAATCCAAAATTTCAAGTTTCCCTCTTTTTTTCAGAATTTCCAAGTTTGATAGAGAAATCAAGAAAATCAATCTTGAAGACTTAAACCCTTCTGATTAAAACCAAATTTCGTGGAGACCCTCACAAGATACTTATTTAACTTTCCAGATTCAAATAATTAAAGAAAACTGAGAAAGGATTAGAATTTTATCACCAGGATCTTGTTATGGGCGATTTTGGACGTCTCTGAGGAAACTTTCAACAAAATCTTTCAAAATGAATGAAATTGAGTTCTTCTTTCTTTAAAAAAAAACTAGACTCGAAGGGCTTGAGTTTATGATTTAGAAAACATGATTTGATGAAGAATCGACGTCGGAGTGATCTGGGAAACACAGAGGTTCGCGGCGGAGGCACTCGCGAAGGACCTTTGCAAGAAAATTTGTAACTTTTGATTCCCTGGGTCAAATGATGCAATTCAAACGGGCGTGGCTTCAAAACTCGCCGATGTACAATCCAGAGAAAGGCAGATCATCAAAAGGTGTCGTGGTTTAGCCGAAAATTGCATTACAAGATGATGTTCGATTTCAACTAAGAAAAGGATGAAGAACAAGAAGATTTATTCTTGAATCAATGAATGAATGATGAATGTTACCCAGATTTGATGCAACCTGGCTCTGATACCATGAAATAATAATATATTTAGATTCACCATTGATCAAGAGAATTAAGAGAGAGTTTTAGAGGCAAGAGGATGAGAGAAAATTTTTTTTATTAATAATGAGAACATATTTTCTCTTAGTTACAAATGTGAAGGGAGATAAATATTTATACTATTCTAGTCTAGGCTTGTTTGGATACAAGGATTGCCTTATAAATAAATGGCTTCAAGGATAACATAACACTAAAACACAAACAAGCCTTAGACACTTCCCTTTGACATTGACAATTCACGCCTTTATACTTGGATTTAAAGGCTTTCATCTTTTATCATTTCTTTTTCATTCCAACAACATCTGCTAGTTGATCCTCACTCCTTGTGTAGCAAGGTAAGATAATTCCATTTCCAATAGCTTCTCTCACCTTATGACAATCCACCTCAATATGCTTGGTTTTTTCATGAAACACAGAGTTAGATGCAATGTGTATAGCTGCTAGATTGTCACAATGGACATTGATAGGAGACTTCAAGCTCACTCCAAGAATGTCAAGGAGAAGTTGCTTCAGCCAGATGCATTCTGTAGTAAGCTTCCTTATAGCCTTGTATTAAGCTTCTGCACTATAGCAAGATACAACATTTTGCTTCTTAGTCTTCTAAGTCACAAGATTACCTCCTATGAAGGTGCAGTAGCTGGTTGTGCTTCTCCTATCTTCTCTGTCTCCTGCCCAATCTGCATCATAATAACCTACAACTTCTGTGTTTCCATTACAACCCATCCTTATACCTTGTTCTTTAGTGCCTTTCAAGTATCTCAATATGCGCATGATCATGTCTCAGTGCCTTATCTTTGGGTCTTGCATATGTTTAGGCACCTGATTCACAGCAAACATAAGTCCGGTCTAACGATGGTTAAGTATATGATCTTACCAATCTGATGTGGAAATCAACTCACTAACAACCCATGAGCATATAGAAGTCACCAAGAAGCTGACCAAAATCCTTGGAGAGAACCAATCTAAGCAGACCAAAGACATATGTGTCTTCTTTGGACCATATCAGCCCAACCAGGAGGAGTTAAGCCACAAAACAAACTGTCCCAGAATCTTAACTCATCAAGGACTCACAGAAAATTTGAATCACTTCAAACCGGATTCTGAATTGGAAGTTATAGAGGATACAAGACGGCAAACCGGTTTTGGAGTACCATAAGCGATTGGGCCAAAGATCGAGCTTCACAGCCCAACTCAATCATAATCTAAACTTCCGAACACTTGGAGAATGTTAATGGATCCCTCATGGTTTCATCAAGCCAAAGAAACCAAGAAGAGTCCAAAGGAGGCCCAATTTATCACTAAAATTCTACAACATGTCTACTTGGTTCCATTTACGAGAAATGCTAGACCAGATCGGTTTAGTAGCCTTCAGACCAACACTTGGCAACCAGGAGAGGTGTCTAAGAATTCAGAAGAGCCATCTATAATATTACCTTGCAACAGAATCCAGAGAATCAGGCGAATTCTCTCTTGTTTACACTTACCATATTTGGAGCCATCTGCATTCTTACCATTTCTACTTATGCACGATTTGGAGGCATTCTCAACATTCAAGAAAGTTTTAAGGCAAAAATTATTCATGCCCAAGCTTTCCAGATATAAGGAATCACATATTCCTAAAGACATGCTAGAGAATTGTACTCTTTTTCTTTATCTTCGGTTTTGTCCCACTGGGTTTTCCGACTAAGGTTTTAACGAGGCAACATCTCTAGTGTGCATGAAGACGAGGACTTGTTCACCAACTACCATGCTTCACAAGTCCTCTAACTCAACCAACAATGCCATTCTGGTTGTGGCCTTACCTAGCTTTATTTTAAGTTTTCTTTACTTAAGCCCAATTTTAATCATGTTTTCATTCTTTTTAGTTATTGGCTCATTTGTAATCTGAATAATTATAATCCCTAGACTTAAGGCATTCTATAAGCCTAATTTAGGAGTAATAATAGAACAAGCATTTTAAAACAAAAAACAAAACCTAAGTCTTTTTCAAGACCTAACTGGCGCCGCCCAAGCTCCCATGGTAGCAGTCGTGTTCTTCAACCATCTTTGGTTGAAGTTCTTGGAGTATCATAAGCCCTTTTCACAGCTTGTGTGGTCCTTTCGATCCACCCTTCGCTTCCATCTCTTCTGTCCAGCAACCTGAGCTTCTCGGTGAAAAGACAGCCACCCACGGTTCTTGTATCATCTGGTATCAGAGTTTAAAGCTCATGAACATCAGGTTGAATATATCATTTTGTTTTTGGCGATTTATTTTTTGTTTTTGTTGCACTTGTTTTTGCTTTTGATTTTGTTTTCCTTTCTATTTTTTCGCTGAGGTTCTCGGTAAGAAGGTGAAGGAATCAAGTTTTCTACCACAAAAATACAAAAAAAATCAGGTTATATCAATCCATAAACGTTGTTTTCATATTTAAAAAAAAATTACCTTTCTAAATCGCTCCACCACATTGCTGCACCTCATGCTTTGGTTTCATAATTAAATCAACCAACACACTCTTACATAAGTCTCCCCTAATTGCTTCATTGGTAGCTTGAGTGTGTTCTACACTAGGGTTCTGCACTAGGTCGTTTGCTTGCATTATATTAACATTAATAATAATCATGATTGCATGGACTTGCGTCTTCACGTTGCATGCTGAATTTGTCTTGTTAATTAATTTTGCCATCTTCATTCACGCTGCATGTGTCCTTGCTGCATGGTTCCTTGTTTTGTTTCACGCGTAGTCTTGCATTAACGTTTGCAGCACTTCACGTTAATTATAATCATCTTGGTTACTTGAATACGCTGCATGCTTCATCACCATTCATATTGCTTTATTGTTTGCATGTTGTTTGATTGTTGCAGTTACAGTCTCTTAATTAATTAGTGCAGCTTAGCGTTTTGTTTGCGCTTGTGTCTGCAATCTTTCGTTTATTGCCTGTGTGTCTTAGGTCTAGGTTTTGTGTCGTTCGTTGTGTTGTATCCGAGTCATATTTGCAGTGTGTTATAGGTTTGTGTCTTATTTAGGTTGCATCTAAAATATTTCCTTTTTGCATTTAAAATTTAGGAAAATTGACATATAGAGTTTAGGAGAAAAAGGAAATTTTCATATTGGCATTAGTGTCTAGGGTCATTTTAGGAAATTTCCCCACAGCATTTTAGGCATATAATTAATTAGTTGTCAAATTTCTCTAGTCTAGGATTTACTTTAGGAAGTTTTCCAAAAACTTTAGGAAATTTTTCTTTTTAGTTTAGGATAGTTTTCCCTTTAGGAATTAGGCAATAATTAGATTTCCTTTTAGTATCTAGGCAATAAATTTTAGGATATATCCCTTATTTATTAGTTTTCTTTTAGCCTTTAGACAATATTTTCCTTTTAAGATCCTTTTTGCAATTAGATAGTTTTTCTTTTTTTAGAAAAAAATATAAAATAAAAATAATATCTTTGGAACCTTTCCATAAAAAGAAAGTTTCCACTTCTGCAAGTTTCTTTTTCGGAAAAATTTCTATTTTCGAACATTTCCTTTTCTAGAAAAATTAAATATGTCAGGAATTGATTAGTCATCTTCAATCGTTGACCGCTCAGATGTCTACCATAGTAACGCACCTCGAGCGACTGGAGCAGCCTGCGCCTGCAGCAGCCCTCGCACCACCAGCAGCACCACACCAAGAAACTAAGGCTACCAAAAGATATGACGTTCCAACTACTTATAAGTTCAAAGAGAACAAAATCACCACCATTCCACCATATCAAAAAGGAGGCGTCAACCTATCTTATCTTCTCAAAGGTTATACAGTTTCGAGGTCGAAACTTTTTCAAGAGGGAGAGTATGATGAGGACAAAAAGTCACTAACAACCCAGGATCATAGAGAATTCATCCAAAAGCTGACCAAAACACTTGGAGTGAACCAATCTGTGCAGACCAAAGACATAGGTGTCTTTCTTGGATCATATCGGCCCAACCAGGAGGAGTTAAGCCATGAAAAGAACTATCCCAAAATCTTAACTCATCAAGGACTCACGGATAATTTGAATCACTTCAAACCGGATTCTGAATTGGAAGTTACAGAAGATACAAGTCGGCAAACCGGTTTTGGAGTACCATCCGCGATTGGGCCAAAGATCGAGGTGCACAGCCCAACTCACTCACAATCTAGACTCCTGACAAATTGGAGAATGTTAATGGATCTCTCATGGTTTCATCAAGCCAAAGAAACCAAGAAAATTCCAAAGGAGGCCCAATTTATCACTAAAATTCAACAATATGTCTACTTGGTTCCTTTTACGGGAAATGTTAGACCATATCGTTTTAGTAGCCTTCAGACGTACACTTGGCGACCAAGAGAGGTATCTAAAAATTCACGAGAGCCATCTATAATATTACCATGCACCAGAATCCATAAAATCAGACAATTCTCTCTTGTTTACACTTACCATATTTGGAGCCATCTGCATTCTTACCATTTCTACTTATGCACGATTTAGAGGTATTCTCAACATTCAAGAAAGTTTCAAGGCAACAATTATTCATGCCCAAGCTTTCCAGATATAAAGAATCACATATTCCTAAAGTCATGCTAGAGAACTGTACTCTTTTTCCTTATCTTCGGTTTTGTCCCACTGGGTTTTCCGAATAAGGTTTTAACGAGGTAACATCTCTAGTGTGCATGAAGACGAGGACTTGTTCACCAACTACCATGCTTCACAAGTCCTCTAACTCAGCCAACAATGCCATTCTGGTTGTGGCCTTACCTAGCTTTATTTTAAGTTTTATTTACTTAAGCCCAATTTTAATTATGTTTTCATTCTTTTTGGTTATTGGACCATCTGTAATCTGAATAATTATAAGCCCTAGACTTAAGGCATTATATAATCTTAAGTTAGGAGTAATAATAGAACAAGCATTTTAGAACAAAAAACAAAACCTAAGTCTTTTTCAAGACCTAATTGGCGCCGCCCAAGCTCCCTTGGTAGCAGTCGTGTTCTTCAACCATCCTTGGTTGAAGTTCTTGGAGTATCACAAGCCCCTTTCACAGCTTATGTGGTCCCTTCGATCCACGCTTCGCTTCCATCTCTTCTGTCCAGCAACCTGAGCTTCCTTCTTCTAGGGGTGTCTTAGCTGGTTTAGCTTCCATCATACCTGTAGAGGTTAGTAAGTCCACAATATATTTTCTCTGAGATAAGAAGAGACCTTCCTTGAACCTACACACTTCAATTCCTAAGAAGTATTTAAGTTAACCTAGATCCTTAATATCAAATAAACTCTTTAAATAAGCTTTAGTAGAATCAATGCCTACTTTATCACTCCCTGATATGATTATGTCATCCACATAAATGAGTATAACCACAATACCTTCCTTACTCTGAAGTGTAAAAAGAGTGTGTTCAACTTCTGATTTTTTGAAGCCTATGTCGCCTAAGGTCACATTCAGCTTATGGTACCAAAATCTTGGAGATTGTTTTAAGCTATAGATAGCCTTTCTTAATCTCAGTGTATCGCCGCCACCTACTTGATATTCTAAACCTGGTGGTGGTGTCATGTATACTTCCTCTTCTAGCACACCTTGTAAGAATGTATTCTTAACATCTATTTGCCATAACTTCCAATCAAGGTTAGCAGCAAGAGATAAAACAAAATTAATTGAGTGTAATTTAGCTACAAGAGCAAATGTATCCCTATAATCTTCACCATAAATTTGTATGAATCCTCTAGCCACTAACATAGCTTTATACCTATATATCTAACCATTGCTTTTATATTTAATGTTGAAAATTCATTTAGAACTTACAGTCTTTTTTCCTTTTGGAAGAGTAGCTGGTGGATAGGTTTCATTCTTCTCCATAGCTTGTCTTTCAGCTTGAATTGCTTATCTCCATTTCTCTATCTCCATAGCTTCCTCATACGTCTTTGGAATCTGCTCTTTATCAAAGCTAACAGTAAATACAACAAGAGAATCAGGTATATGAACTAGATTACACACTCTCTATCATTGTGAATTGCTGCATTGTTGTTGTAGTAGAAGTAGGGTGAAAATCTATGTCTTGTACTTCTTCTAAGAACAACAGATGGTTCTCCTTTTTCTTCTCCTTCTAGAGCATCCACAAGATTAGGTTGAATTTCTCTTGGCCTTTTAGAAGCTGAGACTAAAATATCTCCTTCTGAATCCTCCTCTTGATAATGTCTAGATTCTCGCTCCCCCCTCATGACCAAGGGGAGGTGATTGGCCTGGTTGGAGAGAAGGCCGTGCCGGGGTTGATGCTGACACGTCCTGAGGTTGATGTTGCGCCGGTGACCTTGTTCGTGGCCGGGAGGAGGATGGGGCCATTGATCGATCAAATGATGTTGGAGCCATGGATGGGGCTACGGATGGTCCATGAGCTGGATCAGGCTGGGACGAGGTCGAGGCCAGTTCTTGCCAAGATAAAATTGGTGCTGGGTCGTGCCTGGGTTGGACCTGGGTCGTGCCTGGGTGAACACGGCTCGGGCTGGGCTGGTCCTGGTTCGGGCCGTGCCAATACAGAATTTGATAATTCTGGAGCTGGTCCTGGCGCTTGTGAGTTGGTCCTGGGCCAAGTGCTGGTGCCTTAGGAGGGACTATGCCAATGCTTTCCAAGATCCTTCTTAGATTCTCAGTTTGGTCATGTCTTGTTGTTGAGATGTCTTTGAATTCTTCCCAAGTTCCTTCTTCATAGAATCCTTTGGACTCTTGGAATTTGATATCTCTAGATACTAGGACTAATATATTCTCTGGGTTGTAGCATTTGTATCCCTTTTGTGTAGGAGAATACCCAATGAACATGGCCTTGGTGCTCTTTGGTTCCAGCTTGTTTCTAAGTTCTCATGGTACTAAAACAAAACAAACACATCCAAATACTCTTAAGTGTTCAATATTAGGCTTAATTTTGTTTAATACCTCAAAAAAAGATAAATCATCTAGAACTTTAGTTGGAGTTCTATTGATTAAGTAGCATGCAGCTACTAGAGCATCTCTCCAAAAACGTTTGAGGACCTTCTTGTAGAACATCATTGTTCTCACAACTTCCATCAAATGTCTGTTTTTCCTTTCAGCTACTCCATTTTGTTGTGGAGTGTAGGGACAACTTGTTTGATGCTCAATGTCATGCTTGGCCAAGTGTTGCTGGAATTTGGTGCTAGTGTATTCCCCTCCATTATTTGTTCTAAAACATTTAATCTTGGCATTGTATTGGTTAGTAACAAATGTCTGAAAATTAAGAAATGCATCAAACAACCTATCCTTGGAACTAAGCAAAGTAACCCAAGTATACTTTGATTTTCATTAATAAAGGTCACAAAATATTTTTGGTTTTCTCTGGAAGGAAAGGGTGATGTCCAAACATCAGAATGCACTAAATCAAAATAATTATTATATGAATGAATTAATTTCTCAAAAACAGTCTTATAATGTTTTCCAAGAATGTATGATTCACACAAATTGTTTGGTAATTTAATTTCAGGGATTATCAGTTTTAAAACTCTAGGATGAGGATGACCTAATCTAGCATGCCAAAGCTCAGCTGTAACATTGGCATTTACACTATTAGCACATGATTCTTGTAAGGGATGCATGGACAAATCTTCAAGCACATACAAGTCATTCTTTGTTGTTCCTTGTCCAAATTTCCTACTTGTTTCAATATCCTGAAAGTAGAATTCATTAGGACCAAATATAGTTTGGCAATTAAGATCTGTAGTAGCTCTTTTAATAGACAACAAGTTAGATGTGAAGGATGACAAATAAAAGGCTTTAGATTCTTTATCAAACAATTTAAGCTTCTCTATGCCTTTAATTGGCACATTGATTCCATTAGCTATTACCACACTACCTAAGGCAGGTTCTAAGTTTTCTAGCAAACCTAAATTACTTATCATGTGATGAGAAGCTCCAGAATCAACAATCAAAAGTTTAAAAGCAATATATGTTTGAAAAAGAAGCATGAAGTGATTTACCCAACACATTACCAAAGCTAAAGGCTTTGAAGAGAGCTTCCAAGTCTGATTTCTTCACAAACTCAGAAGGAGAAGGATGGACCGGATTGTTAACCAATGTAGAAGCGGTTGTGTGCACCAGGTTGGAGGAGCTAGTGGAGCTTGTTGATGAAGTTTTGGAGCTGTCAATGAACCAACTTGGCTTTAACTCAGGATGAAGCACCCAACACTCCGTCTTGGTGTGACCGGTTCTCTTGCAGTGATCACATACGGTTCTCTTCTTCTTGGATTCAGCTGGCGCCTTGAAGAAGCTCTTGTAGGCAACCACTGGTTCTTCCTTGTTTCCAAACAGCTGGAGAGACCCTTGCTCCTTCTGAATCTTAGCACATACATCCTCTAAACTAGGAAGCTTGCCCTCCCTAAGAATTTTCTTGATCAAATCAATATAGTTAGTGTTCAAAGTCAAAAGTAACTCAAACACCTTATCTTGTTCTCTCATTTCATAGAGAGTAATGAGATCAATTGGGGCAGACCTTAGCATCTCTAGCTCTGCTCATAATGCTCAAGATCCATAATGCTTTGTGAACTCAGCATCCTCCTGTCTAAGATCATTCAAAACTTTATTTACCTCAAAAATTCTCATGAGGTTAGTAGTATTGTCATATACAGTTTTTAAAGTTTCCCAAAGATCTTTAGCATTTTCACAATATGAATATGCATATAAGAGATATCCAGCAAGGGATTTTTGGAGTATAGAAAGTATCATCTGATCCTCCTGAAACCATTTGTTTTTATCATCTTTATCATCTGATTCAGCTCCTTCAATGGCTAGAACAGACGCCTTTGTTATATGACTCCATAAGCCTTTGCTACATAAGGTGGTCCTTATGGTTCTTGACCAGAGTAAGTAATTCTTCCCTTGCAAAAAGGGGCTTTCAAATGCGCTTGGAACTCCATCAGACCTGTTCTATAGCCTGCAAGAAAGAAGACTCCAAGAACACAACACACGTGCTACACTCCTTGCACTAGTGGCGCGTTCAACAGATTTCAAAGCAGGTGTAACCGCCAAAAAACCACTGGTAAACAACTTAAACAGACTTCTACTGCTTAACTAACAAATATCGAGTGAAAAACAGTTGCTAAAACTGCATAAACAAGTCAACAACAACTTTTCCGCCTTTTAAAAAAAAACATAATTTTAACAATATTCAAGAAAACTTTTTCTTGAAGTCAAAAACTCTTTGGAATGAGATGAAACTTCTTTAGACCTTCTAAAAGATCCTAAACTAAATATTAATTGTCCAATATTTGCAAAAGATTAAGAAAAAACTGAGGTTTTTAACACAAATATCCCAAATAGGTCAAATATGGACCCGTTGCAGAAGATTGATCAAGAAAGCTTCTAAACGAGAAAATGATCAAAGTGGACCTCCTAATTCATCAACTAGACTCGTTGTAATTGAGTTTAAGCAATGTAATAATATTATTTGATGAAGAATTAAGGGATATATGCTTGTTGCAAACCCGTAGTCTCGCGGTGAAGACGATCGCGACACCACCGGGAGAAGACTTGGATAACTTTTGACTCAGGCCACCAAATTGGATGAAACCACAGGGGAAATGCTCAGAACTCGCCGGAGAACACCCCTTGATGAAGAAAATGGCAAGAACACTCGATTTCTTTCCGGAAACCCTGATGAAAACACAATGATCTTGCGATGATACCACTTTCAAGGCTTGAGAAAAAATCGCGTGCAAAATGATGAGATTCAGCGGAATTCTTATGCCAGATCAATGAAACCTGGCTGTGATACCATGAAAGATTAAGAGTTTAAGAGATTTAGAGATTTGAAGATTGAGAGAGAGAGAGAGATTAGAGAGAAAAAAAAGAATGAATATTATTGAGATTTTAGAAAAATGAATTTTTTGCTTACAAAGGAAGAGAGATACAATTATTTATATTAATCTAGTCTAGGCTTGTTTGGATACTAAGATAGTCTAATACATGTTTGGCTACAAGGATAATATATCATTAATCACAAACAAGCCTAAGTCACTCCCTTTGGACACATGGTGCCTACTTAGTCTAAGGCACACTTTCTTCATTTTTTCTCTTTGTCTTCATCATTCTTCTTCATTCCAACAGTTCGAACCCAACATCTCATAATATTAAAAGGGATATTAAGGTCACTAGGCTAAATTGATAAAAAAAAAAATCTATAAAAATGCAATGCACAATAACATTCTTTTAAATATAGTTTATCGATGAAAATGTAAGTTATTAAAAAATCAAAATTAGAGACCTTTTTGGTAAAATATTCAAAACATGCATAGTCGAACTTCCGGCATGGAGCCTGCATCATTTTTTTCATAAACATACATGCAACAAAGACAAAAGAGATAAGATGTCTAGAACTTTTCATGTTCACGCAAGAACAAATACCTGGTTGACACTGTGCAACACTTCATGAAGAACACCTTTGTATTTACACTCCAGCTTCATCTGCAATGGTTCAAAATAAAAGTGTGATGTGACATTTATTTTACTTCAAAAATGCCAAATCTTGGCTCGGAGAATACATAATATATAGTTCAGTTCAAATCACAGTACTAGTCTCTAGTCTAAAGATACCCTCAACTGCATGTAATATATAGAGATAATATGCTTTAAAAAACAAAAGATAATTTATTCCCACACCCACCTTTCCAAAGGTGATTGAATAGAGAATTGATATCTGAAACGAAATATTCTTCTGGTAGTACAAGAACCTCACCATAATTAAGGGTTATGGAAAGGAAGACGAAATATAATTTAGCTATAAATGAAGAAGAAAAAGGCATTGTGCAGAACAACACCTGGGGTTAAGTAAGAACTTAGAATTATGGACTGCCGATAGAACCGTGCATGTACATCAAGATAACTAAACATAAGACAAAAATTTATTGAGAAATTCTGACATTGTATTAGACGTATGAGCTATAAAACCGGATAAGAAAATACGATTTGAAGTTTGTAATGAGAAGAAGAAATCAATTTGTAAAACCACGATTTATAAAACGATTTAAGACAGAAACAGACGAGATTTGATCTCATTCCTTAACTCAATAAAGCGCCCATAGTGTGACAGTTTTCACACGCTTTTTGAAACTCTATATACAACCTTTATAGACCGATTCTCAACACTATAATTCGGAATCTGCAAACTTGTTACTACGATATATTCAAGAACAAAAATTCATTTCTGAAAGAGAAAAACAAAAATGAGAGAAACCTGGACCCTTTCAGTTAATTTAAAGAGACACTATGAATGTTAGGGTTTTAGAGATAGCAGGAATGTTAGGAATACCCAGAATGATCGCTTGTGGTCTCTATATATAGGGAGTAGTGGATAGGGGATTTTTGAGATAAAATTCTGACTTTCGGCGGTCATCCAGAAAAATCCACAAGCAGTTACACCAAATTTGACTGGAATTTTCGTGGATAACAACCAAATTTTGAACCCGATCGCCTACGGGATCGATTGATCTTGTATGTACCGGTCGATCCTGAAATCACACACAGTAAAGGATCGATCGATCCTGAAATTACATGCATTCGGGGATCGATCGATCTGGTCTGGACCGGTCGATCCTGAAACCACCCGTAGGATGAGATCGATCGATCTAGTTTGGATCGGTCGGTCCTAGAAACGTTTGCGAGAAGGGTTCTTGAAACCATCTGTAGCTCGCGATCGATTGATCCAGTAGAGGACCGATCGATCCTGGTAATGCTCGCGAGGATGGATCGATTGATCTCACTTTCAGTCGCAAAAAATAGTACTCCTCGACGACGAGACATTCCCCAAAGCCCCAAAGTCCAAAGCCCAAAGCCCAGAGCACGAGCGCGAGCAAGCGGCGGCGGTGGTGGTGCACGCTTGTGGATCCTTTGGTTCTCCCCATAAACCACTTTGAAACATATTTACTTTGTTCCACTATATATGATAGTGGAAAAAGTTTCTCCTAAGCAATGTGAGACTTTAGTTAGTTCCACTTATTCCTAATAAGTCTAATTTGTAAGCCCATTTCTCATTCACATTAACAACATGTTTTAAGCCCATTTTGCTTAATAACATTTTGGTCCAACATTCTCCCACATGAATAGAAATTACTGTAAACTGAGGATTACTTTGAAAGACTCTTTAGGATCAAGAAAGCTAAAAAGAAATACTTTTTTGAGTATAAACGAAAAGATAATCGTATATGATTTGGTTGCATTTTTCAGCATTGAACCAATCATTCTTAATATCGGTCGAGTTTACAAGATCAGGGGGTGAACATGATGTCTTGAGCCACCCAAATTTTTAGTGTAAACCGAGACAACAGTTATAACGCGGTTATATTACTCGTAGAACTTTTGTTCTCTTGTTGTGTTCGTTTTGGCCTTGAAAAGCCAGATTTTTCATGAGTGAACTTGGAGAATATAGTCTTTCATTTATTCTCCTAGAAACGGCCCCATTTTACATTACAAGGTGATCATTCATATTTGTATTATTTTGCCAAAGCGATCTGCTTCACTTCACTAGAAAGAATATATGAAATCATTAAAATCCAATGCTTAACCTTTGTATATGCAGATAACACTATTGTTATCTTTAGAAACTGGGTAGAAACAAATATTTCACAGTGTTTATTTTAGACTTAATTTGATTTAGTTATTCCTTTGAACCTATCAATCATGTAGGTGGGGTTACCATCAAATCTCATCTCTAGTTCATAGGCTTTAAACTCATTCCTTTTGATGATTTTAAAACTTGATCTAATGTCAAACCTTTCGTAAAAGGATCTGCTATATTAGCATTTCATTTAACCACTTGAGATCAATTGTCTAATGGTTTTATGTCGTCTACTTTTATGACGTGATTTGCCGTTGTACATATTATTGTTTGCATGAGCTATAGCTGATTGGTTATCACAGTGTATGTGTATTGATGACACTGGTTTTTCCCACATCGGAATATCTTTCAAGAAGTTACGAAGATGCTCAGCTTCTTCTGCGGCTTTGTCTAATGCAACGAATTCAGATTCTTATGTTGATCTAGCCAGAAGTGTGTGTTTGGAAAATTTCCAGGATATTGCGGTACCACCAAGTGTAAATACATATCCACTTGTTGATTTTGAGTTTTTGGAGTCGTAAATCCAGTTAGCATTACTGTACCCATAGTTTTTGGTAAACCTTATGTAATTTAATACTCTGGTTATAGCTTTCTAATGGTTGTGTCATGGATTGCTCGTGTACCTACTTAGTACATTTACTGAGTGTGTTAAATCTGGTCTATTACAATTTGTCAAGTATATCAGACTTCCGATCACACTAGCATATTCGTTCTGTGATATAGGTTCACCTGAATTTTTTGTCAGATGAAGAATATAATCTACAGAAGTTTTTGCGGTTCCACTTGAATATTTTTAAAATTTATCAAGCACTTTTTCAGTATAATGTTCTTGGGATAATATGTATTCTCCAGGATGTGTAGTGATTTTAATCCTTAGAATTACATCAGCCAACCATATATCTTTCATATCAAAATGTCCACGCAACATGGTTTTAGTCTGATTGATGATATCGTTGTTGTTTCCAAGGATAAACATATCATCTACATATAAAATAGCATGACTTAAGCATTTTTCAAGGTTTTTGAATAAATGCACTTATCACTTTCATTTATGCTGAATCCATTGGACATCATGAAGCTGTCAAATTTTGCATGCCATTGTTTTGGAGTTTGTTTAAGTCTATACAGCGATTTCACCAGTTGACAGACCTTGTGTTCTTGTTCTGATACAACATACCCAAGTTGTTTCATATATATTTATTCTTCTAAATCTCTATTTAGAAATGCAATTTTTACATCTATCAGGTGGATTTTCAGATTTCGTAATGCTGCAATGTTACAAGATTTATGATAAAGTTATTCTCGACATTAGAGAATATGTATCAAAGAAGTCTAAACCTTCTTTTAAGTGGAAACCTTCAACTACAAGTCTAGCCTTGTATTTATCGATTGTGCCATTGGTTTTTAATTTGGTTTTAAAGATCCATTTACAACCGAGAGCTTTGAACCCTTCAGGTAAATCCGTTATTTAAAACGTATGGTTTTGCATAATTGAATCGAATTCACTTTTGACGACTTCCTTCCATTAAGTTAGGTCTAGCATAGACATTGCTTCTGTGAAGGTTTTTGGTTCATTTTCAATGAGTAAAATCATTAAAAAATCATCACCAAAGGTTTTTTCCTTCTGAGCCCTTTTACTACGCCTGAGTTCATATTCAGCGTTTTCTCCATTTCCTAGAGATAAGGTAGGAGAGCTTATTTTGCTTGCGTCTCTTTCTTCCCTATTTCGCTTAGGGTTTAATTTATCCTTACAAGGAAATATGTTTTCAAAGAAAGACGTATTTTGTGATATTCTAATATTGTATTTATATGGATATCCAGTATGTCTGATTTATGAACCAGGAACGGATAAGCACTACTATTATATGCATATCTAATAAATATACAATCTACTGTTTTAGGTCCGATTGTGACCTTTTTAGGAAGTGGTACTGCTATTTCAAGTATTTGTATGAGGGAACCATACCTTTCCACATTTCATATGATGTTTTTTCTGTCACTCTGTGAGGAATTTTATTAAGAATATAATTAGAAGTCATTAGAGCTTCCCTCCACATGTTATGGGTTACACATGATTCTTGCATTATTGCATTCATCATTTCCTTTAAAGTTTGGTGTTTATGTTCCGTAACTCCATTGGATTCAGGTGAATAAGGACCAGTTGTTTGATGAATGACTCTCTGCAGAATGCATCAAATTGTCCTTCATATTCTCCACCTCTATCACTCCGAATTATTTTAATAGTTTTTCCGAGTTGATTTTCAACCTTTAGCTTATATTCCTTGAATTTTCCAAAGCCTCATTTTTGCTTTGTAACAAGTAAATATAGCAGTATTTTGTGCAGTCATCAATGAATGTCACAAAATACTTTTTACCTCCTCTTGTAGGTAAGTATTTTAAATCGCAAAAATCTGTGTGGATTAATCCTAGAGATTCTGTATTTCTCTGGACTTATGGTGATGGTCGTTTTGTAAGTTTTGCTTGTACACAAACTTCACACTTATCTTTATTTGGATTGCATTTTGGTATTAGGTTAGAATTCATTAACTGGTTTAATGATTTATAATTCACATGTCCTAACCGTTCATGTCAAATATCAAATGACTCGACCATATAAGCAACTAGAACATTGTTATTTATTGAATTGTTGGTTACAACTTTTGGAACGACTGTCATTACATTCATTTTGATCAGTCCGTTCTTAACAAAGCTCTTTTCCAAATACATCTCATTTTTCTTAAGTACCAATTTACCAGAATGAAAATTGGCGCAGAATCCAGCTTTGTTAAGGAGAGTGCCAGAGATCAGATTCTTCCTCATGTCAGGAACGTGTTTCACATTGGTGAGAGTAATCTGATGTCCTTATGTCAGTTTCACAATCACCTTTCCACGTCCTGCGACTTTGGATGACTGAGTGTTGCCATCAGCAAATGTTCATCATTGTTGCATATCTGATAAATGTTGAACATGTCCTTAACAAAAGCATATGTGGGTCGTAACACCTGTGTCGTACCACCATTCTTGAGGATTTCCCTCAATGGTGTTGACCTGGTCAGTGACAATATAACATAGATCTTCTTCTGTTAGGTTTGCATGATGATGTCACTTTTTTTAAGCTTACTGCGACAAACATCTGCTTTGTGATCCATCTTGCTACAATGATGATATTTTTCACGATACTTCTTTTCACCAGAAGGTTGCTTCTTGAAGCTTGTGAAGCCAGAGGATTTGAAGTTCTTGTACTTGCTAGTCTTTTCATCTGCTTTGCCTTTGTTTTTTGCCTTAAATTGTTCGGCAAGGTATGTTTGATACCATTTTTCCTCATTCTTTGAGAGGCGAATCACAGCTTCATTGTGAAGCCTAGATATCAGTGATTCGAGAGACATTTGCTTGAGTTTGTGCTTAAGGTAGTTTTTAAAATCTACCCAGCTTTGTGGAAGCTTCTCAATGGTGCAGTCAACAACGAATATTTCAGGAAGAATCATACCTTCTGATGCAATCTCTTTGTTGATCAGTTGCAACTGTTCAACTTGATCCATGATGGGTTTTGAGTCCACCATCTTAAACTCCAGAAGCTTTACCATAACATATCTCTGAAAACCAGGATTTTTAGACTTGTACTTTCGTTCCAAAGACTTCCATAGATGCTTGGTTTTGGGATATTCCTTATCGTTGCTGTAGACTGAGTATAAGTTGTCTACCAGACGACTAAGGATCCATCCTCTGCACAGAAAGTCTGAATGCTTCCATGCATCATTAATGGATAGTGTGCACACATCCAGGACTCCATCGGGAGTGATTGACTTATTCTCTTTGAGGAATTTTTTCAAATTCAGAGATTTCAAATAAAAGACCATCATCTGTTGTCAATTCTTAAATTCATTCCCATCAAAAAAAATTTGAAGTATTCCACAGGTATCCAGTGGCACTTGTGGAATGACTTGAGTCGTCTCCATCATTACAATCTCACTGTTGTCGAGAATGTTTGCATCGTTTGTTGTCATCTGTTTCACAAAAGAAATGATAGTCAGAAACTTGATTTAAACGTTTGTTTAAAACAGTTAAACGAATCGCAGTCTCGCTGTATAACGTTCGCAGAGACGTCTCGAGATTGATCGATTCAAAATCTAGATTGATCGATCCAGTAATAAATCGTTAGATATCATTTTGCAGACTCACTTTTTGAGCATTTGCAGAAACGATTCCAGATCGTTTAAATTCGTTTTGCAATCTCGTTTTTCAGTGTTCGCAGAAACAATAAAAAAATGATTTAATAAAAATCATTTTTCTTAAATCCGATTGTAGTTTGTTGAGTTAAGACTTTATGAGCTATAAAACCGGATAAAAAATATGATTTGAAGTTTGTGATGAGAAGAATAAATCAATTTGTAAAACCACGATTTATAAAACAATTTAAGACAGAAGGAGGCGAGATTTAATCTTTTTCCTTAACTCAATAAAGCGTCCGTAGTGTGACGGTTTTCACACATTTTTGAATTCCAGGATACAACCTTTATAGACCGATTCTCAACACTAGAATTCATAATCTGCGAACTTGTTACTATGATATACTTAAGAACAAAAATTTGTTTCTGATATGAGAGAAAACTGGATATTTTCAGTGAATTTAAAGAGAGATGAAGAATTTTAGGGTTTTATAGATATCAGGAATGCTAGGGATACCCAGAATGATCACTTGAGGTATGTATGTATAGGGAGTAATGGATAGGGGGTTTTTGAGATAAAATCTTGACTTTCGGCGATCATCCCGAAAAATCCGCAAGCGGTTACAACAACTTTGACTGGAATTTTCATGGATAATAACCAAATTTTGAACCCGATCGATCGATCCAAAAATCGGATTGATCGATCGCGTACGGAATCAATCGATCTGATATGTACCGGTTAATCCTGAAATCACACACATTAAGGGATCGATCGATCTGGTATGGATCGGTCAATCCTGAAATTACATGCATTCGGGGATGGATCGATCGATCCTGGAAACGTCCTTGAGAACGGTTTTTGAAACCATTTGTAACTCGTGATCGATCGATCTTATTTTCAGTTGCCGAAAAATATGACTCCTTGACGACGAGACATTTCTCAAAGCTCCAAAGCGCGAGCGAGCGAGCGATGGCGGTGGTAGTGATGCGCGCGTGTGGATTCCTTGGTTCTCTCCATAAACCACTTTTAAGCTTAGTTACTTTGTTCCACTATATATGTTAGTGAAAAAAGTTATTCCTAAGTAATATGAAATTTTATTAAATTCTACTTATTCACAATAAATCTAATTTGTAAACCCATTTTTCATTCATATTAATAATATATTTTATGCCCATTTTGTTTAATAACATTTTGATCTAACAAAAAAAAAATTGAAGTCAAAGTACGTACAACTGTCGGATTCGCATTATATTCGTATCATGCAGATCAGATGTCATTTCATTAAATTTTTTGACGACTGTAGCAACGTGAGCCCAATTCTGAAACATGATATGATAAAGCATATTATAAGAAAACGAAGTCAAAATACTTATATCTTTCAAAGTCTATAAATATTCAGCCCCATAACCTACCTGCGTAGACATTACGTCCGCATGATTGATAAGCAAAACCTATCGACATGTAATTGAAAGAAAATTAGTAGTTAAGTTCAATGAGGAGATGCAAAATACGAATTCAAATATTTCAACTAGCGTCCATGTGACTTGAGTCTTCGAAGACT
Organism: Streptanthus diversifolius; assembly: GCA_039880935.1. NCBI lineage: Eukaryota > Viridiplantae > Streptophyta > Magnoliopsida > Brassicales > Brassicaceae > Streptanthus > Streptanthus diversifolius. The sequence continues at coordinate 5,521,447 of JAXGFM010000002.1, forward strand.
CATCTTCATCTTCATTATCATCATCTCCTTCTGTGTCGCTTCTACCTTCCTCCTCTCTTTGCCTATTAAGAGAGATGAAAACCTTCTTCGTAGTATCCCGTTTCCTATCGATTTCCTCTGCCCTGTGCCTCTTCAGCATTACTCCATTAAAGTTAAAGCTTTAAGCCATGGAGGGAAGATAAAGTGAGAGAGGGAAAGAGGGAGAGAGGGAGAGAGCGAGAGAGAGATTAATGTAGGAGCAGGACTAGTTCTTGCAAGTTGTTTTTTTCTTGAGCAACAATTCTCGCAGCTCTCTCACACCAAAATTAGGGGTTTTATTAAGCTGCCAAAATCCTTAACGACGACATATATTATAATAATGTTAATAAGGCTTTTCAACCCGACCCAAATCTATTTTGTAGGAACTCGGCCCAGGCCCGTCAATAATTTAATAGGACACATTACAATAATGTTAAGAAGGTATTCCATTTTCCCTTGGTCAAACATATACCAAACTCTTTCAACACATGTAAAATTGACAAAGCTTCATCTTCATCTTCATCAAATCCCTAATTCCTTACCATCACTCATCCATGGCGATTTCTCACGCTCAGCCTCTGCTTCTTCTCCTCTTCTCACTCTTCCTCCTACCTTCTCTTCGCGCCACTTCTTTCCACTACTGCGGTTTGTTCCTAAACCCTCTTTCTTCCTCTTCGTTGAGGATACCTGTGAGATTATGTTTTTTTTTTTTTTCCGAACAAATCCATTCGTATATAGTTCAAGACACATCATATAACCTTAAAGTTTGCATTTTTTACTCTGGATTTTGGTTATATAAGACTAATTTAGAGCATACAAATTTTCTGCTTTCAAGAGGCTTAAAATTCATTCAGGTTTTAGTTAAAAAATTGCAAGAAATAAACTTTTTTGGTTTGGTTTTCAAGAAAAACATCTATCTGTTTCGCTCTTGATGCATTTTAGATATTCAATTTCATGGAGGCTAGGTTTGTAGAAAGCTTCATTCTTATTAAAATAGTTTACAACAAGTTCTTGCCAAGAACGAGAGGTTAACAAATTGCATAAAGTCTTTTTTTTTCTCTTGTCTCATGTTTCTTTATCAATGACATATAGTCTATTTTTCTCTATTGTTTATCTGCATGATACTGGTCTTGTTATGAACTGGATTTTGTTCTGTACTTGCGACGTTGTAGATAAGAGACTCGATCCCGTAAAGGTTACGGGTGTGGAGATTTCTCCTAACCCTGTTGTGAGTGGCAAAGCCGCAACATTTAAGATCTCGGGTTCAACTGGTATGATCTTCCTTTGCTTCTTGTGTGTTTTGTTTTTTTTTCCTTAAAGTTTCTCCTCTATTACTGTAAACTTTAGAACATGCTTTTAGTGTCAACATTTTCCTTGGTGTGAATAGGTAAAGACATCTCTGGAGGAGAAGTAGTGATCAGTGTTTCATACTTTGGAATTCGTGTACATACCGAAACTCATGACCTCTGCGATGAGACAGCCTGCCCGATCGCACCAGGCGGCTTTGTCCTTTCTCATTCCCAAACACTGCCTTCAATTACACCACCTGTAAGATCTCCTAACACTCTTTTTCACAGAAGATTAAAAAATGTGGATTGTTCATTTCTTTTTACAATGTTCTTGGTTTCTGTCTTAACGCTTGAACTAAGAACATGTAGGTTATGTTCACTTGACTAATGGTCTTAGATTGCTTCGTATTTGTCTTCAAACTCGTCAGTTTCCCATCATAATCAGCTAGGGACTAGATTGGTTTTTCCGATCTAACAGTACGTTTCTTTGAAACAGGGTACTTATACGCTTAAGATGACGATAAACGACAAGAATGACGGGCGACTTACGTGCATCAGCTTCAAATTCAAGATCACATTAGATTCCACGGTTTCTTTTAGTTAAGTTTTCCGGTGAAAATATGTTGCGTCTTTGCGAAATCTCTCTCGTATACTTGTGTTGTGTCCAAATAAAGATGCTCTTTGACGCTTGTCTTTGATCTACATTATCAAACAGACCAATCTTTCTACTCTAGTGAATTGGAGAAAGAAACGTTTAGACCAACCAATAGCATTAATTTATCCATTAACTTGTTAAGAACAACATGCTTTGGATAACTTGTTAAGAACATTTCAAACAATGTTGTTCTTAACAGCTGAACCGATCGGAACTTTGGTTTTTTTTTAAAAAAAAAAAATTTTATCAACATACCAAAATAAATTGAAACATATCAATATTATATTTAAAATGATGAACCGAAAATCAAATGATCTGAATTCACAGAATTACTTGATATAGTAAGACATGAGTGTACAAAAATAGAAGAGACTAGTAGACACGCTTTAAGAACAAAACAAACAAGTAAAGAAGTAAAACCTGAGTTTCCCAAGTAAAGGAAGTGATATATTTCCTCGATCCCATAATAAATGAGTTTTCAGAGCTTCTAAGAGAGAAGGAAGGTCTTTAAATTTCATACACAACACTAGAATAGAATCCCTATAACGTGCGAGACAAGTCTCACACTTCTTAACAATGAGAATCTTCAAGCAACTTCGCTGCCTCGTGAACCAAACACAAAACAATGCTTATTTCTTCTTCAACCTTGCTTGATAATAAACTTTTCCCGTTGTTCTCCTTCACTAGCGTCTTCAACGCATTTTCGACTGTCTCCATCGTAGCCTTGTGGATCTCTTTCGCTTTAAGCTTCTCTGCGTCTAGCTCTTCTCTTACAATCATCACCTCTTCTTTTCTCAGGTCTGACTCAAAGACAAGCTGGTGAATCTCCATTATCATGTTTTGTATTTCAGACATGCCTATTTCTTTCATCTCTTGAAGAGACTGCTTCTCTTGGATCGTATGATCCAATTCGGTCTCTGATTCGGATCTCGTCTTTGATCTCCTCTCTATCTCTTTCTCCACGGTTTTGATCTCTTTCTCTAGCTTCAAAAACTTTCTGTTCATGTCGTCAATTTCTTTTCTAACCGAAGCAAGCTTCTCTCGAGAAAGCTTCATCTCTGATTGGAGCTTTGTTTTCTCTTCCTCGGATTTCAGCAAATCTGTGGCTTTCCCAGTAAGAAGAGTGTTTAGCTGAGGAGTGTTGGTCTTCTCAATGTTGTCAATTGCACAGAGAACCTTCTCTTCCTCGTGTCTCTTGTTCTCTTCATCAACTTTTATCTTCAGCATTACAATGTTACTCTTCAGCTCTGCCTCAGATTGTTTAATCTTACCCATAGCAGCGTCGATTTCGCTTTTGTAAGAACGGAGAACGCTGAGCTCTTCATTTTTCTGGTTTAGATGGTCGGAAGATGCTTTCACACGCGCCCTTGCCCGTTCTTCTCGCTGTTGAAAGTAAGCTGACGATGATTCGAAGTTTGATAGTGAGCATCTGAGAGCAGTCAGCTTCTTCTCTGCAACTTCTTTTCTTGCGTTAGTTTGATCAGAGACAACTTCGATTGATCCTAGCTCATTCTGTTGTTCCTTAACTTTTATTTCGGTCTCTTTGCTTTGCTTTGACAGCTTAATGATGTCCAAAAGAATCTCTTCAAGCGAAGAGAACACTCCAATGGTTTTAGCGGAGACTGAGAGCTTTTCCTGCGCCAGTTCAAGTTTCAGCCTCGCTGAGTTTAAATCTTCCGTGGACCTTTCAGAAGAACTGTTACAGAGCTCCATTTCAGTGTCACTGGAGCAACTGGCATCAACACCATCAGATTCGATAAGCTTTTCCTGGGCAGGAGCAGAGAGCAGTCTTTTGAATTCATCTTTTTCCTTCATCGCATTTTCATACAGGCTCATTAGCTTCTCGTTCTCCTCGTGCATCTCGCTAAGCTGGTTCTCCAGGTTTCCAATCATTTTCTTCAGTTCCTCAGCTGCATTTTTCTCAACCTCCAGAGCAATATCAGCATTGTTACTGGATGAATTTGTCTCGGTATTCCCCAAAGCTCTGGCGCTATTTTCTGCGGCTACTTGTTCATACAGCTCTATAAGTTTATTGTTGTCCTCAATCAGGACCTTAATCTTCTGGCACAGTTCGTCATTTTCTTTCGACAGCTTAATTGCTGTCTCGTGAGCTACAGCTTCTCTTTGACTAGCACATGCAATGGCTTGAACCATTGTCTTAACCTCCATCTGATCACCATCGCCAACCATGCCTGAGGACTGCTTGGCAAAATTTTCCACAAGCCTGAAAGAGAAAACCAAAGAGATGAGCTGAGGCTTAATGATTGAACCGGAAACTGAAATATATACTGTGCGTGCAGTAAAATTACTTTTCCAATCTCTCTTTCTCGTCGATTGAGAAACTTAACGATTTCTGAAGAGATTCCATTTCTGCCCGATTTTGAATAGCCTTCAGATAGCAAAAACAAGCCATAAGTTAGAGATATAGTCTGATATAATGAATTAAAGAGGGCATAAAACTCGACTGAAGGCAAGAATAACCTGCATCCGGAGGAATTCATTCTCATCTTGGATTGATGAAAGTTTCTTTGACTCCTGATTCTGCAACAAAAACAAGTGTCAGTACGCAGAAACAACAGATTTGCGCTGCCAGCACCGATGAAAGACATTCCAGCGTATACCTGGTTTGAGCAGAACATGTTGCTGATGTTGCCATCTTCTTTCACCGTGGAGTAATCTGATTCGTGCATGAGTTTCCAGTCAAGAGCTTCTAGCAGCTGTACATATAGATCCAAGTTACATGCTAATTCAAATCCTAAAACTTCTGTGGTCTAGAAATGACAGAATGTATTATTCACCTTAGCTTGTAATACTTGAATCTGTTGATTCAAGATATCCCGTTCACCTTCTTCACATTGTGATTTCAATCTGTGTAGCAAGTAAAAGTTTAACAACCATAATAGAAAAGATTATACATTGCTCAGGGAAGATAGGGAATTTTCAAAGAGTCTTGCCTTCGGATCTCTTCTTTTAAACGCAAATTCTCCGTGGCAAATTTGGTAACTTCCTGATTTCTATCAACCTGAGCACGTAGTACCTCAATCTCCTTCAAAAGGTCAGCCTTTTCTTTTTGCAAATGTGCTTCAACAGAGATCTTTCCTGAAGCTACACCTTGTAAACTCTTGATTGCTGAATCTCGGAGCTTTAACATCATTTTCAACCCTCGTATTTCATCCTCTCTTTTCTTTTCCAACTTCATTGAGGCCTCATTTTCAGCAGCCAAAGCCTGTAAAGCAGCGTCCTTTTCCCTCTCTCTCCTGAAAGCACCAACTAGTGCAACTTCGTAGTCTTTTGGCTAAAAACCCATACAAGTGAAAATGTTAAGAACAAGCCAAATGGTGAACAATGGAGATCATATTCTTGAGGAAAAGCAATTACAAACCTTAGACATCCTTTTGTGAGTTGTCAGAGGAGTGAATGATCCGTTGAATCCATCCCACTTGAGAGACATTGGAGAAGCAGGGCAACCCATTGAGACACTGTCAATGTCCTGATTGTCTACTCCACCGTTATTCATTCCTTTTAAACGAGATACTTCTTTCTGTAGAATATGATTTACAACAATTCAAAACAAGTCCGTGCCTCCATTGGAGAGAAAGAGAAACAGTCTTTCCTAAAAGATATACCTTAAGCTGTTGGATTTGTAACCGCATAGCAATAACATCTCCAGATGCATCTTCATTAACAATCGCCTATTGAGTATTATATAATTAATAACTAAACTTGTGCACTATATCAGATCCATGAATTAACAAACAATACCAAGGAATGATTTCATTACATTGTTTTTAATAAGCTTGGCACGCTGTGCAAACTTCAGGGTACTTAGGGTCTCCAACGAGCAACTAAATCAGAGAAAAGAGACCATGAGATACAATCCAATGAATATTTCAGGGAGAAACTTTATGGAATGATAAGCAGACACAAAGTAATATGTACCTGCTAGATGGGCTTATGTTAGCAATTATTATTGTCTTTGAATTCCCACCAAGAGAATCCTATATAAGAGTGACGGTCAGTGATCACTGTAATTAGGTTCGAGAACCATAATGCAGACATCCAAGCTAAATATGCGACTTGTTTGATAAATCATGTTGAATTCTCATCATTTAGAAATATTTTTTTACCTGGAGCAGAAATGTGAGCTTTGAATCTCGATAAGGAACATGGACTGATTTTCCATTAGAAACGCTAACAAGATTCATGATCACAAGCCTGAAAAGTCATTAAAAGCCAAACCATTAAAACTATATAAGAAAGATTAAACTAGAACAATTGAAGCTTGTGCAAAAATGTATATTTTTACCCCAGTGTTGAAAGAGACTTGTTGATGTTGGTTGCCTCTTTGAGCCGTTCACCTTCAGCTCCTGAACTCTTTTGCCTGTACCCCAAATGTACGTTAGCAGACTACCTTAAGCAAGCAAATAAAGCAAGTACGTTTCTAGGATTTTATAGCTGATACTACCTTTCAGATCCAGCTAGATCAACAAGATTAAGCCGTGCAAACCGATGATGAGTTACACCTTGAGATACCCACTGATAGAAAACACAGATCAGCTTATTTCATCTGAGAAAACTAATAAGATAAACACATAATAACAGTTTCAGAAAAACAGCCCAAGAACTCTCTGCAACAAGTTAGATTGATTACCTTGCTTTCAATGATGCATGTAAATACACTGTGTGATCGACTACTTGCACGATTCATATTAGTTGCAGCTACTTTTCTGTTTGCAGCACCCTACACATAAACCGACAGGTATTGTGGAAGTTGCATAAGAAACAATTATGATTATGAGATGAAATTAAAAAATTGTCAATCAAATCTTGCATTATCTTTCTGAATATGGAGCGAAAGAGCATCTAACATACAAAGTAGTTCATAAATCAAATAGAAAGAAGGAAGTTCGGGAAAGTAGCGTTATCAATCTTGCAACATTGACTAAATTTACTAAAAAAACTCAGATTATATATTTCGTAACTTTCCTTAAAACTTAAACATAAACACTAGACATGAACGATTGCTTGGAGAAATAAATATTTTAATACTTCAGGGAAGGTCTGTATTGTTCGGAAGCAGGTCATGATAAGAAAAAACGTAGAGGAGCAAAAAAAACTACAAAGTCTGGAGTATTTTGAAAGAAAAAAAGATGGAGAAGCGAAATGAATTACCTGCATTAGTTGTTGAATTACATCTCTGGCACTTGAAACTTCAATCTCTTTTAGATTCTCAACATGAATACCTTTCTTGTGGTCTTCCCTTAGCTGCCAAGAAAAGAATGTTAAGCATGGTTATTTGATCCCACAATAAAATACAAAATTTAGATCAGAAGTTTTGATATCAATGTATCACCAAGTAATATGTACCTGTAAATTATAAGAAGTTGGATCTAACAAATCAAGGATTTGCTCGTTGTATATCTCCAGAAATGAGCATCTACAAGTAAACTGTAGCTTTTCTTCTGTGCGGACTTCCTTCTCCTGGTACACAAGACACAGATTCGTTAGAACACAGCAGAAACATAAGCATACATAAACAGAAAGAATTTAAGGAAACCAAAACCTTTTGGATCCTTGAGAATAAATACTCAAAAACTCTAGGCGTCATTCCACAATTTACACTATGCCTACGTGTTCCTCCTTCAATATCTCCAAGCATAGTGTGAGTTTTCCCACTTCCCGTCTGCGAATCAACACTACACATTAGACATAAAATACTAAAAGTAAATGTAGGTAGCTGGTGAAAGAATGAATAGTCACTTGGCCATAAGCAAACATGCAGCTGTTGTAGCCAGCCACAACATTCTCCACCATAGGTACTCCAGCAACTTTAAACATCTTCTCCTGTGTAAGTAAGCAAAAGAGATTATCAAAAACTGTCTTATGCTTAAAAGAATGCATCAAAGGACCAATGGTAATACCTGAGTAACATTCTCGTCAGCAACAAGATCAAATGTGAAACGAGCTTCTGGATTCCCAATCCAAGTAATTGCTTGACCGTTGTCTTGCCTAACACATTTGTTATTCCCTTGCGTAGAAATCTCTGAGCTACTAAGTGGACGTGTTCTTATGATAACCTAATCAAATAAGAAAACCAAAGAAAACCTAATCAAATAATCAGCATAGAAGCTCGACGAAATTCAAAATCTCCAACGAATCAACACCAAAGCAAAATCGCACAGTAAAAAACGATTAGAAAGAGGGAAACCGCACCTGAACGTTGTGGTCTTTCCAGAACGATGGATCTTCGTTGAACTCGAAGCTGTGAGACCTTGATATATGAGCAGATCCAGAGGAAATCTCTGCGTCTTCGTCCAAATCGGGCATCCTTCGAACCGCAGAAGAAGAGATGGCCGTGGACTGGTGATGACTGTGGTTCTCCCTTGAGACGGCGCTTGGATCCGGCGTGGACGGTACAGCGCGTACGGACTCCGACGCGGCGGCACGGTCGTTGAATCCGAAACGGCGCTTAATCGCACTAGCAGTTTCGGAGATAAACGGCATCGTAATGAGTAGTGAGAGAGAGAATCACTGAGTGATTGAGAGAGAAGAGAATCACTGAGTGAGTGAGAGAGAGAGGATTTTGAAATGAGAAGGGGGAAAGAGAGAGAGTGAAAAGGGAACGTTGTGCGAAGAAGACGAGAGAGATACGATCGGAGGGTTGAGGGAGCGTGTTGATTAACGGATGAGATTGATTAGCATTTTTTTAAAATCATCGGAACGTTGGGGGAATTGACTTCTCAAACGTTGCGCTTCCTTTTTTGTTTTATTTAATTCCTTAATAATTAATATTCTTTCTTTACCAACATCGGTTCAGATTCCAACAAAATGCGAATATAAAACCAAACCGGGCATTCCTAAACGGCCATTGTTTATTGGTTAGCTTTTTTGTAATATCCGTCCTCGGTCATTTTTATCCATAGGGCTCATGCCTTGGATTAAACCACAAAAAAACATAGGTCTGGGCATTTGGATAATCGGGTTGGTTTGGTTCAGGTATTTCGGGTTTTGGGTATTTCGGATCCGAGATTAATGATCCATTCGAATATATTTTATTACGGATCGGGTTCGGTTCGGATCCGGTTCTTTCGAATATTTGATAAAATATCCGAAATTTATCTGATACTAAGTTGTATGATTTCGGTTCTAGTATTTTAGTACTCGTAAAACCCGTAATATCCGAAATACCCGAAGTACCCGAAGTACCCGAAATACCCGACTATTATGTTATCCGAAGTATCAAAAATATATGAATTTTATCTGAAATACTAACATATATTTTTAAATGATAACAATCAAATATAATATAAATCAAATTTGAAACATTAAAACATTGTAATATTCATCAAACAAAAAGTAAATGTAATAAACAAGAAACAAATATGACAAAGGAAAGCAAATATGACATAGTTTACATTCGATAATGTATTTAGAATTCAAAACTACAAAAAACAAATATGAATGGCCGTCTTTAAACTATGAATATTAGATGAACTCTACACTTGCTAATATAAAATATGATACTAGAAAAACAGATCAAATTAGTACTTATTAACTAATAAGTCAGTGAAAACCAACCAATTAAAGTTACAAAACAAATAAATTAGTAATTAACTTTAAACATAAATATATGTAAAATTGAATTCGGTTCTAAAAAATACTAATTCGGGTATCAGTTCGGATCGGGTATTACCCGATACCCGAAGTATTAGAAGACAAGATCCATTCGGGTTTTTCAATAATAAAAAAGTATATCTATTCAGGTATTTTCGGATCAGATCCGGTTCGGATCAGATCCGGTTCGGATCTTCGGATCCGGATATTTTGCCCAGGCCTAAAAAAACACTTACACACACTATAAAGGAAAAAAGTGAGTAATGAACTACTGAGTGAGACAATCATATCTGTCCACATAATTCACATTATACCATAATCTAATTCAGCAAACCAATATACTAAGTTTAGAAACAATCATGCATGATAAAAATATCTTCTAACACTATTTAATATTATTCACTTGTCATATTCATATTCACATTCAATACCACAATTCATCATTGTATTCAACACATCAGTCACTATTTCATAAAATAGCATATAAGTTTACAAACTCTACTATCACAAAACATGAATCCAAATATCACATACACTCACCTTAGCCACTTGATGAAAAAAACAACTCATTCTCTTTTTTCCTCTTTTCAGACAGATTATGTGTCAAACTTTAACATCAAATTCTCTCATTCTCTTTTTTCCTCTTTTCAGACAGATTATGTGTCAAACTTTAACATCAAGTTCTCTCATGCTCCTGGTTCTAAAATAGGTTCTCCTTCAATTGAAAGCTATATTTAGTTGTTCTAAAGGTCTTTGCAAAGTTTCACCATGATCCTTATTGGTCTGCCTGTCTAAACATCTCATCCCGTTGAATTGGTCTGGTGTACTGGAGAGAACAATCCAGTAAAATATTTATAACTCTTAGACCACAATAGATATATAACGACCCAATTCGCCAGACTCATCAAGGCCCAATTAGTTTTGAAAAAACCCTAGGTGGGTCTAGTATGTATACCTTGCCTTATCATATATTTTCCTACAAAAAATCTCACCGCACCTAAACTCTGCAGAAACCGAGATGTCAGTGAGTGGTATAGACGATTTGTCAGAGCCATTGCGTAAATCGACTAGTCTATCACCGATCCGAGTCACATGTAATATTGGAAACTATATTTTAGTAGTTTTTCAGATAAGCCATTCAGTTAAACCGCGATATCTCTTTAACCACTTTGAATTTTGTAAAACTATGACCACCAATGATGTTGAATATTTAATGTAATTATATTAGCTATTTAGTTGACCAATTTATTGTATGAAATTTAAACTAATTAAGTTATGTTTTTATTGAGTAAATAGAATATCATAATCTAAAATGTGGGATTTGGATTCATATTTTTTTTTGCTATATAAAGAGACACATGGTTAAGGTCCTAATACACAAAATCAAAGAATTTTTCCACCTACTCATAAAAAAAAACATAAAGATCTCTTAGAGATATAAAGAGGATTTAGTTGAGTAATATCTCAAATCACTCGATTCTAATCTTTTAATTAGTGATCGTCATCATCATTCTACAAAAATTATGGATTCAAGTATTATCTGTGCACTAATGTTTTAATATTTGATATTCAAATAAAATGTTGTTTTGGGAAATACATCAATATATTATTAAAATTGTTTTCATGGTATTATTTATTTATTTTCAACAGACAAACAAGCAGCCACAAATGACCTGCAGCTCACAAGAATTATGGCCACCAAATGATAATCCAATTGTATAAATCCAAGATGAACAAGTCAACAAAACCTTTGCCAAATTTCAGTTCAATCAGAGAAGAACTCACTGTCATATTTTTAAAACACTCAAGACAGCGCCTGCTGAAGAACTGCAGCGACCAGTCACTCTAAAACCCAGATTCCTGAGAAACCAATCGTTGAAACAAAAATCCTACTGTTGAATCCAAACCCACCGAGTCACGAAGTTTCTCACAAAATACCAGCCAGATCAAACACTTTCAAGCCCCCAAATGATACCTTGACAAATCTAGATGAAACTGACTCTCTCTCCCTTTTCGTTGTCTCTCTTCTTTTTCTTTATTATCTTGTGCTTACCACAAAAAATAGGTTAAGAAAATATATATGTGGTGTCTCATATCTCTAAGCTCAAATACTAATCTCATAAATTAATATTAATGGCCCAAGCCTAAGTTTGGTTCTTTGCAAACCAAACCCAATTGGTATAGCATCAACAATAGACATGGATGTTCGGGTATCCGTTCGGTTTCGGTTCGGGTAATTTGGTTTTTCGGTTTTTCGGGTTTAGAGAATAGAAACCGTTCGAGTATTTTTAATTTTCGGATCGGGTTCGGTTCGATCCCACCAAAATTCGGGTCGGGCCCGGTACCCATAATATATTTAAAAAATAAAAATTAAATAAATTTAAATAAAAATTGCTTAAATTTTGACAAACATAACTTAAATTTTTTAGATATTTCTATTTTTTTTAAAATGTTTTGATTATTTTAATCTTAAATTAACTAATAAATTTAATTTTTTTATTATAATTTGAGTCTTTAAATTATTATAAGCCTAAATATAATTAATATATTTGAAAATATATTATATTTTAGATATTTTGGATACCCATTCGGTTGTCGGTTCGGTTCAGATTCGGGTTCGGTTTTTCGGATATAAGAGTTTAGGACCCGTTCGGTTATTTGTCAATTCTAAATTCGGTTTGATACTACTTTTGCGGGTCAGATTCGATTCGGTTCTCCGGTTCCGGTTATTTTTCCTAGCCCTAATCAACACTATTGCCCAAAACTGATCTCCATATTGGTTTATCCCTATGATTAAATTTTGGGAAACATCAAAATACACATGTTGTAACTGTTTATCTTTTTCAATAGAATATGACATAGCGAATTGATGCCATTTTACAAGGAATAGTAGTGGTAAGAAAATAAATTCGAGATGTGAGATCATTGAACGAGAAGTGTACATTTTATATAGAAGTGAAGGCAAAAGAATTAGAGATGTGTAGCCACATGAATTCAATGGCTAATATTATTTTTTATTTTTCTAAGATAGTGATAATTGTTATAGACATGATGTGATTAACCAATGCAACGGTTAGATCTTGGTCAACGAAACTCAATGGATAAGATCGCTTCTTATTGTTTTGAGATATTGATAATTGTTTAAAACAAGATGTGACTAATCAATACAACAGTAGATCTTGATTAACAAAATTCAACAGGAAAGATCGATTCGTCTTTTTCTAGAAGGGATATTTGTTATAGAAATGATGTGACTAATCAATACAATAATTAGTCATGGTAGACAAAATTCAATGGATAAGATCAACTCATATTTTTCTGAGACACTGATAATTGATATAGAAATTATATGATTTAGATCTTGGTCGACGAAATTCAACGGGTACGATCAATTCATATTATTCTAAGGTAGTGGTAACTGATATAAACATAATGTGACTAATCAATTTTTCTTCTTGTATTTGATCTCTTGTGTAACATTTTTGTTTGGTTTAACTGTTTAATATTTACAAAGAGAAAATGTAAAATAAGTTAGCAAGCGTAAAAAATAATAAGGATTTAGTAAGTACAAACAATCTAGCTATATACATTTACAATGTCTTGTTCGGAAACACCGCTAGAATTCTTATTTTTAATCTGGTCAACACATCCCCTCAACTTAGAGACTGCATAAAGAATTAGTTTGTAAAGATCTTCTTGGTCTTTGTTGAGTATGAGAAGTCTCAGATTTTTCATATTCAGTTTGAAATCTTGTCCAAAACTGATCTCCTAATATGTTTAATCATATGATTGGATTTTGAGAAACATCAAGATACACATGACATATCTGTTTATCTTCTTCAATAGAATATGACATAGAGCGAATTGAAGCCATTTTAGAAGGAATATTAGTGCTAAGAAAAGAAATTGGAGATGTGTGATCTTTCAACGAGAAGTATACATTTTATAGAGAAATGAAGAAAAAATCAATGGTTAAATCTTGACCACAGAAATTTAACACCCAAAATTCAACATATAAGATCAATTCGTATTTTTATGAGATAGTGATAATTGTTATAGATATAATGTTACTAATTAATACAATCGAGGGAATTCACAAGGTAAAATTGATTCAAATTTAGTGATAATTGATATAGACATGATGTGACTAATCAATACAGTGGTTAGATCTTGGTCGATGAAATTCAATGGGTAATATTAATTTATATTTTTTTGAGATAATGATAGACATGATGTCGCAACAATTTTCTCATCACTCATCCCTTGTACGGAACCGCACTAGGCATAATGGTTTTCAGTAGATCTATCAAAAATAATTTTGTGGTTAATCGACAATCTTATTTTAAGGTTTTTCTTTTTTAGTATATATATATATAGTATATATATAAACATATATAATGAACATAAAAAGTGAACTTGGCATAATGGTCAGAGATAGATATGTTTTTACAATGTTAAAGGTCAAAGATTCAATGCTTACAAGGATAAGTCTACTTTTTTAAAACCATTTGCTTTGATGAAGGGCAGATTCATCACTTCATGTTTATCTTTTTTCTGAGATTGATTTTTTACAACTCTAAATCATGGTGGCTGCCACTTTTTTTTACATTTTGCATTTTTTTAGAGATGAAGTCAAAACTCAGTAGATCTAATAAAATATATATGATATTCAAGTTAAAACGAACAAAAACTAAATTTTACGAATATCCGAGTTTTTTACCGCATACATAGTAATTGCAACAGTTGGAAGACGCCAAGCGCCAAACCTCCAAGTATACAGCCATAACGTCCACATTTTTTGAATATGGCTCATGACCTGCTTAACTTGAAAGGTTCCCATGGCGGATCTATTCCGGATCATATAGTTATCAATGTGAATGAAATTTTTTGTTTTTGCAATCTCTTCATCAATTATTTTATAGATAATCCTTTGTTTTCAGAGACGATGTTCCGAAGAAGATTATGGATAAGACGTCTTTTGTTTCTGTGTATTTATGATGCTATACAAAGACATAACAATTGCTTTGTGCAGCGAAAAGATGGTCTTAGTAAACTATGGTTGTCTGGTTTGCAAAAATAACTACTATTTTTTAATGTTAGTGTACGGTTTACTGACGGATTCCACAAATGAATATATCAAAATTGGGGAATCCACAATTATAGAAAGTATGAAGCGATTTTGTTGTGTTGTTGTCGAGGTGTTTGGCAGCCTGATCATGTGACACTAACAATTATATTTTAGAAGTTATAGCTGATTATGATCTTTGGATTTTACATGTATATTTTAGAAAAAAAAATTATAATTATTATTTATCAAAAAATATAAAATAGATCAAATTATTTTATGTTATTTTAAATTTATGTACTGAAATATTTTTTGTTTTGATTGATTATAATTTTATAATTTATTTATAATTAAGTAATTATAAAAATAATTAGTAGTTATTAAAATTATTAAAAGTTAAACAGTATTTTAAATTTAATAATATAATAATAAAGAACATTATTTTTAGTGTGAGATTTGATATTGTGGTTGAAGATGAACAAAAATAGAACATCAAAACACTAAATTTGGTGTTTGGGTTGGAGATGCTTTATAATACACAAAAATGATCCTGTCGAACAATTGGCTCTCAATCTCTCTAATTTTTTCTTTGTAAATTAAGAACTTTTGTTTTTGTTTTGGAGGTATCTAAGTTGTTGGACGAGAGGCCTATGTTATTTGTCTATGAAAGCTTTTGTTTCATTGGAACAATGATCCATATGATTTTGCAACCGAATGACATAATCTTCGTTTTTATAAAAAAAGTGTTATAACAAAAAACGCAACAATAGCTAACAAAATGTTAAAAGAAGAAATAGTGTTTTCTCTCATTTTAATAATTGCCATGGAAGAGAGGATCGCCAAGAATCGTATAGGAAACTGTAGAACCTTATAAAACCGGATTTTGGAAATATCAATTTGCAACATAATTTATTTCTTGAAATTGAAATAAACTATTGAACATATATATATATATATATATAAAAATATTAATATTGACATATATGTAATCATAAATTATTTCAGCATAATAATTATAGCATTTACATAATTCAACAATATTAAATTGTGTAATTAAATACAACATTTGACCATCATATTTATTAGCAAAAACATAAAGGCTAACAATATTCAATTAATTATATGGCCAATAATTATAGTTTCATATTTCACATATATATATATTAATCTTATAAACATGTTTATTAGTTTCAATATTAACAAAACATGATTTCATGACAATCATTTTTAATATTGACAATTAAATAATGAATAAGATTAACATGACTTAATAACAAATATAAATTATAAAGCCATGAACAAAATTTTGTTTTTAGAATTATAAGAACAAAAAAACCATTTGGAGGCGGGATGATCCCTTTCCTTAACTCAATAAAATGCCCGCAATGAGACGGTTTATATGCATTCTTTGAATCCCAAGATACAACCAAACATATAAGACTAACATGCTTCATTCATGTTAGAATCTACAAGCTAATATTCTACCATAAACTCAAGAACATAAAATCTACTTTTGAAAGAGAAAAGTAGAATATGGAGGAAGTTAGAACCTGTTAAACCTTGTGAATTCCTTAGCTACTAGCACCTAACACCAACAACCAAGAAGATATTTCAAGAGAGCTTCAACACTTAGAAACTTCTCAAAGAATATCTACAATGTGTCTAATGGTGTTTTTCTTTGCTTTAGAATGAAAGGATGATTTTTCCCTTCTAGGTAGCTTGCTATTTATAGGAGAAGAATAGCTTGGTGGTCAAGTAGATTTAATGGCCAAATTTATTTGGTTTTTAATACCAAAATTTGTAAGTTACAAAAAATCTTTGACCTCCCCTAAGCAAATTCTCATTCACATTTTAACTATATATTATAAGTCCACATGCTTATTAATATATTGTTCCAACAATCCCCCACATGAATAGAATTGACTCTAAAACACTGAGGATGTTTTTGAAAACCTTTTTAGGATAGATTTAAGCTGAAAAAAGACTTTCTTGAGTATATACGAAAAATAATTGTATATGAAAAGGTTGCATTTTTCAGCGTTGAACCAATCATTGTTATAATCTATCGAGTTTACAAGCCCAGTTGGTGAACACGATGTCTTGAACCATCCGAATTTCTAGTGTAAACTGAAACAATAGATATAACACAGTTATATTTTCTAGTAGAACTTTTGCTCTCTCGTTGTGTTCATTTTGGCCTTGAACATGCCTGGTATTTCTTGAGTGAATTTGGAGAATACAACCTTCCCTTATTCTCCTAGAAACGGCCCCATTTCACACTCAACAGGTGATTCTCGTATTCTATTTCGAAGTATTCTGCTTTACTTCCTTGAAATAAATATGATGAAATCATTAAAAGCTTACGCTTATCCTCAATTTTGCAGACAACACTGTTTATCATTATTAGGAACTGGGTAGAAACATAAGTTTCACAGTGTTTTCTTAGACTCAATTTGACTTAGTTGTCCCTTTGAACCTAGAAAGTATAGGTAGGGTTACCGCCAAATTTCACAGTGCACGCGCTTTCCCCGGCAACGGCGCCAAAAACTTGATAGAGATTTATTTATCTCAACGAGTTTCACCTGAGAGTACTCAGAGTATCTCAGGAGTTTACCCGATTGTATAGCTGCAAGTGCACAGTATGCTCCTTGTAGTATAAACGGGATCGATCCTCAGGGAAGACTTATAACGCAATAGATATAACGATTTCTATTCTAAGCTATGTGATTCAAAGTTTGGTGGAAGGAACTAAGCAATGTTTCAATTAAATAATAGCAAAGCGAATGATTAAATAGTAAGTAATGAACTAAGAATTTATTAATTAAAAAGGCAATCCAATCATAGATTAGGTCTAGAATGAACAGAGGCGAGATCAGAGCATGAATCCAAATCCTAGTTGTGCAAGTTTTAAATCCTAAAATAATGAGTTTATGAACAGATCAATACATTCCCATGTAAAAACCCCTATGCTTAGAACCAAGTTTGATCAATTCCCATTGCAAACCCTAGAACTAAACATGCATCTGTCATCTGACTCATTGTCTATCTAATGATCTAGACAACTACTTCCGCAGGCTAGAATCACGAGATTTACTAATTAGATTGTCCTATGAATTCACTTCCTTTTCCAAGGCATAAATTTGACAAACCCTAAATTAACTCTTCCGAAGCTAATTTGGTATTAAACTATCTAATAGTGATAGATTGCTCAAAATTAGATTTGAGTATCGTCTCATGATCTCAATTCCTCCGATCACCTATCCCTATCCATGATTGAATCTAAAGATCTACTCAGACATATCAGGAATTTCAGAGAAAGCAGTGAAATATGAAAAAGACATAATTGAATTGCAGAAATTGATTAATACAGAAATCCTTAAGAAAATAAAATCCAAATCTTCTTACTAAACACCATAGATATCTGAATGAAAAACTAGGGTTCTTTGATCCCTTTTCTCTCTGGAGGCTCAATAATAATCCCTTGTGTTTTCTCCTAAAAAAACTATATATAGGTTTTCAAGGTAAACCTAATTTATTTAAATAAAACGAAAAACCAAAAATAGAAATAACATCGGATCGATCGATCCAGTGGAAAGATCGATCGATCTAACTTCACTCGATCGTTCTTGGTAATTCTTGATCGGTCTTGAATACTCTCGCAATTCATAGCCATGTGTAAGATCGACCGATCGCCTTGTGATGAGATCGATCGATCTGGTTGTGAAGAGACAGACTTTAATTTATTTTGAACTTGATCTTTTCTTGACGCGTCCTGATGTCTTCAAATCATTGGATTGATTGCCCTTGACTTCAAAAACTCCGAAACGTTTCTTTCTCACTTGATATTTTCTGAAAATCGGGAACTAGAAAACATCCTAGGAGTCTAATGCAAATGAACTTAAATGTATCCTAAAAATATAAAATATAAAGATTTATTCATGTAAATTATGTGCAAAATGACTGACTAAATATGCTAAAATATGGGTTTATCAGTAGGGTTACCGCCAAATTTCATCGTTAAATCATAGGCTTTAAACCCATTCCTATTGATGATTTCAATACTTGATCTCGGGTCAGACCTTTCGTAAAAGGATCTGCTAAATTATCAGCTGATTTGATGTAATCTAGCGAAATTACACCACTTGAGATCAGTTGTCTAATGGTCTTATGTCGTCTACGTATGTGACGTGACTTGCCATTGTACAAGCTATTGTTAGCACGAGCTATAGCCGATTGGTTATCGCAGTGTATCCGAATCGATGACACTGGTTTTTCCCACATCGGAATATCTTCCAAAAAATTTTGAAGATGCTCTGCTTCTTCTGCTGCTTTGTCCAACGCAATGAACTCAGATTCCATTGTTGACCTAGCCAGCACTGTTTGTTTTGAAGATTTCTAGGATACTGCAGCACCCCCAAGTGTAAACACATAACCACTTGTGGACTTTGAGTTTTTGGAATCTGATATCCAATTAGCATCGGTATATCCTTCCAACACGGCAGGTTCTGAACCGTAATGCAGTCCATAATTTTTGGTAAAGCGTAAGTAATTTAATACTCTTGCTATCGCTTTCCAATGGATGTGCCCTGGATTGCTCGTATACCTACTTAGTACATTTACCGAGTGAGCTAAATCTGGTCTTGTACAATTAGTCAAGTACATTAGACTTCCGATTACTCGAGCATACTCATTCTGTGATACCGGTGCACCTGAATTTTTTGTCAGGTGAAGTGTGGTATCCACAGGTGTTGTGGAGGTTCCAGTTGAATAGTTCTTGAATCTATCAAGTACCTTCTCAGCGTAATGCTGCTGGGATAATATATATCCTCCAGGATGTCTAGTGATTTTAATTCCGAGAATTACATCAGCTAGTCCCATATCCTTCATTTCAAACTGTCTATGTAACATGGTTTTAGTCTGATTTATAATATCGTTGTCACTTCCAATGATAAGCATATCATCTATATATAAGAATAACATAACGTATGCATATTTTGTAGTTTTGAAGTACAAACATTTATCGCATTCATTTATGCGGAATCCATTTGACATCATTACTTTGTCAAATTTCTCATGCCACTGCTTTGGAGCTTGTTTAAGTCCGTACAACGATTTTACAAGTCTACAGACCTTGTCTTCTTGTCCAGGAATAACAAACCCTTCAGGTTGTTTCATGTATATTTCTTCTTCAAGATCTCCATTAAGAAAAGCAGTTTTTACATCCATCTGGTGAATTTCCAGATTTCGTAATGCTGCGATGCATATGATAGTTCTTATAGAAGTTATTCTCGTCACGGGAGAATACGTGTCAAAGAAGTCTAGACCTTCTTTCTGACGAAATCCTTGGACCACAAGTCTGGCTTTATACTTGTCAATAGTCCCATCGGTTTTTAGTTTGGTCTTAAAGATCCATTTACAACCGAGAGCTTTGAACCCTTCTGGTAAATCCGTTATGTAAAATGTATGGTTTTGCATAATTGAATCGAATTCACTGTTGACTGCTTCCTTACAATAAGGAGCATCAGGTGTAGACATTGCTTCCACAAAGGTATTTGGTTCATTTTCTGTGAGTAAAATCATTAGAAAATCATCACCAAAATTTTTCTCCTTTCGAGCTCTTTTGCTACGTCTGAGTTCAATTTCAGCGTTTTCTCCATTGTCTAGACCAATGGCAGAATTGCTTGTTTCACCTACATCTCTTTCTTCCCTAGTCCGTTTAGGGTGTATTTTATCCTTACACGGAAAAATATCTTCAAAAAAATGATGCATTTCGCGATTCTATAATTGTATTTACATGGATATGTGGAATATCTGATTTGTGAACCAGAAATCGATAAGCACTACTATGGTGCGCATATCCGATAAAAATACAATCAACTGTTTTCGGTCCAATTGTGACATTTTTCGGAACAGGTACTGCCACTTTTGCAAGACACCCCCACACTTTCATGTATTTGTATGAAGGAACTATACCTTCCCAAAGTTCATATGGTGTTTTTCCCGTCACTTTGTGTGGGATTTTATTTAGAATATAATTTGAAGTCATTAAAGCTTCTCCCCACATGTTCTGGGTTACGCCAGATTCTTGCATCATTGCATTCATCATTTCTTTCAAAGTTCGATTTTTGCGTTCTGCAATTCCATTTGATTCTGGTGAGTAAAGAGCAGTTTTTTGATGAATTATGCCATTTTCTCTACAAAATGCATCGAACTGTCCTTCATATTCTCCACCTCTATCACTTCGAACTATTTTTATAGTTTTATCTAATTGATTTTCAACTTCCAGCTTATATTCCTTGAATTTATTCAAAACCTCATTTTTGCTTTGTAACAAGTAAATATAACAATATTTTGTACTATCATCAATGAAAGTCACAAAATACTTTTTACCTCCTCTAGTGGGTAAGTATTTTAAATCGCACAAATCCGTGTGGATTAAACCTAGAGGTTCGGTTGTTCTCTCAACTTTTGGAGATGGTCGTTTTGTGAGTTTCGCTTGTACGCATACTTCACATTTATCTTTACTTAATTTGCATTTTGGAATTAGGTTTAAATCCATTAACCGAGTTAATGATTTATAGTTCACATGTCCTAATCTTTCATGCCAAATGGTAGAAGACTCGACCAAATAAACAACTGGATTATTCTTATTAATTTCAGAGTTTGTTACAACTTTGGGAGTGACTGTCAATACATTCATTTTGATCAGTCCATTCTTAACAAACCCCTTGCCCAGATACACCCCATTTTTCTTAAGTACCAACTTATCAGCGTGAAAGTTGATGCTAAATCCAGCCTTACTCAGGAGAGTACCAGAAATGAGGTTCTTCCTTATGTTGGGCACATGTCTCTAATTTGTGAGGGTGATCTCATGTCCTGAAGTCAACTTCAGTATCACCTTTCCATGTCCAGCGACCTTGGATGAATGTATGTCGCCCATCATGATTTCCTCATATGTGTGGCACTGTTGATAGGTGTTGAACATTGCCTTATCTTTGCAGATGTGGGCCGTTGCACCGGTATCATACCACCAGTCCAGTGGGTTTCCCTCCACTGAATTGACTTCATCAGTCACAACACAACAAAGATCTGCTTCAGTGAGGTTGGCATTATGTGGTCGCTTCTGTATGGTCTTGGTGCGACACATGTCTGCCTTATGACCCATCTTGCCACACTTGTGACACTTTCCACTGAACTTCTTTGCACCAGAAGTATGCTTCTTGAAGCTCGTGGAGCTAGTGGCTCTGGGGTTCTTGAATGTGTAGTTCTTTTCTCCCATTTTTCCCTTGCCTTTTGCCTTAAGCTGTTCAGCAAGGTAAGCCTGATACCCTCTCTCTTCATTCTTGGAGAGGCGAATCGTTGCTTCATTGTGAAGTCTTGAGATCAATGATTCAAGCGACATTTGCTTTCGCTTGTGTTTCAAGTAATTCTTGAAATCCACCCAGCTTGGCGGTAACTTCTCAATAGTACAATCAACGATGAAAGCTTCAGGAAGGATCATTCCTTCAGCTGCAATTTCATTGTTGATCAGCTGCAATTGCTCAACTTGATCCATTATAGACCTTGAGTCCACCATTTTGAAGTCGAGAAGTTTTGCCACAACATATCTCTGAAAACCAGCATTTTCAGACTTGTACTTCCTTTCCAAAGCTATCCAAAGATGCTTGGAAGTGGAGTACTCTTTGTCATTGTTGTAGACAGAGTACAAGTTGTCCACCAGTCGGCTTAGGATCCAACCTCTGCATAGGAAGTCAGAGTGCTTCCAAGCCTCCAATGTGGCTAACGTGCGCACATCTGTCTCTCCTTCTTCGGGAGTTTCAGGCTTGTCCTCCTTGAGGAACTTTGTCAGGTTCAGAGATGTCAAGTAGAAGTACATCTTCTGTTGCCAGTTCTTGAAGCCAGCCCCGTCAAACTTCTCGGGAAGTAGCCCATTTGTGTTGACAGGCACAAGGGTGGTTTGAGCTGTCACCATTGGTGCAATCTCAGAATTGTTACTTGTGTTTGCCATCTGTTAAACACTGTTAAACTTTGAGTTAAAATCTCATTTTTAACATGTTTTTAGATGCATTTTTAGCACATGTAGACACAATGCGATATCAGAAAAAACAAGTTTTTCATGCATTTACTCTCCCGATCGATCTTAAAGGGAATTGATCGGAGTTTGTATGATGCGATCGATCGACCTCACGTGGATCGATCGATCTTAAATATTGTGTTGTCTTGCGACCCGGTTAACAGCATCGATCTTGCGAGATCAATCAATCGGCTTGCGATCAATCGGTCGCTTGACCCGCGGTACCGGTTTCGGTTACAATTTAGATGATTTCTCTCGAACGACCGACAAGGTTCGATCGATCTGATCAAGAAATCTTGTAATCGAATTATTATTATTTTTTATATATTTTATTTTATTTTTTTATTTTTTTTTTGCAAATTCGATTCTTCACATAACAAATCCGTTTAAAAAGCGAATTTTATTGAGTTAAGATTGTAGAACCTTATAAAACCGGATTTTGGAAATATCAATTTGCAACATAATTTATTTCTTGAAATTGAAATAAACTATTGAACATATATATATATATAAATATTAATATTGACATATATGTAATCATAAATTATTTCAGCATAATAATTATAGCATTTACATAATTCAACAATATTAAATTGTGTAATTAAATACAACATTTGACCATCATATTTATTAGCAAAAACATAAAGGCTAACAATATTCAATTAATTATATGGCCAATAATTATAGTTTCATATTTCACATATATATATATATTAATCTTATAAACATGTTTATTAGTTTCAATATTAACAAAACATGATTTCATGACAATCATTTTTAATAGTGACAATTAAATAATGAATAAGATTAACATGACTTAATAACAAATATAAATTATAAAGCCATGAACAAAATTTTGTTTTTAGAATTATAAGAACAAAAAACCATTTGGAGGCGGGATGATCCCTTTCCTTAACTCAATAAAATGCCCGCAATGAGACGGTTTATATGCATTCTTTGAATCCCAAGATATAACCAAACATATAAGACTAACATGCTTCATTCATGTTAGAATCTACAAGCTAATATTCTACCATAAACTCAAGAACATAAAATCTACTTTTGAAAGAGAAAAGTAGAATATGGAGGAAGTTAGAACCTGTTAAACCTTGTGAATTCCTTAGCTACTAGCACCTAACACCAACAACCAAGAAGATATTTCAAGAGAGCTTCAACACTTAGAAACTTCTCAAAGAATATCTACAATGTGTCTAATGGTGTTTTACTTTGCTTTAGAATGAAAAGATGATTTTTCCCTTCTAGGTAGCTTGCTATTTATAGGAGAAGAATAGCTTGGTGGTCAAGTAGATTTAATGGCCAAATTTATTTGGTTTTTAATACCAAAATTTGTAAGTTACAAAAAATCTTTGACCTCCCCTAAGCAAATTCTCATTCACATTTTAACTATATATTATAAGTCCACATGCTTATTAATATATTGTTCCAACAGAAACTTCGTTTCCATAGAAGATGATAAAGATGCCTAGTGAATGTAGCCCGTTACAGAGAAACATTCTTGAGATTTCAGCACAAAAAAGTGATGGGCTTTATGTTGGGTTATTAATGGGCCTAGTGAATGTAGCCCGTTAATATATATAAAAACAAATCTTGCCATTTCTCGTTTGCATCGAACTAGGGTTTTTGAAGGGTCTCTCTCGTCGCCGTTCCTTCTCTCTCGTCGCCGTTCCTTAGTTACTAGCACCTAACACCAACAACCAAGAAGATATTTCAAGAGAGCTTCAACACTTAGAAATTTCTCAAAGAATATCTACAATGTGTCTAATGGTGTTTTTCTTTGCTTTAGAATGAAAGAATGATTTTTCCCTTCTAGGTAGCTTGCTATTTATAGGAGAAGAATAGCTTGGTGGTCAAGTAGATTTAATAGCCAAATTTATTTGGTTTTTAATACCAAAATTTGTAAGTTACAAAAAATCTTTGACCTCCCCTAAGCAAATTCTCATTCACATTTTAACTATATATTATAAGTCCACATGCTTATTAATATATTGTTCCAACAGAAACTTTTTCCTCCATAGAAGATGATAAAGATGCCTAGTGAATGTAGCCCGTTACAGAGAAACATTCTTGAGATTTCAGCACAAAAAAGTGATGGGTTTTATGTTGGGTTATTAATGGGCCTAGTGAATGTAGCCCGTTAATATATATAAAAACAAATCTTGCCATTTCTCGTTTGCATCGAACTAGGGTTTTTGAAGGGTCTCTCTCGTCGCCGTTCCTTCTTCCTCTGCGAGCAGTCGTCAAAATGGGTCATGACAACGTGTGGAATTCTCACCCGAAGAAGTACGGTCCTGGCTCACGCACGTGGTAAATCATCTCTCACCTTTCGCTTTGATTATGTTTGGGTTCCTAGAAGAAGAATGTAAGAGACGAATAGAACGAACGTAATCTTGACTTCCTTGTTCAAACGTAAACATTATTCTTTATATGCTTTAGATCTAATCTTCTTTCATTGCAGAAATTCTTGTTTTTTTTTCGTTTTAATTTGTGAGTTTTGTGGGCTTTGATGTATATATATGTTCCAAATAGTTCACTAAAAAGACAACGAAAACAAATGTTTTAAGATAGCTTTGTGTAAGATTTGTTGTATCTGGCTTCTGTCCTCCACGGTCCTGGCTCACGCACGTGGTAAATCATCTCTCACCTTTCGCTTTGATTATGTTTGGGTTCCTAGAAGAAGAATGTAAGAGACGAATAGAACGAACGTAATCTTGACTTCCTTGTTCAAACGTAAACATTATTCTTTATATGCTTTAGATCTAATCTTCTTTCATTGCAGAAATTCTTGTTTTTTTTTTCGTTTTAATTTGTGAGTTTTGTGGGCTTTGATGTATATATATGTTCCAAATAGTTCACTAAAAAGACAACGAAAACAAATGTTTTAAGATAGCTTTGTGTAAGATTTGTTGTATCTGGCTTCTGTCCTCCACCGTGTGAGATCAGTTTTATGTATGAGAGAATAGCTTATGTATGATTTGTTGTACTTGGGTTCTGCTTTCACCTTGTGGGCTTAGCTATTTATTAGAATGTTGGTTCGGCTTTCACCAATGTGAGATTAGCTTGTGTTTTAAAGGTTGTGTTGTTATTTGGCTTTCTTCTACTGTCTAAGATTAGTTGTGTGTTGTTATTTGTCTGTCAAGATTCTGACTTTGTTTTATGCAAATCTTGTCTGTATTGTAGCCGTGTTTGCGGGAATTCACACGGGCTGATTAGGAAGTATGGTCTGAACTGCTGCAGACAGTGTTTCCGCAGCAATGCCAAGGAGATTGGCTTCATCAAGGTAATATTTCAATGATAAATGCTTATTAACATCTCCAAGAGTTGTATCTATTTCATTTACTAGCGTGATTGTTCATTCTGGTTTTGTATCTTTGTATTTGCAGTACCGTTGAGACACAAGTTCATAATTGATGCTTATAATGCATACATGATGGCTTCGATGGATTGGCTTTGAAAGTCTTGTAATTTTGATATTTGAAACTGCGAATTGTTCTTTTTTACTTATTTATATTTTAAGTTGTTGAACCTCTCCCAAAGATCGTTGTTGTTTAACGCCTTTATGTCATAATATTGCAATGGAATTATGATGTTTTTCCTAGTTTTTATTGCTTCTTGTATCATCAGCTAAACGTAGTTTGTGATTCTTGTTCTTTTTTTCTTTTTCCGCTTGATCAACTGAAGTGCTTTTGATCAACAATTGTCTAATATCAACAATTAGCATCTTCCTCACACGGCCGAAACCACGTATATGGTGACATTTAATTTTGATGCAGCATCTCTTATACTTCCACAAAATTTAGAAGCGACTATACATGGTTTCTTACTTAAAATTTACAAGATGGGCTAATATTTGATGCACAAGAAGTTTTATTGTCCTTGTAAGTGAAATACCATTACATTCTAGTTAAAGATCCAAGGGGATTATGCTACACTAAAATAGAAAGATATACTAAACTAAATGGAAAATAGAAAAAGAGAAACATGTCAGTAAATCAAATTAAACACATATTTGGACCGTTGGTCTGTCTTGCATCATGCATTCTAGAGTTGTCTAAGTGTTAAGAATCTCTGGCCTCTCTTTGAATATATATGAAATGATGACTAAGGTTGATCGTTTATTTCCTTGAAGAACCAGCAAGAAAGAAGTGATTCGAGTATTGAGCTGCAAGCAAGTGATCTTTTGCATTTCTTTAGTGACCTTGTTTTTTTCATGTGTTCAAAGCTCAGCATAGTTAATATCTTTATCATTTTTCCACGTCTTGATTCTTTGAGAGGCTTAATCACCTAGTAGAGATTTTGGAGATTACAGGTTCAAGTTATGTTGGGAAACATATATTTTTCAATGGAGAGTTAAATTACATGTTTTTGGTCTTGCCCTAGAGAATGTACGTATGGACCCAAAATTTCCTAATCATTCAAAAAATTTATTGATTCTTTTTGTCGTCCGATTGATATTTCTCAAGTGGTATTTTCGGTTAGCAATTTTATTTTGACTTTTTTCATGCTCTACGAGGGTGATAAACTCTATTGATTTGTTGAACTCCTCCCTCAAGATCTTTGTCCATGAATTCGTTGGTGTTTGTCTCATAGTTGGTATGATGATTTCCTCCTCGGTTACTATTAAGATTGCTTCAATGTCCGTATAATTCTTTCTCTCTTGAAAATGTTATTGTAACATCTCAATCCAAGGCTCATACGAAATTGAAGTTCAATCGCCTAACCCTAGGACACCCTTTTTTTTAGAGTTTATAAAAGGAGAGGCAATATCCCTTCTACCTCACACACTCAATTCTTAGCGAAACTCTGCCAAATTTTGGATTCGTCGCCGCCACTACAGTCCCCACCGTCGTCAGAAGCACCGCAACTCGCCGGAGTCGTGAGGTGAGTTTTTCTAAATTTGGTTTTTCGATCATAACTTCTTCATACGGTATCAAATTTTAGCGATCTACATATCAAACTGTATATATATCCGAGACAAAGTTAGAAACACCGGACGCTCTGGATTTGGTCGCCGGACGCTCTGGATTTGGTCGCCGGATGCGCCGTCAATCGCCGCCAGAAGTTTCACTGGAAAAATGAAATATCTCCGATCTGCGTAATTTTCTGGTATATGATAGTTCATACTGTTCTGATTCCGAATCTGCCTTCAGTTTCTCATGAATCACTGTGGTTTGAAAGTTATGGCTGTTTAAAGTTATGAGGTTATTTTAGTAATTTTGCCTAGGAGTCGTTCTGATCTGGAATATGGTCCCGAGTGGTTACTGATATCGTTTTTAGGCAGTCAAATATCAGTAGTCCTCACTTTGTTTCGAATTTTCATTTATGGCAGGTTTCCATTTAAGGAAGTTTTCCCTTTTTGGCAGTTTCCAGAAAAAAAGTTTGTTCTTCTGTTGCTAAGGTGAGGAATTCGTCGAGTGTTTCCATTAGCTCATTCTTATAGTCGTTAATCTCTAGTTTGAGTATTTGGTTAAAACATGTATGTAACAGGTCTAATTAATAATAGACGTGTTATTGTTTGTGACTGTATAAACTATATATTATGTAAACAAATATATATATATATATATGTATCACATAGAATCCATAGGATTAAAGGATTCAAAATTTTGTATGATGATTGGTTGTTTGAGCATGTTAAGTTGTATTGACGTGTTGTGTTAGATGCGAGCGTTAGAAGTTCGCGATAGGTTGGTTCGAGAGTGGTGTTGTGGCATTTAGACTCAGACTTTCGAATCATGTGGGATTGAGATATGGTGTGATGATGGTCTGTCATGTATGACGTGCCCTGCATGAAGATCCACATGACCGTTTGTCATGTATGGCGTGCCCTACATAAGGACGTGCAAGTTTTCTTGTGTTTGTGAATGGAAGGAGTTTCTGTCATATATGGCGTGACCTGCATGAAGATTCGTCTGGCCGTTTGTCATGTAAGGCGTGCCCTGCATGAAAATGTGTCCCCTGGTTTGTGTGTGTGACACTGAGTGGTCATATGTTTGAGTGTTCTAGACACTATGATTGTTTACATGTTTTAGCGTTAGACTTGCTTTAGACTATTGTTATAAGTTCTTCTGGTGGATTCATGAGTCCTTAGACTCATTTCTAACCCCTCCCAAATTTTTCAGGTGAGCCTATCGTCGCGTCCGAGTAGCATCGAAGTCGATGAAGCTGTTATACCTCTGAGTAATATTTTCCGGGTTTATTTATTATTTATTTAAGACGGATTTCGATTGGTTATTTTGAAATTAAATTATTTTGGGTTATTATTTTATAAAACATTTTGGATTATTTTGAGAATATTATTTTAATTATTATTTTTGGAGAATTTGGGTCGTTTCAGTTATAGTCTTAGAACATGTTCATGACAAGAAGCTAAATCAATAATATTAGAAATAGGAAAGATGTTTAACTCACTTGGTATTTGAAGTTTGTGGGTGTTGTGGTTAACTTGCTCTAACACTCAAAATGGACCATCTACTTTAGGTGTAAGTTTCGACTTTCTCCAATTAGGAAATCTCTCATTTCTCATATGTAACCAAATCCAGTCTCTTGGTTCAAAATTGATCTTCTTGTCGATAACCTCTAGAAACCAGAAGTCACCTTTTTTTGGAATGTGATTTCTCTGCACAAGTATGGGATGCGCTAACGAGAGTGATGTTAAGGGATCAACACACGACAAATTGGTAGAATATTATTCATTACAAAGTAAAATACTGCTTTTTTGATCTTAAGATATGTTTTCCAAGCCAATGTCTATGTTGTTTGGAGAGAAAGAAACTGTCAGCAGCCACAAAGAACCTCTCTCCCTAACCGCACAACTGATCAAACTCATAGATAAAAATATGAGAAACAAACTTAAATCAATTCGAAAAAAGGGAGATAAAAGCTTTGAGGAGAGCATGATATTTTGGTTCGTCATGAGACCATATAATTAGCATTCAACGCGTGTTAACAATTAAAATGCAAATTAACAATTTTTATCCATCTATATCAGTATTGCTGAACTGATATGATCTGGTGCGAATCTACGGGTGCTGTGGTACTTTATGATTTCTGTGGCTGTGATTCATATTTTTTTGAAGAAGACTTTGCAATGCCGAAATTTTTCTAGATAAATATCAAACTCTGGTTACTATTCCAGTGAAGCTACCATCTTCAACGCGCATATTTTGACTCTAACATTTTTTAATTTGTTGCACTTGTTGTAAATAATTTTTTTTTGGTTGAATAAATATAACATTCAATTTCAAGAAAAAAGAGAAAAAGACATTTAACTTCATAAAGTTATTGCAAAAATCGAGTTGTTTTCAAAGTATGTCTATTTAATTTGTTTTTAATGTCACTACAGTACTTTATCTACTCTTTTGGTCGCTACACTTTAAGCACAACATCTTTCTTTTGTCTTTGTGGCATACCTCAAAGGTTCCCAGTTCATTGAGAAGCGAGTCTGATGGATATGTAATAGTCTTGAAATATGATATATACAAATTCTTTTTGGAGTACTAATTAGGAGAAGTTTTGTAGAGTACATGTGTTAAGAAGTCTATGGAGGTCAACCGAACCTTAACCAATAACAAAAAAAAATTTACCTTCATGTTTAAAGAATGTTACAATATAACATATTACATGTTGGTAATTAAAATTTTACGATAACTAAAAACTCTGAATTTTCCTTGAAAGAAGAACCAATTTCTCCCAACGTATCGAAGAACTTTGAAAATTTCACACTCTTCTTTACCCCAACAAGTATATGTAGTTGTAGAAGCTGCAAAGAGTAGTTATTGTAGCTGTCTCTTATATCTTTCATAAAGAATCATATAAAAGAAATGTCATATATTTTAGATAACATTCAAAAAAAATTTTTGGACGATAAGATGCCCACAAAACTAAACCATACGTTTGTTAGGTTCATCCCAAAGATATTAAATCCTCAGAAGGTGGCGGAATATAAACCCATTGTACTATGCAATGTATTCTATAAATTCATTGCTAAGATCTTAGCAAATCGTCTAAACCCGCTGTTAGGGAATCTCATTTCAGACACACAATCTGCCTTTGTAGCAGGACGTGCCATCACGGATAACATCCTGATTACTCATGAGGTTCTCCATTACCTCAAGAATTCTAAGGCAAAAAGGTTTGCTACATGGCAGTTAAGACTGACATGAGTAAAACCTATGATCGTCTTGAATGGTCCTTTGTCAGGACAGTTCTTGAACGGTTCGTTTTCCACCCTAAATGGGTCAACTGGATTATGATGTGTATTTCGTCAGTATTATACTCCTATTTAGTGGATAATGAGGCTTTGGAGATGTCAAACCAACTCGAGGCATACGACAAGGGGATCCACTCTCACCATATAAATTTATATTGTGTAGTGAGGTCCTATCGTGACTCTGTCGTAATGCTGAGTCTTCGGGATATCTGAAAGGGATTAAAATAGCTCAGCGAGCCCCCCTGACTCAATCACCTCCTTTTTGCCAATGACCACGATGTTTTTCTGTAAAGCAGATAACAGATCATCGAGAGCACTCATGGACATCCTCTCACGCTATGAGAAGGCTTCTGGCCAAAAGATTAATTCTACCAAATCATCTATTGTTATCTCCGGGAAAGCTCCAAGCGACCTTCGGAAAAAATGCATGGATATCCTCGGAATTGGCCAAGAGGTGGCTTGGGTAAATATCTAGGCCTCCCCGAACATTTTGGGAGACGAAAAAGGGATATTTTTATCCATTTTAGATAGAATTCAGACAAATATCCTTAGTTGGTCTACCAAATTCTCTCGTCAGTGGGAAAACTGGGCCTCCTCAAATCAGTTCTCGCGGCTATCCCTAATTATGCAATGCTGAGTTTTAAACTATCAATTTATCTCTGTACGAAGATACAATCAATGCTTACTCGTTTTTGGTGGGATACCAATATGAGTAAAAGAAAGATGTCTTGGGTTTCTTGGCGGAAATTATCTCGACCTAAACCTCTTGGGGGTCTTGGTTTTAAGGATATCCAAAAATTCAATTATGCGCTCCTTGCTAAAACAAGTTGGCATATCCTCCAGAACCCAGATTCTCTTCTAGCCTGTATATTATTGGGTAAATACTGCGATAACTCTGACATTCTAGAAGCAAAAATTCCCAACATGTAATCTCACAGATTGTGGAGCATTATGATTGGACACAATGTTCTTAAACGACGGCTATTTCAGGCAATTGAGAATGGCCGTTCAACCAAGGTATGGAATACCCCATGGATTCCCTCCTTACCTTATAGAGGACATATTGGCCCACGAGACCGACAGTCTTTAGACTTTTTGGTCAACGACCTGATTATGCAACATGGTAAAAAGTGGAACAAAACTATTATCTCTTCCCTGTTTCCCCTAAATGCGGATGATATCTTAAACATTCCCTTTAGCGAGAGAGGGGGAGAAGATCGATGGTTGTTGTCAGGTCGAAAGATGGGGCTTACTAGACTAGATCGGGTTACTATGCCATCACAGAAGATGAAAATAACCCACCCATCCTAGAAGGGACTGGCACCCGACCGGATTGGATGAAGGATATATGGCGTCTTCACTGTGCACCAAAGGTTTGTATGCTCCTGTGGCTCATCTTTAAGAGTATACCATTCCTTTTTTGGTTGCAGCTTTGCTAGAAAAATCTGGGATTTAATCCAATGGAAAACTCCATTTATGTACCTCGGAGCACCACTTCACGAGGCTTACTTCAGATCGCTTTGCCTGACAACTCTACCAACTTTGGGCATTGGCTTGGGACCTCTTTCCCCTTGGATCATATTGATTATCTGGAGATCTAGGAATCTCCTCATCTTCCAACAAAAGCACATATCTCAGGAAGACACTTTATTTATAGTGATTCGCGATGCCCGTGAATGGTTATAGGCCAGTCTATAAAATCGACGGCCCACTCTGGATTACCAAAACTGGACCTCCCGCTGATACTTCCTCAGCACAAATTACTTCTGCTTATATGGACGCTGCTTGGGACTCTTCCCTTCGGGTCGCGGGATTGGGATTTTGCTTCACTGACCCACTTATGCGAAGATTTCAGAACCACACTATGATTGAAAAACATGTTTCCTCCCCGGTGATAGGGGAGTGTTTAGCTATTTTAGCAACGTTGAAGAAGGCCAAAGATTTGGACCTTTTACGGTTGCGTCTCTTTTCTGACTCTAAGGAGTGTATTGATTCCATCAATTCCCACTCGGGTCATCGTGAACTCTATGGGATTCTTTGTGATATCCATGATCTCACTACTTCCTTCGATTTTATATCTTTCCACTTTGTATATCATTCATGTACTTCTCATGTAGATCGCTTAGCTAAGCTCGAACTTAGAAACTTTGTACTTGACAGAAAATTCTTAATTCTATAAATTTAATGAAACGTATTTCGTAACAAAAAAAGAAGTATTATTATAATTTTGTAGTGAAACAAAAAATAGGAGAACTCATCCAAGTGATCTGATTTGCTACCAATTAAAGAGTTCTAAATGTGTTATTCAATCTTGTGACTAAACTATAGAGACCAACTGTCATCGTGCATTATAAATTTGGGGATATTTTTATGAGAGTTTGAGTATTGTTTTTTCTTGTAGCCTACATGCTTTACATATTTGGTTTTGGATTACTTTAACAAAGTCTCATATTTTATGTTTCTTTGATGAAATGTTGGTTTGATTTTCAATTTTTCTATGATTTTTGTGAGATTTATAAGTCGGGATGTTTTAAGAATCTTGTGAGATGTTTCACCTGCAATTGTATTCCACTAGAGTATTGGGTATAAATAACATTTAACAGTATAACGTAACAACACAATGTCAAATCCCATATATAAATTGGAAAAAGAATTCACTCTAGAACTTTATAATGGACTTACAAATAACAAATTTACCTAAATGATAATTACTGGAAATCACAATGATCACTTTCAAATTTATCATTTATTACAACTGAGAAGAATGGACGTCAAAGTGCGATGCATTGGTATATCCGTAGTCATCGTAAACAGTCTTTTCAAAGCTATATATATACTTAAATATAATAGTAAAAGAAAACAAAAATTTACAATTAGATATTGTATTTTATGAAAGTTGGTGGTGTTTTTATAGATGAAGCTTGAAAAAAGTTATATATTTATTCACCTTAAAGATGGATTTGTAGCAAAAGGGGTTTGACAAAAATAATAATGGAAACTTGTAATATACCCTGTAGTCTCTCTTTTTTGCATGCTGAATTTAAAATTTTGATTTGGACTATAGAATGTGTGAATGTGTTTTATTAGTATCAATTGAATCGCAACTGACTGTTGTGATTTGATGAAAATAGTATTTTTTCCGAAAATAGATTGGTCTACTTTTTCAACATATTTAAAAGATTTGAAAGATAGAATGAATTTTTCAATATTTTTATTATCAAAATTATTGTACGTGCAAATTATTTAAAAGTGGATAAGATAGCACGTAATATTTGAACTATTCTTTCCGTAATAATTAATGTTGATTATGTATCTACGATTTGATTAATTTTTTTTTGGTTTTAAGGATAAATTAATTAAAACCAAAGCGTGATTTTTACAGCGAAACGAAGTAAATAATTACAAGAGAAGAATAGCCTTAAAAATCCTAACTTGGAAGCCTAGAAAGATCCAAAAGGAACAGGCTGAGGAATTAGAAGGAAAGAAGATCTAGAAAAATGAAAAAAGACTTAAGAAAAGTAGGGTGAAGGTGGCTGCCTCGTAAAACTCCTACTTGGAAAAAACCCCTTGGGAAAAAGCCAAGTAGGGTAATAGAGTACAGCCGAATGAATCAACGAGAAAACCTAAAAGTAGGATCATGAGACTGGAGATCAAACCAAAATTCCAGCAATGAAGGAGAGTCACTGGAGGCAGAGGGGAGTAGAGCGAGTAATTTGGTCTTGACGTTTGTCTGAATGTCTCGAGCAATCTGCGCTGCTGGTCTAGAAGAGTTGGTGTGAAGTCTGGAGTTCCTTTCGCGCCAAAGGTGATACACCGTCGCCTGTATAAGCAAATGAGCGATGAGTCTGAGGTGCTTATTGGATGAGGACCGAGGGAGCCATTGCAAAAGAGGAAAAATATTCCAATGAATAGGAATCATATGAGTAATAAGTGACAAGATTGAATAAGAGTAAGAGCAAGTGAAGAAGAGATGGTCCCTGGTCTCATCATGAGTGTTGCAGAAGAGGCAAGTCGTGGGAGTCATAGGGGAGAAGCGGCTTATGCGGACTCTTGTGGCTAGTCGATCATGAACCGCCAACCAAGTCACCAAAGCATGCTTGGGAATCCTTCCAGAGAACTAAACCTGCTTGTGCCAAACGACCTCTGGCGATGGAAGAAGTATGGCGTAGAAGGTCCTAGACGCGGAGAACCTGGGAGAAGTGTGAGAAGAAGGGAGATCACCTCCGGGGAAACTCTATAAGTAAGTGTCAGTGTTGTTAGGGCGAATGAGAAAAGTGGGGCTTGGAAGGATTTCTCGGAGGAAGGTGATGATCAGATTCCTTAAACGCTATAATTTTTGACTAATTGAACCCTATAATTTTTGTTGATAAAGAAAATGTAGTTGGATCTTAATGAGGAAAATTAACTTTCACAATCATGCTCGCTCACTTTTTCTCTTAAGATGCTACTCATAATCATTTATTGATTAATTTTTATATTTTTCCTTTTTTTTTATTAACAATTAATTATTTTGCATCCAGTGTCTTCTCCTTCTTGCTTGAACTGCACGATTCAAACTTGTATTCTTCTTGTCCGAGAATTTCTCTGAAATCAGACAAAAATGGAAGTCCCTAGAAGAGCAGAGGTCATCGATAGCAAGAGTTGCTCGAAGCTGCGCGTGTAGTTAACGCCTTCTCTACGTGGCGGTCAAACGTCGGAGCCTGTTTCTCCAGCCACCACCTCCTCCCGGTTCCAACCACCGGTTCGATCAGTCGGAGTTTTTTTCTGGTCTGGTCATCTGCGTTACTAGTCTCTGTAAAGATACTATCCACATCTCATTGTTGCTTCTATGATTTGATTTCTCGATTCTTATTTACGCAAGAAAAAGCGAAAGCGAAACTATCTGTAAATGAAAAAAAATGTACTATGGACTATAATTCAATTTTTGTTTGCCATTTTAATCAATCGTAATTTTGTAATGAGCTTTTTTCTCTTGAAATTTGAGGAGCAATTGTTGTATGTATGCAGAAACAAGGAATCAGGTTAAGGAAGCTACAGAAAAACTTGGTGGTATATAGAGGTCTCTTTTGCATTCTCTGTGTACCCATTTGGTCGTTCAGATATCCTTTCCGGTTTATGTCTCTTTGAAACTCTTAGATTCAAATCTATTCATGTGACGTTTGTGTTACTTCTTTAACATAAAAAGTTACAGCTAAGATGGACGCATATTTGAGCATGCCTTGAAACCTGGTTACACTTGGTGGTTCGTGGACAGCGTTCAGAAAAACGGTAAATTATGTCTTAACCTGTGATTGATTCCATGGATGAAGATGATGTTTGCTTAGCTTGGAAACAAGTTTCTTGATTCTTTCATCAAGAAATTTGTCAAATGTATTCTCGTTTTTGGCTGTAGCTAAGCTGTGCGAGTCTTTATACACGGTAAAAAATCCCGAAAAAAACACATAAAAGTGTTCAAGGAACAATTGAGTTCACAAGAAGCAAGGACTTGGCTATGTCAGACTATTCAGTTTTCGTCGATCCTGGTATTTCAATTGAAATAAGACGCCGGGTTAGTCATCAAACACACAATGAGACTTATCTGGTTGTAGCATACGGTATATATACTCTACATTCCAACTCTTGCAAGTTTCACAGGTGACTGTTGAAGGAGGTGCCAATCTCATAAATCAATGGTTCATTGGGTGTAATGCAATGCAAGCCATGTTGTATGTGGAGCTGGTTCTGTCCAGAAATATCTTGGTCACTCAAGCCATCTGTAATGCAAGCCATGTTGTATGTGGAGCTGGTTCTGTCCAGAAATATCTTGGTCACTCAAGCCATCTTGTTTCAGTATGATAACACGACCTTTGTGATCATATGACGACATCAACTATCCTCCGACTGCTTATGTAAAAGTTGGCCTGTTTCAGCCACTCTGGCTTCAAAAGACGTTGGAAGAGAAACCAACGCAAACCCTAGTCCGAGTGTAAGCTGATTTGGCAAGAGATCTAAGGACAATACTTGAGAATCTGGGGAAGGTACCATCTGGTTGTTTTTTTTCGGTTGACAAGTATCCATGAAGTCTCCAGTCCTTTAATATTGACACGTTCTTACAGGTTTCCCGCATGGAATGTGTTCCTGGAGATGCCTCGATGTTAACAAAGAGCACGACGAAGACATGCAAAGAAAGGCAGAACATTGTGGATTCTGTCAAAAAAACTGTCAAAAATCGCCACATAAAGGTATTGCATCTGTTTCTATGTCTCGTCCTAATGACTGAGCTATCTCTAAACCAACCCCACTTGTTTTCTCTTCAAACAGATGGACAAGATATTGATCCAGCCTTTCTAGATTCCATTTGTTGGACGATCTCCAAGCCAACCTCAACAGCTACTGCTTACAGAGACATTGAAGATGTGGAAAAACCCGATGATTCATTCACACAATCCATGAGAATGTTCACAAAAAGGTACTCTCATTATCTGCTTGAGATCAAAGCTATCCTTTTATATTTGTAATGCTGATATCGTTTTTGTGTGTTTCGCACGGCAGTGAGAGAATGGAATTAGTATACAAAAACCATTTTATAACGTTACTATTTCCAATCGATTGTATGGTAAGATGGGACCTTCTAGATCGTATTTCATTGAAGCCGGCTTTACATGTCAGCAGATTCTCCATGACATCTATGCATTCTATCAGGTGCAATGTCCTAATCTGTTATATGAGTGTCAGGATCTCATTGGTGAAACCACTTTCAATTGTGTTTTGTATGTGCTGTCGTAGGAAAACATGTCAAGAGGATTTAAATCAAAGCGGCAATTCACACCAACTCAATGCACAGTGAAAAACTGCGAGAAGTGATGAAAGGAGGGAAGAGAGTATTCAAACGGATTCAGTTTCTCGGATCCCATAAAGGCTTCGAGATGTTGAAACATGTTAGTAGCTTCAGCTTTAGTAACGTGTACGAGCTTATCATTAAGGCATAATATTAATCAGATAGATTAGAGGTGTTCAGATACAAATCAATCTAAACCTAGTCGACACACTATAAACATTGGATTATGTAGGAGTTTTGGAGATCTGCTCTTTATCACTAAAAATGTATATAATAAGTATTAATTTGTTAAAAGTCGCAATTAGTTTTACTTTTTTATTGTGAGGATCTTGTGGCGCTCAAGCTCATAGAGCAGTTCAACGACTGCTGAGTCTAAGGAACTCTTCTTGTCAGGCCTGGCTTCTCCGGCATACATCACAGCCTCACGGCTGGGTATCCTTAGAGTTATGGTAGATATGAAACTGCTGAAGCTATTCCGCTTCTCATCGCCATCTGTGAATTCAAACGGAGTTCTGTGCACACACAAGTATGTTATCAGTTTAATATTGGTCATGACTCAAGAGGGCAGAAAAAAATATGACAAACCAAAATGAGACACAAGTGATGAACTCACCGGGATTTCTCTTCCGTTGTGTCGAAAGTAGGCATTGGCCAGAGATGCTTCTTGCAGAACTCATGTAGCGTCCCACGAGGCCCGCCTTTCTTCATGTTTGTAGGTCCAATAACTGAAAAGAAAAATCATTAAACCATGAAATGCAGAACTCTTGATTACAAAGAAGCGAAGAATAAAAGATGAATCTGAAGGTACTCTTACCTGGAACACTGTACTATGCAAATCGATAGAATCTGAAGTCGGAGTTCCTCGTTCTCTATGATTGCAAGCAAGATTGACATCCATGGAACTTCGATTATCACCGATCGAAGGTTTACGTGAAATGTTTCTCTTCTGAAAAACCAAAGAAAGTTTCAGTACAAACACACAAACAAGTGGAAACATCAGAATATATACCTCAAGTTGCTTAAGCAGATGCGAAGCTGCTTTTCCGAATGCCAGTTTGTTTGTCTGTTCAGATCCATCTCCGGTCAAAAGAACA
Source organism: Streptanthus diversifolius (assembly GCA_039880935.1). Classification (NCBI taxonomy): domain Eukaryota; kingdom Viridiplantae; phylum Streptophyta; class Magnoliopsida; order Brassicales; family Brassicaceae; genus Streptanthus; species Streptanthus diversifolius. Next base: position 5,560,303 of record JAXGFM010000002.1, read on the forward strand.
TCCTCCAGCTGCAACTGGATCGTAGCTTGTGCCTTCACACCATCATTTGCGCATTTCGCACGGAAGAAGTACCCGAGAGAGTCGCATAGCTCATTGAGCTCTCGGTGCTGAAGTTTATCTGGCGTTACAAGTGGAGAAAGCAACGGCTCAAAGACTCTCCACACTTCATCAAGATCTAATCTTGTATCGATCAGCAATGCTCCAGCGATACTCTCCACCACGTCCCCAAGAGCCTAAACCAAAACAGACAAGTATGTCAACCTATTTGCTCTCTTTGTGTAACTGAAATCACTCAGGCAGGGATTTTTAGATGCTCATGCAAGTATGTTGTAACCTTAGGGCCTTGCATTGAAGGTATTGTTTTACCAGTCTCATTTGGCTTTGAAAAAGACATCAGATACTCGTTTATTTGAGTCTCAAGAACCGTAGCACAGCGTTGAAGGTGGGTATGCAGAAATTTTTTCACTGAAACTTGCGCAAAATTTTCGTTGTTTACGCATGCAGAACGAAGATCCGTCATCTCTCCAGGCCCGGTCTTTTCGTACGTGTTAAAGAGATGTCGGGTAATTAGAAAATCCAGCACAGAATCGCCAAGAAACTCCAATCTCTGCTCGAGGAACAAGATAGCATGAGACTAGAAAAGCTGGTAATAACTCAGCCCAATAATACAGGGTTGAAACAATGAAATCATACCTCGTAGGAATATGATTCATGAACGGAAGAGTGAGTGATAGCCTCTAATTCACGTCGGATCTTCGTCTCCAACTTCGTGAGCTCATCGTCTTTAGGGACGTAACACCGTAGAGAAACTCTATTGATGGCTTCATTCACCAGTTCTCTGTCAAACTCAACGTCAACACCAAGCCATTTCATCATATGCAGAGCCGCAGTCAATCCACCGCTAACATAATAGGCACCAATCAGGGCCTCAGCACAATCTGATAGAGATTTTGAAACAGTCCATCGATGACCCATGTCACAAGACTTTCCAATTTTTATAGTCATGTTCTCTGTAAAGAATCTTGGCTCCAGTGGTACTTCTATAGTATCAACCCCACACTTGCAAGGAACGGGAAAGAGATAACATTGACCAGGTGCGGTTCAGCGACGCGGTTCAAAAGCGCCGTTTCTTATGTATCCCTAAAAAACCAAAAGATCTTCAGTTTTACGAATGATACAATACATTACTTACATATATTAGAAGATACCTGTAGTTTGCGATCTGTTGCCAAGCGGTGAAGATTTGAGTTAGATATAATCGATTGCCTCTCACGCGTAAGCTGTCCCTCGTTTATGTCAGGATACTTAAGGAATAGAGAACAGCTCACAACATACTTCAAGACTGAATCCCCAAGCAGTTCCAATCGCTCCATGGAAAACGCTTCAGGGCATGTAAGTGTTGTAAATGCTTCAAGAATCTGATTCATTGAAACAATACGAGATTTAATTGACAATGAAGAATATCTAGTTTCATCTCTAAATGATAAAAATAGTGGAAAACCATACCAATGCACTCGATATACTGAAGTTATCGATGCCACAATCAATCTCTTCCCTAAGTTGGCTGGCCAACATTAGAGACTCTAGCCGGTGCATCACTGAGGGTAGTAAGTAGATTGATTTTAGTATAGCACGTGGCACGTCAATCCTGACCAAAAGCTCCGGAGGCAAATGAGCGTAGATATTCGGTTTTCTTTTTCTAACATTACCAGACGTTAATATTGTCTTCACAATCACTGTCCATTTACCATTTGAAACAACATCTTACGAGATTGTGCATAACAATATCCTGAGAACATACATGTGTTAGAGAAATTCTCACGAATAAGCTTACCTTCTTTACAAAAATTGACTAAAAGGTTGTGCGCCTGGTCATCCTGCTTCATAATCACTGTCCATTTACATTGGAAAACAACACTTAAGAGCTTGTACACTACAATATCTAGAGAATATACAAAATGCATCCATGTTTGGATAAATTCTGAAGACTCAACTTACCTTCGTCATTGAAGTTGACTAAGAGGTTGTGCGCATGGTGACTCTGCTTCAACTTCAACAATGGCTGGTTCGGGTGCGCCAATACAATCGCATACCTGATTAAAGGAATTGACCTTATAAGTTACGTAAGGAAACGGAGAGAACATCCATAGATAAGAACATCATTTACTCTTTATAAAAATATTCTGCGTAAGTAGCATATTCTAATGAGGCCTCGTCCTCAAACGGGCTCATAGCAGAAGAATCTTTTACAGCTTCAACTACACAGTATATCCTTACGGTGTGAATTGAAATGACCACAATTTCTTCGAGACTGTTTTTATCAGACGAAGCGTTGGCAAAGTGAATCAGATTCGTTTCCGTTTCCTTCTTTACATCCTCGAGTAAATCTTCTTGACCGGATGAGGCGTTGCAATGATTTCCATCACTAACATCAAGTTGAAGAAGATAATTTTTCTTCAAGAACTCAACTACATAGGCACAGGAATTGATCGCTGACCAATCAACCGTCGCACTCGAAACTAGATCATTCGTCTAGACCGGTAGCAGTAGAAACATAAAGGAAGGGTGCCAAAGAGAGTTTGTGTCAGTTTGAAGCAAAAATTCTCTCTTTGTTCCTATTGACTTGGATCCAACAAACAACTTTCCGAACATGCCATTGAAGAAAAACTGCTGAAAACACTTTGCTTTGACCAGCTGCATTGTTTTCCCAAGAAACGATGAAAAAGACTGTAAGTTCGAAGATGAAACAAGAAACTTGTATAAATCCCACGGATCAGAGTGTGGGAAGGTACCTCTTCGTGACTCAAACGTATCTGGCCACAAGGTGAAACGGAAGCCATCATATACTTTCTGACCAAGTAAAGGCCCATCTCGACGTTACCAACATCTTCGGCAAGGGTTGACTCAATCAAAAGAGAGAAACTCGAGTACGTGTCCCTAGAAAATTACTCCAGAAGTCCAACTTATAAGCCTGAAAGACAGCGCCATCAAGATTTTCTCCCCAGGTTCCTGAAAATCCATTTGCACGAGTTGTCCCATGCAACTCCTTCCGCTTTTTTGAACCTGTTCAAAAAAAATATATATAAGCAAATCAAGAAAAGCCTATAATATGCATCTGCTGATGTGTGACACATACCTGCAGCCGATGAAGATGATTTACTTTTAGAATAGGCGACCTTCTGCTTGGCGCTGCATGGTAACAGATTCTTATCCAACGCCTCCAGTTGACGTAACTTTTTAATCGCTGACTGCTCATTTGGAGCTGCTTTATCATAGACAGTGGTTCTAGAATCTTGGAATAACCGTGGCTCCATTCTCCTTCACGTCCTGGCCATGTGTCAGTGGAGGTGGACACAATTTCAGGTTTGGGGTTTCTTGATCTCGCATTGATACTTCTCATCGCATAAGGTCATACAGATGGTCTCTTTGTTTCCGGTTCCTCCTACAAAATTTAGTATCAAAAACTGAGATGCAAAAGAGGGCAGCGGATTTTGGTAAACACTTTGTGTTAATCAAGATTGTCTCCTACCTTTCAATAAACGTAATACCATGCATGAGCAATCTGGCACCTGAAACCCTTCTTCAACCAAATTAGTGATAAATAAAATATTCACCTGCATTCATTAAAAAAAGTTTCAGAGACGGCAAACTATAAACATTTTTTTCAATATGTGAATCGTCTGACTGCGATAAAGAACATGTAACCTTGCCAACATAAAATGTATCTTGCGTTTTCTGTGCCAGTGCATGGGTGGAGGCGTTGTTTCCGGTTGAATACAAAACTTTAAGGTATCCGTGAGAGGCTTGTTTCTTCACTAATCTTTCGATCACTTCAGCAGTTATAATTCTTTCAACTAAAATAAGGCACGCCTTTTGCATTTCACCTCTGCAAGCAAATTAAAGGAAACTTTGTTGCAATTTTAGAACTGAAAAAAAACAATTGAAAGTACCTAAATGAATCCAATAGATGGAAAAGTTCTTGTAACTTTGGAGATACAAGTCCTGAATTCACTGTTGACAGATTGTCTTGCTGCAAATCTACCAAATTCTTATCTTCTGTTAAATCACACAAATGAGGCACAGTGAAAAAAAAATGATTGAATGGGTGACTAGAAGTGGACTCCTCAATACAATATAGAGCTTTGAATACAGTACCTTTCTGCAAGTACATCCAAAGTGTTGATAAAATATCCTCAAGAAACTGTTTGCACACTATTTGAAATATTATGAGATTAAGAGATTTGTAGAATGAAAGAATGAGAGATTAAAGAGATTTAGAGAGAAAAATGATTTTATTAAGAGAATGAGAATAATAGTTTCTAAGTTACAAATGAGAATGGAGATAGATATTTATACTAATCTAGTCTAGGCTTGTTTGGATACAATGATAGCCTTATACATCAATGATTACAAGGATAACATAACACTAAAACACAAACAAGCCTTAGACACGTCTTTTATAGAAAGCTTTAAAGGCTTTCTAATTTCATAATTTCTTCTTCATTCCAACACTCCCCTTCAAGCTTAAGACATGGAGAATGTCTAAGCTTGCAACCATGAAGCATTACCTCATTAAAAATCTAAAGAAGAAAAACTCATTTGGGACAAAACCTTTTCTAGGGAAAAAGAGTATAAAACTTCATGTTGGGATCATTGGTGTGGAATGGTCATAAGGCCAAGCCTTGGATAGATGGAGGCACCATTCTTCAGAGTAGTTGCCTTGGTGAACACATCAGCTAGTTGATCCTCACTCCTTGTATAACAAGGCAAGATGATTCCCTTCCCAATGGCTTCCCTTACTTTGTGGCAGTCTACTTCTATATGTTTGGTCCTTTCATGGAACATAGAGTTAGAGGCTATGTGTATAAAACCCTGATTGTCACAGTGGATGGTGATAGGTTCTTCATACTTCACGGCAAGATCCTCCAAAATTTGCCTAAACCAAATGCATTCAGTTGTAAGCTTCCTCATTGCTCTATATTTTGATTCTGCACTAGAGCATGATACCACCTTTTGCTTCTTGGTTTTCCAAGTCACAAGGTTCCTTCCTATGAAGGTACAATACCTGTGGTACTTCTCCTATCCTCCCTATCTCCTGCCCAATCTACATCACAATAACCAACCACATTTGTGCTTTTATTGCAACCCATCCATATACCTTGTTCATGTGTGCCTTTTAGATATCTCAAAATTCAGTTTGTCATCTTCCAATGTCTCATCTTTGGACCTTGCATGTGTTGAGATATCTGATTCACAGCAAAACATAAATCTGGTCTAGTGATGGTTAGATAAATAAGCTTACCAACCACTTTCTTATAGAGCTTAAAATCATGAAAATCAATTTCCTCCTCTAGCTCCCCCTTGGTTCCGATTTTATAATCTTCTTCTAAGGGTGTTCTGGCTGGTTTAACTTCCATCATACCTGTAGAGGTTAGTAAATCTACAACATATTTCCTTTGACATAAAAAGAAACATTACTTGAACCTACACACTTCAATTCCTAAGAAGTATTTAAGCTCTCCTAGATCATTAATATCAAAGACACTCTTCAAGTAATCTTTAGTAGATGCAATACCAACACTATCACTAACATATATGATTATATCATCTACATAAATAAGAATTACCAAAATACCTTCCTTGCTTTTTAGTGTAAAAAAAGTAAGTTCAACTTCATATCTTTTGAAGCCTATATCCATCAATGTTACACTTAGTTTGTGGTACCAAGCTCTTGGAGATTGTTTAAGGCCATAGATGGCCTTCCTCAGCCTAAGAATGTTGTCGCTTCCTACCTCCTCCTCTAGACCTGGTGGAGGTGACATGTATACATCTTCTTCTAGTTCACCTTGCAAGAATGTATTCTTAACATCCATTTGCCATAACTCCCATTCAAGGTTAGTAGAAAGTGAAAGAACAACATTAACAGAATGAAGCTTAGCTACATGTGCAAAGGTATCCCTATAATCCTCACCATGAGTAAAAACCTCTAGCCACCAACCTAGCTTTATATCTATCAATTTCACCATTGCTTTTGTATTTATAAGTACCATTCCTTTTCATGGCTTGTTTCTCAGCTAGGATAGCTTCCCTCCATTCCTTCTTGGTCATAGCTTACTCATATGTCTTTTGAATCTGCTCTTTATCAAGACTTGAAATAAAAGCAACATGATTAGTAGGTAAGTGAGCAATATTGCAAACTCCCTGATCATGATGGACCACAGCATTTCCATTGTATAACACTGGTGGTTTCCTTTGTCTTGTGGTCTTTCTTAAGACTGTAGATGAAGTTTCTCTTGAATAGGATCCTCATCTTCACCTAAAACTTCAATAAGAGTGGGCATTTCTCTTGATCTTTTGCTAGATGGGACCAAAATTGATTCTTCTCCTGCTGAGTCTTGTTGGACATGAGTAGATGTTTCTCCTCCCCCATGTTCAAGAGGAGGAAGGCTAGGAGAACTACAGATACCAGGAGAACTGAGGATGGAAGGACCGCTTGGTGTAGAAGGCCGCGGATCAGCTGGTGTGGCCGCGGCTGGCTGGGACTGGTCACGGCCGGAACAGGCGGAGCATGAGGAGCCGTGGCTGTGGGCTGCTGAGCATGAGGGGATATTATACCAATGCTCTCCAAGAGCCTCTTCAAGTTCTCAGCTTGGTCTGATCTTGTTGTGGAGATGTCTTTAAATTAATCACAAGTTCCTTCTTCATAGAAACCTTTGGATTCTTGGAACTTAACATCTCTGGATACCAAGACTCCTCTAGTCTCTGGATCATAACATTTGTATCCTTTCTGAGTAGAATAATACCCAATGAACATAGCTTTGGTACTCTTTGGGTCCAACTTGTTCCTTTGCTCCCTTGGAATTAATACAAAACAAACACAACCAAAAACTTTCAAGTGATCAATATTGGGTCTAGTTTTGTTTAGTACCTCAAATGGAGACAAGTCATCTAAAACTTTTGTAGGAGTCCTATTAATCAAGTAGCATGCAGCAACAATAGCATCCCTCCAAAATCTTTTGGGAATTTTCATGTGGAACATCATTGTTCTCATAACTTCCATCAAATGCATATTCTTCCTTTCAGCCACTCCATTTTGTTGTGGGGTGTAAGGACAGCTGGTTTGATGTTTAATGTCATACTTGGCTAGGTGTTGTTGGAGTCTGGTGCTAGTGAATTCTCTTCCATTATCTGTTCTAAATCATTTAATACTTACATATGCTTGAAAATTTAAAAATGCATCAAATACTCTATCTTTAGAATTAAGCAAAGTAACTCAAGTATATTTTGATTTTTCATCAATAAAGGTCACAATATACTTGTGATTTTCTCTAGATGGGAATGGAGATGTCCAAACATCAGAATGCACCAACTCAAAACAATTATAATAAGTATGCATAGATATTTCAAAAACAGTTTTGCAATGCTTTCCAAGTATACAAGAATCACACATATCATTTGACATTTTTAAACCAGGAACAATCAGTTCAAGTGCTCTAGGATAAGGATGTCCTAATCTAGCATGTCAAAGATCAGAATCATTACTAAAAGAGTCATCATTAAAACACGTTTCTAGGCCACTAGGGTTAGTCATGTCTTCAAGCACATACAAGTCATATCTTGTGGTTCCTTGTCCAAATCTTCTACTAGTTTCAATATCTTGAAAGTAAAAATTATTAGGACCAAAGATAGCTTAACAATTTAAATCAGTAGTAGCTCTTTTAACTGAAAGCAAATTAGAAGTAAAGGAAGGCATGTAAAAGGCTTTAGATTCTTTATCAAACAACTTAAGTTTATCAATGCCTTTAATTGATACTTTAATTCCATTAGCAATGACAACATTACCTAAGACAGGTTCTACATTCTCTAGCAATCCTAGATCACTAATCATATGATGAGAAGCACAAGAATCAACAACCAATGATTTAGAGGCATTAGGAGTGAAAGAAGTTTGAAGAGAAGCATGAAAAGTTTTACCCAACACATTACCATCCTTAATTGCTTTGATAAGAGCTTCTAAGTCTGATTTTGTTACAAATTCAGATGCTGGAGACATGGAACTAGTTGCGACTGAGTGAAGAACCGAGCTGCTACACGCTTTTGAAGAAAATTGTGGTTGGTTGTGAGCTTGCAATTGTGTGAGGCTGGCCGTGGGTTGTTGTGACCGAGGAGCCCAGCTTGGTTTCAGCTGAGGATGGAGTACCCAACATTCCTTCTTTGTATGGCCACTCCTCTTGCAATGGTCACTTTGTCTCCTCTTCCTAGATTCATTTGTTGTTGCTGATTTGAAGAAGGTCTTGTGTGCAGCCACTAATTCAGCCTTGTTGCCAAATAATCCATGAGATCCTTGCTCCTTTTGGATTTGAGCACAAACATCTTCCAAGCTAGGAAGCTTATCAGACCTGAGAATATGCTTAATAAGATCTGAGTAAGTAGTATTAAGAGTAAGTAGTAACTCAAACACCTTATCTTGTTCTTTCCTTTCAAGGAGAATAATTGGGTCAATGGTGGCTGCCCTTAGCATTTCTAGCTCAGCCCAAAATGCTCTGAATGAGCCATAGTGCTTTGTGAATTCTACATCCTCCTGCCTTAATTCATTCAAAGCCTTTTTCATTTCAAAAATTCTTAAAAGGTTAGTGGTGTTTCCATACACCTTTTGTAAAGTGTCACAAAGTTCCTTAGCATTTTCACCAAAGGAATAAACCTCTAAAAGATCACTAGCAAGAGAGTTTTGAAGTATAGAGAGTACTAACTGATCTTCTTGGTACCATTTGGCTTGAGCAGTCACAACCTCACTAACTTCAGCCACTTCATTTTCTTCAAGGCCATTTGTAGAAATGTGATTCCAAAGGCCTTTACCACCCAATGTGGTTTTTCATGGTCCTAGACCACAAGAGGTAATTTGGTCCATGGAGAATGACTGGAGCTCTGAATGTAGCTTGAATATCCATGTTTTAGAAGGTGCAGCCGGTCGGGTGTTGATTTGGTCGAGACGGAACGTAGACAACTTGCCGGGACGAAGAGCGGCTGGAACGCTGCTGAGATGCCTTGTGATCCAAGTAATGTGATGATTTGTGCGATCGAGCTGGTCAGGTGTGCTTGTATGAATGCTGGTCAGGTGTGCTTGTCGGGACGTTGGAAGAACGGTCGGGTCTTGCTGGTCACACGTGGTACTCGCTTGGTGGCAATCGGTCGGAATAAGATATATTGTTAGTCGGGACGAATGATGTTGGTCGGGTGCTTTGCAAGCATAAGGCCGCGAGTTCGATTCTCGCCAGGAGCTCCAAGTGTGGGCTCCTTTCTTCAGCTTGGTAACACAGGCACGCCAACCATACAGGAGCAAGGACATGTCAATCACACGTACACACCTAGACAGCTTGGGCAGGTGCAGGAATAGCCGGTCGGGACGAGTTCAGGACAAGGACGTGTTCTCTTGTTCGTGTATCACGGACAGGGAACGAGGAATGGCTGGACTTGAACACGGACACAAGCTGAGGCATGGAATGGCTGGGCTCGAACACAGTCTTGAACGGCTGTGCAAGGCACGTGATACCAAAACCAAGATGCTTGCAATCCAAGAAAAAAATCCAACAACTTGTAACCAATCCTCAACAACCTACAACAGACTTTAACCAACTCCTGCAACAAGATTAAACTAACTCCAACCACCTAATAACAGTTATTATCTTTACCAACAATTAAAAAATAAATTCCAAATTTGAATTTTATGATTAAACCAATCCTAAAAAAATCAAGATTCCCCCCCTTTTTCAACTTACAAAGATTATCAAGGAAATCAAGAAAATCAATCTTGAAAACTTAAACCTATCATATTGAAACCAAATTTCGTTGAGACCCTCACAAAATACTTATTTAACTTTCCAGATTTAAAGATTTAAAGAAAATTGAGAAAAGATTAGAATTTTATCACCAGATTCTTGTGAGGGACGATTTTTTACGTCTCTGAGAAAAACTTCAAAAACTTCCTTCAATCAAAAGGTAATTGAGTTCTTCTTTCTTTAAACAAAAACTAGACTCGAAGGGATTGAGTTTATGATTTGTAAAAACGCTATTTGATGAAGATTCGACGATGTAATGACCTGAGAAACACGGAGGTTCGCGGCGGAGGCACTCGCGGAGGTCCGATGCAAGAAAATTCGTAACTTTTGATTCCCTTGGTTAAATGATACAATTCCAATCGGCGTGCTTTCAGAACTCGCCGAAGAACAATCCAGAAAAAAGCAGATCGTCAAAAGCTGTCGTGTTTGGCCAGAATTTGCAATCAAAGTCGACGGTCGAAATAGAACTGAAAGGAGATTGTGAAGAAGATGTTTTCTTCTTGATTCAATGCATGAATGATGAATTTTACCCATATTTGATGTAACCTGGCTCTAATACCATGAAATATTATGAGATTATGAAATTTGTAGAATGAAAGAATGAGAGATTAGAAAGATTTAGAGAAAATAATGATTTTATTAAGAAAATGAGAATAATAGTTTATAAGTTACAAGTGAGAAGTGAGATAGATATTTATAATAATCTAATCTAGGCTTGTTTGGATACAAGGATTGTCTTATACATGAATGACTACAAGGATAACATAACACTAAAACAAAAACAAGCCTTAAACATCTCCCTTTAACCAAATAACTCACGCTTTTTATAAAAAGTTTTAAAGATTTTATAATTTTATCATTTCTTCTTAATTCCAACACCATTGTCCATTCTTTATAAGTTTCACTTTCCTCTTTTGTATATGAGATTTCTCCAAGCAGACTTCAGCCGCCTTTAATGAAGGCAAGATAAGAAAAAATATATATTAATCCAGCACAAGTATGTACCGGTAATAAAAACGCAAGTGGTAGTATGTGATAGAAAGAATACCAAATGTGCGCAAATCAGGCCAAGATTATCAAGACAATGCAAAATCTCTCTTTAGTCAATGGACAATCGCTTTTGATATGTCTTAAACTTATTTTCCATGTCGGGACAACTGCCTTTTTCCATTTCTTGAAGCCTTAACAGAGAAGCATCAAACTGTTGAACAAGATAGAACATTTTTCAAGCCCTCTGAAACATGGTCTAGCTTATACCCAGTCCACACATATATAAATTACCTTGAGGTGCGAAGTTTGCATCTTTTCTTTCAATTCCAAACAACAGAAAGGTGGTGGGTCATAAAATATTGGACCTTCTTTTACTGTTCTAGCAAACTTATCCTCCCCTTTCTGCCCTCCAGGATTAAAAATCTGGATTTCAAAAGTAAATCTTGCATGCATTAAGATTAATTCGTTAACCAGTATATATTTCTTTTTCACAAAAAAAAAAAACAAAGTACCTGAGAGTCCATGGGGCTCTCTAGTGATGATACTTGATCTGCACAGTTATATGAGGAACATTAACAAAATAGTTACGTAAAGCAAAATCTTTGGTTTGACATACAGAGGAAAAGATAAGTTTTAAAGTAACATGCCTTTTCTAATGACGGCTGACGCAGTCAATCCAAATATCTTCGGTTTGTCAGTAGATTTGTGATAGAACTCCTTCATGCAAACCGGACAAAAACACAGATTTAATTACTGCTAAAGAAAAAAAAAGTAATGAAAAATTAATAAGTTCTATCATTACTGAGGAAACACATCTTCATTATTTTTGCATAAGGATGATTGCCAGTGGTGCGATGGCATTCATTTATTACTAAAAGGCATACCATCTTTAATTTCAAGAATGAACTTCTTAGGGCTTCCAAAAATATTTGAGGAGTCATAACCAGAACCTGAACAAGCAAAAACATAATATCATTGCAGTAGTAAACAGATCAAGTGGGTTTGGCAACAGAAAAAAATGGATGTGATAACTTGTAATGATATCAATGTAGTTACAAACAAGTTAAAACAAAACTCTAGGCAGCAAATGAACAACCAAACCAGAAAATCAAACGAAACAGCTAAACAAGGAAGAATCAACCTCAAAGACCATCAAAATATAACAACAGTCTGCTGCCATGCTCTGTGCAAGAAAATCAAACGTCCATGCCAAAAAGATTTAGGCAATAGCATGTGATACTCAAGCTGTATTTTTTATATCATCAGATACAATAACAAGCCGGTCAAAGTGGATTGCAACATTCTGCCACAGCTCTACTAACCACAACAACAACTTACTAAGAAGTCACTTGTTAGCATATAACTAGCTGAATAGACCTAAGCAGAAGCACCAACTTACATCGTGCTTGCTCACTTCATCTTCCCACCGCTGGGATGTCCATTTATCAACTCCTTTAGCTCCAAAGTACTCTTTCACCTTCAGATTTACATGTTCTTTGATCTCACAGCAATGCTAAATCCATAGACAAAATAAAAAACAATCGGATATGAGCTCACATAGTGTTTAATTTGCCAATATCGTCGAGTCAAACTGAAGAAATCCAAAAGAACCATACAAAACCTTAAAAGAAGCAATTTTTCTTTCACATACATCAATCAAATGAGACTAATACACAAACACAAGTAATGGGACTTGCCTGTTTGACAAGACTAACAGTTGGGGCAAGCATATGATCAAACTTTTGTCGGAATCAGAAGCTGCCATGGCTTTTATAAGCATGTTGATTCGGCAAGGGGGCTTTGATACAGGAAAATAGAGCAAGATACGCGGACGAAGACGTGGCAACCATTGATTAGTCGAACACGTTTAAATTAGATGATAACACGTGTACAATTTCGTTAAGTAACCGTTGGTTGTTAGTCGAAACAGAGTATATATATATAATCGAGTTGTATAATGTAAAGAAACACACAATTATTCGAATACAAGAATTCATCTTCTCTATTCTCTCAAGGTTCTTACGAATTAGAATCCGATTAGGTCTTGATTTTTCTTTCAATCGCAAATCAATCCCTTCGGATCTTCCTCAGTTGTTTCACGAAGAACAAGTGAGGAAATTGCAGGGACTTCGTACCTGCATCAGTGGTATCAGAGCACTCCGATACGCGGACCTTCATCGGACAACAATGACGGAAACGCGATCGAAAGCTGCCGCGTCTCGTTCTCAGAACTCTCCGATAGAGCAAGAAGAACAGCAGACGACACTCGCATCTTTACAGAACGAGTTCCACCAATTCAAAATGGAGGTACTCGACGCCATGAAAGCTTTGACTGTGAAGCATAATCCTAATATGGGAAACCAAGGAGATACATCTCAATCTCGCATTCAAGATTCACGCATTGGTCCCATGCAAACTGCATATTCAAGTCTTACACGTTTGACCAAGATCGAATTCCCAAAACTTGATGGCACCAATGTCCAAGAATGGATCTTCAAGGTTGAACAATTCTTTGAAATGGACGGCACCGACGAAGAAACAAAGGTTAAATTGTCGTTGATTCATTTCGAAGGTGCGGCAGCAACTTGGCATAGATCACAGTGTCAATCATTCTCCAGCACCAATATCTGTAAAAGCTGGTACAGCTACAAGGCGGAACTATTAGGAAGGTTTAGCGAAGTTCTTGATGATCCCATTGCCGAATTAAAGAACTTACAAGAAACCAAAGGTATCGTAGATTACCATGGTAAATTTGAGCTACTAAAGACAAGGGTTAATCTGCCTGAAGAGTACCTAGTGAGCCAGTATCTAGCGGGTTTAAGGACGGATACTCAGATGCATATTAGAATGTTTATGCCCAAGAACACCATGGACTGTCTCATGTTAGGAAAGTTGTATGAGCAAGCCCATCCCCACAGATCCTTTGCGACAAGTGTGACTAATACTCGGGGTGGTAACGTAAATAATAAAGGGCTGCTTACGTACAAGAAAGAACCAGATCTCAGGAACGTTGATAGGGGCAGGAAGTGGCTACGTAATGAAGAGATAGCCGAAAGAAAGTCTAAAGGGCTCTGTATATATTGTCATGAGAAATACTCTAAGGAGCATTTTTTGTCGCAACATAGGAAAATCCAACTCTATTTGCTTGAGATAGAGGATGAAGAATCTACGGAGTCTGAGGAAGAGTTGGTTACAAAAGAACAAACGTTGGACATAGCAAAAATATCGGTAAATGTTGTCAATGGAGTCTCAGATTATCACACCATGCGTGTGAGAGGGCATCAAGGGGATGCAATCATCTACGTACTGATAGATTCCGGTTCTACGCATAATTTTCTAGATGAAAGAGCAGCCATCAGGTTAGGCTGCAAGGTTAAGGATCCGTGATTGACCAGAGTGACGGTGGCAGATGGTGGTAGAGTGAGTGTAAAAGGACGTGTGGACAGATTTAATTGGACATTTCATAACCATGAGTTCGAGACGGATATGATGGTTATTCCTCTCAATGGATGTGATATGGTCTTGGGAATACAATGGCTGGAAACGTTGGGACCCATTAAGTGGAACTTTAAGACCTCGGAGATGCACTTCAGGTGGGGGTCGAATAAGGTTGTGTTAAAGGGGATGCAACAAGGGTCAGTAAGAGAAATCAAAGCTAGTAAGATGAGTAAACAAATCAATAATAAAGCGCAATTGTCCATGATCTATGTGGAGCAAGAGGTAGACAAGGAAACATTACTGTCCTGCAATAGAATAGTGAGTGAGGAAAGACCACAGGTCTTACCAGAAGTCAACAAATTGATACAGAAGTATGCAACAATCTTTGAGGAGCCTAACAGTCTACCTCCTGTGAGGGAAATGCACGATCACCGGATTCCACTTGTAGAAGGAGCGAATCCGGTAAACCTCAGACCCTACAGGTATGCTATACATCAGAAGAATGAGATTGAGACATTGGTTCAAGAATTGATAAACAAGGGAACTATACAACGTAGCTCTAGTCCTTATGCCTCACCAATCGTTTTAGTAAAAAAGAAAGATGGAACTTGGAGAATGTGTGTAGACTATAGGCATCTTAACAACATGACTGTCAAGGATAGGTTTCCCATTCCCTTGGTAGAAGATCTTATGGATGAACTAGGGGGGTCTCAGGTTTATTCTAAGATTGATCTTAGGTCGGGTTATCATCAGGTTAGGATGGCAACCAATGACGTTCACAAGACAGCCTTTAGAACTCACAATGGGCATTATGAGTATATAGTAATGCCCTTTGGGCTAACGAACGCCCCGACAACATTCCAGAGTTTGATGAATGAAATTTTAGGAGTCTGTTGAGGAAGAGTGTGTTAGTGTTCTTTGATGACATTTTAGTATATAGTCATTCAGTGAAAGAACATTTGGTTCATTTGGAAAGGGTTTTTGAGCTAATGTTTGATGGGGTCATCCAAGCTACACCGACCAGATACTTGGAGGATGAAGACCAGACCGCCCCTTATGTGTCCCACCGTATTATGACCCGGAGCAGAGCCGCCCAAGGAGTCCAAGACAGGAGCAAAGGAGATCATGCCCAAGGGAACCAAGTGGAAGCCGCTTTAGCTCATGCAACCGGCCTTGGAGAGGAAGAGGAGATTGAAGATAGGAACCGGCCTCCAGATCATGTTCAGCTGAGTGTTTCTGACCAAGACACTCATGCACACAGCCTTAGGGATAAGGTCTTGTGTGTCCTTACTATCCATGAGTAAGGGCACTTCTAAAGACCTTAGGTGATTAGGGTACTCTTTTCCTTTCTAAGTTTACCATAATGGGTTCTTGGAAAGGTTTTTAATGAGACCTGAAAATCTAAGGCATCAAGCCTAATGTCCCATTGAGTTATTGTGGATATGTCCCTTAAATCAATTAGGCTTGATTTCTATCCTTAGGCACATGTTAGCCTTTGTATTTTTCATTAAAACTTAGTCTTTATTTTGGGTTTGTTTAGTTTGTTGACCACGGTCAACTAGGTCTTGTGTGTCCTTAGTTGTAGCCTATAAAAGGCAAACTCATTTTCATTTCTAAGGAGAACAAAAATTAAGAACACTAAACTCTAATGGCCGCCTTGGTCTTTCTCTTCTTTCCTTGTTGAGTGTGTCTCCAAGAAAGAGTGAACTTCCTTGAAAGGTTGAGTGTGTCTCCCTTCTTGGAAAGGTTATATCTAAGCCTGTCATAGCTTAGTGAGTTGCCCTCAATCCCCTGTTCAAATCGCTTCAAAACCCATCTTTCATTCCCAGCCGCTTACCACTCC
This sequence comes from Streptanthus diversifolius, assembly GCA_039880935.1. NCBI lineage: Eukaryota > Viridiplantae > Streptophyta > Magnoliopsida > Brassicales > Brassicaceae > Streptanthus > Streptanthus diversifolius. The sequence continues at coordinate 5,576,410 of JAXGFM010000002.1, forward strand.
ATTCGCTAGCCGTGACCAGCCGCCCGTACCACTCGCCGTCCGTCCGTCCGTCACCAAGTTCATTCCGCCGTTCGTCCTTCTGTTCGAGAGTTCCACCCACAGGTCATCCTTCACCCGACCCCACAGTCACAGGGCCGCCCTACCGTCCGAGACCTCACCGCAGGACATTCCTTGTTCGTCCTTTCGGTCGAGTGTCCGCCCGCTGCCTCGTCCTGCGACCGTAGCCGCGACCCAGACTTCGTCCGCACAACCGAACGGCCTGTTCCTCCCCGTTCCAGAGCCTCTCCGGCGACCTTTTTCGTCCAGATGACCAAGACTCATAACATTTTGGTATCAGAGCCCAAGTTTCCTGAGAAAGGTTGTGTCTTTCCATCTTAGCACTTAGGGTTTTATCTTGTTTTAGGCGATTGTTAGGGTTTGTAGTTACTTGTTTAGAACGGCTAGCTAGGGTTTGTTAGAATTTGGATTTGGGCTTGCTGTGTTAGGTTGTTTAGCTGATTTGCCTGAGTTTGTTTGTGTTTAAAACCGCCATTGTTAGAGCTTGTGAGGAAGATGAAGTTAGGCGCGGACCAGACCACTTTTTGACCAGGCCGTACTGTCCTGCGGTCGGTGACTCACCCAAAGTGGTCCTCCCGGCTGATGTCATCCTGTCCCCTGGCCTTTAAAATTTGAATTCGAATTCCGTTTAAAAGTTAGGCGATTCTGGAAGCTAGCTACTAGGTTTCGAAATATTGCATGCTTAAGTTGTTTATTAATTAGTTTAAGTTTAATTAGGTCATTAGTAGTTAATCTAGATTAATTAGCTTAATCACTTTGACTTTGACCTGTTGACTTTTCTTGGCCAGGTACCCCGTGAGCTAGATGGCTGATCCAGCTCTAGCAGAGATCCTCACCAGCATCCAAGCTCAACTCCAGCAGCTCGGAGACCGTCTAGGCAGAGTAGAGCAGCCTCAACCCCATCCAGCACCGGCGCCTCCACCTCCACAACCAAGAGCGCCACCACCCATATGGCCTGAACAAGACATGGAGGGATTGTCAGAAGAAGATGCCTTTCCACCTCATTACCGACGGCCAAGGCAGAGGGAGAGGAGGTTTCCTGAGGAGAGGGGACATCACAATCCACCTAGAGCCCACTCCCCACACCTCAAGCTCACGCCACCCACTTTTGCCGGCAAGGTTGATCCGGAAGCTTACTTGGACTGGGAAAGAAGAATGGATCATATCTTTGAGGTCTATGGGTTTGAAGAACCCAAGAAGGTGGCCTATGCAGCAGCCCAACCTACTGATCATGCTCTGTCCTGGTGGGATCAAGATTCAGCCAAAAGAAGAAGAAGAGGAGAAGAACCGGTCAGATCATGGGAGATCATGAAATTCATGATGAAGGGAAGGTACATTCCACCTATGTACCACAGAGAGCTACAAAAGAAGTTCAGAAAGCTCACCCAAGGCCAGAGGAGTGTAGAGGAGTATTTTAGAGAGTTTGAACACTTGAGAAACCGGCTTGGACTGGAAGATGCTGAAGAGACTCTCATGGCACAATTCCTAGATGGTCTTCAAGAGAAGATAGCCAGCAAGGTGGAGATGTACTCCTACAATGACCTCAATGAGTTATTGCACCTGTCTACCCAAGTTGAGAGCCAGCTTAAGAGGAAGACTAGAACCAGAGCCGTGGTCCACAACCCATGGAGAGCCTCAGCCCCAAACATCAATCCGTAGGCTTCAAGCTCCCAGCCTGCCTTCCCTAGGCAATCCGACCGTGGCAAAGCCATAGCTCAGGATGTGAGAGCTCCATACAAACCCCGGGAGACCACCCCTGTCCCACGGCCAGACAACAGACCTGTCCCCACTGGATCCAAAACCAGGGACATTATGTGTTTCAAGTGCCGCGGCCGTGAACACTATGCTCGGGATTGTCCAAATCCTAGGGCCATGATCATTACAGCAACTGGTGATTATGAGTCTCAAGATGAAATGGAATCTCCTGAGGAAGCTGAAGAAGAGGAGGAGGATGTGGCTTACCCTGAAGTGGGAGATCTCTTGGTTTCAAGAAGGGTCCTTAGCACCATCCAAGAGCCGGATGAAACAGCCCAAAGGGAGAACATCTTCCACACACGCTGCATGGTTAATGGTAAAGTGTGCTCTCTGATCATTGATGGTGGATCTTGTGCTAATGTAGCTAGTACTTATATGGTTGAAAAATTGAACTTGGTAGCTACTAAACATCCTAGACCTTATAGATTGAGATGGCTGAATGATAAAACTGAATTGAGGATTAGTGAACAAGTTAAGGTTTCATTTAGCATAGGTAAGTATGTTGATGAGGTTCTTTGTGATGTAGTACCTATGCAAGCCACCCATATCTTGTTAGGCCGACCTTGGCAATTTGATAGGGAAGTTGTGCATGATGGTAGAACTAACAAATACACCCTTATGCTTAATAAGAAACGGATTAGCTTAGCACCATTGTTGCCTGCCCAAGTTCATGAAATTCAAGTTAAGCTAGCTAAGGAGAAATGCATGTCTAAAACCAATTTCTTGATTACATCTAGTGATGTTAGGCGTTCTCTCTTTGATCCAACTTGTCAAGTTGTTTTGGTTGTTTACAAGGATTTAATGACTTCTAGACCTACTAATGTGATCTTGCCAAGAGAAATCCGAGCTTTACTTGACAGGTACAAGGACGTGTTCCCTGAGGAGATACCAGCAGGCCTGCCGCCCTTGAGAGGCATAGAGCATCAGATAGACTTCATCCCTGGTGCCCAACTCCCAAACCGGCCTGCATACCGCGTCAATCCCACGGAGGCAAAGGAGCTTGAAGCTCAGGTCCGAGACCTCATGGCCAAGGGATATGTGAGGGAGAGCCTTAGCCCATGTGCTGTACCTGTGCTCCTAGTGCCCAAGAAGGACGGTTCCTACAGGATGTGTGTTGATTGTAGAGCCATCAACAACATCACCATCAAATACCGCCACCCAATCCCAAGGCTAGATGACATGTTGGATGAGCTGAGTGGAGCAACCATCTTCTCTAAGGTGGATTTGAAGAGTGGGTATCATCAAGTAAGGATGAGGGAGGGGGATGAGTGGAAGACCGCTTTCAAGACCAAGCATGGCTTGTATGAGTGGCTAGTCATGCCATTCGGCCTCTCCAATGCCCCAAGCACTTTCATGCGCCTCATGCACCATATCCTTAGACCCTTTATGGGCAAGTTCTTGGTAGTTTATTTTGATGATATCTTGATATATAGCTCTTGCTTGACTGATCATGTGCTGCATTTAGAACAAGTCTTAGAAACTCTTAGGAAAGAACACATGTTTGCCAATTTGTCTAAATGCATCTTTTGCACAGATGAGTTTGTTTTCCTTGGCTTTGTGGTTAGCTCACAGGGACTGAGAGTAGATGTGGAGAAGATAGAGGCCATCCTCAGCTGGCCTAGACCGACTTCAATCAGCCAAGTCAGAAGCTTCCATGGGCTGGCTAGCTTCTATAGACGTTTTGTGAAGGATTTCAGCACCCTGGCTGCACCACTGACCTCCTTGATCAAGAAGAATACCGGGTTTGAATGGGGAGAGTTGCAAGAGCAAGCCTTCTTGAACCTCAAGTACCAGCTGACCCATGCGCCCATCCTTGCCCTGCCCAACTTTGAGAAGACCTTTGAAGTAGAGTGTGATGCCTCAGGAGTAGGCATAGGGGCAGTGCTAACTCAAGGAGGAAGACCCGTGGCATACTTTAGTGAGAAGCTGACTGGAGCCACCCTGAACTACCCAGCCTATGACAAGGAGTTATATGCACTGGTCCGGGCCATGCAAACATGGCAGCACTACCTCTTGGCTAGGGAGTGTGTAATCCACACTGATCATGAGACCTTGCAGCATCTGAGGGGCCAGACCGTGTTGAAGAAGAGGCATGCTAGATGGTTGGAGTTTATAGAGACTTTCCCTTATGTGATCAAATACAAGAAGGGAAAGGAGAATGTAGTGGCGGATGCCTTGTCAAGGAGGCATGCCTTGATTTCTACCATGGATGCTAAGGTTTTAGGGTTTGGACATTTGAAGACTTTATACCCAGAAGACCCAGACCTCAAGGCAGCCTATGAAGGACATGGAGCAGGAGCCTATACACGTTTCTTCATTCATGATGGATTTCTCTTTAAAGATAGGCGTCTGTGTATTCCCCAGAGATCAATGAGGGAGTTGCTAGTGGAGGAAGCTCATGGAGGCGGTCTTATGGAACATTTTGGAGTGGAGAAGACTCTTAGTGTTCTTAAAGAACACTTCTACTGGCCAAAGATGAAGAAGATGGTAGCCACTCACTGTGATAGGTGCATCACTTGCAGAAGAGCCAAATCAAGACTCCATCCTCACGGCCTTTTCATGCCCCTGCCTGTTCCAACTCTTCCATGGGTAGACATCTCCATGGACTTTGTTCTGGGATTGCCCAAGATTCAACACAAGGATTCGGTGTTTGTAGTGGTGGACCGCTTCTCCAAGATGGCCCATTTCATTCCCTGTTCAAAGACCAATGATGCTTCTCAAACCGCCACATTGTTCTTTAGGGAGGTGGTGAGACTCCATGGCATTCCAAGGACTATTGTGTCTGACCGTGACACAAAGTTCCTGTCACACTTCTGGAGGACCTTGTGGAAGAAGCTGGGCACTAAGCTTCTGTTCTCTACCACCTGCCACCCTCAGACAGATGGACAGACTGAGGTGGTCAACCGCACCCTAGGAGCCTTGCTAAGATCAACCGTGGGAAGACATTTGACTACATGGGTGGAGAGCTTACCCTTAGTGGAGTTTGCCTACAATTCGGCCAAGCATTCAACTACAGGCATGTCACCATTTGAAGCTGTGTATGGTCGCAACCCAGACACTCCACTGACCTTGACACCATTGCCACCAACCGAGACCATGGACCTTGAGGGAGAGGCCAAAGCCGCGGCCATGAAGAAGATTTTTGAACAAGTGCATGGCAACATTGAGAAGAGGAATGATCAGGTCCGATCTAGGATCAACAAGAAGAGGAAGCAGTTGGTGTTCCAACCAGGAGATTGGGTGTGGCTACACCTAAGGCCAGAGCGCTTCCCCAACAAGCGCAAGCACAAGCTAGACTTCAGAGGAGACGGCCCCTTCCAAGTGGTGGAACGCATCAATGACAATGCCTACAGACTCAAGCTGCCAGGTGAGTACAATGTGTCCTCTTCATTTAATGTTTCTGATCTATCTCCTTTTGATGCACAGGATGTTGGTTCTTTGGAGACCAAAGCACTTGAAGAGGGTGGGGATGATGGGGTCATCCAAGCTACACCGACCAGATACTTGGAGGATGAAGACCAGACCGCCCCTTATGTGTCCCACCGTATTATGACCCGGAGCAGAGCCGCCCAAGGAGTCCAAGACAGGAGCAAAGGAGATCATGCCCAAGGGAACCAAGTGGAAGCCGCTTTAGCTCATGCAACCGGCCTTGGAGAGGAAGAGGAGATTGAAGATAGGAACCGGCCTCCTGATCATGTTCAGCTGAGTGTTTCTGACCAAGACACTCATGCACACAGCCTTAGGGATAAGGTCTTGTGTGTCCTTACTATCCATGAGTAAGGGCACTTCTAAAGACCTTACGTGATTAGGGTACTCTTTTCCTTTCTAAGTTTACCATAATGGGTTCTTGGAAAGGTTTTTAATGAGACCTGAAAATCTAAGGCATCAAGCCTAATGTCCCATTGAGTTATTGTGGATATGTCCCTTAAATCAATTAGGCTTGATTTCTATCCTTAGGCACATGTTAGCCTTTGTATTTTTCATTAAAACTTAGTCTTTATTTTGGGTTTGTTTAGTTTGTTGACCACGGTCAACTAGGTCTTGTGTGTCCTTAGTTGTAGCCTATAAAAGGCAAACTCATTTTCATTTCTAAGGAGAACAAAAATTAAGAACCCTAAACTCTAATGGCCGCCTTGGTCTTTCTCTTCTTTCCTTGTTGAGTGTGTCTCCAAGAAAGAGTGAACTTCCTTGAAAGGTTGAGTGTGTCTCCCTTCTTGGAAAGGCTATATCTAAGCCTGTCATAGCTTAGTGAGTTGCCCTCAATCCCCTGTTCAAATCGCTTCAAAACCCATCTTTCATTCCCAGCCGCTTACCACTCCATTCGCTAGCCGTGACCAGCCGCCCGTACCACTCGCCGTCCGTCCGTCCGTCACCAAGTTCATTCCGCCGTTCGTCCTTCTGTTCGAGAGTTCCACCCACAGGTCATCCTTCACCCGACCCCACGGTCACAGGGCCGCCCTACCGTCCGAGACCTCACCGCAGGACATTCCTTGTTCGTCCTTTCGGTCAAGTGTCCGCCCGCTGCCTCGTCCTGCGACCGTAGCCGCGACCCAGACTTCGTCCGCACAACCGAACGACCTGTTCCTCCCCGTTCCAGAGCCTCTCCGGCGACCTTTTTCGTCCAGATGACCAAGACTCATAACAATGTTGCAGAATTAACTATTTGCAAAACACAACAAATGTGAGTTTGCAACCTCCAGGATAGAATACTTAGGACACTACATATCAGGAGATGGGATAGCTACAGACCCGGTCAAGATTAAGGCAGTGCAAGATTGGAAGGTCCCTAAAAACGTTAAACAGCTGCGTGGGTTCTTGGGTCTGGCAGGGTACTATAGAAGATTCATTAAAGGATTCGGAGGAATAACCAAACCTCTTACTGACCTGACTAAGAAGAACGGTTTTGAATGGAACTTGGATGCAGAGAAAGCCATCAATGATTTGAAAAGGGTTTTGTGTGAGGCTCCAGTCTTAGCTTTACCAAGGTTCGACAAACAGTTTGAGTTAGAAACGGACGCCTCTGGGGAAGGGATAGGCGCAGTATTAATGCAGGAAGGTCATCCGTTGGCTTATGTGAGCAAGCAGTTAAAAGGAAAACAACTATACTTGTCCATTTATGAAAAAGAGTTGCTAGCTGTGGTATTCGCGGTGCAAAAATGGAGACATTATCTCTTAAATGGCAAGTTTATCATAAGAACCAATCAACGAAGCCTCAAGTACCTGTTGGAGCAAAGTTTAAACACTCCTATACAGCAGCAATGGCTACCAAAATTACTTGAGTTTGACTACGAAATCAGATATAAATAGGGGGTAGAGAACAAGGTTGCAGACGCATTTTCACGGATGAGTGGAGCTGAAATATTGCAAATGGCCATTAGTACTTCTCAAATGGACCTGTTACAAAGTATTAAAGATGCCTTCAAAGATGATATGCAACTACAAGCGGTCATTGAGAAGGTCATTAACAACAAAGGGTCGGTAAAACATCATTGTTGGGAACAAGGTATTCTGAGGAGGAAGAACAAGATCGTGGTACCTGCTAAGCCGATCATTAAGACTCACATATTAGAATGGTTGCACGGTTCAAGTATGGGTGGCCATTCGGGTAGGGATGTAACAATTCATAGGATTAAAAGTCTCTTCTATTGGAAGGGTATGAACAAAGAAGTGCAGAGTTTTATTAGAGGATGTGAGGTGTGCCAAAGATGCAAACACGACAATGCGGCTTTGCCTGGCTTATTACAACCTCTTCCCATTCCGGAAACAGTATGGACTGAAATATCTATGGATTTCATAGATGGACTACCTCTCTCTCAAGGAAAGTCTGTCATCTATGTAGTGGTCGATCGTTTGAGTAAGGCAGCTCACTTCATAGCTTTAAGTCATCCATATACGGCCCTTAGCGTATCACAAGCATTCTTGGACAACATATATAAGCTCCATGGGCTACCTCAGTCGATTGTGAGCGATAGAGATCCTGTTTTTATAAGTGAGTTTTGGACTGAGCTCTTTTCTCTGCAGGGAGTGAATTTAAGCCGATCAACAGCTTACCACCCCCAAAGCGACAGGCAGACAGAAGTCGTAAATAGATGTTTAGAGACTTACTTGCGTTGTATGTGTAGTGATAGACCTTACATATGGAGCCAGTGGTTGTCGCTAGCTGAATATTGGTATAATACCAATTTCCATACATCCACAACCACAACACCATACGAGATTGTCTATGGCCAACCACCTCCCGTACATCTACCTTATCTACCCGGATTATCGAAAGTGGCAGTGGTTGCACGTTGTCTACGGGAACGTGAGCAAATGATACAAATGCTCAAGTTTCATCTGTTGAGAGCTCAGCATAGGATGAAGCAACTGGCGGATAAACATCGATCAGAAAGGAGTTTTGCAGTGGGAGATATGGTTTACGTTAAGTTACAACCCTATAGACAACAATCGTTGGCATTAAGGGTCAATCAAAAGCTTGCACCGAAGTATTATGGACCTTACAAGGTTCTAGACAAATGCCGGGAGGTAGCTTACAAGTTAGAACTTCCATCAAACACAAAAATTCATTCTGTTTTTCATGTTTCGCAGCTTAAACTAATGATGGGGACAAGCTCATCATCTACGGCGTTACCAGAGGAAGCATCAGACGCATTAATAAGGGAACCCGAAGCTGCACTAGAACATTAATTGGTGGAAAGAAGAGGGAAACCGACGACCATGGTGCTGATCAAGTGGAACGCGGAATCGGTCGAAGAGGCGACGTGGGAATACCTCTATGATATACTGCAGAAATTTCCGAATTTCGAACATTGGGGACAAGGTTCTTCGGCAAGGGGGCTTTGATACAGGAAAATAGAGCAAGATACGCGGACGAAGACGTGGCAACCATTGATTAGTCGAACACGTTTAAATTAGATGATAACACGTGTACAATTTCGTTAAGTAACCGTTGGTTGTTAGTCGAAACAGAGTATATATATATAATCGAGTTGTAAAATGTAAAGAAACACACAATTATTCGAATACAAGAATTCATCTTCTCTATTCTCTCAAGGTTCTTACGAATTAGAATCCGATTAGGTCTTGATTTTTCTTTCAATCGCAAATCAATCCCTTCGGATCTTCCTCGGTTGTTTCACGAAAAACAAGTGAGGAAATTGCAGGGACTTCGTACCTGCATCATCTTCTGTCATGCACTGCCACTGGGCAGTGTACCATTATGATCTTGTGAGAGAGAGAGAGAAGTTGGGACATGAGTTTTAAATGAGCGTTTTTTCTCTTTTAATTTTAGTGACCCATTGCATCTGTGTTCAACTGAGTCTATTTCTAAGTGACTCTCCAAAGTTAAAATTGTTTTTGAAACACTTCTTCTATTTTTTTCATTTTTTTGAATTTTTTTTATAGTTAAAATTTATATAATTACCAAAAAACTAATAATTTTAAATTTATTTACAAAACATATCATGATCTATTGGATAATCCAGGATGATCCAAATTTAAACTGAGTCAAACTAATAAATTTAAAAAAATAGTGGTGGAGTCCACAAATCTCTTTTAAGCCTTACCAAATTCCTCTTTATCTTTTTAAAATGTGGGGTCCACAATTCCTTTTTCTAAAAATTCACATGGTTTCACTCGAACTTGGGTTTCATATAAGAAAACCAACAACATGAACCACTTGACCAAATCGATATTTTATGTATTCATCACATATTTAATATATATCATGTAGAATTATTGAATTTAGCAAATAGAAGAGTTGAACTTGTTACCCTTGAGTCCAAAGAGTTGAGATTTAACCAATTGAACTAGTGTATTTTATTACAAGTATTACGAACACATAAATATTTATAAATTCAATTGGTTAATAATTTAGATAATCTATTTTAAAATATAATTGCTTATAATTATATTTATAATTATCTATATAGATTATGATTAAATTAAATTATTTAGATTATAATTAAATTATACTTACATTAGATAATATAGATGAACGTCTATTCTTCTATCTCTTTAAAGTCCTCCATTTCCTCCAAATCTTCTGTCTCTTCAAAATCTTTCATCTCTAACAATGACAGAATCTCCAACAATGGCGGCATTTCCCAACAATGACGACATCCTTAATAGCCACATGCTCAATGATTATATAGTAGTAGTTGATTAATAGTTGATTTGAAGGAAATGTGAATTATATGTTAGATAAAACTATGTGGTTGTGTATAGATGAATATTAATTAACTAGTAGTATCATTACAACTAAGTATCAACAAATATAATTACATATTATGATACAACTGAGTATCAATAGATATAATTACATGTTATTGTATAACCGAGTATCAATTGATACAACTACTAACAAAAAATGTGTTTGAATTGCATGCATTGCAGGATACTGAGTCATTTGCACCATGACCTTTATTCTTTAAAACCACTAAGTATGTTAAAATCTTCAAGCTAACATCAAAGCTTACAAATTTCAGCAAATTGACTGAGATTGTCGTACTAAAGGATAGACAAGCTTTTAATGTATTTATGATGAATACTTTTGTGTCTTCATGTCTTAAGGTACTTTTGATTTTTTTCTGGTTTTATGTGGATGTTTGCATAATTTTGTGTATGCATTGATTTATTAGTAAATTAAATGTGTTCATATTTGTATGTTCACATTTTCTTATCTCTGAGCTGGAACCAGTGGTTGGTTAATGAGAAAAAGAAGATTTTTTGGCAATACATCTTCAATTTAGACTAAGAGAAACTCCCAACAGCTATTGAAATGGAGAAAGTGATGAAGATAATCAAAGTCCATCTAACAGGCTGAAAAGAAAAGTATGTCCTTTAAATTTAGATAAAGTCTTTTTGTTAATGCTTGACTCTTTTTGTGATTTTGTATTGTTTTTGTTGTTTTGTGGTTTTATACTCTATTGCGTTATTTTGTGGTTTTAAACTTTAATGATTAAACTCTATTGAGAATACAATTGAATACAACTGAGTTTTGAGAATATAACTGAATACAACTGAGTTTTGAAAATACAACTGAATACAATTGAGTTTTGAGAATACAAATGAATACAACTGAGTAGTATGAATACAACTGAGTACGACTGGTGCTAAATCACACGCGTCCTCCTGCGCGTTCACACTACTGTTCAATAAAAATTAAAAATATTATGCGTTCACACTAGAAGCGTTCACACTATAGTTGTACATTGTAGTATAAATAACATGTAGTTATATAAATGTCACTTTATAGTTTTTTTCAGTCATATCGATATTTATAGTCAATTTTCTGAGTTGTATATCAACTACATTAGGTTACTAAATTAGCATTAAAAAACTTTCGTAATAATAGATTTTCAAAATTACAAATTTTCAACAATTCACATACTAATGATCAAATAAGTTAACAACACACATATATGTTTAGGGTTTGTAAGATCAAAACATGTTATTTTCACTTTTTCTATATTAATAGTTGGATATCATAATTAATAGGGTAAACGCTGGTTTTAATATCCTGAATACATGACTATAACCCATAAAACCCAAACTCTAATTCCTAAACCTTAAACCCTACAACGTAGTTGTATCAGTAATACACAGTTGTATTTTCTAATACTAAGTTAAACGAGTAATACCAGTTATCAGATTACACATAGTTGTATAATTGTTACTTTCATGTGCATGATGATAATCCTTAAACATAAACCCAAAACCCCAAACCCTAAACTATAAACTCTAAACCCTAAATCATAAACTCTAACCATTTCCCATTAGATATAATAATTATTTCAACAACATTGGTTCCAGTAACCTATATATATATGAGTTTAGACCCTAAATCCTAAAACCATAAATCCTAAACCTATATAGTTGTATGAGTAATATTCAGTTGTATTCTTAATATATAGTTATACGAGTAATATTCAGTTGTATTCTTGATACGTATGAGTAATACCGAGTTTCATTCTTAATACATAGTGTCACTACTACACTCCATTTGGCTACTACTACTAGACTTAAACCAAGAATACAAACCTGAAGAACTTCTTCTACTTCATCAATGTTCTCCAGCTAAAAGAAAATTTATTACTTGGGGTCTTAATTTTTTGGTGTCATAATCCGGAGGAAAGACAATCATATTGTATATATGGCAAGCACTGTCCACTTACACATATGAAAATAGAATGGATATACATGTAATAAACTAATAAGACATAAGGAACTGATATATATTTTTAACCAACAATCTATAAGTGACATCCTCACTTGATTTTCTAATCACAAGAGCATTATAAACATATTGTCTAGAAATCCATACAACATCAACTTCATTCCTTATATAATGTCCCGTATAATCAAAGTCTACAAGAGTTTGTTGCTTTTAATTCATTATATCTTGAAAATAATAAAATCCAACATTACATATTTGCTTAGTTGTACACAATTGTATTTTTAATACGCAGTTGTATTTTTTCTGTAATATAAAAAATTCAGCTACATTTTACCATTCATGTCACTATACCCATAAACGAACATTTAGATTATGCACATTAATTGAAATGTAGAACTGGAGCTCAAATCTTGCTTAAATCATCTTCAAATGCCAAATTAAAATAGAACTACCTTGAAACTCTATTTTAATGGCGTAAACGAGTCTCCAACGGCGGACAACGAATAAAAGCTTCTTGATGGACGAGTGCAGACCAGAGCATAAATCCTGTGAGATTATTTTTTTTCTTTTTGTCAATTCTGTTAGATTGTTTAATGGAGAGAAAAATAAAAAATGAAATTTTTTTTTGTTGAAAATGTAGGTGGTTCACATTGGCAAAGAATAAATAAAAAAAAATGTTTGTGAGTCCCAACATTAATATTATATTTGTTTAATGAAGAGAATAGAGAGAATGAATATTTTAAAATTATTGTTTTATTTAAATATATGAAATAAAGAAGAAGAGTAAATGATGAAAAGAAATAGGTGTAGAATCACAGAGTATTTTGGAAATAGTAAGAGTATTTGGAAATCCTCTTGAAAAATAAGAGTGTTGGAGAAATGGACTCGTGTTCAACTATCAAAATTGATTATTAATTAGTCATCAAACATTTGCCCAAAAATAAATAATAGTCAACAAACAAAAATAAAGAAAAATAAAAAGGAATTGTGGTATTCGTCTTTTCGAAATTCATATTTGTCAATTTAACATCAATTAAAGGGTTAAAAGAAACTAATATTTTTTCCTTGTAATTTAATTTCTACCTCTTAATTTATTGTAGTAACATTTTGAATACAATTTCTATTTTGAGACTAGCCTGATCAAATTTATATCGATAATAACTTTATATGTTTCACCCTCCATCTCATGCTTCTTTTTCTTCATTTTTTCTGTGTGTACAGCTTCTTTTTCTTCATCTTTTCCACATATTTACTTTCTCTTTATTTATTTACCTCTAAATTTCGTTTAACAATTTTTAATACGAAAACTTAGGTTCATTTGTAGTTTCTGAGCAACGATAATTAATATAATAGGTTAAATTTTTAATAATTTATTTCAAGATTAAATGCATAAAAATTGAAAAATCAATAGAAGAAGATAAACAGTATTTTTACAGGATAAATACATTAATGTTTATATAAACATATAAGAGTGTAGGAATCATGTGGCATAATGGTAGTCATCTCTGTATTTATTACATAGGTCTGGAGTTCGAACCCAACACATCGCATGTTATTGGGAATATTAAAGCCACTAGGCTATGTTGACAAAAAAAAACATATAAGAGTTTACATAAACTTATACAGATTTCAAAAGTTTTTACAAAAATTTAAGATTGATGAACATCGATGATGTTTAGTTAAGTTCATTATTTGTTATAAATTTATATGAATATATGAAATTTTCTAAAAACATGGAAATATTTCCAAATTTTTTTACAAAAATATAAATTAAAAATTATCAAAAAGTTTTATTTGGATATATATTACATTAATAAATTTGGGTTACCTTACTAGAATTTAGTATTTAGGATTTATGGTTTAGATTTTGGGGTTTAGAGTTTAGATAGGTATATAATTTAGAGTTTAAACTTTAGATTTTAGGGTATATTTCTATAAAATCGAAAATATTTATTTTGATATATATTACACTAATAAGTTTGGGTTCACTAATTATTTACTAGGTTTAAGGTTTAGATTTTAGGGTATATAGTTTAGAGTTATGGTATATATTTTTATCATATATTAATAAATTTATTACTACTATTGCTATAAACTTGTAGTTATTTGTAAAAGTTTTTTTTTAATGAAGTCATATGTCTTATGTATATGAAAGGGTTATCCTTTTTCGAATTACAGAAAATGATAGCTCTTAGCCTTTTACCTTCATAAGGGTATAAATGTCACATTTAGTTTCTTAACATTTTTTGAGATGTATTATATCTGCAAATTAAGTTAGTAAAAAAGGTTAGATACCTAAATGACCCAAAAATAAAAATTTGTCATGGTAAGGGCTAGTTTCGTGAGGGTGGATCAGAATTCGTCTTGCATCTCTTTGTTAGTGACTTCTTTTGGGATTTTCAGTCTAGTTCTGGATATTTGGGTCTTTGGGTCATTGGGTCGTGTCAGGTCTAATCAGGTTTGGTTCTTCCAGGTAGAAAGATTTAGATTTTATACAGGTTTCTATAAAATTTTGGTTTTAGTTTGTTTCAGGGGTTCTTAATTTGTTATACATGTAAAATATTTAAGTTTTTTTACTCAAATGTTTTCGATTTGGATCTCATATTTCGGGTAGATTGGTTCTTTTTATCCAAAAATAATTTTATAAAATTTATAATTTATAACAAAACACTCAATTATATTACATTTAATATTATGCAATTAGAATCACATTGATGCATAGTTTTTAGTCATCATTGGAAGAGGAATTAGCTTTTGAACCTTCGTTGTCGGTTAACTCGTGATCAGATATGTACCTGTCGTTCGTATGTTGGTCGGGTAAATCATCGTAATTGTCTATGTCTTCAACATTGTGTGACTTGACCCTTAGGAGTCCTGAAGCTGCGACAATAATATTCCTAGATTCCTCTTGAAAGGCTTGTTGTTAAGCCTCTGTAACATTTCTAACACCTCTGGGTACCACTTTTGCACATGCTAACCATTATGTTGCATGCCTCCTATTTACCTTCGGATAGGGTATGTTTTGTTTCCCGTAAACTAATCTCTACTTCCTATGGTTTATATATTATCGACCGTAATAATTACTAACTAATTGTCTACAGCCCAACTGGTAAATCTTCCATGTTTCACTCGATAAGACCCGAGTTTGAACCACCCCGTGTGCAAAATCTTTTTTTTTTGTAAACTAGCCACAAATTAATTTTTGGCTTAACATGGCTACGTCGAGATACCCACTAAAATTTTGTGCCTTTTCGTGGCTTTTTTAATTTTACCCACGAAAATCCACAAAAATTTTCGTGGGTTTCTTCATCTTTATTGCACGCGAAACCCTTCTGGTTTCTCAAACCTGGTGGCTGCACTCTACATCAAAAAATTGACACCACCTGAATCTCTCCGATTTGAAGCAATTTCTCCTCTTTTAACCTGTCAATCTTGCATATTCTTCCTCCACAATCTGAGTTTGGTTAGTATCTACTCTTTCTCCTATTTTCTTCAAAAAACTCTGAAATTCTAGAGTTTAGATGTATAATTAGAGAAAATTCGGTAGATGAATCATTTATTAGTGATTATTTGTGGTATTTAGGTGATGGTATGTAGATTGTTCTATAATGTTATGTAGAATATGTTTTTTGTATTTTAATTAATAATTAGTGTTAAGTACGTTTTTAGGATAAATTATATATATTTAGAGTGTTTGAATTTATAAACTGTGTTTTTAATTTTATAACAAACAAGTTTGTATTTTTAAATTTTTTATAATTTAATATTGTTTTTTATAATTTCAACTTGAAATTTTATATTTTCTAAAAAAAATAAAAAATTAAATGATTATTCATGATATTCGTTGTTTTATTAAAATTGTGTTTAATTTTTTTAATTTTTTCCCAATTGTTATTGTAAATTTAATAATTTAATTTCATAATTTTTAAAAAATTAATACAATTGAAAAAGAATAACTAAACATATATGAAACTAAAAACCTGAAATTATTTTTATAATTATAAATTTTTATCATTGTTTTAATATACACATTTTAAAACTAAATGAAAATTTTTTAAACAAATATATATATATATATATATATATTATTTATTGAAAAATTACAAATTTTACAACTATTAAAATAATTTGAAACATAATTGTATGAGTTTAGGATAAAACTGTAATATTCAAATACTAAGTCATTAATTTTTTTATTATTTTCTTGTAATAGTTATAGCATCGTCTGGTTCTCATTTTTCTGGCTCAGTTGGCATTCATGTCAACATTCTGTTGTCTGCTCGTGGAGCATCTGCAGAGTATCGTTATCGTTTACAGGCGGTATACGAAGCGCCTAGTAGGCGATCACAACCACATCTTCATCCCTATAAAGAAAACGGAGCTTTATGGTAAATTATTTATCTTTATACAATTTTAAAGTTTACGTTTTTACTGATTGAATACTAATTTTTTTTGTAAATTTATAAGGATTGGGATCGATGATTCGGTCACAAACTTTATAAGACACACTTGACAGAGAAACTTTTGGGGCTCTTGGAAGAACTGGAGCGATGTAAAAAACAACGCTCCAGAGAAAATTGAAACTTGGTGGGGAACATTTGTGGTATGTTATATAATATTAAATCAGTAATTATTAACCATAACATTTCTAATCATAATTAATTTTTTTTTGAATGAAGCAAAACTATTATTGGGAGACCATGTTTGAAGATATCGTCTTTTATATGTGGAAGGAAAAGACGATGAAAGGTATTGGAGAAAAAATAAGTCGGAAGAAGCGACAGAGGAAGCGACCAAACTACATCAGCGAAAATGACTGGGCGTTGCTACATGAAGAGTGGCAGACGGAGAAAGCTATTTCTAAGAGTGAATCAGCAGCAGCTAGCCGTAAAACCAAGATAGACGGCAAAGAAATGCACAAGCACACTGCTGGGCCTAATTCATTCGCGAAGATTGATTACGGAATAGTTAGTATTGTGTCCTAATTTTGAGAACCTATTTAAAAACCTATTATTTAATTAAATAATTCATTTTTTTTTTGCAGAAGCAAAAGGCCCAAAGATCAGAGCCACCGTCGATCTTGGATTTGGTGAAGACGGTGCATACACGTGCAAATGGGACTTATGTAGATCAGGTCGTTGAGGGTCTCGTGAAAGAGGTAGAAGATGCAGCTACTCAGTATCAAGAATCGCTAGGCACAGCCGGTTCGACTTCTGGTCCTTCTCGGGAAGTGATTAACCAATTATATGTTGAGGTACATTTTCATTTGTTTTATTACAATTCTAAAATTATTTAAATATTCATAATTTTTATTTATTATGCAGCGAGCGAAACCACGTTACAGACAGTTATACGGCGTCAGCAGTGCAAAGACGCAGTTTTATCAGCCCTCTTTCAAGTATTCGAGTGAGAACCAAGAGGATCTTCGAGGCCAAATCAATGATCTCAAGAGCAAGATGTGTAGCATGGATGGGAAGCTTGATTTGGTGGTGGAACGACTATTTGGAGGTCAGAGAGCATCCACGAGGAGTCAGCCCGCAGACTATAACGCAAGCCAACTGCCTCCAGTTCAATTTGACTTCGACGAAGATCCAGTAGGATTTTTTTTTATATTTTTCCTGTATTTTCATTTTCAGACTTTTTATGTTTGTTATAAACTATTTATGTAAAATAATTTTAATTTTCATAATTATTTTAAAACATTTAATTTAATTTTCAAAAATAATTTTATTATAAATTATCATAAACAAATACAATATAATTATAATTATTAAAAATTAATTTTATGAAAATATCCACAAAATTTTTCGTGGGTATATCCACGAATTATTTCGTATGTATTCATGGGTGTACACACTAATATATTCGTGGACATTCGCGGGTTTACCCACCGAAACTTTTGTGGTACTTCGTGGATAATGTATCCACAAAATTTTTCGTGGCTATTCGTAAAAATCTTCCCACGAAAATTTTTGCGGCAATTCGCGAGTTGCTCTACACACGAAAACCCATTAAAACAATTATCCATGACGCTATATCCACGAATTATTTTTGTGGATTTTCGCGGGTAAACCCACGAAAAACTACGAAAATAATATGTTATTACTCGCAAAAATTTTGTGGATATATGAGTTTTTTTACTACTGATTTGATTACATAGGTTTTCACGGCGGATCTACTAGTTGTTGGGTGGAATTGAGTTGGAAGAGAGAAGGTGGTATCGAATCGAGGTGGAGGAGAAAGTGCAATGTCAAATCGAGACTGAGGAAAAAAGAGCAGGGTCAAATTAGTAATTCCATATGTAGTATATAGAATGACCACATTTCTGATGCATGGTAAATATGGCTGACACACTGCAAAATGAATTTTGGGGGTGGTCTAATGGTGCAGAAATAGAACATTTGGTTAATCTTAATTTAACAGTTCACCTTCTTCGTTCAACCTATCTGATTATGTTCCTACTACTGAAACATGCAGCAAATACTTAGTATGTTTAGTTATCCTATGTAGAATTATTATTCGAGTTTCATATATATATATATATATATATATAGGAAAACGGCCAAAAAAACCATGAACTTACCAAAATAAGCCAAAAAAACCTCCAACTTTCAATTGAGCCATTTAAACCTTTAATTTTTTGAAAATAGCCAATTTAAACATGAATTTAAGTTCACCACACCATTTTAGCCATCAAAAAAGTCAACCGTTAAAAATGGTTAACGGCCGTTATAATTGAAACGACGTCGTTTTATTAATTTAGTTTTTTTGGTGTAATCAAGATAAATATATGTTTAAATTGGACATTTATAAAAAAAAATTATGATTTAAATGGCGTAAACTGAAACTTGGTGATTTTTTTGGCTTCTTTTGGAAAGTTCGTGATTTTTTTGGCCAAAAAAATTATGATTCAAAAATCCATGGTTTGAGGTCGTTTGGGGTCCCGTTCGGATTTGGGGTTCCGTTCGGAGTCCTGTTCGGATTCGGTTTGGGTCTCATACCAAAAAACAACAATCTAAGGTCAATTCTAAACCAAACTTAAATGTATGTTTAAATTACCAAATTTAAGAACTTTGGTTCGGAATCAAATCCGAACCGAATCCAAATAGTATTTCGATCCAAAATCAGACTTAAATTGTGTTACCAAAATCATGCCCGAAAATTCGAAAAACCCGAACCGAATCCGAACGGGACCCCGAACGCCCACCCATACCAAAAGACCTCATACTAAATAAACAAAATTGATATTTATCATGAATTTTTTAGGGAAAAAAAACTATAAACACTTAGGCCGTGGTTTTTTTTGTTTGAGATCTCATACACATGAATTTGTTTTGAGATCTATTCTGAACCAATCGACGATATTATATATTTGCATTTATTTGGTGTCGTTAAGTTGATTACTGGGGTCAATAAAATTGTTTTAACCAAATGAACCGGGTTCAATATATTAGTTTTGTCCAAATAAATGCAAATTTATAATATCGTCGATTAGGTCAGAATAGATCTCAAAAACAAATTCATGTGTATGAGGTCTCAAACCGTTGTTTATAAACATACATTTAAGTTTGGTTTAGAATCGACCTCGTACCGTTGTTTTTTTTCTAAGACCCGAACTGAAAGTACAAAAAACCCGAACGGAACCCCAAATCCGAACGGGACCCCAAACGACCTCAAACCATGAATTTTTGAATTATAATGTTTTTGGCCAAAAAAACCACGAACTTTCCAAAAGAAGCCAAAAAAATCACCAAGTTTCAGTTTACGCCATTTAAATCATAATTTTTTTTATAAATGTCCAATTTAAACATATATTTATCTTGATTACACCAAAAAAACTAAATTAATAAAACGACGTCGTTTCAATTTTAACGGCCGTTAACCATTTTTAACGGTTGACTTTTTTGATGGCTAAAATGGTGTGGTCAACTTAAATTCATGTTTAAATTGGCCATTTTCAAAAAATTAAAGGTTTAAATGGCTTAATTAAAAGTTGGAGGTTTTTTTTGCTTATTTTGGTAAGTTCATAGTTTTTTTGGCCGTTTTCCCATATATATATATATATATATTACATCAAAGTAGATGTGCTATCATAAACAACAATTCTACTTAGATTTATGATATGATGTATATATTGTTGATATATTGAGCGTGATTTCAAATCACTTCTCTCTCTCTTTTATGGTGGAGTCTATCAACAAATAGAATCTTCTCCGTCTCAAATAGTAATGTTATATATATAAGATATAATAGAAATAGTATACAGCTATGTGCGCAAATGTAAAGGTAATTTTGATTTTTTTAGACCAGATGGTTAGTTTATGCATTTATAGGATATATGTGCTATAAGCTTAATATCAAAGTTCAATATGATTAGTGGACTAAATGCCCCATATAATAATGTATTATATATGAGGAATTCTTTTTTTTTTTAAGTGAGAAGATGATGTTTGTTTTGAAAATTTCAAATCCAAATGGATGTGGATATATATCTGTGTTATCAGTATAATTATAAATAACAATAAACAATAAACAATAAACATAGTTTTTGCTCTTCTAATTCGAATTATAGGATATCAAATATTCATCCAAATAATCGCGCAATTATGGTTTTTCACATGTTAGTCTATTCTATATATAAAGGTGTTGTTTAGGGTACAAATTCGAAATAGTAAAAGGCTACAAAAGTAAATTCTAAATCTAAAGACCTATGTATTTTTTTATTTCAAAGCTTTTGTTTCATTGGAACAATTATATATGACCTAATATCTATATGATTTTGCAATAGATGGCATAATCTTGGTTTATAAGACGTTAAACATGAAACACAACAAAAACTGAAAAAGTGTTAAAATAAGAAATTTTGAAACAAAATAATGTGTGTTTCTATCATTTTAATAATTGCTATGGAGGAGAGGATCACTAAGAAAAGTAAGGAAACTTCATTCCTCCATAGAAGATGATGAAAGATTATTAAGACCAAAAAGAAAAAGATGATGGGCCTAATAAATTAAGGCTAATGTTGGGTTATTAATGGGCCTAGTGAATGTAGTCCGAAAGTATATATAAGAAAACAAATCTAAGCATCTCCTTCCAACGAAAATAATTTCTAGGGTTTTTGAAGAGTCTCGCTCGTCGCTGTTCCTTCTTTCTCTGTGAGCAATCGTTGAAATGGGTCACGACAACGTGTGGAACTCTCACCCGAAAAAGTACGGTCCTGGTTCACGCACGTGGTAATTCATCTTCCTCTCTCGCTCTTTCGCTTTGATTATGTTTGGTTCCTAGAAGAAGAATGTAACAGACGAATAGAACGGACGTATCTCGATTTTCATGTTTAACTTGCGCAATATTTTTAAATCTAATCTGCTTTTATTGCATAAATTTTTGTTTTTGTTTTGATCTAATTTGTGATTTTTGATGTATATATATTTACTTCACTAAAAAGACAAAGAAAACTACATTGACTGTACGGAAATAGCTTTTGTTGTATCTGACTTCTGTCTTCACCATGTGAGATTAGCTTATGTATTAGATTCGTTGTATTTGGCTTTTGTCTTCACCATGTGAGATTATCTTATGTATTAGACTCGTTGTGTTTGGCTTCTGTCTTCGCCGTGTGAGATCAGCTTGATGTATGAGAGAATAGCTTGTGTATGATTTGTTGTATTTGGCTTTTTCTTTCGCCTTCTGAGATTAGCTATTTAGATTGGTTGTTCTGTCTTCGCCAATGAGAGAGTAGCTTGTGTGTTAAGGGTAGTGTTGTTATTTGGCTTTCTTCTACTGTGTATGATTATCTATGTACTTTGTTTTGCAAATCTTGTCTGTATTGTAGCCGTGTTTGCGGGAATTCACACGGGCTGATTAGGAAGTATGGTCTGAACTGCTGCAGACAGTGTTTCCGCAGCAATGCCAAGGAGATTGGCTTCATCAAGGTAATATTTCAATGATAAATGCTTATTAACATCTCCAAGAGTTGTATCTATTTCATTTATTAGCGTGATTGTTCATTCTGGTTTTGTATCTTTGTCTTTGCAGTACCGTTGATGAGATGCCAGTTCATGATTGATGCTTATAATACACACATGATAGCATCGATAGATTGGCTTTTAAAGTCTTGTAATTTTGATATTTGAAACTGAGATATGTTCTCTTTTACTAGTTTTTTCATTGTTCTTTACTTCTTTTGATCAGCTAAGTGCTTTTAATCCATTGTGGAATAATAGAATCTTTCACACACGGCTGAAACCCCATATGCGGTTTGAGGCAGCATCTCTTGTACTTCCACATAATTTAAAGTGACTACATATAATAGTCCATAACACTTTCGAGTTTCTTGCTTAAAAATTACAAGATGGGCTAATATTTGATGTTTTATTATCCTTAAGTGAATACCATTATATTCAACGGGATTATGCTACACTAAAATGGAAAAATATGCTAAACTAAATGAGAAAATTATGCAAAATAGAAAAAAGAAACTTGTCAGTAAATCAAAACTCATATTTGAACCGTTGGTCTATCTTGCATCGTGCCTTCTAGAGTGATCTAGGTCGATAGAGATGTCAAATGGCCAGACCGTGTCTGCTGCGGTCGTGTTTTCTGTATGGGAAATGTGGTCCGGTCCGTCACCAGCGGCCGTCCAAAATCCCTTGTCCAATCCCACCCGCCATATTAATGTGGTTTAGCGGTCGTACGGTGGGTTCATATGATACAGTTACAATTGTTACCAAAATATTAATCACTATCTGTTTTTGACATCATTTACCATGTAATTCAAACCAAAACAATTGTTTTCTTTAACTTAAAACTTTAAAAAGAAACTCAATCCCAAAAGCAATAGATGTATTAAATGCAACAAAACGTCACAAATAGTTCTGAAATCAACAAAATGAATTCAACTTACTTGAGAGCTTTGTTAATATCTAAATACAATTCAAATTAACACAATGGAAAGAAAACTTAAAGCAGCTAGAATATAACTCACTTAAAGAGGGAAGAACTCACCTGGTCGTAGTCCATTGAAGAGGTCCACATAACATTGTAAACCAAAATAAACAGAGAAGACAGTGTTTAAGCCAAATAGCAATGTCATCATAATAATAGCAACAAAACATGAAAACCAAAAGCAGAGGTTTGATGTTGTTACTGTGGACCTGAAAGATAATTTTTTTGCTGTTCGTAGTGATATTACGATTTGTCTTCACCACTCTTTTTTTTTCACTTAAAACTTGATTTCATTAAAGAAAATGTTTCATACATATATGTCACTATTCACAATTGGTAATAACCAATATGGTATCCGATTTTCAATGGAAGCAAAATAGATAGGATAATGCCTAACATTTGAAGCAAGAGAGTCTGCAGCCTTGTTAGCTGTCCTCCTAACAAAGTTCACAGAAAAGGAAGGATTCAACCTTAGGATATCAGAATGTCTATGGTATAAGAAGATAGGCTCGGCCAAAGGTAAGGGTCCTTTACCGCTAAAGCTAATGTGAGGCAGTCCACATTGAAAGTGACATTCAAATAGCGCATGTTTGCCACGACTTTGATTGCCCAAGCTAGGGCCGTGGCCTCGGCGTGAAGGGGGGATGGGAGATTGGGATAATACTTGACCCCAAATAATCTAACCTGCCCTAGACTGTTCCTTATAATCCAAGCTACTCCACATGTCTTAGATTCCGGGGACCAAGATGCATCAACATTACATGCTACTACGTTTGGAGCAGGGGCAATCCAATGATTCGATGCATTTGGTACTAACCTTTGAATGTTTCTATGATTCGCAGATGTAGACATTGGAGCAGGATTACATGGAACCTCGTTCGGAACACTTTCCTCCTCATGCGCCTTTCGCCACTCAAGTGCATCTTGCATTGCCTTGTTCCATAGATCCTATGGCTGATGCTGCTCTCCGTGGAAGATGAATTTGTTTCGTGCTTTCCAGAGTCTCCACAGAATCCAGGGCCAGAAGGAAAGTGCCGCCACATCTGCATTTTTCTCTAGACAAGTAGAGATATTTGAGTAAATGGAGTCATTGATTTCCACACTTAAAGAAAACCAGTCAGGTGTCGAAAGCCAAACTGCACGAGCCAAAGGACACGTAAAGAAAATGTGATTGGCATCTTCGACCTCTGAACCACATCTCATACACTCCGAGGAAAGGGAGAGTGTTTTTCCTTTAGCTTTGCACTGGTAGATAAACTTCCAGATAAGATTCTCCATATCAGAAACCTGATTTTCGGTGAAGTCGAGATTTTCCAAATTTTGGCATAGAGCACATGAAAGTTCGGGCCCTGTCTTGCCTCCAAATTTGAGCCCTCATACATATGATGGAACCAGACTTGGTATCCGGATCTGACTGAATATGCCCATGAGCTCTGAAAAATCCAAGAATAGGGTGCCTTAGATTCTAACATACTTGGCTTAATCTGACAGATTATTTCCACATCCTTCTCGATGAAAGCTTCCTTTAACCTGTCTAGCATCCATTCATCGCTGCCTGGTGATTTGAAATAATCAATCTTCACATAGTTCCTATCAAAAGTGTCCCTTAGGACTGGAGGCATGGGTCGTTCTTCAACAATCCATGGATCCTCTAAGAGCGCAACACTATTACCATTCCCCAAAACACGCTGCATTCCTAATCTTAACAAAGCAAAAGCTTTATGGATTCCTCTCCAAGCACAGGATGGTCGTTAGCCTAAATGGGCTGACAGCACAGAACTTGTTTTGAAGTATCGTCCCTTAAAAATCTGAGAAATCAGGCTTGATGGGTTAGAAGCTATTCGCCAAACCTGTTTTCTGATTAAAGCAAGATTAAATCCTTCCAGATTCCTAAAACCTAAGTCTCCAACTCTTTTTTGCACTGCAAATGGTTTCCCATTTTTTCCAGTGAATTCCAAGAATAGTTTCATTGTTCCTCCACCAAAACTTAGATATTGTCGAGTTAATCGCCTTACACGTAGCTTTCGGTAGGAGAAAACAAGAAATCGCATAAGTTGGGACCGCAAGAGCAACCAATTTTATCAAAATTTCCTTTCCCGCTAGAGAAAGATATTTAGATTTCCAAGAATGAAGCCTTTTGTTGACTCTTGATTCAATAAATTGCATTGTTGCGATTTTTGACCCTATGTATGTTTCCGGCATTCCTAGATATATTCCTTTACCCCCTCCATTTCGAATGCCCGTGATCCCTTGCACCTCATCCTTCACTGCAGATGAAATTGAAGTCCAAAAAGTAATACTAGATTTAGACAGATTTATTCTCTGCCCCGACGCCTCACTGTAGTCATGAAGGAGGCTGGAAATGAGCTCCACTTGATCTCTTTGGGCTTTGAAAAAGAACAAGGAGTCATCCGCAAAAAATATGTGCGAAACTTGGGGACAAGATCTTGCAGCCTTGATTCCTTGTAATTTCTGATCCAAATCCGCCAGTTTAAATCTTTTTCCAAGCATCTTCGCACAGAGGATAAAGAGAAAAGGTGGCAAAGGATCGACCTGCCTGACTCCTCTTGACGGGATAATTCTACCATAAAGTTTCCCATTTAATAGTACCTCAAAAGAAGCTGAGGTAATTCAGGTCATAATCCTATCTATCCATCTTTCACAGAATCCCAATCCCCTTAGCGTATCCTCTATAAATTGCCATTCTAACCTATCAAAGGCCTTGGTCATGTCTGTTTTAATAGCAATATACTGAGAGGATACCTCTTTATTTGTTCGCAGAGAATGGAGCAGCTCATGGGCGATTAGGATGCTGTCAGTGGTTAGTCTTCCTTCAACAAAAGCTGCTTGGTTCTCCGAAATAATCAAGGGGAGGATCTTCTTTGACCGTGAAGCTAGAAGTTTGGAAATTACCTTGTATATGAAATTACAAAGACTAATGGGTCTGAACTCACTGATCCTTGATGGCCTTTGAATCTTCGGAATGAGACAAATGCTTGTGAAGTTTATTCTACTATCAAGGGACCCAGATTCCATGAACTCTGCCACCATTGTAAATATATCTTTGCCCACTATGTGCCAGTTATCTTGATAAAATGCTCCAGTCATACCATCTGGCCCAGGACATTTATTAGGATTCAGGCCAAAAACAGCTGCCTTCACTTCACTGAAGGTTGGAGGGGCGACTAGGATTATGTTTTGCTCGTCTGAAACTTTAGGTTGCACGCCGTGAACATTAGAGAGTCCCTAACCTGAATTGAGTGGAGAAGTTCCGAGGTATATAAGTCCTTAAAGTGACTAACTATCAACTGACCCATATCAAAATCAGAATGAAGAGTGATTCCTGAGCTTTCATCCTGTAACACAGTGATTCTGTTCTGGGATCGTCGCTCCTTAACTTGAGCATGGAAGTATTTTGTGTTCTTGTCCCCAGCTTGCAGCCATTGAATCCTACTTAGAACTCGCCAGTAGATCTCCTCATCCTTATAAGCATTTTCCAAATCCGATCTCAAAGAGATTAGCTCATCTGTATCAAAAGTGTCCAAATGTGTCAAAGCATCTATTTGCACTTTGAGGTGCATAATCCTCAGCTTGGCATTGTGGCAATAGCTTCGTTTCCATCGAGATATGCGGTTCCTACAATGATGAATCTTTTTGAACACATCCAGACTATCTTCACCAGATGTTGCTAAAACATCTTGATTAGTCCAGCCTTCCTTAATCACCTTCTCAAAGCCCTCTTGTCTCTTCCATCTCATGTCATATCTGAATTGAAATAGTCT
This sequence comes from Streptanthus diversifolius, assembly GCA_039880935.1. NCBI lineage: Eukaryota > Viridiplantae > Streptophyta > Magnoliopsida > Brassicales > Brassicaceae > Streptanthus > Streptanthus diversifolius. The sequence continues at coordinate 5,603,125 of JAXGFM010000002.1, forward strand.
TTTGCGACCCTCCCAACTCAAAGAGCAACAAAGAGAGCTATGGTCCGACCCAATTCTAGCTAGATATTCATAGCTGACCTTGGGAAAATAAAGAAGAAACTGTAAGTTACAAAGAGTATGGTCGAGTTTGCAATGAACTAACTCTCCTCCCCGTCTTCCAAACTAAGAGAATGAATTCCCATGAGAACAAGGCTCTAGTAATCCACATTTATCTATTAAAGATGAAAATGGGTAAAAGGTTGATTGCAAACGAGGTCTTCCTCCTCTTTTCTCCTCATTGCATAAGATTTCATTAAAATCACCCATAAGAATCCACGGCTCAGTTCAGGATGATCCTATGATGCTTAACTCACTCCATAAATGATGTCTCTCTCCTGGAACTGGATGACAATACACTCCCGTGAAAAAAATGTTTTTTCTTTCCATTTTATCAGGTATCAATATACCTCTCACTCACACTCAGGAGTTTTACTTCAATATCATGCTTCCAAAGTAGAGCTAAACCCTCACTTAAGCCCCTTGTCTCGAAAGTTACTAGATCATGAAAATTCATAGATTGGCAAAACAACTCCAATCTGCCCCTCTGATTTTTGGTCTCACAAAGGAAAACTAAACCTGAATCATGTTGACCACACACGTCCTTTAGGTGTCGAACTGTCAAGGGTTTTCCAATGCCTTGATAGTTCCAAGCGGCTATCTTCATGCTGAACGTGGTTGTTTTTGGATAATCACTAACTTTTTTGGAGCAGGAGTTCTTTGACTTGATGATTTGGAGGAGAGAGATAAAAATTTATGTCGAAGATCAGAAGCGAGCCTATGCAATCGTCTGAATCATGGGAAGTCTTGGCTCTCTTCCGGATATGGTTCCTTTCTGCACTTGTTTTGCGCTTTCGAACTGAAAGGGTTGTGTCATCATGATCCTTCTGTGATTCCACCCTGACCCCAGAAGATAGAACTCGGTTTTCAGACTGAGAGGAAGAGGTATTGAATCTTTGCGACACTAGAGTTCTGTGAGTAGGGGCAGCTTCATCTGATCCATGAATTGGTAAATTGGCACTCAGTTTTGGTGTTGGTTGATGATGATCTTGAGATGATCCTCGAATTTCTACCCGTATACCAGAGTTAAGTATTTTCTCAGCTGATAAAGACAAAGGCTCTTGTAGACGATGCAGAGCAGATGGTCTGACTTCCTCGGGATAGGCTACATGATCCTTGTCTATGGTACCCTTTTCCAATGAGAGCTGAGAGGGCATCAAAGAGCTACCCAGACGTGAAGAAGGTAGACAAGCCTTGTTTGATTCCTTCTCCTCCGCCTCATGGCGTTTCAAAAGATCAAGGTACTCTCGCCTTCCTATTTTATCGGGATCTAGACCATGAAGAAGGGGGAGAGAGGAAGGAGTCTTCTTTAGCCGCCAAGCAGTAGAAACCTTGGCTTTTCCCTTTCCAGTATTTGAGCCTTTTCCTTTCCTAATTGACCCTGCTCCTTGGGATATTGATTTGCTTGACTGGCAGGGTTCTTTAATCTCTCTCTATCGTTTCTCATTCTAAACATTTTAAAATAGTAGGTCCCATTTATTTCTCAAAATTATTTTTAAATCTTAATACAAATTATTAATTATTTATGTTCTTAATGAAATCATAATTAATTTATAATTATTTAATTACATTTTATATAATATAATACTTAATTAAAACTTTATGTGTTAATACTATTGATTATGTGATAAAAATGATTAAAATACTAGAATTATTTTGTAGATAAAAACTCCAAAATGGCTATAATTAGACTTATTCAAGGACTATTCTGTTAAATTTAATAAAATATTTTTATTTGATAAAAAATAAATAAAATTAACGGGTTATTTTATTTTTATTTTCATAAATATAAAATTACATTAATATAAATTATAAAAGAAAATATTGAATAATACAATATATAAATATAATATGAACATATAATTGAATTATATATATAACTAATATAAATTATATAATGGCATGTTCTACACCAAAATAAAACTATCAATATATCTCAAAATTGACTTCCACAATATCTTTTTATACAAATAGAAAACATAAAAACAAAAATAAACTATAATATCATCGGTTTTTGAAACCATTACAATTTAATAAATTATATAATATATATACTAAAATAATATTGTTAACACATCTCGAACTTTTATATATCTGTATTCTAATTTATATTATCTAATAAAACTAAAATATTATCGTCTTTAGGATGGATTTAATTTAGTTATAATACTAAATAATAAATATAATCTCTTTTTCTCATGTGGGTATAATATTAGAAAAAGAGAATTTAAATTTATAAGAAGAGGTCAACACGATCCATATAAAGATCTAAAGGCAAAAAAGTACAATACAAAAACTAACTATAAAGTTGCAACTTGATCTATATGCACAAGATCATAAGTCTGAAACATACTACACCTATGTCAACACGACCAACCACCCAATAAAAAAGCATGTGCAACCCTGTCATTTTTAAACAAATCAGTGAGCCCAAAAAGATGTCCCAAAGCTAAGTATGTTGTCATATGTAAAAAAATCTGACCTTATCGAGCTGAATCTGAAACAAACCAGCTTAATGAAACTGTGAAGCTGTGTGCGCCAAAATTCAAATGCAGAAAGAGAGAGGGTTCAACGTCTCTCTAGGTTTATCTTAACTTGTTTCCGGTTTTGTTTATCAAACCGGGATTTATTAGTTAATATCAAAAACGCCTCTTGAGGTCGTCGTTTTGTTCTTCTTCTTAAGTATAAAAGAACAGAGAACAATACAGAGCCGTGGCGGGATTTTTCCACTAATCTTTTGATCGACAAAGTTTTTTACGGTGAAGTAGAGAGAGAGTTAAAACAAGTCTGTTGATCGGAGCTCGGGATTGGGCTAAGTTCCGGTGACGTAGTCGGCTTACCGTTTTAAGAAGTCCGGCGAACACCGGGTAAAATCTCTCTGTGTCATTCACTCTTCTCCTCTCTTGTTCTCTCTTTCTTTCATTGATAGAAAAGATCATTATCTCTTTCTATTCGCACAAGAACAGAGAAAGGTTTTAACAAATTGGTATCAGAGCGGAGGAAAGAAAAAGGGAATCAAGATCTCTGAATCAAAAGATCGAAGCGTTCGATGACAGGTTCAAAGATAGACATTGAGAAATTCGACGGAGATGGAGATTTCTCAATGTGGAAGAGGAGGATGTTCGCATACCTCAGTGTGTCAGGACTTAAAGATGTTCTCGTACCAAAAGTGAGTTCATCGGCGTCAGAAGATGAAGAAAGAGAAGAAAAGGATCCATAAAAGATTAAGAAGAAGATCATAGAAGAAGAAGCTCGATTGGAGAGATGTGACAAAGCCAAGAACACTATATTTCTCAGTGTTGGGGATCATGTTCTCCGTAAGATCGAAGAATGCGAAACAGCCGCAGATACATGGGCACTATTGGAAGCTCTTTACATGCCGAAAACTTTACCCAACAGAGTCCACGCTCAATTGGAGCTATACGGCTTTAAGATGCAAGACCATTAAACAATTAATGAAAACATCGATGACTTCTTAAAGATCGTGAGGGAGCTCAGCCATCTAAGCATAAATGTTCCTGAAGAAGATCAAGCTGTGCTGGTACTCAACGCTCTACTCCCAAGGTACGATCACCTAATGGAAACACTTAAGTATAGTAGAACGGTACTTAAGCTTGAGGAAGTTAAGGCTAGCTTAAGCACAAGATCAAAAGCTGAGGGATATTATGTTAGAGGAAGGTCAGAAAATAGAAACTACAATGGAAAGAATCGGAACAACAATAGGTCTAGATCAAAGTCTGCAGAACGGAAAAAGATATGCTGGATTTGTGGCAAAGTGGGACACTATAAAAAACAATGTTACAAATGGCTGGAAAGAAACAAGTTTAAATCCAAGTCAAAAGATAGAGGAGAATCTTCAATGGTTCGAAATGATGCACAAGATTTGGCAGGCCTTTTGGCATTTGAAGCAAACACATCTCAGAAAGTGTCAGAAAAGGAAGAATGGATCATGGACTCCGGGTGCTCTTTTCATATGACTCCACGCAGAGACATATTCTTAGAGCTAAAAGAAGTTAGCTACGACAAGGTCAGAGTGGCGAACAACACCAATATTGATGTAAAGGGGATTGGGTCCGTAAGGTTTGAGAATCCAGATGGAACAACATTCGTTCTTCACGATGTGAGATACATGCCCGAAATAAGTAGGAATCTCATATCTCTCGGAATATTGGAAGAAAAAGGCTGTGAGTTTAAAGGAGCTAAAGGAGTTTTAAAAATTGTGAAAGGTTGTACTGTAATCATGAAAGAGAGTCGCAGAAACAAAGATACATTGTACTTCTTACAAGGACAAGTACGAGTAAGTGAAACCTGCAATTTATTCTCTGAGTCCCAGGGGAGCAACTCAGAAAATGAGTATACCAAGCTTTGGCACAGTCGCTTGGGCCATGCCGGTCAAAAGGTACTCAAAGTCTTGGCTCAGAAAGGCAGTTTAGATAAAGATAAACTTGAGGATATAGATTTCTGCGAAAGCTGCATTTTTGGAAAAGCTCAGAAACTAAGCTTTGGCGAAGGCAAACACGTGACTAAAGCTAAGCTCGACTACATACACTCTGACCTTTGGGGATCACCAAATGTTCCCCCTAGCCTCATAAAATGCCAATATTTCATCACCTTCATAGATGATTGGACAAGAAAGTCATGGCTATACTTTCTGAGAACAAAAGATGAAGCATTCGAAAAATTCGTTGAATGAAAACGAATGGTAGAAGTTCAATCAGAAAGTAAATTTAAGAAACTTTGAACGGAAAATGGGCTAGAATTTTGTAATCTCAGGTTTGACAACTTCTGCAAAGCTGAGGGAATTGTCAGACACAAGACATGCTCGTATACACCACAACAGAATGGAACTGCAGAAAGACTGAACATATCCATTATGAACAAAGTGAAAAGTATGTTGAGTGAATGTGGTCTAAGCAAAAGTTTTTGGGCTGAAGCTGCTGCAACGGCAGTGTATCTGATAAACCGCTCTCCCTCATCAGCCATAAACTTTGAAATTCCAGAAGAACGTTGGTCATCTGCAACACCAAACGTAAGCAATCTAAGAAGATTTGGATGTGTAGTATATGTGCATTCTGATGATGGTAAACTAAACCCAAGGGCAAAGAAAACAATATTTACCGGTTATCCAGACGGTGTGAAAGGCTACAGGGTGTGGATCATAGAAGAGAATAAATGTACCATTAGTCGAAATGTTACATTCAAAGAAGATATCCTATTCAAGGACTCAAACTCAAACCAAGCTACAGGTAATGATCAATCTCTAAGTTTAAAACTTACTAATAAAACATTAAGTTTTGACATTGCAGATATGTATAGAGAAAGATCTGATACAACCCAAGATGGAGAAATCCAAAACGAATCCATACCCGACACAGAACAAGAATAAGAAGAACCAATCATATGAGAATGCTGAAGACTTAAGCACTTATCAACTAGCAAGGGACAAAACAAGGAGAGAAACAAGAACCTATGTCCGATTGGAAGACTATCAGGTATATCCAGAAAATGAAGACATTGCAGGGAGAGGATGGAGGTATACCAGAGCCACAAAGCTATCAAGAAGCTTTAGTTGACCCGGACAGAGATCTCTGGTTGGGAGCCTCAGATGAAGAAATGGATTCATTGAAGAGAAACAGAACATGGGTTTTGGTGGATCCAGTAAAGACTCAAAAACCCATTGGATGCAAATGGATCTTTAAAATCAAGGCTGAGATCAGTGGAGTTGAGGCTCCAAGTTTCAAGGCTCGACTAGTAGCTAAGGGCTACTCACAAAAAGAAGGAATTGACTATCAAGAGATTTTCTCACCAGTGGCAAAGCATGTGTCAATTCGATTTCTACTTTCAACTGTGGTCCATCACGATATTGAACTTGAACAAATGGATGTGAAGACCGCATTTCTTCATGGCTACTTAGAAGAGACTATATATATGGATCAACTTGAGGGATACATTGATAAGAAACATCCCGAGAAGGTATGTCTCTTGAAAATATCCTTATACGGTTTAAAACAATCACCAAGGCAATGGAATGCAAGGTTTCATGAATTCATGGAACAAAGTGGCTATAAAAGAAGCGAGTATGATGTATGTGTATACATCAAGAAGATGGAAGACGAGTCATACGTATATCTACTTTTATACGTTGATGATATCTTGATCGCATCTGTGAATAAAAACATGTTAAACATCTTAAGAAGCTCCTCCGTTCTGAATTTGAAATGAAAGACTTGGGAGAAGCCAAGAAGATTCTGGGTATGGATATTACAAGGGACAGAAAGTTCTCAGTCAGGATATGTTCAGAAAGTTCTCGGAAACTTTGGACTAGATAGTGCAAGAGGAACCTCAACACCTCTTGGTGCTCATTTTAATCTACGGTCTGCAACCGAAAAAGAATTCTCAGAACAAAAGGACAAGATGAAGATCATACCGTACCAAAGTGCAGTGGGGAGCCTCATGTATGCCATGATCGGAACTAGGCCAGACCTTGCATACGCAGTAGGTATGATTTGGAGGTTTATGAGTAAACCCCTTAAGACACATTGGCTTGCAGCTAAATGGATTATGAGATATCTGAAGCAAACTACAGAAGTAAAGCTATGCTACACAAATCAAGGGAAGTTTAAAATTGAGGGCTACTGTGACTCAGATTATGCAGCAGATCTTGATTGAAGGCGTTCAATCTCAGGTATAGCTTTCACTGCAGGCGGGAATGTCATAAGTTGAAGATCTAATTTACAGAAAGTGGTGGCACTTTCTACAACAGAGGCTGAATATATCGCATTAACAAAAGCTGCAAAGGAGGCTGTCTGGTTAAGAGGTTTCATGAATGAACTAGGATTCAAGCAAGGTGCAGTCAAAGTTCACTGTGACTCTCAAAGTGCAATCTCACTAGCCAAGAATGCTGTCTTTCATGAGAGGACTAAGCATATGGCAGTCAAATACCATTTCATTCGAGACCTAATCAGAGAAAGGTATGTTCAAATCTTAAAGATTTCTACTGATTACAATCCAGCGGATATCTTCACAAAGGTCCTACCAATCAGAAAATTCAATGATGCACTTCAATTTCTCCGCATAAAGAAGGAATAAGCTCTTCGAGACTGAAGGAAATACAGCTAAGTGGGTTTACTTAGGGGACATTGGTCCAAGATCTGAGGAGATTCTCAGGGGGCAAGAGTGAGTAGGTCGAGAAAGGATGTTTTGAAATTTGGCTCAAAGGGGAGCTTTGTGAAGCTGTGTGCGCCAAAATTCAAATGCAGAGAGAGAGAGGGTTCAACGTCTCTCTCGATTTATCTCAATTTGTTTCCGGTTTTGTTTATCAAACCGGGATTTATTAGTTAATATCAAAAACGGCTCTTGTGTTCGTCGTTTTGTTCTTCTTCTTAAGTATAAAAGAACAGAGAACAATACAGAGCCGTGGCGGGATTTTTCCACTAATATTTTGATCGACAAAGTTTGTTATGGTGAGGTAGAGAGAGAGTTAAAACAAGTCTGTTGATCGGAGCTCGGGATTGGGCTAAGTTCGTTTTAGTGAATTGCTTGCACCGTCAAGCCCCGGTGACGTAGTCGGCTTACCGTTTTAGGAAGTCCGGCGAACACCGGGTAAAATCTCTCTGTGTCATTCACTTTTCTCCTCTTTTGTTCTCTCTTTCTTTCATTGATAGAAAAGATCATTATCTCTTTCTATTCGCACAAGATCGGAGAAAGGTTTTAACAGAAACCATGATCAGAAAAATTCGAAATGAACCATGTATTAATAGGGTAATAAAAAAAATCCTCCAAATTTAAGGATTACCCACGAGTACTCAATTTATATATATTTTTTGTTTACAAGAATTTGAAATTGAACTTATAAAATTGTAATTAGGCTTTTCCTAAGAATCAAAATAAGTTTGAATTACGGTTAGATCATGTGTTTTAGGGTATCTTGTTGGTTATGAGGGTTTTAAGCTGGTAGATATAGAAACACAATCTATTTTTATTTTCGGACATGTCTTATTTCATAAAGGTATTTTTCGCTTTATATCATCAACTCTTAATGATGGTACCATTTTTCCTCTATTATAGTGTTTTGATTCCCTACATTTTTTTTGTTTGCTTCTTGTGCCAACATCTTCTGAAGCATATCCCACTCTTGATAATGTGCAATCTTCTAAGACTTTGATTCCTTTTGCGCCATCTATGTCTTTCAGACCAAACAAACCACCAAAACATGGACAAGATTATCATTTCTATAATACTAATGTTAATTCTATTAAGTTAACAACTTCCGTATCCAGCCACAAACTTTATTTATTATTCATACTTATCTTGAGGTTTCTATGTCTTTTTTAATACCACTACAAACATTCCAATACCAGAACGATATTCAAAAGCTAAGGAGAGTTTCTAAAACACATCGGCAAAAACCTGTAGGAGAGTTTCTAAAACACATAAAATCATTATTTTAATAAAACTAAATTATTTAATTAAATTAAAATATTTGTTTAAAGATTAACCACATAGACAAATGACACATGGAGAAACCGTATCTTGTAAAATTCTTAAAGTTACTAATTAAGAGTCGATTCTTTATTTTTCCACATTCTCTCTCATTTTTTTTATTTTTTATTATTAAATTTATTTTAAAAACCTCAGATAATATCTCCGGATGGAGATGGTCATGAAAACGTAGCTATTCGCTGTAAGTGAGTTTATATAGTGAAGTAGAATACATGGAAAAGTGGAACGATACAAAGATCATTATTTTCCAAAAGTACAAAACAAGAGGGAATTTATTTCAAAGACACATCTATCATGTCTAAATTAGCAACCGTCAAACTCCTTGGCATCTGTATCGAAGAAAAAATAGTCTCTCATTCAGTTAGACATTTGAACTGTAGTTCTCAATGGTGAACTGGATGAGGAAATTTATGTGAAACTTCTTCCATGATAATCTGAACTTAAGAGGGCACCTATTTCTTTAAATGATGTATGTCGTCTATTAAAGTCAATCTACATCCTCAAGCAAGCCTCTCAACAGTGGTTTCTCAAGTTCTCGACAACTCTACCCGTTTTGGGTTTCTCAAGATATTATAATGATCACACTTTATTTGTAAAGGAATATATAATGGAAAATTTCTGGTAGTTTTGGTTTATGTAGACGACATCATGATTCCAAGTATTGACAATGGAGATTTCGCTGAACTGAAGGAACATTTAAGTTCACATTTAAAACTTAGAGATCTTGGTCCTCCGAAATACATTTTGAACTTGAAATTATGAGATCATCTAAACGAATCTCCATTAATCGGTGAAAGTTTGGATTTACTAGCCAAAATAGGTTATTATGGGTGTAAACCCTCCACAATACTGATGGAACCAATTCAGAAAATTTCACAAGATAAAGGAATCATGTTGGAAATTGTTAAAAAATATTAGCGTTTAGCAGGTGTACTACAATAACTTACTATTACTAGACCCGACATTACATTTGCTTGTTTCCAAACTTGCTCAGTTCTCTTCTGCTCCACAATATATCCACTTGAAAATTGTTCATCAAAGGCACTATTGGTCAAGGCCTTTTCTATGGTGCATATGATAAGTTTGATCTGACAGGTTATTGTGATTTGAATTGGGGTGGTTGTGTTGAATCCAAAAAATTACTTACATGATATGCAATGTTCTTGGTGACTCATTGGTTTGTTGGAATTCAAAGAAATATCCCACAATCTCTACAAGTTCAGCTATGGCTGAGTATAGAGCAATGGTTTCCATCCCATATGTTTCTCGAATTTCTAATTCATGCTTGGGAACAAGACATGATGTGACATGAATAAGAATTCCCAAAATTCTGTTTAGAATAATACAAATATATATATATATATATATATCATATACATATGTTTCATATCAGATCATAGTTTATTATATCATTTATTTATATGGATATTATTTATATTGAATTTTATTTTGATTTGAAATATTGTGTGATGTACTTTATGTTAATTCATCTTAATTTAGGTATAGTGTTTTGTTTTGAATTTTCAACTGCTATGAAATATGATTTAATATTTCTTTATTTCAGAAATTTTAACATTTATAATAAATTGAAAAAGTAATTAAATTAATTTATAATCATCACTTAAACTATAACAATTTTTTTTTTGTCTTTTGAGACAACTTTTTTAAATGTGAATTCTCATTCCATCTCATCCCATTTTCGTTCAAAATTTTAAATAAGACATAAATGAAATAAGGTTTTTATTCCCAAAATTTTGCTCCCGTCCCGTTCTCAAAAAATTTCGTCCCTAGTTCCCATGTATTAAATGAAATAAGGTGTATGGATTAATACCAGTTTACTTATACATTTGATTAGATCCGGTTTAGTTGATATAGATGAATGGTTGAGTCTTTCTTTAGCTTGATCATATATATACTTATACACACATTTCACATAAAATTTGTTTCTATAGTATTACACCAGATACCTCCCAGCAACCATCTATTTACTTAAATGTAATCTATTTTCTAAAGTTAAATAAAACCCATTAATTAACGTTTTTATATAAACGTATATATATTAGATAATTATTTAAGCATATATTTGAAAATTTCATGTATATTACATAGAACTTAACAACAAAACATCATTTCATATTAAACAAAAATAGAGTTAAAAAATCTATGTGAAATGGTGTGAATTTACCATTCCGGCTATTCATAATTCCACTTAATTATTGTTTCGAATCATTAGGGCTTATTATTATACCCATGGAATTTTACATATTTGGAGAAAACATATCTCCAAAAAGCTACCTACAAAGGAAAAAATAATGACAATAGAGTCACATTGCATGGCCACATGCGTATGTAAATATATTACGTAGAGGAAACCCTAGAATAATACTTTTCATCAAAGTGGTTTCAGGTATATATATGGCTCTAAGCCGTAGCGGCAAGCTTGGCGAGAACACCCACAGCGATAGAGTTGATGTAAGTGCAAGGCTCCGTGTAAACGGAGGTCCACCGGAAATCTTGGAAATTATCTTGACGGTCGGGTCCTCCCAAGATGGCTCCGGTAAGCTCGTTAGCGTTAGGCTGGTTCTTGTTGTACCATTTCACAAAGCTCAGTGGGCAGCTTAACGGCGCGTTGGCTTCAGCCATTGGCACTGAGGCTCCTCTATGGTGAGCTTGCGTTGGCGGGTTTGGTCCGAAACCAACCATGTACGATCTTCCTTTTGGGTTATGCCCTAGTATGTAGTCCATCTGAAACGTGCATAGGATATGTAGATTCAGGCCATTTTCTATTATTTCGTGCGAATTACAAATCGTTTCCTACTACGTTTTATTATATATACTTCTAACACATTAGAAATCACTTCATAAGTGAGAAAAGACATTTGAACTTCCAATTCCCAAATAGAGGATTGTCTTCTACTTGTGCAATATTCAAACTAGGTATGGACCGCAGGGTGGTCTTTCGTATGTTTATATAAACTATATTTTTTCTTATGGAGAAATAGATGAGAAATTAATGAAAGAGTAAAGAATATTACTTGTTTTTTGGCGAAAGCCATGAGATGTGTTGAATCGAATTGTTTGCTTCCGCAAGAGATCTTTTGGTTGTGTTTCTGGAGAAGATCGGCGTAGGCCGAGAACAAGAAGGCTGTCCCAGTGACATATTGAGTGTTGGCTCCATCCCTCAAATGAATCATACCACCTATTATTAATCAAGAAGATCATGTTGTGCAAAAAATATAAATATGTTTCTAAATGTGTATGTTAATATATGGAGGCAGGACCTGGGGTAGTGAAGACTTGGTGGTACGGACTATCAGGGATATTCGAGCAGATGAAACTATCAGCTTGTTGTTTGTATAGGTCAAGTCCTTTTGCGCCTTCGAAAATCAACTGCATTTACATAAATACATATTTATACATAAATTGGTTTCCACCAAAGAAAAACTATATAACTATGGACACGTGTTACCTTGACAATGAGCATCTGCGCACCGGCGTATTTGAGATCCCAGCTAAACTCAGCGACATAACCACTTATGGCTTCATATTTGATGTAGCTAAGGTAGATCTCGTTCCTCGTAGCCTTGTATAGCCATGTTGCCGCCCATAGCAACTCGTCCTTCACGTTTGTGTCAAAATTGATATCAATTACGATGTGGACTAAAACATATTTTGTATATAATAAAAGACGATAATTGATCTTTGGAAGAGAAAATGCTTTAGAAGTTAGAGTTGAGGTTTACGTTGTAGCCGGAGCAAGAACAATAGAAAGGGCATTCTCCATCGTATGTACCCTTGTGGCTCTTGGCTAGCTTGAAGAGCTACATATTGAAAATATTAATCAAATTATTTAACTCATTCATTAATAAACCCACTATATAACGTTCAAAAAAAAATCCACTATATAATTGTGTAAGCAAATATGTATATGTTGATAAGCATACCAATTTGGCTTTGTTGAGGAGCCGGCGGGAGTATTTGTGGTCGATGTGGCGGAAAACGATGGAGGAAGCGGCCAATGCAGCAGCAGTCTCGGCCGCGATTTCTGTACCAGGTTCTTTATCATTTATCTGCAACACCGTCCTTGGTGTTTGCATGTTCTCAGGCCTCGCCCAGCACTGATGATCAGCGTGTGGGTCACCAACCTATTTGATCATATATATTCATATTAGACACAAGTCACACAACGATTATAATTAGAAAATAAGCACGTTCTATCTTCCTTGCATGATTCAAATTGATGAAAATGGTGGAGTCTTTCCATTCCAAACGTAAAAACAAGGTTTTGGATCTCTTGAAATCATACTTAGAAAAAAAGATTAGGTTAATAATGTCTAATAAGTTTTTAAAAAATACATATTAGGTTCGGACCTGAACATAGAGGCGGTTCCTGCGAGAAGCACATTTGAGAAAATAATCCGTGCCCCAACGGATAGCGGCACGAGCGTTTTCGAGCTCACCAGCGGCTTGAAGTTCTTTCTCGTAGGAAATGGTCGACCAAGCCAGCGTTGTGATGGTGAACGCCATTGGAAGACCATATTTCACATTGTCTCCTGCGTCATAGTATCCTCCCGCCAAATCCACCTATACATATGTAATCATATTAATAGTTATTGTAACTTGTTTCTGTTCGGTAGGAATCTAATAAATATAGCACAAAAACTTACATTTGCGAGTTTGCCATCATCAAGAGCAGAATCACCTCTCCACGGAACCCTATTATTAGAAGGGAGTTTGCCTGATCTTTGAGCCTCCAAGAAGATTAGAGATTTGGTTAGGGCTTCTTTGTAATTTATGTTAGTGCCATTCACACACACAATGCTTACGAGACCCAACAATATGGCCCTAATTACCATATTTCCTCTTCCTTTATCCCCATGATTACCCATAGTTTCAAAACTTACTTTCTTAATCAAAACTGCAAACTCTTTTATATAAGAAGTGATAACAGAAAGAAAAGGAAACTGAATCTATTTTTTTTCTCTCTTTTATTGAATTTCTTTTTTTTCAACAAAAAACGAAAAACAACTGCATGCTTTTCGTTTTTTCTTGTTTTTGTTTATTGTTTTATTGTTTTATTTCTGTCTGCTTCTTCTACCTCAGGTTTTATATCGGTTTAAGATGGCGGGAATGTTTAAGGGAACTTATAATAGAATTTTCTTGGAAAGTTAAGTATAGGTATACTAATCTTGACATAGGTATTCACATGCATTAATGGTCATTATTTTTTGTCCTTATTTGTTTTCATTTTCTTTTCTAATTTTTATGATCCTAAAAAAAGATTTTGGTTGTTTGTTTTTTCGATTAATTTAGGTCATACATTGCTCCTCTTCGGATGGTTTGACGTAATACAGTCTTTCGTTGGGTAAAATAATTAAAGAACAAGAAGAGGATATGAATAAACTTACACGGTGGCTGTAGCTCAACCTAAATCATTGAACCCTTGTTTGTGATGAAGAAAATAAGATCGATTGGACTTTTTTTTCTCAACGATTTTGGATTTAGGTTGAAAAAAAATCCAAAATCCATATTCTCTTTGAAAACACAGTTTAATTATCAACGGCTGACTCCCAACACCCAGAAAATTATAAAGTTCAAACAAAAAAAAACGCAAAGAAAATTATGGCCAAATTCTGATATTGTCAAGGTATATCAAAAGAATAACAATAATAAAATCAAATTTAGAGTATTATTTTTTATGATATTGGTCGATTCTTTAAAAGAAACTATAATAACTAATCTCTTTTATATATATATATATATAAAAAATATGAATACCCACAAAAAACTTGACAAAGTAACTTGCACTTTCATCTTATATATTTACCTCTCTGTTTAATTTAACGGCATTTAAAACAGTAGATTAGCAAACAAAAAATTCTTGGTTTCTCCTTCTATTAATTCATAAATTTCGTTCAGCGATATATAATACGAAAGTTTCCGAATAATGTTATTAGAGTAGATTTTTCTTTTTAAGAGTTAATTAGATGTGAAAAAATTGATAAGTCAAATGAGGCAGATGAATAATGTTTTCACATGGTAAACACATGAAAATTTATCTTAACATACACAAGTTTTCCAGAAACTTAATTGTGACTGTTTCAAAATGTCTTTTTAAAAAAAAAAAAAATTGAAGTAACATCAATAAGGATAATTTGGAAAATATTGTATACCAATTAATTTTGGTTCACCAATCTTTGATGAAGAGTCTGATTTGTTTAAACAGAATGTGATTGCGGTTGTGGGAGTTTGCAGGAACGGACGGTTGTCGTGTGAACCATTATTAACTGATTCATATGACTGGTACATTAGTTAAAACTTGATATCTTTGCTGAATATTTATGACTGGTTAATATTGTATGCATAAGCAGTTAAACAAATTTTAACAATATACACATTTTATAATTATATAATATATCAAAAACAATATTATAATAAATATATATAAATTTCATTAATTTAACATAACTAATACTAAAACATTTTATGTATTTATACAATATAGATGACAGTTAAGATATTAATGAAATTTTTTTGTCTGTAAATTTAATGTTAGATTTTTAAAAAAAATTAGTTTATTAGATTTTATATATACATGATATATTATTAGTTGATAAAAATATTATCGAAAGAATTTTGGTTTTAGTATTTTATTATAAAAATTATGATAATTAATTAATAAATATTATTTATAAAATTTCAAATTTTTTTATATATTTCATAATTATAATATTTAAATTATTTATATATATATATTCTAATTCTGAATAATTTTTTTTATTATTATTATTTATCTGGAACTTTCCGCAACCGCAAACATTAGAAAAAACAACTTTTAATTTTGAGATATTTGGAATGGTACGAGACAGTAGAAAACATTGTTTATAATTATTATCAAATAATCACTACCACCCGCAAAAACTATGTTCCAGGTGATAGCAGGTAAACCAATCAAGTTCTAAATTTAGCGTTTATGATTTATGGTTTATATTTTAATGTTTAAGATGTTTAAATGATTAATGGTTTGGTTGAAGATTAATCTTGTTGATTAGATAGAGTAACAATGATTAACATAAAACTAAGGATAAATTAGTTTGCATTTAGTTCTATGGAGATAATGTCGTGGGAAGTACAAAAGAGCATGCATGGAGAGTAGGTGGTGAAGATACTCATTTAACTAAGGATATTCGATTTTAGGTGAAATTTCATCTTTTGTGTAAGCTTTTGTAATATTTAGGAGATGTATGTGTTTTGTAATATGTAACTTTTATTTCTTCAAAAAAAATGAATTTTTTAATCTCTTTTAAGAAAAGTTTGATTCTTATAAACATCAAAATAACTCTCTAAAATTCACATGGTATCAGAGCAAGATTGTGAGAGTTGTAAAGATCTCAAAGAAAACTATTTTAATTAAAAAAAAATTATGTTGCATTACTTCAAAAACATGCGAAGGATGGAAAACACAAAGTAAATCGGCCTACTGGTGATGCTTAAAGGTAACAATTATCTTCTGTGGACTAGTACCATAAAGTCTGCCTTCTGGAGCCGTGGACTTTGGGAGGACATTGAATCAAGTGCACCAAAAGTGAAGAAGACGGTGGGAGGAGAAGATGAAACTCAGGAAGAAGAAAAGATATCTTGGTGGGAACAAGAACCACCTGGTATTAGTGGTGCTGCAAAGCTCCTTGGAACCAGCCATCTTGGCGGCACATTCTTACTCTGAAACCTCCAAAGATTTGTGGGATAGTGTCCAAGGGGTGTATGGAAACCTAAGAAACATTAGACGCATCTATGAAGTCAAGAAGGCTCTAAACTCTCTCCAACAAGAAGGAAGGACATTCAAATACTTGTTTGGAGATTTCATGGCGCTTTGGTCCGAAATGGAGATGCCTCAGCCAACTATATCCAATGATTAAAAGCTTGAGAAGCACCCATAACAAGACCAAGTCTTTAGGTTACTCATGACATTGAATGATTCATTCAAGGATCTCATCAAACTGTCGAGTCTTGATGAAGTGATCCAAAAGGAAGAAGGATCAAGGGTTCTCATACAAGGACTGAGTGAGACGGTACACATGACTAGAGGGCCATCAACATAAGGAAAGAAGAGTCTTAAGTTGCGACCATTGCAAGAAAAAAGGGTCACACTAAAGAAAAATGTTGGGTTATCTATCCCCAGTTGAAGCCAAGAAAGTGGAGCTCCAACAATTCAAGGACTTATGAAGAAAACAGAAGATCAGATGATGTGGTGAGAAAGTCGGACTTGGAACCTCTTATTAAGAGTATCTCCTAACTCTCATAATCCGGTAAGTGTTTCTTTTTGGAGCAATGTAGCAATATTCAGAATAATGAAGGAAACATAAACTTACTCATTGATTTCGGAGCATCTCATAACATGATATGCGATGCAAATCTATTATCCAAAATAAGACATTACTCTGGAAATATAAGTATGGCTAATGGAGAAAATACTAGTAGTATATGTGGGACGGGAGATTAGTATGTTTTCAATAGAAGAACAAGGGGCTATTATATTAACAATGATTCATAATATCATCTCCGTCTCCAGCATCACTAAAAAGCTCAATTGTAAAGCTATATTCGGATCTAATAGTGCGACATTTCAGGATAATGAAAGTAGAGCACTGATCGGTGAAGGAACTATGAGTGAAGGATTTGATGTTTTGGGAAATGACATCGTGACTAGAGGAAGAGAATGGGGTTTTGGCGGCAAAGTTAGTAAAACGTTATGGCAAGAATGTTTTGGGCATCTTCACATCAACGTGTTGAAGCTTGTGGCTTCACATCAACGTGTTGAAGCTTGAGTTTTGGGAAAGCATTGTAGAAGAATGTTTCCAGATTCTACTATTAGTTATGAGAATGTTTTTGATTTAGTCCACTCCGACGTACGGTCTTCACCGATCCCTTCATGTGATCAATCCACATACTTTACTCATTTATTGATGAAGAGAGCAAGTATGTGTGAGTCACTCTCTTGAAGAATAAGAGCCAAGCATTTGAGGCATTTATCCGGATGGTGCTAAGATCAAGACTCTTAGAAGTGATAATGGAGGAAAATACTTGAATAATCACTTCAAAGAGTTCTTGGAGAAGAATGGGATACAACATACAACCACATATCCATATACTCCACTACAAAATAGTGTT
The DNA here is from genome assembly GCA_039880935.1 of Streptanthus diversifolius. Taxonomy (NCBI): domain Eukaryota; kingdom Viridiplantae; phylum Streptophyta; class Magnoliopsida; order Brassicales; family Brassicaceae; genus Streptanthus; species Streptanthus diversifolius. The sequence continues at coordinate 5,620,891 of JAXGFM010000002.1, forward strand.
GCAGATAGGAACAACCGACACCTATTAGAAATGGCTAGAACCATGTTATATGGATTAAGGGTTCCAAACTCTTTTTGTGGAGATATGGTGATGACTGCCACATACTTGATCAACTGATTACCATCAAAAGGACTAGAAGATTAGTCCCCATATGAGATTTTAAACCAATGCAAACTAATGATGGATCACATAATAGTATATGGTTGTGTCTGCTATGTGTTTGTATTCAAAAAAAATCGACACAAGCTGGAGCCAAAGAGTATAAGGTGTATGATGGTAGGATACTCCACTACTCAAAAATGGTACAAGTGTTATAGTCCATTGAAAAAATGATCTATGTCTCAACAGATGTCAAGTTCAAAGAGGAGATGGGTTATTATGATGAAAATAAATGGAAAGAAGATAATGAATGGTTCTTGTCATCAAACCCCACTACAAATAATATTTAATTTATTTTCAGCGGACTATAGGATCTTATGAACACTACTCAACCAAGAGAAGAAGAAATCAAAGCAGAGGATGCAGATGCAAACAATGAATCATTGGTGGAAGTGTCCGAGGAAAATGGAACCATACAAGCCACAATTGGAGGTCGATGAACAAGTACCCAAACCAATCATCAATCTCAGAAGAATTACAAGACAAAGACCATGTCCGAATAGGTATTGGAAGAGCTCCAGTGGCCTCTCAAACCACATGGCGATCATGGAACATGAGAAAAATGAGAAAATATTCTACGGAGAGGGGGAACAATGCCAAGTATCCATTGGATAAAGTCTAGTCAACTACACACTTGCCAAGGGAACATCAAGCCTTCATTGCCAAACTGGATACATATGAGATTCTGAGTTCTTTTGAAGAAGCTTATTCTCAACAAAAATGGAGAAGAGATATTGAAGAACAATTAGGCTCAATGGAGAAAAATGTAACATGGAAATTAATCAAAATCCCTGAGGAAAATAATACCGTTGGATGCAAATGGATCTTCACGAACAACTGACAAGCGCGGGCAACCTGGAGAGACACAAGGCAAGATTGGTTGCTAAATCGTACACTCAAGTCTATGGTGAGGACTACACAAACACATTCGCTCATGTGGCCAAACTACATTCGGTAATGGCCTCGTTGTCTATTGCTATCAATAATTCATGGGAACTATGGCAAATAGATGTTACAAATGTGTTTTTCCAAGGAGATCTTGAGGAGGAAGTATTTATGGATATTCCTGAGGGAATGTGGACCAAAGAAAATGATGGTCTAGTATGTAGACTTCACAAGGCCATCTACGGATTGTAATAAACGCTAAGGGCTTGATATCATTGGTTACATGAAAGTCTTGAAGAAAAGGGCTTCATAAGATCATTTGCGGACCATACCTTTTTATATCTCATGGATTCCAAGGAACTGTGGCAGTCTTAGTTTATGTTGATGATATAATCATCACATGAAGCGACAAAAAGGGATTGCCAAGACTAAGGATTGTTTAAAGGAAGTCTTGGATATCAAGGATTTTGGAGAGCTTACATATTTTGTTGGGATATAAATGATTTGCTCTCAAGAAGGAATGTTCATCTCTCAAAGGAAATACACATTAGAACTCTTAAGTTAGACAGAAAGCTTGGCAGTAGACCGGCTAAAACTCCAATTGAGGATGGGTATAAGGAGGAGGAAAACAATGAACCGTGGGAGGACATTAAACAATATCAAAGGTTAGTCGGAAAGCTTATTTACTTGACAATAACTAGACCAGATATCTGCTTTGCAGTGAACCAAGTAAGTAAGCATATGCAAAGTCCCACGGTTCATCATTGGAATATGATGGAAAAAATCCTAAGATACCTCAAGTCAAGCCCGAGAAAAAGAGTGTGGTTTCAAAAAAATGAAAGCAATGAATTTATTGGTTATAGTGATGAGGATTGGGCTGGAGAAAATACTGATCGGAAATTCAACCACCGGCTAATGTATGATGTAGGAGGTAATCTTGTTACTTGAAAAAATAAGAAACAAAAGGTGGTATCGCTATCTAGTGCTGAGGTCGAGTACCACTCTATGAAAGATGCTATCAAGGAGATCATCTAGTTAAGAGGACTAGTAAAAGAGTTGGGTATTGGGAATGATCAAGCTACCACATTGTATTGTGACAATCAAGCGACTCTCCACATCTCATCTAACCCGGTTTTTCATGAAAGAACCAAACATGTTGAGGTTAATTTTTATTTCGTGAGAGAGAAGGTACAAGAATGAATCATAGGTGCAGCCTTCGTTAAGAGCGAGGATCAGTATGCCGACATCTTCACCAAAGCGGCTTTGTCACAAGTGTGCTCATATATTCATGGCAAGATAGGTCTCAAGGATCTCCACCGACATATCTTAAGGGGAGTTTTTAAAATAAGTAATAATTCGGTTGAGGATTAATCTTGTTGACTAGATGGAGTAAACATGATTATAATGGAACTAAGGATGAATTACTTTGCACTTAGTTCTATGGATACAATGTTGTGGGAAGTACAAAAGAGCATGTATGGGAAATATGTGGTGAAGACACTGATTTGACTAAGGAATAAGTATGCCCAAAAGCAAACAGTGAAATTAATAGTGCCTATCTGATTTTAGGTGAAACTTTATCTTTTGTGTAAGGTTTTGTAATATTTAGGGAGACATATGTATTTTATAATATATAATTTTTCTCTTTTTTAAAAATATCAAACTTTTTTTTTTGAATTTCTCTTAAGAAAATTTATAACTCTCTAATCACAATATTGTACAAACATCAGTTTAGATTCATTAATCCATGTTTATGATTTACCGTTTTAGAACTTAAGTTAGATTTTACTGTTTAAATTTTGATTATAGTGTTTAGGATTTTAGACTATAGTATGTTTATGTTGTTACTACTCGAAAAATTATATTACTACACTAAATGTTAACTTATCCAAAAATGTTATTTTGTTAACATAAATATAATAAAATTGACAAAAGATTATTATTTTTCGTGAAAATGGCAAAATCATCCGGAAAAACTTTTGTTAACACATTTTTGTTGAGCTTTAGTTTTGCATATTTAATTGGTCAGCAAAGTTGCTTCTGCAAAAAAAAAGCTCATGTTCTATGTGGTTGTTTTTTTTGTTCTTCGTCATCAATCTTCTGAGTAGACATAGCCCAACCTTAAACATTGATACTGCATCAAGCGTTATATTATACATTCCTCTCTTATCAATGTGTTGTATGATTTGGTGGACTTTTAAATTTTAGATGTTTATTTATGGTTGTATATTTTTGTTATTATTAGGCTAAATATGTACCGTGTAAAATTAAGAGTGTTGATCATTTTTATGTGTTAAATATTTTTTCATTCCAAAATATTTATTTTTTTCTTACAACGATTTTAAAATTTAATTTTTTTAGAGTGAAACTAAAAAAAAAATTAAATCTAAAAAACCTTTCAAATACCATCATAGGAGGTAGTATTTCTATTCAATATTTTTTAACTAAAATTTATCTCTAAAATCTCATCAAATCCTATTTGATAGATTTTATTGATGAAATCTTAATTTTCCAGTAAGAGAATACTCAAATTTGTATAAATGATCAATCCAATAAACTAAAATTTAAAAAGATTTTTACAAATACTATATTCAATAAAATTATATTTAGAAAAAATATAAGGATTTTTACAAATAATAGATGTAAAAAAAGAAAAATTTAGAAAAATAAAAAAATCTATCTAATTATCAATTCAATAAACCCCTTTAACGTCAGAGTCTATCTTTTATGTAACTGACCCAATTGACTTAGAAAAGTTGATATCCAAATAAATTTAGCCCAAATGAGTTCAACCCTACATGCACCGTCTCTGTCCTTTTTTTAGGCCCTAATATTTTGGATTTTACATGCCAAGTGTCCCACAAAAACACAAGTTATACATAGAGTTGAAATGAATTTGAAGTAGGATGATGTTGTTGGGCCATAATTAGAGTAGCTCAAATTGGTCTCAGTTGAAACCAAATAAGTTGTTGGATTGAAGAAGAACCATAATGAGAAGAAAACATATATATTGAACCAACCATGAAATATATTAATCGTAAAACAATGATATTTTCAAAAGCAAACCCCATAATTCGAGTGATAGAGACAGAAATAGATATTTGCGTTGTATTTGTGACTTGTGCTCCTTGGAACCAAAGTTGATAAAATGAGCAAAGAACGCAGCCGTTGACGTTGAACACCCGATGAGAATCAGAAGTTGTCATTGACTACAATGCCTTCTCGGATATACCATGATTTGATCCTTCCAAGTACTCAGCAATCTTAAGTTGGGAAGAATATAATATCTAACTTCTAAGTGGTTAAACTTAAAAAACAAAGAGATAGAAACGAAATTTGTTGCACACAAGAGATACAACAAGCTTTTGATACTGTGAATCGAATGGTCGCACAAGAGATGCGGAAGACTCTTGATATACCGTTTGATCTCTTGGATATAACACACCAAGACGGATCGTGTTGATCAATGATTATTACACACCATGATTGATCAATGGATATTACACACCATTAAAAAAAAAAAAAAGATATTCACTCTTAAATTCTAAAAAATAATAATTAATTCTTATTTTTATTCATGATCTGAACCTCATTATATACATGAATAACAATGATCCATAATAGAGTTTTAACATGCAGAGCATCTAAGGAGATGAATTCAAACTCTAAAGTACATGTAAGAGAAAAAATTGATACAGTTAAACCTCGATAAATTAATGTATCCTTGATTTTTCTTAACACAAACAAAATTTTATGAGTATTTTGCTCGTGTTATAAAATGTAATTCCGTAAGATGATTACTGTTTGAATTGCTTTTTTTATGACATTTGGTGTGACACTACTATCATTTAGTTTTGGATAATTTTCATAATTCATTACAAACTCAAAAATTTTATCGTCGGTAGGTAATTTCATAATAACATCATTTTCGTTATTTATTTCTTAGACGATACAATTCATCACCAAGATCACCAAGATTTGTGTTTATAAATGTTACATTGAATTTCAAGAACTAGAAGACTTTTTTCCTAATTCTACATCAACCTAAGAAACTTCTTTTTACAGTTCTAGAGAATTTCATTTTTCTAGTACTAAAAACTTCCTTTTTGTAATTTGCATTTTTTAAAAAACTTTTTAATATGTCAAAATACTATCTAAATGAATAAAAATTTATTTATTGATAAATGAGTAATTTATTCATTTATCGATAAATAAATAATTTTGCTAAACGAATATTTTTTCATGGTACCAACATTATTCATTTATAGAAGTTTAACTATAAAATTAAAAATAGTCTTTGACTATGGACGAAAATTGATATTCCTTAATTGTTTTTGGGCTGAATCCACTTTGTTGGGCTTCTATTAGGGACCAAAATTATAGAATAACTCGGTTTGTAGCTTAATTTATTTTGGTCTGCCCGAAGTTCATCATTGGATGCGCACATGTTCTTCGTGTGAACCACACCATTTTTGAAACCAAGATGAGGAAGATTCGTGAGCCATCCCAAGTCATCGTTTTCTTGAGTACGCCACCACTGAACATTAACATCTCTGATCTGCTGCTGTAAGTTATATTTGCCATTTGTGGACTATCGCTGCTTCAATGTAAGCGGTAAAATAAGTTTTTCTTTTTTTTTGATTTTTTTACCATCACGTAAACCTAAATGATGACACACATACTGCTGCAGATCCGAGCCATTGGTGAGCCATCTCCATTCCATTTGCCACAATGTTATTGCTATTTTAGGATCAAACTGAGCCGCCACAGCCTCGTTAAGTTTAGACCAGTCCTCTATGTCTTTGAACCATATTCAAACTAACCCAAGTGATAAAAAAAGTTTGTGTTGAGACTCATTTTTAAGACATATTGCGTAGGTATCTTTCTAGACAATTTTCGATATATTTTTGAGGTAATGGCTGGATTATAATAGCGATGGATGCATCGCCACATATACTATCACGAAATGTACTTATATGTCAAAATTATAGTTTGTTTGAATAAGAAATGTTTGTCCTAAATTTTTTGCTTGAATGGCAAAAAATGGATAGCGGATATTATTAAGACTTTATATTGTGTAGAAATCCTAACAAGATTAAAAATAGTTAAACGTCTAATTAATTAAAACCAATTTACGGTAAAAAATATTCTTCACAATATTTACATCGACTTATTTATCATGATTACTTTCTTTGACAATATTTATGATAAATTATCGTCAAATCTGAATTATAACATTTGGTTAACAATGATTTTTTTGTTTGTCATTAATTTAGTTACGATTTTACAACGAATACAACATTTGTTAACTTTATGTTTTCTTGTAATATATGGTCTGAATAATTGAGTGTATTTGTCACTAGTACTTTAACCAAACGAAAAAAACTGCTATCTTTGTCACTAAATTATGTGGAACGACTTATAATATACTAAGATAAAAAATTTGAGTACCAAAATAGCCAAAGCTTTCCTAGAACACTCGTAATTTGCATCAGAACATTATCCGAAAATGATCTATTGATGATCACGAATATTTTACCAGATTATACGAGCCTCTACAAAACTCCCAGAAGGAGGCTGGTATGGCTTCTTCTAGTTTTTAAACTAGTAAGTTATTTTTAATCATTATGTTCCCTTATATTCCAAGTTTCAAACAAAAGAACATCCGTAAGAAAAAAGGTGAATTAGAGTTTTTAACCTCCTGGCCTAGTTGTAGGAATCATGTGGCATAATGGTAGTCACCTCTGCATTCATTACACCAGATCTGGGGTTCGAACCCAGCACCCGCATGTTATTGGGGATATTAAAGCCACTAGGCTATGTTGACACTTACAACTTCTTTTTTTCTTTTTTGGGCAAAAACACTTACAACTTCGATGAAGGATCACAAGTGTTTTCTAAATTATCCGAGTTATTATCTTTCTCAAAGGAAATTTAAAGACAAAAAACTTTCAAAATTGTCTGATTCGACATCTTTATTATGGAAGCATAAAAAGGTAGTAAAAGACGATGACGGTTATTTAGTAGCCTTCAAATGGTTACATAATTAACGGAATAATATTGGAGAAACTTGACATTCCTCTAGAAAATTACCATTTGAAAAAATAATAGTGGCAAACAATTCCATTGAATTCTGCTGTAAAAAAAAAAAAAACTTGTTAAGAAAATTTTGAAAATTTGTTCCTCTAATATTTATAAAATGAATGAGCGGAACAACATTATTCATCTATCACTTGTTTATACAAATCTTTCTTCCACTATTCTCTTTTTTTTTTTTTGGCAAAAATCCACTAATCTCTATTCCACTGATCTTCTAGTGATGACCATTTGCACCCTTTAGAAATTGTAAGAGAGAAAGTCGTGTAGGTTGAAGCTGAATTATCAAACAATGGGGTGGGAACTAACGATGAAACTTGAAGCAATTGTAGGATGAAAAGTAGTGTAAGCAAGATTTTAATATTGAATGAAACATTTAATTTGAATGATGGGAGAAGTGGAAGACCAAGAAGCCTAAATACCTATTTCTTACAAAGTTATGTCATCAGTCGGACCATAAAATTTGAACATCGGTTAGATTATTCTTATTTTTAAAGAAACGTTAAAGTCTTTTACTAGTGGGCCACAAAGATCTCCTCGTAACTGCATGTAGCAAGGAAGGAGTGAGCTGGCTTAAGATAAGGGCTAACAATATAGTTTTTTTTTTTTTTTTTTCAATTCTTATCTTCTTCTGCCGTTGTAATAATCATAAAAGATTTTTATTTCTTTATTTTTTCCCTATGGAAAACAAACAAACAGAGCACACAGAGACGGAAACGGAAATTCAGATATATATACAGATAAAGATCACATCTTCTCTTCTCTGTGGATTAAGAAAGTATCTTCAACCTTTCCCTAAAAATGTCTATTGTGATGAATGATAACGTCAAAGAGGAGTTTGTTTCCTCATCGTCTTCTTCTTCTTTTTCGATCGGCAAGAACAGTGACGATGAAGTCGAAGATAATGAAGCTGAGTCTCCTTACAAGGGTCCTCTTGACATGATGGAATCTCTCGAAGAGGTTTTACCAATCAGGTTTGGTTTTTGTCTGATTCTTTGATGTCTGAATATTGAAAATCTCTCTCTGACTTGTGTATACAAAACGTTACAGGAGAGGGATATCGAAGTTCTACAACGGGAAATCCAAATCTTTCAGGAGCTTCAAGGAAACTGAATCCTCTCTAATGAAAGATTTAGGGAGACCAGAGAACCTTTACACTCGCCGCTGGAGAAACCTTCTTAGTCACCGGATTTGTAGTCGAGGTTCCATCTCGAAGAAACCCATCCACGGTGGTTGATGATTCGTGTTTAGCCTCTCCATTTCTGAAGAGGAGTCATCATATGAATCTCCCGCCGTTGCATCCGAGGCAGAGCAAAGAGACTTTTGGTAATTGTGTTCCCGTTGTTGTTTCGCCACGTTGCTTCCAGACGCCGGCGAATAAGAACATCCATAATATTATTTGTTGGAAAAACATTTCTATATCGATTTTTGTTAAGGCCTTATTGAGGAATATGTCTGGAAGCTAATTAGTTATATTAAGAAGAATAATTAAACTTTTGAATTGATCACCTTTCCCTATGAAGTTTTCAATCATTTATAATTGTTTTTTTCTTATATGAATATGGAAGGTTAAAATTACTAAGAAATCAATTATATGAATGCAACTTTTTTTTTGTTAATTTATTTTAATAGTTTTAATATTTGGGAGTTGGTTCTAATTTTAAACATGATGAATTTTCAGATGTAATTATCGTCATGTTACATAATTTCCAATCTAATTTAAATGTTAAAAATTATATTTTAATTTATAAGTGTGCTAACGGTTTTAACTTATATTTCTTAAAAAAAAAGAACCAAGTGAAGGCGAAAGCGACGACTACAAGGTGAGTGGTGAGATCCTTGATTGTCAGATCAAAGAGGCGGCTTGGGTGTTGGTTTCTCAGGGTATATGGGCTGTTGCCATTGATTTTGTTTGGTATCTCGTTTGGGATTTGATTTCAGAGAGGTTTGTTCAAAACCGATATCGCGGCTGAATCTTGGTCTGGGTTTGGAAAAAAGGATCTCTTCGGATCTAAAAATTTTGGAGTAATCTTGATTGTATCATCCGTCAAGGGGAACATGATTGGATCAACAAGAATGGTAAGGATACTGTGTGGAGGGACACAAAAATTCAAGAAAGGTTCGCGTGTAGTTTATTGCAAGTTTTGTTTGTTTTTATACTTTCTGATTTTTTTCCGGTGATGTCGGATAACTTTTATGATAATATGAATTCATTAGGAGGTCGTTATTTGGGATGGTAGGCTCAGGTCTTTCAGTTAAAACTCACTAGAGGTTCTCTAGTTTTATCTGGAATATGTTTATTATGCTTATGGAACTTGCTCATGGCAAGCCAAGAGGACAAAATACAGGTCGTATAAGATTGCTTATGGAGTTTCTTTGGTCAAAGTGGCAAGGAGTGCACACTCCAGAACAGTTGGTTTTTGTTGAAGAAAACAAGTGTATTATGCATGCTTGCCTAACAGATTTAGCAACAGTAGTTTTGGGTGAAAAGTGTGAGAATATGACTGTTTAAGAAGATTGAAAATTTAAGAGAGAGATTTCAATAAAAGATTAAGAGATTTTGGAACTCCATAATAGATTACTTGTATTGTGTTTCTGAGCTTGCTTTTACATCATTAGGATTACAAGTTTTGTAGACAGAAACTGATTAGGGCTGAGAGGGGAGAGCCCCTGGCTAAAGACCATACAGCCCTTTATTTGTTTTCTATGTCTAAAACGACAATTGGATCGATCGATCTAAGTCAGATCGGTCGATCCTAAGTGCGACTGGTCGATCCCGTGTGAGAATGGTCGATCCCGTAACTTTACGTAAAAACGGATCGATCGATCCTTATATACGATCGATCGATCGTATCTCAACACTCCCCCTCAAGTTTAACCATGGTGAATGGTTGAACTTGGATATCATGAGAATCCACCTCATTAAAAACCTTAGAATGTAAAATCCAGTGGGACAAAAACATCCTAAGGGAAAAAGAGTATGGTCCTCATGATAAGGGGATCATGGACATGGAATCTCTGTGAGTCCAAGCTTTGCATGGATGAACTCACAGACCTTGGTACTAGCGGCTTTGGTGAATATGTCTGCTAGCTGATCAGAGCTTCTTGTGTAACATGGAAGAATGATCCCTTTCTCCACAGCTTCCCTAACCTTGTGACAGTCCACCTCTATATGCTTTGTTCTTTCATGGAAAACTGAATTAGAGGCAATATGGATTGCAGCTTGATTGTCACAGTGCATAGTGATGGGTGTTTTGGTTTCGATGCCAAGATCTTGAAGAAGTGCTTTCAACCAGATGCACTCAGTGGTAAGCTTCCTCATGGCTCGGTATTCAGCTTCAACGCTTGAGCATGAGACAACCTTCTGCTTCTTAGTCTTCCAAGTAACCAAGTTTCCTCCTATGAATGTGCAATAACCTGTTGTAGACTTTCTGTCATTCCTATCTCCAGCCCAATCAGCATCACAATAACCAACAATCTCATTATTTCCGTTGTTTCCCATCCATATTCCTTGACTGCTTGTTCCTTTCAGGTATCTTAGAATACGGTGAACCATCATCCAATGACTGATCTTTGGTTCTTGCATGTGTTGACTGATCTGATTCACAGCAAAACACAAGTCAGGTCTAGTAATGGTAAGGTATATCAACTTACCAACCAATCTTCTGTATAGTTTAGCATCTTCAAATGCGCCTTCTAGCTCCCCCTCAGGTTCAACTTTGTAACCTTCTTCCAATGGAGTCTTAGCTGCTTTGGCGTCAAGCATTCCTGCTGTGGTTAGTAAATCAAGTATATATTTCCTTTGTGATATAAAGAGACCTTCCTTAAACCTGCACACTTCAATTCCCAGAAAGTATTTGAGCTCACCAAGATCCTTAATATCAAACATGGATTTCAAATATTCTTTAGTAGATGAGATACCAACCTTGTCATTCCCAGAGATGATAATATCATCTACATAAATGAGAATGACTACTATACCTTCCTGGCTTTGAAGTGTGAACAAAGTGTGATCAGCTTCCGATCTTCTAAAGCCTCTATCTCTCAGTGTGACATTGAGCTTGTGGTACCAAGCTCTAGGTGACTGCTTCAGACCATAAATTGCCTTTCTCAGTCTCAGTACTTTCCCTGGTGTCACAGAATCCTCAAGACCTGGTGGTGGAGTCATGTAGACTTCTTCTTCCAATTCGCCTTGTAGGAAAGCATTCTTGACATCCATTTGCCAAAGGTCCCATTCTAAGTTAGTGGCTAGAGATAAGACAACTCTGATTGTGTGAAGTTTAGCCACCGGTGCAAAGGTGTCTCTATAATCATCACCATAAGTTTGAGTGAACCCTCTTGCAACCAATCTTGCTTTGTATCTCTCAATTTCTCCATTGCTCTTATACTTGATAGTGAAGATCCATCTAGAGCTTACTGCTTTCTTCCCTTTTGGCAAGTCTGATTCATCCCAAGTGTGGTTTTTAACCATGGCATGATGTTCATCTCCCACTGCATTTCTCCAGACCTCATGTTCCTTTGCTTCCTCATAAGTTCTCGGAATTTGCTCCTGATCAAGGCTGCTAATGAATGCATGATGCTCTTGGGGTATATATGCCATATTGCATACTATCTGTTCTGGATGAGCTACTGCCTTGTTATTGTAATAGATCCTTGTGTCTTTATAGTGAGAAGGGAATTTCAGCCTACTACTTCTTCTTAGAGGAACCATCTCCTCTTGGCCTCTTTGTAAAGTGTTCGAGATTGGTTCTTCTTCTTCTTGCGCTGCCATACTTTCTTCGCTGGTCTGGACCTCTTGATCATGATTCCCTGAGTATTCAGTTTCACTATTTCCCCCCTCATGGTCAAGGGGACCAAACCACTCTTCAGGCATAAATTGTGCAGTAGCCGTGTCATTGGCATTGGTATTTGCGGTTTCCGCAGGAGCAGAGGTTGAGGTAATGCCAATGTTTTCCAGAAGCTTACGTAGGTGTTCAGCTCGGTCACCAGGGCTGGATGACAGATCTTTGATAGTATCCCAGTTTTGATCCTCATAGAATGTCTTGGACTCCATGAACTTGACGTCTCTAGAAACCAATACCTTTTTTGTCTATGGGTCATAACACTTGTATCCTTTCTGAGAGGGAGAATAGCCAATGAATATAGCTTTGGTGCTCTTTGGTTCTAGCTTGTTGCGCTGATCCCCTGGTACTAGCACAAAACAAACACAACCGAAAACCCTTAGATGATCAAGATTAGGTTGAGTTTTGTTGATTACCTCAAAAGGAGAGTGGTCTTGTAAGATCTTGGTAGGGGTTCTGTTAATAAGATAGCAAGCTGTGACCACTGCATCACCCCAAAACCGTTTAGGAACATGGGCATGAAACATCATAGACCTGGCTACTTCCATCAGATGCCTGTTTTTGCGCTCAGCTACTCCATTTTGCTGAGGAGTGTATGGACAACTAGTTTGGTGTGTGATTCCATGTTTGAGAAGATGTTGTTTAAAGGCATTGCTTGAATATTCTCCTCCATTATCTGACCTAAAACATTTAATCTTGGCATTGTAATGGTTAGTTATGTAAGTTTGAAAATTTATAAATGCCTCTAGAACCCTATCCTTAGAAGGGAGCAAAGTGATCCATGTGAATTTGGATTTCTCATCAATGAAAGTGACAAAATACTTATGATGTTCTCTAGATTCACATGGAGCAGTCCAAACATCAGAATGCACTAAGTCAAAACAGTGGTCATAAACGGTTACAGATTTCGGAAAAATAGACTTGCAATGTTTTCCAAGGATACAAGCTTCACAATCAGCATTGTTAAAAGTAATCCTAGGAAACAACAATTCTAAAACTTTATTATGGGGATGTCCAAGTCTAGCATGCCACAAATCACCATTTATTTCAGACTTATTAGAACTAGAAAAACAGTAGAGAGGTAATTTAAAACAATCTTCAAGCAAATATAGGTCGTCTTTGGTTCCTCCTTTTCCAAGAATTCTTTGTGTCTCAATATCCTGAAATGAAACTTCATTAGGACTGAAAATGACATTGCAATTGAGATCAGTAGTGGCCTTTTTAACAGATAGAAGATTAGAGGTAAAATTTGGCATATAAAAGGCTTTAGATTCTTTTCCAAATAACCTAAGTTTTCCTATCCCTCTAATTGGTATTTGAGCTCCATTTGCAATCATAACATTCCCTATAGTTGGTTCTATATCCTTTATCAAGTGCAAGTCACTAATCATATGATGTGAGGCACCAGAATCGACAATTAGAGGCTTAGAGATATTTGATGCATGATAAGAAGCTTGAAGAGATTTACCCAACACATTACCAGAGTTTTCTTTGAGTGCCTTGATGAGGGCCTCAAGGTCTGATTTCTTGACAAATTCCTCTTGAGGAGATGTCATCATGGGTCGGACCTCCTTGTTTTGAGTAGGTGTCACCTTAGAGGATGACCCATCATGGTACACAGCCATTGGAGATGGACTGTAAGACCTTTCATTGTAGGATCCGGCTTCTAGGGAGAACTGAGCTCGTGGCTGAGCATTCCATCTGCTTTGCTTTAAGTGAGGATACAGAATCCAACACTGCTCTTTGGTGTGTCCCCTTCTCTTGCAATGATCACACATGGTCTTCTTGTCATCAAACCTCAAAGTGTTTCTGTTGAAGGCGTTCTTGTTGAATGCACTTTTATTGGCTGTGAATAGTTCTCCTTTCTCCTTTCCACCAAACAGACCAAGTGAGCCTTCCTCCTTCTGAATTTGAGCACACACCTCATCAAGGCTAGGAAGTTTATCAGCTCTTAGAAGATGCTTCACAAGGTCACCAAATGTTGGACTTAGAGTGAGTAACAGTCCAAAGACCTTGTCTTGCTCCCTTCTTTCAAGAATCACAGCCTGATCCATTGTGTGTGGTCTGAGCATTTCTAATTCAGCCCAAAGGGATCTGAATTTTCCAAAGTGCTTGGTGAAGGCTTCCTCCTGGTTGAGTTCATTAATCGCCTTTTTAACTTGGTAAATGCGACTCAAATTTGAGGTATTTCCGAACACATTCTGAAGTGTATCCCAAAGCTCCTTGGCTGTCTCACAGTAGGAATAAGATTCCAGGAGAGATGCTTCAAGAGATCCTTGAATGATAGACAATACCAATTGATCTTCTTGGAACCACTTTCTTTGACCAACAATTGCTTGGTCTTGGTTTTCATTAGTGTCTTCTTCAATATGAGACCATAAGTCATGGCTGCAAAGAGTTGTCTTCATTGTTCTTGACCAGAGTAGGTAGTTTAGGCCCTTCAATATGACTGGAGCACTGATGTTCCTTGGCTTCTCCATAATCTTCACAATTTGGAATGAATTAAGATTTTAGAGAATGAAAAGTTTTGAGCAATGAAGATTTTTGGTTTTGAGATTAGGTGCGGAATTTAAGAAAGATTAGGAGCAACTTTGCTCTGATACCATGTGAGAATATGACTGTTTAAGAAGATTGAAAGTTTAAGAGAGAGATTTCAATAAAAGATTAAGAGATTTTAGAACTCCATAATAGATTACTTGTATTGTGTTTCTGAGCTTGCTTTTACATCATTAGGATTACAAGTTTTGTAGACAGAAACTGATTAGGGCTGAGAGGGGAGAGCCCCTGGCTAAAGACCATACAGCCCTTTATTTGTTTTCTATGTCTAAAACGACAATTGGATCGATCGATCTAAGTCAGATCGGTCGATCCTAAGTGCGACTGGTCGATCCCGTGTGAGAATGGTCGATCCCGTAACTTTACGTAAAAACGGATCGATCGATCCTTATATACGATCGATCGATCGTATCTCAACAAAAAGAAAGTATCTTTGGTTGGTTTATGGAACTTATTGATTTAAGATTTTACTATAATCAGAGATAAAAGTTTAAAGAGGAGAAGAAAGTGTAACAAACTGGGATGTAGGTCTCATAGAAATCTAGTTATGAGGATAATAGTTATGGAATTGGATTCAAGTTTTAGTTAAGTATATATTTTGAGGTTCTTTACTATTCTTGTGAGTCAGTCTCTAACGCAGGAGAAACACATTACTGAATTTAAGAGAAAAAAGCTCAGTCTCTTAATATTTGGGTATTTTGTTTACTCGGTTTCTCTGGCAAAGAGGATACTATTGGGATTTTTTTGTTTTGATTAAAGATAATATGAGATTTTTCTTTTATTTTTTATTTCAGGAAACATTTGTAACGTTTTATATAAAACAGAGCATATTTGGTTTTTTACGAGTTTTGATTTAAAATCTCTTATCTTAGCAAGGACATGAATGTTAAAAATGTTAATAAAGCGAGGAAAAGAAAATTATTCTATAAAAGAGGATGAGAAACAACTGGGTGTAGATGTCACATAATATGGCTACTGATGATCACATCACCATACAAAAAAGAAATTGAAATAGGAATAAAGATACAGTGGTACGCTATGAAATTTTTAAGCATGGAAAAAAGATTTAGAAGGGATTTGGTCCAAAAATATTTCTATGGCAGAAATTACAAACTGACATATACAACTATTGGGTATTATGTTTTCATCTTGAACTCTACAAGTGTCATAAGGGCTTTGCTAGGGTTATTTTCCATGGGGTGTGCTCAGAGTAAATTAATGGGTATGAAGGTGGGAGTATATATGGGCTTCAACATAGCATTTCATATTAAACCAAATAAAGAGTCAAAATACATATACAAATATTAAGTTGGAACTGTCAAAGTCTATGCAATAAGTGGACAATTTCTTATTTAAAGAAATTATGGTATAAGAAAAAACCGGAGTTTTTGTTTTTTTCTGAGACAAAACAAAATGATTATTTTGGTTATGATCATTTGCATACGGTAGAGCCTAGAAGTATCAGTGGAGGAGTTGCATTATTCTATAATAATATATATAATATTAATATAGTATATTCAAGTAATTGGATTAGTGATATAAAAGCTACAATTGAAGGAAGGAAGGAGTGAATCTCATTTGTATATGGCGATCTTGTTCAAAAATTAAGAGAACAAGTTTGGAACAAACTAACAAGTTTTAGCCTGTCAAGAGATCAGCCTTGATTTATAATTGGACATTTAAAATAGATCACTGAAAATCATGAAAAAGAAGGAGGTACATTACGACATGCCACAACATTTTTCCCTTTCAATAATATGATAAACAATTACGCTTAGTAGAATTTTGTTTGTCATAAATACATTTTCATGGAGGGGTATACGAAACAAGCAAATAATTAGGTGTCAGTTGGATATGGCATTGGCAAATGACGATCGGCATAATTTGTTCCCATTTTCATTTGTTGAATATCTTGGTATGGTGGACTCTGATCATAGATCCATAATTGCTACAATTGAGGATAAAATGAAAAAGAAAAGGAATTAGTTTAGATTTGATAAGAGGTGGATAGGAAAAGAAGGCTTAATGGATACCATACTAAAAGGATGGGGTACGGTACATAAGGACCATGAGAGAACTGTGGTGGATAAAATTAGGAATTGTAGGAATGAGTAATCGGCGTGGAGGAAGCCAAACATACCGTATGGTAAAGGAAAAATAACTGGTTTACAAAAAGCGCTAGATAAAATTCAGAATGATAACAACATAATAGAAGTTGAGGTTAGAGAGGTGGTTGAAAAATTGAAGGAAGCTTACAAAGATGAGAAATTATTCTGGCAACAAAAAGTAGAAATTTGTGGTATAAAATGGGAGATTGAAATACGAAATTACATCATTCCTTGACAAAGCAGAGAAGAACACAAAATATGATTGTTGGTTTGTATAATAACCATGATGTTTGGGTATCTAAGGATACAGGGGTGGAGACTGTGGTAGTGAATTATTTTTCAGATTTGTTCAATTATATCTCCAGAAGATATCGAGCTTTTTTGAATAAGGTCCTGACCTAAATCACGGAAGAGAACAACGAGAAACTTACGGTTATGGCCACAAAATTAGAGGTAATGAAGGTGCTTTTATGATGCACCCGAAAAAAGCATCAGATCCATATGGTATGATGACTTTGTTTTATCAACAGGCCTGACTTATAATTAAAGGGGATCTTTTAATTTTAGTTAATGATTTTCTCAGAACTAGCTGTTTTGACCAACTGTTAAATTTGACAAATATATGTCTTATTCCTAAGACTGCTCGTCCAAGTAGGATGACAGATTTGATGTCTATCAGTCTTTGCAATGTGGGTTATAAGATAATATCAAAGATATTATGTCAATGGTTAAAACAGTATCTAACAGGTTTGATTACGGAAACACAATCAACATTTGTCTCAGGCTGATTAATATCAGACAATATTTTAATTGCCTTGGAAAAATTCCATTGATTGCAGAAGAATTGGGGTTGTCAAAGTAAATACATGACTATAAAAACGGACATAAGTAAAGCAGATGACATAGTAGAATGGTCATTTATACATAAGCTATTGCTTAAAATAGGATTCTTAAATTTATGGATATCGTAGATGATGAGGTGTATATAATCAGTTAAATATAGAGTTTTGATTAATGGGGAACCGCGGGAAAGTATTATACCAGAGAGAAGATTACGTCAGGAGGATCCCTTATGTCCTTATATTTTCATACTCTTGACGGAAGCGCTAACTATATATATTTGGTAGGCAGAAATGGTAAAGAAAATATCAGGATTGAAAATTGCAAGGTCAAGTATGGCTATAACACATCTTTTGTTTGCGGACAACATTTTATTTTTTCTGTCAAACAAATAGAAACATATTTAGGGATATCAGAAAGTCTTGGAGGACCAAAAACCCAGGTCTTTGGGATTATTAATGAAAGATGATAAGATAGAGTAAATGGATGGCATTAAAGTTTCTATCTAGAGGAGGGAAATAAATACTGATTAAATTAATCTTAACAAGATTATCCACATATGTAATGTCTTGTTATACGTTGCCTAAAACAGTAACTAAAAAGATAACAAGTCGATAGCCCAATTTTGGTGGAGTTTTAGTGGAAATAATGCATTTGATAGTATGAAAAAAATTATGTTGTCCTAAACAGCAAGGTGGTTTTGGATTCAGTATTATTGAGGATTTTAATACAGTTATGTTAGCAAAACAATTACAGAGATTATTGGAGGTATCAGATTCAGGTTTTCAAAAATTGGTATTTCAGGAATACAAATCCATTGGATGCAATACGATCGTACTCTTCATCCTATGGGTGAAAAAGTATTATCACCGCTAGATCTTTGGTTAAAAAGAGACTAATCAAAAGGGTTGAATCAGGTTCAAGCATCTCGGTATGGAATGATACTTGAAATCCAGCCCCTCGCCCAAGATCAGCAAATTGTAAATTTACAGTTTACCCAAGCACTTTTAAGGTAAAATATCTAATTGATACTTAGACAATGTCACGGAATATACTGCTCTTAGAAGCGACAATTATTCCAGAGGATGTGAAAGTTATACAGTCAATAGCGGTCAGTCGATTCGGACGACCAGATACAAATGGATGGCATTTCCCCAAAATATAATGTACTCGGTAAAATCTGGATATATGGTTGAACAATTCTACCAGGATAAAGATCTTGAGGGAATACATTTTGGACCAAATATCACATCATTTTAGTCTTTTGTTGGAAAATAAAATGTCTACCAAAGGTGCAATATTTTATTTGGCAAACAATCTATGGATGTGTTCAGTAGCGGCAAATTTGAAGTCTCGGCAAATAAATTATGAAACACAATATAGTTCATGCGGAGCAGAAGAAGAAACCATTAATCATATTCTCTTTGAATACCTGCCGGCAATTCAAACGTGGGCGTTATCAAAGATTCCTTTAAATCATATAACTTTCCCAATGGTTCAATTTTCAAAAATTTAGACTATATATTTCATGGATTACCTAAGGATAATCCACATGACTTTTTTCTTTGGATAATTTGGTATTTGTGGAAGAGTAAATGATAAAGTTTTCAAAAATGTAAATAGAAATCTGACGGATATACTCATGTTAGCAAAAACGTAATAAAAAGTCTGTGAAGCAGCTCATGAATTGAAGGAAAATAAAACTAATGGACGAAAGACCAACTGTTTGGAATTTCTTATATATGATATTTGGAGGTGATAAGTGGCTATATCCTGAAAAAAATCGGATAAATTTTCAATTCAATGATGGGTATGTTAAAAGCATGGGACGGAAGTTCAGTTGTTTGGAGCAAAAAACATTCGATGTAGTCATTCTCTTCTACATGCAAAGTTAGAAACACTTATTTGGGCAACAAAGGGCATGTTACTTTTCCAACGACTAGAAGTAGTATTTGCAATCGATTGCGATGATGTTGTGAAAATAGTGTTTTCACTGGATGAGTAACCAGTATTTGCCGTTTATTTAGACGAAATCAGCAGATATAAAGACAACTTTCTAATAATTTAGCCATGAATACAAAAGAGCTTTTATCAGAAGGGGTATATGTCATATTCTACCAGATTGGACAACTAAAATTCTGTAATAGGTGAGAATATTATGACTATATGGCATATCTTGCAAACCGTTGTAATAGGACTAACTAAAATTCTGTAAACGGTTTGCAAAATATGCCACAATCTTAACTTAGTACTGTTTTTTGTATAAAAGCTTTATTTTATTTTTATTAACAAAATGCATATTATAGTGAAAGGATAGTAATAGAAAAGTTGTCACTGGACATTTTTTTAAGACAGCCGTTTTGAATTTTCGGTTTCCTTATTAAATTACTAGATGACTACTCATGCGTATTGTTACGAATAAACCATTCAGTCTTATCCTCGTGATGGTTAATTACCATGCGAAGTTTTATTGATAATTCCAGTAAGTCTTAATGACTAATCATTAGAGAACATTATAGAGATCTTTCAAAATCCTCTAAAACCTTTAAGATCTTTCGTTATATTCAATAGAAAGATTTTTTTTTTTAATTCCTCTGAAATGTTGACCAAAAAAAAAATCTCTGAAACTTTTGAACTATTACCTTTCTATATGAAGCTTTTCAAAAAGATCTTTTAGATCTCTTTTATCATTATTTCTTTCCGTATTCAAATTGCGAAATTGGGTTTGAATTATATATCAGTTATAAGACATATGCCCTCAACGTAATCACAATCTTGAAGTATATATTTTTTTAAAAGCATGTACTATCGGCTTTTAGCAAGTCAATTATAGTGCAAAATGGTTGGTTTATTTGTATTCCAAGTTCAAACATCTTTTCATACGGAATGTTATTATGTAAATATTATTATGTAATATCATACATTTTAAATCATTCCAAATGTGTGAGAAAATATGGATTTACGACGTAAAACTTTCCATATTCTTAAATAAAAGTTATTCCAAACTATCCATTCACCATAACTTTTATATGCAAATTCTATTATATTTTTAGTCAATGCGATATCTAAATATAAACTAACATATTCTGGTTATTGAACATTCACTCATAAAACAACCATTTTTTGTTTCTTTATTGGAAGAATAGGTTAATACTCATGACTAAACAAACATTAAAGAAACAAAAATAATATTTTTTTTTGACAAGAAACAAAAAATTTAAATTACCATTTTATTTTTATTATATTTTTAGCCAGTTCACAACATTAACACGAACGTTACATATTCTGGTGGCCATTGAATATTTACTGATAAAACAACCATTTTAATTAAAGAAACAAAAAAATTAAGACCACATGGTTTAGTCACGGTATCCATATATGTAATCCTTTCTTCATGACTAAACCATGCAGTTTTAACTTTTTTATTTGTCTTTTGTATGTAAAAGCAAGTCCTGTCTAATATTTTTTGGGGTTATGTGGAAAAGAATAGATGAGGACCATTTGATAAACTAAAATTCTAACAATTTGTTCACTTTTTTTTTATGAAAACCTTTCGAAATTTTTTTTAGGTGACAAGAAACAATTTTTTATTAGGAAAAACCAAAAAACATATACCAAATATATATTTTTCAAATTTTTTAGTAAAATTTTGAAAAAGGAAAGAAAATTATTGGACCCTTTTTATCTTTTATTTATGCAATTAGTGTACTTTCCATACCCAATTTAAATCGTCTCGATAAAGAAAATAATTTCTTAAAGCAAAAACTCAAAATTAAAAAAAAAAATATCAGTGATCAAATTTTTTGACTAAGTCATTTTTGTGTGTGGTAAATATGTAACTTAGAGTTGTAACCTACGTGCAAAGGAAATGTACTTTGCATTCTATATATTATTTATTGTTCGAATTTAAGAATAATTGTCGCCAAGTCACGAATCCTAATCAGAGTAATATTAATCCTAATCACATTTGAGTCATATTTAAAGTTTATGCACATTATACTTTTAGACCAATGATATTAAAAATTTCAGTTTTTCCCACTCAAGCATATTCATAAATAATATAAAAAAATTTAAAATTTTCTCAATTTTCCTAAATTTACAAATTTTTAAAAATAGACTCGAATATTTTCACATTTTACAACAAGATATATACTTTGCTACATTATATTTGTTAAGAATTTTGACAAAATTATAAAATAAACTGGATTTAAAATCTAATAGTTTTTTGAGATTAGCTTAATCATGTTTATATGCCAGCCAAAAAAAACCTCTAAAAAGATATCAATCACTTGAAAAATTCATGAATTAAAATCAATGGTCTCATATTTAAGAGTCCCTTAACACATTTATTTATTTAATTTATTTTTATTTTAAATTTTAAATTTAATTTAAATATTCATATAACTAAATTTTTTAATTAGAGTAATTTTTCAAAACAATTCTCTTATTGAAAGATTTTTGAATTTTTGCTTAGAGACCCATAAAATATGAATTTTTTTAAGAAAATAACAACATAATTTTGTTTAAAAGATAAAAAATCTATCTCTTATTGAACCTAGTTAAACTAACAAAATCCAACCAAAACAAACCGATCACTCGAAACTGTCATCACCCTGAATTTTTAATTGTCTTCTAAATTGAAGTAAAATTCAAGAATGAGAAAAGTTGCCACTGAAATTCTAGTAGATGAATCCTCCAAGAAAGCTACCATCAAAAAATGGAAACACATCATTAAACCCAAATCCGATTCTCATCTAAACAAATACGAGGAAGAAAACAAATCACATAACTTAAAAAATAAATTTATTTAATTTAAAAACTAGTTAATATTTAAAATAACATTTTCCCAAATTTCTTCAAAGTATAAATTAGTTAACCTTACCACGTAACCTAAAATTAGTAAAAGGAAAGTAAAAAACCTAAAAAAACTTCCTCACAAAAATGGAAAACTGGAAAAAAAATGAAAACGACGAGGAAGAAAAAAACAAAAAAAAAACCTAAAAAGAAGTCTACGAGGGTAAAATCGCCAATGTCAATATAGATCCTACCTGTAACTGGGGATCTCTCATTTATAAACTATACAATCACTCACCACGCGCTTGAACGCTCTTTTGAGGAAAAAATCGAAGAAACAACAAAAAAATCAGTACGAATCTTCTCGAGAAAAAATCCAACAAACATGGCGGATCAGCTAACCGATGATCAGATCTCTGAGTTTAAGGAAGCCTTCAGCCTATTCGACAAGGACGGAGATGGTCTCCTTCTCTCAGATCTCTTTTTTTTTTTTTGCAATTTCTTCGTGGTTTGTAGCATTTGCTTGGATTGTTTCATGATCCTTATTTTCTTTTCAGATCTCCTATGTTTTTGATTATCTCAGTAACTTGCTTGCTTAAATCTCGTCCTTTAATATTTAGGGTTATTGCTTTTGAGCTGTTCATCTTCCGTACATTGTAACAATGGACAAATCGTTGTTTTCTTTGTGGTATTTCGATAACCAGATCTGGATTCTGAACCAATCCTGTGACAAAATATGCCGATTTGGGTACATCTGATGGATATACAACAGGCTTGCTCGCCAAATTTAGCGGCATGTGGTTTTTTAATCTTTGAATTGTAGCTTGCAGATTGATTTTTGTAGATGTTTCTTCCCAAATCTGAGAATAAGATTTCATGTGATGCTGTTGCTTAAAAAGAGACTTGAATGTTTCTTGCTAGATTGTATGCAACTAGTTTCTTTGTTAACTTGTTAAGACGTTTTTTTCTGAACAAGAAGTGAAATTTGGATTCATTCGAACTGACAAATACGATGATTGGGTGCATAAGAGCATTTTTTGAGCCATGCGTTCCCATCATTTTGCTTTCGTTAGGGATCTTTGACATATTGAGATATTTGGTTCATCATCTTCTTCTTCATGATATTGTTAGATGTTGACTATGTTAAAGTGAGACTTGGAACTTGTGGTCTAAAAACTGAAGTTGCCTTCCATTTTTGGTTTGGTTGCAGGCTGCATCACCACAAAAGAGCTTGGGACTGTGATGAGATCACTTGGGCAAAACCCGACAGAAGCTGAACTCCAAGACATGATCAACGAGGTTGACGCAGATGGGAATGGAACTATAGATTTCCCGGAGTTTTTGAACTTAATGGCCCGCAAGATGAAAGACACCGATTCAGAGGAAGAGCTTAAGGAAGCCTTCAGGGTTTTTGACAAGGACCAGAACGGTTTCATCTCCGCGGCTGAGCTCCGCCACGTGATGACAAATCTTGGGGAGAAGTTGACTGATGAAGAAGTTGATGAGATGATCCGAGAGGCTGACGTCGATGGTGATGGTCAGATCAACTATGATGAGTTCGTCAAAGTTATGATGGCAAAGTGAGATGATTCTTATCCCTCGAAATCCCCAAGTCTGTTTATCTTTTCATCTTTAAACTGAGAAAAAAGTACAGATTTGCTTCCTTGTTGTTTTGTTGATTCTTTTTTTTTTGGTGGTTTTCTTATATTATTTGTAACTCTGCTTCTTCCTCTTTGGTTATGTTATGTTCGTGAAGTTAAACTCATAATTTGCTTTAGTTTCTCGACATTTGAAATTGTTCACTTCTTTGTCTTTTTCGTGCTTCTCATAAGTATTGCAGTTAGTAAAGATCGACTAATTATGTGACGTTTTATTAGAAAAATGGAATTGTGGGAATTAAATATTGCTAAAAACTTGCAAACATGAAAAATGGAAGTCGTTTTTCTAAAAAATGTTTTATTGTCTTTGCATGATCAAAGTAGCAGTTATGGGATGATCATGGCATAAAATTAAGTATACTAAGGTGAGAAGGCTAATAATTTTTCTTTTAAAATTTTAATTTATTTAAATTCAATCTGGCAAAATTAAGTGTTTCAAGAAAACCCTACTTAAAGTTTTGCGCTTAACAGAGATAGAGGAATATTACCAAAAACAGTACCGCTCAAAAATAGGAAGAATTGTGTAAATAGGCTACATTGAAATGAAATTGAAATTTTATATGTTTTGTATTTTTTATCCAATTTTGAATATGTTGCCCTTATTAAAAAATCTAGAAAATAGAAAATAAATATTTTATATATTAAAAATACAAAAAAATAAAAACGGTAAAAACATAGTTATATAATTTTTTTGAATAGTATTTCAAACAAAAATTTATCATTTTTTTTAAAATATGTTCAAACTAAGGTAGAAAACATATTATAGGTTTTTTTTAAAAGAATACGTATTTTAGCGGTTTCTCTTTATTCTACCTAGTTTATAAAACGTAATCTACCTTATGTTTTATGTTCTATAATTGACTATAATATGTCTTGTTCTATTATATTATTTGCTATATCTTATAGGTTTAGTTAAATTACATATTCTTAATACTACTCTATGTTCTAATTATAGTTCAATGACGTATTCTAGCGTGTATTCTATGTTCTACTTGAGTTAGAATACATTTAGTTATATTGTAACCATTGATCTATGTTCTATGTTGGATTATATCATGTATTATAACTTTTGTTCTATGTTCTACTTGTCCCTATAATACGTATTCTTGAAAATTGGAAAAATCAAAATAACTGTTTTTTATATTTTCTCTTCACATCAACATCTGTTTCGATCGTATGGTGACCTTTTTAGTGATTTTTATATTACTTTTTAGCTTAACTATCTTATTATCCACCATTTTTGTACTCTATTTTTATATTTTTTTCTTCTTCTAAATATTTTCTCATAAAGTTAAACAAGAGGCAGAAGAATGGAGGAAGTCCAATGAAAATGAGGATTAAACCAAGGTTCCAACACAGCACCATACACCTGCACTTCGAAAGGGAAGCCTTCTTACTCCAGACTCATTTACACTTTGGCAGCAACCTGGTGCAGGTAACCTGATTTGTAACATAGATTGTTCTTGGTCCCAGGATTTGAAAGGAAATGGTACTGCATGGATAGTTAGGGATGACAATGGTAGGATTAGACTATTTGGAGCTAAGGTCTATCCGCACTTACTTTCCCCTCTGCATGTTGAAGCTGCAGCTTTATGTTGGGCTTGTCGCTGCATTTCTAATATGGGACTAGTGAATGTGTGTTTCCAAACAGATTGTCTAAACTTATGCTTAGCTGTAAGGAATCCAGAAAAATGGCCAGTGTTGGATGGCTTTCTTAAGAAAATAACAATGGTTTTATTAGCAAACCCAACTTACACTGTCAAACCTATAAGAAGGAAAGCTAATAGAGCTGCTGATGCTATTGCTAGGAATGTCACTTGGTTTTCTCTGTACTATGCTTCTATAGACCACATTTCACCTAGTTGGCTATCCCCAATCGTATATGCTGATCAACTTGTAGCTCCATGAGCATTTTTCTGTATCAATAATCTATGTTTCTGTTGTTAAATAAAATAAAAAACATTTTCTTAAAACATCTTTTATTCTCTTAGTAGCTGATAATATGCACATCTATGTATCATCTGGTGTGTGGAGATCTTATGTACAAAACCGGTGGACATTCATTTTTGATGAACAAAAACAGGGGATATTGGTTTCTTTGGAATTTACTTTTTTTTTGATGATATGAGGGAGATGGTTGCAGAGGATTATAGAGAGAGCAATGTTAATCTTGAGTACAATTATCTACCAAGTGACTTGATCAATAATTTAGAAGTTTCTCCAGTTATTATCACAAATGAAAGACAACTACAGAATTTTGTTGCCTATGCAAAGGCGTCTTCATATGTTCTGTGTATGACATTTACCACGTCACTTGATCTGAACAAGGAGAGACCATATGAAAAATTTGTTAATTCGACTAAGGTGAATCATGAAGTAAAAATTTTCCAATGTAAGAGTGATTGTGGTGTTGGTGGATTAACGTCGGGCACCAAAGATAACAGTGATAAGAAATCGTTGGATGACTTTGCAAAGAAATTTCAAATTTTCAGAAGCAAAAACGCTTTAAAGTCAACTCTGAAGATTTGTGCAATGAATTATAACTTTGACTACAAGGTTGAAAAATCTGATCCAACAAAGTGGTATGTACACTGCAAAGATAACATATGCAAATGGTGTGTTTGTGCAACGTGCTTAGATGGTGCCTCTACATATTTTATATTCAATAAGTATGTTGATGAACATACATGTGCTCCTTCAAAGAGAAGCAAATTCAGTAAAACTGCTTTTGCAAAAACAATCGGAAAGCTGATTATGCATAAAATGAGTGAATGATTTGTACATATAATGCGCACGGAGTATGGTTGCGAACTCTCTTATAACCAAGCTTGGGAGTCTCGTGAGTATGCAGTTGCGGCTGTTCGAGGTATACCTGAGAAAAGTTATGGTAACATTCCAAAATACTTACGCATGCTAAAAGAAGCAAATCCGATTACGCATACTCACTATACAACTCGATTGTAATGGTAGATTCAAATATTTATTTCTGTCTTTTGGTCAATGTCTAAAAGGGTTCTACAACAGCATTCGAAGAGTGATTATAATTGATGAAACTTTTCTGAAAAATAAATACAAAAAAGTTTTACTTATTGTTACAGTTGTAGATGGTAACTCTAATTTGTATCATATTGCCTTTGGGATTGTGGATTGAGAAAATGATAAGTCATTGGGTTCTCAGAGCAAATAAAGCTTGTTATTGCTGATAACTCAGGTTTAGCATTTGTGTTAGATAGAAATGTCTCGATTACTAAATCACTTGCTAACATTTACCCGCAAGCCAAACATGGAATTTGCAACCACCATTTGCTGAATAATGTTGTGACATATTTCACGAAAAATATTACTGGCTTGATTGAATGCTTCATAAGTATATAGAGTTATAGATTTTCAAACTGTTTTTACTGAAATTTGTAATATATGTCAAGATATTAGAAAATATCTAGAGGAAGTTGATCTCACAAAATGGGCTTGTTGTCTATTTCCTGGATAAAGGTACGACATTCAGACTATAAATCCTGTTGAATCGATCAATGTTGCATTGAGATCACCTAGAGAATATGTGATCATTCCTCTATTAGAAAGTATATGAGAAATGCTGATTATGTGGTTTTATGAGCTTCGAACATTAAGCTTAATCAGAAGGATCTTCTGACCATTAAAATAGAGAAAGATTGATAGAAAGATTACGAAAGCTAAAGAGTTCATTGTTTATCCGATCAACACTTGCATATTTCTGATTAAAGGCGACAAAATTGACTATCTTGTTAAATTGGAAAGAAAGACTTGTAAACGTAGAAAATATGATTTAACGAAAATTTCATGTAGACACACCATTCTTAAAAAAATTTCTAGAGACATGAAAATATATAGATTTACGGATGAAATATATACAACTACACGTTTATAGCTGGTCATAATTTATACTAAATCAATATTAAAACAGCAAAAGATTAGATGGTGTTTCAAAAAGAAAAAAAACAATAAAATTGGACACAGAGACCCTTGTATTGTCTTTCCAAACGAAAGAGCACAAAATAAAATCTAAATATCAAAGAAGAGGTTGATTTCTTACACCCAGAAGAATCCAACATCGAACTATACAGTATACAACACAAATGTACAAAAGCTAAAAGGAAGCTGTAGATGAGTGGTAAAAAATGTTCACAGAAAGTCAATAATGCTCGTATTGACGTCTCAAAATTTTGTAAGCTTTTTTCTCCCACACTGAACTGCATTCATATTACATAAAAGTTTGCAACCCGGGCAAACCTACCTCTCTGACTGAGAAAACTAGCTTGCTTAATATCAGTTCCAACATTACAGTGGACAACATATCTACGCTTCATATCAGTGGCTCCCTCTAGCTTAGATCACCAAGAAACCAATGAGGTAGATGGTATACATTAAATTAACGAGGAGTTTGAAACACCAAATACCAAATCAAAACACATTCGATATGCTAAATTTGTTTCATTTTGAAATACAATCAAACAGTATCATAATCTAAAAACTAACCTGTTAAAAGGTTCTATCATTTGAGATGACGATGCAGTTCCTGATGAGCCATTATCACCAGTAATTTCTGTGGGCTTATCATCACTTACTCTATGAATTCTTAGATTTAGAGTGTCACGCATAGCATTCGAGCCTGGGTCTAGTCCTTCATCATCCAACATGGAAGTTTGAATATGAACCTCCAATTCCTCATCATAATCAGAATCTTTTTCTTTCAGATCTCGACATATCATGTGAACTGTCACTTTTCGCCTATGATCTATAAAGTATGTCGCTCAAAGAAAGTACTCTAGCAGTTCTATCTTCTGTCTCTTTTTTTTTATCAGCTCCAGCTGATTTGTCAATTAAAAGACAAGTACATGAATGTTAAAATGTAGAAAGATATTAAATACTCCTTGGGAATGAAAGACTACTCCAAATCTAAAGACGAGCTCTAGATCTGTTACTTTGATACACATTTTAACGAAAAGAACAAAAAGATTACGCACATCACATACATCAATATTTTCGCTAACAATCCATGCTTAGGATTCTTCTCTCGTGTATATAATATATTCTCCTCATTGATTACTAGTAAAAAATGATTAGAATTCATCAAAAAGCAAAAACAAACAACTAAGCAGGAACATCAAGAAAATATATAACAACTAAGCAGTTCATATACAAGAAAATACATACATTAATGGTCACAAACCTGCTTGAATATCCCTTTTAATGCTCTCCACCTTTGCCAATATATCGGCATCCGATGGGTTCAATTGTTGTGCAGCAGCCGCAAAATCAAGCGCTTCTTTTCATTTTCCCAACTGCGTGAAAGCACAAATATATAAATGATTACTGCATGAAAAACTCTATGTCAGATTGTACACTAAAAGTTTCATTGTGATCAGAGATATTTAACTTGTTATAGCAACATAAGAAAGATTATATCCTCCCATTCGCCTCTAAAAGTCAACATTTCAGCTGCCACAGTTTTATCCAACTAAAACAGGCACGTTCTAAGATGTTTAATAGGAAATAACAAAGGAATTTAGAGCTATACTAGAAAGAAAAATAATTTTACATCATCACCATGAATCGCAGTGGTCGCCGGAGAGGAGGTTCGCCGGAGAGGAAGAATTGCAGCGGAGGAGGAGGAAGGAGGGTTTCCGGAGATGAAGGTGTTAGAATGAGAGATTTAGATTCACCATTGGAGAACAAAGAGAGTTTTAAAGAAAAGAGAATAAGAGAAAGGATTAATTATTGATAATGAAAGAATTATTCTTCTTGCTTAAAAATGAGGAGTACATAGTGTATATATAGAGAGTTTACAATTCTTGCGTCCAAACACATCATAGACTCCACTTATGGTTGTTTGGCTATAGGTTTAGAAGCTCATTCATACTCTCCCTTTGGTTTAGAGTATCTACCACACTTCATACTCTCTCTTTGTCTTAGAGTATCTACTTCTTTTCTTCTTCATTTCAACACTCCCCCTCATGTTTAAGCATGGGTGAATGGTAGAACTTGCAAAGATGAAGAGACTTTCCTCTTTCTTCTCTTCACTCCCTTTCAAGCTTGATTTTTAATCTTCATAGAAATCAAGCTTGGAATCTTTAAAAAACTTCCTCATTAAAAATCTTAGTATGGAAAACCTTTTGGGACAAAATCAATACTAAGGGAAAATGAGTGAAGTCTTCTTAGCTTTGGTACTGACCATTGAATCTATGAGCTTTAAATCCATCATAGTGAACTCCATAGATCCTTGATCAAAGCCTGGATGATTATCTCTTGTGAATGACGATTTTGAAGCTTCTTCTAAGTCTGGTCCATTTCTCCCCCTTTCTTTTGACTTCTTGTCTTTGAAAGGTGATTTTGATCCAGCTTTCCTTAAATTTTTCATTTTAGACCTCTTTCACATACACATATACATGCATGTATCAATTCTCACAATATAAACCAATGCATTATAATGTAAGAATGATTTTAACTTCTTTTTTTTAAGAGTGGATGGCGATTTGGATGATATGATCTAGACCAGGCTGGTTCTCTAAGAATCTTCACATTAAGGTCTTTGGATTCATCATGATCACATGGTTCTCTCTGGATTCATCATGATCACATGGTTCTCTTCCCTTATATGTTTTGGATTCCCTTTGACCAGCTTCATTTTACTTCACTTTCTACTTTCAATAAGTCTAACTCAAGAGAATAAGATTGTAGAATTAAGCTTGAGTAGAGTGAGCAAACTTGCCTCCTAATACACTCTCCCACCATGCTTCCACTAATTGATGTAGGGTAAGTCATGCTTATGACTGTTTTTCATCACTTCCTGATCTAAAAAATCATAGCAACTAAAAAATAAAGATTAGTATTCCAGAACTTGAATAAGATCAAGTCTGATATCAATTATAATATCTAGTCAAATTCTCAACCTAATAACATAGAGTTTAAAGAACTTATCCTATATAAAACTTTTGATGAGAGAATTTTGATGTCCTGAGGTGATTCATCACTTTCCACCAGCTTACTCCTTCTTCATGAGATTTGGTAGCGTGATGGCCATTGGTTCTATCATCAGTTGATGACAGATGACTGACTGCTTCTTCAGCAGCTATTTGGATGACCTTATTCACGGCCTCCATGAGAGAATTATGCTGAGCAACACACTTCTTGTGCTCACTTGGTTTTGGCAGACAGCTTGAAAGCCTTTGAATGCGCCAGACACCTTGAATGTCCTTGTTTGCACCAGACACACTTCTTGAATGTCCTTGTTTGTGCCATGAATGCCTTCATGAATGCCTTTTGATGCTCATTTTCTTCCCCCCCCCCCAAAAGTTTGACACTAGGATTAAGAGTCAAGTTTGGAAGAATGAACATTCATAGATTGTTTTCATATGCACTCTTTGACATCATCTCTTGGTCTTCTTTATTCTTTAAACATAAAGAAGAAGACTGTAAGTATCTGATAGAATAGAAAATGTCTTGAGAATGAAGATATTTGAATTAATCCAGAATATGAAGAATATGAAGATTTGAAGATTAAAAATATGAGATTTTAAGTAGAGTATAAGAATGATGAAGAATGACGATGAAATTGTAGCTGAATGTCAAGGTGAATTTTGGATTCAATTAGGTTCTAAGTGCAAAACATAGTCTTCCTAGGTTATCTTTCATCCTTTGAACATTTCTAAATGAGGAATTTAATCAATCATAAAATAGGTAAAAGGTTTAGAGATAGTCTTTGCAAAGACTTTGATACTAAGTCTTTGTGAGTATTCCTCCTTTGTGATTGATTATGATCTGAACTTGCAGCATGTGTGCTCTGTTGATTTTCACTTCAAGCACACACCATAGGACACCTGACTCCATGGAAGAGCTGATTAATCCCATTCCACCAGTCTTTCCTCTCCACTCCTTGTAGTGGCTGTTCTTGGTGGCAATTGGTTATAACTCCTTGTCCATGTGCTGTGTCTTTTTCACTTGCTATCTTTTGTCTTTGTTAGAAAATCAAGCTAAACATCAACCCCCATCTTAAGCTTTTGAACCTGTTGAGTATTGGCAGGTTCTAAACTAAATATAGTGAGTAAAAAATAGAATAAGAATTAAGAGAAACCAAACTTAATTTCAAAGACTGCCTAAGGACTTTTGGATTCAATATGCCTTCTTAACTTATTGTTCTAAGTAAAAGACAAGGTTTTCTTCCCTTAGGATCAATGCAATTCATGAAAAAATGATTCAGCTAGCTAAACTAGGTTCAAAATGTCCTATTTTAACAATTTCTAAATACATGAACACAATTCAATAGAATTCATGATTTACTAACCACCTAGATACCAGATTTCCTATGGTTCTAACTCACACAACCATCAATGTAATCAACAAAATATAGTTGAATAAGAATTTAGAAACAGCCTGAATGCATAAGACTTTGATATTAGGTCTTTGCATTTGATTTTAGGAACTGGTTCTGATGCATTCCCCATCCTCTTTCAACTCTAATATAGTTGTTTCTAGCTCTTCCTCTTTTGTCCTAGTCTTTGCATTTTTTTTTCTTTTTGCAGCCTAGGGTACCCTAACCTCCATTATACCACTTTCCAATAACTGAACAACTTATTCACCTCCTAACCAACTTGTTCCCAATCAGTTTTAGCTAATACAATTGTCTAATCAATTCATTTCAACAACCAAGCACTGGTTCTTGCACTTTCAAGTCGCCACATCTAACTTTTGAACTTGGCTTCTCCATTTTTTTTAATAGCCAATTACAGACAAGATTTGATACCAAAAGTGTTTGGACTGTTCTTAAGACCTTAACAGCTTCTTGTAACTACTAACTGCCTAACTCCCTTGGTTTTAACAGCTTCTTGTAACTACTAACTGATTAACAACCTTTTAACTTCAACCTCTTCTAACAACCATAATTGTCTGTAACTTCTTCTTGACCAGAGTGAAACCGCCTTTTTAACTGACTTATAAAAGTTTTTAAAATTATTAACAACCTTTTAACTAGCCTAAAACGTCCCCAACAGCTTTATGTAACAGCCTAAAACCGCCACTAGCAATACTGTTGTAACCGATTTCCAACAGCCTTAACCACTTGTCCACTTGCTTCCAACAACTCCTAAACTGACTAGCAACTTCTTAAATACTAACCAGAACCGTTTTAGATCAGTAATAATCAGTTATAACAGCTGAGAAACAAGATTAGTCTCCTTATAACCGTTTTCAAGAAATTCAGATTCTAGCTAGTTCACAAGAAAATGAATCTTGAAACCTAATACTTGTCAGATTGTAATAAAATTTCTTGGAACCCTCCGAAAGAATCTTATCTAATTTCTTAATGTCCAAGATTCGAAAAATAATGAGAAGGGATAAGATTTTTATCACCAATACCCCAAAGGGGTCGAAACTGGACATGTCAAGGGAAAACGATCAAGAAAGCTTCAAAATTTGAATAGGGTGAGTGAGGACCTCCCGAAACATCATATAGACTTATTTATATTGATTTTAGGCTTTGGAATAGATCAATTTAATGAATATTTCAACAAGTTATGCTCGTTGCAATGGAGGACAACCCCGATGATGCCAATCGCGATGCCTCCAAGTATATTTTTTTTAATTCTGATCACCAAATGAGATGAAACCGGTGCAGAGATGATCATAAACTCTTTAATGGTGATCGTTTTGATGGAAAATGGAATAAAACCTCGTGATATTTCTGAGAGTTTTAGAGAAAAGAAAATGAGAAAAATGATTAATTATTGATAATGAAATAATTATTTTTCTAGCTTACAAATGAGGAGTACATAGTGTTTATATAGAGAGTTTACAATCCTTGTGTCAAAACACATCCTAGGCGCCACTTAAGGCTGTTTGGCTACAGGTTTAGAAGCTCCTTTTTACTCTCCCTTTGGTTTAGAGTATTTACCACACTTCATACTCTCTCATTGTCTTAGAGTATCTATTTCTTTTCTTTTCATTTCAATAAGGAGAAAGACGAAGAGGAGGAGGAGAGATGGAGAGGAGGGAGAAAAATGAAGAGAAAATTAGACAGAGAGGAGGGAGAAAGACGAAGAGGAGGAGATATGGAGAAAGAGGAAGTCAGAAAAAGGGGAAGAGAATATGACAGATTCGACGACAATGATTTTAGGTTTTGTTTTTGTTTTCAACATAACCTAGTGGCTTTAATATCTCCTTTAACATTGCGGGGTGCTGGATTCGAATCCCAAACGTATGTCATGAATTTCAAAGGTGACCACTACTGTGCACCATGATTTTGATTGATTTTAGGTTTTTAGATCTTGGTTTTTGTAACAGTTTAAATTAAATTAAAATTGTTTTTATTAAGTTTATTTTTTAAGTTTTTTAAATTAAAATAAGGGGGTAAAATTGGTTTAACACTATTATAATTTATAATTTTCCAATTTAATCAGCATAAAATATAAATGGACAAATTTCATTTGAATGTATCCTTTTAACTATTTTTTTCCGCAAAATATACTTTTGTCTTGTCTTTACCAAATAAAAATACATTTTTGACATTGTCACTTGTTCTTATGGGTCAATCATTGGTTCTTTCAAAACATTCACTTAAGTATATTAATATGTTTGTTATTGTGGGTTTTTATTATTAATGAAATATAATGGAGAGCATTTAGATGGTCAATTTGATCCATCGGTGTTGCTCGCCCCTTAACCTTTTGCTATAGCATTGAAAATTCACAATTAACCATAAGATTACTTTTGAACACAACACAAGATAATCAATATGTGTAAGCATTTATATTACAGTTTATCTTTTTTTTTTTTTTAAGTTAAATTATATTTATTTTTAATTTTGGGTAGGAATTGCAAGTTTGTTAACTGCTAAGTCTGTAAATGTTTAGGCAATAACTAAACCATCCTTTTTGTGTTTAATAGTTTCTTCCTTTCTTAACATCATATAAATTGGTTTTGTTTTGTTTAATGTAGGTTTGATTTTCTGCAAGAAATATGGAGATTTCGGATTTTCTCATCGTTTATAAATAAAAATACATGTTACTTGTTTAAAATGTCATCCTCAGTGCTTTTAAATTTTCACATGTTAGATCTGTTCAAATATGAACAAATGACAATTGCCAACAATACAAAATTTTCCTAAAAACAACTCTAACATGCAAATAGATTTTGGACTGACCGCTTGACGAGTTGTTAATGTTATGAACACAAATTTAAATCTTAAACAGCATTACCAAACATTATCCAAGATATACTTAATTTGTATTGAGGATCAAATTCACAGAAAATAATAACAGTTATTGATAAGATTTTAACAATAATTATCCAATGACTAGATTTTTCTACATTGATTTTACATCCTTACTTACTATTAAGTTTGGTTATTGTGATTTCAGTATATACATTCCTAAATCAAACAATCTTATTTTTAAATTTCTCTTCAAGTAAATTTTTTTTCTAAATGATAAGAATTCAACATGATTTATTAAGCAAGTCGCATATTTAAATTGGATGTATGCATTAAGTTTCTCGAACCTAGTTATATTTATAGTGAGAATCATGTAGTATAATAATGACTATCTTTAAAATTAATTACACAAGTTTAAGTTTTTTTTTTCTCTGCACCCTACAATGTTAAAAGGGATATTAAAACTATTAGACTAAATTAAGAAAAAAAATCTAATTACAGTGATGACTAACCGTCACTCTTCTGTAGGGTTTTCTTGGAGGAAATTCAAATACAATAATAATGGATAACATAAACCTTTGTGTTTGTTTATCATTCCATGACCTTTCTCCCTGAAATAATTATTGGACAGTATCTCATAGTTCTTTTTCTCTGATTTAGTTGTTCAATGGAGACCCTATCACAGCGTGCCAAGCTTATTAAAACCAATGTAATAAAATAATTCTTTGGTATTGTTTGTTAATTCATGGATATGATATAGTGCAGAATGTTAATCTCGTATGGACCTCAACTATATAAAAAATATGTATAGGCCAACTTTAATCTGAGGGGTCCTTCAAAATGGGAAAAAATCAAGCCGTTGTTGATGAATTTTTATTTGAGATACTCTCTTGGGATCCAATTCTTTCAATTTCTGATGATTTTTCATCTGTTTTGGTTGATTAATTATTTTTTAAATTTTAATAGTATTCAATATGAATTATGAATTATATGTAATTATGAATTTGTAGTTGAAAGAGGTGGTTGAACTGGTAAAATATGTACCACTGAAAAAATGGTACAACTAGATCGTTAGTACAACTCATATAATTTTTATGACTAGTTATTGTGGTACAATTAGAACAAATGGTAAAATTCAAACCACTGGTCCAAATGGTACAACTGAATAGTAGTACAATTCGTATAACTATTACGACTAGTTTTAGTGGTATGACTAGTATAAATGGTACAACTAATTCATGATAATGTTGTTTATTGTTCTTTTTAGAAGACAATGAATAATATTCTTGGCATGGTCATAGATTTTGATTATGAGGGATATTATTCAAAAGAGAGAGAGATGAAGTGAGATGGATGAAACAAATGGTACAACTCATATCGTTGGTACAACTCATATAATTTGTATGACTAGTTATTATGGTACAATTAGAATAAATGGTAAAATTCAAACCACTGGTCCAAATAGTACAACTGGATAGTAGTACAACTCGTATAACTATTAGGACTAGTTTAAGTGATAAAACTAGTATAAATGGTAAAACTAATTCGTGATAATGTTGTTTATTGTTCTTTTTAGGGGACAAAGGATAATATTCTTGGCATGGTCATAGATTTTGATTATGAGGGATATTATTCAAAAGAGAGAGAGATGAAATGCGATAGAGTGAGATAGAATCAGAAAGACCACAATATTTCTAGTATTGTGATGAAAGGAACTTTGGAGGATATCACTTATTCTCAGTTTGTTGATAAAATACATAGGAAGATTTTGGTAGATGAAACTACGACAAAGCTTCAGCTGAATTACATTCCATTGATCGTGGAGCCTAAAGGTCATCATATATCTTGGATGATGAAGATTTTCAGGATATCTGATAGAAGTTAATAAAAATCAGTGTATGAGTCTTTTATATGTGGAGCTCATTGAAATTGTTTCAGAAAACCATACTAATGAGCATTTTTTCTAGGTATGAGGATATTGAGAGTGATGCTAGAGTTAATGATGATAGTATTGTTGTAGTTGGAGAGTTTGTTCCCATATTTCAGATGGTGAAAAATGATCCTTACATGTATAATTCTTATATGGATAATTATGATAAGTATGACGATGTTGACATTACACCTATTGTATAAGCATATGAGGTTGTAAATGTTGAATGAAAAGATGGTTTGAACCTCACTGTAGGTCAATAAGTTAGAACTAAAGAGGAAGTGAAAGATCTAGTGGAGAAAGCTATGCATCAGCAGTGTTTTAAGATTAGTTTAGTGACGTCGAGACCTAAGATATATGTGGTAAGATTTCATAAAGTTGGTTGCAAATGGTACTTAAGAGTTGCACAGCCTAAGAATTCAAGTTTTTTCTCGGTTAGAACATACTTGAAGATGCATACGTGCTCTCGGTTAAATACAGATACATTCAAAAATAAGAAGAAATGCACACCAATCTTGGTTGCATATGTGCTACATGATGATTACCCGGGTTCATTCAAGACTCCAACCCTAAAATTTCTCGTAGACTTAGTTCAAAGAAGACTTGATGTTTCTGTTTCATATTCCACAGCTTAGAGAGGGAGAATCCAAGCTGCTAGTGATGTGTGTGGTAGTTAAGAAGAGAGTTTTTATAGGATGTCTTTTTACTTTCACATGTTAGAGGATGAATCCTGGTACAGTGACACAAGTGAAAGTGGATGAGCAAAATAGGTTTATGTATCACTTCACTGTTTTGAGAGCTTGCATTTAAGGGTTTAAAGCCATGAAAAAAGTCATCATTACTGATGGAACTCACCTGAATAATATACATTGTAGTGTGCTTGTTATTTTTAATGTTCATGATCCAGATCGACACCATTATCCTCTTACTTTTGATGTGGTTGATGGTGAGAAAGATGATAGTTGGAAGTGGTTTTTGAATATGTTAAAAACACAAATATTAGATAATCCCGAGATTGTTTTTATTTATGATAGAAATCAAAAGATTATAAAGCTAAAACACAAGATCTGCCCATAAAATATTTGTAAACATATTTCCATATGAAAAGACCATAAAAATATTTGAAAACATATTTAAAAATTTATATTAGTTAACTCGATTAAAATTTTAGAAATTGGTTACATGAGCATCTTATGCTTACATAAACTATTATACTTGTAATGTTAGTTTTAAAAGCTTAACCACAGAGGTTTAATAAAATTGGCTCAGATTCAAATTGAATCTATTCCAACAGATTGAACTGGATAAGTGGTTGGGTCGTAAATTATGAAAAAATATAAAACAGATTTTTCTTTTATTTTTTATCAAAGAAAAAAACTAAAAAGGTTAAAAGAGAATAGTTTTTTTGTTTTGCGGTCCATCCAAGATTTTAATATTGTAGTGCACAAGTATAGTTCTTAATTATATAATACTCGATACACATATGATAATGAAGATGCACCTGGAGATGTTATTGATATGGGGCTGCAAATCCCACAACTTTAGGTATATCTTTTAGGAAAGACTGTTTCTCTTTCTCTCCTATGGAGGCATTGACTTGTTCTGAATTGTTGTAAATTATATTTGTAGCTCGTAACTGATTCTGCTCAACTTTGATCACAAGTTATGCAAAATGTAGAACACATAAAACTTGAAAAGGAAGAAAACACAGAGGTTTTGTTCACCCAATGTTCACTTTACTTCTCGATCAGAGATGCAACTATAACTCACCGGGGCTAGAATTGCTACCAATTCAGTATAACCATCTCAAAAGCTGAGCTCCGATTATAACTCTATTTGCTCACCAGTTCAAAACCCGAGCTTTGATAACAACCCTAATCGCTCAAGTAACTGTTTCTCCTGTTTCCTGCTTAATCTCTCTGCAACAACTTTGCATCAAGACTTCACGGTCTTATACGTGTACTAGATCAAAACCAATATCTAATCTATTTTGGACCAAGAGACATTAACCTAATCCTAATCCTATTTGAAATTCATTGACATTAAACTTTCAAATCTTCACCTTGTCTTGTATTTTAAATTTGAGCAAGTCTTAAAATGAATGAACTTCCCCTTCACATCCTTATGAGAAAACCTGCCCATCTTCAACTCTGTAAGAACTCTTCTCAACTTAGACTTTTGTCTCCTTAGTAAACCCACTCAGTTTTTGAACACGTTAACTTTGAACTTACATCCTTGTAACTCGAAGAAACTCAAAAGCGCTTCTGAACTTCCTCACTAGTAACATCTTTGTAATAATATCTGCAGGATTGACTCCGTAGTAATCTTCACCACTAGAACAAATTCTTCTCCTATTAAATCACGGATAAAGTGATACTTGACAGCCATATATTTGGTTCTCTCATAAAACATTGCATTCTTTGCTAATGAAATTGTGATTTATAAATCACAGTGAATCTTCACTGCTCCCTGTTTAAAGTCAATCTCTTTCATGAATCCTCTCAACCACACTTTTTCCCTAGAATTTTCTGTCAAATGAATGTATTATGCTTCTATTGTAGACAGCGCCACTACTTTCTGCAGATTCGACGTCCAACTTATAATGTTTCCTCCAGCTATGAAAACTAAACATGAGATAAAGCGTCTTCTATATACATCTGCAGCGTAGTCTGAGTCATCTTCTTGAGAAGCTCCACCTTGAACTAAACTATCTGCAGTTTTACTGAGACTTTGAGGAATATTAGAAGGTCTCCATAGGTTGAGAGTTCTTCTGGAAATTAATACACGAAGCTGTGGATGCATGTCAGAAAGCTGTAAGAATATTAGCACAGAAGAGATGTATAGAGAAAGAGAAGCTAGACGAGATGGTTTTCAGTGAAGACTGTGTTCTAGGGAAAGCACAGAGGCTGAGTTTTGGAGAAGCAAAACACGTTGAGCTCGGATGACATGTTGCTTGAGTCAAAGACTCCAGCATGAACTTGAAGAAAATACAAGATATATTTGTTCTTGCAGAAGCCTTTCATGATTACTGCACAACCCTTTACTATCTTCAATACTCCATTTGATCCTTTGAACTCGCAACCTTTCTCTTCTAAAGTCCCTAGAGATATCAAGTTCATGCCTATATCTGGTATATACCGCATATCATGGAGAATAAACAATATACCGTTTTGAGTTTTCAAACATCACTGATCCAATGCCTTTAAACTAAATGCTTGATTTTTTTTTGCTACTCTGCCTTTAAACATCATATGGAAAGAACATCCTGTGTCCATGACCCATTCCTCCTTATCTGAAACCTCATGAGCTACATTCACTTTGCAGGCCAGTAGACCCGCCAAATCTTGAGCATCATCACGAACCATTACAGCTTCTCCCTTATCTTGAGTCTGAGCCTTGAACTTATTTCTTTCTAGCCACTTGTAGCACTGCTTATAGTAGTGCAGATTTAGATCTTGATTTGTTGTTGTTCCAGTTCTTGCCACTGCAACCTCTAGATTCTGATCTTTCCCTGAAATAGTGACCCTCAGAACTAGCCCTTGTACCTAGACTGTTCTTCATCTCTTTCTCTCTGGATTTTGCTGCACTTGCAACATCTTTAATCTTGATGACATTCCTGTTATACTTCAGCGTTTCTTTAAGTTGATCATACCTCACCGGTAAAGCGTTTAGAAGTAACACGGCTTGAACCTCCTCCTGTACTTTGATGCTTAATGAATCAACTCTCCTACGATCTTAAGGAAATCGTATACAGTATCATCGATCGTTCGATTATCCTGCTTCTTGAGCACATACAACTCTTAACTACGCATGTACACGATTTGGAAGTATCTTCGACATGTAGAATGTTTCCAGTAAAACACACGTCTCAGCCGCTGTTGTACACTGTTTGATCTTCTGCAGAACGTGATCTTTGACGTTGAGGAAGATCATGTTCATTGCCTTATCGCAGCTTTCAAGTCTTGCTTCTTCATCGACAGCGAGTTTTATTTTCTTCTCAGGGTCTTTCTCTTCTACGTCATCATACAATTCCGTTTTAGGAGTTTTGGTAACGAGAACATCCTTAAAAAAAGACACGATTAGGTAATCGTACATCCTTCTCTTCCATAGCGAGAAGTCCCCATTCCAGTAAAAATATTTTGATGTCGATCTTTGATTCCGCCATTCTTGGGTCGATCATTGATCGTTAACCTCCCAAGTGAACCCTCTGTTAATCGCCAAAGCTCTAATACCAATTTGTACGATCACAAGTTCAATCATCAATTCACTATAACCAGCTCAAAACCCAAGCTTCGATTACAATAATAATTGCTCACAGCTCAAAACCTGAGCTCTGATTAAAACCCTAATCGCCACGTCTCTCTTTCTCTTTTTCCCCGCTTAATCTCTCTACAACAACTCTGCATTGAAGCTTCACATATTTATACGTTTACAAGACCAAAACCAATATCTAATATATTTAGGACTGAGAGACATTAACCTAATCATAATCCTATTTGAAATCTAATGACACTAAACCTTCAATATTCTACAGAAAGAAGTATCCCGCTTAAGAGGAATGGTTAACGGTGGAGTAGACAATCAGGACATTGACACTGTCTCAATGGGTTGCCCTGCTTCTCCAATGTCTCTGAAGTGGGATGGATTCAATGGATTATACGATCCAGGAGAAGCAGTCTCTTCATGAGATGGAAGAAGTAGGCATGTCTGAAATACAAAAGATGATAATGAAAATTCACCAGCTTGTCTTTGAGTTTGAGAAAAGAAGAGGTGACGATTGTAAGAGAAGAGCTATACGCAGAGGAGTTTAAAGCGAAGGAGGCCCACAAGGCTACGATGGAGACAGTCCAAAATGCTTTGAAAATGCTAGCGAAGGAGAACAACGGGAAAATTTTATTATCAGGCAAGGTTGAAGAAGAAATAAGCATTGTTTTGTGTTTGGTTCACGAGGCAGCGAAGTTGCTTGAAGATTCTCATTGTTAAGGAGTGTGAGACTCGACTCGCACGTTAGGGATTCTATCCTAGTGTTGTGTAGGAAAATTTAAAGTTATTCTTTTTCTCTTAGAAGCTCTAAAAACTCATTTAGTTTGGGATCAAGAAAATATATCACTTCTTTTACTTTCTATTTTGTTCTTAAATCGTATCTACTAGTCTTTTCTATTTTTGTACACTCTTAAGTCTTAAGTTTAATGGATAAATTAATGCTATTGGTTGGTCTAAACGTTTTTTTTTACCAATTCACTAAAGCAGAAAGATTAGTTTGTTTGATCAAAGACATGCCTTAAAAGAGCACCTTTATTTGGACATCACACAGACGCAACATATTTTACTCCCCATTTTATAATTGTAAAGACGGCCCACGTGCTTAAAGCCCATAACACAGAAGAGAATAACGACGAATTGTAAGCATCGAAATCTTATCCCTTCTTCTCTGAATAAGCGAAGACGAAACAAAGATTCATTCTAAACCCCATTGTATATTTACCTCAGTTTTAAATTAAAACAGTAACCCCATTGCTTTGTTTCCTTGTTTGGTGCCAGTTCCTGTCTTGGGTTCTCTTCATGTTTAATCTTTCTCTTACGCCATCGCCGTGGGAGCTCAGAAGAGCATCCATGCTGGCAGAGGTCCATTCTCATCTTCTAAACCCATCTCTTATAGATTATCTGACATTTTGTTTTGGATGAGTATTAATGTGATAATGTGCTGAAAAATGGTAAAATATTGGAACCACAACCAATGGATCGCTCATTGTATGTTTGCAACTGATAAATTCGTTTGGAGGGTTAGGATTTGTTTTCCATGGTTTTTTTCTAAATGTATAGATATGATTGTTGGATCAAAATATTAATAAGCATATTGAACTTATAATATGTTGATAAATGTGAATGAGAAATGAGCATAAATTAAGATTCATTAAGTAAAGTGGAATTTTTTGATTTTTTTTTTAAATAAAAAAAAAAAATTGGGATTAAAAATCTGAACCGAAAATCAGGATAAAGTTGTTGAAACCGCTTGCAGAATTTTCGGGATTTTTATCCTTGAATATTCCAGTCAAAACGGTTACAACCGCTTGCAGAATTTTCGAGATTTTTATCCTTGAATATTCCAGTCAAAACAGTTACAACCGCTTGCAGAATTTTCGGGATTTTTATCCTCGAATATTCCAGTCAAAACGGTTACAACCGCTTGCGGATTTTTCGGGATTTTCCCAGAAAATAGGGATTTATCCCAAAAATCCCTAATCACTTCCTCCCTATAAATAGAGAGCTAAAGCAGGCATTCGAGATATCCTGAGTATCCTGAATATCCTGAGAAATTCAATATTATCGAAAACTCTAAAAATCGCTTACTCTCTAAATTCACAGAAAAAGGTTCAACTTTCTCCCATATTCGTTTCTATCTTTCAGAAACGATTCTAGTTCTTGAGTATATCGTAGATACTGTGTTCGCAGATTCCGAATTCGAGTGTTGCGAATCGGTCTACAAAAGGTTGTATCCTTGGATTCAAAAGGCGTATTAAAACTGTCGCACTACGGGCACTTTATTGAGTTAAGGAAAGAGATCATCTCGCCTCCTTTCTGGGTTTCTTAAAAATTGTTTTATAAATCGTGCTTCTACAAATTGATTTCTCCTTCTTTATCTCTAATATCAAATCGTATTTTCTTATCCGGTTTTATAGCTCCTACAGTCTTAACTCAATAAATCCGCTTCTAGCAAATAGCTACAATCGGATTTAAGAAAAACGATTTTCATTTTTATTAAATCAATTTGTAATCGTTTCTGCGAACGCTGAAAAGCGAGATTGCAAAACGAATATTATACGATCTTGAATCGTTTCTGCAGACGCTCAAAAGGCGAGTTTGCAAAACGATATCGAACAATTTCATATCTGATCGATCGATCGTGATCAACCGATCTTGTGACGTCTCCGCGAACGCTATACAGCGAGATTGCGATTCGTTTGACTGGTTTAAACAAACGTTTAAATCAAGTTTCTGACTATCGTTTCTTTTGTGAAACAGATGGCAACTAACGCTGCGAATACTCTCAATAACAGTGAGATGGCAATGATGGAGACGACTCAAGTCACTCCGAAAATGGCACTGGATACCAGTGGACTCCTTCCTGAAAAGTTTGATGGGAATGAATTTAAGAATTGGCAACAAAAGATGGTCTTTTATTTGACATCTCTGAATTTGAACAAATTCCTCACGGAGGATAAGCCAATCACTCCTGATGGAGACCTGGATGTGCGAACGCTATCCAGTATTGATGCATGGAAGCATTCAGACTTTCTGTGCAGAGGATGGATCCTTAGTCGTCTGGTAGACAACTTATACTTTGTCTACAACAACGACAAGGAATATCCCACAGCCAAGCATCTATGGATTGCTTTGGAAAGAAAGTACAAGTCTGAAAATGCTGGTTTTCAGAGATATGCTGTGGCTAAGCTTCTAGACTTTAAGATGGTGGATTCAAAATCCATCATGGAACAAGTTGAACAGTTGCAGCTGATCAACGTCGAGATTGCATCAGAAGGTATGATTCTT
This sequence comes from Streptanthus diversifolius, assembly GCA_039880935.1. NCBI lineage: Eukaryota > Viridiplantae > Streptophyta > Magnoliopsida > Brassicales > Brassicaceae > Streptanthus > Streptanthus diversifolius. The sequence continues at coordinate 5,665,491 of JAXGFM010000002.1, forward strand.
CCTGAACAATTTGTCGTTGACTGCACCATTGAGAAGCTTCCACCAAGCTGGATAGATTTCAAAAACTACCTTAAGCACAAGCGAAAGCAGATGTCTCTGGAATCGCTGATCTCTAGGCTTCACAATGAAGCTGTGATTCGCCTCTCTAAGAATGAGGAAAAAGGGTATCAAGCATACCTAGCCGAACAATTTAAGGCAAAAGGCAAAGGCAAAACAGAGGAAAAGACTAGCAAGTTCAAGAACTTCAAGTCCTCTGGCTCCACAAGCTTCAAGAAACAATTTTCTGGTGAAAAGAAGTATCGTGGAAAGTGTCATCATTGTGGAAAGATGGGTCATAAGGCAGATGTTTGTCGCAGTAAGCCTAAACAAAAGCGACATCATCATGCAAACCTGACAGAGGAAGATCTCTGCTGTGTTATCATTGATCAAGTCAACACCATTGAGGGAAATCCTCTAGATTGGTGGTACGACACAGGTGCTACGACCCACATATGCTTTGATAAGGACATGTTTAACACTTATCAAATATGCAACAATGATGAACAAGTGCTGATGGGCAACACCCAAACATCCAAGGTTACAGGACGTGGTAAAGTAATCCTGAAGCTGACTTCAGGACATCAAATTACTCTCACCAACGTGAAGCATGTTCCAGACATGAGGAAGAATTTGATCTCTGACACTCTCCTCAGCAAAGCTGGATTTTGCGCCAACTTTCATTCTGATAAGTTGGTACTTAAGAAAAATGGGGTGTATTTGGGAAAGGGCTTTGTTAAGAATGGACTGATCAAAATGAATGTATTGACAGTCGTTCCAAAAGTTGTAAACAACAATTCTATTAATAACAATGCTCCAGTTGCTTATTTGGTCGAGTCTTTTGATATTTGGCATGAACGGTTAGGACATGTGAATTATAAATCGTTAAACCGATTAATGAATTCAAACCTAATACCAAAATGCAAACAAAGTAAAGACAAATGTGAAGTTTGCGTACAAGCAAAACTTACAAAACGACCATCACCACAAGTCCAGAGAAATACTGAACCTCTAGGATTAATCCACACAAATTTGTGCGATTTAAAGTACTTACCCACAAGAGGTGGTAAGAAGTATTTTGTGAACTTCATCAATGACTGCACAAAATACTGCTATATTTACTTGTTACAGAGCAAAAATGAAGCTCTAGATAAATTCAAAGAATATAAGCTAGAGGTTGAAAATCAACTCGAAAGAACTATTAAAATAGTTCGGAGTGATAGAGGTGGAGAATATGAAGGACAGTTTGATGCATTTTGCAGAGAAAATGGAATCATTCATCAAACAACAGCTCCTTACTCACCTGAATCAAATGGAGTTGCGGAAAGAAAAAACCGAACTCTAAAGGAAATGATGAATGCCATGATGCAAGAATCAGGCGTAACCCAGAACATGTGGGGGGAAGCTCTTATGACTTCTAATTATATTCTTATAAGATTCCTAACAAAGTGACGGGAAAAACACCATATGAATTATGGAAAGGAACGGTTCCCTCATACAAATACCTGAAAGTGTGGGGGTGCTTAGCAAAAGTTGCAGTACCGCTTCCTAAAAAGGTCACAGTTGGACCAAAAACGGTTGATTGTATATTTATTGGATATGCACACAACAGTAGTACTTATCGGTTTCTGGTTCATAAATCAGATATACCGGATATCCATGTAAATACAATAATGGAATCGCGAAATGCGTACTTCTTTGAAAATATTTTTCCTTGTAAGGATAAATTAACCCCTAAGCGGAATAGGGAAGAAAGAGACGCAAGCGAAGCAAGCACTCCTGATGGAGAAGTTGCTCAAATTGAACCCAGGCGTAGTAAACGGGCTCGGAAGGAAAAAACCTTTGGTGACGATTTTCTAATGATCCTACTCACTGAAAACGAAACAAAGACCTTCGCTGAAGCAATGTCTACGCCAGACGCACCTTATTGGAAGGAAGCCGTCAAAAGTGAGTTCGATTCCATTATGCAAAACCATACGTTTTACAAAACCGATTTACCAGAAGGGTTCAAAGCTCTCGGTTGTAAATGGATTTTTAAAACCAAATTAAAAACCGATGGCGCAATTGATAAATACACGGCTAGACTTGTAGTTCAAGGTTTCCGCCAAAAAGAAGGTCTAGACTTCTTTGATACATATTCTCCAGTGTCGAGAATAACTTCTATTAGAAATCTCGTAAGCATTGCAGCATTACGAAATCTGGAAATCCACCAGATGGATGTAAAAACTGCATTTCTAAACGGAGATTTAGAAGAATAAATATATATGAAACAACCCGAAGAGTATGTTGTACCAGGACAAGAACATAAGGTCTGTCGACTGGTGAAATCGCTGTATGGACTGAAACAAGCTCCAAAACAATGGCATGAAAAATTTGACAGCGTCATGATGTCCAATGGATTCAGCATAAATGAAAGCGATAAGTGCATTTATTCGAAGACTACGAAAAATGCTTATGTCATGCTATGTTTATATGTAGATGATATGCTTATCCTAGGCAGCAACAACGATATCATCAATCAGACTAAAACCATGTTGCATGGACAGTTTGATATGAAAGATTTGGGGTTGGCTGATGTAATTCTAGGGATTAAAATCACTAGACATCCTGGAGGATACATATTATCCCAAGAACATTATGCTGAAAAGGTGCTTGATAGATTTAAAGACTATTCAAGTGGAACCTCACAAACTCCTGTAGATACTACTCTTCATCTGACGAAAAATTCAGGTGAACCTGTATCACAAAATGAATATGCTCGAGTGATCGAAAGTCTAATGTACTTGACAAATTGTACAAGACCAGATCTAGCACACTCAGTGAATGTACTAAGTATGTACACGAACAATCCAGGACACACACATTGGAAAGCTATAATCAGAGTATTAAATTACATAAGGTTTACCAAAAATTATGGGTTGCACTATGGTTCCGAACCTGCAGTTTTGGAAGGATACAGTGATGCCAACTGGATATCCGACTCCAAAAACTCAAAATCAACAAGTGGTTATATATTTACACTTGGAGGTGCTGCAGTATCCTGGAAATCTTCCAAACAAACGCTTCTGGCTAGATCAACAATGGAATCAGAATTCATTGCATTAGACAAAGCCGCAGAAGAAGCCGAGCATCTTCGCAATTTCTTGGAAGACATACCGATGTGGGAAAAACCAGTGTCATCAATATGCATACACTGTGATAACCAATCGGCTATAGCTCGCGCAAACAATAATTTGTACAATGGCAAGTCACGTCATATACGTAGACGACATAAGACCATTAGACAACTGATCTCAAGTGGGATAATCTCACTCGATTACATAAAACCAGCTGATAATATTGCAGATCCTTTCACAAAAGATCTGACACGAGATCAAGTTTTGAAATCATCAAGAGGAATGGGTTTAAAGCCTATCAACTAAAGATGAGATTTGATGGTAACCCCACCTACATGTTTTGATAGGTTCAAAGGGACAACTAAGTCAAATTAAGTCTAAATAAACACTGTGAAACTTTTGTTTCTACCCAGTTGCTATAGATGACAACAGTGTTTTTCTGCATATATATAAGTTAAGCATTGGCTTTTAATGAATTCATATATTCTAACCCAATGAAGCGAAGCAGATCATTTCGGGAAAAAGAATACAAATATGAAAGATCACCTTGTGAGTGTGAAATGAGGCCGTTTCTAGGAGAATAAATGAAAGGCTATATTCTCCAAGTTCACTCATGAAAAACCAGGCTGTTTATGGCCAAAACGAACACAACAAGAGAACCAAAAGTTCTACGAGAAATATAACCGCGTTATAATTGTTGTCTCGGTTTACACTAGAAATCCGGGTGGTTCAAGACATCATGTTCACTCCCTGGCCTTGTAAACCCGACAGTTATTAACTATGATTGGTTCAATGCTGAAAAATGCAACTAAATCAGATACGGTTATCTTTCGTTTATACTCAAGAAAGTCTTTTTTTTAGCTTTCTCGATCCTAAAGAGTTTTTCAAAGTCACCCTCAGTTTAGAGTCATTTCTATTCATGTGGGGGATTGTTGGATCAAAATATTAATAAGCATATTGGACTTATAATATGTTGATAAATGTGAATGGGAAATTAGCATAAATTAAGACTCATTAAGTAAAGTGGAATTTTTTGATTTTTTTTTAAATAAAAAAAAAAATTGGGATTAAAAATCTGAACCGAAAATCAGGATAAAGTTGTTGAAACCGCTTGCAGAATTTTCAGGATTTTTATCCTTGAATATTCCAGTCAAAACGGTTACAACCGCTTGCAGAATTTTTGGGATTTTTATCCTTGAATATTCCAGTCAAAACGGTTACAACCGCTTGCAGAATTTTCGGATTTTTATCCTCGAATATTCCAGTCAAAACGGTTACAACCGCTTGCGGATTTTTCGGGATTTTCCCAGAAAATAGGGATTTATCCCAAAAATCCCTAATCACTTCCTCCCTATAAATAGAGAGCTTAAGCAGGCATTCGAGATATCCTGAGTATCCTGAATATCCTGAGAAATTCAATATTATCGAAAACTCTAAAAATCGCTTACTCTCTAAATTCACAGAAAAAGGTTCAACTTTCTCCCATATTCGTTTCTATCTTTCAGAAACGATTATAGTTCTTGAGTATATCGTAGATACTGTGTTCGCAGATTCTGAATTCGAGTGTTGCGAATCGGTCTACAAAAGGTTGTATCATGTGATTCAAAAAGCGTATTAAAACCGTCGCACTACGGGCGCTTTATTGAGTTAAAGAAAGAGATCATCTCGCCTCCTTTCTGGGTTTCTTAAAAATCGTTTTATAAATCGTGCTTCTACAAATTGATTTCTCCTTTTTTATCTCTAATATCAAATCGTATTTTTTTATCCGGTTTTATAGCTCCTACAATGATTATGTATGTGAATATTTGGTAATAGAATGTTCTAGGCATGATGTTACATTAGTTGTTTGTAAAGGAACACACTTTTTGTGTCAGATTGTTTTCATAAAATAAATTTCGAGCGGAAGTATCAGTTTTGGTCTTTTCTTTTTCTTTCCTTTAGTTTTTAGGTTTTGTCTCATAAAATGCAAAATTCTTTTTTTTTTTTTTTTTTTTCTGTTTTAACTTTGTTTCGTCTCCACAGGTTTTATGAGCTCCTTTCTTTTCGTTTTGAGTCAATCCATGGCCACTCGACCTCTCATCTCTCTGCAACACCTTTCTTCTCTTTCATCTTTTTCGTTAAACCCAACTCCACAATTTCTCTTCTTTCCAAATTTCACTAAACTCAATAAAACCCACAAATTCTCAAGGACAAGTGTTGTTCATTGCTCGGCTAATCTCATCATCCACCCTTCCGTTCTCTTCCTAAGCAGCTTCGATGGCGGTGGATTCGTCGATACACAGACCTTCATTGTCACCATCAGTCTCGTCGTTGCCATTGCTCTCTCTCTCTTCCTCGGCTTCAAGGTTCATATATAATCTATATCATTCAAAATCAGAAGCTACCCATATATCATAGATTCTTGAAATTTTTTTGGTTCTTGATTCTTGCAGGGAGACCCTGTTCCATGCGAGAGATGTGGTGGAAACGGTGAATCCTTTTTATATTTTTACTCATGAAAAAATTACATTCTTTTACTCTTGTCTCTTTTCTTGCATTTTAATATATGGAAATGATCAAACTCGTCATATAGGACACTGTTTAAGTTTACTGTGTAGGATAGTTCAATTGGATACTTAAGTTGATGAATTCTTTTGTTGGAAGAAAGTAATGTTTTACTTCATTTCAAGAGAATTTTTAAACGCCCTGAGATTAGTGTCTTTTGAGTGTTCACCTTCTTCTTGTTGTGTGTTATATGGGTTTACTCAAAAAAAGGCGGAACCAAATGTGTCTTCTGTCAAGAAGGTAAGATGAAGGTGGAATCTGGCATGGTTAACTGCAAAGTCTGCAAAGGTTCAGGTACTAACTAAAACCATCCCTTTTGTGCTTCTTACTTTCTTAACATCATATGATTTGTTTTTGTTTGATGATAGGTTTGATTTTCTGCAAGAAATGTGGAGGTTCCGGATATTCTCGCCGTTTATAAGTAAATATATAAGTTTCTTTTCTATTACAATGAAATTGTTTTCAACATTGGTCCTTGTGGACCGTTATAGCATTTCTAACTTGTTTATAGTCATATAACAATGGTGTGGAGCATTCCTTGTGTACCATTTTAGAAAGCTAGAAAGCACATATTATTGAAGAACCCCTATAGCTCACTATTTATACAAACTGAGAATGAGTTAATGGATTACCGCACATGAAGTCTATTAAGGTGAGAAATCCAGAAGGTGAAGGCATGTTTTGGAATATGGTCTTTAAACCAAACTGTTTTTCCCTAAGAAATGACATGACCTGTTGTTTGGAGATGCTACCAGTTTGCTTTGCTGAGTAACCTGTAATTTCAGTATAACCAATGCACCAAGAGTAAGAATCATTCCCTGAAGAAGGATTAGGAGTAGGCATGATGAGAAAACTTTGCACGGAGAGTTGTACGATTTGGTATGCGAGTTCTGTGAAAAGGTAATCTATGATAGAAAGTAGTTACGATCTCCATTTGCTAGCCAATGAACCTTTATGCGTTGACAAAGGAATCTTTCTTCCGCTACAGCAAGATGAAGCCATTTCATATGAGCAGGTTTTTTCAGCAAAGCTAATATAGGATCAAGGAGGAAGTTATCCTGACAAGTAGACAGAAGTTCTGCTGTCTGATGTTTGTGTTACACAACCACAGTCAAATGATATGTCAGTGCAATACTTCCAGATCAAATCCACAATGAACTAGATATCTAAGATATTAAAAACGTACAAAGTTCCTTAACTCTAAGCAAATAGAGGATGATTTGATTATAAACTAACAACCTAAATTAAATGAAAACAAAGAAACCAAAATGCAAATAAAAAAAAAATATATATATATATAAACAGAAGACAATTGACCAATCTAAATAAATGCTTAAGCTAAGTAATCATCTATAAACATAAATCAATAAAAAAAAATCAACTAAAAAGTCAATGACGAAAATGCAAAAAGATAAAAGTCTATAGGTATATTCTGCTTGGTAGATTGTCAATAGGGAGATCATCAATTGGGTTTTGGTTCCTGAAGGTATGATCAAGACATTAATATAATGGTTTACGTCTTAATTTAAGACTAATCCGATTCTTTGGTATTAATCACTTTCACTAATATTTCCTAATTAGTTATGATCACTCGTCCAATTAAAGATAATTAGTAACATGTAATTAAAGCTACCTACAGACACTCTAGACATCAACTTCCAATTGTTAGAATGTGATATGCTCTTTAGAAATGTATTTGACATATTCATAAACACTTGATATGAAGAAAGATGTATCTTGCTAAGATTGAAAGAGGAATCATAATCTTAGCCAAATAAATATTTCTAAGGATATATCCTTAATTACTAACCCTAAAATCCAAATCCCAACCATAAATTTCACATAATCCACCATTAGCCTAAAGACCTATAGATTAAAAGATCTACTCACACGTAATTATGGATAATATTATGGTAAGGAATGCAAAATAAAAGTAAAAAGAAGAAATCAATAGATAACAAAGTCTAAATGCAAGAATTACAAAGTGTTTTTGAGCTAAGAACAATGAGAAATGAAAAAAAAAACTATATTTAGGTAGCTTATGTTTTTTTTGGCTTAAAATATGTATTTATAGGCCTACAAAAACAAGTTTTTTGTACTGATTTTTAATGCCCCAGTGGTTGTCTCCAGCCGCTGCGCTTGCCCACTGCACGCTCAGATTTTTTCACATGCTTACTTCTTCACGGCAAGGTTGATATGTTCCAAATTACTTCAAACCACTTTCAGTGGAAAGCTAACTCAATTTTCTATGTTACGTCAAAAGATAAAATTCATATATGATTGTTAAGACCTTCATATGAGTTAATCTTTCAGAAATAGCTTCTGACTTATACATATCATCATTTATATCAACCTTTGCATCATCCTTTGATGCAATCTTCATGTTCTTGGCCTTTAAACCTCTCCAATATCTTCTAACTCTCCAAATTAGCCACTCCAAACCTGATATAGATAAATGCATATACACAACTCCTATATGCCTAAATGCAAGTTATGAGACTAAAATGAGTCAGAAATATTTGTTTTAAACTATTAAAAACTCAAGATATCATGGTGCAATGACTCTTTGTTCAATCCCATAGTAGTTATCCTTGTGAAATCCTTGTGAAAACCTCTTCTTATCTTTTTCATCAGCTTGACCATCCTGGCAAGAATGGACATGGCTGTTCCCTGAATGTGCGTTGCTCCCCAAGCATCTATAATAATCCCGAGAAAATTGTGGTGTTGAGCACCAAGTTTGATAATTTATAGGGTCTCATCTTGCTTCACATCACTCTAAGAGGGTTCCACAAGGGGAGTTGACGTATGAGGAGAAGAATTTACAGAGGCTCGAGTCTACGAGGCCCTCAAAATCTGAGTGTTCACGATGCTTGCCGGAGGAGATGAAATCTGACTTTTATGGAGAGCAGGAGAGCCAAGAGGAGGTGGAGAAGACCTGCGCTCAATGGATATTGGTGAAAGATGGATTTTTTGGAAAATGACTGTATTTTCATCATAAGATGCCAATCATGAGAAGAGGGGGGGGGGGAAAGAAATATTTCTTCGCAGGGGTACCCTTTTCTTAGCGATGGGTTGACGCCAACAACATATAGTTAATGCCAAAAGTGTTAAAAAATAATTTTTTATTGATTTAAAAAATTTCTCAAAAACTAAATATTTTTTCTTGATCTTTTAGAATATATATTCATAGATCTCTATTTATATATCATTAGCTCATTCTAATCCTATAGATATTAGATTATTACTGACCTTATCTTAGAATCTTATCTACAATTATTTGTAAATTTTATCTTTATCTCAACTAACCAACTTGTTAGGAGATAAACTTATTAAACAATGTTAGAATTATCCAACATTCTTCTTTTTTAATTCCAACATTTGAATTACTTGCACGCCAAACAACTCTTTCATGTCATTGAGGTTTTCACTTGCTTAAATACTAAAATATTGTTGCATCCGCCTCTTGCTTATCCACCATGTTAGTTTTTGTGTTTTTTGAATCCTCTCTGGACATGTTGATGTATAATGACCCGCCTTGTCACAACGATAACATATGACATTAGACCAATCTTTTTTTGTCTCTCCTTGGTTTTATTTTGGTCAGTGCCTTCAGTGGTTTGTTTTGGATTCCTTCCATTACCTCTCCCACGACTACAACTACCTTCACGAGAGCCACAATATTTGTTTCAGTAGAGAAGCTTTCTTTGATCATCTTCTCTAACTTCTTCTCCAATGCGTTTTTCATATGCTTTTAACGACCCACAATGTCTTCAAAAGCAGTTTGATTAAGATCTAAAACTTGCTCAAGAGAAGCAATGATTTGAATATACTTGCTCCGTGGAAGGCTTTTGAGAAAATTCTTCATAAGTTTTGACTTTTCCATGGTTTCTCCAAACGCCGCTGATTTCGATGCCAAACTTGATAACTTGTCGGAGAATACATCGATTGAATCACTATCATTCATTCTCAATCTATCAAAGTCGGCCATTAAGGTTTGGAGTCTCGCCTCCTTCACTCGATCAGCTCCTAAATTTCGAGATTTGATCGCACCCCAAATTGCATTTGATGTGTCTTCTTCTCCTACCTGTAGAATAAAATTTTCCGGAATTGATCGAAAAAGAAGCATTAGTGCTATGTCGTTCCTTTTTCGATATTCGCTTCGTGGTTCTATGGTGTCCCATACTTCATGTATTCGAAATAACATCCTCATTGAACAAACTGTATAGTTTGTTGCTGTCAATATTGGACATTGGATCGATGATAATCCAATTTCCTTTGCACGTGGCTGTGTGGTCATCACAACTTCCATGCCTAATGCTTTAACGACGGTGGCTCCTCCTCCTTCGTCGATGAAGCTTAGTAACAACATAGCTTTGGTGATCAATCAAAGATGTGTTATGTTTCTCCTTCGTCAATGGTTCTTCACTCAGATCATTCTATCAAAATCGGGGATCGCTGGTTTACTAGCTTTCGTCTTCGATCGTCAATGGTAATGGCTCTGATATCAATTCAAATTAAAAACTCTTAATCTTTGCAAGAACAACTTTTCTTATTGATTTTGAAACTTCTCAAAATTAAATCTCTCTCTTAGAAGTTATGAAAACATCTCTTCATAGGTTTGTTTATATAAGATTAGACATATCGTAATCTTATTGTTATTAAGTAGATACAACTATATCTTATAAGATTTATCTATATCTTAGAATCTTATCTATATATTTTGTAAATATTTATGTTTTTCCTTACTAACTAACTTGTTTGAAGATAACTTCCCGATAAATTAATTAGAAATATCAAACATTATGTCCCTTAATTACAACTTGAATTCCTAGTGTCTTGATCTCTTGAAATCCGATGAGTGTCCTCGTCTCCCTGAACTCGATTTGAGCTAACGGCTTTGTAAGGATGTCCTCTTTCTGCTCAACTCCAGTATAGCCAACAATCTTTATTGATCCTCCTCTCTTGTACATTAAACCATAAGTTAAAGTTCCTTGAAGATAATCAACTTTAGGGTCTTCTTATGCTTTTGACATCTTCAAACCGAACTCCATTGATATGTGAGTAGGATTGGAAGTGTCTAGTCTCTATTCCTTTAGCATCCGTTGAGCATAACCCTCTTGCTTCATTTCGATTCCATCCTTACTTTGCGTGAATTTTATCCCAAAATAATAAGTGAGTTTCCCGAGGTCTGACATCTCAAACTTAGATACCATTCCCACCTTGAAATTGCTTATTATTTTTTCTTATTTGACACGATCAGCTCCTAGTCTTGATTTCATTGCATTTCATATCCCTTTAGGTGAGTCTTGTTTACCGACTTGCAAAATAAGAGCCTCCGAGATTGTTTGAAACAATAATCCTATCGAGATATTATCTTTATCAAAATCATCCTTACCAAGTTTGATTGTATTCCATACTTCATTAACTCGAAATATAAGATCTGTTTTTAGAAAGTTAAATCATTATTTAGGAACTCATGGGAGAAACAATCATGATTATCACATATGAGCTTGCGAGAGGATATTGGAAGATTGAAAAGATCAATTGTATCTAGAAAAATCAAAGAGGATATAGAAAAATCAAGAAAAATCTAGAAAGATCCAGAAGAATATCCGAAAATAGAAAATTATCTATTATATCTAATACCAATTGAAAGATTTATAGTTTAAAGATATATGAAAAATTTAAATCTTAAAATAAGATATATGAGGTTTTGTGCTTTGCTACCAAATATAGATTATGGCAAGAGAGTTAAAGAACAACTTTCTTTATTAATTTAGAAAAATTCTTAAAAACTAAATAATTTTCTCTTTTTTTTTCTTTTGATCTTATAAAACATCTCTTTATATGTCTCTATTTATATAGCATTAGTTCATCTTAATCCTATAACTATTAGATTGTTACAAATCTTATCATATAAGATTTATTTATAACTTGGAATCTAATCTACAATTATTTCTAAACTCTACCTTTATCTCAATTAACCAATTTATTGAGAGGTAAATTTATTAAAAAATGTTAGAATTGTCCAACACAACAAACGCTAGGCCCAACACTTATAGGAAGTAGAGTTAGAAAGGGTCTCGAGGCAGTCGCCTTAAGAATCACATTTTTAAATAATCGAGGCAGTCGCCTTAAGAATCACATTTTTGAAAAATCGTATTTTTGTGTTCTTAAACATGTCAACTTTCTATGATTAAAGTTATGTTTCCATCTCGTTCCATTCCATTACATCAAAAATTTGTTTCATGCGGAAAAGTGTTACTGTAGAAACAGAAATTTGGGATAAAAAAAAAGAACATAGTGGGACAGAATAGGACACAACATAAATTTTACCCACTTCTATCTATAACAAATTAAAAAAAATATTTTTTTTGCACACAATGCATGTTAAATTCTAGTTTATAGATTATTTGGCTAGCTAAAGTTGAATCAAACTGAAGTCTCGTGATTTAATTTCACTTTGTTATTCCTATGTTTCACTCCGTCCTAAGAATTTGTCGGCAACAACGGTTAGATCATGTTGCATTTTGGTCAGGCCATATGTAGCATCGAAATTATGTGTACATGTGCACCCAGTAAAATATGTAAGTTGAGATGGCAAAAATCCACTTGTGTCCAGCTCTCCTCAACCCAAATTTGGAATACCACTTCTTAATATTTTTTCTTCCTTTTGATTGTACGTCCAGTTATAAAACTATTTTGATCCGCCCCAAATTATAATCATATTATGTGTGAGGTAAATGGATATGTGATTCTATGTATAACTCTTAATTTTTTCCTCAAACCCATTTTCTTACACCTAAGAGGATGTATTTAATCTAAGATTTTAAGTGATTTGCATTAAGATGACAAATCTACTTTTATTCAAACATGAATTTTATTGATTTAAATCCAGTTACAATTTAGTATTATAGAGTTTGTGCTTTAAAAATATATATTAAAATCCATTTCTATTAGAAATATTTTAAATAATAGATTTTAGAAGATTTATTATGATTTAAGGAGATTTGGTGGAATTTCTTAGTTAAAAATATTAGAATCCAAATCTCATAGTTTTAGATAAATTTCTAGAGTATTTTAATTAAATTATAATAATTTTCTAATTCATCCAAACCCATTTTAAAAACTTATAAAAAGTCAAATAATTTTGAATTTCTCTAAATACTATATTCAATACACCCTCTAATGTAACTCAGTAGAACTCTATATTTATATGCACTAGTATTCATATATATATATATATATATATATATATATATATATTCACTTATACATAATTTTGATCAGATATGTTAAATATATTAAACCACATACTATGTTAAGCATTGCAAATTTTCTCCGATGTGATTAAGAATTCTTATATATCTGTTAAGCTATCAATGTTGCCTAACACAAAATGATGTTAGTTAAAAAAGTATTAGAGGAAGACCGTAGAAAATATAGAAACCACTACACAAAACCAAAATAAATTAGTTGTTATTGTGCATTAGAACAAAAACAACATGAATTTAGGGACTGCAGAATTAGTCGCTAATTAATTGTTAAATGATGTGTTATGACTAAATTACGACTAATAATTGTAGTTGTAGATCCTTAATCGCTATAATTAGTAGTTATAATGTAATCGTTAATAGGCGACTACTTTGCAATTAAACTACGTAATCGTAACGTAATTGTAAAGTAGTCGCAATTTTTAACGACTTTACGACTATGTTACGATTAATATTCCTGATATCTAGTAGTTGTATTGTAGTCGCTAAAGTTAGACGACTATAATATATCTATATCACGATTGATGTACTATATATCGACGTAAGAAGATGTAGTCTCATCTTTGTCGCTTAACTTTTACGACTATAGGACGACTATTATGCGATTACAATGCGACTATTATTTTCTATAAAACACCAAATGGTATCAATTTTGGTAGCGATTTCATAACCTGATTCTTCAAGACAATGTACTATACTTAATACTACAAATTTATTAAGACACTGTAAGAAGAAAAATACAGCAAAACAAACTTATAGTACAACACATTCATTGTCACATATATTGTCACATACATTGTAACACAACAAGTAGTAAAACACACCATAACATAAGTTAATGAGTTTATTATCCAAGTAGTGATACATAACCTAAGATTGTGAAGGAGATGATACTTCAGCCTGATCTGTTGGTGCTGCAGAAGCTGCATGGGCCACCATAAAATCTTGAAATACATGATCAGTTTGTTTGAGATACTCTTCAACCAATGACAACTGATGGAGCTTTCACTTCTGATCAGCCACAACTCGGGTATGCTCTGCTCATGTTCTTCAATTTTACGCTTAGCTTCATTCAGTTGTTCTTGCAATGCAACGAAAGATGTCGACTCTTCTTGTTGTGTGCTGTTGCCCATTAAATTAGTGACAACATCCTTCAGGCTACCAACTCCATATAGATGTCATTTTGAATCCTTTTCTGTGGACTGTTAGAAGAAATATAAAACCGTTAGAAGAAATATAAAACCGTTAGAATAAATGTGAAAAACATATGTAATGACCATGAAAAAACAAAACCTGAAGAAATATCGCTGTATATTCTTCTGTTGTCAGCTCCCAAGGCACACATGAAGCACCGTCTGAAATATTTGACGTCTCTCCCTGAAGCTGCGACAGATTCTCTTCCACGTTCTGCTCATAGTTTTCAGCTATCTTCTCCGCCTTCCTATCCACATAAGTACTATCCGGCTTTGTATGTGCCTTGATGAATACCTCACCAAGACTCACCGGTCTTCCCAAGCTCTCTTCCTGCAATGTTACAAAAATCAACAAACATACAGTAGGTGTAAGAGAATGAGAAACATTAAACATGTATAAAAAAACACATAACATTTGGCGTTGAATTTCTTGATAGGAAGTCGGTCCTGCTAAGTGTATGTGAGGACCCAGACCATTACGGTCTGACAACCCGGCGTTTGAGTAGGTGACACTCTTTCGCTGTGCTTCATCAGTCTCCCAATACTCATTCATGGTTTCCATATTGATTCACTGATCCACATCGGTCTTTCTCGGCTAGTCTGTCCGTTACTAATCATGTCTTTCATCATGCGTAAACAAATATTCTGAAAATAAAATTGAACCGTCCCTGTGATCAAAGGATCCCATGTGTGGGGTTTCTACAAAAAAAAAATACAATGTTATTCGGTTAGTAAGGACCTTAAACAAAGACAATGTTAGTCGGTTAGTAAAAATAAGCTAAGACAATGTTATTTACGCTAGCCACTATACTAAGAAAATACCGCAAACTCGAGGAAGTATCTCTCATACCTTTCCCGAGGCACACATGTCCAGCTGTAGTAAGGACCATCAAACTTGTTTTGAAAGATTTTTTGTGATCTTCCGAACTAGTCGTGATCCTTTATCGCGAGTAAACCTGCACATAGATAAAAACAAAGAAATAAGGTGAAAGATGAAGCAGAAGCATAAGGTGAAAGAACAAATAAATATGTATTCATACTAACTAGTGTTTGGCTTGGATATGGGAGAGAGGACGGTGGTGAACTGATCACGGTTTGGCACCGATACGAGAGCGTTTAGAGTCATTTATGTATACTTTTGAAGTTCAGGCAAAACATCCTCCTGGAAATTGTTATCTTGAGAAGATGTCGATATTAGAGTGTCTTGCCTATGATCTTGGAAGTTTTGCTGTGGAGATATTGGACATCCAGACTCTGATCATCTTAGAATAGTTCTGTTGGTGACGGATAGTCGCAAAAATGAGGTAATGATGACTTAATATGATGAGGACTAACACGAACTGAAGTTTGTTGTGACTGAGCCGGAGGAAGGTGGTCTGGTGGCGTGAAGTCATATTGATGGGGTAAAGAGCTTGATCTTCTCTATGAAGAGTTCGGATGCTACACGTGTAACATTAGGCAGACAAGGTTTTCAATGAAACGGACCACTCCTAAGTAGACCGATTCGTACTTAAAAAAAAAATTATTCACACCACATAATGGCTAAAATAGCATCATTATCCTAAATTAATATTTCTCAACGATACATAGCAAAATTTAGTAATAAAATGGTTCTCCGAAATATATAAAAGATGTCAATAATTCAAGACAAGATAATCATGTCATAAAACTAAGCATATGCCATATATATAAAATCAAAACTAATTGCCATAGTATAAGTATATGCAAACTTAAAACGAGATGTATATCCAAAAATCAACATCGTTATATAATTGAATAACGTAAAAACTCTTCTTTTTCAGCAAAGGGACTTAATAATATAAAATAAAATAAAAGAATAAATATAAAAAGTCTCATGGGTGAAGGACTAGTCTCCAGAACAATAAACTTACTTTCAATCAAAAATAAAAAAACAATAAACTTATTTTAAGGAAAAATATCAAACGTAACAAATTACTTTTTCATACCACCACCACAAATGAAAGTCACGAGTGACTCACACACATTATTTTATTTAAAAGCAAGAAACATTGGAATATTAATAACCATAGAAGAACTCATGGACCCTTATGATCTGAGAGACTCGATCAAGAATCTTCAGCCGGTCGGGTAGAGATTTAGAGATAGCTGGTCGGTTTAAGCATCTACGAACCCAATCCATTAGCTTGGGAGTATGATCCTCGAGGCTAAAACCACCTATTGTCTCCCACGTGTGGAACCAAGGGTAATAGGAGATGAGGACCAAGTCAACCACTGAAACGGTCTCGTTTCCTCCGAAGTAGACCTTTTCTCCAAGCTCTGTTTCTAAAACTTTCAATGTCTCTATAAACTCTCGTTTCGCTTCTTCTTGTTCTTCGCCTTTCTTCGTCCACGTTCTTCTTCCTGCGTCAAAAACCTATTTCCTTTTCTATATTAATGACAAATAAACTAAGATTTTTTCTCTTCTTTCCGTAGAAACTACATGCACCCATACGGCCATACCATACCATTCTTTTATATATATTGAAGTATTATTCTTCGACAAATAAATGTATTGAAATATATTTTGAAGTTTTATTCTTTTGTATTTTTCTTTTGTCAACAGCAATAGATATATCTAAAACTAGTCTTCGCTGAAAATTCATTAATATTATTATTATTTTATTATTTTGTAACTCAAAATTCATTATGTTGTGTATTACTTGAGACTTCTATGTTACTCTCAGAAATTTTATCATATATAAAAATGTTTTAACAGATTTGAATCCAAATGATAACACAGTAACGTTAATGGTACAACTACTATATGATACTCAAATAGTTAAAATAATACTTATAATAATAATAGTACCTTTTTGTCAATTAAATCAGCCCAAAATCTACACTGTGCCTTCTCATAAGGATCAGAAGGTAGTAGACGGGGAGTCTTATCGTCTTTCCACACCTCATCGATATATTCGAGTATAATATTGGACTCGCAAACCGGTTTACCGTTGTGGATGAGAACCGGAATTTTCTTGTGAACTGGATTGGATTGGAGCAACAGATCGGTCTTCTCACCAAATACATTTTCTTCCTTGTACTCGAACTTGATCTCTTTTTCCTCTAACGCCATGATAACTCTTGCTCCGAACATGCTTGGCCAGAAGTTCAGCACAACCACTTCTTCTACTGACATTTTTTTTGGGGTCTGAGCTCTGATCGTTTATTCTTTCAATATGAAGTCAGTGGAGAAAGCTTTTCGGTAGGTTAACTTATATAGGGGGATCTATACTATTAAAATAGAAAATATTTTAGAAAAAATATTTATTCATTTATTATATTACATGTAACGTTTTTAATATCAATGATTTTGTTAAAAATTCATTAAAGATAATTATGAAATTAATATTATTTCTACTAAACATGTTTCCAAACATTACAATAACTAAATATGTTTTCCAACACTATTAAAAATAGACATATATCCAAACAATCTAAAAGTAATACGTTTTTACCATTTTTTAAGTAATAATATAAATAGTTATTTGACAAATAAAATAAATAACTATAAAAAATTTGGATATATTTTAATATTAAAAATTATGAAAAAAATTGAATAGCTATTACTAAATCTTTTACACTGTTCCTTCAAATTTTAAAAATAATTATTTGATATAGAACATATTAAATTAACAGGTGTATTTTATTTTTGTAAATTCATTTTAACTAAACTAATTTTCTATATAAGATAAATTATTATACAAAATAAAATAGTACACCACATAATGTATTAAAATGTAAACAAGGATATATATGATTACATGTATCTAAATAATCTAAAAATAATAGTTTTTATTTTAAAATTCTTAATTTATCTAGCTTGACAACAAAAAAAATGATTACAGAAATAAATAATATTTATTTACTTATTTGGATAACATGCTATCCTGCACAGAAGCAGAACGGACGATGTTGGGACTTGGCTTGGCTGCATATGTCCCGAGTTTGTAAACTATTTCGTGAGATATAATTTATACCAAAATTAATAAAGATACCATATTTCACTTTTATACAAAAATTAATAATATATCTCATGAATGAAAACTTTACCATAGTTATCAAAAATTTAATAAATATACCTTATTTTACCTTTTTACCAAAATTAATAATATATCTCACGAATTAAAACTATACCATAGTTTATACCAAAATTAATAATATATCTCACAAATTAAAACTATACCATATTTTATACCAAAATTAATAAAATATACCTTATTTTAGTTTTATAAGCTTGTAATTAAGTAACTAAGATTGATTGTTCAGAAAAGAAAAGGTTGAAACTGATAGATTTGCAGAACTAAATTTGAAAAGAACGCCTAGGTTTCTGGTTACTTTTTATTTTCTCTTTGGGTTAGGGAATTTATAACTACTTTAAAGATAGACATATATATGATCTAAAGTAATGAATTGAAATGTCGAATAGATTGAAACATTCAACGTGGAAATGTATTTGTAACGTTTAGACTAAAATACCGCATTTTCCTCGCCCACGTCAAATTAACATATAGGCTCAAAAACTAATGTAAAGAAATAATCGTGACAGTCAAACACATTACATTTGAATAAGCTATATTTCTCTAAATATTTAGAGTCATGCCGAAAAAACGGAAACTAATTAATAATGAAAAGACTTATGAAATATGCCTAACATTTTTATAATAATGGGTGAATTATGAAATGAGGTAATGTGTGTTTAGTCTTTGCCTCTTTGGAAATTCAGGAATCTGTTTTTTAGTCCATAATTTTTTTTTTTTGAAAAGGATGTTGCTCTAAAACTAAATGAATTTACTAGTATACTTGATATACTTGACATATATAGAGATTTCAAAAAAAAATATTATCCTAATTTTTTATCTAATTTTTTAAAATTTTTAATTGATATGATTTGAAACCAAAGAATTTATTATTTTAGTATAATTATTAAATTATAAAAATTTATTATTTTATTATGATCATTAATTTATAGAAATTATATTTATTTGCTGCATGTTGTCGTAAGAGTCATGAGTGTCTACTCGCAAGCACTCTTGCATATGTTTTTTTTTTGTCAACATAGTTTAGTGGTTTTAATATTCCCAATAACATGCGGGATGCTAGGTTCGAATCCCAGACTTGGTGTAATAAATGCTGACTACCATTATGTCACATGATTCCTACCTCTTGCATATGCTTTGATAATGAGATATGGTTGGTGCGTCAAGCAGGTCTGAACATTTGACTAAAATCAATTGGCAAGAAAATATATGTATATATTAAAAAAATCTCGAAACTAATCATTATTGACTTAAACATTTTTAACAAAAAAAAAAGATTAGACTAAAACTATTACTAACGTTTTTGTTGCATGTTTGATTTTTTTTGGAATTTTTATACTACTTACCTACCATCTTAGTTTTGTTTGTATTAATTTTAAAATCCTTGGTGGTACTAGTGAAAGATTTTTAAAAAATGCTTTCCTGTTCCTTTTCATGTATGATAATTGATTAAACTTCTCTTGGTCCTCTGAGTTATGTTTTCGATGCGTGTGGTCGAAAAGAGTCTTGCAGTCCCACTCGGAAGTCTTGCTCATGATATAACCAAAATTACATTATGCTTAATTGATGCGTTACCTTATAACTAAAAATGAATTAAATTATTTAAATTGTATCATAAAATTAAAGGATTTTGAATCATTTATTTAAAAATGAAATAAATATACATATTTAGTATTAATCAAAATAAGCGGTGTTATTATTAATTAATTTAGCATCATTTTAATAAATTAATGCTAAATAATTATAATTTATATCATTTAAAAAAATTAATATTAGTATACAATTTATATCGATTTAATAAATGATGTATGTTTTTTAGTTATCATAACTTACTAAATTAATAAGTGATACAAACAATTATATTTTTTGTCTCACAATATTCATTCCATTTAATAAGTGATGCAAAAAAATATATTTTTGTCTCACATCGGAAACAAACATTAGAGAGAGATAAAATTTCCCTTCTATAAATAAAATTATCCATTCTATAATAACTTTAATTTGTACTTAAATCAATTCAATATTATTTGATACTTTGGTTATTATTGTTATATATTAATTTTAGGTATATATATAATAAATTAATAATACTATAACTAATTAAATCATATATGAAACTAATATTTTTGTATAAATTATTTAAGATTTATGAAATTATAGCATCAACTATAAAATTAATATAAGTATACAGCATCACTTGTTATAAGTGCAACATATATTAACATTATTTATAATAATTGATATAAAATTTAACATCATTTTTTTATAATTGAAAAATATTGACATTAATTATAATGACCGATGCATATATTTTATACATATTTACATCAGTTACGAATATCGTGAAGCAAATTATTTGAGTAAAATTTATTTACATCATTTATAACTAATGTAATTATTAAAAATAAGTGATGTAAAACAAACTTTTTGTGTAATGTACCAACTTGAATAAAATGGTTAAAAGCTGCCTAAAATTGCCTAGATATTTAGGCTCTGATTGGTAAGATGCAAAATGGCAGAATTGCGTTTTAAAAACTTGATTTCACAAATATTTTGCCGATAAAAAAACTTGCGGAATCACGTATGAAACACCCGACAAAAAATACAAATAAACTTTCATTAAACAGAAAAGTGAGTGTGTAGTAGACTTTTTTGGAATCAAATTTTTATAATATTTAATTACATAATAATAATATTTTAGAATTCTAAATAAATACTAAAAATTTAAATTATAAATGTAGTTGTTTTACATAAATTTATTTTAAACATTTAGCTAAAAACATTCAGTTTAATAAAAAATATTAAAAAATATTAATAGTCATACTATATTAAATACATACAATTTTTCATAAAAATTTGAGAAAACTTAAATAAATTAGAACAATTTTTTTTAAAACATCTTATATAATAAAATAGAAAAATTAATAAATAAAACTATGATATTTGATTTTTCATATACTAAGAATAAGCTAACTAATTATAATAAGAAAAATATGTTTTATAATAATTTTAATAATTTTTATTTTTATAATAATTAGCTCAATTATAATTTCTTATATAATAAATAATATAGTGAAGTTTTATTTTTTAAAAATAATCAGCTCAATTATAAAATATAGTGAAATTTTATTTAAGATAATTTATATTTGCTATTCCGTTAACTTATCTAATCATAGAAAAAAAACAATTCCGCAAGTTTTAAATTATTTTGCAGATTTTAAATTATTCCATAATTTTTTTTTCTATTATTCCGTGATTACGCAAGTGTTACCAATCAAAGTGTTAATAACCAAACCGTATAATTCTAATATCTGAAAGGTAATCGTGTATTGATTGTTTATTATAAAGCAAAAACAGTTTATTGAGTATGTAAAAACAGTTTATACACTTGCAGAGATTAATTGAATGGAGACATAATTGCGACTGAATACAATATATATGATGTATTTGGTATACCAAAAAGCATCATGTCATGTGGACCTAAGTAGTCAATGTTCTTTAATATCTAAACGTAACTTTTTAGTATCTTTTGGTATCATTTTGTATATCTTTCTTTCTTTCTCCTTATCCTCGTGCATAACTTTATTATTTTATCAGCTTTTTTCAAAAGAAAATTAGTGTAGTTGCTTTCTTAAAACTGAGAGCTACCCAGATGACAATGAGAAATTGAAGAAACTGATGAAAATTATTGGTTTGAATGTATTGACCCGTTACCTTCAAAATGACTCATCTGGTTGGTTCAGGGTTGACCACAAAGACATAACACAACAATTAGTCAATGACATTGCATAATAACATAAGCACATATTATTATTAGTCAGTCATTCGTTTGGTACCGAATTATAGATAAAACACTATATAATCTATAATGAATTTCCCCATTTATTCTTCACCTATGGAGAAAGAGTAATGAACCTTTTTATTGGTTGTGGGAAATGTACGGTATGAACGTTAGAATCAATCCTACGAGCTGTACCAAGTTCAGCACAAAGAACACCATCTCATCACCTGTTTGTCATGTTAAAAAAGTTTATATAGTAATTAAAACCCTATCTTTCACATAAAACATTTTATGATAATCTGCGATTTAGCCACTGTTAGCTAAGTATTTAGTTAACATAGACTAGGTGCTAAAAAGTTGACCTGGAAGAAAAGCCGCGACTTGTCTCTTTTGCGCCCATGAGAATCTGCAGATTTAAGAAAACACATAGAAAGGCAAAATTAGCAACAGAGAAAAACAATCCAAGAAGAACAAAGATGAAGCTCCTATATGTTTCTTGCACTTGCTAGTCTATTTGAAGGTAAATATTTGAATGAATGTGAGTTAAACTCGAAGTATATTGTTTGGTGTATAAGTCATGAGATGCTTACAAGGTACCTCCACCGGCAGGACCAAATGATTTGAAAATAGACATTGCGGTCATAGAAATTCCATTAGCAGCACCTCTCTGACCCTGAGGCTGCAGTGTCAAATCGAAGGAAAAGTGAGCAAAAGATGTTTGAAAATGGCCATAGCAAAAATAGGAAAGAAAAGGGTTTAGCAATACACCGGCACAAGAATCATACCACGGCCTTGTTCAGCAGGATAAACAGTCCTGTAACAAGAGAAATCTGCAGAACATCATAGAAACATATCTATAAGCTTTCTTATTTGTTAAATTAAGAGATATGATGTAGAAAAAAAGCCTTAGGGTTTATGACAAGTACTCACAGACAAAGCGTTCTTTAAGATGGATGCAACATTTATCACCAAATGAAGGGCCACTCCAGAAAGCGAAGCTATAGAGGGGTAACAAGAAAGCAGCGGTATCAGCATTACCTGTGAACACCAAACATGTAAAGTTTTAACATATCTAGTGTAGACAAACCATTACTATTATAACAGAACAGAGAGCATCATTCGCAAAATCAAGAAGACATAACAAAAACTGCAAGACAAGATTTACCGCAGAAAGACGTACAACCACAAGGAGTCCCAAGGTCTTTTCTAACGGTGGGTATACCAAAAGTTGAAAGACCAGAAGCCCAAGTCCTGAAAACATGGCAACATAAATCAGTAATTTTTCTGATTAAGCAATGAGCTCGCTTCACGGAGCAGGCACATTTTCTGGACTAATTCAGCAGATAATGTAAGCTACACACAACATGCACCTGATATAGCTAAAACTTCGCCAACATCTTGAGATGAGAAGCTCAATCCTCCGTAGCTTCTGTCGCTAACAGCCCAAAGTGAGAATATCTTGCAAAGTTACCAAAACAATGATAAAAATGTTAAAACTTGATTGTTACTTCTGCAAAGCACCAAAACGAACATCTTATAGCTGCTGAAAAGATTTGAGAGAATGGCCTCTAAAACTAAGTAAACCCTCTAATAAAGAATCAATAAAAAAAGCTTCAATAGAAGATCCGGACATGACTTTAGACAAGTGGACCCTAACTCTCTTACCTCTGAGTAAGCTATCTCTTGGAGGGAAAAAACACAGTACACAATGATGATAGCCATCAATGGAAGATTCCTCAGGAGACTTGGTTTACTTTTTATTTTCTGGTCATCAAGTCCTCCTTCTCTGCTTCCATCATCATCGTCTAGCTCATTTGGTGATCCATTTGGATTAAGCCTCTCGTGTGCAATTCTGCAACGCGTATGAAGTGTTTCTTGTAACTTATATTGTAAGTTTATATTTGAAGATTTGGCTTCATTCAAATCCCTATAGCTCTAGAACTCATTTTATGATCATAGTAGCATTGTAAAACAATACCATATAATACTTTTGTATATGAAAAATGATTTAAGGTTTTTGAACAAGTCAATACTCACAGGTAGCCACCAGCATGCGATGAGAGCCCCAGTGGCATAGACTGATATAACTAAGCCCGGCAGAAAATATGGAAACCTGTAATGCACTACACCAAAAGCAACTCTTTAGGAAACTATTATGAAAATGGATATTGGAGTAAAATAGTAAATTAACTACCTCCCAAAAACTGAACCCTGTGAAAATATATTTGGATACTTCTCTGCAGGCTAAGGAATCATGAAATACAAACCAAGTCAGACTAAGCAGGAAAATTGTATAAGCTAGTGAATCAGATTTCAGAGTCAAATGTACCTGAGCAAGATAGCCTCCAATAGCAGGACCTATTATCAGCCCTATACCTCTCGATGTACTCACCTGAAAAAACATGCAGCAAAACTATTTCTCCTCCAGATGAAGTGAAAAAATTGGCAATAACAAAGAAACAGAATAGACAAGAGCCTCACAACAGAAAGACTAAGAGCGTGATACTCTTCACTGACGACTTCTGAAGCATATGCCTGAAACATGGTAAAACAGCAAAGAAAAATCTGTGGGAAGTGCAACCTAAATGGATATTCCTTCACAGGATAGACTAAGTCATTACCCTTATTACTCCGAGTAGACAATTGACACAGCCTAGAAGAAACCGAACAGAAATCGCAAACCAGAAACTTGTGCTTAGACCAAAGAGGGTATTGAATATGATCCTGAAAAGAGTGTCTTGAGGAATAAAAATTATGCAAGACAAAGAAATGAATACACATCTTCTTTACTATTGAGTAATAAACTAAAGCTAACACTGCGAAAGTAGCAATGAGGATGATAGGTTTGCGACCATATCGATCAGCTAATTTCCCCCAGAGAATAGATGTCAGAGCTCTTCCAATCATGAACGATGATGCTAACAAGAAAAAAAAAAAAGTATAAAAAGTAACATAAAGGGTTCTTCCAAGATTAGTGTGTTGAAGCAAGAAACAACAAAAGTGCCTTAAGAGATTACCAACAAAACCAGCATAGAAACCAATATCCTCTTCTTCTTTAGCTACATGGAAGTCTCTGATCATGAAATAAAGATATGGAAAGAGGGAAGATATCGGGAGAGCTGAAACACACCATAAGGTTTGAACATCAGTATAATTAAGATACACACAAGATTGTGTAAACAAAACAGCTAACGGAGGGGGAGGAGAGATTGAACCGGTGCAGAGAGAGACGAGCCAGATGAAGGAGAGGTGGATGTAAGGGATGCCTCGCTGTTCTTGCTTGAGTCGATCAATGTTACATCCAGGGCAGTTATGTTCTTGGTCATCGTCTTCTTTCTCAAGAAGTGCTTCTCGCGCCTCGTTGCATCGTCCTCTTGTCGAATTTTCTTTCATTAGGAAAAAAAATAATAGTGAAAATGATTTATGTTGCGAATCAAACATCGGATAAGTAACGCGATGATTAAAAAAAATGTTATTCTAAAAGCGCCAAAAAAAAAGAAGCTGAAATGATTCTTAAGAATCCAATAACTAATCTCAGTGGTGCTGACAACAAAATTATCAACTCAAGTTGTGGTACTCAACAAATGTGAAATTTTTATTAAGAAAAAACATAACCATTGGACAGAGAATCTGGAATTTTTGTTGAATTTGTTGGATTTTTTTGTTATCAAAAGAAGAAAAAATACAGACAAATGATAGATGAACCGAACTTAACGTTTCTGTCACCCGCCGTTTGACTACCGTAACCAATTAGATTGTTAGGCTGCTGTATCGATTTGTACCAGTGGATAATGAGTCATGAAGCTCAATACGATATCTTTAATAAGAAAAAGATTTGATAAGAAACTGAAGTCATAATAGATGATACTGCCTCAAATCCAATCTTCTTGCGTTTACACATCTTTTAAAATGTATAAACCAACTCATACAACTTTTGTTGTTACCAATACCAACAAACCTTCATAAATTTAACATGAAACAAGGTGCTATATAAGATTTACAAACACTTGCTTTCTCCAAATCCCTCCTGGATACTAGGTCTAGGCATTCAGATACCAGTTCGGGTTCATGTAGGTTCTTTTGGGTATCGGTTCTTTCGGTTTTTAAATTGAATATCCCTTCAAATATGTTTTAGAATTTGGGTTAGATTTGATTCAGATTCCGTTCTTTCGGGTATTTACTTAAAGAACCGAATTGGATTCAATACTAGTTTAAATATTTTTGATTTTAGTATTATAATATTTGAAATTATCCAAAATACTAAAAATATCCAAATTTATCCGGATATTATAGTATCCAAAATAGTAAAATTAACTAAATTTATCCAAAATACTAAAATTACTTAAATCAAAATACTAAAATTACATGACCTCAAGGTGAAGAACTATCTGTTTCAAGCGATTGATAAATCAATCTTGAAAACGATAATTCAAAAGGACACAGCAAAACAACTGTGGGATTCCTTGAAAATGAAGTACCAAGGAAGTGAAAGAGTAAGAAGGTCACAACTTCAGCGCCTACGGAGACTTCGAAGTCCTCGAAATGATGGAGACAGAGAGCATCTCAGAATATTTCTCAAGAGTCCTGCTCATTGCAACAGACATGAGGAACCTTGGAGAAGAGATGCAAGACTTGAAGATTGTGGAGAAGATACTTTGTACTCTCTCTGAAAAGTTTACCTACATCGTGTGCTCCATAGAGGAATCAAAGGATATTGACAATTTGTCAGTCTCTGCAAAGCTCACTTCTCTGCCATGAACAAAGGATAAGGAGACATACAAAAGGATCCACGCTAGAAGAACAAGCTCTTAAGATAACTGCAGAAAACACAAATCCAAGAAGTATGAGAGGAAGAGGGATTAGCTTCAGAGGCCGAGGCAGGGGAAGAGGAAGAGAGACAAGTCAACTATGCAGAAGCCGATAAAGAAGATGAAATTCTACTTATGGCACATGTCGAAGTAGAGGAACCAAAAACAGAGAACTTATGGTTCTTGGATAGTGGTTGTAGCAACCACATGACGGGCATGAAGAAGTGGTTTCTGGAGCTTGATGAAGGATTTCGTCATTCGGTGAAAATCGGGAATAACACACGAATGATGATTCAAGGAAAGGGAAGCATCAAAGTCAAGATAGATGGCCGAACACAAATCATCCAAGATGTGTATTATGTTCCCGACTTGAGCAATAATTTGTTGAGTCTTGGACAGCTACAAGAAAAGGATCTCACTATTCTGATACAACACGGGGTCTGCAAAGTCTATCATCCAACAAGAGGACTGATAATCAAGACGCAAATGAGCAAGAACAGGATGTTTGTGATCGTGGCTGAGAAGATGAAGACAGAGTCGTGTCTAAAAATGGAAGTTTCAAGTGAGACTCACTTATGGCACTGCAGGTACGAACATCTAAACTACAAAAGTCTAAGGGAGCTAAGAACAAAGGAAATGGTGAAAGGGCTTCCCACTATTGCAGTCTACAAGAAAATCTGTGAGAATTGTCTCATTGGAAAGCAGAAAAGAGATTCGTTTCCAAAGAAGAGCAATTGAAAAGCAACGAGAAACTTACAGCTGATTCACGCTGACATATGCGGACCTATAACTCCCGCGTCCATCAGCTGTAACAGGTATCTGCTTACTTTCATTGACGACCGTAGCCGTAAGATGTGGAGTTATCTAATCACACAGAAATCAGATGCTCTGCAAGTATTTAAGAATTTTAAAGCAAGTGTCAAAAAGGAGTCAGCCTTATCAATTGCAGGACTCAGAACGGATCGAGGAGGAGAGTTCTGCTCAAAGGAGTTTGAGATCTTTTGCAAGGATCAAGGAATCAAAAGACAATTGACAACCGCCTATACACCGCAACAGAACGGGGTAGCCGAGAGAAGAAATCAGACAATCATGAATCTGGTTCGAAGTACTCTGTCTGAGAGAAAGATGCCAAGAGAGTTTTGGGCAGAAGGGTTCAAGTGGATCACACACATACTGAATCGTAGCCCTACTATAGCTCTACAAAACAAGACACCAGAAGAAGCTTGGAGCGGCAATAAACCAAGTGTGAAGCATTTTAAGGTGTTCGGGTGCATTGGTTACGTGCATTTGCCAGACGAGAAACACACAAAACTAGACAACAAGAGTAGCAAATGCGTCTTTGTGGGAATAAGTGAAGAGTCGAAGGCATATAGGATGTACAATCCCAACTCTAAGAAGATTCTAATAAGCAGAGATGTGATATTCGAGGAGGCAGAGAGCTGGGATTGGGGAAGGATGGTAACAACCAAAGCAGACACGACTCCTTCTACAACTGTACTCACTTGGGAAAGAGATGGGGAGATCATTGATGCAGAGGAGGAATACGTACAAGAAGACTACTGCAGGTGAAAATGGAAATGCTGCAGAGACGACTGCAGAAACAGGAGCAACGAAATCAACAACACCAGAAGAAGATGAAAATGCAGCTGTTACAACTCATCATGGGAGACCGGTAAGAGGCAGACAACTTCCCTCTTATTTGCGAGATTATGAATGTGGGTACGCTCTTACAGCTGAGGTACTCAACGACTACATTGAAGATGAATTGTTACTTCAAGCCATCACAGCAAATGAAGATCCCATCTCTTATGAAGAAGCAGTGAGATATGCAGAATGGAGAGAGGCAATGAAGACAGAGATCGACTCCATCGAAAAGAATCAAACCTGGGAACTGACGGAAGTTCCAAAGGGCATAAAAACAATAGGAGTCAAATGGGTGTACAAGACCAAGTACAATGAAGATGGTGAGCTTGACAAGTTTAAGGCACGCCTGGTAGCAAAAGGATACGCACAAAGATGGGGAGTGGACTACAATGAAGTCTACGCACCCGTAGCCAGATGGGACACCATTCGAACCATCATTGCAACCGCAGCCTATAGGAATTGGACCATCTATCAACTGGACGTGAAAAGCGCATTTCTACACGGAGAACTTCAAGAAACAGTATACGTAGAGCAACCTCAAGGTTTTGAAATACAAGGAAGTGAGGGAAAAGCATACAAACTTAAGAAAGCTCTGTATGGACTCAAGCAAGCCCCCAGAGCCTGGTTCAGCAAAATAGAGAACTATTTCACCAGAGAAGGGTTCCAAAAGGGTGATTGCGAGTACACATTGTTCGTGAAAGATTCAATGATCTTGGATGATCTTATCGTAAGCCTCTACGTGGATGATCTTATCTTTACAGGTAACTGCAGAGACTTAATGCAGAGTTTCAAAGATTCAATGAAGAGAAACTTTGACATGACGGACTTGGGAAAGATGCGGTACTTCTTGGGTGTTGAAATACTACAAAAGGAAGATGGAATCTACATGTGCCAAAGAAAGTTCGCTCGAGAAATCCTTGAAAGATTCAAAATGAGTGATTGAAAAGGAGTGAACAATCCAGCAGTTCCTGGAATTAAACTTTCTAAAGGAGGAGGAGGAGCAGCTGTGGACACAACACTCTACAAACAGATAATAGGGAGTCTTATGTATCTTACGGTCACACGACCAGACATTGAATTTGCTGTGGGATTAGTAAGCAGATTCATGGAGAAACCAACTGAAGTTCACTATCAAGTTGTCAAACGTATCCTAAGGTATGTCAAAAACACCACAGAACTTGGCATCATGTATAAGCGGGGTGGAGATAGGGGATTTCATGTCTTCACTGACAGCGATTATGCTGGCGATATAGATGATCGAAAAAGTACATCCGGGTTTGTTTTCACTATAGCTGGAGGGGCTGTATCTTGGAGTTCTAAGAAGCAGCCGATTGTCGCTCTTTCTACCACAGAAGCAGAGTACATTGCTGCAGTCTCATGCGCCACACAAGGAATTTGGCTGAGTAGAGTCATGAAAAGCATTGGAGAAGATCAAGATGATTGTATTGTAATCAAGTGTGATAACAGTTCGACTATTCAGCTGTCGCGAAATCCGGTACATCATGGACGCAGCAAACATATAGAGGTACGATTTCATTATTTGAGGGAACTTACAAAGGAACGGAAGGTGAAACTGGAGTATTGCGGAACTCAAGATCAACTGGCTGATATCATGACAAAACCTTTGAAGACAGACACGTTCAAGAAACTAAAAGAAAGGTTGGTGTTGAAAGAAATGCCAGAGTAAGTGGAGTAATGGAAGTAAACTGATAAGTGTGTGCATACATTTTTCAGTTTAGGGAAGGAATTGTTTGGAAACACGACTGCAAGTTACCGTTGGAATTCAAAAAGAAGAAAAGCTTGAGGACCAAGGCGGATGTTCTCCACTAGTCCGAGTCTTTAGGAATAAGTTAGGAATAGATTAGTTTGTTTTTCACGTTCAACAAGATCTCCGATTGTGTAGGAGGCACTTGTTTATGTTTTTCTATTTAAAGACTGTTACAATCGATCAATAAAGAATGCACATTCAATCTTATTACTCTTATAGTACTCTGTTTCTAACACAAAGGGTCCTTCTGTTGGGATTGTACCACACAAATCATTGTCTGAGACATCACTGCCAAAAAAAGGACAAAGAAAATATATTCAAATTGAGCGGAAAGACTCAAATACTTAGGCAAAAAAGGGCGACACAATAGTCAGCAAACAGAAGTGATACAGTTCCGAACTTACACAACTTTGAGGCTTGAGATAGCCGTGAGTTCTTTAGGAATTGGACCAGTCAATCAGTTATCGTTAAGCCGCCTATCATGTCAAGCAAATATTAATAAAGTCAATAGCTTTACTAAAGAGCAAGTAATACCTGCTCAGTAGGTATTCAACCACATATGTGTAGTTAAAAAAAAACTTACAGAAAAACGAGTGACTTCAATTTTCCCAAAGAAGGTGGAATTTTTCCCGTGAGATTGTTGTTGTACAGATCCAAGCTTATCAGACTCCTCAGATTTCCAAGCTCAAAGGTATAGTTCCTTGATCTCGTTTTTGTAGAGTTCACTGTATGAAATTAAAGGAGGAGAATAATCAAATAGGGTTAATATGAGTATATCTGTTATTTCCATTTTCCAAATTACACTACAGCTAACAATAGAGAAACAAGTTTTCAGATAATCAAAAGGCAAAAGAGTGATGATGGCTTACAGATATTGTAAATGTTTGAGCTTCCCAAGTTCAGGTACAAGATGTCTAGATAAGTTTGAATTTCCCAAATCCATGCCATAAAAAAGGTAGAATCAGAGAGAGTTATTTAGAGCATAATACAAATTCTAATCGAAAGTTAATCTAATTTAAAGTATAATAACAGTTTTTGTTTCTCTTCATGTTAAAAAAAAAGTTGATTTTTTTTTTTTTAATTTTGTAGGTGACACAAAAGGTATGTCATGAACAGACAGATTTTTGAAATATTTCAAAAGTTTTTTCTAAAATACTCTCCAACTTTTCTCAAACACTCTTTTAGTAGACCCACATAAATTTTCATTTTTTCTTCCCCACCACTACATTTTTCTCTCTTTTGCCAAAACAAACATTACTATTTTTTATCTATTTTATTTCCTTAACAAATCAATAAAGTGGGGCCCACACAATTAATCTTCTCTTCTTCCTCCCCTGCCATCTCAAACACCTCCCCATCCTGTTTGAATTATTCTTCAACATTACTCACAAGCAAATCAACCACAACTATATTCTTCAACATCTTCTTCCATTCATCAGCATTTTTCTTTTAAAATCAATCTGCAAGCAAAAACAAGTGTTTGTTGTACGCCATTGTACCGAGAAAGTGGTGTTTAAAGGTGGTTGTTCTTCGGTTCAGTTTTTTTGAAGAAAATTTGAACTCAGGGTCTGCATTTCAGGTAATGTGAATTATCAACATGTCTGTTTATGGGTTAGTGACAGAAATGGTGAAATGTAGGTCGAGTTGTGTATAATAGAAAAACTACAACTGCGCGCAACTGAATACAACTATGTTTTTTTGGTTAGTGAATAGTGAAATGTAGCTCGATTTTGTGTATAACTAAGAAAATAAAACTGTGAATAGAAATACAATTATGTTTATGGGTTATTGAAGGCAATGGTGAAATGTAGCTGGAATTTGTGTATTAACAAAAAAATACAACTACATATACAAATACAACTGAGTACAACTATGTTTAACACATACAACTGAGTGCGACTGTGTAAGTTTAATAAATTTGACGAATACAACTGAGATGTTAAACGAATACACCTGAGTATAAGTTAGTATAAATATGATGTTTAACGGATACGAACAAGAACAATCGAGTACAACTAAGATGTTTAACGAATACAACTGAGTATAACTTAGTTAACTATGATGTTTAACGAATACGACTAAGTACAACCGAGTATAACTAAGACGTTTAACGAATACAACTGAGTATAACTATGATGTTTAATGAATACAACTGAGTACACCTATATTATTTATGTAATGTTGAATTTTATTAATTTCAGGATATAATGAATAAAAAGCAACATACACTTGTACAATTTGATTATGCGGGATATTATGTCAGGAATGGAGTTAATATTGTATTTCTAGAGAAGATGTTCATCATGCTCTTATGATAAAAAAATCGAGTGGAGAAGTCACTTATAGGCTATAGGGGTCGACGAAGTTAGTACTATGATGAAAATTAGTTGCATTCCACTTTTAGTAGATCCTAAGAAACCAATATATATCTCAGACGATGATGGTATTTTGTGTTACTTTGAGTTGTATGAAGATCATGGAAAAAGTGTGTTGCATGTGGAATTAGTCAATAATCAGAGTTATGATAAACTTCCAAAAGATAATGAATGTAGAAAATTTGGTGCAAGTAATTCAGACATGGTTTCTAGTGCGAGAGAAAATTATTGAGTTGATTATAGCAACATGAATCATTTTGCAAGTGAGTTGTCTAAACATAATACTATTGTTGTACACGATCAAGAAAAAAAAGAGTTGGATACTTTGTTTATTAATGAAGCTACTAAGGTCACACATTGTCTATAAGGAGATCATCTTGCAAATCTAGAATGGAAAGATGGTATGAATGTGAAAGTAGGACACGAATTTAAAAGCAAGGTAGACGTGAAAGATTTAGTAGAACAAGCTAGACATTTGAACTGTTTTCAGTATACTGTTGTGAATACCCATAAAATGTGGTACATGGTGAAATATTGTGGAGCAGAAAAAGAATGCAAGTGGTATTTACGGACTGCAAGGCATAAGGATTCAACTTTGTTCTATATGAGAAAGTACAATAACATTTATACGTGTTCTCGTGTAACTTCAAGTACAAGTTCAAGAAGAATATGTGGAACATCATGCTTAGTTGCTTATGTTTTGCATGATGGTTTTCTAAGAACTCTTGATATACCAAATACAAAAATATCATTAATTTGGTGCAAGGAAGATTATGCATGAAAGTAATTATCATTAAGAAGATCCGAGATGCTAAATATTTATCTGTCCGTCTTAATTGTACTTCAGATATTAGCAAAAGTAAATATCCCTTATTATTCCATTTGTGAATGTCTTAGTGGATTCTGTCCAGGTTGTAGAATTTTTTATTCACTTTTTGGAAGTTGATGATACATCAGGCACTATAAGAAAACATGCAATTGGCGCCTGCACATATAGTCGTTAATTAGTCGCTAAATGATAAATTACGACTATGTTACAATTAAATACGGTAGTCGTAAATTCTTAGTGGCTAAAGTATTTTGTTGTAAATTAGTCGCCAATTGGATGAACAAAAGTAGTCGTTATTTGGTCGTAAAATATAGCGATTATTATGTGACAATATTGTTTAGTGACTAAATAGCGACTGTGTAATTAGTGACTACAATACGACTGTACGATTTGGCGTCTACCTAGCGACTATTATAAAATAGCGATAAATAAGTGACTATACAATTTGTCGATTATTTTACGACTACATGTTTTGGTGACTACTTTGCGTCTGTTTTATGACTATGTAATGACTATTTTGCGACAATATGGCGACTACTACTTTGTAGCAAGAAAATTTTGGTTTTTAGATTCTTGCTACTATTTTGCGACTGTTTTACGTCTATATAGTGACTAAGTTGCGACGGTTTGGCGACAAAATTTTCTTAGCAAAAAAGATTTGGTTTTGTTATTTTTATTGGTATGTTTTGATTGTGTACTAAAAAAATGGTTTAAAGTTCTACGACAAAAACCATCAAAAATAAGGACCATCATAAAAATAAGGACCATCAAAAACATTGAAAATGTGTAAATTATATAAGTGTAGCTGAAGCACGTCTGATATTGCAGTTATAATTATAGTCATATATTCAAGACAAAAAGAGAGAACATGCAAAGTCTAACCGGGAACAAAGTTTATAATGCTTTATAGTTTAGACTCAGCTTTTAAATATGCTAAACAAAAATATTTCAAGACGATTTTGACAATTGGCAGATGAAATGATCTAGAACCTAGAATTGTCTGAGTTTTCCTAGTAAAGCTTATAACACTGCTTATCTGCGAGACAGTTTCAGAGATTGCTGACTTTAGTAGCTGAAACAATTCAAGCTCAATAATATCAGACACTGAACAAATCAAGTTACAGTAAGCAACTTTCTTTTTAATTTACTAACACGATATATTATATGCAAAAGAGAAGAAAGTACATGACGAATTTAGCATATATGATCGGATAATTAGCAAATGACTCATATATAATACCCAAAACACAGTGGTTCAATACGTTCTTCTTTAAGCTGATCTCATTTTTCACCTTCTACGATTGATAACTACAACAAATACTAGAGATTACCCTGTATGTTTAAGCAATGAGAAAACAGATAACCACAATCCGTCTATATCGAGTATGAAACTCAATAGCTCGTACATCTAGTGACTCTATTAACACAAAAACATGAACAAAACGAAGCTATATTACCAGATTTTGAACATCTAAGAAGAGAGAAAAAGGATTACCTCAAAGGATAAACAAATTGCTGATGAAAATGGAGCTCACTTGTAACAAAACCTGCAAACATACAAAAATACACAAGCATATCGTTTTGTTGAGAAACACTATCGTATTAAAAAGCCTATTGAGTAATAATGAGGTTAACATCCACAAAGTTTTGAACTTGAATGTGCTTAGCGTATGACTACTATGAGCAGGGAAAAAAAGAAGCAAAAAGATGAAATGCTAACCTTAGCGTATGTATCGCACCAGACCCTGCGAGCAATCTGATGACCACCCAAATCAAAAGCCTTGAACTTGAATGTGCTTCAAGGAACCAGATTTTCTGTCTCAAATCTCAGTGTCTAAGCAGACCTGAAAACAAGAACACAATGTGTGAAAATCCTAATGAGTAATAATGAGGTTAATATCCACAATGTTATACAAGTAGGATCCGACAAAAAAAATTTCCACAAACCAAACCAATCTTAGACCAGACTGCTAGATTATAAGTATGAAGAAGTAATTACCGATGGTAGGAGCGAGATCTTCAATGGCGCTGGAAATGAATCGTTGATGCGGTGAATATCTTCCAAGCGAAAACGATTTCAATACCAATTAGGTAAACGCTAAATCCAATTTAACAAACAAATGAAAAAAAGTTTCCTAATCATCGAACGAAATTTTTAAAACCTAAAAACCACTTAGCTCATGCTTTTCTACTAAATCGCTGAACCCAGATGAAGGAAGAGATGAAGAACACTATCGCTTGCTCAGAGACGAATCCAGATGAAGGAAGACAACACTCTATCCTCAATGTTTGTTTACGGGAAAATCGCTTAGGGTTTCTGAAGGAAGGCTGCGAATATGTTATGCGAAGGGAGGGGGGTCATACCAGTTCTGATCTGGTTTTCTCGTTTGTATAAACCAAAATTTTTGATTCAGTAAACCAAGGTATAATTAATCGCATATCAGTGGCTAAATAGTCGCTAGTTCGTCGCAATATAGTCGCTATAGTAGCGACTAATAGCCAACCGTGATTGTCAGCCTGATATGTTGTGGTAAAATAGTCGCTAATTTACGACTACCTATATGTTTTTTTGGTTAGTGAATAGTGAAATTTAGCTCGATTTTGTGTATAACTAAGAAAATACAACTGTGAATAGAAATACAATTATGTTTATGGGTAATTGAAGGCAATGATGAAATGAAGCTCGAATTTGTGTATTAACAAACAAATACAACTACATATACAAATACAACTGAGTACAACTATGTTTAACACATACAACTGAGTACAACCTATTATAATTTTTAACGAATACAACTGAGTGCGACTGTGTAAGTTTAATAAATTTGACGGATATAACTGCGTATAACTGAGTACAACTAAGATGTTAAACGAATACGCCTGAGTATAAGTTAGTATAACTATGATGTTTAACGAATACGAACAAGAACAATCGAGTACAACTAAGATGTTTAACGAATACAACTGAGTATAAATTAGTATAACTATGATGTTTAACGAATACGACTAAGTACAACTGAGTATAACTAAGACGTTTAACGAATACAACTGAGAATAACTATGATGTTTAATGAATACAACTGGGTACAACTATATTATTTATGTAATGTCGAATTTTATTATTTTCAGGATATAATGAATAAAAAGCAACAGACTCTTGTACAATTTGATTATGCGGGATATTATGTC
Organism: Streptanthus diversifolius; assembly: GCA_039880935.1. Classification (NCBI taxonomy): domain Eukaryota; kingdom Viridiplantae; phylum Streptophyta; class Magnoliopsida; order Brassicales; family Brassicaceae; genus Streptanthus; species Streptanthus diversifolius. The sequence goes on from JAXGFM010000002.1 coordinate 5,702,106, forward strand.
AGGAATGGAGTTAATATTGTAACAATTTCTAGAGAAGATGTTCATCATGCTATTATGATAAAAAAATCGAGTGGGGAAGTCACTTATAGGCTATAGGGGTGGACGAAGTTAGTACTATGATGAAAATTAGTTGCATCCCACTTTTAGTAGATCCTAAGAAACCAATATATATCTCAGACGATGATGGTATTTTGTGTTACTTTGAGTTGTATGAAGTTCATGGAAAAAGTGTGTTGCATGTGGAATTAGTCAATAATCAGAGTTATGATAAACTTCCAAAAGATGATGAATGTAGAAAATTTGGTGCAAGTAATTCAGGCATGGTATCTAGTGCGAGAGAAAATTATCGAGTTGATTATAGCAACATGAATCATTCTGCAAGTGAATTGTCTAAACATAATACTATTGTTGTACACGATCAAGAAGTCACTTATAGGCTATAGGGGTGGACGAAGTTAGTACTATGATGAAAATTAGTTGCATCCCACTTTTAGTAGATCCTAAGAAACCAATATATATCTCAGACGATGATGGTATTTTGTGTTACTTTGAGTTGTATGAAGTTCATGGAAAAAGTGTGTTGCATGTGGAATTAGTCAATAATCAGAGTTATGATAAACTTCCAAAAGATGATGAATGTAGAAAATTTGGTGCAAGTAATTCAGGCATGGTATCTAGTGCGAGAGAAAATTATCGAGTTGATTATAGCAACATGAATCATTCTGCAAGTGAATTGTCTAAACATAATACTATTGTTGTACACAATCAAGAAAAAGGAGAGTTGGATACTTTGTTTATTAATGAAGCTACTAAGGTCACACATTGTCTAGAAGGAGATCATCTTGCAAATCTAGAATGGAAAGATAGTATGAATGTGAAAGTAGGGCACGGATTTAAAAGCAAGGGAGACGTGAAAGATTTAGTAGAACAAGCTAGACATTTGAACTGTTTTCAGTATACTGTTGTGAATACCCATAAAATATGGTACATGGTGAAATGTTGTGGAGCAGAAAAAGAATGCAAGTGGTATTTACGGACTGCAAGGCATAAGGATTCAACTTGGTTTTATATGAGAAAGTACAATAACATTCATACGTGTTCTCGTGTAACTTCAAGTACAAGTTTAAGAAGAATATGTGGAACATCATGCTTAGTTGCTTATGTTTTGCATGATGGTTTTCTAAGAACCCTTGATATACCAAATACAAAAAATCATTGATATAGTGCAAAGAAGATTAGGCATGAAAGTAATGATCATTAAGAAGATCCGAGATGCTAAATATTTATCTGTCAGTCTTAATTGTACTTCAGATATTAGTAACAAAAGCAAATATCCCTTATTATTCCATTTGTGAATGGCTTAGTGGATTCAGTCCAGGTTGAAGAATTTTTTATTCACTTTTTGGAAGTTGATGATACATCAGGCACTAAAAGAAAACATGCAATTGGCGACTGCACATATAATCGTTAATTAGTCGCTAAATGATGAATTACGACTATGTTACGACTAAATAAGGTAGTCGTAAATTCTTAGTGGCTAAAATATGTTGTGGTAAATTAGTCGCCAATTGGATGAACAAAAGTAGTCGTTATTTGGTCGTAAAATATAGCGACTATTAAGCGACAATATGGTTTAGTGACTAAATAGCGACTGTGTAATTAGCGACTACAATACGACTGTACGATTTCGCGTCTACATAGCGACTCTTATAAAATAGCGACAAATAAGTTACTATACAATTTGGCGATTATTTTACAACTACATGTTTTGGTGACTACTTTGCGTCTGTTTTATGACTACGTAATGACTATTTTGCGATAATATGGCGACTATTACTTTGTAGAAAGAAAATTTTTGGTTTTTAGATTCTTGCTACTAATATGCGACTGTTTTTCGTCTATATAGTGACTAAGTTGCGACTGTTTGGCGACAAAATTTTCTTAGCAAAAAAGATTTCGTTTTGTTATTTTTATTGGTATGTTTTGATTGTGTACTAAAAAAATGTTTTAAAGTTCTACGACAAAAACCATCAAAAATAATGACCATCATAACCTAAGTGTAGCTGCAAAAACATTGAAAATGTGTAAATTATATAAGTGTAGCTGAAGCACGTCTGATATTGCAGTTACAATTATAGTCATATATTCAAGACAAAAAGAGAGAACATGCAAAGTCTAACCGGGAACAAAGTTTATAATGTTTTATAATTTAGACTCAGCTTTTAAGTATGCTAAACAAAAATATTTCAAGAAGACTTTGACAATTGGCAGATGAAATGACTAATCGCTATAGTAGCGACTAACAGCCGGCTATTAATCGCTATAGTAGAATAAGCTAGACATTTGAACTGTTTTCAGTATACTGTTGTGAATACCCATAAAATATGGTACATGGTGAAATGTTGTAGAGCAGAAAAAGAATGCAAGTGGTATTTACGGACTGCAAGGCATAAGGATTCAACTTGGTTTTACATGAGAAAGTACAATAACATTCATACGTGTTCTCGTGTAACTTCAAGTACAAGTTTAAGAAGAATATGTGGAACATCATGCTTAGTTGCTTATGTTTTGCATGATGGTTTTCTAAGAACTCTTGATATACCAAATACAAAAAATCATTGATATGGTGCAAAGAAGATTAGGCATGAAAGTAATGATCATTAAGAAGATCCGAGATGCTAAATATTTATCTGTCAGTCTTTATTGTACTTCAGATATTATTAATAAAAGCAAATATCCCTTATTATTCCATTTGTGAATGTCTTGGTGGATTCAGTCCAGGTTGAAGAATTTTTTATTCACTTTTTGGAAGTTGATGATACATCAGGCACTAAAAGAAAACATGCAATTGGCAGTCGTTAATTAGTCGCTAAATGATGAATTACGACTATGTTACGACTAAATAAGGTAGTCGTAAATTCTTAGTGGCTAAAATATTTTATAGTAAATTAGTCGCCTATTGGATGAACAAAAGTAGTCGTTATTTGGTCGTAAAATATAGCGACTATTATGCGACAATATGGTTTAGTGACTAAATAGCGACTATGTAATTAGCGACTACAATACGACTGTACGATTTGGCGTCTACATAGCGACTGTTATAAAATAGTGACAAATAAGTGACTATACAATTTGGCGATTATTTTACGACTACATGTTTTGGTGACTACTTTGCGTCTGTTTTATGACTATGTAATGACTATTTTGCGGCCCTATGGCGACTATTACTTTGTAGAAAGAAAATTTTGGTTTTTAGATTCTTGCTACTATTATGCGACTGTTTTACGTCTATATAGTATCTAAGTTACGACTGTTTGGCGACAAAATTTTCTGAATTTAGCATATATGATCAGATAATTAGCAAATGACCCATATATAATACCCAAAACACAGTGGTTCAATACGTTCTTCTTTAAGCTGATCTCATTTTTCACCTTCTACGATTGATAACTACAAAAAATACTAGAGATTACCCTGTATGTTTAAGCAATACGAAAACAGATAACAGAAACCACAATCCGTCTATATAAACAGCCTTAGTGAGAAAAAAATATCGAGTATGAAACTCAATAGTTCGTACATCTAGTGACTCTATTAACACAAAAACATGAACAAACGAAGCTATATTACCAGATTTTGAACATCTAAGAAGAGAGAAAAAAGGATTACCTCAAAGGATAAACAAATTGCTGCTGAAAATGGAGCTCACTTGTAACAAAACCTGCAAACATACAAAAATACACAAGCATATCGTTTTGTTGAGAAACACTATCGTATTAAAAATCCTATTGAGTAATAATGAGGTTAACATCCACAAAGTTTTCAATACATGACTACTATGAGCAGGGAAAAAAAGAAGCAAAAAGATGAAATGACCTTAGTGTATGTATCGCACCAGACCCTGCGAGCAATCTGATGACCACCCAAATCAAAAGCCTTGAACTTGAATGTGCTTCAAGGAACCAGATTTTCTGTCTCAACTCTCAGTGTCTAAGCAGACCTGAAAAAAAGAATGAGTAATAATGAGGTTAATATCCACAATGTTATACAAGTAGGATCCGACAAAACAAATTTCCACAAACCAAACCAATCTTCTTAGACCAGACTGCTAGATTATAAGTATGAAGAAGTAATTACCGATGGTAGGAGCGAGATCTTCAATGGCACTGGAAATGAATCGTTGATGCGGTGAATATCTGCCAAACGAAAACGATTTCAATACCAATTAGGTAAACCCTAAATCCAATTTAACAAACAAATGAAAAAAAGTTTCCTAATCATCGAACAAAACTTTTAAAACCTAAAAACCACTTAGCTCATGCTTTTCTACTAAATCGCTGAACCCAGATGAAGGAGGAGATGAGAACATTATCGCTTGCTCAGAGACGAATCCAGATGAAGGAAGACAACACTCGATCCTCAATGTTTGTTTAGGGGAACATCGCTTAGGGTTTCTGAAGGGAGGCAGTGAATATGTTATGCAAAGGGAGGGGGGTTATACCAGTTCTGATCTGGTTTTCCCGTTTGCATAAACCAAAAATTTTGATTCGGTAAACTAAGGTATAATTAATCGCATATTAGTGGCTAAATAGTCGCTAGTTTGTCGCAATATAATCGCTATAGTAGCGACTAATAGCCGACCGTGGTTGTCAGCCTGATATGTTGTGGTAAAATAGTCGCTAATTTATGACTACCTATATGTTTTTTTGGTTAGTGAATAGTGAAATGTAGCTCGATTTTGTGTATAACTGAGAAAATACAACTGTGATTAGAAATACAAATTATGTTTATGGTTTATTGAAGGCAATGGTGAAATGTAGCTCGAATTTGTGTATTAACAAAAAAATACAACTACATATACAAATACAATTGAGTACAACTATGTTTAACACATACAACTGAGTACAACCTATTATAATTTTTAACGAATATAACTGAGTGCGATTGTGTAAGTTTAATAAATTTGACGAATACAACTGCGTATAACTGAGTACAACTAAGATGTTAAACGAATACGCCTGAGTATAAGTTAGTATAACTATGATGTTCATCGACTACAACTAAGATGTTAAACGAATACGCCTGAGTATAAGTTAGTATAACTATGATGTTCATCGAGTACAACTAAGATGTTTAAAGAATACAACTGAGTATAACTTAGTATAACTATAATGTTTAACGAATAGACTAAGTACAACTGAGTATAACTAAGACGTTTAACGAATACAACTGAGTATAAGTATGATGTTTAATGAATACAACTGTGTACAACTATATTATTTATGTAATGTTGAATTTTATTATTTTCAGGATATAATGAATAAAAAGCAACAGACTCTTGTACAATTTGATTATGCTGGACATTATGTCAGGAATTGAGTTAATATTGTAACAATTTCTAGAGAAGATGTTCATCATGCTCTTATGATAAAAATATCGAGTGGGGAAGTCACTTATACGCTATAGGGGTGGACGAAGTTAGTACTATGATGAAAATTAGTTGCATCCCACTTTTAGTAGATCCTAAAAAACCAATATATATCTCAGACGATGATGGTATTTTGTGTTATTTTGAGTTGTATGAAGATCATGGAAAAAGTGTGTTGCATGTGGAATTAGTCAATAATCAGAGATATGATAAACTTCCAAAAGATGATGAATGTAGCAAATTTGGTGCAAGTAATTCAGACATGGTATCTAGTGCGAGAGAAAATTATTGAGTTGATTATAGCAACATGAATCATTCTGCAAGTGAGTTGTCTGAACATAATACTATTGTTGTACACGATCAAGAAAAAGAAGAGTTGGATACTTTGTTTATTAATGAATTTACTAAGGTCACACATTGTCTAGAAGGAGATCATCTTGCAAATCTAGAATGGAAAGATGATATGAATGTGAAAGTTGGGCACAAATTTAAAAGCAAGGGAGAGTTGAAAGATTTAGTGAAACAAGCTAGACATTTGAACTGTTTTCAGTATACTGTTGTGAATACCCATAAAATGTGGTACATGGTGAAATGTTGTGGAGCAGAAAAAGAATGCAAGTGGTATTTACGGACTGCAAGGCATAAGGATTCAACTTGGTTCTATATGAGAAAGTACAAAAACATTCATACGTGTTCTCGTGTAACTTCAAGTATAAGTTCAAGAAGAATATGTGGAACATCATGCTTAGTTGCTTATGTTTTGCATGATGGTTCTCTAAGAACTCTTGATATACCAAATACAAAAATATTATTGATTTGGTGCAAGGAAGATTAGGCATGAAAGTAATGATCATTAAGAAGATCCGAGATGCTAAATATTTATCTGTCAGTCTTAATTGTTCTTCAGATATTAGTAACAAAAGCAAATATCCCTTATTATTCCATTTGTGAATGTCTTAGTGGATTCAGTCCAGGTTGAAGAATTTTTTATTCACTTTTTGGAAGTTGATGATACATCAGGCACTATAAGAAAACATGCAATTGGCGACTGCACATATAGTCGTTAATTAGTCGCTAAATGATGAATTACGACTATGTTACGACTAAATAAGGTAGTCGTAAATTCTTAGTGGCTAAAATATTTTATTGTAAATTAGTCGCCAATTGGATGAACAAAAGTAGTCATTATTTGGTCGTAAAATATAGCGACTATTATGCGACAATATGGTTTAGTGACTAAATAGCGACTATGTAATTAGCGACTACAATACGACTGTACGATTTGGCATCTACATAGCGACTGTTATAAAATAGTGACAAATAAGTGACTATACCATTTGGCGATTATTTTATAACTACATGTTTTGGTGACTACTTTGCGTATGTTTTATGACTATGTAATGACTATTTTGCGACAATATGGCGACTATTACTTTGTAGAAAGAAAATTTTGGTTTTTATATTCTTGCTACTATTATGCGACTGTTTTACGTCTATATAGTATCTAAGTTGCGACTGTTTGGCAACAAAATTTTCTGAATTTAGCATATATGATCGGATAATTAGCAAATGACCTATATATAATACCCAAAACACAGTGGTTCAATACGTTCTTCTTTAAGCTGATCTCATTTTTCACCTTCTACGATTGATAACTACAACAAATACTAGAGATTACCCTGTATGTTTAAGCAATGCGAAAACAGATAACAGAAACCACAATCCGTCTATATAAACAGCCTTAGTGAGAAAAAAATATCGAGTATGAAACTCAATAGCTCGTACATCTAGTGACTCTATTAACACAAAAACATGAACAAAACGAAGCTATATTACCAGATTTTGAACATCTAAGAAGAGAGAAAAAGGATTACCTCAAAGGATAAACAAATTGCTGATGAAAATGGAGCTCACTTGTAACAAAACCTGCAAACATACAAAAATACACAAGCATATCGTTTTGTTGAGAAACACTATCGTATTAAAAAGCCTATTGAGTAATAATGAGGTTAACATCCACAAAGTTTTCAATACATGACTACTATGAGCAGTGAAGAAAAGAAGCAAAAAGATGAAATGCTAACCTTAGTGTATGTATCGCACCAGACCCTGCGAGCAATCTGATGACCACCCAAATCAAAAGCCTTGAACTTGAATGTGCTTCAAGGAACCAGGTTTTCTGTCTCAACTCTCAGTGTCTAAGCAGATCTGAAAACAAGAACACTATGTATGAAAATCCTATTGAGTAATAATGAGGTTAATATCCACAATGTTATACAAGTAGGATCCGACAAAACAAATTTCCACAAACCAAACCAATCTTAGACCAGACTGCTAGATTATAAGTATGAAGAAGTAATTACCGATGGTAGGAGCGAGATCTTCAATGGCGCTGGAAATGAATCGTTGATGCGGTGAATATCTGGCAAACGAAAACGATTTCAATACCAATTAGGTAAACCCTAAATCCAATTTAACAAACAAATGAAAAAAAGTTTCCTAATCATCGAACGAAATTTTAAAAACCTAAAAACCACTTAGCTCATGCTTTTCTACTAAATCGCTGAACCCAGATGAAGGAAGAGATGAAGAACACTATCGCTTGCTCAGAAACGAATCCAGATGAAGGAAGCCAACACTCGATCCTCAATGTTTTTTTAGGGGAAAATCGCTTAGGATTTCTGAAGGGCGGCTGGGAATATGTTATGCGAAGGGAGGGGGGTTATACCAGTTCTGATCTGGTTTTCTAGTTTGCAAAAACTAAAAATTTTGATTTGGTAAACCAAGGTATAATTAATCGCATATCAGTGGCTAAATATTCGCTAGTTCGTCGCAATATAATCGTTATAGTAGCGACTAATAGCCGACCGTGGTTGTCGGCCTGATATGTTGTGGTAAAATAGTCGCTACTTTACGACTACATATATTAGTCGCTAAATTAGCGACTAATGACCGACTGTTGGACACGTCTGATATTTAGTCGCATATTAGTCGCTAATTTAACGACTAATGACCGACTATTTTACCAGTTTAAATATTAGTCACTTAACTTATTAGTCGCTAATTTAGCGACTAATGACCGACTATTTATCCTGTTTCATAATTAGTTGCATATTAGTCGTATATTTGATGCAATTTTACGATTACATTACCTAATTTGCATATAGTCGCAAAATAATTACTTATATACGACTAAAACTGCGTACTCGTAAAGTAGTCGCTCTGTAGTAGCAAAATAGTCGTAAATATCTGCGATTATGATTTTAGTCGCTAAATATAGTCGCCAAATACATGTTTTCTTGTAGTGTGGGAAAGGACAGTTTGATCTAGTTTGTGATACATTGGTTGATCTTACTTTGGACATTGATAATGTAAGGGGGGCACAATGGCTCAAATATGAAGGGGAAAACAAAAGTGTGCAAAAAATATTGTTTGATATTAATCAAATAGTTTTTTATACGCCATGTCGTTGTCACAGTCAAAATTTGGCAGTTTATGATATGGCTATGTCATCTGCCAAAGCGATTGATTTTTTTTGGGATATTGTCTATTTTCACCTTCTACGACTAGGTGGGATACATAAGAAAATGGTAGGAGGTCCCACACTTAAACCATTATCAGATACTCGTTGAGAAAATCACATTTAAAATCTTAAAGCAATACAATTACAAATTCCAGAAATCTGAGATGCTCTGTTTTACTTGGCTGAAAATAGTGATGATCCTCAAACCCCGAGTAATGTTGAATGTCTTGCAGTAAATGAAACACACGAAATTGGGGGATTTGAGTTTTTGTTTAGTATGGTTATATGGTATGAGATTTTGGCTTCCATTAATTTATATAGAGCAGTTTGGAAGCTAAATGTTCCTCCCAAGGTGCGGTATTTTTGTTGGAGACTAGCCCATAATAGTCTTCCAAGTTTAAGTAATCTAGTTCACAGAGGAATAAATATTGGTCAAAGCTGTCCATGATGAGGAGAACAAGATGAAACGGTTAATCAACCTTTTCATTCAATGCAGGATTTCAAGAGAAATTTGGGAGCTAGCCCCTAAAGAATTGAATATGAAAGTTTGAGAGTATTGTAAACAAAGATTGAAGAACTTGTGTTTTATTAATCTTAGAAAACTTGGTCAAAAACTAAAATCTCTTTCAAAACATTTAAATCTCTCTTCTCTCTCTGTTTTTCCACACTTACAATATGATCACCTCAATCATATATATACTACTTTTAGTTCATAAACTCTAGGAACAAACTGTTACCAAATCTTCTTGTTTAGATCTCCTAAACTAACTCTCATGTTTATCTTCTCATGTCTATCTTTTCATAGACATGTTTATCTTCTTATCTTCTTATTGCTTCAAGCTTAATCCAACAGCCCCGGTACCATCTCCATCAGGTGACGTTCTCTAGTCCCAAAAGTTAAAAGCAAAATTTAAACTCTTTCCTACATCTTGCTGGCCGTGAAACTTGAGGGCAGCTATTTACTTTTATTATGTGGAGAATATGGAAAATGAGAAACCAGATAGTTTTCAACAATAGGAAAGATAGTATTCCTAATATTATCAACCATGCCATTATGGATTGGAAACTAGGGGAAGAGTCCCAGCCGATAGTCTTTGAAGAGTATAGTTTAAGGCAAATGATGCTATCTCTCATTATATCCTAGGAGTAAGGCCGAAGTACTAGTGCCTGGTAGACGCCTCATGGGTATCTCCAAATGATGATGATGCAGGAATAGCATGGTCTCTTTTTAAAGATGGAAGACAAGTTATCCAAGCCTCCTCTGTTATTGATCCTATATCAACGCCAACAGAAGCTGAAGCAGCAGCATTGTCTATGGCAGTTATGTAAATGTGGAAGCTCAAATATGATGCGGCCACCTTTTATGGAGATGCAAATTTTTTTGTAGGATTCACTCTTCAGATCTTACTGCCGAAATGAAGTACGATGCAAGGAGATGATGGGAGACGCATTTATAGCTATCCGTATAAAGATATCTTAGTGTTATAATGTTTGTATAACTATGGTTTTGTGTATATTCCTCGTCGTTTTCTGTCTCATTTTACTAGTTTGGCTAAAGGTGCTAAACATAATAAAAAAGCTTATGTAATCAAATGGTTGAATATGTAACAACTTGTATATATTTGTACAATAATGAAATTGTTGGCCGACAAAAGAAAAAAACAAAACAAAAACCATTTGTAGTCTTCCACAACTTTTGTCCTATCTACAGTTTCGTTTTTTCCAATGGGAAATTTTATTTTAGTGAAGCATGCACCAATTGCTTCGTCAATATTTTCGGATGAGTACGAGCTAATCCAGATCATCTAAATAGATTATACACATGCAAATTTGAAATCGAGAAGGAAAGTCAATGTCGTTAGCAACCAAATCCACAAACTCCGAAGTAGCGATAACGACTCGGACAAAGAAGAAAGCTTTTTGGATATAATTGAAGCGGAGAGTGCCTTTGAACAGTCGTAGAAATTTTCTATGAATCAACCAAAAATATCATGAAGTTTGAGGTTATTCAGTTTTGTTTGCACAAGATGGAAGCAAGAATCTCATAAACAACTGATACGGTCTAAAGTACCATTGACAAATTAATAGAGATATGAGGAACAAGTAGTGTGTTCTCTAATCAAAAGAAGAACCATTCCATTGTAGAAGAAAAAGACAACCCAAACTGTGGGAAGTAAAATATGCTTTTGTCACGATTTCACGGCTTCAATCATTTACTGTTGCAAAAGAGGCTTCAATTGTGCTTTGAAAAGGTTGGCTAGTGCACCTCGTATGTCCATCTACAGACGGAAAAACTCGCGATTACAATGTTGTCTAGATGGGCAACCAACATAGCCTACAAAATGTTTAATTTAAGTAAAAGGAATTGAGCAACTTGCCTGTTCACAGCAGACAAGCCTCGTGAGCAGAGGGTAGAACTCTCTCATGTGGTTCCTGAATATTTTGTTGTTCATGAAGCACATGCCTTCCAGAACCTGGAACAAGATGACATAAGAAAATTATACTTTCTATCGCATATTCTATAGTCTCAGCGATTATTTATTATTAGGAGATGTATTATTATATTTATTACCTTCACAATCACAGGAGAACGTAGCTCAAGTACCCGATGAACATCCATGTTCGTAGACTCCCCCAAATTGGACTGTAGATCAGATGTTTCTTTCAGCACTTGTTCACAAAACGAAACTAACTTTTCTTCCGCTGCACTTTCTAGTTTATCTTCCGTGTTAGATGCAGCATCCGCAAGCCCAGAGGTTGTCTTATGTAAGACATCCAAATATATTGTGGTTCCTTCCAGCTCTTGCCGGAGAAGGTTTAGAGGTGGCCTGTAATATAACGAATTTTTCAAATTCTATGTAAGGAAGAAAAATGATATCTAATTATAACTCAGGCTTTGTTCCTAACCTCTCTGCGGGAATGTGATTCATTCTTGTTCTGAGGTTAGAATATGAATTGTAGGTAGCAGCAAATTCTATGAAAGAGAATAAGATGTCCATGATTGCAATCTTCTGTGCTGTTTTCAAGTTACTCCAATATTTTTGCTGCATAATTAACATCAAACAAGAAAGATGCAACAGTGAGTTAACAAAACCCCGCACATTTCTGAAACTTACTGGGGATCGGGTGTTCAAGAATAAGAGCCTGTGCCTAAAGACTATAGAGCATAGCTAAGTGGGGAAGACATCTAAATACCTGGATACTGTTGATAGCTCCAAGTAGAAGTAATTGTGTGATGCATTTGCCTCTAATAGTTCCAAGTGATGGACTCTCTTCTTCTCTGTTGTCGGGCTCTGTAGGATCCACATGCTACACGAGGAAGTAATTAGTAAAAAAATTTCTCTATTTATCATATTACTCGGAAAAACGAGAGGAATATGACAGCCGAGAAATAAAAGAGGAAAGAAAAAAAACCTGTGAAGAGCAAGTCAATACAGGGAGTGTGCTCATGCATAATTACCTTATATGGAGAAGACGGTAAAGACACCTCTGCAGCAGAGATTTTTGGTTGAGATGTGAGATTCCTAAGGAAGAGATTGTCCATGAATCTTTGACCAAAAGTCTGACTTCGCTGGATATTCGGATCATCCCCTTCCTTTTGTGACCTTCCAGATGACGACGGACGACCTTCAAGGGGAAAAGTAAAGGTCAAAAACATGGCTTTGTACAAATCCGTTTGTCTGTCAAATAGTTTAACAGCCCCGACATGTTCTACCAGCAATCCTTTTCAAATACCATAAAAGGAATATTGTGATTTGTTTAAGCATAAATCCAAAGGTCTACAAAAGTTAAGAAGGCAACCTTCAGAAACATCAGACTTCGGCTGTATTCCAGATTCTTGGGAAGCATCTAGAGTACCAATCCTTGGAGATGCCTGAGCGGATATTTTCCCATCTTTATCATCGTCCGGATTGTGATCAACTCTTGGAGAATCAGAGGCATCGGCCTCTGTATCTCCTGTCAGACCTATGTTCTTTTTCGGATTGTCAAAACTCAAAGCATTCAACAGCTCCAGCGGTTGAGTAGTGTACGATGCATCTCTGGTAACCGAAAGAAAAAGTTAGATAGTGACATTTTTTTATTAATATTTGTGATGAAAGATGGTCACCTTATGCTTTTCAAAAGCATATCCCAGTCGCCCTCACTAAATTGGTGGCCTCCAACTTCTATGAGGTGAACCAATGCTCCTAAAGAAATTGAAACAACTGTCTGATCTGATTTCTTCGCGCAGTCTAGGAGTAAACTTAAAAGTGGTGGCAGCATAAAACAAACTTCCTGCTCCAAAGGTGAAAATTAAATGGTCAGATTTGCAGCACGCAATAATCTGGTCCAACGTTGCATGTTAAGAGAATCTTTTATGTACGATATCATGTGGTAATCGTGAAACATACTGCAATATGTCTGGAAGCTAATTGAGTGATAATAGATAATGAGCACAGAGGGAACAAATGAAAAAACTTCATCAGTACCTTGTAGAACGTATTAAAGAGATTGCATAGGAGCTGAAGGGAATGAATGCTTGTTTCACGAAATTTAAGATCCCCGGACGATATTAAGCCTTCCTTTCCAGCATGACTCACATGATCAAATATTGGAAATAAGATGCGATGGAAGATGCTCTCCCAGAAAGGTGTGGAGAACTTTTTGCCTCTTTCATTCAACAAATCAAATAACACTTCGAGAGCGCAGTTTCTAACTTCAGGCCTAAAATCTGATGTGAGATCAGATAAACCGGCAAGCATCGGATACCAGTAATGCTCTGTCACATCGAAAGTTTCATCCTCGTTGGTATTGACGGGCTTGAGAACACCACCCGGTATAAGTCCCTGGGAATCATCATACACTAGACAAATGAGCTAAAGTAGTTACAGAGGTAGAACTCAAAAGACAGTGAGGGAATTAGAAGACAGAGCAAAAAGTAGATGCCGATGGGACTGAGCGTGGGGTATAGGACTAAAGTTATAACTGAAGAGTAAAATGCTGAAATGTCAAGCTAAATTTAGCTTGAAAACATACCTCTGCAAGCCGATCCTCACATATTCTGAGAAGGGCAATAGCTTTCAGGCTTATCCGGTCTGAAGCTTTGTTATTAGCAAACCTGATGAGACAGTTGACGCAATCCATGAAGCAGTCACCGATCACCTGGTCAAAGTGCTCCAGAATAACTGCAAACGAACTAGTGGTTACACAAACTTTTATAGAAACGAAAGAGTGAGAAAGTTCAATAAAACTATGATACATAGACGAGTACAAGAGTTTGATCAACAGAATGTTACCTTGCTCGACATTCTCAAATGATTTTTCAACTATCGATTCAACATCGTCATCTGCTGCTGCTGTAAATATCATAAAAACACTCCTCCATCCCGATTTTATACTTCCAACTTTAGATTTTATCATCTAAACAAAAAAAGTTTGATTAGCTGCTAAAAGATCGTATGCATACTACTGTAACAGAAACACAGGAAACATATTAATATTCAAATTAAAAAAAAAAGACCAGTTAGCAACCTGAACGATGCAGTCAACAATTAGGCTCCTTATGGTCTGACTTTGAGTATTCCGCATGATAATAACGAACGGTTTGAGAATATCATTTTGGAAGGTGAAATTGGTGAGCTCAGCACGTTCCAAGTACTTCATCCCGAGCTGTCTAAGAGAATCTATGGCATACATCGCAATCTTTTCATCATGATGGCTACCAGCAGATACGAAATGTTCAGCAAGGACAGACCATATTCTTGCCCAGACCTGGTATATGTCACAAAGCAAACACAAGATAAGTCATATAGCCTAAGATACATAAAATATCGGCCCTTCAACACTACTCAGACAAGAGAGTGAGGAAACAGTTTTATAACAGACACAAAACTTGTTGCAATGCACACAGAACCGAGAGCAAAAGTAACAGATTTTTCCACTTTACTTTCTGATTATGTTACTGTTAAGGCTGCTCATTCTTAGCGTATCCATAGTTTCAAGTTGCATGAGGTGCAAGGATTGGGTATGTGTTGTGACCGTGTCTAAGTTCTAATACGTAACCATGCATCTATCAGATTAGAAGACTATCAGAAGACTACCATTCGAATACGAGCTATATTGTAATAACTGACTAAGTTCTAATACGTAATCATGCATCTATCAGATTAGAAGACTATCAGAAGAGTACCATTCGAATACGAGCTATATTGTAATAACTGATCTCAACGAGCTTCTGCAAGCTGAAAACCCGAGCAGGAGACTGTTTCAGTTCTTCCGCTGAAACACCACATAGAGCAGTAAAGAATTCCACAACAGATTCGCTTGGCAGTTTCACACTGTTTACAAAAACTTGTTCAGCCGGTCTCCCAGCTAATTCCTTCAATGATTGAACAACCCCATCCCTGGAGATCTGGTTTGATCCATGCATAACTGTTGCAGCAATCCCAGGAGTAGAAATAATGAATTCGAGCCGAGAAACACATTCCAAAACTGCATTCCAGGTATCTTGAAGAGTATCAGGTTCTGAGTCACACAGAGCCAATAGTATCCTCAATGCTTCAACATTTTTGCTCCGCATTTCTTTTGGAGCATGCAAGAAAGTGAACCTATGAACAGTTTGACGAAAAATAGTCAATATGCCAGAGATTTCTGTAGCTTACACAAATAGCCAATTCACAAGGAAACCTAAATTAATGTTCAACACTGAAACATAAGAGGGAATGGAAAAAAGTATTGCAGGTTACCTGACAAGCGATGTTAGAAACGCATAGCGCATTGTATCCATTCCAAGAACAAAAGCAATATGTATGCCAGCTTTAAATCCCTCCATGCAGAGAAGAATCCTTGGCTTGTTATCACCTACTTCCATTGTAACAGAGAAGGCAGCAAGAAGAGGCCACCCAACAGCTTCAACCATGGGCTTTATAATGTCCACTTGGTCTACAGTATGAAAGACTCCTCTTTTCACTCCATCCTTTCGGAAAATTTCCTGTGTTTTCCTAACAATATCCTCAGTCTCAGATTTAGCATCCGCTACTGATATTCTTTTTGGCAAACCCAGATTAAGAATACTGACAAGACCACCTTCTCCTCCTGGCCTTTGACTGTTGAGCTTTCTTATGCTGCTGTCATCATCTTTTAGTTTGATTTCTTCTTTTACAATAGAATCATAGATATCTTCCAGAAGTTCAGTTGGAGCACAATCTTCAGGATCATTCGTAGCATTCATACGTATGAAATCGAATTTTGACATTTTAGGCCAAACCATTGGATTATGCGCATCTGTATTTAGCATGATAACTGCATAGGCTAGAACATATGCAGTATCCGCATTCTTGAAAAGACCCGGATTGTCTGCGCAATATCTACTCAAGGCAACAGTGGAATACAAAATGTTAGCTATATCAATGGGGAAAATAGATAAGATAGTCAAATATAGAATAACTACCAAGCTTAGTATTCGTACTAAACTCAAAAATGATCTAAGGAGAATATTTCAAGGTGTTGTTACCTCTCTGCAAACTTTTCCATAATGCGATCAATTTTTTGAGCCTCTCCAGGAAGTCTAAAACCTTTGAGAAATTCACGAATAGCCGAATGAAACTTCATTTCTGTAAATTTCATTGAATCAACATATGCGTGCATGACAGCGAGAGGAAACTCTTCGTGCTGGCCCAGGTAATCGCCAATCATGACCTATATATAAGAACGGTTATAGCCCACCTATGAATACTGAAAATAACCACGCATAGTACTAATGTCCCACCTTCTTCAAACTCGAAGTACTTCTTAGAAACTGAGCAACTGAAGCAGGATTCCTTTCGACCAACTTGTTTGCTATGAGATATTCTATACCCTTCACTGAATTCCTGTTGAACTGTAAAAATAATTACCCATGTGTTAGTAATGTAACTATTAGTAACACGCATTCAGGATGCTAAACAATAACCTCGGAGATGGCAGCCTCCATTGTGGATTTATGAGCTTTAGCCTTCTCAAAGTTGCTTGGGACATCTTCCCTGATTTTGGTTTCAATTGGCTCCCCAGCAGAATCCAAATCCTCGTTTGCATGTCTTGTCTTATTTTCTGCCTCTCTCCTTATTTTCTCCCAATCAACCAGTGATTTAAGAACGTTCACCAGGCACTGGAAATATTCAAGAAAAAATGTATCAGGTAAAATATATAAATAGCAATTTAAATAATTTACTTTCTGGGTGCAGGTAAAGCAAACGTAACATGCCGCCTACCTGAAGGGAGGAACCTTTAACTGAAGCTGTCTGCGAAGCCATGGCAGGATTGGGATCAGCACTTTGAGTCCCTTGAGCAATTTTGGAGAGTGTGGTTACCTAGAAGAAAAGAAAACGATGTAATGTGGGCCCCAACTATCAGTCACATTGCTGAAATACAGCAGTTATATAAAAGAGAAGAAAATGGAGCACACCATGCGTTCAAACAAGTTGGGGGCCTCTAGATCACAATCGTAATTTACATACACATCAACAAGCATCTGAGGATCTTTACAGACTTTCTCAAGCATCCTTCAAAAAACAAAAAAGAATATCCATGAAAGTCACAGCAAAAATAGTAGACTCGTTTAAAAGACATATTCAATACAAAATAGACACAGCAGAATAACATTGTACCTAAGAACACCCATCTTTTGGTCACTGGGAAACTCTGAGCTATCTAATGACCGTAACACGATAATGGGGAAAAAGATACCAATTTCACCCTGGAAATGAGATTTAGGATCAGAAAAATATGGTAAAAGGTAACAATCATCGCAAAGAAGAAATTCTAAACTGGAGACATCACGTGCTTACTTTTAAACTATCTCTGAACCGCAGCAAAAGCACCGAGAAGATACCAGATGCATACTGCCAGAAGATAAATCCTAGTTAGAAACAACATCCTAATAGATTTCTCAAAGATCTAGACGAAATAGAGAATCAAACCTGAAATATGACAGAAGATTGAGAAACTGAAGCCCGCAACAATGCATATGAGAGGTAGGCTTTCACTGAATCAATAAAGTGAAAGTTCTTCGTAAACGAGTGACTAACTCCTTCTAGCATACCCTGCATATTGCAAACATAAACATCAATCCTTCTATGTTTTCTGAGACTCAGCATAAATAAAGAGGTAAATATAGACATTTCACAACATAGTTATGGGGAATGCACATCAACTGCTTCGGGTGTAAATACAACCTAAAAAAAGGCATGTCTCAGATGTTTAGGCAGAAAGCAACGGAAAGTTCAAAGTCGCAACAATCATGTATATGTGATGCTCTAATGTCATGTAATGCCTTTAGTTACTAAGATACAAGATACTGTAAATGGGTTTACCTGAAGAAGCTCAAGAGACAATATACGGGTCTTGGTTGTGACTTCATCAATATCTTCTTTCATGCCCATCTGATATAGAATTTGAAAAATATGTCACGAAAGCACCACAAATAGCTAGTCAAGGTCAATAAAAGAGAGATGGAACCCTCAAAAATCTAACCTTGCAAAGGGTACGGAACACTAGCAATGCATCACGTTGTCCAATACTCATGCTCTCTAGCTCAATGCCCCTAAGGAATCAAAACGAGTTAAATAGAAAGTTATAACTCTTACAAAGAGAAACAAGTCTAACCCATTATTTCCCAATCAAAACAGGTAAATATGGGCATGTATGTATGTTCGGCCACAGGCAAGATTATACGTATAATACATGTGCTTGAACTTGTTCAGGAAAAGCTTATACTCAGAAATTGAGCAGAGTGGTATGAACTATACCGTTTTATCTTCTTGCCATCTTCAAGATGCACAGCTTTGTCAAGGGCGGCTTCTAAACCCTGATCAAAGAATTAAAAACTTCGTGTCAGCAAAAACGACAAATTAGTTGTTCAATATACAAGAGTTTGTCTATCTAACAGGAAGACTGAAGAAATTATCCAAGAGAAGTTCTTCCAGGCTCACTGCTCTTATATATTTCTTACAAAAATTCACAGGGAATTCTATAGAGCCTATGAGAGTCATACGTGTCAGAAAAATACATATTTTCCGGCCTTCCAAGAAAGGTGACTGACAAATATCTCTACTTATCCAGAAGAAACAACGAGGATATGACATAACTATTTAAAAAAGGAAAACTATAAAACAGTATGCATTCCTCTTTACTAAGGAAATTATAACCTTTTTCATGATCCCTCTTTCTTGAAGAATACATCTCTAATCCAGTCACAGCAATTGAGAAAAGTTTAAGATACCAGGTCAAGACCAACCTTAATATCAGCACCGCCCACAAGGGTATGCAGCTCTTCAACAGAAGCCAGAGTTGTGTCTTTTGCCTGAGTGAGTGCATCCCCTAATGTCATTTCTTTCTCATTTTGGTCAGCTGCAGCAATTTCTTCATTTTTAGAGCTTGAATTGTCGCCTGAAACATGTTCTTCCTGAGACACTGTAGATGATGCGGAAACCTAAAATTATACATTTAGTTATCAGCGCTTTCATACAACAGTTAATTTGTTTTTCATGCATTCGATAAAAAAAAAAACGCAACACTGAGAAATTCAAATTCCTTACAATGTCAGTCTCCATTCTCCTGAATACAATGCTTATCATCTGAGTCAACATTGCTTTAGAAGTTGCTTGGTTTATTGGGCTCTTGCTACATTCAAATACTGCATTTAGCGATTACTCCTGGAGTGATGAAAAAAATATCAGATAAAAGGAAGGAAAATACACCTGTTTAGAGCAATGTTATAGCAAACTCGAATAACTCCCAGCAATGGTTCCCCGTGCACTGCGATCAAAACAGGTTAAAGTAATTTTATTTGATATTGCAAGAACAATAATATAGAAACCGGTTCAGCCCTCTAAAGTTACAAAACATAGCTTCTACATCAGCGGTTTACCTTTGAACTTTCCTGAGGCAACAGCTGTAAGAAGAACCTTCAGCACTTGAAGTACAGTGCTGCACAAAAAAATTCAGCTATAAGAATTGGTATAACTAATCTCAAGAAGATTTCAAAACAAAGACGCATATACCTGTCTGGTGATGAATTATCAACACAGCTGCAAACCATGTTCAGAATGTCGGTGAAAGGTGCAGAATTTTTTCCGCCATCCAATCCTGGATCCCCCTCCAAATGATCGTAGGCAATGAGTTTCTGCTTGCAGCAAACGATGAACAAAGAACATTTACAGAGCATCAATAGGAGATACATTAGATAAGTACAAAATTAAGGAATTTTGGAAAAGCAAATCTTTAATGGAGCAAACGACCAGGGATGCTCAAAGCAATAGGAAAACAAAGACATACATGAAGACAATCCAAAGCAGCATCAAAAATCTTTAAGTTCTTTGTCTCAAATGCAAGGCGTAGAGGCTTCAGAACAAGCTCCACTTCAGCTACCCCTAATGTGTGTCCAGCATTTGCTAAAGAAATGTTGATAGTCCCGCTTTTTGGCTGGCTAGCCTGCTCAACCACTTCACCACTCAGGACTTTTTGCGCTTCATCTGCTTCTCCTCCAGTTTTTGCACTGAAGTTAAATATAAAATTAAAAAGTCAGCCACATCGAAATAGACCATTGAACTTATTTATCACATGCATAAGGCCGCCTTTACATTTAAATTACGAAACTTCTTAAGAGGGACAACAGAAACTAAAATAACATGAAAAAGGGGCTCAAACTCTTAACAGAATACTAAAACTTGGCAAATAAAATTTCACAAAGAGTTCTCATGATATCCAGCGTGGCTAGTAGCTACCATGGTTAAAAGTCAATAACACAAACATCAACAGATGCCTAGCTAATATCAGTTTCTACATAGAGAATTCAATCCACAGCAGTAAATCCCAACAAGCTAGCAGAAAATGATTAAGCCCAACAAAATGAAACACTGGTATGATCATTACCTCTCGTCTATGCTCGAGGATGCAGCCTGCGTAACAACCTTCGAACCATCTATAAAAAAAAAATCATAAAAAATCATAAATGGAAGTTAAATTAGTTAGCAAAAGAAAAAAATTACCACCAAAATATTTTTCTATCATATGAATATGACCAAGGCTAATGTTATACCCCGGATATGATAAGTTCATAGAAAGATCAAAATAATGGACCAGACTTCCCTTTTTATCTTATCGTAGAACTAAGCAAACCATTGGAGCCTAAGAAAGAATAAGTAGTTGAACAATTCTGATACGTGATATCTTTGTCCACAGATACAAACTAACCAGAAAGTTAATCTAAGGCCTAAGTGCCAAAGAATCAATAACAACAACTGAAAATTCCATAGCATTGGCCTTTTCATACTATAGTTCACTAACAAACCAAAACATCAACATCTCGCAGGTAAGCTCTGATCAAACGAATTGTCAAATTAAACTAATTTAATTTGACAAAAAAAATGGAGGAAAATTGAGATCTAACCTTGATATGCTTGAATGGCTTTCTGGAGATCAGGAAACTTCTTGCCCCCAGATTCCTTGAGCATCGTCTCAAATGCTCGGGTCAAAAACCCACCCGCCGCCATGTTTCCTCCTTCCTCTTCTTCGTCTTTCTTTCTGCTTCAACAGCAAATTTTTGAACAATCAAACACTGAATTGAACGAAATAGAACCGGATTCGCCTTTTGCTAAATCGTTAGAGAAATGTGAGGTGAGAATTGCCTCTGCTCTCTGGTTTTGATCCCTATGCCCTTGACCGAAGAGGCTCGATCGAAGAGAGATCTAAAGCAGCGAAACGAAACGAGCCAGTTGCTTAGATCTAATTTAAAAAAAAAAATTATTACTAACTATTTCAAAGGTAAAACAAAAAGAATAATTATTATGTTTTCGCTCAAAGCGATCAGAGCCAATTGAACCGGGATTTTAGGCTTTAATTTTCCGGTTTTGTATATGAGGTTTCCTTTTGGTTAATAAAACAGCAAGCTACTAATAGAGTCACTCACTATTGTCCCGAATTACCATGGTTCGAACAACTCGATGGACCAATTTTTCTACGCATAACTGTTTATAGTATGTGAGTGTTTAGAATTTGCATTTTAGACACTTTATAATTTACACAAATGAAAACAAAGTATGTAAGTTGTGGTATTTAAGTATCTAGGATATTTGGTGTGATGTAATTTTCTGTTTGAAGATATTTTTTAGCTGATTTAGTTTCATCATATACCAAAATTCAAATGATTTGTCAGAAATTAGATGTAAAAAGAAGAATTTGTTAAAAACAAAACAAATACAAAACAGTATCAAAACATGAAATTGAGCACACCTGTCTGCAGTTTACACCTATTATCCAATGTGATATGTTTGGTCGGGATCTATCTCTCCAACAGTTGGAATTCATATACATTACAAAGCCAATTACAAAAAAAAAAAGGTTTTCGTAGATTTACAAGCTTTCATTTGATTTTTCTCTTAACCCTTGTAATTCAGAATATTGGCAGGAGAAGACACTCACATGGCAAGAGATGAAGAGTAGTTATGTTAAAAGATTAAGTGTATCAATTTGTTATTATATTATCAATTTATTAACAATAACAAATCAGTTAGGATTTGATAATTTGATATTCTGAACTTTTATAAAAGCTCATAAGTTGTATTCTTAAGATTTATCTTAATAATAATATTGATTTCTCTTTCTCTCTTCTTTAAGTCTTATTTATCACGATCAATGTGACTCTTTGTTCCGGTATTGATCTTTCTACTTCACAAATCAATTCCAACAAGAACATTTGTTTGTCAATCGAACAACCAGAATGATATTTCAGTGAAGCTCATTCCTGCAACAGTGGTATCAGAGATCTTCTTCTTGATCATCAATAGAAGAAACTCGATCCAAAGCCATTGCAAATCAGAACCAAAATCTGATGACTGAGAAAGAAGAACAGCAAGTGTCTGATGACTAAGCAAAAAGAACATGAAGCGTCCGGTGAATGAGCAAGATGAACAACAAGCTGCAATTGTTACCCTACAAAATGAACATCAATTCAAGAATGACATGATGGAAGTGATGAAATCATTGATCCAGCAACAGAACTAGGGAATTCAAGGTGAAACTTTGCAAATTCCAGTTCAAGATTCCCATGTCAAACATTCGCCTCAGTCGTATGTGGGAATTACACGGTTACCAAAAATTAACTTCCCACGATTTGATGGTACGAACGCTCAAGAATGGCTTTTCAAGGTGGAGCAGTTCTTTGAAATGGATTGGACGGATGTGGGAACGAAGGTAAAGTTAGCTTCAATCCAATTTGACGGTCTGACAGCAATGTGGCACCGATCATTGTGCCAATCGTTCTCAGGGAGCAATCTCTGAAAAAGTTGGTGTAGTTACAAGGCAGAGCTAATGGGACGATTCAGCGAGGTCTTCGATGATCCTATTGCAGAGTTAAAAAAACTGTAAAAAACGAATGGGATTGTAAATTATTTTTGTGTTCACCAATTCCATGTTGGGATCATTTTTGTGGTCATAAAGCCAAGCCTTGGATAGTTGGAGGCGTCATTCTTCAAATTTTTTGTCTTGGTGAACACATCAGCTAGTTGATCTTCACTCCTAGTATAGCAAGGCAAGATGATTCCTTTTCCAATAGCTTCTCTTACTTTTTGGCAATCTACTTATATATGCTTGGTCCTTTCATGAAACACAGAGTTGGATGCAATGTGTATAGCAGCCTGATTGTCATAATGAATGGTGATAAGATCATCAAAGCTCACGGCCAAGTCCTTAAGGAGTTACTTCAGCCAAATGCATTCAGTTGTAAGTTTCATCATGGCTCTATATTCTGATTCTGCTCTAGAGCATGACACCACCTTTTGCTTCTTGGTTTTCCAAGTCACAAAGTTCCCTCCTATGAAAGTACAATAGCATGTGGTACTTCTTCTATCCTCCCTATCTCCTGCCCAATCTGCATCACAATAACCAACCACATTTGTGTTTTTATTGCAACCCATCCATATACCTTGTTCATGAGTGCCTTTTAGATATCTCAAAATTTGATTTGTCATCTCTCAGTGTCTCATCTTTGGACCTTGCATGTGTTGAGATACCTGATTCACAGCAAAACATAAATCTGGTCTAGTGATGGTTAGATAAATAAGCTTACCAACCAATTTCCTATAGAACTTAGGATCATGAAAATCAATTTCCTCCTCTAGCTCCCTCTTAGTTCCGATTTTATAGTCTTCTTCTAAGGGTATTTTGGCTGGTTTAGCTTCCATCATACATGTAGAATTTAGTAAATCTACAACATATTTCCTTTAAGATAAGAAGAGACATTCCTTGAACCTACACACTTCAATTCTTAAGAAGTAATTAAGTTCTCCTAAGTCCTTAATATCAAAGACAATATTCAAATATTCTTTTGTAGATGCAATACCAACACTATCACTACCAGATATGATTATATCATCTACATAAATGAGAATTACCACAATACCTTCCTTACTATTTAGTGTAAAAAGAGTGTGTTCAACTTCAGATCTTTTGAAGCCTCTATCCATCAATATTACACTCAGCTTGTGGTACCAAGCTCTTGGAGATTGTTTAAGGTCATAGATGGCCTTCCTCAGCCTAAGTATGTTGTCGGCTCCTACCTCTTCCTCTAGACCTGGTGGAGGTGACATGTATACATGTTCTTCTAATTCACCTTGTAAAAATGCATTCTTAACATCCATTTGCCATAATTCCAATCAAGGTTAGTGGCAAGTGAAAGAACAACATTAACAGAGTGAAGCTTAGCTACAGGTGCAAAGGTATCCCTATAATCTTCACCATAAGTCTGAGTAAATCCTCTAGCCACCAAACTAGCTTTATATCTATCAATTTCACCATTGCTTTTGTATTTAATGGTAAAAATCTACTTGGAACTTATAGCCATTTTTCCTTTAATTAAAGTGGCTGGAACATAGGTACCATTCTTTTCAATGGCTTGCTTCTCAGCTATGATAGATTTCCTTCATTCCTTCTTAGTCATAGCTTCTTCATATGTCTTTGGAATCTGTTCCTTATCAAGACTTAAAGTGAATGCAACATGGTTAGTAGGTAAGTAAGCAATGTTACAAACTCCCTGATCATGATGACCACAACATTCCCATTGTAGAAGACTGGTGGATTCCTTTTTCTTGTTCTCCTTCTTAACATTGTAGGTTGAGCTTCTTGGATAGGCTCATCCTTTTCACCTAAAGCTTCAATGAGAGTGGGCACATCTCTTGATCTTTTGGAAGCTGAGAATAGAATTGATTCATCTCCTTCTGAGTTTTGTTGGACATGAGTAGATGCTTCTCCCCCCCCCATGTTCAAGTCATCTATGACTTTTGTAGGAGTCCTATTAATCAAGTAGCATGCAGCTACCAGATCATCATCCCAAAATATTTTGGGAACTTTCATGTGGAACATCATTGTTCTCACAACTTCCATCAAATGCCTATTCTTCCTTTCAGCCACCCCATTTTGTTGTGGAGTGTAAGGACAGCTGGTTTGATGTGCAATGTCATGTTTGGCCAAATGTTGTTGAAGCCTGGTGTTATTGTATTCCCCTCCATTATCTGTTCTAAAGCATTTAATACTCGCATTGTATTGGTTAATAACATATGCTTGAAAATTTAGAAATGCATCAAATACTTTATCTTTAGAACTAAGCAAAGTGACCCACGTATATTCAGATTTTTCATCAATAAATGTCACAAAATACTTGTGGTTTTCTATAGATGGTAATGGAGATGTCTAAACATCATAATGCACCAACTCAAAACAATTATCATAAGTATGCAAAGATTTCTCAAAAACTGTTTTGCAATGTTTTCCAAGTATACAAGAATCACACATATCTTTTGGCATTTTTGAACCATGAACAATTAGTTCTAGTGCTCTAGGATGAGGATGTCCTAATCTAGCATGCCAAATATCAGAATCATCACTAAAAGAGCTAGTACTAGCAACCGTTTATACTCCTCTTGCATTGGTCATATCTTCAAGCACATACAAGTCATTTCTTGTAGTTTCTTGTCCAAATCTTCTACTAGTTTCAATATCCAGAATAATCATTAGAACCAAAGATAGCTTGACAATTTAAATCAATAGTGGCTCTTTTAACTGAAAGGAAATTTGATGTAAAAGATGGCATGTAAAAAGCTTTATATTCTTTATCAAACCACTTAAGCTTTCCTATGCCTTTAATTGGTACTTTGATCCCATTAGCAATGACAACATTACCTAAGGCAGATTCTAAATTCTCTAGCAATTCTAGATCACTAATCATATGATGTGAAGCAACAGAATCAACAACCAATGATTTAGAGGCATTAGGAGTAAAAGAAGTTTGAAAAGAAACATGAAAAGTTTTACCCAACACATTACCATCTTTAATTGCTTTGAGAAGAGCTTCTAGATCTTATTTTGTCACAAATTCAGATGCTGAAGACATGGAACTGGTTGGGTTTGAGTGACAATGGGAGCTGGTACACGCCATAGAAGGGCCCGGGAGCTTGTACAGGCCATGACTGGCAGCTTGCAGCTGAGTGTGGCCGGCTGTGTGCTGTTGTTTCTCAAGAGCTCAGCTTGGCTCAGCTCAGGATGGAATACCCAACACTCTTTCTTTGTATGGTCACTCCTTTAGCAATGGTCACATATTGGTCTCTTCTTCCTTGTTTCATTTGTTGTAGTTGGTTTGAAGAAACTCTTGTGTGCAGCCACCATTTCAGCCTTGTTGCCAAAGAGTCCATGGGATACTTGCTCCTTTTGGATTTGAATACAAACATTTTTCAAGCTAGGAAGCTTATCAGACCTGAGAATATGCTTAATAAGATCTGAGTAAGTTGTGTTAAGAGTTAATAGTAACACAAACAATTTGTCTTGTTCTTTCCTTTCTAAGAGAACAATTGGATCAATTGTGGCTGGCCTTAGCATCTCTAGCTCAGCCCACAATGCTCTGAATGAGCCATAGTGCTTTGTGAATTTTGCTTCAATTCATTTAAAGACTTTTTCACCTCAAAAATTATTAAGAGGTTAGTGGTGTTTCCATACACATTTTGTAAAGTGTCACAAAGTTCCTTAGCATTCTCACAAAATGAATAAGCTTCCAAGAGATCACTAGCAAAAGAACTTTGAAGTATAGAGAGTACAAATTGATCTTTTTGGTACCATTTAGCTTGAGCAGCCACATCTTCATTAACTTCAGCAATTTCATTTTCTTCAAGACCATTGGTTGAAATAAGATTCCAAAGGCCTTTACCACCCAATGTGGTTTTCATGGTCTTAGACCATAAGAGATAATTTGCTCCATATAGAATGACAGAAGCTCTGATAGTGGTTTAAATCTCCATGCTTCAGAAGATGGAAAATCAGATTGTTCGGACAGGACACTTTTGGCTGTAGCTTGTACATGGTCTGTGGGTACCACAGCTTGTTTAAAGGAAGGCCGGTCGCCCGGCTTGTTCGGACAGTGTAGGTTGGTGGCTGGTCGGGAACAGCTTGGAGTGGCTGGTCGGGAGCAGCGGTCGGGAACAGCTTGGAATGACTGGTCGGGAGCAGCTGCTCTCGGACACGGGACAGGATAGGGACGTGGGTGCGTGGAGGCCACGTGGAACAAGGCCGCGTGGAAGAACAACTCAACCAGCTCCAACCAACTCCTGTAACAGAATTCCACCAACTCCAACCAACAAGAACAACTTCTAACAGTCCTTAGCTTCACAACCAATGATACACCAGCAGCAAAAAATCGAATTTTACTAATGTATCAATCCGAAAATCAAGTTTCCCTCCATTTTCCAAATTTTCAAAGATTGATGAAAAGTCAATAAAATCTATCTTGAAGACTTAAACCCTTCTGATTGCAACCAAATTTCTTGGAGACACTCAAAAGATACTTATCTAACTTTCCAGATTCAAATATTTGAAGAAGACTGAGAAAAGATAAGATTTTTATCACCATATTCTTTTAAATGACGATTTTAGACGTCTTGAGGGAAAGCTTCAAGAACTTTCTTCAAACTTAAGATAATTAAGTTTCCTTTCTTTAAAAAGCAACTAGACTCGATGCGCTTGATTTTAGGATTTGGAAAATCACGTTTTGGTGAATATTTGACGACGGAATGCTCAGAGAAACACGGAGGTTCGCGGCGGAGGCAATCACAGAGGTCCAATACAAGAAAAATCCTATCTTTTGATTCCCGTGATCAAATGATGCAAATCCAATTGACGTGGCTTCAGGACTCTCCGAAGAAAAATCCAGAAAAAACAAATCATCGAAAACTGATGTGGTTTAGCCAGAATTCGCGATCAAAGTTGACGGACAAAATCGGAATGATGGATGAAGATGATCTTGACTTGATTCAATGATTTAATGATGAATTTTATCTCAGATTGTTGTAACCTGGCTCTGATACCATGAAGGAATATGAGATTAAGAGATTTTTAGATTTATAGAATGAGAGATTAGAGAGATTAGAGAGAAGAATGATTGTATTGAGAAAATGAGAATAATGTTTTCAAAATTACAATTGAGGAGAGAGATAGCTATTTATATTAATATAGTCTATGCTTGTTTGGATACAAGGATTGCCTTATACATGAATGGCTACAAGGATAACATAATAGTAGAACAAAAGCAAGCCTTAGACACTCCAGTTAATACTTAGACCACACACCTTTAATGCTAGAGTTAAAATCCTTCTTCCTTCATCATTTCTTCTTCATTCCAACAAAAAATGGTTGAGTAATGAGGAGATTTTAGAAAGAAAGGCTAAAGAATTGTGTATATACCACGATGAGAAGTACTCTAAAGATCATTTTTTATCACAACACAAATGCAGTCAACTATATTGGATGGTGATGGAGGAGAAAGATTGTGACTCTTATGAAGCAAAAACAAAACAAGAGGAACAAGTGGTGGATATCGCTAAGATCTATGTGAATGCTGTTAGTGGAGTCTCAGATTACCACACTATGTGAGTGAAGGGTTACTATGGAAGTTGTGTAATCTACATTTTGATTGACTTAAGGTTCACTCGCAATTTAATTGATGAAAAGTCAGCTACAAGGTTGCAATGTAGAATTAAATATCTGGGATTGGCAAGAGTGATTGTTGCTGATGATAGCATACTCAGCGTTAAAAGCAGTATTGAACAGTTTGGGTGAAAATTTCATGATTAGAGATTTGAAACAAATTTGATGATCATAATTTTGAGAGATTGTGATATGGTGTTGGACTTCGAATGACTAATATCTTTAGGCTCCTGTTAAGTGAAATTTTAAGACTTTAAAGATGCAGTTCTCTAGTCTTTAAGAGAATTGGTCATTTTTATCTTTCACCAATTGAGTACAGATTAACCGGATTATATGGATTTGCTTGGTTGAACGATTTTGGTTTTTCCACGCAAGAGGAAGTAGAAAACAATAAAACGCGGTTTGAAAAGATTTGTAAAATGAGGTCATCAGAAATGTGAACAAAATTTAAAATTTGAAAGAAAAAAAAAATACACACTGGAATGTACATAATCAATTTGATATGATTCGTATGATAAAATCATTTATATATTGCCTATTCTACCCTTTCAAATTTCACCAATTACAACATTGTCCCATTGATAAAAAAAATAAAATAAAATTAAAAAAAAAGAAGAAAAATCAGGGAAGAAGATCGTCGCCGAAGAGGTAGAGGAGCCGCTCAACGGCCCAGCTAGGTTGGTTATTAGTCGGCCAACCGGAAAACGACGTCGTATTAGCAGGAAATAACGGCGTTCTACAGAGCGGACAATTACGGTGGCTATCCTCATCGCCGCCACCGCGGCATTCGTAGTCAAGCCACCTGTCAATACAATCACGATGAAACAAGTGGCTGCAATTCCTTAACTCTCTGATTTCATCGTCGTCTTCGAGATCCCCTAGGCACACCGCGCACGTGTCGCTGATTATAGACGACGGAGATCTCTCCACCACGTTGCGAAATACCGTCACGGCGAGGGATTCTTTGATGGTCTGCGATGAAATCGAAGGAGGACAAGAGGAAGCGGAAACGGATGATCTAGATCGGTAACGGAGGATCCAGGCGAAGATCCATCTTA
Source organism: Streptanthus diversifolius (assembly GCA_039880935.1). Classification (NCBI taxonomy): domain Eukaryota; kingdom Viridiplantae; phylum Streptophyta; class Magnoliopsida; order Brassicales; family Brassicaceae; genus Streptanthus; species Streptanthus diversifolius. The sequence continues at coordinate 5,732,095 of JAXGFM010000002.1, forward strand.
AAACGGCGATGATAACTGCCGTTTTGTAGAGAACGTGGCTTACGATGAGACCAGTGTCTTCAATGAAAAAAGTCATTGTGATGTTTTTTGCTGAAGTAAGCGAAGAGAGAGAGAGAGAGAGAGAGAAGAGGGGAGAGGAAGAGGAGAATCAATGTGCGTTTATAAAGGGAATATAAAGGTGACGATGGTTTGATTTTTCCATTAAGCAAATAAAGCTGGTGGCTTCTTTTGGAAGAAAACATTTTAAAATGTTGTAATAATATTTATTCGCAATTGTTTCTTTTCATTACAAAACTCTGTAGGAGTCAAGTTTTCTGTTGTAATGATCTGTATCCACTTTTTCTTATTGAATTTCGAAAATTTAAAATAATTTCGAATGTTTTAAATAATTTCGAATATATTTGGTCTGTGGAATAAATAATCTGCTTAGAATCTGTTTTGACATGATTGATTCCAAACAAGTGAAAACGGTTTTAATAATTAGGGTTTTTTGGCCAAAACTTAGACTAATCCTTGAAAAAAATGTAATACTTATTTGAATATTTTTGTCACAGTTAATTTTTATAAGAAATGTTAAACTGATTAATCAATGCATTATTTTCTAATGTCATCGATCTTTTTTAATCTATATTATCTATTTCATAATATACCCAAATACTACCTAGATGAATACTTTGTGTAGATAATTTAGTATTTATGGAAAATAAAAAATAATAAAGTCTACATAAATTTATATAGAAATCTGTAGAATATTCTAATAGTGGCAGAAACGGAAGAAAAATATAGGAAAATGCTCAAAAATTAAATGAAGATAATATTACGGAAATAAGACCGCACATGGAGCCATTTCAATAAGATATATGGAGATGTCAAATGAATGGATCTTGGAAGAAATCATAAAAGTTTTTGGGTCAAGGATGGGTATTCACACAAAATGGGATACACGAAAAGTTGATTGGAGCCAGGAATATTCAATGTAGTTAATCGCCACTACACTATGAACTAGTTACATTTATTTGGGCAATGGAATACATGTATGCATTTCAGAAATTAAAAGTGGTATTCACAACCGACTTTCACGAATTGGTGAAGATAGTGTCTTCATAAGAAGAGTGACCAGCTTTTGGAGTTCATCTATAAGAATTCAGCAGATGCAAAAGCAGATTCAATAGCATATAAATTTCATACATTCCTCGGACGACAAATACAAAGGCGGATAATCTAGCGCGGAATGCACGAAGACTAGCTTCGGAAATGGTGTATATCCACTCGAATCCTCCAGTTTGGCTAGCTAACGCTTTTTAATTTCTTAAAACTTCATTTTTAATATATTGACAAAAAAAAGATTAATCAATCCAAAAAAAAAATTATGTACAAGAATTTTTATAAAAATAGAAGGGTCTTCTTCTAAAATAGAATTGTTTTAGAATTAAATTACAAGAATTTTTATGTGCTACACACGAATTAAAACATTCAGTTTAAAACTAATCATGATTGAGATTACAGTGAAAGGCCCTTTAATTTTTAAAAATTACTATTTATTAAGAAAATGTTGGTCATTTTAGATGCGTTTTTTTAAAAATTCAATATGTCAAATTTAACATGCTTTTATTCATACAAAACAAACAGTAGAATTGAAATTTGATGAAGTTATAGAGTTAAATATATTCTTAGGAGTAACTTAAAGAGTTTGGGTTCAAGAAATGACAAACTAAAATTATTCCGACACTACATGAAAACAGTTAATTAGCGACTACAAATAGCGACTACGTCGCAGTCGCCAAAGAGTACGACTATCTAGCCACTATATTACTACTAATTTACTATTACATACGAGTAGTCATAAAAAAGTCGCTAAATGACAACAACATTTTGTAGTCGTAATGTTGACGTAGTAAAAAGACTCTTTAGCGACTAATGCGTTACACGAACATAGAAATTGTCGATGTTAAACCGGGTAAACCAAACTCAAATTTTTTGGTTTAATCAAACCAAAAAATAACCAGTAATAGGTGACTATTTAGCGACTATTATTAAAAAAACCAAAAATTAACGCGATTACTCGACCCTACCCCTAATCCTAACTTCATTTTCACTTACTTTTCCTTCGCCTCCTTCGCCTCCTTCGCCTCCGTTCGAGAACCCTCTCTTCATCTCTCGTCTTCTCTAAATCGCTCTTAGCTTCGATCCCTCTTTCGACTAACAATCTCCCTTTGATCCATCACCCGTCGATCCATATCCATTCGCTCCATCTCCCTTCGATTCATCTTCGTCATTGAATCTCTTTCCCAACCGAACCCTCTTCGAATCTTGCAAAGGGAGACTGACCGTGAGCTTAAGAAGCTCATACTCAGTCATAGCTAAGGAGGAGGAAAGTCTGACGACGTTTAATAGGTGACTGTGTCCTATCTCAATAAATTGAAATTTTTTGCGAAACTTTAATCGAGAATGCAGAATTTTATATCTTTCTGTAGCATCGACAACTAGATTATGTTTAAAGAGATTGATTGTATGTTACAAATGATATTATGTCTCAAATCGGACGATTTTATAGTACATATAACAAATATTCGTCTTAGTTTGTAGGTGATGGTTAGTCGTAATCTTAGGTCACCGTGGAAGTATGTCTGATGAAAAATTTGATAAAATGCATAGGTTGGGATAATTTCGGAAGGTGTTTGATTTCTTCCTACAATATAGTTGCGAACTATATATGATTTTTAGTATTGTAGTCATTTCTTTTTTGTTGTGGTTCTTCAAACTTTCCAGATTCAAGGTGGCTTGTTAAATATGTTTTTTAGTTTCTGATTCCAGAGCTTTGATGACTTTCATTAACATGGTTGTTCATGTTAGTTAGGTTTTTCTTGCGTAGGTTTGATTCTTGGGAAGCTTTGATTGATGTTAACTTTATTTGTCTGAATTTATTGACTTGGCATTTGCTGTTTGATCTATAATTCTTGTGTATATTTGATTCGGAAGTTTTGTAGCTTCACTTTGAAGTTTTCACTAATAATTTTTGGTATGATGTTGCATCTTTAAATGTATTACATAAGGATCACGCCATGCCTAAGACTAAGAAAGGACGAAAGAGAACAGAACGCAATGTTTCGCAGACGCCCGTTCCTCAGACTTCTGGAGGGTTAAACCGTAACTCTACGGGGAAAAGACCTAGCAGTCTACCGAGGCAGTATGACTTTACGCCGCCAGACCACATTCCACCGCCTCAGTCACAGCAAGCTCAAGGTCAGGTTATGCCCCAAATGTCAGCAACACCACATATGAGAGACTATCCACCACCAATAATGCTTTATCAAGACACTCCGATTTCGGACGTTCCAATGTCTCCACTTCTAAACTCACAAGGTCAGAGTCAGCAGGCTACAATGTCCCCACTTCAGCACTCTCAAGGTCAGAGTGAAAACGCTCCAAGGTCTACACATCAAAACTCTGGTGCTCTGAGTCATCCATCATCTCAAGGTAACAACTTCGAAGAACATGTGTTGTCGGATCTCCATTCGGACATAGCGCGGGCTCTTAGTGCTCTTCTTCTTGTGTCGGATCGTGACCAATTCACAACCGTGCTCTATCCCATACGTAAGCCAAACACGTTTTGGTATGTATAAGTTTTGTTTTTTTTTTCATTTTGTTATCAATAACTATTTGAATTCTTTAGGAACCGCAAAATTGCTAAGACATATGTTTGTGTTTGTGTTTGTTGCAGGTTCACACGCGATAAAGGAGCGCAACTATTTAGGAAGACCACTAAGATTTTCACAAACAAGTTCGACGGTCCTTACTATAGCTGGACCGTCGTGCCGCGCGAGAGACAAGAGAGATACTTCCTTGAGTTCGCAGTAAAGTTTTCATAACTTTTATGTTTTCCTAACCTCACAGCTTCTTATATTGGATTTGGTTTGTTTCGCTAACCTCATTATATTGTCTTCCTTTTCTAGAAAACGCACACATGGGATCCGCTGATAACAGGGACAGTTAAGCATCACTTCTATACGATTTATCAAAGGCGGATGAAAGACATGGTGAGCAATGCAAGGACTAGCTGAGAGCGACCACCCTGGATCAATGAAACAAGAAGGAAGCTGATGACTGAATATTGGGACACTGAATAAGCACAACAAAAGAGTATCACATATTCCAATGCCTGTTTGTCTGACCGTAATGGTCTTGGTCCTCACATCCACTTAAGAGGTCCGCGGTCCTATCAACAGATACAAGAAGAAATGGTTAGTATTTTAATAGACATGTTATAATTTCTTTCTTATTATCATGCGATTCTCATATTTTGTTTGTTTTGTAACATTGTAGGAAGACCAATTTGGAAGACCAGTCAGTCTTGGTGAAGTCTTCATTAAGACGCATACAAAGCCAGATGGAACCTATGTTGATCGGAAGGCAGAAAAGATTGCTGAAAACTATGAGAAGAACTTGAAAGAGAGGTTGGTTCGGCTGGAGGGAGAGGCTTCATCTATTTCAGATGGTGCTTCACGCCTTCGGGAACTGACAAAAGAGGAGTACACAGCCATATTTCTTCAGGTCAAGTAACATTTTCCTTATTCAACTTTCATTTACATGTTTTGTACTTATATTTACACATTTCATTTCACAGTCAACTGAAAAAGATTCAAGAGGTGTTCTTTATGGAGTTGAAAGTCTCAAGGATACAGTGAATGGTCTAACCCTCAACCGTAAGCAACAAGAACAGTCCCCAGGGTTTGAGGCAATGCAACAACAATTGAAGGAAGCTCAGCGAGCTGTGGATGAGCAAAAGGGCAAGCTCCATCAGTTGTCTTTGGTGGAAGAGTATCTGCGTCAGACTGATCCCGCCTTTCAAGACTTTATGGCCGCCCATGCACCTGCATCGACAGCTTCATGCACACCAAAAGATCCGGCTCCAGCTTCAGCTCCACCACCTTCTTAGGTGACTTCACTGTCTGTTAAAAACTCATGAACCTATTCACCTTGTTTAAGTTTAATGTTTAAGTATGGATGAAACATATAGTTAAGTTTGTTGGTTGTGTTTCAAGAACAATGTTTGTTTGAATGAAAACTATATTTCTGGTTTCCAAATGTGTAGTTTTGGCACAGAAGACTGTATTTTATATATGTAATTTCACATTTGAAGCATTAGTTTGTAAAACAGATTCGATATTATCAAACGGTCACTAATGTATGTTTGGAAAAAAAATAGTCGCCAAATAGACGCAACATAGTCAGATATGAATCAGAAAATAGACGCTACCTAGTCGTTAATAGCATACGACTATATAATGTAGTCACGTACTAGTCGCTAGAATTATACAACTATATAATGTAAACGTTAAATGATCGCTAATGAGTCTTAAGCCAGTCGTAAAACAGTCATAAAATAGCAACTACGTTACGATTAAAAACCGTAAACGTAATTTAGTCGTAAAGTTGTCACCAATATATGACTATGTTACGACTAATTTTTCTAGCGACTAAGGATTTATGACTACGAAAATTAGTTGTAACGTAGTTGTAACCTTAATTCAGTGACTATTTAGCGACTAAATATGCAGTCGTCAAATCCATGTTTTCTTGTAGTGCGAAGACGGTTGTGAGCAAATAGAAATTATCGGATAAGGTAAAGTATATGAAATGGGTTAGTGGCCTCAATTTCACTATCTGCTGGCTTGCATTGCATGAGATTGAGAGGGACGGTGGGAATTAGAGACGATGATCTTTTTTTTCCCCTTTTACCAAAGCACCCAAAAAGAGAAACATATTTGAAAGACAAAAAAGCATTTTGACATATATTGGTAGATATGCTAAAACAATTCCATAAAGTTTGTTTTTGATTATAAGAACGTTAGTTTCTCAAAATTATTAAATTAGTTTATATTTAGGAAATTAAGTGACATATACATAAAATATACATAGTAATGAAAATTAACAAACTAAACAAAAATTAAACTAGTTAGGATATTTTTAATATATTATATAATATATATCCTTTAACCTATCAAATCATGTGCGTGCATTTGGAATATATGAGATCATAGAATTTTTTTTGAATATGTTATATTTTTATTTTTTATTCAAAATAAAAATCGAAACAGTTTCATTCTATCCTAATCACATTTAAGAAAGGTATAAAAATATAGTTTTGTAAGCAATTTGGAATTCAGATGTGAAATTCTGTCAATTTGAAGCTGAAGATTTTGACAGTGGATCTACTATTTATTAGGTGGAATCAATTAGGAGGAAAGAAACTTATTGTCGATTCGAGGCGGAGAAGAAAAAACGGTGACGGTTAGAGGCTGAAGAAACCTGCAGCGTCGATTTGAGGCAGTGGATATAAATGCAATGTGGAATCGAGGCAGAGGAGATAAATCATCACAGAGGAAAGAAGTTGGTCTGTGTGAAGGTTCAAGAGTTTGACGACGAGATTCTAAGTTAAGGTTAGAATCGCGAATGTAACACCCCCAATCTCAACATACCGGAAGTGTTACTTATTAGCGCGACAAATGTCCAACCAGAGACTCTCTAAGATGTTATGAGAGTTCAAGTGAACAAATGACATACTAATTACTATTTTTCCACATTCAAAGTTCCGCACCCAGTGGAACTCGTAGTTGGTTTGCTCAGCTGGATTAGTACTATTCTGTACTTAGACATTTTTCCAAAAAAAATATTTTATATATCTTTCCAAGTCAATTCCATAAATCTACATAACTTTAGTGGCCACAAAAATATTCCAAAATATTATATATATTACAATATAAATTAAACACATCTGTTTAACAAAGACCAGAATATCTATGTTGGTTCAACGGTCACATCCTCTCTTGACCTACTTGTCTTTTTCTTCAAGAATGAGTTTGGGTAAGCAACTAATTTACTTAGTGAGCAGGAAACTAATAACAATTCTGGATTCCTTAAACATGCATAACCAACATCAACTCAAGTCAAACACACACAAATTATATATATAGCATGATCAAGCCATTCACAAATGGCATGACTAAACCGTCACACCCATAATCTAGAACAATGTACACTTAACAGTCCATTCTCATATTCTTGATAATCGCTTTACGACCTTGGTCTATTCCTACCTATCATTATCATTGATTACTAGCCACCAAGACTACAAGAACCGCGGTACAAAGTAGGTGGTTCCGACAAACGAACATCGCCAGTCGTGCATGATGGGGCTAGCCACTCTCTCGCAAGCACGACACGTAGCAAGTCAGATCAGGTGGTAGCCAACAAACCCTCGCATGCTTTTACCAAGGATAGCCAAGTTGCCCAATGGTATAAACTCAACAATCATACCATAACATGCATAAATCAATCATGCATCAAACACAACAAATACGATACCATGATCACAAAACATGCATCCATATCCTCATCCAACAACTACCATGCAATATTAGACTAGGGTCAAACTAGCATGCATATCAATCATAAGTAAGTTTATCACGCATTCATGCCGAAAATCAAGCATGCAAGACTTAGCATATACTTAGCACATTCACACACACATTACTATAGATCGACCAATCACTGATTCATTCCTGAATCTAAGTCTTATTCCCATTCCTATTACTGAACTTGGAATCAACATGTCTTGCTTAATAAAACATAAAACCAACTCACAGTACTATGCTTTGGGTGCTTTCTCCAACGACAATCGTCTAGCACTACGAATATCTCTTACTCTCTTTTCAGTATTCACCTTAAGTGTTTCACTCTTTCTTTATCTTAGGATTTTCTCTAAGTTTTCTAACTTTTATTTTTCTAATATTTTTCTACAGCTTATCCTTATAGGATATATATAGGATGCAAACCAATAACACATACTAGTGTGTGTCACTGTCTTAGGCTGGATGAATCATGGATGTAGGCTGGGTGAGTCAGAACCAAAGTTGGTGAGTCACTATACAAGCAGTTGAGTCACAGCCTAAGCTGGTGAATCACTATCCAAGTATCTGAGTCACAGCCTTGAATCATTATCCAAGCGGCTAAGTCACAGCCTTGAGTCACTATCCAAGCAGCTGAGTCACAGCCTAAGCTGGTGAGTCACAGCCTAAGTTGGTGAGTTACTACCCAAGCAGCTGAGTCATCTTGGACATCAGTTCGTTCTAGATGTGTTCCAAGTTTTTTTCGTGGTTAAATATTCTTAGTCATCTCGGACCTCAGTTCTTCCTAGATGTGTTCCGAATTTCTTCCTTAGTTCCGAATTTCTTTCTTAGTTATATACTTTTCGTCATCGGACCTCAATTCGCCCTAATTGCATTCTGAATTTTTTTCCTGATTAAATATTTTTCGTCATCTCGAACCTCATTCGTCCTAGACGAGTCCCAAATTTCTTTCCTAGTTAAATATTTTTTGTCATCTCGGACCTTAGTTTGTCCTAGACACGTTCCAAATTTCTTTTCTGGTTGCATAATCTTTGTCATCTCGGACCTCATCGTCTAAGATGTGTTACCGCGTACGAATGGTCGAATGATTCTCTAGCAAGGACAAACGGTTTCGGTCCGGCCTAAGGTGCGGATCACTACATTCTCCTCTCCTTATAGAATTTGTCCCTAATTCTCAGGCTTATGTCCTTGTTTCTTCTATAAATATCTCGGGGTGATCTCTCTGGAACTTTTCCTCATCTTCTCAAGTGACAACAATCCAATGTTTTTTCCTTGAAGACTTAGACTTGCATAATTTGTCGGTTTCTCAACTTCTTGATGTGTTGCTCCCTATCCGGATTGGTCCTTCAGGATATATGAGATTTGAACGCAACTCTTCTATCTTCTGAGGTTCTACCTAAGACGGATCTCTTATATGCTTCCGCATCATCGATACATAGAACACCAGATGCAAGCTTTATCCGAAGGAAGTTTCAAATAATAGGCTAAATCTTTCACTCTTTTTATGATCTTGTATGGTCCAATAAATCGAATGGAATTTTTTTCTACTTTTCCAAAACGGTATTTACTGTTTTGAGCTTCTACCTTCAAATATACCCAAATCTTTCGTTAGTTTTCCTGTAAAAAAAAATAAAGTTTGTCCATGTCTGCTTGCCCTTGGTACAGATTGTCTCTTCCCTTCTATCGCCGCTCAAGAACTACTTCACCTAAACATGTAAGGGGTGATCATACCGAAGGTCACACCCCTAGAATAATGACAAAATGTTTCAAACACTAAATATTTGGTAATTGTTAGTTTTTTTCTTAAAAATGTCTAAAAGAAAAAATTTAAGGTTTATTAAAATTCAAATTTGATGTTTGATGATGTTTTTATCTAATTGTAAAACTTTAAATCCAAATTTTAAACTTTTATGTGCATTATAATTCTTAATATTGATCAAAACTTACTAAAATTATATATTTTCATAAATAAATATAAATATACATTAAAAAGTTATTAGAAAGATAAATTTCACATGATATCTTATTATATGAAGTAGAATGCATTCCACAAAAACGCGATATGTAAAATTTATAACTTATACCAGATTTCCACATGTGTTATTGTTAATTAAAACCGTAAAATATGTTATGTAATAATGTTAAATAATATTAACTTTGTAAGAAAATTAATTAGGAAAAGCAGACGAGAGAGAGTTTGAATCCTAAGGACAAACACGAAACCAGAAAAAATAGAATGGAGGAGCAACCACTGGAAGAAACTCCCCAAATTAAATCCTAAACAAAACAACCGAACCTGATCCACAACCACCTGTAGCATGCGGTTTTGAACCAAACCAAAGCCGCTGAACCAATTGGAGGGCCGCTGAACCAATTGGAGGTTTACAAAATTGAGTGATTATCGGTTCGGTTCAGTAATCAGTTAGTTTAATTAAAAAAATCATAACTAAATCATACTAATTTATACCATACCAAACCAAAATCTTATCTTAAATTTTGAACCGAACTAACTAAATATAACTAAAATTTTATCAAACTTAACCAAAATTTAATCAGAAAAACGTTGATTTAATTTAGCAGAATTTTTGCAAAACGAATAAACCAAGAACAAATTGAATTTTTATTTGGTTCAATGCAGAAAACTTTTGTGTAAATCGAATAAATTGAACCGTATAAACCAAACTAGCCAAACCCGTAGACCTAACCACATGCAAAAGAAAATCCAACAAAACGATAACTGGATTAAACAATAAAGAGAGATGGTCTTCCCGGCAGCGACTATAAAGACTACCGTCTGCCGAAAAGGAAAATTGAAGTGTTTGAGGAATCGGTAAAGAAATAAAAATGTAAAGAAAAAAAAAAACAGAAAGATTGTCTTTTTAAATTTTTTTTAATCCATTAAATAAATTTAAATATTAAAGGTTTTAAATTCTCACTTATATGCATATGCCATATACCAATAGCCCATTAGTTTAAAACAAAAATCGGATAGACATTAACCCATTTATATATCACAGTTGTTTTGCTTTTTGTTTTCAATTTACTTAATAAATTCACGTAAGCCTCACTGTATTGAATGGCAAGTGATGTATGCAATGAAGTTTCAGTAATATAAAAAGAATTAGAGAACGGTTCTCAATAAGAAAGACAAAATTATAGAATGCTGGGTCCTTGATTAGGTTTAGGAAAAAAATTAACAAAGCGAAAAAATCATTTCACATGACACATTGATGTCGTCTTATAACAAATAACGATGGTTACGTTTTATTTTAAAGATCAGTTAAAGACAAGCATCTACCCCATCTGACACATCAGTTTCCTAACTATCCTACTCAGATTCCATTACTTCAAAGTTTCAAGTTTTATGTCAAATGCTCAAGCTGCAAAATGTCTTACCTTTTCCTTGTAAATTAAAAAAAAAATTAAATATAAAAAAATGAAACAAACATATATGCAAAAGGTCAATTCTTTTTCGTCATGAACCTAGTGGCCTCTCTTTCATTCCAGTGGAGAGATCAACTTATCTTTAAAGCCTTCTTTTTATGTGTTTATGAGACATGCATAGGAACATGCACAAGATTAAAAAAGATGCACGAGACATCGTATAAATCAGGATATTTTGCAAAAGAAAAAGGTATACAAAAAAAGTAAGAAAATTAACCAGATACATCGATTTTCAAAAGACAAATGAGAAAGGTTTGGGATTATAAGGCCCCTTGTGAGATATGATGCTCTTCATTTTTAAGCTTTAGTTGGTAGACTAAAACTTTACGTCGACACCCCACTATCCATTTAAATATTTAAAGACTCGTTTACAGTATAATGTATATATAATGCTGGCTCCAAAATTCCAACTTTTTCTAGAAAAATTATTATTTATGAAATGACGATAATATACCCGAGTGTTAGGGGTATATATACGTATGAATCTGATTCTTACTACCAAGAGAAAAACTGTGAAAAAATTTAGGATAGTAAAAGTGTGTTAGATATTTTTCTTACTTCAAACTTTTTTTTTCAAGCCTCCACAATATTAACAAACTAAATGCTAAGCAACCCCATAGTCTCTCCCAATTCCTTGGTTAAAATGGATTTGGTTCAAAAATAGAGTGTATCTAACACAAGTACATATTATAGGCAAATCCATAGCAATTTAACCATTAGAGAAACAAATTCATAACTGACTAGCCTTGCATGTTCAAGAAAAATGAAAACAAAACAAAGCAAACAAATGAATTGTAGAAACGAAACAAAAAAAAATTGTAATTTTATTATATAAAACTTCATCTTTTAAATTTATTAATTAACATAATCGTAAGTGTTAAGTCAATCGATAAAATTTTTACACATGTAAATTTATTTTCTTAATTAAAAAAAGAAAAACAAATATTATTAGTCATAAAGAAAAAAATAAAAAAAGATAATTGAGTTTCTATAATTCATAAAAAATTGAAAAAAGTTTCATAAAAGAAAAAAGGAAAGTCAAATATGATTTTAAAAATATATTAAATATTATTATTTACATCATTCATTATTATTTTGACACGTATAAATTTATTGTGTTATTTAAATAAAAAAGGAAAAAAAAATATTGACTAACACGTACTTTATAACCACAACTAATATTAATATTTGAAAAAGTAATCACAAGGAATTAAGAAGCCGTGTGTTAATGCTCGATCCTAGTTTCCTTATTTGGACAATGTGCTCAAGTCATGATGTGCATGTATTTCTTTGATTTTAGAATTTATTTGGAATTTATAATAAGATTTACTTTAACTAACGAAGGCAATTTTAACTAAATTGCTCATTATCCGGAAACACTCTGATGTGAGCAAAGGTGGTGGTGCAACTGTTGATCGAGAAACTCGAGACCTTCAGGAGCAAAGCGATGGAATGGGGTGGATTGAAAGGACCACACAAGCTGCGGAAGACTTGTGATACACCAGGGTGATTCTCCTTGGCAAGAAGAATCCGTGAGGCAAGCTCTCCAATGGAGTAGTAGCCGTCAACTTGTATAGAGACTAGGGTTTTGTTTTGTGTAAAAATCGAGTTGTATTTCTCATTCTAAGTGATGAGGCTTATATAAGCCTTATGGTTACAACTTAGGGTAAACAACATGATGTTTCCCCAAAACAACAAGTAGTGTAAAATAAAACAGCATGTAGTTCCTTTTGCTGTATAAAATTAAAAGGCTTAAGTCCTAATGACTTACCCATAAAATATGGGCTGAAGGCCCTAGACTTATACTTAGTCTACAAAAGAAAGAAATGAGATAGATAAGCCTTATATAGGAGTAAAGGCCGAATTTGACTAAGACTTGTGAAGGTGTCGGATTGTGTGAACAAGTCTTCGTCGTCTTGCGCACTAAGAGTGTTGCCTCATTAAAACCTTCTTCGGAAAACCCAGTGGGACAAAACCGAAGATAGGGAAAAGAGTACAATTTCTTAGCACGTCTTTTGGTGTCTTTACCGAATGGTAATGGTAAAGACACCGGAGGTGGAAGAGTCTTCAAGCAGGAATCTCCAATGCTCCTTAGCTGAAGTGAACGGGTCCGGCTGGTCTTCTGAGCCGTCTGGTGGCTCCTCATCCGTGAGCTCCTGGTCGTCTGCGTGTTCCATGAGCTGGTTGAACTTGTCTCCTAATGCTCGTGCTCTGGATCGTGTCAAAGGCCCTGGTGGCACTCGTGGTATAGCTTGTGGTACGATGTCCTCATCATTCCCTCCCTCTTCAGGTGCTTTGGTCTCCAAAGCAAAATCGTCACCTGCATCAAATAACTCCAAGTCAGCAACATTAAACGTAGTAGACACATTATACTCACCTGGAAGCTCCAGTTGGTAGGCGTTGTCGTTGATGCGTCGCAGGACTCGGAATGGGCCATCTCCACGTGGTGCTAGCTTGCTCTTACGCCGTTGGGGAAAACGTTCGGGTCGTAGATGTAACCAGACCCAATCTCCCTCGTGGAAGACCACGTGCCTCCTTCCCTTGTTGGCGTGTTTTGCTGTCTGAGCATTCCTTCGTTCCAGGTTTTCTTTGACTTCCTGGTGTAAGCGCTTGACATATTCCGCTTTTTCTTCGCCTTCTAAGCTGACGATCTCACCGAGTGGAATAGGGGCGAATTCGAGTGGTGTAGTGGGGTTGAAGCCGTAGACAATCTCAAATGGTGTCTTCTTGGTGCCGGAATGAACTGCTCTGTTGTAGGCGAACTCGACATAAGGGAGACACTCGAGCCAATTCTTCAGGTTACGACCAATCGTCGCGCGCAACATCTGAGATAAGGTTCGGTTGACCACCTCGGTCTGACCATCCGTCTGTGGGTGATATGCCGAAAAGAGTAGACTGGTGCCAAGTTTCTTCCACAGAACCCGCCAGAAGTGACTGAGAAACTTAGTGTCCCTGTCGGACACAATGGTGCGGGGAATGCCATGTAGACGGACGATCTCTCGGAAGAACAGGTTCGCTGTCTGAATCGCATCGTTCGTCTTGTTGCAAGGTATGAAGTGCGCCATCTTCGAGAAACGGTCGACGACGACGAGGATGGAGTCCTTGTGATGGACTTGAGGTAAACCAAGGACGAAATCCATGGAGATATCCGTCCAAGGAGATGACGGAACTGGAAGTGGCGTGTAGGGCCCTTGAGGATGCATCTTAGACTTGGACCGTTTGCAGACAAGGCATTTTTCGCAATGGGCTTCCACATCTCGGCGTTGACATGGCCAGTAAAAGTGCTCCTTGAGCATGCTCAAGGTCTTGGAAACGCCAAAGTACCCCATCAATCCGCCCCCATGAGCTTCTCGGAGTAGAAGTTCGCGAACTGAACCGCCTGGGATACAAAGACGCTTGTCCTTGAATAGGAAACCGTCAAACAGGTAGAAGCGGGTGTATTTTCCCTGTCCGTGCTCTGTGAAGGCTTCCTTGAAATCGTGGTCTTCAGCATAAAGGTCCTTGAGCATTTCAAATCCCATAACCTTTGACTCCATGACCGAGATCAAGCTATGCCTTCGTGAAAGTGCATCTGCGACGACATTGTCCGTACCCTTCTTGTACTTGATGACATACGGAAATGTCTCGATAAACTCCAGCCACCGGGCGTGTCTCTTCTTTAGGGTCGTCTGCCCTTTGAGGTGTTGGAGTGTCTGATGGTCCGTGTGTATAACGCATTCTCGCGAGAGCAAGTAATGCTGCCATGTCTGTAGAGCTCGGACCAAAGCGTACAATTCCTTATCGTACGTGGGGTAGTTGAGAGCTGCGCCGCTTAACTTCTCACTAAAGTAGGCAATTGGTTTTCCACCCTGTGTCAGGACTGCTCCAATGCCTACACCTGAAGCGTCGCACTCTACCTCGAAAGTCTTATCGAAATTCGGTAATGTCAGGACAGGTGCTTGCGTGAGTCGTTCCTTTAACAGCTGAAACGACTTTTCTTGTTCTGGGCCCCATCTGAAATCTTGGTTCTTCTTGATAGTCGCTGTCAAGGGGCTGGCGATCGTACTGAAGTCTCGTACAAATCGGCGATAGAAACTCGCCAAGCCATGAAAACTTCGGACTTGGCTGGCGTTGGTTGGCGTGGGCCATTCTTGAATAGCACAGATCTTTTCTTCGTCAACTCGAAGCCCTTGTGAGCTGACGACGAATCCAAGAAAGACGACCTGATCCGTGCAGAAGGTACACTTCTTAAGGTTGGCGTATAGCTGTTCCTTTTGAAGTGTCGTGATCACTGTCTCCAAATGCTCTAAGTGGTCGGCATGGGAAGCACTGTAGACGAGTATGTCGTCAAAGTAGACCACGACGAATTTGCCTATGAATGGTCGAAGGACTTGGTTCATGAGGCGCATGAAAGTGCTGGGTGCGTTGGACAGGTCGAAAGGCATAACCAACCACTCATACAGACCTTGCTTGGTCTTGAAAGCCGTTTTCCATTCATCGCCCTCTCGCATGCGAACTTGATGATATCCGCTCTTGAGGTCAATCTTCGAGAAAATGGATGCTCCGCTTAGTTCATCTAGCATGTCGTCAAGTCGCGGAATCGGATGCCGGTATTTCACTGTGATGTTGTTAATTGCTCGGCAGTCGACGCACATTCGCCAACTTCCATCCTTCTTTGGCACAAGGAGGACGGGAACGGCGCAAGGGCTAAGGCTTTCTCTGACGTAGCCTTGAGCCATGAGATTCTGAACTTGTCGCTCAAGTTCTTTTGCTTTCTCCGGGGTGACTTTATAGGCGGGCTTGTTTGGCAGCTGGGCTCCGGGAATGAGGTCGATGTGATGCTCAATGCCCCTGAGAGGTGGTAGCCCAGAAGGAATCTCGTCTGGGAAGACGTCCGAGTATTTGTCCAGGAGTGCCTGGACATCCGCCGGTAAAGGAGTGCTGGGGCCCTCGGATGCGCTCAAAACCTCTTGATAAAGCATGAGGACGAGCTGGGTGCCTGCGGTGCTCGCAGCCTTCCTCATGTCTGCGACGTTGATGAGGAAGTTCTCTTTTC
This sequence comes from Streptanthus diversifolius, assembly GCA_039880935.1. Taxonomy (NCBI): domain Eukaryota; kingdom Viridiplantae; phylum Streptophyta; class Magnoliopsida; order Brassicales; family Brassicaceae; genus Streptanthus; species Streptanthus diversifolius. The sequence continues at coordinate 5,747,983 of JAXGFM010000002.1, forward strand.
TGGCATGCTGATCCTTCGCCATCTTTGCTTGCATGCCGTGCACTTCTTGAGGAGACATAGGTGCCAGGTTGTACCTACGTTTATCGTGGACGAAGGAGTAGAAGTTTGTGCGTCCATTGTGAGTGGTCTCCTTATCGAATTGCCAAGGTCGTCCCAATAGGAGATGTCCAGCTGACATGGGAACGACGTCGCACAATACTTGATCCTGGTAGCGTCCGATGCTGAAGGAAACTCGGACCTGGTCGGAAATGTACAGCTCCGTCTTGTTGTTGAGCCAACGAAGCCTGTAGGGCTTGGGGTGCTTGGTTACGGGCAATCCAAGCTTCTCTACCATGTACTTGCTAGCGGCGTTGGTGCAGGAGCCGCCGTCAATGATCAGAGAGCAGACCTTTCCGAGAATGGTGCACTTTGAGTGGAAGATGTTCTCTCGCTGCTCGATTTCCTCTTGATCTAGGCGTGAGCTGAGGACTCTCCGGATCATTAACATCTCGCCTGAGTCGGCGTATTCGACTTCCCCTTCAGACATAGGGTCTGTCGGGAGTGGATACTCGTCTTGCTCGTCTGCGGAGTCGTAATCTCCGGAAGCAGTCAAGATCATGGTTCGTTGGTTGGGGCATTCACGAGACATGTGCTCTCTACCCTTGCACTTAAAACACGTGATAGCACTGCTCTTCTGGGGTTGACCTGCATTGGTGGCCGGTGGGGCAGGCCTAGGAGTGGTCGTGGGTGCCTTGGTCGGTATGGCGCCGTCTGTGGGTCTCCCTCGAGGTCGCGAGTCACTGGTGGAGGCAGTGCGGTCAAATGCCTTAGGGCTAGTACCCCAGGCATTCCTGGGTCGGAGTGGTGCGGAAGATTTGCGCCGGTTGCTCTTTTCGATCTGAACGGCCAAGTGGAAGAGCTCTCCAAGGTCGTGGTAGGGTTGCAGCTCGATCTTACGTGCTATCGACTCATGTAGTCCGTCGATAAACTGAGCCATGAGACTCTCCTCCGAATCCTCCATTTCTAGTCTGTTTCGAAGATGTTCGAACTCGTCGAAATATTCAGGAACCGACTTGCTGCCTTGGGTAAGGCGTCGAAATCGTCGCTGCAGCTCTCGGTGGAAATGAGGTGGCACATATCGTCGCCTCATTATCTGAGTCAACTCGTACCACGTTGTAGGAGCTCCCATTCTTGCTCTCCGGCGAGTGGCTAGCTCGCGATCCCACCATGCCAGTGCGTGGTCGGTGAACTGGGCTGTCGCTAAGGTGACCTTGCGTTCCTCGTCGTGGTGGTAGTAGTCGTGAATCAACTCCATCCGACGTTCCCAGTCTAAGTACTCTTCGGGGTCTAACTTTCCCGAGAATTGGGGTGGGTTGAGCTTGATGTCATGGTGACCGGCTGGCTGCCTGTGTGCCGGTGGTGGCTCGTCGTAGTATGGGTCTCTCCCTAGACCACGATGGGATGCCTCGGGTCGGTCATATTGGTACTGACGTGGATCTTGCCGGTGATGGTGGCGTGTGTTCTCGGCTGGTGCGCGTACCGGCTCCTCTAAGCGCTCAAGACGAGTCGTGAAGGTGGTCATCTGGGCAGTGATTGCTTGTAGCATTTGGATGACCGTTGGGTCGGACTGCCCAGACGGAGACTCGTCTCGACCTGACATATTTCCTTTTTCGAGAAAAGGAAATTTCAGAAATGGAAAGTTTCCCGGGAAGGAACCTTGCAGACTTGGAAACTTTCCTTAAATGGAAAATCTCCAAGGATAATATTTTTAATTTTTTTTTTTTTTTTTTTTTTTTTATTGTAAAAAAAATAATTGACAAGAGAAAAATAAAAACTAAGTAAAATTTCCTAAAAACGCAAAAGGAAATATTGAAAATCTACTAAATCTAGAAAAAAAAAAGGCAACCTAGATTATGGAAAATATCCTAATGATATATTTCCCTAAACTAAGATATGGAAAAATATCCTAAAATTTAGACTGAATATCTATGTGATTAATATCTAAATATTTCCTAATCCTAAAAAGGAACTAAATATCTACCTATTAAACTCTAGGAAAACTTCCTAAAAACTATCTAGGCAGATTTCCTAAACTAGACTATTACCTAAACCTTTTAGGAAACTAACTAAAACACTAAGGAAAACTTCTTAAGTTAAGATTAATATGCCTAAACCTACCAGGAACCCTAGCCACCTGTGGATTACCTAGTCGCAGCTCTAACCGAGACCCAAAGGGTTACTAAGACGCGGCTGGATGCTAGACGGGACGCGGGACGAGGGCTAGGACCGGACGCGGCTTAACCTAGGACGACCTAAAACACTACACGACCTAGTCCTAACACTAACACTCGCGTGACCTAGACTAAAAGGCACGCGGGACACGCTAAGGCTACACTCAGACGCGACAGGAACTCTCGACCTAACCCTAGCAAGAACGGGACGCGGACAACTAAGGACCTAGAGCTAGAACGCGACACTCACTACCTAGGACAAGGACTTAAGGATGCGTGAGACTAAGATGTCCGAGGAACTGACTAGCACTTGACCTTCCTAGCGACACAGAAAGAAACCTAGCAACTAACGACCTAACACTAGAGACGCGGGGTTGCTAACAAGAACTCGACCTTAACCTAGGACACAAAGCGGGACGAGACTAATACTAGGGAACCTAAAACGCGGACACACGCGGGACAGGAAGCGGCTATCCTAGGACGCGGCTAACCTAAGGATCCTAGCAGCTATTCGCGGGAAACTAGACCTAGCGAGGAACACAAGGACTAAACCTAGACACACGCTAGAGGATTAGACGCGACACAACTAGATGACCTAGCTACACGGACGCGGGACAGAGAGGACCTAGACCTAGGACACACACACGAAGACCTAATCCTAGACACGCCCTAAACCCTAGACCTAGAACACAAGCGGCTGGAAGGAGATAGCCCTATGACTTGGCAACTAAGAAACCTAACAAGCAACACACAAATCCTTATGGATTTTCAAGTATGGTGAGTGTGTTCTAGGTGAGTTTCTAAGAACCCTAGTTTGATTTTAAACAACCTAAGCAAGATATAATTTTGTTTTTTTTTTTTTTTTTTGTATTATGAAAACAAGTAAAAGGAATGATAGAACCTGATTTTTTTTTTTTTTTGTATGGATTGTTTGTGGTAGATGACTTGAATCTCCTCCTTCTTACCGAGAACCTCAAGGGGAAAGAGAAAGGAACAAAATCAAAAGCCAAAAACTTCAAAACAAGACAATAACAAATCGCAAATTAAGAGATGAACAAGGATAGAATCAACCTGATGTCTAAAGAGCTTTTAGGCTCTGATACCAGATGATGTGAGCAAAGGTGGTGGTGCAACTGTTGATCGAGAAACTCGAGACCTTCAGGAGCAAAGCGATGGAATGGGGTGGATTGAAAGGACCACACAAGCTGCGGAAGACTTGTGATACACCAGGGTGATTCTCCTTGGCAAGAAGAATCCGTGAGGCAAGCTCTCCAATGGAGTAGTAGCCGTCAACTTGTATAGAGACTAGGGTTTTGTTTTGTGTAAAAATCGAGTTGTATTTCTCATTCTAAGTGATGAGGCTTATATAAGCCTTATGGTTACAACTTAGGGTAAACAACATGATGTTTCCCCAAAACAACAAGTAGTGTAAAATAAAACAGCATGTAGTTCCTTTTGCTGTATAAAATTAAAAGGCTTAAGTCCTAATGACTTACCCATAAAATATGGGCTGAAGGCCCTAGACTTATACTTAGTCTACAAAAGAAAGAAATGAGATAGATAAGCCTTATATAGGAGTAAAGGCCGAATTTGACTAAGACTTGTGAAGGTGTCGGATTGTGTGAACAAGTCTTCGTCGTCTTGCGCACTAAGAGTGTTGCCTCATTAAAACCTTCTTCGGAAAACCCAGTGGGACAAAACCGAAGATAGGGAAAAGAGTACAATTTCTTAGCACGTCTTTTGGTGTCTTTACCGAATGGTAATGGTAAAGACACCGGAGGTGGAAGAGTCTTCAAGCAGGAATCTCCAATGCTCCTTAGCTGAAGTGAACGGGTCCGGCTGGTCTTCTGAGCCGTCTGGTGGCTCCTCATCCGTGAGCTCCTGGTCGTCTGCGTGTTCCATGAGCTGGTTGAACTTGTCTCCTAATGCTCGTGCTCTGGATCGTGTCAAAGGCCCTGGTGGCACTCGTGGTATAGCTTGTGGTACGATGTCCTCATCACACTCCCTCTCTGTCTCTTTATATCTATTTTTTCAAACTAAATATACAAACTAACTAAAGACAATCATAAAAAAAACTATTACAATCTAATTAACCAACTGTTGATATGGTTCATAAAAAGGAAAACTTCCTTACACCAGGCGTTAACTTGTCTACCATCATGTCACCGACCTGTAAATTATATATAATTTTGATATTTTGAAAGTTGGTTTTATCCTTGTTAAATTCCTCCAAATGTGCAGAGATGGATGGCCAATCTTCCGACACCGCGACCATGTTGATCACATCAGAACAATCAGTGCCAAAAACAACATCAAGTCGATGAGCTTCAGTCATACAATCCATCGTCCATATAAGTGTCTCAAACTTAGCATGTAGTAAAGAGAGACTTCATCAGATGTTTCGAGCTCCTATCAACCTTTCTTCCCTTATATTATTGGTGCAAACCCATCAATGTCTCGTAAATTTATCTGATGCATTCCATGAACCATCCACCTGACACTACCACTTATCGTGTTGGGAATGACCAATTCTCATAACCGATGATTTACAATATTTGTCTTCATCTATGGTTTGTGCATCGCTCCATGTTTTTCCTTCTGTTATGTTTGTGGAAGAATCTCCGGTGGTGACCTATCTATATTTTTGAAGACTTTGTCATTTTGATTTTTTTATAAATACTAAAGTATCCATCGAAAGTATCCCTGTGGACCGTCCATAGATAAAATCATAAACATATAATGTAAATTTTTTAAAAATTGTTGTCGTAGGAAAGACATCTGGATGTCAGAGAATTGTAGATAATGCCCAAGTTTGAATAGCTGGTGAACATTCAAAAAGAACATGCTTTATAGTTTCTTTCACCACTCCACATTTAACACATTGTACGTCACAATTAATTTTTCGTGATCTCAATTTAGTTAAAGAAACATAACCAGAAATCAATTGCTACATGAAATGTTTTATTTTTGAGAGACACTTAATTTTTCATACTAAGTCTTAATTTTATTGATAGATGGTCCATATATAACCTCATTTGCACCTTTATCCAAGTAAATCTGTTCAAGCTCATATCCTGATTTAACATTATAGTTGCCAATTTATGTAAAATATCATCTACTAGTATCATGTTTTTCAAACCAACTCACTAACAGTGATTGAATAATATCAACATCCTCAGGTATGATAACTGCTTCCAGCAGTGGTATATTCCAAGTTCTCCGAAGTGTTTAAGGGTCGATATTTTCTTTCAAAAATTAAATCCTTCACCTTAAATGTTTGATGATAAACTGATCTCATGGGGGGATGTTGGTATCTAGGGATCATTCCATACATATAAGTTTGATCATGTTCTAACCTTTTTGATTAGCCATTTTTAACCAGGGATCGAGATGAGCTGATACTTCTCCATCCGTACGAGGAAGAGTAAGCTCAATTAGGATCCAGTGGATCCAAGTTCTGAAAATATCGACCCTTAAACACTTCGGAGAACAAAGTATATAGGGAGTCCAATAGCCTCTACATATGATTGGCCAACATAGCAGTGTTGAAATCCACGATGTTCCTAAAGCCTAGGATTCTTTCTTTTTTATTTTGGCACAATTTATCCCAATACGCCAAATGCATACCCGAGTATTTTTGCTCTACTCCATCAAAATTGCGCTATTGCACTTATAATCTTTTGAGTTACATGCTTGGGTAGGTGATAATAATACATTACATATGTTTTAAGACAAATTTGATTAAAACCTCTTTCCATTGAAATTTCATTATCCATCCAATAACTATGTTGTGTAAATATTTATTTATGAAATCAAACTCCTATGTTTTTGACCCTCCTAGATTTTAATGAATCTCTAAATATGTGTCCATTTCACCGCTTGTGGTAATACCTAGTAATTGTTTCATTTCTTTTTGTACACCTTCAACCAAATGTCCAAATTTTACCAATGATTTAGCAAAGTTTATTTGCTGCCCCGACACCGCCTCATATAATTTACCTAGTAATTTTTTCATTTCTTTTTGTACACATTCTTCAACCAAATGTCCAAATTTTATCAATGATTTAGCAAAGTTTATTTTCTGTCCCAACACCGTTTCATATGATTTGAGGATGCAAAGTATAATTTGACACTTTTCTCTTTTAGTATGACAGAAAAATGGATTATCATCCGCAAAAATTAGGTGAATTATAAAGGAAATTATATACGCAATTTTTAAACGTGTTAATTGTTTCTTCCATTCATCTATCAGAATTTAGACCGTTCGTTCTAAAAATAAATCAACAAAAAAAATTAAATACATAAAATTTACTCAAATACACGAAAGAGATTAAATTATCATCATGGAAAGTTTATGAGTCTAAGCAACAATATGCAGATATATCGCGAAAGTAAGCACTCAAATGTTTTTTGATCGTATTGTAAAATTAAAAGCCAAACAAACCCACCATATGCAATGATAATGACGACAACCCCAGTTTACACAAATCAAACAATCGTATTGAGTCTCTATCAGAGAAACCCATCAGATAATAACTATAAAATTGACACATCATAAGAAACTAACAACAACTCAACATCGAAATGATTAAAAACGATAAAAATCCATTTTATAGAAAACAAAGAAAATATACAACAGATTACTTAGAGTAGTAAAGAGACGGAACCTTAGATAATAATGGAGATTTTATAGCAATCAAAACACTCTTACATCAAACATATGCAGCTCAGATTCAACATAACTCCATTGTTTCAGGATCGCAACCAAATCTATGATGAGAATATAAACTTTGATTAAGAAAATATGAACGTCACTTGAAATAGGCTTTTAAATCCGTTTTCTGTATTTTTTTTGGGCTAGGGTTAGGATTAGTTTTGGGTATAACTTATAATATGCTGAATGGTTAAAGAGCTATAAATAATTCAACACTAAAATAATATATATACAGAAACATCCACATAAATATTTACAAATTTAAAATGAAAAATATACAAATCATAATTAACAAAAATTAAAATATTTCCGTTACATTCTAATATTTAAAGTTAATTATAAGAAATTAACAAATCTATAAGAAAAAGAATAAAAAATGAACAAATTTTTAAAAGAAATAGTTTCTGGTTTAGTTTCTATACATTTTTATCGATGTTACAATATTAATGAATTTAACCTCCATAAAAAAATTACATAACTACTAATAAAAAACACTTTAACTTCAATATTTAATAAAATAATTAAAAATACACAATCACAATACATATAACAAAATATAATTAAAGTAATAATATTAATAAAAATAATTTATAATTAAGAAGTACGAAAAAAATCCAGCAATATATGATACATATCAACACTTTTTTCGAAAGATCAGATACACATATTCTAAGTGTCATTTCTAATAAGATTAGTTTTCCACACAAATTATAAATTTAGAAAGAAAAAATAAAAAACTCAAAAAGGAGGTAATCAAATTATAAACAAACTTACTAATAAAAACCTTTAATCAGAGACACGAGTCCTAATCTAGTTTGTAATAAAGATCGATTAATGTTACCCGAAGATCCAGACAACGTCGTGTGCAAGAGTAGTGTATAACTCATTTAAGGCCCATTTATTTTTTATCCCAAATGTAAGACCTGAGGAAAACCGGAGACAGAGATGATCAATTACCCCGGTTTCTTTTTTAGTAGATAGACGAGAGACTCTAAACTGGAAAGAGTCTTTGCCCAGCGAGTCTTTCTTCTTCTTCCTTCAGTCCACCATTTCAGAATTAGTCGTTTAACGAAGCGGGGAAGAAGAAAATGGCGGATTTGCTTTTGAGTTCCTCGGGGCAATCTTCTCTCCTTCACGTCAGACCAAGGCTCTTATCGCTTAAAACCCGTTCTCCTTCACCGATCCGAAGTATTTCCTTCACTAATTCCAACGTGTTTCATCCTTTAGCGTTCGCATCTAGTCACAGAAGATTTCCTCTCGGTGCGGTTATTGTTCCGACGGATTTGGCCAATACGATCACTACTACTAGTATTACTACTAACTGCGTCGATTCGGGAGTCAAAGCTGTTGAAGTCGAACCTGAGATCGGCGGCGGAGTTGGCGGTGGAACTGGAGGTGATAAGTTTAGTGGTGGTGGAGGAGGAGGAGGAGGCGGCGATGGAGGAGATGGCGGCGAGGAGGAGAGCGATGGGAAGAGGAACACGTCTTTGTCTATGTCGCAGAAGTTGACTCTTGGTTACGCTTTTCTAGTCGGAGGTCAGATTCAATTTTATGGTTTTCTGAGGTTTAAACGTGCTTCTTCATTTTAAGCTTTGATTTTCAAAATTGGGATTTTTTAGGGATAACAATATCATTACAGGTTTTGTCTTATGATGTGACTTTGGTATCACCACAAGTTGACTGACTGTCATTGTGTTAGGTTCCAAATTTGAATGGGCTTCCTCTTATTGTTGATGTTTATGAGATGATGATGTAACTAACTTTAGTCTGAACCTGTGTGATGCTCGAGTTTTGTTACAAACAAACTCCAACTAACTGTATCTTAAGTTTGATATGCTTCAAATATTCTCATATCGTCTTTGGGTGAAAACTTGGTTTTGATGCAGTTGGTGGGCTGATGGGTTATCTGAAGAGCGGTAGCCAGAAATCGCTGCTTGCGGGTGGACTTTCAGCTGCTGTTCTGCTCTATGTGTTCCGCGAGCTCCCAACAAAACCTGTTCTTGCATCAACCATTGGTGTAGGTAAGGAAGAAGCAGACTAGTTTGTCTCCATTTAATGAAACTAGATTCTTGGAATTATACCTGAACCATTTTGCTAGTTTGCGTCTGTTTGAATGTTGAACGCATACAACCTTAACGCCTGATTTCTTTTGTGTCGTTTAAAATTGTTTGTGTTGTTAAAAAAGTGATGGCGGGTGCATTGACGTGGGTGATGGGGACTCGGTACATGGGTTCAAAAAAGATATTTCCGGCTGGGGTTGTGTCCTTCATGTCTTTCATTATGACCGGAGGATACATACATGGCATCATGCGCAGCCTTCACTAAGCACCAGCGTCATTTAGCTTTGGAGTGTGTTTACAAAAGTGTCTTGAACATTTTCTCGGGGTAAAATTGGATTCTTCTCTGTGTTTTTTTGTTTGGTTTCCGGTGTAAAGCAGCTTGCTACGTGTTTTGTATGAACCGTTAAAAAAAGAAGAGAATACTACATGTTTCCAGAGAACGTCCTTTCTTACCTTTACTGTTTCTTCTTTGATCTGATGGATTTAGTGGCCAGAATTCAACAAACTCAAATAGCTTTTACTCATCGGCAAAGATACTGCAAATTTAAAGAAAAAAATAAATGAACAAGTATAACTTTTGACTCATCAATAAGATGAGAAAAAAATTCAGAATATATGGCTTCAAGTTTTTTGTTTTGTAAAACACTAAATTTTCTTCTCTTACAAAAACTAGTAAAAAATGGTTAAACAACAACTAAAATTAAATACAAAATGCAAAAGTTATAAAATGTTAAAGATTAAACTACAAACAATTTAAAATTTTTGGCCATAGTTCATAACATATATCTAAAATTAGAAGTTTCAGATCCTTATATAATTATTAGTGCTATTAAGTTATTGAATTATGTGATAAATTTTTTTTAGATGCCATTAAGATAACATCGAGACAATCTTTCTCTCTCTTCCCCCTTCCTTTTGCTCAGAAACCCTAGCTCGTTGTACACCTTTGCCTCTCTGGCCGTGCTATCCATGCCGGAGAGGGCTTTTTCCTTCTTTTTCCTATTCTCTCTTCTCTTATTCTTCTTTTTCCTGTGGTACCGATGCTTCCTTGCTAGGGTGTTACAGAGGACGAGTAAAACACGTGGAGAGCTCATATTCGATGACGTTAGCTAATAGTAAAGCGACACGTAGCAGTCGTTATTAACTAACGACTTTGTAGTCGAAGAAACAGAGTATAAAACTCGAAACAATGTGTTACATTTGATTTTACAAAACATAATACAAATTTCTTCTTCTCTTTTCTACGAATTCTCTCAACATTTGCATGCAATCTTGAATCGGTCTTGATCCTTCTTCGAATTCACGGATCAATCCCATCTTGATTCCTTCGTTTGTTTTCGTGAACAACCGGAGATATACACAGAGCTTCAATACTCTGTATCAGTGGTATCAGAGCTACTCGATCTCGGATATCCATGGCGGAAACTCGTTCCAAATCTGCGGCCAATCGTACACAAACTTCATCGGCGGAACATGAGGAACCACAAGTGACTCTTTCGTCATTGCAGAATGAATTTCATCAGTTCAAGGCTGAGATAATTGAGGTTATGAAAACGATAACCGTTTCACAAAATCCTAATCTTGAAACTTCTGGTGATGCATCCCGGACTCGCACTCAGGAGTCGCATGGTGGATCTTCACAATCTGCGTATGCCGGTATTACCCGGTTAGCCAAAATTGAATTTCCTCGCTTCGATGGCGCCAATGTCCAAGAATGGCTATTCAAGGTAGAACAGTTCTTTGAGATGGACAACACAGAAGAAGACACTAAAGTTAGGCTCGCCTCGATTCATTTTGAAGGTGCGGCAGCAACTTGGCATAGGTCTTTATGTCAGTCCTTTTCAGGTAACAACATTTGTAAAAGTTGGTACAGTTATAAGGCGGAGTTGTTGGGAAGATTTAGTGAGATTCTTGATGACCCCATTGCTAAACTCAAGAACTTACAAGAGACAAGGGGAATACTGGACTATCATGGTAGGTTCGAGCTACTCAAAACAAGGGTGAATCTCCCAGAAGAATACTTGGTAAGTCAGTACCTAGCAGGCCTAAGATTGGACACTCAGATGCATATACGGATGTTTATGCCGAAGACTACCATGGATTGTCTCATGTTGGAAAAATTGTATGAACAAGCACACCCTTATAGGGCTACAGGGACAACATCTAACAGTAATCGAGGTCCACTCTTGCACGGCAAAGGGGTTCAGCCGGCTAGGAAGGAGGTCGAAGTCAAGAGGATTGATATGGGTAGAAAATGGCTAAGCAATGAAGAGATAGCTGAAAGAAAGGCTAAGGGTATTTGTATCTACTGCGATGAGAAGTATACAAGGGAACATTTCTTGTCACAACACAAGAAAAGTCAGTTATACTTGTTAGATGTAAGCGAGGAAGAAGCTGTGAATTCTGATGAAGAGATAACTTGGGATGAGGAGTCGGGGGATATAGCGAAGATATCTGTCAACGCTGTTAATGGTGTCTCGGATTACCATACTATGAGGGTACGTGGTCATCAAGGAGGATCTATAATCTATGTTTTGATAGATTCAGGGTCAACTCACAACTTTATTGACGAGAAGGCTGCAATCAGGCCGAGTGGAACACTTTTCTTGGACCTTCCATGACCAGCGGTTTGAAACAGATTTAATGGTTATTCCACTTAATCGTTGTGATATGGTTTTGGGGATACAGTGGCTTGAGACATTGGGACCAATTAAATGGAACTTTAAGACCTTGGAAATGCATTTTAGATGGGGACAGGCAAATGTTGTATTGAAAGGTATGCATCAAGGCTCAGTCAGGGAGGTCAAAGCAAATAAGATGAACAAACTCATCAATGATCAGGCACAGTTGTCTATGCTTTTAGTGGAAAGTGATGTGAGTAGTGACACATTATTGGTCTGCAGTAAGATGGCAGGTAACGAAGAACAACATGAAGAAAGTGAACTTAACAACTTAATACAGAAGTATGCAGTGATTTTTGAGACACCTCACGCATTACCTCCCTTTAGATAACTTCATGATCACAAAATACCTCTTATAGAAGGTACGAATCCGATCAATCTCAGACCGTACAGGTATGCTCTTCATCAAAATGATGAAATAGAAAAGCTGGTGCAAGAATTGATGAACGATGGAACTATACAACGAAGTAACAGTCCCTATGCATCACCCATAGTGTTGGTAAAAAAGAAGGATGGCACGTGGAGACTATGTGTTGATTATAGACAGCTTAACAGTTTCACTATTAAGGATAAATACCCTATTCCTCTAATAGAAGACTTAATGGATGAGTTAGGGGGTTCCATGATCTATTCAAAGATCGATCTCAGAGCAGGGATGGTGCGATCTCGATAAGCCTTAATTTTAAGGATTTTAAGATCAACCATGAATCAAGCAACCAATACCATTTTTCTCAACTATCTAGATATGATGGAGATTATGGTCTTGCCAAAACTCAATTGGTTCATGTTGAATCAAGAGATGGTCGAATTTTCCTTCTGTTGGACCGTAGTGAGCTAGTTCGACCACCCATGCAAGTTCAAGAGGCTATACTTGTTTTTGATGATTCAAGGCATGTCTTAGCTCATCCACATACAAGGGATAAGGCCCAAAAGGCCCAGAAAGACACCAATGAAAAGTTGGGCCTACTCAAGGATGAGCCCAACAAGATGAAGATTGAGCAGGGCCCATATTGGCCCATGAAGTTTAAGGATCGACCCCCATGAGCTATTATAAATAGATGTGGACGTGGCCCAATTAGAAAATAAGATTAAAAATAAACCAGTCTGTTGATTTAATATATTTTTGGTTTGTAATTAATTATTTAATTTAAACCAGAAGATTAGATAGGATAGGATAGGCCAAAGAATTTGTTGGCACAAAATTAGGATCAATTAGTTAGCATATTCTTTTGGTAGACATAATCTTGTTAGCATAAAATTAGGAATTAATTAGTTAGGATTTTATTGTTAGAATAAAGTAGTTAGGATATTCCTTTTTGTAGACATAATCTTGTTAGGGATTTATGCCTATAAAAAGACTTCCACCCCCTTTGTAAATGGAACATCGAATTTTATAAAGAACTTTAAAGCACTTTTGCTTCTTGCTTTCTCTGTTCAGCCTAAGAACATTGATCTTATTCACTTAAGGGTAGAGTAATCTACTGTGAAATTTCATAGCTCTATAAAGGGTGATCCTGTGCTAGTGGAATCAAATCATCGTCATACACACCTAATTGGAGAGCTAGTAGCCTCCAATCCATCCTCCAACTAATCCGCTGCCAAGAGAAGTGCTAGTAGCCTTCTTCTTAACCAGATCACCTTCCTTCAAGTCGATCCTTTGGTTTTAAAACAATCAGGGCCGCACCAAGGGTACTACCAAGTTAGAATGGCGACTAAAGATGTTCATAAGACGGCGTTCAAAACTCACCATGGACATTACAAATACTTAGTAATGCCTTTCGGGCTAATGAATGCGCCAGCAACCTTCCAAGGTCTAATGAATGATGTCTTCCAGAACCTGTTGCGAAAAAGTGTACTCGTGTTCTTTGACGATATTCTGGTATATAACCCCTCACTAAAAGAACATTGGAGACATCTGGAAGAAGTTTTTCAGTTGATGTTGCAGAACAAACTGTTTGCAAGGCAAAGTAAGTGTGAGTTTGCTACCGATAGGGTGGAGTACTTGGGACATTACATTTCGAAGGATGGAATCTCGACTGATCCTTCTAAGATTAAGGCGGTGCGAGATTGGAAGACTCCTGCAACCCTGAAACAGCTACGCGGATTCTTTGGCTTAGCAGGGTATTATAGGCGATTTATTAGAGGTTTTGGAGGGATAGTAAAGCCTATGACAGAGTTAACTAAGAAAAACAAGTTTGAATGGAATGATAAGGCAGAACAGTCTTTCGGAGAGTTAAAGAAAGCCTTATGTGAAGCTTCAGTACTAGCACTACCAAGATTTGATCAGCCGTTTGAAATAGAAACCGATGCCTCAGGGGAAGGTATTGGCGCAGTGTTGATGCAAAGTGGTCATCCAGTCGCTTATGTGAGCAGACATCTTATAGGGAAGCAGCTACATTTGTCTATCTACGAGAAGGAGCTACTTGCAGTGGTTTTTGCAGTACAAAAGTGGAGACATTACCTCTTGAACGGTAAGTTTATAATTAAAACAGATCAGAGGAGCCTTAAGTATCTGTTGGAGCAACGATTAAACACTCCAATACAGCAGCAATGGCTTCCGAAGTTACTTGAGTTTGAATATGAAATCCGTTATAGGGAAGGTGCAGAGAATAAAGCGGCATATGCTCTTTCCAGAATGGAAGGTGCAGAGATACTTCAGATGGCCATTAATACTGCTCAAATGGATTTGTTAAGTAGCATTAAGGAAGCATATCAGGAAGATTTACAATGCAAGAGACTATCGCTAAACTTTTGAGAGACAAAGGATTGGTCAAACATTACAGTTGGGGGCAAGGACTCTTGAGAAGGAAGAACAAGATTGTCATACCTGCTAAATTGAACATTAAGAACTACGTTCTTGAGTGGTTACACGGGTCCAGTATGAGGGGACATTCAGGAAGGGATGTGACAGTTCATAGAGTGAAAAGCTTATTCTACTGGAAGGGGTTGGCCAAAGACGTGCAGAACTTTATACGGAACTGTGAAGTTTGTCAAAGGTGTAAATATGATAACTCTCCATCACCGGGATTACTTCAACCGTTACCTATTCCAGAGACAGTTTGGTCAGAGATTTCAATGGACTTTATAGAAGGACTCCCTCTATCTCAAGGCTATTCAGTTATATATGTCATTGTTGATCGACTGAGTAAGGCAGCGCATTTCATCGCACTTAGTCATCCTTACACTGCCTTAACTGTGGCTCAAGCTTTCCTAAACAACATGTACAAGCTTCATGGGTTACCTCAGTCCATTGTAAGTGATAGAGATGCTGTGTTCTTGAGCGAGTTTTGGACAGAACTATTTGCTTTGCAAGGAGTGTCTTTGAATAGATCGACTGCTTACCATCCTCAAAGTGATGGTCAAACTGAAGTGGTAAACAGGTGTTTAGAAACATACCTGCGTTGTATGAGTAGTGATAAGCCATACATGTGGAGCCATTGGCTTCCTCTCGCTGAATATTGGTACAACACCAATTATCACACATCGACCACCACAACGCCATACGAAGTCGTCTATGGACAACCGCCACCCATACACTTGCCATATCTTCCCGGTGAATCCAAGGTCGCTGTTGTAGCAAGATGCCTTCAAGAAAGAGAACAGATGATACAGATTCTAAAGTTTCATTTGATGAGGGCGCATAATCGAATGAAGCAATTGGCAGACAAAAAAAAGGTCGGAGAGAAGTTTTGAAATAGGTGATTTGGTCTTGGTTAAACTGCAACCTTATAGACAACAGTCTTTAGCAGTGAGGTCAAACCAGAAATTGGCACCTAAATACTATGGACCGTACAAGGTTAAAGATAAATGTGGGGAGGTCGATTATAAGTTGGAACTACCTTCAAACTCTAAGATTCATCCTGTTTTTCATGTTTCACAGTTGAAACAACAAACAAGTATGAGTTCAACGACCCTTCCCGAAGAAATAACAGATGTGATGGTAAGAGAACCTGTCGCAATTCTGCAACGGAAGCTGGTACAACGTCACGGTAAACCGGCAACAATGGTACTTGTCCGATGGAGTGCAGAGACGATGGAGGAAGCAACATGGGAATACCTATACGATCTGTTGAGACGGTTTCCAGACTTTAAACCTTGGGGACAAGGTTCTTCGGCAGGGAGGCTTGTTACAGAGGACGAGTAAAACACGTGGAGAGCTCATATTCGATGACGTTAGCTAATAGTAAAGCGACACGTAGCAGTCGTTATTAACTAACGACTTTGTAGTCGAAGAAACAAAGTATAAAATTCGAAACAATGTGTTACATTTGATTTTACAAAACATAATACAAATTTCTTCTTCTCTTTTCTACGAATTCTCTCAACATTCGCATGCAATCTTGAATCGGTCTTGATCCTTCTTCGAATTCACGGATCAATCCCATCTTGATTCCTTCATTTGTTTTCGTGAACAACCGGAGATATATACAGAGCTTCAATATTCTGTATCATAGGGTATGGTGTCTCTGATTTATTCTAATTTTGGAGTTTTCTTGCTTCTTCGTCTATGGCGGCCTGCAACTTTCGGCTTCCTTTGATGTGGAGGCGCAGCGTTCTTGGTCCAATCTCAGATGGGCGGTTCCTAGTGACGGCAGTGGTGTCGGCTCAAACGAGTTGGGTTCTGTCTTCGGGACTCTTGTCTCCTGGTCCATGTTGGCTCTGTTTGCTTCGTGGTAAACTCAGTGATTCAGACCATTACCTTTCAGAGAGTCTTTTTATTTTATTTTGATCTTGTAGTGTCCGAATAAGAGTCAATTGAGTCATATTAAAACCAATGTTTAGAAATGTTTATGTAATTCCCAGACATGAATGTTATAGCCTTGTAGTTTGTTTAAATTTTTATGGCTGCGATATCATTGAAGTATGATAATTGTCATTAAAAAAAATGCCATTACCATAGATCGCTTAAGTCGTATTATTGAATCGCGAACTATAGTATAAAGACCAGCCGTAAATACCATATCCACTCCTACAACTACTATCCTGCCAAACAACTCAAACGAACATAAATTTCTTTAAGAACCCTGATAGATGTACAAGGAATAAATAACTTGGCCCGATCAAAACAAGAGATCCCAAATAAAGGAACAGTTTTGTGCGATGGCTACACCATCCGGAAAAAACCTCAGATGGGATACTTGCACCACCATCTCGCTTTAGATCTGAGCCATTGCGACAACCTCTCACGACCCAAGATCTTCAGCCTTCTTGGATTCTATAACCAACTTCCTATAAACGTTAAGAAAATCTAAATTAACAGTTCCTTTTTTATTTTTGTTCCATGAATTATACCAAACATTAATAAAATAAACCATAATTTTTAATATTAAATTTTAAAATTAAATCCTAAAAAACTAAATGTCAAACCTTAAACTTTAGACCCTAAAATCTTAAAACTTAAATTCCAAATTAAATTCGTAACCCTAAAATTCAAAAATATATGTTCAATTCAATCAAACCCAAGAATAGTGTACAAAACTGAAAAAAAACAACTTAATTAGATTTTTGAAGCCTTTTTTGTTTTTTGTTTTTGTTTTTGTTTTTTTTCCTAATTATTCTAATTCTCGGAGTCCATACGTTTCCATTTTCTTCTCCACAAGTGAGAAAAAGAGAGACCAAGTGTAAGGAAGCAAAGAACGGAGAATGGAGTTTGCCTTAGCGACCTCGACTTTCATGGGTACCCAAGTGATTCCCGCCACTCTGTTTTGCAGACGAGCTCGAGCTCGATCTCGATCCGTGTCTCTCACCCTCACCGCCAGTAGCACTTACAATCGCAGAAACGATAAGATATACACGAGGCTCGACTCTTGTCTGGTCATTCCTCCACCTCCCAGATTCAAGAAACCCCGCGCCATTATCAAGTTCTTGGGAGGCGCCTTCGTCGGTGCTGTACCTGAACTCACCTACAGGTTCTTTTTACCTTTTGTGTTTCTTCCAGTGAAAAAGAGAAAATTTGAAGATTCTCGTGCTAGTTTAGGACCAAAAGATATAGCTCTTGTAATTTCATGGATTTGGCTTTTGATAATATTGAACTTTGATGAGAAATGGAGTAACTTTTTTTTGTTATTTACTCATGTGTGAATCTATAAGTAGCTTAACTTGAGTTCGTTCAGTCACTTGATTGTGCTATTTTTCCCTTTGCCAAATTGCTTGCCTTAGTTTATTAGCTGTAGTCGTTGAGATGATTGATTCCGAAACATAAAAATATGTTTTTGATTTTTTTGTGTATGTGTGATTTGTAGTTACCTCAAGGAGCTACTTGCAAAGGAAGGGTATTTGATAGTATCTGTGCCATACAACGTCACATTTGATCATGAACAAGCTGCTAAGCAGGTTTACGAGAGGTTCAATTCCTGCTTGGACATGATTGTCTCATCTGGAGTTCCAAATTCAGATTTGAAGCATCAAGATCTAGCTGACCTTCCTATTTTCTCAGTTGGTCACAGGTTGGGAAACACTTTCACTTCTCTCCCAACTAAATCTGGTCATTTCATTATGAAATGTCTCATATGTTTTTGTTGCTCATTCTTATGAATTCTCTGTGTCCTGAATGATGACAGTAATGGTGCGCTGCTCCAAGTTCTGACGGGAAGTTATTTTGCTGACAAGATACCAAAGGTTAGGTTTCTCGTGAACTAAATGATCAGCAAAATTATATACAATGGATTGCACTTTTCTCTGTATTATTTTCTTTGTCTTTACTCTAAGCAAGTGTAACAAAAAAATATAATCTCTCTTGTGATAGGTTAATGCCATCATTTCATTCAACAATAAATCAGCGACAGAGGCAGTTCCATATTTTGAGCAGGTAATCTTATTCATTGGTTACCGTATGATTAGTCTCTTAACTTTTGCTGGTTTATTATCTATTATTGTATATGATTCTGAAAGAGATCACATGGTGTAAGCGACATAGCTAATCCTCCTTAGTTATCGGAATGTAGGCTAAAATAGAGTAGCTCAACGTCTTTATTTGCCGTATCTTGGGACTGGGATTATTATTATCTTCATAACATTGAATGAGTCTGTAGCTGCTATCTAATGCTTCCTGAATTGTATTAGTTTTTCATTAATATGAAAGCCATTCTGATCCTGTAGTTTGCAAATGGATGAACTGATAAATGAGACTATGAGTGCCTATGTTTCCTTTGCAGCTTGGTCCTCTCATCCAGCAGATGATGCCAGTAGTGGAAGCTTCTCCATTATATGAAATGGCTCGAAATGCTTCAGGTGTTACTACTTAGGCTATAGATTTTAATTCATATATTTTATTAGTGCTGAAACCATTGTTTTCAGTCTTTTTGTCTGTCGAATCTTAGCAAAGAAAAAGTGAATTTCTCTACTTAGTGTTCATAATGTCCCGTTTCATCAAGGGATATGGTTTCATGTCGACATGAGACTTTTTTCTTTATCGCACCTAGGCACCAAAGAAACTTTTTTGTATTTTTTTTGTGAGTCAGAGGAAGCCTTTCATTATTTCTTGCAGGTGATGTGTTGAAAGTTTTACTCGATACAGCTGGGACCACGATTCTAAACAATGATCAAGAAGCTCTTAAGTCATTTACTAAATTGGTGGATCAATTGCCCTCAGTATTTGGTGAGGTATTTCTTTACTGTAGTATCGAAGATGTGAATTATTTTGTAACTTTGTATTAGAGCAAGCCATAAAAGAAACTGAACTTCTCGTTTTTTGTTTTGTTGTTCTATCAAGGTTGGACAAGGGGTGTCGGAATTCAGACCATCACCACTTGAGAATCGTAATTGCTTCAAATGTTCCTACAGCGTTCGACACACTTTACTGGTAATGCACACACAGAGTTTTGTTCGCATTGATCTTGAGTAAAGAATGTTAGACTTTGTTTGTGAAAATAAAAATGCATTTCTGAGATGATATCTTGGACATAGAGGCTGTATGCTGTTACTCGTAA
The DNA here is from genome assembly GCA_039880935.1 of Streptanthus diversifolius. NCBI lineage: Eukaryota > Viridiplantae > Streptophyta > Magnoliopsida > Brassicales > Brassicaceae > Streptanthus > Streptanthus diversifolius. The sequence continues at coordinate 5,767,576 of JAXGFM010000002.1, forward strand.
CCAATCCATATTTGGTTAAGATATGAAGCATAGAAGTGAAGTCTCTGTGTGATTCGAATGGTCTAACATTTGACTCAGGTACAATTCGACTCCGATGCAATCGACGAGACTGATTTGCTGGAAGAAACCCTAAGGCCTCGGATAGAATCTTATGGTGGTACACTTGAAAAGGTTCGGCTGAACGGAAACCATCTCACACCTTGCATACAGGTAAAAATCTGAGCAAGTTTAGAGGTAAAAGTAGTAGTAGTTCTGCAGTTAGCAACCTTGCTCTGTTTCTTCTTCATCCTGTTAATTGTGTGGTGGCTCCAGGACCCGAAGTGGCAAATTGGGTCTGTCTACACGCCAGCAGACGCGGTGGCTCAAGCGCTAAAGACCATTCCTTTGAGGGAAACTCGTGTTCTTTCAAGGACAATCGTTGATTGGTTTAGACGTTTTGAGGATTGAGCCAGTCTCGTGTGGTGTTGAAGAAATGGTAAACTATGTACATAAATGCATTACCAAGTTTTTTGTTGTCATCGAATCAACGCAAAATATGGGATGCTAGTGTTTTCGAAGATTGCTGTATCATTTGGTTTGAAATATATATATATATATATGTATATATATATTTGTGTATATTTTGATAAATAAATTTCGGTCTTATCGAAAGAGTTTCAATTTAACCAAAAACAAAGAAAGAAAGAGTTTTAAACCATAAACCCTTAAACTGCTTCTTGTTGGTATTGTAAACTGAGTTTCAGAGATGAAATAAGAACTGAAACGATCAACTTGTATTTCTGAATGAATAGGATAGGTCTTTAAATAGACCTGAGTACAACTGCAATCAGAAACAAACTCCAAACGCCCCGAGTCTATCTCCTACATTAGCAGAAACTTATTCAACTCAAGACCAAGTTTACAAACTTGTTTATTCAAAGTAAACTAACTTAACTACTCTTTTATTGTTCAATGCTTCCCCTAAACTGGAATGGCTCTTTTCCAATTTAAACTTCCTTCGTGCATACTCCTACCCTGCTCTTCAACTTCTCAAACGTCTCAAGTTTGACAGCTTTTGTCATGAAGTCAGCTAGCTGTTTTGTCATGTATTCTTCATATGGTTGTTCCATATATCTGCTTAAAAGTTCACAGAATATATTAAATCTGGACTTATAGCAGTCAAGTACTTTAGGCTTTTTATAAGTTGTTTGAAAGTAGTCAGGTCTCCAACTTATCCGGTTCCTTCTTTAGACAACTCCTGACCAAAAACTGTTGGATTTTTTATATCACATTATAACTCTCCATTCCAAATTTCTCCACTATCTCAATGGCATACTTCTACTTCTGTTGGTTAATGAATATCCCATATTCATCTAAAGTGACTTACACTCCCAAGAAATACTTCATTATCCCAAGATCAGCCATCGAAAATTCATTCATCATCGATTTCTTGAAACATGCAAGTAGGGTTTCAGAGTTACCGGTGTAAAGGAAGGCTACATTCCATTGTAATCCAATGTCATGTGGGTCTTCTTTCCATCTCCATTTCTTGTGTTCACTAAATCGCACATCACTACTTATAACAATATTATTCATCTCCAGATTGCATAGTTTGTGATACACTCTCGATGTCAAAGAGGATTCGCGGGTCGTGGTCGTGTTGCGCTTGATCGAGAAAAGCTCATCTCGGATTCGGCACAGTTTTGGAGCGGAAGTAAGTTGGACCACACAAGGATGAATATCTCGTGATACACCAAAAAGTATTCTTACTTGAAAAATAATTCTTGAAGAAAGAACTACTTGAATACTAAGACTTAAGACCGTTAAAACTATTACTTAGAGATTCATGTTTTAATTTTAAGCTTGGATGATTTTAATTCATAGGAGGGCCTAGGCTTTTATAGTGCTTTAGGCCCAACCGAAAATAAAGTTTAACAAAATAGAAAAATGGAAATTTCACAAAACTAGAAATTGAAAATTTTTCCAAAGCTAAAAAATAGAAATTTCTAAAAATTAGAAAATGGAAATTTGAAAAAAAAGAAAACAAAACAAAAAAAGGAAAGAGGGCAGTGCCAATGAGATCTGGAGAGGCAGGGGACAAATGGACTTGGGCTTGTGAATGATGTGGGTTGTGAAAAATCCCTTATTCTCCTTGCATATTAGAGGTGTTGCCTCGTTAAAACCCATTTTGGAAAACCCAATAGGAAAAAGTACAATTCTCTAACATGTCTTTAAGTGTATTACCCAAGGGTGATGGTGAAGACACTTGAAGTTGTGGCCTCCTGGTTGAGCAATCTCAAGGATTCATGGGCCATTGTAAGTAGTCCATGGATCTGGGCCAGTTCTTCTTTGAGCTTTGGACCGCGCTTGGTTGGAGCAGGCCTTGGGCCGGGATTCGCTGGAACTAGTTCCAGGTCTTTGATGCAATCCACGAGCTGGTTAAACTTATGTTTGATGGCTCTGGCCTTTGAACGCGTCAGTGTTCCTTCCGGTACTTGCGGTGTTAGGTCCGGACTTGGGCTGTCCATTGGATCGTCCGCAGTCTTGGGTCCGTCGATATCCTCATCATTCCCTCCCTCTTCAGGATGTTGCGTCCGCAAAACAGGATCATCTCCTGCATCAAACAATTCTCGGTCAGAAATGTTGAAAGTGGGGAAAAAATTAAACTCACATGAGATTTCTAATTTGTATGCATTATCGTTGATCCTCTCTAAGACTCGAAATGGTCCATCTCCTCGAGGTGCGAGTTTGTCTTTCCTCTTCTGAGGAAATCGCTCTTGTCGCATGTGCAGTCTACTTCCTTTAGGACGACTTGTTTCCTCTCCTTGTTGGCATTCCGTGCGTAAGCCTCTTTCTTTCTCTCCAAGTTCTCTTTCACCTTTTGGTGAATTCTCTTGATGTATTCAGCCCTATCCTCGCTTCTAGGCTTACGATTTTGGCTGGCGACAAAGGCTTGAGATCAATGGGTGCGGTTGGGTTGAGGCAGTAGACTGCTTCAAAAGGTGTCATCCTGGTGGTTGAATGTACGGTCTGGTTGTAAGCAAACTCGGTGAATGAGATGCATTTGAGCCAGTTTTTCAGAGTTTTTCGATTATGGCTCATAATAAAGAAGAAAAAGTCCGGTTTACCACTTCGGTTTGGCCGTCGGTTTGAGAATGACATGTGGTGGAGAAAACTATCTTCGTGCTGAGTGTTTTATACAATGATCTCCAGAAATGTGGCAAGAACATGGCGTCTCGATAGGAAATGATGGTTCTCAGAATGTTGTGCAGCCTAAGGATTTCTTTGAAGAATAGGCTGGTCGTTTGAGTGGCATCGTTGGTCTTGGCGCATGGTATGTAATTGGCCATCTTGGAGAACCTATCCACTACAACAAAAATGGAATTTTTGTGGTTTGTCTTAGGAAATCCTAGCACAAAGTCCATATATATGTCAGTCAAAGGTAAAGATGGAATGGGTAGAGGCATGTATAGCCTGTGTGGATATGCTCTCGACTTGGCCTTTTTATAAGTTAGGCAACGAGGACAATGTGCCTCCACGTTTTCCTTTGATGCGGCCAATAGAAGTATTCTTTCAGCATGCTCAGGTTTTTGTCGACTATGAAATGGCTTATCAATCCGCCTCCTTGTGCTTCCCTCAGCATAAGCTCTCAGATTGATCTTCTCGGGATACACAGACGTTTTCCCCTGAAAAAACATCAAATAAATAGAACTTAAGAAAGAAGTCCTTCCGATGATCTCGATACATGTCTTTGAAGTCCTCGTCTTCAAAGTACAGATCCTTTATCATCTCGAATCTCATGACTTTGGGATCCATGACCTAGATAAGGGTGTGTGGTTGGGACAATGCATCAGCCACAATGTTATATTTTCCCCTCTTGTACTTGATGACATAGAGAAATGTCTCGATAAACTCCAACCATCGAGCATGCCTCTTCTTGAGCGTGGTTTGCCCTTTAAGATGTTGAAGAGTGATGGTCCGTGTGTATAACACACTCTCTCGCAAGTAGGTAGTGTTGCCATGTCTCCATTGATCTGACCAAGGCGTATAGCTTCTTGTCATAAGTTAGATAGTTTAGGGCTACTCCACTCAATTTCTCACTAAAGTAAGCTATGGGTCAGCTTTCTTGAGTCATAACGGCTCTTATGATCATACCAGATGCGTCGCACTCAACCTGAAACGTTTTGGAAAATTCAGGTAAAGATAGTATTGGGGCGTTAGTGAGACTATATTTAAGAAGGTCGAATGCTTTCTCCTGCTCTGCTCTCAATATAAAATCCTGGCTCTTTTTTACTATGGAAGTTAACAAACTGGCTATGCTGTTGAAATCCTTCATGAGCCGTTGATAAAATCTAGCCAAACCATGAAAAATTTGGACTTGGCTTATGCTTGTTGGGGTCGGCCACTCTTTGATGGCTTTGATCTTCTTCTCGTCAACCTGTAGGTCTTGTGAACTCACAACAAAACCTAGAAATACAACCTTATCAGTGAAAAATGTGCACTTCTTTAAATTCTCATATTACTTCTCTGATTGAAAGGTCCGCATAACAATCTCAAGATATGTCACACGGTCAGAGTAAAATGTGCTGTAGATAAGGATATCGTCAAATTAAACAACAACAAACTTACTGATGTATGGTCTAAAGACATGGTTCATTAGACACATATAAGTACTTAGAGCATTGGACAGTCCAAACGGTATGACCAGCCATTCATAGAGGCCTTGCTTGGTATTAAAGGTCGTTTCCACTCGTCCTCTTCTCGCATCTGGACTTGGTGGTAGCCAATTTTCAAGTCGGTATTTGAAAAGATAGTGGCACCACTTAGTTCATCGAGTATATCGTCAAACCTCGGGATCAGATAACAGTATTTGATCGTGATGTTGTTGATAATGTGGCAGTCCACACATATTCTCCACGATCCATATTTCTTTGGCATCAATAAAACTAGAACTGCACAAGGACTTAAACTTTCTCGCACATATCCTTGAGATATTAGTTCTCTTAATTGTCATTCCAACTCTTTGGCCTCTTTGGGATTAACTCTGTAAGCAGGCCGGTTTGAGATTTGAGTTCCTGGAATGAAATCAATTTGATGTTCGATTTCTCTGTGGATCGGTAGTCCGGCTGGTAATTCCTTTGGGAAGACATCCGCGTAAAACTCTAGTAACTTAGCCACTTCAGTTGGCGTGTGAGTATTCCTTTTCGGTGTTCAAAATCTCCTGGTACACAATTAGGAGGAGGCTTGAGTCAGGATGTTTGATTGCCTTTCGGATAACTCCATAGTTCACCAGAAAGTTCTCCTTGCGTACGGTTTTGTCTTTGGCCGTTTTGCGGCAGTATTGGTGTTAACTTAAATCTGCACTTATCATGGACAAAAGAGTAGAAATTAGTCCGTCCATTGTGTGTGGTCTCCCTATCAAATTACCATGGACACCCCAATAAGAGGTGGCCAGCTTGCATTGAGACCACGTTGCATACCACCTGATCATTATAGCGGTCAATACTAACGAAAACCATTACTTGATTGGTGATACACAATTTGACCTTATCACAAAGCCACCTTAGCCTATAGGATCGTGGGTGTTTAGTTATCTCAAGACCAAGTTTATCAACCATGTACTGACTAGAGACATTGGTACATGATTCACCATCGACTATTAGAGAACAAACCTTGTTCTGGATGGTGCATTTGGAGTATAAAATGTTCTCTCATTGGGCGGTTTCATAAGCTCCAATCGTTCACTTTAGAATCCACCGGATCATAAGAAGCTCTCCGGAATCGGGGTATTTGACCTCGTCGTCCATGTTGGCATGGTTGTGATCCTCTTCGGCCTTGTCTTGCGACTCGTACTCTCCTGAGGCGGTCATGATCATTGTTTATTGGTTTGAGCAGCCCCGTGCAATATGGCCGCATCCTTCACATTCGAAGTTCATCTTGTTGTGGCTCCTTTGGGGCGGTCCAGGCTGGGCCTTGATTAAGCCTTAGTTGAGCCGAGCTTAAGGTTATGTGCCACGTCGGTGAATTTAACATTGAACTGTTGATCAGTATGAATTCCTTGGCTTTTCTCGAACATTTTGGAGTTAGAACCCCAATTGATCTTGGGCAGAGTTTGTACCTTAGCCTTACGCTTATGGGCCTGTTCAACTTGGTTGGCTAAGTGAAACAGTTCTCTGAGACCATGTTACGGCTGCATCTCCACCTTGTGCGCTATTCTTTCTTTGAGACCCTCCAATAACTGAGCCATCAAGCTCTCGATTGAGTCTTCAATCTCTAAGCGGTTTTGAAGATGTTCAAATTCTTCGAAGTATTCTTCCATGCTTCGGTTGCCTTGGGTTAGGCGTCTAAAACAGCGTTGTAATTCACGGTGAAAGTAAGGAGGGACATATCTTTTCCTCATGATATGTGTGAGTTCTTCCCAAGATGATAATGGATGAAACCTTTTCCTTTTGGCTACCTCTTGATCCCACCAAGTAAGGGTGTGATCGGTAAATTGAGTCGTTGCTAGGACCACTCTTCTCTGATCATCGTATCGGTAGTACTCAAAGATCAGTTTCATCCATTGCTCTCAGTCTAGATAAGCTTCAGGATCAATTGTCCCGACAAACCTGGGCGAGATCAGTTTCACGTTTGACTGGTACTGCGGCGGTCGGGCCGATGGTTCTTCTTCGTGGGGATCTCGGATCTTTGGTTTGCGATAGAATGGTGGTGGTCCGAAGACTCGTCAAAGAATTGGGCTCCTCTTTGGGACAAATCTGGGATGTCTGATCGTCCGGGTGGTGCAGGCTGTTCCAGCCGCTCTAGCCGGGTTGCTAGTGTGTTCATTTGGGCCGAGATTTCTGCGAGCATTTGCATCATGGAATTGTGGTCGCCGATTCTCTCAGATGCTTCCGTGCCAGACATTTAAGGTAGGGTTGGGTACGGGTCGGGTACCCGGCTTTTAAGCCATACTTGATACCCGACCCGTTTTTGAACGGGTATTTCATTTTGGACTTGTACTTGTTACCCGGCTTTACAAATACCCGATTTTTCAGGTACCCGTATAAAAATCGGTTACCCGCGGGTTACTTGACCCGTTACTTATACCCGTTTGTACGGGTACTTGAAATTACAAGTACCCGCTTCAAGTACCCGCAAATATACCCTCATGTAGTACCCGCAAATGACATTAACCTGTTTTCAAATGTAAATACAAAGTAAACCTGAAGCAATAAGCATGCATGATTGCATGCAAAGTGAAGATGTTAATCTCTTCATCAATAGAACTTGTTCTCAAATCTTACAAACTTACACATCTAAGTTTCTAACAACACACAATTGCATAATTGTTACACACAAAAATGTCAATGACTCAATGTCATATTGTCATGTAACAACTAACAAGTAACAAGGGCCACAACCGTTAACGTGAAGACTGAAACCTACAAACATGTGAAACAAACAATCAAGTAATGTCACAGACTCACACTCACAGACACAAACAATCATTCAAATAACTAAAAAAGTTAGAATGATTACCTATCAGGCTAATGAATATCACTCTTCTTCCTCCATACTTAAGCTGACTCCTTTTTCCAAAACTCCATACTCTTTTGAAGTGGCAAACTCTAGCAAAATAGATGAAACCGTTAGTGTGTAAAGTGTAAACAATCAAAAGATAAATCACAAAGACAAAAACAAACTTACCGTCTTCTAAAATCTCGAACTGGCGGAATTGATCCTCCAAAGACACTTGTTCATAGTCACTTCTAATCCAATCTTGAGTACAGATTAAAGCCTCAACCATTCTTGGGGTAAGCGAGCTACGGTATGGATCAATAACCCGTCCACCCGTGGAGAAAGCAGACTCAGAAGCAACAGATGACACGGGTATAGCGAGCAAATCTCTAGCAATTAGAGAAAGAATCCTATACTTTGATTCCATCCTCTTCCACCATGAAAAAACATCAAAGCTAGGGTCTACTCTAGAAGCACAACTGTCAGCTAAGTAACTCTCTAACTCTGATTGATACACCGAGTATTCTTCACTTGTTTCATGTTGTTCAATCAATGAATCCAAGTCATAAATTTCAACATCCCCTTCCCCTCTACAGCTTTGAGCAGTCATTGGAGTAGGCGAGCGTTCGTTTGAACTACCAAACTTATCGTTATAGTAGTTAAACATCCTATCTAGAGCCGAAGTTACTTTGACAATCAAACTTTCAGCTATGCTATCGGGTCCTGAACCATAACTCTCACGGATTAACCAGCTCACATACTTCAGCTTATAACGAGGATCCATAGCACAAGCAATAAAGATAACTAAGTTCATAGCATCCATATCTCTCCAATACTTATCGAACTTAGCTTTCATCTTAACAGCCATCTCCTTCTGATTTGGATCAGTCCTATTCAAACTCATCTTCCTAATCTTAAGACACACTCCAAAAACCTCTTTCAAATATGAATTCCCAGTGACATGTTTTGTTGATGAAACTTTAAGAGTCGCATCATAGAAAAACTTCAAAGTGGGTAAATAAGTTTTCGCATACTCCCAATCTGATTCAGTCGGTAAGCCATCTATTCTACCAAGCTCTACCATGTAATTTTCATCCTCTAACTCAAGCATTTGAAAAGCTTTTCTCTGTTTCAACGCAGATTCTAACATCAAGTAGGTGGAATTCCATCTAGTCTCAACATCTAGACATAAATCGACTGTGTCTCCTAGCTTTAGATGACTAAGACACTCTTTTAGCTTATTTAACCTAGCTGGAGATGACCTAACATACCTATCAGCACTACGAATGCGGCTAATTGAGGCTTTGTTTTCTGCCAACCCATCTTTTACAACCAAATTCAAGATGTTTGCACCACATATCATATGGAGAAATTCCCCATTGACTACACTAGTTCCCCATGATTGAAGTCTTCTTCTTAAGAACCGAATTCCAACATCATTTGAACTTGCATTGTCTACTGTTACCGTAAAAACCCTACTAATTCCCCAAGCCACCAAACACCTCTCAATCATTTTCCCAATCACCTCACCCTTATGACTAAGAATCTGACAGAAATTGATAATTTTTTTTTGAAGATTCCAATTTTCATCTATGAAATGTGCTGTTAGACACATATAGTTAATGTTCTGAACAGATGTCCATGTCTCTGTTGTAAGAGAAACACTCCCTTTGTGTTTCTCAAAGAACATTTTAAGCTTTTTCTTTTCCTCTAGAAATAAATTGAAACAATCTCTAGTGATTGTCTTGCGTGAAGGTATTTCAAATCGTGGCTGAACTGTGTACATAAACTCTCTAAACCCTTTCTTCTCAACAATCCTAAACGTCAACTCATCTTTAATTATGAACCTTACTAGAGATTTTCGGCATTCATCTTTATCAAACTTCAAATATGATGCAACATTACCAGATTTCGAATGATGATTCATTAAAGTAGCTTGCTTAAATCTTTTACCAGCAACAACATCTTCTTCATGTTCAGGATGAAGTTTTTTACACCTACTGATATGTTTAAGCATGGTACTAGTGTTCACTCCAGTTCGTGTCCTAATCGATACTAACGAACCACAATGATTACATTTTGCTCTGTTATTATCCTCAATTCTCTTAAAATGTTCTCATGCAGAGGATCGTTGTCGAGAATTTATCTTAGACTCAACAGATTCTATTGTTGGATCCTGAGATTGAGCTTGACCACCACAATTTTACTGTGATGCTCTCTCGGTGGTCTGTGGTTTATCTTCCATCTACATATGTTACACAAAACAAAGAATTTGTTAGTATATGAATCATAACCGATTAACCGTGAGATAGAAAAAACACAAACGATCATATAGAATCAAAAACCCCAAATTGAAAATCCGAAAATCGAAATTAGGGTTTCAAAAAAAAAAAGGCAGAAATCAAATATTCCAAGCAAAATCGAACACAAATTGATCATATATTCATGTAGAATCAAAACCCCCAAATTAAAAATTCAAAACCGAAATTAGGGTTTCAAAAAAATTATGCAGAAATCGAACACTTTAAATAAAATAGAACACCAAATCCTACTTATATTCAATCATAAATAACTTCTACGCCTAAAAAATCAAACCCCCCCCAAAAAAAATGAAAATAAAGATTAGGGTTTCATAACTTACGATTTCGAAAGATATGAGATACGGCGATAGTCGAGCGTCGAAGAAGAGGAAAAGTGAGAGGAATCAGACAGATTTAAGAAGGAGAGGAAGGAGAACGAACGATTGAAGGGAAAACTTCGAATCGGCGATAAAATTTCCCGAGAGAAAGAGAGAGAATGATGGAAAAAAGGAAGAAATGAGGGATTTCGCGATGAACCAAGGCCGAGAGATTAGGTTATTCGCCTATTATTTGGTCTAAATTCGAAAACCAAAAGGAATAACTGATTTATGTATTGGTTTAATGTTGGTTAATTTAAAAAAAAAACAGGTAACAGGTATTTACGGGCCGGGTAGCATTTTTTTTGTTATACCTGATACTTGACCCGGACTTGCGGGTCATTCTAAAATCATACCTGCTACTTGCCCCGTCAATACCAAGTACCCGCTTATACAGGCCGGGTACGGGCCGGGTCACGGGTACGGGCCGGGTAACGGGTACCCGTGCCCAGGGTGAATTTAAGGTACCTTGCAAGAAAAACAAAAATATACCAAATCAAAAAGATACAAACGCAAGAAAAAGGAAAGTTGCACAAATCGTTAAAGGCAGTTTTGGATTTAGGCAATGTTCGATTTTCTGGCAGATTTAGCTTGTAGGAACTAGGATATTTCATATTTTCAATATCCTAGATGATTTAACCTAATTCAGAAAAGGAAAATTTCAAGCTAACATCGATTTCAAGGCCGCTGTAATCTAGGGTACCTGAGCGATTTCAAAGCCGCCGTTTCTTAACAATTTCCTTAATTTTGTGAAACAAACAAATTCAAGGTAAGATAAGATTAAAAGCAGTGAACTAACAAGGTTCAATTTTTATAATTTTTGAATGGGATAACAATGCGGAATTAATTTAGAACTATCAAGATTCGTTTAGATTTTTTTTTTATAATGAATAGATAAGAACAAGAAAAAAATGATATGATAAAACAAGAACAAGATGAAAACGATAATAAAGCTCGTCTCGGGCTCGACACGGTTTTCGGGCGGAAGTGAGTTGGACCACACAAGGATGGATGTCTCGTGATACACCAAAATGTATTCTTACTTGAGAAATAATTCTCGAAGAAAAAACTACTTGAATACTAAGACTTTTTCGACGTTAGAACTATTACTTAAAGAATCAGGTTTTGCTTTTAAACTTAGATTATTTTATTGATAGAGGGACCTAGGCTTTTATAGTGCCTTAGGCCTAACTGAAAACGAAATTTAACAAAACAGAAAAATGAGAATTTCACAAAACCAGAAAATGGAAAATTTCCCAAAACTAATAAAATGGAAATTTTCCAAAACTATAAATGGAAATTTGAAGAAAACAAAACAAAAAAATGAGGACCGCACCAATGAGAGCTGGAGAGTTCAGGCCTAAATTATTTTAAGCTTGTGAATGATATGAGTTGTGAACAAGCCCTTGTTTTCTTTGCATATTTGAGGTGTTGCTTTTTAAAACCTCTTTTAGAAAACCCAATGGGATAAAACAAAAAGTAGGAATACGATTCTCTAATGTATTTAAGTGCCTTACCCAAAGATGATGATGAAGACACTTGAAGTTGTGGCCTCTTGGTTGAGCAACCTTTATGATTCATGGCCATTGTAAGTAGTCCATGGATCTGGGCCGGTTCTTCTTCGGGCTTTGGGACAATTTTGGTCGGAGCAGGCCTTGGGCCAGGATTCAATGGAACTAATTTCTAGGCATTTGATGCGATCCACGAGTTGGTTGAACTTATGTTCGATGGCTCTAGCCTTTGAACGCGTCAGTGGTCCTTGTGGTAATTGCGACGTTAGTTTTGGATTTAGGCTGTCCATTGGGTCATCCGCAGTCTTGGGTGGGTCGATGTCCTCATCAGTTTGTATGCCTTTGATTCATTGCTTACTTTAAATATAACACATTTTGTATTTTTCTCGTCGAGTTTGATTCTCTTTTCATACGGGACAAGATCATATGGCACACATCTAAATACTCTGAGATAGCCATCAATGTTTGCTCCATCTTTCCTCCAGTGTAACATCTTTATACACTGGATTTAGTGCATTATGAGCATATTCGTTTTATTCATAATTTGCCTTAACATCAATTTTAATTGGCTAATTAAAAATTGCTCATCTAAGTTCTTTCTCGCAATCTATTACAATTTTGATGAATAAATTAAATATTGGATCAGAGATTAAGTAATCAATTCAATAAAGGCATGTAAAACATTAGATGAAGATAATCGATTGATCTGTGTTCAGTTCATTGACTCATAAATCCTTTTGAAACCCTTAATCTAACTTGGAGATAACTCAGATATGGAGAAATAAAACACAATAATTGATGAAGAGAAATCCATTAATGAAATAAAAATAGACAGAGAAGATTCAGAATTCTTCTTAAGGTATTGCAAATATTTTTCTCCTAAAATCTGACAAAATGCAAATCCCTAATAAATATGTTTAAAAACTGTCTCAAGATATGTCTCTCTCAAAACTCAGAGGAAAGAAAAGATAAAAAATATTACAGAAGGGGGCTGACCTCTTATTGGTCTTTTATTAGTCGAAATAAGATAAATTATACTTTTCATTTTTTCTTTTGTCAGGCTGGAACGACTGCTCCAGATAGGAGCGACTACTCCAGACTAGAGCAATTATTCCAGAGTGAAGCGGCTACTCCATCAAATGGAATGTGCAAAGCCACCCCTTTGCTTGTTGGAGCGACTGCTTCGTGGGTGAATTGTGGCTGTCTTGTTCAGTTTTGACTCATTTTTACTCCAAAGGCTCCAATCTTCGTCTAAAGCTTTATTTTGACCTGAAATGACTTAATAAAAATTGAAAAGAACCGATTAAGACTCAAAAAGCTGTTAAAATGTGTAAAAAAATATCATATCAATTCCCTGGACTTAGATCTTGGTTTGTCCTTAATCAAACTCAAATATAAACACAAGAATTTTTTTTTTGAAAACTGAAGAACTCTTAAAATCTCAGAAACCCTAATTCCAACCACAACTTTCAGACCGCATACTTTAAAACATGAGTAGCACATCCTTACTAAAACTTCTCCAACAACTTCCCAAACCCTATTCTATACTTATGATCTCAAACCTAGAAAATATCAATTTTCTATACAATAAACTTTCTACATTCATTAAAAGATGGTGTGAGCTTCTCAATACTTGCACTATTCAGGGTAGACAATGCTAGAGATTAAAAAAGCTAGTTTAGTGGTGGATTTCAGAGTTTCTAGGGGCTACCAAAATTTTGTAGAGTATCCAAGATATTACACAAAATGATAAGAAAGAATGGATCATTTGGTAGTTGTAATGGAACATGGTCACCATATCCCATTACCACTACTAGAGTACCAGAGTGAAAATGGAATATGGTGACCATGAATTTTGTTATATGGTGACCATGAGTGGTGGAAAGAATGTCATCTTGATTATCGTGGATTGACTCATCCGTGCTATACCCACTCTGTTGGTCCAAGGTGGAGGAGCGCCAATATATAGTGCCAGCAATGGTTTAAGAGACTGTAAAGCAAGTGGTAATTCTCAAGAGGCAGCTAAAGGAAGTCCACGACCGTTAGAAGAGTTATACAAATAAGCGCATGAGAGATTTAGAGTTTAAGGTGGGTGACTTATAATATCTGAAAATGAGGAAATTTCAAAGAGGTTATAAGACTCAGAAGCTAAAGAAGTATAAGTCTAGGTATATGGGATCATATCCTATTGTTTGTCAGACTGGAACAGCGGTCTATCGTTTGGCCTTATCTTTAGAGTTGTCAAGTTTCCACGATATGTTTAATTTTTTCAGTTTTGAGGAAAGTTTTTAGAGAGTCGGGGCTGATTTTGCCGTAGCCGCCAAATGACCTCAGGAAGAATTTGTCTACGTCGAGCCAACTAGTGGTGGTTCTAGAGTAGCAAGAAAATAAATTTCAAAGAAAAATGACTTGGATGGTCAGAGTTTGTTGGGAGATTTACAGAAACCAGGAGGAGACCTGGGAGTCCAAAGCTCAGATGAAGATAGATTAACTAGAGAGTTTTTAGAAGCATATCAAATAGTCGGATCAGAAAAGTTCAGGGAGAGAATTTTGAGCCCAAAAAAATCCAGCTTCATTTATAAATAACTTTCTCTCTCATTTTATTTTTTACAAAAACTCTTAAGTACCAAAACTCTGTAGAAACCGAGCCATCAGAGGAAGTTTTAGTCAAATTTCCATAGTCACTGCGTAGATCATCCAGTTCTTCACCAATCTGTATCGAAGACATTCTCGGAAACTGATTTTCCACTAAGACGTTCAGTTAAACCTCAATAACTTTTTAAATGTTTGGAATCTCATGAATCCAAAGCCACCATCGGATTCATACCGAGTTGACTCAGTAACTCGCCGAGTTAATTTAGTGAACCGCCGAGTTAACTCAGTGACTTGCTGGGTTGATTTAGTTGGGACGTCGAGTCGGGTTATTGGATTCGGTGTAGGTAATCGGGTCGGTCGAGTCTGGTTTGACAGTTGACTAGTTTTACCATTGATTGGTTTAACCATTGACTTTGATTGTTGAGTTTGACTTTTTCATCTTCAAAGATCATTCGTTTGAGTATTTGGAGTTCAGAAGCTGTAGTTTTCTGATTGCTAAAGTGAAAGGTATTCCGCAAAGCTCCGTACTTCATTTATAACTCTTCATATAGAATTTAGTACTGAACGTGACTTGTTTTCCCTGTTCGAGACTTGGTAGATTTTTTTTTGTAAAATCGGACTTAGGAATGTAAATGATTTAACCATGTGATTGTGCATATTGATTGATAAATGCTTCTTATACATATATATATATAGTCGAGTATGTTAGACATTAGAGATTGCGAAAAGGTATATATACGGACTTTTGTATCATTGACTCCTTGTGTGAGGGGTGCAGACAGCCTAAGTCGATCTGCTGTTTGGTGTCTTAAGATCGATAATGCGTTGGAAAGTGTTCCATCTTGGTGAAGTCTCTTTGGAGGGTGTGGGCGTCACTCACTCGTCACGTGAGACCATTGTTTTTTAAGCTTGGGGGCTTTATGTACCCTGGTTGTTCATGTTTAGTATATATATTATATTTAAAGTGTCATGACTGAGACGGTGATCGGTGTGTTTAGCATGCTCATCTTACAGAGTGATGGACATTCAATGTATCAAGTGCTTTTGGTATATTTTTACGAATTTTTGTATTTTTATTTTCAACATTCGATTTACGATTTTATTTGAGTTATTTCGGTTAATAAATTTATTGGATTTATTGATTATTTACTTAATAAAATGGTATTTCAGTATTTGGTGTTATTTGAAATATAAGTTATGGTTGGTGGTTCTTGAATAAAGATAAGATATATGTAATTATATAATTTTATAAATATAATAAATTATATTAAATTTTGTAGTATTAAAATTATACTTTTAACAAACAAACTAAAAAATGTAGGAATCATGTGGCATAATGGTAGACACCTCTGCAATTCATCACATATGTCTGAGATTCGAACACATCACCTTGCAATATTAAAAAAAAAAAATTAAAACCAATAGATTATGTTTAACAAAAAAAGACAAACCAAAAAGTCAAATAAAAATATGTCTAGATATATTTAGTATTTAATATAAAAAGTTAATTATATATTTTTGTCATCCATGTATATCAACCAACTAACCCAACAGGCACATCTAGTAGTACCAATTATTATAACTAAAGAAAGTAACTAAGGCAAATAATTTTAAAAGTGTGTGCAATACAAATTCTGGTCCAAATAAAGAGATGAAATATACAGCAGCATATAAACGAAAAAAGAAATAGGAAAATGACATACAAACAAATAAAAGAATTAATATTATATTAACAAAAATATGGAAAAGGTTTAAAAATGAAAATGAGTATCATCAAAAAAAAAAGAAAACAAAAAAAAATATATTGTATATGATAAATACATAAAAATGTAAAAATTAGATAAAAGATTAAAGAAAACAAAAAAAACAAAAGATAATATAAATAAATCTCATGGAGTTCATGATCTATAGTCTTATATATAGTTAAATATATTTCTTATAGTGTACACTATTCACATCTAGAAAATCAATTATCTCTTCGTTTAGGTTATCCACATCACTAAAACTAAAAAATGTTAACATTAATTAAGTTTTTTTGAAATATCATTAATAAATGCTACTAATTTATATAATAGTTACTTTTTATTTAATAAAGATTGAAATAAATTAAAATAAGTAAATAAATATAACAACCGTGGAAATTAAATTTGCTAATTAAATAAAATTAAAATATTATCAGATAAGACATATTGTACAAAGATAATAAATTAATTTATTGATAGTATACATATCAAATTTTAAATAAAAAATATTCTAAAAATTATTTTTACATTTAATTTTCAAATTATTCAAACGACTAGGCTATGTTGACAAACATTTTTTTTTAATATATTATAAAATATATAAGAGCTATTTATTAAATGTAAATTGTATAAAAAATTTTGAATATATTTAGTTTAAAATATAATTTTATCATCTATGATATTATTCGTGACAATATACACATAATTATATATATATATATATTCTTCCTTATTTTGATATATTAAAAATTGATTGGAAACAATAATACATTTAAACCATACAGAACTATAATATATAATAATGAATGCAATGTGACAAAAAAAAAATTTCCTAAAACAATTTCTTAAGTTAATTAAATGTTAAGGAATACTCATTCATATTTAATATCAATATGTATAAAATATGATAAAATTGATTGGTAAACTAAAAATAATTTTATCGGAAAGTTTTATATATGTATGAGTCAGTCTAAAATTATGAAATATGGTTTAATATCAAAATCAAAAGGACATCAATATCAATTATTTTTCAAGTTTTTTAAAGTTAAAAGTTTTTTTTGTTAAACAGGGAGGTATTTGGATCGAATCACAACTAATCTTCATGGAGACAAAAGAAATGATTAATTTTGTCATGGTCAAATGAAAATGTTTAGAATAATTTTAATGCTTGAGGGGGATTGATCTCTGATATAGACCAACTGAGAAAATCATCAATGCATCATAAAACAGTTACAAATTGATGACAAAAAAAAACAGTTACAAATAAATATTTTCTAAAAATTATATCATTTAGAATTAAATTATATAATTTTAAACATAAAATAAAAATAAAAAGATAATATATCAATAATAACATAAAAAGCATAAATTCAAAAACAGATAATCATTTTAAACTACAACGTTAAGTGAAAATATTGATTTTAAAGAAATCTCTCAAAAAGTTTTTAAAATTTTTCTACATTTTTTTCCAAAAATGAAAAATTTGAAATTTTTTTATTTTTGATTATAATAAAAATAATTTAACTGTTACCCATATTTTTCATTATAACCATATAATAATAATTTAAACATTCAAAATTTTAATAATATATTTTAAAAGAAACCATTCAAATTTTAAAGCTAAACAGTAAGAACATAATAAATGAGTATAATACACAAATATAAAATATACATAAAATAATACATAATATTTTTTAATATATTTTAAAGAAACATGTGATTCTACATTATGCTCGAAAAGAAATATGTGTTTGAGAATTTTTTTCTTTGAATCAAATTATAATTTTAAGTTTGAAAAAATTTAAGGTGAGAAAATAAGAGATGAAATCTGGAATTAAATATATTAGAAAAGATTGCATATTCTTAGTGTTAGTTGTATACCACGATATTAGATCATGTATTTTTTTCTTGTAGTATTAAAAAGACACTTTAAACAAACAAACAAAAAGTCAAATAAAAATATATACCTAGATATCTATGGTATTTAATAGAAAGAGTTAATTATACATTTTGTCATCCATGTATTATCAATTAAAAAGATAACACAAAAGATGAAAAATAAATGTGGTATAAGAAGAGTTGGTTAGCAATTTTAAAAGCACAACGAAAGATGGTACAGTTAAAGTTTTAAAATTCGTAAATTCATAGTAATTTTAAATTCATTAGAAATATATTATTATATATAATTTTAAGATAAATTTACTATTTCAGTTATTATAATATCACTTATTATATGTATTGTTAAACTATCATTTTTACTCTACTATATCACATTTTGGCATAAAAATATTGTACCATAATGAATTTAAACATTAACTAACTTCTATTATAAAATATATATATTAATTAACAAAAAATACTTCCTCAATTTCAATTTATTTAATGTTTTGAAAAATTTAAATTAATCTTAATTTTATTGAAACCGTGTGACCAGTGGTATCTTACACATTTTCTTACAAATTAGTTGCATTATTGTTAATTTATATTCTTAATGATAGTTTTTATATATCTTAAATTCTTGTGTTTTTAACTAAAATATTAAATATTTTAAAACAAATGAAGTATAAATCTAACAAAATTGCATATATTTAATTTAATTTTTTATTTTTAGTAACTAAACTTTCAACTAGAAAAAAAAATATAAAATAAAATTTTAATATAAAACTTAACAAGAAAAAATGTTATCATCAGTTTCCAAATGATATTTAATTTACAAGTCTGGTTCCTTAATATACATATATATAAATATGCATAAAAAATTAAAAACAAATCATAACAAAAATTAAAAATGTTGTGTCGCCTCAATATCAATACGCTAGCCACCACAGTCGCCAATTCTCATTAATCTGCCGTTGCGCTGCATCGATTTGAAGCCCTAGCCGTCACAGCAGTCGATGTTTGTGGATATACAATTTCACTGCGTCGATGCAAAACCCTAGCCGACGTAGCCGTCAATGTTTGTAGATCTGTTGTTGCATCGCATCGAAAAAGCCAAAAGAAAAGACAAAAGTTTGCCAATTCAAATGTGTTCTAAAAATTTTCAATTAACATTGATAATATGCAACTGGGATCTATCAGCTGTATCAAAGCATCTACTTAAAAATAAAATTTATGTTCAAATTCCTATAAATTTCAGTCAAAATTTCACGGAGAAAACACTAAAAAAATGGCTACTAGCAAAGATAGAATCGCAAACCTAGAAAGATATATAGGAATAATGCAGGACAAATTGCAAAAACGAAATTTAAGCAGGAGATGTCGGTTCAGGGCGATGAAGACGTCGGTTCATCAGATGATAGAGGAGATGTTGAACCAAAATCGTGAGTCACTTTGCGACATGCAAGCTTTGATCACCAAAAATCAAGGAAAAGGAGTGAGTACAGCTCATGAGTCAGGCCGATCAGGAGATAATTTCAATTCTCCACCGCAAAAAGATTATAACCATCCGTTCATCCCACTACAACATAATCGCTTTTTGAAATTGGACTTTTCAAGTTCGATGGATGAGACCCAACGGAGTGGGTAAGTAAAGCAAAACAATACTTTGCTTATCACGAAATATCGAGGGACCAAAGAGTGTGCTTCGTCTCTTATCATCTGACCAACGAGGAGAACGAGTGGTGGCAAGCAACGATAAAGGTGATCAGATACCCCCAAAGAGAATACCGTATGCAACATTCGAAGAGGAATTGTGGGTGCTTTGGACCCAACGAAAGGGAAGATTTGACGAGGCTCAATAAAAATTGTAAAAAAGGGACTTTATGGGAGTATCAGAGGGAATCTGAGAAGCTAATAAATATAAAGTGGATGAATGGTCAGAAAAGGCGCTTATCAAAATATTTATGAACGGTTTAGACGAGCTAAATTACCAAAAAATGTTGAAATGAAGAAGAGAAGAAGTAGTTTAGACAAAGAAGAGAGTATGAAGTGTTAGAAAGAAGAAGTGAGTAAATACTCTAAACTAAAGGGAGAGTATGAAGGAGCTTCTAAACCTATAGCCAAACAAGGGCAGTAGATGTCTAATAGAGAGTGTTTGGACACAAGGATTGTAGACTCTCTATATAAACACATATACTCCTCATTTGTAAGCAAGAGAAAATAATTCTCTCATTCTTAATGAAATATCTTTTCTCTCATTCTCTTGTTTCTAAAACCCTCTCTCTATTCTCTTGATCAATGGTGAATCTAAATCTATCATTCTTTCATGGAATCAGAGCAAGGTTGCATCAAATCTGGATAAATTTCATCATTCTTTCATTGATTCAACAAGAATCCATCTTGTTCTTCATCATCTTCTGGATCAATTTCGAACGTCATCTTGTAACTCAAATTCCGGCCAAACCACCACTTTTTTTGACAATCTGCTTTCTCTGGATTGTTCAACGGCGAGTTCTGAAGTCACGCCCATTTGAATTGCATAATTTGACCAAGGGAATCAAAAGTTACGAATTTTCTTGCAAAGGTCCTTCGCGAACATCTCTTCTGCGAACCTCTGCGTTTCCCAGGTCACCTCGACATTGATCCTTCATCAAATCGTGATTTTCTTAATCCTAAACTCAAGCCCTTCGAGTCTAGTTTCTTTTTAAAGAAAGAAAAACTCAATTTCATTCTGTTTGGAGGATTTTCTTGAAGGTTTCCTCAGAGACGTCCAAATTCACCTATATCAAGATCCTGATGATATAATTCTAATCCTTTCTTAATTTTCTTTAATTCTTTGAATCTGGAAAATTAAATAAGTATCTTTTACGTGTCTCCACGAAATTTGGGTCCAATCTAATATGTTTAAGTCTTCAAGATTAATTTTCTTGATTTATTTATCAATCTTTGAAATTCTGAAAAATGAGGAAAACTTGAAATTTTGGATTGGTTTAGTAATAAAATTTGAAAGTTTTATTTGTTGATCTTGGTTGTGAAGATAAGGACTGTTAGAAATTGATCTTGTTGGTTGGAGTTGGTTAAAATTTGATGCAGGAGTTGGTTGAAATTAGTTGAAGGGAGTTAGGTTGCTGACTTGGTTGGCAAGAAACTACTTGTGCTTATCTAAGTTTGTTTTTAAAAGCAAAACTGACGAAAAGAAAATCTTTCTTGGAAACATTCAAGAGCATGGTTTCTTGGGTTGGAAACAAAGCTTCAGATGGATATATGAACAGAAGAGTATCACCTGAGTCCAAAAGATGGTGACTTGCGGAGCAAGATAATACTATTGAGCGATAAATCAAAGGCTTACCATAGATATCCTTGGAAACCATGCTGCATCCTTTGAAAACGCAATGAAAAAGCGTCTTCCACATTTGTTTGAAGAACAGCCTGACTTGCTACATCAACTGGTCACGCAGTTATCTCCAAGTATCTTCCACGTGGCATCCCCATCACTATTCCTCCTCCAAGAAACGACTGTCATACCCTGCGTCAAGCTCGTTCTCTCGTTGACCAAATGGTCGTCGGTGTTGTTAGCGACGAAGAAATCATAGCCAATAAAGGACCTCATGTTATGCCTCTTCATGAAAGAATGACAATGGCCAAGGCTGTGAAATGGGTGGATGAAGTCATATTGGATGCTCCTTATGCCATAACAGAGGAATTCAGGAAGAAACTGTTCGATGAATATCATATCGATTACATCATCCATGGGGACGATCCTTGCGTTCTTCCTGATGGAAGCGATGCTTATGCACTCGCTAAGAAGGCTGGTCGTTACAAGCAGATTAAGCGCACTGAAGGAGTTTCCAGCACTGATATCGTTGGTCGCATGCTTCTTTGTGTAAGAGAAAGATCCGTTAGAAAAAAATCCGTTAGTGACAGTCATAGTCATTTATCTCTGCAGATGCAGTTCAGCCATGGGCATAATAGTCCAAATTTTTATGACGAAGATTCGTCTGCTGGAGCGTGAGAGATCACGCTGTGTTTTTATGATAAAATGATTGATCTGCACAAACAAGAAAAGGAATAATGGAGTGAAGATTTAGTGGATCTGCGATTGAAGTTAGAGAGTATCGCTAGGAACCCACGTGTAATGAAGAAAGTTCAATCTGAAAGTTTAGAAACCACTTTCAGTGATGAAGAGCTCCTTCTAATGAAACGTGGAGAACAGACTACTTTCAATGTATCAACTGGGTTCCATCAAAACCGACCGAGGTATCAGTTCTTCTCAGTCTCAGCAAATGAGAAGACCAAGAAGTTGTGTCAAGGGAGAGAAAAGATTGGCGTGATATCTTTTATTGATCATATCTCATCAATGGCATCTAGAATGGGATTATACAGCTGTCAGTATTCGAAGATCATTGTTATTAGCAAATCTCCTTTGCCGAATTACAGACATGATCTTGATGATAAGCGACCACAAAGAGAGGAAAAATGTTTGATTTCGGAGATTCCCAGGCCAAGTAGTAGTGAAAGTTCAGCAACGGTAAATATGAGACACCAGATAAGGTGATGCAGAATAGTCTTGCTAGGGAAAGCATTCAAAAGCAATGGTGGATTCTCCAGAAGGCCAGAAAACGGTGGAGTTCCAAAAAACGCTTCCTGTATATAAAGAGAAAGATGCATTTTTGGAAGCCATTTCAGCAAACCAGGTCATAGTGGTTTCTGGAGAAACTGGTTGTGGTGGTACGCAGCTACCCCAGTACATATTGGAATCTGAGATTGAGGCTGCCCGTGGAGCTTCATGCAACATCATATGTACAACAGCATCATACGTGCGGTTTCAAAGAATGAGGGGTAGAGACACTCGTATTCATTTCTGTACAACAGGACTAAGGCCAAGAAGGTTGCAAAGGAGACATTATTGGACTACCAAAGGCACTTTGAAAGCAATATAATGAAAGGGAGTGCCTAGATCAGAACCAGTTCGTAAACTCAAATGCAAATACCTAGTATCAAAGTCTTATGCATTGATGGTTGTGTGAGTTAGAACTTTAGGAAATCTGGTATCTAGGTGGTTAGTAAATCATGAATTTTATTGAATTTTCTTCATGTATTTAGAAATTGGTAGAATGAGACATTTTGAACCTAGTTTAGCTAGATGAATCATTTGTTCATGAATTGCATTGATCCTAGAGGAAGAGAACCTTGTCTTTTGCTTAGGAAAATAAGTTTAAGAAGGCATGTTGAATCCAAAAGTCTTTAGGCAATGTTTAAAATTAAGTTTGGTTACTCTTAATCAATCTCTTTCACTCACTATCTTTTGTTTAGAATCTGCCTATTCTCAACAGGTTCAAAGACTTAAGATGGGAGTTGATGTTTTGCTTCATGGTCTAACAAAGGCAAAAGAGAACAAGTGAAAAAGGCACAGCACATGGAGAAGAAGTTAGATCCAATGGCCACCAAGAACAGCCACCACAAGGAGTGGAGAAGAAAGACTGGTGGAATGTGATGAATCAGCTCTCCCATGGAGTAAGGTGACCTTTGGTGTGTGCTTGAAGAGAAAATCAGCAAAGCACACATGCTACAAGTTCAGATCATAATCAATCTCAAAGAAGGAAACTCACAAAGGCTTATCAAAGTCTTTGCAAAGGCTATCTCTAAACCTTCTACTTATTCCTTGATTGATTAAATTTTCTCATTTAAAAATGTTCATAGGATGAAAGAGAACCTAGGAAGACTATGCATTGCATTTAGAACCTAGATGGATCCAAAATTTACCTTGACATTCATCAATAATTCTCTATAATTCTTCATCACTTATACTTTTAATCTCCAAATCTCTTAATTCTCAAAACATTTCACAGATACTTACAATGTTCTTCTTTATGTTTAAAGGATAAAGAAGACCACTTTGAGACATTCATTCTGTGTATGCTCATTCTTCCAAACTTGACTTTTATTCTTAGTGTCAAGCTTATGGGGGGAAAAGAAAATGAGCATCTAATCTAGAACAAGCTGGCCGTTAACAAGTTGGTGCATGATGCTGGTCAGGCCTCGCTGGTACATGGTACATGGCCGTGCCAAGGTGATGGTTTTCATGCGGTTCATGCAGTTCATGTATGGAAAAAGTTTCACGCTGGATCATGGTCATTCCAAGATGATTGCCTTGGAAAGTAAGCACAAGAAGTGTGCTCAGTCTGATTTTCTAATCGCTGGATCATGGTCATTCCAAGATGATTGCCTTGGAAAGTAAGCACAAGAAGTGTGCTCAGTCTGATTTTCTAATGGAGGCTGTGAATAAGGTCATCCAAATATTCTGTCACCAACTGAGGATAGAACCAATGGCAATCAAGCTACCAAGTCTCATAGAGAAGGAGTAAGCTGGTGGAAAGTGATGAATCACCTCAGGACATAAAAATCTCTCATCAAAGGTTCTATCTAGGATAAGTTCTTTAATTCTATGATTTTAGGTTGAGAATTTGGCTAGATACTATACTTGATACCAGACTTGATCTTATTCAAGTTCTGGAATACTAATCTTTATTTTTGAGTTGCTATGATGTTTTAGATAAGGAAGTGATGGAAAACAATCATAAGCATGACTTACTCTACATCATTTAGTGGAAGCATGGTGGGAAAGTGTATTAGGAGATAAGTGTGCTCACTCTACTCAAGCCTAATTCTACAATCTTATTCTTTTGAGTTAGGCTTATTGAAAGTAGAAAGTGAAGCAAAATGAAGCTAGCCAAAGTGGATCCAAAACATATAAGAGAAGAGAACCATGTGATCATGATGAATCCATAAGAGAACCATGTGATCATGATGAATCCAAAGACCTTAATATGGAGTCTTTTGAGAACCAGACTGGTCTAGATCATATCATCCAAATCGCCATCCACATTTATAAAAATGGAAGCTAAAAATCATTCTTAGATTATAATGCATTGGTTTATCTTGTGAGGATTGATACATGCATGTATATGTGTATGTGAAACAGGTTAAAATTGAAGGCTTTAAAGAAAACTGGATCAAAATCACCTCTTAAAGACAAGGAGTCAAAAGAAAGGGGGAGAAATGGACAAGACTTTAAAGGAGCTTCAGGACAGCCATTTACAAGCGATTTCATCAAGGCCTTTATCCAAGGATCTATGGAGCTCACTGGTGAATATAAAGCTCATAGATTCAATGGCCAATCCCTAAGCTAAGAAGATTTTACTCTTTTTCCCTTAGTATTGGTTTTGTCCCAAAGGGTTTTCCATACTAAGGTTTTTAATGAGGAAGTTCTTTAAGGTTACAAGCTTAGTTTCAATGAACATTAATCAAGCTTGAAAGGGAGTTAAAGGGAAGAAGGAGGAAGCCTCTTCATCTTTGCAAGTTCAACCATTCACCCATGCTTAAACTTGAGGGGGAATGTTGAAATGAAGAAGAGAAGAAGTAGTTTAGACAAAGAAGAGAGTATGAAGTGTTAGAAAGAAGAAGTGAGTAAATACTCTAAACCAAAGGGAGAGTATGAAGGAGCTTCTAAACCTATAGCCAAACAAGGGCATTAGGTGTCTAATAGAGAGTGTTTGGACACAAGGATTGTAGACTCTCTATATAAACACATATACTCCTCATTTGTAAGCAAGAGAAAATAATTCTCTCATTCTTAATAAAATATCCTTTCTCTCATTCTCTTGTTTCTAAAACTCTCTCTCTATTCTCTTGATCAATGGTGAATCTAAATCTATCATTCTTTCAAAAATATTAAATGAGATAATTATTCTCACATGAATGATGGACGAGCATATACAAAAACATAAGAAATCATATCCGCGGAACCTTGGGTCGTCTCAGACGATCGCATGATGGTATAACTCAACGTACAACAACCCAATGTTCACACTACCATCAGCCAACAAAGCTCATCTGCAACACCTACTACCATAACACCCAATAAACTTAGCTAGGAGGAAATAAAAAAGAAGTGAAGCCTTAGCCTTTGTTTCAGCTGTGATGAAAGGTACACACCGGGTCACCGCTATAAACAAGCACATGTTTTGTCATGGAGAGTGAGCAAGATGAGCTGGAGACTAAAGAGGAAAGCGGTGCAGAAGAACTAGAACCAGATATTTCCCTACACGTTTTGACTGGGAGGGATACCCTGAAGTTAATACGGTTAAATATGACCCTTTGTAACCAAGCGGTGATGGCTCTGGTGGGCATCAGCTTCACCCACAACTTCTTAAACGACAAGAACGCACGAACCCTTTGTTTGAAAATTACACCAACAAAGCCATTCACGGTTTGAATGACGAATGGAGAAATTCTACAATATGTGGGTAAGTATGGGGCTATCCCGTTTCAAGTGGATGGCAACACCTTCACCGCCACGTTCTTTACACTGTTAATATGTGGGATTGATGCTGTACTTGGAGTACAATGGTTAGAGGATCTCTGGCCAATTATTTGCGACTGAAAGCAGCATACGTTGTTTTTTTTGTGGGAAAAAGTCATATTACAGGGAAAACAATCGGTTAAACTTGAAGTGTTGGTTTTTAGCAACACACGAAAAGAGGCCATGCAAGGATTTGAAATTTTTGTAATTGTTTCTGTTCAAAAAACAGAGGATGCAAGTCTAATAGTCATTGAGATGCAAACGATTATGCGGGAGTACAATGACTTGTTCGTCGAGCCATCATCGTTATCGCCAGACCGTTAAGTAGCGCATCACATTAACCTCCAAGAAAGTATTAGTTTTGTCAACGTCCAACCATATCACTATGCTTACTTTCAGAAAGAAGAAATAGAGCGGCAAGTGCAAAACATGCTTGACGTGGGAATCATTCGATCAAGCATCAGTCCATTCTCATCACCGGTCCTGTTGGTTAAGAAGAAGGATGGGACATGGAGGTTTTTCATGGACTATTGTGTGGGGCTACAATTAAAAACAAATTTTTGATCCCAACGGTTGAAGATATGCTAGACAAATTACACGGTGCAACCTTCTTCACTAAGATCGATTACATAGTTGGTTACCATCAGGTTATAATTCAAAAACCAGATCCCCAAAACAGCCTTACGGACACATAATGGCCATTACGAATACTTGGTCACACCATTTGTTTTGTGCAATGTTCAATCGATATTCTAAGCCTTGATGAATCACATATTCCAACCTCTTCTGACGGTTTTAGTTTTCTTTGATGATATTTTGATCTATAACTTGACTTGGGGAGAACATTTGGGAACACATACGTGATATTTTTCAGATCCTATAAGAGCAACAATTGGTAGTCAAACTAAAGAAGTGTGATTTCAAAAAATGATAGATCGAGTATTTGGGGCATATCATTACCGGCTAGGCGTACTAGTTGATCCAGAAAAATACAAGCAATGGTTGCTTGGCCGATTCCCACTACTGTTACCGAGGTACGAGGCTTTTTAGGACTCACGAGATACTACTGCAAATTCGTAAAGGATTATTGAGTCTTTACCAAGCTTTTGACAAAGCTGTTGAAAAAGTGCAAGTTTGAATGGACCATCGAGACAACTAAAACTTTTGAGCAGTTTAGAGAGGCACTCACGACAACACCAACATTGGCATTACCCAACATTAACAGCCCTTTTGTCATTATGACTGATGAGTCCAGTGGGGGAATTGATGTTGTGTGGTTTCAGAATGATCACCCATTGCTTTTATGAGTTGCTCCTTAAATGTTTCAAAGAAATCTTGATCCACATACGCCTGTGAGATGTTGACCATTATTATCGCAATCCGCCTGTGGAGACCATACATTCTATATAGAAGATTCATCATTCAAACCGATCAACGAAGACTCCGCTACATGTTGTGACAACACATCCTCACAACAAAACAACAAAATTGGATGGAAAAGCTCGTTGGTTATGACTATGACATTCAGTACAATCCAGGACGTGCAAATTTAGCAGCTGATGCTATCCAGAGTCTCCAGCAGCCCCACATTACATGTCTTATTTGTCCCTCAATCCTTGCTATGGAAGATATTTGTTCCTTGTACACCACCGATCCCTACTTTGACCCTCGCTTCCTCTACCCCTGGTAAACCATATGAATGATTAAACAATTTAATTTGTTTATGATGTCTTCAGAATCAACTATCACAACTATGTTATTGACGGAATTCTACATTTAACAACTTGGTGGCCATTTGGGCGTGTTACGCATGTATAAGTGACTTGCACGTCATTTTTACTGGCCCACAATGTACAAGATAGTTCACAAATTTGTGGCAGCATCTGAGATCTGTCAATGGGCAAAGGCAAACTCTTTGGCACTGG
Organism: Streptanthus diversifolius; assembly: GCA_039880935.1. NCBI lineage: Eukaryota > Viridiplantae > Streptophyta > Magnoliopsida > Brassicales > Brassicaceae > Streptanthus > Streptanthus diversifolius. The sequence continues at coordinate 5,795,742 of JAXGFM010000002.1, forward strand.
GGGAGCTATAAAAACCACTTCCCATTCCATCCAAAGTATGGAAAGATATCTCTATGGACTTCGTTGACGGCTTACCAAAATTGGAGGGATATACTTTTATCATGATGTTTGTTGATAGACTCTCCAAATCCAGCTGCTTTATACCAATCATGCACCCTTACACCGCAAAGATAGTCATCACAAAGTTCATTTTGTCGGTGGTTAAACTTTATGGTTTAACACGTTCTATCGTGAGTGATCGAGACCCGATATCTGTGAGTTTTTCTTTGTGTGAATTTTGGAAAATTGCAATTACTACTCTGAATACATCCATGGTATACCACTCCCAATCGGATGGCCAAACGAAGGTGGTTAATAGGTGCATGGAACAATACCTTCGTTGTTTTGTGAATCACCATCCGAAGCACTGAAACAACTTTCTTCTTTGGGCAGAGCTATTGTACACTATCACGTTTCATAACTCCATCAATACCACGCCTTATTAAAGCTTTTTACGGTCGCCCTCCTCCATTACCGGCATATGAGACGGTCGCCCTCCTCCATTACCAGAATATGAGATTGGCTCGTCTATGAATGCATAAAAAGATGAACAATACCACAACAGAGATTAACTTCTTCAAAAATTAAAACATCATCTTCATTCAGCCAACAACCGCATGAAACGATATGCTGATAATCACCGTCATGACGTATATTATAGCGTGAGAGATTGAGTTTTTCTTTGCTTCCAACCTTATCGCCAAAAATTTGTTTTCAACATAACATCACAAAATTTATCAAACAAGTACTTTGGGTCATTTCTGATCATCAAGCGCATAGGTTCAGTAACTTATCAACTAAGCTTCCTGTATGTACTAAAATTCACCCAGTGTTTCATGCCTCTTTGCTAAAGAAATGTATTGGTGAACAAGCTGCAGTAGTGAAAACATTACCTCCGCTATGTGAATCCGATCACCTGTTGTTATATCCCGACTGAGAAATTGACCAGAGGAGTGTGATACGAGGAGGTGTTGGAATGAAGAAGAAATGATGAAGGAATAAGGTCTTTAAATTTAGCTTAAAGGCGTGTGGTCTAAGTCATCTAAGAGGAGTGTCTAAGGCTTGTTTGTGTTGTACTATTATGTTATCCTTGTAGTCATTCATGTATAAGGAAATCCTTGTATCCAAAACAAGCCTAGACTAGATTAGTATAAATAGCTATCTATCTCCTCATTTGTAACTTAGAAAACATTATTCTCATTTTCTCAATACAATCATTTTTTCTCTCTAATCTCTTTAATCTCTCATTCTCTCATTGTCTAAATCTACAAATCTCTTAATCTCATATTATTTCATGGTATCAGAGCCAGATTATAACAATCTGGGATAAAATTCATCATTAAATCATTGAATCAAGTCAAGATCATCTTCATCCATCATTTTGATTTCGTTCGCCAACTTCGATCGCGAATTCCGGCTAAACTACGACAGTTTTCGACGATCTGTTTTTTTTTCTGGATTTTTCTTCAGCGAGTCCTGAATCCACGCCAATTGGATTTGCATCATATGACTATTGGAATCAAAAGATACGATTTTTCTTGCATCAGACCTCCGCCGCAAACCTCTGTGTTTCTCTGAGCATTTTGTCGTCAAATTTTTACCAAAACGTGATTTTCCAAATCCTAAAATCAAGCACATCGAGTCTAGTTGCTTTGTAAAGAAAGAAGAACTTAATTTTTCTAATTTTGAAGGAAGTTCTTGAATTTTTCCCTCAAGACGTCTAAAATCACCATTTACAAGAATCTGGTGATAAAACTCTTATCCTTTCTCAGTTTTCTTCAAATCTTCTGAGGGTCTCCACGAAATTTGGTTGCAATCAGAAGGGTTTAAGTCTTCAAGATACATTTTCTTGATTTTTCATCAATCTTTGAAAATCTGGAAAATGGAGGGAAACTTGATTTTTGGATTGATACATTAGTAAAATTTGATTTTTTTTTGCTGCTAGTGTATCATTCGTTGTGAAGCTAAGGACTGTTAGAAGTTGTTCTTGTTGGTTGGAGTTGGTTGAATTCTGTTGCAGGAGTTGGTTGGAGTTGGTTGGAGTTGGTTAAGTTATTTTTGGGCTGGCCTTATTCCACGCGGCCTTGTTCCACGCGCCCGCGTCTCTACCCTGCCCTGTGTCCGAGATCATCCCAAACTGCTTCGACCAGACAATCCAAGATGTTCCCAACCAGCCATTACCTACACTGTCCGAAAACGCGTCCACGTACACGCCCTTGCCCGCGTCCGAGAGTGTTCCGCAGCTTCCTTCTGACCAGCTTTGTCCCGACCAGCTACATCCCGACCATTCCAATAATCAAGCCGGCCCTGGTAGCTTGTGAATCATGGAAATTTCAAACACATTCAGAGCTCTTGTCATTTTACATGGAGCAAATTATCTCTTATGGTCTAGGACCATGAAAACCACATTGGGTGGTAAAGGCCTTTGGAATCATATTTCAACCAATGGTCTTGAAAAAAATGTAATTGCTGAAGTTAATGAGGATGTGGCTGCTCAATCTAAATGGTACCAAGAAGATCAATTGGTACTCTCTATAATTCAAAACTCTCTTGCTAGTGATCTCTTAGAAGCTTATTCATTTTGTGAGAATGCTAAAGAACTTTGGGACACTTTGCAAAAGGTGTATGTAAACACCACTAACCTCTTAAGAATTTTTGAGGTAAAAAAGTCTTTGAATGAATTGAAGTAGGAGGATGCAAAATTCACAAAGCACTATTCAGAACATTGTGGGCTGAGCTAGAGATGCTAAGGTCAGCCACAATTGATCCAATTGTTCTCATAGAAAGGAAAGAACAAGACAAGATGTTTAAGTTACTATTAACTCTTAACACAACTTACTCAGATCTTATTAAGCATATTCTCAGGTCTGATAAGCTTCCTAGCTTGGCAAGTGTTTGTGCTCAAATCCAAAAAGAGCAAGGATCCCATGGACTCTTTGGCAACAAGGCTGAATTGGTGGCTGCACACAAGAGTTTCTTTAAACCAACAACAAAAATGAAACAAGGAAGAAGAGACCAATATGTGACCATTGCAAAAGGAGTGGCCATACAAAGAAGGAGTGTTGGGTACTCCATCCTGAGCTGAAGCCAAGCTGGGCTCTTGAGAAACAACAGCACACAGCCGGCCACACTCAGCTGCAAGCTGCCGGCCATGACATGTACAAGCTCCCGGCCCCTTCTATGGTGTGTACCAGCTCCCATTGTCACTCAGCCCCAACCATTTCCATGTTTTCAGTATCTGAATTTGTGACAAAATCAGATCTAGAAGCTCTTCTCAAAGCAATTAAGGATGTAATGTGTTGGGTAAAACTCCTAATGCTTATTTTTAAACTTCTTTTGCTCCTAATGCCTTTAAATCATTGGTTGTTGATTTTGGTGCTTCTCATCATATGATTAGTGATCTAGAATTGCTAGAGAATTTAGAACCTTCCTTAGGTAATATTGTCATTGCTAATGGAATCAAAGTACCAATCAAAGGCATATGAAAGCTTAAGTTGTTTGATAAAGAATCTAAAGCTATTTACATACCATCTTTTACATCAAATTTTCTTTCAGTTAAAAAGCCACTACTGATTTGAATTTTCAAGCTATCTTTGGTCATAATAATTTATATTTTCAGGATATTGAGACTAGTAGGAAATTTGGCCAAAGGACTACAAGGAATGACTTGTATGTGCTTGAAGATATGGCCAATGGAAGAGGGGTGGAACCGGTTACTAGTACTAGCTCTGTTAGTGATAATTCTGATCTTTGGCATGCTAGATTAGGACATCCTCATCCTAGAGCACTAGAACTAATTGTTCCTGGTTTAAAAATGCCAAAGGATATGTGTGGTTCTTGTATACTTGGGAAACATTGTAAAACAGTTTTTGAGAAACCTTTGCATACCAATGATAATTGTTTTGATTTGGTGCATTCTGATATTTGGAAATCTCCATTTCCATCTAGAGAAAACCACAAGTATTTTGTGATATTTATTGATGAAAAGTCCAAATATACTTGGGTCACTTTGCTTAGTTATAAAGATAGAGTATTTGATGTATTTATAAATTTTCAAGTATATGTTACTAACCAATACAATGCAAGTATTAAATGCTTTAGAACATATAATAGAGGAGAATATACTAGCACCATGCTTCAACAACACTTGGCCAAGCATGACATTAAACATCAAACCAGCTGTCCTTACACTCCACAACAAAATGGAGTGGCTGAAAGGAATAATAGGCATTTGATCGAAGTTTTGAGAACAATGATGTTCCACATTAAAGTTTCCAAAAGATTTTGAGAGGATGCTCTGGTAGCTGCATGCTACTTGATTAATAGAACTCCTACAAAAGTTCTAGATGAATTGTCTCCATTTGAGGTACTAAACAAAATTAGACATAACATTGACCACTTAAGAGTTTTTGGTTGTGTATGTTTTGTATTAGTTCCAAGAGAGCAAAGGAACAAGCTGGAACCAAAGACTAACAAAGCTATGTTCATTGGGTATTCTTCTACTCAGAAAGGATACAAATGCTATGATCCAGAGACTAGAAGAGTCTTAGTATCCAGAGATGTCAAATTCCAAGAATCAAAAGATTTCTATGAAGAAGGAACTTGGGATCAATTCAAAGACATCTCCACAACAAGATCAGACCAAGCTGACAATTTGAGGATGCTCTTGGAGAGCATTGGCGTAGTTTCTCCTCATCCTCAGCCCACGGTCACCTCACCTCAGCCTTCTGCACCAGAGGCGTCTAGTCCCAGCACGGCCACAACACCGGTATGGCCAGCCGGACAGCGGCCATCCACTCCAGCCGGACCGCGCCCATCCACTCCAGCCGGTCCATCCAATCCGCGGCCATCTTCTGGTCTACCCTCCAGCTCTCCTGGTCTTCCTCCTCTTGAACATAGGGGGGGGAGAAGCATCTACTCATGTCTAACAAAACTCTGAAGGAGATGAATCAATTCTAGTCTCAGCTTCCAAAAAATCAATAGATGTGCCCACTCTCATTGAAGCTTTAGGTGAAGATGATGAGCCTATCCAAGAAGCTCCACCTACAGTGTTATGAAGGAGCACAAGACAAAGGAATCCATCAGTCTTCTACAATGGGAATGTTGTGGTTCATCATGATCAGGGAGTTTGTAACATTGCTTACTTACCTACTAACCATGTTGCATTCACTTTAAGTCTTGATAAGGAACAGATTCCAAAGACATATGAGGAAGCTATGACTAAGAAGGAATGGATGAGAGCTATCCTAGATGAGAAGCAAGCCATGGAAAGAAATTATACCTATGCTCCAGCCACTTTACCTAAAGGAAAAGGCTGTAAGTTCTAAGTGGATTTTTACCAATAAATACAAAATCAATGGTGAAATTGATAGATATAAAGCTAGGTTGGTGGTTAGAGGATTTACTCAGACTTATGGTGAAGATTATAGGGATACCTTTGCACCTGTAGCTAAGCTTCATTCTATTAATGTTGTTCTTTCACTTGTTACTAACCTTTATTGGGAATTATGGCAAATGGATGTTAATAATGCATTTTTACAAGGTGAATAAGAAGAAGAGGTATACATGTCACCCCCACCAGGTCTAGAGGAAGAGGTAGGAGCCGGCAACATACTCAGACTGAGGAAGGCCATCTATGGCCTTAAACAATCTTCAAAAGCTTGGTATCACAAGCTGAGTGTAACATTGATGGATAGAGGCTTCAAAAGATCTGAAGTTGAACACATTCTTTTTACACTAAAGAGTAAGGAAGGTATTGTGGTAATTCTCATTTATGTAGATGATATAATCATATCTGGTAGTGATAGTGTTGGTATTGCACCTACAAAAGAATATTTGAAGAGTCTCTTTGATATTAAGGACTTATGAGAACTTAAATACTTCTTAGGGATTGAAGTGTGTAGGTTCAAGGAAGGTCTCTTCTTATCTCAAAGGAAATATTTTGTAGATTTACTAACCTCTACAGGTATGATGGAAGCTAAACCAGCCAAAACACCTTTAGAAGAAGAATATAAAATCGAAACTAAGAGGGAGCTAGAGGAGGAAATTGATTTTCATGATCCTAAGCTCTATAGGACAGTGGTTGGTAAGCTTATTTATCTAACCATCACTAGATAAGATTTATGTTTTGCTGTGAATCAGGTCCAAAGATGAGGCATTGGGAGATGACAAATCGAATTTTGAGATATCTAAAAGGCACTCATGAACAAGCTATATGGATGGGTTGCAATAGAAACACAAATATGCTTGGTTATTGTGATGCAGATTGGACAGGAGATAGGGAGGATAGAAGAAGTACCACAGGCTATTGTACTTTCATAGGAGGGAACCTTGTGACTTGGAAAAACAAGAAGCAAAAGGTGGTGTTATGCTCTAGTGCATAATCAGAATATAGAGCCATGATGAAGCTTACAACTGAATGCATTTGGCTGAAGCAACTTCTTGAGGATTTGGCCGTGAGCTTTGATGATCCTATCACCATTCATTGTGACAATCATGCTGCTATACACATTGCCTCCAACTCCGTGTTTCATGAAAGGACCAAGCATATAAAAGTAGATTGCCACAAAGTAAGAGAAGCTATTGGAAAAAGAATCATCTTGCCTTGCTATACTAGGAGTGAGGATCAACTAGCTGATGTGTTCACCAAAGCAACAACTTTGAAGAATGGCGCCTCCATCTATCCAAGGCTTGGCCTTATGACCATTCCACAACAATGATCCCAACATGGAGTGTTATACTATTTTTCCCTAGAAAATATTTTGTCCCAATTGAGTTTTTTTCTTCTTTAGGTTTTTAATGAGGTAATGCTTCATGGTTGCAAGCTTAGGCATTCTCCATGTCTTAAGCTTGAGGGGGAGTGTTAGAATGAAGAAGAAATGATGAAGGAAGAAGGCCTTTAACTTTAGCTTAAAGACGTGTGGTCTAAGTCATCTAAGGGGAGTGTCTAAGGCTTGTTTGTGTTCTAGTATTATGTTATCCTTGTAGCCATTTATGTATAAGGTAATCCTTGTATCCAAACAAGCCTAGAATAGATTAATATAAATAGCCATTTCTCTTCTCATTTGTAACTTAGAAAACATTATTCTCATTTTCTCAATACAATCATTCTTTCTCTCTAATGTCTCTAATCTCTCATTCTCTAAATCTACAAATCTCTTAATCTCATATTCTTTCAGAAAGCACATTCATAAGACTCATATTGTGGAAAGGCTTGTCTGCAGCATATTGAAAGTGGGAAGAAATAAAGAAATTGAAGCTCAAATTTCTAGAATTGCAGCTTAACCTTAGGACAAGGTTATTCTTCACGGGGGAGTAATGATGTGATAGCTCAAATGTGTGATATATTGATCCAATTTACTTAAATATTGAACTGAAATATTGATCTGATTTACTTATTTTTAATTGTGTTTGATATTTTTTCTAAAACTCAGTCAAGATTGACGAGTTGTTTGCATAATAATATGTAGTGCTCCAGAATGTTTAGGGAGCCACTGTTACATGTTTTTCATCGTTCTCGTTTTGTAAGGAAATAGTAAATTACATTTTCAATTCTATAAATGAAGTAAAAATCCAAAAGAAAAAGCAGAGACATTTTGCCTATTCAAGTGTGTTATAAAAGGCTATTGATCAACAATGATGCTCTTGCAACTGAGGTCTATCAAATTGTAGTGTTAATGTAAATTATTGTATATGCTGGTGTTGATTAACTTAATTAATTAGGTGAATGTAGTTCTCTAAAAGGAAAAACTTAATTAATTGATCATATGATATGGATGTGATCAAACTTGACCTCAATCAATTATCTGTTGAGTATTCATTAGCAGTGTTGAGGAATTCAAAAAATGTTTTGACTGGTTATTGGGTGTCTGCCCTCGATTTGTCTTACGTCTTTAGGAACTCTATTGTGGTGGGAGTTATGTCCAATCCAAATCGTACAAGCACCCATGGAAAAATCCTATTTCATGATCGATTATTCAGTATTTAGGTCAGTATATTTTACGTTAATACTAAAATCATATATTTATTTTATACACAATAATGATTATAATTTGTATATTTAACTTTTTGTTTTTACGTAAGGTGCAAATGGGGTTCCTTTGTGAACTTGGAGGGTCTTGTTGTTGGCATGGTCATCTTGTATTGGGTTCCCTTGTGAACTTGGTGGGTCTTGTTGTTGGCATGGTCAGATTGTGTTGGGGTAACAATGGTTGAAACTATAGACTTGCTCTTCCGATCAACAATGTATGGAGGGTTCTATACATATAAGAAGTCTCAAAACTAATAATATCTTTTGTCAAATTTTGTTTTGTTATTGTCATTTTTTGTAAAGTGATCTTTTCATGCAAAAGAAGCAAAACAGGTCAAACTAACTTAGAAAACTAATCATATGTTATTTTGTTTTGCAAATTCTCAAAACAATTAGAATATAGATAATATACATAAAGACAATTCTCCAACTAAGTCATCTTGCAATTTGATTTGAACTCAAATTAATCACAATTGTTTTTATTGAAGAAGTACACAACTATTATTTTTCACAATTATTGTTAGTTCTTGTGAATTTTATATGATTTCAACTACAATTAGCAATTTAGCATCATATTGTATGAACATATATTCAATTATTTACGATTTTTTATGCATATATATATATTCAATTTGAAATTATTATTTTATGAGCAGCATGAAGCAACATATTATATTAAAATTTAATTTGTTAATCATTGTTGTAGAAAACAAATGGCACCCCTGGTCATAAAAATTGAAACTGAACCAAAACTGATCCAAAATAACAAGTTCGGTTCGTTCTCTTATATCTTAATATCCATTGGATCTTGAGTTGAGGATCCATAGATTCGGTTTGGATATCCATGGATATGAGTTGAGCGACATACTATATTAACTTTAATTTCTTATTAATCAAAATACTGTTTTTATTATGAAAGAAAACGACAACTTAAATTGATATTCTCAACTATTCACAACCGACTTAGAAAAGATTAAAACCCTAAATTTGAAAAGAAAATTAATTAAATAAATTAATTAAAAAATCCCTAAAACTATTAAGAATTTAAAAGATAATAAACTTATCACTGAAGTTACGAAACAGAGGATGTTGCTGTGTCAAGTCCTTTTGGGTTGTAAAGGTTCGTCTTCAAATCAGGAGGTGGGTATAAAGGAGCATAACAAGAAAGGTAGCAAACATTCAAAACATCAAACGTGTGGACATCACCAGGGAAGTGGAGGTGATATACATTGTCGTTAATCTGTTCAATCACTTCAATAGGGCCAATTTTCTTAGCTTTGAGTATGTTGTAAGCATGCAAATGCATTGCGTCCTTTGTAAGCATTACCTAAACAATATCATCAACTTCAAAGATGAGGCAACGTTGATGAGAATCAGTTGCAGTCTTGTACTTCAGAAAAAACACTTATTATTGGCTTTTTCATGAATGCTAGTAATGTCCCTCACAAAGTCAACTACAATTCTATAAAAACGAGTGCGATCAGGAAGTATAGTGAGGTCGATATAACCACAGGGAAGCACTCCATAAATAACCTAAAAGGATTAAAACAAGAGATACGGTTACAAGCATGATTGTGAGCAAACTCAGCCTGCGGAAGTTGGGCATCCCAAGACTTCATTGAGTCTCCAACTAAACAACGCAAAAGATTACTCAATGATCTGTTGATAACATTCGTATGACCATCAGACTGTGGATGATACGTAGTACTCATATCCAGATTAGTGCCCAACATTTTCCATAAGGATCTCTAAAAATGACCAAGAAAACAGATATCAAGATCAGAAATAATAGAAGAAGGCAGACTATGTAACAATTCACTTCGTGAAAGAAAATTGAAGCCACATTGACCGCATCAGTGGTTCGTTTACACTGTACAAAATGTACCATTTTGGAGAATCAATCTACAACGATAAAACCATATTCAAAACTTTTTTGGGGTAAGAGGAAGACCCATGACAAAATTCATACTTATATCAGTCTACAATTTGGAGAATCGGTCTACAATGACAAAAACAGAATCAAAATATTTTTGGGTAAGAGGAAGACCCATGAAAAATCCATACTTATGACACTCCACAACTGAGCGGTATCGGCAAAGGGATGTAGAGACCGACATTAGAAGCATGGCTCTTTGACAACACTCTAGCTCGTGTATCATCAAATATGAGACTGATGAGATCCTATGAAGGATCAACCTAAAACCGACACACAAGGAAATTTGGTATGTGATAAGTCTTGCACAATGAGCTTGAGCTCAAGTTACCAAGAGATGTGGAGTGATGGGTCACACAAAGGTTGTTGATGGCCTTTGATTCAATGGACTTGTGTTCTTTGGATATGACACACCAAAAGGGACACAAGATTTCTTGAACTGGCTTAGGATATTACACACCTAATAGGTTCAAGAGGCTGTTAGATATTACACACTAACAAATGATCAAAAAATTTGAAGTAGAAACTTTCATTAAAAAATTTGATGATCTTGAAGAAAGACAAAACTTGCATGGTTGAAACGAATTCCAAAAACATGCAAAAGCATGCAAGCTACCAAAAATTAAAGACAATTAATAACTAACCTCCAACTTTCCAACTAATTAATTTAAGACATAGAGAAAAAAAGATGGGTTGAGCTTGGAAATCAATAAATGGGTTGTATGAAAGTAGGTCAATGGCCTCATTAAAAACCTACTTTGGTAACCTAGTGGGACAAACCCAAAGTAGGAGAAAAAGCACACATTGGACCATTTGTGGTTCAGATGAGGACGTTTGTGGTCGTTTGTGGTTTTGTATGGGTCGCAGCCTGGTTGGTTTTAAGGTAACCTCCAAGGATGTATGTAAGTCTTCTGGTTTGGGCATGTGTCATAGGACTGACTGGTTCCGTCCAAACGTCCACGTCTTGGTCGTCTGGGTCATCCGTGTTCAACTTTGGGTCATCCGCGGAGTTGTCTGTCCGGTCGTAGATCTGGTCGTTTGTCTGGTCGTCCTGAGTCTTCATCCGGATGTCCATTGGTTCGTCTATGTTGTATATGTCTGGGAAGTTCGTGCGTCCGTGCATGCGTCTGTACGGCTTATTCGTCTTGTGTTCGTTCAATTGTCCTTCAGGTTTGACCGTTCGGGCGTCCGGGATGTTCGTTCATGGGTTGTCTGGGACGTTCGTCATTGGGTCGTCCGAGACATTTGTTCATGAGTAACTCATGTCCTTAGTAATCCTTGCGAGGATCATATCAAAAACCATAGTAAGCATCAGTAGAGATTCATCATTCTACATTAAATAAAAAAATAAAAAAAATTATTCCCACATAAATTAAAAAAAACTTAAACTTTGAAACGTAAAGAACAACTTTTGTTAGATTTAAAAACTCTCTCAAAACTAAATTATTTCAAAGAGTTTTATGGAACAAATCTCCATATGTTCTTGTTTATATAGAATTAAGCTACTCCTTAATATATTAAGATTAAGATAACATAAATCTTATCTAAATATTTGATCATATCTAAATCTTATTTGTTAATCCTATTTTTATATCTTTAAACATCTTCTTATCAAAAGATAGCTTAAGTCTCAAAATTATTCAACAACCACATGGCATTTGTCTAATATTTTGTTTAAGATAAAATTTAAGAAATTGTTGTTAAAGATTAGAAAAAACGCATTAACGCGAATTAATTGTGATTTTTAGGCTTTACAATGAGTTTTACATTCTATAAAAAAACTCAGTTATAGAAAAGTCGTCATTAAATTAATTATCTTATTAAATTTATGATATTTTTGGCATAATTCATACCATATTATTGTATTTGGTGACGAGAGGATCAAAATCTGTATATGCTTCTAAATATTTGACCAAAATGGTATGCTAACTCTAGTGTTAAAGGCAATTTTGCAGTGATAACTAAATACGTATATTCAAAATGGTTTGAATACTACTAAACCGATTTAGTGTAGAGTTTTCCTTAAATGGAACCAAGTAAATATGTTTTGGAAATTTAGTAATAATTTGGGTCTCCGTTGGATTTTTTTTATAGTTTATTTGGCTTTCTGAAACCATGAAAGATCCATTAACATTCTCCAAGTGACCTGAGGTCTATATTGTGAGTGATTTGGGCTGTGCAGCTCGATCTTTGGTCCAATCGTGGATGATGTTCTGCAAACGGTTTGCCAACTTGTAAATTTAATAACTTCCAAATAAGAACCCGTTTTGATGTGAATCCAACTATCCGTGATTTCCTAATGAGTTTGGTTTTTGTAACAAGTCATTTCATAGCTTAAATCCTCTGGGTTAGATCGATTTGCTCCAAAAAAGACAATTATTTATTTGGTCCATTAGGATTGGTTTTTATGAAGGTTTTGGTCAATTTTTTGATGTTTTTTCTATGCTTTTTGGATGGTGGTGACTTTATGTCCACATCACAATCTCTGCAATTAGTAATTTTATATGTAGTTGATAGAATGAACATATTTCTGATGCATAGTACATATGGTTGACACACGGTAGAACTATTAGTTTTGGAGTTAGTTTGATGGTGCAAAAATAGAACTTTTGGTCAATCGTATGAATAACAATATTAATTTTGCAATTCATATTTGTTTGTTCATCCTACTGATTATGTTACTCCTATTCTAACATGTAGCAAATTTTTAGTATATCTAATTTTTCTATGTAAAATTGTTATTCAAATTTCATATATATAATACATCAACGTAGATGTTTTATTATAAACAATAATTCTATAAACAATAATTTTATTTAAATTTATGATATGATGTATAAACAACGTAAATGTTTTATTATAAACAATAATTATATTTAAATTTAAATTTGTTTCTATTATTAAAGAATTGTTATTTCAGTTTAGAATTTTTCTTAGTATATTAAATTTTAGTTGAGAGGTTTTTGTGAAAATTAAAAATTCTTGTTTTTTTCCAACAATTACAAATCCTTGGTTAAATATATAATTTGAATTTTATAAAGGTCCACCTATTCAGGGGTAAAATCGTAAAACCAGATAAAAGCAAACCCTACACTAATCTTTTCTTCGCCGTAGCACAAAAACCAGTCGATCGAAACCTCAGGCTGATTAAGCCGCACAATCCAATTTCTAGGTCTAGAATTTGGAATTTAGGTTTCTGGGAACCCTTTAGTCATGCCGAGGCGTAGTGGCAAAAATTTTGATTTTGATGACGGAGAAGACGAAGACAGTGAAGATCCAGTAGGCATTAGAGATGGCTCCGACGAAGACGATGAAGAAGCTAATGAAGATCTTAGCTTGAGGATACTAGAGAAAGCGTTATCGAGGGGTGAGTTAGGTTTTTCAAAGGACACAAGTATGTCGGATCTCTCCGGTTCTGGTGTAGTAAGTACTATGACAAAGAAGACGAATATAACCAATCTAGAAGACCCCCACGAAATTGTCAGTATGAACGATTCTTTTCTCTATCCTCTTTACACTTTTGCTCTGTCCTAGCTTTAAAGCAGTTGTCTTTGACTTGCAATTTGGTATTTCTTTAGGAAAGTTTGATGCTTTGTGTTTAATGCTTATCGGTTTTTCCTATATTGTATCAGTCCATTGTTTCGAATAACCAAGATGAGGAGAACATGGTGGAGAATGTACTAAAAGGGGAAGAGAACGATGTTGATGAGGTTGAGAAGTCTGCTGAACCAAAACCTGGAGAAACGTCTAACAATATGGTTTTGAAAAAGCTTCTTGTGAGTTGAAATCACTGCTCTTTTATCTCCCATTTTTAGGGTAATCAGAACCTATAGACTTCTCTCTGTGATGACAATTGTTGGGGTCTTGTGTTATCAGCGTGGAGCGAGATATTTTGACCCTCCTGATGCTGGTTGGGAGACTTGCTATAGTTGTGGGGAGCAAGGTCATGTAACTATTAATTGTCCAACTCCAACAAAGCGTAAGAAGCCTTGCTTTATATGTGGGAGTTTGGAACATGGTGCAAAGCAGTGTACAAAGGTGCGGTCTTGAGCTTAATGGTTGACCTTTTATGTAGCTGCCTCGCTTTTTGATTTTTCCAATATACTCTGTCAAGGCTTATCTATAAGTTCGCGTATGTGTTTTGAGTGTTGTGGTTACCATGGAAGATTGAGGACGACTAGTCAAGTTATTTTATAGGGTTGTTGAGTACATTTTCCCTTTGATTCTACAGGGGCACGATTGTTATATTTGCAAAAAAAGTGGCCACCGAGCGAAATATTGTCCGGATAAGTACAAAAGCGGGTGTAAAACAGCTGTGTGTTTAAGATGTGGAGACTTTGGACATGACATGATTTTGTGCAAGTATGAGTACTCTCAGGAAGATTTGAAGGTAACTTTGTTGTTTTCCTGAAACTCAGTACTTACGCTCATGATTTTTTTTTTTTTTCACGCCTTCTGTTGTTTTAGTATATTGTAGACCAGACAAATGATAATGCTGTCTTGCCCTTTTTACATTAACCAGGATATACAATGTTATGTCTGTAAACGCTTTGGCCATCTATGCTGTGTTGAACCTGGTAACTCACCGTCATGGGCTGTTTCTTGCTACAGATGTGGTCTACTGGGTCACATTGGATTGGTAAGTTGTTGAGATTCTTAGTTTGAATAACCCACACCGTTGATTGAGTTTGCGCCTTTAAACAGAAATGATCTATTCTCATCTTAGTTAAACTAATGATGCTGAGTTCATTATCTTACAAACAATATTTCTCTATAGGCATGTGGTAGATACTATGAGGAAAGCACGGAAAAAGATTCTGCCAGTTCATGCTTTAGGTGTGGGGAAGAAGGGCATTTCTCAGGTGAATGCCCGAACTCATCGAGCATAAGCACTTCACAAGGCAGAGACTCGCTGAGTTTGTGCTACAGATGTAATGGAGCTGGACATTTTGCACGTGAATGCCCGAATTCCTCCCAGGTAAAGGATCCATCTCTTCACTCTCTCCGTTTGGGTGCTTTAAGCTCTTCTTCACTTTCCTTTCTCTCTCATGTAGGTATCTAAGAGGAACCGCGAGACACCTACACCATCACGCAAATCTCACAAGAAGTTTAAAGAAACACCGGAATACAATTCTACTCCCCATGAATCCAATGGGAAGAAGACAAAGAAAAAGAAGAAGGGTAAAGAAATCTCAGAACACGATTATACCCCCCATGAATCCAATGGGAATAAGATAAAAAAGAAGAAGAGTAGAGAAAACTCGGAACATTATTCTACTCCCCATGAGTCTAATGGGAAGATGAAGAATAAGAAGAAAACGCAGAATGGAGAAGAGCCCCATTATACACCACAGAAACCAATCAAGAGAGGCGGTTGGATCACAGAGGATCCGGAAGAAGATTCTTTCCAAAGAGGAAAGATCAGGAGGCCGAGGTCTCCCGATACACCATCAGGTCATAACCACTATAGGTCTCCCATTAAACCATCGGGTCATAGCCACTACAGGTCACCCACAACTACATATATGAGTGGCCATAACCATAGATCACCAACACTCCACTCCGGTGGGAGTTTCCCGGGTTCTCAGTCGATCACACCATATGGTAGAAGCCATAGAAACTCATCATTTGAGTCTAGTGGGTATCTCTCGAGTCATCAACCTTCAAGGTGGCAGCCTTATTATCCTCCTTCACGTCATCATCAGCATAATCAGAACCAAAGATTTGCACCTGCACCCGCAAGGTATGGTTCTGTCAACCACCACTACGATGAGTTTCAAGGGAATTATGGTCGGTGGTAGTATCAGTTGATGTGGTCAGAGACGATCTTGCTCGAAATCTATTATGCTTGATGGTGTTTGTTGGGATCAAAAGGTTAACTTAGTTTCCCGAGGCCTCTTGTATTTGATTCGGGTTTTGGGGTTAGTAGTTTTGCTTTCTCTTACGCAAGTAATTTTTTCAGTCATTTCTTTTCCCCCAGTCAATTCTTCAGATTTTTCTTTGATATATCTGTTTTATTTTTTCTTTGTTTAATTTATTTAACTTTTAAAGAAAATTTTGTATTTTGTTATCAATCAATGATTTCATCTATAAAATTGATTATTTTTTAATCAACCAATTGAAATTAGGTGATTAAAAACAGCGAAAAAGTGAGAAAACAATCTCCAAATTTAAGAAGCAAATACATTATTAATATAAAAATTGATTTTTTGGTTGAAATTTTAAATTTATTATTAACAAGAAGGGCAAATTACATTCTGAAATAAATGTAAAAAAAAATGAAATTTGTGAATACAACAATCATAGGAAAACGAAAGTTTTTTTGGAGTCATTTTTTGTTGATGTCAACTTAGTCTAGTAATTTTAATATATCTCGATCATTGTAGAATATTGGATTCGAATTTTAAACATGTGTAATGAATTTAAGAGATAACTATCATTATATCACATAATTTTGATTTTAGAGTCATTTATTCAAGAGCAATTATATATTCTCTTTTCGAATTAAAATCAATGCTGTAGAATATTTCCAAGTTTGTGTGCTTGGAAGACAGAGTGATAAAACGCGATTACAAATAGTTTTGTCGATTTTGCAAACGAGATATGATAGAGCATGATATCCACGATTATGTTGTTTGTTATATATTTCATATCAAATAGAATAAATAGTTGTTTGGAAAGTAAGATGGATTAAGATGAAATCCACACAAGTTGTAACGTCATGTCATAAGCCATGTAACTATGGCAGACCAATCTGGATAATCATGGAGACCAAGAGATTATCGCATATATCTTACCAACCATATATCTTATCAAACAATGTATAAAAGTGTGTTGGAACAATATATTAATAATCATGTGGAATTATAATATATAATTAAAATGTGAATAAAAATTTGTTTAGAAGGAGGTCAAAATTTTATTGTAACTTACAAATTTTGGTATTAAAGACCAAATAAATTTGTCCACTAAATCTATTTGACCACCAAACCATTCATCTCTTATAAATATCAAGCTACCTAGAAGGAAAATATCATCCCTTCATTCTAAAGCAAAGAAAACATCATTAGACACATTGTCGATATTCTTTGAGAAGTTTATAAGTGTTGAAATTCTCTTGAAATATTTTCTTGGTTGTTGGTGTTAGGTGCTGGTAGCTCAGAAATTCACTAAGTTTAATAGTTCCTATTTTCTCTCTTTTCTACTTCTCTCTTTCAGAAGTAGATTTGTATTTTTGTGTATATAGCAGATAATTAGCTCGTAGATTCAAACATGAATGAACCATGTTTGTCTTAAAATTTGGTTGTATCCTGGGATTCAAAAAATGCATGAAAACTGTCTCATTGCAGGCATTTTACCAAAAATTATGGACTGCATTATGACTCAGAATCTGTCGTGTTGAAAGGATATACCAATGCTAATTGGATATCAGATTCTAAAAACTCGAAGTGCGCAAGTGGATTTGTATTCTTGAGTATATAGCAGATAATTAACTCGTAGATTCAAACATGAATAAACTATATTTGTCTTAAAATTTGGTTGTATCCTGGGATTCAAAGAATGCATAAAAACTGTCTCATTGCGGGCATTTTACCAAAAATTATGGGCTGCATTACGGCTCAGAACCTGCCGTGTTGAAAGGATATACCAATGCTAATTGGATATCAGATTCTAAAAATTCGAAGTCCGCAAGTGGATATGAGTTTACACTTGGGGGTGCTGCAGTATCCTGAAAATCTTCAAAACAAACAGTGATGGATAGGTCAACAATGGAATCTGAGTTTATTGCGTTAGACAAAGCAGCAGAAGAAGCAGAGCATCTTCAAAATTTTATGGAAGATATTCCGATGTGGAAAAAACCAATGTCATCGATTCGGATACACTGCTATAACCAATCAGCTATAGCGTATGGTAACAATAGCTTGTATAATGGCAAGTCACGTAACATACGTAGACGACATAAGACCATTAGACAATTGATCTCAAGTGGTGTAATTTTGCTAGATTACATCAAATCAACTGATAATATAACAGATCTTTTTACGAAAAGTCTGATCCGAGATCAAGTATTGAAATCATCAATAGAAATGGGTTTAAAGCCTATGATTTAAAGATAAAATTTGGCGGTAACCCCACCTATACTTTCTAGGTTCAAAAGGACAACTAACTCAAATTAAGTCTAAGAACACACTGTGAAACTTTCTACTCATTTCCTAATAATGATAAACAATGTTGTCTGCATAATAGAGAGTAAGCGTAAGCTTTTAATGATTTTATCATATTTATTTCAAGGAAGTAAACCAGATTACTTCGAAATAGAATACGAGAATCACCTGTTGAGTGTGAAATGAGATCGTTTCTAGGAGAATAAGGGAATAATATGTTCTCCAAATTCACTTAAGAAATATCAGAAATGTTCAAGGCCAAAATGAACACAACAAGAGAGCGAAAGTTCTACTAGAAACTATAACTGTGTTACATCTATTGTCTCAGTTTAAACTATAAATCCGGACGGTTCAAGACATCGTGTTCACCAACTGGACTTGTAAACTCGTTAGATTATAACAATGATTGGTTCAACGCTGAAAAATGTAACCTTTTCATATATAGTTATTTTTCGCTGAAAAATGTAACCTTTTCATATATAGTTATTTTTCTAAAAAGGTTTTTCAAAACATCCTCAGTGTTGTACAATCAATTTTATTCATGTGGAGGATTGTTGGAACAATATATTAATAAGCATGTGGATTTATAATATATAGTTAAAATGTGAATAAAAATTTTCTTAGAGGTAGGTCAAAGATTTCTTGTAACTTACAAATTTTATATTAAAAATCAAAAAAATTTGTCCATTAAATCTACTTGACCACCAAGCCATTCCTCTCCTATAAATACCAAACTACCTAGAAGGAAAAAATCATTATTTCATTCTTAAGCAAAGAAAACACCATTAGACACATTGTAGATATTCTTTGATAAGTTTCTAAGTGTTGAAGCTCTCTTGAAATATATTATTGGTTGTTGGTAGCTCAGAAATTCACTAAGTTTAACATGTTCCTACTTTCTCCATCTTCTACTTCTCTCTTTCAGAAGTAGATTTGTGTTCTTGAGTATATAGTAGATAATTAGCTCGTAGATTCAAACATGAATTAAGCATGTTTGTCTTAATATTTGATTGTATCCTGGAATTCAAAGAATGCATGAAAATCGTCTCATTGCGGATATTTTATTGAGTTAAGAAAAATGATCTCCCGCCTCCAAATGGTGTTTGTTCTTATGATTCTAAAAACAAAATTCTTGTTCATATTCTTATTAAGTTGTCAATAAAAAATGATTGTCTTGAAATCATGATTTGATTATATTGAATCTAATAAACATGTTTATGAGATTAATTCTTGGTCAAAGAATAAATTAAATATTATTTAATATGGTCTTGCTATATAATTATATAATTTAAATCATTGAATTATGTAAATGCTATAATTATTTACTGAAATAAGTTATGTCCATAAAAATGATAATTTTAATGTTTATATATATATATGTCTATATTAATATATATATATGTGTGTTTTTAATAGTTTATTTTAATTTTAAAAAATAAATTATATTGTAAATTGATATTTCTAAAATCCGGTTTTATAAGATTTTATAAAGTGGATTACAAAAAAAGAGAGGTTTTGAGTGTCATCCTTCTCACCAAACATGATGTAGTGTTAGGTGATTCCCCATGCTCTTTATTACACCAATGGATATTCTGTATCTAAAAGTTAGAGATGTTTTAAAAGAATGGTTTAGAATACTTTGGGAGAACATAACTGCGGATGAGAGTCACAAATCTTGGCCAAAGTTACTTTTGCAGAAAGAAAAAAAACCTTGTAGCAGTCTGTGTCATGTCTCCTAAGGAATATCATCACCTGTCTGTGGTGCAGGGGGCCATATAAGTCGGTAAAGGACCAAAATGCCATTAATTGTTATGAACAGCCCCATAAACAGTTTCAATAACGACCAATCCCAGAGACACGAGTAGATAACCATTCATCATGCCAAAATAATGCGGTGTTACCATTACGAATAATGTGAAGCTTGAGAAGCTTTCTCCAAATCCAAGACCCATTGTTGTCACGATAATCCCAGAACGAGTGATTGCGTATTAGATGACGATGCACCCACACCATCCATAAAGAACCCGAGGAGGCAAACAATCACTAGATTAGACTAAGCACATAGAATTTTGAGGAATCCCTTAACCAACTCTCTCGTGTGGAATGTGTTTCATTTATTCGGACGGCAGGTGTGGTTACTCCATTGGTCAAGACAACTTTCTGGTGTGGAATGTGTTTCTTTCATTCGGACGAGCACATAAGTGGGATTGTCACTATCATATGTCCCGACCGAACAGTAGCAATAACATATATAAAGTCGGGTATTTTTCTGAATATCTCTTTCTTTTTTTTTATTGGGTATAATCTCTCTGAATTCCCTCCAATCCGCATTCAGACAGGGTTTTTTAACGAATCTCTCTATTATTTATGTAGAAAATCTTTTTTTATAGGCGGGCCTATCTTGAGAGTCAAAAACCTATCTAAGCGTTCTCCTATACCTTAAATCGATTATCTACGGGCTTTTTTTAATTGTCTAGAGAGTCGGCTATAAGTGTTGGATAAACCTACTTCCGACTGCACTAATGATTCATCGAAAACTGTTTGATTATGCGAATACTCATAAAATGAATCACGGGTTCATGTGACGTTTCCCTATTAACCAGTGTAAACTGGTTTTAACTATTACATTTTTTTTTGGATAAAATAACTTTTTAAAAGTATTTTTGTAGTTGTTATTAAGATTGATTTCATTTATAAACTTTTTTTCTTAATCAGTTGAAACTAGTTAATTTAAAACAGGGGACGATAAAAGTATATCAATTTCCAAATTTAAGACACGACACATCTTAGAAACTGATAAAAAATTAAATTTGTTGACTCATAATCTTGAGTTAATTGGCGACTACCCTCCAAGTATCTTTTAACAATATCTAAACCATATAGTTCCTTCATAGTTAGCATTAGGTTATGATATTTTGGTCTCTTCTCTTACAAAAATAGTTTTTTTCCCTCTTTCATTTTCCTTCCACAAGTCAACAGCTCACATTTTGCTTTGTTATATCTATTTTTCTAATTTAACTTACAAAAATAAGTTTATACTTATTATTAAGCTTGATGTCACTAATAAAATTATTTATATTATGAATTAATTAAAATTAGTTGATTAAGCAAAAAAATAATATAAAAAAAGATGTTAATTTTTTTGTCAATTTGAATTTTAGACATGTATGATGAATTTCAGAAATAATCATCATTATACCATATGATTTTTACATATATTAATTTTTAAATTTAAAATAATAATACATCGTAAATGTACAAACTAAATGTACAAAATGATAAAAAAATTGTTAATCTATTATCATGACTTAACTCGTGATTTCTACTCCAAATAGCTCCCAAAGATATCTAGGCCACATAACCACTTCACAACATACATTGTTTTAGAATTAGCTTTTTAATATTTTGTTCACTTCTACAAAAGTAGTTTCTTCAGTCCTCATTATTCTTCTCCAAATCAACTGCTTAAATTTTTCTTTGTTGTATGATTGTATCTGTATTTTTCTTATTTAACTTCTAAAGATAATTTTCTACTTGGTATTAATCTTGATTTCATTTATAAAATTGATTATTTACGTAAATAGTTGGAATTTGGTTGATTAGAAAACAGAGAAACGATAAAGAAGATGTCAGTTTCCAAATTTAAGACAAGAATACATCTTAAATATAACAATTGCTAAATGTTTTATAAACTCATAATCTTGAGTTAACTCGAGATTTCCATTCCAAATAGCTCTCAACGATATCTAGACCACATAGCTCCTTCACAACGGGCATTGTAGCTGGAACCGGCAACTGAAACATTAAACCTGAACCATCCTCACCCTTCCACATCCTAAGCTGTTTCCGCGCTTCTTTAACTGCCTCTCTTGTAGCGCAGTGCACCGAAGCTGCCAGTAGCAACGGAGGCTCTCCTGAAGCTGCATTACATGAAAACAATATGATCAAAAAGTTGATTCCAAGATCTTGAAACGTTTTGTGTTTCCATACTAACCTTTAGAAGAGAGTACACGCTTTTCATGGTGTCCACTGTTTAGTATCTCAACGTTGAACTGTCTTGGGATGGTGTCTATGGTCGGGATCTTGTATGTCCATGTGCTGTCTGTCACAACAAGTCCTTCTGAGTCTGTTATGTACTCTTCAAGCATAAAAAAACCAAGTCCTTGCACAAAAGCTCCTTCAATCTGGAAAAGGAAAAATAAAAATACATCACAAAAGGAATTGTAAGTGAAGAATGAATGAGTTTTGTGTGCTTTTTTTATTTATATTATTTACCTGTCCTAAATCGACAGCCGGATTGAGGCTTTTTCCAGAGTCATACAAGATATCTGTCTGTAGAACCGTGGTCTGTCCGGTCACAAGGTCTACCTCAACCTATATTAATACCATTGAATACACCAAAGTTCCTCAATTTCTCTATTCCAATTCAGATATTTGAAATAAGACACAAAGTGCTTACCTCGCTAACTGCAACACCATAGTTCAGGTACCGTGTGGGAGTTTCTTCTGGAGTATACAAGTCACTAGCTGATAAGTTAACGGACTGAGCATAGGCCTGCGTTTGTACATAATAATAATCAAGAATAAAAGTCAAGAAGCTCAATCAAGAAGCAGTGAGGCTTAAAAAGAAAACCTGAGAAATCAACTTATTCCAGCTGATGGGACCACCCGATTTCTCCATTAAAGGTTTCAATCTTTTGACTAAGGTTTCACAGCAGAGACGAACAGCTGCGCAACTTCCCTCGGATGTTGTGCTACCTCCTGTAAAGTTTCCTTGGACCATGCTCAATGTATCTGATTGTACAACTTGTATCTTGTCCACAAGCTTTTCAGTTCCATCACATTGGAGCAAACCAAGAGCATAACCAGCCATTTGCTTCACCTTTGTCCATAGCCCTTGTCCTAGCTCGATTCCACCAACCTCAACAACTATTGTTCCATCGCTCAAAACGCTTACTCTCCCTGGAGTTGCAAACATGGAAACCGGATAAATGATGGGTACTCGAGATATCCCTCGTTTTCTCCATATGTTAGACTCGTTGAACTCTCTGACAATCGAAACCCGCTCTCCAAAGTTCGAAGATACACCCAGTTTATCCCACATGGAAGACATAGTATACTCATGGGGTTCACCAGCACCATCCTGGTAGAACAGAGCTAAGCTCTCATATGTATGGAGATTAATCTTTCTTATGGTATCAACCTCCACGGAGAGGCTAGAGGCTACATTTTCGATAATGGCCTCAGCGATATACGTACCCTGCACATCCCCTGGTGCCCTCATGATTGCTTTGCTTAGAAGATTCGTTTTGCAAAGTTTGATATTAAAAGATAAGGCTCCCCAATTATACTTCTTTAGCGCCCCTATGATATTTCCTGGCATCAACATACTTAGACCAAGAGTTGCTCCTGCGTCAATTAGTATTTCTAGCTCCAAAGCTGTGATTTTCCCTGTTGATTTGAATCCAACACTGTAGGTTATCTTCATGGGATGCCTCCCACCAGTCATGATCATATCAGTCTTACGGTTTACATACGTCCTCACAGGACGCTGCAGTTTATTAGCAGCAACAGCGCACGCTGTTGCAACCTGAGACAATGGAAAGCTTTGACTTTTTCTGGTCTATATCTTGCAGAAAGTAAGTATAAAAAGAAGACAGTTTATGAAATCTTACCGGCATTGATTTGACAGCTTTTCCTCCAAAACCTCCACCAACACGTCTGGTTATGACACGGACCTTGTTTTCAGGGATGCCTAGGCATGCAGCGACCGAGGAGTGTATGTACTGAGGGGTCTGACATGAACTATAGACTACAATGGAGTTGTCTTCATCTGGTACTGCAAGAGCTGTTTGTGTCTCCATGTAGAAGAAGTACTGCGACCCGAGCCTGATCTGTTTCACATAAAGACTTATAAAGATAGAACATATTCATCTTTTGAAAACTGTGAAGGAGATAGACTACATTACATACTTCCGAGCTGAGAATTCGATGATCAGCTTCAGACATTCCTTTTGATGTGTCTCCAACTTGTTGTGGGTATAAGAAAGGATAAATCTCGAACAGGCTAGATTTCTTGACAGCGTTTTCCATTGATAAGATCGGTGGTTCCATATCTTCTGTTTCGTATTCAACTACTGCAAGATTAGCTGCAGCATCCGCATGCCTCTGCGTATCCGCAACCTGAAAAAATTGATGTGTTGCTAAAATTGCTAGTGATGAAACATACTCAAACTCATTGAAAATTGTGATTAGACTTACCACGAGTGCAATGCATTGGCCTACATGAACGGTGAAATCCTCTGCGAATAAGGGTTCACTGCTAAATGCAAACTTCATACCAATATTCTGTCCACCTTTAGGAACATCCTTGCAAGAAACGAGGGCAAGAACTCCATCAGGCACAGAGTTTTCCTTGAAACAAATACCTTTTATCTTCGCAGATGGCTTTGTGCTATAGATGAAAGCTCCATAGAGGCAGTTTGTGGGAGCTGGAATGTCATCCACATAAACAGCCTCACCGGAAGCTTGAAGGGACGCTCCAGATTTAGTAACAGGCTCACCAACCGGGAAAAATTCATCGTTAATAGGAACATGTTGTGAAGAAGACAACATTGGCAACGGTTTTGGCTGATCCAAGTGGTAACCATTTGTAGAAGGTTTCTCTGTTATTAAGGAGTGAAAGAACTTGAAAAGGAAGCCCGGCGCCAAGCTTGACCTGTAAGCAAGATTGCTTGTACCGTCTTGAGGCACAATGATCTTACCAAGTAAGGTAATAGCTTCATACAGAACATTTTCAGTGATTACTTTCCCAGAGAGGAACTCCTCAACTTCCTTACACCTAATGGCGTGTTTGGTTCCATAAGCGCCGAAAGCCAATCTACAGTTAATCACCACTGTATTCTTCACTTCAGCCAAGAAAGCAGCATTTAGGTAAGCCAGAGCGCTTCCATTCGGACGAGGTGCAGCTCGATAGCTTTCAAAGAGTAACTCAGAGTTTGTTTCAGAAGCTTCATGATGCCAAAACGGTATTTCGATACTCAAAACCAGATCATAATCCTCAAGAGGAGGACCCTGAAGGAAATCTTCAAGTGTTACCTTCTCAAGTCTTCTCGACAACCTCATTATGCTAACCGATGCACCAGCTGCAAGAAGTATTGTAGCCATGTCAGAAGGAAACTGTTTCCTCTGAGCCATTACAAGATTTCCCCCAATGCTACCAAAGTTCCTAATAAACCTCGCAGCTATCTTCTCCATATGAGCAGCGAGTTTCCCAAACATCTTTTCAACTCCATGTGAAACTCGAATCTCTTTTAGAGCAGCAATAACTTTAGATATTGTTACTACAGCTCCTATCTCAACCCCATTCTGGTTTTTTCTTATCTCTTTCATCTCCGGTACTTGAGTTAAATCTATGTATTTTTCGTAATTCTTCTCTCTTTCATTCTTATAGTATCCTGTACTAGTATTACCAGCAACCAGTTTCATAGAAACTCCATGACCATTAGCCTTACAAGCTCCCAATAACCGTTGAAGCTCCTCAACACTCTTAGGGCTAGACCAACGATACATTCCTGAATCTATAGACTTAATCTCATCCTTGAGAAACTCCGGAAATGTACAGACACGTTTCTCACTATCAAACGGAGGTAAACTACTCTTACAAGAATCCCCTTTCTTACAGAAAGAGTTGAACCCAAGATCCTCAATGTCCACATCAGAAGCAAAGCTCTTGCAAGCATCAACGATGGGACGGTATCCAGTACACCGACATAAGTTTCCGGAGACAGCTTTCTCTGCTTCAAGAACCGTAAACTCAGAGGAAGTTTTAGACTTTTGAGAGTCTAAGAGAGCAGAGAAGAGAGAAACAGACATTCCTGGTGTGCAGAAACCGCACTGAGAGGCGTGGAAACCGGAGAATCGGTTGTGAATAGTGTGGAAACCGTCTCTGCTGTTCCCAAGTCCTTCTGATGTTGTGATGCTGCAATGGTTTATGCTGCAGAGGAGTGTGAGGCAAGAGCTGACTGAGAAATCTTCGACATTCTGTTGAACAGGATCGTATCTGGAGAGAAGAACAACACAAGCACCACATCCTCCTAAAACCAAACAAGAACATAATCAGAGAAAGGAGAAATGAAGAAGACGAAGGAGAAAAGGGTAATCAAGTAATCACTCACCTTCACCGCAACTAAGCTTAACGCTCTTGAAAGGAGTCTGATAACGGAGGAACTCTAACAAAGTTGATGTAGGATCGACGGAGGAAAGGTCAAGCTCGAACCTTTGTCCATTAATGGCAAAAACCAAACTCATTCTCTCTCTCTCTCTCTTCTCTGTAATCACTCGCTCTTATCTCTCACTCGCAGCAACTAACCTTTGTCTTATCTCGCTCTTCTCTCTCTGTAATAACTTTTTTTTTTAACACATCTCTCTGTAATAACTTATTGTACGCAAATGCACAATATCTGAATATTACTTTGTCCACGTATAAAGAGATATTATTGTATGACTCTTCGAGAGATCTTTGACGGGAGAGAGTGGACAATCGCTTTCACTACTAAATCGAGACTATTGACTTTTTGTCCTTGTATTTTTCGGAATTATGTCTCTTTATGGTAACATGCTTATCACGAATTGACTAAGTTGCTCTGATTGGTAGGTACTCTATTGCTATAAAAGCTGAAAAACAAAATCTAAACTACGATTTGGTTGTTCTGATCTTGAATTATTTTTAGATTATTACAAATATAATTTTACTATTTTCATTCCTTATATTTCATTTTAGTTTTAACTAACATCTTTTAATTGTTATTAAAAATTACATAAAATATAAATATTATTTTAATTTCCACAAACTGCATATCTTACAATTTTATGGCATTAATTTATTTAATGTTCTCTAATTTTGTACTATTTTCTTTTACCGTGCTTTTGTTAATCTCTTTTTTATCATTTCTTTACCCTTTACATTATTTTTTTTACTGTTAAAAAATTTTCTTAAGCTTTTAGCTATCAAATCAAACGGATCTACAGACTTTTCAAAAAAAGCGACACGAAAAGAAAAAAACTAATAATTAATTGCTCAATTATTGATTTGAACGTTATTGAATTAAAACACAGAAAGATGGAGATGAAAAGTAATATACAGCACATAAATATCCTATATTTCCTCTGGTTTTATTTAATTATCATTTTAAAAAAAATTTAGTAAATTAAATAGTTATGTTATTTAATTTTATTATAATGACTTTTGGTATATTAAATTTTAGGTATAATTGATTTTTAATCTTTATTTTCTATAAATAATGTTATATTAAATAAGATTATTTTTAAATTTTTTACTATAGTTATATTGAAAAATAAGAAAGATAGATAATTAGAACAAAAAAATATAAAATTACATTTAAATAAAATAAGAGAAAATATAGACTTTTTTTTTGAGGAATCACGAAATTTTTTTTTATAATTATTACTTTTCTAGACAACTTTGATAAGGTCATAATTATGTGTGAAATATGCATTGTGTTAAATACACAAAATTATGGAGATAAATCATATTACACACAAAATATAATAATATATATAAAACAAGAGGATATATATATTGGTTTCTAAGGAATAAGAGTGGTGAAGGATACCTGAATAATATAGGTTGAAATTAAGACAGTCCCAAAAGCGATAAAAATGAAACCTCTAATGTTTTTTGGTGATCTCAGGTGATACAAATGTAGATCCTTCAACTCCTCTTCAGATTTCTTGATATGATCAAGGCTGGACATATGGACGTCCAGACACCATTCGGTCCTATAACCAAGTCTCAAACCAGAAAGCTTGAGAACGTTCCAGGAGGTTATCTGAAGACCATCCGGACCAAAATGCGACCAAGATCAAGGATGGACATGACTGCACCCACCTAAGTCGGTATGCTAAATTTAATCCAAGCTATTTGAATTAAGTAAAGGGGAAAGTTGTATATCTTAGTACTCTTTTTTCTTTAGTGAGTTTTTGTCCTATTGAGTTTTACTCACTAAGGTTTTGATGAGGTTTGGATATACATCTTTGATGAACCTTTGTTTAAGGCCCATAGCATTTTGTTGGATTAAACTTAGTATTTTTGGCCCGGGCCATTTTATCTTTTCTTTTTTCTCTTTTTCATTAAATAAAGTAGTTGTCAGTTGGGAGTTAGGGGTTATCTCATTTACTTCCCTTCTTGCATGGCTTTGCATGTTCTTGGAGTTTGTTCCGAACATGCAAGCCTTCTAGCTCCTTCCTTTCTCTTCTATATATAGATGGTTGACCATTTGTAGTTCTCAACAAAAATTTTAATAAAAAAAGTTTTTTCTTTCTTAAGAGTTTCGATCACTGAGTAGTGCGTCATATCTACTCTCTCCTAGGCTCTCTCTTGGTGCGTAATATCCTTGGGCCCGTCTAGGAAACCCTTGTTGAACCTTGGTGCGTCATATCCTTGGTTCATCATGTCCGATAAATCAAAGGTCTTCCACAGCCTTTGTGCGACCTATCGCTCCACATCCCTTGGCAACTTGAGCTCACGCTCGTTGTGCAAGGCTTATCCCTCCTACTCTCTTGTTGTGCCGATTTTGGGTTTGTGATCTTGACCAAGATCATATCAAGTAGTATCAGAGCAACACAACATGCTGAGTAACTTCTACTTTTCCTTTTAAATTTTCGTTTAAAGTCATTTGATAAATCTGTGTTGAATTTCGTTTTATAACATTTGATCTGGCCACATCTTTGTGTTTTTAATGGCAGGTACCAAAGAAGAATCCGAAGAGACGTCACGCCAAACCCGCCTCATAGAACAATTGACAACACGCATGGAACAGATGATGAACGTCCGGTTCCAAAACATGCAAGCTGGGTTAAGGACTGGTATGCGTGAGAGTGTGCGTGAGGAACTTCAGCAGCTGCTCCCTGAACATCGACCGGAACGACGACGTGCGATGTTTCTAGAAAAGCCCAGGCAAGATCATCGAGAACTAAGTCCAGGAATAAGCGATCATGTTCCAGGAAGACATGGTGCGCCCTCTACAAGAAGAAGCCGTGAACGCCAGACATACTATGGGGATGAAGCCGCTTCCCAATTCTACCAAAGTAGTGATTCAAACCGCAACTATCCTAGGCATCAAAGGCGTGCTAACGAGCCCAAACCACCACCTCACGACCACTTCAGCGGTCTTAAGCTCAAGATTCCATCCTTTCATGGGAAGAATAATCCAGCCGCATATCTGGAGTGGGAGCAAAAGATCGAGTCGGTATTTGATTGCCAATTTTATTCCGAGGGCAATAAAGTTAAAGTTGCAACCACTGAGTTCTACGACTACGCATTGAGTTGGTGGGATCAATTAGTCACATCCCGAAGAAGGAATGGATAATATCCCGTTGAGTATTGGCAAGAAATGAAGAGGGTAATGAGGAAACGGTTCGTACCAAGCCATTATCATCGTGATCTACACCAGCGTCTAAGATTGCTGCAGCAAGGGAACCGTAGTGTTGAAGAATATTATCAAGAAATGGAGAAACTTCTCATCCGGGCCAATGTCCTTGAAGATAGAGAAGCTACTATGTCCCGATTCCTTGGAGGTCTTAACCGAGATATCCATGACCGTTTAGAATTACAGCACTACGTTGAGCTAGAGGAAATGCTACACAAGGCAAAACTGATCGAGCAGCAACTCAAGAGGAGATCTTCCACTCGACCCACTTATAGAGCAAGCGCCACCAACGCCAAGTCTGCTTATAACCACGACTTCAAGCCTACTTATCCTCAGGAAACCAAGATATCCACACCCAAGGTTGAAGTCAAACCTTTTCCAACCACCCAAGACAAAGGCAAGACCATTGAGTGCTCCACCCGAACCCGTGACATCAAATGCTTCAAGTTCCATGGTATGGGTCACTATGCTAGTGAATGTTCCAACAAAAAGGTGATGATCGTCATGGAAAATGGTGACGTAGAGACTGAAGATGAGGAACCAAAAGATGACATTCCCTCGGATGAAGGTAAAGAGCGACCAGTCCCTTGTCAATTATTGGTGGCTAGACGATCTCTAAGTGTCCAGCCCAAGATGGATGAACATGAGCAGTGTGAGAACTTGTTTCATACAAGATGCATGGTGCAAGGCAAGATTTGTAGCCTTATTATTGATGGAGGAAGCTACACCAACGTTGCTAGTGAAGAAATAGTGAAGAAGCTTGGACTGAGCGTAATGAAACACCCTAAGCCCTATCCGCTTCAATGGCTGAATGATTCTGAAGAAATGAGAGTCACTAATCAAGTGATGGTCCCATTGTCCATTGGAAAATACGAGGATGAAGTTCTTTGTGATGTTCTACCAATGGAAGCTGGTCACATACTTCTTGGAAGGCCATGGCAATCAGACCGCAAGGTAACCCATGGTGGCTTTACTAATCGCCATTGTTTTGTGTTTAAAGGTAGGAAGATTACCTTGATCCCTATGACGCCTCAAGAAGTTTATCAAGACCAGTTGCATTTGAACCCACACAAGCAACAAAATGATAAGGTCAATGGTCAAAAGGGTAAAACAAACTTCTTCATCAAAGCGGGAATTGCGGATTTGAGGTCAAATCCTTTTGAAGAGGGAGGGGCTGATATGATCATGATCAAGGCTGGACATATCGGTCCCATGACCAAGTCCCAAACCAGAAAGCTTGAGGATGTTCCAGGAGGTTACCTGAAGACCATCCGGACCAAAATGCGACCAAGATCAAAGATGGACATGACTGCACTCACCTAAGCGGGTATGCTAAATTTAATCCAAGCTATTTGAATTAAGTAAAGGGGAAAATTATATATCTTAGTACTTTTTTTTCCTTAGTGAGTTTTTGTACCATTGGGTTTTCACTAAGGTTTTGATGAGGCTTGGATATACATCTTGGATGAACCTTTGTTTAAGGCCCATAGCATTTTGTTGGATTAAACTTAGTATTTTCGGCCTGACCCATTTTATCGTTTTCTTTCTTCTCTTTTTCATTAAATAAAGTAGTTGGCAAAATAAAGTAGTGTGAATATAAACTCAAGCTCGAGCAACAAAGCAGAACAAGATCAGCGGAAAGAAGGGTTTAATATGTTCTTCTTTTTACCTGAGATTTGTTTATGCCTAGCGGTTTTGTCCCTAAATCGTTTGGCACTCGACCTGTACTCTACATGCCTCTAATGCTAGATATGACTTAGAGTTTCGTCAGATAACAAACATCTCGCAACTATTTAATAATAGGCGGTCAGATCAGGCAAGTCAAAATTACAGTGCCAGAAAAGGTCGGAAGCAAAAGAGTTGACTTACATGCACAGAGTTTCACTTAGATAAGCCATATGCACAGACTCAATAAAAATGATAAATGCGTAGCGCTAGCAGATGTTCTTGAAAGCTAAATCCTTCTTTGAGTAACTTGGTAGCTAGCTTACTGACAAAATTAATATGTTTTGTTTGTTATGGAAAAAGTGGCAAATGAAATAGTCATGAGATGTTTTCATGAAGAAAAAACACCATTAAAAAAATGCAGCCACATGTGTTATAAATACTGAAGAAATATTTGTCTACAGTTAAACATCGATAAATAAATGTTCGATAAATAAATAACTTCGACAAATGAATAATTTTTTTTGGGTTTCGACTTGGACTAATGGATTAAATGAATAATTTCACTAAATGTATTAATGAATAATTTTTTTGAAATTTTTAAAGATCTTATTTAAATATAAATGAATAATCTTCATAGTTCATTAGATATATATGTTTATATTAAAAATATTTTTTCAATCAACATTGTTCGTATAATATATCATTTTTTTACAAAAAGGAGTATAGTTTTTTGCTTTTTCCACTAAAACTCATCTCATCCTTCAAGCTGCTTTATGGCAAATGAATGGTTAGCTTCCAACCGATAAAATAATCTTGTTTCATCCATATTGTAAATATCCTTCAACTGATATTGGTCTAATTTAGATCTTATTTCAAGTAAAACATTTTCATTGTCCTCCATGTTCACATAACAGCTTTCACCAAACCGTCGGTAAGACTTGATTAAATATCTTGCTTTGAAACGTTTCATTCATCCACTTGAAAAGTTAAACTCTTGATTTGTTTCACCACACATTTTTTGAAAAAAAAATAGTTTGCTTTGCCTTGAATCATTTCTACTGATATATTCACCTTCTCTTTTCTTTTTAAAAAATATTCATACAAAACTTTCTCCAAATCGGGGTACTTCGCTGATTTGTGCCTTTTAACATAACTAATTTTCATCTTCTCCGATAAATACTCTGCTGATCTTTTGAGAGTATTTGATATTATGGTAATCCAAACCAAATTTTTTTCTTCAACTATGCTTGCATATCCTTTTGCGTAAGTGTTGGATGTTCCTTCTTATGTTCACATATGATCCTCTTTATCTTATCAGTCAAAGATGTTTTTGTTGATGACTTCGACTTTTGATTAGAAGCCATCAAATTGAATGTCAAGAAAGATTGTAAGAACAACTTTTTTTATTGATTTTTTAGAAACTTTCTCATAACTAAACAACTCTTTTTTTGTCTCTCTACCTCTTTCTTTGGTGATACAATTCATCAACAATACTTGTGTTTATATAGGTTACATAGAATCATTAGAACTAGAAAACTTTTTTTTTTTTTTAATTCTACATCAATTTAAAAATTTCCTTTCTATAGTTCTAGAAAACTTAATTTTTTCAGTTCTAGTTTTTTTTTTTTAATTTGTATTTTTTTTATGTGCAAAAATATTATCTAAATGAATAAAAATTTATTTATCAATAATTGAATAATATATTTATTTATTAATAAATAAATAATTTGACTAAATAAATATTTTTTTTTATTTATAGAAATTTAACTTTATAACAAAATCTAGTGGCAGTTCAAATGTGCCATAGAAGTTCTATAGGCAATCACTAAATGCATTAATTTCACGGTTATACTTTAGTCCTGCTTTACTATATGATGCCCTACTTTCCCGGTTTTCTATTTGAAAAAGACCCCCACCATTATGAGTACCTTTTGACTATTTTGTATTTTTTATAATTTTTAGTGATATTTAAAAGAGAATTGTCCATCCACTAATCGGATTATTTTATTATTTGTTGATAACAGTAAATCTATACTATTAAAATATGATTATTCTTAACTATTAATCTTTAATCATTTTATATTACTGAAAATATCACTAAAATTTAACAAAAATTCTAAACTTTCATTAAAAATAATTAGACAAAGCATATAATTAAAAATATAGACCATAATAAATATCATGCACTTGATCATATATAATCATGCAGAGATTAGTTACCATTAATAATAATATATTAATTATATTACTTATTTTTTCATCTTTGTCTCATTTTAATTTTATTGAAAAAATATGATGTACAAAAAAAATCTAAATTTTGTTTGATATATATGTTATGATTCCATTTTTTAAAATAATGTAGCTGTTGAGAAATCGTACGAATATAACACGTAAGTTAACTCATGACTAAAATTTAAAATTTATATTAGTTTAATCAAGTTATTATTTAAATCTTATAATTGTTTTGAGAGAAACATTATAATAAATAATTTAAATTTATGATAAAACTAAGAAATTAAAAATTAGTTGATATTTACATTATTGATTACATAGTGTGAGAGTTATGATTGATATTTTATGATTTTCTTTTTTTCTATATCTTGTTCTATCAAACATATGTATTAAAACATTAAAATGAACATCATAAACACATGTTAACTTATTCATGTCTTAAATTTTGATTTCTACAAAACAAAAAATAGAATAATAAAAAAGAATATTATAAAATATTACAATATATCACATATTTAAAAATAAAAATATTATATATATATATATATATATTTATATATAAATTTATAGTCATAGCATATATTTATACTAAAAATATAAAACTAATTACAATTTACAGAATATCCTCATCTACACCAAAAAATTATTAAATATATTAAATTTAATTTTTACAAACTAAAAAAATAAAAATAAAACTAAAAAAAAAATCATTTGTCTTTAGAATGATTTAAAATTTAATAAATTATATAAAACATTTATATTAAAATAAAATTACTAACACATGTGAAGCTTTCACATCTATAAATATGTTTGCCCAAAAAATAAATATATATAAAAAATAATTTAAAGTTTTCAAATAAATTAAAAATTAAAATTAAATATTTTTATTTTTAAATTAAAACTTTTTATAAAAAATTAAAGAATGATTTAAATTTAATAAATTATATAAAATATTTATATTAAAATAAAATTACTAACACATGTGAAGCTTTCACATCTATAAATATGTTTGCCCAAAAAATAAATATATATAAAAAATAATTTAAAGTTTTCAAATAAATTAAAAATTAAAATTAAATATTTTTATTTTAAATTAAAACTTTTTATAAAAAATTATCCAAAACCATGTCAAAATGTAGTATTTATTAAAGCGACAACAAAAAGTAAGAATAAAACCATTGCACAGTCTTCCGCGAGCAATCTTTTAAGGTGGTGAGAATCATGTAACATAATGATGACCACCTCTGAAATTCATCACACATGTATAGGATTCGAACGCATCACCTTGCGATATTAAATGAAATATTAAAATCATTGGGCTAAATCGACAAAAAAAAACTTTTAAGGTGAGGGCAACCTCCTTGCTTCCATTCTTCTCCACAGTTGAAGCAAAACATATATATACCCACACCTTAACCATGAAATGCAAAATGCTAATTAATCAGAAAATATAATCAGACTTCCAATTTTCCAATAGAATTATAACCAAAATCATGGTGATGATGATGATACCTGCAAGTCATGAAAATGCATCCTCTCTAAAGTTCGATCATGTGTTTGCACTTCCACATTGACACCACATCTTCTTATCTTCTAGAGAATGGACCTTTAAATCATGTATAGAAGGATTTGGATTCAATCTCTTTTCATCGGCGCACTACAAGCTACTATGCAAGGAAACTTTGCAGTTGATGCAAAAGAGTTTAAGGCAGTTCAAAAACCATTTCATCGATCCATATTCTTTACTAGATTTAGATATCTCGGCTTTCGAAGTACCTCAGATTTAGGCAGTAAACTTTGTCTCCCAGATGAACCGATTCCTCTATGATCATTCGCTCCCACATCTGTCTTAGTTTAGGTGTCAAAGGGTTGGTACAGCTTGGAAGAGTTAGCTTAGACTCACATTTATAATAAGAACATAGCAGTACACTTCTCTCAATTAGTGATACTTCTACATATCGTTTCATGCACTCAACGCAAAATTGATGACTGCATAGAGCGACCGAAAACATCTGATCATCATCTTTGAAATCATTTTTTTCATATGCTGATTTCAGAAACTATTTTTTTTCATTGCAAGTTTATAAGCAAACCTAATTTGATTTCCAGTCATCAGAAAAGGGATGCTAGATCTCAATTATTGTATAATGCGTTGCACATCATTGTCTTGATCATGCATGGATCTTCTCATGACCTAAAACATTCAAAGCAAAACATCGATCAGAAAATTGACGAATTTCCGATGGACGGAAAACCAACAGATTTAGATGGTGGGAAATCCGACCGAAAAAGTTTTTCTTTTTGAAAAATAATATTAAAATTATTGAATTAAATTAATTATAATTATTGATCTGCGGACGGAGCGGGTGGCTGCGGGTGTGGGTGATCCGACCGATGTGGGCGCAGGCGGCTACAGGCATGGGCGGATCCAGCCGCTGTGGCCGCTGGCGGCTGGAGCAGGCGTAGAAGGAGAGAAAGCGGCGCCGGAAGCTGGAGCAGGCAGAAAAGGAGAAAAGTGGCTGCAGGCGCAGGCAGATCTGGCGGCTGCAGGTGCGGGTCGCTGGAGCGGCAGAGAAGGAGAGAAAGCGGCTGTGTGTATGGGCGCATCCGGCAGCTGCGGGAATGGGTGGCTGCAGGGGGCGAGAAGGAGAGAGAGGGAGCATGGGTGGTGGCAGATCTGACGGGAGAGAGAGAAGGAACGACGGTCGGCAGCAGGAGCGAGAAAGAGAAGCGGCACCCAGTGGTGGGAAAGAGAGAAAAGAGAGGAAAAATCATGGGAGAAGGAAAGAAAGAGATAAAAGATTTATGTTAAAAGATCAAAAATTTTTGATGGATTTCCGACAGCTAAAAACATTAGTCAAAAATTTTCTGACAAAGTTTTCTTTTGTCGGAATTTTGTCAAAAATTTTGATAGATTTTCGACGGAAGAGATATCTGTCAAAAATTTCCGATGAAATTCCAGCAGATACAAGTCATCATAAAACCGTTGGTAAACCATCAAAAAATTTCGACGAATTAATTGTCCGTCAAAAATTCCATCAAGAAATTATATGTTTTTTTGTAGTGAGTAGTTACATTTTCCTTGGTGGTTCAAAATTACTTTGTTAAAAACAGCTGAATCCGACGGATTTCTAATGGATTTCTCAGTCTAAATAGCTTACTTTTTTTTATAGTGACTTACCAAATCGAAAACTGGTTGATAGTCACAGTAGATGGAGATACGGTTGATCCCCAAACCCACTGCTTCGGTGAGTCCTCGCTTCAATGCTCTAAGCTCAGCTTTCAAAACTATAATTCCTGAGACATGAATTGGTCCCTTCATATGAAACAAGAGATTATTCTCTTATAAACTCACAATAAAGCTCACATGTTTTGAGGCACAAAAACTTAAACATAGTATTGTGAGCAGGATCAGCAACCTTTAACAAAGTATAATATGAAAAGACAGGTAGAAAAAACTGTTTTAGCCCTGACTGATAGATTCATAAGCATGAGACTTTCTGAATGTCAAGGAAACTTACTCCCTCTGTTTTTTTTTTTACAATTGTCGTTTTAGGATTTTGCACAAAAATTAAGAAAACAATATTTTGTTTTGTTTTACTTTTTCTAAACAAAAATATCATTAATTACATATCTAAATTCAATCTACCCAATAATAAAATAGAATGCTAAATACAAAGTCATAAAAATTAAATTCTAATAAATTTTACATTGAAAACTGAAAACGACACTTATAAAAAAATAAAAAAAAAAGATTCATAAAACGACGAGGGAGTACATAGTATAAGTGTTGTGTCAATTTACTATAAAAGAAGGAATGTTTTACATTCGAGAGTTTATGCAAATTGTTGTAATGTGAGTTGAGAGACATCATGAGTCTTTGTTCTCAATAGCTATGAGATCGAAGATACGTTTTGCACTCGTCATGAGAGTGTAATATGTATCATACTATCCTAGTTTGATAATCAGAATTGTATTATTCCATTTGTGCTACAGAGTTTCATAAAGTTTCATAAATCGAAAATCTATCATTGGTGTTTTTAGCTTGGACGAATTTCAGCGCGTCTGCAGTATGATTCTCGTGTGTTTGAACTTGATCGGAGTTAATCGACCTTGATCGGAGTTGATCGGAGTTTGATTTACTTGATCTTGCTCGGACTTGATCGGATTACGTTCGATATCGTGTTTCATCGTGTTTTTCTTCATCTTGATCGGTGTTCAATCGAATTTACTTGATCAGGTTTTCTTCATCGTGCTTCAGAATTTGTTCTGGAGGTTTCATTACATCTCTGTAACGTTGATTGATTGTGCTTGTGATTTGAGTTTGCTGTTCTCGTGATTTCAATTCAATCGTGCTTATGATTTCTCTGTATCAGAGGTTTCGTTAGATCGTTTATAGTTCTGGTTCTGATCGTTTGTCATCATTTCTGATCATTGTGATTCTGGTTCTGATTGTGAGGATCGTAGTTCTGATTCACCATCAGATTTCAAGTTCACGTATTGATTCGCCGTTGAGATCGTGTTCAGGTTTAAGATCGTGAGGATTTCAGATTGTGAGGATTTGATACAGGTAAAGAACTAAGTCGCAGGAAGGGGAAGAAGCTGTTATGTTCGTTAAAATCAGATTTCAATTAGAACCGTACACGTTTAATAATCATAGTCAATTTAAATAACTGTCGCGAGCTATGTATAAAGCTCGATCAAATGTAAACAGGGGAATTCAATCGGAAATACAAAAATCATTTACATCTTTTTCTTCTTCTACATTCTAACCTACGCATTCAAACATAATCTTGTATTGGTCTTAGTTCTTCTCCATTCACGAGCCAATCCCATCAAGATTCCTCCGATTTTTTGATAGAACAATCGGTGGATATTGCAGAGAATTCATCAATCTGCAATAGTGGTATCAGAGCCAGGTCGTCTTCGGCATCAATGGCGGAAACGCGTTCCAAAGCCATTGCGCAACGTAATCAGTCTTCTTTGACACAACAAGAGGATCAACAAACAACACTCGCCACATTACAAGGTGAATTAAACCAATTTAAGAAACAAATTCGGAAGGTATTGAACTCGATAGTGGTTCAACAAAAGAGCAATTTTGTTCAAGGGGAAACGTCTCAAACCAATTCGCAAGAATCGCGTGTGGAACATCCGACTCAAACGTATGCAGGAATTACACGTTTTTCAAAGATCGATTTTCCAAAGTTTGATGGAACTAATGTGCAAGAATGGCTTTTTAAAGTCGAACAATTCTTTGAAATGGATAATACCGATGAGAATACTAAGGTCAAATTAGCAGCGATTCATCTTGAAGGTGCTGCAGCGACATGGCATCGATCGCTATGTCAATCTTTCTTCGGTGTCAAAATCAGCAAAAGCTGGACGAGTTATCAAGCAGAGCTGCTAGGACGTTTTAGTGAAGTCTTGGATGATCCCATTGCCGAGTTAAAGAAAATGCAAGAAACTAACAGTGTCGTCATGGTAAATTTAAGTTGTTAAAAACTAGAGTTAATTTACCAGAAGAGTATTTAGTTAGTCAGTACTTAGCTGGATTACGTTTGGATACTCAGATGCACATTCGCATGTTCATGCCGAAAACTACCATGGATTGTTTAATGCTTAGGAAACTATATGAACAAGCACATCCGGGAAAGTCTTTTGGGTCATATCCAAACAATAACAAAGGTCTAGTTAACCACAGAAAGGATTGATTCAATACAAGAAGGACTCCGGGGTAAAAACTAATGACAAGGGTAGAAAATGGTTAAGCAACGAAGAGATTGCAGAACAAAAGGCGAAGGGGTTATGCATCTATTGTGATGAAAAATATTCCAAAGAACATTTCTTATCTCAACATAAACGGAACCAACTCTATGTAATAGAGGTTGAGGAGAGTGAGTCGGATACTGAGGTTAGCAATGAAGATGGAAGCATTGAACATATTGGTGACGTCGCTAAAATTTATGTTAATGCCGTCAGTGGAGTGTCCGGTTTCACACTATGAGGGTGAAAGGTTATTACGGAAATTCTGTAATCTATATCCTCATTGATTCAGGATCCACACACAATTTCATTGATGATAGAACAGCTGTTCGGCTCAACTGCAGAATCAAAGAGCCGGGGTTAGCAAGGGTGATAATGGCAGATGGTAGCAGACTATGTATCAAAGGTCGGATATAGCAGTTTGGTTGGAAGTTTCATGACCAGAGATTTGAGACAGATCTTATGGTGATCAACTTGGGTGGTTGTGACATGGTGTTAGGTGTATAATGGTTGGAATCATTGGGCTCTATCAAGTGGAACTTCAAAACCTTGGATATACAATTTAAATGGGGACAAAATAAGGTGTTGCTCAAGGGTTTACATCAAGGATCAGTGAGAGAGGTTAAGGCAAATAAGCTGAGTAAACACTTAGAACAGCAAGTTCAGCTATCTATGATCTATATGGAAGAAAGTATCAA
This sequence comes from Streptanthus diversifolius, assembly GCA_039880935.1. Classification (NCBI taxonomy): domain Eukaryota; kingdom Viridiplantae; phylum Streptophyta; class Magnoliopsida; order Brassicales; family Brassicaceae; genus Streptanthus; species Streptanthus diversifolius. Next base: position 5,835,722 of record JAXGFM010000002.1, read on the forward strand.
GGAAGAATCAGAAGAAATAAGTATTGCAGGCATGGAAGGTATGATGAAACATGAGAATGCAGCTGTGGAGGGTTTATTACAGAGATATAGTGAGATATTTGAAGAACCACACACCTTGCCTCTATTCCATGGCAACCATGATCATAGAATACCCTTAATGGAAGGTTCAAATCCTGTCAACCAGAGGCCTTATCGTTACAGGGTGCATTAGAAGAATGAGATAGATAAGCTTGTTCAAGAATTGTTAGCTAGTGGAACCATACAGAAGAGTGCTAGTCCCTATGCTTCGCCCGTTGTTTTGGTGAAGAAAAAAGACGGTAGCTGGCGTATGTTTGTGGACTATAGAGGTTTAAACATCATGACAGTAAAAGACAGGTTTCCTATACCACTGATTGAAGATCTTATGGACGAAATGTGAGGTTCTGAAATCTACTCGAATATAGATTTGCGTGCAAGGTATCATCAAGTGCGTATGGAGCCAAAGGACATTCATAAAACCGCTTTCAAAACACATAATGGGCACTACGAATATGTATGCCTTTTGGGTTAACAAATGCCCCTGAAACTTTCCAAGGACTGATGAACGAGGTCTTCCATAGTCTATTACGCAAGAGTGTATTGGTGTTTTTTGATGATATACTGGTATATAGTCCTTCGTTAACAGATCACTTAACGCAATTGGAAGAGGTTTCCAAGCTGATGAAGGAAAATAGCTTGTTCGCCAAATACAACAAATGTGATTTTGCATCAGTAAAAGTTGAATATTTGGGACACTACATCACCAAAGAAGGAGTGTCTACTGATCCATCTAAAGTAGAACCGGTCAAGAATTGGGAAGTTCCTAAAACGGTCAAGCAACTACCTGGATTATTGGGTTTAATAGGATACTACAGGCGATTCATTAAAGGGTTTGGTGGTATTTCAAGGCCCTTAACGGAATTAACAAAAAAGTTAACTTCCAATGGTCGACTGCAGCGGACATAGCGATCCAAACATTGAAAACAACACTAAGTGAAGCACCTGTATTGGTGTTGCCTAAGTTTGATCAGCCATTTGAAGTCGAGACAGATGCTTCAAGGGAAGGTATTGGGGCTGTGCTGATGCATAATGGGCACCTAGTGGCTTATGTAAGTCGTCATTTAAATGGAAGACAACTACACTTGACAATTTATGAGAAGGAACTCTTGGCCGTAATATTTGCAGTACAAAAGTGGAGATATTATCTGCTGACAAAGAAATTCATCATCAAAACTGATCAAAGGAGTCTTAAATACTTGCTGGAACAAAGGCTTAATACACCAATACAACAACAATGGTTTCCAAAGCTTCTTGAATTCGACTATGAAATACAGTTTAGCCAGGGGAAAGAGAATAAGGCCGCATACGCTTTATCTCGTATTAAAGGAACTGAAGTGCTACAAATGGCGAACAATGCAACGCAAATGGATCTGCTAAACAGCATTAAAGAGGCATATGCTGAGGACAATTCATTGAAATCATGTATCAGAAGACTTCAACAAGACAAATCAACAGTGAAGAACTATACCTGGTCTCAAGGAATATTGAGAAGAAAGAACAAAATTGTTGTTCCTGCAAACAAGGACATCCGTAGAAACATATTGGAATGGTTGCACAGATCAAGTATTGGAGGACATTCAAGAAGAGATGTTACGATGCAGAGGATTAAAAGTATCTTTTTCTGGAAGGGGTTAAACAAGGAGGTTCAAGGATTTATCAGGGCTTGTGAAGTTTGTCAGCGCTGTAAAACGGATAATGCAGCTTCACCGGGTCTTTTACAACCACTACCCATTCCAGAGACAGTATGAACATATATATCTATGGATTTCATAGAAGGTCTTCCAGTTTCATTTGGGAAATCAGTGATATATGTGGTGGTGGATCGTTTAAGCAAGGCTGCACATTTTATTCCGTTGCAGCACCCGTATTCAGCTATAAACGTTGCACAAGCTTTCTTAGACAACATGTATAAACTACATGGGTTACCTCAGACGATCGTTAGTAACAGGGATACGATCTTCTTAAGTACCTTTTGGCAAGAGCTTTTTTCTCTTCAAGGTGTGAAGCTGAATATGTTGACGGCTTATCACCCGCAAAGCAATGGTCAAACCGAGGTAGTGAATAGGTGCTTGGAAACATACCTAAGGTGCATGTGTAGTGACAAACCTAACCTCTGGAGCCAGTGGTTATCGCTTGATGAATTTTTGTACAACACAAATTACCACACGGCAACGATGACTACACCATATGAAATAGTTTACAGACAGACACCACCTATACATTTACCATACATACCTGGAGAGGCAAAGGTGGAAGTTGTAGCAAGAAGTCTACAAGAACGGGATAGAATGATTTAGGTACTGAAGTTTCATCTGTTAAGGGCCCAGCACAGAATGAAATAACTAGCTGACAAACATATATCAGAAAAGAGTTTTAAAATCAGAGATTATGTGTATTTGAAGATTCAACCTTACAGAAAGCAGTCTGTAATTATGCGGAGGAATCAGAAATTGTCTCCTAAATACTACGGACCCTATAAGATGTTGGATAAATATAGTGAAGTAGCATACAAATTGGAACTTCCAGTATCGACAAACATACATCCAGTCTTTCACGTCTCACAACTCAAGAGGATGATAGGAACAAGTGTTGCTTCTCCGTTACTACCCAAAAACGTAGATGATCAAGTGAGAAGAGAACCGTAATCAATTCTTCAGAGGAAAAATGGTACAATGACAAGGACGGTCAGCAACGATGGTGTTAATAAAATGGAATTCGGAACCGGAGGAGGAAACAACTTGGGAATATTTGTATGATCTCATGAATAAGTTTCTGGATTTCAAACCTTGAGGACAAGGTTCTTTGGGCAAGGAGGATTTGATACAGGTAAAGAACTAAGTCGCAGGAGGGGGAATAAGCTGTTATGTTCGCGGGAAGAAGAAGCTGTTATATTCGTTAAAATCAGATTTCAATTAGAACCGTACACGTGTAATAATCGTAGTCAATTTAAATAACTTTCGCGAGCTATGTATAAAGCTCGATCAAATATAAACATGGGAATTCATTTGGAAATACAAAAATCATTTACATCTTCTTATTCTTTTACATTATAACCTACGCATTCGAACGTAATCTTGTATTGGTCTTGGTTCTTCTCCATTCACGAGCCATTCCCATCAAGATTCCTCCGCTTGTTTGATAGAACAATCGGTGGATATTGCAGAGAATTCATCAATCTGCAACAGGATTCGATCGTGAGGATTCATAGCGTGAGGTTTACGATTGTTGGTGAGGAATTTTTTACTATCGTGAGAAGTTGTTTAAGATGGTTGGTGGTCCTAATTCTGATTGTTGGTGATTCCATTGGATTCATATCAGAATCGTACCTTTAGTTGTGCATTAAAGAAGTGTGTAGAGAGTAAAATTGTACCTTGAAGAACTTGATCCAATCTCCTTTGCTTATGGATTTAAAACTGCAAACTTCTTGGTTCAATACAACTATGATATCTCTGCTAAGATCTCTCACTGCAGACTCCGAGATCTCGGATCTCCACAGAGGTATTTTCTTGACTTGAAACCCAAAGCTGCCGGAAAAAATAAAAGCAAGGTCTCGTTTGGTGGTCGCTGGCGACTGCGACCAGCGACTGCGATCAAACGTTGTTCATTTCAGGTTTTGCGATCGATCGCCGGTTCTGGTCGCAACAACCAACGATTAAGGTTTTTTTCTTGCGACTAATCGCAACTTTTTTTGCGACTTGTTTTAGTTTTTCTTCGACTTAAAAACATTTGGTTCTCTTCTCTTCTCATTTGGCGATTCTCTTCTCTCCTCTTCGGCGTAGCTTCCCGGTAAGTTCGATCGCTCCTCTTCTCTTTCTCTCATTTTCTCTCCTCTTTTGCTCGCTCTCGTAAGCTCGATCCGTGTGTTTGGGTTTACGTTCTCTCCTTTTTTTATTTTCTCTCCTCTTTCACTCAGATCTTTGATTTTTTTGTAGGTTTACGTTTTTTTTTGTGTTTACGTTTTCTGAGTTTTATCACATAGATGCATGCTTCGATATTTTGGGTTTACATTTTCTGGGTGTTATAGTTTTTTCATAGTTGGAACAACAAATCACAGATCTGTTTTTTTTTTTGTTTTTTCAAAGTTCTTAAACAGCTTTTTATGCTTTGTTATAGTTTACATGCTTTGTTATAGTTTTTCTGGATTAAAAATATCGAGTTCTTGTTAGAGATTGGGTTGCTTTTTTATTCGAAGATGACTGTGAGATTGACTTTATGAGAAATTTGAAACGGCTTTTTGGTAACTCATGGAGATTGTGTTTCTTTTTCCCAAGATCTGCAGGTGCCTTGATACAATTTGCCTTTATTAATAGATTGGAAGATTCGTACGGTAACTCCTTTTTCTTCCAATATTTGTACTTTTATGTGTGTTCTGAAATAGACAAATATGGTTAATTATTCTTATTGTAGCTTAAACGTCTTTAATACTTTCAATATATGTTCTTACTGAAATTTAGCTAGAATTAAGGTGATGTGAGCTCTTCTGTAAGGGATTTTGAGAGGACATTGCAGTGGAAAGTGGAATCAGTAATATGTAGTGGAATTTTTAAAGTTAAATCAGTTTTAGTTTATTATGCTTAATGAGAGAGGATCTTTGTGATGTTCTGTTGCTTGTTTTGTTGTGTTTTCCTTGGATTTCTCAGTAGCTTCTTCTTTTTCGTCTTATCTCAGGAACTGGATTTCCATCCATAAGAGAGCTTTGAGGACAGAGCGCCCGTTATCTTCGAGGTTGGTTTTTGCTTTTGCCATTAGTCACATATTGAATTTGGTTTATTTCACATCTGTCGGTTTATATCTTTTTAGTATCCTTTCACATCTCATTTTGAAATTTTTGTTTTGCTTTGTCTAAAGACTGTATTCCTAATTTTATAAAGAATTTGATCAGTTCCTATTTGTATTGTTCTTTGGATCTGGTTATATTTATATCTTGTAGAGTGTGCCGTCTTGTGCTCTTTAATGGTAGTTGCTAGTGTATTGAAAATATTTGCGATTTGGTTATGCTCTGATTGATGCTATTAGTATAGCCTTGACTTGGTGATACGTTTAGACTTCATCCTCTTTTTTAATAAGGATTGTGAAGGTTTTATATATATATATATTTTTTTTTCTCGTGGCATTTGTTTGTTTTGGTATATAAGTTCTCATCACTAATTTGAGCTCAGCTATATCTTTTCTTTTACTTTCTGGTCGTGTGTTGATAAGTTTGGTTGTCTCTATCTCGTTAAGATTTACTAAATGCTTCTCATATCTTAGTTTTGGATTATATCCTCTGAATATCTTTTTCTTATCTCATTTTGTTGCAAAATTGTTCTTCTTTGATTTTATAATTGTTTTTATTTGTAATCTATGATGCTTTAACTTTCCATTTACTTTAGTGCAAAAATTTGGTAAAAAGACAATTGTTTTTTTATTATTATTTTGTCAACAGTAGAAAGACAATTGATTATGGATGGTTTATCATTTTCTGTTAATAGCTTATCAATTAGTAGTAGTTTGCATGTCAGTTAACTCATCAATGAAGATGAGCTTGTGTTGTTTTATAAATATTTTGTCGTGTAGTTTTTTGAGCTGTGTATTGTTTGATCATTGTGAGCCGGTTACTTTGAATTATTGCTATGTCTCTTGGTTTGATATAACTTCTGATACTAGTATTTGTGATACTTAAGTATCTATATGTTTGTTGCTAAAAGCAGGTTACAACAAGCACATCAAGCACAACAAAATGAAAAATGAAGACGTAAGTGATTTTTTTGTCTGATTTATACTGTTTGTGTGACTGATTGTGTCTAGTTTTTTACTGAATTTAGAACTGGACGGATGAGGAATGTCGTTATTTTTTTGAACTTCTTATCGCTGAAAAAAGGAAACACAACGAAACCAGGATTGAATAGCACTGCTAAAGAGAATTTGTCAAAGATGTTTGAAGAGAGATTTGGGAAGAAGTATACATGGATCGGCCAGTTTAGGAACAAGTATGATGTATGTAGAAGAGCTTACAAAAAATGGTTGAAGGTTGTTCATAACAGAACAGGACTGGGGTTTGATTCTCTTGGAAGAGTAGATATGAGTGATGATTGGTGGGAGGAACAAATTAAGGTTAATTCTCAATCTCTTCTCTGTTTTAAGATTCTTAAAATTCTCTGTTTCAAAAACACATTCTTTTATATCTTTCTAAATGTGTTGCAATGTCAATGTTGATCCTTCTTATAGTTTAACTTTTGTAGTAATGATCATCTCATTTTGCCATTTTTTTCTGCGGTGTATTTGTTTACTCATCAGTGAGTCCATGATTTTTTTTTTTTGTACAATAAGAAGCAAAACCTATAAAGTCTGTTTACTCCATGATGACATGGACGAATCAATGTAAGTCATGGCTGTTGTGAATTTCCTTGCGGTCCTTGTGAGGTTGTCCACCTTTGTATTCGTATTCTGAGATATGAGAGTTACACGAAAATACTCGAAAGAAGATTTGGACATGTTGAGCTCCTCCAGATGAACAGCAAAGGCAGGCCAATCCTCTGGAGCCATCACCATTTTAACCACATCTGAGCAGTCAGTTGCAAATACCACATTCAGTCTCTTGAATTCTCTCATACATTCCATTGCCTATAGCAAAGTTTCCAATTCCACATGTAGGGGTGTTTGGCTAGCTATGATGTTTCTTGTTCCAACCAGAACGTCTTCGCCTTCATTTCTGCTGCAAACCCACCCTTGTCCTGAAAACTTATCTGAATCTTTTCATGACCCATCAATTTGACACCACCATTGTCCATTTGTGATCACCTCAAACCTTTGTTCTGAAATTGCCATATTCCCATTTTGGTTCAATATTTGTGCTTCCTTCCATATATTTCCTCTGCTTCAGCCTGAAGAAGAACATCTTGTGGTTTTCTATCTAAATTCTGGAACATATAATCATTTATGCTTTTCCAAATATACCAAATAATCTATGGAAAAAATTCTTCGTTGTCTCCGTTAGCTCCATATGTGAGTAAATAATCTATATTTGCATATATTGATGTATTGGGGAACACTTTGGGTGGCGATGAAATCTTTGATAGTGCCCACGTATGAATTGCCGGAGGACATTCAAATAGTGCATTCCACATCTACCACATTGTGTATTACATTTGATACCTCTTCCTCTGAGATTCTTGTGTACTGACACACATCCTAAGATCACTTGCCACAAAAAAAATGTTTAATTTTTGGGGGGGGCAGTTGAGTTTCCAGACATTATTTTGAAGCGGGTAAATATGTGGGTCATACCTAATACACATGTGTCCCTCATCAGGGTACCTATTCTCCACCATATAACCCAATTTAACCGTATATTTTTCATGTTTTTTAAAGTGCCATCCCAGATTATCTGCCCGTCCCAATCTACTAATAGGTATTGATTTGATAATAACCACATCCTATGGAATAACTGTTGCTTCCAATAATGGTATGTTCCATGTGTTCGTTTGAGTGTCAATCAATTCTTTAACCTTAAAATTAGGAGGATATACTGAAAATTTACAAGTTGCTGATCTTGGGCGAGGGGCTGGGATCCATGGATCATTTCATACTTCTATGGTTGAGCCTGTTCCTACCCTTTTGATTAGTCATTTTGTAACCAAAGATCTAGCTGATATGATACTTATCCACCCAAATGATGGGGAGTACGTTCGTTTGGGATCCAATGGATCACTATTTGGGAAATACCCCTTTGAAAATTTTAGAGAATAATGAGTCCGGTGAGTCAATCAATCTCCATAATTATTTTGCTAATAAAACCGTGTTAAAACTCACAATATTTCTAAAACCAAGGCCTCCATTAGCCTTATGATTACATAGTTTCTTCCATGCCATCCAATGCAAACCACATGTGTTACCATTCTGACTCCACCAGAATTGTGCTATTGCACTTGTTATCTTTTTGTGACTGTTTTTGGCAATCTGTAACATGACATGACATTCGTAGGTAACGCCGTGAGGACCGATTTAATCAGAACCTCTTTGCCTCCACGTGAAAGAAATATCAGTACCCATCAATTGACTCGAACATTGAGTCGTTCTGTAATGAAACCAAATACCTGAGTTTTTGGTCCACCCAAACTCTCTGGGATCCCTAAATAAGTTCCCATTCCACCAGTTGTTTTAATACCTTAGATCTGCATCATTTCTGCTTTTATGGCCTCTGATACTAAGTGGCCGAACTGAACCGAAGGTTTATCAAAATTTATTTGTTGTCCCGATATTAATTCATATCCTTGAGGATCTTTAAAATGCATTGGCATTCCTCCCGTGTCGCTTGGCAGAAAAATAAACTATCATCTGCAAATAACATATGGGAGATAGCGGGGCTTTTACGCGCAATTTTCAACCCTGATATCTGTTTCTCCCTCTCAGCTTTCTTTAAATTCGCAATCAATGCCTCTGTACAAAGGATGAAATACAGAGAAAGTGGATCCCCCTGTCGTAAACCTCGTTCTGGAGTTACATTACCACGTTGTTGTCCGTTTAACATAATTTTGTACTTAACCGAAGTTATACATCCCATAATCCAAAAAATCCAAATTGGTGAAAAACCCAACTTTCCAAGTAATTTTTCAATAAAAGACCACTCTACTCTGTCATATGCCTTGCTCATGTCTGTCTTTATAGCCATAAACTTACTTTGACAGTTCTTATTTGTTCGTAAACCATGAAACATTTCCTGAGCAATAAGAATATTTTCTGAAATTAACCGCCCTGACATAAATGCCGATTGTCAATAAAAGACCACTCTACTCAGGAAATGTTTCATATGCCCTGAGAAATTAACTTTCCAAGTAATTTTTCAATAAAAGACCACTCTACTCTGTCATATGCCTTGCTCATGTCTGTCTTTATAGCCATAAACTTACTTTGACAGTTCTTATTTTTTCGTAAACCATGAAACATTTCCTGAGCAATAAGAATATTTTCTGAAATTAACCGCCCTGACATAAATGCCGATTGTGTTTCTGATATGAGTCCAGGTAAAAATTGTTTTAAGCGCTGGCATAAAAACTTAGAGATAAGTTTGTATCCCACGTTGCAAAGACTAATTGGTCTTAAATCCGCCATCCGATTAGGTCTTGTTACCTTTGGTATTAGAAAAATGTTGGATAGATTTAATCTGGGATCTAAATGGCTTGTCCTTAGAAAGTTGTTGACTAACTCCAGTAGATCCTTTTTAATTATCGACCATGATTTCTGGTTGAATAATGCCGTCATACCATCTGGTCCAGGTGTTTTTTCCGGATGCATCATAAATAAAGCCCGTTTTATTTCCGCTTCAGTAGCCATTACCGTAAGTTGGTCGTTCATCTGGTCAGTAATCAAGTTTGGGACCTCAGATAAGAAATCCTCATTTTCCCCAGAAATTGTCGAAGCAAACAAATCGTGGAAGTAGTTTACGGCGACTTCCTCCACGTCTATATCCTTTGTGACCTATTCATTGTATCTGTTATATAGACCAGCAATCCTATTTCGCACCCTCCTTTGTTTGGTTACTGCATGATAAAACTTTGTATTGCGGTCTCCCATATGATGCCATAGATTCCTGCTTTTTTGTTGCCAATAAAATTCTTCATCCTTGTATGCTTCTTTTAGTTTTTCTGACGCCTCCTTTACCTCAGTCTCTGAGCTATTTGCGTCAGTCTGTAATCTTTCTAACACTTCTTGCAATTTCATAATTCGTTCTTTACCAGATGGTATATTATTTTTCCTCTATACCGATATTTCATGTCTACAATTTCTGATTTTATCCACAATATTTGACCCTTTATCATTCGGGACTGTACCCCAACCTTTGGCTATAGCTTCCATTAATCCTTCCTTCCCAATCCAGGCTTTGTCAAACATAAATTGTCCCTTCCGTCTTTTGATCGAATCATCTATGACAACCACTATCCGCCTGTGATCTGAACCGATCATCCGAATGTATTCCACAAATGAATTTGGAAATAAATTATGCTAATCATCATTTGCAAGTGCTCTATCAAGAAGACACTGTATCGTTCGTCGGTGTCTGATACCTCTCCATGATAAAATGTTTCCTACCGAAGGAAACTCAGAGAATCCACAATTTTGTATCATCATATTAAAAGAGACAAATGAGAAAGCATGTCGTAGCGGCCCCCCTTTCTTTTTGTGATTTCCAGTTATCTCATTTAAGTCCCCAATAAAAAAACAGGGATCATCCCGAAGTATACTTATCCTCGTTATCCTTTCCCAGACCTGGTCCCGTAGATGTTGGACAGGCTCTCCATACACAAAAGATAGACAGATCCATTTTCCATTAAATCGTGCTGCAACATCAATAACACGATTAGATGATGAAATTATGGTAACATCATTTGCACTATTATAAAATAATGCGAGACCTCCAGTGGTTCCTCTTGGCTCTACTGTATGAATGCAATCATACCGAAATGCAATTTAAACTGTTCCACAAAAGGCCTGTTTTGTTTTGTTTCAGATATAAACAAAAATTCTGGTTTATGTCTAAACCATATCTCCCGCAAATAACTTATTGTCCATCGACTCCATAACCCTTGACAATTCCAGCTCAGAATCCTCATTTAATTGACTGGGATATACAATTGTTGGGATGGATACTTATATTCTCCTTCCCAAATGTGTTGCCAGAGGAGTAGCGTCCTGCACCCCATCTTATGAAATGCCAATATAGATTCCTTTTGTTTTCACTAGGTGTGTTGAATATAATCATTATATTTTTATAGTCATGTGCAACCTTATATCTCCATCTTCCTTGTGCCCATGTACATACACTTTCTAGTTTCATCTTTCTCTCAAAAACATAAACCTTCTCGTTCTTATCCAATTTTTGAAACAAACTCACTCGTCCATTGATGCCACCTAGATTCCCAGACTCACAGTATAGACACGTCCTCAATGGAGCACCGCCAGACCTTTCATTCCCAATATGATTTCTACTAGTTGTTTCTTTTTTCTCCATTGCATATGTCCACTTCCCTGCACGTTAGTAACCTCAAACCCTGTGTTTCATACAATTACCCAGACCACTAATAATACACCTCCTGATATAATCCTACTGGTACAACTAAACGGCTAGTGCCCAATATCATGAACCTGCCTTTGTACAGTATCCATGTACCACCTGCTTGTTGTAAAATTATTCGATGTAGAAAGCATTCTCCCATCAAAAGTCTCATTTTATTCATTACCACATATTTTAATTTTCCCCAAAAATAGCTTACAAATTGGAATTAATAATTCTGAGCGAAAACAAGAATACAACACAAAAGAAACAACCCCCGTGAGACCAGAATTTCTGTTGTATTATTCATGCTGAAATGTAAAATTGAAAAACTCTCACCTCCACCCCAGTGTGTACTTACTGGGGTTCAATCGCATCCTTGGCCCTAACAAGCCCAAGTTCTTTTCCTTCCCGAATCACATGTCTCGTAACACCTTTACGACGAGGAGATACCATCGCTTGTACCATTCGCTTCTTTGAAGTCATTCCGATCATAAGATTAGGTCCTTGAAACAGCTTCTTCCTCACTACTTGTTTCTTAACCTCCTCTTCCTTCCCTTCTCCAACCTCCAAATCTATCACCAATGTCATCATCCTTATTCCCTAAGTTCCCTTTGGTCTCTTCAACTATAAATTCCTCTCCATTCTCAAGCTCCATTGGATTTCTAGTTATTTCTACCTTTTGAGCACCATAATCTGAAATGTCAGAGTCAACCTTATCAGAAACATGTACCTTCTCCTCATTGGAAAACCTCTGCTCCATATCCTTTTGATCCTTTGCTGGTAATTTCTTTGGCCAAGATGGTTGCTCCTCTTCCATACCTTCGTGCAACGTTTCCATTATGGGATTCTCCAAATCTGGCCGCATCATCTCTGATGTGGACCCTTCTAGTGTCTAGGATTCTCCATTCCTTGCCCTCTGCCGGTAGTCTGTTCTTCTATTCGAATCCTGCCTAAGTGTGCTTCTTGCATTATAGAACCCTTCTCCTCTCCTTCTATTATCCTCCCCGCTTTTCCTCGTGTACTCTTTGTACGTCCCTCTTGGGTATTTAAATCCCTTATTTTCACTCTCTTTTCCCCTGTATTCCCCTTCTCGTTCCATAGCATTATTTCTGACCGACTTCTCCTGGTTGCCTTGGTAGGCTGCTGCCTTATAACTCATCATCCTTCCACCTGCCTTGGACCATTGTTCCTTCACCTCTTGCTTTCCCTCTCTTGTTGTATCTTGACGCAACGGATACATATCTTTGTCATGTCACAAACTGAAACAGAGGCGACAATATCCAAACAGTTTTTCATATCAAAGGTTCACCACAATCTCCGTAACCTCCCCTCCCTTAGTAAACTTCACTTTCGATTCGAAACTCAATTCTTTAAACCCATCTATCACTACCCGGATCCTACCACAATCCAGGTCGACCTCCTTAACGTCCCCTAATTCCTTTCCAATACCCCTAAATGTTGGCTCTGCCCACCATTGAAGTGGTAGTCCAATCACTCGAACCCAAAAACAAATGGTTGATGGATAGTTTGAAACCATCACTGGTTCCCAACGCACCAGAGATACCATCCAATGATCAAAATGGAATGGCTCCATCTTTAAGACCTCCCCTATATCCTCCTCCCGATCGAAATTCAGCTGGAACCTGCCCATTCCTAGATCTGCACCAACGATACTTTCTTCCATCTTCCATATTCTGGGTAGCATATACAGCACAGCCTTCATATCTTGGAGTCTTGGATTCATACACCTCCCAATTAGTGTTTTTGAATAACCTTTGATGAGATCACTGTTATCAAATTTTGGCACTGTGACCTTCAATCTCTTTGGGTTAACCACCATTGATAGGGACCTTCTTCTCCGCAGAGATGAGACAACTTTAAGACATTGATATCCCCTGTCTTGGAACAGAACTAATTTGTTTGGTAAAACGTGAATACTGAATCACTCTGCGTAAAGGATTGTATGAGTCATGTAGGGTTTCATACTCCTTGTTAAATAGTTCTTGAGACTATATCTTCTTCTTGATGGAGAATATTCCATTGATTAGCAGATCAAAAAACCTGATTCTTATTACCTTATCACAACACAAACAGAGTTGGAAATATACAGTGCCTGGTATTCTCTGCAAACTAATTCCTTTTCCAAATCTTCATATTTAATCTCCAAGTATTTTTCCAATAGTACAAATATTCCTTGTAATATCCGAAAGATCCAGAAATTCTCCGTCGAAATGATAAATAGTGTGGGCTCTTGTGAAACCCCAAATCTTGTTTTCTTTATTCTAAAGGACGAATCCACCAAACGTAATTGCTCCTTCCCTCTATGTAGCTTAGCTTTCCTTTGAAAAACAGATCGGGAATCGTCAGAATTTTTACCCAAAAACCATGTGATATATCTAGATCTCCTAACCTTCGGAAACCTGGTGACCATATACCAATCCAAGATTCGGAGATAATAGTTGACTGGATCCTTATCTGAAATTTGATTCTGGATCCGATTACGATTCCGTTGAAAGCTCGTGACCACCTTGCGATATTTCTTTTCCTCATAACCTCTTCTTTTGACCCATTGATCAATTCTCCACAAGGAAACTTTCATTGGGAGCCCCACAAACACCCAACCTGTGAATCCATGTAAAACCTCCAAATCTTCTGAATCATGCTGTGGAGATATCTCCATACTCAAATCTCCATTGCAGTCGTCCTTGTTTTCTCCGCTTAATTTATTTCAATAAGTCCATGATAAATTATCTTTTTCTCTAACATAATATGTTGAATTTATGATGTTTACAGGAATGTCCTGGAGATAGACTCTTAAAAAACAAACTGATTGCTAATGTAGATCTTTTTGAGGAAGAGTTTGGTGCTGTTTTGGTCTCTGGAGCAGAAGGGTGGAGTGCTCAACATGGAGAAAATAGTTTGGATTCTAGAGTAGATGAAAATCTCATTGAGGAGGCTGATTCCGTTGATACAGAGATGGCACCACCAGCTGTGGGAAAAAAAATCTGGAAGTTCAGGTTCCAAAAAGAAAGCGTAGAGAAATAGATGCAATGATAGACTTATTCTTCTCGAAATGCAATTCTTGCTCGGAAGAATGAGTTAGTGGAACAAATGATGCACCATAGTGAGAATTCAAGTGTAGAATGAGTATTAGACATTCTTAACGGTTTGCCTTGCGTTAGAAAGTGGTCAGCATTTCACAATGCATCAGTTGATCATCTATTAGCGGATGTTACGAACCGGCAGGGGTTTATGGCATTTTCTAGCAATGAGGACAAGATTAGTTATTTGGAGCATAAGTGATGTGACCCAGGGCGCTACCTTCGACCGTGGAATGGTCAAGGACGTTCGCATGGAACAAAGGATGGACGAGCGTACACGGGATGTTCCAGACGGACGACAGGATGACCTGGAGGACGGTCCGCGTTCTTCCCACGATCATGCTCTCTACCCACTCTCGCCCGGATACGACCGTGCCTCGACCGGAGACCCGATCAAGACTTCGACCCGAGCCTCGACCCAAGCCTCGACCCAAGCCTCGACCCATGCATCGACCCAAGCCTCGACATGTGCCCCGACCAGCCTCAACCCAAAGACTGACGCCTCGACCAGAGCCTCGACCCGCGTCTCAACCAGCTTCGACCCATCAACCCGCGTCTCGACTAGAACATCGACCAGCTTCGACCCGACGAACCATGTCTTGACCAGGTCCTCAACCCGCACTTCGACCAGCCTTGTCCCGGACCCATGGACCGTTCCACCTGGTCCCATGACCCGTTCCCGGACCAAGGCCCTACAAGACTCTATTGGGTTACTTCTAACCCATTGGTTTTCTCAACCCATCTAAGTCCATTCAGAATCGTTAATAGGTTTATGAGTTTAGGATTAAGGGTCCACTTGGTTCTCTTTTCCCACGTGAGGTTTTTCCCATTGAGTTTTCTTCACATGAATTTTTAATGGGGTATGGTGCATCCTTAATGTGATCAAGCTCATAAGGATTTTAACTTGAATTTTTTTGGCATTTCTACTTTTCGGCCCGGAACATTTCATTTTGGCGTGTGCAATTCATTGTCTTTGACCGTCTTGAAGTTTGTTGGTCTTTGTTCTTAAATGATTGGTGTTCTGTGCCAAACATGCAAGAGTTTGACCATGCATTTTTGAATTGCCTTTGACGTGTCTATATTATCTTGGCCTTGGTCATTTGTAACTCTTGATCGAATCCTAATAAGAATTTTCTTCTTTGAAATCATTCTTGTTCGGTCCTTTCTCTCTCGCAATCCCTTTTCTAGTGAGTAACATCTAGTTAGCTAGGTTGTGAAACCCTTGTTCTTCATTCGGTGTGTCATATCCGAATTGGAGGCAAGTTTGGTGATCCTAATTTTTTCATCCTTTTGGAGTTATCACCATTCATCCCATTCACTTCTTCATCTATTTCATCCCTTGCCTCATCCGTGTCATAACCTCCATTGGTCTTTTCAAGCCTTCCGCCTTCTCAACCTGTACTCTGTCTTGGATGAGTGATCATCCCCTGTGAGGATCATGTCAGGTGGTATCAGAGCATCAATAGGCTGAGTTTCTTAACCCTTTCTCTTTTCCTTTATTCTTTAGTTACTAAACAACCGATTTCATCTTGTGACCATTCGACTTCTGTGTTAGCGTGACCATTTTCTCCAAGTTTGTCCTTGTTTTGTGAACATTTGACTCGCTTTGAGTGTTTACATGGCATGTAGTGAAGAAGAAGAGTCTGAGGCGGCCCGGTTCACCAAGATGTTTGAAGATCTAGCCACTAGACTCAAACGAACCATAGAAGAACGGTTCCAAACCATCCTACTTGGCATCCGTGATGGTATCCGTGAGGAAATACATAGGGTCATGCCAGAGGGGAGGCAACCGCTCCAAAGAAACCCCTTACCACACCCCCCCAAGACGCGTCCGTGGCCTTACCCCTGAACCACAAGGCAACACTTATGATATAGGAAGCCTGGGCCGTAGAACCTTTGTTGGTGATAAGGGAGCAGCACGGTTCTATCAATCTGGGGGATCCGACCGCAATTCTAATGGGAAACCAAGGCGCCACCGTGATCCAAGGGTCCCTAACTTACCTCCTCAGCCTGACCAATATAACAACCTTAAACTCAAGATACCACCCTTTCATGACCATAACAATCATACTCTCTATCTTGATTGGGAAACCAAGATAAAACTTGTTTTTAATTGCCAATATTGATGTGAGCTTGGACGTAGGCCCGGACCAAACAGACGATGGAACGGACGCTGACCCGGACGAACGCAAGCATGAAGGCCAGGACGATCAACCGGACGCAGGCGTGGACGAAGATCTTGAGCATCCAGACGTATGCATGGAGTTTGGCCCAGGACGTGAGCATACACGGACGGACGACCGGAAGTGGAACGATCAGGATGCACGACCGAATGACCCGGAGGATGGACCACGTTCGTCCCACGTACAAGTTCTCGACCCATGGGATGATGAGGACGACCGACCATCGACCCAAGCCTCGACCAAAGCCTCGACCCGCGACTCAACCAAGGCCTCGACCCGCGCTTTGACCAGGGCCTCGACCCGCGCTCCGACCAGGACATTGACCAGCATCGACCCGTCGACCCGCCCTTCGACCAAGACCTCAACCAACCTTGTCCCGGAGCCATGGACCGTTCCACCCGGTCCTATGACCCGTTCCCGGACCAAGGCCCTTCAAGCATCTATTGGGTTATTTCTGACCCATTTCTCTTCTTAATCTATCTAATTCCATTAAGTTTTGACATTGGGCTTATGAGTTTGGGATTAAGGGTCCATTTGGTTCCCTTTTCCTATGTGAATTTTTTTTCATTGGGTTTTATTCACATGAGTTTTTAATGGGGCCTGGTGCATTCTTAAAATGATCAAGCCCATAAGGCCTTTGACAACATGTAATGGTATTTCTGTTTTAGCCCGGCCCAATTCTTCTTTGTTAGCATGTGATTACACGTTTTTGACCACATTGTTTTCTGCTTGGTCTTTGTCATTAATGAATAGTTTTCTGTGCTAATCATGCAAGACATTTTGACTATGCAAATTCGAATTTCATTTGAGTGTATATGTTTGGCCGTGGCCATTGTATTCAGACAGATCAAATTTTAATAAGAATTTTCTTGTTTAGAAAACATTCTTGTTCGGTCTCATTCTCTCTTAATCCCCTTGTTAGTGTGTAATATCTAGCTTACTAGAATGAGAAATCCTTGTGAAGGATCGGTGTGTCATATCCGATCTAGAACAAGTTTGGTGTTCCAAAATCCTTCACCATTTTGGAAGTTATACCAGTCGTTCCATTCATTCCTTCATTCCATCAACCGCTTCATCCTTGATCATTCGACCTTCTTCTTTCATTCAACCGATCATAAACCTCTATCACATCTGTTCAAAACAACCGCTTTGGCTCACCCTGTTGCCGATCTTGGGTCCGTGCTTTCTTTCTTACAAGGACCACGTCAAGTGGTATCAGAGCAGACTTCTGGCTGAGCGCTCTACCCTCTCTTGTTTCTTTTGTTTATTTGCTAATAAACCATCAAATTCTCAAAGTGACCATTCATATCCTGCTAGGCCGTGAGTGATTTTATAGGTTGTTCTTGTTCCTGTGAACATTTGACTTACTTTAAGTGTCTTCATGGCAGGGAACGACGACGAGGAGTCTGAGGCAGCCCGGTTCAACTAAATGTTTGATGATCTAGCCACCAGACTCAACCGTACCATAGAAGAACGATTTCAAACTATTCAGCTTGGTATCCATGAAGGCATCCAGGAGGAGATCCACAGAGTCTTACCAGATGGGAGACAACCACGAAAAAGGAACCCATTCCCCCCTAGACGCGTCCGTGGTCTCACGCCTGAACCACAAGGACATGTTTCTGACGTATGAAGCTTGGGCCGCAAGACTTCTGTTGGAGAAGAAGGGGCGGCTCGGTTCTATCAATCAGGAGGCTCAGACCATAGTGCACCAGGCAGACCAAGGCGTCACCGTGATCATAGGGTTCCCAATTTACCCCCTCAGCCGGACCAGTGCAACAATCTCAAGCTGAAAATACCACCCTTCCACAGCCATAATGATCACATTCTTTATCTTGATTGGGAAAATAAAATAGAACTTGTATTAAATTGTCAATACTATAGTGAAACTAAAAAAGTAAATTTGGCTGTTACAGAGTTCTGTGATTACGCATTAAGCTGGTGGGATCAAGTGGTAACTTCTAGGAGACGCAATGGGGAGTATCCCATTGAAACATGGGAGGAGCTTAAATTCCTCATGCGTAGGCGTTTTGTTCTTAACCATTTCCACAGGGACTTGCATCAGAGAATAAGACATCTTCAGCAAGGCAACCTGAGTGTGGATGATTACTTCAAGGAGATGGAGATGCTTCTGATTAGAGCCAGAGTTACTGAAGACCGTGAAGCCACCAAGTCCCGCTTCATGAGTGAACTCAACCAGGAGATACAAGATCGCCTGGAGATGCAACGCTATGTGGAACTGGAGGAGATGTTACACAAGGCTTTGCTTACAGAGCAACAGCTCAAAAGAAAGACTAATACTCGGTCTTTTGGTGGAGGTATTGTAGGTCCCAAGCTAACATTCAATAAGGAGTTCAAACCCACACATGCCTTTGAATCCAAGCCATCCGTTTCTAGAGCAGCTTCCAACCCCTTTCCGCCTAGACCGGATAAGATTAAGGCCGAGGAACATCCAACCAGAACCCGGGACATTCGGCGTTTCAAGTGCCAAGGTCTAGGACACTATGAAAATGAATGCACCAACAAGCGGACTATGATCATCATGGAGAATGGAGAGGTCCATTCTGAGAAAGAAGAGGACTCTGACCCCCTGACCAGTAGGGCAGAGGAACCACCAGTCTCCGGTCAACTCCTTGTAGCCAGACGGTCTCTGAGTGTCCAGTCTAAGGCAGATGAACCAGACCAAAGGGAAAACCTTTTCCATTCACGTTGCCTGATAAAAGGGAATGTATGCAGTTTAATAATTGATAGTGGTAGTTGTACTAATGTTGCTAGTGAGTCCATGGTCAGGAAACTAGGACTTGAGGAGCTACCACACCCAAAGCCATACCCCTTACAGTGGCTTAATGACACAGACGAATTGAAGGTGACCCATCAGGTCAAGGTGCCAATTGAAATAGGCAAGTACAAGGACGAGGTCCTGTGTGACATATTACCTATGGAAGCCGGCCACATTCTCTTGGGAAGGTCGTGGCAATCAGACAGAAATGTGACCCATGATGGTTACACCAAACACCACCATTTTACACTCAAAGGCCGTAAGACCACCCTGATTCCCATGTCATCCCATGAGGTATACTTAGATCAAATGCACCTTAAGAACCAAAGAAAAGAAGCTAGCAAATCAAAGATACCAAAATCTAAAACCAACTTTTATCTTAAGGCTAGTGAGATCAACCGTAGTCTTAGTACTAAAACCACAGTCCTTATGCTTATATATAAGGATCATGTGCTTGTGTCTACTAATCAAGAGCCAGTACTCCCGAGCATTTTAAAAGATCTTTTGCAGGAGTTCCAAGATGTGTTTCCAAAGGAGTGTCCCAACGGCTTGCCGCCCATTCGTCGGATAGAACACCAGATTGATCTGGTCCCTGGAGCTGTCCTTATGCAAGACCGCAAGCCCATAGCCTACTTCAGTGAAAAGCTTAGAGGTGCCACACTGAATTACCCAACATATGACAAGTTGTATGCTCTTGTCCGTTCCTTGCAAACTTGGCAACATTACTTGTGCCCCAAGGAATTTGTATTACACACGGACCATGAGTCACTCAAGCACCTCAAGAGCCAACACAAGCTTAACAAACGCCATGCTAAGTGGATGGAGTTCATAGAGACATTCCCATATGTCATAAAGTATAAGCAAGACAAAGAAATTGTGGTAGCCGATGCCTTGTCAAGCATGTATGCTCTTGTTTCTACTTTAGAAGTTAAACTTATGGGATTTGAACATATGAAAGAATTATATGACATTGATCCAAACTATGGAGAAATCTATAATTCTTATCTTAAGAATCCCACAGGTCGATACTTTGTGCAAGATGGATACTTGTTTTATGAAAACTGCCTATGTGTTCCATCTTGTTCCATAAGGGAATTGTTTGTCCAAGAGGCCCATGCTGGTGGACTCATTGGACATTTTGGCGTGTCTAAAATATTGGTCGTGATGCGTGAACACTTCTATTGGCCATACATGAGGAAAGATGTAGAGAAGATTTGCAGCCGGTGTGTTAAGTGCAAGCAGGCTAAATCCACGACTCAGCCCAACGGTTTGTATCACCCCTTACCCATTCCTGAACATCCTTGGGTAGACTTGTCCACTGATTTCATATTAGGATTTCCTAGGACTCGTAAGGGAAAGATAGTATTTTTGTTGTTGTTGACCGCTTTTCCAAAATATCACATTTCATAGCATGTAGGAAGACTGATGATGCATTACATATAGCCAATCTATTCTTTAAGGAAATAGTCAGGTTGCATGGCATGCCTAAGACCATTGTGTCTGATAAGAACACTAAGTTTTTGAGTCATTTTTGGCGTACCTTATGGTCTAAGTTAGGTACCAAGTTGTGCTTTTCTACTACATGCCACTCTGAGAGTGACGACCAAATTGAGGTTATCAATAGGACTTTAGCGTCTTTATTGTGCATTTTTAGGAAAGAACCTTTGGACTTGGAAAGATAATTTGCCTCATGTAGAATTTGCATATAACCATTCGGTTCATTCAGCATCTAAGCATTCACCATTTCAGATTGTCTATGGTTTTAGTCCTATCTCACCTTTGGATCAAATGTCTTTACCTTTGAGTGACTGTGCTAATCTTGATGGAGAACAGAAGGTTCGCCTGGTTAAACAAATACATGGAAAGGCCAGAGCCAATATTGAGACCAAAACCAAAAAGTATGGCCAAGCCGTTGACAAGCACCGGAGGAAGCTTACATTAAGTCCAGGAGACCAGGTCTGGATCTACCTACGAAAAGACGGGTTCCCTTAAGAACACCGATCCAAGCTGATGCCTAGGGTGGATGGACCGTTCACAGTGGTCAAGCGAGTCAATGACAATGCATACCAGCTATATTTGACCAGCATCGACTTGTCGACCCGCCCTTCGACCAGCATCGACTTGTCGACCCGCCCTTCGACCAAGACCTCAACCAGCCTTGTCCCGGAGCCATGGACGTTCCACCTGGTCCCATGACCCGTTCCCAAACCAAGGCCCTTCAAGCATCTATTGGGTTATTTCTGACCCATTTCTCTTCTTAATCTATATAAGTCCATTATGTTTTGACATTGGGCTTATGAGTTTGAGATTAAGGGTCTACCTGGTTCCCTTTTCCCATGTGAATTTTTTCACATTGGGTTTTATTCACATGAGTTTTTAATGGGGCCTGGTGCATTCTTAAAAGGATCAAGCCCATAAGGCCTTTGACAACATGTGATGGCATTTCTGTTTTGGCCCGGCCATTTCTCCTTTGTTGGCGTGTGATTACACGTTTTTGACCACATTGTTTTCTGCTTGGTCTTTGTCATTAATGCATGGTTTTTTGTGCCAATCATTCAAGGCATTTTGACCATGCAAATTCAAATTTCATTTGAGTGTATATGTTTGCCCGTGGCCATTGTATTCATACAGATCAAGTTTTAATAAGAATTTTATTGTTTAGAAAATATTCTTGTTCGGTCTCATTATCTCTCAATCCCCTTGTTAGTGTGTAATATCTAGCTTGCTAGATTGAGAAATCCTTGTGAAGGATCGGTGTGTCATATCCGATCTAGAACAAGTTTGGTGTTCCAAAATCCTTCACCATTTTGGAAGTTATACCAATCGTTCCATTCATCCGATCATAAACCTCCATCCCATCCGTTCAAAACAACCGCCTTGGCTCACCCTGGTGCCGATCTTGGATCCGTGCGTTCTTCTTTACAAGGACCACGTCAAATACTATAGTGAAACTAACAAGGTTAATGTTGCTGTGACAGAGTTCTATGATTATGTATTGATTTTGTGGGATCAAGTCGTGAGTTATAGGAAACGCAATGGGGAATACCCTATAGAAACTTGGGAGGAATTGAGATTTATTACGCGTAGGAGATTTTTGTCTAACCATTTTTACAGGGACTTGCACCAAAGGCTGAAACATCTTCAGCAAGGCAACATGAGTGTGGACAACTAATTCAAAGAAATGGAGATGCTCTTGATTAGAGCCGGTGTCACGGAGGACCGTGAAGCCACCATGTCCCGCTTCATGAGTGGCCTTAATCAGGAGTTACAAGATCGTTTAGAAATGCGACACTATGTTGAATTAGAAGAGATGTTGCATAAGACTTTCCTTATTAAGAAACAACTTAAAAGAAGGTCTAACACTCATTCTTTTTGAACAGGTACCATAGGTCCCAAGCTAACCTTCAACAAGGAGTTTAAGCCGATCCGCGTCAATGATGCTAAGCCATCCACGTCCAGGGTCGCGTATAATAGTTTCTTCCCCAGACCAGATAAGAACAAGACCGAGGAACGACCACCTAGAACTCGGGACATTCGCTGTTTAAAATGCCAAGACTTAGGCCACTATGCGAATGAGTGTACCAACAAGCGGACCATGACACTCATGGAGAATGGGGAGGTCCAGTCCGAGGAAGAAGAGAGTTCTGACTCGCCAACCGGTGGAAAAGAAGAACCGCCAGTCTCTAGCCAACTTCTTGTGGCCAGACGGTCCTTAAGTGTGCAAACCAAAGCTGATGAGCCAGAGCAAAGGGAGAACCTCTGATGAGGACATCGAGCCAGCTACTGCACCGGTCATCCCATCTGGACCTCTTACGCGGTCCAAGAGGAAAGCCTTAGGAGACAAGCTCAGCATGCTATTGGAAAGTGGAACCAGAGAAGACCCTGAGCTGACCGTCCAGACGACCAGTCCACGACCAGCCGTCCGGACCCAGCAGCCGACCAGACTGACCCGGCTCGTGCACCCGCGACCAGACCAACCTTCCAGCTAGACAAGGAACCCTGGAGGTTCCTTCTCGAAGACTCTTCCTCCTCCGGTGTCTTTACCATCACCATTCGGTAGAGACACCAAAAGTCGTTCTAGGAAATTGTACTCTTTTTCCTACCTTCGGTTTTGTCCCATTGGGTTTTCCGAAGAAGGTTTTAATGAGGCAACACTCCTAGTGCGCAAGGCGTTGAAGACTTGTTCACAATTCCATTCCATTCACAAGTCTTCAGGCGAATTCTCAGCCTAAGTGTTGTTGGGCTTTTCCTTCTTTATTTTCGAATTATTAGTCTAAGTCATTAGTTGGGTTAAGTCATGTTGACTAATTATGGCCCATTATTTATTCTAAGTGACAATAAGTAAACTACATGTTGTTTTAATCTCCTAAAGGTTAAACGCCTTGTAGTTTACCCTAAAGTTGTAATAAGGCACTATATAAGCCTCATGTTTTCACTTAATGAAATAACAAGCAATTTTAAAACAAAAACCTAAGTCTTTTGACAAAAGTAGCCGCCAGCTTCCTTGCTTGCAGCCGCGACTTCAACCAAGTTTGGTTGAAGTTCTTGGAGTATCACAAGCCCCTTTCACAGCTTGTGTGGTCCCTTCGATCCACCCTTCAATCCCCATCGATTTCTGTCCCATTATCCTGAGATTCTCGGTGAAAAGACAGCCCATCCAAGTTCTTACATCATCTGGTATCAGAGCTTAAAGCTCCTAAATCATCAGGTTGATTCTATCCTTGTTTTTGGCAATTTTTCTATTGTTTGTTTCAGCAGTTTTTGGCTTTTGACTGTGTTTTCTTTCTCTTTCCCCTGAGGTTCTCGGTAAGAAGGAGAGAAAATCAAGTCATACACCACAAACCCCTACAAAAAAAAAAAAAAAAATCAGGTTCTATCATTCTTGTTCTTATTTATTAATTCAAAAAAAAAAAAAAAAATATATATAAGAAGAAAAGTTGTTGTTTGATTGTTTGTTGGTGTTGAAATTTTTTTTTTTAAAAAAAAGAAAACAAATATTGTTAAGTTGTTTAAAAAGTGATTTAGGGTTCTTAGACACTCACATAGAACACTTCTCATACTTGCTTCAGGTTTGGTGTTGTTTGCTTGGTGTCTTAGGTTGTGTCCGCGTCTAGGTCTAGGTTGTCTGTCTTGTTGGTCGCGTCCTTAGGACAGCCTGTGTTCCGCGAGTGTTCGTCCCTGCCCTAGCCCCGTCCCTACCCTAGCACCGTCCGTGTCTTAGTGTTTAGGTCCAGCTTTAGCGAGTTCTTGTGCCCTAGAGTCCCGCGTCTAGGCCGCATTAGCGAGTTGTAGGCTAGCATAGGTCGAATCTTGCTCAGCACCAGCCTAGGTCTCTTTAGCGTGAGTAGCTGTATCGTGAAGGTCGCGTCTTAGGCTAGTTTGTGTCGTGTCCAGTTTAGCAAGCCGCCCTGCTAGGTTTAGCTGTCACCTGTTCCGTGAGTGTTTGTCTCGCGTCCTAGGCTAGCCAGAGTCCAGTCCGTGTCCTCCTTGCTAGGTTTAGTGGCTAGGGTTAGCCGCGTGTGTCCCTGCCCAGCAATAGGTCTTCGAATTCTAGGATAGGTTTTAGGAAGTTTTCTCATAGTATCTAGGTAGTTTCCATATTCTTTCTAGTCATAGACATAGTTTAGGAAATTTTCTAGATATTTATTAGGACTTTATTTAGTTGCCATTTAGAAATTAGGAAATAGGTAGATTTATTTTCTCCTAGATATTTAGTTTCCATTTTAGATTAGGTAATAATTCCCTAGGATATTTCATAGTTAATAGTTTCCTTTTAGGATTAGGAAATATATCAATAGGATATTTTCCTTTCCTAGATTATTTCCTTTTTTATAGATAGCATATTTTCTTTCCTTTTCTGTTCATACATGTAAATTAAAAAAAAAAAAAGTCCATAAAAATATATTCTCGGGAACTTTCCAAATAAGGAAAGTTTCCAAAATTCTGCAAGTTTCCCAAAAAGGAAACTTTCCTTTTATAGAAATTTCCTTTTCCCGGAAAGGGAAATATGGCAGGTCGAGATGAATCGACGTCGGGGCAAGCTGACCCGAGCATGGTACAGCTTCTTCAAGCCCTGACGGCTCAAATGTCGACATTCTCCACTCAACTTGAGCAGTTGAGGCAAGCCACGCCGCCTCCCCCTGCAGCACCTGCCGCACCTCCATACCACCACGAACGACCACCTATGGGTCGACATCCCTACTATGACGACGACCCACCACCACCACCGCCGCCGCGTCCAGCTGCCCACTACCCGGAGGTCAAGATGAGCCCACCTCCTTTCTCGGGGAAATTAGACCCCGAAGAGTATCTCGACTGGGAGAGACGCATGGAGCTCATCTTCGAGTACTACAACTATGATGATCCCCGGAAGGTCATCTTTGCGACAGCGCAATTTACAGACCATGCCCTAGCATGGTGGGATCGAGAAGTCACCACCCGCAGACGAGCTCGTATGGGTTCTGTGACTTCATGGGTCGAGCTGACCCAAATCATGAGGCGACGTTATGTACCGCCCCACTTCCACCGCGAGCTTCAGCGACGTTTCCGACGCCTCACTCAAGGAAGCAAGACGGTGACTGAATACTTTGACGAGTTCGAGCATCTCCGTAACCGACTCGACGTAGATGAATCTGAAGAAAGCCTTATGGCCCAATTCATCGACGGCTTGCAAGATTCCATCGCCAGAAAGATTGAACTGCAGCCCTACCACGACCTAGGTGAGCTGTTCCACCTAGCAGTCCAGATCGAGAAGTGCCATAAGTGGAAGCTTGCCGCACCTTCTCGACCCAGAAACACTTGGAACACCGGTTCCAAGCCATTTGAGCGAACGACTCAGCCTATTGACCCACGACTCAAAGGCAAAGCCGTCGCCTCCAGCTCAGCTCCCAGACCGGCACCTCCAGCCTCTAGACCACCGAGTGCCACGACCCCATCGCAGCCTCAGCGGAGCAGCGAGATCGTCTGCTTCAAGTGTAAAGGCAGAGGACACATGTCCCGGGATTGTCCCACTCAAAGGACAATGGTCCTTACTGCTTCCGGAGATTATGAATCCGAGGAGGAACAAGAGGAGCCAGCATTTCCGACACATCAGTCCGACGAGGACATTGAATATGCCGATTCCGGAGAAATGCTTATGATCCGACGCGTCCTTAGCTCACGATTCGAGCCTGAAGAAGAAGAACAACGAGAGAACATTTTCCACTCCAAATGCACGATACTTGGGAAAGTGTGTTCGTTGATCATTGACGGAGGATCCTGCACGAATGCCGCCAGTAAGTACATGGTGGAGAAATTGGGTTTGCCCGTGACCAAGCACCCCAAGCCTTATAAACTTCGGTGGCTGAACAACAAGACGGAGTTGTACATCTCAGATCAGGTGAAGGTCTCATTCAGCATCGGCAGATATCAAGACCAGGTCACCTGCGACGTCGTCCCGATGTCAGCTGGACATCTTCTGCTCGGACGACCTTGGCAATTCGACCGTGAGACCACGCACAACGGACGGACCAACTTCTACTCTTTCGTCCACGACAAGCGTCGCTACAACTTAGCCCCGATGTCTGCACTCGCCGTCCAAGAAATGCAATCCAAGATGGCAAAGGATCAACACGCCCGAAAGGAGAATTTCCTGATTAATGTAGCAGACATGAGAAAGGCCACATGCACCGCAGGCACCCAAGTCGTGCTCATGCTCTACAGAGAGAGCCTACACACGACCAGTATGGAGCACCCCCTACCTGCCGAGATCCGCACACTCC
Organism: Streptanthus diversifolius; assembly: GCA_039880935.1. NCBI lineage: Eukaryota > Viridiplantae > Streptophyta > Magnoliopsida > Brassicales > Brassicaceae > Streptanthus > Streptanthus diversifolius. The sequence goes on from JAXGFM010000002.1 coordinate 5,862,655, forward strand.
TTGACAAGTACGCCGACGTCTTCCCAGGTGAGATCCCAGCCGGCCCCCCACCTATCCGAGGGATCGAGCACCACATTGACTTCATTCCCGGAGCACAGCTACCTAACCGTCCAGCCTACAGAGTCAACCCCGAGGAGGCTAAAGAATTAGAACGACAAGTTCAAGACCTCATGGCTCAAGGATATGTCCGTGAAAGTCTCAGCCCCTGTGCCGTTCCGGTTCTTCTGGTACCCAAGAAAGACGGAAGTTGGAGGATGTGCGTCGACTGCCGTGCCATCAACAATATAACCATCAAGTACCGGCACCCCATCCCGCGCCTAGACGATATGCTTGACGAGCTCAGCGGAGCCGCCATCTTTTCTAAGATAGACCTGAAGAGTGGCTACCATCAAGTGAGGATGCGAGAAGGAGATGAATGGAAGACCGCCTTCAAGACAAAGCAAGGCCTATATGAGTGGCTCGTCATGCCATTCGGTTTATCAAATGCGCCTAGTACCTTCATGCGACTTATGAACGAGGTTCTTCGCCCGTTCATCGGCAAGTTCGTCGTGGTCTACTTCGACGATATTCTCGTCTATAGCACGACTTACCGAGACCACTTGGAGCACTTGGAAGCCGTGATCACTACCTTACAGAGAGAGCAGTTGTACGCCAACCTCAAGAAGTGTACTTTCTGCACCGACCAAGTAGTATTCCTTGGTTTCGTCGTTAGTTCCCAGGGACTTCGGGTAGACGACGAGAAGATAAAGGCCATTCAGGATTGGCCAACACCGACGACCGCCAGCCAGGTCCGCAGCTTCCACGGACTTGCCAGCTTCTACCGACGGTTCGTCCGCGACTTCAGCACGATTGCTGGACCCTTGACCTCGACGATTAAGAAGAACCAGGATTTTCGTTGGGGTCCCGAGCAAGACAAGGCCTTCCAGCTGCTTAAGGAACGCCTTACACACGCACCAGTCCTCGTGTTACCAGACTTCACACAAACATTCGAGGTTGAGTGCGATGCCTCAGGCATAGGCATTGGAGCCGTCCTTACCCAAGGCGGACGACCAGTAGCCTACTTCAGCGAGAAGTTAAGTGGAGCTGCACTTAACTATCCGACCTACGATAAGGAGCTCTATGCCCTTGTCCGTGCCTTAGAGACGTGGCAGCATTATCTACTTGCCCGAGAGTGCGTCATTCACACAGATCACCAGACGCTCCAGCACCTCCGTGGACAGTCCACGTTGAAGAAACGTCATGCCCGTTGGTTGGAATTCATCGAGACCTTTCCGTACGTCATCAAGTACAAGAAAGGAACGGACAACATTGTCGCTGATGCCTTATCTCGTCGATACAGCCTTATATCCGTTATGGAGTCCAAGGTTCTCGACTTCGAGATGATCAAGGAGCTCTACGCCGACGATGTCGATTTTGCCCAGGCTCACCTAGAGCACGGCAAAGGCAACTTCAGCCGCTTCTTCCTGCACGACGGATTCCTCTTCAAGGACAAGCGACTCTGCATTCCGAGGGGATCGATCCGAGAGTTGCTTCTCAGAGAAGCACACGGTGGAGGCCTCATGGGCCACTTTGGCATTGACAAGACTTTAAGCATGCTTAAGGAGCACTTTTATTGGCCTCATCAGCGCCGAGATGTCGAGACGCACTGCGCCCGGTGCCTTATCTGCAAGCGGGCTAAGTCAAAGCTGCACCCGCAGGGCCCCTACATGCCCTTGCCAGTTCCATCCGCGCCTTGGACAGACATCTCCATGGACTTTGTCCTAGGTCTGCCGAAATTGCACCACAAGGATTCCATCTTCGTCGTGGTCGACCGGTTCTCTAAGATGGCACACTTCATCGCTTGCAACAAGACAAATGACGCAAGCCAGATCGCCGACCTGTTCTTTAAAGAAATTGTCAGACTGCACGGCATTCCCCGGACGATTGTTTCTGACCGAGACACCAAGTTCCTGAGCCACTTCTGGGGAGCGCTTTGGCGAAAATTGGGCACCAACCTCCTGTTCTCTTCCGCATATCATCCCCAGACAGACGGACAGACTGAGGTTGTCAACCGGACCTTGTCACAGACATTGAGGGCGACAATCGGTCGCAATTTGAAGAATTGGTTGGAATGTCTCCCGTACGTCGAGTTTGCTTACAACCGAGCTGCACATTCAGGCACGAAGCGATCACCTTTTGAAGTTGTCTACGGCTTCAACCCGACCACTCCGATTGAGTTCTCACCGATCCCGTTAGACGACGCCATCAGCTTGGAGGGAGAAGCCAAAGCAGACTACATCAAGAAACTTCACGAGGAGACTAAGGCGAACCTTGAGCAACGCAACATCCAGAACGTCAGGAACACCAACAAGGGCCGCCGGCACATGGTCTTCAAGGAGGGAGATTGGGTTTGGCTACACCTGCGCCCAGAGAGATTTCCCCAGCGACGGAAAAGCAAGCTTGCACCCCGGGGAGATGGTCCATTCCGCGTCCTCCGGAGAATCAACGACAACGCCTACCAGCTCGAACTTCCAGGTGAGTATAACGTTTCTAGTACTTTCAATGTTGCTGACTTAGAGTTGTTTGATGCAGGTGAGGATTTCGCTTTGGAGACCAAAGCACCTCAAGAGGGAGGGAATGATGAGGACATCGAGCCAGCTACTGCACCGGTCATCCCATCTGGACCTCTTACGCGGTCCAAGAGGAAAGCCTTAGGAGACAAGCTCAGCATGCTATTGGAAAGTGGAACCAGAGAAGACCCTGAGCTGACCGTCCAGACGACCAGTCCACGACCAGCCGTCCAGGCAAGCCGTCCGGACCCAGCAGCCGACCAGACTGACCCGGCTCGTGCACCCGCGACCAGACCAACCTTCCAGCTAGACAAGGAACCCTGGAGGTTCCTTCTCGAAGACTCTTCCTCCTCCGGTGTCTTTACCATCACCATTCGGTAGAGACACCAAAAGTCGTTCTAGGAAATTGTACTCTTTTTCCTACCTTCGGTTTTGTCCCATTGGGTTTTCCGAAGAAGGTTTTAATGAGGCAACACTCCTAGTGCGCAAGGCGTTGAAGACTTGTTCACAATTCCATTCCATTCACAAGTCTTCAGGCGAATTCTCAGCCTAAGTGTTGTTGGGCTTTTCCTTCTTTATTTTCGAATTATTAGTCTAAGTCATTAGTTGGGTTAAGTCATGTTGACTAATTATGGCCTATTATTTATTCTAAGTGACAATAAGTAAACTACATGTTGTTTTAATCTCCTAAAGGTTAAACGCCTTGTAGTTTACCCTAAAGTTGTAATAAGGCACTATATAAGCCTCATGTTTTCACTTAATGAAATAACAAGCAATTTTAAAACAAAAACCTAAGTCTTTTGACAAAAGTAGCCGCCAGCTTCCTTGCTTGCAGCCGCGACTTCAACCAAGTTTGGTTGAAGTTCTTGGAGTATCACAAGCCCCTTTCACAGCTTGTGTGGTCCCTTCGATCCACCCTTCAATCCCCATCGATTTCTGTCCCATTATCCTGAGATTCTCGGTGAAAAGACAGCCCATCCAAGTTCTTACATCAACCTCTTTCATTCCCGTTGCTTGATCAAAGGCAAGGTATGTAGTCTGATAATTGATGGTGTTAGTTGTACTAATGTGGCTAGTGAGTCTATGGTCAGGAAGCTAGGACTTGAAGAGATTTTCCATCTAAATTCGTACCCACTCCAATCGCTCAATGACTCAGGCGAATTGAGGGTGACCCAATATGTCAAGGTGCCCTTAGAAATCAGCAAATATAAGGATAATGTTCTCTGTGATGTCTTACCCATGGAAGCAGGCCATATACTCTTTGGAAGGCCATAGTAATCAGACAGGAAAGTGACCCATGATGGCTTCACCAACCGCCACCACTTTACCTTCAAGGGCCGTAAGACAACTCTAATCCCTATGACCCCTCATGAGGTATATCTAGATCAATTGCACCTTAAAATCAAAAGAAGGAAACCGGTAAACCTAAGGTGTCTAAAGCTAAGACTAATTTCTATTTTAAGTCTAGTGAAGTTAAGCGCAACCTGATTACTAGAAAACCAATCCTTATGTTTGTATATAAGGAACATGTGCTTGCTTCTACTAACTCTGAGCCGGTCCTTCCGAGCAAAGTGAAAGGTCTTTTGCAGGCTTTTCAAGATGTGTTTCCAGAGGAGAATCCCAATGGCCGACCGCCTATACGTGGGATAGAACATCAAATTGATCTGGTTCCCGGAGCCACTCTCCCAAACTGGCTTGGTTACTGCACTAATCCTGTGGAGACCAAGGAGCTCCAAAGACAAGTGGATGAACTCATGGCCAAGGGGCACATCCGTGAAAGCATGAGTCTATGTGTCGTGCCTGTTCTCCTTGTCCCTAAAAAGGATGGAACTTGGCGCATGTGTGTTGATATCAGGGCAATCAAAAACATCACGGTAAAGTATCGCCATCCTATACCTAGGCTAGATGATATGTTAGATGAATTGCATGGATCTAGCTTGTTCTCTAAGATTGACCTTAAGAGTGGTTATCACCAAATCCGAATGAAGGAGGGTGATGAGTGGAAAACCGCTTTTAAAACTAAACATGATTTATATGAATGGTCAGTAATGCTTTTTGGATTAACTAATGCACCTAGTACTTTTATGAGATTGATGAACCATGTTCTTAGAGAGTTTATAGGACATTTCGTCGTGGTTTACTTTGATGATATCTTAGTATATAGTAAGAACCTAGATGAACATGTCCATCATTTGAAATTGGTTCTATAAGTGCTTAGAAAGGAAATGTTATATGCTAACATGAAAAAGTGTACTTTTTTACAGATAACATTGTTTTCCTATGTTTTGTAGTAAGTGTTGTAGGTGTTAAGGTTGATGAAGAGAAGGTCCGAGTAATCCGTGATTGGCCTAGCCCAAAGACCGTGGGAGAAGTTTGTAGCTTCCATGGTTTGGCCGTGTTCTACAGGCGCTTTGTCAAGGACTTCAGCACCCTGGCGGCACTCCTGACTGAAGTGATCAAGAAAGATGTAGGCTTCAAGTGGGAGAAGGAACAAGAGGAAGCATTCCAGACGCTCAAGGACAAGCTCACACACTCACCACTCTTAGCACTACCTAACTTCTCTAACACGTTTGAAATTGAGTGTGATGCTTCAGATGTAGGAATAGGAACTGTCCTCATGCAAGATCGCAAGCCCATAGCCTACTTCAGTGAGAAACTTGGAGGGGCCACCTTAAACTATCCAACATATGATAAGGAGTTATATGCCCTTGTCCGTTCCTTGCAAACTTGGCAACATTACTTGTGGCCAAAGGAATTTGTTATCCATATGGATCATGAGTCACTCAAGAACCTTAAGAGCCAACACAAGCTGAACAAACGCCATGCTAAGTGGATGGAGTTTATAAAGATATTTCCATATATCATTAAGTACAAGCAAAACAAAGAAAATGTGGTTGCCGACGCCCTATCTAGAAGGTTTGCTCTCTTGTCAACTTTAGAAGTTAAACTTATAGGATTTGAACATATGAAAGAGCTATATGAAACTGACCCAGACTATGGAGAAGTACATAAGTCTTGTTCTAAGAATCCTACAGGTCATTACTTCATACAAGATTGGTTCATATTCTATGAAAAACGCCTATGTGTTCCATCTTGTTCCATGAGAGAGTTGTTCGTCCGTGAGGCTCACGCTGGTGGCCTTATAGGACACTTTGGCGTGTCCAGGACTCTGGCCGTGATGCGTGAACACTTCCACTGGCCTCACATGAGGAAAGATGTGGAACAGATATGTAGCAGATGTGCTAAGTGTAAAATGGCTAAGTCTACGTCTCAGCCAAACAGTTTGTATCATCCCTTAACAATTCCTGAGCATCCATGAGTAAAATTGTCTATGGACTTCATATTAGGACTGCCTAGGACTCGTAAAGGCAAGGATAGCATATTTGTTGTGGTATATCACTTTTCAAAAATGTCATATTTCATTGCTTGTTGGAAAACTGATGATGCTTTGAATGTAGCTAATCTTTTCTTTAAAAAGGTAGTTAGATTGCATGGAATGCCTACGACAATTATTTCTGATAGGGATACTAAGTTTTTAAGTCACTTCTGGCGTACTTTATGGTCTAAGTTAGGCACTAAGTTGTGTTTTTCTACAACATGTCATCCTGAAAGTGATGGTCAAACCGAAGTAGTTAATAGGACCTTAGGAGCTTTGTTGCGTGCATTTGTGGGAAAGAACCTTAGGACTTGGGAAGACCATTTACCCCATGTTGAGTTTGCATATAATCATTCGGTTCATTCTGCATCTAAGCACTCACCATCCAGATTGTCTACGGTTTTAGTCCTATTTCTCCTTTAGACTTAATGCCTTTGCCTTTGAGTGAGTGTGCTAGCCTTGATGGAGAACAGAAGGCTCGATTGGTTAAACAAATCCATGAGAAAGCCCGAGCCAACATTGAGGCCAAGACGAGGAAGTATGGCCAGGTTGACAAGCACCGAAAGAAGGTTACCTTCCAACCAGGAGACCAAGTTTGGATCTACTTGCGCAAAGACCGGTTCTCTGAAGAACGCCGATCCAAGCTGATGCCCCGGGTGGATGGACCATTTACGGTCATCAAACTCATCAATGACAATGCCTACCAATTGGACTTGCAAGGTAAGTATTCTGTGAGTTCAAGTTTTAACATTACTGACTTGATTCGTTATTGTGCAGATAATCAGGATTTGAGGACAAATCCTCTTCAAGAGGGAGGGAATGATGTGACCCAGGACGCTATCTTTGACCGTGGAATGGTTGAGGACGTTTGCACGGACGGGTGTACATGGGAGGTTCTAGACGGACGATAGGACGACCTGGAGGACGCTCCCCGTTCGTCCTACGATCATGCTCTCGACCCACTCCCGCACGGATACGACCGTGCCTCGACCGGAGCCTCGACCCGACCATGACTTCGACCCGAGCCTCGACCTGTGCATCGACCAAAGCCTTGACCCGTGCATCGATCCAAGGCTCGACCCGTGCCCTGACCAGTCTCGACCCGAAGACTGACGCCACGACTGGAGCCTCGACCCGCGTCTCGACCAGCTTTGACCCGTCGACCTACATCTCAACCAGCTTCGACCCGACAACCCGCGTCTCGACCAGGTCCTCAACCCGCTTCGACCAGCCTTGTCCCGGACCCATGGACCGTTCCACTTGGTCCCATGACCCGTTCCCAGACCAAGGCCCTACAAGACTCTATTGGGTTACTTTTAACCCATTGCTTTTCTTAACCCATCTAAGTCCATTCAGAATCGTTAATGAGTTTATGAGTTTTGGATTAAGGGTCCACTTGGTTCTCTTTTCCCATGTGAGGTTTTTTCTATTGGGTTTTCTTCACATGGTTTTTTAATGGGGTCTGTCCTTAATGTGATCAAGCCCATAAGGCTTTTAACTTGAATTTGTTGACATTTATACTTTCTGGCCCGGCCCATTTCATTTTGGCGTGTGCAGTTCTCTTTGACCGCCTTGAAGTTTGTTGGTCTTTGTTCTTATATGATTGGTGTTCTGTGCCAATCATGAAAGAGTTTGACCATGCATTTTTGAATTGCCTTTTGCCTGTCTATATTATCTTGGCCTTGGCCATTTGTAACACTTGATCAAATCTTAATAAGAATTTTCTTCTTTGAAATCATTATTGTTTGGTCATTTATTTCTCGCAATCCCCTTTCTAGTGAGTAACATCTAGATAGCTAGGTTGTGAAACCCTTGTTCTTCATTCGGTGTGTCATATCCGAATTGGATGCAAGTTTGGTGATCCAAAATTCTTCATCCTTTTGGAGTTATCACCATTCGTCCCATTCACTTCTTCATCTGTTTCATCCCTTGCCTCATCCGTGTCATAACCTTCATTGGTCATTTCAAGCCTTCCGCCTTCTCAACCTGTTGCTCGGTCTTGGATGAGTGATCATCCACTGTGAGGATCACGTCAATAGGACAGGAACAATGCTAGATGAATGAATTAGTTCTGTTTTTCCTACTTAGTTTCTACGTTGTGAATTGATCATTTTGGCTGTCATATGTTTTAGTTCTTACGTTGTTTTTGAGTAAACGTTTATGTTGCATGTATCACAACCGTTACTTTTTAAATTAATATATTTGATTATCCAAACATTGATTATCTTAATTTATGTCATATAATTTTTTATGCTATTTTGATGTGTGGAATTGTTATTTGCTATTTGCTTAAGCGTGTTATATGTATGGTTTTTTATTAGGTAATTTATGTCGTATGATTTTTGTTTTGCAGATGATTACATGGATGTTGAAGGATGATAATGAGGATGATAATGATGATATTTAGTTGTTAGAAACGCTTAATACTGAGAAATTGATCCCCAGAACAGATCGAGGTGCAGGATGGCGTCATGTTCAACAGTTCGTGCATGGCTCAGATCAACAATGTTATGACATTCTGCGAATGAACCAGATAACATTTGAAGCATTTTTTAAGATTCTTAGTAGACGGTATGGTCTACTCGAGACTTGCAATGTCTATACTGAATAAGGGGTGGCAATGTTTCTTGAAGTGGTTGGCCAAGACAAGACTGTCCGGAGCATTGCTGAAAGATATTAAAGATCAGTAGATACAGTGAAAAAGGAAGCTTGACGAAGTTTTTAAGTGTTATTCTGAAGTTTACAGAGGATACACTAAAACTTGGAGAAAGTGAGTTCACAAGAGTAAGCTCGGTTTTAAGGAATGATGATCGGTATTGGCCATATTTACGGATTGTATTGGAGCGCTTGATGGAACCCATATTCTGGTTCGCCCTCCTAGTACAAATGCAGACCCATACAGAGGAAGGAAATGAAGCCTATGATGAACGTTCTTGCTATATGTAACTTCGATATAAAGTTCATATATGCATATGTTAGTGTACCGGGTAGGGCGCATGATACAAAGGTCTTGACTTATTATGCAAAAATGAAGCTTCTTTTCCACATCCACCAAATGGAAAATATTATTTAGTTGATTCTGGATATCCTACAAGAACATGTTATCTTGGTCCGCATCGAAGGATCCAATATCATCTTGGTCAGTTTGTTAGGGGAGGGCCACCAACAAACATGCGAGAGTTGTTTAACGGAAGCACACAGGCCTAAGAGCAGTGATTGAGAGGGCATTTGGAGTATGGAAAGCAAAATGGAGAATTTTAGACCGTAAGCACCCAAAGTACAGTTTGCCTAAGTGGATTAAAATTAACAATGACGATGGCACTACATAACTTCATTCGTGATTCACATCATGAGGATATAGATTTTGTGCATTGGCAAATCACTGAAGAATATCTTGCTCATGGTGATAATGAAGAAGACGAAGATGATGACGACGATATTGATGATGATCATGGTGCTGGTCCTAGTGGACATATTCCATATGAGCCGACTGGTGATAGAGCGATGGAAGAATTGCATGATAACATTACAAGTCAGATGGGTCGAGGACATCGATTACCTTATTAAAGACTTCTATTTTCTGAACTTTTAATATGTTGTTATTGATTACCTTATTAAACATTTTTATTTTCTGAATTTAATATATTTTTATAATAATTTTATTAAACACTTTATTTTTTGAACTTTTATTATGTTGCTAATAATTTTATTAAACATTTTTTTTTTTTGAACTTTAATATGTTTTTATCGATTATATTATTAAAAACTTATATTTTATAACTTTTATATATTATTATCCATTACATTATTAAATTTTTTTTAATAAATTTTAATATGTTTTTATCGGTTATTTTGTAATTTTGTTATATTATATTTTTCTAATTATCTATTTAAAATCAAATATTTTTTATTAAAAATTAAATAAAATAAATAAATTGCAGCGACCACCAAACGAACAAATTAGCGATTAGCGACCAGCGATTATCAAACGAACAAACCTGCGACTGAAACTGGCGATTATCAAACGAGCATCATAACAGTTGCATGTTGCAATCGATGGTCGCAAGTCGCAGTCTCAAGTAACAGCGACTGCTAAACGAACACGTTTACTGTTTTCGATAGTGGAAAATGGAAAGCCACTTTATGGAACCAGTATTTACATCTCTGACGGCACAAGAGCAAGTCCATAGAGAGCAAAAGCAAATATAAACAGAAGTTGGGCTGCAGACGAAGTAAATGTGTTTACAGAAGCAAAGAACCAGTAAAATAACAAGTTGAGGAAAAGAAAAGAAACAAATGTATTCTTCTCATTTCTCCACAGCAAGATATCTGCAACAGCATGAACATAAAATAAAAAGTTTGGTCAATTTAAAGAGATGTAACGCTTGTGTAAACCAGATTTACATAAGATTCGTTTATATGTGCATATAATTATGCAGCTGGAATTTGCATTAAATCATATGGTCTGGAAAAAATGTAGATGGACAGCATGTTTTAGATATCTAGAAGCAAGGAATCTAAGTGAAAACAGAGATAGTCTCTCCAGGTTAAGCCTTACTAGCATGCAACATGCATGATATCCGTAGCCAAATAAGAACAATGTAGCCGGATACTTACCCAAGAACAATCGAACATTGTAATTTTGCTATTAGGGAATTGGTTCTAACCTTTTCCACAACCAAGAAGCTGGTCTGCTTTAGATTGAATTGTCGTATTATCAGATTTCTTAAGATCGCGAGAGAACCACTGAAGCGTTAATGCAATACCATCCTAAGGATTCAATAAAAGCTAATGTGACCAAAAGTGCTATCAAGCGAATATGATGAACCAACATTTTTTTATATTAAACTCACTTCAAGTATCACAACAGGTGTGTAACCCAGATGCTTCTTAGCAGCATTGCAGTTAAGAGTTCTCGTCGAGGAAGCTAAGAGAGCAAACTGATGAGCTGTATCATAATAACTTGCAATACCCTTCTTTTCTAATGTCCATTTAACAAGTGACAAAACAAACAAAACCAGTAAAACAGTAAGTTTAGTGGATGGTCTGCAATAAAGTACAAGAATAGTATCAAATTAGGTAAATTAGAAACATGGCTTTAAGGATCTGAAACTTTTCACAATGACCAAATACCCTAGGAAATAAGAGAATAAAAACATGTACGATCATGTACAAGATAGTAAACATAACACAGACAAAATGGAACCTACTTTATAGCTCCCCTGTGCCTCAACAGATGTTTCCACATCCAACATAAGCTCGTGAAATGGTTTACGAACTTATGGAGAAGAAAAACCAAAGAACCAAAACAGTCTATGTTTCTAAGAATCCGTCCCAACGCATCAGTGCTTGACAACCAATACCACAATTGAGCATAATAAAGAAGAGAGCTTCCCTATGGTTATAAGAGACGACTAGTGCGGCCCTGGTTGTTTGAAAACCAAAGGATCGACTTGAAGGAAGGTCGATTGGCGATTTAAGGAGGTTACTAACTCTCATTGAAGCAGCGGCTGGTTTGAGGATGGATTGGAGGCTACTAGCTCTCCAATTATGTATGAATGACGATTGGTTTGATTCCACTAGCACAGGTTCATCCTGCTCAGAGCTATGGAATTTCACAGCAGACTACTCTACTCTCAAGTGAATTAAGATCAATGTTATTATGCTGAACAGAGAAAACAAGAAGCAAAAGTGCTTTAAGTTTTTTATAAAATTTGATGTCTATCTTTACAAAGGGGGTGGAAGCCTTTTTAAAGGCAAAAATTCCTAGCTAGATTATGCCTACAAAAAGTATATTCTAACTACTTGATCCTAAATTTATGCTAACAAGAAATCCTAACTATTTAAGTCCTAATTTTATGTCAACAGATATTTGACCTAATCTAATATTTCTCGTTTAAATTAAATAACTATTTACAAACCAATAAATTAAACCAATTGGTTGGTTTAATTTCAGAATCTCCTTCTCCAGAATTTTGAATTTGATTAAGGCATGAAGGACCTTTCTTTCGTTTTACTCCTTGATCTTGTTAATGGGCCAAGCCATAATTCCTTGTCTTCTTGAGCTTGGATTTGGGCTTGATTCCTTGATCTTGTTAATAGGCCAAACCATAATTCCTTGTCTTCTTGGGCCTGGGTTTGGGCCATTCATTCTTCTCCTTTTCTTAAACTTCCATTAGCCCATTGTTCTTTTAATTCTTCTTTGTCTTGCAGGTCCTTGGGCTGTGGATGTTTCTTGATGGGGTGTGGGTCAAGATTGGGTCGTAACTCGTGGTCAGGGTCAAGTCAAGTTCCATGGGTCACAGATGGGCCGCATTTGGTGTCGTGGAACGCGGACGGGCCATGTCCTGTCCTGGATCCATCTGGTTGAAGGACGTGGTCGAAGCCACGTTCAGCTTCGGGTTTTGAGGCTGATCTTGCGCCTTGTTCCATGCTGCGTGTTGTGCCATGATCCGGGGTCGGGATTGCTTCAAGGTCAGGAGATAGGTCGGGGGCCAGGTCAGTGTTGGGTAGCAAGTCATGTCCAGGTCCGGGTCTTGTGCCGTGACATGCGGTTGGGCCGCGTATGGTGTCGTGACATGCGGTTGGGCCGCGTATGGTGCCGTGGTTGGTGGGCAGACCTTGTCCCGCGCCAGGTTGGTCGGGGTTTGTTCTACGTCCAGGACTTGGACTTGGCGGTCTGGTCCAATCTTCTTTCTCTTCTTCACTCTCCTCCTCAGTTGAATCCAAGTCCTCTGATGTCGCAATGAGATCTTGCTCGTTCTAGGTCGCACCATCCCCTCCTCTTTTAAAAAGATTTGACCTCAAATCCAATTCATTTGCAACAAAAGGAATTAAGTCAGAATCATTGGATGTGTGATCAAGATTGTCCTCACCTTGGAATGTTGAAGGCGGTTGCCAAGTAAGAGCAAACAAGTGTTCATTTGGTCGATAATCAACTTGTTTGTCCAGGCCCTAAATCATTCTTGTTTTTGGAACAAACTCCATCACCTGTCTATCCTGCTTCTTCTCAAACACTAGGAAAACCACATAAAATGTGCAACAGAGATAGACAACTGACTTCCCTTGGTTTAAGACCTTAAAAACAAGATTCAAGTTCCTAGAATCTCCATCTAAGACAAGATCATAGATAATTCTAGCATTAGAACACTTACTAGAACAAAACTTTTATTTTGAACACAAACCAATCAAATAGATATCATTGCTAGCAAACAAATTGGATTGTGCTAACTTAGAAAATCTCTCAACATATTCAAATTCAGAACTTCTCTTAGCTCTAAATAGATCATGCATGTTCCTAGATCACCATTCTAGCAATGCTAACTCATGTCCTAACTTCGACAAACTTCCAAAAACGTTTTCTCTCAAGGTTGAGTTCATATCACAAGGTTTTAAAATCCAAACATATTCACAGCACAAAGTCTCACAGCCCTTTCTAATTGAATTAGAGTTTTGCATCACTTTATTAGAGAAACATTCATCAATCTTCAAATCTAAATCAATTTCAATTGATTTATGCTCTAATGTTCTCCTATTAGACTTATGACTCAAAGCGAACTCAGAACTCCCAATTTCAGCGATCAAAGAACATTCTGATCTAGAAAACATTTAATGCCTAGGTGTTTCAAAGCATTGAATCATCTTATCAAAAATAAACCCAGAAACATAAATTTCTTTCACATTCTCTAAAACAAATTGTTTCTCTTCTTCAGGTGTAACAATCACAAACAAGCTAGGTAAAAAATTTGGCACACCAATATCCTTACAGATTTTGAGATGGCTTTCATCAATGAAAGACGGAGTGAAGGACTTGAACTCCCAGCTAGCTGTAGGCGCTAAGTTGCTGTCCAATGACAATCACTTTGGTGTTTTCTCTGGTAGCTTATATTCATGATCCTGCAACGAAGACTCTCTGATACTCGGTTGCACCAGTTTGAGATTAGTAAAACCTAGACAAGTCTAATCTAATACACCAACTAATGGAACAGATAAAGTATCCTTGTTAAACTCACCCTCAGCTACAGATTTCTTACCTTCAAACGAATTTGGCAATGGACTAGACATCTTTCTTCTTCCTCTAACTCCATTGGCGTCCTTAGCAACTTCCATCATCTCTATGCCTCTAGCTGGTGGTACTTTCTTGTGTAACTCTCCTGGTATCTTCTCTTTAAAGTCCTGTGAAGAGAAGACAAGGCTACTCGGACTCACCGGTTCACAGGTGGTTAGTTTTCTACAAATTTCTTTTCCCTTAAGCATAAAATCAATTTGAAAAGATGGTAGAAAACACTTATCTGTGTTTGAGTCATTTGAGAACTTTTCAGTCCCAAACAACCTCCTGGAAACTGTGGTTTCATTAGGAGAATATGAAGTTTCAAAAATTTCTTTCTTACTTTTGCAGATTGGACTATAATGATTGGTTTTTTGCTGTTGGGGAACCGGTTTCTCCTTGGAATACATATATTCTTGGCGTGTCCACTGGTTGGGTGATGGGCGTGAGCTTGGTCTCCTCTCTTGGTTTCTCCTCACAGTCTTAGACCTCTTTGATCTACTCCCAATAGTCCTCCCTTGTGAACTCTATTGGTATTTGTCCTGCACATAACCAAATTTATTATAATCTTGAGCAAACTTCTTTTTCATAACAAATTTCATCTCAAACCAAGAAGCAATCTGAGGTTCTCCATTGTGCCTCCTTGTGGATGCAATCTGATCCCACCAATGGATGGCATGACCACTGAATCCACTTGTTGCAAGTTTGATCTTCTTTGTCTCAGTGTAGTGATAACAATTGAACACCCATTCCATCTTTTCTTCCTATTCCAGATAAGCTTCAGGATCAATCTTCCCATGGAATGATATAATCCCAAGCTTGGATTGACTAAGGTATTCTTCTGCTCTAGGGCGACGATGGTGATAATAGTTAACTCCCCCTGCTTTTCTGCCTACAGAGATTGAAAAGTCATGAAATTCATTAGCATGGTTAGTCCTATTGAAATATTGTTGCAGCTTCCTAGTGATCTCAGCCATCATAGCTTCATATTGGAAGTGATCAAGATGGACAATTTGATCCACTGAGTTTTTTTCTTGTTATGAATTCTCTGAAACAAACTTAAACAAACATATTAGAAAATCCTCTTTCTCTCTCTCTCTTTTTTTTTTTTGGTTCTCTCAGTGTTCAATCCTCTTGTTATTCCCAAAAATTTCAAAATAGATCAAAGTCCAATCACCTAAGATCTAGAGCTATAACCTACTATGAATTTAAGATAGGAAGATTGCAAGATTTTTACTGATTAACCAACTCCTAGCAGGATTTCTCCTCTGCTTCTTCTTTTTTTTTGATAGATCAATTTTTTTTTTGAATGATTCTTTTCTTTGTTTTCTTTGTAATTCAGGAGTGGCTCAGCTGACTTACATACGATAGAAAGAGAAGAAAGTGTTTAAGATGAAAGACAAAACAAAACCCTAAAATAGTGAATGATAAAAGTGAAATTGAGATGATCTCCACAAACCCTAACCTTCAAGTGGCTCTGATACCACTTGGTGCGGCCCTGGTTGTTTTAAAACCAAATGATCGACTTGAAGGAAGGTGGATTGGCGATTTAAGGAGGTTACTAACTCTCCTTGAAGCAGCGGCTGGTTTGAGGATGGATTGGAGGCTACTAGCTCTCCAATTAGGTATGAATGACGATTGGTTTGATTCCACTATCACAGGTTCACCCTGCTCAGAGCTATGAAATTTCACAGCAGATTACTCTACTTTCAATTGAATTAAGATCAATGTTCTTAGACTGAACAGAGAAAGGAAGAAGCAAAAGTGCTTTAAGTTCTTTATAAAGTTCGATGTCTATCTTTACGAAGGGGGTGAAAGCCTTTTTAAAGGCAGAAATTCCTAACTAGATTATGTCTACAAAAAGTATATTCTAACTACTTGATCCTAAATTTATGCTAACAAGAAATCCTAACTATTTAAGTCC
This sequence comes from Streptanthus diversifolius, assembly GCA_039880935.1. Lineage (NCBI taxonomy): Eukaryota > Viridiplantae > Streptophyta > Magnoliopsida > Brassicales > Brassicaceae > Streptanthus > Streptanthus diversifolius. Next base: position 5,878,551 of record JAXGFM010000002.1, read on the forward strand.
TAATTTTATGTCAACAGATATTTGACCTAATCTAATATTCTGGTTTAAATTAAATGACTATTTACAAACCAATAAATTAAACCAATTGGTTGGTTTAATTTCAGAATCTCTTTCTCTATAATTCCGAATTTGATTAAGGCATGAAGGACCTTTCTTTGGGTTTTACTCCTTGATCTTGTTAATGGGTCAAGCCATAATTCCTTGTCTTCTTGGGCTTGGGCTTGGGCTTGATTCCTTGATCTTGTTAATGGGCCAAGCCATAATTCCTTGTCTTCTTGGGCCTGGGTTTTGGCCCATTGTTCTTAAAATTCCATTAGCCCATTGTTCTTTTAATTCTTCTTTGTCTTGCAGGTCCTTGGGCTGTGGATGTTTTTTGATGGGGTGTGGGTCAAGATTGGATCGTAACTCGTGGTCAGGGTGAAGTCTAGTTCCATGGGTCACGGACGGACCGCGTTTGGTGTCGTGGAACGCAGACGGGCCATGTTCTCTCCCGGATCCATCTGGTTGAAGGACGTGGTCGAAGCCACGTTCAGCTCCGGGTGTTGCGGCTGATTTTGTGCCGTGTTCCATGCCGCGTGTTGTGCCATGATCCGCGGTCGGGCTTGCTTCAAGGTCAGGAGATAGGTTGGGGGCCAGGTCAGTGTTGGGTAGCAAGTCATGTCGAGGTCTGGGTCTTGTGTCGTGACATGCGGTTGGGCCGCGTATGGTGTCGTGGTTCGTGGGCAGCCCTTGTCCCGCGCCAGGTTGGTCGAGTTGGTTCTACGTCTAGGACTTGGACTTGGCGGCCTGGTCCAATCTTCTTTCTCTTCTCCACTCTCCTCCTCAGTTGAATCTAAATCCTCTGATGTCGCAAGGAAGTCTTGCTTGTTCCAGGTCGCACCATCAACTCAACACCTAGGAGAGCATTTAGCGCCACACTAACCAAGCTAGATCCCTATTACAAGAAAAAAAAATGTAATTAAATGTGGCAGAAAGGAGAAGCAGTCTCAAATACTTAGCCGCATTATATACAAAACTTTTTATCTCTTGATAATACGCTATTTCATGGAAAGAGCAAGACTATGAGAGGAGCAATACTATGAGAGGACTATATACGTCTCTCATCTAAAAGCACTAAAGATATTTAATTGTTCTCAGTAACAAGTTGCCAGTTAAGATAATCTCAGAACATCAAGATATGTAAACATACAGCGTTTTCACTCTCAAGTGACTTAACTCATACGAAGAGAGATTATCAAGTCTACAACATCAGTTTCGCATCAATTAATTACATGTGCCACGTTGAAAATAGCAATCAGCAAGGTGTGTGGTATTTAGACGTTTTTTCACTCAAACTACAAATTAGGGATGTCGAATGGGTGGGTACCCAAACATAATGGATCGGTCATGGATAGATCTATATACGAGCAGGTTTAAATGGACTAAGTCAAATTTTGTCCACAAAAAATGGGTAAGACCATATGATCATTGGTCGGCCCAATAATCTTTAAAATATAGGTCAAATAACTTTATGTTAATTAAAATAATTTAATATAAAAATATATTTTTTATTTTTAAAAAAAATTCGGAGATTTTTCAAAAAAAAAGTTTAGGAATCTTTTCCTAAAAATATGTAAACATTCTTAAAAATTAATATACAATTCTAAAAACATTTTTTTAGTCTTAACATTTCATATATATTTAATATATTATACTAAATTATCAAATATGTGGTTTGAATGTTTGATCATGTTTGAATTTTATGAATTATCAAATATGTGGTTGTATTAATGTTATATTCATAAAATATCATATAATTTTTTTTTCTGGATTCCGTGGACAGCCCAATTGGTTATGGTCTAAAATGGGGTTGGTTCTATTTGGACGTGGTTTAATATAGACTTTGAAGAAAAAAAAAGTTTCATCTGGACAAACCCATTTGAACATGGACAGCCCATTTGACATCCCTACTACAAATTTTATATACCTTCTAGCAGCCAAAGTTAATGGAAAATTACGAGTACCAATATATCATCAATCACCAAAAGTTTTGATTTTGAAGAAATATAAATAATCTATTTTTTTGGTAAACAAAATAATCCATTATTAAAACCACTTTATTGGGGTATCTCAAATGATTTTGTAAATATTAAAATATATAAAAAAGTATGAGATATAATTTACGGATATATTCTTAATCTGAGGTTTAAAAATTAGTTCTTCAAAATTCCTATAGATATGTCCATTTATGAGTGGTTCATACTTTTAAAATATTAAAATTAAATTATTTAATAAATTTATATTAAAATAATATTTGTTTAATCAGTTAGATACTTGAAATGAATTTCTAACTGATGGAAGTGCTAATATAGTTTTCAATCACCAAAACGAAAAACCTTACTATTTGAATGTTGCAGTTACTATAAAGAAGAGGTTAGAGTGAAATGCAAGTTCCTCTTTCCACACTATACACACATGTAAAGCATTAATCGTTGTGGCACTAAACTTACAGAGACAAAGGAAGAAGACGAAGGAAAAACAGAAGCATGAGTTGAAGGAGGGGAGTAGGAAATCGTCCGGTCTCAGAATGTACGGCTCCTCCACTTTGAGCTTCTACAGAAGCGAAGCAGGGCTCATTGCCACCGCCATTATTTCTTTATCTCTCTGACTATTGAACGATTAACAAAATGCAGGAGAAAGACTGAAGATATGAGCCGTTCAGCCTAACTAATGCTCGTTTCAGAGCCTCATGAATGTTGTCTTCAAGGAACTACTGCAAAAGAGTGTTCTTATCTTCTTTGAAGACATCCTCATTTACACCTCTTCCCTTGATGATCACATTGAGCATATGTGCAGTGTTTTCTTGTTGATGCAACATAAACATCCTCTTTGCGAAACAGAGTAAATGCGCTTTTGCCACTTCGAGGGTCGAGTATTTGGAACACTTTATACAAGAGGAAGGGGTTTCCACGGACCTTGCTAAGCTGGTGGCCGTTAAGAGTGGGAATTTGAAGCAATTGATTTTTTTTCTGGCTGGCTATTACAGAAGGTTTGTACAGAATTTTGGTATTATTGCACTTGCAGGGCCTCTGACGGCTCTGACAAAAAAGATAGCTTTGAGTGGTCTCAGGAGGCTGAACAGGCATTTGAAGAGTTGGAACAGGCACTCTGCGCTGCACCGGTGTTGGCTCTTCCATATTTTGATCTTCCTTTTGTGGTGGAAACTGATGCCAATGACAGTGGCATTGGCGCAGTTCTAATGCAGGAAGGTCACCTAGTGGCTTATATTAGTTGTCACTTAAAATAGCAGCAACTGCACCTGTCCTTAACACTCCTATTCAGCAATAATGACTCCCTAAACTGCTTGAGTTTGATTATGAAATATAGTATCACCAAGGCAAAGAAAATCTCACAGCTCATGCTCTGTCCCGCGTTGAAGGATCCAAAATATTTCATATGGCTATGTCGCTGTTCGAAAGCGATTTGATGCAGGAAACTCAGCCGGGTTATAAGAGTGATCCTGCAGTCAAAGATATCATCACTCAGTTACAGCAGGATCCAAATGCCAAGAAAATTTGCTTTTGGACTCAAGTGTGTTAAAGAGGAAGAGTGAGATCGTGGTTCCTGCAGTGTTGTCTCTCCATAACAAGATTCTTGAGTGGCTTCACTGTTTGGGTGGTGGACATTCTGGCATAGATGTGACAAATCAATGTGTTAATGGGTTATTTTATTGGAAAGTGTTGTCCACAAACATACAGTCTTATATCAGAGGGTGTGGTGTTTGTCAACACTTCAAGTACGACACAGCTGCCTCTCCTGGTTTACTCCAACCTCTACCTATTCCAGACGCCAACTGGATTGATGTTTCCATGGATTTTATTGATAGCTTGCCGCTTTCCTTTGGGAAATCAGGCATTTTAGTGGTCGTGGACAGATTGAGCAAGACTGCTCATTTCATGTTTCTATCTCATCCTTACACGGCTTCACTAGTTGCTCAGGCCTTCTTGGACCATGTTTTTAAGCTCCGTTGCTTCCTTTGTTCCATTGTCAGGGACCGCGATGCAGTACTTTTCAGAAACTTTTGGGAAGAATTATTGGGCCTATAAGATGTTTCTTTGCAACATTGTAGTGCCTATCATCCTCAAAGCGACATGCAAATGGAGATGGTTAACAGGTGTTTGGAAACTCACCTTCGCTGCATGTGTTTGGTTGTGAAAAACCACACCTATGGAGGAAGTGGCTTCCACTCGCTGAGTTTTGCTACAATACAAATTTCATTTAGTCATTCAGATGACACTATATGAAGCCGTCTATGGTCAGCCTCCTCTGCAATATCTTACTTATCTGCTTGGTGAATCCAAAGTTGCAGTGGTTGCTAAAACGTTGGAGGAACTTGAAAAAAAAATGACTTTCATCTTGAAGTTCCATTTATTGCGTGCTAAACAGTGCATGAAGCAGTTTAATGAGAGTGTCGCGTGTGGTTAAATATCGTTGAAAGTCAGACTTTATTCTTCGTTCAAAAAGTTATTGCAAAGTTTATTTTCCTTTTCTTTCTTTCTAGCATTTTCCCGGAAGCTCTCTCTCCTCGAGGTTATTTTTGAAAGAGATGATGATTTTCCCTCGAATAGTTCACGTCTATTCACATATAAATATAGTCTAGGTGGTTACAACAAGATAACTACAAATCAGGAGAGAAGATAAGTATACATGACTTCTTCAAAAAATGTAACAGAATATCCTATTCTATCACCCTCCCACAGTTAAAGCGTTGGGTTCCCTGACGGTTAAGCTGGTTCTAAACTCGTTGAATAGAGCCGTTGGTAACCCTTTTGTGAACATATCTACATACTGAAGAGCTGAAGGGATGTGAAATACGCGAACTTGTCCAATGGATACTTTCTCTCGAACAAAGTGAATATCAAGCTCATTGTGTTTGGTTCTTTGGTGCTTGACTGGATTTGTTGCGAGATACACGGAGCTGATGTTATCACAGTACACCACAGAGGCTATCTTTAACTGGCAATGAAGTTCCAACAGCAAGTTACGTAGCCAACATAGCTCAGCAACTGTATTAGCTACACCTTTGTACTCGGCTTCTGTGCTTGACCATGAAACATTTGGTTGTGGCTTCGCAGACCATGAAAGGAGATTTGAACCAAGGAAGACGCAATAGCCATAGGTTGATCTTCTTGTTTCAGGACAGCCAGCCCAATCGGCGTCTGAGTATGATGTGAGCTGATCTGTTGTGCTTTTGACAATTTGAAGCCTTTGTGAGTGAGTTCCTTGAATGTATCTAATAATCCGTTTAAGAGCAGTAAGGTGTTGTATTCTTGGATCACGCATTTATAAGCAGACTTCATGAACAGCATACGCAATGTCCGGTCGAGTGAACGTCAAATATACTGCAAGACTTCTATACTCAGTTGGATTGTCAATTAAAACACCTGTGCTGGAGGATAACTTAGATTTGAGGTCAACTGGCGTAGCACAAGAATTACAACCCTCCATCCTTGCAAGTTTGATGATGTCTTTTGCATAAGCTGATTGCCTTAAAAATATCTCATTGTTGTTGTATTCTGCTTTTATTCCAAGGAAAAAATTGAGCTTGCCTAAATCTCTCATCGGAAATTCTGATTTAAGAGCATTGGTAATTCTGTGCAGAAGTGACATAGAAGATGCCATAAGTATTATATCGTCAAAGTAAAGCAAGATATATGCCATATCATTATTGTTCCTGTAAACATAAAGAGACAAATCGCTTTTGCTGGTTCGAAAACCAATGTTAGTAACAAATTTGGTGAACCTTGAATTCCAAGCTCTTGATGCTTGTTTTAATCCGTAAATTAAATCACCTTGTTTAATTTGCAAACATGATTGGGGAAATTGGTGTCAACGAACCCAGGTGGCTGGTGCATAAATACTGTTTACTCGAGGTCACCTTGAAGGAAATACTGGTGCATAAATACTGGTGCATAAATATTTTGTTTATTTGGTATGGTCCTGGTTGTTTTAAAATCAAAAGATCGATTTGAAGGAAGGTGGGATGGCGAATTGAGAAGGTTACTAACTCTCCTTGGCAGTGGCTGGTTTGAGAATGAATTGGAGGCTACTAGCTCTCCACTTAGGTGTGTATGAAGATGGGTTTTGATTCCACTAGCACAGATTCACCTTGCTTAAAGTTATGAAATTTCACAGCAGATTACTGTACTCTTAAGTGAATTAAGGTCAATGTTCTTAGGCTGAACAGAGAAAGCAAGAAGTAAAAGTGCTCTAAGTTTAATATTAAATTTGATGTGTGAATTTACAAAGGTGGTGGAAGCCTTTTTAAAGGCAGAAATCCCTAACAAGATTATGCCTACAAAAAAGAATATCCTAACTACTTGATCCTAATCTTGTGCTAACAATAAACTCCTAACTATTTAATTCCTAATTTTATGCCAACAGAGATCTTGGCCTAATCTAATCTTCTGGTTTAAATTAATTGACTATTTACTAACCAATAAATTAAACCAATTGGTTGGTTTAATTTCAAACTCTCCCTCCTCCATGATTTCGATTTTAATCAAGGCATGAAGAGCCTTTCTTTGGGCTTTACTCCTTGATCTTGTTAATGGGCCAAGCCATAATCCATTCTCTTCTTGGACTTGGGCTTGGGCTTTACTCCTTGATCTTGTCACTCGGCCAAGCCATAATTCCTTGTCTACTTGGACCTGGACTTGGGCCATATCTTCTTCTCCTCTGTTTTGCAGATCCTTGGGCCGTTGGTATTGCTTGGTCGGGCCTGGGTCGAGACTGGGTTGTGAGTCGTGGTCCGGGTCGTGGTACGAATCGTGGTACGGGTCAGGGCCGGGTCGTGTGCTATGGTCGAGGCGGCATCCTAGGCCGGGTGTTTCAGGATGTTGGTTGGGATCAGGGCCTGGTCGTGTGTTGTAGGACACAGACAGGCCGGGATCGAGGCCACATTCGGCGCCGGATTTTGCTACTGAAGTTGCACCGTTTACTTCGCGGCCAGGGGTGAGGTCGAGAGCCATGGTCAGGGCCAGACATGTGGCCGCCTTTCTCGTCGGGTTTCACGGGGTTTAGGTTGGGGCCGAATGTAGCACCGTGGGTCACGGGCGGTCCGAGGTCGAGGTCGAGACCGGCTGTAGTGTCGTGGGTCACGACCGGTCCAAGGCTGGTTCCACGTGCTCCTCGTCCGAGACTTGTACTTGGCGGCCTAGATCAGTCTTCTTTCTCTTCTCCACTCTCCTCCTCAGTTGAATCTAAGTTCTTTGATATCGCAAGGAGGTCTTGCTCATTCCAGGTCGCACCATCCCCTCCTCCTTTAAAAGGATTTGACCTCAAATCCAATTCATCTGCAACAAAATGAATTAAGTCAGAAACATTAAAAGTATAACTTATAAAATAGTTACCTTGGAGATCTATTTGGTAAGCATTGTGATGATCCTTCGTAGGACTGGAAATGGTCCATCCACTCGTGGCATCAATTTCGATTTTCTCTCATTTTGAAAGTTGTCCTTCCTTAGATGAATCCAAACGAGATCGCCAGGTTCCAGCACCAATGCCTTCCAACCTTTTTTTTTTCTTGGTATACATCTTAGTCATTTCAACAATATTTTTCTTAACCTGTTCATGCAAAGACTTAACAAACTCGGCTTTCTTTTGGCCATCAAGGTTAATCTGTTCTTTTAAAGGTAAAACAAGTAAATCTAAAGGAGACAATGGATTGAAACCATACACAATTTGAAAAGGGGTCATTTTTGTTGCTGAGTGGATTCGACATGAGGAAGACAATCCTCCCAAGTCCTAATGTTCTTCTTAATGACGGCTCTTAAAATGGTAGATATGGTTCTATTTACTAATTCTGTTTGACCATCAGTTTGTGGTTGACAAGTTGTGGAAAATAATAATCTAGTACCTAGCTTTCCCCAAAGGGTCCTCCAAAAATGACTAAGAAATTTAGTATCCCTATCTGACACAATTGTCCTAGGCATTCCATGTAATATAACAACTTCCCTAAAGAACAAGTCAGCCACTAAAACTGCATTATCCGTTTTATGACAATGTATGAAATGGGACATCTTAGAAAACCTATCAACCACCACAAAAATGTTGTCCCTTCCTTTTCTAGTACGAGGTAATCCTAATACAAAATCCATGAAAATGTCTACCCAAGGTTGGTCAGGTGATAGAGATTTATTTATCTCCACGAGTTTCACCTGAGTGTACTGAGAAGTATCCTCAAGAGTTTACCTGAGTTAGTGACTGCAAATGCACAGTTTGTGCCTCTCGTAGTATAAACGGGATCGATCCTCAGGGAAGACTTATAACACAATAGATTTCAAGAATTCTTATCTAAGCTAAGAGGTTTAAGATTTGATTGTGAATGAACCGATAGAAATTTAAACTAACTAAAAATAAAGAAAATAAAATAGCGATTGAATTAAACTAAGAATATACTAATAAAGAAGGCAATTCAACCATGGATTAGGCATTAGAATGACTAAAGGTAAGATCAAGATATGAATATAAATCATGAATGCGTAACTTGTATTTTCAGACAATGAGATTATGAATAGATTAGTACATTCCCATGTAGAAATCCCTAAGCTTAGAACTTGATTTGATCAATTCTCATTGTAAACCCTAAAATTAAACAAGCATTAAGATTCATCTCAATTTTCATCAAATTCTCTAGACAACTACTTCCGCAGGCTAGAATCATAAGATTCACTAGTTAGACTATCCTATGAATTCACTATCCCTTTTCCAAGAGGTGAATTCGATAAACCCTAAATTGACTCTTCCAAGATAAACATAGCATTAAACACATCTACACAATGCATTCAGATCAACCAACTCTTTTAACATTTATTAAACTTGAAACTCGTGAATCATGCTAGACACTTTCAATGAACTCATTTGGCTAAGGGTAAGGTCAAGAGATAAAAATGATTTCTTCTTCCATAGGTTTTGAAAGCTAAATGTATGGATCTCTCAAAAATGGAATGAACTTTAGAATAATGCTAAGGGTAAGCTCCAATAAATGCATACAAGACTAGATTCTCATCTATCCGAAGTATACTACTCACTGAAAATCTATACCCAAGCAAATATTATTCTCTAGAATGATCCTAATTTTACCCTTAGAAAGGCATTGCTAATTTTTATACTGCCTTTAAGATCAGTCATAAAATCTTCATTCAACTTTTCTTCTTAAGAGAGGGGTTAATTCTAATCTGTCTAGCGAGTTTGGATTCTCTTATGGCTGGTTCTTGTCTCTTCCTTTTTTATATATTTCTTTACAAGTACCTTTTGCAGAGAAAATTTTATCACTATTTCAAATACCCTTTACTAGACCTGTCTTTTTTTTTGTCCCTTTCTCTCTTGAAGTGTTTACCCTTATTAGCTTCCTTTTTATTTCAAAACCCATTGGCTACCTATTCCTTTTTTCCCTTCAAGCATCTACCTAATTCTAGTTGGCTCAAAAAGAGTGAACCAAAACTACATGAGAAGCTAATCCTGTTGGTTCCTACCTAACACGTTCTACCAAGTTCATTACAAAAATGCCTAAAGCACTCACTAAAAGATAATGTGGTTTGAACAAACGTTAGGCTCAAGGTAAGATAGTCTATTCGGATCACAAAGAGTGGTAAAAAGGTAAAAGAAATCCAAGTATATATATGTAAAATCTATGAGTTCAAATCCGATTATCTAACCTGATAATTCTATATCCATATTATATTCCAATAAATAAGAGAAGACATCAAATCAAGCATGTTTCAACTAAGGATAATCTAAAGACAAAAATTCTAGGCATGGATCAATCTTATGTTTCAACAAGCAATTTATGCATCAAATAAATGATAACTCATCAATTGAAGCAAATAAAATGAGCAATGAACTATATTAAAGCGATTTCATCATGGTTCCTTATGCTCGTGCAATGCAAAACTAAATGAATAATGAAAGATAAGTCATGAAAACGAGAGTGAATTCAAATACAAATACAAATTTACATTGTCCCGGTGTAAAAGTAAAACTAAAGGAAGATACAAAATAAAGTACAAATGGTAGAAAGTACAAAGGAAAACAAAAGAAAGAAAGATTACTAAATCAATGGTCCTCTGGGCTCACGCTGCGACTATGTCCTGCACCACGTCTGCGCCTGGGTAAGCGAGCCTCATAATCTGACTCTGTGTCCTCTGGTCGGCTCCTGTAATGTGTCCAGAAACATCAGAAATATCGTCTGCAGCTCCGGAAGGCTCTCCCGTCTCTCTAGTCCGTGATCCTCTGAAGCAGGAAGGTGGCTGTGGGCATCTGGTCCGAGCTATGGCTTCGCACATCCGTCGCATCATCGAATGGGACCTCCTGTAAGACTCCACTACCCAGCCCCGGAACTCAGCATCGGTGGCACCGGAAGAGTATGGTGGAAGCTCTCCCGAATATGGAAGAAGAGCATACGCATCCACAGTAGCCTCTTGGGTCTGTGGCAGATAATAGTCGGGGACTCTGTCGCCTTCCTGGTGGAGCTGTGATGTAGATGCCCTGGATGAGCCTCCCCGTCGTTGAGACCCGGTTCTAGGCTGATATAAGTGCTCCGGAGGAATGATGAACTCTAGATTTGCTCTAGATGTGAGGGCAGTGAAGTCGCGGATAGGGAGCTTGCAGAACTGAGTGACTCTTGCGCGATCCTGGAACTGATAGATGTAACCCGGCTTGAGGATACCACTGTTCCAAAGTACTGCTCATCAAATAAAGCGATCTTGGGCTCGCATGGTGTGGAGCCGAGATCGACACCATGATGCATGAATAATGGAGTCAGAGAATCCCGATCCGCTCCACCTTCTGATTCTTTGAGACTAAGTTCTCCGCAAAAATCGCACCTAATTTGGTGCGCAACATAGTGGGTGGGCTGGTGTGGACTGTATGTATGGAAGACGAGAGTCTAAAATGGAGCAACATCAGCTCATCCTTCCGTACATCACCGGACTCCTCCTTGGCAAACAGGATGTTGCCAATGATCTTCGCTACCACCCGAACCACGGGGTTCCGGATGTGTGTCAGCTTAGCCGCTCGCGACTCATAGGCGCACAGACCTATAATATTCCACAGCTCTACGGCCTGTGGGAAGTCCGAAGGCTAACTGCAGACCTCATATGTCCTGTCAAACCCATATATATTGCAGAGCTCACGGAGGGAGATCTCATATAGGACGCCATTGGAGAAATACAATAGCGTCTCCTCGCTAGCTGCGGGAATAGCCTCATCCTGGTATCTGAACTCAGCGGAGGCAAGGAACTGGCGAACTAGCTCTGGATATAGTGGATACGGCTGGTAGGCAATCGTGTCAAGACCCAGCATTCATAGCATATCTCGGACCTCTACTCGGATTCCCATCCGCTCAAGTGTCTGCTAGCAGACAAATCGTGTAGGCACCATCTCTATCCTCAGCAACCTGTTGTGGAAGGTGCAGTGATGGTGTGTCCACGGGTCCCCATGTTTGTAGTTCTGGTAACCCTTCTCCCGCTGTATCTGCTTCATCGTAGCTCTCGAAACTATCTCAGTCCTCCAGTACGGCTCGTCATGAGGTGAGAATGGGGTGTTGTCTGGTCTATGCCAAGAAAAGGATGTGGTTTCCGGCTCCTCAGGTTCCTCCCGTCGAGATGCGGATGGTCTTGTAGACTTGCCCGGTCTCCTGCGTGGCAGATCGCCTCTAGCCATATCTGCAAAATTAGTATACAAATGTTAGATTAAACGAAATAGATGAATACACGATCAATCGGTCGAAAACATGATCGACCAATCCCAAATCTTGACAGTTTTATGCTATATTCCGATCAATCAATCTAGTTTCCATCGAGCGATCCCAATTTCTTACTGTTATAGTCGACTTACAAGTTAATTGAAACTGGATCGATGAACACGATTCTAGGGTTTTATTAAATCAAGCCCAAATTTCTTAAACCTAGCATGAAATTTGTTCCAAACAACCTAACAAACTTTTATTCAACATCCATTTCGCCTAAAAACTCCTAAAATCCTAGAATTTGTTGATTTTTCTAAAATTGAACCGAATTGAAAAAGAGTGATTTGAGAATCATACCTTTGCAGATCGAATGAAATGATGATATAATCAAGTAAAACTCTAAAAATTGATCGAGAAACACTAAAAATCACTCAAATCCGTTAAGAATTGAAGGAGTTGTTGGTTGTTAAAAATTTTAGGGTTTGAGATTCTTTTGTTCGCGAAAGAGAGAGATAGGTGATGGAGTTTTTTTTTTATCGGTTGTCGTCAAAAATGGGTTTAAAAATGTGTTTTCTGGTTTAATTTAAGTGAAAATTAACCGGTTTACTTACCTGGAGAGGGGACCGATCGATCCCTGATCAGACCGATTGATCCGAATTGTTCACGGCGTATTTTTGATCGACCGATCAATCGATCGATCACGATTGTGCTGATCGATCCTGGCTTTTCATGGCTTTCTATTGTTTTATGCGATCGATCGGTCGAGTTTGGATCGATCGATCTTTTTTCCCGGACAAGTTTTCTGTTCATTCGGTTGATCAATCCAGATTATTGGGATCGATGTGAGATATTGCCACAAAATTCAGTCTTCAAACGATCGATCGATCGTCGCGTCAAGATCGATAGGTCCTCACTTCTTTCGGTGAAACCTACAAAATTTAAAACTAAGTTAGTACAACTAAGTCCTGAATAACCAAAATAAAAATATGTACAGTAAGAAACGTGGGTTGCCTCCCAAAAGCGCTTGTTTAACGTCACTAAGCTTGACGACCTGAGATTCGAGCTTATGCAATGAGAGTTCTGAGAGAGAAACTTGTAGGTTCTCGCTCTTGTCTTTGGTTGCCAAGTAAGGTTTGCATCTCTGTCCATTGACTGTGAACTCTCTCCCAAACTTATTCCAAAGGACTACTGCTCCATAAGGGCTGACTTCTTTGATGGTGAACGGTCCAGACCATCTTGATTTTAACTTTCCCGGAAAGAGTTTCAGTCTGGAGTTGAAGAGCAGGACTTGTTCTCCTTCTTTGAAATCTCGTCTCAAGATTCTTTTGTCATGGAAAGCCTTAGTTTTCTTCTTATAGATCCTTGAGCTCTGATATGCTGCTTGCCTTGTCTCCTCAATTTCTTCATGATCAATCAAGAATTTTTCCGAAGCTATCTTGATGTTACAGTTGAGCAACTTTGTAGCCCACAATGCTTTGTATTCCAAGTCTACCGGGAGATGACAAATTTTTCAATACATCAGATTGAATGGGGGGTGCCAATGGGGTCTTATAAGCAGTTTTGTATGCTCATAGAGCATTATCTAGTTTGGATGCCCAATCCTTCCTGGATTTTCCGACTGTCTTCTCAGGGATTTCTTTAATCTGCATGTTTGATACTTCCACCTGTCCAGATGTCTGAGGATGATAAGGTGTAGCCACTTTATGTTTGACTCCATGTTTCTTCAACAAGTTTTCAAAGACTTTGTTGATGAAGTGACTTCCTCCATCACTGATCATAACCCTTGGGACCTCAAATCTAGAAAAGATTATGCTCTTGAACAGCTTGATGACCACCTTCACATCATTAGTAGGACTGGCAACAGCCTCCACCCACTTAGAGACATAATCAACTGCCACTAAGATGCATTTATTGTTGTAGGAGGATGAGAATGGTCCCATGAAGTCAATTCCCCACACATCAAATATCTCAACCTCAAGAATGGGATTTTGTGGCATCTCATTTATTCTGCTCATGTTGCCTTTTCGCTGACATGCATCGCATCTGGTAATATGATCGTGAGCATCTTTAAACATCGTAGGCCACCAGAAATCAGCATGCAGTATCTTCTTGACAGTCTTGAAGGTAGCAAAATATTTACCATATTCAGAACCATGACAGTGTGTCAAGATTCCTGCTACTTCTTCCTCTGGAATAAGTCTTCGAAAAAGATGATCCTTACATTGCATGTAGAGGTATGGCTCATCCCAGTAGTACTGTTGGACATCTCGGAAGAACTTCTTCTTATTGTAACCTTGGAGTTCAGGAGGTGGATTTCCGCAGGACAGGTAGTTGACAAAGTCTGCGTACCATGGAAGACTCAGCTCAACGACATTAGTCTCTAATAGGCTGTCCAACTCGCTGTATACAATCTAAAGCATTTGAATTGCATGAATTTGTTCTTCTGGCAACGAGTCATTGATAGGCTGAACTACTGGAATCCTCATTCTAGATAGATGATCAGCAACCCCATTTTCTATTCCTTTCTTGTCTTTGATTTCCAATCGATCAACAATCTCGGTTTGGCATCCTTTTTAGCCAGTAGGTTTCTCAATGCAGCGTGATTAGTGTGTACTATCACTTTAGAGCCAACCAGATATGTACAAAACTTCTCAAACGCATACACAATCGCTAGTAGCTCCTTCTCAGTTGTAACATACTTCGTATGTGCATCTTCTAGTGTTCTGCTGGCGTAATAGATCACATTCAGCTTCTTATCCTTCTTTTGTTCCAAGACTGCTACCACAGCATAATCACTTGCATCACACATCACCTCAAAGGGGAGATCCCAGTCTGGTGGCTGCACTATCGGGGCACTTTTCAAGGCTTCTTTCAGCTTCAAGAAAGTTCTCATGCACTCCTCATCAAACATAAGCTCTGTATCCTTGCACAGAAGTCTTGTGAGTGGTCTGACAATGCTAAAGAAGTCTTTAATAAACCTTCTGTATAAACCAGAATGCCCGAGATAACTCTTAATCTCCTTTACAGATTTCGGAGGTGTGAGTATGGTCATGACATCAATTTTGGCATTATCTACTTCTATCCCAGCTTCTGAGATCTTGTGTCCAAGTACAATTCCCTCTTTTACCATGAAATGACATTTCTCCCAATTTAGAACTAGGTTTGTCTCCTTGCATCTTTTTAGTACCCTGCACAAATTCGAAAGACACACAGCAAAATTTATTCCAAGAAAAACATATCTTAGCCCAGGTGGTAGTGGTTTGAGTTCCAGTTTTGGTGCATTCTTCTCACTTCAATCGTCATTACTGCTAGTCTTACCATTGCTAGCTTCTAGAACTTCCAATTTGGATTTAGCCTCTCCTTTCAGTGGCTTATGATAATCCAGAATCTGCTCATACTGCTCTACTTCCTCGTTAATCCTGATTGATTTCGCAAACTCCTTGGTAAGAGCTAATTGAAGGGAGTCTTCAACAGCTAACTCCTCCAGATACTCTTCTACCATATCTTCCAGCATCTCAATGTAAAAGACCTTCTTCTTTATCATAGGCTTCTTCATGAACTCTAGTATATCAAATTTGAGTACTGAGTATCCCAATTTCAGGTCAATAATCCATTTCTTCACATCAATACTCGCTCCAGCTGTGGTTAGGAATGGACGCCCAAAGATGATTGGGTCTGTAGGTTCGTCATCTATTTCTAATACCACAAAATCGGTGGGGATTATGCAGTCTCCTACCTTCAGAGGCAAGTCTTCAAGAATACCAATGGGATACCGGATAGACCTGTCAGCGAGTACCAGTGAGATCCTGGTCTCCTTGAAATCTGTTAGCCCTAGTTGTTTTGATACAATCAGTGGCATCAGACTAACACTTGCTCCCAAATCAACCAGACATTTCTCAAAGCTTAGAAGTCCAATAGAGCAAGGCAATGTAAAGCTTCCAGGGTCCTTGAGCTTCCTAGGCAAATTGTTCTGAATTATCGCGCTGCACTCATGATTGATTTGTATCATAGCTTCCTCCAGTGGTTTCTTCTTGATCACTAAGTCTTTAAGAAACTTGTTATAGATTGGACAGTCTAGAACAAGGTCCATGAGTGGCATTGTGACTTTAACTGTTCCCGACAGCTTTTGGAACTTCTCAAACTGCTTGTCTAGGATTTGCTTCTTGAATCTTCCGGGGAATGGAAGTTTTGGCTCATAGGGTGGGAGTACAAAGTCAACTATCTCCTCTGTAGCTTTTCCCTTGTCAGCTTTGGAATTCACAGCGATGCCTTTTTCTGCAGGAGAATCTTCTTCAGCCTTTTCACCAGCTATCTCCTCTGCTGCTGTCTCAGTAGATGTGTCATCCAATCCAGATTTTTCCATGGTGCTTCTCCACTTGGCAATTCCTTTCCATTTCTCAATGTTATGACTTTGCATTACTCCTTAGGATTAGGTTCAGGATGTCCAGTTAGAACCCCTTTTCTATTGCTTCTTGAGGAAGAAGCCACCTGAGCAATCTGATTTTCCAGTCCTTTTACATGCGTCGCCAGTATTTCAAACTTGGAGTTCAGATCATTGTAACAAGCTTTCATCTCAGCTATCACTTTCTTTGTTCCCCCTTGTCCTTCCAGCAGCTGCTTCAACAAGTTTTTCACTTCATCATCCTGAGGAGGTTTATTCGAATTGCCTCCCCTCTGCTGGAAGTTGGTGAGTTGTGGTCTTGGCACATAGTTGTTGTTTGAAGGGGCTTGATTGCCAAAGTTTGAGTATCCTTTGGATTGGTTATTCGCTTGCCATTGATAGCTCCCTTGGTTGTTGTAGTTGTTCCTCTGGAAGTTCTCTTGACCTTGTTGGTTGAAAGGTCTAGGTTGGAAGCTGCTTTTTCCTTGCTGGTTCGGTTGCTTGGACTGATAGCTCTGACCCTGATTCTGATACCTCTGTCCTTGCTGCTTTAGGATCGGTGGATAGACCTGGTCTTGTGGATTCTCCACATTCTGGCTCCTGTAGGACAGGTTGTTGTTGTAAGGCTTATACTAATAACCTCCCTGATTTCCCACATAGCTGACTTCTTCAGGGTTTCCTTCCAAGGTCTCCATTGTAGGATCTTGATAGTCTGGTTAGTAGGTATCTTGTTGATCCACAAAGTGGACTTGCCTCTGGTTCAAGTGCAGAACTTTGTCCAGCCTATCAAGCTTTTCGTTGATCTCCTTAAGCTTTTTATCTTCTAGTTTTACACCCCTTGATGACCTATCATAGTCTTCACTGTAGCACTGGTTGCTTTGAGTTAGGTTCTCAATCAGCTGCTCTCCTTGGTCAACATCCAAGTTAGCAAAACTCCCATAGCTCGCTGTGTCTAGAGCTATTCTGAAATTTTCATGAACTCTTCCATGAAAAATTCCCAGAAGTGCATCTTTCTCCACCCCATGATGAGGACATGCTCTGGTGTATCCCTTCAGGCGATCCCAGGCTTCATAGAATGACTCATTTGGTCCTTGTCAGAAGGTAGTGATGTCATTCCTGATTTTAGCTGTCTTCTGCTTTGGAGAGAATTTATTGGTGAATTCTTTCTTGCACAAAGTTCATGTAGAGACCAATTCTGAAGGCACATTGTGTTCCCATTGAGCAGCTATATCTCCCAAAGAGAATGGGAATAACATCATTTTAATTGCATCCTGAGGAAAGCCGTTTATCTTGACTGTCCTGCAGAGCCTCTAAAAATCATCAAGGTGATGAAGTGGGTTCTCACTAAGCAGACATTAGAACTTTGAGCCTTGCACCATGTTGATCAAACTAGTTTTGAGTTCATAGTTATTGTTGGCAACAGTTGGTATTGGAACGCCAAGACGTATGGTCTTTTCATCAGGCTCATCGAAAGTTCCAATGCGCTTGCGAGGAGCTCTCATGTCAACTTGTGGAATAGGCAATGCGCCTAACCCACGACCTTGGTGTTCTTCAGGTTGGAAATGTTGAGCTTCTCCTCTGTGATTCTCCATGTTCGGAATGAGAGATTGTTTCAGTCTTTCTCTTAGAGTTATCAAACGGTTTCCTCTCTCAAAGTGTCATATCTCGTGAATCAGTGGTTGCAAGTTTTGTTGTCCTTTACTTCTCAAATTCATGAACCTGTAAAACAAAAAGATTATCGAGTTTAAGTAAGCGACGAGAGGAATGTAGTAAATGCAACAATCTTAGTTTTAGAAAATTTCTTAAATCTATTGGCTAAATTTCTTCCCCGGTAACGGCGCCAAAAACTTGATAGAGATTTATTTATATCAACGAGATTCACCTGAGTATACTGAGAAGTATCCTCAAGATTTTACCCGAGTTAGTGACTGCAAGTGCACAGTTTGTGCCTCTCGTAGTATAAACGGGATCGATCCTCAGGGAAGACTTGTAACACAATAGATTTCAGGAATTCTTATCTAAGCTAAGACGTTTAAGATTTGATTGTGAATGAACCGATAGAAATTTAAACTAAATAAAAACAAAGAAAAAAAATAGCGATTGAATTAAACTAAGAATATATTAATAAAGAAGACATTAGGCATTAGAATGACTAAAGGTATGATCAAGATATGAATATAAATCATGAATGCGTAATTTGTATTTCCAGACATTGAGATTATGAATAGATTAGCATATTCCCATGTAGAAATCCCTATGCTTAGAACTAGATTTGATAAAATTCCCATTGCAAACCCTAAAACTAAACAAGCATTAAGATTCATTTCTATTTTCATCAAATTCTCTAGAAAACTACTTCCGCAGGCTAGAATCATAAGATTCACTAGTTAGACTATCCTATGAATTGACTCTTCCAATATCAACCTAGCATTAAACACATTAATAGTGATAAATTACACAATCCTATACCTAAGTATCATCTCATGATCTCAATTCCCCTAATCATCTATCCTATCTATGGGTAAATCTAAGGATCTACTCAGACGTAATAGAAATTGCAGAGAAAACAATAAAAGATGAGGAAAACATAATTAGATTGCAGAGATTGAAGAAAATACAAAATTCTTATTGAAATAAATCTATAATTATCTTACTAAACACCATAGATTGTTGAAGGAAGACCTAGGGCTCTTGCTCACTTTTTTCTCTCTTGGTGGCTGAATAAAACGTGATCCCTAGGTTTTCCTTAAACAACTTATTTATAGGTTCTAAAAACCTGATTTATTTTACAAAAAGACATAAAAAATGAGTTATTTACTAGGATTGATCGATCGGACGGATATCAATTGATCTAAACTAGTTCGATCGTTCTCTAACTCCTCTAGTCGGTCTTGGAGATTGACGCAAAATTGGATAGATAAAAGATCGATCGATCGTTGAATGCAGGATCAATCGATCTCTTCACTTCAAAGGGTCATGGAGGTTTGATCATCATTTGAGCCCATTCCTCCGAGCAAAATGTTCTTCTCATTCTCGCATCGTTGCACTAGCTACCGGTGTCTTCACAAACTCTGAAAAACGTTCCAACTTGCTTTGTATCCTCTGAAAAACAAAAAAATGGAAAACATCCTACAATTCTAATGCATTTGAGCCTAAAATGTGAAATATAATGGTTATCTCATGCAAAATATGTATAAAACGATCTATTAAAACTACCAAAATGTGGGTTTATGATGAGGACATCGAGCCAGCCATTGCACCGGTCATCCCACCTGGACCTCTTACGCGGTCCAAGAGGAAACCTTAGGAGACAAGCTCAGCATGCTCCTGCAGAGTAGAACCGGAGAGGACCCGAGCTGACCATACCGACCAGCCTGCATCCAGGTGAGCCATCCCAGCCGACCAGC
Source organism: Streptanthus diversifolius (assembly GCA_039880935.1). Classification (NCBI taxonomy): domain Eukaryota; kingdom Viridiplantae; phylum Streptophyta; class Magnoliopsida; order Brassicales; family Brassicaceae; genus Streptanthus; species Streptanthus diversifolius. The sequence goes on from JAXGFM010000002.1 coordinate 5,898,067, forward strand.
ACCCAAACGTCCGACCCGACCAGTTCTTCCCACGCGTCCACGACCAGTCCAAGCCCTATCACGTTCCAGCTAGGCAAGGAACCATGGAGGTTCCTTCTAGAAGACTCTTCTTCCTCCGGTTTCTTTACCATTACCATTCGGTAGAGACACCAAAAGTCGTGCTAGGAAATTGTTCTCTTTTTCCTATCTTCGGTTTTATCCCACTGGGTTTTCCGAAAAAGGTTTTAATGAGGCAATACTCTTAGTGCGTAAGGCGGTGAAGACTTGTTCACAATTGCACTTCATTCACAAGTCATCCTGCAAATTCTATGCCTAAGTGTTATTGGGCTTTCTATCTTATGTCTATTCTTTTTAGACTAAGTGTTTAATTGAGTTTAAGTCATGTTGACTAATTAGGGTTCATTTTCTATTTAGTTGCCAATAAGTAAACTACATGTTGTTTTAATTCTTGTAAGGCTAAACGTCTTGTTTTCTACACTTTAATGAAATAACAAGCATTTTGACAAAATCTAAGACTAGTGTCTAAACCTAAAAACAGGCGCCTCCAATCCTCTTGCAGCCGCTGACTTCAACCTCCTTTGGTTGAAGTTCTTGCAGTATCACAAGGCACTTTCACAACTTGTGTGGTCCTTTCGATTCACCCCTTCACTTCCATCGATTTCTGTCCAGCAACCTTAGCTTCTCGGTGAAAGACAGCCCACCCCTTGGCTTTTGATTGTGTTTCTTTCTCTTTCCCCTCAGGTTCTCGGTAAGAAGGAGAGGAATCATGTCACATACCACAAACATCCTACAAAAAAGAAAAATCAGGTTCTATCATTCCTTGTTCTTGTTTTTCATAATTTTTTTAAAAAAATAGATTTGTTTATTGTTTGTTTGCTGTTCAATTTTTTTTTTTTCAAGACAACAAGAAAACAAAATATTGTTTAGGTTGATTTAAATCAACTAGGGTTCTTAGAAACTCACCTAAAACACCTTCACCAAACTTGGAATCCATAAGGATCTTGTGTTTTGCTTGTTTATTGCTTAGGTTTTGAGGTTAGGTTTCTAGTTAGGTTTTGTTGTGTGTGCCGCTAGCTAGCAGAGCCGAGCTAGGTTTCCTAGTTAGTCCGCGTGTTGTACCTAGTCCAAAGCTGTGAGTAGCCACCATCGTTTAGGGTCTTAAGCTCCCAGCCGCAACCTATATTCCTAGTTGTGAGTAGCCATCCAGTTTTAGTTGGTCACACATTTAGGTTCCTTATGCCCATCCCGCGTGTAGTATCGTTTAGGTCCGTCCTTGCCCGAGACGAGTCTAGGTTAAGCCAGCTCGCGTCTAGTTCATTACCGCGTGTGTTAGGTCAGCTCGTCCCCCGTGTGTTGTCCTGTCCCGCGTCTAGTGTACCCCCGCGTGTAGGCGTGAGTGCCCACAGCCTGTCCCGACCTTTCCCTAGGCCGTCTGCGTGTGTCCGTCCCGCAGAGCCTGCCCCGTAACGCACCTGTCCTTAGAAGCCAACCCTATCGTGAGTAGCTTAGGTTTCTTCCCTTGGCGGCTAGGTTTGCTAGTGTCCGTTAGTGTTTAGATTCCTATTTCTTAGTTTTATGAAGTTTTCTCTAGCATTAAGTCAATATATTAATTAGTTTCCTTAATTTTCTAGGCTATGAATTAGTTTATGAAGTTTTCTAGATTGTCTTAAATAGTTTTCTTAAATTTTTATAGGCATTAATTAGTTTTCTTTTAGTTTTAGGAAGTTTCCATTTAGGAATTAGGAAATAAGTAGATTTTCCTTTAGTTTAGTATAGTTTCCAATTTTATTAGTTTATGCAATCAATTTAGGATCTTTTGATTTAGATAATTTCCTTTTTAGTTTTAGGTCTTATTTTTTTTAGGATATCTTCCATTTTGTTATATTCTTTTTCTACATTTAGGAAATTTTCATTTTCTTTGATGTCTTTATTTAGTTTTTAATTTATTTTATAAATAAAAATAATAATAAATAAATCTGTGGAATATTTCCTTTTAAGTAAAGTTTCCACATCTTGCAAGTTTCCTTTTCGGAAAACTTTCCCTTTTCAAAATTTCCTTTTCTCGGGAAAGAAAATATGTTAGGGAATGACGAGTCCACGTCTGGGCAGCCCAATCAGACTATGATGCAGCTGTTGCAAACATTGACTGCCCAGAAGTCAACCTTCACGACTCGCCTCGAGCGTTTAGAGCAGCCCACGTCTGCACCTGCCGCACCCTATCACCACGATCGATCACCCATGGGTCGACATCAATACTACAACGAGCCTCCACCACCACCTCGTCCACCAGTACACTATCCCGAGGTTAAGATGAACCCACCTCCTTTTTCGGGAAAACTTGATCCAGAAGAGTACTACAACTACGACGATCCCCGCAAAGTAGCCCTAGCAACAACGCAATTCACTGACCACGCATTGGCGTGGTGGGATCGAGAAGTCACCGCTCGCAGGAGAGCTCGGATGGGTCCTTTAACCTCATGGGTCGAACTCACCCAGATCATGAGACGACGCTACGTCCCGCCCCAATTCCACCACGAGCTTCAGCGACGTTTCCGACGTCTTACACAGGGAAGCAAGACGGTGTCTGAATACTTCGATGAATTCGAGCATCTAAGCAACCGACTCGATGTAGACGAGTCTGAGGAGAGCCTTATGGCCCAGTTTATCGACGGCTTGCACGAGTCCATTGAAAGAAAGATAGAATTGCAGTCATATCACGACCTAGGCGAGTTGTTCCACCTAGCAGTCCAGATCGAGAAGTGCCACAAGCGTAAACTTACCGCACGTTCTCTACCCAAGAACACGTGGAACACTGGTTTCAAACCATTCGAGAGGACGACTCAGCCCATTGACCCACGACTTAAAGGCAAACCCGTGGCCAGCAGCTCAGCCCCCAGACCGGCTCCACCCGCCCCAAAACCGTCAAGTTTCACGACCCCGTCCCAGCCTCACCGGAGCAGCAAGATCGTATGCTTCAAATGTAAAGGCAGATGACACATGTCCCGGTAATGTCCCACTCAACGGACAATGGTACTCACTGCTTCCGGAGACTACAAATCCGAGGACGAACAAGAGGAGCCAGCATTTCCGACACACCATCAGTCCGACGAGGACAGTGAGTACGCCGACTCCGGAGAAATGCTAATGATCCGACGCGTTTTCAGCTCGAGATTCGAGCCAGAAGAAGAAGAGCAGCGAGAGAACATTTTCCACTCTAAATGCACAATACTTGGAAAAGTGTGCTCGTTGATCATCGACGGAGGATCCTCCACCAACGATGCTAGTAAATACATGGTGGAGAAACTCTGTGACCAAGCATCCCAAACCCTACAAGCTCCGATGGCTGAACAACAAGATGGTGTTGTACATCTCAGACCAAGTTAAGGTCTCTTTCAGCATCGGCATATACGACCAGGTCACCTGCGATGTCGTCCCGATGTCAGCTGGACATCTTCTGCTCGGACGACCTTGGAAATTTGACCGAGAGACTATGTATAACTGACGAACAAATTTCTACTCTTTCGTCCATGACAAGTGTAGATACAACCTCGCACCAATGTCTGCACACACCGTTCAAGAGATACAATTTAAGATGGCGAAAGATCAACATGCCCGAAAGGAGAACTTCTTAATAAATGTGGCAGACATGCGAAAAGCCACTTGCACCCAGGACACTCAGGTCGTATTAATGCTCTACAGAGAGAGCCTGCACACGAGTAGTACCGAGTCATCATTTCCTGCTGAGATCCGTGCCCTGCTAGACAAGTATGCCGACGTCTTTCTGGACGAAATCCCAGCCGACCTCCCACCTATCCGAGGGATCGAGCACCACATCGACTTTGTTCTCGGAGCTCAATTACCCAACCGCCCTGCATACGTAGTAAACACCGAGGAGGCTAAAGAGTTAAAACCGACTGTCAGCCCGGTCTGCAGTTTCCATGGACTCGCCAGCTTCTACAGACGGTTCGTCCGAGATTTCAGCACGATAGCTGGTCCGTTGACCTCGACGATAAAGAAGAATCAAGACTTTCGTTGGGGACCCGAACAAGATAAGTCTTTCAAGCTTATGAAGGAACGCCTCACCCACGCTCCAGTCCTAGTCCTGCCGGACTTCACTCAGATATTCGAGGTCGAGTGTGATGCCTCAGGGATCGGCATTGGAGCCGTTCTCACACAAGGCGGACGACCTGTCGCCTACTTCAATGATAAGTTAAGTGGAGCTGCACTTAACTATCCGACATACGACAAGGAGCTTTATGCCCTCGTCCGCGCCTTAGAGACTTGGCAGCATTATCTGCTTGCCCGGGAGTGCGTCATTCACACTGACCATCATACACTCCAGCACCTTAGAGGATAGTCTACGCTGAAGAAGAGACATGCCCGTTGGTTGGAGTACATCGAGAACTTTCCATATGTCATCAAGTATAAGTAAGCAACAAAGAATGTTGTCGCTGATGCCTTATCTCGTCGATACAGTCTGATTTCAATCATGGAGTCAAAAGTTAGGGGCTTTGAAATTATCAAAGAGCTGTACGCTGACAATGCAGATTTCTCTCAAGCTTACCTAGAGCACGACATGGGAAACTACAACCGCTTCTTTCTTCACGACGGGTTCCTCTGTAAAGACAAACGACTTTGCATTCCGAGAGGATCGATTCTAGAACTGCTCAGAGAGGCCCACGGTGGAGGTCTCATGGGTCACTTCGGCATTGACAAAACCTTAAGCATGCTTAAGGAACATTTTTATTGGCCCCATCAGCGACGAGATGTAGAGGCACACTGCACCAGATGTCTTATCTGCAAGAGGGTTAAATCCAAGATGCATCCGCAAGGCCCTTACATGTCGTTACCAGTCCCATCTGCGCCCTGGAAAAACTTTTCCATGGACTTCGTCTTAGGCCTGCTGAAGATCAACCACTAGGACTCCATCTTCGTCGTGGTCGACCGATTTTCCAAGATGGCACACTTCATCGCTTGCAACAAGACCAACGAAGCAAGCCAGACTGCTGACATGTTCTTCAAGGAGATAGTACGACTGCACGACATTCCCCAGACGATCATATCTGACCGTGACACCAAGTTCCTGAGCCACTTCTGGCGAGCATTGTGGCAAAAATTGGGCACCAATCTGCTGTTCTCCACCACATACTATCCGCAGACTGAGTGACATACCGATGTTGTCAACTGGACCTTATCCCAGACCCTGAGGGCAACAATTGGTCGCAACTTGAAGAATTGGCTGGAGTGCCTTCCGTACGTCGAGTTTGCATACAACAGGGCTACGCATTCCGGCATGAAGCGTTCTCCATTTGAGGTCGTTTACGGCTTCAACCTGACCACTCTTATCGAGTTCACACTCATACCATTGGGCGACGCTATCAGCTTGGAGGGAGAAGCAAAGGCGGACTACATCAAGCGACTTCATGCAGAGACCAAGGCGAACCTAGAACAACGGAACATCCAGAACGTCAAGAACGCCAACAAAGGCCGCAGGCACATGGATTTCAAGGAGGGAGATTGGGTTTGGCTACATATGCGACCGGAGAGATTTCCCCAGCGACGGAAGAGCAAGCTTGCACCCCGGGGAGATGGTCCATTCCGCGTCCTTCTGAAAATTAACGACAACGCCTACCAGCTCGAACTTCCAGGTGAGTATAACGTCTCTAGTACTTTCAATGTTTCTGACTTAGAGTTGCTTGATGCAGGTGAAGACTTCGCTTTGGAGACCAAAGCACTTCAAGAGGGAGGGAATGATAAGGACATCGAGCCAGCCATTGCACCGGTCATCCCACCTGGACCTCTTACACGGTCCAAGAGGATAGCCTTAAGAGACAAGCTCAGCATGCTCCTGGAGAGTAGAACCGGAGAGGACCCCGAACTGACCATACCGGCCAGCCTGCGTCCAGGTGAGCTGTCTCAGCCGACCAGACCCACATGTCCGACCCGACCAGTTCATCCCACGCGTCCACGACCAGTCCAAGCCCTGACCCGTTCCAGCTAGACAAGGAAGCATAGAAGTTCCTTCTAGAAGACTCTTCCTCTTCTGGTGTCTTTACCATTACCATTCGGTAGAGACACCAAAAGTCGTGCTAGGATATTGTACTCTCTTTACTATCTTCGGTTTTATCCTACTGGGTTTTCTGAAGAAGATTTTAATGAGGCAATACTCTTAGTGCGCAAGGCGGTGAAGACTTGTTCACAATTCCACTTCATTCACAAGTCATCCTGCGAGTTCTATGCCTAAGTGTTATTGGGCTTTCTATCTTATTTCTATTCTTTTTAGACTAATTTTTTAATTGGGTTTAAGTCATGTTGACTAATTAGGGCCTATTTTCTATTTAGTTGCCAATAAGTGAACTACATGTTGTTTTAATTCTTGTAAAGCTAAACGCCTTGTAGTTTAGCCTAAGTTGCAACAAGGCATTATATAAGCCTTTTGTCTACACTTTAATATAATAACAAGCATTTTGACAAAACCTAAGACTAGTGTATAAACCTAAAAACAGGCTCCTCCAATCCTCTTGCAGCCGCCGACTTCAACCTCATTTAGTTGAAGTTCTTGGAGTATCACAAGCCCCTTTCACACCTTGTGTGGTCCCTTCGATCCACCCCTTCTCTTCCATCGATTTCTGTCCAGCAACCTGAGCTTCTCGGTGAAAGACAGCCCATCCTTTGGTTCTTACATCAGTTTATCATCAGGTATAGGCAATGGAGTATACAAACCTGTGGGCTGTACCTTGGATTTAGCTTGTTTGCACTCAATACATTTGGAACACACTTTCTCTACATCTTTCTTCATGCTAGGCCAATAGAAGTGCTTCTGCAAGGTGGATAAAGTTTTGGCAACACCAAAGTGTCCCATTATACCGCCTCCATGTGCTTCCCTAACATACAACTCTCTGATCGTCCCACATGGTACACATAATCGATTATCACGAAACATAAAACCTTTGAACTGATAAAATCGTCCCTGGGCATGAGTGTTAGTGTCCTTATACAACTCTCCAAAGTCAGGATCATTAGTATAACAAGTTTTAAGATTCTCAAAATCCAATAATTTCGTCTCCATAGAAGTTAAGAAAGCAAACTTTCTTGAGAGAGCATCTGCCACAATGTTCTCCTTACCTTGTTTGTAATGGATGACAGAGTAAAGGTCTCAATCATCCATCATGCATGTCTTTTGTTCAGCTTATGTTGTCCCTTGAGATGTTTGAGAGATTCATGATCTGTGTAATTACAAACTCCTTAGGCCATAGGTAATGTTGCCACATCTGTAGGGCTCTCACAAGAGCATAAAGCTCTTTGTCATAAGTAGGATAATTGAGCGTAGCTCCTCCTAATTTTTCACTGAATAAGGCTATGGGTCTCCTTTCTTTCATTAACACAGCACAAATTCCAATTCCAGATGCATCACATTCAATTTCAAAAGTTTTAGAAAAGTCTGGTAATACAAGTAAAGGAGCATTGGTTAACTTACCTTTCAGCATCTCAAATGCTTCTGATTGGGCTGGTCCCCAAGTGAATCCAACAGATTTCTTAATCACTTCTGTAAGTGGGGCTGCAATGGTACTGAAGTCCTTCACAAATCTTCTATAGAATCCAGCAAGTCCATGAAAACTCCTCACCTCTCTTATGTTTTTAGGCGTGGGCCACTCCCTGATTGCCTTCACTTTCTCCTCATCTACCTGGATACCTTGAGAAGTAACAACAAAGCCTAAACAGACTAGGTTATCTGTTCCAAAAGAGCATTTCTTTCTGTTTGTATACAAGTTTTCTTTTCTTAAAACATCTAAGACATATCTAAGGTGATCAAGGTGTTCTGTCATGTTCTTAATGTAAATCAAAATATCATCAAAATAGACCACCACAAATCGTCCTATGAATGCTCTTAAAACATGGTTCATTAGTCTCATGAAAGTACTAGGTGCATTAGTAAGTCCAAAAGGCATAACTAACCACTCATACAATCCTAATTTCATTTTAAAAGCAGTTTTCCATTCATCTCCTTCTTTCATTTTAATCTGGTGGTAACTACTTTTTAAATCAATTTTAGAAAAGACGCAAGATCCATATAACTCATCAAGCATATCATTCAACCGAGGAACAGGGTGTCTATAATTAACTGTGATGTTGTTAATAGATCTAAAATCTACACACATACGCCAGCTACCATCTTTCTTAGGTACAAGCAAGACAGGTACTGCACAAGGGCTTAAGCTCTCGCGGATATTTCTTTTCTCCAAGAGCTCATTGACTTGTCTTTGAAGTTTTTTTGTCTCCACTGAATTGGTCATGTAAGTCGGTCTGTTTGGAAGAGTGGCGCCTGGTAAAAAGTCAATATGATGTTCTATACCTCTGAAAGGAGGTAGTCCCACTGGTTGGTCTTCTGGAAAAACGTCCCTGTACTATTGCAAAAGAATCTCAATATCTCTCGGTAGTCCCGGAGTAAGGTTAGTACTACTAGATATCAATTCTTTGCAGTATAACAACACCATAAATTGTTGATCATTTAAAGCATGTTTGACATCACTAGGAGTAGCAAAAAGGCTGTAGTGACATACCTTAGTAGGGTCTTTGGCGTGAGTATCCCTGTGTGCCGCTTGGGCTTCTTCTCTTCTTTGTTTTAATTGCATTTGATCATGGTGAACCTCCTGGTATTTGAGGGGCCCCAGTGTGATTTGTTTGCCTCTGTGAATAAAGGAATGTCTGTTGGTAAAACCGTCATGCATGGCTCGCTTGTCGTATTGCCAGGGTCTTCCCAATAGAATATGGCTGGCTTCCATGGGCAACACATCACATGTGATATGGTCTTGGTACTTTCCAATGCTTAAAGGTATTTCCACTTGTTCTGTTACTTTCATTTCTCCTTCCTCATTGAGCCATTGTAGCTGATATGGTCTAGGGCGTTTGTGAGTAACCAAGTTGAGCCGGTCCACAAGTGTTTGATTGGCCACGTTTGTATAGCTTCCTCCATCTATGACCTAGCTACACACCTTTTCCTGAATGAGGCATTGTGTGTGGAACAAGTTCTCCCTTTGTTCCTGCACTCAAGGTCCTCCTAGTCACCAATAGTTGTCTTTTGACAGGGTAAGCTTCATTTTCGGTGTCTGATTGGTCATCTTCTGATGTTAACTCTCCATTCTCTATTATAAGCATAACCCTTTTGTTTGAACATTCATTTGCATAGTGTCCAAATCCTTGGCATCTGAAACACTTGATGTTCCTGGTCCTTGTGGGTGGAGACGTTTGATTAGCAATTCCCTTGCCCTTGTCATCACGTGTGGGAGGAATGGTAGTGCCTTCCTTGGCCTTAACTGGCATCTTGAAGGATGATCCTCCCAGCCGATCATCCCTGTTGTATGGCGGTTTAGAGGTTGAAATATAGGGGTTCCTTGTATTGCTCCTTCTTTTGTTTAGTTGCTCAATAAGAATGACCTTGTGAAGTAGTTCAGCCATGTTCGCATACTCCTGCAACTCCAATCGATCCTGGATGTCTCTATTAAGTCCTCCTTGGAACCGTGACATACTAACCTCCATAGTCTCATATATTTCAGCTTTGATCATAAGACTCTCCATCTCTTGGTGATAGTCCTCCACACTTTTTGTTCCTTGGGTTAGTCTCCTTAGTTTCTGATGTAGATCTCTTCCATAGTGAATTGGTACAAATCTTTTCCTCATCATGGTTTTCATTTCATACCAAGATGTGATTTTGGGGTTTCCATTGCGTCATCTGGTTGTGGCAATTTGTTCCCACCAGTTGATGGCATACCCATCGAATTATGTGGCTGATATCTTCACCTTCTTTTCCTCATAATAGTTTTGGCAGCTGAAAAATATTTTAATCTTCTTTTCCCATTCTAGATAGGCATCAGGATCATTCTTCCCTGAAAAAGGGGGAATTCTAAGCTTGAGTCCTCCTAGGTTGTTGTCTGGCCTCGGGCCTGGTAGTGTTGATCTCCGCTTTCATCTGAGTAATCGTGGGGTTCCTCTTCATCTGGTCTGGTCCCTTGTCTAGCTCACCCTAGCGCCTCTCCCAAAGCACCCTCCTCCTCGGTTTGGTCTTCCTCCACGAGCTGGTCTACCTGCAAGGGGATCAACTCCATAGAAAAATTCATTAGCTTGGTTAGCTTTGTTTTCAAAAGTAGCTTGAAGCCTTCTAGTTATCTCATCCATCATGACCTCCATCTGCAATTGGTCAAACCTATGTGCTCGTGTGGTTCCTTCTCCTCTAGGGGTTTCTTCATTTGAATTCTTCATTCTTCTTGAAATAACTTAACAAACTGTATATTAAAAATCTCTCTCTCACTTTTCTTTGTAATCCCTCAATAGATATTTATCTTGCTATTCCCAAAAGTTCAGAATATATCAAAGCCCAATCACCTAAGATCTAGAGTTATTCCTACTGAAGTTTTAAGATAGAAAGATTGAAAGATTTTCTTTGTCAGCTGATTAACTTATTCCTAGCAGAGTTTCTCTTCTGCTCTTTTCTTTTCTTTTTTTAAATTTTTGAGTTTTTTTAAAAAATAAATACTTTCTTTAGATCATTTTGTAATTTCAGGAAAGGCTCAGCTGACTTACAAAAGATAGAAAGATAAGAATTTTGTTTATAAAAATTAAAAAAAATGAAAAGAAATTGATGATGGGGTGAAATGGTTTTGAGATCAAGTGATTTCAACAACCTTAACCTTCAAGAGGCTCCTTGGCAGCGGCTGGTTTGGGAATGAATTGGAGGCTACTAGCTCTCCACTTAGGTGTGTATGAAGATTGGTTTCGATTCCACTAGCACATGTTCACCCTGCTTAGAGCTATGAAATTTTATAGCAGATTACTCTACTCTCAAGTGAATTAAGGTCAATGTGCTCTAAGTTTAATATTAAATTCGATGTGTGAATTTACAAAGGGGGTGGAAGCCTTTTTAAAGGCAGAAATCTCTAACAAGATTATGCCTACAAATAGGAATATCCTAACTACTTGATCCTTATCTTATGCTAACAATAAAATCCTAACTATTTAATTCCTAATTTTATACCAACAGTTATTTTGGCCTAATCTAATATTCTGGTTTAAATTAATTGACCATTTACAAACCAATAAATTAAACCAATTGGTTGGTTTAATTTCAGACTCTCCCTCCTCCATAGTTTCGATTTTAATCAATGCATGAAGGGCCTTTCTTTGGGCTTTACTCCTTGATCTTGTTAATGGGCCAAGCCATAATTCATTTTTTTCTTGGACATGAGCTTGGGCTTTACTCCTTGATCTTGTCACTGGGCCAAGCCATAATTCCTTGTCTTCTTGGACCTGGACTTGGAACATATCTTCTTCTCCTCTGTTTTGCAGATCTTTAGGCCGGTGGTATTGCTTGGTCGGGCCTGGGTCGAGACTGGGTCGTGGTCTGGGTCGTGGTACGAGTCAGGGCCGGGTCGTGTGCTATGGTCGAGGCGACATCCTAGGCCGGGTGTTTCGGGATGTTGGTTGGGATCAGGGCCGGGTCGTGTGTTGTGGGACACAGACGGTCTGGGATTGAGGCCACGTTCGGCGCCAGGTTTTGCGCCTGAAGTTGCGCCGGTTTCTTCGCGGCAAAGGGTGAGGTCAGGGGCCAGTTTGATGTTGTGTCGAGAGCCATGGTCAGGGCCGGACATGTGGCCGCCTTTCTCACCGGGTTTCACGGGGTCGAGGTCGGGGCTGGATGTAGCGCTGTGGGTCAAGGGCGGTCCGAGGTCGAGGTCGGGACCGGCTGTAGTGTCGTGGGTCACGACTGGTCCGAGGCTGGTTCCACGTGCTCCTTGTCCGGGACTCGTACTTGGCGGCCTAGACCAGTCTTCTTTCTCTTCTCCACTCTCCTCCTCAGTTGAATCTAATTCTTCTGATGTCGCAAGGAGTTCTTGCTCATTCCAGGTCGCACCAGCATTACAAACATCAAGTTGGTGAATAGGCCAACCGCGAGCCACACTAAGGCTGAGAACTGTGCGGATGGTGGCAGGTTTCACTACCGGACTGAACGTCTCGGTGAAATCAACACCAGCTTCCTGCGATTTACCGTTCACCATCAATCTTGCTTTATGCCTACTGAGATTACCATATGCATCATGTTTGTGTTTATAGAGCCACATAGATCGTACAACATTTACTCTTGGGGGTCGGGGAACAAGGCTCCATATCTTAGTTCTAAGCATAGCATCATGCTCATCAATTATCGCAGGGGACCAATTTGGATCGGACATGACTTTAATGTGGCTGGTGAGAAGAGGTGAATTGGAATCGGTGGAGAGAGAGAGAATTTGTTTTTGTTTTCTCACACCAGCTTTGCTTCTAGTCGTCATCGTGTGACGAGTAGTGTTTTGATTGTGAGTAGGAGCAGGTGGTGGATGGGCATGTGGCTGCTCAGGAAGAGAGACAAGTGGTGTATCTAGAATTGGTATTTCCAGAATTGGTGTGAAAATTAGATTGGACTCATCTTCAAAATTCAAGAAACGATAATCGTTAACAGTGTTGTAATTTTTTACTGCTGCTGGAAAAATATTCTCATCAAAATGAACATGATGAGAAATAATAATTTTATTGGTTTTGAGATCAAGACATCGGTATCCTCTATGTTTAGTAGGATAGCCGAGAAACAAGCAATGTGTTGAATTAGGAGATAATTTTTGGAGGTTTGAATGATTTAAATTTGGAAAGCAAAGGCAGTCAAATACTCGTAAATGATCATAGGTTGGAGGTTTTGTAGAGAAGAGTGAACAGAATGCGATTTTGAATAGCGGTGGAAGAAAGAATATTAAGGACATGAACAGCAACATGAAGAGCTTCAATCCAGTAGCTAGGGGAGAGATGAGCTTGAAAGAGCAAAGATCAAATGATATTATTGATTGTTCTAATCATTCTCTCAGATTTACCATTTTTTTGGGATGTGTGGAGACATGAGAATTTAACTTGTATGCCATGGATGTCAAAAAATTGATGAAATTGAGCATTATTATACTCACCTCCATTGTCGCATTGAAATGCTTGTATGGTGGTTTAGAATTGATTTTTGACAAAGGCTGTGAAATAAAGAAATTTGAAAATGTTGGAACAATATATTAATAAGCATGTGGACTTATAATATATAGTTAAAATGTGAATGAGAATTTGCTTAGGAGATGTCAAAGATTTTTTGTAACTTACAAATTTTGGTATTAAAAGCCAAAATAAATTTGTCAATTAAATCTACTTGACCACCAAGCTATTGTTCTCCTATAAATACCAAGCTAGCAAGAAGGAAAAAATTATCCCTTCATTCTAAAGCAAAGAAAAACACCATTAGACACATTGTAGATATTCTTTGAGAAGTTTCTAAGTGTTGAAGCTCTCTTGAAATATCTTTTTGGTTGTTGGTGTTTGGTGTTGGTAGCTAAGGAATTCACAAGGTTTAACAGGTTCCTTCATTCTCCCTCTTCTACTTTTATCTTTCAAAAGTAGATTTTTGTTCTTGAGTATATAGTAGATAATTAGCTCGTAGATTCAAACATGAATGAAACATTTGTCTTAATATTTGGTTTTATCTTGGGATTCAAAGAATGCATGAAAACCGTCTCATTGCGGGCATTTTATTGAGTTAAGGAAAGGGATCATCCCGCCTCCAAATGTTTTGTTTTTTGTTCTTATGATTCAAAACCGAATTCTGTTCATGTTCTTATTAAGTTGTCAAAATAATTGTCTTGAAATCATGTTTTAAAAATACTGAACCTATAAACATGTTCATGAGATAATTTTCAGCCATATAATTAATTAATTATTGTTAGCTTTTATGTTCTTGCTAATAATTATGATGGTCAAATGTTAAATTTAATTATATAATTTAATATTATTAATTTATGTATATGCCATTATTATTTGTTGAAAATAAGTTACACCTACATTGTCATAATGGGAATGATAATGTTTTTATGTATATATCTATATTAATATATATATATATATGTTTAATAGTTTATTTCAATTTTAAGAAATAAATTGTATTGCAAATTGATATTTCTAAAATCCGGTTTTATAAGGTTTTACAATCTTAACTCAATAAAATGCCCGCTTTTCAAACGGATTTGTTGTGTGAAAAATCGAATTTGTAAAAATCAAAGTTTTGTTTTTGATTGTTGAAAAACAATAAGTCGGTTTCAAGATTTCATGATCGGATCGATCGATTCGGGTCTCAGATCGATCGGTCCTTAGCGGTCGATTGAGAGAAATCAAACAAATTGAACACCGAAACTGGTATCGCGGGTCAAGCGACCGATCGATTGCCAGCCGATTGATCGATCTCGTAAGATCGATGCTCTTAACCGAAAAAAGTTTTATTAAATAAAATAAAAAAACAAAAACAAAAACCAATTAAAGACCAATTAAATTTTGTTTGACGAATGTTTTTTTTTCAAACCAAATATTATTGGTCTAATACCATTTAATTTATTGGTCAAACATTATTTATTTCAATACATAAAATATTGAAATATTATTATAAAAAAGTTATTAAAATTAATAAATCTTGATAAGAAGTTATTTAATAGCAATAAATTTTGGTAAAAGGTTATTTAAAACCAATTAATTTTTGCAATTAATTGGAAAAGTGTTTTAAGAACCAATTAATTTTGGTATAGCATTTTAATTTTTTTTAAACAAACGCTTAAATCGCTAAAAATAATTAGCGATCGTGATTTAAAATGCATATAATAACATATACGTTAATAAATTTATGTTAATAAAAACAGAAATAAGACAAATCATAGTAATGATCTTTTTGATTTTATACGATTTAATCATATAAATATGATTTGCTCAAGTCAACAGTAATTCAAAGAGTAATTAGTGATATTATTTTGTTATTGTGCATTGTCAATCTAGAAAATATTTTTTACTTGGTCTGATACTTGTTGAATTTTTCAACAAAATTTCAGAAGTAATTAATTTGTTTTTCTACGATTTATTGCTGCACTCATTAAAATAATTTATGTTTCATTCTGAGCATAAACAAAACATTTTTAAAACGTTAGCAAAAGTTACGCTTTGATTTCTATGCTAGAGTTTAATATTTCAGAGTTTTAATAATATTCTGAAAATTAATTGGATGATTATGCAAGTTATCTGAATAATTTAAATAGCTTCATCCTGCCCTTGTATTATAAATTAAATTGTTAATTTCTGAATTTAATAATTCTAGAAATTAAAATTTAATTATTATGGATGTGCTATTGGTTACGAGTCTAGTGAGTCAACATATCAAATTAAGTTTGATAGTGGTCTGCCACATATGACTGTGCCAAATTCTGATGTATATCAGAGTGTCATGTGAGTGCCTAGTGCTATAAGCATAGGACTAATGATTGACAAAATTGATGGAGCTCAATTCATTATATGGTATGAGAAGATTTATATCTCATTGACCATGATGAAATTAGAGATGTAACTCAAGGAGGATAGCATATGCTTTCTCTTGAGAATACTAAGTAATAAACCTCTGGGTTCAATTCACACTTATTTGTGTGATTTATTTACCCATTAGAGGAGGTAAAAAGTATTTGTCACTTTCATTGATGATAGTACAAAATATTGCTATATTTACTTGTTACAAAGTAAAAATGAGGTTTTGGATAAATTCAAGTAATATAAGCTGGAAGTTGAAAATCAACTCGGAAAAACTATAAAAATAGTTCGGAGTGATAAAGGTGGAGAATATGAAGGACAGTTCGATGCATTTTGTAGATGTCATCATTCATCAAACAACTGCTCCTTACTCACCAGAATCAAATGAAATTGCAGAACGCAAAAACCGAACTTTAAAAGAAATGATGAATGCAATGATGCAAGAATCATGCGTAACCCAGAACATGTGGGAGGAAGCTTTAATGACTTCGAAACAAACAGTGCTGGCTAGGTCAACAATGGAATCTGACTTCATTGCATTGGACAAAACAGCAGAGAAGCATAACATCTTCGAAATTTTCTGGAAGATATTCCGATGTGGAAAACACCAGTGTCATCGATTCAGATACACTGCGATAACCAATCGGCTATAGCTCGTGCTAACAATAGCTTGTATAATGGCAAGTCACGTCACATACGTAGACGACAGAAGACCATTATAAAATTGATCTCAAGTGGTGTAATTTTGCTAGATTACATCAAATCAGCCGATAACTTAGCAGATCTTTTTACGAAAGGTCTGACCCGAGATCAAGTATTGAAATCATCAATAGGAATGGGTTTAAAGCCTATGATTTAACGATGAAATTTGGCGGTAACCCCACCTATACTATCTATGTTCAAAGGGACAACTAAGTCAAATTAAGTCTAATAAAACACTGTGAAACTTATGTTTCTACCCAGTTCCTAATAATGATAAACAGTGTTGTCTGCAAATTTGAGGGTAAGCGTAAGCTTTTAATGATTTTATCATATTTATTTTAAGGAAGTAAAGCAGAATACTTCGAAATAGAATACGAGAATCACCTGTAGAGTGTGAAATGGGGCCGTTTCTAGGAGAATAAGGGAAGGCTGTACTCTCCAAATTCACTCAAGAAATATCAGGCATGTTCAAGGCCAAAATGAACATAACGAGAGAGCGAAAGTTCTACTAGAAAATATAAATGTGTTATATCTATTGTTTCAGTTTACACTAGAAATCTGGATGGTTCAAGACATCGTGTTCACCAACTGGGCTTGTAAACTCGATAGATTATAACAGTGATTGGTTCAACGCTGAAAAATGCAACATTTCCATTTACAGTTATTTTTCGTATATACTCAAGAAAATCTTTTTTCAGCTTAAATCTATCCTAAAAAGGTTTTCAAAAACATCCTCAGTGTTTTAGAATCAATTCTATTCATGTAGGGGATTGTTGGAACAATATATTAATAAGCATATGGACTTATAATATATAGTTAAAATGTGAATGAGAATTTGCTTAGGAGATGTCAAAGATGTTTTGTAACTTATAAATTTTGGTATTAAAAGCCAAAATAAATTTGTCCATTAAATCTACTTGACCACCAAGCTATTGTTCTCCTATAAATACCAAGCTAGCTAGAAGGAAAAAATTATCCCTTCATTCTAAAGCAAAGAAAAACACCATTAGACACATTGTAGATATTCTTTGAGAAGTTTCTATGTGTTGAAGCTCTCTTGAAATATCTTTTTGGTTATTGGTGTTAGGTGTTGGTAGCTAAGGAATTTACAAGGTTTAACAAGTTCCTTCATTTTCCCTCTTCTACTTTTATCTTTTAAAAGTAAATTCTTGTTTTTGAGTATATAGTAGATAATTAGCTCGTAGATTCAAACATGATTGAAACATATTTGTCTTAATATTTAGTTATATCATGGGATTCAAAGAATGCATGAAAACCGTCTTATTGCGGGTATTTTATTGAGTTAAGGAAATGGATTCCAAATGTTTTGTTTTTTGTTCTTATGATTCAAAACCTAATTATATTCATGTTCTTATTAAGTTGTCAAAATGATTGTCTTGAAATCATGTTTTGAAAATACTGAATCTATAAACATGTTCATGAGATAATTTTTAGTCATATAATTAATTAATTATTGTTAGCTTTTATGTTTTTTCTAATATATATGATGGTCAAAGTTAGATTTAATTATATAATTTAATATTATTAATTTATGTATATGTCATTATTATTTGTTAAAAATAAGTTATACCCACATTACCATAATAGGAATGTTAATGTTTATATGTATATATCTATATTAATATATATATATATATATTTAATAGTTTATTTCAATTTTAATAAATAAATTGTATTACAAATTGATATTTTTAAAATCCGATTTTATAAGGTTATACAGGAAACACTTCACTTTTTCTTTTCATAGGATAAACCCAAAGATATTGAATAAAATGGTCTAATAATAAAACGTAATATCTCTATCCACTAATACTTAAAACTGGAGAAGATTACACATCCGAATGAACATTAGATTATTTGTTATCGATCATTTAATCGAAAAGTCTTAGTTTTTCACTATCATCTTCTCGACTTTTACTCGATCTCCGCTGATTCCGAGAAGACAGATATGATAAACCCACGAAACCCTAACTCGCAAACGTCTCTGTCTTCGTGCCTAACAGAGAAGAAGACAAGCCGCAAGAGACGTGCCACGGAAGATAAGAAGCGTTTTGGTAAAGTCAAGAAAGCAAATGTTGCTACTTTTTCATGGATAGACAGAGAGGCTCTTGAATTTCTAACCCAGTTGATGAAAGAAACTGTAACTAAATGGGGAGAGAGAAAACCTACTTGAGGCTGATCTTTGAGAAGACTGTTCAAAACAGATGTGAACCCTGTTGAGAGCCGGTCTCTCAATGCCATTCAACAAGCTCATCCGGAATGATATAACAAGACATAAACACTGACAGGAAGACATGAATTAGAGCGATTCTCTTCGATCAACGAATCAACCGAATGTAAAGTAGGGTGTGATGTTGAAAAGATGGGAGATAAAGAAAGGTTCAGGCAAAGGAACCTGAAACTACGCTTTGACTTGCGGGTGGAACGACGTTGTCAAGGCCAATGGACTAATGGACTGAAAGAAGGAGATGACATAAGTATTTATTCTTTTAGGTGGGCTGGACTCCTCTGTCTTGCACTTGTTACTCATCCTCCTTCAATGGCACCGAGTAGCTCTTCACTTGCTCTCTGTCTCTCTGACAAGTTTCTTGTCTCTTGAAACTATAAATTGATTGATTCTTAGAGTTTTTGTTCTAGTAACTTGTAGGAATTGTAATGAACTAACGATTGTGATCTTACAAGGGTTCCTCTCATCTATCAATTAATAGTAACTTGTACTTTCTGCTGTTTCAGATCTTTACTATTGTATAAACTTAACATTTTGACACGAATCTGGATTCATGTTTGGTCTATTTGACTATTAATTCCTCTGATTTCCTGTTTTGGTCTACTTTAGTTATTGCATTGATCTATGGTAATATATCTCAAACTCTAAACATGTGTGATAGAATCTAATCATGCAAATGTTTTGATACACTCCTCAAAAATGCTCAGTGCTATCAAAATCAGTGTTGTTTTCTACTCAGTGAGTATTCTGATTTTTAACTCAACGTACAAAACAAAATATTAAATTGCAGAGACATAATGTGTTGCCAAGACAGGTTTGACTCTACGATGTCTGTATTTTTTGTTTTGCTTTCAAACCTCCTCCTTTATCTTTCCCAATTTGGGTACCATAGCAAAACCTACACATTTCAGGGCAAATAAATGGTTCCAGATGGTTGAAAGAAAGCAAATTTCACATGTTTGGTCGATGACAGTCAAACCAGTTGGTGTAATGATGAATGGAATGTAAAGTCACGGAACATGACTGAAAGCAACGTCTACTTCATACCAATTGGCTAAATGGTTTCAAGGCTGCACAATATTCAAGATTCTATACTTGAATTGGACATAAAACATACTTCAACTTAAAATAGATTGCATAATATTCAAATACAAGAGAAGAGGACCAGTTGGATTTATCAAGCAACATAGATGAACCATATCCAATTGGTTCTCTTACATTATTGAACATAAAATAAATAAACTTTAAGAGAGAATTTAAAAAACATAAAATACTTTGAACTGAGAATAACATATGACTGACATGAACTCCAGTAGTTGGGGAGAGGACAAGTTGACAACTTTCATATCTCAATTATTTGTCTTCACACTCTGAGTCATCTTCCACCTTCACAGCCTTGGACAAGAATGTAACTGGTTTCTTCGGATGCTCATTTACGGTCAAGTTAAAAATATCTGGCTTCGAATAATGTCCGACCACATCGAAGTATAACTTAGCTCTAGCGATATCTCCAAGATCTGGATATGAAAGAGAACGTCGGCGATATGATTTAGTAAAAAAAGGTTTTTGTTTTTTTTTATACTAAAGCCAAAGTTGAATAATAAATAACATACCAAGATCAGCTGTGATGAGACCCTCTGATTCAAAGTTTGGTCCGGCGAGAACCTTTCCCAATGGTGAAATAATGACACTGCCACCTTGGGAGACAATAGTTTCATGTTCTTTGAAGTCGTTCATATCGTTAAACAAGTAATCAGGATGATCAGGGAAATCTTTACGCTGGCAGAACTGGCAAGCTGACAACACAAAACATCCACCCTCGAGCGCAATGTGCATCATCGACGATTGCCATTGCTCATAACCATCAGCAGTAGGTGCACAATAAATCTCAACTCCTATAGCCCAAAATCAAAATTTTTAAGAATCTTACATTAAAAGTTAGATATATAAAACATAAAACATTTTCTATTGTGAACTAAAGTATTAATACCTTAAAATCGAAAATGTTAAAAATCTCACACTGACAAATAAACTGGACGGAATATATTATTATACAAAGAAAACGAATTATGATTTAGTTTTGTCGTTATCAATTAGTTTTGAGTTAGAAGATTATGAATTGTGACAGAAGTCATGAAGCAAACCAACATTGCTTTAGGACTAACCTTTTGCATATAAAGCAGTTCTGTAGAGTGGCATCCTATTTTCCCAGCAAATAGCAGCACCGAGTTTGCCAAGGGGAGTGTCGTAAACAGGGATGGTTGATCCATCCCCATAACCCCAGATGCAACGTTCGAGAGATGTCGGCATGACTTTACGGTGCTTACCCAAGAACCTACCTTCAGAACTGAAGAAAAGAACTGTGCAGTAAAGTGTATACCCATCCTTCTCTATAGCCCCCATGACTAAGTACACATTGTTTATCCTAGCCATCTCCGCCAGTTTTTCTACTTCAGGACCTGTTGTAAAGTCATCACAAAACCAACATAAATGTGGATTTAGTTGTCACACAAGCTTGTTGTGTTCAACTGATCTAGAACTAGCCTTGTTGAAACATACCAATTCATTCCAACAATCCGTAACTAGATGCTTAATTATCCGACATTTTAAAAATTTAATAATTTCATTCACTCGTAAGTACTCACCACTCCCTAAATAGATGCTTTTTTCGACAACTTTCGATCTAAAATTTCATAACATTTTTTTCTTCAAAGGAATGATCAATTATATAAATCTCATGTTACGGGTATGATCGTATAAATATGTTAGAGAACTAACTTTTATTATATTCTAGATAATATTAATTTGAACATATACTAAACAAAGGCTCGCATGCATGTAAACAAAGGCTGGCATATAACTAAAATTGACAAAAAAAACATATATTTTATATTCAACTACAAAAAAGAGTAATTTAATATGTTTAAAAGGTAATCACGGATCCTGAATATTATCATAAAAGTTACGATGTATCCGAATTACTCGCTCTTATTTTCTTTACTAAAAGTGGATTCGATTGTTTGTTCTCATTTGGAAATAATTAATCATTAGATAGATACGAAAACACATTATAAACAAACAAAAAAAATTATGAAAATGGAAAGTTAATGGAGGAAAAACGAAAACCATTGATTTAAGTTTCTGTTACCAGGAACATGAATGGCAGAAGCATGATATTTGCGGAACTCATCACGACCTTCTTCGTTATGAACACCAACTGCTATACCAAACCTAAACCCACGAGGATATCCACCGATAAACCCCTCCGGGAACACCACAAGCTTGGACCCGTTACTCGCCGCCTCCGCAATTAACCTCTCCGCCTTTTCTGCAAACTCAAGTAAACCATTTGATAAATTCTGACTTCATTTGAGGATCACTTGGTGATTTCGGCTACGACTCAGATACTTGATCAGTGGTGTAACCAAAATAAAAAAGGTGATTATAGGAAAAAAAATGATCGAAATACCTATAGTTTTGGGAGTATCGTTATAGACGGTGGAGGCCTGGACGATGGTAGCTCGAAAGATGGAAGATGAGGAATCGCCGTTAGCTGGAGTCGACATTTTTTTTCTGTGACAGAGAAATATCACTTCAAGTCTTGTTTGTATGATGGTGGCTCAGAGAGAAGCATGCAATACTTCTTATATAGACGTGTCGTTATCTTTGACCAAGTTTTAATAAGTAGTAAGAAATCCTTACGGATTCTCCCTTATCTTTAAACCAAAGTTAATATGCAAGAAATAAATCATAATGGGATTCTCGGCCAGTCTGCCTAATATGGATACCCATGTTAAAAAAACTCTTAATTCCATAATTGAAATATTTTATTATCATAAATATAAGGGATCCCTAAATATAATACATATATTTGAACAAATTGTTGAAGAAAATATACACCAAATATTTTAAATTATAAATATACAAGATTCAGTCTTTTAAGTAAAGTTTTATTAGTTAGAAAATAAAAAAAAAATTATTATGTATTTCCAAAAAAATTTGTTACCAAAAAAGAAAAAGAATATAATACTGGCTTCTCTGCCTCATATGGAGAGTCATGCTTAAAAAATTTAAATCTATAATTTAAATATTTTATTATCATAAATTCCTCTACGAAATTTAAATTTCAATATTGGAATTGAGAAACGCTCTTGCTTCGAACGAAACGGCGATAGCCATGGGGACAATGTAACGGATCGATCTGATGACTGCAAATAGATTCCGGGCAAAGGAGTATCTAAATAACTGGGGAATTGTGGTTCTTGGTGGTGGATTGTACGAGGGGAAGGATGATTTGGTTTTACTATTTAAGGTGAAAAAGTTTCGATATGTGGGGCAGACGGCACGGATCGGGGTAACTGATCGATGGAATCAGAGTCGGGCTCTTTCGGAGACTAAATCCACTCAACGGAGGATTGCCTTTGGGTAGTTTTATCGGAGCTTGATGGTAACAGAAAAAAGGCCGAAGGAAACAAAGGGTTATCAGTGGAGCAGTTCAAGAGGGTTATATGGAGACCAATGTCAACAGAGATGTCAGCGAAAGCTTACACAGGAAAGTGCGTCTGATGAAAATAACAGGGTTTGTGAAGGTCTGAGTATCTTTTTTGGAGAGGAGATCCGGAAGATTCTTGGTGAGTATACGTATCTGTTATATTTAGATATGGGGGTAAATGCACGGGTATTGTGGGAACTGATTTTGTTCTGAAGGAGTCTCGTGGGGCAGATTGGTTTTTTGGTCAAGGTGATTGCCATTCATTGCAGTTATTATAGGAAAGGTTTCCAAGCATCAGATCCCTTCCATCACGGGAGAGAAGATATAGGAAAATCACAGGGAAGGGGAGGAAAATTGATGGGGCACCAAAATGGGC
This sequence comes from Streptanthus diversifolius, assembly GCA_039880935.1. Lineage (NCBI taxonomy): Eukaryota > Viridiplantae > Streptophyta > Magnoliopsida > Brassicales > Brassicaceae > Streptanthus > Streptanthus diversifolius. The sequence continues at coordinate 5,921,278 of JAXGFM010000002.1, forward strand.
AACTGGATGGGGCGTATGGGTTTTAAAAAGGACACTTAGAGGTGGATTAATATTGTGCCAACAAAATCTTTCACTCTACTCTCACGCTTCGGGTCACAAGACAAACATATCTCTTGGTTTTTGGCTAAGTGTGAGAAATCTTGCAATGTCTTAATCTTACTTCCTAGGCAATGGTACGGTGGTGGAGTCTCCCAAGAGATTGAAGATTACGTTACCGAGGTTCGACAACTCTAAGATCAGATCTTCAAAACTCATCCATTTTCTTTTCACCTTGAGATAGTTTTTGAAGTTTGTCCTACGAGAAAGCTTCTCAATGACACACACGACTTGGAATATCTCGCATTGTTTCATTCCTTATGCATGTATCTCATGGATGATGTAGTTAGCTCCTCAAATTGTACCATCAATGGTTGTGAGTCCACCATTTTGTAATCCATAAATTTTGCCACGACAAATTTTCGTGATTCAGCATCCTCTGTGTGATACTTCTTGTCAAGAGCATCCCACAGCTCTTTGGAAGTTTCAGCATTGGAGTATACATTGAATAACTGATTATATAGGCGATTTTGAATATAACATTTGCAGAGGAAATCACCATTTTCCCAGTCAAGTACACTTGCAAGTGCACGGTTGTCAGTTATGTTTGGTGGGAGAATGAGCTTCTCTTTATTTGTGTATTGGCTCAGCTTTACCGTTGTCAAGTAGAATAACATTTTCTTCTGCCCCATTTTAGAAGTGCTTCCATCGAACTTATCGGGAAGTACTCCTAATGAGATTTGCACCGCTTGAAACTGATCAGAAGCTATAGTTTGAATAAGTTCAGGGACCTTCACGTTCACTGGTGGGAGATTACCGAACTGAACCTCTGTTTCAGTGCTACTGATTGGATTCTCTACTATGTTGCTAATGTTGGAGACGTTCACATTCTCGTTTGTCATGTTTCTGAAATTAAGCACATATTGATCAATACTAGATTATAATCTATGAACAAACAAGAATGTTAAATTTATGATTCGAAAAACCAAATTGCATGTTCTAAAATATAGTGAACTACTATGTTACCAAATAAAAGACTAAGAAAGATTATGGGTTACAAAATCCAAATTACAGAAAAACAATAGACAATTGTTTTGTAATTTTAATGCTTTCAAACAACGAAACAATGATTTAGTTTTGGAATAAAAATTCTCAAGTTTTTAACCGATTTAAAGTTATTGACATTTAAAAACTAGAGAAAATAAGTGTTGATGTTTGTATGTTACAGTCACAATATCAATCAAGCGTTGTTTAAAATTGCAGGTTTTGAAAACTAGATAACTGCAGTACGCAAACGTCTGACACACGTTCAAAATTGCATGTTTACAATTTTGACAAAACATGTTACCAGCTAGGGTGATGTGTCAATGCTTGTGTGTTTGACTCCTTACATACAACAACAATTAGATCATATTACTATTGTATGTTAAAGACATAACATCATTCAAGCGTAATATTTCCAAAACAGTATGTATGTTTTAGACTTTGAAATCCAATTAAGCTTAAAACAAATTAAAGTTGCATGTTTTGCAAAAATAGAAATTGCAGGTTACAACTGTAAGCTTTAAAGTTTTGTTCAAGTTTTATTAAATTTTGCAGCAAATTTCATCAACCCAAAAACTATAGATTTTGTTAAGCCAATTAATTTCAGGTTTTAAGAAACCAACAAATTGCATATTTTAAAGCAAGTTTTGCAATAAATATCTTAAGTGCATTGCATGTTACTAAATCCAAATAGATGTCGTATACAGTAAGCACATAACCGCAGTTTAAAAGCTGATAGTAATCTTCTTATCAATTATCAGACTAAGAGAGATCAGATTGCAGGTTTTGCAAATCCAAACAATTTTGAAACACACAAAGAAAATTTGCAGGTTATGCCAAACCGATACATTTCATGCATGCTACGTACGCTTTGAAATTGTTCCAGTCTATTATTAAACCTCTTTTTCAAATGATTTCACCAACACAACTTCAGATTTGGCATGTTTAAGCGATTTTCAGGTTCCTAAACCCTAAATAGCTGCTGCATATTGATGTTAGTCGTTAGCCTTCTTATCGATGATAGAAGAACCCGGACTGCAGGTTGGTGTTAAGACATAGAATTGCAATTCAACGCAGAGTTATAATAAGCATATCACTCTATTAAGGATCTCCAAAGAGAATTCTGATGAGGCTTTCAAGCTCTCGTCATTGTAACCAATCGCAATTGGCATAAGCCTGAGACTTGTGATTGCACAAGCTCTCACACGTTTATGACACTCAATTCCAATATATGATGTTTATATATCAACACAGATTCAAAGAGTTAAGAATCAAAAACCGTGAATTACGTAATACTACAATAAAATGCAATTAGAATGTAAATCATAAATGTTAATGAAGGAGTGGAGGTGAGTCGATAGAACTCTTTCCTTAACTCTTTAAATCACTCGCAGTGCGACATGAATCAAATCATGATTTAAGAGTAACAGGATATAACCACTGTAATCGATTTCTCAAACACACTAAAATCAATTTTATACAAACATAAAAACTACGGTACTCACCAATAAAAAACTTACTTTGATCTAGGAGAGATTGCTCTGGTTTTTAATGGTGAATGTTTTTTTTGTGTGTATTTGGTGATCTTAGAGCTATCCTCTATATTTATGGTCGAGTTTTTCGACTTCGTTCAGCTACAACCACACCAATTTTCTCCACAAGTTTAGCAACTATAGCGACGAGATTTCCAAACTTGATCGCCGATTTTTCTAGTGGAAAAGACCAATTATTGAGTAGTTTGAACAAATCCTATCTTCAGTCCATTTCACATTCACCTAAACAGATTTTACTAAGTCTTTTGGGCTTTAGTAAAAAAACGGGCCAACAATATATACCCAAAGATGGTGGTATTGGTAAAGGCATGTACAAAACTGTAGATTGCACTCTATATTTTGCTTGTTTGCACACCACACACCTAGAACATATCTTAGCCATATGAACCGTTTGACTATTCAGATGACAATGAAGCAAAATTTCAAATTTAAGAAGGAAACCGCCCTCATCACATGCATCCAAGGGCTGAAACAATTTAGGGAGCCTCTAACATAAAATTTCACCATTTTCTGGAAAGAATGATCTTGATGCTTACCTAGAATGGAAGAAGAAGATAGAGTTGGTAATATACGCTCTTCGAGATTTTTAAGGAGATCAGGAAAAGAAGGTGAAATTGGCAGCTACTATGTTCTGGGGATATGCTACCAATTGGTGGGAACAGCTTGCTATTTCTAGGAGACGAAATAATGAACTTCAGGTTACCTCATGGTTCGAAATGAAGACAGTGATGAGGAAGAGGTTTGTGCCACTTCATTATGGTAGAGATCTACACCAAAAGCTAAAGAGACTATCTCAGGGGACTAAAAGTGTATAAGTTTATCATCAAGGGATGTAAATTCTTTTGTTACACCCTCAGCCCGGGAAGATAAAGGAAAGAGTATTGCAACCTCAACATCCATGCTAACCAGGACCAAAAACATCAAGTGCTTCAGATGCCAAGGATTTGGGCATTATGCTAATGAGTGCTCCAACAAGAAAGTCATGCTTATTCTAGACAATGGAGAGATGATTTCTAAAAATGATCAACCAGAAGAAGAAAGTGTGGCTTATCCTGTCCAAGGGGAATTCTTAGTAACTATGAGGACTTTGAGTGCTTAGCCTAAGGTCCAGTAACAGAGAGAGAACTTGTTTCACACAAGGTGTCTCATTCAGGAAAATGTTTGCAGTTTAATCATTCATGGAGGAATCTCTACAAATTTGGCAAGTCAGACTTTGGTGGATAAACTCAACCTCACCACTTGCAAGTATCTAAGGCCTTACCAGCTGTAATGGCTCAATGAAGAGGATAAATACATGTTAAAGAGCAAGTGAAGGTGCCACTCACGATTTGCAAATACCTTGATGAGATTGTTTGTGATGTATTGCTCATGGAAGCCAGTCACATCTTGTTAGGGAGACTATGGCAATATGACAAGAGAGTAATGCATAATGGCTTCACCAATAGACATTTTTTTGTCGACAAAGGGAAGCAGATCACGTTGGCTTCACTCACGCTTCTGGAGGTACACCATGAACAAATGTAACTTAAGCAGAGGAGAGAAGAGTCTAAGAAGGCACCAAATGCAATTCACGTGCAGGAAAACTCAAATATAAGCTCTGTTCGATCGATTGCTGATAAGGATCGATCGATCCATTTTTCAAGAAAAGTTGTGGGCATTTCCAGGATCGATTATGTGGCCGAGATCGACTGTTCTCACAGAGGAACGATCGATCTGATTTTGGATCGATCGATCCCATGCTTGAGAAAAGTTGTCGGCATTTTTAGTATTGACCATGTGGTCAAGATCAACCGTTCTTACAAAGGATCAGTCGATCTGGGTTTTGATCGATCGATCCCTATCTCAGTCTCTTTACTTCTCCCAGTGAGATGAAAACTGCATTGTTTGAACAACAAGATATGATACTGATGGTGTGCAAGGAGTTATTGACTAGTTCCTCTAACCATGATCCAAAATTTCCGAGAGATATTGAGTTTCCTTTCCAGGACTACAAGAATGTGTTTCCCAAAGATCAGCATGTGGGCTTACTTCCCATAAGATGTATAAAACATCAGATTGATTTTATTCCAGGTGCCACTCTTTCCAATCGTCCAACTTACATGACCAATCATGTTGAAACCAAGTAGCTCCAGAGGTATGTCAGTGAGCTCATGGAGAAAGGACAAATCAGGGAGAGTCTGAGCCCTTGTACAATGCCGGTTTTGCTTGTACTAAAAAAAGAATTGGAGCTGGCACATGTGTGTAGACTGCAAAGTTATCAAAAACATTACAGTTAAGTACAAACACCCTATCCCTTGATTATATGACATGTTAGATGAGTTTCATGGGTCAAGTATCTTCTCTAAAATCGATTTAAAGAATATATACCATCAAATTAGGATGAAATAAGAAAATAAATGGACAATTGCTTTTAAAATTAAACTAGGATTGTATGAATGGTTAGTTATGCCTTTTGGTTTAATCATTGCCCCTAGTACATTCATGAGTTTGATGAATCATGTCCTTAGAGCTTATTTAGGTCTGTTTATGGTTTTTTACTTTGATGACATTCTGATTTATAATAAAACCATGTAGGAACATTTAGATCACATAAGACATGACATGGATGTTCTAAGAAAAAAAGCTTGTATGCCAATCAAAAGAAGTGTTCATTTGGAACATATAACTTGATCTTTTTAGATTTTGTTATCACTTCTTAAAGTATACATGTTGATGAGGAAAAGGTGAATGCCATCAGAGAGTGGCCAACGCCTAAGATCATATGAGAGGTCAGGAGTTTTCATAGACTTGCTGGATTCTACAAAAAGTTTACGAAATACTTCAATACCATTGTAGCACCACTAACTGAAGTGTTGAAGAAAAAAGTGGGATTCATCTGGGAATCAGCTCAGCAAGAAGCGTTTGACATGCTAAAATGGAAGTTAACTAATGCTCCTTTACTTTTCCCAACTTTAATAAAAATTTTGAAATCGAATGTCATGCCTCTGGGATTGGTACTGGTGTTTTGTTGATGCAGGACTGGAAAATCATAGTTTACTTTAGTAAAAAAATCGGTGGTGATACCTTGAAATATGTCACTTATGACAAGGAATTGTATGCCTTGGTGATACAAGCGTAGTGGTGAAGCAACTTTCATTCGAGAATCTTGAGACTTTTAGAAGCGATTCAGATGGAAGAGAATGGATCGAAGGGACCACACAAGCTGCGAAAAGCTTGTGATACACCGAGTTTGTTCTTCTTTGTGAAGAAGAACGTGACAAGCTCTCCAAGAGACGAGGTGGCTGCCGTCAAGACAAAGAGTCTACGGTTTAATTGCTTCAAAAGTTGTGTCGTTCATTAATGAGATAGATGAGGCTTATATAGGCCTTGGTTGCAACTTAGGGCAAACAACATGATGTTTAATCCAAACAACAAGAAGTCTAAATAAAAACAGCATGTAGTTTAACTAGCTGGAAAATTAAATGGGCTTACACCAAGACTAAAACATTGGGTTAAGGCCAGAACAACTAAAACATAACAAATGGACTTAAAAGCCTCAAAAACATACCTAGTTTATTTTTAATGAAAAATGGCGCATAAGTAGTAGCTTGATAGAACGCTTTTAAGACTTTTGGAAGATAGAACAAATTGAACAAGTCTTCTTCGTCGTGCACACTAGGATGTTGCTTCGTTAAGACATTCTTCGGAAAACCCAGTGGGACAAAATCGAAGATACGAAAAAAAGTACAATTCCTTAGCATGGCTTTTGGTGTTTTTACCGAATGGTTATGTTAAAGACACCGGATGTGGAAAAATCTTCAAGAAGGTACCTCCAATGTACCTTATCCGGCTTAAATAGGCCTTGATGGGACTCTGCGTCGTCTGGTAGGCTTTTTGACTTGGAAGCTGGATCGATGTTCTCATCACTTAGTGAGGGCTCTCCAGAAATGGAAGCATTACTTGTCGCCTAAAGAGTTTGTGATTCACACAGATCATCGATCTCTTAAACACCTCAACAACAAAAAAATTGAACAAGAGACATGCTCGGTGGGTTGAATTCATAGAAACCTTCCCTTATGTGATTCATTAAAAGCAAGGAAAGGAGAATGTGGTAGTTGATGCACTCTCAAGAAGTTATTCTCTCTTATCTTCTATGAAAACAAAGATTGTGGATTTTCAACACCTCAAATCATGATATGCCAGACTTTGGGGAATTATACAACACCACTGAGACCCACACATCTGGTATGTTTTATCAGTTCCAGGTTTTCTTGTTTTTATGAAAATCGTTTATACCCTATGATATTTTGAGAGAGATGTATGTTAGGGAAGATCATGGAGGAGGCCTAATGTGACACTTTGGTGTCACCAATACTCTGAACACGTTGCAGGAACATTTCTATTGGCCTGACATGAAGAAAAATATGGCTAAGATATGTTCTAGGTGTGTGGTGTGCAAACAAGCAAAATATAGAGTGCAATCTACAGTTTTGTACATGCCTTTACCAATACCACCATCTTTGGGTATATATTGTTGGCCCGTTTTTTTACTAAAGCCCAAAAGACTTAGTAAAATCTGTTTAGGTGAATGTGAAATGGACTGAAGATAGGATTTGTTCAAACTACTCAATAATTGGTCTTTTCCACTAGAAAAATCGGCGATCAAGTTTGGAAATCTCGTCGCTATAGTTGCTAAACTTGTGGAGAAAATTGGTGTGGTTGTAGCTGAACGAAGTCGAAAAACTCGACCATAAATATAGAGGATAGCTCTAAGATCACCAAATACACACAAAAAAAACATTCACCATTAAAAACCAGAGCAATCTCTCCTAGATCAAAGTAAGTTTTTTATTGGTGAGTACCGTAGTTTTTATGTTTGTATAAAATTGATTTTAGTGTGTTTGAGAAATCGATTACAGTGGTTATATCCTGTTACTCTTAAATCATGATTTGATTCATGTCGCACTGCGAGTGATTTAAAGAGTTAAGGAAAGAGTTCTATCGACTCACCTCCACTCCTTCATTAACATTTATGATTTACATTCTAATTGCATTTTATTGTAGTATTACGTAATTCACGGTTTTTGATTCTTAACTCTTTGAATCTGTGTTGATATATAAACATCATATATTGGAATTGAGTGTCATAAACGTGTGAGAGCTTGTGCAATCACAAGTCTCAGGCTTATGCCAATTGCGATTGGTTACAATGACGAGAGCTTGAAAGCCTCATCAGAATTCTCTTTGGAGATCCTTAATAGAGTGATATGCTTATTATAACTCTGCGTTGAATTGCAATTCTATGTCTTAACACCAACCTGCAGTCCGGGTTCTTCTATCATCGATAAGAAGGCTAACGACTAACATCAATATGCAGCAGCTATTTAGGGTTTAGGAACCTGAAAATCGCTTAAACATGCCAAATCTGAAGTTGTGTTGGTGAAATCATTTGAAAAAGAGGTTTAATAATAGACTGGAACAATTTCAAAGCGTACGTAGCATGCATGAAATGTATCGGTTTGGCATAACCTGCAAATTTTCTTTGTGTGTTTCAAAATTGTTTGGATTTGCAAAACCTGCAATCTGATCTCTCTTAGTCTGATAATTGATAAGAAGATTACTATCAGCTTTTAAACTGCGGTTATGTGCTTACTGTATACGACATCTATTTGGATTTAGTAACATGCAATGCACTTAAGATATTTAAAATATGCAATTTGTTGGTTTCTTAAAACCTGAAATTAATTGGCTTAACAAAATCTATAGTTTTTGGGTTGATGAAATTTGCTGCAAAATTTAATAAAACTTGAACAAAACTTTAAAGCTTACAGTTGTAACCTGCAATTTCTATTTTTGCAAAACATGCAACTTTAATTTGTTTTAAGCTTAATTGGATTTCAAAGTCTAAAACATACATACTGTTTTGGAAATATTACGCTTGAATGATGTTATGTCTTTAACATACAATAGTAATATGATCTAATTGTTGTTGTATGTAAGGAGTCAAACACACAAGCATTGACACATCACCCTAGCTGGTAACATGTTTTGTCAAAATTGTAAACATGCAATTTTGAACGTGTGTCAGACGTTTGCGTACTGCAGTTATCTAGTTTTCAAAACCTGCAATTTTAAACAACGCTTGATTGATATTGTGACTGTAACATACAAACATCAACACTTATTTTCTCTAGTTTTTAAATGTCAATAACTTTAAATCGGTTAAAAACTTGAGAATTTTTATTCCAAAACTAAATCATTGTTTCGTTGTTTGAAAGCATTAAAATTACAAAACAATTGTCTATTGTTTTTCTGTAATTTGGATTTTGTAACCCATAATCTTTCTTAGTCTTTTATTTGGTAACATAGTAGTTCACTATATTTTAGAACATGCAATTTGGTTTTTCGAATCATAAATTTAACATTCTTGTTTGTTCATAGATTATAATCTAGTATTGATCAATATGTGCTTAATTTCAGAAACATGACAAACGAGAATGTGAACGTCTCCAACATTAGCAACATAGTAGAGAATCCAATCAGTAGCACTGAAACAGAGGTTCAGTTCGGTAATCTCCCACCAGTGAACGTGAAGGTCCCTGAACTTATTCAAACTATAGCTTCTGATCAGCTTCAAGCGGTGCAAATCTCATTAGGAGTACTTCCCGATAAGTTCGATGGAAGCACTTCTAAAATGTGGCAGAAGAAAATGTTATTCTACTTGACAACGGTAAAGCTGAGCCAATACACAAATAAAGAGAAGCTCATTCTCCCACCAAACATAACTGACAACCGTGCACTTGCAAGTGTACTTGACTGGGAAAATGGTGATTTCCTCTGCAAATGTTATATTCAAAATCGCCTATATAATCAGTTATTCAATGTATACTCCAATGCTGAAACTTCCAAAGAGCTGTGGGATGCTCTTGACAAGAAGTATCACACAGAGGATGCTGAATCACGAAAATTTGTCGTGGCAAAATTTATGGATTACAAAATGGTGGACTCACAACCATTGATGGTACAATTTGAGGAGCTAACTACATCATCCATGAGATACATGCATAAGGAATGAAACAATGCGAGATATTCCAAGTCGTGTGTGTCATTGAGAAGCTTTCTCGTAGGACAAACTTCAAAAACTATCTCAAGGTGAAAAGAAAATGGATGAGTTTTGAAGATCTGATCTGATCTTGGTGAGACCTCACAAAAGTTCACGGAGACTTGCCACAATTGTGGAAAACTAACTTCAAATCCTTTGAATGTCGGAGCAAAAAGACGCCAAACAAATATGAAGCAAATATCACCGAGGAATACATGTGTGCGGTTGTGACTGAGTCTAATGTTGTCGAGAGCCATCCCAAGACTTGGTGGTATGATACCGGCGCAACAAGGCACATATGCTTGGATAGGTCAATGTTTTCTACTCACAAGAAGAACAAGAGCGACGAAAAACTCTTTAGGGGGAACTATGCCACCTGAAGGATTGAAGGTTATGAAAGAGTTGTTCTGAAGCTAACCTTTGGACGTGAACTCATACTGATGTACGTCGTCTATGTTCTAGACATGCACAAGAATTTGATCTATGGATCTGTCTTAAGTAAGCATGGATTTACGATTAAGCTTGAGGCTGATAAGCTTGTAGTTTCTAAACATGGAATATATTTGGTTAAGGGTTTTGTTTGTGATGGGATGGTTAAGATTTTTGTAGAAGCGGTTATCCGCAAAACTGTTGTAACCGAGGCTTCCACCTCAAACATAATAATAATGAAGAATCAGTTGTTTATGTTCTGGAGTCTTTTAATATTTGACATGAACGTTTAAATCATTTTAATTTCAAGACTATGAGTAGATTAATGAACATCAACTTGATTCCAAAACACAAAATAAGCAAAGATATATGTGAGATATGCGTTCAAGCTATACTCACTAAAATCCCATCACCAAACGTGGAAAGAACAACATAACCTCTAGATTTAATTAATACAGATTAGTGTGATTCAAAATTTGTGCAAACTAGATATGGAAAAAAGTATTTTGTAAAATTCATAGATGATTGCACAAAATATTGTTATGTATATTTATTACATAACAAAGATGAAACTTTGGAGAAATTAAAAGAAAACAAACTAAAATTGAAAATAACTTGGTAAAGCTATCAAGATAATCCTCAGAGATAAAGGAGGAGAGTATAATGAACAATTCAAAGCGTTATGTAAAGAACATGACATTATTCACTAAACTACTGCTCCATACTCACCGGAATCCAATGGAGTTGCGGAAAGAAAAAACAAAACTCTTAAGGAAATGATGAATGCAATGTTGCATGATTCTTGATTAGGTCATAATTTATGGGGTACCACGGGAAAATACCCATATCCCATGAACTATGAGACATCGTATCAAATGCGGTCAATTTTGGAACCTCTATCTTTGTACCCACAAGTATATATATATATATATATATATGAAGTATATATATATATATATATATGTCCATTGGACAAAATTTTCAGACTTATTTACTCCCAAAATAAAAGTATTAGACATATTTTTTCACAAATTTGGTTAATGACACGTTTTAAAGGTTTTCTAACCCATAATATAATAAAATGGTTAAACTAAACAAAAAATTGAACATATTAACCTAAAATCAAACCTAAAACCGTAATTATAATAATAATTAAACCATTCCCTAAAACCTAAACCATCTTAATCGAATCCTTAAACTCGTTTGAAGCCCAAAATTGAAAATCTCCAAACGAAGAACAAAATCTAAAATCAATAATTATTTCAGAGAAAACCCATAATCACGATGGCAATGACTGCGTGGGTTGTCGACACAAATGTTCCTCTCATTGCCAAAGGTTATCCCATTTTCGATGACTCCACTCCCAATTTCGACGAAGAAGCATGCACTAGAGATGAATTCCATTTTGAGAATTTAGCTATGGAGTTCACAGAGTAGGAATCTCCAATCCGCCATGATGTCTTGTCAGACAGCGAAAACGAGCGGGAGCCCACACAATCAAGAGAATAATTTCAGATAGGACGTGGCGACTGGTTTCTCTATCGATGGCAGACGTTCTTTAACTATGTCGCCTTCAAAGAAACAGTTGTTGATTATGCTCTGCACACTGAGTTCAACATTAAACAGTATAGGTATGATATAGATAATATAGGCCACAATTGTGTAGGTGATGGGGAAAATGGTTCTTGTGAATGGCAGGTGTATGTGTCGTCGTTGTCTGAGCATCCGATTTGGATAATTAGAGTGCATAAGATAGTGCATAAGTGTATTCCGAATGGGCATTTTAAATTTTTCAAGGTCCCAGTGATAGCTAAGATTTTTGTTGATAAAATCATAGATGATCCAGAGTATTACATGTCTCAGAAAATTGAAGAAATTATAAAGAGAAGTGGAAGATCTATGTGACTCGTCCACAGTGTCATGCAGCTCGTAACAAAGCGTTGAGGTGGATAAAGGCTTAGTACGATGAAAAAATTACTCGGCTAAGGGAAAATGCAGCAGAAAGCTTACAGTCCAACAAAGATTCTGTAGTAGAGGTTGATATGATTCAGAATGAGGCTGTTCAAAATGTGTTTAACATGTTTTATGTCTGTTTTAATGTCTTGAGGAAGAATTATAAAGAGTCTTGTAGACCTTTAATTGGAGTGGATGTGTGCTTCTTAAAAGCTAAAGCTTAAAGGTCAGCTTTTGGTAGCAATATGTAGAGATGCTGAAAATGCGATATACCCCATTGAAAATACAAACAATTAGCGTTGGTTTATCAAGCATTGAAGACTGAATTGGGTTTATGTGATGATGGGGATGGGTATGTTATTGTTCCGACAGATAAAAGGTGTGTCGTCTTTGTTCCCTTGTTTATTTTCATCAATTTGTTACAGTTTTTAATGTTTTTTTGTGTATGTGTATAAGGACTAATCAAGGCTGTTGAACTAGAGTTGCCTAAGATCGAACACCGCAAATGTGTAAGGCACATTCATGGAAATATAAAAAAAGATTTATCCATCTAAATCACAGCTGAAACCACTCCTCTGGTCATTGGCTTGAAGTTACAATGAACCTCAGTTCAAGCAGAGGTTGGATAGGATCCACTCATATGATGTGAAGTTATATGAAGATGTGCTCAAGGCAAAACCTAAGACATGGTGCAGAGCATTCTACAAGATGGGCTCTTTCTGTGAGGATGTGGAGAACAACTCCACTGAGTCTTTCAATAAGAAAATTAACAAGGCACAAAAAAGCCGTTTGTTGCTATGTTGGAGATGGTTAGTCGTCTAGCTATAGTTAGTATTGCAAAGCGGTCAGTTATAGCTCATTCTCACACATGTATTCTTTGTGTTTTTAGTAATTGTAGCTTTCTGATTGTGTTTTGGTTAGACTTGCGATTTTACTAACCTGGTAACATTGTGATTTATGTGATTATCTCAGGTCTTTGCACACCCTATGTGAGCAGATTCCTCACCAAAGAGCATGAGCTTGCAGCAGCATGTAAGGTCAGTAGCAGTAACAATGGGATGTACAAAGTGGAACTATCCGACAACACGCATCGGGTCAGCTTGACCAGATACACATGTACCTGTATGAAATATCAAATTATTGGCATACCTTGTTAACACGCATATGGAGTTATCATGGCAAAAAAGTTCACAGTTGAAAATTTCATATGCCACTAGTTCAGAACTGCAACGTGGAGAAGAAACTATGAGTAATGCATTGTTTCATAGAGAGAACCAAATTTCTGGCCAAGCATGGGTAACAATGTCCACCCACCACCTGAACCTCAACATGAACAAAACAAGGAATAGCCTACAAGAAAGAAGAGTAAGGTAATCAATACCAATAAAATGAGAAAGAGAGGTGTTTGTGAGTCACCAACAAAAAAGTCAAAGAAAGCAAAAGAAATGGTTATGTATTGTGGTGTTTGTTGTTTGAATCAGTATAATAGCAGGTTTCATAAGAAGCAAGGGACTCAGGTAAAAACCTTAGATGTTTTTGATTTCTTTATGATTTCTGTGATTTTTTATTGATGTCTCATAAAAAACAATTTATGCAGATTTCAATAGCATACATGACTCAAGAATCTCAGGTTGTTGATGGTTAATGGAGGAATTGGAGGCGGTTGTGGATGGTTTTATGGTGTACGGTGAAGGTGGAGTAGGTTTTTAGTTAAAGAGAAGGTTTTTAGAATGTGGTGTCCACTTGGTTTGTCTTTTGATGTTTAGTTGCACAAAACATGTTATGTGGACCAATTTATGTTGCTTATGTTAATTCAAACCAACTATGTTCGATGACAATTTTAAATGGATTTTAAGTTTTTAATTGTGTTGGTTTATGGTCTTTTGTTATTTTGGTGTTTAATTCAAACAGTCATGTGAACTTTCCTTTATTTCTACATCGATTAACTTATTTCTTATGCATAAAACAGGCTTAAAATATGTAATCAAAACCAACAATAAAAGATTGATAACAATAACTTCATAATGTTCACAACCAAATGGGATCTCTAACTAAGCAAAACAACACCAAACATCAATAAAATCACAAAACCAAATATCAATCGATAACAATCACCATCTTCATAGTTTCTAGATCGATTCATACACTTCTAAACTAATTTACTCACACCAAACATCAAAAAAATCCCACAACCGAAAAGTATTCTGGTCAGAATTATTTGGGCTTATAATCTAGGCTCGAGCATTTGTTATGGAGTCTGTCGTTAAGCATCTCAAGACACGATGGAGACAACGGATAAAAGCTTTAAGCAATCATAGTTTTTCCTTTCAAAACATCTTTCCTACCCAAACCAAAAAATAATGAGAGTCTACTAGTTAATCATTGATGGTAACAAAATCATATTGATTGATGAAATGTTAATCATAAGACTGGAATATAGAACAAGAATTAAACTAACTAAAGTGCAAGTAATATATAGACGACAAGTAAAAAAAATACGAATGCTTAAATAAAATTAAAGAATTTTAAAAGAAATTAAAACTAAACTAAACTAAAATTAAAATAGAACTTAAGATTCTTCTATTTGGCTTTTTTCGCCCCCTTTCTGTGAGAACAATAGGGGGTTTATATAGATAGATAGAGGAGGAGGGTTTGTCCTAGGAGGAAGAACACAACTTCATGGGTTTTGTTAAATCATTACTCGTGCACAATAGTTTAGCAACCCGTTGTGTATATCGCGGTAGCCTTTTCCTTTTCCTTTAGATAATATGTTTCTTTTTTTCCTCTGCTTCCTTTCTTTCTTGATTTTCTTTCTCTGCTTCTTTTTATCATTTGATACAAAATTTCTCTCCATTCTTTGATTACACGTACAATCTCACTTTTTTGCTTCAGTTTTTTGCTCAATTTTTGGTTATGATACACAAACACCTATTTATGCAATATATACACAAAATACAATTCTAAAACACCCTAAAAGGATCCTAAATAGCTAAATTTTATTCTAAATCCTAATAAAATCTTGAAATATCTATAGGAAAGAAAATATTCACAACCTAACACATATATAACCCCAACGATATATTATATTTGACGAGAAATGAAGGATTGGAGACATCACCAAAGCCATTTTTTTCTCAGCTAGCTCGGACCATGAGGAGACCATCAAGAACCGTACAAGTAACTTGACTACTCCACAGACTCGAAGATTCGTGGGGGGGGGGGGGTGTATAATGGATCGTTGAAATTTAATTTACAAGTCTCTAGTCTCTTATGCCTGATTGTCTAACTCTAGTCAAGCAATTATGCTGTTTGTATTTAAGTTTGTTATTCCAACTAAAGCTTTGGTTTAACTCTGTTCTACTTTGTTAGGCCAAAGCTTTATCATTTATCTAAAAGTTTTTTATGATTTTATTTTGTACACTTTATGCATGTGTTCTCATGTCTGTTGATCTAAATATTTAATATTTTTAAAATAATAATTAAGTAACTCATAAGATTATTGTTTACGAAATAACAACGAAAACATAAAAAAAAAATATTTTTATAAGTTATTGTGAATGAAAAAATAAATGTCTAATTCATCTCTTTGTAATTTTTTTTGTGGCAGGCATATGTTTCTTTAATTGCTATTCGAAATATGCAGAAAATTATATTATATTTATATTAGCGAACATTTATTAAAAAATTTGCCATCATAGGTAACTGTTGGTCCATGTAAGACTAACTCATTTACTACTTGATCAAAATTAATGTAAAATTATTGGATAGAAAAAACCGATAAAAAGATATTATATCAATAATAACTTAATGCGCTCAACCATCGAGCCACTTGTGATTTCAGAAGCAATGATTGCACAAGAAAATTGAAATAAAAAATATAAGTTCGTAACCACATCTTCAGGAATTAGATTAATAGTAACAAAATTTTGGTCGCCACCAGAGTCCATCTCACCTCAATGTGCAACAAAGATAGAAATTTTAAAAGCATTTGACTCAGCAACATTTTCGTGTTCGTATTTTATTAGTAATAAGGCCCTTCAGATGTACCAAAAAGTTCGTATATGCAAGGTGAGCAATCCATGAATGTTGAATAAAATTATTCTTCGGCTTTTCTTTAATCTCTTCATATTAAAAACCATCTGAAATCAATTAGCAGTTATCTATGCTGTTCAGAAATAAGTTAGTTCACAAGATCAGATAGTTGAAAGTTTTGAAAAGAATTCAACATAGCCGTGGAGAGCTTAATCAATCAAGAATGATAAAGAAGATTTTACCAAACAAGTGGACAATTCAGCATTGGTCGACATTAATTTATTAAAGACGTAAAAGAAACCAAGAGAGTTTTAAAGGCAGAATGAAAAGGCTTCAATGACCAAGTTTTAGAGACATATAATGGAGTCCAAATTTATGAAGAAATATTCAACATAGACCCATACAGGAACTATTGAGTGACCTCTTTTGAAGACAAATCAATATTTTTCATTCATAAAGCCGAAGGCAACAATACGTCAATACCTGAAAACTCTCTTTGTCTAAGAGGATCTGAAATTCAACAAAGACACTCACAAATCATGAGGTATATTGTTTAAAAGCTAAGCTATTCTTTTGAACATCATTTGATGATATTATGGAAGTCAAAACTCACTCCAAGTAAATTTATAAAGTAAATTTAGGGATCCAAAATTTACAAGAACAAAATTCGAAAAAAGATTTATTGATTAGCTGTTTGATAAACTTTTCGTACAAAATTCGTAAACAAAAGTGATAGAATAATGCCTAAGCGCTTAAGTACGAAAAGTAAATGTATCTAAAGTCTTCAATACACAAGTTTTTATATACTGGCTGACTTGAGTCTTCGTACATGTGTTTTAGCGAAGTGGATCCTGTTCCGATTGTTTTTTCCACCAACTTTAAGAAGATGCATCTAGAATTTACGAGAAGCTCCGGCTCCACCCATAATATCTCACCTAATAGGCTCGGCTCAGTCCTTTCTTCAACCTTTGGTTTGATCCATATTTTGTATAATTTTGGTTTAATGTCCTAGTATTGTTTATATGCAAACTTCTTAATAGATTTTAGTGAAGAAACAACATGAAATCTTCGTAAGCAACTTGGTTTTTGACAAAACAGCATGATGTCATCGAGAAAGGCTTTGGAGGCAAATGACGAGGAGCAGCTCGGGGAAGAGCAGCATAAGAGAGGGCCGATGCGTTTCATGACTGAGGGACACAATTTTTTATCGGGATCAAGCTGTGTACAGATTGGGGAAATATTCTTGGCCGGCAAAAAGGGAGGCACGGCTCGGAAATGCATCCCATGAAGCTGGCCGAGCTGTTTTCAGATCAGGGACGTTCTCTTGGTTGGCGGAAGGGAAATCATGGTTCAGGGTGAAGGCAAGGAAATGTACCCGAGCTGTTTGCCTCAGGAAATGATAGCCATGCGGAGTCGTTTCCTTCCCGAGGTCAGCTGAGCTCTGCTTGCTGCATTATTTTCTGTATTAATTCTTTCTCTTGCATCTAATGGTCAAAAATTCCAAGTATAAAACCATTTTGCATTCTTAGCTAATTTTAGGTGTTCAGTGGATTTTAACCCTAACAAGTATGTTTGTTTGAATTGGCGATTATAAAATTTTAATATGGAGGAAGGTTCACCTCAAAAAAAAACATTGTGAGGAGTGATACACTTTTAAACTAGATTACAATATATATATATAAGTTTTCCATCTACACCTTCAACATGTTTTAATCCCCTTTTGATCTCTTCATCCAAAAAATGCAATTTCTCAATTAAAGCTCACGATTTCTAAACAAAAGCATGATTTTGCACATGTTACAAGACCATGAACAACTACAAGTAAAAACAGTCCGCTCTAGTTATGCGTCATTATAAAAAAACATAGTTCTATTGTGCAAGATGTTTGTCAATTGTGTAGTGATCACACAAGTGCTCAGGATGAAGTTGTAGAAATATGCAAAACACTCGTCTACTTCAAAAAGGATATGCCCACGTGAAAACCCAGGAGAGCATATAAATTTTTTATATGTATTGGATCTATATAGTTATATATGTTCTTTATTTTTTGAAATATAAAATTATTTAATCAACAAAAAATACATATAAAAGTTTGATCAATTATCTCCAAACAAGAATTGTATTATACACTTTAAATCAAATGCAGAGAAAATAAAATAAAAATAGTAGAGAACTAGCAGAGAACAGATCAAGTTTTCCGTGTTGGTGTACAAAACAAAACCCATTTAAGATTTTCTGGAAGATGTGCATGGGACCTATCAGAATCGGAGAGAAGGTTCTAGGAAAATCTGGTCGTCTACTGAAAGAGATTTGAATATGCTTAATCAATACATGTTTACAGTTGTTTTTTTTCCGATATGCTTTGGTTGAATTGCCAAACTTATTCGTCGCTTAATAATTAGATCAATAATTAAATGCGACAAAATATGTAAAAGCTATAAGACGTATATAAACCAAGTGGAACTAGAAAACGAAGGAAAACATCACAAAAATATGTGAAACAAAATGCCGATAGATCTGTCATCATAGTTAATATGGTACAACCAAGTTGAACTAAAAAACAAAAATTACGTAACACTATGAAACAAAAGAAAGCTGATAACATTCATACATGCTCTATCTTATTGTTTGTCTTATCTTCAGATGTTTATGTTTTCGCATTTTCCTTCGTGCAACTTTTTTAGAAATATATTCAGTTTTTCTAATATGAGATACATCCCTGCCTCACTGTACTGTAGGACATTTTAGTGAATTTTTTTGGTTCCTTGATCCAGCTTTGATGGATCCTTCTCATTGAGTTCCCACTCATGAATTCCAGTAATTCTCTTATAACAAATACTCTTATTTAGGCCTGCAATTAAAATCCGAACCTAAATTGCTGAACCAAACTAAACCGAACTAAATTTTTTGATTTTCGTTTCAATGTCGGTTAATTGAGGTGAACTGGTCGGCATATTTGTAAAATTGATTCGGTTATTTGCCAAGTAATGCCAAACCATTTGTTTTATCGGCTTATGAAATTTTTAACTTTTTTATCTTCCTCCTTCAATCTCTTTCACTATTTGAATTTGAGACCTGGCTGTTATAACTCATCCATTATCTTCACTGTTTCAACCAACTTCACCATCTCAGTCGAACTATTCCGTATGATTTTCTGTATCGATGTTTTAATCCATTGTAAATTTTGCTTTCTTTGTCATTGACTTGCTTTAAATGGTGGCCGCGATAATTTTTTGTTTTTAATCCACTTAGCCTGTTAGCCACATAATTAGGTTTATTTCAAATGTTTACAGTTTTAAACTTTAAATGGGCTTTACGATAGTATTGATGAATTTGTCGTCCCAAATGATTTAAAATATTTATATTATTGGGTTCATTATTTTTGGCCCACTTTTTTACTTTTCAAACAACAACAAAAAGTGTAACCAAATTGATAAAAAAAAAAGTTAAATCAACTGAACAACCAGAATAGAGCAAATGTAATAGAATCTGTTGATTTTTTTTTTTGTTGTTGAAAAGTTTGGTCAATTTCGGTAGAAAATTTAAAACACGAAGTACCCAAGATTTGGACGAACCGAATCGTATTTTAATTTGGTTACTTTCGATAAAATTTCTAAGAACTGAACAATCCAAAAAGATTGATGGATTTGGTTCGGTTAACTCAAAATTCTAGGCCTACTCCCATTCTTCATATTTTATGGTATATAATCACCAAAACTAGAAAAGAAATCAGATAAAAAAAACTCTACGTTTTCTCTCGTTTTCTCACAGCCGCCTCCTCACCTCTTTTTGCAGACCTGTTTGTCTCTCCGGTGTATGGTGCTTTTGTCGGCGCCGGAGAAGGCTCTATAGCATTATTTTCTCTTTGCGGCTCTTCTTTGTGTCTGGTGGTGGCGTCTTGACTCTTCAGGGTTCTCACGGTGGGAGTTAGCCTACGATAATGGATTTGATGGTGGGTTGGTGGTGGCGCTCACGTTTATTGTGGAGGTGCTCGTGATTTGATGGTGACGTTAAATACAGCGCTCGCAGTAGATGGTCTAGCTTGTGATGACAAAACACAGGCAATAGGGGGTGTTTGGAAGGGGCTTTTATGAATCTAGATCCGATGAGGACAAGATCTTGGATTCGGATCTGCTCTCATTCCTTTCTCTCGGAGTTCTGTTGTTTTCCGGTGACTTTTCCATCGATAGCAGTCAAATGCGTTACGGTTTTTAGCGCTTTCAGTCCATGCTTTGTCGATTGGGGTTTTCGACGAGTGTCCCCTTCAAGGGTTTCCAGATAGGGATATCAGTGTGTTCCCGGGGATTTCTCATAGATTATGAGGGGGTTGCGTATTTGTGGAACTAGATCTGAAGAGGACAGGGTCTGGTGAAGCTTCCGCAACCGAATTAATTTTTCGAGATTTTTGTTGACACTGGCTGGACTTTCCCGTTTTGGTCTTCGTTTGCAGTCAGGTGGCGAATCTCATCTTCAATTAACGATATTGACTTTGTCTAACGTCCTAACTGACTTGAATTTTGCTTTAGCTGGTTTTGTAATCTTGGATTTACGTTATTCTGACCATCGCGTATTGGTGGGTCATTTTTTCTTTTGAATAATCTTATAGAGTGATAGAGATATCTAGGTTAAGTTTAAACTTTCATCGGAAGTTTAGATGGTCTAACTCCTAGGAGAGTTGACTGAATTATACATTCAGTTCACGATTTTATGCTTTCTGGCAGTGGCTCTGGCGTTGTTTGAGCCTATTTTTGGGTTTTTTTAGCCTAATATTTAGGTTTTATTAGTCTTTGTAAGGTTGTATTAGCCTAATTTTAGGTTGTAATAGCCTATTTATAAGTTCCGATATCATTAATGAAAAATGGTATTTGTGTTAAAAAAACCACCAAAACTTACTCTTCGCAGTTATGGGTTCTGGAAGCACATAATTAGCTTTCAAAAGGTGTTTACGGAGAAAAAGTAAAGCTGCAACACATCAATTAGAATTGCTCATCCATCACTCTTAGAGTTCATTTTCTTCGAACCCTACATAGGACTTGCAGAGTTGTATTATATTTTTCAGAGTCTACATGGAACTTTCAGAGTTAAAATATATCTGCAAAGTCTACATGGAGCCCTCTTAGTGGTTTTCAATATGTTCACAACATAAATTCATAACATATTCACATGCCATAGTGCTGCAGACTCTGCCGTCAGACAACATAGTCTACATCGAACTTGCAGAGTTCTATGATATTGGAAGAGTCTATGTGTACTCTCGTAGTGGTCTTCTACATATTTGCAACATATATGCAGAACAAACACATACACTGCTATGATGCCGCAGAGTCTACATGAGTCTTCACAGAGTTATATGATATCAGCATAGAGTACATGGGACTCGTAGAGTTGAATGATATCTTCAGAGTCTACATGAGATTCTCCTAGTGGTCTTCTATATGTTCGCAACATAAATGCAAAGCAAACACACACTGCCATGGTGATGCAAACTCTTTGGTCGGACCAGAAAGTCTACATGGGACTCACACAGTTCTATAATATCGACACTGTCTACGCTATCACTCCTATTCGTTGGACCTCTTTGGATATTAAGTGTGTATATCTTAGGACTGATGAGATTGGTATATCAAAGGCTTTTCCACATCACTTGTCCGACCATTCAATCCAACACCTTTTTTTAAGTTTAACCACTTTATAAGTCAAGGATTATCCATACCAACTTAAAGTGAAACATCTTTGGGAGTATTACATCAGATGGGGAGGTGGAAAACCCTAGGGCTTCATCTACTTGGGTCTGAATATCACAGGTCTGCTCTTCTTCTATTGAACATTGGCTTCGGATGTGATTGAAAACTTTCAGACGTGTTCCATCATCACCCTCAACTCTAACCCAAAATTTACTGTTCCATACAAACCAATAATTCCAAAAAAATCAGAAGCAAAACTAAAAACACATATCTAATCACAACCCCCACCCCCTGATATAGGTGCATATTAGGCTAGTTTAATATCATATTTCATATGTTTTTATATAAAATTTTTATTCACATAGCATCATTCTAGGATAGTTTATCTCGTTTGTGCATTTTAGTATTTAAGATCATCCATTTGCATATTTGGAGTGTTTTGAGTCTTTTTCAGGAGCTTTGGAGTCTCCCGAATGAAGATCATGCAATGGACTCGAGTAGAGATGAAAAAGAAGCATGAAGCAAGTGCTAAGGAGCTAAGAAGAAGTGAAGAGTACCAAGATCGATCGGTCCATTGTAAGACCGATCGATCTCATCTGCTCGAATTTGCGAGAATATCCAAGATCGACCAATACACTCCAAGATCGGCTGATTCATAGCACGATATACCGTTACCTATTTGGATCGATCGATCCGGTTTAATAATTTGGCCAAAAATTTGTAATTAAACCAGTTTAGTTCATTTAGTCGGGTTGATTTAGTTTTAAACTATAAATACCCAACTCTAGGTCATTTTTAGCAAGTTTTAAATTAGAGAAACAGACTGCAGCCTCCATGTGATTGAGAAGACCTAGAATTTGAGATTTTGATTTCGGGAGTTCCTCTTTAAGACAATCAAAGAAATACCTTGGCTAATTTCTTAATTCCTTATCTTTTTATTCATGTTTAATCTTTCTTTGAATTCATTTTTTTATATGTGATGATGAGTAAGTAATTCCCTTTGAATGGTTTAGGGATTGGTAGATTATAGATGAATTGATAATTGATAGATGTTTAGGTTATTAAATCCTTCTTGATGACTGAAATTAATGCTAGGTTTGGCTTGAAAGAACCAAATCTAGAACCTAGGAAATTTGTTACCCGAGAAGTATTGATAAAATTCCAGAACTAAGTTATTTAAGAGCTCTTCATTCCTAGCCATTGAGAGATGATGTTAGGGTGATTAGTGAACCAATTGAACCAGAAACTAATGCATGCAAATGATTGATCTTCCAAATGATAGTTTAGTTAGAATGATTATTTAGCATTGTAATCAATGACATGAGAGTGTATTGATTTAAGTCATTATTCATAGTTCTAGGAGAAGCTTAATGAAAACCCTGCAAGATCAATCAGTATTCTATCATTCCCTAATCAATGCATTTCCTGAAGTCATTCGTTTAGTTTAATTGTGAGTCAAGTTTATGTTATTTAGTTAACCAGATTAGATTTCTCTTCAATTCAAATTACAATCAAAACCACAACCATTTACTGTCACTTTAGATTAAATCGAAATCATACAATCTTAGTGTGCTATTCTAGATTCTCTATGGATTCGAACCTCAATTACTTTCAATAGACATTGTAGGTTATTGTTGATGTATTTGATAGTCAAAACCTCTGCATCAAATTGGCGCTGTTGCCGGGGAGTCTAAACAACTAGCCATTAAGATTTTGATTTTATTTGAGACTATAATTTTTTTTTTTACTTATTGCTGAACTTTAGAGTCTGTCTACCATTTGTCCCCTCTGCAGGTGAATGCAACGAAGGAGTCAGAAAGGTAGTACACTTGATTGCATCCCTGATCTTGGTTCTATTGAGAGAGCAAACAAGAAAGCAGCCAAAGAAAGACGACCTAAGGAACAGGAGGATCAATCAAGACAGTGTGTTATGGAAAACCAGGGGAACAATCACCCACCTGCAATTAGGAATGAACAGCCTCACATGGGAGGTGTACAAGGATTTGAGATTCAACCTCAGGTTCAGGGCATGAGAAGACCAGCAGTTAGGCCAATATGAGCTTTTGATGAACCCAACTTGAGAGAAATCAGGCATGGCATCCCAAATCCAACAATAGCCGCCAACAACTTCGAAGTGAAATCAAGTCTGATGTCTATGATACAGAATCAGAAGTATAATGGACTCTCTCTGGAGGACCCTCTGGATCACTTGGATCAATTTGAAAGACTGTGCAGAACTGTGAAGATGAATGGAGTCCCAGAAGATGCCATCAAAATGATCTTGTTTCCTTTTTAATTTGTAAACAAAGCTTCTTAATTGGAGAAGAATGTGCCATCAAAATTGGTTTCAACTTGGGAAAATGTGAAGAAGGAGTTCATCACAAAGTTCTATCCTAAGCAAAAAAATGATAAACTTCGCAATGACATTACTGGCTTTAAGCAAAGAGTTCATGAGAACTTCTATGAAGCGTAGGAGAGACTCAGGACTATACTAAGAAATGCCCTCATCATGGAGTTTCCCAAAAAAATCTCCTAGAAATCTTCTACAGAGGAGCAGTTGAGCAGTACAGGAGAGCTCTGGACACAACCAACTATGGATATTTTGCTAATCTGACAGCAGAACAAGGAGAATTACTAATTGAGAATCCGGCACAGAGTGAAGCATGTTATGGAAGAGACTATGATAGAAGTATGAGAGATCAAGACTTGGAGAACCCGAGATACAAGGAACTCAATGACAAGATAAACAGACTGAGCAAAGTATTCCTACTAAACCATAAAACCATCAACTACGTTGGAGAGGCTGATGTAGAACAACATGTATACCAAAAAGGAGGATGTGATGGTAGTCAAGGAGAACATGAAGAAATTAACTACTTGAGAAACCAGAACAACTACCATTGAGGTTATCAGAATCTTCCCTTCAACCAGAATTACATAAACAATAACCTCTCTTACAGGAGCAACAATGTGGAGAATCCCCAGGATCAGCACTATCCACTAAGGGTCCTCCCAGGACATAAATTCCACCCCAGGCCCTATGGTGGCCCTTCTCAGCAAAACAATATACCCTGGAGATCTCAGAGAGAAAACCAAGGGTCATTTCAAAAAATTGGGTATCAGGGGGATAAGAAATTTCGACCCCAAGGGCAGAATAGGCAGAACACATATCCTCAAGTGCAAGCTAATGAGCAAGATGATATGAAAAACATGAACAAGAAGATTATGGAAGGGCAAGCTAGAGCTCAAACTGAATGGACAGAAAAGCTGGAGAAATTTGAGAGCAAAATCGATTCAAATCATGGGGAAGCACAAGCTAAGTTTGATGATATCTACTCCTACTTAAAGAATTTGGATAACCAGATCGCTCAGGTAGCCTCTACAAGCCAACACCCAACTGGATCTTTACCTGGAAAGCCATAACCCAAACCAAAGGCTTACTGTAAAGCAATCACCCTAAGGAGTGGAAAAGAATTAACCTCTAAGGAATGTGGACAGCGCAAAGGAAAAGAAGTGATTGATGAAAACAAAAATGTTGTGCAGCTAGAAGAAGTTCAGATTGATGAGAGTAAGGAAGTGTGAAAACCTCATGAAAAAAGGAATGTGAATGAAACAAAAATTGATACATCAAAAAGTGAACTCCCACCAGTCTATGAACCTAAGCTACCATTCATTGGGCGTTTCAAGAAACTTATACTGGCTAAACAGAGTGAAAAGTTCTTAGCGGTTATGGATGGTGTTCAGATCACTATGCCTCTGATGGATGTGATCAGAAACAACCCAATCTACTCCAGGTTTCTGAAAGATATGGTTACCAACAAAAAGAAGGTGGAGGAAGGTATGGTAATGGTAAGCTATGAATGTAGTGCCATCATCAAGAAGTCTTTACCACAAAAATTGGCAGATCCATGAAGCTTCACCTTGCCATGCGCTCTATGACCCCTCCGTTTCCCTAGGAGCCTGTGTGATTTAGGATCTAGCGTGAACCTCATGTCTTATACTATTGCTAAGAAAATTAGAATAACTAAATTACAGAAATGTCGGATTTCATTGATCCTAGCTGATCGATCAGTCAGGATTCCTGTTGAGGTTATAGGAGACCTACCGTTGAGAGTGGGGGATATTGATGTACCTACAGACTTTGTAGTCCTAGAGATGGATGAAGAACCTGCTGACCCACTCATCCTTGGTAGACCATTTCTAGCTACAGTTGGAGCATTAATTGACTGCAGAAAAGGAAAAATCAGTCTGCAGCTGGGAGACACTATAGTCAATTTTGATAATAAGAGGATTATGGACAAACCTGACATAGGCAACCAATGTTTCCTGATTGAGACACTAGATGTGCTGGAAGGGGACATGAAAGATGAATTGAGCACTGATGATCCCTGCAAGTAACCTCACCCTTGAGAAAAACGAATTTGGCTATCTGCATGAGGATAGTAAACGATATGAGAGGTTGCTAGATATCTGTAGGGTACAAGAAAAAGAAGTGAAACCTCTGGAGCTGGAACGGACATTGGCAGTTAAAAGGATGGATATCAAAATTAATAAAGAACGCATTGAAGACTCATGGAATGAACTCAAGGCTCCAAAGATTGAGCTCAAACAACTTCCACCAGGGCTAAGATACACATTTCTTGGCCCAAATTCCACATATCCAGTAATTATTAATGCTGAGCTAGGTGATGATGAGACTGTCTTGCTACTGAATGAATTACAAAAATTTAGAAAAACATTAGGGTATTCATTAGATGACATTACATGAATCTCCCCTTCCCTTTGTGTGCATAGAATACATCTAGAAGATGAGTATATGACTTCTATCGAACATCAACGTTGGTTAAATCCAAATTTGAAAGATGTTGTTAGGAAACAGATTTTAAAACTACTTGAAGCTAGTATAATCTTTCTTATTTCTGATAGCAAATGGGTTTTTTATGTGCAAGTAGTACCTAAAAAGCAGGAGTTACAGTAGTTAAGAATGATAGAAATGAAATAATCCCAACCAGAACCATTACTGGGCATAGGATGTGTATTGACTATCACAGGTTGAATTTATCTACTAGAAAAGACCATTTTCCATTACCATTCATCGATCAGATGCTTGAAAGGTTGTCGAATCATTCATATTACTGTTTCCTTGATGGATAATCAGGATTCTTCTAAATCCCCATACATCCTAGTGATCAGGAAAATACGACATTTACATGTCCTTGTAGCACTTTTGCTTATAGAAGAATGCCATTTGGATTATGCAATGCACCAGCAACATTTCAAAGGTGCATGACGTCTATTTTCTCTGACCTGATCGAGGATGTTATGGAGGTATTCATGGATGATTTCTCGGTATATGGTTCTTGTTTTCATTCTTGTCTGTTTAACCTGTGCAGGGTCCTCCAGAGATGCGAAGACACCAACTTGGTTTTGAATTGGGAAAAGTGTCACTTTATGGTGAAGAATGGTATTGTACTCGGTCATAAGATCTCTGTGAATGGAATTGAGGTTGATAAGGCAAAAATAGATGTTATAGTTCAACAACAACCTCCTAAATCAGTCAAGGATATTTGCAGCTTTCTAGGACATGCTGGATTCTACAGGAGGTTCATTAAGGACTTCTCGAAGATTGCAAGACCTCTAACTCGACTGCTATGCAAAGAAACAGAGTTTTTTTTTTGACAAAGAGTGTATGGACGCATTTCTGCTCCTTAAAGAGGCATTAACTTCAACACCCATTATCCAGATACCAGATTGGAAACTGCCATTCGATATCATGTGCAATGCCAGTGACTATGTAGTAGGTGCTGTTTTGGGACAAAGAAAAGATAAAAAACTGAATGTTATCTATTATGCAAGCAGAACACTTGATGAAACTCAGGCGAGATATGCCACCACTGAAAAAGAGGTTCTAGCAGTGGTGTTTGCTTTTGAGAAATTTTGGTCCTATCTGGTCTGTTCGAAGGTTATTGTGCCCACTGATCATACAGCCTTGAGGTACTTGATCAAGAAGAATGATGCTAAACCTAGACTACTATGGTGGATTTTGGTGCTGCAGGAATTTGATGTAGAAATAGTTGACAGAAAAGGCATCGAGAATGGAGTTGCAGATCATCTATCGCGACTAAGGATTGATGAACCCATTCCAATAGCTGACTGTTTACCTGAGGAGCAGATTATGTTCATCAAAACCATTCAGGACACAAATTTAATTATAGAAGAAATTTGCACTGTTGAAGGAATAAAGGAAAACAGTCCCTGGTATACTGATTTTGTGAACTACTTGGCATGCGGGATAGCGCCACCAAATTTAGAAAACTATGATCGGAAAAAGTTTTTTAGGGAAGTGGTTCGCTATTTCTGGGATGAACCCTATCTATACAAGCAAGGAAAAGACCATCTATTCAGACGCTATATTCCAGATGAAGAATTCCGAGGAATTCTATTCCACTGTCATGGGGAGGACATCTAGGTACATTTAAAATAGCCACGCAAGTGCTGCAGGCTGGATTCTGGTGGCCTACATTGTTTAAAGACACCCACGATTTTATTTTCAAATGCGATGAATGTTAACGTCAGGAAATCATTGGGAAACAACAAGAAATGCCTCAAAAATTTATTTTAGAAGTTGAGAGCTTTGATGTTTGGAGTATAGAATTCATGGGACAATTTCCACCCTCATATGGAAATCTTTACATCTTGGTTGATGTGGACTATATGTCCAAATGGGTTAAAGCAGTCGCAAGTCCAACCAACGATGCGAAGGTGGTCATCAAACTGTTCAAATCGGTCATATTCCCGAGGTTAGGTGTACCAAGAATTGTGATTAGTGATGGAAGTAATCACTTCATCAACAAAGTTTTTGATAACCTCATGCAGAAATACGGTGTACACCATAAATTAGCTTTTCATGACAAAACGATAATTCGAAGGGAGTTCAAAGCAGGAGATAAAGTTGTGCTGTTTAATTCGAGACTGAAACTTTTTCCAGGGAAGCTTAAATCGCGATGGTCTGGTCCTTTCACAGTCCTAGAAGTTCGACCCTATGGAGCCTTCACTATTCAGAATGCTTCAGGAGAACATTTCACAGTCAATGGTCAGCGGATCAAAGCATACTTAGCTGATTCAAAGGACACTTTCTCGGAAAAGATACAGCTCTCTGATCCCACTCCCGAATAACAAACTGATGCACCACGTCAAGCTCAGTGACGTTAAACAAGCGCTCTTGGGAAGTAATCCTTGAATATCCTTTGTACATAATTTTGCATTTCTTTCTAGTATTATTTGATTTTATGAATTTTCATTTTCAGGTTAGGAAATATGGTCTTGTCTGTTGCACAGATCAAGCAACCAATGAGTTACAACGAGTACGATCGATCTATCTGTACCAGAGATTGATCGATCCATTCAAAAGAAAAAGATAACCATGATGAATCAGGATCGATCGGTCCTCTTTAGGATCGATCGATCAGAAGGTGGAGAGAATAATACGTCAAGTTCAAGGATCGATCGATCGACCAACTTTAGCAATTAAAACCTGTGAGTATCTAGGATCGATCGATCTATATCTGGATCGATCGATCGCCTGTCTAGGTAAGTAAACCGGTTTATTTCACTTAAATCGAACCGGAAAAACACATTTTAAAAACACAATATCGATTTCAGAAGATCAAACAACACAATTTCTCCACTCTCTTTCATCTCCTTGTGAACTCTCTCCCTATTCGAACAAAAAAATTTCAAACCCAATTTTTTTCAAATCTTCATGGTTTCAAGTAATCTTAGGGGGATTCTAGATCAATTTTTTGAGCTCTACTCAATTATATCACTTTCAAGCTCGTTCTTCGAAGGTATGACCCTCTAACACCTCTTTTTCAATTCGGCCATCATGTGAAAAACATTAAAAATCTTGATTTTTAGGTTGTTTTAGAAGGAATAGATGGTTAATAGAGCTTTGATAGGTTGATTGGAGTACAATCCATATTAGTTTGCTAAGTTTTAGCTAGAAATTAGAAGATTTGGACTTAGGGTTCGTCGGGCACACAGAGATCGATCGATCCTGTTTCGCACCGATCAGTCCTGCTGTGGATCGGTCGATTGGTTTTGAAAGGATCAATCGTTCAGAAATCGTGTGGAAACCTGTATATGTGTGAGCTCGATCGGTTGGCTTACGGACCGATCGATCGCGAGGGTGCTTTAGGCCGTAAGGTTCTGGGATCGATTGATCCCTACCCGATCGATCGATCCACATGTACGCATCACTATTGTACATTCTACAATGGCTTTCTAAGGGTCGAGATTGTATCCACACGCTTTGTGAGAGAGCGCACACTCGAGTGATGGGCATCAGGGAGAAGGTCTGCACCGTGCTGTAGCGGTTAGGACTGGATACAATAGCCTATCAGTCGTAGCCTCTCTACTCGGAGCTCGTTCGCCAGTTCCTCGCCTCCGTCGAGCTCCGATACCAAGATGGAGCCATTCCTGCTGCCAGTGAGGGGATCCTTTCCTATTTCTCTAGCGGGGTCCTCTACGAGATTTCTCTCCGGGAGCTCTGCGATCTTTACAGGTTCAACAGGACTGCAGAGAGTTGCAGTTGGCCCTTTGACATCCCTCAGGCCATGGAGCTGTGGAGCCAGATCGGTTTTGGACCGTATGAGTCGAGACTGGCTAAGTTGACCAACATTCGGAACCCCGTGGTTTGTGTGGTTGCTAAGGTCATCGGCACCATACTGTTTTCCAAGTAGGAGTCCGAAGCAATTAGGAAGGACGAGCTGATGCTTTTGCATTTCGGGCTTCCATCTTTTGTTCAGGGCATCAACACCAGTCCACCTCCCTCAGAGCTATGCACCAACATGGGTGTTATATTTGCGGAGAACCTGGTCTCCAAGAAGACTCGCGTCCTCAACATGATGAACAAGAAGGTCGAGCGGATTAGGAGTTTATTGACCCTCCTCTTCATGCATCATCGGATCGATCTTGGCTATACACCCAGCGAGACCAAGATCACACTTTTTGACGAGCAATACTTCCGGAACAGCGGTATCCTCAAGACGGGGTTCATCTACCAGTTCCAGCAACGCGAGGGAGTCACTCAGCTCTACAAGCTCCCACTCCACGATTTTACAGCCCTCACCTCTAGAGCCAACCTGGAGTTCACTGTCCCGTCAAAGCGCTTACATGACCCTTGCACCGGGTCTAGACGACGGGGGAGCTCTTCTAGATCCTCCACTTCTCAGCATCACCAGGAGGATGATAGAGTCCCGAGTCACGAGCCTCAGCAGCCACAACAGTCGCTGGAGACTGACGGATGGGAGTACACCCTTCTCCCTTATACCGGCTTTTATGATCTTGACCCGCTGGCTATTGATCTACAGCCAACGAATACCGGGCTTGGGTGGTAGAAGCTCACTCGAAGAACAACACCATGCTGCGGAGGATATGGGAAGCACTGTCTATGATAAGATTCCCGCCGCCACCTTCTTGCTTTTGGGGGCTCCCAGACTAAAGAGACAGGCGAGTTTCCTGAGGTACCCAACGATGTTTCTGATATTGCTGGACACAGGACACATGATGACGCCGATGATACCGAGTCAGGCCCCGATGTTAGATTGCCCCGACGCAGGCGCCGCCACAGACAGAGCCGCAACATCAGCCCGAGGACCATTGATTGTGTATTTTCTTTTCTTTATTTTATTTTCTTTTCTTTCATTGTATATACTTTGATTGTATCTTCCTTCAATTTATCTTAACACCGGGACGGTGTAAAGTAAGTCTGGGGGAAGGTACTTATTTGCATTTTGGATTTAGACTTATTGTATCTTAATTAGACATCTAGAATTGCATTGCATTTGCATATGGAACTATGATGAAAATACCTTTATTTAGTATATTGCTTTTATCATTAGATTCAATACTCGAGTTACTAGCTATATGACACATAAACTGCTAGTCGAACTATAAAATTGATCCATATCTGGAATCCTTGATATTAGATTAACTTTGATTGAAGCATGTTTTGATTTGATATCATCTCTTATCTATTTGAACTTAATTTGGACTTACAATTATCATATTTTGCGTAGGATGTGAACTCATGGATACTACATATACATATTTGGATCTCTTATACCATTTTTATCACCCTTTGTGATCCAAATAGCTTTTTCCTACCATTAGCCTACCTTTTACTCTGACCATGTCACCAATTTGTGAGAGTTTTAGGCCTTATTTTTTTTGAATGAACTTGGTAGAACGTGTTAGGTAAGAGCCGACAGGATTTGCTTCTCATGTAGTTTAGATTCACTCTTTTGAGCCAATTAGGACTCGGTGAAAGCTTGATGGGAATAGAAAACATGGGCATTAGTAAGTTTAGAAGTTAACTAAAAAAGGAAGAGAAAGAGAAACTAGGAAAAGAAGACTCGAAGTCTAGTAAAGGGATTTAGAAGTGTAAAAAAAAGGTGAAAGGGTTCTTGCAAAAAAAAGAAAGAGATTAATAAAAAAAAAGAGGTTAGACAAGAACCAGCTATAAGAAAATCTAAACCCGCTAGAACGTTTAAGATTTTAACCCCTCTCCTGGAAGTTAATGTGCTAGAAGAATAGATTGTGGGAGCTTTAGATTGATGGTATAACAAACAGCAATACCTTAAAAAGGGAAGTATTAAGATCATTAAGGGAATTATATTTTTAAGAAGGTAGTATATTTTGGGTAGATGAGAACCTAGTTTTGTATGTAGTTATTGGAATTTACCTTTAGCATTCTTCTAAAGTTCATTCTAATTTTTTTAGAGATCCCTACACTGAGCATCAAAACCCATGGAAGAAGAGATCATTTTGTCTCTTGACCTTTCCCTTGGCCAAATGAGTTTTCTGAATATACCTAGTATGATTCACGATCTAGAAATTAATGAATTTTAAAAGAGATGGTTGATATGAATACTTGTGTATTTTGAATTTTGATCTGAGTTAAGTTGCGATGGATATGACTAAAATTTTTGAATAAACTTGCTTACCTTGTTTTACACAACTCCTAATTTAGATACTGATCTTGAGATTTGACCAATATGGCTTGGCTTTGAGTTCCAAAATAAATCATTTCTCTCACTATGCTAAATGTTTGCTTGAGGACAAGCAAAAGGCAAGTCTGAGGGAGTTGATATAAGTGCATATTACGCTACTTTAATCTCATATTTCATATGTTTTGTATAAATTTTTCATTCAAATAGCTTCATTCTAGGGTAGTTTATCTCATTTGTGCATTTTAGTGTTTAGGATAATGCATTTGCATATTTAGAGTGTTTTGAGTCTTTTTCAGGAGCTTTGGAGTCTCCCGAATGAAGATCATGCAATGGACTCGAGTAGAGATGAAAAAGAAGCATGAAACAAGTGCTAAAGAGCTAAGAAGAAGTGAAGAGTACCAAGATCGATCGGTCCATTGTAAGACCGGTCGATCTCATCTGCTCGAATTTGCGAGAATATCAAAGATCGACCAAGACACTCTAAGATCGACCGATTCATAGCACGATCGATTGTTTCCTATTTGGATCGATCGAACCGGTTTAATGATCTGGCCAAAAATTTGTAATTAAACCAGTTTTGTTCATTTAGTCGGATTGATTTAGTTTTAAACTATAAATACCCAACCCTAGGTAATTTTTTTAGCAAGTTTTGATTAGAGAAAAAGACTGCAGCTTCCAGGTGATTGAGAAGACCTAGAATTTGAGATTTGGATTTCTGGAGTTGCCTTTAAGACAATAAAAGAAATACCTTGGCTAATTTCTTAATCATTTATCTTTTTTTATTCATGTTTAATCTTTCTTTGAATTCATTTTGTTTATATGTGATGATGAGTGAGTAATTCCCTTTGAATGGTTTAGGGATTGGTAGATTAGGAATGCATTGATAATTGATAGATGTTTAGGTTATTAGATCCTTCTTGATGACTGAAATTAATGATAGTTTTGGCTTGAGAGAATCAAATCTATAACCTAGGAAATTTGTTACCCGAGAAGTGTTGATAGAATTCCAGAACTAAGTCAATTAAGAGCTCTTCATTCCTAGCCATTGAAAGATGATGTTAGGGTGATTAGTGAACCAATTGAACCATAAACTAATGCATGCAGATGATTGATCTTTCAAATGAGAGTTTAATTAGAATGATTATTTAGCATAGTAATCAATGACATGAGAGTTTATTGAATTAAGTCATTGTTCATAGTTCTAGGAGAAGCTTAATTGTGAGTCAAGTTTATTTTATTTAACTAATCAGTTTAGATTCGTCTTCAATTCAAATTACAATCAAAATCACAACCATTTACTGTCACTTTAGATTAAATCGAAATCATACAATCTTAGTGTGTTATTCTAGATTATTTGTGGATTCGAACCTCAATTACTTGCTATAGACATTATAGGTTATTATTGATTTATTTGATATGCAAAACCTCAGCATCACCCCCACCTCTTCGTAGTCATCAAAATCAACCCCCAGATATCCTTACTGCTAATACCAAACATCTTACTTATAATTATAGTATGAGCTTGTTCTAAAAAAGTGAGGCATTTCAAATTCTTTGTTGATACAGATAAAATTAGGAGAAACATCTTAACTTATTTCAATATTGAACCTTGAACATATAATTCTGAATCAAATCTCTTTCAAAAGAAGATTTTTGACTTGTGGTAGCCTGCTTCAGTCCTCTTGCAGATTTCATTTGCATATCTCACACACAAATGGATATCCCTCCTTATACACACTTTCAATCTTCGTCCCATCATCGACCACCAACTCTAACCTAAAATTCGCTGCTTCACACAAACTAATAATTTCAACAAATTCAGCAAGTCAAACTATAAACACACACCCAATCTCAAACCCAAATCGGAATAACTCAACCTAGTTATTCTCCTCAAGTTGAAATTCTATCAATGTTACTAGTAGAAACCAAAACCCGAACAATGTTGAACCTGAAACCATCCATCCAATGTTTATACACACTAATAAAGGCATAATTAAATCATCAACCAAGTACTCTCTCATGGCCCTCCCCCTTAACACTATAAGATCATCCAAACCATCCATTGTGAAATCAACACTACAATAATTTAATTTTTAGAAAGACAATGTGTGAAGAGATTGATGTCCAATGTTAAAATTGTACATGGCATCTAGTGACAAGAATTCCAAGTCATAAATCTTCAATTTCAAGTGAATACTTACAACTAAATTTTGCTCTGAAGATATCCTTGATAGGTACAAATGGGGTCTAAATTACAATAACATCTTTAGCCGAGTTATCATATTATGTTCCTTCATGGGAAATTAACATAAAAAAATATTTATGTCATACCTCCATGGTTCAAGGAAAAAGACAAGCTGCACCATGCTATTCACCACAACAAATAAATTTATGGATTCAAACATGCACCCCAAGCATAGTATCTCAAACTCAGATCTATATTTCCAGCATAGGATTGTTGAGTAATGTTGAAGATATGTCTTTGTTTATTTTTACAAAGCGATAGAAAAACATTTACCTTATAGTATATGCAATGACATACTACTAACTGGTAACTGTAATATATAACTTCAAAAACTCTAGAGTTATTGCTGCTCATTTCTGTATCAAGGATCTTAGAAAATTTCAGTTATTTCCTCAAAATTAAAGCCTTTAGAATATCAAAAAGTTTCTGAAAAGAAAGTACATTATGGATCTTCTCACTCGAAATAAGATGTTAAAAGCCAAACAACTGTCTATCTGCATGGGTTCTTCTCCCAAACTGCACTCAAAATTTTGTACAACTCTCACTTATCTTATAAAATGGGGAAAATAGTTGGAAATCTACAATATTTGGCATTTACCAGATCATATATAGTGTATGTGGTCATTTCACTTTCAAAATTTGTACATGAGTCTACAAATGATCATTATCAAGCTACAAAGTGAGTATTCTTATCTTAGTAGAACAATGACACACTTGTCTTTCCTACCTATAACTAGATACAACTTCATACATATTTAGATGGAGATTATTCAGGAGATCTCATCAATGCATGCATGTCATCTATCTTGACGCTCATCTAATGTCATGATCCAGAAGAAATAAAATGAAGTTATAAGGTTATCAACATGAGTAACACATTGGTTAGTTTCTTTATTCTCTTAACTTGGAATGACTTTACTAACATCACAGATATGATAATGTTGATACGATATTGTTATGTGCAAATCATATATTTCCCTATGAATGAAATATATTGTATTCGATAATCATTTTTTCATGATTAAGTTCATAATAGTTTATCGTGTGTTTCACATATATCAACCCAAATTAACTAGCATTACTATCAACAAGTTTTATCAATTATATATAATAAAACTCAGAGTATTGTCACTTTCTCTATTATAAAATTTTTTTAATAAATCATACTCTTATCTTTACTTGTGCATTATAATTATTATAAATAATTATTATTATCTTTCTAAATATTTTTGTGTAAATACAACAAAGTCCATTCTATAATCATTAAAAGATACTTCAAATATTTTCTATGAAAAAATATATATATATATATATATGCAGGAGAATTTCATTTCATTTGAAGGAAAATATTATTCTTTATTTATTTTATTTTCTGAATTTTATGAATTTTATGAATATTTTTTAGTATTAGGACATCTAAAAAAACTTCATTTTTGAGGTTTCCCAAACCTCAAATTTGAGGTTTGTGGGTGTTTGTCTCCAATAATCAACTTCAAATATTACTTCCATTTTTTTTTGTATTTTACATTAGTTCTTAAAATTTATAATAGTTAATTTAAATCATAAAAACGTTTAAATAACTATAAAATAGATAAAAGTATTAAAAACTATTATTATATAAATATTACATTAAATATAAAAGTAAATAAAATATAAAAACATACAAATGACAATCTTAATTTATAATTAAAACTTGAAATTATACAACAAAACTAAAAAAATTATAATCTTAATCTTATCTTTTTATTTAAATTATATATGTAATTTATATGTAAAAATAAAATACATAAACATATATATCAAATATAAGAGATATTTGAAGGTAAAACTAATAAAATATATAATTTAAGAATTAGAATGTAAGAAAAAAAGATAAAACCTCAAATTTGAGGTTTTTAACAGTAAAACTTTAAAAACCTCAAAATTTAAAGTTTTAAAGTTGTTTTGGACTAGATAAAACCTAAAAAATAAAGTTTTGATTATTTTTGGAGATGCAATTAGACCATGAGCAATGGAGGTGTTGAATTTTTTTTTAACAGTTTAATTTATACAATGAGTCTGTTGAAATATTTGAGAATCAATGTAGATTAAATTAAATTGAAAACACTCAATTTGCTAAATGAAAAGGAAATGAGACATGGACTGCTACGTGGTGAATTGTGAGAGGAAGTGATGTTGAGCACGAGTACGGACGAACAAAAGTTATCTACTTTTGGATAGGAATGTTTCTACTGATTGCTCTGATTTTTATCCCCTATAAATTATTCAATTTCAATTATTTTGAAGTAAATTATTTTTAAAAACTAAAATTATACTAAAAATCAGCATTTGTATGATATATAATTAGAGACTAATCGTTTATAATTGTTGAATAAACTGATAGATTATATTATGACATATAAAAAAAATACTTTTCATTATAATTTTTCAAAGCCTCCCAATCAACTCTTTGTGTTTTTAAATTTATTGTTCGTTAAATTGATCTCAATAGTAATGTTTTTAACACCCAAAATTTTACCAAATTTTCTTTGAACTATCCATATCCCAAAAATTATCAATTTCAAAACTATTCTTCCAACCACCTTCAAAATATACCAAATTATGATTTTGCATAAATTGGTATTTGTTATTAAAATAATAATATATAATCAAAGTGGTGGGTAAGGTGTTAAATTTATTTAACAAAACCATTGTAGAGACTAAAAATGTTGAATCATTAGAGCATATCTCCAATCTATCTCTATATTTTGCTCTAAAATCAATTATATATAAAAAATACTCTCCAACTCACTTCTAAATATTCTTCTAATATAAATAGTAATATTTTTCGTCTACTTATATAGGAAAAAGAGCATTCCCCTAAAATAGATGTAATTTTTTTTACAATAGTTTTTTGAAATTTAAAATTTTTATAATTATAAATTAAAAATGTCTAAAATATATTTTCCATTATTTTAAAGTCAAAATTTGTTATTTTCATAAAAATTCTTCAAATTTTTGTTAAATTTTAAATTTTTATAAAATATAAATAAAAACTATGTTTTCTAATATCATAATTTTATGAAAGTCTTGCAATAACTAAAATAAATTGAGTTATTTTACAACTTATATAAGTAAAAAGAATTTATAGTAAAATAAAAATGAAATATCTTTAGAATATTTATTTTTAAAGAAAAAATTAAGGAATATATTAGAAAAACACATTTCTATTTAAAATTTTTCTTGTGTTTTTTTCAACAATTTTTTCCTGTTTTAAAAGGAAAAATAGAAAAATACATTAAAATAATTTAAAATTGAAGAGAAAAAAATAATAATATTAGCTATTAAAAAAGGAAGATGTTAAATTTATGAACCAATGTAGATCAAAATACAACTACAATAGTCACCGCTTGAGTTTGGATACTTTCGTAGAAGTAAAAAATTTTACATTTTGACCAAGATAAAACATCCTCTCAACGTCTTTGACCTGCTATCTCTAAGTCAAGAATCAAAACCAATCATCCTCTCAACAAAATGTTGCAGTTGAACAAAACAGAAAAAAATTATCATTGAGATGAACAATTCAAACCGTCAATTTCAAAAAATTAATTTTTTTATATGTAACAAAATATTTTATTGTAACAAGTAATATTCAAAATTTTGATGTTTTTCATATTTAATAGAATATGTTTTTTACAAGTAATTTTCTAACTCTTAAAACTTTAAACTTTTAAGAAAATAATGATTATATTTTAAGCTCTTTTGCATATAAATAAAAAATAAAACATAATAATAATAAAATAAAAAGGCAATGGAATGTAAGATTATGTTTTAACAGCTACATATTATCTTCGTAACCGACTATTCTATTAGTTTTTACAATTCATTTATAAGAACTCAATAGAGGCAAAAGTTACTTCAAACATATACATATATTTTGAGTTTACGAACAAAAACTATGAGAATAGACAATTTAACAACAAATATATGAAACCTCCCAACAGTTATGGTTTACATCAATTTTTCACCACTGGTTTGATAAGCTATATTCTTTGTTGACAAAAATAAGTCAAATAAATAATAAGAAACAAATAAATTTTCAGACAGAGAAACATTCCTATTCCGAGAGGGGTTGAGAAAGGAGGAATCAGATTATGAAAACAAAAACTCTAATTTGATTTCCCCTCTGGAAGCTTTGGGCATCGACAATGATGGTACGGAACAATAGACAGGAGCTTCTGACCGCTTCCCTAATCCTAACCTTTGCTTTGATTCAATTGGTGAAGTCAAACTCTGAAGGCGATGCTCTTTACTCGCTTCACTATAGATTGTCGGATCCAGACCACGTTCTCCAGAGCTGGGATCTCACTTTTGTTAATCCGTGTACTTGCTTTCATGTCACCTGTAACCAAGACAGCCACGTCACTCGACTGTTTGATCCCCTTTCTCTTTCTCTCTCTCTCTCAACACAACATAACATGGAACTTATTTGATTCAACGTTACTCTCTTGTTTAGTTCTTATATAAGATTCATGAGAGGAACAATTGTTCAAACACTCTCCTCTTTAAAATCTATTTCTAAAACACTCTTCAATATTTTCCTTTTCTGAATTTTTTAAAATCCAAAACAGCAAAATTACAAAATAACTTTTCTATTTTAATTTAGTTATGATCCATACCAGGATCCAAATGATAAACCGGATTTGACCCGATCCAAACCGGGTAACATTTTTTTCCCTCCCCGGACCCACTACTTCTTACTCTTCCCCATTCTTCTCTTGTGTGAACTTCCCCCATTTTCTCTCTACCCACTTCTTCTTCTCTCGAGCAAATTTCTGAAACACTCCCACTTCTTCTTCTCTCCGAAATTGAATACCGCCCAACCCTTAATTCCACTTTTTCTTCTTGTTTTTTTTGTGAAATCCTTCAATCTTCTCATCTCAAATTGAATTTGAAACTCAATTACGAAATCTCCCGCGAAACCCTAGAAATGGCTCCTCCGCAAACTCGCAAGGCAGCAGCTACCGAAAATAAACGACGAACTCGCACGCCGTCCGAGAAGTCACTCGGGAAGAGGAAGAATCCTCCTTTGGCGAGGAAACCAACTCCATCTTCGTCGAGAGAACTCGTGATGGTAGTTTAGACGCTTCGTCCACCATCTTCTCCAACTCTTCCATCTCCTTCAAGTCCTATATCTCCTCTAAGTCATGGGTCCCTCCTCATCTCATACAGAGGTTAATTTTGATTTTGGTAGTTGATTTTAGTAACCATAAACGATTAGGCGGGAGTAGACCATAGATTAATAGTTGATTTGAAGAAATTCTGAATTGTATGTTAGATAAAAGTTAATAAGTGAGCATTAATTAAACAGTAGTATCAGTATAATTGAGTATTAGTAGATACAACTACGCAGTATTTTAAAAATGAGTATCAATCAATACACCTACACGGTTTTATACAATTGAATATCAATAGATACTAATACGCGTTTTCGTACAACTGGGGTATTAAAAGATACAACTACATGTTATCATACAACTCAGTAGTAATAGATACATGATAGATATTTATTTATCTCCACGAGTTTCACCTGAGGTTACTAAGAAGTACCCTCAAGAGTTTACCCGAGTTAGTGACTGCAAGTGCACAGTTGTGCCTCTTGTAGTATAAACGGGATCGATCCTCAGGGAAGGTTTATAACACAATAGATTATGAGAATTTTATTCTAACCTAAGAGATTCAAAGTTCGATTGTGATAGAAAAGGTAGAAATTTTAACTAAGTTAGAACAAAGTAATTAAGACAAAGAATGAATTGAATTAAGAATGTATTAATTGAGAAAACAATCCAACCATGGGTTAGGCATTAGAATGAATAGGGATGAGATCGAGATATCAATTTGAATCATGAATGTGTAATTTGAATTTCCAGACAATGAGATTATGAACAGGTTAATATATTCCCATGTAAAAACCCCTATGCTTAGAACTAGATTTGATCAATTTCTATTGCAAACCCTAAAACTAAACAAGCAATAAGATTCATCTCAAATTTTATCAAATTCTCTAGACAACTACTTCCGCAGGCTATAATCATAAGATTCACTAATCAGATTATCCTATAGATTCACTATCCCTTTCCCAAGCTGTGAATTCGATAAACCCTAGATTAACTCTTCCAAGATCAACCTAGCATTAAACATCTCTAATAGTGTTGAATTACACAATCCTAGACCTAAATATCATCTCATGATCTCAATTCCCCTAATCATCTATCCTATCCATGGCTGAATCTAAGAATCTACTCAGACATGACATAAATTGCAGAGAAAATAATCAAAGGTGAAGAAAACATAATTAAATTGCAGAGATTGAATAATACAAGAATTCTTAAGAAAATAAAACAATATTTGTCTTACTAAACACCATAGATTGTTGAAGAAATCACTAGGGTTCTCTATCCCTTTTTTCTCTCTGGAGGCTGAATAAAAAAACGTGCCTGGTTTTTCTTAAAACAACCTATTTATAGGTTTCCAAAAACCTAATTTATTAGACTAAAACGACAATAAAAAATGAGTTATTTACGGCATCAATCGATCGGACGAAGGGATCGATCGATCCTTGAATCCGTCGTAGACATTTTGGACTGGTAGATCAATCGATCTTGACGGGTATCGATCGATCTATACTTGCTCGATCGTTCTTCTCTCTTTCTAGTCGGTCTTGGAAATTCACGCAATCACGATCACATAATCGATCGATCGATCGTTTCAGGATGAGATCGATCGATCTCTTTACATAGAGAGGTGTATAGGTTCAATCGCCATTTGAGTCCGTTCATTTTATTGACACATTCTGATCATCCTTGAATAGTTGTATCAGCTACCCGTGACTTCATAAACTCCAAAAAAGTTCCTATCTTGCTTCGTATCCTTTGAAAAATAAAAATGTGGAAAACATCCTAGATTGCTAATGCATATGAACCTAAATGTATCCTAAAATGTGAATTCTAATGGTTGATTCATGTAAGTTATGTACAAAATGATCTATTAAAACTGCTAAAATGTGGGTTTATCAATTCCCCCAGACTTGTAGTTTTGCTTGTCCTCAAGCAAATGACTAGATTAGAAAAGGTAACAAACCTATTGGAACTCAGAGCTAAGCCATACCGGTCAAATATCAAGTTCAATATCAAAGCTAATAATTTTTGAATGCAAAATGTGCAAGTTTACTTCAAAATTTTAGTCATGCCTATCAAAAATCATCTTAGATCAAACTTAATCTACACAATGCATTTAGATCAACCAACTCTTTTAACATTCATTAAAATAAAAACTCGTGAATCATGTTAGACACTTTCAATGAACTCATTTGACTAAGGGTGGGGTCAAGAGATAAAAATGATCTCTTCTTCCATAGGTTGTGAAAGCCAAATGTGGGGATCTCTCAAAAAAAATGGAATTAACTTTAGAAGAATGCTAAAGGTAAGCTCCAATAGATGCATACAAAACTAGATTCTCATATACCCGAAATATACTATTCACTGGAAATGCATACCCAAGTAAAGATTATTCCCCAAAATACTCTTAATTCTACCCTACAAAAAAGGCCACCAACTTTAATATTTATCTTTAAGATCAGACATAAAAGCTTTCATTCAATTTTGCTTTCTAGGAGAGGGGTTAATTCTAATCTGTCTAGCGGGTTTAAATTTTCTCTT
Source organism: Streptanthus diversifolius (assembly GCA_039880935.1). NCBI lineage: Eukaryota > Viridiplantae > Streptophyta > Magnoliopsida > Brassicales > Brassicaceae > Streptanthus > Streptanthus diversifolius. The sequence goes on from JAXGFM010000002.1 coordinate 5,964,044, forward strand.
AGCTGGTTCTTTTCTCTTTTTTTTTTTTATTTTTTACTTCTTTCGCAAGAAATTTTTTCTTATTCCATAAATTTTATCGCTATTTCCACTATCCTTTACTAGACCTTTGTCTTTTACTTTCTTTTCATCCCTTTCTCTCCTGAACTTTTTGTTTAAGTTCAATTTTTTATCTCAAAACCCATTGATAACCCATTTCTTTCTTCCTTTTGAGTACCTATCTAGTCCTAATTGGTTCCAAATGTGTGAACTAAAACTACATGAGAAGCTAATCCTGTCGGTTCCTACCTAACACGTTCTACCAAATTCATTCTGAAAAAGACCTAAAACACTCACTAAAATATAATGTGGTTTGAACAGACGTTAGACTTAAGGTAATATAGTCTACTTGAATTACAAAGAGTGGTAAAAAGGTAAAAGATATCCAAGTATGTGTAGGTAAAATCTATGAGTTCAAATCCGGTAGTCTAACCTGATAATTCTAAATTCATGTTATATTCCAATAGATAAGAGATGGTATCAAATCAAACATGCTTCAACTAAGAGTAATCTAAAGGCAAAAATTCCAGGCATGGATCAATCTTATGTTTCAACAAGCAATTTATGCATCTGATTACCAATAACTCGTCAATTGAAACTAATAAAATGAGCAATAGACTATATTAAGGCAGTTTCGTCATGGTTCCTTTTGCAAATGCAATGCAAGACTAAATGAATGATGAAAGATAGGTCATGAGAATAAAAGTTAGTGCAAACATAAATATCCTCCCCCAGACTTATTTTTTACTGTCCCAGTGTAAAAATAAAACTAAAAGAAGATACAAAATGAAATAAAAATAAAAATAAAGAAAAGTACAAAGGAAAAGCAAAAGAAAGAAAAATTACTAAGTCAATGATCCTCGGGGCACACGCTGCGACTCTGTCCCAGTCTGCGTCTGCGCCTGGGTAGTCTAGCCTCGGAGTCTGACTCTGTGTCCTCTGTATCAGCTCCTGTCCTGTGTCCAGCAACATCAGGAATGTCTGCAGTTCCGGAAGGCTCGCCTATCTCCCTGGTCCGTGGTCCTTTAAAGCAGGAAGGTGGCTGGGGCATCTAGCTCACGAACTCCGGAAAGAGGGGATAGGTCTGGTACGCTATGGTGTCAAGTCCGAGCCTATGCAGCATGGCTCGGACCTCCTCTCTGATACCCATTCGCTCGAGAGTCCTCTCACAGACGAAGCAGGTGGGCGCCATCTCTATGCGGAGCAGCCCATATAGAACGTGCAATGAAGATGCGTCCAGGCTTCTCCGTAGCAGTAGTTATGATACCGCAAATCTCTCTGTATCTCCCGCATAATAGTGTACGGGATCAGCTCCGTCCTCCATTGTTGGCCATCATCCGGATAAAATGGTGTGTTATCCGGACAAGGCCACGGGTATGATGTCGTCGCAGGGACCTCGGGGTCAGGCTGCTACGATGAAGTGGAAGCGGTGGTCTTGCCCCGTCTTTTCCGCGTCTGATCACCTCGAGCCATATCTGCACAAATAGAAACCAAATTATGTTAATAAAGAATTGTTTTGAATGAAAATAGACATGTGATCGATCGGGGTTGCGAAGGATCGAGCGTTCCTAACATTGATCGATCGATCTATCTAAAAAAAGGATCGATCGATCCGTAAGTGTTACGGTAAAATGCAAAGTACCTCGATCGATCGATCCAAATTTTTATCAGTCGATCCTAATCTGTTACGGGTTTTTATCATTTATGTTTTGTTAGACACGATCGATCGATTCCTAATTCGGATCGATCGATCGCGAACCCGATTTCGAACTCAAATCGCGAATTTCGCTAAATCTGGCCAAATTTCCTAAATCATGCACGGGTTATGTTCCAAACAACCTAACAAACCTCTATTCAACTTCCATTTCTCTTGAAACACTCTAAATTTCCTAATTTTGGCGAATTTTTCTCATTTATACCGAATTGAAAAAGTGGAGATTTAGAGTTTTACATTTGCAGATCAATTGAGATGTTTATCAAATCAGATAGAGCTCGAAAATACGATCGGATTAGACCCAAAAACCGCTCAAATCGATGGTGAATCGAAAAATTTAGGAAGAAATTAAACTTTTTAGGGTTTGAGGGTGATTTCGCGAAAGAGATGAAGATTTTGTGTTTTTGATTTTGTGTGATCGTGTTTTGGGTTTAGAAAGTTGTTTTTCGGTTTAATTTAAGCGAATTGAAACCCGGTTTACTTACCTGGAGTGGGGATCGATCGATCCATGGATAGATAGATCGATCGTAAATGTTCACGGCTTTATTTCGATCGATCGGTCTCCTTTCGGCAAGTCGATCTTGGCTGGTCACAGAATTTCTTATGTTGTAAGAGATCGATCGATCTTCGATGGATCGGTCGATCTGTTTTCTCGGACAAATTTTTCCTTTTTATCGATTGATCGATCCAAAATGGTATGATCGATCCAAGATATTGCCGCAAAATTCAGCCTTCTTCTATCGATCGATTAGTGAAGATCGATCGATCCTGTTTTCGTGGTTGTGCCTGCAAAATTTAAAACTAAGTTAGTATAGCTAAATCCTAAATAACTAAAATAGAAGTACGTACAATAAGAAACGTGGGTTGCCTCCCAAGAGCGCTTGTTTAACGTCACTAATCTTGACGACCTGACGTTTGAATTTACGCAGTGAGAGGTTCTGAGAGAGAAACTTGTAGGTTCTCGCTCTTGTCTTCGGTTGCTAGGTAAGGTTTGCATCTCTGCCCATTTACTGTGAACTGTCCCTCAGACTTGTTCCAAAGTACTACCGCTCCATAGGTCTGACTTTTTTGATGGTAAAAGGTCCAGACCATCTTGAATTTAGCTTTCCCGAAAAATGTTTCAGTCTGGAGTTGAAAAGCAGGACTTGGTCTCCTTCTTTGAACTCTCGTCTCAGGATTCTTTTATCATGGAAGGCTTTTGTCTTCTCTGGTAGCATCTTTGAACATCGTAGGCTACCAGAACCCTGCTTGTAGTATCTTTTGGACAGTCTAGAAAGTAGCAAAGTGTCCACCATACTCAGAACCATGACATTGTGTCAGTATTCCTGGTACATCCTTCTCGGGGATACATTTTCGAAATAGATGATCTTTGCACTGCTTGTAGAGAAATGGCTCGTCCCTGTAGTATTGTTGGACATCTCGGAAGAATTTTTTCTTGTTGTAGCCTTGGAGTTCTGGAGGTGGGATTCCGCATGACAAGTAGTTCACAAAGTTTAGCTCGCTGTCAACAATCTGGAGCATCTGAATTGTATGAACCTGTTCTTCAGGTAATGAGTCATTGATAGGCAGAATTTCTGGAATCCTCGTCCTAGATAAATGATCAGCAACTCCATTTTCTATCCCTTTCTTATCCTTGATTTCCAAGTCAAATTTTTTCAAAAGTAGTATCCATCTCAATAATCTCGGTTTTGCGTCCTTTTTAGCTAGTAGATGCCTCAATGCTGCATGATCTGTGTGTACTATTACTTTGAACCCAACCAGATAGGTTTGAAACTTCTCAAACGCGTACACAATCGCTAGTAGCTCCTTCTCAGTTGTAGCATATTTTGTCTGCGCGTCGTCAAGTGTTCTACTGGCGTAATAGATCACATTCAACTTTTTGTCTTTCTTCTGTCCCAAGACTGCCCCCACAGCATAGTCGCTTGCATCGCACATCACTTCAAAGGGGAGATCCCAGTCTGGTGGCTGCACTATTGGGGCACTTGTCAAAACTTCTTTCAGCTGTAAGAAAGCTGTCATGCACTCCTCATCGAACATAAACTTTGTATCCTTGCATATAAGTCTTGTGAGTGGTCTGGCAATGCTGGAGAAATCTTTAATGAACCTTCTGTAGAAACCAGCATGTCTGAGAAAACTCCTAATTTCTTTGACAGATTTCTGAGGTGTGAGTCTGGTCATGACGTCAATCTTAGCTTTGTCCACTTATATCCCAGCTTCTGAAATCTTGTGTCCAAGCACAATTCCCTCTTTTACCATGAAGTGACATTTCTCCCAGTTCAGAACTAAGTTTGTCTCCTCGCATCTTTTGAGTACCCTGCATAAATTCGAGAGACAAGCAAAAAAAAGAAGAACCATATACAGAGAAATCATCCATAAATACTTCCATTATCTCCTCAATCATCTCAGAGAAAATAGACATTACGCATCTTTGAAAAGTCGCAGGAGCGTTACATAGTCCAAATGGCATTCTCCGATAGGCGAAGGTACTATAAGGACAAGTAAATGTCGTGTTTTCCTGATCCTGAGGATGAATGGGTATTTGAAAGAATCCAGTATACCCATCTAGAAAACAATAGTATGAATGATTAGTTAATCTCTCTAACATCTGATCAATGAATGGCAATGGAAAATGATCCTTTCTAGTAGATGCATTCAGTTTTCTATAGTCTATGCACATTATATGACCAGTAACAGTTCTTGTGGATATCAGTTCATCTTTCTCATTCCTAATCACAGTGATACCTCCTTTTTTCGGAACTTCATGCACAGGTGAGACCCAATTACTGTCTGAAATGGGATAAATGATCCCTGCACCTAGTAATTTCAAAATCTCCTTTTTCACTACTTCTTGTAGGTTTGGGTTCGATCTCCTCTGATGTTCTAGTGATGACTTAGAGTCATCTTCTAAATATATTCTATGCATGCACAATGATGGGGAAATTGCCTTGATGTGTCCTAAAGAATAACCTAAGGCTTTCCTATACTTTTTCAGCTATGTAATAGCATAAATGTTTCATCATCAAATAGAGAAGCACTAACGATCACCGGGTAAGTACAGTTTGTTCCAAGAAAAGCGTACCTTAGCCCTGGTGGTAGTAGTTTGAGTTCCAGCTTCGGTGCATTCTGGCATCTGGAATCTCCAATTCTGATTTGCTCTCTCTTTTCAGTGGTTTGTGTGAGTCTAGGATTCGCTCGTACTGTTCATCTTCCTCGTTGATGTTTATCAATTTCGCAGACTCCTTGGTAAGAGGTAATTGCAGAAAGTCTTCAACAGCTACTCTTCAACCATATCTTCCAACATCTCAATGTAGAATAATTTATTTTCTATAGTAGGTTTCTTCATAACCTCAAGTATGTCAAACTTTAGTACTGAGGATCCCAAGTTCAGGTCGATAATTCCTTTCTTCACATTGATTATAGCTCCAGCTGTGGCTAGGAATGGACACCCAAGGATGATTGGGTCTGTGGGTTCATCATCCATTTCTAGTACCGCAAAATCGGTGAGAATTATGCAGTCTCCTACTTTTAGAGGCAAGTCTTCTAGGATACCAATTGGATACCGGATAGACCTGTCTGCAAGCACCAATGAGATTCTGGTCTTCTTGAAGTCTCTCAAACCTAGTTTCTTTGACATAGTCAGTGGCATCAGACTGACACTTGCTCCTAAGTCAACCAAACATTTCTCAAAGCTTAGAGGTCCAATAGAGCAAGGCAGTGTAAAACTTCCAGGATCCTTGAGTTTTCTAGGTAGATTGTTCTGGATTATCGCACTGCACTCATGATTGATTTGTACCATAGCTTATTCCAGTGCCTTCTTCTTAGTCACTATGTTTTTAAGGAGCTTGTTGTAGATTGTACAGTCAAGAACAAGGTCCATGAGTGGCATTGTGACTTGAACTGTTCCCAGCAGCTTCTTGAACTTCTCGAACCGCTTATCTAGTATCTGCTTCTTGAATCTTCCAGGAAATGGAAGCTTAGGCTCATAAGATGTAAGTACAAAGTCAACTGTGTCTCCTGTAGCTTTGCCTTTGTCAACTTTGGCATTCTCAGCGATGCTTTCTTCCATAGGAGATTCTTCTCTAGCTTCTTCACCGGCTATCTCATCTTCTGCTGCCTCAGTATGCGTGTCATCTAGTTCAGGTTTCTTTTCGTCACTCTTTCGCTTGGCAATTCCTTTTCACGTCGCGAGTTCTTCAAACTTGGAGTTTAGATCATTGTAACAGGCTTTCATCTCAGCAATCTCTTTCTTTGTTCCTACTTGTCCTTCTAGCAGCTGCTTTAGCATATTCTTTACTTCATCATCTTGAGGGGGTTGATTCGATTTGTTTCTCCTCTGCTGGAAATTGCGAAATTGTGATCTTGGCACATAGCTGCTGTTTGAAGGGACTTGATTGCCAAAGTTTGAGTATCCTCTGGGTTGGTTACAAGCTTGCCCTTGATAACTCCCTTGGTTGTTGTAGATGTTCCTCTAGAAGTTTCCTTGACCTTGTTGGTTGAAAGGTCTAGGCTGGAAGCTATTTTGTCCTTGTTGGTTAGGTTGTTTAGACTGATAGCCCTGACTTTGACTATGGTATCCCTGTCTCTGCTGCTTCAGTATCGGTGGGTAGACCTGATCTTGCGGGATCTCTACATTCTGGCTTCTGTAGGACAAGTTGTTGTTGTAAGGCCTGTAGCCTCCCTGATTTCCTACATAGCTAACTTCTTCAGGATTCCCTTCCAATGCTTCCATTGTGGGGTCTTGATAGTCTGGTTGGTAGGCATCTTGTTGATCCACAAAGTGGACTTGTCTCTTGTTCAAGTTCAATACTTTATCCAATCTATCAAGCTTTTTGTTGATCTCTTTAAGCTTCTGGTCCTCTTGATGACCTATCATAGTCCTTACTGTAGCATTGGTTGCTTTGGGCCAGGTTTTCAATCAGTTGCTCTCCTTGATCAACATCCAGATTAGCGAACCTTTCATAGCTTGTTGTGTCAAGAGCTATTCTGAACTTCTCGTGAACCCCTGCATGAAAGATTGCTAGCAGTGCATCTTTCTCCACTCCATGATGAGGGCATGCCCTGGTGTATCCTTTCAGTCTATCCAAAGCTTCATAGAATGATTCATTTGGTCCCTGTCGGAAGGTGGTGATATCATTCCTGATTTTGGCTGTCTTCTGCTTGGGAAAGAACTTGTTAGTGAATTCTTTCTTGCACAAAGCCCATGTGGAGACCAGTTCTGAAGGCACATTGTGTTCCCACTGAGCAGCTCTGTCTCCCAAAGAGAATGTGAATAGCATCATCTTGATTGCGTCTTGAGGGACACCATTGATCTTGACTGTCTTGCAGAGCCTCTCAAAATCATCTAGATGATAAAGTGGGTTCTCACTGGGTAGACCATAAAACTTGGAGCCTTGCACCATGTTGATTAAACTCGTCATGAGTTCATAATTGTTATTGGCAACAGTTGATGTTGGAATCTCAAGAATGATGGTCCTTTCAACAGGCTCATCGAAAGCTCTAATGCGCTTGCGAAGAGCTCTCGCATCTACTTGTGGAATAGGCAGTGTTCCAATCCCACACCCTTGGTGTTCTTCTTGTTGGAAGTGTTGAGCTTCTCCTCTGTGATCTTCCATGTTCGGATTTGGAGATTGTTCCAGTCTTTCTCTAAGCGTTCTCAAACGGTTTCCTCTCTCAAAGTGTCCTATCTCGTGAATCAGTGGTTGCAAGTTTTGTTGTCATTTACTTCTCAAATTCATGAACCTGCAAAACAGAAAGATTCTCGAGTCTAAGTCAGCGACAAGAGGAATGTGGAAAATGTAGCATACTTAGTCTTAGATTACTTCTTAAATCTATTGGCTAAATTGCTTCCCCGGAAACAGCGCCAAAAACTTGATAGAGATTTATTTATTTCCACGAGTTTCACCTGAGGTTACTAAGAAGTACCCTCAAGAGTTTACCCGAGTTAGTGACTGCAAGTGCACAGTTGTGCCTCTTGTAGTATAAACGGGATCGATCCTCAGAGAAGGTTTATAACACAATAGATTATGAGAATTCTATTCTAAGCTAAGAGATTCAAAGTTCAATTATGATAGAAAAGGTAGAAATTTTAACTAAATTAGAACAAAGTAATTAAGACAAAGAATGAATTGAATTAAAAATGTATTAATTGAGAAAACAATTCAACCATGGGTTAGACATTAGAATGAATAGGGATGAGATCGAGATATCAATTCGAATCATGAATGTGTAATTTGAATTTCCAGACAATGAGATTATAAACAGGTTAATACATTCCCATGTAAAAACCCATATGTTTAGAACTATATTTGATCAATTTCCATTGCAAACCCTAAAACTAAACAAGCATTAAGATTCATCTCAATTTTTATCAAATTCTCTAGCCAACTACTTCCGCAGGATAGAATCATAAGATTCACTAATCAGATTATCCTATAAATTCACTATCCCTTTCCAAATGTGTGAATTCGATAAACCCTAGATTAACTCTTCCAAGATCAACCTAGCATTAAACATCTCTAATAGTTATGGATTACACAATACTAGACCTAAATATCATCTGATGATCTCAATTCCCCTAATCATCATCCTATCCATGGCTGAATCTAAGAATCTACTCAGATATGACATAAATTGCAGAGAAAATAATCAAAGGTGAAGAAAACATAATTAAATTGCTGTGATTGAATAATACAAGAATTCTTAAGAAAATAAAACAATATTTGTCTTACTAAACACCATAGATTGTTGAAGAAATCACTAGGGTTCTCTATCCCTTTTTCTCTCTGGAGACTGAATAAAAAAACGTGCCCTGGTTTTTCTTAAAACAACCTATTTATAGGTTCCCAAAACCTAATTTATTAGACTAAAACTACAATAAAAAATGAGTTATTTACGTGATCGATCGATCGGACGAAGGGATCGATCGGTCCTTGAATCCGTCGTAGACATTTTGGACTGGTAGATCGATCCATCTTGACGGGTATCGATCGATCTAGACTTGCTCGATTGTTCTTCTCTCTTTCTAGTCGGTCTTGGAAATTCACGCAATCACAATCACATAATCGATCGATCGATCGTTTCAGGATGAGATCAATCAATCTCTTCACATAGAGAGGTGTATAGATTAAATCGCCATTTGAGTCCATTCATTTTATTGACACATCCTGATCATCCTTGAATAGTTGTATCAGCTACCCGTGACTTCATAGACTCCGAAAACGTTCTTATCTTGCTTCGTATACTCTGAAAAATAAAAATGTGGAAAACATCCTAGAGTTCTAATGAATATGAACCTAATTGTATCCTAAAATGTGAATTATAATGGTTGATTCATGTAAGTTATGTACAAAATGATCTATTAAAACTGCTAAAATGTGGGTTTATCAATACAACTACACATTATTGTACAACTAAATATTAAAATATACAACTACATGTTATCGTACAACTGAGTATTAATATATACAACTACATGTTATTGTACATTTGAGTATCAATCGATACATCTACACAGATTAATACAACTGAATATTAATATATACCAATACATGTTATTTGTACAACTGAGTATTAAAATATATGACTATATGTTATCATACATATGAGTATTAATAGATAAAACTACACATTATTATACAATTAAATATCAATCAATATAACTACTAACTAAAAATGTGTTTGAGATTGCAGGTTTCGTCCGGGAACACTCTTCTTCAAAAACACTGATTATGCTACAATCTGCAAGATTAGATGTAAGTGTGACTGATTACCACACATTGAATGAGATTGCGACACTTAATAATGGACGACAAACGGGAAAAGAAGCGGGTTGGTTGGATGCTTCTCCTATGCACAGTCCCAATGGAGAACCCTAAGATGTGCTGGTTCGCGGTTAATGGTGTGTCGGTGCGATATTCACTCAAAAAACATGCGTCAATCAGTGGATTAAAATGCCACTCATATCCTCCTTTGATTGAAACACTTGGGAGCTTGAGATTTGTAAAGCATCATTTTAAGAAAACTGAGAATATAGCAGTTGGTGAAGTGAGAGCAAAGATGAAAAAAATGACACCTGATGGAGAGCGGCTTAAAATGGCAGTGCTTTTGTTGTTAAGCACAATCACAAAGGATAAAAAGGTATGGATATATTGATCTTTTCATTATTCGAATTGTGGATGATCTGAACGCATATAGTAAGTTTCCATGGGGGTGATGCACATTCGACGATTGCATAAGAGATTTTCCATATGATAGATTATTTCAAGAGAAATGCTAAACCCACATAGTGCTTTCTGGATTCATTATTCCATTAGAGGTAAATCAACTTTGTATAGTTTTATTTTGTGTAGTTTCTTTATCGGTTGGCATAATGTAAGTTACTTGCAGCTTTTGGCGTGTGAAGCCATTCCAGACTTGGGAATGAAGTGTTGGAATGAAGAAGAAGTGATGAAAATATGGATGCCTTTATTCTTATTAAATGATGAATTATATATGTGTCAAAGGTAGTGTCTAAGGCTTGTTTGTATTATAGAATTATGTTATCCTTGTAGCCATTTATATATAAGGCTATTCTTGTATCCAAACAAGCCTAGACTAGATTAATATAAATACTTTACTCCCTTTACATTTTGTAAGTATGAATTCATAATTCTCATTCTCTAATAAAATCATTCTTTTCTCTAATTCTCTCTAATCTCTCATTCTCTCATTATACAAATCTCTTAATCTCATATTCTTACATGGTATCAGAGCCAGGTTGCATCAAATCTGGGAAAACTTCTTCAATCTTTCATTGATTCAACAAGAATCCATCTTGTTCTTCATCAATTTCTGGATCAATTTCGAACGTCATCTTTTAATTCCAATTCCGTTCAAACCACGATTTCTTTTGTCGATCTTCTTTCTTTGGATTGTGCATCGGCGAGTATTGAATCCACGGCTATTTGAATCGCATCATTTGGCCCAGGGAATAAAAAATTACGAATTTTCTTTCAAAGGTGCTTCGCAACTACGTCCGCCGCGAACCCCTGCGTTTCCCCGGTCACCTCGACGTTAATTCTTCTTAAAATCGTGATTTTCAAAAGCCTAAACTCATGATATTCGAGTCTAGTTTCTGTTTAAAGAAAGAAGAACTCAATTCCATTGAGTTTGAAGGATTTTATTGAAGATTTCCTCAGATACGTCCGAAATCACCTGTATCAAGATCCTGGTGATATAATTCTAATTCTTTCTCAGTTTTCTTTAAATGTTTTTGAATCTGGAAAGTTTAATAAGTCTCTTGTGAGGGTCTCCACGAAATTTCAGTTCAATTCAATAGGTTTAAGACTCCAAGATTGATTTTCATGAATTCTTTGTTAACCTTTGAAAAGTTTTAAAATTGATTACTTGAATTTTAGGATTGATTTTAATTGTTAAAATTCAAATTTAATAGGTTTCTTGATTTTTATTAACAGTCTTAATCTGTTTTAGGTGGTTACAGGTTGTTAATATCTTGTTACTTGATTAGTTAAAAGTAGTTGCAAGTGGTTATAAGTAGATAAGGTTTGTTGCTTTGGTTACAATATTTTTTTATTATTATTTCTATTCCTTGCTCACCATGTATCTTCCTGTCTTGCACACATACACACACACGATCTTTGTACTATATCTTGTCCAAATAACCTTGCAGGTAAATTCAAATCGTGGAAACTAAGATCAGTACGTGATCGGGAATAAGATCGGGACAGGTTCTCGTGCTCTCGCATTTGTCCTGACCAAGCCCGGTTCAGACAGGCTTGCTCTGACCAAGCCGTGACCTTTCATCCTTGCATTCTCCCGTTCACGATAGCTCTTGGCTGCCTGAGATTGTCCCTGTACTGTGTCTCGACCAAGTGACCAAGTGACTAAGCGACCAAGTGACCAAGCGACCAAGTGACCAAGCGACCAAATGACTAAGCGACCAAGCGACCCTAGTGACCAATACAACCTATCATGGAGATTCAAACATCTCTTAGAGCTCCAGTTATTCTACATGGAGCAAATTATCTCTTGTGGTCTAGGACCATGAAAACCACATTAGGTGGTAAAGGTCTATGAAACCATATTGCCACAAATGGCATTGATGACAATGAAGTGGCTGAAGTGACTGATGCAGCTCAAGCCAAATGGTACCAAGAAGATCAGTTGGTACTTTCTATACTACAAAATTCTCTTGCTAGTGATCTTTTAAAAGCTTATTCCTATTGTGAAAATGCAAAAGATCTTTGGGACACTTTGCTTAAGGTGTTTGGGAACACCACTAACCTTTTAAGAATTTTTGAAGTGAAGAAGGCTTTGAATGAATTAAGACAGGAGGATGCTGAATTCACAAAGCACTATGGCTCATTCAGAGCTTTGTGGGATGAGCTAGAAATGCTAAGGCCAGCCACTATTGAACCACTTGTTCTCCTTGAAAGAAAAGAACAAGATAAGGTGTTTGGCTTACTTTTAACTCTTAATTCTACTTACTCAGATCTTATTAAGCATATTCTCAGATCTGATAAGTTACCTAGCTTGGAGGAAGTGTGTGCTCAAATTCAAAAGGAGCAAGGATCACAAGGATTGTTTGGCAACAAAGCTGAACTAGTAGTTGCTCACAAAAGTTTCTTCAGACCAGCAAGTGATTCTAAGAAGAGGAGGCAATTTTGTGATCATTGCAAGAGGAATGACCATGCAAAGAAGGATTGCTGGGTTCTTCACCCTCACCAGAAGCCCTCTTGGGCATCACGACCTCAACACCCCACGGCCATGGCCACAACAAGTCAGGCTCACGACATTGTGTCATCAAGGGCGGTTGGCAGCAGCGGTTCACTTCCTCTCTCAGCCTCCACTAGTACAATGTCACAAGCATCAGAATTTGTGACAAAATAAGACTTGGAAACCCTTATCAAGGCAATAAAGGATAACAATGTGATGGGTAAAACTTTTCATGCTTCTTTTCAAACTTTTTTTATTTCTAATGCTCCTAAATCTTTGGTTGTTGATTCTGGTGCTTCTCATCACATGATTAGTGATTTAGAATTGCTAGAGAATGTAGAACCTGCCTTAGTGAATGTTCTTATTGCTAATGGAATTAAAGTACCAATCAAAGGCATAGGAAAATTGAAGTTGTTTGATAAAGAATCTAAAGCATTTTATATGCCCTCTTTTACCTCTAACTTGCTCTCAGTTAAAAGAACTACTACTGATCTGAATTGTCATGCAATATTTGGTCCTAATGATTTCTATTTTCAGGATATTGAAACTAGAAGATGTTTTGGACAAGGAACCACAAGAGATGACTTGTATGTGTTTGAAAACATGACTAGTATTAGTGAATTCGAATCGGCTTTTGAGGCTAATGCATTTAGTACTGATTCTGATTTGTGGCATGCTAGATTAGGACATCCTCGTCCAAGAGCACTTGAATTACTTGTTCCTGGTTTGAAAATGCCAAAAAAGTTGTGTGATTCTTGTATTCTTGGGAAACATTGTAAAACAGTTTTTGTTTTGTATTAGTTCCAAGGGAGCAAAAGAACAAGCTGGAACCAAAGAGTACCAAAGCTATGTTCATTGGATATTCATCTACTCAGAAAGGATACAAATGTTATGAACCAGAGACTAGAAGAGTCTTGGTGTCTAAAGATGTAAAGTTCCAAGAAGAAAAAGGTTTTTATAAAGAAGGAACTTGGGAGCAATTTAAAGACATCTCATCAACAAGAACAGACCAAGCTGAATACTTGAGGAAACTCTTGGAAAGTATTGGAATAGGAGGTGGTCAGCACACAGCCTCATCACCTCTGTCACCTGCCCCAGTAGCAAGTAGCCGTGGAACCTCAGTCCCGGCCGATCCACAAGTCTGTCCCGGCCCCGGCCCTTCCGGTCCATCTGGTCCAGCCGCATCCGACCCTTCCAGCTCATCTCGGCCATCATACTCCCTTGATTCTCCTGGGATTCCTCCTCTTGAACATGGGGGGGGGAGAAGCTTCTACTCATGTCCAACAAGACTCAGCAGGAGATGATTCCATTCTAGTCTCAGCTTCCAAAAGATCAAGACCTACTCTTGTTGAAGTTTTGAGTGAAAAAGAGAAAACTAATCAAGAAGCTCCACCTACAGTTTTAAGAAGGAGCACAAGACAAAGAAATCCACCAGTTTTCTACAATGGAAATGTTGTGGTTCATCATGACCAGGGAGTTTGTAACATTGCACACTTACCTTCTAATCATGTTGCTTTTATTTCTAGTCTTGATAATGAGCAGATTCTAAAGACATATGAAGAAGCTATGTCTAAAAAAGAATGGAGGGAAGCTATCTCAACTGAGAAACAAGCTATGGAGAGGAATGGTACATATGCTTCAGCCATTTTACCAAAAAGAAAGAAGGCTGTAAGTTCTAAATGGATTTTTACCATTAAATACAAAAGCAATGGTGAAATTGATAGATATAAAGCTAGGTTGGTAGCTAGGGGTTTTACTCAAACATATGGTGAGGATTATAGGGATACTTTTGCTCCTGTAGCTAAGCTTCATTCTGTCAATGTTGTGCTTACTGTTGCTACTAATCTTGAGTGGGAGTTGTGGCAAATGGATGTCAAGAATGCTTTCTTGCAAGGTGAACTAGAAGAAGAGGTTTACATGTCACCACCACCTAGCCTAGAAGATGAGGTTGGAAGCGGTAATATCCTAAGGCTAAGGAAGGCTATTTATGGCCTTAAACAATCTCCAAGAGCTTGGTACCACAAAATAAGTGTAACCTTAATGGATAAAGGCTTCAAAAGATCTGAAGTCGAACATACTCTTTTCACATTAAAGAGTAAGGAAGGTATTGTGGTAATTCTTATCTATGTAGATGATATAATCATATCAGGTAGTGATAGTGTTGGTATTGCATCTACTAAAGATTACTTAAAGAGTGTCTTTGATATAAAGGATTTAGGAGAACTTAAATACTTCTTAGGAATTGAAGTATGTAGGTTTAAGGAAGGTCTCTTTCTCTCTCAAAGGAAGTATGTTGTAGATCTACTAACATCCACAGGTATGAGTGAAGCTAAGCCAGCCAAAACATCCTTAGAAGAAGACTATAAAATCGCAACTAAGGGAGAGTTAGAGGAGGAAATTGATTTTTATGATCCTAAGCTCTATAGGAAAGTGGTTGATAAACTTATTTATTTAACAATTACAAGACCAGATTTATGTTTTGCTGTGAATCAGGTATCTCAACACATGCAAGGACCAAAGATGAGGCATTGGACATGGCAATGCGAATTCTAAGATATCTCAAAGGCACACATGAACAAGGTATTTGGATGGGTAATAATAAAAACACAAATGTAGTTGGTTATTGTGATGCAGATTGGACAGGAGATAGGAAAGATAGGAGAAGTACTATTGGCTATTGTACTTTCATAGGTGGAAGCCTTGTGACTTGGAAAACCAAGAAGCAAAAGGTGGTTTCATGCTCTAGTGCAGAATCATAGTATAAAGCAATGAGGAAGCTCACTACTGAATGCATCTGGCTGAAAAAAATATTGGAAGACTTAGCCGTGAGATGTGAGGAGCCTATCACCATCCATTGTGATAATCAGGCTGCCATACACATAGCCTCCAATTCAGTGTTTCATGAAAGGACCAAGCACATAGAAGTGGACTGCCACAAAGTAAGAGAAGCGATTGGGAAATGTATCATCTTACCTTGCTATACAAGAAGTGAGGATCAGCTAGCTGATATATATTCACCAAGGCAGCATCTCTGAAAATTGGTACATCAATCTACCCAAGACTTGGCCTCATGTCCATTCCATACCCATGATCCCAACATGGAGTGTTATACTATTTTTCTCTAGAAAAGGTTTTGTCCCAATTGGGTTTTCCTTCTCTAGGTTTTTAATGAGGTAATACTTCATGGTTGCAAGCTTAAGCATTTTTATGTCTTAGGCTTGAGGGGGAGTGTTGGAATGAAGAAGAAGTGATGAAAATATGGATGCCTTTATTCTTATTAAATGGCGAATTATATCTGTGTCTAAGGCTTGTTTGTATTATAGAATTATGTTATCCTTGTAACCATTTATATATAAGGCTATTCTTGTATCCAAACAAGCCTAGACTAGATTAGTATAAATACCTTACTCCCTTCACATTTTGTAAGTATGAATTCATAATTCTCATTCTGTAATAAAATCATTATTTTCTCTAATTCTCTAATTCTCTCTAATCTCTCATTCTCTCTAATCTCTCATTCTCTCATTCTACAAATCTCTTGATCTCATATTCTTACATGAAGTTTCGCGAAAATGTCCCCAGAGCTGACCGCGGATGTTTGCGAATGTGCAAACGAAGATGGCGAAAACAAAGAAGTGGTGGTTATCTTAAAGACTTTCTGTTGGAAGAGATCAACAAAGCAATTAGATCAACAGAGGTATGTATTTGTATTAGTGATACCCTGTTATATCAATAAACTAATTCTGTAAATAATTGTGTGTACTGCCTATTGGTTTTGCATACTGATGCATAACGAATCTTAAGCATGTTGGAACATGATGTATTCAAACAAGATCTACTGTCACGCATCTTCGAAGATAAGTTAGATGATGAAGGAGATTCTTACTTATCTCTGAACTCGAACCAGTGCTTGATCGATGAGAAGAAGAAGATTTTTTTACAAGACGTTTTTCAATTTAGAAAAATATGGTCGAATATTTACGGTAAGAAGAGAGGAGAAACTCCCAGCAGCGATTGAAGACGAGAATGTTTGCACTGTAATGAAGACGTTCTCGGCAATTTCCAAGAAAATCTTATGAAGATGATGCAAGAAGGTAAATGCCTACATTGCATCTTCCAAGCTTCATTAAATAACTGATGCACCTCAGAGAAATATTTTCATCTATTATCATACCTTAAATACTTCTTCCTTTTTCCACTTTCTTGTTTGACATTGTAGAGAAGATGGGATTTCTCTACTTATGGATCAGATAACAAGAACAACAGAGAAATTACAGAACTTGTTTTGTTTCAGACTGTAATTTGATTAACACATAATTAAGTATGAAAGAACTTGTGCTATTAATGAAATATGTTTCAGTATTTATATTGAATTACAACAATAAAATAACTGAAAAACGGTTGCAAAAATGAAGAAACACAATGTTTGGATGTCTGCAGTTTTTTTAATTGCACATCTTTAATGAAATCGTTTATGTAGATTGATTCTTTGTATCTTTTGTGATAAACTTTGATCACGCTCCAACACTCCTCCTTTATCAAGGCTTCATCACTACACCGAGTTCTTCACGCAATTCTTTAAACCTTTTAAACTTAACGGCTTTATGTGATCTGCAACTTAAATCTCTCATGGACTGTATTCAAGTTTGATCTTCTTCTCTATTTCAGCTTCTCTCACGAAATGGTACTTGATGTCAATATATTTTGTCCTGCGATATTGAACTGGATTCTTCACTATTGCAATGCAGTCTTGTTGTTACAAAAGATCTTCACTCCTTATTCTGATTCAAACCCTTTTTTTCAACAAGTCTCTGCAACCATATTGCTTGGTTTGCTGCAAAATAAACCGTAATATACTCAGCCTTTGCGGTTGATTGAGCCACGATCTTGTGTTTGTTTGAATTCTAATAAAAGGGTCCTGAACCAAGCGTGAAAGCATAACCACTATTTCTTTTCCTATCTTCACTTGATCCCCAATCGCTATCTGAGAAAAATACCAACTCTGGTTCTTCAAAATGATTGAACTTAACACCATAAGCAATTGTTCCTTTGATGTATCTCATTATACGCTTGACTTTTTGAAGATGTTTCTTCAATGGTGAACTCATGTAGCGAGAGAGATATGAACTCGCATACATGATATCGGGTCTAGAAGCAGAAAAGATAGAGAATACCTTCAATCATATATCTATACTTCTTGATATTTTCATACTTTCGTTCAAGTCTTCTTCAACCTTGCTGTGAGAAACCAAAGAAGTAGAAACACTTTGACAATTCTCCATTCCAAACTTACTTAAAAGTTTCTTAGCATACTTCTCTTGATGCAGGAATATACCATCTTTGTTTTGAATGATCTTCATGCCAAGGAAGTAACTGAGTTTTCCCATATCATTCATTTTATAATTCTTCATTTCTTCTTTAAATGCATATATCTTCTCCATATTACTTCTGGTAATTATAATATTATCAACATAAAGACTCATGATGAGGACACCAGCTACTGCACCACGAGTACCACCAGGACCCTTGACGCGTTCCAAGGCTCGGGCATTAGGAGACAAGTTCAACCAGCTGATGGAGAGAGAAGACGCTCGAGAAGTCAAGGAGGCCGGACCATCAGGCCCATTAGTCAATGTAGAGGCCCATCAAGACCCATTCGTGTCAGATAAGGAGCATTGGAGCTTCCTACTTGAAGATTCTTCTACCTCCGGTGTCTTTACCATTACCATTTGGTAAAAACAGCAAAAGACGTGCTAAGAAATTATATTCTTTTTTTTATCTTATGTTTTGTCTCACCGGGTTTTTCAAGGAGGGTTTTAACGAGGCAACACTCTTAGTGCGCACGAAGACGAAGACTTGTTCACAAATAAACAATCCTTCACAAGTCTAAGTCTAAGTCGGCATTTTCATCATTAAGGCTTATTTGTCTTATTTCTTCTTTTTATTTAGACTAAGTATAAGTTTAAGGCCTTGAGCCTATTTTATTAGTTTTTAAGTCTTTTGGCTTTAGTCCATTTAATTTTCCAGCAACTTAAACTTCATGCTGTTTTTATTTAAACTTGTTGTTGTCTGGGTTAAACATCATGTTGTTTACCCTAAGTTGTAACCAAGGCCTATATAAGCCTTACTCTTTCTCATTAATAAAAACTACTCGAATTTTAAAGCAAGTAAACCCTAGACTCCTAGTCTTTGACGGCAGCCACCTCCTTTCTGGAGAGTTTGTCACGTTCTTCTTCACAAAGAAAAACAAACTTGGCGTATCACAAGTCTTCCGCAGCTTGTGTGGTCCTTTCGATCCACTTTCTTTCATCTCAATCACTTCTAGAAGTCTCGAGATTCTCGACTGAAGGTTGCTTCACCACTATGGTTACATCATATGGTATCAGAGCTCAAAGCTCCTAAATCATCAGGTTGATTCTATCTTTGTTTTGTTTTAGTGATTTTTTTTTTCTTTGTTTTGATTGAAATTTTTTTGCTTCTGATTTGTCTCTCTTCTTCTTCTCCCTACAAAGTGAAGGTGAAGGTGAAGAATCAAGTCACAAAATACAATTTTGTTTAATCAAAAAAAATATTCAAAAAAAGAAATTTTTTTTTTGTTTTGCTTCATTTATATAAAAAAAAATAAGAGGAAACTAGGATTCGAATAGAAAACCCACAATGCACTTTACCTTGCAATTAATCTTATTGTTGCATCTTCATTCACGCATGGATTGTTAGTGATTAGCTTGTAACATTTACGTTGCATGTTGCATGTTGCTATCATTCACGAGAGTCTGTGTTTCTGTGTTGATTACGTGTGCTTAATTAATTGTTGCATCTCACGTTTTGCTCGTTGTCTTGCATATGTTGTTAGGTCCCTTAGGTCGGGGGTTAAATTACTGTGCATCCTAGGTTTGTTGCGTGTCTAGTGTATCACGTCGGTCGACTTCTATCACGTCCTAGATTATCTTATGTTAGCGTCTTAGGGTTTTGCTGTCTAGGCGTCGTGCTCTTAGTTGGCACGAGTTTTAAGGAGTGTTGTTTGCGTCTCGTTTTTTTTTGCTTAGTCTAGGTTTAGGTTTTTTTTGCTTTGTCTAGGTTTAGGTTTGCGAGTCCTGCGAGTCTACGTCCAAAAATTAAATTAGATTTTCCATTTTTTAGATTAGACAACATTTAGTTTTAATTAATTTCCTTTTTTTCTCATTGTGTAGGCCATAAATTTGATTTAATTTAATGTATCTTAGGATTTAATTAAATTTTTTTCTTGCTTTAAGTCTCATATTTATATATATATATATATATATATATATTTTTTTTTTTTTCCTTTTCAGAGTCTAGGATTATTTAGTGTCTTTAAATATAAGATTTTTTTCTTTTGTTGCATATTTATTTAATTTAACTATTGCATATTTTTTCTGTTTTAGAATTTTTCATTTTCGGAAATTTTCCATTTGTATATATAAAAGAAATTCTATATCTATTTACAATTTTTCCTTTTCGGGAAACTTTCCTCTCTATAAATTTTTCTTTCTACGAAAGAAAATATGTCAGGTAGCGACAAGTCATCATCAGTTCAAACAAATCAAACCATGCTTCAGTTACTTCAGAACTTGATTGCACAAATGATTACTATAGCTACACGCCTGGAGCGTCTAGAGCAGCCTACGCCTGCGACTGCACCAGCACATGCCACACCTGCACTTAAGTACAGAAATGATAGACCAGAGGCAACCCACCGTGGAATGAGAAGAGAGCAGTACTACGATGAACCAATGCCGCCAGTCAGGCAACATGTCGTTCATCCAGACGTCAAATTAAACCCACCTTCTTTTTTAGGAAAGTTAGACCCCGAAGAATATCTAGATTGGGAAAAGAAGATGAAGTTACTGTTTGAGTATTATAACAATGACGATCTCCGTAGAGTCGCCTTGGCAACGGAGCAGTTCACTGACCATGCACTGGTATGGTGAGATCGCGAGATAGCTGCTCGCAGGAGAACAAGAATGAGAGCTCTGACTTTCTGGGTCGAGCTAACCCAACTAATGAGGCGACGCTACGTTCCTCCTCATTTTCACCGTGAACTTCAGAGACGATTTAGACGCCTTACTCAAGGCAGCAATAGGGTGTCAGAATACTTCGATGACTTTGAGCGTCTTCGGAACAGGCTCGAGATTGATGAATCAGAGGAGAGTCTTATGGCTCAGTTTATCGACGGTTTGCATGAATCAATCGCACGAAAAATCGAACTTCAGCCTTATCACGATCATGGCAAGTTGTTTCATCTAGCGGGCAAGATAGAGAAGTGTAATAAAAGGAAGTCCTCTACACCGTCTAGACCAAAGAACACTTGGGGTGCTGGCTCCAAACCATTTGACAGAACCACCCTTACTAGTGACCCATGGTTCAAGGGTAAAGCAGTGGACATTAATTCAGCACCTAAGGACCCTTTAGCTGCCCCAAAACCTAGTACATCTGCTTCTACTTCAAACCAGCCTCAGATAAGTAGTGCAATTAGATGCTTCAAATGTAAAGGAAGAGGGCACATGTTCTGACTGCTTCAAGAGATTTCGAGTCAGAGGACGAACAAGAGGAAGCCGCACCTACAACTAATAACCAGTCTGACAAAGAAGTAGAATACGCTGATTCCATAGAAATGTTAATGATCAGACGAGTTCTTGGCTAGAGATTATAACAAGAAGAGATTGAGCAGCGAGAAAACATCTTCCATTCAAAATGCACAATCCTTGGAAAAGTGTGTTCCCTCATTATAGATGGTGGCTCCTGCACCAATGCTGCTAGAAAGTATATGGTAGAGAAACTTGGATTATCTGTGACCAAACATCTGAAACCCTACATAATAAAATGGCTTAACAACAAGACATAGCTGTACATCTCCGATCAAGTCCGAGTCTCATTCAGTATAGGGCGATATCAGGATCAAGTTTTGTGTGACGTTGTCCCGATGTCAGCTGGGCATCTTCTGTTAGGACGACCTTGGAAATTTGATAAAGAGACTACGCATAACGGGCGAACTAACTTCTATTCTTTCACCCATGATAAGCGTCAGTATAATCTAGCACCTATGTCACCACAAGAAGTGCGCGGGATGCAATCCAAAATGGCATGAAAGATTATGAGATTAAGAGATTTATAGAATGAGAGAATGAAAAATTAGAGAGAGATTTAGAGAAAAGAATGATTTTATTAAGAGAATGAGAATAATAGTTTCTAAGTTAAAATTTGAAGGGAGATAGATATTTATACTAATCTAGTCTAGGCTTGTTTGGATACAATGATTGCCTTATACATGAATGACTACAAGGATAACATAACACTAGAACACAAACAAGCCTTATACACTCCCCTTAGATGACTTAGACCACATGCCATTAATGCTAGAGTTAAAGGCCTTCTTCCTTCATCATTTCTCCTTCATTCTAACACTCCCCCTCAAGATTAAGACATGGAAGCTTGCAACCATAAAACATTACCTCATTAAAAACCAAAAGAAGGAAAATCCAATTGGAAAAAAATCTATTTTAGGGAAAAAGAGTATAACACTTCATGTTGGGATCATTGGTGTGGAATGGTCATAAGGCCAAGCCTTGGATAGATGGAGGCGCCATTCTTCAAAGTTGTAGCCTTGGTGAACACATCAGCTAGTTGATCCTCACTCCTTGTATAACAAGGCAAGATGATTCCCTTCCCAATGGCTTCCCTTACTTTGTGGCAGTTTACTTCTATATGCTTGGTCCTTTCATGGAACACAGAGTTGGAGGCTATGTGTATAGCAGCCTGATTGTCACAATGGATGGTGATATGTTCTTCATACTTCAAGGCAAAATCCTCCAAAATTTGCCTCAGCCAAATGCATTCAGTTGTAAGCTTCCTCATTGCTCTATATTCTGATTTTGCACTAGAGCATGATACCACCTTTTGCTTCTTGGTTTTCCAAGTCACAAGGTTCCCAAATTTGTGTTTTTATTACAACCCATTCATATACCTTGTTCATGAGTGCCCTTTAGATATCTCAAAATTCGGTTTGCCATTTCCCAATGTCTCATCTTTGTACCTTGCATGTGTTGAGATACCTGATTCACAGCAAAACATAAATCTGGTCTAGTGATGGTTAGATAAATAAGCTTACCAACCACTTTCCTATAGAGCTTAGGATCATGAAAATTAATTGCCTCCTCTAGCTCCCCCTTAGTTCCGATTTTATAATCTTCTTCTAAGGGTGTTTTGGCTGGTTTAGCTTCCATCATACCTGTAGAGGTTAGTAAATCTACAATATATTTCCTTTTAGATAAAAAAGGACTTTCCTTGAACCTACACACTTCAATTCCTAAGAAGTATGTAAGTTCTCCTAGATCTTTAATATCAAAGACACTTTTCAAGTAATCTTTAGTAGATGCAATACCAACACTATCACTACCAGATATGATTATATCATCTACATAAATAAGAATTACCACAATACCTTCCTTGCTTTTTTGTGTAAAAAGAGTATGTTCAACTTCAGATCTTTTGAAGCCTCTATCCATCAATGTTACACTTAGCTTTGTGGTACCAAGCTCTTGGAGATTGTTTAAGGCCATAGATGGAGGTGACATGTATACCTCTTCATCTAGTTCACTTTGCAAGAATGCATTCTTAACATCCATTTGCCATAACTCTCACTCAAGGTTAGTAGCAAGTTAAAGAACAAAATTAACAAAATAAAGCTTAGCTACAGGTGCAAAGGTATCTCTATAATCCTCACCATATGTCTGAGTAAAACCTATAGCTACCAACCTAGATTTATATCTATCAATTTCACCATTGCTTTTGTATTTAATGGTAAAAATCTACATAGAACTTACAGCCTTTTTTCCTTTAGGTAAAGTAGCTGAAGCATAGGTACCATTCCTTTCCATGGCTTGTTTCTTAGCTAGGATAGCTTCCCTCCATTCCTTCTTGTTCATAGCTTCCTCATATGTCTTTGTAATCTGATCCTTATCAAGACTTGAAATGAAAGCAACATGATTAGTAGGTAAGTGAGCAATATTACAAACTCCCTGATCATAATGGACCACAACATTCCCATTGTAGAACACTGGTGGTTTCCTTTGTTGGACATGAGTATGTCTCTCCCCCCCCATGTTCAAGAGGAGGAAGGCCAGGTGAACTAAAGGTACCAGGCGGCTGATGGATGGAAGGACCGGTTGGTGTGGAAGTCCGCCGATCGGCTGGTGTGGAAGTCCGCCGATCTGGCTAGGACTGGTCACGGCCAGAACAGGCTGATCATGAGGAGCCGTGGCCGTGGGCTGCTGAGCATGGGGGGATACAATACCAATGCTCTCCAAGAGCCTCCTCAAGTTCTCAGCGTGGTCTGATCTTGTTATTGAGATGTCATTAAATTGATACCAAGTTCCTTCTTCATAGAAACCTTTGGATTCTTGGAACTTAACATCTCTGGATACCAAGACTCTTCTAGTTTCTGGATCATAACATTTGTATCCTTTCTGAGTAGAAGAATACCCAATGAACATAGCTTTGGTACTCTTTGGGTCCAGCTTGTTCCTTTGCTCCCTTGGAACTAATACAAAACAAACACAACCAAAAACATTGTGTCTAGTTTTCTTTAGTACCTCAAATGGAGACAATTTGATGTAAGAACTTGGGTGGGCTGTCTTTTCACCGAAAAACTCAGGATAATGGGACAGAAATCGATGGGGATTGAAGGGTGGATCGAAGGGACCACACAAGCTGTGAAAGGGGCTTGTGATACTCCAAGTACTTCAACCAAACTGGGTTGAAGGTCGCGGCTGCAAGCAAGAGAGCTGGCGGCTACTTTGTGTCTAAGAGACTTAGGTTTTTTTTGTCAAAATACTTGTTGTTTCATAAAGTGAAAACAAGAAGGCTTATATAATGTCTTGTTACAATTTTAGGGTAAACTACGAGGCGTTTAACCTTTAGGAGATTAAAACAACATGTAGTTTACTTATTGTCACTTAGAATAAATAATGGGCTACAATTAGTCAACATGACTTAACCCAACTAAAACACTTAGACAAATAAATCGAATTTTAAGAAGGAAAAGCCCAACAACACTTAGGCTGAGAATTCGCCTGAAGACTTGTGAATGGGATGGAATTGTGAACAAGTCTTCAACGCCTTGCGCACTAGGAGTGTTGCCTCATTAAAACTTTCTTCGGAAAACCCAATGGGACAAAACCGAAGATAGGAAAAAGAGTACAATTTCCTAGAACGACTTTTGGTGTCTCTACCGAATAGTAATGGTAAAGACACCGGAGGAGGAAGAATCTTCGAGAAGGAACCTCCAGGGTTCCTTGTCTAGCTGGAAGGGTGGTCTGGTCGTGAGTGCCTGAACTGGGTCTGACTGGTCGGCTGCTGGCTCCGGACGGCTTGCCTGGACGGCTGGTCGTGGGCTGGTCGTCTGGGTGGGCAGTTCGGGGTCTTCTCTGGTTCCACTTTCCAAGAGCATGCTGAGCTTGTCTCCTAAGGCTTTCCGCTTGGACCGCGTAAGTGGTCCAGGTGGGATGACAGGTGCAGTAGCTGGCTCGATGTCCTCATCACAATTCATCTAGGACTTTTTTAGGAGTCCTATTAATCAAGTAGCATGCAGCTACAAGAGCATCTCCCCAAAATCTTTTGGGAACTTTCATGTGGAACATCATTGTTCTCACAACTTCCATGAAATGCCTATTCTTCCTTTCAGCCACTCCATTTTATTGTGGGGTGTAAGGACAGCTGGTTTGATGTTCAACGCCATGTTTGGCCAGATGTTGTTGGAATCTGGTGCTAGTGTATTCTCCTTCATTATCTGTTCTAAAGCATTTTATACTTGCATTGTATTGATTAGTAACATATGCTTGAAAATTTAAAAATGCATCAAATACTCTATTGTTAGAACTAAGCAAAGTAACCCAAGTATATTTGGATTTTTCATCAATAAAGGTCACAAAATACTAATGGTTTTCTCTAGATGGGAATGGAGATGTCCAAACATCAGAATGCACTAACTCAAAACAATTATCATAAATATGCATAGATTTTTCAAAAACTGTTTTGCAATGCTTTCCAAGTATACAAGAATCACACATATCATTTGGCATTTTTACACCAGGAACAATCAGTTCAAATGCTCTATGATGAGGATGTCCTAATCTAGCATGCCAAAGATCAGAATCAGTACTAAATGAACCAGCATGAAAAGCCGCTTTTAACCCACTAGCACTAGTCATGTCTTCAAGCACATACAAGTAATCTCTTGTGGTTCCTTGTCCAAATCTTCTACTAGTCTCATATCCTGAAAGTATAAATCATTAGGACCAAAGATAGCTTGACAATTTAAATCAGTAGTTACTTTTTTTTAACTAAAAGCAAATTAGAACTAAAAAAAGGCATGTAAAAGGCTTTAGATTCTTTATCAAACAACTTAAGTTTTCCTATGCCTTGAATTGGTATTTTAATTCCATTAGCAATGCCAACATTACCTAAGGCAGGTTCTACATTCTCTAGCAATACTAGATCACTAATCATATGATAAAAAGCACCAAAATCAACCACCAATGATTTAGAGACATTAAGAGTAAAAGAAGTTCGAAAAGAAACATGAAAGTTTTACCCAACACATTACTATCCTTTATTGCTTTGATAAGAGTTTCAAAGTCTGATTTTGTCACAAATTCAGATGATGGAGACATGACACTAGTTGAGGCTTAGTGAAGAAATGAGCTTCTACACGCCTTTGAAGGAACCGTCACCAGGCCGTGAGCTTGCAATTGTGTATGGCTGGCCGTGGGTTGTTGTGGTCGAGAAGCCCAGCTTGGCTTCAGCTCAGGATGGAGTACCCAACACTCCTTCTTTGTATGCCCACTCCTCTTGCAATGGTCACATGTTTGTCTCTTCCTAGATTCATTTGTTGTTGCAGATTTGAAGAAGCTCTTGTATGCAGCCACAAATTCAGCCTTGTTGCCAAATAATCTATGAGATCCTTGCTCCATTTGGATTTGAGCACAAACATCTTCCAAGCTAGAAAGCTTATCAGACCTGAGAATATGCTTAATAAGATCTGAGTAAGTAGTATTAAGAGTTA
Source organism: Streptanthus diversifolius (assembly GCA_039880935.1). Classification (NCBI taxonomy): domain Eukaryota; kingdom Viridiplantae; phylum Streptophyta; class Magnoliopsida; order Brassicales; family Brassicaceae; genus Streptanthus; species Streptanthus diversifolius. The sequence continues at coordinate 5,990,587 of JAXGFM010000002.1, forward strand.
GTAGTAACCCAAACACCTTATCTTGTTCTTTCCTTTCAAGGAGAACAATTGGGTCAATGATGGCTGGCCTTAGCATCTCTAGCTCAGCCCAGAATGCTCTGAATAATCCATAGTGCTTTGTGAATTCTGCATCCTCCTGCCTTAATTCATTCAAAGCCTTTTTCATTTCAAAAATTCTTAAAAGGTTAGTGGTGTTTCCATACACCTTTTGTAAAGTGTCCCAAAATTCCTTAGCATTTTCACAAAATGAATAAGCCTCTAACAGATCACTAGCAAGAGAATTTTGAAGTATAGAGAGTACCAACTGCTCTTCTTGGTACCATTTGGCTTGAGCAGCGACAGCCTCACTAACTTCAACCACTTCATTTTCTTCAAGGCCATTTGTAGAAATGTGATTCCAAAGGCCTTTACCACCAAATGTGGTTTTCATGGTCTTAGACCACAAGAGGTAATTTGCTCCTTGGAGAATGAATGGAGCTTTGAATGTAGCTTGAATATCCATGTTTTAAAATTCGTCCAAGGATTTTGCTTGCTTGGTCGAGACGGATAGCCGGTCGGGACACGTGTTGGTCGGGACGGGCGAGTTGATCGGGACACGATCTGTTGGTTGGGACGTGTGTGAGCGTGGAGTGCTGCAACCAGGATCACAAAAGGCTGTTCACGATCAAGTGTACTTGTGAGCTTGGGACACAGACACGGAACAAGGAGGCAGGAAAGTTGGTCGAGACAGGAACAACTGGTCGGGCGCGTCCAACATACACAGAAGGAGCTGCTCAAGCGCGTTTCGCGTACCACGATCACGGGTTTAGATAACCGACTGGTCGGGAAAACTTGGATGCGTGAGCTTGGTACGTGAACAGGTGGTTCGTACGTGAACAAGACAGAAAGAGAGCACGGACAGACGGCATGGGACAAGAATGTTCAAAACTTGGAAGGCGCGTGATCGGCTGGGGCAGCACTCGAGGAATCAAGAAATGCTGATCTTGAGCAGCACCCAGGGACACCAAGGACACGAGTGAGGATAGGAACGTGAGCAGCACACAGGAAGGCCACCAAGTGAAACTACAAAGGCGCGTGTTCAACCCTTCCTACCACAGCCAAGTGAGATTGCTTGCCAACCAAGATAACCACCTAACCTCCTTTAACCAACTTCAACTAATTGCTGCAACAAACTTTAACAAACTCCAACCAACAAATTTAACTAATAATAGTTCTTATCTCTACCAACAATCAATAATCAATATAAATGTAGAATTTAATAAACCAAACCTAAAAAAAATTCAAGACTCCCTTCCTAAATTTTTTTTCAAAGATTAATAAAGAAATCAAGAAAATCAATCTTGAAGTCTTAAACTTGTCAGATTGAAACAAAATTTCTTGGAGACCCTCAAAATATAATTATCTAACTTTCCAGATTCAAAAACTTAAAGAAAACTGAGAAATGATTAGAATTTTATCATCAGATTCTTGTGAGAGGAGAATTTTGACGTATTTGAGAAACAACTTCAAGAAATTCCTTTTAACATAAGAGAATTGAGTTCTGATTTCTTTAAAACGAAACTAGACTCGAAGGGCTTGAGCTTAGGATTTTTAAAATTGCGATTTGGTGAAGATTTATCGTCGGAATGACCTGGGAAACACGGAGGTTCGCGGTGGAGGCACTCACGGAGGTCCGATGCAAGAAAATTTGTTACTTTTGATTCCCTTCGTAAAATGATGCAAATCCAATTGACGTGGCTTCAGAACTCGCCGAAAAACAACCCAGGAAAAGCAGATCGTCAAAAGCTGCCGTGGTTTGGCCGGAATTTGCGATCAAAGTTGACGGGCGATAGAAATGAAACCAAATTGTGAAGAAGATGATTTCTTCTTGATTCAATGAATGAATGATGAATTTTACCCAGATTTGATTTAATAACCTGGCTCTGATACCATGAAATATTATGAGATTAAGAGATTTATAGAATGAGAAAATGAAAGATTAGAGAGAGATTTAGAGAAAATAATGATTTTATTAAGAGAATGAGAATAATAGTTTCTAAGTTACAAATGAGAAGGGAGATAGATATTTATACTAATCTAGTCTAGGCTTGTTTGGATACAAGGATTGCCTTATACATGAATGACTACAAGGATAACAAAACACAAGAACACAAACAAGCCTTACATACTCCCATTTGAGTAAGTAACTCATGCCTTTTATAGAAAGCTTTAAAGGCTTTCTAATTTCATCATTTCTTCTTCATTCCAACATGGCAAAGGATCAGCATGCTTGGAAAGAGATTGTTAATGATCATACGAGTTCTTAGCTAGAGATTATAACAAGAAGAGATTGAGCAGCGAGAAAACATCTTCCATTTAAAATGCACAATCCTTGGAAAGTGTGTTCCCTTATTATAGATGGTGGCTCCTGCACCAATGCTGCTAGAAAGTATATGGTAGAGAAACTTGGATTACCTGTGACCAAACATCTGAAACCCTACATAATAAGATGGCTTAACAACAAGACATAGATGTACATCTTCGATCAAGTCCGAGTCTCATTCAGTATAGGGTGATATCAGGATAAAGTTTTGTGTGACGTTGTCCCGATGTCAGCTGGGCATCTTCTGTTAGGACGAACCTGGCAATTTGATAAAGAGACTACGCATAACGGGCAAACTAACTTCTATTCTTTCACCCATGATAAGTGTCGGTATAATCTAGCACCTATGTCACCACAAGAAGTGCGCGGGATGCAATCCAAGATGGCATGAAAGATTATGAGATTAAGAGATTTATAGAATGAGAGAATGAAAGATTAGAGAGAGATTTAGAGAAAAGAATGACTTTATTAAGAGAATGAGAATAACAGTTTCTAAGTTACAAATGAAAAAAGAGATAGATATTTATACTAATCTAGTCTAGGCTTGTTTGGATACAAGGATTGCCTTATACATGAATGACTACAAGGATAACAAAACACTAGAACACAAACAAGCCTTAGATACTCCCATTTGACCAAGTAACTCACGCCTTTTATAGAAAGCTTTAAAGGCTTTCTAATTTCATAATTTCTTCTTCATTCCAACATGGCAAAGGATTAGAATGCTTGGAAAGAAAACTTCCTCATTAATATTGCAGATATGAGAAAGGCGGTTAGTGATCCAGATTGTCCTTATGCTTTACAAAGAGGTGTTGAGCGCATCTGACGCTAGGGACAGTCTACCAGCGGAAGTTCAATCTTTGTTAGAGAGATATTCTGATGTATTCCCAGATGAGATTCTCCCAGAATTGCCACCTATCAGGGGCATTGAGCATCACATCGACCTTATTCCTAGAGCACAACAATAGAAAAAATGAGTTATTTACAGGATCGATCGATCGGGCGAAGGGATCGATCGATCCTTGAATCCGTCGTCTTTTGGGCTGATAGATCGATCGATCTTGAAGAATATCGATCGATCTAAACTTGCTCGATCGTTCTTCAGTCTTTATGGTCGGTATTGGAAACTCACGCAATCGATTTCATAACCGATCGATCGATCTTTTCAGGGTGAGATCGATCGATCCTTTCATTAACACATCCTGATTGTCCTCGAATGGTTGCATCGACTACTCGTGACTTCATAGACTCCGAAAATGTTCCTAACTTGCTTTGTATTCTCTGAAAAATAAAAAGTGGAAAACATCCCAGAATTCTAATGCCTATGAACCTAAATGCATCCTAAAATGTGAGATCTAATGGTTTATTTATGCAAGTTATGTACAGAATGATCTATTGAAACCGCTAAAATATGGGTTTATCAGCGAAGCCGCTTTAAATTATCCTACCTATGATAAGGAGCTCTACGCGTTGGTCAGAGCTTTACAGACTTGGCAGCACTATCTGCTATCAAGAGAGTGTATCATACATATCGACCACCAGACACTTCACCACCTTGAGGGTCAGACAACGCTGAAGAAGAGACATGCACGATGACTGGAGTTTATTGAAACATTTCCTTACGTCATTAAGTACAAGAAGGGTACATATAATGTTGTAGCTGACGCATTGTCCCGCAGATACATCCTTATTTCAGTTATGGAGTCAAAGGTTATGGGATTTGAAATGCTCAAGGAACTATATGCTGAGGATCACGATTTTAAGGATGCTTTCAAGGAACATGGTCAAGGAAAATACAGTCACTTGTTTAATGGATTTCTCTTCAAAGATAAAGAACTTTGCATTCCAGGAGGATCAGTTCGTGAGCTTCTACTGCGGGAGGCGTGGTGGTTTGATGGGACACTTTGGTGTCGATAAAACACTGAGTATGCTTAAGGAGATTTTCTATTGGCCTCGTCAACCTTGAGATGTGGAAGCACATTGTGGAAAATGTCTAGTTTGCAAGAGGGTTAATGTTGGAATGAAGAAAAGTGATGAATTTATGAAAGCTTTTAATTCTAATTAAATGGCGAATTATATGTGTGTAAAAGGGAGAGTGTAAAGCTTGTTTGTATTATAAAATTATGTTATCCTTGTAATCCATTTATGTATAAGGCTATCCTTGTAAATAGGAATTCATAATTCTCATTTTCTAATAAATCATTCTTTTCTCTAATTCTCTAATTCTCTCTAATCTCTCATTCTCTCATTCTACAAATCTCTTAATCTCATATTATTTCATGGTATCAGAACCAGGTTACATCAAATCTGGGCAAATTTCATCATTCTTTCATTGATTCAACAAGAATCCATCTTGTTCTTCATCTGTTTCTGGATCAATTTCGAACGTTATCTTGTAATTCAAATTACGTCCAAACCACAACTCCTTTTGTTGATCTGCTTTCTCTGGATTGTGCATCGGCTAATTCTGAATCCACGGACGTTTGAATAGCATCATTTGGCCCAGGAAATTAAAAGTTACGAATTTTCTTTCAAGAGGTATTCGCGATCGCGTTCGTTTCGAACCTTTACATTCCCCAGGTCATCTCGACGTCAATGTTTCTTCAAATTATGATTTTCAAAAGCCTAAACACAAGCCCCTTGAGTCTAGTTTCTTTTTAAAGAAATAAGAACTCGATTCCATGGAGTTTAAAGGGTTTTATTGAAGTTTTCCTCAGAGACGTCCGAAATCACCTGTATCAAGATCCTGGTGATATAATTCTAATTCTTTCTCCGTTTTCTTTAATTCTTTGAATCTGGAAAGTTTAATTAGTGTCTTGTGAGGGTTTCTACGAAAATTCAGTTCAATCCAATAGGTTTAAGGTTTCAAGATTGATTTTCTTGAATTCCTTGTTCAGTTTTGAAAATCTTTTAAATTGATTTCTTGAATTCATAAATTGTTTTAATTGATTAAATTCAAATTTTGGTTGTTGAATCTTGATAAGATCGAATTTGGTAGTTTTTAAACTGTTACAATTCTTGTTATTTGAGTTGTTAGGAAAGGTTACAGGTTGTTTTAGGTAGTTAGTGGTTGTTCTTTTTTTGGCGCCAATTTTTTTTTGCTGGTGAAGATTTTTACTAAGCAATTTTTAATTGTTCTTGGTTGATTTCATCCCTGCCTGGCATATAATCTCTTGTTCTTCCAAATTGTATTGCTTACCTGTGCAGGAATCAAGGCACTCTGTTCCGACCAAGAAGCAATCGGATTGGGACAGGCCGCGTGTGTTTAGTTTGTCCCGACAAGCAGCCTTCCGACCAGCCGTGACCAACCACAAACAGCCTAGTATCTTGTCCGTGATCAAGCGACCGAGCAAACAGGAAATCAAGTAACCAAGCGACCACTTGATCTTTGTAACCAAGGCTGCCTACAATAGAGATTCAAACATCTCTTAGAGCTCCAGTGATTCAACATGGAGCAAACTATCTCGTGTGGTCCAGGACCATGAAAACCACATTAGGTGGTAAAGGTCTTTGGAACCACATTGCCATAAATGGCATTGAAGACAATGAAGTGGTTGAAGTGAGTGATGCAGCTCAAGCCTAATGGTACCAAGAAGATCAGTTGGTACTTTCTATATTACAAAATTCTCTTGCTAGTGATCTTTTAGAAGCTTATTCTTTTTGTGAAAATGCAAAAGATCTTTGGGACACTTTGCTTAAGGTGTATGGAAACACCACTAACCTTTTGAGAATTTTTGAAGTGAAGAAAGCTTTGAATGAATTAAGGCAGGAAGATGCTGAATTCACAAAATCACTATAGCTCATTCAGAGCTTTATGGGCTGAGCTAGAAATGCTAAGGCCAGCCACTATTGAACCCCTTGTACTCCTTGGTACTTTTAACTCTTAATTCTACTTACTTTTAACTCTTAATTCTACTTACTCAGATCTTATTAAGCATATTCTCAGGTCTAATAAGTTGCCTAGCTTGGAGGAAGTGTGTGCTCAAATTCAAAAGGAGCAAAGATCACATGGATTGTTTGGCAACAAAGCTGAACTAGTTGCTGCTCACAAAAGTTTCTTCAGGCCAGCAAGTGATTCTAGGAAGAGGAGGCAATTTTGTGATCATTGCAAAAGGGATGGTCATGCAAAGAAGGATTGCTGGGTACTTCACCCACACCTGAAGCCATCTTGGGCATCACGCCCTCCACAACAGCCGGTCATGCCCTCGGCCAAACAAGCTCACGGCATGGTGTCATCTAAGGCGATTGTAAGCAGTGGTCCTTCTTCACATTCAGCCGCCACCAACATTATGTCACAATCATCAGATTTTGTGAAAAAATCAGACTTGGAAGCTCTCATTAAGGCAATAAAGGAGAGCAATGTGATGGGTAAAACTTTTCATGCTTCTTTTCAAACTTCTTATACATCAAATGCTCCTAAATCTTTGGTGGTTGATTCTGGTGCTTCTCATCACATGATAAGTGATCTAGATTTGCTAGATAATGTAGAACCTGCCCTAGGGAATGTTCTTATTGCTAATGGAATTAAAATACCAATCAAAGGCATAGGAAAATTGAAATTGTTTGATAAAGAATCTAAGGCATTTTATATGCCCTCATTTATCTCAATTTTGCTCTCAGTTAAAAGAGCTACTACTGACCTGAATTGTCATGCTATATTTGGTCATAATGATTTCTATTTTCAGGATATTGAAACTAGAAGATGTTTGGACAAGGAACTACAAAAGATGACTTGTATGTGCTTGATAATATGGCTAGTTGTAGTGAATTAGAATCGGCTTTTCATGCTAATACATTTAGTACTGATTCTGATTTGTGGCATGATAGACTAGGACATCCTCATCCAAGAGCTCTTGAATTAATTGTGCTTGGTTTAAAAATGCCTAAAGAGTTGTGTGATTTATGTATTCTTGGAAAACATTGTAAAACAGTTTTTGAAAAATCAATGCATAAATATGAAAATTGTTTTGAATTGGTGCATTCTGATGTTTGGACATCCCCATTTCCATCTAGAGAAAACCATAAATATTTTATGACATTTATTGATGAAAAGTCCAAATATACATGGGTTACTCTTCTTAGTTCTAAAGATAGGGTTTATGATGCATTTTTAAACTTTCAAGCATATGTTACTAACCAATACAATGCAAGAATTTAAAGCTTTAAAACAGATAATGGAGGGGAATACACTAGTACCAGACTTCAGGAACATCTAGCTAAACATGGCATTGAGCACCAGACAAGCTGTCCTTACACTCCACAGCAAAATGGAGTTGCTGAAAGAAAGAACATGCACCTAATGGAGGTTGTGAGAACTATCATGTTCCACATGAAGGTGCCTAAACGATTTTGGGGGGATGCACTTGTAGCAGCATGCTAATTAATCAACACGACACCTACAAAAGTCCTTGATGATCTATCCCCATTTGAGGTATTAAACAACAGTAAGCCCACTATTGATCATTTGAAAGTTTTTGGGTGTGTTTGTTTTGTGTTAATACCTAGGGAGCAAAGGAACAAGCTTGAACCAAAGAGTGTTAAGGCTATGTTCATTGGATATTCATCTACTCAAAAAAGATACAAATGTTATGACCCAGGGACTATAAGAATCTTGGTGTCTAGAGATGTAAAGTTCCAAGAAGAAAAAGATTTCTGTGAAGAAGGAACTTGGGAGCAATTTAAAGACATCTCATCAACAAGAACTGATCAAGCAGAATACTTGAGGAAACTCTTAGAGAGTATTGGAATATGAAGTGGCCAACACACAGCCTCTTCACCACAGTCACCTGTCCCAGTAGCAAACAGCCGCGGCAACTCAGGTCCGGCCGATCCACACGCTTGTACCGGACCCGGCCCTTCCGGCTCAGCTGGTCCATCCGGCCCTGCTACATCCGATTCACATTCTTCCTCATCTCTTGATTCTCCTGGTCTTCCTCCTCTTGAACAAAGGGGGGGAGAAGCTTCTACTCATGTTCAACAAGACTCAGCAGGAGATGATTCCATTCTAGCTTCAGCATCAAAAAGATCAAGACCTACTCTCATTGAAGTTTTGAGTGAAGAAGAGGAAGCTCCACCTACAGTTTTAAGAAGGAGCACAAAACAAAGAAATCAACCAGTTTTATACAATGGAAATGTTGTAGTTCATCATGATCAGGGAGTTTGTAATATTGCACATTTACTTTCTAATCATGTTGCTTTTATTTCTAGTCTTGATAATGAGCAGATTCCAAAGACATATGAAGAAGCTATGTCTAAAAAGGAATGGTTGAAGCTATCTCAGCTGAGAAACAAGCTATGGAGAGGAATGGTACATATGGTTCAGCCACTTTACCAAAAGGAAAGAATGCTCTAAGTTCTAAATGAATTTTTACTATTAAATACAAAAGCAATGGTGAAATTGATAGATATAAAGCTAGGTTGGTAGCTAGGGGTTTTACTCAGACATATGGTGAGGATTATAGGGATACATTTTCTCCTGTAGCTAAGCTTCATTCTGTCAATGTTGTGCTTACTGTTGCTACTAATCTTGAGAGGGAATTGTGGCAAATGGATGTCAAAAATGCTTTTTTGCAAGGTGAACTAGAAGAAGAGGTTTACATGTCACCGCCACCTGGCCTAGAAGATGAGGTTGGAAGCGATAATATCCTAAGACTAAGGAAGGCTATTTATGGCCTTAAACAATCTCCAAGAGCTTGGTACCACAAACTAAGTGTAACCTTAATCGATAAAGGTTTTAAAAGATCTGAAGTGGAACATACTCTTTTCACATTAAAGAGTAAGGAAGGTATTGTGGTAATTCTTATCTATGTAGATGATATAATCATATCTGGTAGTAATAGTGTTGGTATTACTTCTACTAAAGATTACTTAAAGAGTGTTTTTGATATAAAGGATTTAGGAGAACTTAAATACTTCTTAGGAATTGAAGTATGTAGGTTTAAGGAAGGTCTTTTTCTTTCTCAAATGAAGTATGTTGTAGATTTACTAACATCCACAGGTATGATGGAAGCTAAACCAGCCAAAACACCCTTAAGAAGACTATAAAATCGCAACTAAGGGGGAGTTAGAGGAAGAAATTGATTTTCATGATCCTAAGCTCTATAGGAAAGTAGTTGGTAAGCTTATTTATTTAACCATCACTAGACCATATTTATGTTTTGCTGTGAATAAGGTATCTCAACACATGCAAGGGCCAAAGATGAGGCATTGGGACATAGCCATGCGAATTCTAAGATATCTCAAAGGCACACATGAACAAGGTATTTGGATGGGTAATAATAAGAACACAAATGTAGTTGGTTATTGTGATGCAGATTGGGCAGGAGATAGGGAAGATAGGAGAAGTGCTACTGGCTATTGTACTTTCATTGGTGGAAACCTTGTGACTTGGAAAACCAAGAAGCAAAAGGTGGTTTCATGCTCTAGTGCAGAATCAGAGTATAGAGCAATGAGAAAGCTCACTACTGAATGCATCTGGCTGAAACAAATATTGGAAGACTTAGCCATGAAGTGTGAGGAGCCTCTCACCATTTATTGTGACAATCAAGCCGCTATTCACATAGCCTCCAATTCAGTGTTTCATGAAAGGACCAAATACATAGAAGTGGACTGCCACAAAGTAAGAGAAGCTATTGGGAAATGTATCATTTTACCTTGCTATACAAGAAGTGAGGATCAACTAGCTGATATATTCACCAAGACAGCATCTCTGAAAGTTGGTACATCAATCTACCCAAGACTTGGTCTCATGTCCATTCCATACCCATGATCCCAACATGGAGTATTATACTCTTTTTCCCTAGAAAAGGTTTTGTCCCAATTGGGTTTTCCTTCTCTAGGTTTTTAATGAGGTAATACTTCATGGTTGCAAGCTTAAACATTTTATGTCTTAAGCTTGAGGGGGAGTGTTGGAATGAAGAAGAAGTGATGAATTTATGAAAGCCTTTAATTCTAATTAAATGGCAAATTATATGTGTGTAAAAGGGAGAGTCTAAGGCTTGTTTGTATTATAAAATTATGTTATCCTTGTAAACCATTTATGTATAAGGCTATCCTTGTATCCAAACAAGCCTAGACTAGAATAGTATAAATACATTACTCCCTTCACATTTTGTAAATAGGAATTCATAATTCTCATTTTCTAATAAATCATTCTTTTCTCTAATTCTCTAATTCTCTCTAATCTCTCATTCTCTCATTCTACAAATCTTTTAATCTCATATTCTTTCAGTTAAGTCTAAGATGCATCTCCAAAGTCCATACATGACACTACCGGTTCCATCAACACCGTGAACAGACATTTCAATGGATTTTGTGCTCGGTCTACCTCAGATTAATCACAAGGACTCCATCATAGTCGTGGTTGATCGATTTTCTAAGATGGTGCACTTCATTCCATGCAACAAGACAAATGATGCGATTCAAACTGTGGATTTGTTCTTCAAAGAAATAGTTCGACTGCACGGTATTCCGAGGACAATTGTGTCAGTCAGAGACACCAAATTTCTCAGTAACTTTTGGCAGAAAGTAAGCACCAATCTATTGTTCTCTACTGCGTATCATCCACAGACTGATGGTCAGACAAAGGTGGTCAACAAGACTTTATCATAGAAGCTGCAAGCGACAATTGGTCGCAACTTGAAGAATTGGTTAGAGTGTCTTCCCTATGTCGAGTTCGCTTACAACAGAGCAACACATTCTGGAACGAAGAAGACACCTTTTGAGATAGTCTATGGATTTAACCTCACTACCCCTATTGAGTTTGCACCTATACCACTAGGAGATGCTGTCAGTTTGGAGGGTGAAGCAAAGGCAGAATATATGAAGCGCCTACACCAGGTCGTCAAGGAAAATTTGGAAAGAAAGAACACTCAGACAGCCAAAAGCGCCAACAAGGGCACAAGACATGTGGTGTTTAAGGGAGGAGATTGGGTCTGGCTTCATCTACGTCCAGAGAGGTTCCCACAACGAAGAAAGAGCAAGTTAGCGCCGCGAGGAGATGGTCCATTCCGAGTTTTGCGTCGAATCAATGACAACACATATCAGCTAGAACTTCCAGGTGAGTATAACGTTTCCACTACATTCAATGTTGCTGACTTAGAATTGTTCGATGCAGGAGAGGAGTTTACTTTGGAGACCAAAGCACTTGAAGAGGGAGGGAATGATGAGGATATCGTACTAGCTACTGCACCACGAGTACCACCAGGACCCTTGACGCGTTCCAAGGCTCGGGCATTAGGAGACAAGTTTAACCAGCTGATGGAGAGAGAAGACGCTCGAGAAGTCAATGAGGCCGGCCCATCAGGCCCATTAGTCGATGCAGAGGCCCATCAAGACCCATTCGTGTCAGATATGGAGCATTGTAGGTTCCTACTTGAAGATATTTCTACCTCTGATGTCTTTACCATTACCATTTGGTAAAGATACCAAAAGACGTGCTAAAAAATTGTACTCTTTTTTCTATCTTCGGTTTTGTCACATTGGGTTTTCCAAAGAAGGTTTTAACGAGAAAACACTCTTAGTGCGCACGAAGACGGAGACTTGTTCACAAATCAACAATCCTTCACAAATCTAAGTCAAAGTCGGCCTTTTCATCATTAAGGCTTATCTGTCTTATTTTTTCTTTTTATTTAGACTAAATATAAGTTTAAGGCCTTAAACCTATTTTCTTAGTTTTTAAGTCTTTTGGCCTTAGCCCATTTAATTTTTCAGCAACTTAAACTTCATGCTGTTTTTATTTAAACTTCTTGTTGTTTGGGTTAAACATCATGTTGTTTACCATAAGTTGTAACCAAGGCCTATATAAGCCTCATTCTTTCTCATTAATAAAAACAGCTCGAATTTTTAAGCAAATAAACCCTAGATTCTTCCTAGTCTTTGACAGCAGCCACCTCCTCTTTGGACAGTTTGTCACGTTCTTCTTCACAATGAAGACTTCACAATGAAGAACAAACTTGGTGTATCACAAGTCTTTCGCAGCTTGTGTGGCCCTTTCGATTCACTTTCTTTCATCTCAATCGCTTCTAGAAGTCTCGAGATTCTCGACTGAAGGTTGCTCCACCACTACGCTTACATCAAATCACCACCACAATATCCTCTGCAGTGATCATTGATGCTTCTCTCAAACCCATATTTTGTAAAGTAACCATCAATACGTCCATACCATGCTCTCGGTGCTTGTTTAAGGCCGTAGAGAGCTTTGTGAAGTCTGAGAACTTTTCATTCTCCTTCTTCTCCTGCAAATCCTGGTGGTTTTTCTAGATATATCTCTTCTTTTAGATCTCCATTCAGAAAAGCAGATTTCACATCCATTTGGAACAAAATCCACTTATTCTGTTCTGCAATCACCTTGATAGTTCTTATGGTATTATATCTTGAAACAGGGGAAAATGTTTTTAAATAATCTACTCACTCTTGCGTGAATCCTCTGGCTACCAATCTAGTCTTGTGCTTGATTGCTTCTCCACTTGCATTTGTCTTTAATCGAAAGACCCACCTAACACTTATGACATTTTTGTTGTTTGGTCTTTCTACGGCTTCTCAAGTGTTGTTTTTCCTGATCATGTTTAACTCTTTTTCCATTGCCTCTACCCAATTCCTATCATTTAAACTCCTCTAGAGCTTGCGGTTCTTCAGTCATCATAAGGCAGATTTATTGAACTTGTGCAACCACTGCAATTCCTGCAGTTTCTGCAATAACTTCTGTTTGTTGCATTAGATCATTGATTGATCTCAATCCCCTTGGAACACTGATGTCTTTCCTTCTTCTAGTGTATCTTGCCTTTCTCTGTTTGAGATATTTAATTGATCAAATGAACTTGTGAGTTTAAATCAAAACCTTCTACTTGACTTTTTTGATTTTATCTGTTTTTGATCTGAAGTGGTGAGATCATTACCTTCTGAGATTCTTTCTTCTCCCAATTTCAAGCTTTTTATTCGTCAAATGTGACGTCTCTTGACACTTCTACTTTGTCACTTTCAAGTAGACACACACGATATCTTTTTGATTTGTTGCTATAACTGATAAATATCCCAAGCTTCGCCTTGTCATCAAGCTTTCTTCTCTTTTCTTTAGACACGTGTACATAGCATAACAAACACAACCAAATGATTTTAAATGTTTTGCACTTAGTTTACTCTGCTCCATGCTTCTATTGGAGTAGCACCTTTCTCCAATGCTTTAGTTGACAATATGTTTTGTAGATAAATAGAAGTTGCAACCACTTCATTCCAAAATCAATTTGGTAATCCTTTATCTTTTAGCATAGAACGCGCCATATTCATAATAGAACGATTCTTTCTTTCTGCAGCACCATTCTTTTAAAGAGAGTATGGTGTTGTTACTTCATGCTTAATCCCATTCTCTTGAAACGACTTTGTTTAATTCTTTTAAGATGTATTCGTATCCACCATCAGTTATTAATCTCTTGATGTGATTTCCACTTTGATTCTCAACATAAGACTTGAAGACTTTGAATTTTGTAAGCACATCACTCTTGTTTCTTATAAAATATGCCCATATCATCCTTTTATAGTCATCATTGAACATCAAGATGTATCTACTTCCATTAATAGACTATATTTTCATAGCTACACAAACATCAGAATGAATTAAATCCAAAGCATTGCAGGTTTTGCTTTGTGATTTTTTTTGGAAACTCCTCCTAGATTGCTTTCCCATCTCGCATGATCTGCAGGTTGTCTTGTTTATGCTGAATTTAGGAATATCCTCAACCATTCTTTATCTTTGCATAGGCTCTAACTTATCATGATTCACATGACCATGTCGCTTATGCCCAATTCTGTTTTTTCTTTTTCTCTCTGCAACAACCATATGAGCTTCTCCGTTTAATATCTTCCACTTAATTGGAAAGCTCTTGTTCTTCATTTCAACTTCAAGTATTTTCTTTCCTTTTGTGTCTTGAACCTTGCACTTATCATCTTCAAATATAACTATATATCATTGAATATCATTTGCAAAACACTAAGCAAGTTTCTCGCCAAATTTGGTACTAGGAGAACGTCCCTTATTGTGTGTACTCCCTTGTTTGTGAGTACTTGAATGTTTCTTCTTCCTTCTGAAATGATTAATTGACCATTTCCAACTCTTATCTTTGTTTTCCGAATGTGATCTAAGTTGGTGAAGTAACCATCATCCTTAGATATGTGGTTAGTGCAATCACCTTCAATAAGCCATGTTTCTTCAGAAAAACTTTTGCAAATTCCTCTTCTTTTATAGCACTGAAAAGCATGTGATCATTGTTTCCATCTTCTTCAGTTTCTTCTAGACTCAAGTGTGCCCTCTCACTCTTTCTGAGTATGCACTCTTTTCCTACGTGACCTGGTTTGTCACAGATATAGCATTCCTCTCATTCTTCACACTAATTTGTGAATTATTTTTTTTTTCTTCTTCCAACAATCTACCTCAATGTGATTGTCTTTCTTAAACACCCCACACCACTTCTTGGTCTTCTAATGACGTTTGTACTTTCTTTCTTTTTTTTTCTTTCGTTGAATCATTTTTTTTCCACATAAAGCACCCTCATTGGTACGTTCTATGTCGAGACTCAAGCGCTTCACATTCACCTTTAGAGTCCTTATGATCTCTGTTACAGACACTGACGTGAGATCTCTTGTCTGTTCGAGTTCAGCCACAATGCTGTCAAATTTTTCTAGTGAAGAGATGAGTATCTTCTGTACCATTTGATAGTCTGTCTTTTCTTCACCATGTATCCTTAGTTGGTTGGTCATATTAACAAGCTTGGTAGTGAAAATATCTATTGTTCCACCTTCTTCCATCTTCAGATTTTCATACTCTCTTCTCAGAATCTGAAGATTATTCATCCTTACTTGAGAGCTCCCTTGAAACTCCATCTCCAAAGCATTCCACGCTTCCTTTGCACTCGTTTCAGGTGCAATTCTCAGAAAAATTGAATCCGAGATTGGTATCTTAAGGATTTGAAGCACCATCATATCCCTTGTCTTGTTATCTTCTTTTTCTTTGATTATTGCTTCTGTATCTTCTTCTGAGACACTTGTGTCAATTCTTCTTCAATAACTTCCCATAAATTCCTTGTTTGTGTTTGTCTTAGGTTTGTTTGTGTTTAGTAATATGTTATCCTTGTAACCAAACATATATTAGGTTATCCTAGTATCCAAACAAGCGTAGACTAGATTAGTATAAACAACTATCTCTCGCTTCTTTTGTAAGCAAGAAATTCATTTTTCTAATTTTCTCAATTATAAGCATTCTCACTTTTCTCTCTAATCTCTCTCTCTCTCTCTCTCTCTCAATCTCCAAATCTCTTAATCTCTTAATCTCATAATCTTTCATGGTATCAGAGCCATGTTACATCAATCTGGCATAATAATTCTGCAAAATCTCTGTTCTTTTCACGCGATTTTCTCTCAACCCCGAAACCAGACCCGTCGCGGGTGCGTCGATTTTTACAAAGTTTTCTGGCAAGAACTCAAGATTTCTTGCCATATTCTTCATCAAGGGTTGTTCTCCAGAGAATTCTGCGCATTTCCCCAGTGGTTTCTTACAATTTGGTGGCCTGAGTCAAAAGTTACAAACGTTTGCAAGTTTACAAACGTTTACAAATGTTCTCCTCTGGTCATGTTGCGATCGCCTCCGCTGCAAGTCTCCCGATTTGGAACGAGCATATCTCATCCAATTTTTTATCAAATCACATGATTCCAAAACCTAAACTCAAGTAGAACGTGTCTAGTTAATGATTCGGGAGGTCTGCTCTTCCCTTTTCAAGTTTCGAAGCTTTCTTGATCAATCTTCCTCGACGTATTCAGATTCAACCTCATGGTGTATTGTTGTTAAAAATCCTATTTTTTCTCAATCTTTTTCGAATCTTAGATGATAAGAAGTTAGTTTAGGATCTTGTTGAAGGTCTCAAGAATTTTCATCTTAATCCAAAGAGTTTTTTACTTCAAAAAAGGTTTTCTTGAAAGTTAGCAAAATTCTGTATTTTTTTAAAAGGTGGGAAAGTTGGATTTGAAGTTTGTCTGGTTGTTGTAACCATTTTAAACTGATGAATCATCTGTTCTTGAGTAGCTTAGGACTGTTGAAGCAAGTTGGTGGATGGAAAATGGTTGAACACAGTTGAAGGTTGTTAAATGCGCCCCTTGTACAAGTGTGTAGCGCATGTGTTGTTTCCTTGGAGTCTTGTTCTAACAGGCTATAAAACAGGTCTGATAGAGTTCCAAGCGCATTTGAAGGCCCCTGTTATACTTCAGGGTGCAAATTACCTTCTTTGGTCAAGGACCATGAGGACTACATTGTGCAGCAAAGGCTTGTGGAGCCATGTCATTGAGCCGGCCATCTAAGCCATTAAAGGAACTGCATCAGATGAACATAGGAAGTGGTTTCAGGAAGACCAGATGGTAATTTATATTCTCCAAAACTCTCTTATTGGATCTCTCTTATATGTTTATTCATATTGTGAGAATGCTAAAGATCTTTGGAATATTTTAAAGACAGTGTATGAAAACACTACTAACCTCATGAGAATTTTTGAGGTAAAGAAAGCTTTTAATGATCTCAGCCAGGAGGATGTTGAGTTCACAAAGCATTATGGATCTTTCAGAGCATTGTGGTCAGAGCTAAAGATGCTTAGACCTGCCACTATTGATCCTATCACTCTTCATTATAGGAGAGAACAAGATACGGTGTTTGAATTGCTCTTGACTTTCAACACTAATTACACTGATTTGATTAAACAAATTCTTAGGAAGGACAAGCTTCCTAGATTAGAGGATGTCTGCGCTAAGATTCAGAAGGAGCAAGGATCTTACCAGCTGTTTGAAAACAAGGAAGACATGGTGGTTGCTCACAAAGAGCTTCGTTAAACCTGCTCCAGCTGAATCCAAGAATAAGAAGGCTATGTGTGATTACTGCAAGAGAACCGGTCACACCAAGAAGGATTGCTGGGTGCTGCATCCTGAGTTGAAGCCAAGCTGATTCCTTGACAGGTCTAGACCTTCACCAGCAAATGCCACCAGCTTGTCCAACCTAGTTCACACAACCGCCTCTCCTCTAACTCCTTCATCTGAGTTTGTTAAGAAATCAGAATTGGAAGCCCTCTTCAAATCCTTGAGCAATTGTAATGTGTTCGGTAAATCTCTTCTTGCTTTTTTTTAAACTTCTATTGCTTCTAAACCTTTGATTGTTGATTTTGGAGCTTCTCATCATATGATAAGTGATCTAGGTTTAATAGAAAACTTAGAACCTGCCTTAGATAGTGTAGTCATAGCTAATGGAATCAATGTGCCAATTAAAGGAATTGGGAAGCTTAAATTGTTTGATAAAGAATCTAAAGCTTTTTACATGACATCCTTCACATCTAACTTGTTATCTGTTAAAAGTGCTATAACTGATCTTAATTATCAAGTTATATTTGGTCCTAATGATTTCTACTTTCAAGATATTGAAACAAGTAGGAAATTTGGACAAGGAACAACAAAGAATGACATGTATGTGCTTAAAGACTTTTCCATGCATTCCTCACCTGAACCGTGTACTAATAGTGTAGATATCAATGCCACAACTGATCTTTGGCATGCTAGATTAGGTCATCCTCATCCTAGAGCTTTAGAGTTGATAATCCCTGGAATTAAATTGCAAAATGATTTGTGTGAATCATGCATTATTGGGAAACATTGTAAAAATTTTTTTTTGAGAAATCAACTCATTCTTATGATAATTGTTTTTATTTGGTGCATTCTGATGTTTGGACATCTCCTTTTTCTTCAAGAGAAAACCAAAAGTATTTTGTAACCTTTATTGATAAAAAATCTAAGTATACTTGAGTTACTTTGTTTAGTTCCAAGGATAGGGTGTTTGATGCATTTCTTAACTTCCAAACATTTGTTACTAACCAATACAATGCCAAGATTAAATGCTTTAGAACAGATAATGGAGGGGACTACACTAGCATTAAGTTTCAGCAACACTTGGCCAAGCATGGTATTGAACATCAAACAAGTTGTCCCCACACTCCACAATAAAATGAAGTAGCTGAGAGGAAGAACAGACATTTGATGGAAGTTGTGAGAACAATGATGTTTCACAAGAAGGTCTCCAAACGATTTTGAGGAGATGCACTAGTAGCTGCATGCTACTTAATCAATATAACTTCAACTAAAGTTCTAGATGATTTGTCTCCTTTTGAGCTATTAAACAAAACTAAGTCTAATATTGAACATTTAAGAGTTTTTGGGTGTGTTTGTTTTGTTTTAGTACCAGGAAAACTTATGAACAAGCTGGAACCAAAAAGCATCAAAGCCATGTTCATTGGGTATTCCCCTACACAAAAAGGATACAAATGTTATAATCCAGAGACTAGAAGAGTTCTGGTATCCAGAGATGTTAAATTCCAAGAGTCTAAAGGGTTTTATGAAGAAGAAACTTGGGAATAATTCAAGTACATCTCAACAACAAAATCTGACCAAGCTGAGAACCAAAGGAGGATCTTTGAAAACATTGGCATAGTTCCTCGTCTAGCGCCAGCACCTGTGCCAGCTCCTCCTCATCAAGCGCCAGCTCCTTTAGCTCCTGCTTTGGCCCAGCACGAACCAGGACCAGCTCAGCACAAAACATCCTCAAGCAGGAACAAACCAGCTCTATCCTGGCACGACCCGGGTTCAACCTCTCCTCGGTAAGGACCGACTTCAGCTCCCTCCAGTCCACCTGAACTTCATCCTCTTGATCATGGGGGGGGGGGAGAATCATCTACACATGCTCAAGATGATTCAGAAGGAGAGGACACCATTATAGTTTCACCCTCCAAAAGACCAAGGGAACTACCTAATCTTGTACAAGCTTTAGAAAAAGAAGAACCTACTGTCCATGAAGAACAACCAGTGGCACTTAGAAGAAGTACAAGGCATATATTTCCACCTAACTTCTACTACAACAACAATGCACTAGTTCATCATGATCATGAGTATGTAATTTAGTTCATATACCTGAGTCTCATGTTGCATTTATCCTTAGTCTTGATAAAGAGCAGATTCCAAGAAGCTATGAGGAAGCAATGAAGATAAAGGAGTGGCGAGAAGCTATTCAAGCTGAAAAAACAAGCTATGGAGAAGAACCAAACCTATGCACCAACCACTCTACCAAAAGGGAAAAAGGCTGTAAGTTCTAAATTGATTTTCACCATTAAGTATAAAAGTAATGGTGAGATAGATAGGTATAAAGTTAGGTTGGTGGCTAGAGGATTCACACAGACTTATGGTGAAGATTATAGGGATACTTTTGCTCCTGTAGCTAAATTACACTCTGTTAATGTTGTTTTGTCTCTTGCTGCTAACCTTGATTGGAAATCATGGCAAATAGATGTTAAGAATGCATTCTTACAAGGTGAGCTAGAAGAGGAAGTGTACATGACACCACCACCAGGTCTAGAAGATCAAGTAGATGGCGGCAATACACTAAGGTTAATGAAGGTTATCTATGGCTTAAAACAATCCCCAAGAGCTTGGTACCATAAGCTGAATGTGATCTTAAGGGACAAAGGCTTCAAATCAGAAGTTGAACACACTCTCTTTACACTTGAGAGTAAGAAAGGTATTGTGGTTGTACTCATTTATGTGGATGACATAATCATATCAGGAAGTGATAAAGTAGGCATTGAATCTACTAAAACTTATTTAAAGAGTGTCTTTGATATTGAGGATCTATGTGAAATTTTATACTTCTTAGGAAATGAAGTGTGTAGGTTCAAGAAAGGTCTCTTCTTATCTCAGAAAAATATATTGTGGATTTACTAACCTTTACAGGCATGATGGAAGCTAAACCAGCTAAGACACCCCTAGAAGGCTACAAGATAGAACCTGAGGGGGAGCTAGGAAATGGCAAATTCCATGATGCAAAACTGTATAGAAAAGTGGTTGGTAAGCTCATATACTTAACCATCACTAGACCTAACTTATGTTTTGCTGTGAATCAGGTGTCTCAACATATGCAAGACCCAAAGACAATGCATTGGGACATGATTATGCACATCTTGAGATACTTGACAGGCACTATAGAACAAGGTATATGTATGAGTTGTAATGGAAACACAGAAGTAGTAGGTTATTGTGATGCAGATTGGGCAGGAGACAAAGAAGATAGAAGAAGCACAACCGGCTACTGCACCTTCATTAGAGGTAATCTTGTGATTTGGAAGACCAAGAAGCAGAAGGTTATATCTTGACATACTTGGCGTGAGCTTGAAGTCTCATATCACTGTCCATTGTGACAATCAAGCCGCTATACACATTGCTTCTAACTCTTTGTTTCATGAAAGAACCAAGCATATTGAGGTAGATTGCCATAAAGTGAGAGAAGCTATTGAAAATGGAATCATCTTACCTTGCTACACTAGGAGTGAAGATCAACTAGCTGATGTGTTCACCAAAACTACAACACTGAAGACTGGTGGCTCTATCTACCCTAGGCTTGGCCTCATGTCCATTCCACATCACTGATCCTCATCATGAAGTTTTATACTTTTTTTCCCTAGAAATTTTTTTGTCCCAATTGGGTTTTCCTTCTTTAGATTTTTAATGAGGTAATATTTCATGGTTGCAAGGGAGTGTTGAAATGAAGACGAATGATGAAGAAAAACAATGGAGGAAGCAAAGGAGCAAAAGGAGAAAGAAATGAAGAAGAAAACAATGGAGGAAGCAGCAGCACTGTGAGCGATACCATAGAGGTAAAACTGAACTATATAAAATATTTGAATGTTTATGGGGATATAGTCAAATTAGGAAACACTGGTTGATTTGGTTAGGTATAACGAGGTAAAACTTGATAAAACTATTTGAATAATTTTGTTGACCTGGAAAAACTTGGTAAAACTATTTGACTCATTATATAGAACTGGAAAAACTTGGTAAAACTTGTTGTTATTTGAGGTATAACTAGGTAAAACTATTTAAAAATTTTATGTAGAATTAGGTACAACTGGGTAAAATTGTTTGTTGTTTTTTTGTATGAATCAGTGGAGGAAACGATAGCAAATTTTTTATGTAGAACTAGGTATAACTGGGTAAAATTGTTTGTTGTTTTTTTTTATGAATCAGTGGAGGAAACGATAGCAATACCTCCAATGCAAATATATTTTCCGCAAAGTGAATACAAAGATAAAATATAGATTTTGACAAGGTGTTTCCTATTTGAAGCCTTGTATACTCTGGATCATTTAACACCTAAGCTGAACAATATGGAGAGGAAGTAGTTTGAAAACCATCTTTAGTTCATACACATGTTCCACATGCCCAAAGACTCAAACCACAAACTTATAGGCATGTGGATATATCTCCTTAGGACGACGCGTATTGAGAGAGAGAAGGAAGCTTGGTTCGTAGTTAACGGCATTCCCGTTCGCTTTGGAATAAGGAATAAGGAAACACGCTTTGATGTCGGGATTAAGATGTCGAAACTACCCGTTAGACTGGAATCAAAAATTGAAGTCTGAAATATGGGAACAAGTACTTCGGCACAAGAGTACAGTCCGCTATAAAAGACTTTAGACCCAACCTGGAAGAAATGTAGTCGTCTGTAGATAGGCTGAAGATGGCAGTCCTTTACTTCATATCTAGCGTCATTATCGAGCAGACCAAGCCTGGGAAAGATACTCCGTCGGTGGAGCCATTCTTCCTTAGAGTCGTGGATGATCTAAAACTCTGTAAGACATTTCCTTGGGGTAGATTATCGTTCGATCATATCCTAAGAGATATCTCGCACACCATGGCACATTTCAAAAGGGTGGTTAAGGAAGGTGTCATATGGCCGATTACCGGGTTCTATATTCCTATAGAGATAATATTTTATCATTGTTCTTACTTCGTAAAGTTAAAGATAACTATAAATTTATGTGTATTACATGTGTTATGTACCTTTTTGCTTTCAAGGCCATTCCGACATTGGGGATGATGTTCCTAGAACCTTACTCTAGGCGCCGAGGAGACTTTTCCAAGGATTTGCAAGTTTTATTTCAAGAAAAGTGAAATTATATGATTTTCTCTTTCACGGATATATGAAGGACTCGACACAAGTAAGTTTAGTTATTCGATTTTAAATGTACAATTAGGTACAATCTGGTATAACTACTTATTATACAACTAGGTACAACTTGGTATAACTAGAAATATCTTCAGTAAAATTTGGTATTACTAGGTATAAATAACTAAATCTTTATTTTTGGTTTACATGTTTAGGACATTGAAAGCGTTCTCATCCCATTTGTTGGTGAAGAAGACCTTATTCATAGGATTACGGAGGCTGTGACCAAAATGAAAGCGGCTTTAAAAGGAAGTATGCATCAACTGGAGATCAAACTTGATAGTTGGGAAGGTCGGCTGCAGAAACTGGAGGAAGGAAGTAAGAGAGGTGAGAAACTGCCACGGAATGAATAATTTGTGTTTAAAATTTGTGATTGAATACTTATGTAATTTGTCTTTGAACTATTTTATAATTCATGGTTTTCTTTCAGCAATTTTTGGTTTCTCCTTTATTTGTAAAACATAAGTATATACCAAAGTAGAACTCGGTACAACTACGACTAGTTTTACCAAAATAAAAGTAGAACTCAGTACAACTAAGGCTAGTTTTACCAAAATAAAAGTAGAACTTCGTAAAACTACAATTAAGGCAAGTTATATTAGTTTTTCTTCAGCTTTGCAATATCTTCAGCATTTTTTTTTTCAGCTCCATATGCATTTGCTCAATCTGAATTCAAAGCTTTGAATTCAAAGCTTTGAATCTTACGCTTTTGCTCATCAACCTCCTCTATTAGTTTAGTCACCTCTTGTCTGACACCATTAATTTAACATTTCGAACGATGGAAGCCATCATTCTGCAATTAAACATATATGAGTTATATATCATTAAGAAATTGGTAAAAGAAAAGTTAATGATTTTCTAACCTTAAACAAATTGCAGGTAAAATATTGGCTTCCTAAGTTGTATTAGGTTTCAGATGTCTCAACAATGATTGTCCCTCACATGAACAAACTTTTAGAATCCCTTGTCACTATCGACCATGGTGTAAAGCCTGTCAATTAATTTCTTATTCTTCTTCGCGTCACTGTAACTAGGGTCCATAGTGGGAAAAGGGGAAACTCGAGTTGAGAAAGGGAAATGGAGAAATTCGATTTGAGAATGTGGAAGGGAAAAAAGCGATTTTAGGTTGAGAGAGAAGATGAAAGTTATTGACAGGCTAAACGACAATTCGTCCCTCAAATGATCAACTTTTCAGAATTTCTTCGTCACTATCGACCATGGCGTAAAGCCTATCAATTAACTTCTTTTTCATCTTTTCGTCATTGTAGCTAGGTTCCATAGTGGGAAAGGGGGAACATCGATGTTAGAATGGGAAATGGGGAAATTTGATTTGAGAATGTGGAAGGGGAAAAATCGATTTTAGGTTGAAAGAGAAGATAAAAGTTAAAGAGAAAGCGGCAAAATCGATTTGGGGGAAATTGTGTTTTTGGGGGAAATTGTGGTTTTGGGAAAATTGTGTTTTTGGGGGAAATTGTGGTTTTGGGAAAATAAAATTTTGGTTTTGGGAAAATTTGATTTTTTGGACATAGACGGCAAAAGTTGGAAAACAATTACACTTAGTTGTACAAAAGATATTAATTTTAACTGCAAATAATTATACTTTTGAGATTTTTTTATGTTGATTAGTTTTACAGTTGATTAATAGTTATTTTGTAGTTTTGTAGTTGATTAAAATCCATTAACACAAAATTATGATTGTGTTATGCATTAAGATGTTCCAAAACAATTTTTCATCTTATTTTGCCTATTATTTATAAATTGAAATCAAAGTACAAAATTATGTTGTGTATATTATTAAATAACAAACCAATTTGATAAAAACTAATTTTTCTACTTAATATATGTTTATAACATTAATTCAGACATTTATAAAGCCAATTTATATATATATATATATATATATATATTTGTTGATTAAATATCATTTCAAAATTATCAACTTCATCAATTTTACTAGTTTGACCAATAAAAAGTAGAACTTCATACAACTAAGCCTAGTTTACAAAAAAATAGTTCAATTAGGTAAGAGTACTATTATTACATAATGGAAAACAAGTTTTACATAGTTATACAAAATCAAATCACACTAAAAATTCGTCCAAATGAAATCAAATTACACTCAAACTCGACCAAAATATCCAAATAACAACAATTTCAGTTATTGTCTTGTACATTTTTTATTTTTCATTTTTCATTCTTGGATGTCGTTCCCCAGCCGATGGAAATCTCTTCACTTTATTATTTTCTTCTTTTTGATGAGATCCAGAGGTATGATCTATAATTATTTCATGTAATATGAGACATTTCATTCAGTCATATCCGGCATTACATAAATAGTCTTATAATACGCCAATGCCCAAAACTCTGACCAATAGTATTTTATGCATAAATCATGTAATTGGATACCCACAACCACTATCTTCATGCCTTTTAATTTCAATGAAAGCGGCTAGTGCGTGCACACTCATATAGTTTTCAATATTGAACACCCTGCAACTACAACTTTTTATAATTAGTTCACCAAATAAGATTTTCCATCACTACCGATGACATCGTATTCCAACTAGTAATTGTTTAATTATATCATAATTAATTTATCAGCAATACACCATATGTCATGTATATAGTTATCCACTAATGTCACCATTTTAATTTCACGATCCAGAAGCGGTCTTCTTCCTATGATCATTAAACCATACATAAATGTTTTTAATGATCGTGTCAACCATAGGTAGTAAAGAGTACTTCCTTGCGGTCTTAAATTCACTGTTCAAGATTTCACACAATTGCTTTTGTCTATGTTTTATTTCTCTCCTAGAAAACAATATTTTGCCAATTTTTCTTTCATTGTAATCTTTTTCAGATACTTGGCTGCAGAAGGAAATCTGTCCTTAAAAGCACTATAAGAACTGTTGAACTCATCCATTATGTAAAGCCTACTGCACTCCATGAATCTCCATGATTACGTCTTTGTTGATGTATGTAGCATGAACTTTCACATTTTGGGACAAATGTCATAAACAATACGCATGATGAACGCTCGAATACACAGTAACAATTTCGGAAAAGTCTGTCACTATTGTTTTCAGCATCTCAAAAAACCATTACCAACTTGCATTATTTTCACCATTGAGTACACCAAAGCTATGAAAAATGATGACGATTAGGATCTTGAGTTTTGGCAAAGACTAGTACACCACCATATCTTTTTTTTGAGAAAAGTTGGATCCGCAGTTATCAGTTTTTCATGACTTGAAATCCTTCAATGCTAGCTCCCAAAGCGATGAATAGTATTTGAATTTGTTTTTTTTCATCAATTTTCACATTTGTAATTATACTAACATGTACAAATACTGATGCAGCATCTTGTAGCTTTCTTCTAGACTACCACACAAATCACACACTACTTTATTTTTCCCTCTCATTGCAGTGGAGTATGATATCTTTTGACCCAAATTTTTTCTAAACAAGATCAATGATACTTTGAGGAGTTGGAGTTTCTATTTTCCATAGATAATCTTCATTCAAAAGAGTTGCAAATAATTATGGTGTTCCTTTCCTCTAATGATTGCTTTCACTCTGACTACCCCGAGAACATTTATGCATATACATGTAGCTTCTAATCGAGAAAATATCTGACTTCCCCTATTTTTTCAACTCGTAAACCCATTTACAGCTTTCTTAACAATTTTTAGCACTATTTGGGTCTTATCTGATTTTCTTACGACATAGCCAAATCAGTTCACAAATGCGGCTCTATCCACCAATTTTTGCACTGCTTTATTATTTGGAAATTCTTGATGTACAGCCACACACAAACCGTCTTCCCATTCCTCTATAAATTGACTAGATTGTACAGAAGGTGTAAGCTGAAGATATTAAATACGCATATCTGATCTATCCATATTGGTATCCCCATAATCATCAGCATCCTACTCCATGGCCTCATATTTTTCTTTAACTTCTTCATTGCCTACTTAAAGAGTAATAACATTACCTAAGATTTCCTTTGAGTGCAACTCGTCATAGTTCATACCAATAGAACTTTCTTTTCCATTTCGAAAGTAGCTCGGTTCCATCCGAGATAGTGTTAAATTCCACATACAAAATACATCGACGATTTTTTATCAATGGAGGCTAGATAAACAAAAAGATCCTCATCATCATAAGTAATAAACTGTTCATCACATCCCACCAGCAGTCGTATGTAACTCAATTACAATTTGACTGCACTTTCATCTAACCCAACCTTCTTACATATCCTATCTTCTACCATCAACAAAGTTATCTCCATCGTTGATGATTTAAACATTAAACTATACATGCAACCTTCGCATTTAAAATGTATGATGATATTATTGCTCATTGTATCCTGCCAAAACAATTCAAAAATTCAATCAGTGATACTTGTTATCTATAGTTATACTAGTTCTACTATATTTGTAGTAATCTAATTTTACTATTTTTAATAATTTTACTAGTTTTACTATACTTTTATTTATATTGGTTTTACCAAGTTGTCCTATCGTAAAAATCTCAAATTGCAATTCCGACTAATATACTTATAGTTACTGCGATTCTACCACTGCAATACATTTATTTTCAATGCATAATCCTAATCAACCCATAAAGCATGGTTACAACTTGTTGAATCAATTTCATTACAATCTAGTTTAAAATCAAGTGAAAATGGATTGAGAGCTCACTTGGATTTCAGCGGCCGCTTGAAGCTCCAAATCAGAGAGATTTCCACGATGGAACAACCATCTGTCAGAGGTAAATGAGGAGGACGAGCTGGGAGTAGGAGAAGCTGAGGGGAGGAGAATCAAAATCAATTCTTCTAAAATTGGAGCTCGAGCTCGTGGAAAATAAGACGCAGTTGTAACGCGAATGTGAGGCTCGATTTACTGAATGCACCAATATTATATTTTTATTATTTAATTATTTTCTTTGGATTACAAAGGACAAAATCAGAATTTCATATTTCATTAAAGAGCGGGGGATATGTAAATTAAATAGAATATAAGAGTTTTGTTTTTTAATAAGGGCATTTGGGACAATGACTCTTAAAAATTGCCTCAAAACTGCCTCAAAATTCGTTTTTATTCTTTACACATTCTAAATACTAACTTTAGGGTAAAGTATTTAATAGATATTCAGACAAAGATATGGAATATGCCATTTGTGCATGCAATTATCATACCTGAAGATGTGACTATCATTCAATCATTAGAAGTGAGCCGAATTGAAAGTCCAGATACTAATGGATGACATTTCACCACGAATGGATGATACACGGTTAGATCGGGTTATGCGATTGAGCAGCTTTACTCGGATAGCAGCAGCAAAAAGACTACTGCATACGGGCCAACTGTAAATTCTCTCGAGGCCCATGTTTAGAAAACAAAATGCCCCACAACACTTTATATGGAAAGCTATCTCTGGCTGCGTCGTGGTGGTAGAGAGGTTAAGATCACGAAGGATAAATTGTGATGCATAATATGGTAAATGTGGAACAAATGAAGAGACTATAAATCATATACTTTTTAATGTCCTTCGGCCATTCAGACATGAGCATTATCTAACATCTCATCAAACCCACATATTTCTAAGCGAAATTAATATACACAAATATAGATCATTTGATAAGGAAGTTTCCAAATGATAGTCAAATTAGATATTTTCCATGGATAATTTGGTAACTTTAGAAAAGCAGACAAAATTTTTAAAAAATTCAGTAGAACACTACAGGATATTCTACAACTTGTATAAACGAAAGTAGCAGCTTGGACTGCAGCGCAAGAAGTGGAGGGCCATAAAATTTTTACCCCAATAGTATCACGCGTTCCTTATACACCATAGGATATATGGTGGTGCTAGGTGGATGGTTCTTGAAAGAAATTAGATAAATTTACGGAATAAGGATGAGTTTGCGATAAGAATAGACTTGAACAGTGGGTTAGCGCTCGAAACTTACGATGTAGTCTTTCCCCATTGCATGCAAAAATTGAATCCTTTGTCTGGGCTATGTAATGTATGATTGCGGAGAATAGATTAGACGTCATATTCGCAACTGA
This sequence comes from Streptanthus diversifolius, assembly GCA_039880935.1. Lineage (NCBI taxonomy): Eukaryota > Viridiplantae > Streptophyta > Magnoliopsida > Brassicales > Brassicaceae > Streptanthus > Streptanthus diversifolius. The sequence continues at coordinate 6,019,094 of JAXGFM010000002.1, forward strand.
TTGCTCAGATGTGGTTAACATGGTCAACTCACCGAAGGAATGACTGTCTTTCTCAGCCTATTTATGAAAGATTAAGAGTTGAAGAGATTTAGAGATTTGAAGATTGAGAGATTGAGAGAGAGAGATTAAAGAGAAAAAGTAAGAATGAATAGTATTGGTATTTTAGAAAAATGAATTTCTTACTTACAAAGGAAGATATAAATAATTATTTATACTAAACTAGTCTAGACTTGTTTGAATACTAAGATAGCCTAATACATGTTTGGCTATAAAGATAACATATCATTAATCACAAACAAGCCTAAGCCACTCCCTTTGGACACATGACGCTTTTTTAGAATCAAAGGCACACATTCTTCATTTTCTCTTTGTCTTCATCATTCTTCTTCATTCTAACACTCCCCCTCAAGCTTAAGTCATGGAGAATGGCTAAGCTTGCAACCATGAAGCATTACCTCATTAAAAACCTAAAGAAGGAAAACACAATTGGGACAAAACCTTTTTAGGAAAAAGAGTATAACACTCCATGATCAGTGTTGAGGAATGGACATGAGACCAAGCCGTGGGTAGATAGAGCCGCCATTCTTCAATGTAGTAGCCTTGGTGAACACCTCTGCTAATTGGTCTTCACTCCTTGTGTAGCAATGTAAGATAATCCCATTTACAATAACTTCCCTCACCTTATGGCAATCCACCTCAATATGCTTGGTTTTTTCATGAAACACAGAGTTAGATGCAATGTGTATAGCTGCTTGATTGTCACAATGGACAGTGATGGGAGACACCAAGCTCACGCCAAGTATTTCAAGGAGGAGTTGCTTCAGCCAGATGCATTCTGTGGTAAGTTTCCTCATGGCCCTATATTCAGCTTCTGCACTAGAGCAAGATACCACCTTCTGCATCTTGGTCTTTCAAGTAACAAGATTACCTCCTAAGAAGGTGCAGTAGCCGGTTGTACTCTTCCTATCTTCTCTGTCTCCTGCCCAATCTGCATCACAATAACCTACAACTTCTGTGTTTCCATTACAACCCATCCATATATCTTGTTCTTTAGTGCCTTTCAAGTATCTCAATATGTGCATGATCATTTCTTAATGCCTTATCTTTGGGTCTTGCATATGTTGAGACACCTGATTCAAAACAAAACACAAGTCAGTTCTAGTGATGGTTAAATATATGAGCTTACCAACCAATTTTTTATACAGCTTTGTATCATGGAACACGCCATCTCATAGCTCCCCCTCAGATTCCATCTTGTAACCTTCTTCTAGTGGTGTAGCTGGCTTAGCTTCCATCATATCTGTAGAGGTTAGCAAGTCCACAATATATTTTCTCTGGGATAAGAAAAGACCTTCATTGAACCTACACACTTCAATTCCTAAGAAGTATTTAAGTTTCCCTAGATCCTTAATATCAAAGACACTCTTTCAATATGCTTTAATATAATCAATTCCTACTTTATCACTCCCTGATATGATTATGTCATCAACATAAATGAGTATAACTACAATACCTTCCTTACTTTGAAGTATAAAGAGAGTATGTTCAACTTATGACCTTTTGAAGCCTCTATCCCTTAAGGTCATATTCAACTTATGATACCAAGCTCTTGGAGATTGTTTTAACCCATATATAGCCTTTTTTTAACCTCAGTGTATTGTCGTCACCTACTTGATCTTCTAGACCTGGTGGTAGTGTCATGTACACTTCCTCTTCTAGTTCACCTTGTAAGAATGCATTCTTAACATTTATTTGCTACAACTCCCAATCAAGATTAGCAGCAAAGAGACAAAACAACATTAACTGAATGTAATTTAGTCACAGGAGCAAAGGTAACCCTATAATCTTCACAATAAGTTTGTGTGAATCCTCTAGCCACCAACCTAGCTTTATACATATCTATCTCACCATTGATTTTATATTTAATGGTAAAAATCCATTTAGAACTTACAGCCTTTTTCCCTTTTGGAAGAGTAGTTGGCGCATAGGTTTGATTCTTCTCCATGGCTTGTCTTTCATCTTGAATTGCTTTTCTCCACTCCTTTATCTCCATAGCTTCCTCATAGGTCTTTGGAATCTGCTCTTTATCAAGACTAACAGTAAATGCAACATGAGAATCAGGTACATGAACTATATTACACACTCCATGGTCATGATGAGCTATTGCATTGTTGTTGTAGTAGAAGTTGGGTGGAAGTCTCTGCCTTGTACTTCTTCTAAGAAAAACAGATGATTCCCCTTTCTCTTCTTCTTCTAGAGCATCCCCAAGATTAGGTTGAATATCTCTTGGCCTTTTTGAAGCTGATACCAAGATATCTGCTTCTGAATCCTCCTCTTGATCATATCTAGATTCCTTGCCCCCTCATGATCAAGGGGAGGCACTTGTCCCGAATGAAGAGAAGGCCGTGCCACGTCCCGGAGATGTCGCGCCAGCAACCTGGTTCGTGGCCGAGAGGCCGGAGATGAGACCATGGACGTGCCCGGATCAGATTATCCTGGAGCTGGTTGGGACGTGCCTGGGTCGTGCCTGGGTTGGACCTGGGACGTGCCTGGGTCGTGCCTTGGTCGTTCCAGGGTCAAACTGGGGTAGCGCTTTGGCGAACATGGTGCGGGTTGGGCTGGCCCTAGTTCGGGCGTTTGATGAGCTGGCCCTGGCGCTTGGTTAGCTGGCCCTGGTACTTTGGTAGCTAGCCCTGGCCCTGAGCCAGGTGCCTGTGGAGAGACTATACATATGTCTTCCAAAATTCTTCTTAGATTCTCAGCTTGGTCATGTCTTGTTGTTGAGATGTCCTTGAATTCCTCCCAAGTCCTTCTTCATGGAACCCTTTGGATTCTTGAAATTTAACATCTCTGGATACTAGGACTCTTCTAGTCTCTGGATTGTAGCATTTATATCCCTTTTGAGTAGAAGAATACCCAATGAACATGGCCTTGGTGCTCTTTGGTTCCAACTTGTTCCTAAGTTCTCTTGGTACCAAAACCAAACAAACACACCCAAATACTCTTAAGTGTTCAATATTAGGCTTAGTTTTGTTTAATACCTCAAAGGGAGACAAATCATCTAGAACTTTTGTTGGAGTTCTATTGATTAAGTAACATGCCGCCACTAGAGCATCTCCCCAAAACCGTTTTGGAACCTTCTTGTAAAACATCATTGTTCTCACAAATTCCATCAAATTATTGTTTTTCCTCTCAGCTACTCCATTTTGTTGTGGAGTGTAGGGACATCTTGTTTGATGTTCAATGCCATGTTTAGCCAAGTGTTGCTGAAACTTGGTGCTAGTATATTCCCATCCATTATATGTTCTAAAACATTTAATCTTGGCATTGTATTGATTATTAACAAATGTTTGGAAGTTAAGAAATGCATCAAACACCCTATCCTTAGAACGAAGCAATGTAACCCAAGTATATTTAGATTTTTCATCAATAAAGATTACAAAATATTTTTGGTTTTCTTTAGAAGGAAAGGGAGATGTCCAAACATCAGAATATACTAAATCAAAACAATTATCATAGGAATGAAATAATTTTTCAAAAACAATCTTACAATGTTTCCCAAGAATACATGATTCACACAAGTCATTTTGCAATTTTAATTCAGGGATGATTAATTATAAAGCTCTAGGATGAGGATGGCCTAATCTAGCATGCCAAATTTCAGCTGAAACATTAATATTCACACTATTAGCACACGAATCATGAAAGGACCAATCTTCAAGCACATACAAGTCATTCTTTGTTGTCCCTTGTCCAAATTTCCTACTTGTTTCAATATCCTGAAAATAGAAATCTTAGGACCAAATATAGCTTGAAAATTAAGATCAGTAGTAGATCTCTTAATAGACAACAAATTAAATGTAAAGGATGTCAAGTAAAAGGCTTTAGATTCTTTGTCAAACAACTTAAGCTTCACAATTCCTTTAATTGGAATATTGATTCCATTAGCTATTACCACACTACCTAAGGTAGGTTCTAAGTTTTCTAGCAAATCTAAATCACTTATCATGTGATGAGCAGCTCCAGAATCAACAATCAAAGATTTAATAGCTATAGATGTTTGAAAAGAAGCATGAAGAGATTCACCCAACACATTACCATAGCTAAAGGCTTTGAAGAGAGCTTCCAAATCTGAGTTCTTCACAAACTCAGATAAAGAGACCGGATTGGTTGTCAATGTAGAAGCGCTTGTATGTACTAAGTGGGAGGAGCTACGGCCGCTTGTAGAAGGGACTTTGGACCTGTCAATGAAAAAGCTTGGCTTCAATTCTGGATGAAGCACCTAACACTCCTTCTTTGTGTGGCCGGTTCGCTTGCAGTGGTCACACACAGTTCTCTTCTTCTTGGACTCAGCTGGCACCTTGAAGAAGCTCTTGTGGGCAACCACCAGTTCTTATTTATTGCCAAACAGCTGAAGTGACCCTTGCTCCTTCTGAATCTTGGCACAGACATCCTCCAAACTAGGAAGCTTGTCCTCCCTAAGAATGTGCTTAATCAAATCAACATAGTTAGTGTTAAAAGTCAAAAGTAATCCAAACACCTTATCTTGTTCTCTCCTTTCATGGAGAGTAATGGGATCAATTGTGGCAGAGCTTAGCATCTCTAGCTCTGCCCATAATGCTTTAAAAGATCCATAATGCTTTGTGAACTCAGCATCCTCCTGTCTAAGATCATTCAAAGCTTTATTGACCTCAAAAATTCTCATGAGGTTAGTAGTATTGTCATATACACTTTTCAAAGTTTTTCAAAGATCTTTAACATTTTCACAATATGAGTATGCTTTTAAAAGAGATCCAGCAAGGGAATTTTGGAGTATATAAAGTACCATCTGGTCTTTCTGAAACCATTTGTTATGATTATCTTGATCATCTGAGTCATCCCCTTTAATGGCTATAACATGCGCCTTTGTAATGTGAGTTCATAACCCTTTGCTACATAAAGTTGTCCTTATGGTTTTAGACCATAAGAGTTCTTAGCTAGAGATTATAACAAGAAGAGATTGAGCAGCGAGAAAACATCTTCCATTTAAAATGCACAATCCTTGGAAAGTGTGTTCCCTTATTATAGATGGTGGCTCCTGCACCAATGCTGCTAGAAAGTATATGGTAGAGAAACTTGGATTACCTGTGACCAAACATCTGAAACCCTACATAATAAGATGGCTTAACAACAAGACATAGATGTACATCTTCGATCAAGTCCGAGTCTCATTCAGTATAGGGTGATATCAGGATAAAGTTTTGTGTGACGTTGTCCCGATGTCAGCTGGGCATCTTCTGTTAGGACGAACCTGGCAATTTGATAAAGAGACTACGCATAACGGGCAAACTAACTTCTATTCTTTCACCCATGATAAGTGTCGGTATAATCTAGCACCTATGTCACCACAAGAAGTGCGCGGGATGCAATCCAAGATGGCATGAAAGATTATGAGATTAAGAGATTTATAGAATGAGAGAATGAAAGATTAGAGAGAGATTTAGAGAAAAGAATGACTTTATTAAGAGAATGAGAATAACAGTTTCTAAGTTACAAATGAAAAAAGAGATAGATATTTATACTAATCTAGTCTAGGCTTGTTTGGATACAAGGATTGCCTTATACATGAATGACTACAAGGATAACAAAACACTAGAACACAAACAAGCCTTAGATACTCCCATTTGACCAAGTAACTCACGCCTTTTATAGAAAGCTTTAAAGGCTTTCTAATTTCATAATTTCTTCTTCATTCCAACATGGCAAAGGATTAGAATGCTTGGAAAGAAAACTTCCTCATTAATATTGCAGATATGAGAAAGGCGGTTAGTGATCCAGATTGTCCTTATGCTTTACAAAGAGGTGTTGAGCGCATCTGACGCTAGGGACAGTCTACCAGCGGAAGTTCAATCTTTGTTAGAGAGATATTCTGATGTATTCCCAGATGAGATTCTCCCAGAATTGCCACCTATCAGGGGCATTGAGCATCACATCGACCTTATTCCTAGAGCACAACAATAGAAAAAATGAGTTATTTACAGGATCGATCGATCGGGCGAAGGGATCGATCGATCCTTGAATCCGTCGTCTTTTGGGCTGATAGATCGATCGATCTTGAAGAATATCGATCGATCTAAACTTGCTCGATCGTTCTTCAGTCTTTATGGTCGGTATTGGAAACTCACGCAATCGATTTCATAACCGATCGATCGATCTTTTCAGGGTGAGATCGATCGATCCTTTCATTAACACATCCTGATTGTCCTCGAATGGTTGCATCGACTACTCGTGACTTCATAGACTCCGAAAATGTTCCTAACTTGCTTTGTATTCTCTGAAAAATAAAAAGTGGAAAACATCCCAGAATTCTAATGCCTATGAACCTAAATGCATCCTAAAATGTGAGATCTAATGGTTTATTTATGCAAGTTATGTACAGAATGATCTATTGAAACCGCTAAAATATGGGTTTATCAGCGAAGCCGCTTTAAATTATCCTACCTATGATAAGGAGCTCTACGCGTTGGTCAGAGCTTTACAGACTTGGCAGCACTATCTGCTATCAAGAGAGTGTATCATACATATCGACCACCAGACACTTCACCACCTTGAGGGTCAGACAACGCTGAAGAAGAGACATGCACGATGACTGGAGTTTATTGAAACATTTCCTTACGTCATTAAGTACAAGAAGGGTACATATAATGTTGTAGCTGACGCATTGTCCCGCAGATACATCCTTATTTCAGTTATGGAGTCAAAGGTTATGGGATTTGAAATGCTCAAGGAACTATATGCTGAGGATCACGATTTTAAGGATGCTTTCAAGGAACATGGTCAAGGAAAATACAGTCACTTGTTTAATGGATTTCTCTTCAAAGATAAAGAACTTTGCATTCCAGGAGGATCAGTTCGTGAGCTTCTACTGCGGGAGGCGTGGTGGTTTGATGGGACACTTTGGTGTCGATAAAACACTGAGTATGCTTAAGGAGATTTTCTATTGGCCTCGTCAACCTTGAGATGTGGAAGCACATTGTGGAAAATGTCTAGTTTGCAAGAGGGTTAATGTTGGAATGAAGAAAAGTGATGAATTTATGAAAGCTTTTAATTCTAATTAAATGGCGAATTATATGTGTGTAAAAGGGAGAGTGTAAAGCTTGTTTGTATTATAAAATTATGTTATCCTTGTAATCCATTTATGTATAAGGCTATCCTTGTAAATAGGAATTCATAATTCTCATTTTCTAATAAATCATTCTTTTCTCTAATTCTCTAATTCTCTCTAATCTCTCATTCTCTCATTCTACAAATCTCTTAATCTCATATTATTTCATGGTATCAGAACCAGGTTACATCAAATCTGGGCAAATTTCATCATTCTTTCATTGATTCAACAAGAATCCATCTTGTTCTTCATCTGTTTCTGGATCAATTTCGAACGTTATCTTGTAATTCAAATTCCGTCCAAACCACAACTCCTTTTGTTGATCTGCTTTCTCTGGATTGTGCATCGGCTAATTCTGAATCCACGGACGTTTGAATAGCATCATTTGGCCCAGGAAATTAAAAGTTACGAATTTTCTTTCAAGAGGTATTCGCGATCGCGTTCGTTTCGAACCTTTACATTCCCCAGGTCATCTCGACGTCAATGTTTCTTCAAATTATGATTTTCAAAAGCCTAAACACAAGCCCCTTGAGTCTAGTTTCTTTTTAAAGAAATAAGAACTCGATTCCATGGAGTTTAAAGGGTTTTATTGAAGTTTTCCTCAGAGACGTCCGAAATCACCTGTATCAAGATCCTGGTGATATAATTCTAATTCTTTCTCCGTTTTCTTTAATTCTTTGAATCTGGAAAGTTTAATTAGTGTCTTGTGAGGGTTTCTACGAAAATTCAGTTCAATCCAATAGGTTTAAGGTTTCAAGATTGATTTTCTTGAATTCCTTGTTCAGTTTTGAAAATCTTTTAAATTGATTTCTTGAATTCATAAATTGTTTTAATTGATTAAATTCAAATTTTGGTTGTTGAATCTTGATAAGATCGAATTTGGTAGTTTTTAAACTGTTACAATTCTTGTTATTTGAGTTGTTAGGAAAGGTTACAGGTTGTTTTAGGTAGTTAGTGGTTGTTCTTTTTTTGGCGCCAATTTTTTTTTGCTGGTGAAGATTTTTACTAAGCAATTTTTAATTGTTCTTGGTTGATTTCATCCCTGCCTGGCATATAATCTCTTGTTCTTCCAAATTGTATTGCTTACCTGTGCAGGAATCAAGGCACTCTGTTCCGACCAAGAAGCAATCGGATTGGGACAGGCCGCGTGTGTTTAGTTTGTCCCGACAAGCAGCCTTCCGACCAGCCGTGACCAACCACAAACAGCCTAGTATCTTGTCCGTGATCAAGCGACCGAGCAAACAGGAAATCAAGTAACCAAGCGACCACTTGATCTTTGTAACCAAGGCTGCCTACAATAGAGATTCAAACATCTCTTAGAGCTCCAGTGATTCAACATGGAGCAAACTATCTCGTGTGGTCCAGGACCATGAAAACCACATTAGGTGGTAAAGGTCTTTGGAACCACATTGCCATAAATGGCATTGAAGACAATGAAGTGGTTGAAGTGAGTGATGCAGCTCAAGCCTAATGGTACCAAGAAGATCAGTTGGTACTTTCTATATTACAAAATTCTCTTGCTAGTGATCTTTTAGAAGCTTATTCTTTTTGTGAAAATGCAAAAGATCTTTGGGACACTTTGCTTAAGGTGTATGGAAACACCACTAACCTTTTGAGAATTTTTGAAGTGAAGAAAGCTTTGAATGAATTAAGGCAGGAAGATGCTGAATTCACAAAAGCACTATAGCTCATTCAGAGCTTTATGGGCTGAGCTAGAAATGCTAAGGCCAGCCACTATTGAACCCCTTGTACTCCTTGGTACTTTTAACTCTTAATTCTACTTACTTTTAACTCTTAATTCTACTTACTCAGATCTTATTAAGCATATTCTCAGGTCTAATAAGTTGCCTAGCTTGGAGGAAGTGTGTGCTCAAATTCAAAAGGAGCAAAGATCACATGGATTGTTTGGCAACAAAGCTGAACTAGTTGCTGCTCACAAAAGTTTCTTCAGGCCAGCAAGTGATTCTAGGAAGAGGAGGCAATTTTGTGATCATTGCAAAAGGGATGGTCATGCAAAGAAGGATTGCTGGGTACTTCACCCACACCTGAAGCCATCTTGGGCATCACGCCCTCCACAACAGCCGGTCATGCCCTCGGCCAAACAAGCTCACGGCATGGTGTCATCTAAGGCGATTGTAAGCAGTGGTCCTTCTTCACATTCAGCCGCCACCAACATTATGTCACAATCATCAGATTTTGTGAAAAAATCAGACTTGGAAGCTCTCATTAAGGCAATAAAGGAGAGCAATGTGATGGGTAAAACTTTTCATGCTTCTTTTCAAACTTCTTATACATCAAATGCTCCTAAATCTTTGGTGGTTGATTCTGGTGCTTCTCATCACATGATAAGTGATCTAGATTTGCTAGATAATGTAGAACCTGCCCTAGGGAATGTTCTTATTGCTAATGGAATTAAAATACCAATCAAAGGCATAGGAAAATTGAAATTGTTTGATAAAGAATCTAAGGCATTTTATATGCCCTCATTTATCTCAATTTTGCTCTCAGTTAAAAGAGCTACTACTGACCTGAATTGTCATGCTATATTTGGTCATAATGATTTCTATTTTCAGGATATTGAAACTAGAAGATGTTTGGACAAGGAACTACAAAAGATGACTTGTATGTGCTTGATAATATGGCTAGTTGTAGTGAATTAGAATCGGCTTTTCATGCTAATACATTTAGTACTGATTCTGATTTGTGGCATGATAGACTAGGACATCCTCATCCAAGAGCTCTTGAATTAATTGTGCTTGGTTTAAAAATGCCTAAAGAGTTGTGTGATTTATGTATTCTTGGAAAACATTGTAAAACAGTTTTTGAAAAATCAATGCATAAATATGAAAATTGTTTTGAATTGGTGCATTCTGATGTTTGGACATCCCCATTTCCATCTAGAGAAAACCATAAATATTTTATGACATTTATTGATGAAAAGTCCAAATATACATGGGTTACTCTTCTTAGTTCTAAAGATAGGGTTTATGATGCATTTTTAAACTTTCAAGCATATGTTACTAACCAATACAATGCAAGAATTTAAAGCTTTAAAACAGATAATGGAGGGGAATACACTAGTACCAGACTTCAGGAACATCTAGCTAAACATGGCATTGAGCACCAGACAAGCTGTCCTTACACTCCACAGCAAAATGGAGTTGCTGAAAGAAAGAACATGCACCTAATGGAGGTTGTGAGAACTATCATGTTCCACATGAAGGTGCCTAAACGATTTTGGGGGGATGCACTTGTAGCAGCATGCTAATTAATCAACACGACACCTACAAAAGTCCTTGATGATCTATCCCCATTTGAGGTATTAAACAACAGTAAGCCCACTATTGATCATTTGAAAGTTTTTGGGTGTGTTTGTTTTGTGTTAATACCTAGGGAGCAAAGGAACAAGCTTGAACCAAAGAGTGTTAAGGCTATGTTCATTGGATATTCATCTACTCAAAAAAGATACAAATGTTATGACCCAGGGACTATAAGAATCTTGGTGTCTAGAGATGTAAAGTTCCAAGAAGAAAAAGATTTCTGTGAAGAAGGAACTTGGGAGCAATTTAAAGACATCTCATCAACAAGAACTGATCAAGCAGAATACTTGAGGAAACTCTTAGAGAGTATTGGAATATGAAGTGGCCAACACACAGCCTCTTCACCACAGTCACCTGTCCCAGTAGCAAACAGCCGCGGCAACTCAGGTCCGGCCGATCCACACGCTTGTACCGGACCCGGCCCTTCCGGCTCAGCTGGTCCATCCGGCCCTGCTACATCCGATTCACATTCTTCCTCATCTCTTGATTCTCCTGGTCTTCCTCCTCTTGAACAAAGGGGGGGAGAAGCTTCTACTCATGTTCAACAAGACTCAGCAGGAGATGATTCCATTCTAGCTTCAGCATCAAAAAGATCAAGACCTACTCTCATTGAAGTTTTGAGTGAAGAAGAGGAAGCTCCACCTACAGTTTTAAGAAGGAGCACAAAACAAAGAAATCAACCAGTTTTATACAATGGAAATGTTGTAGTTCATCATGATCAGGGAGTTTGTAATATTGCACATTTACTTTCTAATCATGTTGCTTTTATTTCTAGTCTTGATAATGAGCAGATTCCAAAGACATATGAAGAAGCTATGTCTAAAAAGGAATGGTTGAAGCTATCTCAGCTGAGAAACAAGCTATGGAGAGGAATGGTACATATGGTTCAGCCACTTTACCAAAAGGAAAGAATGCTCTAAGTTCTAAATGAATTTTTACTATTAAATACAAAAGCAATGGTGAAATTGATAGATATAAAGCTAGGTTGGTAGCTAGGGGTTTTACTCAGACATATGGTGAGGATTATAGGGATACATTTTCTCCTGTAGCTAAGCTTCATTCTGTCAATGTTGTGCTTACTGTTACTACTAATCTTGAGAGGGAATTGTGGCAAATGGATGTCAAAAATGCTTTTTTGCAAGGTGAACTAGAAGAAGAGGTTTACATGTCACCGCCACCTGGCCTAGAAGATGAGGTTGGAAGCGATAATATCCTAAGACTAAGGAAGGCTATTTATGGCCTTAAACAATCTCCAAGAGCTTGGTACCACAAACTAAGTGTAACCTTAATCGATAAAGGTTTTAAAAGATCTGAAGTGGAACATACTCTTTTCACATTAAAGAGTAAGGAAGGTATTGTGGTAATTCTTATCTATGTAGATGATATAATCATATCTGGTAGTAATAGTGTTGGTATTACTTCTACTAAAGATTACTTAAAGAGTGTTTTTGATATAAAGGATTTAGGAGAACTTAAATACTTCTTAGGAATTGAAGTATGTAGGTTTAAGGAAGGTCTTTTTCTTTCTCAAATGAAGTATGTTGTAGATTTACTAACATCCACAGGTATGATGGAAGCTAAACCAGCCAAAACACCCTTAAGAAGACTATAAAATCGCAACTAATGGGGAGTTAGAGGAAGAAATTGATTTTCATGATCCTAAGCTCTATAGGAAAGTAGTTGGTAAGCTTATTTATTTAACCATCACTAGACCATATTTATGTTTTGCTGTGAATAAGGTATCTCAACACATGCAAGGGCCAAAGATGAGGCATTGGGACATAGCCATGCGAATTCTAAGATATCTCAAAGGCACACATGAACAAGGTATTTGGATGGGTAATAATAAGAACACAAATGTAGTTGGTTATTGTGATGCAGATTGGGCAGGAGATAGGGAAGATAGGAGAAGTGCTACTGGCTATTGTACTTTCATTGGTGGAAACCTTGTGACTTGGAAAACCAAGAAGCAAAAGGTGGTTTCATGCTCTAGTGCAGAATCAGAGTATAGAGCAATGAGAAAGCTCACTACTGAATGCATCTGGCTGAAACAAATATTGGAAGACTTAGCCATGAAGTGTGAGGAGCCTCTCACCATTTATTGTGACAATCAAGCCGCTATTCACATAGCCTCCAATTCAGTGTTTCATGAAAGGACCAAATACATAGAAGTGGACTGCCACAAAGTAAGAGAAGCTATTGGGAAATGTATCATTTTACCTTGCTATACAAGAAGTGAGGATCAACTAGCTGATATATTCACCAAGACAGCATCTCTGAAAGTTGGTACATCAATCTACCCAAGACTTGGTCTCATGTCCATTCCATACCCATGATCCCAACATGGAGTATTATACTCATTTTCCCTAGAAAAGGTTTTGTCCCAATTGGGTTTTCCTTCTCTAGGTTTTTAATGAGGTAATACTTCATGGTTGCAAGCTTAAACATTTTATGTCTTAAGCTTGAGGGGGAGTGTTGGAATGAAGAAGAAGTGATGAATTTATGAAAGCCTTTAATTCTAATTAAATGGCAAATTATATGTGTGTAAAAGGGAGAGTCTAAGGCTTGTTTGTATTATAAAATTATGTTATCCTTGTAAACCATTTATGTATAAGGCTATCCTTGTATCCAAACAAGCCTAGACTAGAATAGTATAAATACATTACTCCCTTCACATTTTGTAAATAGGAATTCATAATTCTCATTTTCTAATAAATCATTCTTTTCTCTAATTCTCTAATTCTCTCTAATCTCTCATTCTCTCATTCTACAAATCTTTTAATCTCATATTCTTTCAGTTAAGTCTAAGATGCATCTCCAAAGTCCATACATGACACTACCGGTTCCATCAACACCGTGAACAGACATTTCAATGGATTTTGTGCTCGGTCTACCTCAGATTAATCACAAGGACTCCATCATAGTCGTGGTTGATCGATTTTCTAAGATGGTGCACTTCATTCCATGCAACAAGACAAATGATGCGATTCAAACTGTGGATTTGTTCTTCAAAGAAATAGTTCGACTGCACGGTATTCCGAGGACAATTGTGTCAGTCAGAGACACCAAATTTCTCAGTAACTTTTGGCAGAAAGTAAGCACCAATCTATTGTTCTCTACTGCGTATCATCCACAGACTGATGGTCAGACAAAGGTGGTCAACAAGACTTTATCATAGAAGCTGCAAGCGACAATTGGTCGCAACTTGAAGAATTGGTTAGAGTGTCTTCCCTATGTCGAGTTCGCTTACAACAGAGCAACACATTCTGGAACGAAGAAGACACCTTTTGAGATAGTCTATGGATTTAACCTCACTACCCCTATTGAGTTTGCACCTATACCACTAGGAGATGCTGTCAGTTTGGAGGGTGAAGCAAAGGCAGAATATATGAAGCGCCTACACCAGGTCGTCAAGGAAAATTTGGAAAGAAAGAACACTCAGACAGCCAAAAGCGCCAACAAGGGCACAAGACATGTGGTGTTTAAGGGAGGAGATTGGGTCTGGCTTCATCTACGTCCAGAGAGGTTCCCACAACGAAGAAAGAGCAAGTTAGCGCCGCGAGGAGATGGTCCATTCCGAGTTTTGCGTCGAATCAATGACAACACATATCAGCTAGAACTTCCAGGTGAGTATAACGTTTCCACTACATTCAATGTTGCTGACTTAGAATTGTTCGATGCAGGAGAGGAGTTTACTTTGGAGACCAAAGCACTTGAAGAGGGAGTGAATGATGAGGATATCGTACTAGCTACTGCACCACGAGTACCACCAGGACCCTTGACGCGTTCCAAGGCTCGGGCATTAGGAGACAAGTTTAACCAGCTGATGGAGAGAGAAGACGCTCGAGAAGTCAATGAGGCCGGCCCATCAGGCCCATTAGTCGATGCAGAGGCCCATCAAGACCCATTCGTGTCAGATATGGAGCATTGTAGGTTCCTACTTGAAGATATTTCTACCTCTGATGTCTTTACCATTACCATTTGGTAAAGATACCAAAAGACGTGCTAAAAAATTGTACTCTTTTTTCTATCTTCGGTTTTGTCACATTGGGTTTTCCAAAGAAGGTTTTAACGAGAAAACACTCTTAGTGCGCACGAAGACGGAGACTTGTTCACAAATCAACAATCCTTCACAAATCTAAGTCAAAGTCGGCCTTTTCATCATTAAGGCTTATCTGTCTTATTTTTTCTTTTTATTTAGACTAAATATAAGTTTAAGGCCTTAAACCTATTTTCTTAGTTTTTAAGTCTTTTGGCCTTAGCCCATTTAATTTTTCAGCAACTTAAACTTCATGCTGTTTTTATTTAAACTTCTTGTTGTTTGGGTTAAACATCATGTTGTTTACCATAAGTTGTAACCAAGGCCTATATAAGCCTCATTCTTTCTCATTAATAAAAACAGCTCGAATTTTTAAGCAAATAAACCCTAGATTCTTCCTAGTCTTTGACAGCAGCCACCTCCTCTTTGGACAGTTTGTCACGTTCTTCTTCACAATGAAGACTTCACAATGAAGAACAAACTTGGTGTATCACAAGTCTTTCGCAGCTTGTGTGGCCCTTTCGATTCACTTTCTTTCATCTCAATCGCTTCTAGAAGTCTCGAGATTCTCGACTGAAGGTTGCTCCACCACTACGCTTACATCAAATCACCACCACAATATCCTCTGCAGTCCTCTTCACATATAGGACATGATCATTGATGCTTCTCTCAAACCCATATTTTGTAAAGTAACCATCAATACGTCCATACCATGCTCTCGGTGCTTGTTTAAGGCCGTAGAGAGCTTTGTGAAGTCTGAGAACTTTTCATTCTCCTTCTTCTCCTGCAAATCCTGGTGGTTTTTCTAGATATATCTCTTCTTTTAGATCTCCATTCAGAAAAGCAGATTTCACATCCATTTGGAACAAAATCCACTTATTCTGTTCTGCAATCACCTTGATAGTTCTTATGGTATTATATCTTGAAACAGGGGAAAATGTTTTTAAATAATCTACTCACTCTTGCGTGAATCCTCTGGCTACCAATCTAGTCTTGTGCTTGATTGCTTCTCCACTTGCATTTGTCTTTAATCGAAAGACCCACCTAACACTTATGACATTTTTGTTGTTTGGTCTTTCTACGGCTTCTCAAGTGTTGTTTTTCCTGATCATGTTTAACTCTTTTTCCATTGCCTCTACCCAATTCCTATCATTTAAACTCCTCTAGAGCTTGCGGTTCTTCAGTCATCATAAGGCAGATTTATTGAACTTGTGCAACCACTGCAATTCCTGCAGTTTCTGCAATAACTTCTGTTTGTTGCATTAGATCATTGATTGATCTCAATCCCCTTGGAACACTGATGTCTTTCCTTCTTCTAGTGTATCTTGCCTTTCTCTGTTTGAGATATTTAATTGATCAAATGAACTTGTGAGTTTAAATCAAAACCTTCTACTTGACTTTTTTGATTTTATCTGTTTTTGATCTGAAGTGGTGAGATCATTACCTTCTGAGATTCTTTCTTCTCCCAATTTCAAGCTTTTTATTCGTCAAATGTGACGTCTCTTGACACTTCTACTTTGTCACTTTCAAGTAGACACACACGATATCTTTTTGATTTGTTGCTATAACTGATAAATATCCCAAGCTTCGCCTTGTCATCAAGCTTTCTTCTCTTTTCTTTAGACACGTGTACATAGCATAACAAACACAACCAAATGATTTTAAATGTTTTGCACTTAGTTTACTCTGCTCCATGCTTCTATTGGAGTAGCACCTTTCTCCAATGCTTTAGTTGACAATATGTTTTGTAGATAAATAGAAGTTGCAACCACTTCATTCCAAAATCAATTTGGTAATCCTTTATCTTTTAGCATAGAACGCGCCATATTCATAATAGAACGATTCTTTCTTTCTGCAGCACCATTCTTTTAAAGAGAGTATGGTGTTGTTACTTCATGCTTAATCCCATTCTCTTGAAACGACTTTGTTTAATTCTTTTAAGATGTATTCGTATCCACCATCAGTTATTAATCTCTTGATGTGATTTCCACTTTGATTCTCAACATAAGACTTGAAGACTTTGAATTTTGTAAGCACATCACTCTTGTTTCTTATAAAATATGCCCATATCATCCTTTTATAGTCATCATTGAACATCAAGATGTATCTACTTCCATTAATAGACTATATTTTCATAGCTACACAAACATCAGAATGAATTAAATCCAAAGCATTGCAGGTTTTGCTTTGTGATTTTTTTTGGAAACTCCTCCTAGATTGCTTTCCCATCTCGCATGATCTGCAGGTTGTCTTGTTTATGCTGAATTTAGGAATATCCTCAACCATTCTTTATCTTTGCATAGGCTCTAACTTATCATGATTCACATGACCATGTCGCTTATGCCCAATTCTGTTTTTTCTTTTTCTCTCTGCAACAACCATATGAGCTTCTCCGTTTAATATCTTCCACTTAATTGGAAAGCTCTTGTTCTTCATTTCAACTTCAAGTATTTTCTTTCCTTTTGTGTCTTGAACCTTGCACTTATCATCTTCAAATATAACTATATATCATTGAATATCATTTGCAAAACACTAAGCAAGTTTCTCGCCAAATTTGGTACTAGGAGAACGTCCCTTATTGTGTGTACTCCCTTGTTTGTGAGTACTTGAATGTTTCTTCTTCCTTCTGAAATGATTAATTGACCATTTCCAACTCTTATCTTTGTTTTCCGAATGTGATCTAAGTTGGTGAAGTAACCATCATCCTTAGATATGTGGTTAGTGCAATCACCTTCAATAAGCCATGTTTCTTCAGAAAAACTTTTGCAAATTCCTCTTCTTTTATAGCACTGAAAAGCATGTGATCATTGTTTCCATCTTCTTCAGTTTCTTCTAGACTCAAGTGTGCCCTCTCACTCTTTCTGAGTATGCACTCTTTTCCTACGTGACCTGGTTTGTCACAGATATAGCATTCCTCTCATTCTTCACACTAATTTGTGAATTATTTTTTTTTTCTTCTTCCAACAATCTACCTCAATGTGATTGTCTTTCTTAAACACCCCACACCACTTCTTGGTCTTCTAATGACGTTTGTACTTTCTTTCTTTTTTTTTTCTTTCGTTGAATCATTTTTTTTCCACATAAAGCACCCTCATTGGTACGTTCTATGTCGAGACTCAAGCGCTTCACATTCACCTTTAGAGTCCTTATGATCTCTGTTACAGACACTGACGTGAGATCTCTTGTCTGTTCGAGTTCAGCCACAATGCTGTCAAATTTTTCTAGTGAAGAGATGAGTATCTTCTGTACCATTTGATAGTCTGTCTTTTCTTCACCATGTATCCTTAGTTGGTTGGTCATATTAACAAGCTTGGTAGTGAAAATATCTATTGTTCCACCTTCTTCCATCTTCAGATTTTCATACTCTCTTCTCAGAATCTGAAGATTATTCATCCTTACTTGAGAGCTCCCTTGAAACTCCATCTCCAAAGCATTCCACGCTTCCTTTGCACTCGTTTCAGGTGCAATTCTCAGAAAAATTGAATCCGAGATTGGTATCTTAAGGATTTGAAGCACCATCATATCCCTTGTCTTGTTATCTTCTTTTTCTTTGATTATTGCTTCTGTATCTTCTTCTGAGACACTTGTGTCAATTCTTCTTCAATAACTTCCCATAAATTCCTTGTTTGTGTTTGTCTTAGGTTTGTTTGTGTTTAGTAATATGTTATCCTTGTAACCAAACATATATTAGGTTATCCTAGTATCCAAACAAGCGTAGACTAGATTAGTATAAACAACTATCTCTCGCTTCTTTTGTAAGCAAGAAATTCATTTTTCTAATTTTCTCAATTATAAGCATTCTCACTTTTCTCTCTAATCTCTCTCTCTCTCTCTCTCTCTCAATCTCCAAATCTCTTAATCTCTTAATCTCATAATCTTTCATGGTATCAGAGCCATGTTACATCAATCTGGCATAATAATTCTGCAAAATCTCTGTTCTTTTCACGCGATTTTCTCTCAACCCCGAAACCAGACCCGTCGCGGGTGCGTCGATTTTTACAAAGTTTTCTGGCAAGAACTCAAGATTTCTTGCCATATTCTTCATCAAGGGTTGTTCTCCAGAGAATTCTGCGCATTTCCCCAGTGGTTTCTTACAATTTGGTGGCCTGAGTCAAAAGTTACAAACGTTTGCAAGTTTACAAACGTTTACAAATGTTCTCCTCTGGTCATGTTGCGATCGCCTCCGCTGCAAGTCTCCCGATTTGGAACGAGCATATCTCATCCAATTTTTTATCAAATCACATGATTCCAAAACCTAAACTCAAGTAGAACGTGTCTAGTTAATGATTCGGGAGGTCTGCTCTTCCCTTTTCAAGTTTCGAAGCTTTCTTGATCAATCTTCCTCGACGTATTCAGATTCAACCTCATGGTGTATTGTTGTTAAAAATCCTATTTTTTCTCAATCTTTTTCGAATCTTAGATGATAAGAAGTTAGTTTAGGATCTTGTTGAAGGTCTCAAGAATTTTCATCTTAATCCAAAGAGTTTTTTACTTCAAAAAAGGTTTTCTTGAAAGTTAGCAAAATTCTGTATTTTTTTAAAAGGTGGGAAAGTTGGATTTGAAGTTTGTCTGGTTGTTGTAACCATTTTAAACTGATGAATCATCTGTTCTTGAGTAGCTTAGGACTGTTGAAGCAAGTTGGTGGATGGAAAATGGTTGAACACAGTTGAAGGTTGTTAAATGCGCCCCTTGTACAAGTGTGTAGCGCATGTGTTGTTTCCTTGGAGTCTTGTTCTAACAGGCTATAAAACAGGTCTGATAGAGTTCCAAGCGCATTTGAAGGCCCCTGTTATACTTCAGGGTGCAAATTACCTTCTTTGGTCAAGGACCATGAGGACTACATTGTGCAGCAAAGGCTTGTGGAGCCATGTCATTGAGCCGGCCATCTAAGCCATTAAAGGAACTGCATCAGATGAACATAGGAAGTGGTTTCAGGAAGACCAGATGGTAATTTATATTCTCCAAAACTCTCTTATTGGATCTCTCTTATATGTTTATTCATATTGTGAGAATGCTAAAGATCTTTGGAATATTTTAAAGACAGTGTATGAAAACACTACTAACCTCATGAGAATTTTTGAGGTAAAGAAAGCTTTTAATGATCTCAGCCAGGAGGATGTTGAGTTCACAAAGCATTATGGATCTTTCAGAGCATTGTGGTCAGAGCTAAAGATGCTTAGACCTGCCACTATTGATCCTATCACTCTTCATTATAGGAGAGAACAAGATACGGTGTTTGAATTGCTCTTGACTTTCAACACTAATTACACTGATTTGATTAAACAAATTCTTAGGAAGGACAAGCTTCCTAGATTAGAGGATGTCTGCGCTAAGATTCAGAAGGAGCAAGGATCTTACCAGCTGTTTGAAAACAAGGAAGACATGGTGGTTGCTCACAAAGAGCTTCGTTAAACCTGCTCCAGCTGAATCCAAGAATAAGAAGGCTATGTGTGATTACTGCAAGAGAACCGGTCACACCAAGAAGGATTGCTGGGTGCTGCATCCTGAGTTGAAGCCAAGCTGATTCCTTGACAGGTCTAGACCTTCACCAGCAAATGCCACCAGCTTGTCCAACCTAGTTCACACAACCGCCTCTCCTCTAACTCCTTCATCTGAGTTTGTTAAGAAATCAGAATTGGAAGCCCTCTTCAAATCCTTGAGCAATTGTAATGTGTTCGGTAAATCTCTTCTTGCTTTTTTTTAAACTTCTATTGCTTCTAAACCTTTGATTGTTGATTTTGGAGCTTCTCATCATATGATAAGTGATCTAGGTTTAATAGAAAACTTAGAACCTGCCTTAGATAGTGTAGTCATAGCTAATGGAATCAATGTGCCAATTAAAGGAATTGGGAAGCTTAAATTGTTTGATAAAGAATCTAAAGCTTTTTACATGACATCCTTCACATCTAACTTGTTATCTGTTAAAAGTGCTATAACTGATCTTAATTATCAAGTTATATTTGGTCCTAATGATTTCTACTTTCAAGATATTGAAACAAGTAGGAAATTTGGACAAGGAACAACAAAGAATGACATGTATGTGCTTAAAGACTTTTCCATGCATTCCTCACCTGAACCGTGTACTAATAGTGTAGATATCAATGCCACAACTGATCTTTGGCATGCTAGATTAGGTCATCCTCATCCTAGAGCTTTAGAGTTGATAATCCCTGGAATTAAATTGCAAAATGATTTGTGTGAATCATGCATTATTGGGAAACATTGTAAAAATTTTTTTTTGAGAAATCAACTCATTCTTATGATAATTGTTTTTATTTGGTGCATTCTGATGTTTGGACATCTCCTTTTTCTTCAAGAGAAAACCAAAAGTATTTTGTAACCTTTATTGATAAAAAATCTAAGTATACTTGAGTTACTTTGTTTAGTTCCAAGGATAGGGTGTTTGATGCATTTCTTAACTTCCAAACATTTGTTACTAACCAATACAATGCCAAGATTAAATGCTTTAGAACAGATAATGGAGGGGACTACACTAGCATTAAGTTTCAGCAACACTTGGCCAAGCATGGTATTGAACATCAAACAAGTTGTCCCCACACTCCACAATAAAATGAAGTAGCTGAGAGGAAGAACAGACATTTGATGGAAGTTGTGAGAACAATGATGTTTCACAAGAAGGTCTCCAAACGATTTTGAGGAGATGCACTAGTAGCTGCATGCTACTTAATCAATATAACTTCAACTAAAGTTCTAGATGATTTGTCTCCTTTTGAGCTATTAAACAAAACTAAGTCTAATATTGAACATTTAAGAGTTTTTGGGTGTGTTTGTTTTGTTTTAGTACCAGGAAAACTTATGAACAAGCTGGAACCAAAAAGCATCAAAGCCATGTTCATTGGGTATTCCCCTACACAAAAAGGATACAAATGTTATAATCCAGAGACTAGAAGAGTTCTGGTATCCAGAGATGTTAAATTCCAAGAGTCTAAAGGGTTTTATGAAGAAGAAACTTGGGAATAATTCAAGTACATCTCAACAACAAAATCTGACCAAGCTGAGAACCAAAGGAGGATCTTTGAAAACATTGGCATAGTTCCTCGTCTAGCGCCAGCACCTGTGCCAGCTCCTCCTCATCAAGCGCCAGCTCCTTTAGCTCCTGCTTTGGCCCAGCACGAACCAGGACCAGCTCAGCACAAAACATCCTCAAGCAGGAACAAACCAGCTCTATCCTGGCACGACCCGGGTTCAACCTCTCCTCGGTAAGGACCGACTTCAGCTCCCTCCAGTCCACCTGAACTTCATCCTCTTGATCATGGGGGGGGGGAGAATCATCTACACATGCTCAAGATGATTCAGAAGGAGAGGACACCATTATAGTTTCACCCTCCAAAAGACCAAGGGAACTACCTAATCTTGTACAAGCTTTAGAAAAAGAAGAACCTACTGTCCATGAAGAACAACCAGTGGCACTTAGAAGAAGTACAAGGCATATATTTCCACCTAACTTCTACTACAACAACAATGCACTAGTTCATCATGATCATGAGTATGTAATTTAGTTCATATACCTGAGTCTCATGTTGCATTTATCCTTAGTCTTGATAAAGAGCAGATTCCAAGAAGCTATGAGGAAGCAATGAAGATAAAGGAGTGGCGAGAAGCTATTCAAGCTGAAAAAACAAGCTATGGAGAAGAACCAAACCTATGCACCAACCACTCTACCAAAAGGGAAAAAGGCTGTAAGTTCTAAATTGATTTTCACCATTAAGTATAAAAGTAATGGTGAGATAGATAGGTATAAAGTTAGGTTGGTGGCTAGAGGATTCACACAGACTTATGGTGAAGATTATAGGGATACTTTTGCTCCTGTAGCTAAATTACACTCTGTTAATGTTGTTTTGTCTCTTGCTGCTAACCTTGATTGGAAATCATGGCAAATAGATGTTAAGAATGCATTCTTACAAGGTGAGCTAGAAGAGGAAGTGTACATGACACCACCACCAGGTCTAGAAGATCAAGTAGATGGCGGCAATACACTAAGGTTAATGAAGGTTATCTATGGCTTAAAACAATCCCCAAGAGCTTGGTACCATAAGCTGAATGTGATCTTAAGGGACAAAGGCTTCAAATCAGAAGTTGAACACACTCTCTTTACACTTGAGAGTAAGAAAGGTATTGTGGTTGTACTCATTTATGTGGATGACATAATCATATCAGGAAGTGATAAAGTAGGCATTGAATCTACTAAAACTTATTTAAAGAGTGTCTTTGATATTGAGGATCTATGTGAAATTTTATACTTCTTAGGAAATGAAGTGTGTAGGTTCAAGAAAGGTCTCTTCTTATCTCAGAAAAATATATTGTGGATTTACTAACCTTTACAGGCATGATGGAAGCTAAACCAGCTAAGACACCCCTAGAAGGCTACAAGATAGAACCTGAGGGGGAGCTAGGAAATGGCAAATTCCATGATGCAAAACTGTATAGAAAAGTGGTTGGTAAGCTCATATACTTAACCATCACTAGACCTAACTTATGTTTTGCTGTGAATCAGGTGTCTCAACATATGCAAGACCCAAAGACAATGCATTGGGACATGATTATGCACATCTTGAGATACTTGACAGGCACTATAGAACAAGGTATATGTATGAGTTGTAATGGAAACACAGAAGTAGTAGGTTATTGTGATGCAGATTGGGCAGGAGACAAAGAAGATAGAAGAAGCACAACCGGCTACTGCACCTTCATTAGAGGTAATCTTGTGATTTGGAAGACCAAGAAGCAGAAGGTTATATCTTGACATACTTGGCGTGAGCTTGAAGTCTCATATCACTGTCCATTGTGACAATCAAGCCGCTATACACATTGCTTCTAACTCTTTGTTTCATGAAAGAACCAAGCATATTGAGGTAGATTGCCATAAAGTGAGAGAAGCTATTGAAAATGGAATCATCTTACCTTGCTACACTAGGAGTGAAGATCAACTAGCTGATGTGTTCACCAAAACTACAACACTGAAGACTGGTGGCTCTATCTACCCTAGGCTTGGCCTCATGTCCATTCCACATCACTGATCCTCATCATGAAGTTTTATACTTTTTTTCCCTAGAAATTTTTTTGTCCCAATTGGGTTTTCCTTCTTTAGATTTTTAATGAGGTAATATTTCATGGTTGCAAGGGAGTGTTGAAATGAAGACGAATGATGAAGAAAAACAATGGAGGAAGCAAAGGAGCAAAAGGAGAAAGAAATGAAGAAGAAAACAATGGAGGAAGCAGCAGCACTGTGAGCGATACCATAGAGGTAAAACTGAACTATATAAAATATTTGAATGTTTATGGGGATATAGTCAAATTAGGAAACACTGGTTGATTTGGTTAGGTATAACGAGGTAAAACTTGATAAAACTATTTGAATAATTTTGTTGACCTGGAAAAACTTGGTAAAACTATTTGACTCATTATATAGAACTGGAAAAACTTGGTAAAACTTGTTGTTATTTGAGGTATAACTAGGTAAAACTATTTAAAAATTTTATGTAGAATTAGGTACAACTGGGTAAAATTGTTTGTTGTTTTTTTGTATGAATCAGTGGAGGAAACGATAGCAAATTTTTTATGTAGAACTAGGTATAACTGGGTAAAATTGTTTGTTGTTTTTTTTTATGAATCAGTGGAGGAAACGATAGCAATACCTCCAATGCAAATATATTTTCCGCAAAGTGAATACAAAGATAAAATATAGATTTTGACAAGGTGTTTCCTATTTGAAGCCTTGTATACTCTGGATCATTTAACACCTAAGCTGAACAATATGGAGAGGAAGTAGTTTGAAAACCATCTTTAGTTCATACACATGTTCCACATGCCCAAAGACTCAAACCACAAACTTATAGGCATGTGGATATATCTCCTTAGGACGACGCGTATTGAGAGAGAGAAGGAAGCTTGGTTCGTAGTTAACGGCATTCCCGTTCGCTTTGGAATAAGGAATAAGGAAACACGCTTTGATGTCGGGATTAAGATGTCGAAACTACCCGTTAGACTGGAATCAAAAATTGAAGTCTGAAATATGGGAACAAGTACTTCGGCACAAGAGTACAGTCCGCTATAAAAGACTTTAGACCCAACCTGGAAGAAATGTAGTCGTCTGTAGATAGGCTGAAGATGGCAGTCCTTTACTTCATATCTAGCGTCATTATCGAGCAGACCAAGCCTGGGAAAGATACTCCGTCGGTGGAGCCATTCTTCCTTAGAGTCGTGGATGATCTAAAACTCTGTAAGACATTTCCTTGGGGTAGATTATCGTTCGATCATATCCTAAGAGATATCTCGCACACCATGGCACATTTCAAAAGGGTGGTTAAGGAAGGTGTCATATGGCCGATTACCGGGTTCTATATTCCTATAGAGATAATATTTTATCATTGTTCTTACTTCGTAAAGTTAAAGATAACTATAAATTTATGTGTATTACATGTGTTATGTACCTTTTTGCTTTCAAGGCCATTCCGACATTGGGGATGATGTTCCTAGAACCTTACTCTAGGCGCCGAGGAGACTTTTCCAAGGATTTGCAAGTTTTATTTCAAGAAAAGTGAAATTATATGATTTTCTCTTTCACGGATATATGAAGGACTCGACACAAGTAAGTTTAGTTATTCGATTTTAAATGTACAATTAGGTACAATCTGGTATAACTACTTATTATACAACTAGGTACAACTTGGTATAACTAGAAATATCTTCAGTAAAATTTGGTATTACTAGGTATAAATAACTAAATCTTTATTTTTGGTTTACATGTTTAGGACATTGAAAGCGTTCTCATCCCATTTGTTGGTGAAGAAGACCTTATTCATAGGATTACGGAGGCTGTGACCAAAATGAAAGCGGCTTTAAAAGGAAGTATGCATCAACTGGAGATCAAACTTGATAGTTGGGAAGGTCGGCTGCAGAAACTGGAGGAAGGAAGTAAGAGAGGTGAGAAACTGCCACGGAATGAATAATTTGTGTTTAAAATTTGTGATTGAATACTTATGTAATTTGTCTTTGAACTATTTTATAATTCATGGTTTTCTTTCAGCAATTTTTGGTTTCTCCTTTATTTGTAAAACATAAGTATATACCAAAGTAGAACTCGGTACAACTACGACTAGTTTTACCAAAATAAAAGTAGAACTCAGTACAACTAAGGCTAGTTTTACCAAAATAAAAGTAGAACTTCGTAAAACTACAATTAAGGCAAGTTATATTAGTTTTTCTTCAGCTTTGCAATATCTTCAGCATTTTTTTTTTCAGCTCCATATGCATTTGCTCAATCTGAATTCAAAGCTTTGAATCTTACGCTTTTGCTCATCAACCTCCTCTATTAGTTTAGTCACCTCTTGTCTGACACCATTAATTTAACATTTCGAACGATGGAAGCCATCATTCTGCAATTAAACATATATGAGTTATATATCATTAAGAAATTGGTAAAAGAAAAGTTAATGATTTTCTAACCTTAAACAAATTGCAGGTAAAATATTGGCTTCCTAAGTTGTATTAGGTTTCAGATGTCTCAACAATGATTGTCCCTCACATGAACAAACTTTTAGAATCCCTTGTCACTATCGACCATGGTGTAAAGCCTGTCAATTAATTTCTTATTCTTCTTCGCGTCACTGTAACTAGGGTCCATAGTGGGAAAAGGGGAAACTCGAGTTGAGAAAGGGAAATGGAGAAATTCGATTTGAGAATGTGGAAGGGAAAAAAGCGATTTTAGGTTGAGAGAGAAGATGAAAGTTATTGACAGGCTAAACGACAATTCGTCCCTCAAATGATCAACTTTTCAGAATTTCTTCGTCACTATCGACCATGGCGTAAAGCCTATCAATTAACTTCTTTTTCATCTTTTCGTCATTGTAGCTAGGTTCCATAGTGGGAAAGGGGGAACATCGATGTTAGAATGGGAAATGGGGAAATTTGATTTGAGAATGTGGAAGGGGAAAAATCGATTTTAGGTTGAAAGAGAAGATAAAAGTTAAAGAGAAAGCGGCAAAATCGATTTGGGGGAAATTGTGTTTTTGGGGGAAATTGTGGTTTTGGGAAAATTGTGTTTTTGGGGGAAATTGTGGTTTTGGGAAAATAAAATTTTGGTTTTGGGAAAATTTGATTTTTTGGACATAGACGGCAAAAGTTGGAAAACAATTACACTTAGTTGTACAAAAGATATTAATTTTAACTGCAAATAATTATACTTTTGAGATTTTTTTATGTTTATTAGTTTTACAGTTGATTAATAGTTATTTTGTAGTTTTGTAGTTGATTAAAATCCATTAACACAAAATTATGATTGTGTTATGCATTAAGATGTTCCAAAACAATTTTTCATCTTATTTTGCCTATTATTTATAAATTGAAATCAAAGTACAAAATTATGTTGTGTATATTATTAAATAACAAACCAATTTGATAAAAACTAATTTTTCTACTTAATATATGTTTATAACATTAATTCAGACATTTATAAAGCCAATTTATATATATATATATATATATATATTTGTTGATTAAATATCATTTCAAAATTATCAACTTCATCAATTTTACTAGTTTGACCAATAAAAAGTAGAACTTCATACAACTAAGCCTAGTTTACAAAAAAATAGTTCAATTAGGTAAGAGTACTATTATTACATAATGGAAAACAAGTTTTACATAGTTATACAAAATCAAATCACACTAAAAATTCGTCCAAATGAAATCAAATTACACTCAAACTCGACCAAAATATCCAAATAACAACAATTTCAGTTATTGTCTTGTACATTTTTTATTTTTCATTTTTCATTCTTGGATGTCGTTCCCCAGCCGATGGAAATCTCTTCACTTTATTATTTTCTTCTTTTTGATGAGATCCAGAGGTATGATCTATAATTATTTCATGTAATATGAGACATTTCATTCAGTCATATCCGGCATTACATAAATAGTCTTATAATACGCCAATGCCCAAAACTCTGACCAATAGTATTTTATGCATAAATCATGTAATTGGATACCCACAACCACTATCTTCATGCCTTTTAATTTCAATGAAAGCGGCTAGTGCGTGCACACTCATATAGTTTTCAATATTGAACACCCTGCAACTACAACTTTTTATAATTAGTTCACCAAATAAGATTTTCCATCACTACCGATGACATCGTATTCCAACTAGTAATTGTTTAATTATATCATAATTAATTTATCAGCAATACACCATATGTCATGTATATAGTTATCCACTAATGTCACCATTTTAATTTCACGATCCAGAAGCGGTCTTCTTCCTATGATCATTAAACCATACATAAATGTTTTTAATGATCGTGTCAACCATAGGTAGTAAAGAGTACTTCCTTGCGGTCTTAAATTCACTGTTCAAGATTTCACACAATTGCTTTTGTCTATGTTTTATTTCTCTCCTAGAAAACAATATTTTGCCAATTTTTCTTTCATTGTAATCTTTTTCAGATACTTGGCTGCAGAAGGAAATCTGTCCTTAAAAGCACTATAAGAACTGTTGAACTCATCCATTATGTAAAGCCTACTGCACTCCATGAATCTCCATGATTACGTCTTTGTTGATGTATGTAGCATGAACTTTCACATTTTGGGACAAATGTCATAAACAATACGCATGATGAACGCTCGAATACACAGTAACAATTTCGGAAAAGTCTGTCACTATTGTTTTCAGCATCTCAAAAAACCATTACCAACTTGCATTATTTTCACCATTGAGTACACCAAAGCTATGAAAAATGATGACGATTAGGATCTTGAGTTTTGGCAAAGACTAGTACACCACCATATCTTTTTTTTGAGAAAAGTTGGATCCGCAGTTATCAGTTTTTCATGACTTGAAATCCTTCAATGCTAGCTCCCAAAGCGATGAATAGTATTTGAATTTGTTTTTTTTCATCAATTTTCACATTTGTAATTATACTAACATGTACAAATACTGATGCAGCATCTTGTAGCTTTCTTCTAGACTACCACACAAATCACACACTACTTTATTTTTCCCTCTCATTGCAGTGGAGTATGATATCTTTTGACCCAAATTTTTTCTAAACAAGATCAATGATACTTTGAGGAGTTGGAGTTTCTATTTTCCATAGATAATCTTCATTCAAAAGAGTTGCAAATAATTATGGTGTTCCTTTCCTCTAATGATTGCTTTCACTCTGACTACCCCGAGAACATTTATGCATATACATGTAGCTTCTAATCGAGAAAATATCTGACTTCCCCTATTTTTTCAACTCGTAAACCCATTTACAGCTTTCTTAACAATTTTTAGCACTATTTGGGTCTTATCTGATTTTCTTACGACATAGCCAAATCAGTTCACAAATGCGGCTCTATCCACCAATTTTTGCACTGCTTTATTATTTGGAAATTCTTGATGTACAGCCACACACAAACCGTCTTCCCATTCCTCTATAAATTGACTAGATTGTACAGAAGGTGTAAGCTGAAGATATTAAATACGCATATCTGATCTATCCATATTGGTATCCCCATAATCATCAGCATCCTACTCCATGGCCTCATATTTTTCTTTAACTTCTTCATTGCCTACTTAAAGAGTAATAACATTACCTAAGATTTCCTTTGAGTGCAACTCGTCATAGTTCATACCAATAGAACTTTCTTTTCCATTTCGAAAGTAGCTCGGTTCCATCCGAGATAGTGTTAAATTCCACATACAAAATACATCGACGATTTTTTATCAATGGAGGCTAGATAAACACAAAGATCCTCATCATCATAAGTAATAAACTGTTCATCACATCCCACCAGCAGTCGTATGTAACTCAATTACAATTTGACTGCACTTTCATCTAACCCAACCTTCTTACATATCCTATCTTCTACCATCAACAAAGTTATCTCCATCGTTGATGATTTAAACATTAAACTATACATGCAACCTTCGCATTTAAAATGTATGATGATATTATTGCTCATTGTATCCTGCCAAAACAATTCAAAAATTCAATCAGTGATACTTGTTATCTATAGTTATACTAGTTCTACTATATTTGTAGTAATCTAATTTTACTATTTTTAATAATTTTACTAGTTTTACTATACTTTTATTTATATTGGTTTTACCAAGTTGTCCTATCGTAAAAATCTCAAATTGCAATTCCGACTAATATACTTATAGTTACTGCGATTCTACCACTGCAATACATTTATTTTCAATGCATAATCCTAATCAACCCATAAAGCATGGTTACAACTTGTTGAATCAATTTCATTACAATCTAGTTTAAAATCAAGTGAAAATGGATTGAGAGCTCACTTGGATTTCAGCGGCCGCTTGAAGCTCCAAATCAGAGAGATTTCCACGATGGAACAACCATCTGTCAGAGGTAAATGAGGAGGACGAGCTGGGAGTAGGAGAAGCTGAGGGGAGGAGAATCAAAATCAATTCTTCTAAAATTGGAGCTCGAGCTCGTGGAAAATAAGACGCAGTTGTAACGCGAATGTGAGGCTCGATTTACTGAATGCACCAATATTATATTTTTATTATTTAATTATTTTCTTTGGATTACAAAGGACAAAATCAGAATTTCATATTTCATTAAAGAGCGGGGGATATGTAAATTAAATAGAATATAAGAGTTTTGTTTTTTAATAAGGGCATTTGGGACAATGACTCTTAAAAATTGCCTCAAAACTGCCTCAAAATTCGTTTTTATTCTTTACACAGTCTAAATACTAACTTTAGGGTAAAGTATTTAATAGATGTTCAGACAAAGATATGGAATATGCCATTTGTGCATGCAATTATCATACCTGAAGATGTGACTATCATTCAATCATTAGAAGTGAGCCGAATTGAAAGTCCAGATACTAATGGATGACATTTCACCACGAATGGATGATACACGGTTAGATCGGGTTATGCGATTGAGCAGCTTTACTCGGATAGCAGCAGCAAAAAGACTACTGCATACGGGCCAACTGTAAATTCTCTCGAGGCCCATGTTTAGAAAACAAAATGCCCCACAACACTTTATATGGAAAGCTATCTCTGGCTGCGTCGTGGTGGTAGAGAGGTTAAGATCACGAAGGATAAATTGTGATGCATAATATGGTAAATGTGGAACAAATGAAGAGACTATAAATCATATACTTTTTAATGTCCTTCGGCCATTCAGACATGAGCATTATCTAACATCTCATCAAACCCACATATTTCTAAGCGAAATTAATATACACAAATATAGATCATTTGATAAGGAAGTTTCCAAATGATAGTCAAATTAGATATTTTCCATGGATAATTTGGTAACTTTAGAAAAGCAGACAAAATTTTTAAAAAATTCAGTAGAACACTACAGGATATTCTACAACTTGTATAAACGAAAGTAGCAGCTTGGACTGCAGCGCAAGAAGTGGAGGGCCATAAAATTTTTACCCCAATAGTATCACGCGTTCCTTATACACCATAGGATATATGGTGGTGCTAGGTGGATGGTTCTTGAAAGAAATTAGATAAATTTACGGAATAAGGATGAGTTTGCGATAAGAATAGACTTGAACAGTGGGTTAGCGCTCGAAACTTACGATGTAGTCTTTCCCTATTGCATGCAAAAATTGAATCCTTTGTCTGGGCTATGTAATGTATGATTGCGGAGAATAGATTAGACGTCATATTCGCAACTGATTGCTCAGATGTGGTTAACATGGTCAACTCACCGAAGGAATGACTGTCTTTCTCAGCCTATTTATGAAAGATTAAGAGTTGAAGAGATTTAGAGATTTGAAGATTGAGAGATTGAGAGAGAGAGATTAAAGAGAAAAAGTAAGAATGAATAGTATTGGTATTTTAGAAAAATGAATTTCTTACTTACAAAGGAAGATATAAATAATTATTTATACTAAACTAGTCTAGACTTGTTTGAATACTAAGATAGCCTAATACATGTTTGGCTATAAAGATAACATATCATTAATCACAAACAAGCCTAAGCCACTCCCTTTGGACACATGACGCTTTTTTAGAATCAAAGGCACACATTCTTCATTTTCTCTTTGTCTTCATCATTCTTCTTCATTCTAACACTCCCCCTCAAGCTTAAGTCATGGAGAATGGCTAAGCTTGCAACCATGAAGCATTACCTCATTAAAAACCTAAAGAAGGAAAACACAATTGGGACAAAACCTTTTTAGGAAAAAGAGTATAACACTCCATGATCAGTGTTGAGGAATGGACATGAGACCAAGCCGTGGGTAGATAGAGCCGCCATTCTTCAATGTAGTAGCCTTGGTGAACACATCTGCTAATTGGTCTTCACTCCTTGTGTAGCAATGTAAGATAATCCCATTTACAATAACTTCCCTCACCTTATGGCAATCCACCTCAATATGCTTGGTTTTTTCATGAAACACAGAGTTAGATGCAATGTGTATAGCTGCTTGATTGTCACAATGGACAGTGATGGGAGACACCAAGCTCACGCCAAGTATTTCAAGGAGGAGTTGCTTCAGCCAGATGCATTCTGTGGTAAGTTTCCTCATGGCCCTATATTCAGCTTCTGCACTAGAGCAACATACCACCTTCTGCATCTTGGTCTTTCAAGTAACAAGATTACCTCCTAAGAAGGTGCAGTAGCCGGTTGTACTCTTCCTATCTTCTCTGTCTCCTGCCCAATCTGCATCACAATAACCTACAACTTCTGTGTTTCCATTACAACCCATCCATATATCTTGTTCTTTAGTGCCTTTCAAGTATCTCAATATGTGCATGATCATTTCTTAATGCCTTATCTTTGGGTCTTGCATATGTTGAGACACCTGATTCAAAACAAAACACAAGTCAGTTCTAGTGATGGTTAAATATATGAGCTTACCAACCAATTTTTTATACAGCTTTGTATCATGGAACACGCCATCTCATAGCTCCCCCTCAGATTCCATCTTGTAACCTTCTTCTAGTGGTGTAGCTGGCTTAGCTTCCATCATATCTGTAGAGGTTAGCAAGTCCACAATATATTTTCTCTGGGATAAGAAAAGACCTTCATTGAACCTACACACTTCAATTCCTAAGAAGTATTTAAGTTTCCCTAGATCCTTAATATCAAAGACACTCTTTCAATATGCTTTAATATAATCAATTCCTACTTTATCACTCCCTGATATGATTATGTCATCAACATAAATGAGTATAACTACAATACCTTCCTTACTTTGAAGTATAAAGAGAGTATGTTCAACTTATGACCTTTTGAAGCCTCTATCCCTTAAGGTCATATTCAACTTATGATACCAAGCTCTTGGAGATTGTTTTAACCCATATATAGCCTTTTTTTAACCTCAGTGTATTGTCGTCACCTACTTGATCTTCTAGACCTGGTGGTAGTGTCATGTACACTTCCTCTTCTAGTTCACCTTGTAAGAATGCATTCTTAACATTTATTTGCTACAACTCCCAATCAAGATTAGCAGCAAAGAGACAAAACAACATTAACTGAATGTAATTTAGTCACAGGAGCAAAGGTAACCCTATAATCTTCACAATAAGTTTGTGTGAATCCTCTAGCCACCAACCTAGCTTTATACATATCTATCTCACCATTGATTTTATATTTAATGGTAAAAATCCATTTAGAACTTACAGCCTTTTTCCCTTTTGGAAGAGTAGTTGGCGCATAGGTTTGATTCTTCTCCATGGCTTGTCTTTCATCTTGAATTGCTTTTCTCCACTCCTTTATCTCCATAGCTTCCTCATAGGTCTTTGGAATCTGCTCTTTATCAAGACTAACAGTAAATGCAACATGAGAATCAGGTACATGAACTATATTACACACTCCATGGTCATGATGAGCTATTGCATTGTTGTTGTAGTAGAAGTTGGGTGGAAGTCTCTGCCTTGTACTTCTTCTAAGAAAAACAGATGATTCCCCTTTCTCTTCTTCTTCTAGAGCATCCCCAAGATTAGGTTGAATATCTCTTGGCCTTTTTGAAGCTGATACCAAGATATCTGCTTCTGAATCCTCCTCTTGATCATATCTAGATTCCTTGCCCCCTCATGATCAAGGGGAGGCACTTGTCCCGAATGAAGAGAAGGCCGTGCCACGTCCCGGAGATGTCGCGCCAGCAACCTGGTTCGTGGCCGAGAGGCCGGAGATGAGACCATGGACGTGCCCGGATCAGATTATCCTGGAGCTGGTTGGGACGTGCCTGGGTCGTGCCTGGGTTGGACCTGGGACGTGCCTGGGTCGTGCCTTGGTCGTTCCAGGGTCAAACTGGGGTAGCGCTTTGGCGAACATGGTGCGGGTTGGGCTGGCCCTAGTTCGGGCGTTTGATGAGCTGGCCCTGGCGCTTGGTTAGCTGGCCCTGGTACTTTGGTAGCTAGCCCTGGCCCTGAGCCAGGTGCCTGTGGAGAGACTATACATATGTCTTCCAAAATTCTTCTTAGATTCTCAGCTTGGTCATGTCTTGTTGTTGAGATGTCCTTGAATTCCTCCCAAGTCCTTCTTCATGGAACCCTTTGGATTCTTGAAATTTAACATCTCTGGATACTAGGACTCTTCTAGTCTCTGGATTGTAGCATTTATATCCCTTTTGAGTAGAAGAATACCCAATGAACATGGCCTTGGTGCTCTTTGGTTCCAACTTGTTCCTAAGTTCTCTTGGTACCAAAACCAAACAAACACACCCAAATACTCTTAAGTGTTCAATATTAGGCTTAGTTTTGTTTAATACCTCAAAGGGAGACAAATCATCTAGAACTTTTGTTGGAGTTCTATTGATTAAGTAACATGCCGCCACTAGAGCATCTCCCCAAAACCGTTTTGGAACCTTCTTGTAAAACATCATTGTTCTCACAAATTCCATCAAATTATTGTTTTTCCTCTCAGCTACTCCATTTTGTTGTGGAGTGTAGGGACATCTTGTTTGATGTTCAATGCCATGTTTAGCCAAGTGTTGCTGAAACTTGGTGCTAGTATATTCCCATCCATTATATGTTCTAAAACATTTAATCTTGGCATTGTATTGATTATTAACAAATGTTTGGAAGTTAAGAAATGCATCAAACACCCTATCCTTAGAACGAAGCAATGTAACCCAAGTATATTTAGATTTTTCATCAATAAAGATTACAAAATATTTTTGGTTTTCTTTAGAAGGAAAGGGAGATGTCCAAACATCAGAATATACTAAATCAAAACAATTATCATAGGAATGAAATAATTTTTCAAAAACAATCTTACAATGTTTCCCAAGAATACATGATTCACACAAGTCATTTTGCAATTTTAATTCAGGGATGATTAATTCTAAAGCTCTAGGATGAGGATGGCCTAATCTAGCATGCCAAATTTCAGCTGAAACATTAATATTCACACTATTAGCACACGAATCATGAAAGGACCAATCTTCAAGCACATACAAGTCATTCTTTGTTGTCCCTTGTCCAAATTTCCTACTTGTTTCAATATCCTGAAAATAGAAATCTTAGGACCAAATATAGCTTGAAAATTAAGATCAGTAGTAGATCTCTTAATAGACAACAAATTAAATGTAAAGGATGTCAAGTAAAAGGCTTTAGATTCTTTGTCAAACAACTTAAGCTTCACAATTCCTTTAATTGGAATATTGATTCCATTAGCTATTACCACACTACCTAAGGTAGGTTCTAAGTTTTCTAGCAAATCTAAATCACTTATCATGTGATGAGCAGCTCCAGAATCAACAATCAAAGATTTAATAGCTATAGATGTTTGAAAAGAAGCATGAAGAGATTCACCCAACACATTACCATAGCTAAAGGCTTTGAAGAGAGCTTCCAAATCTGAGTTCTTCACAAACTCAGATAAAGAGACCGGATTGGTTGTCAATGTAGAAGCGCTTGTATGTACTAAGTGGGAGGAGCTACGGCCGCTTGTAGAAGGGACTTTGGACCTGTCAATGAAAAAGCTTGGCTTCAATTCTGGATGAAGCACCTAACACTCCTTCTTTGTGTGGCCGGTTCGCTTGCAGTGGTCACACACAGTTCTCTTCTTCTTGGACTCAGCTGGCACCTTGAAGAAGCTCTTGTGGGCAACCACCAGTTCTTATTTATTGCCAAACAGCTGAAGTGACCCTTGCTCCTTCTGAATCTTGGCACAGACATCCTCCAAACTAGGAAGCTTGTCCTCCCTAAGAATGTGCTTAATCAAATCAACATAGTTAGTGTTAAAAGTCAAAAGTAATCCAAACACCTTATCTTGTTCTCTCCTTTCATGGAGAGTAATGGGATCAATTGTGGCAGAGCTTAGCATCTCTAGCTCTGCCCATAATGCTTTAAAAGATCCATAATGCTTTGTGAACTCAGCATCCTCCTGTCTAAGATCATTCAAAGCTTTATTGACCTCAAAAATTCTCATGAGGTTAGTAGTATTGTCATATACACTTTTCAAAGTTTTTCAAAGATCTTTAACATTTTCACAATATGAGTATGCTTTTAAAAGAGATCCAGCAAGGGAATTTTGGAGTATATAAAGTACCATCTGGTCTTCCTGAAACCATTTGTTATGATTATCTTGATCATCTGAGTCATCCCCTTTAATGGCTATAACATGCGCCTTTGTAATGTGAGTTCATAACCCTTTGCTACATAAAGTTGTCCTTATGGTTTTAGACCATAAGAGATAATTCGTCACATGAAGCATGACTGAAGCCTTGATGTTTGTCTGGGACTCCATTTGGCTATATCTAAAAGTCTGCAAAAAAAATAAAAATAAATAAAGACTATATCAGACCACACATGCGCCTGTCCAAGAGGTTAGGTACCTAGGCGCATCAACAACTTGAAACCGCCTGTCCAACAACAACTTGCAACTGCCTGTAACAACCTTCAACAACCTAACAGTCCTTTAACAACTAAATCTAACAATATTAATCTAAATTGTTAAAACAAATCTAATCTTTTTTTGCCTCCAAAACAAAAAAAAACAAATTCTTAGAATCAATCAAGAAAAGCTTTTTTGAAGTCTAAAATTCTTTAGAATGAAATGAAACTTCTTGAAACCCTCAAAAAGATCCTAAAATAAGTTTTGATCGTCCAATATTTGCAAATGATTAAGAAAAAATGAAAGTTTTTTCACAAAAACCACAAATATATCAAAACTGGACACGTTAAGAAAGATTGTTCAGGAAATCTTCTAATTGTAAAAAGGAGCAAAGAGGACCTCCTGATTCATAACTTAGACTCGTTTTAATTGAGATTAGGCTTTTGAATCACCTGATTTGATGAAGAACTGAAGGAGATATGCTTGTTGCAAACCCGAGGATTCGCGGCGAAGATGATCGCGACACCACCAGAGAAAAAATAGGATAAATTTCGACTCAGGCCACCAAATTGAATAAAACCACCTGGAAAATCTTCAGAACACGCCGGAGAACAAACCTTGATGAAGAAAATGACAAGAAAACTCGATTTCTTGCCGGCAATCCTGATGAAAACATGATGATCTCGTGATGATACCCGTTACAAGGCTTGAGAAGAATTCACGTGCAAGATGATAAGTTTCAGCGGAAATCTTATGCTAGATCAATGAAGGCTCTGATACCATGAAAGATTAAGAGTTTAAAAGATTTAGAAATTTGTAGATTGAGCGATTGAGAGAGAGAGAGAGAGATTAAAGAGAAAAAGTAAGAATGAATATTATTGAGATTTTAGAAAAATGAATTTCTTACTTACAAATGAAGAGAGAAATAACTATTTATACTAAACTAGTCTAGGTTTGTTTGGATACTAAGATAGCCTAATACATGTTTGGCTATAAGGATAACATATCATTAATCACAAACAAGTCTAAGCTACTCCCTTTGGACACATGGCGCCTTCTTAGAATCAAATGCACATATTCTTCATTTCCTCTTTATCTTCATTATTCTTCTTCATTCCAACAATTTGGTGGCAGATGCAAAGTGTATTTTTAGAAGATCGAGGGCTCACTTATTCCACGAGGACGGAACAAAAGATTTAACAATTTAACAAAAATTACAAAAAGAATCCTAACAGCGACGACGCATATTAATTATACTTCACCCGTGTTGTTAGCTACACCAATTTAGTATTTACGTGTTTATAAAATGTTATGTTATAAAAAACCAGCGAACTATTAACTATGGTTTTTGATTCTTGAACAGCCAATTAAGGTTATCTTTTTAGCTCCGAAGAACAATAAAACTTTAAATCCAGTTTTTTCTAGAAACAAAAACAAAAGGCTGTAGTTTTCCAAAATTTTAAACTAATTTTAACTCTCTTTTAATTCAAGATTCTAGCATTACACTAGTTTCAGTTTTTTTTTATTGTATAAAAGGGAAAAGAACATTCCATAAGGCTTTTGTTTGTATTTGATATTATGGTTATGTTTACATTTAGTGTAATTTTTTTATATTTTTCTTGGAAACAAAACCCATAACTTTAAACACCTTAAAAACATTTGTTTTTATCTTTTATTGGGCCATACTGGACCATCATACACTTGTAAAATTGTTATATACATGATTAGGTTAAAAATTGTATCTATCTTCCTTATAACTTCTAAGGTTTCTTTGTATCTATTTTTTTTGTCAACTTATTCTAATGGTTTTAATATCCTTTTTAACATTAAGGGGTGTTGGATTCGAATCTCATATATGTGTCATGAATTTAGAAGTGGTCACTATTGTGTCACATGATTCTGATTTCTTTGTATTTATATTTTCATCACTTTTAAGGTTTCTTGCCATGATATAAGAGCATTTAACCTAAACAATGGTTATTGGTATCGATCTTACTGCTTCTCTACTTCTTCTTTTTCCACTTCTTGATCTCTTCTTCTTCTATCTCTAATGTCTAACGAAGAAACCTCAAAATCAAAATAGCAATCTTCGATGCTCTCTTTAAAAAAATCTAAATCACAAGTTGAGCATCTAAAATAAACCATATCTCTTTCTGATCTTACTTATGGAGATAATCCTGGTATCCTTATGTCTACACGGTTGCTACGTGGACCAAACTGTGATGAGTGGTCTGCAAACCTAAGACTGGCACCTCAAGATCAGAAGAAGTTTGGGTTTGATGATGGTTCAATTCCGCATCGTCAACAAGATTCGAAAGATTATGAAGATTGGTGTGCAAACAATGCATTTAGGATTTCATGGATCAAACTCTCGATTTCAGAGACACTGCGATCCATATCTCATAGTGAACTCGTAAAAATTGTGGTTACATATCCACACTGGGTGAAAAACGGGCTAAGAGTTCAGAGACTTAAAACTGAGCTGCAAACTCTCAACAAAAAGGTCTGATAGAGGGCTATTACGGAAAACTTACAAAGCTGTGGATAAGTTTTTCTGATTATCAAAGAGCTAAAACTGCTACTAAGATACAAAAGGAAGAAGAAGAGGAAAAACTTATTTAGTTCTTTATGGGCCTCTATGATTTGATATATGGAGCAGTAAAGTTGAATCTGCTTTCTCATGACCCCTTACCTACACTTGATGAGGCATTCAATTCAAGATGAAGAATCGAAACAAGTTGCCCACATGAATGAAGAACGTATCAAGGGTATAAGCTTTGCTGTTCAGACAAACCCAAATCACCGTACAGTTACAGAAAACAGAGGGATCAGCGACTGTCTGCACCTATTGCGGAAAACAGGGTCACTTGGCAGATCAATACTTTCAAAAACTTAGGTACCCTCCTTGGTTTGGTGAAAATAATAGAAATAAATTTTGGTTCACCATATGCATGTGGTTCATCTGATCAAAGTGGAGCTGGGCGAGGAATATTTTCTACACAAACAAATCGAATAAAGGGACATACGAGTGATTCTGTTCGTGTGAATCATGTTCACGCAAACTCTGTGAATCATGTTCACGCAAGATAGAAAAAGCCCAATAACACTTAGGCTAGAATTCGGTGGTGACTTGTGAATGGTGTGAAGTTGTGAACAAGTTTCACCGTCTTGTGCACTAAGAGTATTGCCTAATTAAAACCTTATTCGAAAAACTCAGTGAGACAAAACCAAAGATAGGAAAAGAGTACAATTCCCTAACACGACTTTTGGTGTCTCTACCAGAAGGTAATTGTAAAGACACCGGAGGAAAAAGAATTTTCTAGAAGGAATCTCCATGGCTCCTTGTCCGGTTGGAATGGGTGGGCTGGTCTTGGGATGCTCGTGGCTTGGTCGGGTTTTCCGTGGTCGAGTAGTCCGTGGTCGGGCGATCCGGACGGCATGGGCGACAACCTTGGATCCAGTTGGGTTGGCTCGGTCGGTCAAGTCTCCAATAACATGCTAAGCTTGTCTCCTAAAGCCTTCCTCTTGGACCGTGTGAGTGGTCCTGGTGGGATGACTGGTGCAGTGGCTGGCTCGATGTCCTCATCATTCCCTCCCTCTTGAAGTGGTTTGGTCTCCACAGCAAACTCCTCACCTGCATCAAACAACTTTAAGTAAGAAACATTAAACGTACTAGACATTTTATAATCACCTGGAAGTTTGAGCTGGTAGGCATTGTCGTTGATTCTCCAAAAGACGTGGAATGGACCATCTCCCCGGGGTGCAAGCTTGCTCTTTCGTCGTTGGGAAAACCTCTCTGGTCGCAAATGTAGCCAAACCCAATCTCCCTCCTATAAAACCATGTGCCGGCGACCCTTGTTGGTATTCTTGACGTTCTGGATGTTCCGTTGCTCCAAATTTGCCATGGTCTCTTCATGTAGACGCTTGATGTATTCCGCCTTTGCTTCACTCTCTAAGCTGATGGCGTCTCCCAGTGGTATGGGTGTGAACTCGATTTGCGTGGTCGGGTTGAAGCTGTAGACGACTTCAAATGGAGAACGCTTCGTTCCGGAGTGTGTAGCCCTGTTGTAAGCAAACTCGACATACGAAAGGCACTCCAACCAATTCTTCAAGTTTCTGCCAATCGTCGCTCTCAGTGTCTGGGATAATGTCCGGTTGACCACCTCTGTTTGTCCTTCAGTCTGTGGATGGTACACGGTAGAAAACAAGAGGTTGGTCCCTAACTTGCGCCACAATGCTCGCCAGAAGTGGCTGAGGAATTTGGTCGTCCTGGGAATGTCGTGCAGTCGTACTATCTCTTTGAAGAACAGGTCGGCAGTCTGGCTTACGTCATTAGTCTTGTTTCAAGCGATAAAATGCGACATCTTGGAAAATCGGTCGACAACTACGAAGATGGAGTCCTTGTGGTTGATTTTTGGCAGGCCTAGGATGAAGTCCATGGAGATGTCTGTCCAGAGCGCAGATGGGACTGGTAATGGCATGTAGGGACCCTGCGGATGCATCTTTGATTTAGCATTTTTGCAGATAAGGCACCTAGCGCAGTGTGCCTCTACATCTCGTCGCTGGTGGAGCCAGTAGAAATGCTCCTTAATCATGCTTAATGTCTTGTCAATACCGAAATGACCCATTAAACCTCCTTCGTGGGCCTCTCTCAAAAGCAGCTCTCGAATCGATCCTCTCGAAATGTAGATACACTTGTCCTTAAAAAAGAACCTGTCAAACAAATAGAACCAGCTGTAAGTGCCATTGTCGTGCTCCTGGTAGACCTGAGTGAAGTCTGCGTCGTCAGTGTACAGCTCTTTGATCATCTCGAAACCCATAACCTTCGACTCCATGACGGAAATTAAGTTGTATATGCGGTATAGGGCGTCAGTCACAATGTTTTCTGTTCCCTTCTTGTACTTGATGACGTAGGGAAAGGTTTTATATACTCCAACCAACGAGAATGTCTCTTCTTCAATGTGGATTGTC
This sequence comes from Streptanthus diversifolius, assembly GCA_039880935.1. NCBI lineage: Eukaryota > Viridiplantae > Streptophyta > Magnoliopsida > Brassicales > Brassicaceae > Streptanthus > Streptanthus diversifolius. The sequence continues at coordinate 6,060,356 of JAXGFM010000002.1, forward strand.
CTCTGAGGTGATGGAGTGTCTGATGGTCGGTGTGAATCACGCACTCCCGGGCAAGTAGGTAGTGCTGCCAAGTCTCTAAGGCGCGGACCAAAGCATAGAGCCCCTTGTCGTAGGTCTGATAGTTAAGTGCGGCTCTACTTAACTTCTCGCTGAAGTAGGCGACATGTCTTCCGCATTGGGTGAGGACTGCTCCTATGCCGATCGTAATGTCTAGTTAAAGTCTGGCAGGACTAGGAATGGGGTGTGGGTGAGTCATTCCTTCAGCAGCTTGAAGGACTTGTCCTGGTCGGGTCCCCAACAAAAGTCTTGGTTCTTCTTTATTTCTGAGGTCAACGGACCAGCTATCGTGATGAAGTCTCGGATAAACCATCGGTAGAAGCTGGCTGGCGGTCGTCGGTGTAGGCCACTCTTGTATGGCCTTGATCTTCTCGTCGTCCACTAGGAATCGCTGTGAACTCACGACAAATCCAAGAAAGATGACTTAGTATGTGCATAATGTACATTTCTTGAGATTTATGTACAACTGCTCTCTCTGAAGGGTGGTAATGATGGCTTTTAGGTGCTCCAGATGGTCTGAGTATGTCGTACTATAGACGAGAATATCGTCGAAGTAGACTACTACGAACTTGCCAATGAACGGTCGAAGGACTTGGTTCATAAGGCACATGAATGTACTTGGGGCGTTGGATAGACCAAATGGCATTATGAGCCACTCATGAAGACCCTGCTTGGTCTTAAACGCAGTCTTCCATTCGTCTCCTTTTCGCATCCTTACTTGATGATATCTGCTTTTAAGGTCAATTTTGGAGAAGACCGCAGCTCCGCTTAATTTGTCTAGCATGTCGTCCAGACGCGGAATGGGGTGCCGGTACTTGATCGTAATGTTGTTTATTGTGCGACAGTCGACGCACATCCTCCAGCTCCTTCTTTGGTACAAGTAGGACCGGGATGGCACAGGGACTGAGGCTCTCTCGGATGTAACCTTGATCCATAAGATCTTGGACTTGCCGTTCTAATTATTAGCCTCCTCGGGGTTGACTCTATATGCAGGAAGGTTGGACAGCTGAGCTCCGGGAACAAAGTCGATGTGGTGCTCAATCCCTCGGATAGGTGGGAGGCCGGCTAAAATTTCTTCTGGAAACACGTCAACATATCTCTCTAGTAATGCTCGGACCTCGACAAGTAAGGGGGCCTCGGTGCTGGACGTGTGTAGGCTCTCTGTAGAGCATCAAAACGAGCTGGGTACCCTTGGTACGGGTGGCTTTCCTCATGTCTGCCATATTTATTAAAAAGTTCTCCATACGGGCATGTTGATTTTTCGCCATCTTAGACTGTATTTCTTGAACGGCGTTTGCAGACATTGATGCTAAATTGTATCTACGCTTGTCGTGGACAAATGAGTAAAAGTTGGTCCATCCATTGTGCGTAGTCTCTCGGTCAAATTGCCATGGTCGTCCTAGGAGGAGATGTCCAGCTGACATCGGGGACGACATCACAAGTGACCTGGTCTTGGTATCTGCCGATGCTGAATGAGACTTTAACTTGGTCCGAAATGTATAACTCCGTCTTGTTTTTCAGCCATCGTAGTTTATAAGGCTTAAGATGCTTGGTCACAGGCAATCCTAGCTTTTCCACCATGTATTTGCTCGCGGCGTTGGTGTAGGACCCTCCGTCTATTATCAACGAGCACATTTTCCCAAGTATTGTACATTTTGATTGGAAGATGTTCTCTCGCTATTATTCTTCTTCCGGTTCAAATCTCGAGCTTAGAATCATCTGATCATGAGCATGTCTCCGAAATTGGCGTACTCGATCTCTTCGTCGGACTGCTGATGGGTCGTAGGGGCTGGCTCCTCGTGCTCGTCCTCGAACTCTTAGTCTCCTGAAGCAGTCAGTGTAATGACCCGTACCTTAAATCAATTAGAAAGACTCGGCAGTACAGTCGCAAGCCATTAACGATTAAGGACAGTCCAATACCAAGCATATTGGTCCGCGGAAAATAGAAGTGGCCGAGTAAAGTAGTTTTTGCTGTGAGAGGATAACCAGTCCGAATTTGATGCTGCCAAGGACTCATGGGGAAAGGGGAGGAACCTCTGTGTAATATTTAAGCATGAAGATTCACCATGGTTCTTTAAATAAGACAGATGTCATTCTTGTAAGAGAACACATCAGGGAACATGTGTTTTCTGTCATGGCAAGCACAGGTGTCCATTTTCTAAACAAACCAGATCAGGAACAGATGGATGTGACTTAAGCTGGTGATTAAGCATAAGTGGACAGGTGGCTGCGGTTTAAGATAGTGAGTAAGCATTAATGGACAGGTGTTTATGCTTAACCATGCAGAAGTTTAGCTATAAATACTCCTTGAAACATTATGTTTAGTTTAGATAAGAAAGAAAGAAATCACCCAGAGTTTAAGTCCAAAACCGTGAGAAAGAAAAAAAGAGAGAAGAGAGAAATACCTGGTGGTCGTGAGCTAAGCCTGAAAAGGAGGAGGAAACCGCTGAGCCAAACCTGTGACCGATTTTAAAATCTGTGAGTTGGTTTAATTTAAGCAAGAACGTGGTCGAGTTCGGTTAGGCTAAGAAGTGATTTTGATATGGTGCATGTCCATGAAATTATGCCTGTTTGATTTCTTTTGCGTGTGGGTGGTTTTAGTTTGTTTTTCTCTTTGGTTCATGTATGGATTATGTTAAACATGCATGCGGATGTGGACTTTGGTTGGTTAAGGGTTGCACTAAATTTCTTAAGTTGCAGTTAGTGGTTATGTTTGTGGTAAGGTGCGGTCATGCATGTGGGTTACGAGTTTATGGTTTGTTTAAACATGCAGATTAGCATGTGGTGTTTTAAATGACTTAGCTATTCCATTAGCATGCGAGGGATGGCTTGCCACCATACTGTGGGCGACTTGCTCGGCATATGTTCATCTTTGTGAAGTCCTTGTAGCCTTGGTGGCTAAGGATTCACCGGAATGGAAAGGAAGTGAGCTAAGTCACATTGCGCGCATGGGTAGACTTAAGGCCGTAGCTCGGGTTGAGTGTGCGGATGGGTCTTGCATATTAAGAATGATTGTACATATTGTGATATTCGTTTATGCTAGTTTATGAATGTTTGTTTGTATACAGATTGTAATTGTGGGATTGGGTAGCTAGTGTTACCTAAAGAGCTCACTCAGCATTATATGCTGACCAAACTCGTTCTTGCAGATCGGAGCAAGCCTGCGGGAGGAATACATGACCATCCAGTATAGATTGCCCGTCCCTCTTTTGTACTAAGTATGCTTTTGACTTATCTTATCACGCTTGTATTGTTGTATGGTTTTGTTTTCGGATTAAGTATCTTGTATAGTGGCTTATGGATTTTGTAAACGGTTTTGGATAGTATTATATAAATGATGTTTTGGTGTAAAGTCTTTATAAGTAATCTGTATGTTTAATATGGTTTTAAGTTTTAGTATGTTTAATCCCCGGCCGAGCAAGTTAACGAGGATTTCAATTCTTGGTTTGAAAACCTCGAACTGAAGGAGTGAAATTTGGGGTACGGATCTTGGTTCTTCGGACTTTTGAAATGTATTCGGAAGAACGAATGATCGGGATTCATATCCATCGTAACACCTTTGGTCTAGAAAGAACGGGGGTGTTACAAGGTGGTATCAGATCATGTTTTCGATGCATATGGGACTTAACGGTTTTCAAAAAGGTTCTTAAAAAGGGGGCTTAGGAAACTGGTTGTCCGTCCTTCCAAACAAGAAGGGTTACGAGGGATACTGGCCGTTTGTATCTAAGTCTGGAAGAGATTCGTCGCCTGAAGACAGCTCACCCCGAGGGATTTTTGATAATCCGTCGAGGGATGAGTCAGTAGGAGAAACAGCAGGACACGACGAGTTTGACGCATAGTTTGCTCAAGGACGGAGCCGATTACTCCCGAGTTAATGGACAGTGATGCTGAGTCCAGTAACTGGGAAAGAGTTAACTGTCCAAATTCCTTTGAAAGAATGTGTGAGCGACTGATAGAAAGGCTGGATCGACCAAGACCGATAGTTCCGACCATTCCAAGCTTTCTCGAAATAGTGGCTGCCATGAGAAGCTTGGTTACGGAAAAATACAGCGGAGGCACGGATCCATTCACGGATGATGCATGGCTCAGACGCTTGGAAAGAAATTTCAGTGCCACAAGGTGCCCGGAACCATTCAAGCGGGATGTGGCCGTGTACTACTTAGACCATGATCTGGTCAACTGGTGGGAAACACTAGAAAGGCGACTCAAATATAGTCAAACACCCGAGTATGCTTGGGCTAAGTTCAGGGCCGAGTTCTTGAAGAAGTATTTTCCGATAGAGGCCCGAGACCGCTTGGAAACGCAGTATATGCAACTAACCCAAGGAGAGCGCAGCGTACGAGATTATGAGGCCGATTTTACTCGACTGCGCCATTATGCCTGTTATGGAGCACACGACGAGATTTCCACAGCAAGAAAGTTTCTTCGCGGTGTGCGCCCAAATTTGTTCTGTAGGCTAATGACGGTTCCTTACGCAGACTTATCCACCTTGGTGGAAACGGCTGTTAACGTAGAAGAAGCCTTGGTCGGAAAGCAAAAATACCTTGAGATTCTTATGCAAAGACAGACTAGGCCACAGACATTGGAGCAAGCAAGGAAAGATCATCACGTCAGACCGGCCAAGAGGGAGAGTAGACCAGTCCCGACGTGTTATAACTGCGGACGCAAAGGCCACACTGTGGCCAATATGTACTACCATCTTTGGGACGACAAGACATGACTTGTTGGTCTTGTGGAGAAAGACATTTCTCCAACCGTTATTCTAAGGGACAAACCTCGCGCAGACCACAGTCGCAAGCCATTCAGGCAGGACCAAAGCGATTAGATATGGACCGGCTCAGGCACCTCAGCAACCAGCGGGAGCAGGACGAGTTTATGCATTAGATACGAACGCGGCCGACCCCTCACGACCTTCTCAGCCGATTAGAAAAGTTTGCTTGATTGCTTGTGATTGCTTAGACAAATAAGTGGATTGTTGTTGGATTAGGAACATCGCACATAGGAGGTAACCTTGTTCATGTTTTGTTCGACTCGGGTGCTACGCATAGCTTTGTATCACCCGAGGTAGTTCGGAACTTTGAAGGAACATTTATTATGGTAAAAGTAGATATTCCCATTAGAACACCCGGAACCCAAACCTTGAAAGCTGTGAGTAGGATCTTAGACGTCCCCGTTGAAGTTGGTAAATTCGAGCTTCCGGCAGATCTGTTGGTAACAGCGTTGGATCAGCATGAAGTGATTCTCGGTATGGACTGGTTAACACGTCACCAAGCTCAGATGGACTGCGGGAAAGGCCGGATTCAACTTAGAAAGGAAGATTGTTTGGTGATTCAGTTTTGTGGATTTCGGCCAAGTGCAAAGGCAATGTTTCAGCCTTAAGAGCGGAACATGAATTTACTTAGTAACTCTTATAGTAAGCAACGATGGATTGACAGGAGAACGAGAGTTATCGGAGATTCCGGTGGTCCGAGAATTCAAAGATGTGTTTAATCCACTAGAAGGAGTACCACCTCCAAGGTCTAATCCATTCACAATAACCTTAGAACCCGGAGTCTCCTCTATTTCTAAAGCAGCATACCGAATGACACCAGCAGAAATAGCAGAACTAAATAAACAATTAGAAGACCTGATCGAGAAGGGTTTTATCAGGCCAAGTTCATCATCATGGGGAGCGCCGGTGTTGTTTGTTAAAAAGAAGGATGGGAGTATGAGGCTATGCATTGATTACCGGAGAATCAATAACATAACCATTAAAGACAAGTATCCACTCCCAAGAATTGTCGAGCTTATGGATCAGCTCCAAGGAGCCAAGATCTTTTCTAAGATCGACTTAGCCTCGGGTTATCACCAAATATCTATTAAAGAAGAAGACATCCCGAAGACCGCATTTCGTACTAGATATGAACAATATAAGTTCATAGTGATGCCTTTTGGACTTATGAATGCTCCAGCCGCTTTCATGAGACTAATGAGTGAGGCATTCCGGGAGTATTTAGATGAGTTTGTTATCATTTTTATCGATGACATACTCATTTACTCAAAGAATGCAGAGGAACATGAAAAGCATTTGCGGCTAGTACTAGGTAGACTTCGGGAACAAAAGTTATTCGCGAAGGCTAGCAAATGTAAGTTCTGGAGGAAGGAAATAGGGTTCTTGGGCCATAGAGTGTCGGAACATGGAGTGTCTGCTGATCCGGAGAAGATTTCCGTAATTAAAGACTGGCCACAACCGACTAATGCCACGGAGGTCCGAAGTTTCCTAGAATTGGCGGGATAATATAGAAAGTTCGTTAAAAACTTTGCCTCTAAGGCCAAGCCACTGACCCGACTGACCGGTAAGGGCGTTTCATTCCAGTGGACCACAGAGACCGCTAAGGCGTTCGAGCAGCTGAAGGAGGCTTTGATGACTGCACCTATATTAGTCTTACCCGATCCGCACCAGCCATTCTCCATCTATACAGATGCATCCCAAATTGGACTTTGTTGTGTATTGATGCAAAACGACAAGGTCATAGCATATGCATCCAAGCAATTACGGAAACACGAAGAAAACTATCCGACCCATGACTTGGAAATGGCCGCAGTGGTGATTGCCTTGAAAATATGGAGATCCTATCTTTACGGAGAAACGGTGCAAGTTTTTACAGATCACCAAAGCTTGAAGTATCTGTTTATGCAACCAGATTTGAACTTAAGGCAAAGGCGTTGGATGGAGTTTATAACGGATTATGACCTGAAGATTCAGTATCATCCGGGAAAGGCCAATGTGGTAGCCGATGCTTCGAGTAGACCCTAGGCTACTAAGAATGCTGTAAAAGACATAGGGGAATTATCTACTATGCTTAAGGCCATTCGCCTTACAGCAATAGAGGGAGAAACGAGCCAACCTCTTGGAGTTCAAGCCGTGAACCAAGCCAGCTTGATTAACCGTATCAAGGACGCTCAAAGGGAAGATGTGGATTTAAAAAGGATCATAGAAGAACTATCAGAAAGTGAGGGAAGGAATGATAAAGGATATCATTGGCGGAAGGTGGAACATTACTTTTAAATGGAAGGATTACGGTTCCAGCCGAGACGGAACTAAGAGAAGAAATATTGAGGACATCTCACCAGTCTTTATCAAGCATTCACCAGGGAGTACCAAGATGTATCGGGACATCCGACGTTATTACCATTGGCCCGGGATTAAAAAGGCAGTAGCAAGATGGGTGGCACAATGTCAAGTGTGTCAACAAGTTAAGGTCGAACACCAAGTATCGGGAGGCCTGCTGCGGAGTGGAAATGGGAAGCAGTGGCCATGGACTTCATTACAAGATTACCGGTAGCACCAGGTTGAGGTAACGATGCTATTTGGGTAATCGTGGATTGCCTTACTAAATTCGCTCACTTTCTCCCGATTAAGTTAGGAGATCGGTTTGATACGTTGTCCAAGCTTTATTTGAACGAGATAGTAAGATTGCACGGGGTACCAGCCAATATAGTGTCGGATTGGGATCCAAGATTTACCGCACGATTCTGGAGAGCTTTTCAAGATGCCCTCAGAATAGAATTACATATAAGTACGACATTCCATCCCGAGACCGACGGCCAGACAGAAAGGACAATTCGAACAATCGAGGACATGCTTCGGATGTGCATTCTCGACTAGGCCAGAACATGGGAGCAACATCTACCTTTGGTAGAATTCTCATATAACAACAATTATCATTTAAGTATAGGTATGTCACCTTATGAAGCTTTATATGGTCGTCATTGTCGCACACCCATGTGCTGGGTCGAAGTAGGAGAAAGAAGAATGTTTGGACAAAGTATTGTGGTTGAGACCACGGTAAAGATTAGGACGGTCAGACAAAACATGAAGAAGGCCCAAGACCGCCAGAAGAAGTATGCAGATCAGCACAGACAGGAGTTAGCCTTTGCAGTAAGAGATTGGGTATATTTAAAGGTTGAAGCTCAAAAAGGAAGGATCGGTTCGGAAAGGTCAGTAAACTGGCCACACGGTTTATTGGACCATACAAGATTATACGGAGAGGTGGAGAGCTAGCCTACTAGTTATAGCTACCATCAGACATGGCATTACACCTGATGTTTCATGTCTCAATGCTCCGAAAGCATATCAGGGATCCGGCGGAGGTGAAACCGCAAAGGATCAAAGAGTTACAGTCAAACCTCACATATCCAGAAGGTCCGATCCGAATAGGAGAAAGGCGTATCAAAAAATTGAATAACCAAGAAATCTCTCAAGTAAAAGTCTTTTGGAGAAATCAGCACAGAATTTTTATCACTTGGGAGGACGAAGATTGGTTCTGAAGGGAATATCCCGAGCTGTTCACTGAAGGTATGACAGATTTAGCTTGGGAATTCGGGGACGAATTCTTTTAAGGAGGGAAGAGTGTAATGACCCGTACCTTAAATCAATTAGAAAGACTCGGCAGTACAGTCGCAAGCCATTAACGATCAAGGACAGTCCAATACCAAGCATATTGGTCCGCGGAAAATAAAAGTGGCCGAGTAAAGTAGTTTTTACCGTGAGAGGATAACGAGTCCGAAATGGATGTCGCCAAGGACTGATGGGGAAATGGGAGGAACCGCTGTGTAATCTTTAAGCATGAAGATTCACCCTGGTTCTTTAAATAAGACAGATGTTATTCTTGTAAGAGAACACATCAGGGAACATGTGTTTTCTATCATGGAAAGGACAGGTGTCCATTTTCTAAACAAACCTGATCTAGAACAGATGGTTGTGACTTAAGCTGGTGATTAAGCATAAGTGGACAGGTGGCTGCGGTTTAAGATAGTGAGTAAGCATTAATGGACAGGTTTTTAAGCTTAACCATACATAAGTTTAGCTATAAATATTCCCTGAACCATTCTGTTTAGTTTAGAAAAGGAAGAAAAAAATCACCCAGAGAGTTTAAGTCCAAAACCGTGAAAAAGAAAGAAAGAGAGAAGAGAGAAATACTTGGTGGCCATGAACTAAGCCTGGAAAGTAGGAGGAAACCGCTGAGCCAAACCTGTATTCTAGGACCAATTTTAAAATTCGTGAGTTGGTTTAATTTAAGTAAGAACGTGGTCGAGTTCGGTTAGGCTAAGAAGTGATTTTGATATGGTGCTGTCCATGAAATTATGCCTGTTTGATTTCTTTTGCGTGTGGGTGGTTTTAGTTTGTTTTTCTCTTTGGTTCATGTTTGGATTATGTTAAACATGCATGCGGATGTTGACTTCGGTTGGTTAAGTGTTGCACTGAATTTCTTAAGTTGTGGTTAGTGGTTATGTTTGTGGTAAGGTGTGGTCATGCATGTGGGTTACGGGTTTATGGTTTGTTTAAACATGCGGATTATCATGTGGTGTTTTAAATGACTTAGCTATTCCATTAGCATGTGAGGGATGGCTTGCCACCATCCTGTGGGCGACTTGCTGGGCATATGTTCGTCTTCGTGAAGTCTTTGTAGCCTTGGTGGCTAAGGATTCACCGGAACGGGAAGGAAGTGAGCTAAGTCACATTGCGCGCATGGGTAGACTTAAGGCCGTAGTTCGGGTTGAGTGTGCGATGGGTCTTTCATATTAAGGCTTGACCATCCAGTATAGATTGCCCGTCCCTTTTTTGTACTAAGTATGCTTTTGACTTATCTTATCACGTTTCTACCGTTGTATGGTTTTGTTTTCGGATTAAGTATCTTGTATAGCGGCTTATGGATTTTGTAAACGGTTGTGGATAGTATTATATAAATGATGTTTTGGTGTAAAGTCTTTATAAGTAATCTGTATGTTTAATATGGTTTTAAGTTTTAGTATGTTTAAGCCCCAGCCAGGAAAGTTAACGAGGATTTCAATTCTTGGTTTGAAAACCTCGAACTGAAGGAGTGAAACTTGGGGTACGGATCTTGGTTTTTCGGACTTTCAATAATGTATTCGGAAGAACGAATGATCGGGATTCGGATCCATCGTAACACCTTTGGTCTAGGAAGAACGAGGGTGTTACAGTCAGTACCATAGTCCGTTGAGTGGGACATTCTCGGGACATGTGTCCTCTTCCTTTGCACTTGAAACATACGATCTCGCTGCTCCGATGATGCTGGGTTGTGGTTGTTGTGGAACTGGTCGGCTTTAGGGCAGCTGTGGCGGCCCTGGGAGCCGAGCTGATGACCACGGCTTTTCCCTTGAGACGCGGGTCAATGGGCTGGGTCGTCCGCTCAAATGGCTTGGAGCCGGTGCTCTAAGTGCTCTTAGGTCAAGAAGCTGTAGCTAGTTTTCGTTTATGGCACTTCTCTATCTGGACTGCTAGGTGATAAAACTCGCCTAGATCCTGGAATGTTTGTAGTTCGATCTTTCGGGCGATGGACTCGTGCAAGCCGTCGATGAATTGGGCCATTAGACTCTCATCGGACTCGTCTATGTCCAGTCGGTTGCGGAGGTGCTCGAATTCATCGAAATATTCGGATACCATCTTGCTGCCTTGGGTAAGGCGTCTGAAACGTCTCTGAAGTTCACAGTGGAAATGAGGTGGAACGTATCATCTCCTCATTGTTGGAATGAAGAAAAAATGATGAATTTAGTTTAGCCTTCATGATAATTATAAGCCGTGAGTTATATGTTTAGAGAGGAGTGTCTAAGGCTTGTTTGTGTTCTAGTATTATGTTATCCTTGTAGTCATTCATGTATAAGGCTATCCTTGTATCCAAACAAGCCTATACTAGATTAGTATAAATACCTCACTCTCTTCACATTTTGTAATTAAGAAATCATAATTCTCATTCTCTTAATAAAATCATTGTTTTCTCTAATTCTCTCTAATCTCTCATTCTTTCATTCTAAAAATCTCTTAATCTCATAATCTTTCATGATATCAGAGCCAGGTTGCATCAAACCTGAGTAAATTTCATCATTCATTCCTTGATTCAAGAAGAAATCATCTTCTTCTTCATCTTTTTCTTAGTCGAATTTGAACGTAATCTTGTAACGAAAATTCCAGCAACACAATGAAGCCTTTTGACGATCTGCTTTCTCTGGATTGTACATCGGCGAGTTCTAAAGCCACGACAGTTTGAATGCATCATTTGACCCAGGGAATCAAAAGTTACGAATTTTCTTGCAACGGACCTCCGCGAGTGCCTCCGGCCCGAACCTCCGTGTTTACCATGTCATTCTGACGTTGATTCTTCATCAAATTGCGTTTTTCTAAATCCTAAGCTCAAGACCTTCGAGTCTTGTTTCTGTTTAAAGAAAGTAGAACTCAATTCTGTTTAGTTTGAAGGATGTTCTTGAAGTTTTCCTCAGAGACGTAAAAAATCACCCATAACAAGATCCTGGTGATAAAATTCTAACTCTTTCTCAGTTTTCTTTAATTCTTTGAATCTGGAAAGTTAAATAAGTATCTTTTGAGGGTCTCCACGAAATTTGGATTCATTCTAATAGGTTTAAGACTTCAAGATTGATTTTCTTGATTTCATTATTAATCTTTAGAAGTATGAAAAATTGGAATCTTGAAATTTAGGATTTGTTTAATTCATATAAATCGATTTTGATTTGATATTGTTTGTTAATAATAGATAAAAACTGTTATTAGGTGGTTATAGTCAGTTAAATTCTTGCTGCAAGAGTTGGTTAAAGGTTGTTGCAGGTGGTTAGAAGTTGTTGGGAGTTGCTTGAACTGCAAGATTCCTTTGTTGGATCACTTGCATATCACACGCCAACCTCTTCCTTTAAATGCCAAGCACGAGGTCTTCAAGCATATCCAGTACATGCGTGTGTTAGCTCACTTGCAAGCCGGCTGGGTCTAGTACGTGTGTCCATTATACACGGTCTTCATGGGTGCTTTATTCTAGTTGTCGAATCCAGTTCGCTCACGGAGGCTTACGGCTTTGTCCTGTCCCGGCCATCCTAGTCCAGTTCGTGTGCTCGTGTGATTCGCTTTTAGTATTGTCCCGATCAGCTTCGCTCCCGTGTCACCTATTCGTCCCGACCAGCATCGCTCGTGTGTCCTTCATTCGTCCCGACCAGCATCACTTGCCTCCCGACCAGCATTGTATTGTTGGTTTCATTCTGTCCCAACCAGTTTGCTGACTATCCATCGTCTGTGGCCTAATATCACAGGTCTTTCACCTCATCCACAGGCCAGGATTTCAGTCTTGATCAGTCACATCCGATTACTTGGATCTCACGGCATCTCGACCAGCCGCGTCATATCCCAGCAAGCTGTCCTTGGTATCAATCCAATCGGCGGCTCCTCCTAACTCATGGAAATTCAGACAACATTCAGAGCTCCAGTCATTCTCCATGGAGCAAATTACCTCTTGTGGTCTAGGACCATGAAAACCACATTGGGTGGTAAAGGTCTTTGGAACCACATTTCTACAAATGGACATGAAGAAAATGAAGTGGCTGAAGTTAGTGAGGCTGTGGCTGCTCAAGCCAAATGGTACCAAGAAGACCAGTTGGTACTTTTTATACTCCAAAATTCTCTTGCTAATGATCTTTTAGAAGCTTATTCTTTTTGTGAAAATGCAAAAGATCTTTGGGACACTTTACAAAAGGTGTATGGAAACACCACTAACCTTTTAAGAATTTTTGAAGTGATGAAGGCTTTGAATGAATTAAGGCAGGAGGATGCTGAATTCACAAAGCACTATGGCTCATTCAGAGCTTTGTGGGCTGAGCTAGAAATGCTAAGGCCAGTCACCATTGACCCACTTGTTCTCCTTGAAAGGAAAGAACAAGATAAGGTGTTTGGGTTACTTTTAACACTTAATACTACTTACTCTAATCTTATTAAGTATATTCTCAGGTCTGATAAGCTTCCTAGCTTGGAGGATGTTTGTGCTCAAATACAAAAGGAGCAAGGATCTCATGGATTATTTGGCAACAAGGCTGAATTGGTAACTGCTCACAAAAGCTTCTTTAAACCAGCAAATGATTCTAGGAAGAGGAGACAAATAAGTGACAATTGCAAGAGGAATGGCCATACAAAGAAGGAGTGCTGGGTACTCCATCCTCATCTGAAGCCAACATGGGCCTCACGGCCTCAGCAACCCACGACCAGTCTTACTCAAGCTCACAGCCATATGACTGTGCCTTCAAAGGCGTGTGGAAACAGCTCATTTTCTCACTCAGCATCCACTAGTACCATGTCTCCAGCATCTGAATTTGTGACAAAATCAGACTTATAAGCTCTTATTAAGGCAATAAAGGATAGCAATGTGATGGGTAAAACTTTTCATGCTTCTTTTCAAACTTCTTTTACTCCTAATGTTCCTAAATCTTTGGTGGTTGATTATGGTGATTCTCATCACATGATTAATAATCTAGGATTGCTAGAAAATGTAGAACATGCCCTAGGTAATGTTCTCATTGCTAATGGAATTAAAGTACCAATCAAAGGCATGTGAAAATTGAAGTTGTTTGACAAAGAATCTAAAGCCTTTTACATGCCTTCCTTTACTTCTAATTTGCTTTCAGTTAAAAAAGCTACTACTGATTTAAATTGTCATGCTATATTTGGTCTTAATGATTTCTATTTTCAGGATATTGAGACTAGTAGAAAATTTGGACAATGAATCACAAGAGATGACTTGTATGTGCTTGAAAACATGACTAGTGCTATGAGTTAGAGGCGGCTTTTCAAACTAGTGCATTTATTACTGATTCTGATCTTTGGCATGCTAGATTAGGACATCCTCATCCTAGAGCACTTGAATTGATTGTTCCTGGGTTGAAAATGCCAAAGGAGTTGTGTGATTCTTGTACTCTTGGGAAGCATTGTAAAACAGTTTTTGAAAAATCTATGCATACCTATGATAATTGTTTTGAATTGGTGCATTCTGATGTTTGGACATCTTCATTCCCATCTAGAGAAAGCCATAAGTATTTTGTGATATTTATTGATGAAAAGTCCAAATATACTTGGGTTACTTTACTTAACTCTAAAGATAGAGTATTTGATGCATTTTTAAACTTTCAAGCATATGTTACTGATCAATACAATGCAAGTATTAAAGGCTTTATAACATATAATGGAGGAGAATACACTAGCACCAGACTTCAAGAACATTTAGCCAAACATGGCATTGAGCATCAAACCAGTTTTCCCTACACTCCACAACAAAATGGAGTGGCTGAAAGGAAGAATAGGCATTTGATGGAAGTTGTGAGAACAATGATGTTCCACATGAAAGTACCCAAAGGATTTTGGGGGGATGCTCTTGTAGCTGCATGCTACTTGATTATTAGGACTCCTAAAAAAGTCCTAGATGATCTGTCTCCATTTGAGGTACTAAACAAAACTAGACCCAATATTGATCATTTGAGAGTTTTTGATTGTGTTTGTTTTGTATTAGTTCCAAGGGAGCAAAGAAACAAGCTGGATACAAAGAGTACCAAAGCTATGTTCATTGGGTATTCTTCTACTCAGAAAGGATACAAATGTTACGACCCAGAGACTAGAAGAGTCTTGGTATCTAGAGATGTTAAGTTCCAAGAATAAAAAGGTTTCTATGAAGAAGCAACTTAGGACCAATTTAAGGACATCTCATCAACAAGATGAGACCAAGATGAATACTTTAGGAGGCTCTTGGAAAGCACTGGGATACAATCCCCTCAGTCTCATCAGTCCCCAGCCACGGCTCCACAAGTACCATCCATTCCAGTTGTGCCCGGTCCTAGCCATTCTGCCGTGACCAAACCATCTGACCCACGGCCATCTACACCATCTGGCCAGTCCCATCAACCGCCGCCAGATGCCTTCAGTTCTCCTGGCCTTCCTCCTCTTGAACATGGGGGGGGAGAGACATCTACTCATGTCCAACAAGACTCACTAGGAGAAGAGTCTCTTCTGGTATCTGCTTCCAAAAGATCACGAGAAGTACCTACTCCTATTGAAGTTTAAGGTGAAGAGGAGGATCCTATTCAAAAAGCTCCACCTACTATCCTAAGAAGGAGTACAAGACAAAGGAAACCACCAGTGTTCTACAATAGGAATGTTGTCATTCATCATGATTAGGGAGTTTGTAATATTGCTCACTAACCTACTAATCATGTTGCTTTTATTTCTAGTCTTGATAATGAGCAGATTCCAAAGACATATGAATAAACTATGGCCAATAAGGAATGGAAGGAAGCTATTCTAGCTGAGAAACAAGCCATGTAAATGAATGGTACTTATGCTTCAGCTACTCTACCAAAAGGAAAAAGTGCTGTAAGTTCTAAATGGATTTTTACCATTAAATACAAAAGCAATGGTGAAATTGATAGATATAAAGCTAGGTTGGTGGCTAGGGGTTTTACTCAGACATATGGTGAGGATTATAGGGATACCTTTGCACCTGTAGCTAAGCTTCATTCTGTTAATGTTGTTCTTTCACTTGCTACTAACCTTGAGTGGGATTTATGGCAAATGGATGTCAAGAATGCTTTCTTACAAGGTGAGCTAGAAGAAGAGGTATACATGTCACCACCACCAGATCTAGAGGAGGAGGTTGGAAGAGGCAATACTCTCAGGCTGAGGAAGGCTATCTATGGCCTTAAACAATCTCCAAGAGCTTGGTACCACAAGCTAAGTGTAACCTTAATGGATAGATGCTTCAAAAGATCTGAAGTTGAACATACTCTTTTTACACTAAAGAGCAAGGAAGGTATTGTGGTAATTCTTATCTCTGTAGATGATATAATCATATCTGATAGTCATAGTGTTGGTATTGCATCTACTAAAGATTACTATTGCATCTACTAAAGATTACTTAAATACTTCTTGGGAATTGAAGTGTGTAGGTTCAAGTAAGGTCTTTTTTATCTCAAATGAAGTATGTTGTAGATTTACTAATCTTTACAGGTATGATGGAAGCTAAACCAGCCAAAACACCCTTAGAAGAAGATTATAAAGTCGCAACTAAAGGGGAGCTAGAGGATGAAATTGATTTTCATGATCCTAAGATCTATAGGAAAGTGGTTGGTAAACTTATTTATCTAACCATCACAAAACCAGATTTATGTTTTGCTGTGAAAGGTATCTCAACACATGCAAGGTCCAAAGATGAGGCATTGGGAGATGGCCATGCGGATTTTGAGATATCTAAAGGGCACACATGAACAAGGTATATGGATGGGTTGTAATAAAAACACAAATGTGGTTGGTTATTGTGATGCAGATTGGGCAGGAGATAGGGAGGATAGGAGAAGTACTACTGGCTATTGTACTTTCATAGGAGGAAACCTTGTGACTTGGAAAACCAAGAAACAAAATGTGGTATCATGCTATAGTGCAGAATCAGAATATAGAGCAATGAGGAAGCTTACAACTGAATGCATTTGGCTAAAGCAACTCTTGGAAGACCTGGCCGTGAAGTGTGAAGATCCTATCACCATCCACTGTGACAATCAGGTTGCCATACACATAGCATCCAACTCAGTGTTCCATGAAAGGACCAAGCATATAGAAGTAGACTGCCACAAAGTAAGAGAGGCTATTAGGAAAGGTATCATCTTGCCTTGCTATACAAGGAGTGAGGACCAACTAGCTGATGTATTCACCAAGGCAACATCTCTGAAGAATGGCACCTCCATCTATCCAAGGCTTGACCTTATGACCATTCCACACCAATGATCCCAACATGGAGTGTTATACTCTTTTTCCCTAGAAAAGGTTTTGTCCCAATTGGGTTTTCCTTCTTTAGGTTTTTAATGAGGTAATACTTCATGGTTGCAAGCTTAGACATTTTTCATGTCTTAAGCTTGAGGGGGAGTGTTAAAATGAAGAAGAAATGATGAATTTAGATTAGCCTTCATGGTTATTATAAGCCGTGAGTTATATGTTTAGAGAAGAGTGGCTAAGGCTTGTTTGTGTTCTAGTATTATGTTATCCCTGTAGACATTCATGTATAAGGTTATCCTTGTATCCAAACAAGCCTAGACTAGATTAGTATAAATACCTCACTCTCTTTATATTTTCTAATTAAGAAATCATAATTCTTATTCTATTAATAAAATCATTATTTTCTCTAATTCTCTCTAATCTTTCATTCTCTCATTCTACAGATTTCTTAATCTCATAATCTTTCACTCATGATCTAGGTGAGTTCAACCCATGAGGTCAATGCACCCATCCGAGCTATCCTGCGAGCTGTTACTTCTCGATCCCACCACACCAGTGTGTGGTCAGTGAACTGCGCTGTTGCTAAGTCGAGTTTACGGGGATTGTCGTAGTTATAGTACTCGAAGAGTAGCTCCATTCTCCGCTCCCAGTCTAAGTATTCCTTGAGATCAACCTTTCCCGAGAAGAGAGGCGGGTTCATCTTTACTTCGGGGTAGTGCGTGGGTGGTCGAGGTGGTGACATGGGCTCGTCGTAGTACAGATGTCGACCCATTCCTTGGTGGGCCGTCTCTGGTCGGTCGTGTGGGTATGGGGGTGTTGGGGGTGGCGTGGGGCCCGGTGTAGGTGCAGGCTGATCCAAACGCTCGAGACACGTCGCTATGTTCGACATCTGGGTCGTCAAAGCTTGCAGAAGCTGCAACATTGCTAGACTGTTCTGTTCCGATGTGGACTCGTCACTACCTGACATATTTCCTTTTACGAGAAAAGAAAATTTTAAAAAATAGAAAGTTTTCCGAAAATGAAACTTGCAGAAATATAAAGTTTCCTTAAAATGAAAATTTCCTCAGATATAATTTATATATTCTTTTTATTACTTTATAAAATAAGATGAACTAACTATTGGCGAAAAAGAAAATAAAAGGAAAAGGAAATAAAAGTAAAAGAAAAATATCCTAAAAGTCAATTATTGCCTAAATCTAAAAAGAAAAACTAACTAAATAGAAAATATCA
Organism: Streptanthus diversifolius; assembly: GCA_039880935.1. Classification (NCBI taxonomy): domain Eukaryota; kingdom Viridiplantae; phylum Streptophyta; class Magnoliopsida; order Brassicales; family Brassicaceae; genus Streptanthus; species Streptanthus diversifolius. The sequence goes on from JAXGFM010000002.1 coordinate 6,078,225, forward strand.
TATAAATTTATTGTCTAATTACTAAAAGGAAACTATACTTAAACTAAAGGGGAAAATTAATTAATTTCTAATTTTGTTTTAAAAAAGGAAACTATCCTAAGTGAAAAAGGAAATATATTAATGGCCTAAAAATTTTAGGAAAACTACCTAAGTGATTCTAGAAAACTTCCTAAACTATTTCCTACCCTAAAAAAATTATGGAAATTAATTAAATCCTATGTCTAAATGTTATGGGAAAATTAATTAATTTCCTAAAAACTAAGGAATAAGAACCTAGACATTATGGTGGTAACCTAGCTGCCTAAGGAAGAACTGTGCTCACGGGACCTAGGCCACACACAGGAGGCAGGGCACTAAGGAGCTAGGACATTTCTTGGGCCTGCGGCTTGTGGGACGAACGTGGAAAGGTAGACACACAGGGACCTAGAAACGCAAAGGAACTCTAGCTACACGGACCAAAAAGGTAACTCTAGCTAAGGAACAGTGTAGTCCAAGTAACCTTGAGCTCACGATTTCCTCAAAGATTGGAATTGGTGCTCTAGGTGAGTTTTTAAAGACCCTAGTTTGCTTTTAAACAAGCTAAACAATATTTTTTTTTGTCTTAAAAAAAAATTGAACAACAAACTGATAGAGATTTATTTATCTCCACGAGTTTCACCTGAGGTTACTAAAAAGTAATCTCAAGAGTTTACCCGAGTTAGTGACTGCAAGTGAACAGTTATGCCTCTTGTAGTATAAACGGGATCGATCCTCAGGGAAGGTCTATAACGCAATAGATTATAGGAATTTTTATCTAAGCTAAGTGATTTAAGATTTGATTATGATTGAAGTAATATGAATTTTAACTAAATTAGAACAAAATAATCAAGACGACGAATGAATTAAACTAAGAATGTATTAATAAATAAGACAATCCAACCATGGATTAGACATTATAATGAATAGGGATGAGATCGAGATATCAATTCGAATCGAGAATGTGTAATTTGCATTTCCAGACAATAAGATTATGAATAGGTTAGTACATTCCCATGTAAAAAACCCTATGCTTAGAACTAGATTTGTTCATTTTCCATTGCAAATCCTAAAACTAAACAAACATTAAGATTCATCTCAACTTTCATCCAATTCTCAAGACAACTACTTCCGCAGACTAGAATCATAAGATTCACTAATCAGATTATCCTATGAATTCACTATCATTTTCCTAAGGTGTGAATTCGATAAAACCTAGATTAACTCTTCCAAGATCAACCTAGCATTAAACATATCTAATAGTGATGGATTACACAATCCTAGACCTAAATATCATCTCCTGATCTCAATTCTCCTAATCATCTATCCTATCCATGGCCAAATCTAATAATCTACTCAGACATGACATAAATTGCACAGAAAACAATCAGAGGTGAAAAGGACATAATTGAATTGCAGAGATTGATTAATAGAAGAATTCTTGAGAAAATAAAACTGTAATTGTCTTACTAAACACCATAGACTGTTGAAGAAATAACTAGGGTTCTTTGTTATTTTTTCTCTGTGGAGGCTGAATAAAAACATGTCTGAGGTTTTCTTAAAACAATCAATTTATAGGTTTCTAAAAACCTAATTTATTAGACTAAAACGACAATAAAAATGAGTTATTTACGGGATCAATCGATCGGACGAAGGGATCGATCGATCCTTTAATCCGTCATAGAAATTTTAGGCTGATAGATCGATCGATCTTGACGAATATCGATCGATCTAAACTTGCTCGATCGTTCTTCAGTCTTTCTGGTCGGTCTTGGAAACTCACGCAATCGATTTCATAACCGATCGATCGAGCTTTTCAGGGTGAGATCGATCGATCCTTTCATTGACACATCCTGATTGTCCTCGAATGGTTGCATCGGCTACCCGTGACTTCATAGACTCCGAAAATGTTCCTTACTTGCTTCGTATTCTCTGAAAAATAAAAACTGGAAAACATCCCAGAATTCTAATGCCTATGAACCTAAATGCATCCTAAAATCTGAGATCTAATGGTTTATTTATGCGAGTTATGTACATAATGATCTATTGAAACCGCTAAAATATGGGTTTATCAACTCCACCAGACTTGTCTTTTTGCTTGTCCTCAAGCAAATGACTGGAATGGAAAATGTAACAAACCTACTGGAACTCAGAGCCAAGCCATACCGGTCAAATACCATGTTCAATATCAAAGCTAATAATTATCGGATGCAAAGTGTGCAAGTTTACTTAAAGATTTTAGCCATGCCTATCACAAATCGTCTTAGATCAAACTTAATCTACATAATGCATTCAGATCAACCAACTCTTTTAACATTCATTAAGCTAGAAACTCGTGAATCATGTTAAACACTTTCAATGAACTCATTTGACCAAGGGTAGGGTTAAGAGATAAGAATGATCTCTTCTTCCATAGGTTGTGAAAGCCAAATGTGGGGATCTCTCTCAAAAATGGAATGAACTTTAGAAAAATGCTAAAGGTAAGCTCCAATAGATGCATACAAGACTAGATTCTCATCTACCCGAAGTGCACTATTTGTTGAAAACAAATATCCAAGCAAATCCCATTTCCCCAGAATACCTTTAATTCTACCCGTAAAAGGTCACCAACTTGAATATTTATCTTTAAGGTCAGACACAAAAGCTTACTTTAAACTCGATTTCTAGGAGAGGGGTTAGTTCTAATCTGTCTAGCGGGTTTAGATTTTCTTTTAGCTTGTTCTTTTTTTTTATTACTTCTTCCTCAAGAACCTTTTCCAATCCATACATTTATTGCTATTTCAACTATCCTTTACTAGACTTTTGACTTTTACTTACTTTTCGTCCATTTTCTCTCCCAAACTTTTATTCATATGTCTTTTCTGTCTAAAAACCTGTTGATAACCCATTTATTCTTTTCTTTTGAGTACCCATCTAGTCCTAATTGGTTTCAAAAGTATGAACCAAAACTACAATGAGAAACTAATCATGTTGGTTCATAACTATGTGGTTTGAAAAGACGTTAGGCTTAAGGTAGGATAGTCTACGTGGATAACAAAGAGTGGTAAAAAGGTAGAAGAAATCCAATTATGTGTAGGTAAAATCCATGAGTCCAAATCCAGAAATCTAACCTGATAATTCTAAGTCCATATTATATTCCAATAGATAAGAGATAGTATCAAATAAAGCATGCTTCAATTAAGAATAATCTAAAGTCAAAAATTCCAGGCATGGATCAATCTTATGTTTCAACAAGCAATTTATGCATCAGATTATCAACAACTCGTCAATTTAAATTAATAAAATGAGCGATAAGACTATATTAAGGCAGTTTTATCATGGCTCCTTATGCAGATGCAAATGCAAAACTAAATGAATGATGAAAAATATGTAATGAGAATGAAAGTTAGTGCAAACATAAATATCCTCCCCCAGACTTATTTTTCACTGTCCCAGTGTAAAAATAAAACTAAAGGAAGATACAAAATGAAAGAAAAATAAAAAATATAAAGGAAAAGCAAAAGAAAGAAAATGTACTAAGTCAATAATCCTCGGGGCTCACGCTGCGACTCTGCCCCGGTCTGTGTCTGCGCCTGGGCAGTCTGGCCCCGTCGTCTGACTTCGTGTCCTCTGTGTCAGCTCCCATCCTGTGTCCAGCAACATAAGGAATATTTGCAGCTCCGGAAGACTCGCCTCTCTCCCTGGTCTGTGGTCCTCTGAAGCAGGAAGGTGGCTGTGGACATCTGATCCTGGCTATAGCCTCCCACATCCGCTGCATCATCGAGTGGGACATCCTATGGGACTCCACCACCCAATCTCTGAACTCAGCCTTTGTAGCACCGGAGGAGTATGGTGGGAGGTCATACTCTCCGGAGTATGGTGGGAGTGCATATATCTCCTCATGGGCCTCTTGCGTCTGGGACGGATAATAGTCGGGGACTCTGTCGTTCTCCTGGTGAGGCTGTGAAGCATACGCTCTGGATGAGCTACCTCGTCGTCGCGACCCAGTGATAGGCTGATGCAGTCGTTCAGGTGGAATGGTGAACTCCAGATTCGCCCTAGAGCTCAGGGCCGTGAAGTCGCGGAGAGGGAGCTTGCAGAACTGGGTAGCTCCTGCGCGATCCTGGAACTGATATATGTACCCCGGCTTAAGTATCCCACTGTTCCGGAAGTACTGCTCGTCGAAGAGTGTGATCTTGTGCTCGCTGGGTGTGGAGCCAAGGTCGATGCCATGGTGCATAAATAGAGGAGTCAGAAGGCTCCCAATCCGCTCGACCTTCTTGTTCACCGTGTTGAGGCCGCGGGCTTTCTTGGAGACGAGGTTCTCTGCAAAGATTGCACCCAGGTTGGTGCGTAGCATGGTCGGTGGAGGGCTGGTATATATGGTGTGGGTAGAAGATGGGAGTCCAAAGTGAAGTAGCATAAGCTTATCCTTCCTCACCGCTCCGGACTCCTCCTTGGTAAACAGGATGTTACCAAGGATCTTCGCAACCACCCGAACCATGGGGTTCCGGATGTGAGTTATCTTAACTGACCTGGACTCGTAGCCTCCTGGGCCAATCAGATTCCACAGCTCCATGGCCTGTGGGAAATCTGAGGGCCAGCTGCATAGCTCTTGGGTCCGGTCGAACCCGTAAAGGTCACAGAGATCCCGAAGGGAAATCTCGTAAAGAACCCCGCTGGAGAAGTAAGAGATGGTCCCCTCGCTGGCGGCGGGGATGGCTCCATCCTGATAGCAGAGCTCGACAGACGCGAAGAACTGGCATATCAGCTCCGGAAGGAGGGGATAGGTCTGGTATGCAATGGTGTCAAGTCCGAGCCTATTCAGCATGGCTCGGACCTCCTCTCTGATACCCATCCGCTCAAGGGTCCTCTCGCAGACGAAGCGTGTGGGCGCCATCTCGATACGTAACAGCCAGTTGTAGAGCATTCAGTGGTGGTGTGTCCAGGCCTCTTCATGGCGGTAATTCTGATACCGCAAATCTCGCTGCATCTCCCGCATAGTAGTGTGCGGGATCAGCTCTGTCCTCCAGTCCTGCTCGTCGCCCGGATAAAATGGGGTGTTATCCGGGCGAGGCCACGGGTATGATGTAGTCACCGGGGCATCTGTATTTGCTCTCTGAGATGAGCTGGATGTTGTGGCTATGCCTCGTCGCTTCCGGGTTTGATCACCGCGAGCCATATCTGCACAAATAAGAAAATCAAATTTTGTTAGATACTGATTAAGAACAATGCGATCGATCGATCTCAGAGAAAACCAGTCGATCTTAATGGCGATCAGTCGGTCTATGAATAGGATCGATCGATCCCAAAATGTTTCGGCACAATTTTAAAGACAACCGATCGAACGATCCGTATTTTATCGGTCGATCCTAAACTGGTACGGGTTTTTCGTTTAGTTGTTCCTTATGAGTCACAATCGATCGATCCAAACAGGGATCGATCGATCGCGAACCCGATACCAAAACCCAATCCCTAATTTCGCTAATTTCTTGCCAAATCTCCTAAATAATGTATGGGTAATGCTCCAAACAACCTAATAAACATCTATTCAACTCCTATTCTCCCTAAAATACTCTAAATCTACTGATTTCCTTGAAAATTCATTGTATTTGCCGAAATGAAAAGTTAGAGATTTAGAGTTATACCTTAGCAGATCGAATGAAACAGTTACAGAATCAAATAGAGGATAAAAATCCGATCGGGTTGGGTTCAAGAACCGCTTAAATCGGTGACGAATTGAGAAAGTTATAAAGGAAAAAAAATTGGGTTTTTGGAAGGTTATTCGCGAGAGGAGAAGGAGAAAAATTAGGGTTTTGATCTGTTCTGTTCATTTTTTTTATTTTTTTTTGTTTTATAATGGTGTTTTCGGTATAGTTTAAGTTAAATCGAAACCCGGTTTACTTACCTGGATAGGCGACCGATCGATCTGAACGTCGATCGATCGATCGTTCTAGTTCTCGGCATTTATTCGATCGATCGGTCGACCGATCGATATTCGTTTTGATAGGTCGATTTTGGCGAGTATCGGCAATTCCAATATTCTTTTAGATCGATCGATCGTTGGTGGGTTCGATCGATCAGTTGTCTCCAACAAAATTTTCCATCTCAACGATCGATCTATCTCACCACAACGGTCGATCGATGATTATGCCGCTTTGTGTAGGATCGATCGATTGGTATGTGTAGATCGATCGATCTTGATGTATGGTGATACCTGTGAATTAGATAAAACTAAGTTAGTAGAGCTAGATTCTAATTGACTAAAATAGAAGTATGTACAATAAGAAACTTGGGTTGCCTCCCAAGAGCGCTTGTTTAACGTCACTAAGCTTGACGACCTGATGTCGGAGATCATGCAGTGGGAGGTTCTGAGAGAGAAACTTGTAGGTTTTCGCTTTTGTCTTTGGTTGCTAGGTAAGGTTTGCATCTCTGCCCATTGACCGTGATCTCTCCCCCGGACTTATTCCAAAGGACCACTGCTCCGTAGGATCTGACCTCTTTGATAGTAAAAGGTCGAGACCCTCTTGACTTTAGCTTTCCCAGAAAAAGTCTCAGTTTGGAGTTGAAAAGTAGGACTTGGTCTCCCTCTTTGAATTCTCGTCTAAGGATTCTCTTATCATGAAAGGCTTTAGTCTTCTCTTTGTAGATTTTGGAACTCTGATATGCTGCTTGTCTTGTTTCTTCAAGTTCTTCCAAGTGAACCAGACGTTTTTCCAAAGCTGTCTTGATGTCAAAGTTAAGCAGCTTGATAGCCCATAGTGCCTTGTACTATAATTCTACCGGGAGGTGACAACTCTTTCCATACAGCAGGTTGAACGGAGTGGTGCTAATGGGGGTTTTGTAGGCAGTTCTATATGCCCATAGAGCATCATCAAGCTTACTTGCCCAATCCTTCCTTGATTTGCCGACAGTCTTCTCAAGGATTTCTTTGATTTGTCTGTTCGAAACTTCCACTTGCCCAGATGTCTGAGGATGATAGGGTGTAGCCACTTTATGCTTGACTTCATGTTTCTTCAGCAGATTCTCAAAAAACTTGTTCATGAAGTGGCTGCCTCCATCACTGATCACAACTCTTGGGACTCTAAATCGTGGAAAAATTATGGTCTTGAATAACTTGATAACCACCTTCGCATCATTGGTAGGACTTGCAACAGCTTCTACCCACTTGGAGACATAATCCACTGCCACTAAGATGTATTTGTTGTTGTAGGAAGATGCGAATGGTCCCATGAAGTCAATCCCCCACACATCAAATATCTCAACCTCAAGAATGAGATTCTGTGGCATTTCATTTCTTCTGCTCATGTTGCCTTTTCGCTGACATGCATCACATTTAGTGATATGTTCATGAGCGTCTTTGAACATCGTAGGCCACCAGAACCCTGACTGTAGTATCTTTTGGACAGTCGTGAAAGTAGCAAAGTGTCCACCATACTCAGAACCATGACATTGTGTCAGTATTCCTACTACATCCTCCTCGGGGATACATCTTCGAAAAAGATGATTTTTGCACTGCTTATAGAGAAATGACTCATCCCAGTAGTATTGTTCGACATCTCGGAAGAATTTCTTCTTGTTGTAGCCTTAGAGTTCAGGAGGTGGGATTCTGCATGACAGGTAGTTCACAAAATCTGCATACCACGGAAGACTCAGTTCAACTGCATGTGTTTCTAAGAGATTGGTCAGCTCTCTGTCTACAATCTGGAGCATCTGAATTGTATGAATCTGTTCTTCTGGTAATGAGTCATTGATAGGCAGAATGCCTGGAATCCGCATTCTAGATATATGATCCTTTCTTGTCCTTGATTTCCGAGTCAAATGCTTGTAGAAGGAGTATCCATCTCAATAGTCTCGGTTTCGCGTCATTTTTAGATAATAGATGCCTCAATGCTGCATGGTCTGTGTGTACTATCACTTTAGAGCCAACCAGATATGTTCTAAACTTTTCAAACACATAAACAATCGCTAGTAGTTCCTTCTCAGTTGTAGCATACTTTGTCTGTGCGTCGTCAAGTATTCTGCTGGCGTAATAGATCACATTCAACTTTTTATCTATCTTCTGCCCCAAAACTGCTCCCACAGCATAGTCACTTGCATCACACATCACTTCAAAAGGGAGTTCCCAGTTTGGTGGCTGCACTATTGGGGCACTTGTCAATGCCTCCTTGAGTTTTAAGAAAGCTTTCATGCATTCCTCATCGAACATAAATTATGTATCCTTGCACAGAAGTCTTGTGAGTGGTCTGGCAATGCTAGAGAAATCTTTAATGAACCTTCTGTAGAAACCAGCATGTCCGAGAAAACTCCTAATTTCTTTGACAGATTTCGGAGGTGTGAGTCTAGTCATGACATCAATCTTAGCTTTGTCTACTTATATCCCAGCTTCTGAAATCTTGTGTCCAAGTACAATTCCCTCTTTTACCATGAAATGACACTTCTCCCAATTCAGAACTACGTTCGTTTCCTCGCACCTTTTAAGTATCCTGCACAAATTCGATAGACACACAGCAAAAGAAGAACCATATACAGAGAAATCATCCATGAACACTTCCATTATCTCCTCAATCATTTCAGAGAAAATAAACATTACACATCTTTGAAAAGTCGCAGGAGCGTTACATAATCCAAATGGCATTCTCCTGTAAGCGAAGGTACCATAAGGACAAGTAAATGTCGTCTTTTCCTGATCCTGAGGATGAATGGGTATTTGAAAGAATCCAGAATACCCATCTAGAAAACAGTAGTATGAATGATTAGCTAATCTCTCTAACATCTGATCAATGAATGGCAGTGGAAAATGATCCTTCCTAGTCGATGCATTCAGTTTTCTATAGTCTATGCACTCTATGACCAGTGACAGTTCTTATGGATATCAATTCATCTTTCTCATTCCTAATCACAGTTATACCTCCTTTTTCGGAACTACATGCACAGGTGAGACCCAATTACTACCTGAAATAGGATAAATGATTCATGCACTTAATAATTTCAAAATTTCCTTTTTTACTACCTCTTGTAAGTTTGGGTTTAGTCTCCTCTGATGTTCTATTGATGACTTAGAATCACCCTCTAAGTATATTCTATGCATGCACAATGATGGGAAAATTCCTTTGATGTCTCCTAAAGAGTAACCTAAGGCTTTCCTATACTTTTTCAGCTCATGCAATAGCGTAGATGTTTCATCATCAGACAAAGAAGCGCTAATGATTACCGGGTAGGTAGAGTTTGTTCCAAGGAAAGCGTACCTTAGCCCTGGTGGTAGTGGTTTGAGTTCCAGTTTCGGTGCGTTCTCCTCACTCCAGTCGTCTTTGCTGCTAGTCTTACCATTGCTAGCTTCTGGAATCTCTAATTCTAATTTGCTTTCTCTTTTCAGTGGTTTTTGTGAGTCTAGAATTCGCTCGTACTGCTCAGCTTCCTCGTTGATGTTTATCGATTGTACAGACTCTTTAGTAAGAGCTAGTTGAAGAGAGTCTTCAACAGCTAACTCCTCCAGATACTCTTCAACCATATCCTCCAGCATTTCAATGTAAAAGACCTTCTTTTCTATTGTAGGTTTCTTCATGACCTCCAGTATATCAAACTTTAATACTAAGGATCCCAAGTTCAGGTTGATAATCCCTTTCTTAACATCAATGATGGCTCCAGCTGTGGCTAGGAATGGACGCCCTAGGATGATTGGGTCTGTAGGTTCGTCATCCATTTCTAATACCACAAAATCAGTGGGAATTATGCAGTCTCCTACTTTTAGAGGCAAGTCTTCTAGGATACCAATTAGATACATGATAGACCTGTCTGCAAGCACCAATGAGATTCTGGTCTTCTTGAAGTCTGTCAAGCCTAGTTTTTTTGACACAGTCAGTGGCATCAGACTGACACTTGCTCCTAAGTCAACCAAACATTTCTCAAAGCTTAGAGGTCTAATACAGCAAGGCAGTGTAAAACTTCCAGGATCCTTGAGCTTCCTAGGTAGATTATTTTAAATTATTGCACTGTACTCATGATTGATTTGTACCATAGCTTCCTCTAGTGCCTTCTTCTTAGTCACTATGTCTTTAAGGAGCTTGTGGTATATTGGAAAGTCTAAAACAAGCTTCTTGAACTTTTCGAACTGCTTGTCTAAGATCTGTTTCTTAAATCTTCCAGGGAATGGAAGTTTTGGCTCGTAGGGTGGTACGACAAAGTCAACTGTCTCCTTTGTAGCTTTGCCCTTATCAGCTTTTACATTCACAGTGATGCCTTTTTCCACAGGAGATTCTTCTTCAGCTTCTTCATCAACTATTTCCTCTGCTGCAGTCTCAGTAGGATCGGTGGGTATACCTGGTCTTGTGGGTTCTCCACATTTTGGCTCCTGTAGGACAGGTTGTTGTTGTAAGGTTTAAACTGATAGCCTCCCTGATTTCCCACATAGCTAAGTTCCTCAGGGTTTCCTTCCAATGTCTCCAATGTAGGGTCTTGATAGTCTGGTTGGTAGGCATCTTGTTGATCCACAAAATGGACTTGTCTCTGGTTCATGTGCAGAACCTTGTCCAGCCTATCAAGCTTTTCGTTAATCTCCTTAAGCTTCTGATATTCCAGATTCACACCTCTTGAGGACCTATCATTGTCCTCACTGTAGCATTGGTTGCTTTGAGCTAGGTTCTCAATCAGCTGCTCTCCTTGATCAACATCTAAGTTAGTGAAACTTCCATAGCTCGCTGTGTCAAGAGCTATTCTGAACTTCTCATGAATCCTGCCATGAAAGATTCCCAGTAGTGCATCGTTCTCTACCCCATGATGAGAGCATGCTCTGGTGTATCCTTTCAGTCTGTCCCAGGCTTCATAGAATGACTCATTTGGTCTCTGTCGGAAGGTAGTAATGTCATTCCTGATCTTAGCTGTCTTCTGCTTAGGAAGAACTTGTTAGTGAATTCTTTTTTGCACAGAGTCCTTGTGGAGACCAGTTCTGATGACACATTATGTTCCCACTGAGCAGCTTTGTCGCCCAAAGAGAATGGGAATAACATCATCTTGATTGCATCTTGAGGGACACCATTGATCTTGGCTGTCCTGCAGAGCCTCTCAAAATCATCTAGATGGTGAAGTGGGTTCTCACTGGGTAGACCATAGAACTTAGAGCCTTGCACCATGTTGATCAAACTCATTTTGAGTTCATAGTTGTTGTTAGCAACAGTTGGTGTTGGAATGCCAAGACTGATGGTCCTTTCACCGGGCTCATCGAAAGCTCCAATGCGCTTGCGAGGAGCTCTCGCATCCACTTGTGGAATAGGCAGTGCGCCGATCCCACGCCCTTGATGTTCTTCTTGTTGGAAGTGTTGAGCTTCTCTTCTGTGATCCTCCATGTTTGGATTAGGAGATTGTTCCAGTCTTTCCCTTAAACTTCTCAGACGATTTCCTCTCTCGAAGTGTCCTATCTCGTGAATCAGTGGTTGCAAGTTTTGTTGATCTTTGCTCCTCAAATTCATGAACCTGCAAAACAAAAAGATTCTCGAGTCTAAGTCAGTGACAAGAAAAAGTATATAACAAAGATAGCAGACTTAGTCTTAGATGACTTCTTAAATCTATTGGCTAAATTGCTTCCCCGGCAACGGCGCCAAAAACTTGATAGAGATTTATTTATCTCCACGAGTTTCACCTGAGGTTACTAAAAAGTAATCTCAAGAGTTTACCCGAGTTAGTGACTGCAAGTGCACAGTTATGCCTCTTGTAGTATAAACGGGATCGATCCTCAGAGAAGGTCTATAACGCAATAGATTATATGAATTTTTATCTAAGCTAAGTGATTTAAGATTTGATTATGATTGAAGTAATATGAATTTTAACTAAATTAGAACAAAATAATCAAGACGACAAATGAATTAAACTAAGAATATATTAATAAAGAAGACAATCCGACTATGGATTAGGCATTATAATGAATAGGAATGAGATCGAGATATCAATTCGAATCGAGAATGTGTAATTTGCATTTCCAGACAATGAGATTATGAATAGGTTCGTACATTCCCATGTAAAAACCCCTATGCTTAGAACTAGATTTGTTCAATTTCCGTTGCAAATCCTAAAACTAAATAAGCATTAAGATTCATCTCAATTTTCATCCAATTCTCTAGACAACTACTTCCGCAGACTAGAATCATAAGATTCACTAATCAGATTATCTTATGAATTCACTATCCCTTTCCCAATGTGTGAATTCGATAAAACCTAGATTGACTCTTCCAAGATCAACCTAGCATTAAACATATCTAATAGTGATGGATTACACAATCCTAGACCTAAATATCATCTCATGATCTCAATTCCCCTAATCATTTATCCTATCCATAGCCGAATCTAAGAATCTACTCAGACATGACAGAAATTGCAGAGAAAACAATAAGAGGTGAAAAAGACATAATTAAATTGCAGAGATTGATTAATAGAAGAATTCTTGAGAAAATAAAAAATGTAATTGTCTTACTAAACACCATAGACTGTTGAAGAAATAACTAGGGTTCTCTGTCACTTTTTGTCTTTGGAGGCTGAATAAAAACGTGTTTGAGTTTTTCTTAAAACAATCTATTTATAGGTTTCTAAAAACTTAATTTATTAGATAAAACGACAATAAAAAAAAATGAGTTATTTACGGGATCAATCGATCGGACGAAGGGATCGATCGATCCTTGAATCCGTCATAGAAATTTTGGGCTGATAGATCGAACGATCTTGACGAATATCGATCGATCTAAACTTGTTCGATTGTTCTTCAGTCTTTCTGGTCGGTCTTGGAAAATCACGTAATCGATTTCATAACCGATCGATCGATCTTTTCAGGGTGAGATCGATCGATCCTTTCATTGACACATCCTGATTGCCCTCGAATGGTTGCATCGGCTACCCGTGACTTCATAGACTCCAAAAATGTTCCTAACTTGCTTCGTATTCTCTGAAAAATAAAAACTGGAAAACATCCCAGAATTCTAATGCCTATGAACCTAAATGCATCCTAAAATGTGAGATCTAATGGTTTATTTATGCGAGTTATGTACATAATGATCTATTGAAACCGCTAAAATATGGGTTTATCACAAACATGCAAATAGATAAGCCAATTTCTTCTACCTTTTTTTTTGAAAAAAAACAAGAAAACAAAGAAAGGATTGATAGAACCTGATTTTTTTTTGTATTTTTTTTCTGGTGTTTGTGGTATGTGACTTGATTCCTCCTCCTTCTTAACGAGAACCTTAGGGGAAAGAGAAAGAAACACAATCAAAATCCAAAACTATTGCAACGAAAACAAAGGAAATCACCAAATAACAAGGATATAATCAACCTGATGTTCTAGGAGCTTTAAGCTTTGATACCATATGATGCAAGAACCGTGGGGTGGGCTGTCTTTCACCGAAAAGCTCAGGTTTCTGGACAGAAAGGATGGATGTGATTGAAGGGACCACACAAGCTGTGGAAGGGGCTTGTGATACTCCAAGAACTTCAACCAAACTAGGCTGAATGACACGGCAGCTGCAAGGGGAGCTTGGCGGCGCCTACATAGGTCTTAACAAAGACTTGATTTGTTTTTGTTCTAAAAATGCTTGTTTTCTTATTAATGAGTAGACAAGAGACTTATATAATGCTTTATTACAACTTAGGCTAAACAACATGATGTTTAGCCTCTCAAGGAATTAAAATAGCAAGTAGTTTATATAATGGCAATTAAAAATTGACTTGGGCCTAATTATTCAACATGTTCCAAAAGCCCAATAACATACTTAGTCTAGAAATAGAATTTAAGATAGGAAAAGCCCAATAACACTTAGACTAGAATTCGGTGGTGACTTGTGAATGGTGTGAAGTTGTGAACAAGTCTTCACCTTCTTGCGCACTAAGAGTATTGCCTCATTAAAACTTTCTTTGGAAAATCCAGTGGGACAAAACCGAAGATAGGAAAAATAGTACAATTTTCTAGCATGACTTTTGGTGTCTCTACTGGATGGTAATGGTAAAGACACCGAAGGAAGAAGAATCTTCTAGAAAGAACCTCAATGGCTCCTTGTCCGGTTGGAACAGGTCGGCTGGTATTGGAACGGTCGTTGCTTGGTCGGGTGGTCTGTGGTCGGGCGGTCCGAACGGCATGGGCGACAACCTCGGATCCAGCTGGGTTGGCACGGTCGGTCCAGTCTCCAATAGTATGCTGAGCTTGTCTCCTAAAACCTTCCTCTTGGACCGTGTGAGTGGTCCTAGTGGGATGACTGGTGCAGTGGTTGGCTCGATATCCTCATCATTCCGACTGAGTTTTGGGGATATTGTGTTCTTAAAGCAGCATATTTGATTAGATTAACCGTACACCAACAAAGCTTCTGCAAGGTGACTCTATTTGAACTGATCTACATATGATCCCCTCCAATGAATCATTTGTGTTTTTTGGTTGCTTGTGTTATGTTGACAACCAAAAGCATAGAGGTGTCAAGTTTTCTCCTCGGAGTACTCCACCTATCTTTCTAGGTTACCCGTTTGCAAAGAAAGGGTTGAGGATATGTAACATCGAAACCGGTTTTGTCTATGTCTCTCGAGATGTGATTTTCTGTGAAAACATATTTCCATTCTCCAAAACAAAGTCGCCTTTATCATCTTTTTCTGTCTCCGCCTACGATAGTACACAATGATGATGTCTTTGTTGATAACGCTACTGAAGATTTCTCTGATGCTTCTTCATCGCTACCACCACAAACAGAATTTACTCTGCTTCCATTCGCTGGTTCTTATTATCTGCAACCTGCAACTTCAGTTTCTACGATATCGAATAGTTTTTCGATAGATTCTTGTTCGTCACCATCTGACTCTCCATCATTGATAGGTGGGATCTTCTGCTGACTCGGTCTTCAGTCCACCTGTAACACAAACTGAGTTAAACGTTACTGTCTCTGCTCCGGTTTTGAACCCGGATATTGCCACACCGCTTGGTCATGGTTGTCATCCAAAGAAACCTCCGACTAAGCTCTCTGATTATGTTACCACACTTCATCATAATCATCCTCCGTCTGTTACTCTATATTAGTTGACAGATTTTCTCTTCAACTCAAAATTTTATGCTAATCATCAAGATTTTCTCTTTAACTCAAAAGTTTGGCGACCACCACAACAGTTGAACCGTGTTTTTATAAAGACGTTGTCGAGATTGATGTTTGGTGTGAAGCAATCACCGAATAAATTTTTTCCCTTGAAGATAATGGAACCTTTAGCGTTTTCGATCTTTCTCCTTGCAAGAAATCAATGGATGTAAATGGGTATATCGTATCAAATTCAAATCCGATAATACGATTGAGAGATAGAAAGCTTACGTTGTTGTTCTTGGAATTCCAAACAGAGAATTTTGATTACAACTTAACATTTGCTCCAGTCGCAAAGATGGAGACTGTCAGGGCGTTTCTTAAAATCGCAGCTTCTAAGAATGGGGAAGTACATCAGATTGACATACATTATGCGTATTTTCATGGGGATCTTGACGAGGAAGTTTATATGCAACTGCCTCTTGGTTTTCGATCTGAGCATGGTAAAACCAATGTTTTTCGTTTGCATAAATCACTTTATGGACTTAAGCAAGCTTCACGATGCTGGTTTGAGAAATTAGCAACAACTTTAAAGGAATATGGTTTCAAACCAAACTACTCAGATTACTCGTTTTTTTACCCTTGAGAAAGATGGATTCAGATTACAAGTGCTAGTATATGTCGACGATTTGATCGTTTAGGGTAGTTCAGTCAATCACATTAACGAATTCGAAGGCTACCTGAGTTCGTGTTTTCACCTGAAGAAATTAGGAATTCTCTAGTATTTATTGGGAATTTGCACACAGTCCTGCAGGAATTTACCTCTGTCAACGCAAATATGCCCTGAATATTGTCTCCGAGACTGGTCTTTTAGGTGTGAAACCAATTACTGTTCCCTTGGAACAGAATCACAAGCTTGCCTTAGCTGAGGGTCCCTCTCTCTGATCCTTCTCGCTATTGTCGTTTAGTACGTAAAGTTATCTATTTGGGAACCACTCGCCCTGAACAATGTTATGTGATACATATTATATCACAATTTATGACAAACCTAAAACCTGATCACTGGAATGCAGCTCTATGGGTTGTCGTTATTTGAAAAAAAGATCCAGGGGAAGGCAGTTTTCTTAGCTCTGAATCCGATTTAACCATTAAGGCCTAGTGTGGCTCTGATTGGGCTGGGTGTCCAGTGTCTCGTCAATCTCTTTGGTTTATACAGCTTGGTGGCTCTCCTCAGTCGTGGAAGACTCGAAAACATGATATTGTCTCCTATTCCTCCGCTGAAGCGGAATATCAGCGCTATGGGTGATACAGTTCGTAACATTCTCTGGTTACAGGAATTGTTGTCCGTTTTGGTTTTGATTGTTCTCCTGCTATATTACTTACATTCAGATAGTCTCTCTGCAATTCAACTTGCCGCAAACCCGGTTTTTTATGCACGGACAAAACATATCGAGAAAAAATATCATTTTATTTTGGATGAAATTTTATGAGGCAGATTACGACTAAACATGTTTCGATCAAGACTCAATTGGCAGACATAATTACCAAAGCTTTGGGTCGAAAGAAGATCGAGGTTTTTCTTATTAAACTGGGTGTTCTTCATCTCCACACTCCACTTTTAAGGAGAGGGATTTGGGATCGTATTGGGTCATCGAACTTATAAACTTTGTATATAAGATATTGTCTTCTTATAAAATAAAATAAGATGAAAAAAACTTTTTATAATTTGCAAGGTTTTATGACACCTTTACACTAACAAAATTATTTTATAAAGATTGAAAAACTATATATTTTTATATTTCAAATGTAACAATCATTTGTAACGTAAAGACATAAAAGCAACATAAACATAAAAGCTGCATTTGAAACAATCAAAGCCTAATATAGTCATTTATTCTAAGACTACCTCCATCAAATGTTTCTACCAAAGTTTTTTTTTTAAATTAATAGTAGAAAAAGAAAAAGTATGAAAGAGATGGTAAAAAGTTAAAAACCTAATTTTAAATAGTAGTTTTAAGAATTTAGTTTGGAAACTCCTTTACACATGTCAGTTTATAAATGGGTCAGCCTAGGCCTGGGCAAAATATCCGGATCCAAATATCCGAAACGGATCTGATCCAAAAATATTCGAATGGATATACTTTTTTAGTATTAAAAAACCCGAATAGATCTTGTCTTTCAATACTTAGGGTATCGGATAATACCCGATCCGAACCGATACCTGAATTAGTATTTTTTAGAACCAAATTAAATTTTACGTATATTTATGTTTTATGGTTAATTTTTAATTTATTTGTTTTGTAACTTTAACTGTTTAATTTTTTAGTTACATATTAGTTAATGAGTACTAATTTGACATGTTTTCTTATATCATGTCTTATATTAGCAAGCGTAGAGTTCATCTAACATTCATATTTTAAAGACAATCATTCATATTTATTTATTTTTTCATTTTTATGTTTTGAATTCTAAATACATTATGGAATGTAGATTATGTCATATTTGCTTTCTTTTGTCACATTTGCTTTTTGTTTGTCACATTTGCTTCTTGTTTTATGAATATTACAAAATTTTAATATTTCAAATTTGATTTATATTATGTTTGATTCAACGCCATTTATTTAGTATTTCGGATAAATTTCATATATTTTTATACTTCGGATAATATAATAGTCGGGTATTTCGGGTACTTCGGATATTTCGGATATTACGGTTTTTACGAGTACTAAAATACTAGAACCGAAATCATACAACTTAGTATCAAATAAATTTCGGATCTTTTATCAAATATCCAAAAGAACCGGATCCGAACCGAACCCGATCCGAAGTAAAAAATACTCGAATAGATCCTTAACCTCAGATCCGAAATACCCAAACCGAACCTGACCCGATTATCCGAATGCCCAGCCTAGGTCAGCCTATTTAATAAATATTCCCTCCGTTATTAATTAAGTGTCATTTTAAAATTTATTTTTTTATTTTTAATTATTTGTCGTTTTTAATTATTTTTCGTTTTCTAAAACGACTATTAATAGAAAATAGAGGGAGTATTTGATTTAATTAAATAGTTAAGTTTTATTTGTTTTAGAAACCCCTTTAAAATATTTGAACGATATAGATGCTCAAAGGATACTAGTATCTAATTCTCGGTCGTGCGGGTATACATTTTTTCTCTTTTTTATTGGTAGAAAGAATATTCGATTTTAGATTTTTTTCTCACTTCTCGCTCTCTCTCGGATCTTTTACAAAAGAGAAAGCTTATCTTAGTTTTTTGTTTTGGATTCTCGGTTTCCGTTATTAGGAATTTGTTTTGTTTCTCTTCTAAAAAATGTGTAATACGATGACTACCCAGGAAGTCACCTATCCTAATATTATTATCACCCAAATACGCTTAACTGTAAAGTTTTGATGGGATTAGGTGCATTAGTGCTGGTATAATCACACCCGTTAGCATAAGTTTTGCAATCTTAAATATTGTTTCTTTCGAAGAGTTAAAATGGTTAGGCATGAACCCCACTTGATACATAAACATGTTTGTGCTGCATAAACGGATATCAAAAATCACATGAAACCCGATAACAATGTTCCAAAAGACGAAATCAAATCTCGTTTTCTGGTCTGTAACATAAAACGGTTCCGAAAAACATTTAAACGATTGAATTTGAGGAAAGTAAGTGGCACCGTTAATGGTCTTTAGACTTTTGGTCATGCCGACTAGATCTTCTGGAGCTTTTAAAAATGGTGTTTTTCGCAGCGCAATTTTACGCAGTATAAAAGTTATAGTATTTTGAAATAAGAACGTTGTTTTGTACACAGAGTAAAAAATAGAGAAAGAGTGCAAACAAAATTCCTCTTCTTATTTGATGTGTTTGAGGTGGTAGGAGTCCACGATAAAATGTTTCTCTTCTAGCTATAGTGATTGAAGCTTCTAGTTCAAATGTTAGCATCATACACTCCTCGCTTGTAACTCCCCTAAGCTCCCTAATTTAATAGCCTTTTAAGGCAGTGGGTAACAGAACGTGCTCACTGAATAAATTTTTTATATTATATATTAGGGCCTCCAACTTAATTTTTTTTAGTTCATCTGAATAAAATTTTGTCGACAGATCTAATTACTTAGTTCAAATGAAACCAATAATTTGCTATGAATTTATATGGGCTAATTAGTTCATTAACTTTCATGGTATTTTGATTTTTTAATTCGATTTTTTATGATATTATATTGATAAATTTCTAACTTTTCCTTTTAATTCATTTAAATCAACATATATTTCAATAGATTATTACAAAATGGTCATATATAAATATTAATTTTTCTAAACTATATATAGCTTGTATTTTTATAAGAAATATGATGTACAGCTTTTATATTGTTTTATAAAGATTAAACATATGTAGTTTATAGTAGATGTTTAATACCAAATTTAGAGAAATGTTTTCTAGTCTTACCTTAAGCCCCTAAATGGCTAGGCACGGCACTGGTTTTATTCTATGTATCATTGTTCTTTGAAGTTTTGAACACTCTACAAATCAATTCCAATACCAAATTTATGATAAAAAGGTATAGTAAGATGTCTCTAACAGACTTCAACGTAAACGGATAACACAAAGATGTATAACTTATGTTTTCCTTTTTTTCCCCAAATGAAATTCATTAAACGGAACTAGATTTTTTATTTATTTGCGGTTTGCCCCCTATTACAAATGGTTTAAACTATCCTGATAGATTAGAGTAACTATAGTCTCGCAAGTTGTAAACAAACGAGCATGTCTAGCGATTACATCCGCGGTTTGGTTTGTTTGGCGTGGCCCAAACTTAAGAAAGAATCATTTAAACTCCTCTTGAAATCTCTCGCACTCTTGGCCAATGGTCTTTAAGAAGGCCACTACATTAACTCCGTTAGGCCCATCACTAAATCCTTGCAATCTGAGTAACAACTAACTCTTGGGAGGCTCAATTTCAAGATTGATCTTGCGGCCAACAAAAAGAGTTCAGCTTCACTGGCGAGACTCGAGAGCAACATTGGCATGATTTTTGCACCCCCACTTCTTCAATTCTCCTCTTTCATCTTTATGACTTAGCGTTATCAAATTTGTCATACCAAGAAAAATGGTTAAGAGTTTTTTTCTTTACGATCTAAATATTGTGGGGCGGACAACTTTTTTGTTGTTGTAATATGTTACATTTATTTGTGTATATGTAATTTGTTGAAAGGTATACTTGGAGTGAATGTTTATGGTCGAAATGATGATGGTGTCAAAATGATGATAGTGTGAGTTTGGAGATCTTAGATTATAAGGAAACAGTGCACTCAGTGATTCCGAAATAACAGTTTGAAACCCGTTGATCTCTTCATCTTGGAATCTCTCAAAGTGTTTAAATTCTTTTCTTTCTCTTTCTCCCTTTAATCTGGCCAAAACGAAATGCTCCTCCGTTAAACCTGCTCCTATATTTATATCCAAATTTCTCCCTTTTTTCCTTTTGGTGATCATGGCACGATATGGTCTAGAAGATAGGTCATTGTAGATTAGCGCCGATCTTATCAACCACTTGTCCAGCACTCCTGTGAACAGTCGCTATAATGTGAGATCATTAGTATTGATCTTTTACTACGACGATATGGCAGCAACTCCTCGATGTCCGTGATCTAGATAGTATTTCTTTTTTTTTTTTGGATGAGCTTAATTGTTGGTTTCGCTTGACTAGATCGATAGGAAGCGCTGCGAATTCATGTTGTGACATGTGTTGGTAACAAAGAGTCAATAGGGTTATCATGATGTTTTCGTTGGTAACCGTTAAAAACTCTTCTATAAATACTTCCTCCGACTTTGTGGTCTTCAATTCTCTCGCCGTTCAAAGGTAAGCTCTCGTCCTCTCTCTCTCTCTCTGCTCTTAACCTTTTGCCAGTCTGTTCTTAGCCTTCTGCCGATTTGTTTTTCATTTTCTCCGAGTTGCTTTTTATCTTTTTGTTGGATAATTTTTAATTATCTATGGATAGAATTCGAGCTGAATCCAGTTACTCTTCCAGTTCCATTGAGCAGGGGTTTTGCTTAGACGATTCTGACTTATCTTCAGCTCGTTTCTCCCGCAACTCTCCTGTCGGACCCTATGTTGACGATGATTTCATGCATGAGCTGATGGGTCGACATCACAGTAAAAAGTTTCAAATTGTTCAGAAGCTGAGCCCGCCACTCCGCCTACCAAAGGTGATCGAGATGCGACCGACCTGAGGAATAATATATCAGATTCGTTCTTCCTGCGAGATGAAAGTCTGAATAATTTAAGTGACGAAGTGGATTGCTTCAAGGAAGGTCGGCACAAGCGGGTCCAGATCTCAGCGGGAGGGCTCATATGGGCAATACATCGGCCAGTATAAGAAGACCAAGTCCCAAGCTGGAAAGAAAAGAGATTGTGTAAAGGTTGTATTAGAAGTGGAAAAATTATTTGGAAAATAAAAATTATTTGGAATAAGATTTTTTTTATTATTTGTAGATAATTTGAGAGGATTGTTACATATCAAGGTGGAATGAGGTATTTATAGCCTCCAAAATACTAAATATCTCAAATATTTTAATACTAAAATTTATATTATTTTATTATAAATATTTAGACATTTTTCTTCTATAAGTTTTTAAGAAGGTGGAGATGAAATATATTTTTAGAGAGTTTCTAGAATATAGATAAAAAATTAGGGTTTGGTCCAACAAATATTTATTGAATTATTAGCCCAATTATTAAACTTGATCCAAAATCAAGTTTACTTCTCAACACCCCCTTTTAAACTTGATTTTGTTACTCCAAGCAAACTTCTCATCTTGATAAAGTCTTTCCGCTTGAGTGGCTTGGTGAAGATATCGGCTATTTGGTCGTTTGTCTTCACATATTTCAATTTCACATCCATCTTGATAACACATTCTCTAATGTAATGATAACAAGTATCGATGTGCTTACTTCGGTCATGAAAGACAGGATTCTTTGCCAGTGCTATTGCTGATTTTTTATCCACAAAGATCTACGTTGGTTCCTCTTGTGGCAAACTCAACACTTTGAGCAGGTTCCTTAACCAAATAACATGACAAACACATGAAGTAGCTGCTACATACTCTTCTTTACAAGTAGAGAGGGTAACAATAGGTTGCTTCTTTGACATCCATGTGAAAGCGACTTCTCCAATGAAAAACACAAATCCACTTGTGCTTTTCCGGTCATCTGTGTCTCCACCCCAGTCGCTATCGCTATATCCAACAAGCTTATAATCGTTAGAAACAGAGTAGTATAAGCCAAAATTACTTTTGATATAGCGAAGAATTCTCTTGGCTGACTTAAAGTGAGTTGTTGTTGGATGCTCCATGTATCGACTTACAACTCTAATTGCATATAGGATGTTTGGTCTTGTGTATGTTAGATAACATAGACTTCCAACCAAACTCTTAAAGAGTGTTGGATCCACATTCTCTCCTTCTTCATGCTTTCACAGCTTGGTTCCACATTCAATTGGCGTGCAAACTGGATTAGAATCATCCATCTTGAACTTCTTAATGATCTCTTTAGCATAGTCTTCTTGAGTGATGAAGATTCTATTTTCTTCTTGCTTCACTTCATTTCCCAGGTAGTAAGACATCAGTCCGATATCGGTCATCTCAAATACTTTTGTCATCTCTTTCTTGAAATCTTCGAACATACTTGGATTGTTTCGTGTGAATATCAAGTCACATACAAGCATGCAATTAATATATCACAGTTTTCATTTTTGATATAGAGTGCATGCTCATATGGACACTTGATGAAGTTCTTCTCCTTGAAATACTTATCAATCCGAGTATTCCATGCTCTTGGTGCTTGTTTTAGTCCATAAAGTGTCTTCTTTAACCTCAAGATTTTGTCTTCTTCTCCTTTTATTATGTAGCCTTGTGGTTGCTCAATGTAAACTTTTTCTATAATATCTCCATTTAAGAAGGCTGATTTGACATCCATTTGATGTATCTTCCAATTCTTTTGGGCTGCCAATGAAATGATCAGTCTAACAGTTTCAAGACGAACAACAGGAGTGAATACCTCATCGTAGTCAATTCCAGCTATTTGAATGTAGCCTTTTGCCACCAATCTTGCTTTGTATCTTTCAACTTCTCCTTTAGAGTTCTTCTTTGTTTTGTACACCCACTTCAACCAATTGCTTTGTGTCCTTTAGGAAGTGTAGCTAACTCCCATGTCTCGTTCTTCTGTATTGCCTTGATTTCTTCATCCATTGCATTTCTCCATGCTTTTTCCTCTATAGCTTCTTGGAAATTCATGGGTTCACAATCCGCAAATAGACAAAACAAAGTAAGTTTTCTTGATTTTTGGTTAGCTCATAAATGTCTTGTAGACTTCTAAGTCGTGGTTTTCTTTCACTCGAACTTTCACCTTCTTGAGAACTTTGTGTTGGCGAAGTTGGTGGGGTAACCTGCTCTTCACTTTGTCTTTCCAAGTTTTCTTCTTCGGAATGTGGAAAAAAAGTTATAGTCTTCATTATTTGATCTCCAATCCCATTCTTCTTCTTCATCAAAGATGACATCTCGACTTATGACTGTCTTCTTGGTATTTGGATTGTAGAGCTTGTATCATTTGGAATTTGCATCATATCCGATGAATATGAACTTCTTGCTTTTATCATCAAACTTGCTTCGCTTCTCGTCTGATACATGTGTGTGAGCGACGCTTCCAAAAAATCTTAAGTGAAAAAAACCGGGTTTCCTTCCGCTCCAAGCTTCTTGTGGAGTTTTCCCCAAAACACTTTTTGTCGGAGATCGGTTTAAAAGATAAACCCCACAAGTAACTGCTTCTGCCCATAATTCCTTCGGTAGGTTCTTACTTTTGAGCATGCTTCTTGCCATCTCAAGGATTGTTCTATTCTTCCTTTCCGCTACTCCATTTTGTTGAGGGGATCTAAGCACTGTTAATTGTTTTCTAATCCCGTTATCTTCACAATACTTCAAAAATTCTTTTGACATGAACTCTCCTCCACGATCAGATCTCATGGCTTTGATCATAAGACTACTTTTCTTCTCAACATAGACTTTGAACTTTTTGAAATTCTCAAATACTTCTGATTTTTCTTTCAAAAAATAAACCCATGTATTTCTTGAAAAATCATCAATAAAAAGAAGGAAGTAGTTACTTTTACCGAGTGATTGTGGCTTGATAGGACCGCATACATCCGTATGAATAAGTTCCAATGGCTTTTGAGCTCTTGTGATTAACTCCTTTGGGAAGCTTATTCTGAATTGCTTTCCAAGTAGACACCCTTCACAAACTTGATTTGGATGGTTGATGCATGGTAATCCTCTAACCATTTCCTTTTTTGAAAGTACTCCAAACCTCCAAAGTTGAGATGTCCAAACCGAAGATGCCAAAGCCAGGACTCCTCTTTGTAGCACATCTTGAGACATTGTGCGATATCACTTTGAATGTTAAGAATAAACATTCTATTTTTAGACATCGACACTTTTGTGATGAGCTTGTTTTCCTTGTCTCTTAAAGAAAAATTATTATCTTTTAATCGAATATCATAACCTTTCTCTAAGAGTTGTCCAAGGCTCAAGATGTTGGTCTTCATGGTTGGAATGTAATAAACGTTGGAGATGAATTGATGATCTCCATTCTTTAGTCGGATGAGAATGTTTCCTTTACCTTTCACTTCCACCTTTGATTCATCTCCCAAAGCCACATTTCCTTTCACTGATTCATCAAGTTCCACGAACATGCTTTTTCTTCCGCAAATGTGGTTACTTGCACCACAGTTGAGGTACCAGTTGTGAATGTCTTCTCCTTCATTTTTTCTGAGGAGCCATCAATAACATTTCTTCTTTGTTGATTTCTACCACATAGTTGACCTTTTCTTCGACTCGTTTGTTGTGAGGAGCTTTACATTCAGAGGCATAATGTCCAAACTTCTCACAATTATAACATTTGACATTTGATTTGTTGTACCTTGGTGGGTTTCCTCTCACATGACCTCTTGATGAGCCTTCTCTTCTTTACTTAGTGTTGTCTTCATAGGATGTCCAACCTCTTCCACTTCTGTATCCACGATCCCTTCCTCGTGATTGAAATCCACCTCGTTTTGGATAACTTCGATCATTTTCTTCCTTAGTATGATCAATCCGCATCTTGAGTACTTGCTCGGTGATGTCTTCTTTTTTCTTTTTCTTTTCTTTATAAGCTTGTAAAGAACCGAGAAGTTGCTCCATAGTCATGCCTTCTAGATCCTTTGTCTCTTCAATGACGGTGACAATGTGCTCAAATTTGGGATCCAACGATCTAAGAACTTTCTCCATCATTCTCACATCGTTTAGCTTTTCGCCATTTCTTTTTAGGTTGTTAGTAACCGTCAAAACTCTTGAGAAATAATCGGATGAGTTCACCTTCTTTCATTTGTAACGCTTCAAATTCTCCTCTTAAAGTTTGAAGAAGTACCTTTTTTACTTGATCAACGCCTTTGTAAGATGTCTGAAGCTTTTCCCAAGCTTCTTTGGCCGTTGTAGCTTCTACGACTTTCTCGAACGTATCTTCATCTAATCCTTGATAGATTAGACAGAGAGCTTTCTTGTCTCTTTTGCGTGAATCTCTCAAACTATATTTTTGAGTTTGAGAGAGGTTACTTTCATTCTCTGGCACAACGAAGCCTTTCTCGACTAACTCCCACACATCATATGCTCCTAGGATAGCTGTCATTCGTAGACTCCAACTGTTGAGTTGCTCTTTGTGAGCATCGGAACTTGGAAGGGAACACCCGTTAGTTGCCATCTTCAAAATGATCTTCTAGCTCTGATACCACTTTGTTGGAAGTGGAAAAATTATTTGGAAAAGGAAAATTATTTGGAATAATGTTTTTTTTATTATTTGTAGGCAACTTGAAAGGATTGTTATATGTGAAGGCGGAATGAGATATTTATAGCCTTCAAAATACAAAATATCTCAAATATTTTAATTCTAAAATCTAGATATTTTTATAGAAATATCTAGATATTTATCTTCTAAAAGTTTTTAAGGAGGTGGAGATAAATATATTTTTAGAGAGTTTCTAGAATATGGATAAAAAATTTGGATTTGGTCCAACAAATATTTATTGGATCATTAGCCCAATTATTAAATTTGATCCAAAATCAAGTTTAGTTATTAACATGTTCTACCTCCGAGGAGGAGTGCAATAGGGGAAGATCACGAATCTCCAGAAAACTTTTGACGACATACGATCTACTTATGGGATCCTGCACGACATAGAAATGATTGTGCCTCCCCCCCACATATCGCTTGTGAACTCCACGGCCGGGGTGGATCTGCCTCTATGATCAGTTTTTTCTGCAAAGCATGTTATAGTTCACTCTACCGAGGCTCTTGACGAGTTATTGCAAACTCAGCCAAATAGCTATCTCGCAATTAATCCCAGCTGCAATCCAAGATATGGTAGCCGTACTTTTCACGAGTAAAAAGGTTGGGGTCAACGTGGGCCTCCATGTTTTGAAGAAACAACCATATTTTGTACGAACATTACCCAAAGCACGTTTTACGAGAAAAGAGCGATACTTCTATGCCAAGATCGATCCCTTGTTGGTCTCTGGCCTCGATTGCGAGCTTCAGACTGATTGGAATCTCAAGTATGGTAGAGAGTTGAACGGTGCTGATTTGCGTTCCTGTTGCTTTGTTATATGCTCATCCTTTTTATTCCTTTTTCTACAGATCATAAATCGAGTGGTCATTCCAAGCCGGAAAAATTTTCTGGAAACATCGTTAGAATCTGGTCGTTCTGGAAAGGTAATTGATCCACCTTAACTCGAGATCGAGTTCTTCGCAGTGCTGCCCAGAAAAAGGTAGTGTTGCGCCTCTTTTTTTTATTCTGATTCCTTTAGTGCTGTTACAATTATAAATGATGTTTGTGTAGAATTTTATAAAATCGAATTTTAGAAATATCAATTTGGATTATATTTTATTTTTTGAAATTAAAATAAACAATCAAACATATATATATATATATTAATATTTATATATATTAACATACATTAATATTGATATTAATGTGTCATAACTTATTTTAGCAAAATTATTATATCATTTACATAATTCAACAATATTAAATTACATATTTAAGTATAACATTTTGACCATGAATAATAAATTCAAGAATGACCAACATAATTATTAGCAAGAACATAAAAGCTAACAATATTTAATTTTATTATTTGACTAAAAACTATAGTTTATATTTGTTATTAAGTCATGTTAATCATAATTATTATTAAATTATGAATATTAAAATGTTTGTCAATGAATCATGGATTGTTAATATTGAATATAATAATCATGATCATAAAAATTAATATATGAAATATGAAACAGTGTCACAGTGGTGACCACTTCTGAAACTTATTACCCCAACACCCCACAGATTTAAGGAGATATTAA
Organism: Streptanthus diversifolius; assembly: GCA_039880935.1. Lineage (NCBI taxonomy): Eukaryota > Viridiplantae > Streptophyta > Magnoliopsida > Brassicales > Brassicaceae > Streptanthus > Streptanthus diversifolius. The sequence continues at coordinate 6,105,690 of JAXGFM010000002.1, forward strand.
AAGCCACTAAGTTAAAGTGACAAAAAACATTTATACCCATCAAAATACAAGAATAACCTTATAAAACCGGATTTTAGAAATATCAATTTGTATCATATTTTATTTATTGAAATTGAAATAAACTATCAAACACACACACATATATATATTAATATACATAATTTATTTTAGCAAAATTATTATAACATTTACATAATTCAACAATATTAATTACATACTTAAGTATAATATTTTGACAATGAATAATAAATTCAAGAATTACCAACATAATTATTAACAAGAACATAAAAGCTAACAAAATTTAATTTTATTCTTTGGCTAAAAATTATTGGAGAAAATGGCTAAAATCAACCCAAACTATTCTAAGGATGCTTTTACATACCTAAAGTTGATTACCATGCATATTTCGACCTGAACCACTATAATTTTTAAATTTCAAAGCTGTACTCTGTGACATTTATTTATTTCATACATGGTCGTTAACGACGTTCTAAACCCACTAAATGTCGCTGACTCATCAGCTGACCTGGCTAAAACGACGTCGTTTTGAGATAAAAGGGTAAGACCAAATTGAAAACCAGAGCTATTTACTATTTTAACCAAAATCAATTGATCTGGCAAAGTAAACCGATATGGTTTACAATTTGGGGGAAAATTTTAATTTAGGGTTTGTCGATAGAAATTTAGAGGGAGAGAGAAATCGTGATACTCCTCCTAACTCGAATGATGAAGGTGAAGGTAGAGAGGGGAATTTTGTGAAATGGAGACGAGAAAGTGGTGAACTTAAGTTGCGGCAGGTGTTTGACAGTATAGATGACTTTAAAGAAGCTTTGTTGGATTATTCCTTAAAGGGTGGATGGAATATTAAGCTAACTAGATGGGGGAAAGAAAAGTGCTCCGCTGCGTGTGGTGTAGAGGAGGATAATGATTGTGAATGGAGGATCTATTGCTCGTTTGAAGACCCAATAGGAAAGTACATGGTGAAGACATATGAAGATGAACATGGTTGCATAAAAGATGGATATTGCAAGTTATTAAAATCAGGAATGCTTGCAAAATTGTTTCTAGATGATATACGGTCTGATCCTGATTTTAAACCCAGAAAAATTCAAGAATTATGTGAGTAGAACTTCAATCTTATTACGACAATAGATAAGCGTCGAAAAGGAAAGAAGAAAGCATTGAAAATCATTGAACAAGAGCACGACGAACAATTTTATAGGCTTAGAGACTACCGCACAGAACTGATACAGTAAATATCTGTTGTTTATGACAATGTTGGACAATGTTATTTTGAGCCTTTTATGTTAATATTTTAATTTATGTGTGCTAGTTCAAACCCGGGGTTAACTGTGGAGGTGGATACAGTTCTTGATGACGATGGATCAGAAATATTCCATAGATTCTATGTGTGTTTTGCAAATCTGAGAAAACAGTGGTCTACATGGTGTCGACCTTTTTTTTGGTCTTGATGGGTGTTTTCTTAAAAACTCTCTTAAAGGTCAGTTATTGGCAGCCGTTGGAAGAGATGCAAATAATGGAATGTATCCATTTGCTTGGGCGGTTGTTGATGTGGAGAATGGAATTAATTGGACTTGGTTCATAAAGAGGCTGAAGGTGGATTTTGAAAATCTTCAAGATGGACAGGGTTATACAGTCATCTTTGATAGACAGAAGGTAAGTCTTTATAGAATTTCTCAGTGTTTTGTGTATCAGTTTCTCAGGGTTTGTTGGACTTAGATAGTTTTATGTGTTTTAATTTCTCAGGGTTTGTTGAATGCTGACAAAGAATTGCCTAAGATTGAACATAAGATGTGTGCTAGACATATTTATGAAAATTTGAAGAAGATTTTTCCATCTCATAGTGATATGAAAGGGCTGTTTTGGAGAGTTTCTGAGAGTTATGTAATGTCCGACTATGAAGCAAATCTGGAAAGAGTAAAAGCTTACGCTATCCGGCTGTATGAAGAAATTATGCATAGAAATCCAGAGATTTGCAGTCTAGTATTTTGCACACCCATAACTTGTTGTACAGATGTGCACAACAACATTTCAGAGTCATTTAACAATGCAATTGATCCGTCAAGGTATTTGCCAATGGTTGAAATGTTGGAGACAATCAGGAGAAGGGCAATGCAGCGTATTGAGTTGCGGAGTTTGAAAGCTAAGAAACACAAAGGCAGATTCACGAAGAGAGCAGCAACCTTCATAGCTGAAGAGCAAGAAAAAATTAAATTCATCAAGTATGTTTCAGGATCATCAGAAGGTAGATGTGAGGTTCTTGATTGTAACAAATCTGTGAGCTTGAACATGAGCATGCGGATGTGCATGTAGAAGATGGGAGATGAGTGGGCTACCTTGCCGCCATGCATTAAGGGTCATTGCGAAGAAGAATCTGAACCACGAGGATTACACATCTGAATGGTACTCCAATGCTAAACAACAACATCTTTATGCCATTTCGATAGAACCAGTGAATGGTCTTCGTTTTTGGAAGAACTCTGGCACTATGATCAAGCCAGCTCCTAGCATGATTAACGAAAATCAAAACAGTAGAGGAAGAACCCGAAGCCAAAGAGGAAGAAGGGGAGACATGAATCTCCAACAAAGAAGGTTTCAAGAAATAAGAGGATTATGTATTCTGGACAAGCTGAGCACAATATCACAAAGTGCAAAGTTGACGGTGTACATATGTCTAAGGAAAAATCCACACAGGATGGTAATGAGTCTCAATGTCCAAGTCAACAAACACAAGACTAATCTATTATCAGGTTTTTTCTTATTTTCAATCTCATTTTCAATGTTCTCAATTGCTTTATATGTTTTGCTTTTAATTATATGTGTTATTTTTTTTGAAACTTCGAGGATGCAAGTTGCAGTTTTTGGGTTCGAGAGTAATCCATATTGGTGGTTGTATGAAACGGATGATGATGATGAGGAATGCTTTTTCTTATGTCTTATTTGGTTGAGTCAATGTAGGTGACCCATATGTAGTAAGTAGTTTAGGTTAATCTGCATGTTTGTTGCAGACCCTTATCGCTAGGTCATGTTTATTTAAACTCTTTATCCAACTCTTGTCATGTTTATTTAAACTCTGTTATGTTAACATTAACATGTTCTGTTTTCATCTTTTACGTTCTGTTTCAAACCTCTCTTCTCCTTACCATAAACCAATCACCATTACGCTTACTTGTAAGAGGAATCAATCAACGCAATTCATTTTTTAAAAATGTACTTTCTTACATACTACAAACAGCACACCATACACCATATTCGGGAAAACGATCGACTAAAAACATTAAACATCAAAACATAGACAGATACAACAAAACAATCACCACTAAACAGCCTACCATATTCTTCAAGCTATTAATCTCCCCCTTGCACTCTTGTACCTCCTTTGCAACTGCATCTTCACACACACGAGTCTCCATTTGGAGTGTTTCAATCTCTGATTCAGACGAATTGAAGCTCTTCTGTAATGTCATTAAAACTTCTTCAACGTTTTGCCATTTTGTTTTTCAAATCCTCTATCTCCTCTAACAAACACTCATCAGTCCATTTGAATATGTGATACCATCGGCTCTGTATCAAAATAATAATTTCATCTGATATTAAAAACATAAACAAATTTCATTGAAATCAATTAGCCATACCTCATCTGATCCATTTGGGCAAGAGTGGAACAATCTTCCTGGGTTTTTAGTAGTTCTCGACCTACTCATCCTTACAACTTCACCACACCTACATACCATTGGAATACCTCTTACACGATCTCCCATCCCCACTAAATCGAACGAAATCCAAAATTCTTGATTTCTCTCGCTCGCTCACTCTCGCTCCCTCACTGTCTCACTCTCACTCCTTCACTCTTACTCGCTCTCGATCACTCTCGCTCACTCTCTCTCTAACACTCTCTCTCGCAAATCAAAAAATTGATCTCTCTCCCCATCATCGACGAAACGTATAATACAATTTCCCCCCAATTGTAAACCATATCGGTTTACTTTACCAGATCAATTAATTTTGGTTAAAATAGTAAACCGTTCTGGTTTTCAATTTTGTAAAGAAATTTATCTCAAAACGACGTTGTTTTAGCCAGGTCAGATGATGAGTCAGCGATATTTAACGGGTTTGGAACGCCGTTAACGATCATGTATGAAACAAATAAATGTCACAGAGTAAAGCTTTGAAATTTAAGAATTATAGTGGTTCAGGTCGAAATATGCATGGTAATCAACTTTAGGTATGTAAAAGCGTCCTCGGAATAGTCTGTGTTGATTTTGAACGTTTTTCCAAAATTATTGTTTCATATTTCACATATTAATCTTTATGATCATGATTATTATATTCAATATTAATAATGCATAATTTCTTGACAAATATTTTAATATTGAAAATTTAATAATAAATAAGATTAACATGACTTAATAACAAATATAAACTATATAACCTTAAACAATTTTTTTTAAAAAAAAATCATAAGAACAAAAAACAAAAAAAAAACATTTGGAGGCGGGATGATCCATTTCATTAACTCAATAAAATGCCCGCAATGAGACGGTTTATATGTATTATTTGAATCCTAAGATATAACCAAACATATAACACTAACATGCTTCAGTCATGTTAAAATCTACGAGTTAATATTCTACCATATACTCAAGAACACAAAATCTACTTTTGAAAGAGAAAAGTAGAATAGGGAGAAAGTTAGAACATGTTTAACTTGTGAATCTTTTAGCTACCAACACCAAAAACCAACAAAATATTTCAAGAGAACTTCAACACTTAGAAATTTCTCAAAGAATATCTAAATTAAGTTTAATGGTGTTTTCTTTTGCAAAATGAAGAATGAGATGAATTTTTCCTTCTAGGTAGTTGATACTTATAGGAGAGGAATAAAACTTGGTGGTAAAGAGTCATAATGATCAAATTTAATTTGATTTTGAATTACGAAAATATTTGTAAGTTATGAAAATCTTTGGATTTAATTTGATCCATAATGGATAAATTTGATTTGATTTTAACTCCAAAATATTAGTAAGTTATGAAAAACTTTTTAATTTAATTTGATCCCCTTTATACCATTTATTTCTTAGTGATTTTGTTCCATAGTATATATTATTGGAAAAAGTTTCTTGTGAGCAAATTCTTATTCACAATTTAACTATATATTATAAGTCCAAAATTGCTTACTAATATATTGTTCCAACAATCCCCCACATGAATATAATTGACATTAAAAACACTGAGGACGTTTTTTCAAAAACATTTTTAGGATCGTTTTAGGTTAAAAGAAGACTTTTTTGAGTATATACGAAAAGTACTTGTATATGAAAATGTTGTATTTTTCTGCGTTGAACCAATCACTGTTATAATCTATCGAGTTTACAAGCCCAGTTGGTGACACGATGTCTTGAACCATCCGAATTTTTAGTGTAAACTAAGACAATAAGTATAACACAGTTATATTTTCTAGTAGAACTTTCGCTATTTCGTTGTGTTCATTTTGGCCTTGAACATGCTTGGTATTTCTTGAGTGAATTTGGCGAATACAGCCTTCCCTTATACTCCTAGAAACGACCCCATTTCACACTCAACAGGTGATTCTCGTATTCTATTTCGAAGTAATGTGCTGAACTTCCTTGAAATAAATATGATGAAATCATTAAAAGCTTACGCTTACCCTCTATTATGCGGAAAACACTGTTTATCATTATTAGGAACTGGGTAAAAACATAAGTTTCACAGAGTTTTCTTTGACTTAACTTGACTTAGTTGTCCCTTTGAACCTAGATAGTATAGGTGGGGTTACCGCCAAATTTTATCGTTAAATCATAGGCTTTAAACCCATTATTATTGATGATTTCAATACTTGATCTCGGGTCAGACCTTTCGTAAAAGGATCTGATAAGTTATCAGCTGATTTGATGTAATTTAGCAAAATTACACCACTTGAGATCAATTGTCTAATGGTCTTATGTCATCTACGTATGTGACATGACTTCCCATTGTACAAGCTATTGTTAGCACGAGCTATAGCCGATTGGTTTTCACAGTGTATCCGAATCGATGACACTGGTTTTTCCCACATCGGAATATCTTTCAGAAAATTTCGAAGATGCTCCGCCTCTTCTGCTGCTTTATCCAACGCAATGAAGTACCTTTTCAGCATAATGCTGCTGGGATAATATATATCCTCCAGGATATCTAGTGATTTTAATTCCGAGAATTACATCAGCTAGTCCCATATCTTTCATTTCACACTATTCATGTAACATGGTTTTAGTCTGATTTATAATGTCGTTGTCACTTCCAATGATAAGCATATCATCTACGTATAAGCATAACATAATGTATGCATATTTCGTAGTTTTAAAGTACAAACATTTATCGCATTCATTTATGCGGAACCTATTTGACATCATAACTTTGTCAAATTTCTCATATCACTGCTTTGGAGCTTGTTTAAGTTCGTACAGCGATTTTACAAGTCTACAGACCTTGTCTTCTTGTACAGGAATAACAAACCCTTCAGGTTGTTTCATCTATATTTCTTCTTCAAGAACTCCATTAAGAAAAGCAGTTTTTACAGAAGTTATTCTCGTCACTGGAGAATACGTGTCAAAGAAGTCTAGACCTTCTTTCTGAAAAAATCCTTGGACCACAAGTCTGGCTTTATATTTGTCAATAGTCCAATCGGTTTTTAGTTTGGTCTTAAAGATCAATTTACAATCGAGAGCTTTGAACCCTTTTAGTAAATCAGTTATGTAAAACGTATGGTTTTGCATAATTGAATCAAATTCACTGTTGACTGCTTCCTTCCAATAAGGAGCATCATGTGTAAACATGGCTTCCACAAAGGTATTTGGTTCATCTTCTGTGAGTAAAATCATTAGAAAATCATCACCAAAATTTTTCTCTTTTCGAGCTCTTTTGCTACGTCTGAGTTCAATTTCAGCGTTTTCTCCATTGTCTAGTCCAATGGCAGAATTGCTTGTTTCACCTACATCACTTTCTTCCCTAGTCCGTTTAGGGTGTATTTTATCATTTCACGAAAAAATATCTTCAAAAAATAATGCATTTCGTGATTCTATAATTGTATTTACATGGATATCTGGAATATCTGATTTATGAACCAAAAATCGATAAGCACTACTATGGTGCGCATATCCGATAAAAATACAATCAACTGATTTCGGTCCAATTATGACCTTTTTCGGAACAGATACTGCCACTTTTGCTAGGCACCCCCACACTTTCATGTATTTGTATGAAGGGACTATATCTTTGCACAGTTCAAATGGCGTTTTTTCCGTCACTTTGTGTGGAATTTTATTTAGAATATAATTTGAAGTCATTAAAGCTTCCCCCCACACGTTCTGGGTTACCCCAGATTCTTGTATCATTGCATTCATCATTTCTTTCAGAGTTCGGTTTTTGCGTTCTGCAATTCCATTCGATTATGGTGAGTAAAGAGTAGTTGTTTGATGAATGATGTCATTTTCTCTACAAAATGCATCGAACTGTCCTTCATATTCTCCACCTCTATCACTCCGAACTATTTTTATAGTTTTGTCTAGTTGATTTTCAACTTCCAACATATATTCTTTGAATTTATCCAAAGCCTCATTTTTGCTTTGTAACAAGTAAATATAGAAATATTTCGTACTATCATCAATGATAGTCACAAAATATGTTTTACCTCCTCTAGTGGGTAAGTATTTTAAATTGCACAAATCAGTGTGGATTAAACCCAGAGATTCGGTTGTTCTCTTAACTTTTGGAGATGATCGTTTTGTGAGTTTCGCTTGTACGCATACTTCACATTTATCTTTACTTAATTTGCATTTTCAGAATTATGTTTAATTCATTAACCGAGTTAATGATTTATAGTTCACAGTGTTAATTTGCCATATGTTAACACTGTTAAATCATGAGTTAAAATCTCATTTTTAACATGTTTTAGATGCATTTTTAACACATGTAGACACATTGCAATATCAGAAAACAAGTTTTTCATGCATTTACACTTCCGATCGATCTTAAAGGTAATTGATCGTAGTTTGTATGATGTGATTTATCGACCTCATGTGGATCGATCGATCTTAATTATTGTGTGTCTTGCAATCCGGTTCGATCATACATTTGATCAATCGGTTGCCTACCCGGTTAACATCATCAATCTTGCGAGAAAGATCGATCGGCTTGCGATTGATCGGTCGCTTGACCAGCAGTACTGATTTTGGTTTTCAAGTTTGTTGATTTCTCTCTAACCGACTGATAAGGATCGATCGATCTAAGATCCGGATCGATCGATCCGGTCACGAAATCTTGAACTGATTTTACTTTTATTTTTTTTCCAACATTCAAAATAGTTACACTTCTTTTAGAAATTCTATTTTTCATACAAAAAATCTGTTTAAAAAGCAAATTTTGATTGAGATAATTTTTTAGAACCTTATAAAACCGGATTTTAAAAATATCAATTTGCATCATATTTTTATTTCTTGAAATTGAAATAAACTATCAAACACACACACACACACACATATATATATATATATATATATATATATATATTGACATTTATGTACCATAACTTATTTTAGCATAATTATTATATCATTTACTTAATTCAACAATATTAAATTACATATATAACATTTTGACCATGAATAATAAATTCAAGAATGACCAACATAATTATTAAAAAGAAAAGCAAACAATATTTAATTTTATTCTTTGACCAAAAATTATAGTTTTATATTTCACATACTAATCTTTATGATCATGATTATTATATTCAATATTAACAATGAATGATTCCTTGACAAACATTTTAATATTGACAATTTAATAATAAATAAGATTAACATGACTTAATAACAAATATAAATTATAAAATCTTAAATAAAATTTTGTTTTTGGAATCATAAGAACAAAAAAAAACATTTGGAGGTGGGATTATCTCTTTCCTTAACTCAATAAAATGCCCGCAATGAGACGGTTTGTATGCATTCTTTAAATCCCAAGATACAACCAAACATATAAGACTAACATGTTCCATTCTTGTTAGAATCTACGAGCTAATATTCTACCATATACTCAAGAACACAAAATCTACTTTTAAAAGAGAAAAGTAGAATAGTGAGAAAGTTAAAACCTGTTTAACTTGTGAATCTTTTAGCTACCAACACCAAAAACCAATAAGATATTTCAAGAGAACTTCAACACTTAGAAATTTCTATTAAGTCTAATGGTGTTTTCTTTTGCAAAATGAAGAATGAAATGAATTTTTCCTTCTATGTAGCTTGGTATTTATAGGAGAGAAATGAAACTTTGTGGTCAAGAGTGATAATGATCAAATTTAATTTGATTTTAACTACAAAATATTTGTAAGTTATGAAAATCTTTGGATTTAATTTGATCCATAATGGACAAATTTAATTTGATTTTAACTGCAAAATATTTGTAAGTTATGAAAAATCTTTGAATTTAGTTTGATTCCCTTTATACCATTTATTTCTTAGTGACTTTGTTCCATAATATATATTATTAGAAAAAATTTCTTATAAGCAAATTCTTATTCACAATTTAATTATATATTATAAGTTCAAAATTGCTTATTAATATATTGTTTTAACAGTTTTGTCTGTTTCAGCTGAGTGGGATTATCCTCCTATATCTCTTGAGACCGGAAGATTTAAGAAGAAGAAGATGACGGAAAAAGTAAAGAGAAATCTTGCCAACTACGCCAAGGTGATCTAGAGTATACCTCTTTTTGTCGAGGCCTCAGCAGCCGCACCAACCAAGAAGAATGGTAGTACGCGGGCAGGCAGTTGAGTAATCAGCCCTTTGAACCAGAGCTTTCTTCGGGTAAAAAAAGTTTGGGAATGTTGAAGTGTCGCTTGTACTACCAAGACCACCGCCACATGGTGGCATGGGAAAGAGAAGTAGGGTTCCTACTGGGTTGAGGAGGTTAAAGATCGGACATTGATTGAGGAGGCTGGCATGGAAGACGAGGAGGTTGCTAATGAAGGCACAACATTGGTAGGGGATGATGGTGTCAATGCGACCATCTTCGTTTTTTTCATCCTGATAGGCGTCATACCTCTACTTTCCATGGGTTGAGCCTCGATTAAGCTCGAATCCTATGAGAGTTCTCCTGAGAGGGCGAGGGCCAAACACAGCATCTGGACTCCTTATCCTTTTGTTATTCAAAGGACGTATCCCTAAAGAATGACAAACTCTCAAGTGCAGAATTTGTTAGGAAGAGAAAACGGTCGTTGTATAGCCTTCCTTCTATTGAAGAACTCGATGTGGCACATGCGTATAATGATTGGGTAGTCGCTGAGCAAAGTTATAATTTCTCCCTTGGTAGGATTTGAGTTGGGTATTTTGTCACCCTTCTTTCGTACTAATGCTACCTTAGTTTCGTATCTAGGCTAAGCCTTCCGTTAATCGACTTGTTCGTGCTTATGATCAAAAGCTGAAGATGAGTTAATTAATCGGCTGGAGTTCGAGAGGAATTTTATGATGAACTGACAAGGTTGGTAGACTTACTGGAACAAGTGTTCCCAGAAAACCAGGAAGCGGAAGCCTGCATGGTTCAATTTGAAGATTTGAGGTCGCGGCTCGCAGCATTGGAGGAAAGGGAAAAGGTTCTAAAGAAAAAAGTTGAAAAAGTGTGAGACCACCATTATGACTGAAGTGCCTAAGTTTAAGAAGGCTCGAGAGGACGCTATTCAGATCGAGAGGGAACGAGTGGTCAAGATAATGCATACAAAATAAGCTTATCATCTCAAGAAAGTGAAAAGCTACCTAGCCAAGCAAGAAGAGGTACAAAAGTTGGTCTTGATAGTGATAAATTGATGAGAGTAAAGCACACAAATGTGTTTAGGAAGAATTATTATTAGACTCTCATGATTATAAAGTTACAATATATCTAAACTTATATAGTGGTTTTAATAAATGTAATTTCCTAAATTAATATAGAAATAATATATTAAAGATAATACTGAATTTCCTATTTTTAGATATTATCTTCTAGGTAATATCTTCTAGATATTATTCTGTACATTCTTTGATTCTTCTAGATATGGTCGATCTTCTCGATCTCCCAACACCCTCCCGCAAGCTCATACGTGATAACACGTACGAGATTGGACAAATCTTCAAATCGGCAGTATATCATGCCGTTTGATCATCAAATCTACATGTATATCGGGTCGTAGGGTCAAATCGGCTACAACACTCGGTTGTCGGGTCATCATCGACATTTATACCCACTCGTAGGGTTCATCATTTACGTTTATACATGATCGTAGGGTTCATTATCGACGTTTATACCTAGCCGTAAGGTTCATCATCGATATTTATACCCGGTCGTAGGGTTCATCATCGACGTTTATACCCGGTCGTAGGGTTCTTCAAGTAGTTAAGAATAAAAAATCGCGATTGTGATGTAAATAAAAGAACAGCTCACGAGGACGAGAAGTCAGATTAAAAGGATGTAAAAATGAAAATAAAAGTAGAAATATAAGTAGAAGTAGATCGTGACTTCTCAATTTTTTTTTAGAAGATAAATAAACCTTGATCTACAGATTTTGGATCTTTGTTCTGATACCATGATAAATTGATGAGAGTAAAACACAGAAATGTGTTTAGAAAAAATTATTATTAGATTCTCATGATTATAAAGTTACAATATGTCTAAACTTATATAGTGGTTTTAATAAATTTAATTTCCTAAATTAATATAGAAATAATATATTAGAAATAATACTGAATTTTCTATTTTTAGATATTATTTTCTAGATAATATCTTGTATATATTATTCTGGATATTCTTTGATTTTTCTAGATATGATCAATTTTCTCGATCTTCAGATAGAAAATCAAATCAAGGGTATTGTCAATATTACGTACCTCTAATAGTCAGAGGGCATCCCTTTCCCTGAAGATGCACTGAAGGAGAACAAAGCAAACCTGGTTCAATGGAAGGTCGACACCTTGGATGTTATTATGGTCGAAGCCTCTTGCTTGGTGATTTCACAAGTGTATCAGCTGGTTATATCTATTGGGGAATTTCCTCGTGATGGATCAATAAAAACTCTTTCAGGATTGGACCAGCATGGTTTGGATGCTAAGGTTGTTATTTCAGAGAAGACCGATGTTCATATGATGGGGTTGACAAACCTGGATGGTTTTGCCGCTTGTAGCTTAAAAATTAACTTGTAATAATTTTGTTGCACTGTTGGGGTCGATCCTCTTTTTCTTTAATTTGAATGGTTTCTCTTTATTCGGAATCATTAAACTATTATGTCGTTTCAGGCTTCGTCTATTGATTGGTATTTATATTTTGTCAATTTCTTATATTCGATTGGTTTTTAACTAAAGCGGATCTGATCTAATTAGATCATTAAGATTTGTGTTAGGTATGCTCGGCTTAGTCGAATCGAGGTGGATTTGAAGCATGACATGAAAAAAATTTTGAACCGAGTGTGAGATAGACTCTAAGCCTTAAATGCAAGATGGACTCTACTTACATAAGAATATTGGGTAATAAATTAGGTCGACAGAACGATGCTAAATCAGTTAGGCTTATAAGTTTTTTTTTCTGATTCGAGCTTTAGATGTAATCTTCACTCGACTTAGGCAAATTTTATGTTAATGGGAATGATGCAAAGTTGATTTGGCTTAATTATTTTGTCCTGGATCTACGACAAGTTGCGGAAGTGATTCGGAGATTTTAGTGCGAGGCTGACTCGTCTTAAGTAATTTTAAATCGATGGGAATAATGTAATGCAAGAATGAAACAATATGACATTTCTAACCATGAGTATAAATATCTTAAAATGAGGCTAATGATAGATGCGAACTGTAACTACCAAACAAACTAGATGTGATGAAAGTAAAATGGTAAGGGATGAAGTGCGAAATTGATAAAGACAAGCCAAAGAGCTCGTTGGCATAATTTGTTTTGTTTTTGTTGTGCCTTTTGATGGGATGCCTACGTATCCTGAATAGGGATCAAGACATTTATATTTCAATTTACAAAGAGGAGAGTCGTCGCTTGATAGAGCCCAGTGTTTTTTTTTTTAGGCGTTGTCGAACGCAAGAGCGGCCTTAGTAGTAGTATCTTTTTAGATTCACCAAGTTCCACGATCATGGGATGGCATAGCTGGCCACCGTTACGACTTCATAGACTCTAGTTTAACGATCTTAAAGATTATGTACGGGGCTTCCCAATTGGCACCAAGCTCGCTAGCCTGCCACTCTGCTGTGTTGTTAAACACTTTCCTGAGAACCAGGTCGCCTTCAGCGAAGTTCTTCTCTATACTTTCTTGTGTTAGTACTAGGCAGCCTGATGTTGATATTTCTGTTTCAATTAAGGATTGTTTGCGTTCTTGTTTGAGGCAATCCAGGCAATCTACGAGCATTTTGTCAGTGATATTGCTTTGTTTGACAAGCATGATGAATCGAAAGATTGAGATGCTTGCTTCGACCAGGGCCATGGCTTCCATCCCAGAGCATAGGGAGAATGGGATCCGGCCTGCTAATCTTCTTGGAGTCGTTCTGTGTGACCAGTGGATGCCGTCAAGTTTGTATGCCCATAATCCTTTCTTTTCTTCTAGTCGTTTCTTTATACCGTCGATGATTGTTTTATTGGTCGCCTCAGCCTGTCCATTGGTTGCCTCAACCGGTCCATTGGGTATCTCGGTTTTTACTTACTCAGGCGAATTCGCCATTTTATTCAGAATCCTTCGACTCTGGCTTAAATAAATGGTGACCCGTTGTCGGTGAAGAGTTTATAATGGAGACTGTGACGACAGATTACTTTCTTCTAGATAATTTTTTATGTTGGTGTTGGTGATACAGGCGTAAGAGAAGGCTTCGACCCATTTTGTGAAGTAACCCTTCATCACAAGGTTAAAATGTTTTTGTCTAGACTTCGAAAGGGGCCCCATGATGTCCATTAAGCATCGCATAAATAGGTAAGCCGAGGTGGAAGATGTTAATAACTCGGTTGCCAATCTGATCATCGGGCCGTGTTGTTAGCACTTTTCATGGTGAGAGGTGTATCTCTGGCAGTGTGATTCCATTGTTGGCTAGTAGTAGCCAAGTTTTTTTTATTTTGAGTGCAAGACGCCAGTTGAATTCCAGCGGAAATGATTTCCATCAAGGTACATGTACCTTGTGGCTCGAGCTTTATGCCTTTGGACTTCCCATTTGCCAGTCTCCGTCCTAGATGTAGTTAATGTTAGAGTTTAACGATGTGGAAGCGTTTAAACCGAAAGCGTACCTTACGATGGTAAGACTTGGATGTGATTCTGGAAATAGAAGAAGTTAGGGAAGATATCACAAAACGGATATCAACCACTTATCATCGGTCAAGTGCCCTTTTCGAACTGTCCTTATGTTTTCGTTCTTAGTTTTGTCTTTCCTTTTAGAATTCTTGTGAATTCCACTCTATTACTTCTGTGTCTAGAGTCTGTCTTATATATTGTGTAGAAAGACACATCTAAGAGACACAACTCTATGAGAAGACACAATTTTATGAAAGAACACAACTATTCAATTAATGGTAGTAACTTCCATATTTATCGGTTAACTAAACCAACTCGGTATTATCATGAGCGTTAACCGGTTTTCTTAAACCAATATCTCCCACTCGCACATGATAGCGACAACAAAACTAGAATAATTGTTGGAAAACAATCTTAAGGACCATGACACGAAAATCATACGACAAATGACCCGTGTGACCCCCTTTCGAGCATACCTGCAATTTGGGAGCTAAAATGTATACTTGTTAAAAATACACATTTGCTACTACCCTTAGATGAAACATTCATATGTCATCATGTATCTCTGTTCCCCAAATCCATTTGTCTTTTATGTCAGTCTCAATATACCTTATCCCTCAAGCATAAATTAGACTTTCTCATACATCATGTGTTCACTATATTTAACTTCGTTTAAGTAATATAGTGGCTGGCCAGCAAACACATATGCTAGGATATAAGCAAATGATTTTGCCTTCCGTCATCATGTCCACAAGTTTTGAATTAACAGCTTTCTTAACATGTCTCATAAGGCTAATTATTTTATCGCCGTCGAAGAACATATTAAAGTAGCAAACATTAACACATCCCTTTAAGTACATAATGGAAAAGTTCAAGGGTAACATTAAACCACAAATTGGTTTTATAGGAACTCACATTGCGAGAGATAGGGATACAGATCAATCGCTTCCTATATGGTCATTTTAGCACATGTGGTATGACACACATGCCATAGTTATTATCTTTATCATATAGATGTGTTGATTAAATAAATCAATCATAACTATGTGGATCAAAGTACTTTTCTTAAGCATACAAAATACTTATGTCACGTACTTATCCAGTTTTATCAAGTTTTTCATGATTTTGGGAGTATCATGATCGGTACTAAAATTTTTTTGTACCTCATCCTAACTTATCTTAAGGCGACATTTATAAGAAATCCAAGGCACTCTCCCACTGATGCCAAACTTATAATGTCTCATCATATATTTTCAAATATCTTAAGAAATATATGGCGATTGTTCATGTGAGCGAACCAATCTCTAACTTGATAATCCTATATGTGTACTATAGTAAAAGAAACGACTAAAGTATAACATGATTTAATTATCATCAAGTTAATATAATGTCAAGTAGCAAAGATCATCAGTACATCTCCTAGACCCTATGCAAACCCAAGGCTCGAACATGAGCATTAGAAACGTCTCTAGGAATAGCTTTAGTAAAAGGATCAGCTACCATCTTATGCGTACAGATATACTTTAGTATCACTTTCTTCTTTGCTACAATATCTCTTACGAAACTATGCTTGATCTCAATGTGCTTCTCCTATGTCTTTCATCTCAAAATTAGATGATAACCATTTTTTTAATGGTTGTAAGGAACTCCATATCGTTACTTGCCAAAAGGATATCATCGACATATAAAGATAAAATAACAAAAGATTGTCCAGTAGTATTGACATAGACACAGTGATCTTCATTAATCATCGTAAAATCATAAGATTTTATTGCTTGATGAAAACGAAAATACCACTGTCTAGAAGATTGCTTTAGGCCATATATAGAACGTTTGAGCTTGCAAACTTTCTTCTCTTGACCTTTTACTATAAAACCAACTGGTTGTTCCATGTAAATTTATTCTTCTAATTCACCGTTAAAAAACGCAGTCTTAACGTCCATCTGATGTAATTCTAAATCTAATCCCGCAACAATGGATAAAATAAGTCGAATAGAGGCAAACCTCACCACATTTGAAAAAGTTTCCTCATAATCTATTCCTTCTGGTTGGGTGTACCCTTTAGCTACCAAGCGTGCTTTATATCTATCTATGGATCCATCCGCCTTGTATTTGATCTTAAAGATCCATTTGTTTTCGATCGTTCGTCGATCTTGCGGAAGATCAACCAAGTCCCAGACATGGTTAATTTTCATAGATTCTAGTTCTTCTCCAATTGCATAGTTCCATTCTTTTGAGTTTGGGCAAGAGAGAGCCTCATAAACAGATTTAGGTTCTAAGTCATCATGCAATGCCACCATGAAAGCTTCCCCTTCAATCTCAAAACGACGTCGAGGGATCTTACCACGGAGAATCATCAACCAATGTATTTCCACCACTAAGTTGAGTCAGTTCATTTGAACTTGCATCGACTTCCAATGGTTGAGTAGTAGGATAATTATCCTCTTGGTCGATTAATTCTCTTAGATGAAATTCTTTATCAATCTCTCCCTTCTTAGGAAAATCGTTTTCCAGAAAAGTAACATCTCGTGATTCGATTTCTGTTATACTTCCATCTGTTTGTTCACCAATTAGCACATACCTTTTTGAGTGCTCAGAGTATCTTATAAAGATACATTTCTTTCCTCTAGGACCTAATTTCCCATGAGGATGAGAAGTATCGTTAACATATACTGCTGAACCCCATGGCCTTAAGTGTGTAAGAACAGGTTTTCTTCCTGTCCATAACTTATAAGGGGAGGAAGAAACAGATTTGGAGGGTACAAGATTAAGAACATAGGCAGCGGTAAGCAATGCATCTCCCCAATACGAGACGGGAAGGTTAGCTTGTGCCATCATTGATCTAACCATCTCAAGGAGCGTTAGATTCCTTCTTTCTGATACACCATTTTGTTGTGGTGTATATGGGGTAGTTAATTGTCTTACAATACCATTTTCATTACATAGTTCTTTAAACTGTTCAAATAGATATTCACCACCTCGGTCAGTTCTTAGGCATTTGATGGTCTTATCCATTTGGTTTTCCACCAATATAACATAACGTCTAAAACACTCTAGTGCTTCTGACTTATGAGAAATCAAGTATACATGCCCGAATCTAGTGTAATCATCCGTAAAAGTGATGAAATACGAAGCTCCATGTCGTGCCCTCACATTCATCGGATCACATATGTCTGAATGAATTAATTGCAATGGATATTCGGCTCTGGTTGCCTTTCCAAATTGTTTTCTTATTGATTTTCCTGCAAGACATGATTCACATGGTTTTAGATCGATTTGGGTTAGTGAGCCCATGAAGCCTCCTTTTACCAATCTTTTTATTCGATCAACTCCTATGTGACCAAGTCTTGCATGCCACATATATATTTTATTTTTAGTAAAACTTGTGATAAATGTAAAATAATCTTTATTAATACTTGAAGTAGTTGTATTACAATAAGTACTATAAAACCGTCATATGTTTATCCATAACCATAAAACACAGATCCTAAAGAAATGTGCAAACTCATGTCATAGAAGTTTAAACTAAAACCTAATTTAAGCAAAGCTGAAATAGAGACGAGGTCCCGACGAATTTCAGGAGCATACAAGATGTCATGTAGAATGAGAGTTTTGCCGCCGCGCATATGTAATTGGCAGGTACCAATACCTATCACTGCAGCTTTGGTGTTGTTTCCTACATATAACCATCTTGTATCTTTAGGGATGCGCCGGTACTCCATAAATGCCTCACGGTTTCTAGCTACATGGTCTGTGGCACCTGAGTCTACAATCCACAAAGGATTAGATTCAGCAAGCATGACACAACTAGAAACATAAGTATGTTTATGAGTTACACTCAAGGATAATACCTTATTTTCCTCAGTGCATTCACGAGCAAAGTGACCCAATGTGTTACAGTTGTAGCATTTTATTTTGGTCTTATCCTTTTTCCCTATTTTTGGGCCACGTTTGGCATGTTTCTTTTGCTTTTTAGGATTATGTTGTTCGGAAGCCTTATTACCAAAATTTCCTCTCTTGCGTTTCATGCTCGGGTTTGAACTCGCATAGTTGGCTTCATTGAAAGGTCTAGCAGCGTCTAAGCGTTCATCCTCTAATTCTAGATGACGTGAAATGTCTTCAAAAGTCTTAACATTTTCATTGTGTGTCATCTGAATTTTTATATGATCCCATTTTCTGGTAACGAACAGAGAACGGCTTGCACTTGCTGTTCATCAGACATGATCTGACCAGCAGTTTTAAGCTCTCTAATCATGTTAGACATAACTCTAAGATGCTGCCTCATTGAATGATTTGGGCGCTTCTTGTAGTCGTTAAACTTTTGATTAAGTCTCCTAACTTTTGTTGCCGATGTTGCACCAAATTTTTCTTTTAAGGCTTCTCACATTCCTTTTGCAGTTTCGTACTCTTCAAACTCACACATGAGATCATCTTGCATACAACTCAACAATGTAATGCGAGCGATGCTGTTATATCTTTTCCAAGCATTATATGCATTTTAGTCTCTTTTGTGTTGAGCCGTAGTACCCTGCTCAGGTCTTCCATGAGATGGAAAAAAGTCTCTTTTACCTCTTGTTCTTCAAGGATATACTGGATTTTACGATACCAAATATCGTAATTGTCACCTTCCAGTTTATCTCCTTTATTGAGTTCAACAATGATGTTCTTACAAGCAGAAGACATCCCTGCTTCTAACAACTTGAGACATTAGTTCCTTTTGTATATTTCAAATACACAACACATAATCTTACTATGAACATAAATTAATTTATAATAACCTCGATTCATAACATAAGATCGAAAGTTCACTCTGTTCCCAATCATCACCCATGTTATAATCTAATTATAATAAATTAATTTGTTTCATGTAAAATTTCAAGTTCTGATCATAATCAAAAACTCCCACTATTTAATTGTATAAAAATGAATCTATAAATGAAACATTATTTTATACATTACTTTAAATTATTTATCATATATTACATGTGATATATGATTAACTAAATCATTCATGAAATATATATAATTTGAAAAACTAGTTTTAATATCTATCCATGAATATCAAAATCAAAAGAAATCTAATTTTTCTATATAAATTTATGAGCAAAACAACAATTCAGAATTTTTATTTATTTATTTATATGTATATATATGTTTGTTCACCAGAACATTTCGACTGCCATAACTCTCTGGCTATAAAGTCAAATTATGCGATCTATATAGATAGAAATCATTATCTATGCACAGCCAGCAAAATCATCTAATTCTGATGTTTCATCAGAAAGTTATGGTCGAAACAAAAATATCGGTATTTGATGCGTATATATTCACAACTGTTTGTTCAAAATTTTCATATCTCTCTGATCACTTGGCCAAATATTGCGTTCTATATACCAATAGAAAGATAATTCTATTATCTACGCATAGACAGTAGAATCATATGATTATCATATACGGTCAGAGAGTTATGAATAAAACAAACAGTCAGTATTCGATGCGTATATGTTCGCAACTGTTCATTCAAAATTTTCATATCTCTCTGATCACTTGGCCAAATATTGCGTTCTATATACCAATATAAATATAATTCTATTATCTACGCATAGGAAGTAGAATTATATGATTATCATATACTGTCAGAGAGTTATGGATAAAACAAACAGATCAGTATTTGATACGTATATGTTCGCAACTATTCGTTCAAAATTTTCATATATCTCTGATCACTTGGCCAAATATTGCGTTCTATATACCAATAGAAAGATAATTCTATTATATACGCATAGGCAGTAGAATCATATGATTATCATAGGTCAGAGAGGTATGGATAAAACAAAAAGATTAGTATTTGATGCGTACATGTTCGCAACTATTCGTTCAAAATTTTCATATCTCTCTGATCACTTGGCCAAATATTGCGTTCTATATATCAATAGAAAGATAATTCTATTATCTACGCAAATAAATCAAAATCATTCGATTACAATATATGGGCAGAGAGTTATGGACGCAACAAACAAATACACCAGAACTGAAACCAAGTGCTCTGATACCAATGTTAGAGTTTAACGATGCGGAAGCGTTTAAACCGAAAGCGTACCTTACGATGGTAAGACTTGGATGTGATTCTGGAAATATAAGAAGTCAGGGAAGATATCACAAACGGATATCAACCACTTATCACCGGTCAAGTGCCCTTTTCGAACTGTCCTTATGTTTTAGTTCTTAGTTTTGTCTTTCCTTTTAGAATTCTTGTGAATTCCACTCTATTACTTCTGTGTCTAGAGTCTGTCTTATATATTGTGTAGAGAGACACATCTAAGAGACACAACTCTATGAGAAGACACAATTATATGAAAGAACACAACTATTCAATTAATGGCAGTAACTTCCATATTTATCAGTTAACTAAACCGACTCGGTATTATCATGAACGTTAACTGGTTTTCTTAAACCAATAGTTAAGTATCTCAGACCATTAATCTGTATGAAAGGGCTCTTCCTTTTTCAGTTTATCAGTCAGGACGATAATCTCTTGGACGTATTTCATTTTGTCAAGCTCGTTGTCCGGCTTATCGATTAAGTTATTTCTCTCGCAAACTTATGCTATGGAAGTCAATGCTTTCCACAAGAATTATACACCTGAAATCTGTGTCGGAAATTAAAGCTAGGACAGCAAAGGCATCATCCAAGGTGTTTTCTGCTCAGGGAATCTTGGTTAGCTTGTCTTGGCATCATCCAAGGTGTTGTCTGCTCGGGGAATCTTGGTTAGTGTAAAGACAGTGAACTAGGCTGCTATATCCTTGATCACTTTAAGGTACACATATATTTGCTTGTTTTTGCTTTATACTCACCGCTGAATTGCGAAGCTACTAGTTGTGGTCGTAGAAAGTACTGATTTGCTTGACCCTGATTGGTTTTGCCAAACGCAGGTCGACTATCATGACTTCACATTCGGCCTCAATGTTTGAAGCGGGGAAAGCGAGGCGGATAGATTCCTTGAGTACTTCTTTCATTGTCAACTGAGCCATGGATAAAGATCCATCGGCGCGCAGAGTCCATTCATCCTCAACTGGGAGATCATTAACGAGCTCTAGTGGCAATTCGATGAGGAAATCAGCCAATGCGTGCGACTTGGCGCATGTTTGGGTTTGGTACTTGATGTCATATTCGCGAAGCTTGACCACCTATTTTGCCATTCTCCCAGCTTGACTTGGGCTGTGTAAGATTATTCACAGGGGCTGATTGGTCAGGCCTGCGATCGAGTGAGTCTAGATGTAGGGTTAAAGATTTCTTACCGATATCACAACAGTGAGTGCAAGTTTTTCGAGCGTAGGGTACTTTGTATCCGCATCGTCGAGTATTTTACTTACTAGAAGATCTCCTTCTGATCTCCTCGTCCTTCTCTGACTAAGATCCCACTCACGACCGAAATAAATACAAAAATATAAAGATAGTGTCACAGATACTTGAGTTGCTTAAACGCTTTCTCACAAGTATCGTCCCATTCAGAATATATGTTTCCTTGGAAGGGCTGATTAAATGTAAGGCAGCAATCTGTACATCGTAAAATGAATCGATTCAGGGCGGCGATGAAGCCTGTGAGGTGTTGAATTTCATGTGGATGACTCTGTGTGTGATAATGTATTCAAACAAATCTTCGGAAGTCATTCTAAACGTGCATTTCGCTAATATCAGCTTCATGTCGTATTCTCTGAGGGTCTCGAAGCAATCACGTAGATGAGCAACTTGATCTCCCGCTGTCAGCGATTTAAATTGATAGACATGCTTTTGGTATGGGGAGTATCAAACCTTAGTTGTAGTATTTAGGGTGTCAATCTAGATCATTAAGTCTTTTAAGCACTTAAAATACAAGTTTTTACTTAATTTAGGTTAATAAATAATTAATGGGTTGATAACTTGGTATCACTAAACTAAAAACTAAACACTAAAACAGAAAAGTAAGCAGGTATTAAAAATTAAGAAAGTTGCAGCTAATTAAAACTAAGCAAGTCGATGAGTACAACAGGGGAAAGAAACCATGAACAATCTTTGTTTTTCTGCCTTTCAAAACATCCTTCCTACTCGACTCAAAAGGGTATGAAAGTCTCCTCGCTAATTATTCATGGTAACAAAATTATATTGGTTGATGAAACATTAACCATAAGATCGGATAGAGTGAAAATTAAACTAACTAAGTACAAATAAAAGTAAAGACAGAAAAAAAAAAGGTATGAATGCTTAAATTAAAATTAAAATGTCTTGTAAAAAATTAAAACTAAACTAAACTAAAACTTAAAAGTGGAAACTCTAAAAAAAGTTCTTTTTAACACTCATCGGTTTTTCCCTCTTTTTTTGCGAGTACAATTGAGAGTTTATATAGATAAAAGAGAAGAAGATTTTTCTCTAAGAGGAGGAACGTGGCTTCATCGAATTTGGTAAGTCGTATCTCGTACAACGGGTTAGTAACTCGTTGAATATATATTGCGGTAGCCTTCTTCCTTTTTCCTTTGATCCTCAGTTTCCTTTTTTATTCTTCTTCATTTCTTCTTACGGTTTTCTTCCTTTCTTCTTGCAATTTTCTTCATTTTTCTATTTTTCCACATCTCCAACTTCTTTTTCTCTGATGATTCACTCCTTCACAGAATCTTCATTTGATTCACGACTCCACGCACAAATTGACGGTTTTGCTCAGGTTTAGCTCCAATTCCGATTTTGACACACAAAGACCTGTTTATGCAATATGTATGCAAAATGCAGACCTAAAAAATCCTAAAATGCATAATAAATAGCTTAAATCCTAATCAAAATACTAGTAAAATCGTAAGATATCAATTCCTCCAGACTTGACTTTTGCTTGTCCTCAAGCAAACCTAGCGTGGAAAGACATCGACCATAGACCCTGTTAAAAACAAAACACAAAGACTCTAAGACACTAAGCCTTTTAATGTATGTCTTTCGTTAGATAAAACATTTTACGCTTTCGTACTTTACCATGATCATCACGTTCTCAACTATATATGGAACTAACAGAGTGAGGTCAAAAACAATTCCATACATTAATTA
The DNA here is from genome assembly GCA_039880935.1 of Streptanthus diversifolius. Taxonomy (NCBI): domain Eukaryota; kingdom Viridiplantae; phylum Streptophyta; class Magnoliopsida; order Brassicales; family Brassicaceae; genus Streptanthus; species Streptanthus diversifolius. Next base: position 6,129,071 of record JAXGFM010000002.1, read on the forward strand.
GTGGGTATTAAAGTGCAGTCCTTCTTAGGGGAGATCAACCAATTCTTGATCGGATAAGGGTGAAAAAGGGTTAAGTAGAGGTGTACTTTTCTAAGATTAGTTCTTTTGAAGTGATTATCTCTCAAATTAGTATGCTTGACACTATACAAAATGACATATTCAGAGAACAATTGATGCGTACAAGAGACCCATCCGCATTCCTATCCCATCGAGTCTCAAATCCTAGCACTCTCCCTCTCGCTCTACTCTTCTAATCCAAAGGCCTTTCTTTTTAGCCAAATACTTGATAAAATCTTTGGTCATTTGGATTCTTTCTATTACAAAGCTTGGGGTTTTCATTTGCTCCCTATTTTCTCTCTCTTTTTTATATTGGAGATTCTTAAGTTGTTTTCCCAGAGCCTTTTAATACTGATATTTTTTCCTTTCTTTTTCTAACATGTAGGTTTGGTTTTCCTTTTCTTTTACTGCGGGTTACTAAACCATTTACATACTTTCTCTCTATTTTCTTTTTTACAGGTCACTAACCTGTTTTAAAACTGTTTTTTTTTTAATTTTCACTCACCTCCCATTCCTAGGTGGTATTTTTCCAAAAATTCTCATCCCAATGATTCTAACTATTTTATGAAGTTGAGATCTCTTGTCGTTCTTTTTCTTTGATCATTTTGTACATGCGCCATATTTCACAAAATGTCTCACTCAAAGAAAAGTGTCTTGGTTTGAAAAGAATGGTTGGGGATTAGGGTGGGATAGTTATTCAGTTGCAAGAGAGTGGTAAAAAGGTTGATAAAAACTGAGCATAAAAGTTTAAAGCAAAAATGCATATCAAACCCCTAGAGAAGGTAAATAATGATTCAAATTAGGTTCAAGTTCATAAAATTGTTCCTAAAGTGACTAGGTGAGCTCCAAAGCTAATAGTCTTTTTAAAAGTGAGAATTTCCAAACATGGTGTTTCCGTTATTTGAATGTTTTCAAAGGTGATGAAAAACCAAGAAAGAGAAAAGTGTGATCATATTCTAATTATAAAATCCTAATGCGTATGAGTCTAACAACCTAAATGTTTTTTTGTTTTTAATTTTTTAAGTTATTTTATGACTATTATATAACTAGGACTCCAATCTATGACTCAATCAATAATAAAAAAAAGTTAGCAACACTTGATCCATCCCCAGACTTACTTCACACTGTCCCGGTGTGAGTAAGAAAGTGGCAAGGATAAAAAACGAAAGATAAAAAGTTATGCATGTATATACAAAGGTGTGTGTGTTTACCTAGAAGGAACGAGGGTTTGTTGATTCGTCTCCTGATGGTGGTGCTCGGTGTTTGGTTAGTCTTGTCCTCGGGGATTGTCTGCTTGGTCCGGCTTTAGTTTGGCAGCTCATCTTCCTGCCAAGCTTCTGATTATCGCTTTTTAGCTCCTGAACTGCGCGGGTGATCTTGGTAATGTTTCGTTGTTGATGCCTGCAGAATGACTGGAGGAGGTTGATGTGCTGATGAGCTGCGGGCAAAGGCATTCTGACGATTTGGTCATAATATGGCGTGAAGTTGAAGCACTCAGTATTTTCTGGATCTTCTGCTCATATTGATGTTTCGCCTTGCCCTGACACTGTCTTGACTGCACCGATTCTATCTTGGGATGGGTTGATCGTCGGCGATACTTCTCTGTAGCATGAAGATCTAGGAGGTAAGAAAATGATGTTCTTTGTATGGAGAATGTTTGTTAGAGGCTTGTGGGGAAGTTGAATTCTTTTGGTTCGAACACCTTCAATGTGGAAGTGGTTGACAAGGTCCCTTTTCTTCTTCCTTCCAAGAACCGCAGGTTGTTCAAGGTGGAATGTGGACTGCTCTGTAATCAGAATTTGCGTTTGCAGGAGGATGGAGGTGATGACTCCTTTTATGCTCAGATGCATTGGTCTGCCCTGGCATTGTAGTAATGATCCTCTACTCATATTCATGAATCTTTGTATCAACACTGCTACCATACTCATATTATACTCAGATAGGGCTGAATGCCTTTCGTTAGCCACATAATCTCCTCTTCTGTAATCGTCTTTTCATCTGTCCAGGAAAAAACATTGGATATTAAGGTTTTGTGGACATATTGGATAGCAGGGTGCCTTATCCATGAGGATCTACACACGCTTGGTTTATAGTTCACTTGAGAGATGCATCATCACACGTCTCTCATGTTTCCGAATCCAAGACCTTCGAACAAAAGTTATGTTCCTTGTTGGAGCACGAAGATGCTGTTGAGCTCGATTATCGTCAGCCGATATGTTCTTCCTCGCGAAAAGAACTCTATGTATCTGTCAGCAACTTAGTCGTATGGCATCTGCCGACAGAAGTAGATTTGGACGGAGGCAAAGAATCTTGGCTGCATCTGGAATGGTAAGTTTTTGAGTCCTATGTTCAGGAAGATATTGTGCAAATCATCATGGATCCCCATGGTGTGCAGCACCGTCTCGTCAGCGAATGTCATCTGGACAAATTGTAGCTGGATCATGGTGCCATAGTAGTCTTCAAAGGAGGTGTGATGGATGCAATCTGTTTTGCCTTTATTTTCTTAAACAAATATCTCTTCTTTATCTTCTTCGAAGCTCTCTGCCTCTTGTCTTTATTCCTCGTCGCTGGTGCCCATGTATTGATATCGTGGTTCTGATGCTTAAAATTCTTCATCCTCTTCGCGCTCTTCCTGTGCCCATGGCATCGAGATTTCCTCTCTATTTTTTGAACTCGTTGCGTGGCTTGGTTTCACCATATCTAAAACTAGAAATAAAAAACTCAGATATTTGTTAGCTCCAGTCTACGAGAAAAGATTTCATTTTTCTATCTAGATACAAAAGAATATTCAACATGCAAGCTAAGCCTAGAAAAATTTATTTCCTGCTATACAGATAACCTAATGAAGATTACAAACCCTTGAAAAACAACAACATTGAAGTTGCTAAATTAAGAACAATACAAAATCTCATGATTTTATCTCTTGCACTTGTGTTTGAAATCAGGGAGTTTCAAAGAGAGAGCAAAAAGTCTTGGTAGTTATAGAGATTAAAACCTTTTTGGGAAAAAAGACAAAAAGAAAGAATTTTGGTTTTGCTCTTAAACTTTTGTACTGAATTGAAAAAAATAGATACAGCTGAGAAATGTGAAGAGGTTAAAAATGAAATAAGGGGACCGCGTGTGAATCCATTTTGTCCTAAAAGAGTAACATATTAGGTTAAACCGGTTTGCACTTGGTTAATTTACACGGGCTTGGGATAGTTACGTTACAGGTTGATAACTCGTTGTCCCAAGCGTTTTCCATATCCAATGATTGCTTTTTCCTCTTGTGTAAATTCGCCTCTGTTTACTAAAAAAAGCTAAATTAATTAATAAAAACGGTAACGTGAAAATAGAGATATCATAAATAATTATCTGAAAATCAATAGACAAGGGAATGTCTCCCAAACGTGCTTGTTTAATGTCTCAAACTCGACATTTCCCTTTTCTTTTAAAGGTTTATATGGATCTAAAGAAGAGAGGTTGCATGCTTTTCAGCGCCTCTGCTGGTGCTCATTCTTTGGTAAGGTTGTCTCCTTCTAATTTCCCTCTTTTGGAATATCGCTCTAGGAGGTCTAACTTTCTTTTGTCCATAGGGATTGAACTAATGCATCTTCTGCTTGGTCATGAGTGCTTTCTTTTGGTCTCCTGTTTCATGTTATTGTTCCATCATTATTTGCTTTTCTGGTCTTTTTCTACCGTCCCCTGGGTCGTTCTTGACTTTGTAGCTCCGTTCATGCTCCAGTTTCAAAAAACTTACGTTTTCTTTGTGCCCTTCTTGTTTATTTAATAGTTCTTCATCGTCTTTTCTCTCGTCACTCAATGGTCCGCACACTCTTTGCTTCAAATTCAAGGTGGCGTGCAAATGTTCTCCTATGGTTTCCTCCTCAGGGGGGGGTTGTCAGTGGTGGATCGGTGCAAAAGATTTTTAGCATATTATTGGTTTCCTCGTGACCATGCCGATGTCGAATTTGATGGCTTTCAAGCCTAGTTGCAATTCGATCTTCCTTTTCTTTACGTCAATATATGTTGTTGCGGTGGCTAAGAATGGACGTACCAATATGATAGGTTTGTATGGTTCTCTGTCCATCTTCCGTACTATAAAATCTGTAGCGATTGCAAAATTTCTTATCACGATAGCTAGATCTTCTAATATTCTAGTGGGTTCTCTTGCTCAGCGGTCAGCGAGGACAAGATAGACCTTGCTCTCCTTGAAGCTTTAGATGCCTAACTTGTTGGATATGAATACCAGCATCAGATTGACGCTTGCTCCTAGGTCACAAAAACATCTAGAGAAAGTGAGTTGCCATATTGTGCAAGGTAGTATGAAGCTTACTGGATCGTCTATCTTTTTCTTGATAGGTTGTGTCTGGACCAATGCATTATACTCTTGTGTTAGCACAGCTGAGCTCCTTAATTCATTTTCCTTTTCCCTAATAGCATCCTCCAAGTACTTTGTTCATTTGGGTATCATCGAAGATGCTTCGATCATCAAGAGTATGATTTTGGCCTCAGATAGTTGCTTATTGGATAAGGCTTTGTACTTGGCTAATAATTCATTCTTGAATCATCCAAAGAAGGGTAATATTGGCTCGTAAGGTGATGTAGCGAATGATGAGTTGACGTTTACATTTACCTTGTCAGCGTTTTGGATGTTTTTGTGCCTTCTTTTCAAATTCTGGATTTGTCACCTCCCCACATCTGGTCCTGAAACCTCTCGTTTTAGGGTTGGAGTGTTAATCACTATCCCGTTTTCAGTGATATTATGTGGACATACTCTTTGGGGTTTGTTTCTAGTTTCCCAATAAGTGTTCCCATTGTGGCTTAGATGTAAATATTTATGATGATCAGATTTGAGTGACAAAGTTCTCAATCTTGGAATTTAAATCTCCATACATGTTATCAACTTTTGTATGGATTTATTTTATCTTGTTAGTGATGTTGATTGTACTCTTATTTTGCCCTTCTAGTGCTTATTTGAGCATATTTGTGATTTCACCTTCACGGGTCGCAGGTGGGTGTTGTTGGCAGTTGGAGTTGTATGGTTTGGCATAGTAGATGTTTTGCGGTTGGTAGATTGATGTGAACTTGTTGAGGTTCACAACCCAAGATCGACAACAGGGTGGTCCATAGGGCAGTAATAACGCGGATGGTGGAGTTTTCAATATGACCGTTTAAGTTGGGATTGGCGGAAATGATAGATGATGTGGGTGGAAGGGAAATTCAAGACCAAGTTTATGGAAAAGACTTGGTGAGGTCGGCTTGGAACAAGTAGGATATGACACACCAACTCGTTCAAAGGATTTTGTAGAAAAGCCATTGATTTTGTAGAAAAGCCAAGCTCGACCTTTGAACAATGAAACAAAATAAATGAGTTCTTTATGCCATTGATTTTCGCAAAGGATCGAGTTAATTACAAAAATATCGTATCTTTCTCCTTGGTACATTTAATTTAAGCCAACAAAAATCAAATCTCAAATAAAACAAAGAACAAATGAAGAAGAGAGAAATCCACATCTATTTGTTCAACTCACCAGATCGCGACAAAAAATCGAGCTGGTATCTTCTTGAAGCCGATGCGAGACGGTCACTTCATGAATCAGAATCCATTTCTCGATCGAAACCCAATAATCCATTTTTCAACAATAATAAATAGATTCGAAGAATCCAGGAGATGCAAACAATTAAGATTCTGGCTTTGGACAAAGAAAATACGGATATTCAGATTACATTATCAAAAAGATTTCGGCGAAATGCAAAGACGTATTAAGAAGAAAACTTTGATCTGGTTTAATTTTTGTTTTTACGGTTATCCTTTAGGTTTTGGTTTTTCCCCAAATCGATTTCAGTAATCTAGGTTTTCAAATTCATCTCCGGTTTAATACAAATAATTTAGGTTTAATCTGATTTTTGGTTAAATTAACGGTTAAAATGGTTTAATTAATATTTTGGTTAACATTATCTTAATTTAGTTAGAAATTAGCTAAAAACCATAATTAACCGAAATTATGGGGAAATAGGACGAAAAATATAAATTCGGGTTCAAATAAATCTAAAACTATGGTTGTATGGGGATAAAAATTGTGGTTAGAAAATGAGAGGGAATTAATAAGATGTCACAAATCTCGTGGGGATCTGGATCGTTTTCCCCTTAGAAGCAGAATGCACCAAATGATTGTATGCAAATTCTGCATAAGGCAAAATTTGTTCCCATGTTTTTATGTTCTTTTTAACAAATGACCCCAATAATGATCCTAATGTCCTATTAACTACTTTGGTCTGGCCATCACTTTCAGGTGACAAGTTGTTGAAAAACAAAGTATAGTACCAAATTTAGACCACAAGGTCTTCTGAAAATAGCTAAGAAATTTTGTATCCCTATGAGATACAATAGACCTAGGAATACCATGAAGTCTCACTATCTCCTAAAGAACAAACTAGCAATATGAGATGCATCATCAGTCTTAGTACATGCTATGAAATGAGACATTTTCGAAAATCTATCAACCACAAAAAATATGGAATCCTTTCCGGTTCTAGTCCTAGGTAAGCGAAGAATAAAATCCATGGATAAATCAATCCAAGGATGGTAGGGAATAGGCAAGGGGGTATACGAACCGTGTGGCTTATAGACTTAGCCATTTTACAGGTAGAACATCTGTTACAGATTCGCTCCACGTCTCTTCTCATCCGTTGGCAGTAAAAATGATCCTTCAGGACGACCAAGGTTTTTGATATTCTAAAGTGACCTATTAGACCTCCTGAATGTGCTTCCTTAACAAAAAGCTTACGTAGGGAACATCCGGGAATGCATAATCGGTTTTCAAAGAAAAGATATCCATCCTGCTTAAGGAAATGTCCTATAGGTAAATGATCACAAGACTCACAGATTTCTCCATAGTCCGGGTCAGTAGCATACAACTCTTTAATATGATCAAATCCCATTAATTTCACTTCAAGAGTGGACAAGAGAACGTACATGCGGGATAGAAATTAAATCCACTTGGTGTGACATCTATTGATATTCTGTTGGCCTTTGAGGTGTTTCAAGGACTCATGACCGGTATGAATAATAAATTCCTTGGGCCATAAGTAGTGTTGCCAGGTCTGAATGGCGCGGACAAGAGCATAAAGCTACTTATCATATGTTGGATAATTAAGTGTAGCTCCACTGAATTTTTCACTGAAATAGGCTACTGGCTTCTGGTCTTGCATGAGAACGGCTTCAATCCCTATCCCTGAGGCATCACACTCTATCTCAAAGACATTAGAAAAATTAGGCAAAAACAAAAGAGGTGTGTTAGTAAGTTTTTCTTTGAGGGTCTCGAAGGCTTCTTCTTGTTCACGTTCCCACTTAAAGCCAACCTCCTTTTTGATGATCTCAGTCAATGGGGCGGCCTAGGTGCTAAAGTTTTTGACGAATCGATTATAGAAACCCACCAAGCCATGAAAACTTCTAACTTCACTGAAGTTCTTGGGACTAGGCCATTTGCAAATTGCCTTAACGTTCTCTTAACTCTTACTCCTTCTGCACTTATAACATAGTCTAAAAACACAAGGTTATCTGTACAAAACATACACTTTTTAAAGTTAGCAAATAACATTTCTTTTCTAAGTGTTTCCATTACCAATTTCAAATGTTGAACATGATCTTCTAAAGACTTATTATAAACCAAGATGTCATCGAAATAGACGACAACAAAATGTCCTATGAATTTTCTAAGCACATGGTTCATAAGTCTCATAAACGTGCTAGGTGCATTAGTTAAACCAAAGGGCATAACTATCCATTCATAAAGCACATGTTTAGTTTTTAAAGCGGTCTTCCACTCATCACCCTCCTTCATACGAATTTGATGATAACCATCTTCAAGTCAATTTTTGAAAACACACTAGATCCATGTAATTCATCTAACATGTCTTCTAGCCTAGGAATTAGGTGACGATACTTTACCATGATGTTATTAACCGCACGACAGTCAACACACATACGCCATGTCCCATCTTTCTTTGGAACAAGGAGCACTGGTACGACACAAGGGCTCATGCTTTCACGGATGTATCCTTTCCTCATCAGTTCGTCCACTTGTCTTTGGAGTTCCTTGGTTTCTATTGGATTCGTGCGATAAGCGGGACGGTTTGGTAATATTGCTCCAGGGAAGAAATCAATTTTGATGTTGTAACCAACGTATAGGAGGTACTCCATCACGGTTTTCTTCTGGAAAGATATCCTCATACTTCTGAAAAAGGTCACGCACCTTGCTCGGAAGCTCCGGCACATGGTCAGTAACCGTTAGATAATTTTTTTAAAGATAAAGATAAGCATAAGAACAAGAGATTTCACAGTCAAGCTACGTGTAACCTCTCCAATATTAATAAGGAAATTTGATTTTGGTTTAGGTGCTTTAGCTTCACTAAAATATTTCTTTTGTTGTCTAAGGTGTAGCTAATATTGGTAGACTTCTTGTAGCGACATGGGCACTAGGGTTAACTTTCGTCCGTTGAAGTTAAAATGGTGCCGGTTAGTGAACCCATCATGGGTAACTCTGCGGTCTGACTGCCACTGTCTACCCAAGAGAATATGTCCAGCTTCCATTAGTAAGACGTCGCACTTGAACTCATCATGATACTTGCCAATTTCAATGGGACGATCACTTGATGAGTGACACGCAATTCACCAGATTCATTTAACCACTGTAATGGATAAGGCTTTGGATGCTTGCTCATTTCAAGGCCTAGTTTCTGCACCATAGTCTTACTAGCAATGTTAGTACAACTTGCACCGTCAGTAATTATACTACATATCTTTCTCTTGACTATGCAAGGTGAATAAAACATATTTTCTATCTGTTATTGCTCATCTAGTTTAGAGTGCACACTAAGGGACCTCCTAGCCACCAAGAGTTGTCCAGGAACCGGTGGCTCAATACTTTCATCCAGTTCTGGTTCAAGTTCCGGTTCTGGTTCTTCCTCTCCATCTGTAACCTACTCGCCATTATCCAATAGAACCATGACCTTTTTGTTTATGCATTCATTGGCATTGTGTCCAATGCCTTGAAATTTAAAACAAAAATTGTCTCGTGTCTTATTCGGTCAGTCAATAGCCTTTCCTTTGTCCACACGCGGGTTATAGGGTTCAGGTTTGGTGGTGGTCGGTCTAACGTCCACCGACTTCGTTGGCTTGTATTCGCGGTTGTAAGAAGGTTTGCTATTCCAAGTACCTGCACCAAAACCTGAACATAAGTTAGGTCTTCTTTTGATTTCAAGTTCAATTAAGATAGATTTATGGAGCATTTCTTCAGTGTCCACATAATGTTGTATTTCAAGCCTATCTTGAATTTTACGGTTCAATCCCATAAGGAACCGTGACATGGTGGCGTCACGATATTCTGTTACACAGGCTCTAATTAAGAGAGTCTCCATTTCTTGAAAATACTCCTCCACGCTTTGGTTGCCTTGGGTCAGCTGTCTAAGCTTCATGTGGAGGTCGCAATAATAATGACTTGGTACAAATTGCTTGCGCATGATCCGTTCCAACTCTTCCCAAGTATCAATAGGATGTTCACCATTTCGCCTCCTTGAAGTCACCATTTGGTCCCACCAGCTGAGAACATAATCGTAGAATTCTGTGACAGCCATATTAAATTTGTTAAATTAAGTATATAATTGACAATTAAATACCAATTCTATAATTTTCTCCCATTCCAAGTAAGTTGTCAGGTCATTTTTTCCGTGAAAGGGTGGTATCTTCTAAAAGAGATCCAGCTAGGGAATTTTATAGAATAGAAAGAGTACCATCTGGTCTTCCTGGAACCATTTGTTTTGATCATCTTGATCATCTGAGTCATCTCCTTCAATGGCTATGACAGACGCCTTTGTAACATGAGATCATAACCCCTTGTTACACAAGGTTGTCCTCATGGTTCTAGACCATAGGAGGTAATTTTTCCCATGAAAACTCACTGGAGCCTTGATGTTGGTCTGGTACTCAATTAGATTTGATTTAACCCTGCAAGAAAATAAAACTAGAGACCAAGACTAGACCAGACACGCGCCTGTCCAAAAGGGTTAGTGTGCAAGGCGCGTCCAACAACAACCGCCAACAACAAACTCCAATAACCTGCAACAGCCTATAACGACCTCTAAACGTCCTTGAACAATATTATCAACAACTTCTAACAATACTAACAGTCTAACTTGCAAAGATTCTGTTAATAAAATTGTTTCTAAAAAAATCCACTTTTGCCACAAATACTAGAAAAACAATTTCTTAGTCATAATCAAGAAAACCTTTTTTGAAGACTAAAACTCTTTGTAAAGAAGTGAAACTTCTTGAAACCTTCCACAAGATCCTAAACTAAGTTTTTATCTTCCAAGATTTTAAAAAGATTAAGAAAAATTGAATTTTAATCACAAATGTTACAAACATGCCAAAACTGGACACACTGATAAAGATTTATCAAGAAAGCTTCTAAATGTACAAAAGGGCAAAGCAGACCTTCTTATTCATAAATTAGACTAGTTTTAATTGAGTTTAGGCTTTGGAATCACCTGATTAGATGAAGAATTGAAGGAGATATGATTGATACAAACTCGTGATCCCACGGGGATGCTAACCGCGACACCACCAGACTTGGCTGTGGACAACTTTTGACTCAGGGCACCAAATTGAGTGAAATCACCGGAGAAATCCTCAGAACTCACCGGAGAACAATCCTAGATGAAGAAATTGGCAAGAAATTTCGAGTTCTTGCCGGAAAGATAAATCAAACCTCGAACCACCCGCGATGGGTCTGGTTTTGAAGGTGCTAAGAAATTACGTGAAGATTGAAGGATATTTGCAGGGTTATTATGCCAGGTTGATGTGAACTGGCTCTGATACCATGAAATATTATGAGATTAAGAGATTCAGAGATTTGTAGATTGAGAGAGAGAGAGAGAGAGAGAGAGAGAGAGAGAGAGAGAGAGAGAGAGAGAGAGAGAGAGAGAGAGAGAGAGAGAGAGAGAGATTAGAGAGATTAGAGAGAAAAGTGAGAATGATTATTATTGAGATTTTAGAAAAATGAATTTCTTGCTTACAAAGGAAGAAAAAGTTAACTATTTATACTAAACTAGTCTAGACTTGTTTGGATAATAAGATACCGTAATACATGTTTGGTTACAAGAATAACATATCATTAATCACAAACAAGCCTAAGCCACTCTCTTTGGTCACATGGCGCCTACTTAAACACAAAGGCACACATTCTTCATTTTCTCTTGAATTGTCTTCATCATTCTTCTTCATTCCAACACTAAGGATATTACGCACCAGAGGGAGTTTCTACAAGAATGATTAGCCAAAGACTACTCACGGTGATTGAATGTTCTTATGAATCAAATCTACTTTTTATTTAGAAAACTCGATGAAAAGAAAAAGATTACAAGGAGCATTCGGCTGAGTTTAAAAAGAAAGAGAATGGCTTGGTCAAGGGCGGTGGTCAAAAAGTCAAAGCATTGCATGATGAGCTCAAATCCCCATACACGCCTTGACCTATTTTATAACACTTTGAATACAAATTCCAAGCAAAAACACGCCAAAGGCAAGATTTGAAATGGGTCAAGCCATAAAATATACATTCCAAATCTAATTCAAAGCTATGGGCCTTAAGTATTGCTCATCTAGAAGCTCTTTCAAAGCCTTATTAAAAAACTTGGTGGCAAAACCCATTAGGAAAAAAACCAACCGAAGGAAAAAGAGCACTTGAAAGAAATTCATTCACAATACTTTATTTGTTGGAATGAAGAAGAAATGATGAAATAAGAAAGCCTTTAAAGCTTGTATGAAGGCGTGAGTTACTTAGGTCAAAGGGGAGTGTCTAAGGCTTGTTTGTGTTCTAGTGTTATGTTATCCTTGTAGCCATTTATGTATAAGGCAATCCTTGTATCCAAACAAGCCCAGACTATATTAATATAAATATCTATCTCCTTTCTTATTTGTAACTTAGAAACAATTATTCTCTCATTTTTAATAAAATTATTCTTCTTTCTAAATCTCTCTAATCTCTCATTTTCTCATTCTAAAAATCTCTTAATCTCATATTCTTTCATGGTATCAGAGCCAGGTTGCATCAAATCTTGGTAAAATTCATCATTCAATCTTTGAATCAAGAAGAAATCATCTTCTTCACAATCTGTTTTAAGTTCTATCATGTCCTTCAACTTTAATCGCGAATTTTGTCCAAACCACAGAAGAATTGGACAATCTGTTTTTTTCTGGGTTGTTCTTCGGTGAGTTCTGAAGCCACGCCAATTAGATTTGCATCATTTGGCCAGTGGAATCAAAAGTTACGAATTTTCTTGCATTGGACCTCCGCGAGTGCCTTCGCCTCAAACCTCCGTGTTTCCCAGGTCATTACGTCGTCAAATCTTCATCAAATTGCGTTGTTTCAAATCCTAAGCTCAAGGAATTTAAGTCTAGTTTCTGTGTAAAGAAAGCAGAACTTAATTCTATTATGATTGAAGGAAGTTCTTGAAGGTTTTCCTAAAAACGTCAGAAATCGCCTCTCACAAGAATATGGTGATAAAATTCTAATTCTTTCTCAGTTTTCTTTAAATCTTTGAATCAGATAAATAAGTATCTTGTAAGGGTCTACACAAAATTTGGTTTCATTCTGATAGGTTTAAGTCTTCAAGATTGATTTTCTTGATTTCTTCATTAATCTTTGAAATTTTTGAAAAAGGTGGGAATCTTGAATTTTTAGGATTGTTTTATCAAAATTCGAATATTTTGCTTGTTGATCTATTTTAATTGGATAAGGATTTTTAGAAGTAGATCTTGTTGGTTGGAGTTAGTTGAGTTTAGTTGCAGGGGTTGTTGAAGTCAGTTCAAGGTTGTTGAAGTTGTTTAGTTGGTTGAAGTCACGCGCCTGCCCAAGCTTTTGCGTGTTCGTGTGCTTGACGTGTCCGTGCACCTGTCTGTTTGGCGTGCCTGTGTTACCGAGCTGAAGAAATGAGTACACAGCCCACACTTGGTTACCGAGCTGAAGAAAGGAGCACACAGCCCTAGTCCACTAGTCATGCAACACCTCACGTCCCGACCAACAGCACCCGTCCCGACCAACACCTCACGTCACAACCGACTGTCACTTTCCTACCAAACAAGTACCAGCCGCACACATGACCAGCTCGTTTGCAAGATTCTTTGGAGTGGCTATCACGCAACCATGTACCACCTGACCATCCTTGTCTCGACCAAACATTTCGACTAAGCCGTACCGTGTTCCAGCCTTCTGTCCGTCCATCCCGACCAGACAGAGATCAGACCTGGTATTGCACATTTGCTCTTGTACCTTGCCCACCCGGAACACGCGACCGCATTCATCCGGAACACGCGACCGCATTCATCCTGAACACGCGACCAGCTGTTCCACGTCCCGACAAGCGTCCCGCGTCTCGACCACCTTATCCCGACCGGCTGTACTTCAAAAAGACATTCCGACCAACCTCTAACACATGGAGATCCAAGCTACATTCAGAGATCCAGTGATTCTACATGAAGAAAATTATCTCTTGTGGTCTAGGAACATGACATTGGGTGGTAAAGGTCTTTGGAATCACATTTCTACAAATGGCCTTGAAGAAAATGAAATGACTGAAATTAGTGAGGTTGTGGCTGCTCAAGCCAAATGGTACAAAGAAGACCAGTTGGTATTCTCTATAATTTAAAATTCTCTTGCTAGTGATCTCTTAGAGGCTTATTCCTTTTGTGAAAATGATAAGAAACTTTGGGACACTTTATAAAAGGTGTATTGAAATACCACTAACCTTTTAAGAATTTTCGAAGTGAAAAATTTTTTGAATGAATTAAGGTAGGAAGATGCAGAATTCACAAAGCACTATGGCTCATTCAGAGGCTGAGCTAGAGATGCTAAGGCCAGCCAACATTGACCTAATTGTTCTCCTTGAAAGGAAAGAACAAAATAAGGTGTTTGGGTTACTACTAACTCTTAATACTACTTACTCAGATTTTATTAAGTATATTCTCAGGTCTGATAAGCTTCCTAGCTTGGAAGATGTTTGTGCTAAAATCCAAAAGGAGCAAGGATCTCATGGATTATTTGGCAACAAGGCTGAATTGGTGGCTGCACACAAGAGCTTCTTCAAATCAGCAACAATAAATGAATCTAGGAAGAGGAGACAAACTTGTGACCATTGCAAAAGGAATGGCCATACAAAGAAGGAGTGTTGGGTACTCTATCCTGAGCTAAAGCCAAGCTGGGGCTCTCTGCCACAACAACCCACAGCCGGTATCACACAGCTACAAGCTCACGGCCACGGAGTGTACCAGCCGCCGGTTCCTTCAAAGGTCTGTACCAGCTCTTTTCTTCATTCAGCCCCAACTAGTTTCATGTCTTCAGCATCTGAATTTGTGACAAAATCAGATTTATAAGCTCTTATCAAAGCAATTAAGGATGGTAATGTGATGGGTAAAAGTCTAGAAGAGTCTTGGTATCCATAGATGTTAAGTTCCAAGAATCCAACGGTTTCTATGAAGAAGGAACTTGGGATCAATTTAAGGACATCTCAACAACAAGATCAGACCAAGCTGAGAACTTGAGGAGGCTCTTGGAGAGTAGGCATAGTTTCACCTCATCAGCCCATGGTCACTGCTCCTCAACCAGAACCAGCCGTGTCTAGCCCAGGCCAGCCAGCTGTGGTACAGCCGGCCGGGCTGCGGCCATCAACCCCGGCCGGCCCGTCCATTCCGCATCACCACTCCTTCAGTTCTCCTGGCTTTCCTCCTCTTGAACATGGAAGGAAGAGACATCTACTCATATCCAACAAGACTCAGCAGGAGAAGAATCAATTTTAGTCTCTGCTTCCAAAAGATCAAGAGAAGTGCCAACTCTTATTGAAGTTTTAGGTGAAGAGGAGGATCATATCCAAGAAGCTCCACCTACAGTCATAAGAAGGAGCACAAGACAAAGGAAACCACCAGTGTTCTACAATGGGAATGTTGTGGTTCCTCATGATCAGGGAGTTTGTAATATTGCTTATTTACCTACAAATCATGTTGCTTTCATTTCAAGTCTTGATAAGGAGCAGATTCCAAAGACATATGTGGAAGCTATGACCAAGAAGGAATGAAGGGAAGCTATCCTAGTTGAGAAACAAGCCATGGAAAGGAATGGTACCTATGCTTCAGCCACTTTACCTAAAGGAAAAAGGACTGTATGTTCATTGGATATTCCTCTATCCAGAAAAGATACAAATGCTATGATCTAGAGACTACAAGAGTCTTAGTATCTAGAGATGTCAAATTCCAAGAATCAAAAGGTTTCTATGAGAAGGAACTTGGGATCAATTCAAAGATATCTCCACAGCAAGATCAGACCAAGCTGAGAACTTGAGGAGGCTCTTGGAGAGCATTGGCATATTTTCTCCTCATCCTCAGTCCACGGTCACCGCACCTCAGCCTCCTGCACCAGCAGCGTCCAGTCCCAGCACAGACACAGCACTGGCACAGCCAGCTAGACCGCGGCCATCCACTCCAGCCGGTCCATCCAATCTGCGGCCATCCTCTGGTATTCCCTCCATCTCTCCTGGTCTTCCTCCTCTTGAACATGGGGGGGGGAGAGATGCATCTACTCATGTCCAACAAAATTCAGAAGGAGATGAATCAATTCTAGTCTCAGCTTCCAAAATATCAAGAGATGTGCCCACTCTCATTGAAGCTTTAGGTGAAGAGGAGGAGCCTATCCAAGAAGCTCCACCTACAATGTTAAGAAGGAGCACAAGAAAAAACAATCCACTAGTCTTATACAATGGGAATGATGTGGTTCATCATGATCAGAGAGTTTGTAACATTGCTTACTTACCTATTAAACATGTTGCATTCACTTCAAGTCTTGATAAGGAACAGATTCCAAAGACATATGAGGAAGCTATGACTAAGAAAGAATGGAGGGAAACTATCCTAGCTGAGAAACAAGCTATGGAAAGGAATGGTACCTATGCTCCAGCCAATTTACCTAAAGGAAAAGGGCTGTAAGTTCTAAGTGGATTTTTACCATTAAATACAAAAGCAATGGTGAAATTGATAGATATAAAGCTAGGTTGGTGGCTAGAGGATTTACTCAGACTTTTGGTGAAGATTATAGGGATACCTTTACACCTGTAGCTAAGCTTCATTCTGTTGATGTTGTTCTTTCACTTGATACTAACCTTGAGTGGGAGTTATGGCAAGTGGATGTTAAGAATGCATTCTTGCTAGGTGAACTAGAAGAGGAGGTATACATGTCACCTCCACCAGGTCTAGAGGAGGAGGTAGGAAGCGGCAACATACTTAGGCTGAGGAAGGCCATCCATGGCCTTAAAAAATCTCCAAGAGCTTAGTATCACAAGCTAAGTGTAACCTTAATGGATAAAGGTTTCAAAAGATCTGAAGCTGAACATACTCTTTTTACACTGAAGAGTAAGGAATGTATTGTGGTAATTCTCATTTATGTAGATGATATAATCATATCTGGTAATGATAGTGTTGGTATTGCATCTACAAAAGAATACTTGAAGAGTGTCTCTGATATTAAGGATCTAGGAGAACTTAAATACTTTTTAGGAATTGAAGTGTGTAGGTTCAAGGAAGGTCTCTTTTTATCTCAAAAGAAATATGTTATAGATTTACTAACCTCTACAGGTATGATGGAGGCTAAACCAGCCAAAACACCCTTAGAAGAAGATTATAAAATCAGAACTAAGGGGGAGCTAAAGGAGGAAATTGATTTTCATGAACATAAGCTCTATAGGAAAGTGGTTGGTAAGCTTATTTTTTAACCATCACTAGACCAGATTTATGTTTTGCTGTGAATCAGGTATCTCAACGCATGTAAGGTCCAAAGATGAGATATTGGGAGATGGCTAATCGGATTTTGAGATACCTAAAAATCATTCATGAACAAGGTATATTGATGTATTGCAATAAAAACATAAATGTGATTGGAGAAGTACTACAGGCTATTGTACTTTCATAGGAGGGAACCTTGTGACTTGGAAAACCAAGAAGCATAAGGTGATATCATGTTTAAGTGCAGAATCAGAATATAGAGCAATGAGGAAGCTTACAACTGAATGCATTTGGCTGAGGCAAATTTTGGAGGACTTGGCTGTGAAGTATGAAGAACCTATCACCATCCATTTGACAATGAGGCTGCTATACACATTGCCTCCAACTCTGTGTTTCATGAAAGGACCAAACATGTAGAAGTAGACTGCCACAAAGTAAGAAAAGCTATTGGGAAGGGAATCATCTTGCCTTGTTATACAAGGAGTGAGGATCAACTAGCTGATGTGTTCACCAAGGCAAAAACTCTGAAGAATGGTGCCTCCATCTATCCAAGGCTTGGCATTATGACCATTCCACACCAATGATCCCAACATGGAGTGTTATACTCTTTTTCCCTAGAAAAGGTTTTGTCCCAATTGGGTTTTTCTTCTTTAGGTTTTTAATGAGGTAATGCTTCATGGTTGCAAGATTAGGCATTCTCCATGTCTTAAGCTTGAGGGGGTGAGTTACTTAGGTCAAAGGGGAGTGTCTAAAGCTTGTTTGTGTTATAGTGTTATGTTATCCTTGTAGCCATTCATGTATAAGACAATCTTTGTATTCAAACAAGCCTAGACTAGATTAGTATAAATATATATCTCCCTTCTCATTTGTAACTTAGAAACAATTATTCTCTCATTCTTAATAAAATCATTCTTCTCTCTAAATCTCTCTAATCTCTCATTCTCTCATTCTACAAATATCTTAATATCATATTCTTTCATAATTCAAATAGCAAGAATTAAATTGGTCAAACCTGTAGAAGTAGACCGAGTCATAGGGCCGTATGGAATTACCATTGAGTGGGTCGAGGCACGGTTGAGGCGCGGTTGAGTGGGTCGAGGCATGGTTGAGGCGCGGACGAGGCCTGGTTGACGCTTGGTCGTGTCATGGTCACTACCTTGGAACGTTTGTGGGCTGACGTCCGGGTCTTCCTGAATCTTATCCTGGACGAGATCTTCGTTTGTGCTTCGGTCGTGCCCAACATCCGTTGCGGTTGTGCCGTTCGTGCTTCGGTCGTGCTCCACGTCCGTCGCGGTTGTGCCTTAATCCTCTTATTCTTCTTGGGTCGCATCATAGCTTGTCTGGTAAGAGTTGGATTCATTTCTCCATGTTGGTAACCCGTTATGGGGTGTCTTGGCTGGAACGTGTTATTGATACCTGTTGGGTGGGTTGCTTCTGTGGTGGCTATTACTGATCTTGCTGGTTTTCTATATTTGTGCTTCTGTATGACATATTCAAAATTTTGAAGTTGGAGTTGTAACCCTTGTTGAATCCTTGTCTGCCAATGTAGTTGATATCAGCTAATCCTTTTGACTGATCCTCGGTTGCGTCATCTTGAATGTATTATTACTTGGATTACCCGACCTAACTTGTCATTAAGCGCTTGAATTTTCCGTTTTTTATGGATTTTCGCTCAGGGTTATCGCATGGAGTGCGATCATAGACTTTTCTGTAGTTCCCATTACTTTTGGTCAGGTTTTCAATTAGTTGTAGTCCGCTTTCAAAGTCTTGGCCTAGGAAGTTCCCGTGTGATGCATTGTCGAGAAGCATCATAATATTTGGTATTACGCCTCGGTATAGTGTGCTTAGTAGGGATTCTCTAGAGAAGCCATTATATAGGCATGGTGATGTGTATCCTTTGAATCGTTCACATGCCTTGATAAAACTCTAAGTTGAGCATTGTATGAATCCGGAGATATCATTGTGCAGCCTTGCAGTGCATGTTGTTGGAATGAAGAAGAAATGATGAAGGAAGAAAGCCTTTAATACCAGTGTAAAGGCGTGTGTGTCTAAGTCTAAGAGGAGTGTCTAAGGATTGTTTGTGTTTTAGTATTATGATATTCTTGTAGCCATTTATGTATAAGGCAATCCTTGTATCTAAACAAGCCTAGACTAAATTAGTACTATATCTCTCTTAATTTGTAACTAAGAAAACTATTATTCTCATTCTCTTAATAAAATCATTCTTCTCTAATCTCTCATTCTCTAATTCTATAAATCTCTTAATCTCATATTTTTTCATGGTATCAGAGCCAGATTACATCAATCTGGGCAAAATTCATCATTAAAATCCTTGAATCAAGAAGAAATTATCTTCATAAATCTGTTTTTCAGTTCTAGTTTGTTCGTCAACTTTGTTCGCAAATTCCGGACAAATCACGGAAGCTTTTGATGATCTGATTTTCAGGATTGTTTTTCGGCTAGATCTGGAGCCATGCTAATTTGATTTGCATTATTTGACCACAGGAATCAAAAGTTACGAATTTTCTTGCATCGGACCTCCGAGATTGCCTCAGCCGCGGACCTCCGTATTCCTCTGAACATTCTGTCGTCAAATCTTCACCAAATTGTGTTTTTCAAAATCCTAAAATCAAGACCTTCGAGTCTAGATTCTGTTTAAAGAAAGAAGAACTCAATAATATTACGTTTGAAGGAAGTTCTTAAAGTTTGTCCTCAAGACGCCTGAAATTGTTTCTCACAAGAATCTGGTGATAAAATTATTATCCTTTCTCAATTTTCTTCAATTCTTTGAATCTGGAAAGTTATATAAGTATCTTATGAGTGTCTCCACGAAGTTTGGTTTCAATCAGAGGGGTTTAAGTATTCAAGATTGATTTTCTTGATTTCCTTATCAAACTTTAAAATTCTGAAAAATGAGGGAAACATGATTTTTTTGGATTGGTATATTGGTAATTCTAGAAATTTGTACTGAATCTTTATTGGTGGTGAAGATAAGGACAGTTAGTAGTTAATCTTGTTTGTTGGAGTTGGTTGAATCTAGTTGCAGGAGTTGTTAAGGTTGGTGTATTGTTGAAGTTGGTTACAAGTTTGTTGGAGTTGGCGTGGCCTGCAAGTTTCTTGGCGTGTCTGTGTTCTGCAAGTTTACACGCCTGAGAACCACACCAGCCAAGCCGTTCCACGTGACCTGCACTGTCTCGTGGCCAAAGTCCCGTGACCACACGTAACCCCATCCCAACCAACAGTTTCGCGTCCCGACCAAGTTCCGTGTCCGAGTTGCAAGTTGTTCCTTGGCGTGACTGTGTCCCTTGTTCTGTGTCCTGGTAGCAGAGCTGATCACGGGTCCCTAGTCCCAAGACCACGAGTGCACGTGATCAGCTTTCCGTGACCAAATTCTTCCACGGTTCGCCAACACACCCGCGTGATCACGAGTACACGTGATCATCTGTCCACAGCTCACACACGCAAACACGCCTGACCAGCCGTTCCCCGTTCCGACCGGTTGTTCTAATTTATGACCAGCTCATCCGACCAGTTCATTCCGAGCAACTCAAGCCTGCTCAGCCTCTAAAACATGGAAATTCAAGCTACATTCAGAGCTCCAGTTATTCTACATGGAGCAAATTATCTCTTAAGGAATAGGACCATGAAAAATACATTGGGTGGTAAAGGTCTTTGGAATCACATTTCTACAAATGGCCTTGCAGAAAATGAAGTTGCTGAAGTTAGTGAGGCTGTGTCTGCTCAAGCCAAATGGTACCAAAAAGACCAGTTGGTACTCTGTATACTTAAAAACTCTCTTGCTAGTGATCTCTTAAATGCTTATTTTTCGTGAGAATACTAAAGAACTTTGGGGCACTTTGCAAAAGATGTATGAAAACATCACTAACCTCTTAAGAATTTTGAGGTGAAAAAGGCTTTGAATGAATTGAAGCAGGAGGATGCAGAATTCACAAAGCACTATGGTTCATTTAAAGCATTGTGGGCTGAGCTAGAGATGCTAAGGCCAACCATCATTGACCCAATTGTTCTCTTTGAAAGGAAAGAACAAGATAAGGTGTTTGGGTTACTTTTAACTCTTAACATTACTTACTCAGATCTTATTAAGCATATTCTCAGGTATGATAAGCTTCCAAGCTTGGAAGATGTTTGTGCTCAAATCCAAAAGGAGCAAGGATCCCATGAACTATTTCGCAAAAAGCTGAATTGATGGCTGCACACAAGAGCTTCTTCAAATCAGCAACAACAAATGAATCTAGGAAGAGAGACAAACTTGTGACCATTGCAAAAGGAGTGACCATACAAAGAAGGAATGTTCGGTACTCCAGCCTGAGCTGAAGCCAAGCTGGGCTCCTTGGCCACAAGAACCCACAGCCGGCCACACGCAACTACAAGCTCCCGACCATGGCGTGTACCAGCCTCCTTCAAAGGCGTGTACCAGCTCCTTTCTTCACTTAGCCCCAACTAGTTCCATGTCTTCAACATCTGAATTTGTGAAAAAATCAGATCTAGAAGCTCTTATCAAAGCAATTAAAGATGGTAATATGTTGGGTAAAACTTTTCATGCTTCTTTTCAAACTTCTTTTACTCCTAATGCCTCTAAATCATTAGTTGTTGATTCTGGTGCTTCTCACCATATGATTAGTGATCTAGGATTTCTATAGAATATAGAACCTGCCTTAGGAAATCTTGTCATTGCTAATGGAATTAAAGTACCAATTAAAGGCATAGGAAAACTTAAGTTGTTTGATAAAGAATATAAAGCCTTTTACATGCCTTTTTTTAGTTCTAATTTGCTTTCAGTTAAAAAGAGTCACTACTGATTTAAATTGTCAAGCTATCTTTGGTCCTAATTATTTCTAATTTCAGGATATTGAGACTAGTAGGAGATTTGGACAAGGAACTACAAGAAATGACTTGTATGTGCTTAAAGATATGACTAATGCTAGTGGGTTAGAAGCGGCTGCTAGTACCATTTCTTTCAGTGATGAGTCTGATCTTTGGCATGCTATATTAGGACATCCTCATCCTAGAGCACTTGAACTGATTGTTTCTGGTTTAAAAATGCCAAAGGATATGTGTGATTCTTGTATACTTGGAAAGCATTGCAAAATTGTTTTTGAGAAATCTTTGCATACTTATGATAATTGTTTTGAGTTGGTGCATTCTGATGTTTGGACATCTCCATTCCCATATAGAGAAAACCATAAGTATTTTGTGATATTTATTGATGAGAAGTCTAAATATACTTGGGTCACTTTTCTTAGTTCTAAACATAGAGTATTTGATGCATTTCTAAATTTTCAAGCATATGTTACTAACCAATACAATGCAAGTATTAAATGCTTTAGAACAAATAATGGAGGAGAATACACTAGCACCAGACTTCAACAACACTTAGCCAAGCATGGCATTGAACATCAATGCATCTGCCATTACACTCCACAACAAAATGGAGTGGCTGAAAGGAAGAATAGGCATTTGATGGAAGTTGTGAGAACAATGATGTTCCACATGAAAGTTCCCAAAAGATTTTGGGGGGATGCTCTTGTAGCTGCATGCTACTTGATTAATATGACTCCTACAAAAGTCCTAGATGACTTGTCTTCATTTGAGGTACTAAACAAAACTAGACCTAACAATGACCACTTAAGAGTTTTTGGTTGTGTTTGTTTTGTATTAGTTCCAAGAGAGCTAAGGAACAAGATGGAACCAAAGAGTACCATAGCTATTGTCATTGGGTATTCCTCTATCCAGAAAGGATACAAATGCTATGATCCAGAGACTAAAAGAGTCTTAGTATCCAGAGATGTCAAATTCCAGGAATCAAAAGGGTACTATGAAGAAGTACTTGGGAGCAATTCAAAGACATCTCCACAACAAGATCAGACCAAGCTGAGAACTTGAGGAGACTCTTGGAGAGCATTGGCATAGTCTCTCCTCATCCTCAGCTCACGGCCACCTTATCCCAGCCACCTGCACAAGCAGCACCCGACCCCAACCCAGTCACGGCACAACCGGTTGAACCGCGGCCTTCCACTCCAGTTGGACCGCCACTCCAACTGCTTTTTAGCTTTCCTGGCCTTCCTCCTCTTGAACAAGGGGGGGGGAAAGCATAATCATGTCCAACAAGACTTAGCAGGAGATGAATCAATTCTAGTCTCAGCCTCCAAAAGATCAAGAGATGTGTCCACTCTTATTGAAGTTTTAGGTGAAGAGGATGATCCTATCCAAGAAGTTCCACCTACAGTGTTAAGAAGGAGCACCAGACAAAGGAATCCACCAGTGTTCTACAATGGGAATATTTTGGTTCATCATTATCAAGGAGTTTGTAATATTGCTCATTAACCTACTAACCATGTTGCTTTCATTTCATGTCTTGATAAGGAACATATTCCAAATACATTTGAGGAAGCTATGACTAAGAAAGAATGGAGGGAAACAATCCTAGCTGAGAAACAAGCCATGGAAAGGAATGGTACCTATGCTCCAGCCACCTTACCTAAAGGAAAAAGGGTTGTAAGTTCTAAGTGGATTTTTACCATTAAATATAAATGCAATGGTGAAATTGATAGATATAAAGCTAGGTTGGTGGCTAGAGATTTTACTCAGTCATATGGTGAAGATTATAGGTATACTTTTGCACCTGTAGCTAAGCTTCTTTCTGTTAATGTTTTTCTTTCACTTGCTACTAACCTTGATTGGGAGTTATGACAAATGAATGTTAAGAATGCATTCTTACAAGGTGAACTAGACGAAGAGGTATACATGTCACCTCCACCAGGTCTAGAGGAAGAAGTAGGGGCCGGCAACATACTCAGGCTGAGGAAGGCCATCTATTGCCTTAAACAATCTCCAAGAGCTTGGTACCACAAGCTAAGTGTAACCTTGATGGATAGAGGTTTCAAAAGATCTGAAGTTGAACATACTCTTTTTACACTAAAGAGTAAGGAAGGTATTGTGGTAATTCTCATTTATGTTGATGATATAATCATATCTGGTAATGATAGTGTTGGTATTGCATCTACAAAATAATACTTGAAGAGTATCTTTGATATTAAGGAACAAGGAGAACTTAAATACTTCTTAAGAATTGAAGTGTGTAGGTTCAAGGAAGGTCTCTCTTATCTCAAAGGAAATATGTTGTAGATTTACTAACTTCTACAGGTATGATGGAAGCTAAACCAGCCAAAACACCCTTAGAAGAAGATTATAAAATCGGAACTAAGGGGGAACGAGAGGAGGAAATTGATTTTTATGATCCTAAACTCTATAAGAAAGTGGTTGGTAAGCTTATTTATCTAACCATCACTAGACCATATTTATGTTTTGTTGTGAATCAGGTATCTCAGCACATGCAAGGTCCAAAGATGAGACATTGGGAGATGGCAAACCAAATGTTGAGATATCTAAAAGGCATTCATGAACAAGGTATATGGATGAGTTGCAATAAAAATACAAATGTGGTTGGTTATTGTGATGCAGATTGGGCAGGAGATAGGGAGGATAGGAGAAGTACCACAGGCTATTGTACTTTCATAGGAGGGAACCTTGTGACTTGGAAAACCAAGAAGCAAAAGGTGGTGTCATGCTCTAGTGTAGAATCAGAATATAGAGCCATGAGGAAGCTTTCAACTGAATGCATTTGGCTGAAACAAATTCTTGAGGATCTAGCCGTGAGGTGTGATGAACCTATCACAATCCATTGTTACAATCAGACTGCTATACACATTGCTTCCAACTCTGTATTTCATGATAGGACCAATCATATAGAAGTAGACTGCCACAAAGTAAAAAACGCTATTGGGAAAGGAATCATCTTACCTTGCTATACAAGAAGTGATGATAAACTAGCTGATGTGTTCACCAAGGCAACAACTCTGAAGAATGGCACCTCCATCTATCCAAGGCTTGGCTTTATGATCATTCCACAACAATGATCCTAAGGGGAGTGTATAAGGCTTGTTTGTGTTTTAGTATTATGATATCCTTGTAGCCATTTATATATAAGGCAATCCTTGTATCCAAACAAGCCTAGACTAGATTAGTATAAATAACTATCTCTATCCTTATTTGTAACTATGAAAAATATTATTCTCATTCTCTTAATAAAATCATTCTTCTCTGATCTCTCATTCTCTCATTCTCTAATTATACAAATCTCTTAATCTCATATTTTTTCACACGTAGTGGAGAAGAACCTGGTTACGAACATCTTTCTGCAGTCGCAACATGTTGTGATTGTGTTAGGAAGTAAGTTCTTATGTCATATGTGTGATTTGTCTCATATGAAAAATGGGAATAAGCGCAGTTTGAATGCGTTTTCTGAGATTCCATTTATATTCACTATTGAATAGAGCATGTTGATCTGATTCTGAATGTTTAGAGGGTCTTCCATTGGTAAACCATATAAATTGTTGCTCTAGAACATGTTGATAAGACTCGCCTTGATTTCAATGTTTTTGTTGTCGATCGGCGGTGGTCTAATCTTGTTCTAATACCATGCGTTGTTGGTTTGTCATAGGCCCCTATTACTCGTGTTGGTCGAGGGTTGTGAGCTGGATGTGTGTTGTTATTACGAGTCTTGATTAGGTGTGCAGCTTGCTGCATGTTAGCGTTTGGAGTTTCTTCCGTGTTTGAAGCTTGTTGTTGATGTCGGTTGTGTTGCTCTTGTGCTCGACGTGATTTTGTGCTAGAGAGTCCCATGTAGTGCGGTTCTACAATTGTTGGTGTAGATTTGTTAATCCCCTACTTCATGTTTGCGTACACCTAAAATCAGAGATTTAAAGTGTGAGACCAAAGTAAGCTAGTAGCAATACATGATCTCAAATAAAAAATAAATCTTAATGTTAAAAGGAATGTCCCAATTTTGCAACGGGCCAATTGATAGACAAGCTTTTGGCGTAGAGAATATCAGTCCTTAGTTAGGGTGTCAATCCAAATTAGGAGGTCTTTTAAACACCTAGAATACAAGTTTTTACTTATTTTAGGTTAACAAAGAAGTTATGTAACCTGATATCACTAAACTAAAGACAAAAACTAAAATATTAAAGTAAGCAGCTAATTACAACTAAGAAACTAAAACGCGGTTGGTTGTTTTTAAGTTAAAAGATCCCTCAGGATCAAGTAATTGTTTGTATGTTTCTTTAGAAATATTACATGAACTCATGTGCGTAGATTTCTTAAATCAACCCATATAGAAAAAATCGCTTATGTAAATCCACTCTCGTGGCAGAGACCCCTTCAATGACTACGTTGTATCTACAAAATTCTTTAGGTTTTGGGTACTAGATATCCAAGAAGCATTAATTTCAAATTCTTTCTTTAGTAACACGGTAACCTGAAATCAATATGGCGTTGACAAGATTCAACTGTGTCCGTGTAGAGAGTGTTCAAGTACTCAACCGTCTCACTAAAGATCGTTTGAGCCTTATGATCCAGACCCATGTGTTAGCATTCTAAGTTAGTCATTAAGCATCTCTAAACACGATAGGGGACAATAGGGGAAAGAACAATCTTTGTTTTTCTCCCTTTCAAAACATCCTTCCTACTCGACCCTAAAGGGTATGGAAGTTTACACGCTATTCATTAATGGTAACAAAACCATATTGGTTGATGAAACGTTAACCATAAGATTGGAACAGATAATGAAAATTAAACTAACTAAAGTAAAGACGAAAAGTAAAGAAGTATGATTGCTTAAATTAAAATAAAAATTCTTGCAAGAAAAAACTAAACTAAACAAAATTAAAATTTAAAGGTGGAAGCTCTAAAGAGGTCTTTTTTAACACACTTCGGTCTCTCCCTCTTTCATGCGAGTATAATTGGTTTATGTAGATAAGTACAGAACAAGAGTTTGCAATAAGAGGAGGAAGCGATTTCATTAGATTTGGTAAGTCGTAGCTCGTACAACGAGTTAGTAACCCGTTGTGTATATATTGCGGTAGCCTTCTTCTATTTTTTTCTTTGATCCTCATTTCCCTTTTTTTCTTTTTCTTCCTTTCTTCTTACGATTTTATTCCTTTTTTTTATAAATTTCTTCCTTTCTTTCTTTCTACGCTTCTCCAGCTTACTTTTCTTTGATTATTTATCTCTTTATACAGAATATTCCTCTCGCTCATGATTCCACGAACAAATTCACCTATTTGCTCTGGTTTAGCTTTAATCCTTATTTTGACATACAAACACCCGTTTATACAATATGTATGCAAAAAATCAGACCTAAAATATCCTAAAATTCATCCTAAATAGCTAAAATCATAACCTAAATACTAGTAAAATCCTAAAGTATCATTCAACATAGCTGACCGGCGAACATCTCATTTACCAGCCTTTGATATCTCACTCCTGTGTATGATAGGCTGAATGGAATGACTCTGTAGCAGTAGGTCCCTCAGTCTGTTATAAAGTCGGTCTTCTCGACATCGTCAGGATGCATCATAATCTGCCTATATCCCGAGAAGGCATCCATGAAATATAGCAGCTCGTTTTCGACTGTGTCTTTGACGATAAGGTCGATGCGCGAAATTGGGAAAAATGTCTTTGGGGTATGCGTTATTCAGATTGGTGAAGTCGACACAGACTCTCCAGATGCCATTTTGCTTTTTTACCACTATGGACTTTCAAAAATACTCTGGATACCTTACTTCTTTGACCAAACCGACGGTTGTTAGCTGCTGCACTTTATCGTGTACTTCTTTGTTGGTCAATAATTGAGTTTCTTTAAGCCTTGTGATTTTTCTGGTTTAAGTTATTTTATTGGAGAGACACAACTTATGGTGAAGAGACACAACTTGTGTTGTAGTGTCTGTTCATTATCTATATAAACCAATTTTGTCTTGATGTAAATATGTTGTCTTCCAATTAATTAAAATTATTATATATTTCTTGTTCTTCTAAAAGATAAGGGATAATTCTTTATCTCTTCCTCTGTTTCTTCCTTCTTTTACTCGGTAAAGAAATCAACACTTAAACATAGTATCAGAGCCCAAACGTGACTAGAGCCTAACAAGAGAAAAGAGTATGAAAACTTGAAGATGAGTGAAGAAGACAACATCAAAGTTTTCACATAAAAGTTAATTGATTTGGGAAATCAATTAATGGTGCATGGAAAAGAGAAGATGGACTACCAAAATTTCCAGAAGACTCTCATATCTCTCCCTGCACGATTTGACAGCATAGTGGTTGTGATGGAGCAAACAAAGGATTTGACTTCATTGCCGGTAACAGAGTTGAAGAACTCTGAAGGCACATGAGAAGAGTGTGTCGTCTCGTAATTTAAGCATAAACGAATGAGCGTTTAATGTTTTACGAGAAAGAGAAGTTGTCAAACGTGACAACAAAGGCAAAAAAAATGGTGCAGAGTTTTTTTTGTAAGAAAGAAAACCACACAGAATCGACTTGTTGGAAAGAAACAAAGAAGGGTGACATCAAAAATTTGAATAATGATAAAGAATGCTCCAATTGTGAGATAATTAAAAAAGATGTTGATGTAAGAACTTGGGTGGGCTGTCTTTTCACCGAGAAGCTCAGGATAATGGGACAGAATTCGATGGTAGTGAAGGGGTGGATCGAAGGGACCACACAAGCTGTGAAAGGGGCTTGTGATACTCCAAGAACTTCAACCAGACTTGGTTGAAGAACACGGCTGCAAGCAAGGGTATTGCTGGCGGCTACTTTAGACAATAGTCTTTTTTGTTTTGTCAAAATGCTTGTTATTTCATTAAGTGTAAACAAGAAGGCTTATATAATGCCTTGTAACAACTTTAGGGTAAACTACAAGGTGTTTCACCTTTCAGGGATTAAAACAACATGTAGTTTACTTATTGGCAATTAAAATAAATATTGGGCCCTAATAAGTCAACATGACTTAAACCTAATTAAAACACTTACAATAAAAGAAATCGAAAACAAGAGAGAAAGCCCAACAACATTTAGGCTCAGAATTCGCCTGAAGACTTGTGAATGAGATGGAATTGTGAACAAGTCTGCAACGCCTTGCGCACTAAGAGTATTGCCTCATTAAAACCTTCTTTGGAAAACCCAATAGGACAAAACCAAAGATAGGGAAAAGAGTACAATTTCCTAGAACGACTTTTGGTGTCTCTACCGAATGGTAATGGTAAAGACACCGGAGGAGGAAGAGTCTTCTAGAAGGAACCTCCATGGTTCCTTGTCTTGCTGGAATAGAGGTCCGGTCGTGGGTGCAAAGACCGGACCGGTCTGGTCGGGTGCGTGAGCCGGTCTGCTTGTTGGACGGCTGGTCGTGGACTGGTCATCTGGGTCAGCTCAGGGTCTTCTCCGGTTCCACTATCCAATAGCATACTGAGCTTGTCTCCTAAGGCTTTCCGCTTGGACTGTGTAAGGGGTCCAGGTGGAATGTCAGGTGCAGTGGCTGGTTCGATGTCCTCATCATTCCCTCCCTCTTGAAGTGCTTTGGTCTCCAAAGCAAAATCCTCACCTGCATCAAACAACTCTAAGTCAGCAACATTGAAAGTACTAGAGACGTTATACTCACCTGGAAGTTCGAATTGGTAGGCGTTGTCGTTGATTCTCCGCAGGACGCGGAATGGACCATTTCCTTGGGATGCAAACTTGCTCTTCCATCGCTGGGGAAATCTCTCTAGGCGCAGGTGTAGCCAAACCCAATCTCCCTCCTTGAAGACCATGTGTCGGCGGCCCTTGTTGGCATTCTTGACGTTCTTGAGATTCCGTTGTTCCAGGTTTGCTTTGGTCTCCTCATGAAGCCGCTTGATGTAGTCCGCTTTGGCTTCTCCCTCCAAACTGATGGCGTCGTCCAATTGGATGGGTGTGAACTCGAATGGAGTTGTCATGTTGAAGCCGTAGACAACTTCAAAAGGTGAACGCTTCGTGCCGGAATGCGTAGCTCTGTTGTAGGCAAACTCAATGTACGGAAAACATTCCAGCCAATTCTTCAGATTGCGACCGATCGTTGCCCGCAAAGTCTGGGACAATGTCCGGTTGACAACCTCAGTCTGGCCGTCCGTCTGTGGATGATATGCTGTAGAGAACAGTAGGTTAGTGCCCAATTTTCGCCAAAGAGCTCGCCATAAGTGACTCAGGAACTTGGTATCACGGTTAGAAACGATCGTCCGGGGAATGCCGTGAAGTCTGACTATCTCCCTGAAGAACAGGTCGGCGATCTGGCTTGCATCGTTGGTGTTGTTGCAAGCGATGAAATGTGCCATCTTGGAAAATCTGTCGACCACGACGAAGATGGAATCTTTGTTGTGTAATTTCGGCAGGCCTAAGACGAAATCCATGGAAATGTCTGTCCAAGGCGCGGATGGGACGGGTAATGGCATGTAAGGGCCCTGTGGATGCATCTTGGACTTAGCCCTTTTGCAGATAAGGCACCGGGCGCAGTGCGTCTCGACATTCCGGCGCTGATAAGGCCAATAGAAGTGCTCCTTAAGCATGATTAAGGTCTTGTCAATTATGAAGTGGCCAATGAGGCCTCCGCCGTGTGCCTCCCTGAGAAGCAGCTCTCGGATCGATCCTCTCGGAATGCATAGTCGCTTGTCTCTGAAGAGGAACCCGTCGTGCAGGAAGAAACGGCTATAGTTTCCTTTGTCGTGCTCGAGGTGAGCCTGGGCGAAGTCGACATCGTCGGCGTACAGCTCCTTGATCATCTCGAAACCCAGAACTCTAGACTCCATGACTGATATGAGGCTTTATCGACGAGATAAAGCGTCAGCGACAACGTTGTCCGTTCCCTTCTTGTATTTGATGACGTAAAGAAAGGTCTCGATGAACTCCAACCAACGGGCATGGCGTTTCTTCAGCGTGGACTGTCCACGGAGGTGCTGGAGCGTCTGATGATCGGTATGAATGACGCACTCTCGGGCAAGCAGATAATGCTGCCAAGTCTCTAAGGCACGGACAAGGGCATAGAGTTCCTTGTCGTAGGTCGGATAGTTAAGTGCAGCTCCACTTAACTTCTCACTGAAGTAGGCGACTGGTCGTCCGCCTTGGGTAAGGACAGCTCCAATGCCTACACCTGAAGCATCACACTCGACCTCGAATGTCTGCGTGAAGTCTGGTAGCACGAGGACTGGTGCGTGTGTAAGGCATTCCTTGAGGAGCTGGAAGGCCTTGTCTTGCTCGGGTTCCCAACGGAAGTCCTGGTTCTTCTTGATCGTCGAGGTCAACGGACCAGCTATTGTGCTGAAGTCTCGGACGAACCGTCGGTAGAAGCTGGCAAGTTCGTGGAAGCTGCGGACCTGACTGGCGGTCGTCGGTGTGGGCCAATCATGTATGGCCTTTATCTTCTCGTCGTCCACCCGATGTCCCTGGGAACTTACGACAAAACCAAGGAAAACAACTTGGTCGGTGCAGAATGTACATTTCTTGAGGTTGGCGTACAGCTGCTCTCTCTGCAGGGTGGTGATCACGGCCTCCAGGTGCTCCAGGTGGTCTCGGTAGGTCGTGCTGTAGACGAGAATATCGTCGAAGTAGACCACTATGAACTTGCCAATGAACGGGCGAAGAACCTCGTTCATAAGTCGCATGAAGGTACTGGGCGCGTTTGACAGGCCGAATGGCATCACTAGCCACTCATAAAGACCTTGCTTGGTCTTGAAGGCAGTCTTCCATTTATCTCCCTCTCGCATCCTCACTTGATGGTATCCACTTTTCAGGTCGATTTTGGAGAAAACTGCGGCTCCGCTGAGCTTGTCTAGCATGTCGTCCAGGCGTGGGATGGGGTGCCGGTACTTGATAGTAATGCTGTTGATGGCGCGGCAGTCGACGCACATCCTCCAGCTTCCGTCCTTCTTGGGTACCAGAAGAACCGGAACGGCACAAGGACTGAGGCTCTCACGAACGTACCCTTGAGCCATGAGGTCCTGGACTTGTCGTTCTAATTCTTTAGCCTCCTTGGGGTTTACTCTGTAGGCTGAACGGTTGGGTAGTTGAGCTCCGAGAACAAAATCGATGTGGTACTCGATCCCTCGGATAAGTAGGAGGCCGGCTGGGATCTCGTCTGGAAAGACGTCCACATACTTTTCCAATAGGGCGCGGATCTCGGCAGGCAGTGAAGACTAAGTGCCAGCCGTGTGCAAGCTCTCTCTGTAGAGCATCAATACGACCTGGGTGCCTTCGGTGCAAGTGGCTTTCCGCATGTCTGCCACATTTATCAGAAAATTCTCCTTTCTGGCATACTGATCTTTTGCCATCTTCGATTGCATCTCTTGGACAGCGTGTGCAGACATTGGGGCTAAGTTGTATGTACGCTTGTCGTGGATGAAAGAGTAGAAGTTGGTTCGTCCGTTGTGCGTAGTCTCTCGGTCGAATTGCCAAACTCGTCCGAGCAGAAGATGTCCAGCTGACATAGGGACAACGTCGCAGGTGACCTGGTCCTGGTATCTGCCAATGCTGAAGGAGACCTTAACTTGGTCTGAGATGTACAACTCCGTCTTGTTGTTCAGCCATCGGAGCTTGTAGGGTTTGGGATGCTTTGTCACGGGCAATCCCAGTTTTTCCACCATGTATTTACTGGTGGCATTTGTACAGGACTCTCCGTCGATTATCAACGAGCACACTTTCCCAAGTATAGTGCATTTGGAGTGGAAAATGTTTTCTCGTTGTTCTTCTTCTTTTGGCTCGAATCTCGAGCTAAGAACGCGTCGGATCATAAGCATTTCTCCGGAATCGGCATACTTGATGTCTTCGTCGGACTGGTGGGTCGGACGTTCTTGCTCCTCTTGTTCGTCTTCGGATTCATAATCTCCGGAAGCATTAAGTACCATTGTCCGTTGAGTGGGACATTCCCGGGACATGTGTCCTCTGCCTTTACATTTGAAGCAGACGATCTCGCTGCTCCGCTGAGGCTGGGTAGGGGTCGTGGTACTGGGTGGTCTCGAGGCTAAAGGGGCCGGTCTGTGGGCTAAGCTGGTGGCGACGACTTTGCCTTTGAGCCGTGGGTCGATGTGCTGAGTCGTCCTCTCGAAAGGCTTGGAACCAGTGTTCCACGTGTTCTTGGGTTGAGAAGGTGCGGCAAGCTTCCGCTTATGGCATTTCTCGATCTGGACTGCTAGGTGGAATAGCTCGCCTAGGTCGTGGTAAGGCTGCAACTCAATCTTTCGGGCAATTGACTCCTGCAAGCCGTCAATGAATTGGGCCATAAGGCTCTCCTCAGACTCGTCTAGATCGAGTCGGTTGCGGAGGTGCTCGAATTCATCGAAGTATTCGGACACCGTCTTGCTTCCTTGAGTGAGACGTCGGAAACGTCGCTGAAGCTTGCGGTGGAAGTGGGGTGGTACTTATCGTCGCCTCATGATCTGAGTCAGCTCGATCCATGAGGTCACGGAACCCATACGAGCTCGTCTACGAGCGGTGACTTCTCGATCCCACCATTCCTGTGCATGGTCTGTGAATTACGCTGTCGCAAGAGTGACTTTATGGGGATCATCGTAGTTGTAATACTCGAAGAGAAGCTCCATCCGTCTCTCCCAGTCTAAGTATTCTTCGGGATCAAGTTTACTAAAAAAGAGAGGTGGGTTCATCTTAACCTCCGGATAGTGGGCTGCTGGACGAGGTGGTGGGGGTGGTGGTGGCTCGTCGTCGTAGTACTGATGTCGACCCTAGGTGGTCGATCCTGATGATAGGGAGGCGCGGCAGGTGCTGCAGTGGGTGCCGGTGCAGGTTGCCCTAACTGCTCGAGGTGAGTCGAGAAAGTAGACATCTGGGCCGTCAAAGCTTGCAATAGCTGTATCATGGTTTGGTTGGCTTGCCCTGACGTAGACTTGTCCTGTCCTGACATATTTCCTTTTCCGAGAAAAGGAAATTTCTAGAAAGGAAAAGTTTCCCGAGAAGGAAACTTGCAAATTATGGAAACTTTCCTAAATTGGAAAATTTCCACAAATACTTTTATTTTTAATTATGGAAACAATGAAATAAAGAAACATATCCTAAATCTATAAAAAGAAATCTGAAAAAAAATGGAAAATATCCTAAGGATTAATGCCTAATCTAAAAAAAAAGAAACTGTATATGTAGGAGAAAAATAATATCTACTTATTTCCTATTCCTAAATGGAAACCAAATAATGCCTAAGAAAAATATAGGAAACTTCCTAAGACTATCTAGAAAACTTCCTAAACTAATTCCTAGCCTAGAAAACTTAAGGAAACTATCTAATATGCTAACTAAATACTAGGGAAAACTTCCTAAAAACTAAGACTAAGAATCTAGACACTGGAATGAACCTAACCAACCCTAGTGGAGTAGGCTATGCTCACGTTTGACCTAACTACACGAAGGCTGGGGGTGGCTATGCGGAACGCGAGGGACAGGCTCGGCAAGGCGTGGTACGCTGGCTAACCTAGGCTGGGCGCGGGACGGTGTAATGCTGGCGAACGGTGGGACACGGTAGCACAAACTGGTCACTAAGCTAACGAGTGGTACACGGGGGAGACTAGCGACACACGCAACCTAAACGCGACCCAACACACGCTGGGTAAGACACAAGACCTAGACACAACACGTGCAACACGACCTAGGAACTAATGACGCGGGAAGGAACACACGGCTTGGTACACCGGCTGGCCTAAGGAACACACGGCTTGGTACACCGGCTGGCCTAAGGTCGCGTGACACAAATACAACCGAGGAACTAAACTAGGGACTCGACCTAGCTAGTTACACGGACGCGGCAAGCAAGAACAAGAACCCTAGACCTAGACTAACAAACTCACACAGACACAAGAACCCTAGGGGTCTAAGGGTAACCTAGCAAGGCAAAAAGCAACACACACAACTCCTTATGGAATTCAAGTATATGAAAGGTGTTCTAGGTAAGTTTCTAAAAAGTTCTAGATTATTTTTAAACAACCTAAACAATGTTTTGTTTTCTTTTTCTTAAAAAAAAAAAAAATTAACACAAACAAGCAATAAAACAAACAAATTCTTGTATTTTTTTTTAATTAGGAAAAATAAGAACAAGGAATGATAGAACCTGATTTTTTTTTTTTGTAGAGTGTTTGTGGTATGTGACTTGATTCCTCTCCTTCTTACCGAGAATCTCAGGGAAAAGAGAAAGAAACACAATCAACAACCAAAAACTGTTGAACCAAAAACAATGAAAAATCACCAATAACAAAGGATAGAATCAACCTGATGAGCAGGGGCTTTTGGCTCTGATACCAGATGATGTAAGAACTTGGGTGGGCTGTCTTTTCACCGAGAAGCTCAGGATAATGGGACAGAATTCGATGGTAGTGAAGGGGTGGATCGAAGGGACCACACAAGCTGTGAAAGAGGCTTGTGATACTCCAAGAACTTCAACCAGACTTGGTTGAAGAACACGGCTGCAAGCAAGGGTATTGCTGGCGGCTACTTTAGACACTAGTCTTTTAGGTTTTGTCAAAATGCTTGTTATTTCATTAAGTGTAAACAAGAAGGCTTATATAATGCCTTGTTACAAATTAAGGGTAAACTACAAGACGTTTCACCTTTCAGGGATTAAAACAACATGTAGTTTATTTATTGGCAATTAAAATAAATACTGGGCCCTAATAAGTCAACATGACTTAAACCCAATTAAAACACTTAGACTAAAAGAAATCGAAAACAAGAGACAAAGCCCAACAACACTTAGGCTCAGAATTCGCCTGAAGACTTGTGAATGAGATGGAATTGTGAACAAGTCTTCAACGCCTTGCGCACTAAGAGTATTGCCTCATTAAAACCTTCTTCTGGAAAACCCAACAGGACAAAACCAAAGATAGGGAAAAGAGTACAATTTCCTAGAACGACTTTTGGTGTCTCTACCGAATGGTAATGGTAAAGACACCGGAGGAGGAAGAGTCTTCTAGAAGGAACCTCCATGGTTCCTTGTCTTGCTGGAATAGAGGTCCGGTCGTGGGTGCAAAGACCGGACCGGTCTGGTCGGGTGCGTAAGCCGGTCTGCTTTTCTGGACGGCTGGTCGTGGACTTGTCATCTGGGTCAGCTCAGGGTCTTCTCCGGTTCCACTATCCAATAGCATACTGAGCTTGTCTCCTAAGGTTTTCCGCTTGGACCGCGTAAGGGGTCCAGGTGGAATGACAGGTGCAGTGGCTGGTTCGATGTCCTCATCAGATGTGAAGAAGAATTACGCACAAAACGTCATGGAGACGTGATGGTGATCAAAGAAAGACAACAAATAGAGATGGAAGCTGTTCACCTAAGAGAAAAAAGGGAGTAGAAGCCGGTTTGAAAGAAAACCAAAGAAGCTGTAAAGAAGTTCACGCACAAATTTGGTGATCAAGAGGACACCAAAAATGGAATGAGAATAAAGCTCACCAGAGAGAAAGGAAGTGGAAGAAGGTTGCAAGAACAGCTGACGAAGAAATAAGGGAAGATCATAGAGAAAATGTGACAAATCTCACATGAAAAAATCGAAATGGACAAAGAAAAGATTGGCAGGAAAATTGTGATAAACTACGAAGGAAGCTTAGTTTAAGACTGAAACTCAATTAAGAGGGAGTGTTAGTCAATAATTGAGTTTCTTTAAGCCTTGTGCTTTTTCTGGTTTAAGTTATTTTATTGGAGAGTCACAAATATGAAGAGAAACAACTTATGGTGAAGAGACACAACTTGTGTTGTAGTGTCTGTTTATTATCTATATAAACCAACTTTGTGTTGATGTAAATATGTTGTTTTCCAGTTAATTAAAATTGATTATATATTTCTTGCTGTTCTAAAAGAAAAGGGATAATTCATTATCTCTTCCTCTGTTTCCTCCTTCTTTTACTCTGTAAAGAAATCAACACTTTAACATTCTTGTGCCGATTCTGGATCGAGATTCTGTCATTTTTGTTTGATTGACTTGTACGTGGGATTGGCATTAAGTTCGTGACATGCAATCTGCAGATCGATTACGGTCGTATTGAATGTGAAAGTCAATACTATCTGACACAAAAGACAATGAGATCGCTCCTGATGATTTTGTTAACTCGACTCTGATCACTACACATCTTTTCTGGATTCTCAGGATTAATGCTCACCTGTTCCACCAACTCTCATGGCATATTGTCGTAGAAAGGTGGACTCCCATTGGATGATGATGATGACAATGATGATCCGATGAAGAGACAAGCCATCATTGATCTGCAGAGTTTTTACTCGGTCTGGAAGCCCGTTCATGATGCTTTGTGACTCCCGTAAATGGTTAAGAAGCTACCTGCCAAAGGAAAATGGATATATTGTTAGTACGTCATGGCAATAACTCTCATCGAATAAAGCCATGACATTCCCAAAATGACATTGTAAATTGTTGGCCTTTCTGTTACCACAAACTTGACCAACTTGGTTACTCTGCCAACATACACCGGGAGCTTGATCATGGTGTCCCTGTCAAATCCGGTAAGAGGGCTGACTGTTGGCTTAAGCTCGTATCCTTTAAACTATATTCTTTGCATCGTCTCTTTGAACATCAGGTTGATGGAGCTGCCTGTGTCGTTTAACACACGTGAGACATGCAGTCTGCAACCATTAGTTTGATTACCAGGGAATCGTTGTAAGGAAAATCTAGACCATCAGCGTCTGTTTGTGCAATGGTGATTGCAGTGTCTACCGCACCTCGATGTCGAATCAAATACTAGTTAATCATTTTTCTAGATTTTCACATATACGACTATGAGGTTTGATGTAGCAGACTAAATCATTGCAAACCAATTGTGGCGTAAACCGCGGATGCAAGTACCCCCAAAGGAGGTTCAGGCAGGGCGTGGCTGACGCTTCACCGCGAGAGAGACTCGATCACGGTTGGGCTGGGCGCTTGAAGGGGGAGAGACTCGACCTCTACAAGCGTGAAGGACTCGGGGGAGTGAGCTGGACCACGTGGCTATGGAAGGACCACAATACACCAAGGTGACTTGAACTTGGTTCAAGTCGGCAGCAACCAAGCAAAGGGAGCTAGGCGGCTTTAGAATTCGAAAATTGTACTAGGGTTTGATTTCTTGTAAAGTCTGATTTTTATTAATGAGAATGACTTGGCTTTTATAATGCCTAAGTCTTAGGGTTTCCACCCTTTACAAAAACAGCATGAAGTCCAAAATAAAACAACAAGAAGTCTAACTAAAACTACAAGGCATTGAATGACTTGGGCCGCGGGCCACAAGGCCTGGTCGCGGGCCCAAGTCCTACACTTAGAAAAATTTAGACAACAAAAATTTAAAGAAACGACTAAAGGTAGACTTGGTCGTGGACTTGGTGACGTCCACCTCCAGATTGCACACTAAGGGTATTGCCTCGTTAAAACCTCCCTCGGAAAACCCAATGGGACAAAACCGAAGGTAGGAAAAAGAGTACAATTCCTTAGCGCGTCTTTGGACATCCCTACCCCGGTGTGATGGTAAGGATGCAGGAATCGGCAACTTGGCGACTAAGCAACTCCCAGGCGGTGGTCGACGAGTAATGGGCCTGGTCTTGGGTTGGGCCTGGTCCGGGTTCGGAATTCTGCTCCAGAACCTCAAGCCTCCTTTCAATGAACCGGTTGAACTTGGTGCCCAAGGCTTTAGCTATGGAACGGGTCAAGGGTCCTGTTGGCACGACTGGAACTGCTTCGTCCGGGCATGGTCCGGCTGGGTCGTCTGCGGGGTCGTTGGCACGGCCGGTGCGTTCCGTGGCTCCATCATCCCTCCCCTCTTCAAGTGGTTTGGTCTCCAAATCAACATCCTCACCTGCATCAAATAATTCTAAGTCAGAAACATTGAACGTCGCAGAAATGTTAAACTCACCTGGTAACTCAAGTTGGTAGGCATTGTCGTTGATCTTCTTCAGGACTCGGAATGGTCCGTCTCCTCTTGGTGCCAACTTGTCCTTGCGTTTCTGGGGGAACCTTTCGGGTCGCATGTGCAGCCAAACCCAGTCGCCTTCCTTCAGTGTCGTTGGCCTACGCCCCTTGTTGGCTTACCGGGCATAGGTCTCCGTCTTCTTCTCTAGATTTTTCTTGACCTTCTGGTGCAACTTCCTGACGTATTCAGCCTTCTGGTCTCCCTCTAAGTTCACGATCTCAGCAGGGGGTAACGGCGTGAACTCCATTGGTGACAGTGGTTTGAAACCGTAGACGATCTCAAAGGGTGACTTCTTGGTCGCGGAATGGACGGCTCGGTTGTAGGCGAACTCGACCAGCGGTAGGCATTCGAGCCAAGACTTCAAATTTCGGCCAATGGTTGCCCGTAGTAGGGGTGAGAGCGTCCGGTTCACGACTTCGGTCTGTCCGTCTGTCTGGGGATGGCAAGACGTTGAAAACAGCAACTTGGTGCCGAGCTTCTTCCACAGCGTCCGCCAAAACTGGCTGAGGAACTTGGTGTCTCGGTCGGACACTATTGTCTGGGGAATTCCATGCAGTCGGACAATCTCCCGGAAGAACAAACTCACGGTTTGGGTGGCGTCATTGGTCTTGGAACACGGGATGAAATGCACCATCTTCGAGAACCTGTCTACTACTACAAAAATGGAGTCTTTGTGGTTGATCTTAGGCAATCCTAGCACAAAGTCCATAGAAATATCAGTCCAAGGAGTAGTAGGAATAGGGAGTGGTAGGTATAACCCGTGGGGATGGACTCTTGACTTGGCCCGTTTGCAGACCAGGCAGCGGCTGCAATGGGCCTCAACATCTCGTCTCAGGTGGGGCCAGTAGAAGTGTTCCTTGAGTAAACTCAAGGTTTTGGCTGCGCCAAAATGACCCATCAAGCCTCCTCCGTGGGCTTCTCTCAGTAGTAGCTCCCGGGTTGAACCCTTCGGGATACAAAGCCTCCGATCCCTGAAAAGGAACCCATCAAACAAATAAAATCGTGAGTGGGTACCCGTTCCGGCGTGAGTGAAGGCGTCCTTGAGGTCGTCGTCTTGGGCATACAGCTCCTTGAGTAGCTCAAACCCAAGGACCTTGGCGACGACATTCTCTTTCCCCTTCTTGTATTTGATTGCGTAGGGGAAAGTCTCGATGAATTCCAGCCAGCGTGCGTGTCGTCTCTTCAATTTCGTCTGGCCTCGTAAGTGTTGCAGCGTCTGATGGTCCGTGTGGATGACGCATTCCCGGGCCAAAAGGTAGTGCTGCCAGGTGTCCATTGCCCGAACTAAAGCAAACAGCTCCTTGTCATAGGCGGGGTAGTTGAGTGCTGCTCCACTCAACTTCTCGCTAAAATAGGCAACGGGCTTGCCGCCTTGGGTCAATACGGCTCCGATTCCGACGCCAGATGCGTCGCACTCCACCTCGAATGTCTTCTGGAAGTCCGGTAGTGCTAAGACTGGGGCGTGAGTGAGTCGTTCCTTGAGCATGTTGAAAGCTTTCTCCTGCTCGGGTCCCCAGCTGAATGTACGGTCCTTCTTGATCACGGAGGTCAGAGGACTGGCGATGGTGCAGAAGTCCCGGACGAACCGTCGGTAAAAGCTTGCCAAGCCGTGGAAGCTCCGGACTTGGCTGACACTCGTGGGCGTGGGCCATTCTCATATGGCCTTGATCTTGTCTTCGTCCACCTGTAAACCCTGTGGACTCACGACAAAGCCTAGGAAGACTACCCGGTCAGTGCAGAACGTACACTTCTTCAGATTGGCATACAACTTCTCCTCCCGAAGTGTGCGTATTACCAACTCCAAATGAGTGACGTGGTCGGCATAAGAGGCACTGTAGATAAGGATGTCGTCAAAATAGACTACGACAAACTTACTGATGTACGGCCTGAGGACATGGTTCATTAGGCGCATGAACATGCTCGGAGCATTGGATAGCCCAAACGACATTACTAGCCATTCGTAGAGACCCTGCTTGGTCTTGAATGTTGTCTTCCATTCGTCTCCTTCGCGCATGCGGACCTGGTGATATCCGCTTTTCAGGTCGATCTTTGAGAAGATCGAGGCTCCGCTCAGCTCGTCAAGCATATCGTCAAGGCGCGGTATCGGGTGACAGTACTTGATGGTGATGTTGTTGATAGCTCGGCAATCAACACACATTCTCCAGGATCCATCCTTCTTGGGCACGAGCAGGACGGGTACGGCACATGGACTAAGGCTTTCTCGGACATAGCCCTGGTCCATCAGTTCTCGAACTTGGCGTTCGAGCTCCTTGGCTTCCTCCAGGTTGACACGGTAGGCTAGTCGGTTGGGAAGTTGTGCACCCGGGATGAAATCGATGTTGTGTTCGATTCCTCTTAGTGGCGGCAGTCCTGGCGGAATCTCTGCCGGGAAGACGCCTGCGTAATCCTCTAGAAGCTTGGCGACTTCAGGCGGGAGTGGTGATTCGGTGCTGTTGGTGTGAAGAGACTCCTTAAAGATCATAAGGACGACGTTAGTATCGTCCCTACTCACTGCTTTGCGGACGACTCGGGAGTTCACTAGGAAGTTCTCCTTCCAGGAGCCCTTTGTTGAATCCGTTTTCAGCTGGATCTCCCGGACTTGTTGTGGCGCGAGTGGTGCCAAGTTGAACCTGCGCTTGTTGTGAACAAAGGAGTACAGGCTAGTCCGCCCATTGTGCGTGGTTTCCCTGTCAAACTGCCATGGACGTCCTAGTAATAGGTGGCCAGCCTGCATCGGGACCACGTCGCACAAGACCTGATCAGAATAACGGCCTATACTAAAGGGTACCATCACCTGATCAGATATGCGGATCTCGGTCTTGTCATTGAGCCAGCGTAACCCGTATGGGCGTGGGTGCTTGGTCTTCTCGAGACCGAGCTTGTCAACCATATATTAGCTGGCGACGTTAGTGCAAGAACCACCGTCTATGATCAGAGAACATACCTTGCCTTTTACAGTGCACTTGGTATAAAAGATGTTCTCTCTCTGTTCCGTCTCTTCAGGTCCGGCTATCGAGTTCAGGATGCGTCGGAACATCAAAAGCTCTCCGGAATCCGGGTATTCAATCTCGTCCTCGGGCTGGTCGATCTGGACGTCTAGATGCTCATCTTCCTCGTCAGCGGATTCGTACTCGCCGGACGGAGTTAAAATCATGACTCGCTGGTTCGGACAGTCGCGAGCCATGTGACCTCGCCCATTGCACTTGAAACAAGTGATATCTCGGCTCCGGGGTGCAGCGCCAGTAGGTTTGGTCGGCTGGGGTTGTCCAGCCGCAGGTCGGGTTGATTCGCGGGGACGGGTCGGCGCGCGCGGGTCAGGGACAGGGCCAGGAGGCCGGTTGTATGGCTTGGTCCAGTTTGGCTTGGGCCTTTGATAGCCTGCAGCCTTCCTCTTGTTGGCTTGCTCCACTTGGTTGGCTAAGTGGTATAACTCGCCAAGGTTGTGGTACTGCTGCCTCTCGACTTTGCGGGCGATCTTTTCCTGAAGCCCATCGAGGAACTGGGCCATGAGACTCT
This sequence comes from Streptanthus diversifolius, assembly GCA_039880935.1. NCBI lineage: Eukaryota > Viridiplantae > Streptophyta > Magnoliopsida > Brassicales > Brassicaceae > Streptanthus > Streptanthus diversifolius. Next base: position 6,171,243 of record JAXGFM010000002.1, read on the forward strand.
CCGGGGAGTCAGTTATCTCAAGACGGTTCCGCAGATGCTCGAACTCGTCGAAATACTCACTGACCGTCTTAGTGCCCTAGGTGAGTCGTCTAAAACGCCTTTGTAATTCGCGGTGGAAGTGGGGCGGAACGTAGCGTTTCCGCATTAGATGCGTAAGCTCGTCCCAAGAGGTCAGTGGTCCGAATCGACTCCTTCGTCGTTCAGCGACCTCACGGTCCCACCAGGTCAGGGCATGGTACGTGAATTGGGCGGTGGCAAGAGCTACTCGCCGGGGATCTCCGTAGCGGTAGTAGTCGAAGATCAGCTCCATACGTCGTTCCCAGTCTAGGTAGGCTTCGGGGTCGACCTTGCCAGCAAATGATGGCGGGTTAAGTTTGACGTCGGGGGCTTGGTATGGGGGTGGTCTATCGTGTGCTCCGTCGTAGCGTGGATCGCGGTCATAAGGGGTGCGGTAAGGAGGGTCGTCGAGTGGTTCTTCCTCTCGGGGATCACGGGTATAAGGGCCGTAGTAATGGGTCCGTCCGTTTGTGGTGGCTCCTCCATTGCGGTGGGATGCCTCGGGGACGTCCGGTCGATGGAGAGGACCGGGTTGCTCCAGTCGTTCCATGCGACTTCTAAGCGTGTTCATCTGAGCTGTAATCTGGCTCAGCATCTGCATTACTGCAGCTGATCCTTGGGGACGTTCGGGAACGTCCGAACTACTAGACATTTATATATTTAAAGAAATTTTCTAAAATAACAACTTTCCAAAAATGGAAACTTTCCTAAAATAGAAACTTTCCTAATATAGAAACTTTCCTAAAATAGAAACTTTCCTAAAATAGAAACTTTCCTAAAATAGAAACTTTCCTAAAATAGAACTTTCCTAAAATAAAAACTTTCCTAATCTAGAAACTTTCCTAAAATGGAACTTTCCTAATCTGGAAAAGGAAAATATCCTAGGGAAATATTCTAGACTTGGATTCTTTCCTAAAAATCGTTCGGGAAGTTTCCTAATTCCTAGAATTCGAATTTGGGGTTTCCTAACTGGTTTTGGGAAATATTCCTAAGTGATTATACTAGGGGATATTTGCCTAAACCTAGAAATGGAAAATTGCCCTAAACGGCCGATGGTATCTGAGGGTCGCGGATTTCGGCCTGGGGTCTTGGTTGCTAAACCTAAACTCGCGGCTGCCTAGGGTTTTCACCTAAGGGATTAAGCGGCTGCTCACAAGGGAACCTCTCGGCTAGGACCTAGGAGGCTAGTTATGGTTCCGATGGTGCAGGCGGCGACTAGCAGGGGACTAACGCGGGTTCTAGGTTACTCTCCAAGGCGCGACTCGGGACACCTAAAACTCTAGAGCGACCCGGACTGCAGTCGGCCAAACAAACGCAAGCAACAAACCTAACTAGCACACGCGTGAAGGCAAGAACAACTTGCTTCACGATTTCTCAGGCGCGATGATGTTCTAGATATGTTTCTATTCCTCCCTAATCCGTTTTTAAGCGCAACCTAACTTCTTCTCTTTTCGCTTTTTTTTTTTTGAATAGACACAAACAATCTAAACAACCTAGCAACAAGCGAGTAATTGTTTTTTTTTTTATTGATTTAAACGAATGCAAAGGAGAATGAGTAGAAGGATGTAACCGGTTTTAGGTTGTGATGTTGTGGTAGCGGTCCTATGGTGAGCTTTCTCTTTTTCCTTCTTTTTTTTTTTGACTTGTGGCTGCGCCTTCTTGTCCTTGCAGGAGAACAAGCGACTAAATTAAACAATAAAGTAGCAAAACAAGCGGAAATACAAAGTAACAAGTGATAGAGGATAGACACAACCGGGGTCAGGAGCTTTTAGGCTCTGATACCAGATGGCGTAAACCGCGGATGCAAGTACCCCCAAAAGAGGTTCAGGCAGGGCGTGGCTGGCGCTTCACCGCGAGAGAGACTCGATCACGGTTGGGCTGGGCGCTTGAAGGGGGAGAGACTCGACCTCTACAAGTGTGAAGGACTCGGGGGAGTGAGCTGGACCATGTGGCTATGGAAGGACCCCGATACACCAAGGTGACTTGAACTTGGTTCAAGTCGGCAGCAACCAAGCAAAGGGAGCTAGGCGGCTTTAGAATTCGAAAATTGTACTAGGGTTTGATTTCTTGTAAAGTCTGATTTTTATTAATGAGAATGACTTGGCTTTTATAATGCCTAAGTCTTAGGGTTTCCACCCTTTACAAAAACAGCATGAAGTCCAAAATAAAACAACAAGAAGTCTAACTAAAACTACAAGGCATTGAATGACTTGGGCCGCGGGCCACAAGGCCTGGTCGCGGGCCCAAGTCCTACACTTAGAAAAATTTAGACAACAAAAATTTAAAGAAACGACTAAAGGTAGACTTGGTCGTGGACTTGGTGACGTCCACCTCCAGATTGCACACTAAGGGTATTGCCTCGTTAAAACCTCCCTCGGAAAACCCAATGGGACAAAACCGAAGGTAGGAAAAAGAGTACAATTCCTTAGCGCGTCTTTGGACATCCCTACCCCGGTGTGATGGTAAGGATGCAGGAATCGGCAACTTGACGACTAAGCAACTCCCAGGCGGTGGTCGACGAGTAATGGGCCTGGTCTTGGGTTGGGCCTGGTCCGGGTTCGGAATTCTGCTCCAGAACCTCAAGCCTCCTTTCAATGAACCGGTTGAACTTGGTGCCCAAAGCTTTAGCTCTGGAACGGGTCAAGGGTCCTGTTGGCACGACTGGAACTGCTTCATCCGGGCATGGTCCGGCTGGGTCGTCTGCGGGGTCGTTGGCACGGCCGGTGCGTTCCGTGGCTCCATCAAATTGGCTGCCCATGATCATGTTTATTTGTCGTCTCGGTGGCGGTGGTGTTGCTCCCTCTTTGACAAATCATTCGCGAGGTCGCTCAATCCTCTGGAGTTGGGATACCTTGTCTAATCTTTTTTTTTTCTTGCACAGGTTGGTGGTAGACATTTTTTTGGGCTGTCATTTGGCATTAAGCCTTAGTTTGGTGCTCGTATCTCACCTTTTTGGAACTTGGCAAATAAAATAAGTTCCAGCAGTTTTCCAATGAGTGACTCGTTCATCTATGGTACTCGCAGTAGACGTTAGAATGTCTCTCATCTTCAACTTTAATGTGGGATTTTCCTATTTGGGCTTGCGGCTTTGTCTTTGTGCCATTCATGTGACAGTTGGTTTTTCGATCTCTTCCGTAATTTTTGTATTTTTTTCGTAGTAATGTTGTGGTTCTTTGTACTCATCCCTATCGAGATCTTGCGGTTTCTACAGATGAACGGTACGGTACCCTTCCGATGAGTGACTCGTTCATGTGTGGTACTCGCAATAGACGTTAGAATGTCTCCTATCTTCAACCTTGATGTAGGGTTTTCCTAGTTAGGCATGCGGCTTCGTCTGCGTGTCGTTTAGTTTTTCTTCGACATCAACTCTAATCGTTAAAAAGAACATATTCATTAGGGAAGACTAATTTTATCTTTAGTTTTTAAATATACGCGACAATTGGGTTTTTGATCTCTTATGTTATTTTTTTATTCTTTGTCTTAGTGTGATCTTGGTTCTCTGTACTCATCCCTGTCGACATCTCGCAGTTTCTTCTTTGTGATTGGTGTGCTCGCTGATGCGTACCATTTTGTAAAGATCACTTTTTCTTCATTTATTTCCATGAACAGGGTCACACATTGTAGAACCTCTTTTAAGGTATGGGTTTTTTTCAGCTTCATAGTGTAATCTTATCGATGACCTTGACACAAGGCACGATAGGTCTTAATCGGTTAATTATACATCGTATGGTTTCCTTTGGGACTTGTTAGATCTTGTAAAGATTGGCCTCTAAATCCTCCTCTTTATCATAATGGTGTAATGTTTGAAGAAAGACAAAGGGTTGAAAATATCCGGTGTCGCATTAGGGAAATGAACTCTCTCAATGGCTATGCTAAAAGCTGTCATGTACTGGCATGGATCTGAGTTTCCTTCGTACATTAGGAATTTGACTTTTTCTAGGGTGTCGGATGAGAACGAGTGTGATTCTCGCCAAGAATAAAATATTGAGTTTCTTTAAGGACTTGGTCGATCTCTGGGGCAAAACTAGACGCATGATAGACTTTGGATGACATGTCTTATATCGTGTTATGCAGTCCTTTGATGACGAGGTCCCTTTCATTTTCCTTATTTTCATAACATGGATTCCACGTGGTTCCTTCCGTGTCACTGGGTTGTGCTGGACTTGGAGCAAGGTAGCCGATATCGGTTTAACTTGCTCGGCAAATAGATTTTGTTATAAAATGACGGTCACATTGGAGGGTTGTCTTCGTGACTGAGAGTTTGGAGTCCTTAGATCGTTGATTCGTGTACAATACACGCTTTGCGTTGCAACCAATGCGTTGAAATGCACATCAGTTCCCTTGGATAATTTTTCCTTTTGTTTAGCAATGTCTGCAGCAGAACCGGGATGTTATATTCTGTTGGCGTGGAATTGTTCAAGCTCAGGAGCCAAGGTGGGGTTGTGAGATTGCTGCCTTAGCCATATTCCTGGGGTCGATTGATCGATATGATTGTCAGTGGCACCACCAAATATGTGTTGATATCGGTCAGAGGGACAGTCCTTGTCATCGCTGGCGTCGGCATGTGCATGACGATCATTATCAACTGGTCAACCTGGCTTGTGAAGGATTGTTTGGAGACGGTGGCAGGGATCGCCAAAGTTACTAGATGTGATTACTCTGACCTCGCGTGTGATACCGTTCTCACGGATGTTGACGTTGCTGGCCTTGGTGACAGCGGAAATGGGGCCCTGGTAACTGATAGTGCGGTTGACATGAGGTGAGGATCAGCTGAAGCCGCCAAAGTAGGTTTCAGGAATGCTTCCCCGCTCATCAGTCAAACTGTTTTGTGTGGAGAGAAAATCTCCGAACCCAATGATTGACACCAGTTGTTCAAGGGTTTATTCGAAGTTAGTGTTTATGGTCGAAGTGTTGATGGTGTCGAATTGATGGTAGTATGATCTCGGAGATCTTCCAATTATGAGGAAACAGTGAGTTCGGTGGTTCCAGGAAAAATAATTTAAAACTCGTCGATCTGTTCCTTTTAGACTCTCTCTCCGAGTGTTAAGTTCTTTTCTTTTTCTTTCTCTTCTTCTTCTAACGAAACCCAAAAAGAATGCCCCTCCGTCAAACCTACACCCTTTTTATAGAGATTATTGCTCAAACACTCTCACATTTAAAAAGTATTGCTCAAACACCTCTTTTGTATTTTAGTTTTTCATTTTTTATAAGTTAAAATATCAAATTACCAAAATTTTTGATAAATTGTTAAAAATTACGATCCATATCGCAACCCATCGGGTATGGATCTAGATCCACAAGGTTTGAATTATTTTTTTTTAAAAAAAATTTAATGTGGTGGGACCCACCACTTCCTCCTTCTATTGAGCTTCTCCTCCCTCACTCATTTCTTCCTTCTTCTTCGCCGTATTCTTCACCCATAACTCCAATTAAATGGCAGTTTTACACAATTTCGATGTTGAAAACTTCAATTCTCAACCACTCTTCTATTTTAATCCTCCAATTTCGTGTAATCTATAAATCCTCCTAAAATCCCTAATCCTAAATTGCTCCTCCAAGAAAACGAAAATCTCCTCCAGCAAAAGGGAAACTCGGAAAATGGGGAAAGAGGAGGAAGGCTACTCCGAAAAACGAAGCCCCGCGAGGAGTGAGTCCCCCACGAGAGTTGCGGATGGTGATTTGGAAGCCTCCACATTCGCGTGAACCTTCACCCTCGCATCCACCTCCGCACTCGGATACACCTCCACATTTTCCGGCTACAAGTCCAGTTTGCCGTCTCCAACTCCACGTTCGCCGGCTCCACCTTCACATTCGTCGGCTCCACCTCCACATTTGCCGGCTCTACCTCCACATTCGCCGGCTCCACCTCCACATTCGCCGGTTCCACCTCCACATTCGCCGCCTCCACCTCCACATTCGCCGGCTCCACTTCCACATTTGCCTTCTCCACCTCCACATTGGCCGCCTCCACCTCCCCCAAATCCGATTGAAGCAGGAGTTTCGTCTTCTCAGGTTTCTGCACCGGCATCGTCTTCTCGGGTTTCTATGTCAGAGGTAAACCCTTAACATATTTGGTATGATTTTGTTCTTGATTTGAAGGAATTAGTTGATGTTGGTAAGCATATTACTAAGTATTAATGTGTAGTTGTATGTTAGAAATTTTGATTTGCATGTTATATAAAAGAGTATTACTAAGTATTAATGTGTAGTTGATTTGGAGAAATTTTGAATTGCATGTTAGATAATAATGTATTACTAAGTATTAATAGTAGTTTTACTGATACAACTATATATTACTATCTACAACTATACGTTAATATACAACTGAGTATTAAAAAATATGATTGTATGTGATTTTACAACTAGATTTCAGTAGATACAACTATACCTTATTGTGCAACTGAATATTAATATATACAACTAAATATTAATGTATAGCTGAGTATCATTGGATACAAATACATGTTATAGTACAACTGAGTATTGTTCGATAAAACTAGACATACAACTGAGTATCAATGTATACAACTAATTACTAAAAATGTGTATGGATTGCAGGTTTCTGTGTCGTGTCCTCCGGGGAACTTATACTTCAAAAACACAAACTATGCTACAGTCTGCAAGATAGCATTGAAGTGTGAAAACTACAAAACATTGAACGAGATTGCTACTCTAAAGGATGGACAAGAAGTTGATTGGTTTGCGAATCATCCCCAGTTCCAGCATATATGGCATAGAGAGAGGAGCGGAAACCATAAACTAATGGGAATATGAATGCTTCTCATACGCACAGTCCCCATGGAGAAGACAAAATTTGTTGGTTCGCCGTTGGTGCGACCTGGAATGAGCAAGACCTGTTGGCAACATCAGGGGACTTTGACTCAACTGAAGAGGAGAGTGGAGAAGAGAAAGAAGAGACTTGGACCAGGCAGCCACCCTACGCGGAGCATGGGCCGTCCGAGAAATCCGGCGTGGAACGTGGGCTGCCCATGAACCACAGCACCAAGCACAGCGTCCAAACCAGTCCTGAACCCAGCCTTGATCCTGGACGTGACCTAGCCTTCGGACGCGACCTAGTCCCAGACTTTGGTCACGACCCCGCAAAACCCGGCGCCAAATGCGGCCTCGACCCTGGTCCGTACGCACGATCCGACACTGGCCCTGACCAACATCCCGACACACTTGATCCGGATGCACCTCGACCCGACCGGCCCAGACATCACTCTCGACCTGACCACGGCCCACGACCCAAACATGACCCATGTCCGACCAAACAATATTCATGGCCCAAGGATCTACAAAATGGAATAGATAAAGGTATGGCCCAACTCCAAACCCAAGAAGACAAGGAATTAGGACTTGGCCCAGTAATTGGATCAATGAGTCAAGCCCAAGCCCATGACCAAGAAGAAAAGGAATTTTGGCTTGGCCCATTAACAAGATCAAGGAGCAAAGCCCAAAGAAAGGCCCTTCACGCCTTAATAAAAATCGAATTGGAAGGAGAAGGAGAGTCTAAAATTAAACCAACCAATTGGTTTAATTTAATGGTTTGTATATAATCACTTAATTTAAACAAGATTTATAGATTATATTATAAATCTGTTGGCATAGATTTATGAATTAATTAAATAGGATTTATATTGTTAGGATAAGTTAATTATGATATTCCTTTTGTGGAATAATTCTTGTTAGGGTTTTCTGCCTTTAAAAAAGACATTCACCTCCCTTTGTATGAAGACATCGAATTTTATAAACATAAACTTAAAGCATTTTTTTTGCTTCCTTTTGCTTTCTCTGTTCAGCCTAAGAACATTAATCCTAATTCACTAAAGAGTAGAGTAATCTACTGTGAAATTTCATAGCTCTAAGAAGGGTGAACATGTGCTAGTGGAATCAAAATCCCACCTTCACTCACGCCTAGATTGGAGAGCTAGTAGCCTCTAATCCTTCATGAACAAGCCGCTGCCACAAGGAGAGCTAGTAGCCTCCTCTAACGCCATTCCACCTTCCTTTAAGTCGATCATTTGGTTTTAATACAATCATGGCCGCAACAAGTGGTAGCACAGCCTCTTGAAAGTTAGGGTTTGTGAAATCACCTTGATTTCAAAACCACCATCAATTTCTTTTCATTTTTTTTAGTTTCATAAACAAATTCTTATCTTTCTATCTTTTGTAAGTCAGCTGAGCCTTTCCTGAAATACAAAGGATCTAAAGAATGGATCTTTATAAAAAAAAAAAATCAAAATTTTTTTTTTAAAAAAAAGAGCAGAAGAGAAACCCTGCTAGGAATAGGTTAATCAGCTGACGAAAAAATCTTGCAATCTTTCTATCTTAAGTTTCAATAGGATTAGCTCTAGATCTTAGGTGATTAAGTTATTTCAGGGAGAATGGAGAATCCAAATGAAGAAACCCCTAGAGGAGAGGGAACCACACGACCTCATAGGTTTGATCAGTTGCAGATAGAGGTCATGATGGATGAGATAACTAGAAGGCTTCAAGTTACTTTTGAAAACAGAGCTAGCCAAGCTAATTAATTTTTCTATGAAGTTGATCTCCTTGCAGGTAGACCAGCTCGTGGAGGAAGGCCAAACCGAGGAGGAGGGCGATTTGGGAGAGGCGCCAGGGTGAGAGCTAGGCAAGGAACCAGGCTAGATGAAGGGAACCCCAGGAGTACTCGGATGAAAGTGGAGATCAACACCAACCCTAGGAGCCGAGACCTAACAACAACCTAGGAGGACTCAAGCTTCGAATTCCCCCCTTTTCAGGAAAAAATGATCCAGATGCCTATCTAGAATGGGAAAAGAAGATTGAAATAGTTTTCAGCTGCCAAAACTATTATGAGGAAAAGAAGGTGAAGATAGCAGCAACATAATTCGATGGGTATGCCATCAACTGGTGGGAACAGATTTCCACCACTAGACGGCGCAATGGAGAGCCCCAAATCATATCTTGGTATGAAATGAAAACCATGATGGAAAAGAGATTTGTGCCAATCCACTATGGAAAAGATCTACATCAGAAACTAAGGAGACTAACCCAAGGAGCAAAGAGTGTGGAAGACTATCACCAAGTGCTGGAGAGTCTCATGATCAAGGCTGAAATAGATGAAGCTATGGAGGCTAGTATGGCACGTTTCAGGGAGGACTTAATAGAGACATTCATGATCGATTGGAATTGCAGGAGTATGAAGACATGGATGAACTACTCCATAAGGCCATTCTTGTTGAACAACAATATAAAAGAATGAGCAATACACGAACCCCTATGTTTCAACCTCTAAGCCGCCTTACAACAGGGATGATAGGCAGGGAGGTTCATCTTTCAAGACGCCTGCCAAGGCCAGAGAGGGACCTACTATTCCTCCTCCACGAGAAGATAAGAGCAAAGGACCAGCAACCCACACGCCTCCAGCAAGAACCAGGAACATCAAATGTTTCAGATGTCAAGGATTTGGACACTATGCAAATGAGTGCTCGAACAAAAGGGTTATGCTTATCTTAGAGAATAGAGAGTTGACATCGGAAGATGACCAGTCAGACACAGAAAATGAAGCTTACTCTGTTTAAGGACAACTGTTGGTGACTAGGAGAACCTTGAGTGCACAACCTAAAATGCAAGAACAAAGAGAGAACTTGTTCCACACGCGATGCCTCATTCAGTAAAAGGTGTGTAGCTTGATCATTGATGGAGGGAGCTATACAAACGTGGCTAGTCAAACACTTGTGGACCGGCTCAACTTGGTTAGTCACAAGCATCCTAGACCATATCAGCTATAGTGGCTCAATGAGGAAGGAGAAATGAAAGTGACAGAACAAGTGGAAATACATTTAAGCATTGGCAAGTACCAAGACCAGATCACTTGTGATGTATTGCCCATGGAAACCAGCCATATACTATTGGGAAGCCTTGGCAATATGACAAGAGTGCAATCCATGACAGTTTTACCAACAAGCATTCTTTCAAACACCAGGGTAAACAATTCACATTGGTACCTCTCACACCCAGGAGGTGCACCACGACCAGATGCAACTGAAGCAAAGGAGAGAAGAAGCAAAGGCCTGCCACCAGGAGAATCACACCAAGGAACTTGCTAAGGTAAGTCACTACACCCTTTTTGCTACTCCAAGTGATGTTAAACATGCTTTAAATGATCAAAAATTTGTGATGTTGCTAGTTTGTAAGGAAATACTAACTAGTAGTACTAACCTGACTTCGGAAATGCCGAGAGAAATTGAGTTTCTATTGCAAGAGTACAGGGATGTGTTTCCAGAATACCAACCCGTGGGACTACCTCCTTTCTGAGGTATAAAACATCAGATTGACTTTGTGCCAGGCGCCACTCTTCCAAACAGACCGGCTTACAGGACCAATCCTGTGGAGAAAAAGGAACTGCAAAGGCAAGTCAATGAGCTATTGGAGAAAGGACACATCCGTGAGAGTCTAAGCCCCTGTGCAGTACCAATATTGCTCGTGCCTAAGAAAGATGGTAGCTGGCGCATGTGTGTAGATTGCAGAACCATAAACAACATCACAGTTAAGTACAGACACCCTATCCCTCGTTTAGATGATATGCTTGATGAGTTATATGGATCTTGCATCTTATCTAAGATAGACTTGAAAAGTGGTTATCATCAGATTAGAATGAAAGAAGGAGATGAATTAAAAACTGCTTTTAAAACAAAATTAGGATTGTACGAATGGGTAGTTATGCCTTTTGGACTTACTAATGCACCTAGTACTTTTATGAGATTAATGAACCATGTTTTAAAGGCATTCATAGGATGATTTGTAGTAGTCTATTTCGATGATATTTTGATTTACAGTAAGAACATGACAAAGCATCTTGATCACCTTAAACATGTATTAGATGTTTTAAGAAAGGAAAACTTGTATGCAAACAGAAACAAATGCTCTTTTGGAACAGATAACCTAGTCTTTTTAGGTTTTGTTGTTACTTCTCAAGGTATCCAGGTAGATGAAGAGAAAGTAAAGGCAATCAGGGAGTGGCCCACACTTAAAAACACAGGAGAGGTGAGAATTTTCCATGGATTTGCTGGATTCTATAGAAGATTTGTGAAGGACTTCAGTACCATTGCAGCCCCACTTACAGAAGTGATTAAGAAAACCGTGGGGTTCACTTGGGGACCAGCCCAAGCAAAAGCATTTGAGAAGCTGAAAGGGAAGTTGACCAACGCCCATTTACTTGTATTACCAAATTTTTCTAAAACCTTTAAAATTGAATGTGATGCATCATGAATTGGAATTGGTGCTGTGTTAATGCAGGAAAGGAGACCCATGGCATTTTTTAGTGAGAAGTTAGAAGGAGCGACTCTTAATTATCCTACCTATGACAAAGAGCTTTATGCTCTAGTGAGAGCCCTGCAGATGTGGCAACATTAACTCTGGCCTAAGGAGTTTGTAATTCACACATATCATGAATCTCTCAGACACCTCAATGGACAACATAAGTTGAAAAAAAGACATGCACGGTGGATGGAATTTATTGAAACTTTCCCTATGTCATCCATTACAAACAAGGTAAGGAGAACATTATAGCAGATGCTCTCTCAAGGAGGTATGCTCTTTTGTCTTCGATGGAAACAAAATTATTGGGTTTTGAGCATCTTAAAACTTGTTATACTAATGACCCTGACTTTGAAGAGTTGTTTAAGGCCACTAACACTCATTCTCAGGGACGATTTTATCAATTCAAGGGACTTTTGTTTCGAGATAATCGACTTTGTGTACCATGTGGAACCATCAGAGAATTATATGTTAGGGAAGCACATGGAGGTGGTCTAATGGGACACTTTGGTGTTGCTAAGACTTTGGCTACATTACAAGAGCATTTGTACTAGTCCAGCATGAAAAAGGACGTGGAGAAGGTGTGCTCAAGGTGCGTCGAGTGCAAACACGCTAAATCCAAGGTACAGTCCACAAGTTTGTATACCCCATTACCCATACCTGATCATCCTTGGGTAGATATCTCCATGGACTTTGTTTTAGGGTTACCTCGAACTAGGAAAGGAAGGGACAATATCTTTGTGGTGGTTGATAGGTTTTTTAAAATGGCTCATTTCATACATTGTCATAAAACAGACGATCCAGTTTTAGTGGCTGAATTGTTCTTTAGGGAAGTTGTTAGATTACATGAAATGCCTAGGACAATTGTGTCAGACAAGAGTTCTAAATTCCTTAGTCATTTTTGGAGGACCCTTTGGGAAAGTTAGGTACTAGGCTATTATTTTCCACAACTTGTCACCCACAAACTGATGGTCAAACAAAATCAGTAAATAGAACTCTATCTACCATCTTAAGAGCCGTCATTAAGAAGAACATTAGGACTTGGGAGGATTGTCTACCTCATGTCGAATTTGCTTATAATAGATCAGTCCACTCAGCAACAAAATGACCCTTTTCCAAATTGTGTATGGTTTCAATCCATTGTCTCTTTTAGATTTACTTGCTTTACCTTTAAAATAACAAACTAACCTTGATGGCCAAAAGAAAGCCGAGTTTGTTAAATCTTTGCATAAACAGGTTAGGAATAATATTGATGAAAGGACTAAGATGTATACCAAGAAGAAAAACAATGGTCGAAAGGAACTATTGCTAGAACCTGGTGATCTTGTTTGGATTCATCTGAGGAAGGAAAGATTTCCAAATGAGAGAAAATTGAAATCAATGCCAAGAGTGTATGGACCATTTTCAGTCCTACGAAGAATCAACAATAATGCTTACCAAATAGATCTCCTAGGTAAGTAATCTATAAGTTCTACTTTTAATGTTTCTGATTTAATTCCTTTTGTTGCAGATGAATTAGATTTGATGTCAAATCCTTTTAAAGGAGGAGGGGATGGTGCGACCTGGAATGAGCAAGACCTCTTGGCAACATCAGGGGACTTGGACTCAACTTAAGAGGAGAGTAGAGAAGAGAAAGAAGAGACTTGGAATAGGCAGCCACCCAACGCGGAGCATGGGCCGTCCGAGAAATCTGGCGTGGAACGTGGGCTACCCACGAACCACAGCACCAATAACAGCGTCCAAACCCGTCCTGAACCCGGCCTTGATCCTGGATGTGACCTAGCCTTCGGATATGACCTAGTCCTGGACTTTGGTCACGACCCCGCAAAACCTGACGCCAAATGCGGCCTCGACCCCGTTCTGTCCCCACGATCCGACACTGGACCTGACCAACATCCCGACAAACTTGACCCGGATGTACCTCGACCCGACCGGCCCAGACATCACTCTCGACCTGACCACGGCCCACGACCCAAACATGACCCAAGTCCGACCAAACAACGTTCATGGCCCAAGGATCTACAAAATGGAATAGAGAAATGTATGGCCCAAGTCCAAACCCAAGAAGACAAGGAATTAGGACTTGGCCCAGTAACGAGATCAAGGAGTCAAGCTCAAGCCCAGAACCAAGAAGAAAATGAATTATGGCTTGGCCCATTAACAAGATCAAGGAGCAAAGCCCAAAGAAAGGCTCTTCATGCCTTAATAAAAATTGAATTGGAAGGAGAAGGAGAGTCTCAAATTAAATCAACCAATTGGTTTAATTTATTGGTTTGTAAATAATCACTTAATTTAAACCAGATTTATAGATTAGACTAATAAATCTATTGGCATAGATTTAGGAATTAATTAGATAGGATTTACATTGTTAGGATAAGTTAGTTAGGATATTCTTTTTGTGGAATAATTCTTGTTAGGGTTTTCTGCCTTTAAAAATGCATTCACCCCCCCTTGTATGAATACATCGAATTTTATAAACATAAACTTAGAGCATTTGTTTGCTTTCTTTTGCTTTTTCTGTTCAGCCTAAGAACATTGATCCTAATTCACTAAAGAGTAGAGTAATCTACTGTGAAATTCCATAGCTCTAAGCAGGGTGAACATCTGCTAGTGGAATCAAAATCCCACCTTCACTCACGCCTAGATTGGAGAGCTAGTAGCCTCCAATCCTTCATCAACAAGCCGCTGCCACAAGGAGAGCTAGTAGCCTCCTCCAACGCCATTCCACAAGTCGATCCTTTGGTTTAATACAACCAGGGCCGCACCAGCCGTTAATGGTGTGCCGGTCTGGTATTCTCTGAAAGAGCATGCATTGGTTAGTGGGTTAGATTGCCACGCCTATCCTCCTGATATGGAAACACTAGGGGACTTGAGCTTTGTGAACCGCCATTTTAAAAAAATCAAGGATATAACGGTTAGTGAAGTGAGGGTGAAGATGAAAAAAAGGGTCGGAAATAGAGAGCGACTGAAAATGGCGGTGCTTTTGTTCTTAGCAACTGTCATCAAAGGATCAAAAAGGTATGAATTTATTGATCCTTTTATTCTTCAAATGTGGATGATCTAAAAGTGTGTAGCAAGTTTTCGTGGGGGCGATACACGTTCGATGATTGTATCGAAGAGATTTTCCACATGATGGATTACTTCAAGGGTTCTGCTAGATCCACATGGTGTTTTCCGGGATTCATCATTCCGTTGGAGGTAATTCTCAATCATATAGTTATTTTATGTGTAGTTTCTTAATTGTTTAGACTAATAAACTACTTGCAGCTTTTGGCGTGTGAGTGCATTCCACAATTGGGACAGAAATTTTGTGACGATGTCCCCACTGCTGACCCTTGATGTCCGCGAATGTGCAAGCGGAAGTGGCGAACACAAAAAAGTGGTGGTTATCTTAAAGGATTTCCGTTGGAAGAGATCAACGAAACACTTGGATCAACAGAGGTACATAGTAATACCCAATTATATTATTAAACATAGTGATATCCAGTTATATTATTAAATATTTTATAAACTGATTATTGGTTTTGCAGACGGTTGTGCAGAGAATCATTAGCATCTTGGAACCTGATGTCTTCGAAGTTGATCTACTATCAGACATCTTCGAAGATAATATAGATGATGAAGGTGATTGCTATTTTTCTCTGAACTGGAACCGGTGTTTGGTCGATAAGAAGCATAAAATTTTCTGGAATGACGTATTTGAGTTAGACAAAGCTGGTCGAGTATTGACGGCAAAAATAGAGGGAAACTCCCAGTATTGGATGAAGTCGTTAACAATATTAATGAAGACGTTCTCGAAAATTTGATGAAGACAATGAATGACGGATTTGAGAAGATCAACAAGAAGTTAGATGTATTGGAGAGAAGAGTAGAGCTAATGGAGAAGAGGAATGAGGGTCCGGCTGAAGGTGATGTGGCTGGGGGTGATGAGGTTGGGGGTGATGAGGCTGGTGATAATGGTAATGATGTGGTTATGGGTGATCAGATTGGCGATGATGAGTGTGGGGGTGATGAGGAGGGGGGTGATGAGGAGGGGTGTGATGAAGCTGGGGGTTATAAAGCGGTGGATAATGAGGCTGGGGCTGATGAGGCTGCGGGTGATGAGGCCGGGCTGATGAGGCTAGGGATGATGACTCTAGAGGTGATGAGGCTGCGGGGGATGAAGATAGGGATGATGACGCTGGGGGTGATGAGGCTGGGGGAGCGATTCTAACTCCTAGGCTGAGAACTAGGACAAGGAAAACATGTCCATCTAATTTTGTGAAAAGTCCTTATGTTTAAATGTATGTTGAACTATGTTTTTGTACTTTGTTTGTGTGTTGAACTATCTTTTGTTATCTTTATGTACTTTGTGTTTTGAAGTTTGATTAAGTATGTTGAAGAACTTTAATTATTTAGTTTTGAACTCTTACAACTGCGTATAACTGAATACTGTTGGAATAAAGAAGAATGATAAAGACAAAGTGAAGAAATGAAGCTAGGATCAATTAGTAGGTGTCATGTGTCCAAAGGAGAGTGATTTAGGCTTGTTTAGGATAAAAAAATATAATTGTCCTTGTAGCCAAGCATATATTAGGCTATCTTAATATCCAAACAAACCTAGATTAGATTAGTATAAATACTTATCTCTCACTTCCTATGTAAGTAAGAGAAAAGAATTCTCTCATTATTAATAAAAATATTTTCTCTCATTCTCTTGCTTCTAAAACTCTCTCTCTATTCTCTTGATCAATGGTGAATCTAAATCTATCATTATTTCAAATACGACTACTTAAGAAAGGATTTTAAAAAACATGTTCGGAGTATAACTGAGTATAAATGATTACCACTGTGTATAAGTGAGTACAACTGCGTACAACTGTGTATCATGCACACGATGTATCACACACGCCTCAGTTGAATCAAGCGTTCACACGGACGTGTTCACACTACGTTATATAAAAAAAATATTAAATAGTTCTGTTCACACTACTTTTAGTGAAAAAATTATTAAATTATTTGTGTTCACACTAGAGGAGTTTATAGAGTAGTTGTACTCAGTTGCAAGAGTAGTATTCAATTACACATAGTTGTATAAATGTCACTTTAATTATTTTTTCAGTTGTATTTGTAATTTTTGATACTGTTATTAGTTGTATCAACTATATTTGTTTAATAATGCAAGTTTAGTAAACATTAATAGTAAAACATTTTTGAAATTATAAAATTTATGTAATTTGCATCAAAATGGTCAAACTTGTTAACATTACACATACAAGTTTAAGATATTATAAGATGTAAACATGTAATATTACATTTTTTTACTAATAATTTAATATATTCATTAATTAAACTAATTATGGTTACATTAACCGATTACAGCCCATACAACGTAAACACTGGACCCTAAACCCTAAATCCTAACCCTAAACCCTAAACCCTACACCCTAAACTCTAAACCATACAACCTAGTTGTACTAGTGACACCCAGTTATACGTTTTATTACATAGTTGTTTCACTCCCTCATGCCACTACTACTACTGTTACATGCAAACCACAAATACAAACCTCTCCTGTGAGCACTTCCTTTCCCTCGCCAATGTTCTCCAACTGATGAAAACCTTCTTACTTGGGGTCGTCCTCGTTTGATGACATAATTTGGAGGTATGACAACCAATTCGCGTATATGGTCGGGAACTGTCCATTTAAACATATGAGGAACATGATATATCGTTTTGTAATAAGCCAAAGCCCAGTTCGACATCCAATAATATTTGGAACACAAATCATGTATGTCAATTTCAGTGTACATGTTCTTCCATGCTTCTGAAAGGGCAGCGCATGGACACATGGGTACCTATCAAGATCGAAGCGCTTGCATGTGCAAGTTTTCATTTTCAGATCAACCAAGTGACATTACCATCTTCTCCACGAACGTCTAATTCAAGGAAGAAATTGTTTAGCACTGTAACCTTCAACTTGTCTGCCTTAACGCACAAATGGTGCAGTGTTTACTTAATGAAAGGTACCAAAATCCCATCTTTGGTAGAATTTTGTCGGTACTTGTTGAACCACTCAGCTACCTTTGTTACAATGACATCAATCAACAGCAGAAGAGAGTATTTCCTTGCTTCTCTCAATACATTGTTAATAGACTCACATGCATTGCTTGTGTAGATATTGTACCTATCTCCCGGAAAATTACATCTTGCCCACTTTCAAGTTTATTTACAACTTTTATCAAGATACTCCCCGGCCGCAGGATACCTTTTCACAAAATTATTGTACTGTTTCTCAAACTCACACACTGTGTACACTTCCGCCAATGCCCTGAAAGATTTTGCTAGTGTTTCTTTGTTAACATAGGAGCAGCTTCCCTTCATATTCTAAGATAAATGATAAGTACAATACCCATGTAAAGCTAGCGGATACACCTCAACTAATGATTTGATGAGACTCATATGTCTATCCGTTACGAATAATAAATCACCACTATCTAGTACTACTGATTTCAACTTACTGAAAAACCAAGTAAGACCTAAATCATTCTCACCATCAATAACATCAAAAGCGATCGGATAGTGGTGATGATCAGGATCGTGTGATGTCGCAACTATTAGCTTTCCACCGAACATATTCTTAAGTTGAGTACCATCAACAACAATCACTTTCCTCATGGCTGAAAATCCTTTAATACTTGCTCCAAACGCGAAGAATAAGTACTTAAACTTTTTATCTTCATTCAATTCCATATACGTAACAGTATTCGGGTTCAACTTTTCCAACATGTACATATAAAAAAACAACATCTTATAGTTATCCTCTGGAGAACCGCGTACCTCTTCACAAGCTTTGTTTTTCCTTCTCCACGTGGTAGTGTGTGATACTTTCATGCCTAATCTTCCTTGCATCAAATCAGTGATATTCTTCGTATTTGGTGTATCAAGACTTCCTGGAAAATCATCATGCAAAACAGAAGCAACTAATCGTGAAATTCCATATCTTCTTATTGAATTTGTACTTGAAATTGCACGGGAACACATATGAATGTTGTTGTACTTTCTAATTGCGAACCGAGTTGAATCCTTATGCCTTTTTTCTGCTCCATAACATTTCACCACATATCACATTCTATCGGTATTCACAATAGTATACTGAAAACAGTTCAAATGTCCAGCTTGTTATACTAAATCTTGCACCTCTCCCTTGCTTTCAAATTATTGCCCTACTTTCACATTCATATCATCTTTCCATTATAGATTTACAACCTCATCTCCTTCTACAGAATGTGCAACCTCAGTAGCTTCGTTAATAAACAAAGTATTCATCTCTCCTCTTTCTTCATCATGTACAACAATAGCATTATGTTCAGACGGCTCACTTGCAGATTGATTCATGTTGCCATAATCAAGTCGATAATTTTCTCTCACACTAGAAACCATGTCTGAACCACAAGCAACAAATTGGCTGCCTACATCATCTCTTACAAGTTTATCATAAGTCTGATTATTAGCAACTTCCACATGCAACATACTTTTTGCATGATCTTCATACAACTCCAAATAACACAAAAAACCATCATCGTCGGAGATATAGATTGGTTTCTTTGGATCCACTAAAAGTGGGATGTAACTAGTTTTAGTTGCAGTACTAACTTCGTCCACCCTTATCCTTTTGCATATATCTTCAACCAAAAGCCTAAAAGTGACTTCTCCACTATCTTTTTTAATCAAAAGAGCATGATGAACATCTTCTCTAGAAATTCCTACAACATCAACTCCCTTCCTTACATGATTTCCCGCATAACCAAAGTGTACCAGAGTCCGTTGTTGATTATTCATTATACACTGAAAAAAAAATCAACATTACATTAATAACATAGTTGTACTCAATTGATTTCCATAAACGTCATATTTATACTAAGTTATATTCAGTTATATTCGTTATACATCTTAGTTATACTCACTCGTATTTGTTACAAATTATAATATGTTGTACTCAGTTGTATGCGTTTAAAAATAGTTATACTCAGTTGTATTTGTACACTCAGTAATATTTTTTATATTGAGCTACATTTCAACATTACATTCAATAACCTAGAAACATAATTGTATTCCTATTTACAGTTGTATTTTCATAGTTATACACAAAATCGAGCTACACCATTCAATAGCCCAAAAACATAGTTGTATCTAATGTGCGTAGTTGCATTTTCTCTATTATACACAAAATGAGCTAAATTTCACCATTCCCGTCACTAATCTACAAACGGACAAGTACATAACTCACATTACCTTTGACACAGACCATATATAGATCTGTTGCTCAAATCCTCTTAAAAAACGAAACTAAGAACAATCACCTTCAAGCTTCAAGCGACAATTATTATGTGCTCCTTTCTCTCACTTGCATCTTTATTTTAGAAAGAAAATTGTTAGGAATGGAAGAAGATGTTGACTAATGTGGTTTACCTTCATTTGTTGTCGTGAGTATGGTGAAGAAGAATTAAAAAACAGTTGAAGAGGTGGTTGAGATAGCAATGGAGGAGGAAGAAGAGAAAATTAAATTTTGTGAGTCCCACGACACCAGCTACACTTCTCACGTTTGGGAAACAGCTCACATGTGAAAAAAATAAAAATAAATGAAAAAATTAACATGCGGGAGGATGAAAGGGTATCATAGGGTAACAAAAAATAAATTGTTAGGTGGGATCCACCATAAAAGTGTTTGAGCAATGAAGAGAGTGTTTATGAAATTTTCTTCACCCATTGGAATGTTTTAGAAATGGACTCCTTTTTACATTTCAACTTTTCCCATTTTCCCGCGAGTCTATGATTATAGCATAGTATGACCTAGAAGATAGGTCATTGTAGATCGGCGACTATCTTATCAACCATTTTTCCTGTCTTCCTGTGAACAGTCATTCTGACATGATATCCTTAATACCGATTTTCTATAATGTCCTACGATAATGTGGTTACTCCTCGATGTCACGATCTAAACAGTACTTCTCTTCTTCTGGATGGGCTTAACTGTTTGTTATTGTTAATGAGCCGATCTTGTGTTATTTCTAGGCCAAACCAATCATGGGTTCGAACCTTCTCAAACATATTTTATCGAATGAATTTCTTATTTTCTTCGTATGAACAATGTGTAATCTTTGTTTGGAAATTAGAACTCTACATAGTTAGCATTTAACATATATGTTAATTTAATGAGAAAATAACTAGAATCACACTAAAAAATTATGATTAATACTTGATTAGCTCCATGAATCCATTATTTACTAGATCGACACTAATTTGGTTGTTAAAAGACTGTATACCCAATTCTAAAATTAAGAATAACTAAATGCCATTATCTTTAAAAATTCTAAATTAAGGTTTAAAAATATAATAATAAGAAGGTTGTTGTCGAAACGAGCTCAATCGCAGGTCCATTCGTTTATTGGTAATTTAACAGTGAAGCATTGAATTCCTGAAGTTTTAATTGATCCGCTCAGTTTGGTGAAAGATGAAAATCTGCAAAAGTTACTGGATTTCCTCGTTGAATTTGAGTGAGTCTAATAACACTTTTAACTTATACATTTACCTTTAAATTGGTATTAATTGGTTCCAATAGCTATAACTTGCAGGTCAGCACCGATTAGCAAGAACAAAGGCATGAAATATGTAAGATTATGACTCCATAGAAGTTATGGCCCAAGAAAGATCCAGGTTTCTGATGGCTACATGATGGGGTAACGTTTTGTGGAATTATGATTAACTAATTATGGCTCTTACATTATATGATCGTTATTCTGATTGTGATTAGATGTTTTAATTTGCAGCACATGGTATACAAAATAATTATGTTTTCAATATTTGTGAAAACATGGGTCAATGATCTCGAACAATACTAATTGGGTCCGAAGAACTTCAACTTTTCCGCTGGTTATATAAACGCTTTCCACGTTAACTACAACGAATCGTTTAGAGAAACCGGAAATGGTAGACTTTGACCACTTATACATACTCACCATATAAGAAGCGACCATTGGGCAGCTTTAAACATAAACCTAAAGGAGGAGCGTATTGACGTAGCATTCCGTCTTTGACAAGAAACAATGAGGTATCACAACCGTGTTGGCCATTTTCAAAGATGATCCCATATATACTTAATCTCCTAGTTCCACCAACAATTCGGAAGAAGAAGATTGCTATGTTTGCTGTAAATCGTGTGAAAAATATCTCGGAAACGTCAACATCGGTGACTGTGGTGTATATGCGGTTAATTATATAGAGTGTCTAGCGTTGGGAAAAAATTTTGAAGGCCTTTGTGATGCAAACATGTTTGCAATTCGTTTACAGTTAGCTTATGATACTTTTGAAGAGGTCCGTGTCCCTAAAGTTATGATTGAAACGCCACATTGGTAGACGAAGACATTGAACTTCTTGATGCCAATCCTTTTGAGTAGCTTTTTTTTTTTAATTTGCTTGTAGATTATGACTTTTTTTATTAACATGTAGTATTAGATGATTTTTGTGACATCAAGTACTGATGTGTGAGAATTCACTATTTAACACAAAAATATTTACTCTCTTCGCTCAACATTTCGTAAGACAACGTCACATTGCTCATATGCTAGTACTATATATCTTAAGCACAAACTGAAAGAACAAAACATGTAAAAAAATTTCAACTTGATCTTAGTTAGATTTCTTCACTTAAACATAAAACATTAATGGGCATCGACAAATTAATTAAAACGTTCTCTGAAAAAGAAACCTCAACCGCTAATACTGAAATTCCCGTTAATTAAAGAAAATACCTAAATTATCTTAAAGCCTTCAGCTTGTTTCTTCACAGCCAAGACATAGAGCTCCTTGTATAACCGTTCTTGAGCAGTTTCAAACACGGCAATAAGCGGGTGCTAGTACTCATGGTGAGAATGCATACACTTCAGCAGCATCGACCGGAGTTCCTTAGTGATATTCCACAATGTTAATTTAGCTTAAAAGGAGAACAAAAGGCTTTTGGAAACCGATACGTCAACGCGATTATAAAACAAAATAGTATATGAAGCAAACCTATAATAGCATAAAATTTAAGACGAAAAACACAACAAATACAAAATTAAACTTGGTACGTCAAACGGTTATATTCAGGTTGGTGACCCAATACAGATTTCATACAAGATTTCTTTGGTCGTCCAGGTGGTTGTCTAACCAGCAGAGGCAGACATAATTTTCGGGATTCGTTTTCTGTTACAGGCATGGTGATATCTCTCGACATAACAGAATTATGATACGCATTACATAAGTAGTTCTTCGAGTAGTACGGATGACACAGAAATCCTAGACTCATTCCTTTTCTCCTTAACCGCTATGACATGGACGCATATAAATTTTTTCAAGTCAAATCGTCGACAAAAACATTTCTTCTCCGTGAGATTAGCAACATGTAATGTGAATTTACCAGTCACTTGAGCTTGATGGTCATCTATTTGTTGAACCTTTAGATGTTTAGCATAGTCAATATGATCCTATCAAAACATGAAATACTCGTTTATGTATGACAAACACATAAAGAGACTAAAAAATTCAACAGTATTGGTAAATAGAATTTACCTCCAACAGTTTCTCTAATCCTCGTGACAATTGAGTACGCAGTTCTCGAGCATCTTCCTTTTCCGTGAAAACAGTCTAGTCATCATGCACCTTATTTCTTCAAGTAGATGCACAATAGGCATACTCCTAAAAGCTATTAGAACCTTATTCAAAGATTATGCTATGTTTGTTGTTGTCATGTTGTACCTTTCTCTTTTCAAGTAACTATGCAATTGAGGATTCAAAACTTTAACCTTATTGAATAAGGCTTGGAACTCAGAGATCTTGAACGCATTAGCTTCTTTTTTTCACCAACCAAAAGGCATATGCACCTCTAGACTTCACAATTATATTCTTAAATAGATGATATCTGCAAATCCCACGGTTAGTTAGAGGGTATATCTTCGAAATCGCATTTGCGATTGATTTGTCTATCTGAAATTATGGACGAGTCATCGTCATCAGGTATCACATGGTTCACTTTTCTGAAGAACCATTCCCATGATTGATTATTTTCAGTGTTGACAACACCAAATACTATAGTGTATATATGGAAGTTTCCATTTTGAGCTGACGCAACCAGCAATGTTCCCTTATACTTTTCTTACAAAAATGTTCTGTCCACGACGACAATGTTCCTCTTGTAATGAAAACCCATAATGCTTGCACCAAATGCGATAAATAAATGCTTGAACCTATCTTCCTCATCAACTTCTAACCGTGTTAAAATTTATGGGTTTGCTCTCCTAATTATACAGATCTGCTGGCAACATCACCTAACCATTCTCTGCGGTTCCTCTATCCAGCTCGCGTGCTGCTATAAGAGTACGATGAGCCCTCCAGTAATACTTCGACTAATCAATCTATCAAAACTGAGAAAATATTAAACATCAAAAAACATGTTACATTAGTATATTAGTAATTATGTTCAGTAAAATTAAGATAAAAAGAAGATTATCATTACTCCGAATCTCACATTAAATGTTTGGGCAACGTACTTAGACAAGACGGATTTGTCAATGTTGCCACCACCACAAATGATATACTTACACAATGCACCTAGTATGTCTAGAGTAGCTTGATGACTACGCACTGACTGTTCATTCACTGAGCATGTATGTGTACCATCATATATACGAACATCACATTTTGAGCTATCACCAACCGGAGATGCCCGTAACCTCCATGTACAACCTTCAACCCAGCATAAAACATTCGGAAGGTCCGGTTTTGATATATCCACATCAAAATCAAACTTATGTAAAATATATCCACATCACTATCCCAATGATTTTCAGCTCTTAGAGAAATCATTTCTTCTTTCACAGTCACCTCTTAGTCTGTTAATCTCCATTTTTCGAGCTTATCGTAAGCTTTTAGTCTGGATTTTCTCTATCTAACGAGCTCCGTATCATATCGGTATCAGAGCGGCTCCTCTTCGGACCCATAATTTTTCTTTTCTTTTTTCTTCCACTAAAAATAGTTGAAACACGAGCTCAATTACAGAATGGTGTCAACAAACAGCTGGAGGAAATGCACGAATTGCAAACGAAACAGAGTGAAGCCACCGATGCTCTGCGAAGCGAGATGAGCGATATGTTCATCGGCTTCAAAAATATAATTTTTGAGCTCCGATCTCGCTATCTCAACCCAGAAAAACAACCCTTGGTACTAGATGCTCAGAGCAGAGTGGTTCATATGACAAACCCAGGAACTCCGATGACTCTAGAACCGTCAGATCGTCGTTTTTATTCAAATTGTGCTGGAAACTCATCAACAAACCGTGAAAGAACCCAGAATAACCAAAAACGGGTTACTCACATGACTTACTAAGGTGGGGTTCCCCTCTTTCCACGGTAACGACCTTTGTGATTGGATCTTCCGATGCGACAATTTTTCACATTGGGCGGCACGTAAGATGATAAGAAAGTGAGAGTAGCTGCAGTGCATATGACTGTGAAGGCCCTACAAAGACACCACAATTTCATCGCTGAAAGGTATGGCACATATCTGTTGTGGACTAAGTATGTTGTTGCAATTTCACAACAATTTGGTGGCATATTCGGTGACCCTTTATTAGAAATTTTGAGATTGCGTTAATATAATGATTTTGTGGATGTTTTTCTGGATAAATTTGAATGTGCCTTAATCTACCACCGGCTCATCAACTCAGCATCCTCCTGACAAATCTAAACAAACACCTATCTCTCCATGCCCGCCAATTTCTGATGACTCCCTTAAGGGAAGCAGGCAAAGTGGCTATGATGCATGAGTGGTACCTTCAACATGTGCCAATACTGAGGGCTTACTTCGGTCCCTCATCTGTAAAACCAAACACCTACCACTATCCTAAAGACCAAACCACATACCCTTCCCAAAACACAAACCCAATATCACCTTTACTACCCACACAAAAATCTAATTTCATCCCACAAAAAAAATCTGAGAAACATCCCAGGAAATACTTTTTTCAGGAGATGCAAGGCAAGAAGTCTAAAGGTCTGTGTATGTACTGTGATGAGTCGTTTACTCCTGGTCATCAAGAGAAACATCAAAAAACACACTTTCTTATAATGGAAAGCGATAAAGAGGATGATGAAATTGACGACAGTGAAGTTGAGGAGATCACCAATGATGAAGCGATTATACACGACACAGAGGAGAGAGCCCCAGTCATATCCTTTAATGCTCTCAACAGCTGCACGACTTTTGATTGTATGAGAGTTACCAGGCAATATGGAAAGTGGAATCTGCACATATTTATTGATCCGAGAAGCACTCATAACTTCCTTGACTTGAATGTGACTAAGAAATTGGGTTTAAAGTTGGAAACGATCAAACATATGTCAGTCTCAGCAGCTACAAGGGGAGCGCTGTTGAGAAAGTTTAAATGCGGAGACTTTACTTCGAGAATGCAAGATTATACATTAACAACTGACAGTGAGACTCTTACCTATGGATTGTTGTGATTGTGTTTTGGGTATACAATGGCTATCTACATTGGGACCAGTCCTTCGGGAATTCTCCAACCTACGGATGGAGTTTACTCTGAACACCATTAAACACGTTTTAAGAGGCGTCACAAAATCAAGGTGTAAAGTTATCTCTGGTGGAAGTTTAAACAAGCTGATGCTGCGGGAATAGTAGATTGTGATTCTTAATGGTAGGAAAATCATGGGAGATACAAGTGATCAATGGGAACCAGCAATGTTAATATCTCATATTGCAGCATCTGGAGAAGAAATAAGCACAGACCCCTCGTTACTTCAATTAATGGAAGCATATGCAGATAGTTTTGAGGAGCCAATGAGCTTACCTCCTTTCAGAGAAGGGTTCAATCACAAGATCCCCCTGGAAGCTGGTTCTAACCCAGTCAACTTGTGTCCTTACCGGTTTCATCACTTCAGAAAGACGTCATAGACCAGATGATACATGACATGCTCAATCAAAGTATCATCCAACAAAGCTTAAGTCCCTATGTGTCGCCTATTGTACTTGTGAAGAAGAAAGAGGGCTTAACAAGCAAACCGTGAAAGATAAGTACCCCATTCCACACTTAGAATACCTCCTAGACAAACTTGGTGGCGCGGTCTGTTTCTTAAAATTGGATTT
Source organism: Streptanthus diversifolius (assembly GCA_039880935.1). NCBI lineage: Eukaryota > Viridiplantae > Streptophyta > Magnoliopsida > Brassicales > Brassicaceae > Streptanthus > Streptanthus diversifolius. The sequence continues at coordinate 6,197,784 of JAXGFM010000002.1, forward strand.
ACAAGCTGGCTTTCATCAATTGTGAGTGTCTCCTGAGGATGTGTACAAAACTGCATTCAAATTGCACTCAGGGTATTATGAGTACCTTGTTATGCCTTTCGGCTTAACAAACGCTCCATGTACATTTCGAAGGTTTATGAATCATGTGTTTCAGGAGATGGCATGCATGTTCATTCTGGTATTCTTTGACGACATTCTCGTTTACAGAAAGAGTTGTGAAGAGCATCTGGGACATCTTAGCGAAGTATTGACTATTTTGAGACAGCAACAACTATTCCTAAAGCGGTCTAAGTGCACATTGGGAGCCACTAAAGTTGAATACTTAGGCCATTTCATTTCAGCTGCAGGCGTAATGATGGATCCCAAAAAGGTTCAAAGTATCGCCCAATGGCCAACCCCATCTTCTCAAAAACAGCTCTGAAGCTTTCTGGGTCATGCTATTTACTACAGAAGATTTATACCAGGATACAGAAGATTCCTGGTCTTAAATTTTGTGACTCTTCTATTAAAAACCTGCCTTTAATAGAATTGACTAATTCCTAATAGCAGATTCCTATTTTGAATTTCATTTTTTGTTGTTTGCTGTATCATTTGCTTTGGTAATTTGTTAACACTAATAAAGATAATAATGAATACAAAATAATGGCCCGGCTCATGCATAAACGACCATCCCCGATACAAGAGAAGGTTCCATCGAAACAAATTTTTATATTAGTTTGGGGTACCCTCCTTTTAAGTGTGAAAAGAAATGATAAAAGGATATTGGAACATCGATTTGGAAGTGATGATGAGAGCAGGAGTTCATTTTGGACATGGTACTAGGAAATGGAATCCTAGAATGGCACCTTATATTTCTGCAAAGCGTAAAGGTATTCATATTATAAATCTGACTATAACTGCTCATTTTTTATCAGAAGCTTATGATTTAGTTTTTGATGCAGAAAGTAGGGGAAACAATTTTTTATTGTTGGGACAAAAAATAAAGCATCTGATTTAGTGTCACAGGCTGCAATAAGGGCTCAGTGTCATTATGTTAATAAAAAGTTGCTCGGCGTCATGTTAAGAAATTGGTCCACTATAGAAAAAATACTTCATAAGTTTAGGGATTTGAGAACTGAACAAAAGACAGAGGGATTCAACCGTCTTCCGAAAAGGGATGCAGCTGTGTTGAAGAGACAATTTTCTCGCTTGGAAACATATATAGGCGGGAATAAATAAATGACGGGATTTCCTGATATTGTAATCATCATCGATCAACAAGAAGAATATACGGCTCTTCGTGAATGTATAACTTTGAGAATTCTAGCAAATGATGATGATATATCTTCAATTCCAACAAATGATGACGCTATAGCTTCAATTCGATTAATTATTAACAAATTAGTATTCGTAATTTGTTAGAGTCGTTCTAGCTATATACAAAATTCTTGATTAATAATAAGATAAATAAATCAATTTTTTTTAGGGAGGGGCTCCTTCTATTTTGATTTATAAAATCGGTTACTATTCCTGAATTATACAAAAGAAAAAGAGATAAAAATTGAGGATATTGTGTGATTAGTTTAGTTCGTATCCAAAACTAAAATACAAAATTTAAGAAAATAAGTAAAAAAAAGGGGGGTATTGAATCAAAATAATTTAAAGTTCTTATATCTGTCAGAGGGCAATATGATTGTTTTATCATGTTCCATCAACACACTAATAAAAGAAAGGTTATATGAGATATCTGGTGTAGAAGTAGTCCAATAGTTTTATTGGCATATAGGAGGGGTTCCAAATCCATGCGCAAGTCCTTATTACTTCTTGGGTTCTAATTGCTATATTATTAGGTTTCACAGCTCTAGTGGTTCGCAATCCACAAACTATTCCAACTGGTGGCCAAAATTTCTTTAATTTTTTTTAGACATCAGTCAAACCCAGATTGGAGAAGAATACGGTCCGTGGGTTTCCTTTATTGGAACCCTGTTTTTATTTATTTTAGTTTCTAACTGGTCAGGATTCTTTTATCGTGGAAAATTATCCATTACCTCAAGGGGAGTTAGCAGCACCAACGAATGATATAAATACGACGGTTGCTTTAGCTTTACTCAGATCAGTAGCATATTTTTATGCGGGTCTTAGCAAAAAAAGGATTAGGGTATTTCAGTAAATACATTCAACCAACTCCAATTCTTTTACCCATTAACATCTTAGAAGATTTTACAAAACCCCTATCGCTTAGTATTACGACTTTTCAGAAATATATTAGTCGATGAAATAGTAGTTGTTTTTCTTTTTTTTCTTGTTTTTCAGTACCTTTAGTGGTTCCTATACCTATCATGTTCCTTGGATTATTTACAAGCGGGAATCATGCTCTCATTTTTGCCACTTTAGCTGCGACTTATATAGGTGAATCTATGGAGGGTCATCATTAACTATTTTTTTCAAATATTAATTTTTAGGTTAGCCCAATTATAGAATAGTTGGTTTATGTTTTGTAAGAAACACTTGTATATGTGATATTTGATATTAACTTATATATGAGTTAAAGATCTATATAATCTGCCTCGTTACTTTTGTGAATTTCGATTTAGATAAGGATTCGATTAGAAGTTCTTCTTTTTTATATGTGAATTGGCTGAAAAATGATAAAAAAGAAGGAAGAATTAAAAAAAAAAAGTTGTTCACAAAAAATAAATGGTATAAAAAGGTCGTGTAAATATATATATATATATATATATGCATTTTTCAAAATCTCGTGGATTGGAACTAATATCAAAGTAATTCTTATATTATTTCAGTTCAAGTTTGGTTATTTTGGCTGGATAATCTTAGAGATGACTTAATTGTTGGAATGAATAAGATTGTTGAAGTCAAAGAGAATAAATGAAGAAAGTGTGCCTTAGATTCTAAATAGACGCAATGTGTCTAAAGAGAATGGCTTAGGCTTGTTTGTGATTATTGATATGTTATCCTTAGCCAAACATTTATTAGGCTATCTTAGTATCCAAACAAGTCTAAACTAGTTTAGTATAAATAGTTAACTCTCTCTTCCTTTGTAAGCAAGAAATTCATTTTTCTAAAACTCAATAATAATCATTCTCACTTTTCTCTCTAATCTCTCTTTCTCAATCTAAAAATCTCTAAATCTCTTAATCTCATAATCTTTCATGGTATCAGAGTCAGGTTACATCAATCTGGAATAAAAATTTTGCAAAATCTCTTCTCTTTACTCATGATATTCTCGCGCCTTCAAAACTAGCAAAGCCGCGCTTCTGGTCGTGGTTTGATCAAGTTCTTCAGCAAGAACTCGAGTTTTCTTGCCATATTCTTCACCTAAGGTGGTTCTCCGGAAACTTCTGTGTATTTCTCCGGTAGTTTCATCCAATTTGGTGGCCTGAGTAGAAAGTTACAAACAATCTCCTCCAATAGTGTCGCGATTGTATCCACCGCGAATCTCCGAGTTCGAAACGAGCATATCTTATTCAATTTTTCATCAACTAAAGTGATTTCAAAGCCTAAACTCAATTAAAACGAGTCTAGTTGATGATTCAGGTGGTCGGATTTGTCTCTTTTAACTTTTAGAAGCTTTCTTGATCAATCTTTTTCAACGGGTCCAGATTCATCCTACTCGGGGTATTTGTGTTAAAAACCTCAATTTTTCTTAATATTTTGTGAATTTTGGATGTTCAAAAATTAGTTAAGGATCTTGTACAGGGTCTCAAGAAGTTTCATCTCAATCCAAAGAGATTTAGACTTCAAGAAATGTTTTCTTGAAAGTTATTATAATTCTGTTTTCTAAAAACTTTTGGAGCCAAAATTGGTTTTTATTGGATTAGATATTTTTAACAATCTTATTACTGAATTTTTTCTAGTTAGGCTTTTAAAACTGTTAGAAGTTGTTTGACCAAGGGTTTTTAGGTTGTTGGAGGTTGTTGCTAACGGTTGCAGGTTGTTAGACGCGCCACCTTGGTTGCTCACGGTTAGGACAAACGCGTGTGTCCTGGTTTGGTTTCTTCTTGGTTTAATTTTCTTGCAGGTTTTAAACAAAGCCTAATGGAGTACCAGACAAATAGAAAGGCTCCAGTTATGCTTCATGGGACGAATTATCTCCTCTGGTCAAGAACCATAAGGATAATCTTATGTAGCAAAGGCTTATGAACTCATGTTACAAAAGCGCCTGTTATAGCCATTGAAGGGGATGACTCAGATGATCAAGATGATAAAAAAAAAATGGTTTCAGGAAGACCAGATGATACTTTCTATACTTCAAAACTCCCTTGCTGGATCTCTATTAGAAGCATATTTATATTGTGAAAATACTAAAGATCTTTGGGAAACTTTAAAAACTGTACATGGAAATACTACTATCCTCATGAGAATTTTTGAGATAAAGAAAGATTTGAATGATCTTAGGAATGAAGATGTTGAGTTCACAAAGCATTATGGATCCTTTAGAGCATTATCGGCAGAGCTAGAGATGTTAAGGCCTGCCACAATTGATCCCATTACTCTCCATGAAAGGAGAGAACAAGATAAGGTGTTTGGGTTACTTTTGACATTAAACACTAACTATATTGATTTTATTAAGCACATTCTTAGGGAGGATAAGCTTCCTAGTTTAGAGGATGTATGTGCTAAGATTCAGAAGGAGCAAGGGTCTCTTCAGCTATTAGGAATCAAGGAAGAACCGGTGGTTTCCCACAAGATCTTCTTCAAGGCGCCAGCTGAATCCAAGAAGAAGAAAACCGTGTGTGATCACTGCAAGAGAACCGGTCACATCAAGAAGAAGTGCTGAGTGCTTCATCTTGAGCTGAAGCCAAGCTGGTTCATTGACAGGTCCAAAACTTAATCAACAAGCGGCCCTAGCTCCTCTAACCTGTTACACACAACTGCATCTACTTTGGTCAACAATCCGGTTCATGCCTCTTCATCTGAGTTTGTGAAGAAATCAGACTTGGAAGCTCTCTTCAAAGTCTTTAGCTCTGGTAATGTCTTGGATAAATCACTTCATGCTTCTTTTCAAACATCAATTGCTTCTAAACATTTGATTGTTGATTCTGGAGCTTCTCATCACATGATAAATGAATTAGGTTTGCTAGAAAACTTAGAACTTGCCTTAGGTAGTGTGGTAATAGCTAATGAAATCAATGTGTCAATTAAAGGAATTAAGAAGCTTAAATTGTTTGATAAAGAATCTAAAGCCTTTTATTTGCCATCTTTCACATCTAACTTGTTGTCTATTAAGAGAGATACTACATATCTTAATTGTCAAGCTATATTTGGTCCTAATGATTTCTACTTTAAGGATATTGAAACAAGTAGGAAATTTGGACAAGGAACAACAAAGAATGACTTGTATGTTCTTGAAGATTTGTCCATGCATCCCTTATAAGAACCGTGTGCTAATAGTGTAAATGTCAATGTTACAACTGAGCATTGACATGCTAGATTAGGTCATCCTCATCCTAGAACTTTAGAATTGATAATCCCTGAAATTAAATTAAAAAATAATTTGTGTGAATAATACATTCTTGGGAAACATTGTAAGACTGTTTTTGAAAAATCATTTCATTCATATAATAATAATTTTGATTTAGTGTATTCTGATGTTTGGACATCTCCCTTTCCTTCTAGAGAAAACCAAAAATATTTTGTGACCTTTATTGATGAAAAACCTAAATATACTTGGGTTACATTGCTTAGTTCTAAGGATAGGGTGTTTGATGCATTTCTTAATTTTCAGACATTTGTTACTAATCAATACAATGCCAAAATTAAATGCTTTAGAACAGATAATGGAAGGGAATATACTAGTACCAAGTTTCAGCAACATTTGGCCAAGCATGGCATTGAACATCAAACAAGCTGTCCCTACACTCTACAACAAAATGGAGTAGCTGTGAGGAAAAACAGACATTTGATGGAAGTTGTGAGAACAATGATGTTCCCACAAGAAGGTACCCAAACGGTTTTGGGCAGATGCTCTAGTAGTTGCATGCTACTTAATCAATAGAACTCCAACAAAAGTTCTAGATGGTTTGTTTCCCTTTCAGGTATTAAACAAAATTAAGCCTAATATTGAACACTTAAGAGTATTTGGGTGTGTTTGTTTTGTTTTAGTACCAGGAGAACTTAGGAACAATCTGGAACAAAAGAGCACCAAGTCCATGTTCATTGGGTATTATCCTACACAAAAGAGATACAAATGCTACAATCCAGAGACTAGAAAAGTCCTAGTATCCAGAGATGTTAAATTCCAAGAATCCAAAAGATTCTATGAAGAAGGAACTTGGGAGGAATTAAAGGACATCTCAACAACAAGACATGACCAAGCTAAGAATCTAAGAAGGACCTTGGAAAGCATTGACATTTCCTCTTCACCAAGCACCAGAATCGGCTATAGAAGAATCAGGTCCTACACTGTCACGGCCCGCACCAGGACTAGTCCAGCATGTGACAAGTTCACCCAGGCACGACCAAGGTACTACCCAGGCACGACCTAGGCATGACCCAGGTACAACCCAGGCAGGACCCAGGCACGACCTCACACCAATGGTCTCTTGGCAAGAGCCGGGCTCAACCTCGTCCGCTCCAGATGTAGTTCCGCTCCAGATGCAGGAAGCACCACTACCTACTCCATCCATGGTTCCATCTTCATCAGCTCCATCAGTGGCTCAATCCTCCTCCCGAACTCGAACAAGATTCTAGGCGTGGAAGTGCCATAATCAACCCCGGCACGGTCTTCTATTCAACACGGCCAGTCACCTCCTCTTGGTCCTGAGGGGGGGGGGGCAGGAGTCTAGACATGATCAAGAGGATGATTTAGAAGGAGATATCTTAGTCTCAGCTTCTACAAGGCCAAGGCACACTCAACCTAATCTTGTGGATGCTTTAGAAGAAGAAGAAAAAGGGGAACCAGCTATTGTTCTTAGAAGAAGTACAAGGCAGAGATTCCCACCCAATTTCTACTATAACAACAATGCAGTAGTTCATCATGATCAGAGAGTGTGTAATCTAGTTCATATACCTGATTCTCATGTTGCATTTACTGTTAAACTTGATAAAGAAAAGATTCTAAAGACCTATGAGGAAGCTATTGAGATAAAGGAGTGGAGAGAAGCAATTCAAGATGAAAGACAAGCTATGGAGAAGAATCAAACCTATGTGCCAGCCACTCTTGCAAAGGGAAAAAGGCTGTAAGTTCTAAATGGATCTTCACCATTAAATATAAAAGCAATGGGGAGATAGATAGGTATAAAGCTAGGTTGATGGCTAGAGAATTCACACAAACTTATGGTGAAGATTATAGGGATACCTTTGCTCCTGTGGCTAAATTACATTCAGTTAATGTTATTTTGTCTCTTGCTGGTAACCTTGATTGGGAGTTATGGCAAATGGATGTTAAGAATGCGTTCTTACAAGGTGAGCTAGAAGAGGAAGTGTACATGACACCATCACCAGGTGTAGAAGATCATGTAGGTGGCGGCAATACACTGAGATTAAGAAAGAATATATATGTGACCTTAAAGGACAGAGGCTTCAAAAGGTCAGAAGTTGAACACATTCTCGTTACACTTCAGAGTAAGGAAGGTATTGTGGTTATACTCATTTATGTGGATGACATAATCATATCAGGGAGTGATAAAGTAGGCAATGATCTACTAAAGCTTATTTAAAAAATGTCTTTGATATTAAGGATCTAGGTGAACTTAAATACTTCTTAGGAATTGAAGTGTGTAGGTTTAAGGAATGTCTCTTCTTATCTCAGAAAAAAATATATTGTGGACTTACTAACCTCTACAGGTATGATGGAAGCTAAACAAGCTAAGACACCCTTAGAAAAAGGTTACAAGATAGAACCTGAGGGGGAGCTAGGAAATGCCAAGTTCCATGATACAAAGTTGTATAGAAAAGTGGTTGATAAGCTTATATACTTAACCATCACTAGACCTGACTTATATTTTGTTGTAAATCAGATTTCTCAAAATATGCAAGACCCAAAGATAAGGTATTGGGACATGATCATGCACATATTGAGATACTTGAAAGGCACTAAAAAGAACAATGTATATGGATGAGTTGTAGTGGAAACACAAAAGTTGTAGGTTATTATGATGCAGATTGGGCATGAGACAGAGAAGATAGGAGAAGCATAACCGGCTACTGCACCTTCATAGAAGGTAATCTTGTGACTTGGAAGACTAAGAAGCAGAAGGTTGTATCTTGCTCTAATGCAGAAGCTGAATACAGGGCTATGAGGAAGTTTACCACATAATGCATCTGGCTGAAGCAACTTCTCCTTGGCATTCTTGGCGTGAGCTTGAAGTCTCCTATCACTGCCCATTGTGACAATTAAGCAGCCATACATATTGCCTCCAACTCAGTGTTCCATGAAAGAACCAAACATATTGAGGTGGATTGCCATAAGGTCAGAGAAGCTATTGGAAATGGAATCATCTTACCTTGCTACACAAGGAGTGAGGATCAACTAGCAGATGTGTTCACCAAGGCTACCACACTGAAGACTGACGGCTCTATCTACCCAAGGCTTTGTCTCATGTCCATTCCATAACATTGATCATGATCATGGAGTGTTATACTCTTTTTCCCTATAAAAAGTTTTGTCCCAATTGAATTTTCCTTCTTTAGGTTTTTAATGAGGTAATACTTCATGGTTGCAAGCTTAGCTATTCTCCATGACTTGCTTAAGTGGGAGTGCTGGAACGAAGAAGAATGATGAAGACAAAGAGAAGAAATGAAGAAAGTGTACCTTAGATTCTAAATAGGCGTCATATGTCCAATGGAAATGGTTTAAGCTTGTTTGTGATTAATGATATGTTATCCTTGTAGCCAAACATGTATTAAGCTATCTTAGTATCCAAACAAGTCTAGACTAGTTTAGTATAAATACTTAACTCTCTTTTCCTTTGTAAGCAAGAAAATTTATTTTTCTAAAATCTCAATAATAATCATTTTCACTTTTCTCTCTAATCTTTCTCTCTCAATCTACAAATTTCTAAATATTTTAATCTGATAATCTTTCATTAATTATAATTAAGTCATAAGTCATTGGATGATTGTATCATTAACTATTTTTTTATTTTGGTGTGACGAACTTATCATGAATCCACTGGTTTCTGCTGCTTTGCTTATTGCTGCTGGGTTGATTGTTGGGCTTGCTTCTATTGGACCTGGCGTTGGTCAAGGTACAGCTGCGGGTCAAGCTGTCGAAGGTATCGCGAGACAACCTGAAGGAATTGGAAAAATACGAGGTATTTTATTACTTAGTTTCGCTTTTATGGAAGCTTTAACAATTTATGGCCTGGTTGTAGCATTAGCGTTTTTATTTGCAAATCCTTTTGTTTAATTCTAAAAATCAGAAATTCTGAAAAAAAATTCGTAGTTTTTTTAATTCTATCAAGATTAATTCCTAGAATTATTCATTTAGATAACAACCCTTGGAAATGACTAATTTGAGGATGGGGAACTGGCACATTGATTGGCTTTCTTCCTTCCCTTTATTCTTTTAGTTTAATTGAAACTTTTTTGATGGAGTGTTACGCAAAAAGGAGGTTTAGACTTTTTAAAATTGACATAAAACTTGTAAACTGAATCAATAACCTATTCTACTTAATCAAATGTACTTTTCAATTTTTTTTATTTTCAATAATAATAATAAGACTTAATTGAAAAAAAGAATAAAAAAAGGACAGATTATATTTTATAGTTTAGCTAGAAGAGGAGATTATATGAAAAATTTAACCAATTCTTTCATTTACTTAGTCACTGGCTATCCGCCAGAAGTTTCAGGTTTAATACTGATATTTTAGCAACAAATCCAATAAATCTAAGTGTAGTCTTTGGTGTATTGATTTTTTTTTAAAGGGATTGTGGGTGTTGTTCATTTCAAGAATAGGCTGGATTCACCCAGTGGTATTATAACTAGAAAAGAATGCCTAATCCCGCGAATTACTTCTGAATACAAAAATTAATCATATTTTAGAATCATAGCATTTCTTTTTTATTTGGTAAGTCTACTTTGATTCTCTATCAACAAAAAAATTGGAACCATTAATTAACATGGTTAAAGCTAAACCGTTTGAAGTTCAAATGCAACATGGTACGCTTTCTACTATAATGTAGCCTAATTAAAAAATGAATAAGATTTTCAAAAATAATAGTTAGAAATTTTTTCGATATAAAACACTCATGTCGATAAATTTTTTTAAGTCTTTTGTATAATGCAGAATGGATAACCTACGTATAAAGTAATGATGTAAGACTGGAGTTCACCTTGTCTTAAACACACGGATTCAGGGACTTAGGATGGAGTGGAAGATGAGTGTTGGTAGAGATGAGGATGAATGGTTGTCATTTGATTACACAAACAATGATTTGGTTAAGAAGACTTGAAACCACAAGCTACTTGAACCAAGATGGAACGAATGCACCACAGAGACTATGAAGTGGTCTCTGATACAGAAAAACACTCAGTCTTTGGCGAATCACTCACACAAAGAACAGAGCAAGAGATGCACAAGGCGACGGCTTGAGCAGAGAAGAAACTTCGTCAGTTTTATTAATCAAAAAGGTCTACAAACTTTATAAGGCTGCAGAGGAACCTTATATAGGGGTTCTTCAGCTATTTTGACCTAATGTGGTCGACACAAACATAAGGAAAAGACTCAAAAATAACAGGACTTTTAAAAAAAAACTACAAAGCATTCAAAATACAAGAAAATGAAAGTTTGCCAAAATAAAAATAAAATATTGTATTCTAACCACCTCTTTTCTGGGGCTTGAAACATTGTCCCTTTCAAATATAAATACCACTTAGATACTAGGGATTACCTGCACAAAATCATAAAAAATTAAAGATACCTGATCGGGCCTCGAGTGGGCTGGTTTTAAGGCTAGAGTTGTCTGAGTTGGTTTTGGTCCGTTCAGCTTAAAGTACTTGATGAATCATTCCTCTTAAAGCTTCTTCAAGTCTAAAAGTTGAGATCATCAAGTGTTTTCACGAGCTTAGCTCCAGAATCCTCTTCTTGCATTATTTGTTCTTTATTGGCTAAGCAGCTTGTTTTGATGATATCTTGAAGCTCTGATGTGATTTCCGTGAGATTCTTGATGTTCTGAACTCCATTTCCTGCAAAATAAATATTATTACCGTTTTTGTTCGAGGCTGAGCTTTCTTGATTCTCAGACGTGCAAAATCTCTCATCAAGTCCAAAACGGATGTATTGCACATCAGCCAACATATAAGTGGAATATCTTCTTCATGCGGCAAGATTTTGATCTGATTCGTCATCTACATGATCCTTTGATGAGTTTAGTTTCTATAACAAATTGATTCGTAGTTTAAATCCTCATGGTTGGAGAGATATGCTACAAGGAAGACACCTATGTCCTTAGTACGCTTGGGTTGGTTCTCTCCAAAAGTTTTAGTCAACTTATTGGTGTCTTCCCCATGCTCATTGATGGATGATGACTTGATTTTCTCATCAATTAATAAGAATTCTTTGGATTTCAAGGGAAAAAACAACAACTTTGCTGACAATTATGTATTTTTTATTGGTTAGAAGAATCCTCCGAATATTTTTAGATTGGTGATCTTTTTCGATAGAAATATATATTGAATATGAACTGAATACAACAAAATTGGGAGAGGATAGGCTCATTACATGAAAAATATGGGAATGAAATTCTCATAAATAATTGATAAATGATTGGAATAAGTGAGCATGAGAGCCAAATGAATCAAAAGATTCATGTTTGGTTCGGGAAGGGATCATATAACTTTTTTTTACTTAATGGAAAGATAATATACTTTCAATAAATGATTTATTAGATAACCGAAAGCAGAAGATATTAAATACTATTCAAAATTCAGAAGAGCTACATGAAAGAGCTATTCAACAATTAGAAAGCGTTTGAGCTCGCATGCATAAAGTAGAAACGGAGGCAGATCAGTTTTGCGTGAATGGATATTCTGAAATCGAAAGAGAAAAAAATAAATTTGATTAATTCAACTTATAAGACTTTGAAACAATTAGAAAATTACAAAAATAAAACCATTCTTTTTGAGCAACAAATAACAATTCCCAATGGTCAACCCCGTCTTCCCAAAAACAGCTCTGAAGTTTTATGGGTCCTGTTAATTACTGTAGAAGATTTATACGAGGATAGATTATGATAGCAAGACCACTTGAAGGACAGTTTTCGTTGGTGTCCAGAAGCAGAGTCTGCATTTGTTAAACTGAAAATGGTCCTGTCCTCCTCTCCCATACTCACTCTGCCTGATTTTAATGAGCCATTTGTGGTTGAAACAGACGCTTGTAATACAGGTATTGGAGCTGTTTTAATGCAAAATAATCATCCTATTTGCTTCATCAGCAGGGCGTTGGGGCCACAACATCAAGCTCTCTCGGTGTATGAGAAATAGCTTTTGGCAGTGGTATATGCAGTGCAAACATGGAATGCTTATCTCGCTCACACAAAATTCACCATAAGGACTGATCAGAAGAGGTTCCTAATGGAACAAAAGGTAACTACTACTTTCCAACACATGTGGCTGTCTAAACTAATGGGGTATAATTTTGTTATCAAATACAAGCAAAAAAAAAAAATGTTGCTGCTGATACGTTATATAGGGTCTCCGGATCCCAATTGTTGCATCTCGCCTTATCTCAGGTTAACCACGGGTATTATGACTCCCTCAGATTACTTTGGTTGAAGGATCCACGTCTCAAAAAGACGATCTTCAACCTCAAAACAGATCCTCCTACACATTGTAAGTTCTCTTTTGTGAATAATGAGTTGATAAGAAATAGGAAGTTGGTTGTTGGTAATGATAATGACACAAAGCTCACCTTTCTGAAATGGTTGCATGACTCCGCTGTTGGGGGACACTCTGGTCGAGATGCTACAGTCCATAGAGAAAAATTGTTGTTCTATTGGGCCAAAATGCAAACAGAGATTCAAAACTATATCAGAAACTGTGTCATTTGCCAAAAAAACAAGTATGATACAGCAGCAAGACAAGGGCTTCTCCAATCTCTACCAGTATCGGATGGTGTTTGGGAATCTATCAGTCTGGACTTTATAAAAGGGTTACCTCCATCACAGGGTAAACAATGTATTCTGGTTGTCAGTGACAGATTCAGCAAGGATGTGCATTCATCGCTCTCTTCCAACCTTATATTGCCCTCGATGTAGGTAAAGCTTTTTTGGATAATGTGTTTAAGCTACACGGGATGACAAAGAACATCATAAGCGACATGGATCCAACGTTCTCAGTGAGATGTGGGAAGAATTATTCAGGGTAATTGGTGGTGATTTGAAACATTTCTCTGCTTATCACCCACAAACCGACAGACAGACTGAAGTCACCAACAGAACACTGGAAACATACATTTGGTGTATAACTACTGACACTCCTCACGTGGAATAGCTGGCTCCCGCTTGCTGAGTGGTGGTACAATACCACTTTCCATTCTGCCATCAATACTACTTCGTTTGAAGCTCTTTACAGTCAACCTCCACCAACTTCAAATGGTGGGAAGAACACTGAAAAACCGTGAAACCATCTTCAAATGATTGAAGTTTCTTTTTGAAAGAGCTCAGAAAAAGATGAAACAAGTTGCTAATGCTCACAGGTCTCCCAGAATTATCAACATCAGGGATTTCATCTACCTCAATCTTCAACCTTATCGTCAACATTCTATGAAGAACAAGAATATCCCTTACAAACTGTTTCCAAAATATTATGGAAGTCTGTGATTAATCGGCGCCGTCGTCTACAAGCTGGAGCTTCGTGCCTCTGCGTCAAAACATAATGTCTTCCATATATGCCAACTAAAGCTATGCCCCAACCTTCTTGCCACTCCAGGTACGTTACCTCAGTACTTTTCTGACTTGGGCACTGCTAAAGAACCTGAAGCTATCCTTGCCAAGAAAGTGGCTAAGTGTCACAATACTGCATCAACGAAAATCCTAGTTCAATGGAAAGGTTACCCCCTGATGCAGCCACATGGGAGTTCTACTAAGATTTCACTGCTGCGTATCCTCACTTAAATCCTTGAGGTCAATGATTTTCTCAACCAGGAGGTATTGATACATATAAACCTATCTTGATGATTTACTCATCTATTTTTATGGTTTACTATCTTTACATTTATTTATGTTATTGGTTTATTTTTCTGTTTCTGATTACCTATATGTATGAAACTTTTTGAGATATCCTAAAGTTAATGAGAATATTTTCATCACATTAACTCATTATTCCTTTCCTCTGAAACCTATCAAACTATCGCAATGAGTTTCAGCTCTACGAAGAATCATTTTTTCTTTCACGATCGCCTCTTAGTCTCTTAATCTCCATTCAATGAGCTTAGCATAAGCTTATAGTCTGGATTTTCTCTATCTAAATGGCTCCGTATCAATGTGGTTATATTTGGGGTGTGTTTTTAGTTTTTATGCTGTGATCGAGTATAGATTTCTGCAACCATACATGATTTGATCCTGATAAAGGACGGACGTACGTACGGACGACTAGAACCCAACCACGGACGTCCCAGACAAGTGCAACTCGGACGTCCCGAACGTATGCAACACGGACAATCCAACATACATCCGGATGAAGAACCATGACGGCCTGTCAATCGACCAGATGCACGACCAGACAGAAAACTACATGGATAACCTGAAGCTGAACAATGACGACCCAGACGACCAGGATGCGGACGTTTAGACGGTAACCAGTTGGTCCCATAACCAGGGTCCAAACCAAAAAACTTGGGAATGCACTAGAAGTTTATCTGAAGACCATCCGGACTAAGATACGACCAGAACCAAGGACGACCGTGACTATACTCACTTGGACTATTGAAAATCAATAATTGGGTAAGTGTTTCAATGTGTGCTCTTTTTGTCTACTTTGGGTTTTTTCCACTGGGTTTACCAAAGTAGGTTCTTAATAAGGCCATTGGTCCACTTTCATCAAGCCCATGTGCTATTTCCAGTCCCGGTCCCCTTTTTCATTTTCTCATCTTGCCATTAATAAAGTAGTTGGTGATTGGAGGTTGTGAGTTATATCTTTAATTTTTTGGGAGTTATATCTTTAATTTTCGTTTCTTGCATGTTCTTGCATGTTGTTGGAAATTTGTTCCGAACATGCAAGCCTTCTAGCTATTTTTCTTTTTTTATAAATATCTGGCCTTGGCCATTTGTACTCTCATTGATTTTTTTTAACAAGAAGTTTTTTTTCTCTTTTAAGTTTTCAATCATTTTAGAAGTGTGTAATATTTGTTTTTCTCTTAGATCTCCTCTCCGTGTGTAATATCCTAAAGCCATCTAAGAAATCCTTATGCTCTTTGGTACGTCATATCGAAACGAACATAAGCCGGTATATCAAAGGTCTTTCCGCAGCCTTTGTGCGATCCAACGTTCCACATCCTTTGGAAACTTAAGCTCACGCTCGTTGTGCAAAGCTTATCACTTTCTTCATTCCCTAGTTGTGTTGATTTAAGGTTGATCCTTTTTGAGGATCGCATCAAGTGGTATTAGAGCAACACAACAATCTGAGTATTCGTTTTCCTTTCTTTCTCTTCATTTTTGGTTTACCATTCAAAATTAAATGGTTGTTTGAAAACAGTTTGTCTAGACTTGTTTATATTCATTTTCAATTTATGTTATAACAACTTTTTAAAAGAAGTTTTGACTGGCCGTATTTGTGTATTCTTCCTTGCATGTACAATGTCCGAATCCGAGGTAGAATAATCTAGTCACAGCCATCTAAATGAAGCTCTTATAGCCCGACTAGATCTGATGATGAATGTAAAACTCAACACTATAGAAACATGCTTGAGGAATGGTGTGCGTGAGGAAACTCAACACCAGAAATCCCCGTCAACGAGTGCTCTTTCCCGAACCAAAAATACATGAGTGTCCTGATCGCTCTCCTGAACGGCCTCTGATGGGGACATGGGAGACACAAGGACATCTAACGAGCCAGAATTGGAGGAGCTCATGCCGCAAGTGCCAAGTGGATCAATTACATGTCAACGGGCAAGAGCAATTGGCTTCAAATTCAACCATTTTGTGGAGCACTTGCTCGATTGGGAAGAAGACAGACCAAACACAGTTGGAATGAAGAAGAAATGATGAAGAAAGAAGACCTTTAATTCTAGCTTAAAGGCGTGTGGTCTAAGTCATCTAAGGGGAGTGACTCAAGCTTGTTTGTGTTTTAGTATTATGTTATCCTTGTAGTCATTCATGTATAAGGCAATCCTTGTATCCAAAAAGCATAGACTAGAATAATATAAATAGCTATCTATCTCCTCATTTGTAACTTAGAAAACATAATTCTCATTTTCTTAATACATTCATTCTTTCTCTTTAATCTCTTTAATCTCTCATTCTCTCAATCTAAAAATCTCTTAATCTCATATTATTTCATGGTATCAGAGCAAGGTTACAACAATCTGGGATAAAATTCATCATTGCTAATGGAATAAAAGTACTAATTCAAGGCATAAGAAAGCTTAAATTGTTTGATAAAGAATCTAAAGAGCCACTACTGATTTAAATTTCAAGCTAACTTTGGTCCTAATGATTTCTACTTTCAGGATATTGAGACTAGTAGGAGATTTGGACAGGGAACTACAAGGAATAACTTGTATGTGCTTGAAGTTATGACCAATGCAAGAGAGGTAGAACCGGTTGCTAGTACTAGCTCTTTTAGTGATGATTCTGATCTTTAGAATGCTAGATTAGGACATCCTCATCATAGAGCACTAAAACTAACTGTTCCTGGTTTAAAAATGCCAAATGATATGTGTAATTCTTGTATACTTGGGAAACATTGCAAAACTGTTTTTGAGAAATCTTTGCATACTTATGATAATTGTTTTGAGTTGGGCCATTCTGATGTTGGACATCTCCATTCCCATCTAGAGAAAACCACAAGTATTTTATGACATTTATTGATGAAAAGTCCAAATATACTTGAGTCACTTTTCTTACTTCTAAAGATAGAGTATTTGATGTATTTCTAAATTTTCAAGCATATATTACTAATCAGTACAATGTAAATATTAAATGCTTTAGAACATATAATAAAGGGGAATACACTAGCATCCGGCTTCAACAACACTTGGCCAAGAATGACATTGAACATGCTGTCCTTACACTCCACAACAAAATGAAATGGCTGAAAGGAAGAATAGGTATTTGATGGAAGTTGTGAGAACAATGATGTTCCACATGAAAGTTCCCAAAAGATTTTGGGGGATGCTCTGGTAGCTGCATGCTACTTGATTAATAGGACTCCTACAAAAGTCCTAGATAACTTGTCTCCATTTGAGGTACTAAACAAAATTAGACCTAACATTGACCACTTGAGAGTTTTTTATTGTGTATGTTTTGTATTAGTTCCAAGGGAGCAAAGGAACAAGTTGGAACCAAAGAGTACCAAATCTATGTTCATTGGGTATTCTTCTACCCAGAAAGGATACAAATGCTATGATCCATAGACTAAAAGAGTCTTAGTATCCAGAGATGTCAAATTCCAAGAATCAAAAGGTTTCTATGAAGAAGGGACTTGGGATCAATTTATAGACATCTCCACAACAAGATCAGACCAGGCTGAGAACTTGAGGAGAATCTTGGAGAGCATTGGCATAATCTCTCCTCATCCTCAGCCCACAGTTACCTCACCTCAGCCTCCTGCACCAGCGGCGTCCAGCCCCAGCACAGCCACAGCACCGGTACGGCAAGCCGGGCCGCAGCCATCCACCCCAGCCGGTCTATCCAATCCGCAGCCTGGTCTTCCCTCCAGCTCTCCTGGCCTTCCTCCTCTTGAACATAGGTGGGAGAAACATCTACTCATGTCCAACAAGACTCACCAGGAGATGAATCAATTCTAGTCTCAGCTTCCAAAATATCTAGAGATGTGCCCACTCTCATTGAAGTTTTAGGTGAAGAGGAGGAGCCTATCCAAGAAGCTCCACCTACAGTGTTAAGAAGGAGCACAAGACAAAGGAATCCACCAGTCTTTTACAATGGGAATACTATGGTTCATCATGATTAGGAAGTTTGTAACATTGTTCACTTACCTACTAACCATGTTGCATTCATTTCAAGTCTTGATAAGGAACAGATTCCAAAGACTTATGAGAAAGCTATGACTAAGAAGGAATGGAGGGAAGCTATCCTAGCTGAGAAACAAGTCATGGAAAGGAATGGTACCTATGCTCCAGCCACTTTACCTAAAGGAAAAATGGTTGTAATTCAAAGTGGATTTTTACCATTATATACAAAAACAATGGTGAAATTGATAGACATAAAGCTAGGTTGGTGGCTAGAGGATTTACTCATACTTATGGTGAAGATTATAGGGATACCTTTGCACATGTAGCTAAGTTTCACTCTGTTAATGTTGTTCTTTCACTTGATACTAACCTTGATTGGGAATTATGGCAAATGGATGTTAAGAATGCATTCTTACAAGGTGAATTAGAAGAAGATGTACACATGTCACCTCCACCAGGTCTAGAAGAAGAGGTAGGGACCAGAAAAATACTCAGGCTGAGGAAGGCTATCTATGGACTTAAACAATCTCCAAGAGCTTGGTACCACAAGCTAAGTGTAACCTTGATGGATAAAGGCTTCAAAAGATCTGAAGTTGAACATACGTAGATGATATAATCATGTCTGGAGTGATAGTGTTGGTATTGCATATACAAAAGAATATTTGAAGTGTCTTTGATTTTAAGGATTTAGGAGAACTTAAATACTTCTTAGGAATTAAAGTGTGTAGGTTTAAGGAAGGTCTCTTCTTATCTAAAAGGAAATATATTGTAGATTTACTAACCTCTACAGGTATGATGGAAGCTAAACCAGCCAAAACACCCTTACAAAAATACTATAAAATCGGAACTAAGGGGGAGCTAGAGGAGGAAATTGATTTTCATAATCCTAAGCTCTATAGGAAAATGGTTGGTAATATTATTTATCTAACCATCACTAGACCAGAATTATGTTTTGCTTTGAATCAGATATCTCAACACATGCAAGATCCAAAGATGAGACATTGGGAGATGGAAAATCGAATTTTGAGATATCTAAAAGGCACTCATGAACAAGGTATATGAATGTGTTGCAATAGAAACACAAATATGGTTGGTTATTGTGATGCAGATTGGGCAGGAGATAGGGAGGATAGAAGAAGTACCACAGGCTATTGTATTTCATAGGAGGGAACCTTGTGACTTGGAAAACCAAGAAGCAAAAGGTGGTGTCATGCTCTAGTGCAGAATCAGAATATAGAGCCATGAGGAAGCTTAAAACTGAATGCATTTGGCTGAAACAACTCCTTGAGGACTTGGCCGTGAGTTTTGATGATCTTATCACCATTCATTGTGACAATTAGGGTACTATACACATTGCCTCCAACTCTGTGTTTCATGAAAGGACCAAGCATATAGAAGTAAACTGCCACAAAGTAAGAGAGACTATTGGAAAAAAAATCATCTTGCCTTGCTATACAAGGAGTGAGAATCAACTAGCTGATGTGTTCACCAAAGCAACAACTTTGAAGAATGGCCCCTCCATCTATCCAAGGCTTGGCCTTATGACCATTCCACAACAATGATCCTAACATGGAGTGTTATACTCTTTTTCCCTAGAAAATTTTTTATCCCAATTGGGTTTTCCTTCTTTAGGTTTTTAATGAGGTAATGCTTCATGGTTGCAAGCTTAGGCATTCTCCATGTCTTAAGCTTGAGGGGGAGTGTTGGAATGAAGAAGAAATGATGAAGAAATAATACTTTTAATTCTAGCTTAAAGGTGTGTTTTCTAAGTCATCTAAGGGGAGTGTCTAAGGCTTCTTTGTGTTTTAGTATTATGTTATCCTTGTAGTCATTCATGTATAAGGCAATCTTTGTACCCAAAAAAGCCTAGGACTAGAATAGTATAAATAGCTATCTCTCTCCTCATTTGTTACTTAGAAAACATAATTCTCATTTTCTTAATAAATTAATTATTTCTCTTTAATCTTTCTAATCTCTCATTCTCTCATTCTCTCAATCTACAAATCTCTTAATTTCATATTTTTTCAAACACGATCGGCTCGACCAGACTCGGACCACTTCCACGCCTCACCAGTGATCTCCTACATGGATGATCAGCTTCACTTGGTGTCTTTACTATCACTAAGTAAAGACACCGTAAAATCATGCAAAGGAATTGTACTCTTTTTCCTACTTTCGGTTTTGTCCCACTGGCTTTTCAGAAAGATATTTCAACGAGACAACACTTTTAGTGTGTTTAGAGTAGAGTATAATACTTCTTCTTTTACTGTAATTTTCAGCCTTCTTTTTAATGGGTTTTTCATTCCTTTTTATTAAAAAAAAATTTCTCTTTATTTTTTCCAAAGTTGGCTCAAATGTTTAGTGCACATTTTTTATACATTGTATTTGATGTTTTTGAGTTTTGGGCCAATTTTTTTAATGAGGCAAGAAAAAATTCACCCACAAACTTATTGGGAGGACTATTTAAACTCTTTAGGTCAGATAATAATAGAAAGAACTTTCAGAATAAAACCTTAAGTCCCTAATAGCTTGTAGTCGTCGAGTAGCATCCTAGTGTAGCCTAGATTACAATTTTCTTCTCTTAGCTTCGATCCTTCATATGGCTTGGAGATTTCTGGTGTATCACAAGGTTTCTATCCCTTGTGTGGTCCAATTCGATCCATTCACTGTGGCTGTCCAGAATCAAAATTCTCTTCTAATCAGACACAACACGATCGTGATCCAGACTTGTATCATCTTTGGTATCAGAGCTGAAGCTCCTGACGCAGGGTACTGTATAAACTCTATCCCTTGTTTTTTTCTTGTTATTTTTGATCTGTTTGTCAAATGTTTCAGGGTTAAGTCACAATCTGGTCTCTATCATTTGTGATCCATCACTCACCATCCACGATCAGCCTTCATCCACGCGATATGCACAAGGTAAGAAGAGGTGAGGTTCTCCCTTTTCATTACTTACATTCGCTTGCATCCTTAAATCACAATTTGCATTTGTATGTTTTTCATTGTTTACTCACGATATGTTCTTCATTAGGTTTCTAATTAATCATAAAAAAAATCTTGATCGTGAGCGTGGGGGAGGAGAAAAAAAAAATTATTAGGCTGCTAGGTTTATGTTAGATTAGTTGTTTTCTAGAATTTTATGTTTTCATAACATAAAAACTTAGGGTTAAATTTTGTCATATAGTTTAATTGCATTAAATCTATCATATAAAAACTATAGGGTTTCTAATTTTTTAAATTTGCATTAGAAGTTCCTAGGTCAATTAGAAATTTTTTAAAAAGTCCCTAGGTTAAGTTTATTTGCATACTAGGTTCTTAGGTTAAATTTATTTGCATATTAAATCCCTAGATTAATTTTATTTGCATACTAGGTCTTTAAATTAAATTTATTTTCATACTAGGTTCCTAGGTCAAACTTATTTACATACTTAACCCTTAGGTCAAAATTAATTACATATTAGGTTTCTAGGTCAAATTTATTTGCATAATTAATCCTTAGAAAAAAATAAATTGCATAAGTAATCTTTAGGTTCTTTTAAATTGCATAAAAGTCCTTAAAATATATATTTTTACATTAATAGTCCTTATTAGACTAGGAATTACAAATCAAGTCACACTCGGTTTAGTAATGTAGTTAGTACCCCCAAAACAAAGAACAATAAGGTTTGAGTCCTCTCGAATCTTAAGTTGTTTTCTTTATTATGGATCTCTTTCAAAGAAACAGAATGTCCGACAAGTCTGACCCCGCTGACGTCAACAGTGCCATGTTGCACATGTTGGCAAATATGAGTGGCAAAATCAATGTTATGGCCACGGGCATGGACCGACTAGGAGAGCTCTTAACGGCAACAAGAGCCAAGATCCCAGAATCCGCTCGTCAAGGAGCAGATCGAGGCTTCAAACAACCGGCTACACCTCCACCTTCCTAAGCCCACATCCAGCCTTGCCAGGCACCACCACCACCGCCACCTTACTAACCACCCCCACCGCCACCACCATGTTTCCACGCTCAACCGCCCCCACATCAAGCTCGGAAGTTGGTGCAACCTGGAACGAGCAAGACTTCTGTGATGCACCAGAAGATCTAAACTCGACTGAGGAAGATAGTGAAGAGGAGAAGACTGAACAGGACCAGGCCGGCCCTGAACTTGGCGCTACACCCGACACGACCGTATGCCCCGACCTTAGCACTGACCCGAGCACCAAACACGGGCCGTCCATGTTTCACGGCGCATGGCACAGCACCAACTTTGGCCCTCGACCAGGCATGGAACGAGCCGCTCATCCTGACCCTGAAGCAAGCTCGACCGCGGACCAAGGCGCAGCATCCGACACGGGCCACGACACAAGACCCAGCACAAAACCTGGCCCTGATCCCTACCAACAACCCGAAGCACCCAGCGTAGGATGCGGCCTCGACCACGGCTATGACCCGGGCCCTCGACCCTCGACCCGACTCGGACCATGACCCGACTCGGACCATGACCCGGACCACGACCCACGACCCAGCCTCGACCCAGGCCCGACCAAGCAACATCCACGGCCCAAGGACCTGAAAAACAAAGAAGTACGAGAAGAAGAATGTATGGTCCAAGCCCAGGCCCAAGAAGAATTGTGGCTTGGCCCATTAACAAGATCCAGAAGTAAAGCCTAAAGAATGGCCCTTCAAGCCTTAGTCAAAATCGCCAGTTTAGGTGAAGAAGAGATTGAAATTATACCAACCAATTGGTTAATTTGTTTATTGGTTTGTAAATAGTCATTTAATTTAAACCAGAAGATTAGAAAGGGATAGGATAGGCCAAAGTATCTGTTGGCATAAAAATAGGATTAGTTAGTTATGATATTCTTGTTAGAGTTTCTACCTTTAAATGGCGACCACCACCCCCTTTGTAAAGTTACCATCGAATTTAATATTAACACTTAGAGCACTTTTGCTTCTTGCTTTCTCTGTTCAGCCTAAGAACATTGACCCTTGATCACTAAAGAGTAGAGTAATCTGCTGTGACATTCCATAGCTCTGAGCAGGGTGATCCTGTGCTATTGGAAAGAACAAATACCATCAACCACGCCTAATTGGAGAGCTAGTAGCCTCCATCCGTTCAACAATTCAATCCGCTGCCGAGAGGAGTGCTAGTAGCCTTCTCCTTAACCAGATCACCTTCCTTCAAGTCGATCATTTGGTCTTAACACAACCAGGGCCGCACCAGAAGTAAACTTAACCCTCCCACATTCGCTGGTACAGTGGACCCGAGGCTTATTTAGATTGGGAGCAACGGATGGAGCATATCTTTAACTATTATCGATATGCTGATCCGAGGAGAGTATCTCTAGCTACGGCTCAGTTCACCGACCATGCTCTGACATGGTGTGACAGATAATGTACCAAGACAAGGAGAAATCGGTACGGAAACATAGTATCGTGGGACGAACTCAACTACGTAATGAGACGACATTACGTTCTGCCACACTAAGATTTACAAAAACGTTTTAGACACTTAAGTCAAGGAAGTAAGAGTGTCGAAGAATACTATGACGAGTTCGAACACTTAAGGAACCGTCTAGGAGTATAGGATTCTTTCGAGAGTCTTATGGCACAATTCGTGGACGGATTACATGAAAAGATTGCTCGAAAAGTCGAGAGGCAAACCTACCACGACTTAAACGAGTTATTACACCCGCTATCCATATCGAGCAACAGAACAAGCGCAAAGCCTGGAGCATTGCTCGACCTAAGACTACTTGGACACCTGTGTCTAGACTGATTAAACAGACCAGCCAATCGGCTACGGATAAACAGTTTGAGGCTAAGGTGAGTGATTTTGCCAAGACTCTATGGCTAGGCCCTAGCACGCCTCAGCCACCCATCGCTACTACGCCTTCAATAAGAAGTCGAGACATCCAATGCTTTAAGTGCAATGGAAGGTGATATGATCCTGACCAAGGATGGACGCACAAACGACCAACAGCCAAAACCATGGACAACCCCAAACATCCTCATCATGTCCTTTAGAATTCAATAAATGGCTAAGTTGTTCAATGTGTGCTTTTTTCCCTGTCTTTGGGTTTGTCCCACTGGATTTACCAAAGATAGGTTTTTAATAAGGTCATTGGCCCACTTCTTATCCAGCTCATTTATTGAATCCAGGCCCAACCTTCCTCCTCCCTTTGTCATCAAAAGTTATGAAGTAGATGTTAGTTGGGGAGTTGGGAGTTATCTTAATTAATGCATTAATTTCTCGGCTTATGTATGTGCTTGCATGTTCTTGGAAGTTGTTCCAAGCATGCAAGCCTTGTCTCTTTTCTCTTCTATAAGTACTAGCTCATTTCTCATTTGTACTCAACGAACATTTTAATGAAAGTTTCTACTACTTCTAAATTTTTGATCACTTGTTGGTGTGTAATATCTAACTTATCTTAAGTCCCCTTGGTGTATAATATCCAAGGCTAGTTTAAGATATCATTGTTTTCCTTTGGTGCGTCATATCCTTAGGAATTCAAGCCGGTAAATCAAAGGCCTTCCGCAACATTTCTGTAACCTAACGCTCCACATCCTTTGACAACTTGAGCTCACGCTCATTATGCAAGGCTTATCACTTTCCAAACTTCCTTATGTGCCGATTTTGGGTTTGATCCTTCCGAAGATCTCATCATTTGGTATTAGAGCAACACACAAGCTAAGTTTTCTTTTTCTCTTTTCTTTAAATTTTCGTTTTTTCTTTTTTTAAAAGATGTTTTAATTTCTTTAAGATCTGTCTCATGTCTACGTTTTAGTCATTTCCAAATATATTTTGACTGGCTGTTTTGATTTTATTTTCAGGAAGGATGCTTGACACAAGAATTTGAATCTGACCACAAGATTTAAAGTAAACCAAGAAGAAGAAAGTCCAGCAACCATCAAGACGAAAATTTATTGGTTGGTGTTATAATGTCTAGAATAGAGCAAGTAATTGATGCCAGATTTTATGCATTTTGTCAAAGAGTTCTACAAGACATGAAACAAAGGAAGCCACTATGGAGAGGCAAAGAAGAACAAAGGCAACCAAATGCTAAACCAAATCAGAAAAAGAGCAAAGCCCCACGTCCAACTTCAAAAGTTGCTCTCACAAACCAGGAGCCTAATTGTTCTAAAAAGAAATCAGTTGTTCAAATGACAGAAACAGATCAGCCACTCAAAATCTGCAAAGGTATGAATGACACTCATAAGTCAAATATAAGTGCTGAAGAAATCTTTGTGCACCATGACAAAAAGCAGATTCCTAAAGATGTGCCCATGGCTTTTGTGGAGAATGTTGAAAACATCACTGAGGAAGAAGATGAAGGACCTAAGTTTGATATCTATGACGACAGTGATCAATTGTACCAAGATGTTTTCAATATTTTTTGACGTGATAACACATTTGTCTTGTCCAAAAGAAGCTGAAAAAGTTGCAATCAAGAAGGACACATCAGAGATATGCCAACCAAATCTAAAGCAACAAGCTCGAGGTAATTATCTAGACTCCTGAAAACGAATGAAGTCTATCTTGCTTTCTATTGGTTTTAAGAACAAGGCTTGACAAAGAAAAGGAGTCTGATGATAACAACAAAACAAGCGGCTATCAAGATGAACTGACCATTTCCTTTTTCCTTTGTGAAAATCGCATCAAGCACTGTAAGGAGTTTGATTTGGTTATGATAAACTCTAATTATTTTTTGCTGATTTCGGCTCTAGAGGAAAAACGCCTTGTTCTAGAAAATGTTAAAGAATTTTGTGTTTCGGAATTTGAGTTTGATAAAATGATTCATTCCTTTGAAAAACTTAAACTTGATAACATTTCTAGACAAAATGATAGTTTGTTTGATGAAATTCGTGATTCCAGTTTTGCTTTGAGTCTTGACTTGTTTGATAAATTGTGTGAGTTAATCAAGAAATGTTCTGAACGTTTTAATCCCTTTACTCTCTTTATTTTTATCCCTGATCACACAGATATGATTCACTTGTCTTTGTCAAAAGAGTCAAATGCAGGTTTTAGGGCTGCAAGGAAACGCCAAAGAGGAATTCAAAAGAGAGAGGAAGACAAAAGGTTCAAGCCACCTGATTTGGACCAGGATACACATCAAGACGTCAACCTCTTCATCCTGATCAAACAAGCACCACCTGAAGATTATTCGGATTTGAGGGCAAATCTTCTTCAAGAGGGATGGTATGATATGATCCTGACCAAGGACAGACGCACAAACGACCAATAGCCAAAACCATGGACGACTCCGAACATCCTCATCATGTCCTTTGGAATTCAATAAATGGCTAAGTTGTCCAATGTGTGCTCTTTTTCCCTGTCTTTGGGTTTGTCTCACTGGGTTTATCAGAGATAGGTTTTTATTGAGGTCATTGGCCCACTTCTTATCCAGCCCATTTATTGAATCTTGGCCCAACCTTCCTCCTCCCTTTGTCATCAAAAGTTAGGAAGTAATTGTTAGTTGGGGAGTTGGGAGTTATCTTAATTAATGCATTTATTTCTCGGCTTATGCATGTGGTTGCATGTTCATGGAAGTTGTTCCAAGCATGCAAGCCTTGTTTCTTTTCTCTTCAATAAGTACTAGCTCATTTCTCATTTGTACTCATCGAACATTTTAATAAAAGTTTCTACTACTTCTAAATTTTTGATCACTTGTTGGTGTGTAATATCCAACTTATCTTAATTCCCTTGGTGTCTAATATCCTAGGCTAGTTTAAGAGATCCTTGTTTTCCTTTGGTGCGTCATATCCTTAGAAATTCAAGCCGGTAAATCAAAGGCTTTCCGTAACCTTTGTGTGACCTATCGCTCCATATCCCTTGACAACTTAAGGTCAAACTCGTTGTGCAAGGCTTATCCCTTTCCAAACTTCCTTGTGTGCCGATTTTGGGTTTGATCATTCCGAGGATCTCATCAAAAGTGGACATATGGCTCGAGAATGTCCTAACCAACGAGCCATGATCCTCATTCCAGCTGGAGAATATGAATCAGAGGTTGAAAGAGAGGATGACCTGAACAAGTCTGGAGAAGACGACCTTGAATACCAGGACACCGACAAATTCTTGATGATGAGACAAGTTCTCAACATGATGGTTCATCCCAACGAGGTCGTTCAGCGAGAGAACATATTCCACTCTCGATGCACAAATCAAGGAAAAATGTGCTTGCTGATCATAGACGGAGGTTTGTGCACGAACGTAGCCAGTGCCTACATGGTAGATAAGATCGGCCTAAAGAGGAGCATGCATCCGCACCCCTATAAGTTGAGATGGCTCAATGACAAGGCCATACTATCCATATCTGATCAAGTTAACGTTTTATTCAGCGTGGGACGTTACAATGATCAAGTGTTATGTGACGTTGTGCCGATGCAGACCGGTCATCTATTGCTAGGACGTCCGTGGCAATTTGATAAGAAAACCACACAACAGACGAAGGAACTTGTATACTTTTGAGCATGAACGGCGCAAGTACAACTTAGCACCATTGACACCTCGAGAAGTACATGAGATACAGGTTCAAATGGCCAAGGACAAAAGAAAGCTTAATGAAAACTTTTTTATTAACTCCGGAGACATCCGGAAGGCCGTTAGCAGAAAAGACACGTCTGCTATCTTGCTAATGTACAAGGAGTTTCTAAGCGCCTGAAACATAAATCTCAAGCTGCCATCTGAGGTGGAAGAATTGCTAAAGTGTTATGCCGATGTTTTCCCCAAGAAATTACCTTCGGGACTGCCGTCAGTTAGAGGGATAGAGCATAACATCAACTTTGTCTCGGGAGCCTAATTGCCTAACCGAGCCGCTTCTCGTGTTAACCAGGACGAAGCTCAAGAACTTGAGCGACAAATATGGGAACTGATGTCCCAAGGGTACGTCAGGGAAAGTCTCAGCCCGTGCGCATTCTCGGTCCTTCTAGTTCCAAAGAAGAACGATAGTTGGAGGATGTGTATTGATTGTCGCGCCATCAACAACATCACCATCAAGTATCGTCATCTGATTCTAAGATTGGACGACATGCTAGATAATCTCAGTGGTGCTACTATGTTTTCCAAGATAGATCTAAAAAGAGGTTATCGCCAAGTCAGAATGCGGGAAGGAAATAAATTGAAGACTGCATTCAAGACGAAACAAGGGCTGTACGAATGGTTGGTCATGCCATTCGGACTCTCGAACATCCCGAGTATGTTTATGCTTCTAATGAACAATGTTATTAGACCATATATTAGTAAGTTTGTTGTCTTTTATTTCGACGACGTCCTTATCTATAGTGCATCGTACTCTGACCATGTGTCGCATCTCGAGATGGTGATCCAAACTCTTCAAAAGGAGAAGTTGTATGTGAATCTCAAGTTCTGCACGTTCTGCACTGATCAAGTCGTGTTCTTCGGCTTTGTCGTAAGCTCTCAAGGCTTAAAGGTCGACGAGGAAAAGAATAAGGCCATAAGGAATTGGCCCACGCCGACTAATATTAGTCTAGTGCGGAGTTTCCATGGTTTAGCGAGATTCTATAGACGCTTTGTTCGAGATTTCAACACCATCGCAGCCCCGCTAACATCCATGATCAGGAAAAACTGTGATTTCTCTTGGGGAGATGAACAAGACCAAGCTTTTCAGCTCCTAAAAGACCGTCTAACTCACGCCCTTGTGTTAGCATTTCTAGACTTCAACAAGACGTTTGAAGTCGAATGTGACACATTTGGCGTCGAGTTAGGAGCTGTAATCACAGAAGATGGCCGTCCGGTCGTGTACTTCAATGAGAATCTCAGCGGCGCATCGTTAAACTATCCGACCTAAGACAAGGAGTTGTATGCGCTGGTGCCAGCGATGGAGACGTGGCAGCATTACTTGCTTGCCCAAGAGTGTGTTATATACACAGACCACTAGACCCTTCAACATCTCAAGGGTCAAACGATGTTGAACACCGTCACGCACGGTGGCTTGAATTTATAGAGATGTTCCCTTACGCCATCAAGTATAAGAAGAGAAGAGAAAACATCATCGCAGATGCCTTGTCTAGAATATACAGTCTTATCTCAATTATGGAATCCAAGGTGTTGGGATTCGAATTGATCAAGGGTCTGTATGAGACCGATGACGATTTCAAAGAAATTTTTCGAGAGCACGGAAAAGGAGCATATAGCAAGTACTATCTCTTTGACAGATTCCTTTTCAAGGAAAAGAGTTTATGTATCCCGAGAGGATCCATTCGACACTTTTTGTTAAGGGAGGCTCACGGAAGAGGACTTATGGGTCACTTCGGGGTTGATAAGACACTTGACATGCTGAAGGAACATTTTTTGGCCGCATAAGAGGCGAGATGTCGAGCCCCATTGTGGTCGTTGTCTAGTCTGTAAATGGGCCAAGTCAAAAGCCCATCCCCACAACCTTTATATTCCACTTCCGATTCTCACTATACCATGGACCGACATTTCCATGGACTTTGTGTTAGTCTTACCAAAGAAAGATCACAAGGATTTCATCTTTTTCTTAGTAGACCAATTCTCGAAGATGGAGCACTTCATTCCATGCGCCAAAACGAATGAAGCAAGTCCGCAAACTTGTTTTTCAAGGAAGTGGTACGACTTCATGGTATCCCGAGGACTATCGTTTCTGATCGAGACACGAAGTTCCTGAGCCATTTATGGAGATCTCTCTGGAAGAATCTTGGAACTAATTTAGTCTTCTCGATGACTTGCTATCCGCAAACCGATGGTCAAACGGAAGTTGTCAACCAAACGCTATCCACCTTGCTTCGAGCCACCATTGGAAAAAATTTAAAGAGTGGCTCTAGTGCATACCCTTCGTAGAATATGCTTATAACCGAGCTGTCCACTCGGCTACAAAGCTATCTCCGTTTGAAATTGTCTACGGATTTAACCCGCAGTCTGCTTTTTACCTAACATCTTTACCTTCAGCCGATATTTTTAGTTTAGAAGGCAGAAAAAAGCTGAATTCATTAAGAAACTTCACCAGAAGGCCAGAGGCAACATAGAAAAGAGACCGGAAGTTTACCAAAGATAAGCCAACAAGGGCCCCAAATCAGTAAGCTTCAATGAAAGAGATTGGGTTTGGTTGCACATGCGGACCGAACGATTCCCTCAAAGGAAAAATGACAAGTTGGCGCCAAGGGGAGACAGACCATTCAAGATTATACATAAGATCAACGACAACGCCTACAGTTGGAGTTTCCAGGTGAGTTTAACGTTTTTTCTACATTCAACATTGCTGACTTATCTTTTTTGTTGCAGGTGATGATCCAATTTTGAGGTCAAAACCTTCAGAAGAAGGAGGGAATGATGAGGACATAGGAGACGCAAGGACATCTAACAAGCCGGAATTGGAGGAGCTCACACCGCAAGTGTCAAGTGGACCAGTTACGCGTCAACGAGAAAGAGAAATTGGCTTCAAGTTCAACCATTTCGTGGAACACTTGCTGGAGCGGGAAGAAGAGAGACCAGACACGACCGGCTCGACCAGACTCGGACCATTTACATGCCTCACCGTGATATCCTACATGCACCACCAGCTTCACTTGGTGCCTTTACTATCACTAAGTAAAGATACCGTAAAATTATGCTAAGAAATTGTACTTTTTTTCCTACTTTCGGTTTTATCCCATTGGGTTTTCCAAAATATATTTTAACGAGGCAACACCCTTAGTGTGTTTAGAGTATAAGAAGTCTTCTACTATAATTTTCGGTCTTCATTTTAATGGGTCTTTCATTCCTTTTTTTTTTAAAAAAAATCTTTTCTTTATTTTGTCCAAAGTTAGCCCAATTATTTAGGGCCCATTTATTATACATTGTATTTGCTGTTTTTGAGTTTTGGGCCAAATTTCTTCATGAGGCAAGAGGAAATTCTCCCACAGTTTTATTGGGAGCACTATTTAAACTCTTTATATCAATTAATAATACAAAGAACTTTCAGAACAAACCCTAAGTCCCTAATAGCTTGAAGCCGTCGAGTGGCATTCTTAGTGTAGTGTAGATTACGATTTTCTTCTCCTAGCTTTGATCCTTCATCTGGCTTGGAGATTTCTGGTGTATCACAAGATTTTCATCCCTTATGTAGTCTTAGATCCATTCAACGTGGCTGTCCACAATCGAGATTCTCTTCTGATCAGACACAACACGATCCTGATCCAAGCTTGTATCAGCCTCCCATAGCTTTTTCAAGACAAAGCTGCGAACGCCAAGGATTCTATATAGATGAAGCTGCAAACCAGTTCTATCAAAGTAGTGATTCTTTTCACAACAACCACAAGCGTCTTAGGTGTGTTCATGAGCGTATAACACCACCACTTCAACAAGACAACTTCAACAATCTGAAGTTCAATATCCCTCTTTTCCACGGTAAGAATGACCCAGCCACCTACTTGGAATGTGAACAGAAGATCGAGCTTGTTTTCAACTGTCACTAATATTCTGAAATCAACAAAGTTAACATGGCTGTCACCGATTTCTACGACTATGCCCTCAGCTGGTGGGATCAGATAGTGACATCCAGAAGGCGCAATGGCGAGTACCCAATTGAAACTTAACAAGAATTAAAAAAAAATGGTCATTAGAAAGCGGTTCGTCCAAGTCATTTCTATCGTGATCTACACCAAAGGTTGAGACTGTTGCACTAAGGGAACCGCAGTGTTGAAGAGTACTAACAAGAAATGGAGACCCTTAGAATCCGGGCTGACGTCCTTGAAGATAGGGAAGCCACTATGCCATGATTCCTTGGGGGTCTAAACCATGAGATCCGAGACCGATTGGATCTGCAACACTACGTGGAGTTGGAAGAGATGCTTCACAAAGCATTTTTGATAGAGCAACAACTCAAAAGGTAGCCTTCAATCTGACCAAACTATGGATCTAGACTTGTGTCCACCAAGCCAACTTACCAATGCGATTTCAAAACCAAACTACCTGCGTACCTCTAATCCATACACGTCCCAGATGGAGACCAACCCGTTCGCGATCATCCCAAAAAAAGGAAAGGCCATTGACTGTCCAGCAAGAAACCGTGGCATCTGGTGTTTCAAATTTCAAGGCCTCGGTCATTATGCCAAAGAATGCTCGAACAAAAAGGTGATGATCTTCATGGAAAATGAAGACGTGCAGACTGAAGATGAGGAACCAAAATATGACACCTACTCGGATGAAGGTGAAGAGCGACTAGTCCCTGGGTAGTTAATGGTGGCTAGACGATATCTGAGTGTCCAGACCAAGACGGATGATCAAGAGCAGTGTGAGAACTTGTTTCACACAAGATGCAAGGTGCAGGGGAAGATCTGTAGCTTTATTATAAATGGTGGAAGCTGCACTAACGTTGCTAGTAAAGAAGTGGTAAAGAATCTAGGTCTGAACGTAATGAAACATCCTAAGCCCTATCCGCTTCAATGGCTGAACAATTCTGAATAAATAAGAGTAACTAGTCAAGTGATGGTCTTATTGTCCATTGGGAATATGAGGACGAAGTTCTTTCTAATGTACTGCCAATGGAAATCGGTCACATACTTCTTGGGAGGCCATGACAATAAGACCGCAAGATAACCCATGATGGTTTTACTAATTGTCATTGTTTTGTGTTTAAAGACAGGAATACTACCTTGATTTCTATCACACCTCATAAAGTTTATCAAGATCATTTGCATTTGAAACTAAAAAAGCAACAAACAGATAAGGTCAAGGGTCCAAAGGGTAAAACAAACTTCTTTATTAAGGCTGGTGAGATAAAGAAAAGTTTGTTTTCTAAACAGCTTATTCTTATGTTTGATTTTAAAGAGGCTTGTCCCAACCTAACTGACCTTGAACCGATGTTGCCGAGTGAGATAACTTCTCCTTTACATGAGTATAAGAACGTCTTTCCTGAGGATAATCCGTACAACTTACCACCTAAAATGGAAATAGAGCATCAAATCGATTTTGTTCCAGAATCCTATATGGCCAACTGTCCAGCCTATCATACCAATCCAGTGAAAACTAAAGAACTTCAAAGCTCTGATGGAGGACAAAAAGCTAAATTGGTCAAGCAGATTCATACGGATGCCAGGTGGAACATCGAGGAAAATACCAAGTTGTATGCTAAGGCCGCCAACAAGAACTGAAAGGAATTCATTTTTAGGCCGGAGATCAAGTTTGGGTTCACATTAGGAAGGATCTGTTTCCAGAAGAGAGAAAATCCAGACTAATGCCAAGGATGGACGGCCCCTTCAAGATCACCAAATGAATCAATAGCAACGCTTATTAGCTTGATCTTCAAGGTAAGTATAATATCAGTTCTAGTTTTAATGTTTTTGATCTTCACTATTTTTGTGCAGATAGTGCGGATTTGAGGGCATATCATTTTCAAGAGGGAGGGAATGAAGTGATCATGACCAAAGACGGACGTACAGACGACCAAAACCCAACCACGGACGTCCCTGATAAGTGCAACTAGGACATCCCAGACGTATGCAGCATGGATGACCTAACAGACGTCCAGATGAAGAACCAGTACAGCCTGTCAATCGTCCAGACGCACGACCAGACGGACAACTCCACGGATGACCTGAAGCTAAACAAGAACGACTCAGACGACCAGGACGCAGACGTTTGGACGAAACCAGTTGGTCCCATGACAAGGACCCGAACCAGAAAACTTGGGAACACACTAGGAGGTTATCTGAAGACCATCCAGACCAAGACAAGACCATACACAAGGACGACTGTGACTGTACTCACCCGGACCATTGGAAATCAGTAATTGGATAAGTGTTCCAATGTGTGCTCTTTTTCCCTATTTTTGGATTTTCCCACTGGGTTTACCAAAGTAGGTTTTTAATGAGGCTATTGGTTCACTTTCATGAAGCACATTTGCTATTTCCAGGCCTGGCCCCTTTTCTCTTTTCTTTTTTTGATATAAATAAAGTAGTTGGTAGTTGGAGATTGTGTGTTATCTTTTTAATTTTCGTTTCTTGCATGTTTTTTGAGTTTGTTCCGAACATGTAATCCTTCTAACTATTTTTCTTTCTCTGTAAATATCTGGCCTTGGCCATTTGTACTCTCATCAAATTTTTTAATTAAGAAGTTTATTTTCTTTTTAAAGTTTTCGACCATTTGAGCAGTGTGTAATATATGTTCTTCTGTTAGATCTCCTCTTAGTGTGTAATATCCTAGAGCCATCTAAGAAATCTTTATACTCTTTAGTGCGTCATATCCGAACGAGCATAAGCTGGTATATCAAAGGTTCTTCTGCAGCTTTGTGCGACCCAACATTCCACATCCTTTAGCAACTTGAACTTATGCTCGTTGTGCAAAGCTTATCTCATATTTTACTCCCTTGTTATGCTGATTTTTGATTGATCCTTTCCGAGAATCGCATCAATACACGAAGAGGAAATTGTGAAGTTTGATGTATTTATTAAACCAAAGTTCTCGTTTAATAGCTATTTTGATAATACTACTATATTTCCGATGGTTGTAATTTATTTACGATCTCAGAAAGATGTAATCTCAGTGAATTTAATGATACATATCTCCCCAACTTTTTAACTTTTTTTCAAAATGATTGTATCGTGGATCTTGTGGATCTCGATGAGGTTTGTTGAAATGTTCTCGTAACCTAGGAGTTTGGTAGGATGCATTGATCGTTTGTAGCTTGTTTTGTTGTGTTTCTCTTCATCAGGAATTATTTGATTTTATGAGATTAGTACCTGGAAGGAAGAAGGTTGATGTGTTTGATAATTGTAACTCTGAGAAATTCACTTCCAGAAAGGGTATTTCTGGAATAAAAACGTATAAACTTTGCTTGTCAAATCGAGTTTTTCCTAACTACTGTGATTTGTTTTTCAATCAAACCTTCTGTTATGTAAAACACTTGTCTTTTGGAAGATAGAAGAATAAATTGCTCTGTGTGTGTGATTGGAACTTGTAAGGGTTGGAACGAATCTTTCTTATGTTTAGACTTAAATATTATTGCTTTACTTGGTGGAACGAGGAGCTGGGAAGTCTTCAAGTTTGAATAACCTAAAAGGACATCCAGTTCTGGTAAGTTGTATATTGAGTGTGCTTATATCACTTTTGGCCGATACAATTTCATTAAGCTAAACACCTTTTGTTGTGCCTGTCTGCTACTAATTACGATGGACAGCCGATGGGTGAGAATATACATGGGCTACTATAATCATTGACCTGAGTAGAGAGGAATCTCTGAGTAGCAAGGAAATAATCTTGTAAATTGACAATAAATCTCAACAAGTTTCTGCAAGTAATGTCCATATGTGCAATTTCGAAATGATTTGTGAAGCTTTTTCTGCATGTAAGATCCAATGCATTCGATTAATATTTATGTAGTGTTATCTGTTTGTTTTGTATAGGAGTACTATAGGTGCCCTAACAGATTCTCTACAAGATAGGCTTGACAAAGGAGCCATAGGGAGGGGTCATAATGGAATATATCTAAAACTTCGTACAAGCACAGGTAAATTCTTGTTTACTTAAACAATCATAATTTTGAAGCCTCATTTATTGGTCAGTTTAATACCCATATTATCAAAGCTGAGTTGGGTATCTAAATATGTGCCTGAAATCAGTGAATGGCTCAGCTGTAATGTGTTGCCACACTAAGTAAGTCTAATGCACATTAGCAGCTTCACTTTTTTGGTTAGAATCTGAAGCTAAGTTTTGGATATTGGATTATATGTATAAATGAAGCACTAACTTATATGAAATTCTTTAAAACATGAATAATCACATATCAGTTGTTTTCTTACTGTATTATGTAATCATCATGACATATTTATGCCCTTTAAATTGCAGCTTCACCGCATATGTGCAATTTAGAACATAATAAGTAATTTTACACAATTAGTTTTTTGAAATTTTGGCAACCGCAAGACCCCAGGAGAGCCTTCCCCAACAGCTCCAACTTCTTTTTGGGATATTTATCAGTTTCTACTTCTTAAATTTCAAGAACTTGTCTTTTTTTTTCTATGTATGTGTTTTTTTTTGCTATTTTGTTTGTCTTGTTTATTTTGTGAGAATATTGGTTTGTATTTAAACATTGGTTTTTGATTAATCATTTTAGTTTTGACAAGATTAGTATTTGAAATTGTATAATATCTTTTTGGTTGCATTAGAATCTTGGTTGCATTTGAAATTATATCATATTGGTTTTGGCTGGATTAATATCTTGCACTAAATTCAAATAAAAAACAATACTAATTCGTCTAAATTTTATGATTACAACAACAATAACGTTTAGTAGTAAATTAATCGTCCATTTGTTACTAAATATTACGATTATGCTACAACTACACTACAATTAGTTATCTTCATGCAGATTAATCGTAAGCTAGTCATAACATAGTCATGAAATATAAAGGTTAAGTTACAACTATTTTACGACTACATATATTAGTTGTAAAGTAGTTGTTAATTAGCTACTATATTTACGACTACAAGCTTTAGCGATTAAGAATTTATAATTACTTTTATTATTCATTAACTAGTCGTAATCTATCATTTAGCGACTATACTACCACTATTTGTATAGTCAAAATATCTATGTTTTCTTGTAGTGTCCTCCTCTTCTTCTAAATGTGACCTTTCGTACAAACTAAGATCATCACTAACTCCATCACTATCATTGCAATAGTTAAACATGTAATTATCATCATCTCGAGAATTTTCTAGAAAAAAAAAATAATGGCAATATCCGTAGTTATGTTTTTGATTGCAAATATTAAAAAACACTTGAACTACTAAAAGCAATCTAGTAATTTATAATAAATTATAATCATTCTAATAATTCTAATACAATTTTATCTCATTTTATTAAGTTTCTTAAATTTAATGATAAATTAAGTTTTTTTTGTCGAAATTATATGGGAGAATAGTGGTCACCTCTGAAATTCATAATACATGTATGAAGTTCGAACTCAGCATCTTGCAATATTAAAAAAATATTAAAATATTTAGGTTGAATCGACAAAAGAAAAAATAATTGTGACTTAAATGTTTATTATATGAAATAAAAAATAATCGGTATTATTTTTCACATTCAGAACCTCCAAGTAATGGTGCAACACGTGTTAGATGGAGAGTGGTTTGACGTCGAGAGACAAAGAAGGAGATAAAGAAGATCATGCATGTAAAAGCAAAAGTACCGAGTAATTACTTTGCATT
The DNA here is from genome assembly GCA_039880935.1 of Streptanthus diversifolius. Taxonomy (NCBI): domain Eukaryota; kingdom Viridiplantae; phylum Streptophyta; class Magnoliopsida; order Brassicales; family Brassicaceae; genus Streptanthus; species Streptanthus diversifolius. The sequence goes on from JAXGFM010000002.1 coordinate 6,235,009, forward strand.
TTTGCATGGAAAGTGATCGCGCACATGATGATAGCCAAACAAAGATTCAAAGTTATAAAACGCGTTTTTGCTTTCCTTTTAATTTATTTTGGTTCTCCCGAAAGTTGTATACGTTAATACGAATATTCAATTATTCATCCAACTAACTGGATCCAATTTCAAAATCGGTTTGGACATAACCTTAGGTTTTGTTTGGCGCTGAAAATGTAAAATTGAAGTTATAATTCAAATTTATTATGATTCGTGTGAGGTTTCATTTTATTATCAAATTTAAAGAACGGTGAACTAGTCAACTAGATGTTGACAAAAGAAACAAAATCTAATCACATATATAAAAAAATATCTCTATCGTAGGTAATTTTAAAATGTACGTATCTAGAAACGATATAAAATTTGATAACTACGAAGGCATGCATTGGACAACGATAAATTGATCAAAAGATTGGATTTGGGACCTACCAACGAGAATAACACCAAATAAAAATTTAAAAAAAAAAAATACGCGAGGCACCGACATATGACTCTCACAACTGTTTAGTTTTCAAACCCGACACTACCGCTCTCTTTTATTTATTTAGAAAAAGACACTACCATTTTCTTCTTACGAGATCAACAAAATATAAACATTAATATTTGGAAGCTTTAATAGTTGTCGAATATGAGAAAAATCATTTATGAATCATCTATACGAACAAATAATGAAAAGTCCTAATACGAATGATATTTTTAGACGTCTTCTCGATATAGATATGGATTGTAGGCTTTATTGGTTTAAAAAAAATGGTTAATGTTCATAATTATACCGAGTCGGTTTAGTTAAGCGATAAATATGAAAGTTATTGCTATTAACTGAATAGTTGTGTCTTTTCATATAATAGAGTTGTGTCTTTTGGATGTGTCTCTCTATATAATATACTCTAGACACAGAAGTGACACAAGAATTCTATAAAGAAAGACAAAACAAGAACAAAACGTAAAGACAACGAGAAAAGAGCACTTGACCGGTAATAAGTGGTTGATATCCGTTTTGTGATATCTTCCCTGATTTCTTCTATTTCCGCAATCACATCCAAGTTATACCATCGTAAGGTACGCTTTCGGTTTAAACGCTTCTGCATCGTAAACTCCAACATTGGTATCAGAACACTTGATTTCAGTTCTGGTATATTTGTTAGTTTCGTCCATAAATCTCTGACCATATATCGAAATCAAATAATTTTGATGTCTATGTGTAGATAATATAATTATCTTTATATTGGTATATATAACGCAATATTTGGTCAAGACAAGAGAGATATGTAAATTTTAAACGAACAGTTGTGAATATATATGCATCAAATACCGATATGTTTGTTTTATCCATAACTCTCTGACCATAAATCAAAATCATATAATTCTGTTTTATATGCGTAAATAATATAATTATCTTTATATTGGTAAATAGAACGCAATATTTGGCCAAATAATCAGAGAGATATGAGAAGTTTAAACGAACAGTTGTAAATATATATGCATCAAATACCAATTTGTTTGTTTCGACCAATTTCTGAATAGATATCAGAATTAGATGATTTTGGTGGCTGTGCGTAGATAATGAAATTATCTTTCTATCTATATATAGATTGCATAATTTGGTTTTATGCTCAGAGAGTTATGGCAGTCGAAAGTTTTTGGTGAACAGATGCTAATATATATATATATATATATATATATGTAAAATGTTGAATTGTTGTTTTGCTCATAAATTTAGATAGAAAATTCAGATTTTCTTAATTTTGATATTCATGGATAGATATTGAAATTAGTTTTTAAATTATATATATTGCATGAATGATTTGGTTAATCATATATAACATATAATATATGATAAGTGATTTAAAGTTATTATGTATAAAATAATATTTCATTTATGGATTCATTTTTATACAATAAAATAGTGGGAGTTTTGATTATGATCAGAACTTGAAATTTTACATGAAAAAATTAATTTATTATAATTAGATTATAACAACGGTGATGATTGGAAACATAGTGAACTGTCGATCTTATGTTATGAATCGAGATTATTATGAATTAATTTATGTTCATAGTAAGATTATGTGTTGTGTATTGGAAATATACAAAAGAAACTAATGTCTCAATTTATTAAAATCAGGGATGTATTCTGCTTGTAAGCACATCATTGCTGAACTCAATAGAGGAGATAAACTGTAAGGTGACAATTACGATATATGGTATCCTAAAGTCCAGTATGTTCTTGAAGAGCAAGAGGTAAAAGAGACTATTTTCCATCTCATGGAAGAACCTGAGCAGGGTACTACGGCTCAACACAATAGAGACCAAGATGCATATAATTCTTGGAAAAGAAAGAACAGTATCGCTCGCATTACATTGTTGAGTTGTATGCAAGATGATCTCATGTGTGAGTTTGAGGAGTACGAAACTGCAAAAAGAATGTGGAAAGCCTTAAAAGAAAAATTTGGTGCAACATCAGCAACAAAAGTTAAGATATTTAATCAAAAGTTTAATGACTACAAGAAGCGCCCAAATCAATCCAAGAGGCAGCATCTTAGAGTCATGTCTAACATGATTAGAGAGCTTAAAACTGCTAGTCAGATCATGTCTGACGAACAACAAGTGCAAGTCGTTCTCCGTTCATTATAAGAAAGTTAGGATCATATGAAAATTCAGATGACGCACAATGAAAATGTTAAGACTTTTGAAGACATTTCACGACATCTGGAATTAGAGGATAAGCGCTTAGACGCTGCTAGACCTTTCAATGAAGCCAACTATGCGAGTTCAAACCCAAGCATGAAACGCAAGAGAGGAAATTTTGGTAATAAGGCTTCCGAACAACCTAATCCTAAAAAGGAAAAGAGACACGCCAAACGTGGCAAGAAAATAGGGAAAAAGGATAAAACCATAATAAAATGCTACAACTATAACACATTGGATCACTTTGCTCATGAATGCATTGAGGCAAAGAAGGTATTATCCTTGAATGTATCTTATAAACATGTTTATGTTTCTAGTTGTTTCATGCTTGCTGAATCTAATCTTTTGTGGATTGTAGACTCAGGTGCCACAGGCCATGTAGCTAGAAGTCGTGAGGCATTTATGGAGTACCAGCACATCCCTAAAGCTGCAGTGATAGGTATTGTTACCTGCAATTACATATGTGTGGCGGCAAAACCCTCATTCTACATGACGTCTTGTATGCTCCTGAAATTTGTCGGGACCTCGTCTCTGTTTCAGCTTTGCTTAAATTAGGTTTTAGTTTAAACTTCTATGACATGAGTTTACACATTTCTTTAGGATATGTGTTTATGGTTATGGATACACATATGACAGTTTTATAGTACTTGATTTTAATACATCTACTGCAAGTATTAATAAAGTTTATTTTTCATTTTTCACAAGTTCTACTAAAAATGAAATAGATATGTGGCATGCAAGAATTGGTCACATAGGAGTTGACCAAATAAAAAGATTGGCAAAAGAATGCGTCTTGGGCTCACTAACCCAAATCGATCTAAAACCATGTGAATCATGTCTTGCACGAAAATCAATATGATGAATGTGAGGGCACGACATGGAGCTTCGTATTTCATCACTTTTACAGATGATTACACTAGATTCGGTCATGTATACTTGATTTCTTATAAGTCAGAAGCACTTGAGTATTTTAGATTTTATGTTATATTAGTGGAAAATCAAATGGATAAGACCATGAAATGCCTAAGAACTGACCGAAGTGGTGAATATCTATCTGAAAAAATTTAAAGAACTATGTAATGAAAAGGGTATTATTAGACAATTAACTACCCCACATACACCACAACAAAATGATGTATCAGAAATAAGGAATCGAACACTCTTTGAGATGGTTAGATCAATGATGGCACAAGTTAACCTTCCCATCTCTTATTGGAGAGATGCATTGCTTACCGCTGCATATGTTCTTAATCTTGTACCCTCCAAATCTGTTATTTCCACCCCTTATGAGTTATGGACAGGAAGAAAACATGTTCTTACACAATTAAGACCATGGGGTTCAGCAGCATATGTTTGTGATACTTCTTATCCTCATGGGAAATTAGGTCCTAGAGGAAAGAAATGTATCTTTATAAGATACTTTGAGCACTCAAAAGGATATGTGCTAATTGGTGAAAAAACTGATGGAAGTATAACAGAGATTGAATCACGAGATGTTACTTTTCTGGAAAACGATTTTCCTAAATAGGGAGAGACTGATAAAGAATTTAATCTAAGAGAATTATTCGACCCAGAGGATAATTATCCTACTACTCAACCATTAGAAGTCGATGCAACTCAACTTAGTGGTGGAAATACATTGGTTGATGATTCTCCTTTGATAAAATCAAAAGAGTTCGAAATGCGTAGAAGTAACTGTGGTAAGATCCCTCGACGTTGTGTTGAGATTGAAGGGAAAGCTTTCATGGTGGCATTGCATGATGACTTAGAACCTAAATCTTTTTATGAGGCTCTCTGTTGTCCAAACTCAAAAGAATGGAACTATGCAATTGGAGAAGAACTAGAATCTATGAAAATAAACCAGGTATGGGACTTGGTTGATCTTCCGCAAGATCGACAAACTATCGGAAACAAATAGATTTTTAAGATCAAATACAAGGCGGATGGATCCATAGACAGATACAAAGCACGCCTTGTAGCTAAAGGGTACACCAAACAAGAAGGAATATAATATGAGTAAAAAAATTCACCTGTGGTGAGGTTAGCCTCTATTCGACTTATTTTATCTATTGTTGCGGGATTAGATTTAGAATTACAATAGATGGACGTTAAGACTGTGTTTCATAACGGTGAACTAGAAGAAGAAATTTACATGGAACAACCAATTGGTTTCATAGTATAAGACCAAGAGAAGAAAGTTTGCAAGCTCAAACGTTCTATACATGGCCTAAAACAATCTTCTAGACAGTGGTATTTTTATTTTCATCAAACAATAGCATCTTATTGTTTTACGATGATTAATGAAGATCATTGTGTCTATGTCAAGACTGTTGGACAATCTTTTGTTATTTTCTCTATATGTCGATGATATCCTTTGGCAAGTAACGATATGGAGTTCCTTACAACCATTAAAAAATGGTTATCATCTAATTTTGAGATGAAAGACATAGGAGAAGCAGGTTATGTTCTTGGTGTGAAGATACATCGAGATCGATCATGGAGATTATTAGCTCTGTCACAAGAGTCATACATTCGTAAAATCCTTGAAATATTTAATATGTATATGTGTAATCCTATTGACACTCTAATCGCAAAGGGTGAAGGCCTTAGTATGTGTCCTAAGACCCCAAATGAGAAAAGAGAGATGGAAAAGATTGCATACACTAGTGCTGTGGGCAGCTTGATGTATGCAATGATGTGTACTCGACCAGATATTTTTTATGTTGTTAGCTTGGTAAGTCGCTACCATTAAATCCTGGAAAGAAACATTGGACATCAGTAAAAAGGACTCTAAGATATTTGAAATAGACGATGGATTATTCTTTGTGTTATCAAGGAAGTAATTTACATTTGACTGGTTACTCCGATGCCGAATTGGCTGCGCCCTTAATGAGCATAGATCCACCTCAGGATATACTTTCTTGCTAAGTGATGGTGCCATTACTTGGAGCAGAAAGAAACAGACTAGTATATCATTGTCTACAATGAAAGCTGAGTTCATGGCATGTTCATCATCGGTCCAAGAGGCTGTATGGCTAAGGAGTTTTCTACAAAACCGATATTCTTTCTCTCTTTGTCTTCATCCCAGAATTTCCCAAATAACAACCGTGAATTGTGATCTCCCTTTGCGAATCTCCATTTCGAACACAGCCGCACGAGGTAAACTCATGTGCTTTTAAACTGTTCTTAATTTAGAAATCTTGGAGCAAATTTTTTTGGGAGCTGGTAATCCGTAATAGGTTATCCGTAGGGCAGAAAATCGATTGGTCTAGGTATAGAGAACCTCTATCCAAGTCTGCATGTTGAATTTTTTCGCTGGCCTAGAATAGAAGAAGGAAACTTCTTTCTCACCATCCAAAAACTAACAAATATCTAAGATTGTTGTGATTTAATGTTAAAAATGGTGAAGTCGACTCTCACAACGAGCTCGCAAACAAGAGAAGGAAACCCGATGTCGTGGCGCGGAAATAGTGCGAAGAAAATGAAGAATCCCCTCAGCATCATGACGATGAGAAATGTGAGATAGCAACGATAGACATGAAGACGAAGCAGAGGACTCTTGTGAAGGAAGCAGAGGCGAAACGGAGCGCACACATCACACCTCCTTCCAAAACTACTATGACATCTTAATGCAGCTATAATTTATCCCTTCGACGTTCGTTGGTCAAGAGTGCTACACGCCATAGATATCCACTATCATGTGCATAAAATCTTTCGAGTATGGGACTCAGATACCTCCCCTTCCAGGCACAGCCAATATTATGCGAGCTCAGTTATGAGTTCCTTGCTTCAGTTCAAATATACTGCCACCAGCAGACGCCACAAGACCGAATTGCTACCAGCTGCATTGATTTTTTTTCTAAATGAAGACCTTATTTGGTAACAATAAGCGAACTCAGCAACATCTTCAAACTCCATTAAGGGATGAACCTCTGACTCGATTGTATAGATCCAGAAACTTGGGAGACGTGTGGTGATGTATCTCGAATGAGAGTTTTTAAGCAGGCGTGTGCAAATCATCGCGCATAAGGCACCTAGACATCAGGTACGTCCATAATAACCTAGTCACAACTGTCTTCTCCCGAACAGAAGATGAGACGATCAAAGAATAGGAGATGGTATGACTGGCAAGGGTATTCAACACTATCAGAGGGTTTGCTTAGACTACTCGCCGATGGAAAGAGGCAGATGCTAATACAAAGATTTATAATGATACGATTAGAAGTGCTGCTACAACATCATGGTAGGCTGATACAATTGAGTATAGAAGGAATCCTCACCTCCATACTCTTACAGGCATGCATCCTGATCACAGGCAAGCCCACTTTCCACAAATTACTAGATGAAACGACATTGATTAACTCATGGTTTTTTTGTAGGAAAAGTAGGGAGCAACCATATCTACCGATTATACATCAAATGGACCAGTTACAATAGAATCTTACTTCCACACCGGCCTCTCACGAACATACCCAAGAAGGAGAATTTTCTCTTTTTCCCTCCTCTCTCAGCATGCAACGCAGATGCTTCGCTAACAATAAACCCATTCCGGGCTGCGATCATAATAGAGAAGGAGCACATCGGACCATCATCAGCAGGGGAAGCAACACAACGAGCTGAGGACTACAGTTTTGTACCATAACCATCATCAGCCTTCTGCAATCTTTCTACCAATAACAACAACGGAGCATCGACAAGGTTACTCGCACGGTTTGATAGATAAATAAAGATGTTCAGGAGTTGAGTAGGATGATGAATTACTAAACCAAAGCCAGAAAGAGAAGATGATCCCCAAAGACATGAATGACCAAACGTTGAACCCCACCGCCAGGTGATGAATCCAAGAACAAGGATTCTTTCTAGGTACCACACACACACCTATGTACATACATGCATCTATTTTCTTTTTTTCATTATTTTGATCCTTCCCACTTTCTTACTCACACTGAGACGGTGTGAATTAAGTCTGGGGAGGGATCTTGTTTGCTAAATTCGTTTTTAGTCATATTTGAATTTGATTAAGTCATAGATTCCTATTCATAGAGTAGAGTAAAAAAAAATATACGATAAAAAAAATCATTTAGGTTGGTTAGATTCATATGCATTATAATTAGGTAGTTAGTATAGGATCACACATTTCTCTTTCTTAAATGTTTCAACACCTTTGAGAATGTTGAAATTACTGAAACATTATGGTTGGATTATTCACTTTTAAAAATCTAATAGCTTTGGGATTCACTTTGTCATTTAATGAGCAGTTCTGTGAACTTGAACCTAATTTGAATCATTAGTTTTTTTGCCTAGGAGTTTGATATGCTTTTCTCGTAGTTTAAATTTTTCTTTTCAGGTTTCCCATTTTTTTTTACCACTCTCTTGAAACTGAATAACTATCTCACCTTAATCCCCAACCATTCTTTTGAAAATCAAAACACTTTTCCTTGAGTGAGGCCTTCCTATATGTTGAAATTTGGTGCATGTGTAAAATGGTTTAAGACAAGGAACAACAAAGGGACTCGATTTCATAGGATAGTTAGAATCATGACGGGTTAACATGATTAGAGATGGAGTTTGGGAACAATACCACTTGGGGTAGGGAAGGTGAGCGAAAAAAAGAGTTTGAAAACGGTTGTAGTTTAAAAACAAAATAGTTTGGGAACGAGTTAATAACCCGCTGTAAGAGTAAAGGGAAACCGAATCCATAGGTAAGAAAGGAAAAGATCCTAGTATTATAAGGCTCTAAGGGTAACAAATACACTTAAGGATCTCCAATTAGATCTCCCATTAGATGAAAGAATCTAAGGAAAGAAGAAAAAAAGGAGAGCATGAAAACCCCGAGTCTTGTAATAAGAAGGATCCAAATGCCCAAGAGTTTTATCAAATAATTAGCTAAAAAGGCCTTTGGGATCAGAAAGCAAAACGAGAAGGAGAGTACTAGGATTTGAGACTTATTGGGATAGAAATGAGGATGAGCCTCTTGTACGCATTAGTTGTTCTTTGTTTAGGCTATTTTGCATAATGCCAAGCATACGATTTTGAGAGATAGCCACCAAAAAGAACTAGCTTCAGAGAAGTACACCCTACTTAATCTTTTTTACCTTTAGACGATCGAGAATTGACTGATCTTCCTTAAGATAGACCGCACTTTAGCAACTCCTAATGAATGTAGGAAATTATTCTTATCTTGACTCTGTTGGTTCCATAGATTGCTGAGAACGTGATGATCATGGTAAAGTACAAGAGAGCATTCGTTCTGTCTAATGATTGACAGCTATTTGAGAGCATAACATCTTTTAGTTTTGGCAGAGAATGTCTTTTCATTCTAGGTTTGCTTGAGGACAAGCAAAAGACAAACCTAGGAAAATTGATATCTTTGGATTTTAATAGGATTTAGGATATGATTTAGCTACTAATGATGCATTTTAGGGTGTTTTAGGACTGTATTTTATATACATACTGCATAAATATGTGTTCGTGTGTAAAAACCGATAAGGCGGGATTGTACGTGAAATTGAGGATTGGAGGGAGATTGCGTACCAATGACGAATCATCAGAGAAAAAGAAACTAAAGAAGAAAAGAAGAAGGAAACCAAAGAAGAAATGAAAGAAGGAATGAAGCAACCACTAGGAAGGAAGAAGAATCAAGAGGATAAGGAAAGAGATTAAAACAATATACACAACGGGTTGCTAACCTACTGTGAATAAGCAACGACTTACCTTAAACCGATAAAGTCGCGTTACTCCTCCTAGGGAAAAATTTTTTTGCCTCTATCTATATGTATAATTACTTCCAATTGTTTTAGAAAAAAAAAAGAAGGAGGAGAGGAGGCATGCAGAGCCGAAAAAGAAGAAATTTAAGTTTAAGTTTAGTTTTAGTTTTTTGCAAGACTCTTTTTATCTTATTTAATCATTCATATTTTTTTACTTTTTATCTTTAATTAATTTGCACTTTAGGTAGTTTCTCATTCTCTATTTCAATCTTATGATTAATAGATCATCAACCAATATGATTATCTTACCATCTATGATTAGCGAGTAGACCCTCAACCTTTCTGGTTGGGTAATAGAGAGGATGTTTTAAAAGGAGAAACGATGATTGTTTAAGTTCTCATTGTATCCCTGAGATGCTTAATGTTAGGCTCCATAGCAAACGATCGAGACTGAATCATAAGCTGTAAGCAATCCTGACCAGGATGTTTTTCGTGTTTCAACACTCTAGACACGGGCCTGGTTGAATCTGTTTAACGAACGTTAACTTCAGGTTACTTTGCTATAGACAGAGAGAACACGCTCTTAATGCTTGTCGCTCGTCGAAACACATGGCGAACATCTGGTAATTGGTTGATGAGTGATGAAATAGTTTGTCACAAAAGTGGATTAACTATACATCAAAACTTCTCTCTAGCGTAGGCCGAATGTAATAAGCTTATAAACATGAGTTCAAATAAATTTTCCTTATAAATTTGTGACCAAATTATTCGATCCCGAAGGATTTTTTAATCTGAAAGTAATCAAACCAAATTGCTTATATTTCTCTTAGATTTAGTTTGGTTTCTTAGATATATCTATTTACTTTACTACTTTAGATTAGTCTGAGTTTAGTGACACATGTATCCTAGGTGTTTAAAAGAATTTTGGGTTTGGATTAACACCCTAAATATTACAACTAGGGATTGATAACTCTGCAAAACTCTCTATTCCTCCATGAATATAGTGTTATCATCTACCAGGAAAGCATGCGACTTAGAATCTGCACTTGAACCACACCCAAAGCCATCCACTTCACCCAAAACACATGTAGCTGATCCCTCATGTAAAAGACTGTTCCTTTTATGTGTTATAGTTAGCGAATCATCCACAAGGAGAGACTGCAACTTGGAACCTACAGTTGACCACACCAAAAAGCATTTCCTTTATCTGCAACACTTGTATCCAAGCCGCCTCGGTACTCTAAAAGATGGGATTTTTTTGTGGGGAGTGGTGTTGTGTAACCGGCAACATTGTCCTTCAGCTCGCTTACCCCTCTTTTTCTCAACTCCGAGCCAAACTTCACAAACAGGTTCATAGAAGGGCTGAAACGGAAATGGTTGTAAAAGATGGCGACGGGAATAATGTCACCTCTTGGCTATTTGGTGGCCAGTAACTCAGAACAGCTGAAATTTCAACACCGTCTTTGCCGAAGAACTCAAGGATAACGTTTAACTTGAGTTCATCCAAATGTATCCCCACTTTAATAGGCACAATCCTAGACATCTGCTATTTGGTGATAATAAAATCCTATTTACCATCAACGAAACAGTTCTATTCACCGAAACTAATTAGATGGTGCTCCTCCATACTCGAAAATTGAAAAAACATGTCCATTAAGGGATGTCCACATAAACTGTTTCATCACATACACAAAAACTGTCTATGAAGGTTATTGTTTCAACAACTCAATGCCAAATATAAAAGACCAGATAAACAATTTAAAAAAAAAAAAAATTTTAAACTGAGATTTTTTTATCAACTTATTCTAATGGTTTTAATATTTTTTTTTAATATTGCGGAGTACTGGATTGGAACCTCAAATATGTATCATGAGTTTCAAAGATACCACCATTGTGTCACATAATTTCGACGAATATGAAATTAAAAACCAAAAAAGAAATAATTAGTGTGGTTGAGATTGGAAAAGAGTTTTACTTTATTAAAAAATAAGATATTTTTATAAAAAAAAAAGAGAAAAAAATTACGTGTATAAAATACAAGAGAAAGTGTTCTTATTTCCAAAATATTTAAAATGTGTAAATGTGTAAATGTGAAGTCCATACATGTCTATAAATATAATATTCTCAAATTTCGATCCAAGAAAATAAAAAATAAACAACATAAAATAATGTCATCCACAAGTCTCAACAATCTAACGTTTACTCAAATATGTATATAGTGGTCCGATAAAAAAAATATTTCGAGAAAGATCAAAAGTCCAATTCTAATAAATTTGAGTAGCCTTAACTAAATAAAATTATTTTCTAGTTTCCTTTCTTACCTAGCCAAGTGCCTCACCATAACCGGTGGTATAAATGCGAGGGTATGTCGTCGTTTCCTTTCTTGCCTAGCCAAGTGCCCTCTCTCTCTCTCTCTCTTAAATAACATCACACAACACTCACCACCACTCTTCAATCAGATCACTTAACAAAGTTATTATAGAGACTGAGAGACACACTCCGTTTCATTTTCAAGATTTCACCGGAGATGATGAAGTTACGAGTCATTTCATCGACCTTCTACCTCTTACTGATCCTTTCTTTATGTTCTGCCGAAAAAGAGGAATTTTCTTCGACAGGGTATGTTCAAATAGAGTGCTTGAGAGTACCGCCATTGGAGTTTGCCGGAGCGGCCAAAACCGCCGTTGACGCAATCAGAAAAGCCGGAGCTATAGTGTCAAAATTCGACAAGAAATTTGGGAACTCACGAGTTGGCCATGCGATTCTTGATTGTGTTGATCTACTTGATTCTGCCTCTGAAGAGCTTTCTTGGATCATCTCTACATCTCAGAACCCCAACGGTAAACATTTACACTTTTTTTTGTTCTTTTTCTATTTTGTTTTCCTGCAGAATATTGTTTTTAAATAGTCATCTCTCGGTTAATTTGAAAGACTAGTAATTAAATTTAAGGTATTACAATTTCAACATGATTATAAAACAAACTTACAAACCATATTAGTTTTTTGGTTAGATATCTACATAATGCTAATATATATCTATATATATATATATACATGGTCCTTTGCACCGATTTATTACTTGTATTATATTAATGGAACCCTATTAAATTCTAATGCTATTATGTACACTTTGGACAACAATTGACAAGAATAAGAGAGAAAAACATAGGACCGCAAAGCATGTTCTGACGAAAAAACGATAATTAGCAAACATTATTTTAGTAACTATATTATTTTATTTAGTTTTAGTTTTGTTTTTGCTATCGAATCTTCCTTTGTTTCTCCGAGAAAGTAGAAACGAATACTAGTAATTAGTAACCGACGAAAAAGAACATTACAGAAGTCCATTGTATAGCATCACTTAACACAATAACACGTCGACCTATTTTTCTTTATGTTTTCTTGATAACTTTTCCTCCAAAGAAAAAGTGCGTTGGTATATTATATCGTCGGTGATTAATCTTCGACGTGGGAATAGAATAATTTGTTTAGAACCTTTGCCTTTATGTGGATCGTGGATATTATATGAATATAGCGACATATGTAATTAATTACGTTGTCATTCTTTAAATATAGTCTATAACCTTAACTCACATGCTATGTTTTTCCAATTAATTGGGATTTTTGGAATGGAAAAAGACTACACAGTATATCAAATTTAGGTCTACCGAAGCACATCAAAATTAACCAAAAACAATACTAAAAATCAAATTCTAAAGTGAGATTCCGTTTTTTTTTTAAAAAAAAACATAGATCGAATATGCATAAGCATCATGACGAGATTCGATTGCTACGCGCTAGCTTTTCTATTTCTTTGATTTCTTTGTGGTTTTTATGTTTTACCTAGTTGCACTAGAGTTCAAAAATAATTCTACTTTTGTAACCATTTATTTTTTCTATTTAGGTTAGGTTTTTTTCACTTTAATTGTAACAAATGTAGAATACAGGGCATGTATGCATGCTAATGGTGGAAATAAACAAGTGGTAGTCTAGTGGTTTCCATTTGAGAAAAAATTGCCATATTAAAATTGATTGCCTCGTAAACGTGAAAATGTTTAAACATTTCTCCATTTAATTAGACGAAGATGGAACCATGTTTTAGGTCTCATTATAAAAGCTGAGGCCAGACTACTCTTCGTAACTGTCTTCCTGGGGATAAATTGGATTTTGGTCTAGATATCCTCTCAGTCAACAAAAAAAATCCACTGGTTAAATGCCAGGCATTAATTAATTATATATTGACAAAAGAAAATCCATTAATTATTTTTTAAAGGATTAATGATCGTTGAAAAAAAAGAATTAATGATCTCAATTTATTCTCTATTTTATATGTCTAGTACCAGTATTAAGGAAAAAGTCTAAGAAAATTTCATGCGTTGCCCTTCATTTGTCCATAGAGTGCTCAGACGTATTAAAAACAATTTATTCTGTACGAACCAAAATTCTAGTGAAATGTATAATCAATACTTACATTAGACTGTCACTTGCAGGTAAAGACAATAGTACAGGAAACGTGGCTTCGGATCTAAGGACATGGATAAGCGCCGCCCTTTCTAACCAGGACACGTGTCTAGACGGCTTCGAGGGCACAAATGGAATTATCAAAAAAATTGTGGCCGGTGGTCTCAGCCAGGTCGGTAAAACTGTCCGAGATCTACTAACCATGGTTCACTCTCCCTCCAAGCCCAAGCCTAAGCCCAATAAAGCCCATCAGACAACCACTGCTCATAGTGGCTTCACTAAGTTTCCCTCATGGGTTAGACCCGGTGATCGGAAGTTGCTGCAGACTGATGGCATTCCAACGGCGGCCGATGCAGTTGTAGCAGCAGATGGGACGGGGAATTTCACGACGATAAGTGAGGCGGTGTTGGCCGCACCGGACTATGGTACGAAAAGATATGTGATACATGTGAGAAGAGGTGTGTATGTGGAGAATGTAGAGATTAAGAAGAAGAAATGGAACATTATGATGGTCGGTGACGGCATTGATGCCACCGTGATCACCGGTAACCGAAGTTTTATCGACGGTTGGACTACGTTCCGTTCTGCTACTTTTGGTGAGTAACAAATTAAACGCTTTTTTATTCACCTAATCACTATCTAAACATTAATCTATTATGTTGACAAAAAACATTAATCTAATGTAGTATTCTATTTTGTATCATTTTCTTTATTATTAATGAAGATTTTGATTTGGTTATAAAAACATTTGGCAGCTGTGAGCGGAAGAGGATTTATCGCACGCGACATAACGTTTCAAAACACAGCAGGACCGGAAAAACATCAAGCAGTTGCAATCCGGTCGGACTCGGATCTCGGAGTTTTCTATCGATGTGCGATGAGAGGTTACCAAGACACTCTGTACGCCCACACAATGCGTCAATTCTTTAGAGAATGCATTATAACTGGCACCGTAGATTTCATATTTGGAGACGCTACAGCTGTATTCCAAGACTGCCAAATCAAAGCAAAACAAGGCCTACCAAACCAGAAGAACAGCATCACGGCTCAAGGACGTAAAGATCCTAACCAGCCGACCGGATTCATGATCCAATTCAGCAACATAACGGCTGATACCGACCTACTTCCGAATCTAAATACCACAGCTACTTACTTGGGTCGGCCATGGAAACTATATTCTAGAACAGTGTTCATGCAAAACTACATGAGCGATGTAATCAAGCTCGAAGGATGGCTCGAATGGAACGGCAATTTTGCGTTGGACACGTTGTACTATGCCGAATATATGAACAACGGTCCGGGGGCTAGCCTTGACCGTCGTGTTAAGTGGGCAGGGTACCATGTGTTGAATACTTCGACCGAAGCTATTAATTTTACGGTGGCTCAGTTCATACAAGGAAACTATTGGTTGCCGGCAACTGGTATCAAATACACTGCTGGTCTAACTTCGTAAATTAGTTATGTTTGATATTATCTTTCATATCTATATATTTCATTTATTTCCAATTTTTTGTACTCTATGGTTCGGTGAAAATTGAACTACATATTCTGTGAGTTTAATATGTATTTAAGGAGTTATATGTAGGTTTTTTTATTACAAAAAGCTGTTTTTATTTTTGAAATGCAAATGTAATATAAAACTGACCCTAAATGGTTGATAGTTAAAGAAAGGTTGTTAATATTCGGATTGATATTATTAACCGTGTTACCCTGGTACGTATACGTGATATCACTTAAAGAAAACATGTATGGAAAGATGCTCATTTGGAACGAATCGATATTTATTATTGATCGATCAACGAAATGTTCCATATATCGTCAATTCACTATTCATCATAAATGCGACGTAATTATCAAGTAGTCGTAAGTTCGTTGTGAAATTCTTATTCGTTGTAAATGCATTGTAAACATTATCCGTTATAGTTTGATATAAACTGTAATAGTTGTAAATTAGTCATAAACCTGTAAAAGGTATATCGACTTTAAATCAATAGTAATGAAGGACAAATTCATTTTATTTATGACGAATTACCATCTCATGTTAAATAGATCGTTGGTAATTCCTTGTAAATTTATAGCGATGAACTACGTTTAATATATCATTGGCAATTTCTTATAAATTTACAATGATTTTACGGCAAATCCATCATATAGACGTTGTAACTAACTAATCAAAATCATTATAAATTATTTTAATTGTTTTTAAAATATAATTAAAAACTATTTTAACTTAATTATTAATTAAAAATATAAAATATAAATTTTGATTTTAAATATTTATTTTTAAAATATTTTAAAAAATTATAGAAATCATAAGCATTAAAAATTACAAAAATATAATTATTTAAATTAAATTCATTAAACATATCCCTATTTAAATCAGCCACCGTATGAGGGTCTGCCTCACTTTGGTCCGGGCTAGAGGATGAATCCCAAGCTCCTCGCGCCGACCTGCCAAAACCCGAACTGTTTCTATATTACCCGTGACTAAAGTTGTCGAACATAGCGTCTATTACAGTCACTTTTTAGGTTTTACTCAATATGAAATCATTTTACTCTACATAAATAAAATTAAACATTAATAATAACATAAAAATATTTTGATTTAAACATTAACTACTATATATATTTAAATATAGTTTTTATTTCACTAATCTATTATAATTTAATCTAACATATACTAATTACATTCCTAATATAATAAAGAAAAATAATTATATTACTAATGTAACCAATATAAATAACATTCTTCTCATAAGTAAAAAAGAACGCTCTCAGACGGAGTTTGCGATGGCGATTGCGACGAGGCGGAGGCTCATGTTCTCCATACATCCTAGATCTGTTGAGGCAGAGGTCTGTATTTTTATTCCTGTGGGGATCTTATTACTCGGTTGGTCATGGTTATTTGGGAGTCGTGGGAGTTTCGCTCACAAGAGGATGTTCCCAATATGGGTGGTATTACATTTGCAGTGTTTAAAGGGTTATTTGAGAGGCAATCTGTGGTATTTCGGAAATGAATCGGTGTTTAAAATGATGGATCCAAATGTCTTAAATCATGGATTCGAGGATATTAGAGGGGGGCAATCTTCGGTTCTTCCAACGATAGGTTAGTAGGAAAAAGGGTTTACGACAAAGGTGGTTTTGGAATCTTAGTCTGATGATCGTAAAGATGAAAGAGGTTAAAGTCGGAATTATAGGATCTTTGATATGGAATAATTATGGTCAATCAACCGAGATCAAATATTGGATTGGAGGATTAGTGAGATCCGCAGACGGTTTAAGTGGAGGTGGATTGGAAAGCACTGAAGTGAATGTGCACGAAATGGAAAGTAAAGGTCCTAATTTACCAGGAGGATTTGTGGTGATCGGGAAAGTAGATTTACAGGTTTAAATACAAGGGATATGAAAATCACACAAAAATTTGATTTATGATCAATCTAGCATATATAGGGGGGAAGGTTGGTCAAGGTTATGGAGAATGAATAAGGAAGGTCGAATCGCTAGACTAAGACGAAGGGAAAGGAATTTAGAATCACATATACTAATTAGCGGGATTCTGCTTTTAAGGGGGAAAGTCTATGTGAAAATAAAGAGGCATATAAAGACGAATATAAGAAGGATGTTTGGTCATCAATTTCTTACACAGTTAAGAGTCCAGCAAATTTGTGCGAGAAATACATCTACAGTAGAGAGAGAACAATGTTTTGGTAAAGACATAAAGAATACTATGTCTCGAAACACAATCGCGACCAGGGGATGCAAGGGGGAGTCAGTGGTAACTTCTCAGCAAATGAACGTTGCTGCGGGTGAGGACTCGAACGGCGGACAGCTTTGGGACTGCGAGGTCGGACGAAGGACGACCTGTGGTGGAAGACTTCGAACGGCAGGACGACCTTGGCGATGGAACGGACGAACGGTGGACGGTACGGACGGCGTGGTCAGCGGCTAGCGATTTGGAATGGTGAAACGGCTAAGTGAAGGATTAGGGATTTTAATGGCGTTTTGGACAGGGGATAGAAGGCAACTCACCAAGCTATGACTGGCTTGGATACAGCCCTTCCAAGAAGAGAGACACACTCAATCTTCAAGGAACACTCACTCTCACTTGGAGACACACTCAACAATGAGAAAGAGAGAAAGTGACCAAAGTGGCCGAATAGAGATTAGGGTTCATAAGTGTCTGTCTTAGAAAATAGAATAGGTTTGCCTTTTAAAGGCTACATGCTTGTGACCATAAAAACCTAGTTGACCGTGGTCAACATTTCTAAGTAAACCCTCAAAATGACTAAGTCTTAAAAAGGAAATGCAAGGCTAAACATTTGCCTAGGATAGAAATCAAGCCTAATTGATTTAAAAGGACATATCCACATTAAACCAATGGGACACTAGGCTTGATGCCTTAGATTTTCAGGTCTCATTAAAAACCTTTCCAAGAACCCATTGTGGTAAACTTGGAAAGGGAAAGAGTACCCTAATCACCTAAGGTCTTTAGAAGTGCCCTTACTCATGGATAGTAAGGACACACAAGACCTTATCCCTAAGGCTGTGTGCATGAGTGCCTTGGTCAGAAACACTCATCTGAACATGATCAGGAGGCTTTTCTCGGTCTTCCAACTCCCCTTCCTCTCCAAGACCGGCTACATGGGTTGGTGCGGCTTCTGCTTGGTTCCCTTGGGCATGATCTCCTGTGCTCTGGTCTTGGACTCCCTGAGCGGCTCTGCTCCTGGTCATAATGCGGTGGGACACATAAGGGGTGGTCTGGCCTTCATCCTCCAAGTATCTGGTCGGTGTAGCTTGGATGACCCCATCATCCCCACCCTCTTCAAGTGCTTTGGTCTCCAAAGAACCAACATCCTGTGCATCAAAAGGAGATAGATCAGAAACATTAAATGAGGAGGACACATTGTACTCACCTGGCAGCTTGAGTCTGTAGGCATTGTCATTGATGCGTTCCACCACTTGGAATGGGCCATCTCCTCTGAAGTCTAGCTTGTGCTTGCGCTTGTTGGGGAAGCGCTCTGGCCTTAGGTGTAGCCACACCCAATCTCCTGGTTGGAACACCAGCTGCTTCCTCTTCTTGTTGATCCTAGATCGGACCTGATCATTCCTCTTCTCAATGTTGCCATGCACTTGTTCAAAAATCTTCTTCATGGCCGCGGCTTTGGCCTCTCCCTCAAGGTCCATGGTCTCGGTTGGTGGCAAGGGTGTCAAGGTCAGGGGAGTGTCTGGGTTGCGGCCATACACAGCTTCAAATGGTGACATGCCTGTAGTTGAATGCTTAGCTGAATTATAGGCAAATTCCACCAAGGGCAAGCTCTCCACCCATGTAGTTAAATGTCTTCCCACGGTCGATCTCAGCAATGCTCCTAGGGTGCGGTTGACCACTTCCGTCTGCCCATCGGTTTGAGGATAGCATGTGGTAGAGAACAACAGCTTGGTACCCAGCTTCTTCCATAGGGTCCTCCAAAAGTGTGACAGGAACTTTGTGTCACGGTCAGACACAATAGTTCTTGGAATGCCATGGAGTCTCACCACCTCCCTAAAGAACAATGTGGCGGTTTGAGAAGCATCATTGGTCTTTGCGCAGGGAATGAAATGGACCATCTTGGAGAAGCGGTCCACCACTACAAACACTGAGTCCTTGTGTTGAATCTTGGGCAATCCCAGAACAAAGTCCATGGAGATGTCTACCCATGGAAGAGTAGGGACAGGCAGGGGCATGAACAGGCCGTGAGGATGGAGTCTTGACTTGACTCTCCTGCAAGTGATGCACCTATCACAGTGAGTGGCTACCATCTTCTTCATCTTTGGCCAGTAGAAGTGTTCTTTAAGAACACTAAGAGTCTTCTCCACTCCTAAATGTCCCATAAGACCACCTCCATGAGCCTCCTCCACTAGCAACTCCCTCATTGATCCTTGGGGAATGCACAGGCGCCTATCTTTAAAGAGAAACCCATCATGAATGAAGAAACGTGTGTAGGCTCCTGCTCCATGTCCTTCATAGGCTGCCTTGAGGTCTGGGTCTTCTGGGTATAAGGTCTTCAAATGTCCAAACCCCAAAACCTTAGCATCCATGGTAGAGATCAAATCATGCCTCCTGGACAAGGCATCCGCCACTACATTCTCCTTTCCCTTCTTGTATTTGATCACATAGGGAAAAGTCTCTATGAACTCCAACCATCTAGCATGCCTCTTCTTCAACACGGTCTGACCCCTCAAATGCTGTAAAGTCTCATGATCTGTGTGAATCACACACTCCCTAGCCAAGAGGTAGTGCTGCCATGTTTGCATTGCCCTGACCAATGCATATAACTCCTTGTCATAGGCCGGGTAGTTCAGGGTGGCTCCAGTCAGCTTCTCGCGAAAGTATGCCACTGGTCTTCCTCCTTGAGTTAGCACCGCCCCTATGCCTACTCCTGAGGCATCACACTCCACTTCAAAGGTCTTCTCAAAGTTGGGCAAGGCAAGAATGGGCGCATTGGTCAGCTGATACTTAAGCTCCAAGAAAGCTTGCTCTTGCAACTCTCCCCATTCAAAGCCGGTATTCTTCTTGATCAAGGAGGTCAGGGGTGCAGCCAAAGTGCTGAAGTCCTTCACAAAGCGCCTATAGAAGCTGGCCAGCCCATGGAAGCTTCTGACTTGGCTGATTGAAGTCGGTCTAGGCCAGCTGAGGATGGCCTCTATTTTCTCCACATCTACTCTCAGTCCCTGTGAGCTAACCACAAAGCCAAGGAAAACAACCTCATCTGTGCAAAAGATGCATTTAGACAAATTGGCAAACATGTGTTCTTTCCTAAGAGTTTCTAAGACCTGTTCTAAATGCAGCACATGATCAGTCAAGCAAGAGCTATATATCAGAATATCATCAAAATAAACTACCAAGAACTTGCCCATAAAGGGTCTAAGGATATGGTGCATGAGGCGCATGAAGGTGCTTGGGGCATTGGAGAGGCCGAATGGCATGACTAGCCACTCATACAGACCATGCTTGGTCTTGAAGGCGGTCTTCCACTCATCCCCTTCCCTCATCCTCACTTGATGATACCCACTCTTCAAATCCACCTTAGAGAAGATGGTTGCTCCACTCAGCTCATCCAACATGTCATCTAGCCTTGGGATTGGATGGCGGTATTTGATGGTGATATTGTTGATGGCTCTACAATCAACACACATCCTGTAGGAGCCATCCTTCTTGGGCACTAGGAGCACGGGCACGACACAGGGGCTAAGGCTCTCCCTCACATATCCTTTGGCCATGAGGTCTCGGACCTGAGCTTCAAGCTCCTTTGCCTCCGTGGGATTGACTCGGTATGCAGGCCTGTTTGGAAGTTGGGCACCAGGAATGAAATCAATCTGATGCTCTATGCCTCTCAAGGGTGGCAGTCCGGCTGGTATCTCCTCAGGGAACACATCCTTGTACCTGTCAAGCAAAGCTCGAATTTCCCTTGGCAAGACCACATTAGTAGGTCTAGAACTCATCAAATCCTTATAAACAACCAAAACAACTTGACAAGTTGGATCAAAGAGAGAACGCCTAACATCACTAGATGTAATCAAGAAATTGGTTTTAGACATGCATTTCTCCTTAGCTAGCTTAACTTGCATTTCATGAACTTGAGCAGGCAACAATGGTGCTAAGCTAATCCGTTTCTTATTAAGCATAAGGGTGTACTTATTAGTTCTACCATCATGCACAACTTCCCTATCAAATTGCCAAGGTCTGCCTAATAAGATATGGGTAGCTTGCATAGGTACTACTTCACAAAGAACCTCATCAACATACTTGCCTATGCTAAATGAAACCTTAACCTGTTCACTAATTCTCAATTCGGTTTTATCATTCAGCCATCTCAATCTATAAGGTCTAGGATGTTTAGTAGCTACCAAGTTCAACTTCTCAACCATATAAGTACTAGCTACATTAGCACAAGATCCACCATCAATTATAAGTGAGCATACTTTACCATTAACCATGCAGCGTGTGTGGAAGATGTTCTCCCTTTGGGCTGTCTCATCCGGCTCTTGGATGGTGCTAAGGACCCTTCTTGAGACCAGGAGATCTCCCACTTCAGGGTAGGCCACATCCTCCTCCTCTTCATCAGCTTCCTCAGGAGGTTCCATCTCATCTTGAGACTCATAGTCACCAGTTGCTGTGATGATCATGGCCCTAGGATTTGGACAATCCCGAGCATAGTGTCCACGGCCGCGGCACTTGAAGCACATAATGTCTCTGGTTTTGGGACCAGTGGAGGCAGGTCTGTTGTCTGGCCGTGGGGCAGGGATGGTCTCCCTGGGTTGGTATGGGGCTCTCACATCCTGAGCTATGGCTTTGCCACGGTCGGGTTGCCTAGGAAAGGCAGGCTGGGAGCTTGAAGCCTGCGGATTGGTGTTTTGGGCAGAGGCTCTCCATGGTCTGTGGGCCACGGCTCTGATTCTAGTCTTCCTCTTAAGCTGGCTCTCAACTTGGGTAGACAAGTGCAATAGCTCATTGAGGTCATTGTAGGAGTACATCTCCACCTTGCTGGCTATCTTCTCTTGAAGACCATCTAGGAATTGTGCCATGAGAGTCTCTTCAGTATCTTCCAGGCCAAGCCGGTTTCTCAAGTGTTCAAACTCTCCAAAATACTCTTCTACACTCCTCTGGCCTTGGCTGAGCTTCCTGAACTTCTTCTGTAGCTCTCTGTGGTACATAGGTGGGATGTACCTTCCCTTCATCATGAACTTCATGATCTCCCATGATCTGACCGGTTCTTCTCCTCTTCTCCTTCTCTTGGCGGAGTCTTGATCCCACCAGGACAGGGCATGGTCAGTAAGTTGGGCTGATGCATAGGCCACCTTCTTGGATTCTTCAAACCCATAGACCTCAAAGATATGATCCATTCTTCTCTCCCAGTCCAAATAGGCTTCTGGATCAACCTTGCCGGCAAAAGTGGGTGGCGTGAGCTTGAGGTGTGGGGAGTGGGCTCTAGGTGGGTGGTGATGTCCCCTCTCCTCAGGAAACCTCCTCTCCCTGTGCCTTGGCCGTCTGAAATGAGGTGGAAAGGCATCTTCTTCAGACAATCCCTCCATGTCTTGCTCAGGCCATAAGGGTGGCGGCGCTCTTGGTTGTGGAGGTGGAGGCGCCGATGCTGGTTGGGGTTGAGGCTGCTCTACTCGGCCTAGACGGTCTCCCAGCTGCTGGAGTTGAGCTTGGAGGCTGGTGAGGATCTCTGCTAGAGCTGGATCAGCCATCTAGCTCAAAGGGTACCTGCCAAGGAAAAGTCAACAGGTCAAAGTCAAAGTACTTAAGTTAATTAATCTAGATTAATCACTAATGATCTAATTAAACTTTAATTTAAAACTTAAACTAATTTCTAGACTAATTAAACAAGCAACATTCGACTCCTAGGTGCTAGCAACATGAGCCGCCAAATCAAATAACAAGGAAACATTCAAATTCAAACTTAGTCAAGGAGTGGACAAAATGACATCAGCCGGTGAGGACCACACGGTGAGTCACCGACCAGATCTGCCAAAAAGCAGCCGTGTCCACCTAACTTCTTCTTCCTCCCCTGGTTCTCAACAATGGCGGATTAAACACAGACATAAACTCAGGCAAATCAGCTAAACAACCTAACACAAGTTACTAAATTTACCTAATAACAAACCCTGATGAACCGTACTACTCACGCTTAGCCAGAAACCCTAACTACCGTTCTAGACAAAAAGTTAAAACCCTAAGTACTAAGATGGAAAGAAACAACCTTTCTCAGGAAACTTGGGCTCTGATACCAAAATGTTACAAGCCTTGGCCATCTGGTCGGATAAGGTCGCCGGAAGGGTGGAGGAACGGTGAAGGAAGGAAGGTCCGGTCGTACGGGCGAGTGTGAGGTTGCGGCTTACGACCGAAGGACGTGAGCGGCGGGTGGACACGCGACCGGTAGGACGGACAAAGGCGGCCTGCGGGTGAGGACTCGAACGGCGGACGGCTTTGGGACTGCGAGGTCGGACGAAGGACGACCTGTGGTGGAAGACTTCGAACGGCAAGACGACCTTGGCGATGGAACGGACGAACGGTGGACGGTACGAACGGCGTGGTCAGCGGCTAGCGATTTGGAATGGTGAAACGGCTAAGTAAAGGATTGGGTATTTTAATGGCGATTTGAACAGGGGATAAAAGGCAACTCACCAAGCTATGACTGGCTTGGATACAGCCCTTCCAAGAAGAGAGACACACTCAATCTTCAAGGAACACTCACTCTCACTTGGAGACACACTCAACAATGAGAAAGAGAGAAAGTGACCAAAGTGGCCGAATAGAGATTAGGGTTCATAAGTGTCTGTCTTAGAAAATAGAATAGGTTTGCCTTTTAAAGGCTACATGCTTGTGACCATAAAAACCTAGTTGACCGTGGTCAACATTTCTAAGTAAACCCTCAAAATGACTAAGTCTTAAAAAGGAAATGCAAGGCTAAACATTTGCCTAGGATAGAAATCAAACCTAATTGATTTAAAGGGACATATCCACATTAAACCAATGGGACACTAGGCTTGATGCCTTAGATTTTCAGGTCTCATTAAAAACCTTTCCAAGAACCCATTGTGGTAAACTTGGAAAGGAAAAGAGTACCTTAATCACCTAAGGTCTTTAGAAGTGCCCTTACTCATGGATAGTAAGGACACACAAGACCTTATCCCTAAGGCTGTGTGCATGAGTGCCTTGGTCAGAAATACTCAAGCTGAACATGATCAGGAGGCTGGTCTCGGTCTTCCAACTCTCCTTCCTCTCCAAGACCGGCTACATGGGTTGGTGCGGCTTCTGCTTGGTTCCCTTGGGCATGATCTCCTGTGCTCTGGTCTTGGATTCCCTGAGCGGCTCTGCTCCTGGTCATAATGCGGTGGGACACATAAGGGGTGGTCTGGCCTTCATCCTCCAAGTATCTGGTCGGTGTAGCTTGGATGACCCCATCAAGCTGCTTGGTCTTTGATCTGGTCATAGGACCAACCAGCTCACTCCAAGTATCTGAGGCTCCTTGCCCCTCAGCTACAATCTTCGGTTCATATTCTCCTACCAGGGGGTCATCTTAGACCGCATCTAGGATCACATCTTCATCCAGAGGGCCATCTTAGATCGCATATAGGATCACATCTTTGTCCAGGCGGCCATCTTGGATCACATCTTGGATCGCATCTAGGATCACATCTTTGTCCAGGCGGGCATCTTGGATCACATCTTGGATCGCATCTAGGATCACATCATCCCCTCTCTTTTGAAAAGGATTTGAACTCAAATCCAAATTATCTATATTAAAAGGAATAATGTCAGAGACATTAAAGCTAGAAGTTACATTGTACTTACCTTGGAGATCAAGTTGATAGGCATTGTTTTTGGTCCTCCTTGTGAACTTGAAGGGGCCGTCTATCTTTGACATCAACTTGGACTTCCTTTCTCCTTTAGGCCGCTCCTTCCTTGATGTACACTTACTTGATCACCAACTTCAAAGATCATCTCCTTTCTTTTTTTTGTTGACGATCTTTGCATAGAGTTTAGTTTTCTCTTATAAGTTCTTCCTTGCATCTTCATGTATCTGTTGGATTAGATCAGCCTTTCTTTGTCCATCCATACTACATCTTTCACTCAAAGACAAATATATTAAATCCAAAGGAGAGATGAAATTGAACCCATAAACAATTAGAAAAGGTGAATACTTAGTAGCATAAACATAACATGATTATATGCAAATGTTGTTAAAAGAATGCTGAAGGTCCTATTAACTACCTCAGTTTTTCAATCAGTTTACATAATGACAAGTAGTAGAGAACAAGAGATTAGTGCCTAACTTCGACTACAATGTGTTCCATAAATAGCTAAGGAACTTAGTGTCTCTATCAGACACAATACACTTGGACATTCCATGCAAACACACAGCCCCTTAAAGACTAGATTAGCTATATCCAATGCATCATCAGTCTTATTAAATGCAATAAAATGGATCATCTTATAAATTATATCAACAACCACAAATATATAATCCTTACAAGACCTAGTTCTAAGCAATCCAAGTACAAAATCCATAGAAATATGAGTCCAGAGATACATAGGAATTGGTAAAAGAGTATACAAACTGTGAGGTTGGACTTTAGCTTAGCCATTTTACAAGTGGTGCATCTGTCACAAATCCTCTCAACATCAGACATCATGTGTGGCCAGTAGAAGTGATCCCTCATCACTTCCATAATTTTGGCAATACCATAGTACCCCATCAAGCCTCCACCGTTTGTTTCCCTAATGAACAAGTCTCTGAGGGAACAGTTGGGAATGCACAATCGGTTTTCATAAAAGAGGAATCTATAATGTCTAAAATAATGTCTTGTAGCAACTTTCTTACAAGATTTATAGATTTCTTGAAAATCAAGGTCACTAATATACATTTATTTATTCTGATCAAATCTTAAAAGTTTAACATCATGAACTGAAAGGAAAGTGTATCTTCTGGACAAGGCATAAGCAACCCCATTTTCCTTACCTTGTACTTAATAACATAAGGAAATGTCTCAATGTACTCAACCCACCTAGCATGTCATTTGTTAAGCTTATGTTTGTCGTTGAGGTGGTTGAGGGATTCATGATCAGTGTGAATGACAAACTCCATGGCCCACAAATAATGCTACAATGTTTGCAGAACCCTTATCAAAGTATATAATTCTTTTACATAGGTTGGATAGTTCAGAGTATATACACCAAGTTTCTCACTAAAGAAAGTAATCGGTTTCTTCTCTTGCATCAGAACATCTCCAATACCTATACCTAAAGCATCACACTCAATTTCAAAGATTTTAAGAAATTTAAGCAAAACTAGAAGAGGTGCATTGGTCAGCTTGTCCTTCAATTTCTGATGAGCCTTTTCTTGAGGTTACTCCCACCTGAAACCCACATTTTTCTTGATCACTTCAGTGAGTGGTGAAACCAAGGTACTTAAATCCTTAACAAATCATCTGTAAAATCCCGCCATAACAATGTAACTTCATACTTCTCCAGTCTCTGATTTCTTTAACCTTCTCTTCGTCAACCTTAACACCATCTGTACATACAACAAAACCTAAAAAGATAAGATTATATGTACAAAAATTACACTTTTTAAGATTGGCAAACAGCTTCTCTTGTTTAAGCACTTTTAAAACCAAATTCAAATGCTGAATATGCTCTTCTATGTTTTTGCTATAAACTAGGATATCGTCAAAGTAAATCACAATAAAATATCCTATAAATTCCCTAAGAACATGATTCATCATGTACATGAAAGTACTATGTGCATTAGTTAATCCAAATGGCATTACAAGTCATTCATATAAACCATGTTTATTTTTAGAATCCAGTCTTTCATTCATCACTTTCCTTCATCCTAATCTGATGATAACTACTTTTAAGATCAGTTTTAGAAAACATACTGGATCAAGACACGATAGAATCATTGGATGAAATCTTTAAACAATCATTTTTTCTTCCCTTAAAACATCCTCTCTATCCAACTTGAAAGGTTGAAGTAGTCTACTCGTTAATTATTACGGACAACATAATCATATGGTTTTATGGTTTGTTGAACATATGAATGAAGTAGAGAAGCGTGAACTAAAACTAATGTGCAAGTAAATTAAAGTGCAAATAAAGTGAAGTGCAAGTAAATTAAATTAACAAAAAGTAAAGAAATGGAAGTATTAAATTAACCGAAAAGAGTAAAAACTACTAAAGGGAAACTAAAAGCTAAAATCTACACTAAGTGGAGTTTTTTGTTTATCGGAGTCTTGTCTCTCTCTCTCTCTCTCTCTCTCTCTCTCTCTCTCTCTCTCTCTCTCTCTCTCTCTCTCTTCTCTCTCTGTCTCTCTCTCTCTCTTTCTCTCTCTCTCTCTCTTTCTCTCTCTCTTTCTCTCTTTCTCTTTTTTGTTTATAAGGTACAACGGTGATATTTATACAGATAGGGAAGGTAAAATGAGTTATCTCTAGTTTGGCGTCGATTCATCGGGTATGATAACTCGTTGTCACTCTGCAACAGGTTAGTAAAACGTTTCATCAAACTTCTTTCCTTCTTTCTTTCTTCTCTCCCAATTTCCTTTTTCGTTTCTTCGCTTCTTCCTTTTCTCCCCTGATTTTCTTTATTTTCTTCTCATGCGCTTCCTTTTCTCTGATGATCTTTTTCTCTTTTCTTTCTGCGCTTCCTTTTCTCTGAAGATTCTCCGCTTGATGCACAAATCTTCTCTGGTCCATGATTTTGCACACAACTTTGCCTTTTTGCTCCAGTGTAGCTCTATTTTCAGTTCTCGACACATGAACACATGTTTATGCAATATGTAAACCAAATGCAGTCATAAACACCCTAAAATGCATCCTAAGCGGATTAAATCCTATCCTAAAAACCAATGAAATCCTAAGATATCAATTTCTCGGACTTGCCTTTGCATGTTCTAAAGCAAACCTAGAATGGAAAGAAATATACTCGCCAAAGACGAAAAAATTAAGACACTAAGATACTAGGACACTGAGACAAAAACAAATTGAAATAATCATACACTATTTGCATTATTGCTCATAAACAGTTGTCCTTCGTTACATAAATTAAATACTCTTTTGTACTTTACCATGGTTATCATGTTCTCAGCTATATATGGATCCAACAAATCAAGTCAAGAACAATCCCTTACATTCATTAGCAGGTATTTAGAGTGAGATCTTGCTTATGAGAGTTCAATCCATTCTCGATCGGCTGATGGTGGAAAGGAAAAGGGCTATGTATAGATGTACATTTCTGGGGTTAGTTCTTTTACGTTAGCTATCTCTAAGAAAATAGTATACTTGACATTATGCAAAATAACTTAAGCAAAGAACAATTGATGCATATACGAGACTCATCTTCGTTCTTATCTCAATGAGTCATGAATCTTATTACTACCAATTCCGTCATACTTTTCTAATCCCATAAGCCTTTTTTAAACTTGGGTATTTAAACCATATAAAGTTTGTTTTCTTTTGCTTGCTCCCTTTCTTTCATATATATATATATATATATTATTGGGAGATTCTTTAGTATATATTTCATAAAGCCTTATAATATAAACATATTCTTCTTCTTTTGAGTTTTTTTTCTTCGTTGGTGATCACAACTATTCCATCCTTATTAGCCACGACATTACGGGAGAAACCTACGTACTATCCGATAAAGGATAGAAAATTACTGCGTCTAGTAGCTTGAGGATCTCCTTCCGCACTCCATCACACAGGTTTGGGTTCAACCTCTGTTAATGTTCGATGGAAGTCATTGATTCCTCATCCAGATGAATCCTATGGGTGCGCAGACTTGAGAATTTACCTTTTATATCTGCTATTGAGTACCTTATGGCCTTCCTATATTTTCTTAGTTCAGCTAAACATGTTTCGGTTTCAGCTCTGCTCAATGAATCGCTAACAATCACAGGGTATATTAAGTTTGATCATAAGAATTCATACATGAGCCATTGTGAGAGAGATCTCAGCTTGATGTGTGGGGCTCTTAGTTCATTACAGTCGTCATCTTGGTCTGTACTTCTTCCTTTTCTTCCTTTGCCTCAGCAGCATGGGCGTCATCCTCTAGCTCTAGCAACATGGACTTATCCTTTCACATTTTTTTCAAATCAAGCATTGTTTCGTATTCTCTGCTCATTGGGTCTAGCAACCTTAATTTTCCTTGTTTTACTGACAATACATGTTGTAGGGGATATTCTCTGGTTATCTCCTCTAGGATTTCTTCAGCTAATTCATAAAGTTTCTACACGCGGAATGTTTTGCCTTTTATTTTTGGCATCCACAATGCCTTGTTAATATCAAAATTCAAGGTTTCACCTCCTAGCTGCAACTAGATCTTAATTCCTTAACGTCTATTGAAGCTCTTATGGTTGCTAAAAATGATCATCCAAAAATGTGGGGGTCATATGGTTCGTCTATTTCATGCACTACAAAGTCTATGGTGATTTCAAAATCTCCTACCACAATGGGTATGTCAATAAGCAGGCCTATTGGATGTCTTAATGAACGATTGGCTAAGAAAAATGATATGCAACTTTCTTTGTATCTGTGGAAACCCAACTTTATTGTTATCGATAATGGCATTAAGTTGACACTAGCGCCCAAATCACACATGCATCGCGTGAAAATTAACGATCCTAGTGCGCATGGTAGTGTAAAGCTTCATGGGTCTACAACTTTTTCTTTGATGACCTTACGTTGGATGATGGCATGACACTCATGGGTGAGTACTACCATTACTCCAATCTCCTCGTTCTTCTCACGCACGTCATCCGTCAAATATTTTGACCATTTTGATACCATCCAAAATGTTTCAAATAGGGGTATAGTCATATTATCCTTTCTCATCTGCTCGTCGAAAAGTGTTTCGTACTTATCGCTCAGTTTTTTCTTGTATCTCCCAGGGAATGGGAGTTTTGGCTCGTATGGAGGTGGGTTGAATAGGTTTTTGTGGTTAGTTCTGTTGGCATCCTGCTTCTAGGTTTGTTGTTGGCGGATTCCTCTGTTTCATCTTTCCTTTTTCAGTATCCTCGATGTGGTTTTGATTTTTCGCCTCCCTCTTACTAGTTCCTGAAATGTCTTTATTGAGGTCCTTTCCACTTTCTTTCCGCTACATAGAGTGACAGCATAGACAAATTCTTCAGGGGTGTTATTTTGTTGTGAAAGTTGTGTAAATGTTACTTGTTTAGAATGTTGAGCTTTTATTAAGTAGGCATGTACATATAGTCCTTCAAATTTGGATTGGAAGTCACCATACATGTTGTCCATTTTTTGTTGAAGTTCTTCATTCTTGCGTTTAGCTCCATTGTGTATTTGCTTTGGCCTCCAAGGAGTTGCTTCAATATTGATGTAAGATTGTCAATTGCTTACTGGGAGATTATTTTGTATATATTTCCTAAAGCTTTTTAACACTAGGATCCTTTATTTCTTTTCCTTACTTCTTGTTCAGTTTCCTTACTCTTGTTCAGTTTCCCTATTCTTTTATCGTGGGTTACTAACCCATTCCTAATCTTTTCTTTTCTCACTTATCTATCTCTCTTTTTTTTTTTACTTTGGGTTACCAGTCCGTTATTCGGTTTCAAGAGAGTTGAAAAATGGTGGAAAAAATGAATTGAAAATTAAAACCACAAGAAAAACATATACCCCTAGGCAATAAAACTAATGATTCAACTAGGTTCAAATTCATGGGATTATTCATAAAGTGACTAAGTGAGCTCAAAAGCTAATGGCTTTTTCAAACGCGAGAATTTACAAACATGGTGTTTTCGTTATTTTAACGTTTTTAAAGGTGAGGAACAGTCATAAAAGACCAATGTGTTATCATAATCTAAACCTAATGTGTAAAATTCTAATAAAGTATTTTTTAAGGTTGTATCCTAAAAGTTGGATTATTCTATAACTTAATGAAAATAAAACATGACTCAAGAAATAAAAATGAAGTTAGGAAC
Source organism: Streptanthus diversifolius (assembly GCA_039880935.1). Classification (NCBI taxonomy): domain Eukaryota; kingdom Viridiplantae; phylum Streptophyta; class Magnoliopsida; order Brassicales; family Brassicaceae; genus Streptanthus; species Streptanthus diversifolius. Next base: position 6,266,376 of record JAXGFM010000002.1, read on the forward strand.
GTGATCCCTCCCCGTACTTATTTAATACCATCTTGGTGTGAATGAGAAACTGGTAAGGATAAAAAAGAAAAAAAATAAATACTAATTGTAACAAAGTATGTACAAAGGTGTGTGTATTTACCTAGGAAAAGGCGTTGTCTGGAGACTCATCGTCTGACGGTGGTGCATGACATTTGCACGTGCTAGAGGCAGCACAGGTCTGGCAGCTCATCTTTCGTCCCAACTCTCGAATGTCATTTTTATCTGATGAACTGTGCGGGTAATTGTTGTTGATTCTGCGTTGTTGATACTTTGAGAATGTCTGGAGAAGGTTGATACTGTTCCATGACAGGGCCGCAAGCTCGTAAGAGGATGGAGGTGATGATCCACCCATGCTCAGCTCCATTGGTTTTCTTTGGGCGTTCAGAAGCCCTTCTTCTCGTATTTTCATGAATCTTTTTATTAGCACCGTGGCCATACATATATTACTGCCACTTCCTTCCACTGGAAAGTTGTCATTGCATACCCTTAGATAGTGTTGTATTCCTTTCACCATCGAAACCATCTCTTCCTTTGTGATGGTGTCTATTGCTGTCCGTGAGAAAATCGCCAAAACGAGGACCTTGTGGACATATCTTATGGCGGGATTTCTTACCCACGAGGATTTACACATCCCATGATCGTAATAATCTTGGGAGATGCAATACCATACTTCCCCCAGGTTATTGAAACCGAGACCGGCAAAGAAGAGGTCTCTTCTTTGCTGATGGCCGAAAATATTGTTGAGCTCTATTATTGTCATCCGATAGGTTCTCCCTTTTGTGAGGAATCCATTATATCCATCGGTGACTTGGTCATATGACATCTGCTGGCGAAAGAAGGTTTAGACAAAGGAGAGAAATTCGCATGTAAGTTCTTGGAATCCTGGCTGTAATTGGAATGACAGGTTGTCGAGTCCCATGCTAGAGAATATGTAATGCACATCATCGTGGATTTCCATCTCTCGCAAAACAGTATCATCAGTGAATGTCATTGAGGAGAACTGAAGTTGCATCAAGGTGATGTAATAACCATTTGGTGGCTGTCCTTTCACCAAGAATCTCAGGTTACTGGACAGAAGAGATGGAAGCGAAAGGGTGGATCGATGAGACCACACAAGCTGTGAAAAGGCCTGTGATACTCCAAAAACTTCAACCAGGGAAGGTTGAAGAACACAGCTGGTTCTCCAAAAACAGCTTGGGCGGCGCCTAGGAACTTAGACAAGAAGTCTTAGGTTTTGTTTTAATTCTAAATTGTTTTTTATTTCATTAATGAATGGTCCAAAGGCTTATATAATGCCTTGTTACAACTTAGGCTAAACAACATGATGTTTAGCCCTTTAAGAAATAAAAACAACAAGTAGTGTGTTTAATGGCAAAATTAAAGGGACTTTGGGCTTAAGTAGCCAACATGACTTGTAAGCCCAAATAACATACTTAGTCTAAAATATAAATAAAAGATAGATAAACCCAGTTAAACACTTAGGCAAAAATCGGTGGGTACTTGTGAATTGTGTGGACTTGTGAACAAGTCTTCACTGTCTTACGCACTAAGAGTATTGCCTCGTTAAAACCTTTTTCGAAAAACTCAATGGGATAAAACCGAAGATAGGAAAAAGAATATAACTTCCTAGCACGACTTTTGGTGTCTCTACCGTATGGTAATAGTAAAGACACCGGAGGAAGAAGAATCTTCGAAAAAGAACCTCTATTGTTCCTTGTCCGGCTTGAAGGGTTCGGGGTCTCATGGACCGGGGTCGGTCGTTCCGGGTTCTGGCGCGGTCGGTCCGAGTTCCTGTCCGGCTCTACTCTCCAATAGCATGCTGAGCTTGTCTCCTAAAGCCTTCCTCTTGGACCGTGTGAGAGGTCCTGGTGGGATGACCGGTGAAGTAGCTGAGACGATGTCCTCATCATTCCCTCCCTTTTGAAGTGCTTTGGTCTCCAAAGAGAACACCTCCCCTGCATCAAACAACTCTAAGTCAGAAACATTAAACGTATTAGACACGTTATACTCATCTGAAAGTTTGAGCTGGTAGGCATTGTCATTGATTCTCCGTAGGACGCGGAATGGACCATCTCCCCGGGGTGCAAGCTTGCTTTTTCGTCGCTGGAGAATCTTCTCTGGCTGCAGATGTAGCCAAACCCAGTCTCCCTCTTTGAACACTATGTACCGGTGGCCCTTGTTGGCATTCTTGGTGTTCTGGATGTTTCGTTGCTCCAGATTTTCCTTTGTTTCTTCATGTAGACGCTTGATATATTCAGCCTTTGATTCTCCCTCTAAACTGATGGCGTCTCCCAAAGGAATGGGCGTGAACTCAATTGGTATGGTAGGGTTGAAGTCGTAGACTACTTCAAATGGAGACCGCTTTGTTGCAGAGTGTGTGGCCCTGTTGTAATCAAAATCAACATATGGAAGACACTCCAACCAATTCTTCAGATTCCTCCCAATCGTTGCTCTCAGCGTCTGTGATAAGGTCCCATTGACCACCTTTGTCTGTTTGTCTGTCTGTGGATAATAAGCAGTAGAAAACAAGAGGTTGGACCATATCTTGCACCACAATGCTCGCCAAAAGTGACTGAGGAACTTGGTGTCTCTGTCTGATACAATCGTTCTGGGAATAGCGTGCAGTCGTACTATCTCCTTGAAAATAGGTCGGCAGTCTGGCTTGCGTCATTGGTTTTGTAACAAGCGATGAAATGCACAACTTTGGAAAAATGGTCAACCACGACGAAGATGGAATCCTTATGGTTGATTTTAGGCAGTCCTATCACGAAGTCCATGGAGTTGTCTGTCCAGGGTGCAGAAAAAACTGGTAACGGCATGTAAGGACCTTTAGGATGCATCTTTGATTTAGCCCGTTTGTAGATAAGGCACTTAGCACAATGAGCTTCCACATCTTGTCGCTGGTGGGGCCAGTAGAAATGCTCCTTAAGCATGCTCAATATCTTATTGACTTTGAAATGTCCCATTAAACCTCCTCTATGGGCCTCTCTCATGATTAGCTCTCGAATCGATCCTCTCGGAATGCAGAGACGCTTGTCCTTGAAAAGCAATCCGTCAAACAAGTAGAAGTTGTTGTAGGCTCCCTTGCCGTGCTCCTGGTAAGCCTCAGTGAAATCAGTGTCCTCAGCATACAGCTCTTTGATCATCTAGAATCCCATAACTTTCGATTCCATGACGGAGATGAGACTGTATCTTCTGAATAAAGCGTCAGCCACAACATTTTCCGTTCCCTTTTGTACTTAATGATGTAGGGGAAGGTCTCGATATACTCTAGGCAATGAGCGTGCCTCTTCTTAAGTGTTGATTTCCCTCTAAGATGCTAGAGTGTCTGATGGTCGGTATGAATCACGCATTCCTTGGCAAGTGGATAGGGCTGCCAAGTCTCTATGGCTCAGAAAAATGCATAGAGCTCCTTGTCGTAGGTAGGATAGTTAATGAAAGAATATGAGATTTAGAGATTTGTAGAATGAGAGAATGAGAGATTGAGAGATTAGAGAGAATTAGAGAATAAGAGAAAAGAATGATTTTATTAGAGAATGAGAATTATGAATTCTTACTTACAAAATGTGAAGGGAGTAAGGTATTTATACTATACTAGTCTAGGCTTGTTTGGATACAAGGATAGCCTTATACTTAAGTGGCTTACAAGGATAACATAAATCTATAATACAAACAAGCCTTAGACTCTCCCTTTTACACACATATAAATCGCCTTTTAACTAGACATAAAGGCCTTCATAAATTCATCACTTCTTCTTCATTCCAACACTCCCCCTCAAGCTTAAGACATAAAATTCTTAAGCTTGCAACCATGAAGTATTACCTCATTAAAAACCTAGAGAAGGAAAACCCAATTGGGACAAAACCTTTTCTTAGGGAAAAAGAGTATAACACTCCATGTTGGGATCATGGGTATGGAATGGACATGAGGCCAAGTCTTGGATAGATTGATGTGCCAATTTTCAGAGATGCAGCCTTGGTGAATATGTCAGCTAGCTGATCCTCACTCCTTGTATAGCAAGGTAAGATGATACCTTTCCCAATAGCTTCTCTTACTTTATGACAGTCCACTTCTATATGTTTGGTCCTTTCATGAAACACAGAATTGGAGGCTATGTGTATGGCAGCCTGATTGTCACAGTGAATGGTGATTGGAGTCTCACACTCCACGGCTAAGTCTTCCAGAATTTGCTTCAGCCAGATACACTCAGTTGTGAGCTTCCTCATTGCTCTATATTCTGATTCTGCACTAGAGCATGAAACCACCTTTTGCTTCTTGGTTTTCCAAGTCACAAGGTTTCCTCCTATGAAAGTACAATAACCTGTGGTACTTCTCCTATCTTCCCTATCTCCTGCCCAATCTGCATCACAATAACCAACCACATTTGTGTTTTTATTATTACCCATCCAAATACCTTGTTCATGTGTGCCTTTGAGATATCTTAGAATCCGCATGGCCATGTCCCAATGCCTCATCTTTGGCCTTTGCATGTGTTGAGATACCTGATTCACAGCAAAACATAAATCTGGTCTAGTGATGGTTAAATAAATAAGCTTACCAACCACTTTCCTATAGAGCTTAGGATCATGAAAATCAATTTCCTCCTCTAACTCCCCCTTAGTTGCGATTTTATAACCTTCTTCTAAGGGTGTTTTGGCTGGCTTAGCTTCCATCATATCTGTGGATGTTAGTAGATCTACAACATATTTTCTTTGAGAAAGAAAAAGACCTTCCTTAAACCTACATACTTCAATTCCTAAGAAGTATTTAAGTTCTCCTAGATCCTTTATGTCAAAGACACTTTTTAAGTAATTTTTAGTAGATGCAATACCAATACTATCACTACCAGATATGATTATATCATCTACATAGATAAGAATAACTATGATACCTTCCTTACTCTTAAATGTAAAAAGAGTATATTCCACTTCAGACCTTTTGAAGCCTTTATCCATTAAAGTAACACTTAATTTGTGGTACCATGCTCTTGGAGATTGCTTAAGGCCATAAATAGCCTTCCTTAGTCTTAGGATATTGCCGCTTCCTATCTCATCTTCTAGGCCAGGTGGAGGTGACATGTAAACCTCTTCTTCTAGTTCACCTTGCAAGAAAGCATTCTTGACATCCATTTGCCACAATTCCCACTCAAGATTAGTAGCAACAGTGAGCACAACATTGACAGAATGTAGCTTAGCAACAGGAGCAAATGTATCCCTATAATCCTCACCATAAGTCTGAGTAAAATCCCTAGCTACCAACCTAGCTTTATATCTATCAATTTCACCATTGCTTTTGTATTTAATGGTAAAAATCCACTTAGAACTTACAGCCTTCTTCCCTTTTGGTAAAATGGCTGAAGCATATGTACCATTCCTCTCCATGGCTTGTTTCTCAGCTAAGATAGCTTCCCTCCATTCCTTTATAGACATAGCTTCTTCATATGTCTTTGGGATCTGCTCATTGTCAAGACTAGAAATAAAAACAACATGAGTAGAAGGTAAGTGTGCAATATTACAAACTCCCTGGTCATGATGAACTACAGCATTTCCATTGTAGAAGACTGGTGGATTTCTTTGTCTTGTGCTCCTCCTTAAAACAGTAGGTTGAGCCTCCTCTTCTTCTTCACTCAAAACTTCAATGAGTGTAGGTCTTGTTCTATTGGAAGCTGAAGCTAGAATGGAATCATCTCCTGCTGAGTCTTGTTGGACATGAGTAGATGCTTCTCCCCCCCCATGTTCAAGAGGAGGAAGCCCAGGAGAACCAAGGTTTGGCCGTGACATAGGCTGTGAGGAGGCGGCTGGGCCAGAGATATCCACATTGCCGGATGGACCAGGATCTGCAAAGCCGTGAGGATGATCCTGTGGAGCCGTGACTGAGGGGCTTGAACTACCTGTTGCTGGGACATTTGGCTGAGGTGTATGCTGACTACCTCCTATTCCAATGCTCTCCAAGAGTTTCCTCAAGTATTCAGCTTGGTCTGTTCTTGTTGATGAGATGTCTTTAAATTGTTCCCAATTTCCTTCTTCATAAAAACATTTGTCTTCTTGGAGCTTCACATCTCTAGACACCATGACCCTTCTAGTCTCATGGTTATAACATTTGTATCCTTTTTGAGTGGAGGAATATCCAATGAACATAGCCTTTACACTTTTTGGTTCAAGCTTGTTCCTTTGTTCCCTAGGAATTAATACAAAACAAACACACCCAAAAACTTTTAAATGATCAATGGTGGGTTTAGTGTTGTTTAATACCTCAAATGGGGATAAATCATCAAGGACTTTTGTAGGTGTCCTGTTGATTAAGTAGCAGGCTGCTACAAGTGCATCCCCCCAAAATCTCTTAGGCACCTTCATGTGGAACATCATAGTTCTCACAACCTCCATTAGGTGCCTATTCTTTCTTTCAGCAACTCCATTTTGTTGTGGAGTATAAGGACAGCTTGTCTGATGCTCAATGCCATGCTTTGCTAGATGTTCCTTAAGTCTGGTACTTGTGTACTCCCCACCATTATCTGTTCTAAAGCACTTAATTCTTGCATTGTATTGATTAGTCACATATGCTTGAAAATTTAAGAATGCATCATACACCCTATCTTTAGAACTAAGGAGAGTAACCCATGTATATTTGGACTTTTCATCAATAAATGTCACAAAATATTTATGGTTTTCTCTAGATGGAAATGGGGATGTCCACACATCAGAATGCACCAATTCAAAACAATTTTCATATTCATGTATTGATTTTTCAAAAACTGTTTTACAATGCTTTCCAAGAATACATGAATCACACAATTCTTTTGACATTTTTAAACCAGGCACAATTAATTCAAGTGCTCTTGGATGAGGATGGCCTAGTCTAGCATGCCACAAATCTGAATCAGTACTAAAATAATGCGCCTGAAACACTGATTCTAATGCATTACAACTAGCCATATTATCAAGCACATACAAGTCATCTTTTGTGGTTCCTTGTCCAAAACACCTTCTAGTTTCAATATCCTGAAAATAAAAATAATTTGGGCCAAATATAGCATGACAATTCAAATCAGTAGTAGCTCTTTTAACTGAGAGCAAGTTGGAGGTAAATGAAGGCATATAAAATGCCTTAGATTCTTTATCAAACAATTTCAATTTTCCTATGCCTTTGATTGTTACTTTAATTCCATTTGCAATAAGAACATTCCCTAGGGCAGGTTCTACATTTTCTAGCAAATCTAGATCACTAATCATGTGATGAGAAGCACCAGAATCAACAACCAAGGATTTAGGAGTATTAGATGTATAAGATGTTTGAAAAGAAGCATGAAAAGTTTTACCCATCACATTGCTCTCCTTTATTGCCTTAATGAGGGCTTCCAAATCTGATTTTGTCACAAAATCTGATGCTTGTGACATGGTGTTGTTGGCGCCTGGTTGGTAAGGAGAATGACTACAGACGGCTGCCTTGGAGGACACCAAACCGTAGGCTTGCCTGGCTGAGGAGATGACCGGCTGCTGTGGTGGACGTGAAGCCCAAGAAGGCTTAAGATGAGGGTGAAGTTCCCAGCAATCCTTCTTCGCATGTCCCTCCTTCTTGCAATGATCACAAAATGGCCTCCTCTTCTTAGATGCATTTGTTGGCCTGAAGAAACTTTTGTGAGCAGCTACTAGTTCAGCTTTGTTGCCAAACAATCCATGTGATCCTTGCTCCTTTTGAATTTGAGCACACACTTCCTCCAAGCTAGGCAACTTATCAGACCTGAGAATATGCTTAATAAGATCTGAGTAAGTAGAATTAAGAGTTAAAAGTAACCCAAACACCTTATCTTGTTCTTTTCTTTCAAGGAGAACAAGTGGTTCAATAGTGGCTGGCCTTAGCATTTCTAGCTCAGCCCACAAGGCTCTGAATGAGCCATAGTGCTTTGTGAATTCAGCATCCTCTTGCCTTAATTCATTTAAAGCTTTCTTCACTTCAAAAATTCTCAAAAGATTAGTAGTATTACCATACACCTTAAGCAAAGTGTCCCAAAGTTCTTTTGCATTTTCACAAAAAGAATAAGCTTCTAAGAGATCACTAGCAAGAGAATTTTGTAATATAGAAAGTACCAACTGATCTTCTTGGTACCATTTGGCTTGTGCTGCATCAGTCACCTCAGCCACTTCATTGTCTCCAATGCCATTTGTGGCAATGTGGTTCCATAGACCTTTACCACCTAATGTAGTTTTCATGGTCCTAGACCATAAGAGATAATTTGCTCCATGTAGAATGACTGGAGCTCTAAGAGTTGTTTGAATCTCCATGCTTAGCAAGTAAAATTGTTCAGTAAATCAGGTAAGTAAAATTGAGTATAGAACCGGCTTGGTCTTGTGTGGTCACGCGAGGTCACTGGTCACGCACAGGTTGCTTGGTCTCGTGTGGTCAATGGTCACGCTTTGTTGCCTGAGTTTGTATTGATCACTTCCTAAGCACACACTCTTGTATGTACCTGCAGGTTAGTGTGAACTATACAAGGAGGCAATATAAATGCAAGAAATGCAAGACAAGAGAGGTAACTAATAACTACTTGTAGTTCAAGTAACTACCAACAACCTAACTGATTTTATCCAACACTTACAACAAGATATGAACAGATTAAAACAACCTAACAGTCAATCTTAACCAGATTTAATCAATCAAATTCGAAATAATTGTTTAGAATCAATTTATTTCTCAAGAAATTCAATTAATACAATTCCAAGATTAACTAAACTGAACAAGGAATTCAAGAAAATCAATCTTGAATACTAAAACTATTCTGATTGACTTGAAATTTCGTGACAATCCTCACAAGATACTAATTAAACTTTCCAGTTCAAGAATTTTAAAGATAACTAAGAAAGAATTAGAGATATATCACAAGGATCTTGATACAGATGAATTCGGACGACTCTCAGGAAAACTTCAAGAAAACCCTTTAAACTCAATGAAAACGAGTTCTGCTTTCTTTAAACAGAAACTAGACTCACGGGGCTTGAGTTTAGGTTTTTGAAAATCACGATTTGATGAAAAATTTACGAAGATATGACCTGGGGAATGTAGGGGTACGAAACGAACGCGATCACGAACACCTCTTAGAAGAAAATTCGTATCTTTTGATTCCCTGAACCAAATGATGCGATTTTGGTGTCTATGGATGCGGAATTCGCCGATGTACACTCCAAAAAAAGCCGATCGTCAATTGGAGTCGTGGATTGATCGCAATTTGATTTACAAGATGACGTTTGAAATTTATCCAGAAACAGATGAAGAACAAGATGGATTCTTGTTGAATTAATGAAAGAATGATGAAAATTTCCCAGATTTGATGTAACCTGGCTCTGATACCATGAAAGAATATGAGATTTAGAGATTTGTAGAATGAGAGAATGAGAGATTGAGAGATTAGAGAGAATTAGAGAATAAGAGAAAAGAATGATTTTATTAGAGAATGAGAATTATGAATTCTTACTTACAAAATGTGAAGGGAGTAAGGTATTTATACTATACTAGTCTAGGCTTGTTTGGATACAAGGATAGCCTTATACTTAAGTGACTTACAAGGATAACATAAATCTATAATACAAACAAGCCTTAGACTCTCCCTTTTACACACATATAAATCGCCTTTTAACTAGACATAAAGGCCTTCATAAATTCATCACTTCTTCTTCATTCCAACAGTTAAGAGCGGTTCCACTTAACTTCTTACTGAAATAGGTAACAGGTCTTCCGCCTTGGGTCAGGACTGCTCCTATGCCGATCTCTGAAGCGTCACATTCCACCTCGAAGGTCTGGTAAAATCGGGTAGGACTAGGACTGGAGCGTGGGTGAGGCGTTCCTTTAACAGCCTAAAGGACTTGTCCTGGTCGGGTCTTTAAGATTATGATATTAAGAGATTTAGAGATTTGTAGATTGAGAGAGAGAGAGATTAGAGAGAAAAGTGAGAATGATTATTATTAAGGTTTTAGAAAAATGAATTTCTTGCTTACAAAGGAAGAGATAGATAACTATTTATACTAAACTAGTCTAGACTTGTTTGAATACTAAGATAGCCTAATACATGTTTGGCTACAAGGATAACATATCATTAATCACAAACAAGCCTAAACCACTCCCTTTGGACACATGGCGCCTACTTAAAATTTAATGCGCACTTTTTTATTTATTCTCTTTGTCTTCATCATTCTTCTTCATTCCTACACTCCCTTTCAAGCTTAAGTCATGAAGAATGGTTAAGCTTGCAACCATGAAACATTACCTCATTAAAAACCTAAAGAAGGAAAACCCAATTGGGACAAAACCTTTCTTAGAGAAAAGTTTTGTGGAATCAGTGTTGTGGAATGGACATGAGGCAAAGCCTTGGGTAGATAGAACCGCCATTCTTCAGTGTGGTAGCCTTGCTGAACACATCTGCTAGTTGATCCTCACTCCTTGTGTAGCAAGGTAATATGATTCCATTTCCAATAGCTTCTCTCAACTTATGGCAATCCACCTCAATGTGGTTGGTTCTTTCATGGAACACTGAGTTGGAGGCAATATGTATGGCTGCTTGATTGTCACAATGGACAGTGATATGAGACTTTAAGCTCACGCCAAGAATGTCAAGGAGAAGTTGTTTCAGCCAAATGCATTATGTGGTAAGCTTCCTCATAGCCCGTATTCAACTTCTGCACTAGAGCAAGATACAACCTTCTGCTTCTTAGTCTTCCAGGTCACAAGATTACCTCCTATGAAGGTGATGTAGCCGGTTGTGCTTCTCCTATCTTCTCTGTCTCCTTCCCAATCTGCATCAAAATAACCTACAATATCTGTGTTTCCATTACAACTCATCCATATACCTTGTTCTGTAGTACCTTTCAAGTATCTCAATATACGAATGATCAAGTCCCAATGCCTTATCTTTGGGTCTTGCATATGTTGAAAAACCTGATTCACAGAAAAATATAAATCAGGTCTAGTGATGGTTAAGTATATGAGCTTACCAACCACTTTTCCATACAGCTTTGTATCATGAAACTCCTCATTTTTAGCTCCCCCTCAGGTTCTATCTTGTCTTCTTCTAAGGGTATCTTAGCTGATTTAGCTTCCATCATACTTGTAGAAGTTAGTAAGTCCACAATATATTTTCTCTGAGATAAGAAGAGACCTTACTTAAACCTACAAACTTCAATTCCTAATAAATATTTAAGTTCACCTAGATCCTTAATATCAAAGACACTTTTTAAATTAGTTTTAGTATAATAAATGCGTACTTTATCACTCCCTAATATGATTATGTTATCCATATAAATGAGTATAACAACAATACCTTCTTTACTCTGAAGTGTAAACAGAGTGTGTTCAACTTCTGACCTTTTCAAACCTCTGTCCCTTAACGTCAAGTTCAGCTTATGATACCAAGCTCTTGTAGATTGTTTTAAGCCATAGATAACCTTTCTTATCCTCAGTGTATTGCTGCCACTTACTTGATCTTCTAGACCTGGTGGTTGTGTCATGTACACTTCCTCTTCTAGCTCACCTTGTAAGAATGCATTTTTAACATCCATTTGCCACAACTCCCAATCGAGGTTAGCAGCAAGAGACAAAACAACATTAATTGAATGTAATTTAGCCACAGGAGCAAAGGTATCCCTATAATCTTCACCATAGGTTTGTGTGAATTCTATAGCCACCAACCTAGCTTTATACCTATATATTTCACCATTGCTTTTATATTAAATTGTGAAAATCTATTTAGAACTTACATCCTTTTTCCCTTTTGGAAGGGTGGCTGTTGCATAGGTTTGATTCTTCTCCATAGCTTGTCTTTTAGCTTGAATTGCTTCTCTCCACTCCTTTATCTCCATAGCTTCCTTATAAGTCTTTGGAATCTGCTCTTTATCAAGGCTAACAGTGAATACAACATGAGAATCAGGTATATAAACTAGATTACATACTCCCTGGTCATGATGAACTACTACATTGTTGTTGTAGTAGAAGTTGGGTGGAAATCTCTGCCTTGTACTTCTTCTAAGAACAACAGGTGAGTCCCCATTTTCTTCTTCTTCTAGAGCATCCACAAGATTATGTTGAATGTCCCTTGGCCTTTTTGAAGCTGAGACTAAGATATTTCCTTCTGAATTCTCCTCTTTCTCATGTCTAGGTTCCTGGCATCCCTCATGACCAAGGGGAGGAAATTGGCATGGTTGATGAGAAGGCCGTTCCACGTTCCGGAGATGAAGTCGTGCCTGTGACCTGGTTCAAGGCCGGGGATGGGATCATGGACGTGCTTGGATCAGATGGAGCCATGGACGGACCATGATCAGATGTTCCAAGGGCTGGAGCAGGCTGGGACATGCTTGGGTCACGCCTGGGATGGGCCTGGGTCGTGCCTGGGTCGTGGCTAGGTTGCGGTTGGATCGAACGTGGGCTGCGCCTGGGTGAACATGGCACGGGCTGGCTGGTCCTGGTTCGGGCCGGTTCAAAACAGACTCTGATTGTTCTGGAGCTGGTCCTGGCGCCTGGTGAGCTGGTTCTTGGCCAGGTGCTGGTGCCTTTGGAGGGACTATACCAATACTTTTCAAGAGCCTTCTTAGATTATCAGCTTGGTCATGTCTTGTTGTTGAGATGTTTTTGAATTCTTCCCAAGTTTCTTCTTCATAGAATCCTTTGGATTCTTGGAATTTAACATCTCTGGATACCAGGACTCTTATAGTCTTTGGATTGTAGCATTTGTATCCCTTTTGTGTAGGAGAATACCCAATGAATATGGCTTTGGTTCTCTTTGGTTTCAGCTTGTTCCTAACTTCTCCTGGTACTAAAACAAAACAAACACACTCAAATACTCTTAAGTGTTGAATATTAGGCTGCCTAAAGAAAAAAATAGGAGGTTGATCCAACTGAGTGATCGTGATGAGATTCGGTTGGTAGCATATGAGAGTTCAAAAATCTACAAAGAGAAGACTAAAGCTTTCCATGAAAAGCGAATTTTCTGTTATAATTTAAACCAGAAGATCTGGTTCTACTCTTCAATTTACGCCTCTTCCCAGGTAAGCTGAGGAGCCACTGGTCTGGACTTTTTAAAATCAAGGAAGTGTAACCTAATGCAATCTCGCTCTGGAACACAGATAGTGGAGAAGAAATAGAGGTATCTCTCCATGATCTATCCAGCCCCCAAAACGAGAAAGGCAACATTAATCTTGAGAAGTTAAACAAACGCTTTGAAAGACATTTCTATTTGTCATTTTTATATATCTGCTAAAAACTTTTCATTAGTTTTACTTTGAGTTGCTTTATTTTTTTTTTATTTTAGGTTTACAACGGATCAATAAACAGATTGAGCAAAAATGTGGAGCAAACACATCCTCTGAAAAAGTCAGGGAGAAAGAAAAGAAAACCTATACAATATGTTTGAACCCAATGCTTAAGCCAGCGAGCCTTCTCCGAGGCAACCAGCATACAAAAGGAAGGCTTTCCAATCTCTACAGCAACCTGTCCATATATATGTCCACTGATAAGTCCACTGACTTGGAGTCCTTTTGGGTACCACAAATCACTTTGTACATATTTTTATTTTTCTTTTATCTTTGTTGTTTTTGATCCTTTCCACTCTCATAGTCACGCTTAGATAGTGCAAACTAAGTATGAGCGAGGGATCTAGTTGCTAATTTCGTGTTCTGTGATTTTTTTTATTGAGTCATGCATTGTTAACATCCATTTTCATAAAAATGCACTTATTTTATTAGGATCATTCTTTTGCATGTGAATTTAGAATAACTTAGCTAACTTTGTGACATGTCTTAGGATTAAGTACATCGCCCTCTAATTTGTTATTGATAGTTTTTTAGAACATTAAAAATGGAGATGTCATAACTGAAAAGTTTCACTTTAAAGATCATATGATTTTGGAACTTGCATCATCACTTTTGAAGTAACTCCAAGAATATTAAACTTAATTGAATAATTAGTCTTATGGTTTAGGAGCCTGAAATGCATAACTCGTGGTTTTAAGTTTCTCCATTTGGTTTTCGCAACCTATTACCATTCTATTATTACTGAATGAATTCCACTTCTTGAATCCCAAACCAATCTTGTGAAACCCAAAATATTTTTCTTTTAGTGAGGTAATTTCCTGAAATATGGTTCATATGTAAAATGGTCAAAGACTATGAACGACAAATGACTCATTTGTATTGATTAGTCAGCAATGGTATTAGCTATCTAGTTAGGAATAAAATTTTGGGCAAATAGTGAAAAAGTGGGAAAAGTGAGTGCTTTTAATAGTAATATAGAAAAGTATTGGGAAATGGGTTACCAACTTATTGTAAGGGAATGAAAGAAGAAAAAAAAAGAACTCTAATGTGGTTTGCTCTAGGCTAAGTAACAAAATTATGTGTTGTTTGGGAGAATCTCCCTTAGTCAATTTCAAGTATTTTGTATTCAGTAATAAAGAGAATTTATACTTAGCCTATTTGAAGCCTAATGAGAATTTTTGAGAGATTAAAATGGTAGTTCTAGGATTGAGACTCAGCGGGGTAGAGAATAAAAAAGAACCACTTGTATGCATAAATTGTTCTTTGATTAAAGTATTTTACATAATGTAAAGCATACTATTTTTGAATGATATTCACCTAAGAAATTTTAAAACCAAAAGAAAAAAACTTTTTTTACTCTACTAAGACATTCTCTTCGCTTTTAGACCGAACAAGATTTGATTGATTTTCCTATGTGAGACTGCACCTAAATATTTTACATAATGTAAGGAGATGCTTTGAACTTGATTATGTTAATTTCATAGATTGTTGAAACTGAATGGCTATAATAAAGTACAAAATAGTATTTGTTTGATAATATAAAGGTAACCAATTTTAGGGTTTTGCATTGTTTTCTCGGTTTGGTATTTTATGGTTGTAATTTTTTTTTGTGATGTTCTTTTCCTTCTGAATTTGCTTGAGGATAAGCAAATGACTAGTCTGGAGGAGTTATTATCTCATGATTTTACAAGGATTTAGACTTGATTTTGCATCATATTTCGTTCAATTCAATCGCACATTAGATTGTTTAGCTTTGCATTTTGCATACATGTTGCATTGTCAGGTGATGGTGTGATGAGTGCTGTATTTGGAGCAAAAGCGGACCAAAAGTTGAAGGTGTGCTGAGAAGAAACCCGAGGAGATCGAATTGGAGGGAAAGCAAGCTGCGAGAAGCGACAACAGGTTTTAAACCCGTTGCAAAGGAAGAGCCAACTTCGCATTATAATTGGATTGGCAAGTCAAAGATTGCTATTTTTTCTCCGTTTTTTCCTTGTTGTCAACCTATAAAAGCTCTAAATTTTTACCTAGTTAGATTCAGATTTTATTGTCGAGTCATTAATTTTGTAACCTTTAATTTTCTTTTAGTGGTCTTTTATTCTAGTTTTTTTCATAGTTTATTTTCTTTTTGCAAGCTTTTGAATTTAGTTTTGTAAAATTCTTTTAAGAATTTATTCAGTAGTTTGCTTTCATAATTCGTTCTTATTATTTATTAAGTTACTTACAATTTTTATTATTTACTTTCCTTATAATCCTATGTTTAGTGAATCATCAACCAATATGATTTCTTTATTCATAGAGATTATTGAGTTGTTCCCTATAGTCTTTGGGACTAGGTAGGTTAAAATATTTTAAGGAGAACAATGATTGTTTAAAGCTCCAATCCTTTGTTTCCATTATGCTTAGAAGTGTTAAATGACAAGTTCATTATGATCGCTTAAGTCTGACTCATAATCCCAAACAATCACTGACTGTGAATATGTGGTCCTTGAATACTCTCTTCACTGGTTTAGCTACCTAGAAAAAACACAGTTTTAATGCTCATTACACATCAAATCTCAAAACGGAAGTTTGGTGCTTGATTGGATGGTTAATGAAGTGGTTTCTACCATGAAAGTGGGTTAACTAAAAATTAGGATTCTTTCATTAGTGAGTTGGACCTAATGAATTTATAAACTTGTGTTAAAATTAACCTCCTGAAACATTTGATCTATTACCTAAGCCCCAAAAGCTTGTTAATTTTTTTAAACTCTTATAAACCGATTTTATACATTTAGTTAATCTCTTGCTTGTTTTTATTTAGATTCATTTTGAAATTCATCACTTATTCATTGTTTAATTTGAATTTGTAAGTTTAAGTAATATAAGGTTAAAATGACAACTTGTTACCAACCAATTATCAATCTAATTTTGCCAAGATTAAATGAAAACTTGTATTCTTAGTGTTTGAATAAATCCCCAGAGTACATTCATAGATTAAGTTCTACACTGTCATTTAGGAGTTGAAAAACCTATTTATCAACGTCGTCTGAGATTATGGAACCCCTAGTTTGCAAATTTGGTTTGATTGGCAGCCTGGAGGGGTGTGTGTGGCTGGTTAGTGGCCTTTAAGCTGCTGCGGATCGGAAACGGCCCATTATATTGAACCTCGGGCGCGGATGCATGATTCAAAGCCCAGAGCCCAGCAAAAGTTGTGAGGCTCCCTCTACAAGCAGGTGAGACCCATTCGTCTAAGCTTTTTCTTCACTTGTGTCCTCATGCGTTGGCAGTTATGGAGAATCATTTGGGTCTGGCCCGATTCATTTCCTCTTAAACCTCATGGTGTACGATGATAAAGATTTGATGGGTCTCGGATCTCTTGTGTGCATGTTGTTTTGGTAACAGATCATTGTCGATCTTGCGGTCCTATGGTTCCTTTTTGATCTTTACGTAAGCATGGTGGATCTGTTCTTTTTGGAATATCCGACATTTTTATCATTGATCCTTGCGGCCTTAGTCGCTTTATTTTTTTTTTTCTTGTGGTTTTCCCTTGCTTAGGGACTGGCAAACTTTGGGGTGTTGGGAGACTTCAGCGGCTTCATTTGGGTGGAAGGCGCATTACTAGCAATCTCGTTGTCTTTCTACTCCATGAGATTTGCATCCGCAATCTGTCTCACCGGCCATTTATAATAATTTGTCTCTTGTTTCTTCATATTTTCATCCGCCTCTGCCTCTGCCAGCTCTTAGTTCTACTTCATTTTTTTCAAGACCGATAGATAAAGTTGCTTGTAATTTTGCATTCATTCGATATTTAAATACTAAATTCAAGAAATGTAGGATCAGTTTGTCGCATATACTCTTCAACTAAGGACAACTGATTCATCTTGCACTTTTGATCAGCCATAGCTCGGGAATGCTCCGACGCCTGCTCTTCATTTTACGTTTAGCTTAATTCAGCTGTTTTTACAATGCAATAAATGATGTTGACTGTTCTTGTTGCATGTTGTTGCCCATAAGATTATTTACAACATCTACCAACTCCATATAGATGTCGTCTTGCATCCTTTTCTATGGAATGTTAGCAGAAATGTGAAAAACATAAGTAATGACCATGATAAATAAAAGTTATTGTGGTGGCTGTTAATTGACCTGAAGAAATATGGTTGTATATTCTTCTGTTTTCAGCTCCCAAGGCACACATGAAGCACCATCTGAAATAGTTGAGGTCACTACCTAAAACTGTGACAGCTTATCTTTCACGTTCTTCTCATAATTTTCTCCGCCTTCTGCAATTTTGCAAAAAAAAAAAAATCATACGAAAGGTGGACTAGAATAAGAATAAAAACATATATAAGAAAATTTGTACCATATCGCATTGAATTTTTGTTGATAGGCAGTCGGCGCTGCTAAGTGAATGTGAGGACCAAGACTATTATGGTCAGACAAACGGGCTTTGGAGTATGTGACACTCCTTTGCATTGCTTCATCACTCTCCCAGTACTGAGTCATTGTTTCCAGATTGTTTCACTGATCCACGTCGCTCGCTCTAGGCTAGTCTGTGCGTTACTAATCATGTATTTGAAAGAATGTAAGATTGAAAGAGATTAAGTCAGGAATTCGCCAAAATAAGAGAGAGAGATTGAGAGAGATTATAGAGAATGAAGATTTTATTAGAATGATACTATAATCTCTTGCTTACAAATGAGGAGAGAGATAAGTATTTATACTAATCTAGTCTTGGCTTGTTTGGGTACAAAGATAGCTTAATACATGTTTGACTACAAGGATAACATATCATTAACCACAAACAAGCCTTAGAAACTCTCTTAGATAGCTTAAGATCACACGGCTTCAACCATCTTCCTTCATTTTTTCTTCATTCCAACACTCCTCCTCAAGCTTAAGACATGGATAATGTCTAATCTTGCAACCATGAAACATTACCTCATTAAAAACCTAAATAAGGAAAACTCAATTGGGAAAAAACTTTTTCTAGGGAAAAATAGTATAATACTTCATGATCAGGATCAGTGTTGTTGAATTGACATGAGGTCAAGTCTTGGATATATAGAGCCGTCAGTCTTCAGTGTTGTGGCCTTGGTGAACACATCAGCAAGTTGATTTTCACTCCTTGTATAGCAAGGTAAGATGATTCCATTTTCAATAGCTTATCTTACTTTATGGCAATCCACCTCAATATGCTTGGTTATCTCATGAAACACAAAATTTGAGGCTATGTGTATTGTTGCTTGGTTGTCACAATGTACTATGATTGGAGGCTCAATACTTACTTTAAGGTCTTGTAATAGTTACTTTAACCAGATGCATTCAATGGTAAGTTTCCTCATTGTTTTATACTCAGCCTCAGCACTTGAGCATTAAACAACCTTTTGTTTCTTAGTTTTCCAAGTGACTAGGTACCCACCTATGAATATGCAATAACCGGTTGTGGACCCGCCTGTCCTTCGTATCACCTGCCCAATCTGCATCACAATAACCAACTACATTGGTGTTTCCATTACTACTCATCCATATACTTTGATCATGTGTTCCTTTCAAGTATCTCAAAATACTATGAATCATCTCCCTATGTCTTGTTTTTGGGTCTTGCATATGCTGAAACACTTGATTAACTGCAAAACACAAATCAGGTCTAGTGATAATTAAATATATTAGCTTACCAACAACTTTTCTATAAAGTTTTGCTTCTTTAATGTCGCCATCTTCTAGCTCCCCCTGAGGTTCTACTTTGTAGCCTTCTTCTAATGGGGTTTTGGTTAGCTTAGCTTATAACATTCCTTTAAAGGTTATTAAGTCCAATACATACTTTATTTGATAAAGAAATAAGCCTTCCTTAAACCTACATACTTCAATTCCTAAGAAGTATTTTAGTTCTCCTAGATCTTTAATATCAAACATGCTTTTTAAATATTCTTTAGTAGAGGCTATTCCCACTTTATCACTTCCAGATATGATTATATCATCAACATAAATGAGAATAACAACAATTCCATCCTTAGTCTTAAGTGTAAAAAGAGTGTGTTCTACTTCTGACCTTTTGAAGCCTCTGTCCTTTAGAGTCACATTTAGTTTATGGTACCAAGCTCTAGGAAATTGTTTTAAGCCATAGATAGCTTTCCTTAGCCTCAGTGTGTTACCGGTTCAAACTTGATCTTCTAGACATGGTGGTGGTGTCATATATACCTCTTCTTCTAACTCACCTTGCAAAAATTCATTCTTAACATCCATTTGCCATAATTCCCAGTCCAAGTTAGTAGCAATAGTTAAAACAACATTCACTTAGTGTAATTTAGCTACATGGACAAAAATATCTATATAGTCTTCACCATAAGTCTGTGTAAAACCTCTAGCCACCAACCTAGCTTTGTACATATCTATCTCACCATTGCTTTTATACTTAATGGTGAAAATCCATTTAGAACTTACAGCCTTTTTTCCTTTTGGTAGGGTGGCTGGTGCATATGTTTGGTTCTTCTCCATAGCTTGTCTTTCAGCTTGAATAGCTTCTCTCCACTCCTTTATCTCCGTTGCTTCCTCATAGCTTCTTGGAATCTGCTCTTTATCAACACTAGAGATAAATGCAACATGAGACTCAGGTATATGAACTAAATTACATACTCCCTGATCATGGTGAACTACTGCATTGTTGTTGTAGTAGAATTTAGGTGGAAATCTCTGCCTTGTACTTCTTTTAAGGACAACAGTCGGTTCCTCTTGTGTTGGATTGTCCTCTTCTTCCAAATCATCTACAAGATTAGGTTGAATACCATTTTGTCTTTTTTGAAGCTGAGACTAGTATTTCTTCTTCTGAGTCATCTTGATTATGTGTAGAAGGTTGCCCCCCCCCTCGGGATCAAGAGGTCTTGTTATAGGCTGGGACGAGACTGGAGCAGGAGCTGGACCGGGAGACGGACCGGGAGCTGGAGCAGGCTCTAGAGCGGGCCGGGACGAGGCTGAGGTGAGTGTTAGATCAGTTTGGGACGATGCTTGAACTGGAGGCCGAATAGTGATGGGTGTGGTACTGGAACTCCTTGGTTCTAGGCTTGGCCGTTGGGTGGTAGCGGGTGCTGGATTGGTCACGACCGCTGGTTCTTTTGTGATTCCCAAGCTTTCTAAAACTTGTCTTAGGTTCTCAGCTTGGTCAGATGTGTTTGAGGAAATGTCTTTGAATTTATCCCAGGTACCTTCTTCATAGTATCCTTTTGTTTCATCAAACTTGACATCCCTAGATTCCAAGACTCTTCTAGTCTCTGGATTATAGCATTTGTAGTCTTTTTTAGTTGATGAGTAACCAATGAATATTGCCTTGGTACTCTTAGCTTCTAACTTGTTCCTTTGTTCACCTGGTACCAAGACAAAGCAAACACACCCAAATACCCTTAGATGTTCAATGCTTGGCTTTATTTGATTTAGTACCTCAAATAGAGACAAGTCATCTAGGACTTTAGTTGAAGTCCTATTGATTAGATATCATGCTGTCATTAGTGCATCTCCCAAAAATATCTTGGGAACCTTCATATGGAACATCATGGATCTCATCACCTCCATCAAATGTCTATTCTTCCTTTCAGCTACTCCATTTTGTTGAGGAGTATAAAGACAACTTGTTTGGTGTGTGATTGCATACTTTGTAAGGTGTTTTTGAAACTTGTGGCTGGTGTACTCACCACTATTGTCTGATCTGAAACACTTAATCTTGACATTATATTGGTTAGTCACATAAGTTTAAAAGTTTATAAATATTTCTAACACCCTATCTTTAGATTTAATCAAGGTGACCAAAGTATACTTAGACTTTTCATCAATAAAAGTAACAAAATACTTATGTTTCTCCCTAGATAAGATAGGAGAAGTCCAAACATCAGAGTGGACAAGACTAAAACAATGTTCATAGGTGTGTATAGATTTTTGAAAAACTGTTTTACAATGCTTACCTAATATACAAGCTTCACACATTTCATTTGGAAATTTCATACTAGGCATCATTAGCTAGAATTTGGATGTCCTAACCTAGCCAACCAAATATCGGCTAACACACTACCATCTACCCTAGCTACACACGTTTTTGAAACATGATTGACAAGGTCGTCTTCAAGCACATACAAATCATTCTTAGTAGTTCCTTATCCTAGAATTCTTCTTGTGTCAATATCCTGAAAGAAAAATTCATTAGGACCAAATATAACATGACAGTTCAAATCAATAGCAGCTCTTTTAACAGATAATAGGTTAGATGTGAAAGATGGCATTTAAAATGCTTTAGACTCTTTATCAAAAAACTGTAGCTTTCCTATTTCTTGGATAGGAACTTTAGTACCATTGGCAATTAGCACATTTCCTACGACAGGTTCTAGGTTCTCAATCAAGTTAAGATCACTAATCATGTGATGAGAAGCTCCAGAATCTACTATCAAGGGTTTAGATTCATTAGAAGTTTGAAAAGAGACATGAAGAGATTTACCAATCACATTACCAGAATTTAAAACCTTGATGATGGCTTCTAGGTCTGCTCTTTTGATGAATTCTGACTGAGTTGCCATTGTTGCTGCTGTTGTAGTTTGGACCTGATTGCATAGAGCTGAGGGAGAATCGCCTGAATGAGAGGAAGTGCCGACAGCTTGTACCTTGTTGGAGCTCACGTTTTGGTAACTCCTTGGATTGTCTTTGAAGTGATGTGGCTTAAGATGAGGATATAGGATCCAGCACTCCTTCTTTGAGTGACCAGTCTTCTTGCATGATCACACACTTGTCCTTTCTTATCTTCAGGTTTGTAGAAGACCTTATGAATCTTGTTCTCTTTGTATCTTTGCACAAACATCCTCTAAACTAGGCAGCTTGTCTTCCCTACGCAGATGTTTTATCAAATGGGTATAGCTGGAGTTAAGTCATGAGTAACTCAAATAACTTGTCTTGCTCTCTTCTTTCATGGAGAGTCATGGGATCAATAGTTGGAGGTCTTAGCATATCTAGCTCTGCCCATAAAGCTCTAAATATCCCATAGTGTTTAGTGAACTCCACTTCTTCTTGCTTGAGTTCATTTAAGGATTTCTTAACTTTAAATATCCTCATCAGATTGGAAGTATTTCTATAGAAATTCTTGAGATTTTCCCACAGATCCTTAGATGTTTACCAGTAGGAGTAAGCTTCTAAGATAGTACCTTCAAGTGAGTTCTGAAACATGGAGAGCACAAGTTGGTCTTCTTGAAACCATTTCCCTAATTCGGCAGTGTCCTCATTGTTTTGTTCTTCTTGAGCTTCTCCTTCACAAGCTACCATATGCGCTTGGCTGGTTAAGACATGAGGTCATAGACCCCTGCTGCATAGTGTGATCTTGATTGTTCTTGATCACAAGAGATAGTTCACTCCTTTTAGAATCACTGGAACGTGAATATTTTTAGCAAACTCCATGAAAAGAAACTTGTAGAAGGCAAGTAAAAAAAAACTTAAAACCGCCTTCTATCAAAACTTAAAACGCCAGACCATAATCACTTTCCAGACCAAGCACAGTCCTTCAATCAACAGATTAACCCGTCCAAACGGTAGGAAACAACCGCCCCCTGAAAAAAAGGAGTACACGCGCCAACAACCTGCTAAAGGCCCCAACAGCTAACTGCTCTAACAGCTAACCGCCCCAAAAGCTTCCTAAGAACTTGCCAACAGTTATAACAGCTCTATAATTCTCATATAGAGGTGATTCAGAAATAAATATCAGTTTTAACTGCTTAACCAACCTTAAACACGCTTTAACAAGAATTTTTCAAGAAACCTGAATTTTAACTGATATCAAGAAAACCTTTCTTGAGGTCTAAAACCTTTTAGATTGATATGAAAATTCCTGAAACCATTTAAAAGAATCTTATCTAACTTCTTAATGTCCAGGAATTAAAAGAAACGAAGTAGAGATACAATTTTTGTTACCAGAACCCCAAAGAGATCAAAATCGGACACGTTGAGGAAGATTGATCAAGAAAACTTCAAAACTTGAAAAGGGGTGATGCGGACCTTCTGAAACAGCAACTAGACTTTTTTTAATTGGGATAAGGCTTTGGAATATCTCGATTTGATGATGATTTGAAGAATTTATGCTTGCTTCAATGGAAGAGATACTCGATGAAGACGATCGTGACGTTACTTAGGAGAACTTTGGATTCAGATCTTCAAATGCGATCAAACTTATGCAGGAATGATAATAATCTCTTGTTGGATGATCCTTTTGATATAATATGGAAGAAAGACTTGTGATCTCGTAGAAATTGATGGAGTTACACCATGATCTTCTCGGTGATGCTGGTTTGAGAGGTTGGATGAAAGTATTGAAAAGAAACTTGAAATTTTACAGATTTAAGATGAATAAATGATGTAACTTACCTATGATACCATGAAAGAATTTAAGATTGAAAGAAATTAAGGCAGAAATTCGCCAGAAAAAGAGAAAGAGAGAGATTGAGAGAGATTAGAGAGAATGAAGATTTTATAAAAATGAGATTATAATATCTTTCTTACAAATGAGGAGAAAGATAGCTATTTATACTAATCTAGTCTAGTCTTGTTTGGATACAAATATAGCTTAATACATGTTTGGCTACAAGGATAACATATCATTAACCACAAACAAGCCTAAGACACTGTCTTAGATAGCTTAAGATCACACAGCTTCAACCATCTTTCTTCATTTCTTCTTCATTCCAACAGTCTTTCATCTGGTGTAATCAAATCTTCTCAAAATGAGCTTGAACTGTCTCTGTGATCAACGGATCCCATGTGTGGGTTTTCTAAAAAAACAAAGACAATGTTATTAGGTTAGTGAAAATAAACAAAAACAATGTTATTTACAGAATGTTACCGCAAACTCGAGGAAGTATCTCTTTTGTCTGTCCCGAGGCACACATGTCCAGCTATAGTATGGACCATCAAAAATGTTTGTAAAGATTTTTGTGATCTTAAGAACTAGTTGTGATCCTCTATCGCGACTAAACCTACAAAAACACAAACACAAAACCCTGTAATTGTATCAAACTTGAAGCAAAAACAGAAAAAAAGAAAAGAAATGCTAATTCATAACAATACATGTTTGGCTTGGGTATGGGAGAGAGGAGAGCGCCTAAAGCCCTTTCCTTGTCCTTCTGGATTTCAGGCAACACATATTCTTGGAAGTTGTTACCTTGAGAAGATGTCGACCATTTAGTGTCTTGCAGTGGAGATGGTGGAGCGTCCGGACTCTGAGCGTCTTGGTAAAGCGCTATTGGTGGTGGATAGTCTAAAAAATGTGGTGTTGATGACTTAGTCTGATTGGGCCTAACTGGAGCTTGCTCAGAGTGAGCCAGATGAATGTGATTTCGTGGCGTGAAGTCTTACTGACTCGGTAGAGAGCTTGGTTTTCTCCATGCAGAGCTTCGAGTAAACCCTCCTGGTCTTTGAGAAGTGGGAGGCTGAGAAACAGGAGGCTGATAAATGATGTGAAATGATGCGTATGGGTTTCCTCCTGTGTGCTCTTTTGACCTTAGGCATTGTGCGATCTCTGATGTGGTACATATAAACTTGTAAGAACATATATAAGTGAAATATAAAGAAAGTTAAAACCATGAGTCGTAATCTACATACCACGATTTGCCGTTTATTTAAATTTAATAAAGTAAGTCATTAGCGTAAAACCTACAGATAAATATAATATAGTGCTTCTAAACCATTGGGGCAAAAAGCTTCAATACCAAACTATTTAGTATTGACCAAACCTAAAATGAAAAACAAAAAACTGTACAGAACTCAAAACACAATGTTTACTTTCGTTATTAGATCGTTATCAACATCGCTAATCACAATTACAAGCAAATGGTATAAAAAAAGCAAGTAGTCACTTTTGACAAACACAAAATCAAGACAACTCAATTTACAACTTGATTAAAGAACACTAGTCTTGAATAAATAGTGGAAGTTCTTCAAAAACACGAATATAGAAAATCAAACAAGCCATAAAGATTTCAACATTAACATAATAAAATGTTACCTAATTTTCCATAAAATGGACATTAGATTCCTAAAATACTCCAAATGTCTCAGCAATAACCAAAAAAACAAACAGAGAAATCCCAAAACCAGATTAGTTTCAGAGAAATCCTAAACAAGCATTTAAAAACCCCTACTAAACCAAATCAAACATTGCAAATTTCAGAAAAAATCTTATAACATAAGCGACGAACACAAACAAATCCCAAAACCTAAACATGAACTCAAAGAAATTCCTAAAACCTAAACCATGAACACAGAGAAATTGATGGAAATTACCAATACTTTAAAAGCAAGAGAATGGAGACCTTACCTGACGAAAAAATCTTCGGCGAATAGAAGAAGATGGAAAGATGAAAACAGCTTTATAATCTCTAACGTCAGCACAGAACGCAGCGACCTCCACTCTGGTTGCTAGTTATATGAATCGTTCGGCCACGGCTAGCTTTTCAATGGATTACGAGTGTAGAGGCAAGGTGAAGAAGATGGAAGAATCGAAGAAGGTGGAGGCCAGGGCTTTTAGTAAGGCATAATTAATTTTATGCCAAAGGGGGTAATATATGTTTTTCGATTGGTTTTCTTCTACCAAAACAGTCGGTTATTAAACCAAAATAATCGGATTCGATTTGCATAATTAGTCGCCTTTTAGTCACCAAATAAGCGACTAATTGACGACTATAGTCCCCAATATAGTTAACTGCATATTAGTCGCTAATTAGTGACTAATAGTTGACTAGTGTCCCTCGTCTTATATGTAGTCGTAACTTAGTCACTAATTTACGACTACATAGCCGACTATTTCCTGTAGTAGCAAAATAGAGACTACGTCACAACTACATTTAAGTAGTCATAAAATAGTTAAATGTAGTCGCTGAGTAGTCGTAAATGTTGGCGACAAAATATTTAATCGCCAAATGTAGTCATAAAAATGTTGTTTTCTTGGCTGTCCACTTGCAGTTTTATTTTGGATAGTGAATCAGAACCCATCAATCACCAAATGAACCATCTAATAAAACTGCAATTCTTCTCATTAGTTTGCTCTAATAAAACTCCTTATTTGTGTCAAGTTATAGAGGATTGTAATGATTATGTATTTGAGATGAAACTAAAACAACATCCAATTGGTTCTCATCAATGTGTTGTTTATTCCTTCTTATACATTTGCATTTGCCTTCTAACAGATATGTCGATGTCTTGTTGATTTAAAACTAGACCATAGACCTGATTCAGTATTCACGCTTTAAAATTGATATGCTCGATCCATGGTGGTACATCAGGAGTTTCTGGATCTAATTAATTTTACTACTGATCTATTTGCTTTTTACTTTCTTAATTATTTTTATTTAGTTTGATTTCAAATTTGTTCTTTCAAAAGTTTCCTCGCAAGAAATTATCGTTTTTATCCACCAAAACCAGAACCCGAAGATCATGTTCATCCTTTATTCATTCCCCTCAATAAATTTTAAAAAAATTTACTATGTATTTGAGATGAAACTAGAACAACATCCATTTACTTCCATTAATGTGTTGTTCTGCCCTCTTATACATGTGCATTTGTTTCCATATATTGAAGGCCTTTCTGATAGATTATAGAATTCATTTGCATACATTAAGAACTTAAATTAAAAATAATATCAAAATCACAAAATTATCGATAAATATGATGTATAAAGAAGATGAATCTTTTAGTCAGAAGTATGTAGATGATTAGAGGGTGGGGTTGAGAACAAAAAAAAATTTCCATGTTTTTATCAAAGAGAATCAAATTAGAAAAGATCTGAAAGTTTTGTTGGATGCAAATGGGAATACATAGAAAGAATAGGCCTCCAAAGGTGAAATAGCTGTGAAGTGTGAATTACTTTACTGAACTTTTTAAGTCCTCAAATATGGAGAGTTTTGAAGATATTTTACATGAATTTTTGCCGCAATTGAATGGAAATACCAATGATACTCTTAAAGACAGTATTGTTGATGATTGTAAATGTAACACAAGAATGAATAAGAACTCTTCTTACTTTTATTAGTGAAACTTCTCAAAACACTAACAACTCTCTCAACAATAAATCTCTCTTGATCACACAGCTCACAATCTCTCTCTCTAAAACTCACGCAATTAAACACCTCTCTAAGGTGTCTATTTATACAAGTTTAGCTATCCTTATCTCTAAAGATTTAACCTCCTAAAATCTACGAGATATATTCAAATCTTCTAAAGCCTTGATCACCAAGCTTCTTGGAATAACTTATCTCTATCCACTTGTACTTATCTTCACAGCTATCTAAACATCTAGAAGCTTTATCTTTTACGTGAGCTGGAGGTCGAGTCTTCAAGCCGTCTTCGTGTGATGTCTCGGTTTTGACTTATTTTCTTTTGAGTTTATTTCAACATTCTCCTCCTTAAACTCAAACTTGTAGTCTTTCACATTCTTCACTCCTAACAAAATTCTCATCTCCAAGAATTTTATCTTTCCCAAAGGTTTGGTTAAGATGTCAGCTCCTTGTTTATTCCCCGGAACATATTCTACTTGAATTTGATTCTTCTCTACACATTCTCGGATAAAATGAAACCGAGTGTGTATATGTTTACTCCTTCCATGAAACACATGATTTTTTGCTAGTGCAATAGCGGATTTGTTGTCGACATGTATGATGATTGTCTTGCTTTCTCTTCCCATCACTTCTTGGTTCAGATCCTGCAACCAGATTGCTTGCTTTGCAGCTTCCGTTGCTGCCATGAACTCAGCTTCGCACAAGGATAGAGCCACCATTTCATGTTTTGTTGAGCACCAGGTTATAGGACATTTTCCTATGTAAAAGACATGACCCGTTGTGCTCTTTCCATCGTCTGGATCGATGTTATGACTTGAGTCACTGAAACCATACATTATGTTTCCATCATAACTCTCATCTCTGTCATACTTCGGGTTTTGTTGTGGAAACACAAGTCCATACGAAGTTGTTCCTCGTAAATACCTCAGTACTTTCTTTAAGGCATTCCCGTGACTTTACTTTGGATTCTGCATATACCTCGACAAAACTCCAACAGCATATGACAAATCAGGTCGTGTATGTAGTAGATATGTAAGACAGCCAATTGTCCTTCGATACTCTGTAGCATCAATCAGCGGTTCTTCCTCTGCTTTGTCGAGTTTTAAACTGATATCCATTGGCGTTTGAACTGGATTGCAATCACTCATTCCTGCTTCTTCTAGTATTTTGACTGCATATCTTTCTTGCTTCAGAACAGTTCCTTCCTTTCTTTGATTCACTTCAATGCCTAAGTAGTACGTGAGCATATCAAGATCGCTCATTTCAAATTTTGTAGCCATTTCGTCTTTAAACTTTTGAATTTCTCTTAGTGAAGATCCGGTGATGAGTAGGTCGTCAACGTACACAGCCACAAGGAGCAGTGATCTCTCTGTTTCTTTTCGGTAGAGCGAAGGCTCCTTTGAACACTTTACAAAACCAATATCAACTAGTGTCTGGTTCAGTTTTGCATACCTGTGGTGCTTGCTTTAAGCCGTAAAGTGCCTTCTTTAATTTGTAAACCTTTGCTTCCATACCCTTGACCTCAAATCCTTCTGGATGTTGAACGAAAACTGTCTCCTTCAACTCTCCATGAAGAAACGCAGTTTTGACGTCCATGTGATGAACTTCCCAGTTCGCAGTTGCCGCATAAGCGAGTATGTAGCGAATGGTTTCCAATCTCGCAACTGGAGCAAACACTTCCTCGTAATATATCCCTTGTTTTTGAACATAGCCTTTTGCTACTAACCGCGCCTTATGTCTGTTTATACTTCCATCTGAGTTCTTCTTTAATTTCAATACCCACTTAAGTTCGATCCCTATTGCTCCTTCGAGAAGGTCCACCAAATCCCACATTTTGTTTTTGTTTATGGATACAATCTCCTCTTCACAGGCGTCACACCACTCCTTCATATCTCTGGCCTCTGCATAGCTCCAAGGTTCGTCGTCAATCAGGAGAAGAAGACGGTGTACCTCAATAGCCTTGTTGATCATAGCATAATCATTAAGGTAGTTGGGTGGTCTTCTCTGCCTTGTTGATCTTCTTAGTGAGGATTCTATGGTCTCACTTACTCCTTCTTCATCATTTTTCTCACATGTTTCTTCTTTTAAAACGTCTTCATTTTCTGTTGCGGTCTCATCAACCTTTTCCCCTGCATCTTCTGTGAGTCCGTGATTGTCATGTTCTCCAAACGTGATGGCAAAATGTCCTGACCCTTCTGAATTTTCCTCACTATCTGATAACCAATTCCATCCTTTGCCTTCGTCGAACTTAACATCATCGCTTACTACAATCTTCTTGTTTGTTGGATCGTAGAGTCGGTATGCCTTCGATCCAGGTTCTGTTCCCAGATAGACAAGAATTCGAGATCTGTCGTCTAACTTTCTCAGGTGTGGAGTATCTGTTTTTGCGTATGCAATACAACCAAATACACGTAGGTGATTCACATTTGGTTTTCTTCCGTGAAAGAGTTCATACGGAGTCTGCTCCTTTAAGGCTCGGGTTGCAATCATATTGATAAGGTAAGTGACATGTCTTGTAGCTTCCCCCCAGAGATAGTTCGGAATCTTCTTGCCCTTTAGGATACTACGAACCATTCCCATCGTGTCCTGTTTCTCCTTTCTACTACACCATTTTGTTGTGGTGAGTAAGGGGCAGTTAGATGGCGTTTTATCCCTGTTTCACAACAGAAAAGATCAAATTCCTGAGAGACAAACTCTCCACCTCGTTCTGTTCTGAAAGTTTTGATCTTCTCTCCAGTTTCTCCTTCAACAACTGTTTTGAAACATTTGAATCTCGAGAAAGCTTCACTTTTTTCTTTCAAGAGAAGACTCCACATTTATCTCGAATAATCATCAATAAGAACAAGGATATATCTGTTCTTCCCCATCGTACTCGGCGTTATCGGTCCACATAAATCACCATGAATGAGTTCTAGAACCTTGGTTGCTCGATACGATGTAGCTTCCGGAAAGTGATGTTTGGTTTGTTTTCCTAACAAGCATGACATACAAAACTCCTTTTTTATATTTATCTATGGTATTCCCTGCACCACTTCTTTATTGATCATTGTCTTCATGGTTTCTATGTTTATATGGCCCAGTCTCGCGTGCCATACTGCATAATCACTTTGATATTCTCCAAGAAGCAAACATGTTTCGGCATTGATTCTCATGCGTACCTTATAGAGTCTATTCTTGGATCGTTTAGCATTGACCAATAGCTTTCCGTCTCGATCATGTAAGGTCAGAAAGTTGTCTTTAAGTCTGATTTCACAGCCTGCTTCAGTAGCTTGACCAAGGCTAATTATGTTGCTTTTCAGATCAGGAATGAAATACACATTTGTTAGTGATCTCTTTTCTCCGGTCTGATCTGTAAAAACGATGGTTCCTTTCCATTTTATGTCTACACATGAGTCATCCCCAAACTTCACTTTCCCGGTAATGGTTTGATCTATCTTGGTGAAGTACATGTGATTGTCTGTCATTTGATTACTAGCTCCATTATCTAGGTACCAGATTTCATTCTCAGCTCTTGATTCATAGTTGTTGGGAACAATGTGTTGTTCATTTAGAAACACCACCTCGTGAAGCATTCACTCATCTGCGCTTTGAGTCTCTTCATCCTTGTCTTCTTGTGTTTCCTGCAATTTTAGCAGTCTATCTGGACACCCATAGACATAATGTCCTGCCTTGTTGCAACGATAGCACATAACCTTAGTCATATCTCTTTCTTGTCTATAACCACCTCTTTGTTGTCCCCGCCCTTGAAAACCAGTTCTCCCTCTTCGTCCTCTTCCTCTGCCATAGTTTCCTATGAAAGTAGAGTTTCGTGTTGATTGTGGTCCATGAAACTCTTGGTTTGTGTAGAGGGGTTTGCTCTGGTCTTAAGGTAATTCTTCTTCTTCAGTTATTCTCTCCTCGTAAGTCTTCAAACGCTCTACGATGTCTTCAAAGCTTGTGTTCTTTAAGTCCAGTACTTGTTCCAGCGAAGCAACTATTTGAATATACTTTCTTCTTGGAACACAGCTTAGAAGTTTCTTCACAAGTTTCATTTCTGCGATACTTTCTCCTAAGGCGGCTGACTTGGATGAGAGTTCAGTTAACTTTGCAGAGAAATCCTCTATAGTCTCTGTTTCCTTCATCTTGAGTCTGTCGAATTCGGTCATTATTGTCTGCAACCTTTCTTGACGAACCCGTTCTGCTCCGACGTACTTTGTTTTAATTGCATCCCATACTTCTTTTGCTGTATTAAGAGCTCCTAGTTGCAAAGTGAGGGTATCCGGTATCGATTGGAACAAAAGTGCTGTTGCCATATTGTTTTTATCAACGTTCTTTGTTCCTGGATCGATAGCTTCCCACACCTTGTTAACCTTTAAGGATAATTTCATCTTGATTTCCCATACGGTGTAGTTTGTGTTCTTGAGCGACAGGCATTGAATCGTTGATGAGTTTGTGTCTGCAGTTTTCACTGCAACTATGTCTCCCATGGTTTCGTTTGCTCGCTCTGATACCAATTAAAGACAATATTGTTGATGATTGTAAATGTAACACAAGAATGAATAAGAAAACTTCTTACTTTTATTAGTGAAATTTCTCAAAACACTAACAACTCTCTCAACAATAAATCTCTCTTGATCACACAGCTCACAATCTCTCTCTCTAAAACTCACGCAATTAAACACCTCTCTAAGGTGTCGATTTATACAAGTTTAGCTATCCTTATCTCTAAAGATTTAACCTCCTAAAATCTAGGAGATATACTCAAATCTTATAAAGCCTTGATCACCAAGCTTCTTGGAATAACTTATCTCTATCCACTTGTACTTATCTTCACAGCTATCTAAACATCTACAAGCTTTATCTTTTGCGTGAGCTGGAGGTCGAGTCTTCAAGCCGTCTTCGTGTGATGTCTCGGTTTTGACTTATCTTCTTTTGAGTTTATTTCAACAACTCTAACAGAGAAGGTGACAGATGCAAATGTAAACATTAAAGAAGTTGTCTTCTCAACTATGGTATTTTTTATTAAAAGTACTAGGATGTGGTTGGATATCAGGTGTAAGAAACTGAAAGGCTTTTACTCTACAGGGTCTTTTCTGGAGATTGGAATTACATTCAGTTGTGTCAGCTTCTGAAGGTAACCAATGCAAGCTCTATGCCAGATCTCAGGCCCATAAGTCTAAGTTTTGTGCTATACAAAGTTATATCAAAGAAAGTGGTCATGCGTCTACAACTTATTTTGCCGCAGATTGTATCATCAACTTTATTTGTGTTTGTGCGGACACTACAAAAAAAAATTGATTTAACGACTACATAAGGCGACTACATAATTAGTCACCAAATATTGTGACTGTTTAACTACCACCTAGCGACTTTATTACGACTCAAAACTATTAATCTTAACTGAGTCACTCTATAGCAACCAATGACAAAAGTCAGGTATGTAGTTGTAACTTAGGGACTAATTTACGACTATATATAAGCTGAGGGAACACAGTTGTAAAATAGTCACTAATTAGGTATCAATTTTACCACTACACGTATAGTCGATACGTAATCCCTAATTGGCGACTAATATGCGATTGGTATGGCGGATTATTACGTACTCGGATATTAGTCGTAATATATGAGTGAAAAACACGTTTAAATCGTCACTGGGTAGGTATACTGGTTTTTTGTCACTAAAAAAGTTATCGCTACGTAGTTGCTAATTGGCGACTAACATGCAACTCTTTTGGTGGGTCGTTATGTAGTCTGATATCAATCGTAAAATGAGTGAAAAACATGTTTACATCGTTATTGGGGTAAGTGTACCGGTTTTTTGCGACTAAAAAATGTAGTCACTAAATAGTCACTACATTGTCGCCATGTAGTCTCCATATTTGTCTATCTAATCAAAACTCACATACTTCTTTTTTACATTTAACAAAAAATACAAAATAAGTGAGGTTGACAAATTTTATTTCTCATATAATATTGGGAACTTACAATTATAGTAATTTTCGAGAGTGAATGTTTAAGAGAATCGGTGAAGAGACTGGAAAATTCTCTGAAGGTGTAGCAGTTCATGACATTTGCAAATAGACAGCCTCTAACACAGGATAATGGCGGTAATTTTTACTTACCTTGTAATGTTTGCAAAAACGATAGATTTCTCCCGGGGCCAAAAATTTGGAATCATCTTTTTAGCAAATAATTTATGCCAGATTATTATGTTTGGTATAAGCATGGAAAATAAATTAATATGGATTTAGGAACAAGTTTGTTGAGCCGACGTATATAAGTGGGAATGTATAAAGGAGTAATGTAGTAGAAGATACATATATGGATATGGTGAATGAGCATTTTGTTAAAACGTGAGTTTTGATGATAATTATCCTCAGGATTGTGGTAATCAAAATTTAGAAGAACCAATATTTAACTATTCAAATAATTTCTAGACTTGTTAGATGGTGCAAAAAATTCATTATACGATGGTTGTCGTGAAGGTCACTCGCAATTACTATTAGCCGCTATAGTCATGCAAAATAAGGCTGATTATAATATGAGTGAAATGTTAGTGGATTTGTTTTTTGAAATACTGACATAGTATTAACCATAAGGTAACCAGTGTACTGATTCACATTAAGAGACAGAAAAAATGATGCGTAATTAAGGTCTCCTATATCAAAAAATTGATGTTTGTATTAACAATTGTATGATATTCTGGAAAGAAGACGAAAAAGAAGACAAATATTTATTTTGTGGTGCACAAAGATGGAAGCGTAAGAAAGACCGTCTTTGAACCGAAGTACCATATAGTTGTATGTGGTATCTAACAGATTGAAGAGAATATATCAGAACAAAAAGACTGCAGCAGCAATAAGATGGCATGCCGAGCACCAAGGAAAAGAGGGAGAAATGTGTCATCCTTCTGATGCGGTGGAGTGGAGATATTTTCAAGATCAAAATCCTCAATTTAGCATGTCTCGTAATCATTCGTTGTGTCATGTGATCTTGACTCCGTATAATCTACCCCCTGGTATAAGTATGAATACCGAGTACTTGTTTCTTTCGATTATAAATTCTGGGCCAATTCATCCACAAGCGAGGCTCGATATCTTTCTCCAACCACTTATTGAGGAGTTAAAAATGTTGTGGTCTACTGGAGTTGATGCATACAATGTGTCCTTTCATCAAAATTTTAATCTAAAGGAGTGCTAATGTGGACATAAATAATTTTCCGGAGTATGACATGTTATCAGGACGGACAACCCATGGTAAATTATCTTGTCTAATTTGCATGGAAGATACAAAGTTTTTTATCTACCTAATGGAAGAAAGTTGTGTTGGTTTGATTTTCATTGAAGATTTTTTCCTTATTGTCATCCCCTTAGGAGGAATAAGAAAGATTTCATGAAGAGAAAAGACGCGAGAGAGTATCCACTTCAGTCTTTGACGTGTGAGCAAGTTTATTGTGAGCAGTTGGATGGTGTAAATCCACCAAAAACTAAGGTTGTCGGTGGAAATGGACACGAAAAGAAGATGCCTGGCTATGGGAAAGAATGTAATTGGCACAAGACAAGCATATTTTGGGAGTTTCCGTACTAGAGAGACCTCAATCTCCGACATAATATTGATGTGATGCATACGGAGAATAATGTTTTGGACAATATCATGTATATACTTATGAGTGTGAAGGGTAAATCGAAAGACAAAATCATGTCAAAATTAGATTTACAAAAATTATCTTCTCGTCCACACTTACACGGATGCATCTGATGCAGTGGATTTCTGCAGGATCTTAACTGATATTATGGAACTTGAGTATGAAGGGATGGTGAATCAAGGATCGATTGAAAATGAGCGACTTATATGCGATTATGTAGCGACTGGTTTCAAATCTTAACCCACATTATGCTGAAACAAAAACGAATTTTTGGTTTAATCCATTTAATCCGTGTAACCGAATCATAATTTTTTTTGTTTAAACCATATAGTCACTAATTAACGACTAAGTTGTGACTGTTTATAAAACAATTTTGGTGTAATCTGTTAAACCCGGTAAACCGAATTGCAATTTTTGGTCTAATCCATGTCATCACAAAATAGCGATTAAGTTATGACTGATTTTAAATGAAAATCACAATTTAATCGACTTATCACAAATTCATCACCTAAATCATTTAACCTACTTTGACGAAAATATCTCTTGAACAACCGGCGGGTAATATTGTGTTGTTTGTCACCACAACATTCGTCTTCCCTCTCGTCTTTCCGATATAAGAACACAGCCGCCGCCTTATTCCGATCCGCCTCTCCGGTCCGGCTTGCCGGCACCGTGAGAGGGCAAAGGTTCTTCTTCTTTTTTCTTCGACCTTCTTATCCCTCCACGCCTTTTTCTCTCCGATCTTGAGCTTTCGTGCTCGTCGGTTTGAATGCGAGTCACTGTCGAGACACGCCGTCTTCCGGATGTGAAGGGATGTTGACTTGCGGTGGGCCGCTCGTAATGGCGATCTTCCCTTGTACCTCTTACAGGTCCAGATCCGTCTTGGTCTCGGACAGGTTAGTCTCGGTGGAGCGGTGGCGAGACGAGATGCGGTGGGATTCGATTCAACGGTGTACCTGTGTCGATCCATTTGTTGAGGAAGCATTTGGTTTTGTAAAAGGTCACTGGTGGTGGTTGTCTCATGGTGTTGAGTCTCCAGATGGCTCCTTCTAGCAGAGGTGGATTGGAGGTTGTTGGGTCGGCGATGGAGGTCGGCGGTATCGGTCGACGGCATCTCGTTTCTTCGAGTTTGATTGGGCAAGTGCTGGGCTGGTTCTGTTGGGCCGGTTCTGTTGGGCCAGTGTTCTCAGTTCCTTATGGGTCAGCTCATGGGCCTTCCCATTTGGGCTGTTGTACTCTGGACTAACTTTTGGAGCGAATTATGGGCCATCCTCCTCTGGACCAGCTTATGGGCTGCCTTTATTTGTGCCAGATTTGGGCCGCCAGCATTTGAGCTGTTTCGTTGGGCCATCTGGGCCAAATTTTGGATCAGCTTCTATGGGCTAACTATTTAGACCAGCTCATTGGGCTGGTTTTATTGGATGGTTTATTAGCATGATTTTGCTTGAGGTCTCAAGTGTCATCCAACCACCAGAATTCTTTGACGGATGCAATTTCGCGTATTCAGGTCCGCCGAGGACAGGATCTGGAGAAGTTTATAGGCACATTCAAATTAGATTTCTCGGTGGATATTACAATTAGCAGTAGATTGACTTTTTGTAATTTGGGTGAATCCGACTATTGCCTTTGGAGGGTCATCTTTCTTTTTTTTGAATAATCTTGTAACGTGATAGAGTCATCTAGGTTAAGTTTAAACTTTCTTTTGGAAGTTTAGATGGTCTAAATCCTAGGAGAGTTGACTGAATTTTACATTCAGTTAACGATTTTATGCTTTGGCAGTGGCTCTGGCGTTGTTTGAAGTTATTTTGGGTTTGTTTAGCCTATTTTTAGGTTGTATTAGCCTTTACGGTTTGTATTACCCTATTCTTGGGTTATCATAGCCTATTTATAGGTTCCGGTATCATTAATGAAAAATGATATTTGTGTTAAAAAAAAAAGACGAAAATATCTCTTATCTCTCATTCTCAATCGATTCTTGATAGATTTTTGATCGATTCTAAATTGACTCTTCGTCGATTATCACTCTCGTTCCAAAATTCAATCGATTCTCCATCGATTTTCCAACGATTCTCACTCTCGTTTCATCCCTCTTCTCGATTCTTCATCGTTCCTCTTCGTTGTTCATTTTGTTTTCTCTTCGTCTTGATTCTCTATCGTTTCTTCTTTGTTGTTCAAGTCGCATTCCTCTTCGTTGTTTAACCATGCCTAAAATTAAAAAAGGATGAAAGAGAGCAACGGTTCCCAATATTTTGCAGACTCCGGTTCACAATTCTTCAGGAAGAAGACGAAGCCCTCTTCCGCCTAACTTCACGCCGGCTGAGCCAATTCCTCAGCCTTAGTCACCTCAGGAGTAGCTTTGTGTCCTCTTGCAACCGCCTATGTCAGCATCAAATGAAGTCAGAAACTATCCACCACTGCAGGAGCTTTTCCAAAACTCGTTCAATCAACAACGATAAGACCATACTCCTGGTTCAATTCATGAAGTCCAGAATCATTTGACTACAAGACAAGACGCTCCCGAGTCTCCATTTCATAACTTGCACTCTCATAGTCATCCCTCTTTATAGGGAAACAACTTTAATGACGACGACGATCAAGTGTTGCTAGAACTCCAACAAGACTCGCTGAGGGCTCTCAATGCGCTGCTTCTCGTGCCAGACTATGAGAAGTTTACAACGGTCCTGTCTCCCACACCAAAACCAAACACCACTTGGTAAGCTTCATACTCGCACCTTTATTTCTTGTCAATTTTGTCTGGATTTAATTTTTTTTTTGTTTCCTTGATCTCGCATCTGATTAGTCTTCTGGTCGTTTTGATTGTTAATTTCTATGATAATTTAGCTTTTCAACTCCGTAGATCAAAAGCTTGAGGTTGGTCTCCCTGTTGAATTCGACAAAGGACTCAGGTTTTATAGGAGATCAATCCCCTTTTGCATTTTATTTTGTGAAAATCTACAATCTTCTTTCTTTACAGCCCTCTGGTTTCTTTGATTTTCTTGTGGAACAAGATATTTTACTCTGTAATGGGTTTGTGTGCTTACGCTATAATCAGAATGGGTTTGAGATATACTTATACACACACATCACTGGTATGGATTTTACAGAATGCCTTTTGTGGATTTAAGTTGTTTCATTCAGATTTGAAAGTAGGTCATTTCTTTTCTTGGTGAATACTACTTGTTCCATTGCCCTATTTGATTATCTTTTGGTGATTGGATAATGAATTTTGTTTGTATTGATATTTGTTTGGATGTTTAGTTTTTTATTGGAACAACACAAAATTATCTTAAAAAATACTACATGTTTGTTTGGACGTTTATTAATAATAGGGTGTAGAAGACTAAGAGAGTGCAAGCGATCAAATGTTAAGATGTTTTGTTTAATAGTTAGAATTTATTGTTCTCTTGCGCTTTAGGATGACAATTGCATATATGATTTGGATGTTTCTGTGTTTTAGGTTTACTAGCGATAAAAAAACCACAGCTGGTTCGAAAGATTACTAAAGTATTTACAAACAAATTTGATGGTCTATCCTAACTTGTGTGCTTCAGGATAGACAAGAACGATACTTTCTCGAGTTTGCGGTAAAGTTTTCTGACCTCAAGCCTTGTCAAATAAGTTTACTTCTGTTTTTTCACTAACCGCAGTCTATTGTTTTTCGTTTTATAGAGAATCCACACATGAGATCCATTGAGAATAGGGATAGTTCGAAAGCATTTCGAGATTATATGTCAACGTCAGATGAAAAACATGGTCAGCAATGTGAGGACTAGTCGAGAGCGACCTAGGTAGATCAGTGAAAGCATCTGGAAAACGATGGTGAGTACTAGGACTCTGAAGAAGCAAAGGAAAAGAGTCGCACCTATTCCAGTGCGCATTTGTCTGACCGTATTGGTTTCGATCCTCATGTCTACCTATCAGGCCTGACTTCGTATCAGCAAATCTAACAAAAAATGGTGCTTAACTTTTATATCTAAGTTATAAATTTTCTTTATTTTTACTAACGTAACATTATATTTTGTTGCAGAAAGAGGAATTTAGAAGATTCGTGAGTCTTGGTGAAGTTTTCATTAAGACTCTTACAAAGACGGATGGTATGTATGTCGATCGGAAGGCGCAGAAGATCGTAGAAGCGTATGAGAAGAAATTGCAGGAGAATTTAGCTCAGGTTGAGACAGAGACTTCATATGTTTCATACGGCGCTTCAAGAGTTCAGGAGCTCACAACAGATGAATATACAGCCATATTCCTTCAGGTAAAGCGACTATATTTTCTCATTCTAGATTTATTTTTACATTTTACATCTCATATTTCTTCATACATGTAAATGTTATTATTTTCAATTTTCTTTTCAAAGTTCACACAGAAGGATTTAAGAGGCAATATTTATGGACTTGGAAGCCTCAAGGATAATATTGAAAATATTTTCACGGGCAAATGCAACCAACCGGGAAAGTCATCATTGTTTATGACATTGCAAGAGAAAATGAAGGAAGCTCAACGAAAATTAGAAGAGCAGGCTATCCAGCATGCTCGAGTTGTGTCTAAGCAAAAGAACAAGCTCCATCAGTTTTCCTTGGTGGAAAAGTACTTGCGCCTAACCGATCCAGCCTTCCTTGACTTCATGGCGGCGCAGTCACCTGAGGCAGGCTCTGTCTCGACCGGCATTCCTACAACATCATTAACAGCTCATGCAACATCTCTAACTTCAACTTCACCTGCTTATGTTTTGATTTCTCTCCTCTGTTTAGTGAAACAATCTTATGTTTGGACTATTATGTTTTTTTCTGGTTTTTGTGACTTGTGATAAGTTTGGAACTTAATGTTATTGTGTTTGTTTAATAATTATGTTTGTGTATTTTTTTTACATGCTTGTTAATATTAGGTTAAGTAGCATTATGGAATTTAAGAAACTAAAAGAATTTAAAATTAAAACATACCAATACTGATATGGATCAATATCAGATATTGTTAGCTAAAATCAGAACTCGTCAAATAGTTGCCAAACAGTCATACAATAGACGAACATAGTCACAACATAGTCGCCAGATATTTATGACTACATTACGACTATACATTAGTCGTTGATTAGTCGCTAGATAGTCACTAAAATTATATGGCTACGTTACAGATACAATTATAGTCGTTAATTAGTCGCTAGATAGTCACTAAAACTTTACGACTACGTTACGACTACAACATTAGTTGTTAATTAGTCACTAGATAGTAACTAAAATTTTACGACTACGTTACAACTACACTACAATTACTTTTATTCAACCATCTTAATAGTAAACTAGTCATAAACTCTAACGACTACTTTACAACTACTCTACAACTGCTTTTATTTATGAAATTTAATCAGGAACTAGTAGTAATATAGTGGTAAATGTTTACGATTACGTTACGATTACATATTTTAGCGACTAAAGATTTACGACTACAATAATTAGTCGTAATATAGTCATAACCTATAATTTAGCGACTGTTTAACAACTATTATTGCATTTGCTAAATTTCTGTTTTTTTGTAGTGGAAAGAGACTCATTTATGATAATATAGCAAGTGTTCACGAGTTAATAGATGGATTAAGGACACATCCTAAGGTTGTAGAAGACTTATGTCTAAAGCTTATGACAGGGTCAAGTTGAGTTTTGTGGAGGCCTTACTTTTGGCAATGGGTTTAAATGTCATCTAGATAAAATGGATCATGAGGTGCGGGTCTACAGTTACCTAATTGGTACTAATCAACAACCAACCTTTTGGGGTGATAGAGCCCGAGAGAGGGTTAAGGCTGGGTGATCTTTTATCACCCTATTTGTAATATGTACAAATATCTTACACATTCATTGAATCGTGCTGAATTACTTGGGAGAATTCATGGCATTAGCTTTGATGAGCAAGTTCCAAACTTTCCCCGCCAAAACCAAAACTGAAAATTAGGTTTTCTTATAAAAATCGAGAGTTACATTTTTTTTTGTCAAAACTGTAACATTAGGTTTTTTGGCAAAAACAAAAAAAATCACCTTTTTACCAAAACTGAAAATCACGTTTTACCAAAATCAAAAATCATGTTTTTGCCAAAACTGCATAATCTTGTTTTATTCCAGTACCACAAAATTATATTTTCCTAGCAAAGTCGTATCATATTTTACTTCAAATTACTAAATCATGTTTTTTAAAAGCTAATGGTCAGCATTAAAATAGAAAATATGATTTAAAAAATATGGTTTGATTAAAAACATATCTATTTTAGTCTTTTTTAGTAAATACATATGGATGCAAATGTAAGTTCCCAAAATACACATTAAACAAACAAGGTTGCATTTAAATGTTATACTCTTTTTCCCTAGAAAAGGTTTTTTTTCTTCTTTAGGTTTTTAATGAGGTAATGCTTCATGGTTGCAATCTTAGACATTTTCCATGGCTTAAGCTTGAGGGGGAGTGTTGGAATGAAGAGGAAATGATGAAGGAAAAAGGCATTTAACACTTGTATTAAAGGCGTGTATATTCTAAGTCTAAGGGAGTTAAAGGCATGTGTATTCTAAGTCTAAGGGGGAGTGTCTAAGGCTTGTTTGTGTTCTAGTATTATGTTATCCTTGTAGTCATTCATGTATAAGACAATCCTTGTATCCAAACAAGCCTAGACTAGATTAGTATAAATAATTATCTCTCAACTCATTTGTAACTTAGAAACTATTATTCTCATTTTCTTAATACAATGATTCTTCTCTAATCTCTCATTCTCTCATTCTCTAATTCTACAAATCTCTTAATCTTATATTATTTCATGGTATCAGAGCCATGTTACAACAATCTGGGTAAAATTCATCATTAAATCTTTGAATCAAGAAGAAATCATCTTCATCACAATCTGTTTTTCATTCCTATTTCATCCATCAATTTTTATCCCAAATTCCGGCCAAACCACAGCATATTTTGACAATCTTCTTTTTCTGGGATGTTCTACAGCGAGTTCTGAAGCCACACCTATTGGATTTGCATCATTTGACCACGGGAATCAAAAGTTATGATTTTTCTTGCATCAGACCTCCGCGATTGCCTCCGCAGCGAACCTCCGTGTTTCTCTGATCATTTCGTCGTCAACTCTTCACCAAATCGTAATTTTCCAAATCCTAAAATCAATACCATCGAGTCTAGTTTCTGCTAAAGAAAAAAGAACTCAATTTCCCTACGTTCCTCAAGACGTCAGAAATCGCCTCTCACAAGAATCTGGTGATAAAATTCTTATCTTTTCTCAGTTTTCTTCAAATCTTTAAATCTGTAAAGTTAGATAAAAATCTTGTGAGTGTCTTCACGAAATTTGGTTTCAATCAGAAGGGTTTAAGTCTTCAAGATTGATTTTCTTGATTTTCTAATCAAACTTTGAAATTCTGAAAAAGGAGGAAAATTTGATTTTTGGGTTGATATATTAGTAAAATTTGATATTTGTTGTTGGAACATCATTGGTTATGAAGATAAGGACTGTTAGAAGTTGATCTTGTTGGTTGGAATTGGTTAAATTCTGTTGCAGGAGTTGGTTGAAGTTGGTTGAAGGAGGTTAGGTTGTTTTTGGCCTGGTTGTTAAAGAAGTCTCACGCGGACCTGGTATCACGCGCCCATATCCTTGGCGACTTCACGCGGCCCTGGTTATCTCGTGTTCCTGCTTCAGACAAGCATTCCTGGTACCTTGTCCGAACGTCCGCGGCCCAAGACCACGAGTACACCGGATCATCTTTCCACGGCTCACGTACGCGAACGTGTCCCGACCAGCTGTCCCGCATCCCGGCCAACTGTCCAGCATCCCGACCAGCTCATCCCGACCAGCTTTGTCCCGTCAAGCTACATCCAGATCATTTGAAAAATATGGAAATACAAACCACATTCAGAGCTCCTGTCATTCTAAATGGAGCAAACTAACGTTTATGGTCTAGAACCATGAAAACCACATTGGGTGGTTAAGGCCTTTGGAATCATATTTCAACCAATGGTCTTGAAGAAAATGAAGTTGCTGAAGTTAGTGAGGCTGTGCCTGCTCAAGCCAAATGGTACCAAGAAGACCAGTTGATACTCTCTATACTTTAAAACTCTCTTGCTAGTGATCTCTTAGAGGCTTATTCATTTTGTGAGAATGCTAAGGAACTTTGGGACACTTTGCAAAAGGTGTATGGAAACACCACTAACCTCTTAAGAATTTTTGAGGTGAAAAAGTTTTTGAATGAATTGAAACAGGAGGATGCAGAATTCACAAAGTACTATGACTCATTTAGAGCATTGTGGGCTGAGCTAGAGATGACAAGGCCAGCCACAATTGACCCTATTGTTCTCCTAGAAAGGAAAGAACATAATAAGGTGTTTGGGTTACTATTAACTCTATAGCTTGGAAGATATTTGTGCTCAAATCCAAAAGGAGCAAGGATCGCATGGTCTCTTTGGCAAGAAGGTTGAATTGGTGGCTGCACACAAGAGTTTCTTCAAACCAACAACAACAAATTAACCTAGGAAGAAGAGACCAACTTGTGACCATTTCAAAAGGAGTGGCCATACAAAGAAGGAGTGTTGGGTACTCCATCCTGAGCTAAAGCTAAGCTGGGCTCTTGAGAGACAACAGCACTAGTCGGCCACACTCAGCTGCAAGCTGCCGGCCATGGCGTGTACCAGCTCTCGACTTCTTCAAAGGCGTGTACCAGCTCCTATTGTCACTCAGCCCCAACTAGTTTCATGTCTTCAGCATCTGAATTTGTGAAAAAATCAGATCTAGAAGCCCTTCTCAAAACAATTAAGGATGGTAATGTGTTTGGTAAAACTTTTCATGCTTCTTTTCAAACTTCTTTTACTCCTAATGCCTTTAAATCATTGGTTGTTGATTCTGGTGCTTCTCATCATATGATTAGTGATCTAGGATTGCAAGAGAATATACTATTTTTATCTGGAAAAGGTTTTGTCTTAATTGGGTTTTCATTCTTTAGGATTTTAATGAGGTAATGCTTCATGGTTGCAAGTTTAGACATTCTCCATGTCTTAAGCTTGAGGGGGA
This sequence comes from Streptanthus diversifolius, assembly GCA_039880935.1. Classification (NCBI taxonomy): domain Eukaryota; kingdom Viridiplantae; phylum Streptophyta; class Magnoliopsida; order Brassicales; family Brassicaceae; genus Streptanthus; species Streptanthus diversifolius. Next base: position 6,310,397 of record JAXGFM010000002.1, read on the forward strand.
GTGATGGAATGAAGAATAAATGATGAAGGAAGAAGGTCTTTAACACTTGTATTAAAGTCATGTGTATTATAAGTCTAAGAGGAGTGTCTAAGGCTTGTTTGTGTTCTAGTATTATGTTATCCTTATAGTCATTCATGTATAAGGCAATCCTTGTATCCAAACAGGTCTAGACTACATTAGTATACATAACTATCTCTCTCCGTATTTGTAACTTAGAAACTATTATTCTCATTTTCTTAATACAATCATTCTTCTCTAATCTCTCATTCTTATATTCTCTAATTTTATAAACCTCTTAATCTCATATTCTTTCAAAAATAGAAATGAACATCTCCTAGATGGATCATCCAGATAGACTAGTTGGATGCACCATTCAAATGTACAAACGAACATGGTCTATTTATTGTTCACATATGATAGTCTAGTCTTGTGTAAGGTGGAAGAGGCTCAATGTGAGGCACTCAAAGAGATTTTAGAGACTTACGAAAGAAAGCCAATGAAAATGAACAAGAAGTCCTCAAACATGTTTGGGGATGGAGGTTAGAGGCTTTATTCAAACTAAGTTAAGCATCTTATCGGAAAGAGGTGCATGAACGTATCTGAGGTTTACAGAGTGTTTCAGTGGCTGGAAATGTGATATGCTTGCGTACATACATGAAATAATGAAGTCCCGTGTGTCCGGTTAGTTTGCAAGCTTATTGTCTACGGGGGAGGGGGGTTAAGGAGGTGCTACTGAGAGGTAGTGGCAATGGTGATGTCCATATTTGCTATGACATGCGTCCGGCTTAGTTTAGCAACATGTGCGTCTCTCACATCAGCCATATTAAGTTTTTATTAGAATTTTCAAGAGCACAAACGTACGTTTTATTGGGGAAGGTGGAAAACGTTCTGCTTGCCTAAAGAGCAAGGAGGACTGAAATTTTGGGATATATTAAATTTCAACCAAGCACTACTAGCCAACTAAGCAGGGATGGTTCTTCAAAATTCAGAGTGCTTATTAGCTAGGTTGTTGAAGAGCAGGTACTTCGCTGATGGTGATTTCTTAGTTGATGAGGTAGGCTGATGTGATCATGGATGAGCTAGAATAAGAAGGAGAGTGCGCACCAGAGGAAGAAGGAGAGCACACACCTGAGCCTGCATCAGAGCTTGTAACCTTGGAAATGAATGAAAAAAAGGATGCATTGCAAGTTCCTGCTTGAGCTATGACAAGATCACAGTCCAAGAAGTTCTCAGCATTAAGTCTTCTATTTAGCTCAGTCTCTAGTCACTTGGGTTTAATGGAGAAAGAAGTGAAGATCAAGGCCTTAACTTTGTTGCAAGCACACGAGGATGCCCAATCTTCATCTCAAACTCATTGAAGCCCATTTTCAAGCTATAAAACACATCAAAACTGAACTGAAGAGTGACGAATGCGTCAAGCCCGTTTGAAAGCCACAAAAACACTCCAAAATAAGATTTAAGAGTCATTCAAAGTAGTTAAAGAGTTTACTCTTCTTTTCTATCAGATTTTTAAAGTATTCATTTGTTTTTGTTATTTTCTTAATGGTTTGTCCATAAACTAAGTCTATATGTATCATTTACCTTTCATGAAATAAGATAATTCCTTTTGGCTTATACTTTGTTTTGTTTGAGAGTGATTCTCACTTGTTCCTTGTGAACATTTCGATTGTATGGTGTGTAATATCCTTACAATCAAAACAGTTTATCAAGAGTCATTTCACAAACTTTTGTGTGGCCATTCACTAGATAAAGAAACCAGGAATGTATTCAATTATTTTTGGGTGTTGGATTTTAAATACTCAAGGTTCAAGCCATACGGTGAAAATCATCTTAAGTGATTTTTGTGTGTTGAGTGTAACATAATCAAGATGCTAACTCAACAAGTTCCTGGAAGCTTAGAGTTATCCAGCCTACCCTTTAAGTTCCGGTCTAGTGAAGATCATATCATTTGGTATCAGAACACACTTAAAGGTTTTTGGCATCTATCTCTTCATCTTCTTATCTATTTCATCATTTTCTTAAAAAAATATGTTCTTCCCATCTTCTGTAGAGGAAACCGAGTGACACACGCACGGTCTGTGGGTATACCTTAGAAGATGAATCGATGACTTCTTTTACTACCTCTGGCTGTCCATCAGTCTGCGGATGGCAGGTTGTCGAGAACACCAACTTGGTCCCAAGTTTCTTCCATAGGGTCTGCCAAAAGTGACTAAGAAACTTGGTGTCGCGGTCAAATACTATGGTTCTCGGAATCCCGTGTAGCCTTACGATCTCCCAGAAGAATTGGCTGGCGGTATGGGTTGCATCATTTGTCTTAGCACAGGGAATGAAATGGGCCATCTTCAAAAACCTGTCTACTACAACAAAGATGGAGTCTTTGTGGTTGATCTTAGGCAAGCCTAGCACAAAGTCCATAGATATGTCAGTCCATGGAGTAGTAGGGATGGGTAAAGGAACATATAACCCGTGGGGATGGGCCGTAGACTTGGCTTGTTTGCAGAACAAGCATCGGCTGCAATGAGCCTCGACGTCGCGCCGTAGATGAGGCCAGTAGAAATGTCTCTTAAGTATGCTTAGCGTCTTGTCCGCACCAAAGTTGCCCATTAGGCCTCCTCCATGGGCTTCTCTTAGCAGGAGCTCTCAAATTGTTCCCCTCGGAATGCATAGCTGTCTGTCTCGAAAAAGAAAACCGTCAAGTAGATAAAACCTGAAGTAGACGCCGGTTCCCGGGGTTCGGAAGATATCCTTGAAGTCTTCGTCGTCTGCATACAGGTCCTTAATGAGTTTGAATCCGACGACCTTAGCTTCCATGGTCGAGATAAGGGCATGACAACGGGATAGGGCATCTGTGACCACATTCTCCTTTCCTTTCTTGTACTTGACCACGTAAGGAAAGTTTTTGATAAACTCGAGCCATCGAGTGTGCCTCTTCTTGAGCTTGGTACCGGACCAGCAGGTAGTGTTGCCAAACGTCAATTGCTCGGACCAGGGCATAGAGCTATTTTTCATAGGCGGGATAGTTGAGGGCGGCTCCGCTTAGCTTCTCACTAAAGTAAGCCACGAGTCTTCCTCCCTGGGTCAGAACCACTCCAATAACGACGCCATATGCATCGCACTCCACCTCAAAGGTATTCTGGAAATCCGATAAAGACAAGACCGGGGCTTGCATAAGCCGTTCCTTAAGTAGTTCGAAAGTGTCCTCCTGTTCTGCTCCCCACTTGAATTCTCGGTCCTTTTTTATCACAAACGTGAGTGGGCTGGCGATGGTACTGAAATTCTTCATGAAACCCTGGTAGAAGCTAGCTAGACTGTGGAAACTCTGAACTTGGCTTATACTGGTCGGCATGGGCCATTCTTTGATGGCTTTGATCTTTTCATCGTCCACCTGTAGTCCCTAGCCACTTACAACAAAACCTAGGAAAACTATTTTTTCAGTGCAAAACGTGCACTTCTTTAGGTTGGCATACAGCTTCTCCTCCTGAAGCGTGTGTATTACCAACTCTAAATGGGTGACATGTTCGGCATAAGAGGAACTATAGACCAAAATATCATTGAAGTAAACAACCACGAACTTACTGATATACGGTCTAAAAACATGGTTCATTAGTCGCATGAAGATACTCGGGGCGTTGGAGAGTACGAACGGCATGACAAACCATTTGTATAGGCCCTGCTTGGTCTTGAATGTTGTTTACCATTCGTCTCCTTATCACATACGGACTTGGTGGTAGGCGCTCTTTAGGTCAATCTTCAAAAAGAACGAGGCTCCGCTTAGTTCGTCTAGCATGTCATCGAGCCGGGGTATGAGATGGCGGTATTTGATCGTGATGTTGTTGATGGCTTGATAATCAATGCACATCCTCCATGATCCGTATTTCTTGGGTACGAGCATAACAGGGACAACTCATGGGCTAAGGCTCTCTCGGACGTATTCTTGGACCATGAGGGCACGGAATTGGCGTTTGAGTTCCTTAGCCTCCTCGGGGTTTAATCTGTAGGCCGGCCGGTTGGGTAATTGGGCTCCGGGAATGAAATTGATGTGATGCTCGATTCCGCAAATAGGAGGTAGTCCGGGCGGCAGCTCCGGAGGAAAGACGTCTGCTTATGTATCTAAGAGCTTGGTGACCTCCGGTGGTGGCGGCGATTCGGTGTTCTCTGCACTATAAGAATCCTTGAAAACCATAAGGACCACGTTAGGATCACCTTTGCTCACGGCATGGCGGATGACTCAAGAATTCACAAGGAAATTCTCTTTTCGTGTGCCTTTCTCCTTGTCTGTTCTTAGCTGGATCTCTCGTACTTGTGGCGGAGCTAGAGATGTTAAATTATACATGCGCTTATCATGGACAAACGAGTACAAATTAGTCTATCCATTGTGCATGGTTTTCCTATCAAACTGTCATGGACGCCCTAGTAACAGGTGGCCAGCTTGCACCGAGACCACTTCGCACATAACCTGATCAGAGTAACGGTCTATACTGAAAGGGACCATCACCTAATCAGATATGTGTATCTCGGTCTTGTCATTGAGCCAACCCAACCCGTACGGGTGTGGGTGCTTGGTTCTCTCGAGACCGAGCTTGTCAGCCATGTATTGACTAGCGATGTTGGTATAGGAACCTCTGTCTATGATCAAGGAACATACCTTCCCTTTTATAGTGCACTTGGTATAAAAGATGTTTTTACGTTGTGTGGTTTCCTCAGGTCCTGCTATAGAGTTTAGAACACGTCGGAACGTTAGGAATTCTCCGGAGTCTAGTTATTCGATCTCGTCCTCGAGCTGGATGGTCTGGGCGTCTGGTTGTTCAGCTTCCTCTTCGTCTGCAGATTCGTATTCACCAGATAGAGTCAGGATCATGACTTGTTGGTTCGGACAGTAACGAGCCATGTGTTCGCGTCCGTTGCATTTAAAACAGGTAAGGTTGCGGCTCTGGTGGCTTGCTCCGGTGGGCTTGGTCGCTTGAGGGCCGGCTAGTCTGGTGTTGGTCCGTGCCGGGTCGTGAGTCTTCCCTTTGAGACGGGAATCAATGTTGGGGCCCGGGCCCTTTTAATAGGGTTTGGCCCAGTTGGGTTTGGGCCTGGAATAGTTTGCAGTCTTCCTCTTGTTTGACTACTCTATTTAGTTAGCTAGGTGATATAGCTCTATGGGGTGGTGGTATGGCTGCCTTTCGATCCTCCGTACGATCCGTTCTTGTAGTCCATCAAGGAACTGAGCCATAAGGCTCTCCGGGGATTCCGTGATCTCGAGACGGTTCCTTAGGTGCTTGAACTCGTCAAAGTACTCACTGACCGTCTTGGTGCCCTGGGTGAGCCGTCCAAAACGTCTCTACAGCTCTCGGTGGAAATGGGGCGGAACAGATCGTTTCCGCATGAGGTGCGTGAGTTCGTCCCATGAGGTCAAGGATCCGAACCAGCTCCTCCTTCGTTCAGCTACTTCAAAGTCCCACCAGGTCAGGGCGTGGTCCGTGAATTGTTGTGGCTAGCGCCACTCATCTCGGTCCCCATATCGATAGTAATCGAATATGAGCTCCATACGCCTCTCCCAATCCAAGTATGCCTCGGGATCGACTTTTCCAGCGAATGAGGGTGGGTTGATCTTGACGTCTGGGGCCTGGTAGGGGTGTGTTCGGTCGTGCGCTCCATCGCCTCGTGGGTTGCAGCCATAGGGTGCTCGGTATGCTGGGGCATCATGGGTCCGGTGATCGGGCGACTCGTCGTGCTGGGTGTCTCCACTTCTTCCTTTCCCGCATTGGGAGGCTTCCAGAATATCTGGTTTTCTGGGAGGACCAGGTTGTTCTAACCGTTCCATGCGGATATCAAGGGTGTTCATCAAAGTCGTGATTTGGCTCAGCGTCTGCATTACGGTGTTAAAATCCTGAGGGTGATCTGAAGCTTCAGAGCCGCTAGACATGGGTTCGGGAATTCTTCCTAGAAAACTTTCTTAAAATAGAAATATTCTTAAAATAGAAACTTTCCTAAAATAGAAGTAGAAACTTTCCTAAACGGAAAACTTTCCTAAACCAGAAATGGAAACTTTCCTAAACCAGAAATGGAAACTTTCCTAAACCAGAAATGGAAACTTTCTTAAACTAGAAATGGAACCTTTCCTCAACTAGAAATGGAAACTTCCCTAGAATTGGAGCTTTCCTAAAATTGGAGATTTCTCTTAATAAATTCTTTTCTATTTTCTTGTTATGGAAATTTCCCTAGCCTTAATTCCTTCCTGTTTCGAATTTAGAAACTTCTAAAAACCTATTTGGAAATAATCCTAGGCCTGCTTATTTTTCTAAACAAAAAAGGAAAACGTCCTACTTAGAATTGGCAACTATCCTATTCTGCTAGGGCCGCCTTTAAGTGGCATGAAAATTTTTCTAATAAGCTAGTAAGGATATGGAAAGAGGCGGCGCGGCTGCTACCCTAGACGCTCCTAGATGCTGCAGGTACGATTGGATTCTAACAAAAAAAGAAGACTAGCGCTAGCGGTTGGAAAGAGACGCCGGGTCAGGTGCTAAGGATCCTGTCTTGGGGTCCTAGTTCTAAAAGCGGTCGCGTTTACGAGCGTTCAAGCGCGGGTAACTTATCTGCCTAGGGAACTTGCACGGGTAGTCACACAGGGAATTCAGGTATTGCGGTGTTCATACAACGATGGTGGTATGGGAAAAAGGGTTACTCACGCAAAACAGGCTGAATTCATGTGAAACGTGTGTTTTTAGTCAAGTCCTAGGTCGTTTTTCAATCAAGTTCTTCCTTTTTTTATTTAATGAAAAGACAGTCAAGCAATGAAGCAATCAAACAGCGACTTGTTTATATTTTTTTTTTGACTTAAAGGAATGGAAGCTAGAGAAGAGATAGAACCTGATTTCAAACGGTATATTGTTTTGTTTTTTTGGAATTTATGTGACTTGAGTTCTGCGCCTGTTAACCTCGCAGAAGAAGAAGAAATCAATTCAAGGTAGGCAATTCAAAACAAACAAAACAAAGAAAATAAATTGACACAAATAAGGGGATAGATTCAATCGGGTGGTAGGAGCTTTTCAACTCTGATACCAGATGACACACGCACGGTCTGTGGGTTGACCTTGAGGTTGCCTCCGGGTGAGCAGTCAGAGAGAGACTCGATCTCGGCCAAGACCAGGGTGAACGGGAATGGAACGCCGTGAGGGAGAGAGGCTTGATCCTTGGCGGTGTAGGGTGGAATGAATTGGACCACACGAGTTATGGAGTGGAGCTCGTGATACACCAAAGGCGGCTTGGTCTTGAAGAATTTGCTTCAAGAACAAGACCAAACGATTTGCACAAGAGGCAGCCGTTTAGGGTTTAGGGAACTTGGTTTTTACTTTAAAATTTTCTGTCATTAATGTGAAAGATTAGGCTTTTATAATGCCTAAAACCTAGGGTTTCCGCCCTTAAAATCAAAACAACAATTAGTTTTTTAAAAACTACAAAGCGTGCAAAGAATAAAGAAAAAAACAAGTAGTCTAAAACTGGGCCGCAGGCCTAGACAAAGGGGTGTGGGCCCAGACAAAAACCAAGGAGGAAAAAGGCCCAAGGGCCGTTGGGCCGACTTGCTAAGAGAGTATTATTGTTGAATCAAGTCTGGTCATTATGCACACTAAGGGAGTTGCCTCGTTATAATCTTCTTCGAAAAACCCAGTGGTACAAAACCAAAGATAGGAAAAAGATTACAATTCTTTAGCATGTATTTTGGTGTCTTCTACCCATGGTTAATGGTGAAGACACCGGCGGTCGCGGTCTGGTGGTTGAGCAAAGTCCATGGCTGGGTTGAGAACTTGAAACTTGGGCCGGGGGCTTGTTCTGATGGTGGCGCGGGCCGGGCTGGTTCCGCAGGTCGGGCTGGCCAAACCTCCATGATGCGCTTGACGAACTGATTGAACCGGTGCCCTAGCGCTTTGGCCCTCTACTGGGTCAGGGGCCCAGAAGGCATGACCGGAGCCGGCGTCACTGGTTCGTCCGGACCGGTCGGGTCGCTTAGGTCCTCGTCACCGAGCCAGTCTAAGTAATAATAAAAAAATATAAAAAATTAAACAAAAATAACCAGGAGAAATTGGGTCTATTCTTGTTAAAACTGGTTTCCGAAAAAAAAATCTTTAAATCTTTCTATTTTTTTACTCTTATTTCTTTTGAGACTGATCATCATATTTGAATGGATTGTTATACTAACTTATTTGCTACTTTTGCAGGAGAATGCCTAGAGCAATTTTTTACTCCTGATTTTTGTTCCTATTTTTGCAGATTAATAATGTCTAGTGAGGGAGACAAGAGTGACAACCAAGGAAACAATACCAATTCAGGTTTGTGTTGCCATTAAATGAAATATTTAATGGGTGAAATGACTAGGCTTTGAATGCAGGTCTAGGCGAGATTCACACACGATTGAACAAGTTTCATGAGGATCAAGAAGACCAACACAAGAAGAGCCAAACAGTAGAGCCAGAGTTTCACCAAGGAAAACAAGGACCAATGATGAATAGTATTATGGTCAAGGGTCTCATTCATCAAGCAGCAGCCAAAGGAGACCAAGGAGAGCTAGAGAAGCTAAGGGATGATCTGATGACATCCTTGGAGGGCTAAAGCTTAAGATCCCAATGTTTTATGGAAAGAATAACCTTGATGCCTACTTGGAGGAGGACAAGAAGATTGAACTTGTGTTTGATTGTTAAATTTTTTTCTGAAATTAAAAAGGTTAGACTTGCTGCCACTAAGTTTTATGGGTATGCTGTTAATTAGTGGGATAAAACTGTGACAAACAGGATAAGACCATAAGATAGACCCGTGGAGTCTTGGTATGAGATGAAAAACATCATGAGAAAAATGTTTGTTCCAAGTCATTACCATAGAGAGTTGCACCAAAGTATCAGAAGGCTATCTCAAAGCAATAGGAGTGTGGAGGACTACTATCAGGAAACAGAGACTCTTATGATTAGGTATGATCATGATGAGGATCCAGAGGCAACGATGGCTAAATTTCTTGCAGGATTGAACAGAGGCATTTAGGATCGATTAGAGATGCAAGAATATAAGGATATAGAGGAGACGCACCACAAAACCATTTTGGTTGAACAACCGCTCAAGAGGAAGGGCGACGCATGCCAATCATATGGACTTGATACTTCAAGTGTAAAGCTAGTCCAAATCAAAGAAGAACCGCTTACCTCCAATTCTAAAATTGAGAAACATATATCCATTCACCAAAAGAAAGGTAAAAATGAATATCCTTTTGCTAAAACTTGTGACATTCAGTGTTTTACGTGTCATGAAAGGAGAAATTATGCCAACTATTTGCCAAATAAAAGAGCATTGGTGTTGTTAAACAATGGAGAACTTTGAAACGAGGAGGAAAAGGAATCAGACTTGAAGAAATCCTTGAAAGAACATGTAGCTGAACCGGCCAAAGGAGAGCTTCTTGTTGCTAGGAGATCATTAAGCATACAAGTCAAACCATAGGAAGTGGGCAAAGGAAAAAAAATTTACATACAAGATGTTGTTGAAGTGAAGAAGAAACAAAGAGAAGAATGTGGTGCCAATGAAGTGATTTAGGCGCCTAAGTGTTTAAAAGAAGGAGAGTGTTTAATGTGTTAGACTATCCTTGTAACCAAACAAGTCTAGACTAGAAGGAGAATGTGACACTTGTCAGTCTTAGGCTAAGTTAGGCCTAGAATAATATTAGTATAAATAGGTCTCTCTCTCCTCACTTGTAATCTAAGAAATCATAATCTCACTTTATAATACAATTCATTTTCTCTCTAATCTCTCTCTAATCTCTTTCTCTCAATCTCTAAATCTCTCAATCTCTTAATCTCTTAATCTCTTAATCTTTCATGATATCAGAGCCTGAATTCATCGATTCTTCATTCTAATTCCGCAGAATCTCAGGTTTTCTTTCAATCTTTTCACCCGAGCCTTCACGCGAGAGCCCCCGAGAAAGATCTTCGTGTTCTTCATTGAATTCTGGCAAGATCACGAGAATTTCTTCCAAATACTATTAAAAGGATCATCAGGCAAGTTTTTCTGATCATCACAACACCGGTTTCATCCCATTTGGTGATTGGAATCAAGTGTTACCCTAGACGACGTTGCGATCGACAATATTGGGGCTCATTGACTTTGTAACGAGCATAACTCCTTCAAATCTTCATCACACCGATCAATTACAAAGCCTAACATCAAAAAGAATGAGTCTATATGATGATTTGGGAAGTCTGAACTCACCCTAATAAAGTTTCATAACTTTCTTGATCAAATTTCCCTCGACGTGTCAATTTTTGACTCTTTTGGGGTATTGGTGATAAAATATTATCCCTTCTCAATCTTTTTCAAATCTTGGACGTTAAGAAGTTAGATAAGAGTCTTGTGGAGGGTTTCAAGAAGTTTGGTTTCAATCCAAAAAGCTTTAGATTTCAAGAAAGGTTTTCTTGATAGTTAGTGAAATTCTGTTTTTTTCTGAATTTAGAGGGGAAGTTGAATCTTGAGTTGGTTAGGAAGTTATAATCAATTTTCCTTGCTTAATCATTACTAATTGAGCAGTTGAGAGCTTTTAAATCTGTTGGCTTGTGGTTTTTAGGCGGTTGAATGGTTGTTGTGCTTGTAAAGACGCGTCCTTTGGAAGAGGATCAAGTGTGTGTGTGCACGGTTGTGGTTCATTTTTTTCTTGATTTGAACTTGTCTGATGGAGCTTCATACGCAAATAAAGGCCCCTGTTATGTTTCAGGGAGCAAATTATTTCCTCTGGTCAAGAACCATGAGGAAAATATTGTGCAGCAAGGGCTTATGGAGTCATATTCTCAAACCGGCTTTCCAAGCTATTGAAAGTGCTACTTAAGATGTTGAAGATGATCAAAGTAAGTGGTTTTAGGAAGACCGGATGGTACTTTCTATACTCAAAAACTCTCTTGCTTGTTCTCTCTTAGAAACATATTCATATTGTGAAAAATGAAAAAGATCTTTGGGAGACTTTGAAAACACTGTATGGAAACACTACTAACCTCACGAGAATTTTTGAGGTAAAGAAAGCTTTGAATGATCTTAGACAGGATGATATTGAAAGAGCTACAACTGATTTAAATTGTCAAGATATATTTGGTCCTAATGATTTCTACTCTCAAGATATTGAAACAAGTAAAGAATTTGGACAAGGAATAACAAAGAATGACTTGTATGTGCTTAAAGACTTGTCCTTACATCCCTCTTGTGAACCGTGTGCTAATAGTGTATATACTAGTGTCAAAGCTGATCTTTGGCATGCAAGACTTGGTCATCCCCGTACTAGAGCTTTAAAATTGATAATCCCTGAAATCAAATTGCAAAATGAAATGTGTTAAGCATGTATTCTAGGCAAACATTGTAAAACTGTTTTTGAAAAATCTATTCATACATATGAGCATTGTTTTGATTTAGTTCACTCTGATGTTTGGACCTCTCTTTTTCCTTCTAGAGTACACCACAGGTACTTTGTTACTTTCATTGATGAAAAGTCTAAGTATATTTGGGTCATATTGCTTAGTTGAAAGGATAGAGTGTTAGATGCTTTTATTAATTTCCAAACATATGTGACTAACCAATACAATGCCAAGATTATGTGTTTTAGATCAGATAATAGAGGGGAATATACTAACACCAAGTTCCAGCAACACTTAAACAAGCATGCCATCACACATCAAACAAGCTGCCCATACACTCTGCTACAAAATGGAATAGCTGAAAGGAAGAATAGACACTTTATGGAAGTGGTGAGGTCCATGGTGTTCCACAAGAAAGTCCCCAAGCGATTTTGGGGGAGATTCTCTAGTAGTTGCTTGCTACTTAATCAATAGAATTCCAACAAAAATTCTAGATGATTTGTCTCCATTTGGGGTATTAAACAAAATAAAGCCTACTATTGAACATTTAAGAGTATTTAGATGTGTTTGCTTTGTCTTATTACCAGGTGAACAAAGGAACAAGTTGGAATCAAAGAGTACCAAGGCTATGTTCATTGGATACTTTCCTACTCAAAAATGATATAAATGCTATAATCCAGAGACTATAAGAGTCTTAGTATCCATATATGTCAAATTCCAACAATCAAAAGGCTTCTATGAAGAAGGAACTTGGGAATAATTCAAAAGACATCTCAACAAAAACATCTGACCAAGCTGAGAACTTAAAGAGGATCTTGGAAAACATTGGAATTGTACCTCCTAAGGTACCAGCTCCTCCGCAGACTATGCCCATGCCACGACCATCAAACACCTCAGCTCCAGCTGAAGTTCTGCCTCCTTTCACTTCTCGGCCAAGCAGTCATCCAGCCTCAGATCAACCTATGCATGTCCCGGCTCCAACTCCTCCTAGTCCATCAACTGTTCATCCTCTTGATCATGAGGGGGGAGAAACATCTACACATGATCAAGAAGATTCTGAAGAAAAAATTCTAGTATAAGCATCCAAAAGGCAAAGGGAGCAACCTACTCTTGTGAAAGCTTTAGAAGAGGAAGAAAACACAACTTTAGAAGAACCAGTGGCTCTTAGAAGAAGCACAAGACAGAAATTTCCTGCCTCAAATTGGAAGAACACTAGAGTGTACTATAATCACAATGCAGTAGCTAATCATGATCAAAAAGTATGTAACTTAGTTAGTATTCCACCTAATTATGTTGTTTTACTGTGAGTTTTGATCAGGAACAAATTCCAAAAAGCTATAGGAAGCAATGGAGATAAAGGAGTGGAGAGAAGCTATTCAAGTTGAAAGAAAAGCTATGGAGAAGAAACAAACCTATGCGCCATCCACATTACCAAAAGGGAAAAAGGCTTTAAGTTATAAATGGATATTCACCATTAAGTATAAAAGCAATGGTGAGATAGATAGATACAAAGTTAGGTTGGAGGCTAGAGGATTTACACAGATTTATGGTGAAGACTATAGAGATACTTTTGCCCCTGTAGCTAAATTGCACTCTGTTAATGTTGTTTTATCTTTTGCTACAAACCTGGATTGGGAATTATGGCAAATGGATGTTAAGAATGCATTCTTGTAAGGTGAATTAGAAGAAGAGGTGTATATGACACCACCACCAGATTTAGAAGATCAAGTTGGAACAGGCAACACACTGAGGCTAAGGAAAGCTATATATGGCTTGAAAATCTCCTAGAGCTTGGTACCATAAGCTGAATGTGACTTTAGGGACAAAGCTTTAAAAGGTCAGAGGTAGAACACACTCTCTTTACACTTCAGAGTAAGGATAGGATCATTTTTATTCTCATTTATGTAGATGATATAATCATCTCTGGAAGTGTTAAGTAGGTATATCATCTACAAAAGAGTATGTAAAAGGTGTGTTTGGTATTAAAGACCTAGGAGAACTAAAATAATTCTTAGAAATTGAGTATGTAGGTTTAAGGAAGCTATATTCTTATCACAAAGAAAGTATGTACTGGACTTACTAACCTCTACAGAAATGCTAGAAGCTAAATCAGCCAAAACTCTACTAGAAGAAGGTTACATAGTAGAACCTCAGGAGGAGCTAGAAGATGGCGATTTCAAGCATGCAAAGCTGTATAAAAAAGTGGTTGGTAAGCTGATATATTTAACCATCAAGAGGCCTGACTTGTGTTTTTCTGTGAATCAGGTATCTCAACATATGCAAGCTGCAAAGATAAGGCATTGGGAGCTTATTGAAAGGATTTTGAGGTATTTAAAAGGCACACATGATCAAGTTATATGGATGGGTAATAATGGAAACACAAATGTATTTGGTTATTGTGATGCAGATTGGGCAGGTGATAGAAACGACAGGAGGTCAACACCCGGTTATTGCACTCTTATAGGTGGGAACTTAGTGACTTGGAAGACTAAAAAGCAGAAGGTTGTTTCATGCTTAAGTGTTGAAGCTGAGTATATAGCAATGAGGAAGCTTACCACTAAATGTATCTGGTTGAAGCAACTATTACAAGACATTGGAATGACCATAGAGGCGCCAATCACAGTTCATTGTGACAATCAAGCAGCAATACACATAGCCTGAAACTATGTGTTTCATGAAATACCAAGCATATAGAGGTAGATTGTCATAAGGTGAGAGAAGCAATTGAGAAGGGAACCATACTACCTTGCTACCTAAGGAGCTCATATCAACTAGCTGATGTGTTCACAAAGGCTACCACCTTCAAATTTGGCGAATCCATCTACCCAAGACTTGGCCTCACATCCATTCCACAACACTGATCCTGATCATGGAGTGTTATACTCTTTTTCTATAAAAGGTTTTGTTTCATTGGGTTTTCCTTCTTTAGATTTTTAATGAGGTAATGCATCATGATCCAAGCTTAGCCATTCTTCAATGACTTAAGCTTGAGGGAGAGTGTTTAAGTGAAGAAGAAACAAAGAGAAGAATGTGGTGCAAATGAAGTGGTTTAGACGCTTAAGTGTTTAAAAGAAGGAGAGTGTTTGTTTAATGTGACACTTTTCAGTCTTCGGCTAAGTTAGTCCCAGACTAAGATTAGTATAAATAGGTCTCTCTCTCCTCACTTGTAATCTAAGAAAGCATAATAAAATTTATTTTCTCTTTAATCTCTCTCAATCTCTAAATATCTTAATCTTTTAATCTTTCAGATGTCAGGTCCAAGGAAATATTATCAGATTGATCATAGATGGGGGTAGCTGTACCAACGTGACTAATGAGATCATGGTGAAGAAGCTTAGGCTGAAGACAACCAGACTTAAGAATCCTTAGCTTCTCCAATGGCTTAAGGAAAAAGGTAACATGAAGGTAACAAAACAATTTTATGTTCCCTTGTCAATTGGAAGGTATGAAGATGAGATTATTTTTGAAGTTTTTCCTATGGAATCCATCCATATACTCATAAGGAGGCCGTGCCAGTAGGATCATAAGGTGAAGTATGATGGATTTAAAAATTAGCACACCTTTGATCATATAGGCAAGTCAATTTCTCTGGCACCCATGACACCATATGAAGTCTACCTAGATTAAAATCACCTGTGTAAGAAGGAGAAGCAGCCGATGGTGATAGCAACAGAACCACAAGTAAACACACCAACCTTCTCATAAAAGTTCTTGAGGAAACATTTAAGTCTTTCATTCCTGAAAAATCTTGTCTAAAACTAACATGTTTGAAACCAAAACCACTCAGTATATATGATTCTCTATTTCAGGACAATGAAGAAGTTCTAAGAAGCTTGAAACTGAATGGAGTGGAGGAACAAAGAGCCAAAATTGTGCCATAACTAATTATAAATAACCAAAACACAAGCTGTAAGAAATTTGGTTTCAACAAATCAGTTTCTAAATTACTTGTTTCGGTTACTTCTAGAGAAGGAAAAATTTTTGGTTGATAATTTTAAAAAAAATTGTGTTTCAAACTCTAGTTTTAATAACATGATTCTTTCTTTTGAAAAGTTTGAGCCAAAAGAATCGTTTAGCAGAAACGTGTTCACTATGATCAAGACAAAATTTCTAATTTTATTTCGAGTCTTGATCAATTTTTGGAACATAGCAAAATTTTTGATGATCATAAAGAATATTTGGAAAATGTTTTAACCCGAAAGGATTTGTTTGATCATTTGGAAATTGTGTTTTAGCACATATGATTTGAAGTTTGAAACTTTTGTGCAAGCACAGACAAAACAACCCATAGAGTACTCAGAAAAGGCATGACTGACTCAAGGAAATGGTGAACGTATTGATCTTGGACCGAATAAAGATGGTCCACTTCAGATCTTGAAACCAGACCATGACCAACAAGGTAAGCCTAATTTGATCTTTAGATCCTTTGGTACTACTAAACTTTCTTTTGATGCAGGCAAAACAGATTTGAGAGAAAATTCTTTGGAAGGGGAATAGTATGATGTGATCATGAATGAGCTAGAACCAAAAGGAGAGCGCGCACCAGAGGAAGAAGGAGAGCACGCACCTGAGCTTTCACCAGAGCTTGTAGCCATGAGAATGAAAGAAGAAAAGGATGCATTGCAAGTTCATGATGTAGCTTGACAAGATCATGGTCGAAGTAGTTCTCATCAGCACTAAGTCTTCTACTTAGCTCAGTCTCTAGTCACTTGGATTTAATGGAGAAAAAAGTGAAGACCAAGGCCTTAACTTTGTTGAAAGCACAAGAGCAAGCCCAATCTTCATCTCAAACTCATTCAATCCCATTTTCAAGCTACAAAACACGCCAAACCTGAACTGAAGAGTCAAGAATGCATCAAGCCCATTTGCAAGCCACAAAACATGCCAAAATGGGATGGAAGATTCATTCAAACTAGTCAAAGAGTTTACTCTTGTTTTTTTGTTGAATTCTTTAAAGTGTTACTTTGTTTTTCTGTTATTTTCTTTATGGCTTGTCCACAAACTAAGCCTATATGTTTCCTTTACCTTTCACAAAATAAGATAGTCCCTTTTTCTTAATGTTTGTTTTGTTTTTAGAGTGATTTTCACTGGTTCCTTGTGAACATTTCGATTGTGTAGTGTGTAATATCCTTACAATCAAATCGGTTGATCAAGAGTCATTCCGCAAACTCTTGTGTGTCCATTCACTAACTAAGGAAACCAGGAACATTTTTCATTGGTTTTGGGTGTTGGGTTTAAATATTCAGGTTCAACCCATACGGTTCTGCTACTAAAGCTCCACCACATTGATTCAAGTGGAAATTATCTTAAGTGAGTGTTGTGTGTTTAGTTTAACATACTCTAGGTGCTAACTACAAAAGTTCCTGGAAGCCAAAGATTATCCAGCCAATCATTTAAGTTGTCTAGGAAAGATCATATCATAGGCTCATGCCCTTCTTTCGGTTAGAGGAGTATGTTACATGGCCATGAATTTTTAAGGAAGAGTTTCAGTCAATCAAATAGAAAAGGAAAGAGCATTAGAGTGTGGATTGATCGAAATTTGAAAAACAACATTTTAATTTAAATTTGATGGTTTCTGATCTAATTGATGTGGAGAGACGGGATGAAAGAGAGATGATGGGGTCATCAAAGCTACACCAACCCGGTACTTGGAGGATGAGGTCCAGGCAACCCCTTATGTGTCTCACCGCATCATGATAAGGATCAGAGCTGCCCAAGGAGTGCAAGACAGGAGCCGGGACCAGAACCAAACTCGTGAAGATCAAGCCGGAGTCAACCTAGTCCAAACACACGGCCTAGGAGAAGAAGGGGAGACTGAAGACACCAACCAGCCTTTTTCCATTGATCAGCTGGGTGTTCCTGACCAAAACATCCATGCACACAACCTTAGGGATAAGGTCTTGTGTGTCCTTACTATCTTTGAGTGAGGACACCCCTTAAGACATTAGATGATTAAGGTACTCTTTTCCTTTCTAAGTTTACCATAATGGGTTCTTGGAAAGGGTTTTAATGAGACCTGAAAGTCTAAGGCATCAAGCCTAGTGTCCCATTGGTGTTAATGTGGATATGTCCATTTAAAATCAATTAGGCTTGATTCTATCTTAGGCACTTGTTTGGCCTTTTATGGTTAGTTTTATAACTTGTTTAAAGACTTAGTCTAATTTGGGTTTAGGTATATTGTTGACCGTGAGTCTTGTGGTCAACTAGGTCATGTGTAGCCTATAGAAGGCAAAACCCTTCCTCATTTTATGTAGACAATTTTTAGACTCAAAACCCTTCCACGGCCGTCTAGGTCTTTATCTACTTCCTTGTGTGTGAGTGTGTTTCAAAGGGAGGAAGAAAGTTCCTTTGAAGATTGAGTGTGTCTCTCTTCAAGGAAGGCTGTATCCAAGCCTGCCATAGCTTGGTGTGTTTCCCTCAATCCACCTTTCAAATCGTTTCCAAAAACTCATCCGTCCAACCCACGTTCCATCGCTTAACACCCCCGTTCGCATCTTCGTTTGTGTTGTTCGACCCGTCGTTTGCAATCACGACCAAGGCCACGTCCTGCCGTTCGTATCTTCGTCTGCAAGGTCGCCCACCGATTGTGTTCTTGACCGGAGCCAAGGCCCTCGTTCGCATTCACGATCCACAACCAGCCGCTTGTTCTCGTTCTTGCCGAGGTCATAACACCGTTCACCCTCGCGGCAAGAACCAACCCGTACCGACCGCACTACCCGACCATACCGTTCATCCCACCGACCACCTCCTGACCAGATGGCCTGGCTCATATCATTTTGGTATCAGAGCCCAAGTTCCTGCCAAGAAAAGGTTGCATCTTTCCATCTCTTGACTTTAGGGTTTTGAAAATTTTTTGAGCGCTTGTTAGGGTTTGTTAGCTTGCAGATTGAATCCAATATTTAGGTTTGCTAATTTATGTGAGTTAGGTAGTTTTAGATGAGTTGTTTAGTTTGATTAGAACTGAGTTAGCATCCGCCATTGATTAGCTCGTTGGGGAAGAAGAAGTTTGGTGTGGTCAAGGCCGCTTTTGACCAGGACCGTACAGTCCTTTGGTCGGGTGATTCACTAGTGGTCCACACCGGGTGATGTCATGTTGTCCCCTGCATGTTTAAATTTGAATTCAAAATTGTTTTAGCTTTTAGCGGTTCCTAGGTAGCTCTATCTAGTCATGTCTAAGTTATTCAAGTTTAGTTTGCTAGCTTAAAATTAAACTAAGTTTTAGTAAAGGTTATTAGCATTAATCCTAGGATAATTAACCTAAGTGTCGTTGACTAGTTGACTTTCTTTTGTTGCAAGGTACCTAAGCCAAGATGGCTGATCTAGCCTTGGTGGATATCTTGACTAACTTCCAGACCCAGCTCCAGCAGCTAAGAGACCGATTAGGCAGAGTGGAGCAACCCTAACCCCAACCAGCCCAAGCGCCTCCACCACCACAGCCGAGAGCACCCCCACCATTTTGGCCAGAACATGAGATGGAGGATCTGTCCGAGGAAGAAGCTTTCCCACCTCATTTACGTAGGCCAAGGCACAGAGAAAGGAGGTTTCCGGAAGAAAGGGGCTATCACTACCCACCTAGAGCTCACTCCCCATACCTCAAGATCACGCCTCCCATCTTTGCCGGCAAGGTAGACCCGGAAGAATACTTGGATTGGGAGAGAAGGATGGACTATATCTTTGATGTCTATGTGTTTGAAGAACCAAAGAAGGTAGCTTATGCAGCAGCTCAACTCACTGAACATGCCTTATCTTGGTGGGATCAAGACTCAGCCAAGAGAAGAAGGAGAGGAGAGGAGCCGGTTAGATCATGGGAGATCATGAAGTTCAGGATGAAAGGGAGGTACATCCCACCCATGTACCACAGGGAGCTCCAGAAGAAGTTTAGAAAGCTTAGCCAAGGCCAAAGGAGTGTAGAAGAATATTTTGGAGAGTTTGAACACCTGAGGAACCGGCTTGGACTAGAAGATGCCGAGGAGACTCTCATGGCCCAATTCTTGGATGGTCTTTAAGAGAAGATTGCTAGCAAGGTGCAGATGTATTCTTACAATGATCTTAATGAGCTACTACACTTGGCCACACAAGTGGAAATTCAGCTCAAGAGAAAGACCAGGACCAGGGCCGTGATCAATAACCCATGGAGACTTTCTGCCTCAGGTTCCAATCCGCATGCATCTAGCTCCAACCCGGTTTTTCCTAGGCAACCTGACCGTGGCAAGGCTATAGCCCAAGAAGCAAGACCACCATACAAGCCTAGAGAAACCACCCCTGCCCCAAGTCCTGAAGTTAGAACCGCCCCCACTGGACCCAAAACCAGAGATATTATGTGTTTCAAATGCCGGGGCCGAGGGCACTATGCCAGGGATTGCCCAAACCCAAGGGCCATGATCATCACTCCAGCCGGTGATTATGAGTCTCAGGATGAGATGGAACCTTCTGAGGAAGCTGATGAAGAGGAGGATGAAGTAGCCTACCCTGAAGTGGGTGATCTCTTGGTCTCAAGGAGAGTTCTAAGCACCATCCAAGAACCGGATGAGACAGCCCAAATGGAGAACATCTTTCAAGCCCGTTGCATGGTAAGTGGCAAGGTATGTTCCTTAATCATTGATGGTGGTTCATGTGCCAATATGGACAGTGCATACATGGTTGAGAAGTTGAACTTGACAGCCACCAAGCATCCTAGACCATATAGACTAAGGTGGTTGAATGATAGGACTGAATTGAAGATTAGTGAGCAAGTCAAGGTTTCTTTTAGCATAGGCAAGATGTTGATGAGGTTCTCTGTGATGTAGTTCCTGTGCAAGCCACCCATATCTTGTTAGCCAGACCTTGGCAATTTGATAGGGAGGTTGTGCATGATGGTAGAACTAATAAGTACACTCTAATGATGAATAAAAAGCGGATTAGCCTAGCCCCATTACTGTCTTCCCAAGTCCATGAGATGCAAATTAAGTTAGCCAAGTAGAAATGCATGACTAAGACTAACTTCTTGATTGCACCTAGTGATGTTAGGCGCTCACTCTTTGATCCCACTTGTCAAGTACTTTTAATTGTTTATAAGGACTTCTTGAATATTGGACACACTAATGTGGTATTGCCAAGGGAGATCCAAGTTCTTCTTGACAGGTACAAGAATGTCTTTCCAGAGGAGATACCAGCCGGTTTATCCCCTTTAAGAGGCATTGAGCACCAGATTGATTTCATCCCTGGAGCACAACTTCCAAACCGGTCAGCTTATCGAGTTAACCCTGCAGAAGCTAAGGAGCTTGAGGCTCAAGTCAGGGACCTTATGGCCAAGGGATATGTGAGGGAGAGTCTCAGCCCATGTGTCGTGCCTTTACTCCTTGTGCCCAAAAAGGATGGCTCCTATAGGATGTGTGTGGATTGTCGTGCCATAAACAACATCACCATCAAATACCGCCATCCAATCCCAAGCCTAGATGATATGTTGGATGAACTCAGTGGAACAACCATCTTTTCCAAAGTGGATTTGAAGAGTGGGTATCACCAAGTGAGGATGAGAGAAGGTGGTGAGTGGAAGACAGCCTTCAAGACCAAGCATGGGTTGTATGAATGGTTGATCATGCAGTTTGGGCTCTCCAATGCCCCAAGCATATTTATGTGTCTCATGCACCATATCAAGAACATATGTTTGCTAATCTAGCTAAGTGTATCTTTTGCACAGAAGAAGTTGTTTTCCTTGGTTTTTTTGTTAGCTCACAGGGACTTAGGGTAGATCTAGAGAAGATAGAAGCTATCCTTGGCTGGCTCAGACCAACCTCCATCAGCCAGATCCGGAGTTTCCATGGATTAGCCAGCTTCTACTGGCGGTTTGTGAAGGATTTCAGCACACTAGCTGCACCATTGACATCTCTGATCAAGAAGAGTATCGGTTTTGAATTGGGAGAGGCTCAGGAAAGGGCCTTCTTGGAGCTAAGTACCAGCTGACTCACGCACCCATCCTTGCACTGCCTAACTTTGAGAAGACTTTCGAGGTGGAGTGTGATGCCTCAGGAGTAGGCATTGGCGCGGTTCTAACCTAGGGAGGAAGGCCAGTAGCTTATTTCAGTGAGAAGCTGACTGGTGCTACATTGAACTACCCAACCTATGACAAGGAGTTGTATGCCTTGGTCAGGGCAATGCAGACTTGGCAACACTACTTGTTGGCCCGGGAGTGTGTGATCCACACGGATCATGAAACCTTGCAGCATCTAAGGGGTCAGACCGTTCTGAAGAAGAGGCATGCTAGATGGTTGGAATACATAGAAACATTCCCTTATGTGATTAAGTACAAGAAGGGGAAGGACAATGTAGTAGCAGACGCATTGTCAAGGAGGCATGCCTTGATAGCAACCATGGATGCTAAGGTTCTTGGGTTTGAATACTTGAAGACCTTGTACCCAGAAGATCATGAGCTTAGGACCGCCTATGAGGAGCATGGAACAGGAGCATACACTAAGTTTTTCCTCCACAATGGGATCCTTTTTAAAGACAAGAGATTGTGCATTCCTCAATGTTCAATGAGGCAGTTGCTTGTGGAAGAAACTCACGGTGGTGGTCTTATGTGGGCACTTTGGAATTGAGAAGAATCCGAGTGTCCTTAAGGAACACTTATATTGGCCTAAGATGAAGAAGATGGTGACTACTCATTGTGATAGATGCATCACATGCAAGAAGGCAAATCTAGACTCCAACCTCACGGTTTATATTTGCCATTGCCGGTTCCCACACTACCATGGGTGTACATCTCTATGGACTTTGTCCTAGGATTGCCAAAGATTCAGCACAAGGACTCAGTGTTTGTGGTGGTAGACCGGTTCTCCAAGATGGCTCACTTCATCCCTTGTTCCAAGACTAATGATGCATCCCAAACCGCAACCTTGTTCTTTAGGGAGGTGGTGAGGCTACATGGCATTCCAAGATCTATTGTGTCTGACCAGGACACAAAATTCTTGTCCCACTTCTGGAGGACCTTATGGGAAAAGCTTGGCACCAGGCTCTTGTTTTCTACTACTTGCCACCATCAGAAGGATAGACAGACTTAGGTGGTGAACAGCCCCTTAGGGTCTCTCTTGAGATAAACCATTGGACGCCATTTGACAACTTGGGTGGAGAGCCTTCCTTTGGTAGAGTTTGCCTACAACTCAGCCAAGCACTCCACAACCGGTATGTCCCCCTTTGAAGCTGTCTATGGCAGCAACCCAGACACACCCTTGAGCTTGGCACCCTTGCCTCCAGCCGAAACCATGGACCTTGAAGGGGAAGCTAAAATCACGGCAATGAAGAAGATCTTTTAGCAAGTCCATGGACGGATTGAGAAGAGGAATGACCAGATCAAGACAAGGATCAACAAGAAGAGGAAGCACCTAGTGTTCCAGCCAGGAGATTGGGTGTGGTTACACCTAAGACCAGAGCGTTTTCCCAACAAAAGGAAGTATAAGCTGGATTTCCGAGGAGATGGGCCGTTTCAAGTGGTGGAACGCATCAATGACAATGCCTACAGGCTCAAGCTACCAGGTGAGTATAATGTATCTTATTCATTCAATGTCTCTGATTTGTCCCCTTTTGATGTGCAGGATGTTGGTTCTTTGGAGACCAAAGCACTTGAAGAGGGTGGGGATGATGGGGTCATCCACGCTACACTAACCCGGTACTTGGAGGATGAGGTCCAGGCAACCCCTTATGTGTTTCACCGCATCATGACAAGGAGCAGAGCTGCCTAAGTAGTGCAAGATAGGAGCCGGGACCAGGACCAAACTCGTGAAGATCAAGCCGGAGTCAACCTAGTCCAAACACACGGCCGAGGAGAAGAAGGGGAGACTGAAGACACCAACCAGCCTTTTTCCATTGATCAGCTGGGTGTTCCTGACCAAAACATCCATGCACACAACCTTAGGGATAAGGTCTTGTGTGTCCTTACTATCTTTGAGTGAGGACACCCCTTAAGACATTAGATGATTAAGGTACTCTTTTCCTTTCTAAGTTTACCATAATGGGTTCTTGGAAAGGGTTTTAATGAGACCTGAAAGTCTAAGGCATCAAGCCTAGTGTCCCATTGGTTTTAATGTGGATATGTCCATTTAAAATCAATTAGGCTTGATTCTATCTTAGGAACTTGTTTAGCCTTTTATGTTTAGTTTTATAACTTGTTTAAAGACTTAGTCTAATTTGGGTTTAGGTATATTGTTGACCGTGAGTCTTGTGGTCAACTAGGTCATGTGTAGCCTATAAAAGGCAAAACCCTTCCTCATTTTATGTAAACAATTTTTAGACTCAAAACCCTTCCACAGCCGCCTATGTCTTTATCTACTTCCTTGTGTGTGAGTGTGTCTCCAAGGGAGGATGAAAGTTCCTTTGAAGATTGAGTGTGTCTCTCTTCAAGGAAGGCTGTATCCAAGCCTGTCATAGCTTGGTGTGTTGCCCTCAATCCACCTTTCAAATTGTTTCCAAAACTCATCCGTCCAACCCACGTTCCATCGCTTAACACCCGCCGTTCGCATCTTCGTTCGTGTTGTTCGACCCGTCGTTCCCAATCACGACCGAGGCCACATCCTGCCGTCGTATCTTCGTCCGAAAGGTCGCCCACCGATCGTGTTCTTGACCGGAGCCAAGGTCCTCGTTCGCCTTCACGATCCACAACCAGCCGCGTGTTCTCGTTCCTACCGAGGTCATAACCCCGTTCACCCTCGCGGCAAGAACCAACCCGTACCGACCGCACTTCCCGACCATACCGTTCATCCCACTGACAACCTCCTGACCAGATGGTCTGGCTCATATCAAGAGATATGCTGGAGGATTTGTTTGTTCTGTTAGATGTGGAGATGATTTTGGTAAACAAGCCCTATGTAGGTTGTGGAGATTGTTGGTATTGAATGCATAACTGCAATGGGAATTACTCATTTAGATCAGGGTACTAGCTTGCTTGTCATTTTAGTATGAAAGTCTTAATTCAAGAAGACAATATTCTTTATTCAATTAGCGAGCTAAATGAGGCAGTGTGGAGTATTCAGACGATGCCAAAGATCAAAAGGTTCCTACGATGGATGGTGAGTGATGCCCTCCCAGTAGCATACAAGGTGGTCTCTAGGGGAATAAAAATTGACATGTGTTGTCAATTGTGCGGGTTGAATGGGTAGTCTATCAACCATATTTTATTTTTCTGTATGATAGCAAAGCTGGTGTGAGCTAATCTCATAAAAGTTCTCGATATTTATTGGTAATCAGAATTTCTCGCGAAAATCATTTAAAAAATAGGATCAATCTTTTCTCTGAAGGAAAGAGATTGGATTATATTCATATGAAAGAAAAGATTAAGGATAATTATGAAAGGTGGTTCTTAGCTCAACAAGTTGGTACGGAGCAAGAGGTCAACTATAAGGGGGGGAGGGGGTCGAGGTGATTAGGGAACCTCCACATGTCTCATGGCTCAAATGCAACATGGACCACTCGTGGGATATGAAAAAAATATCTGCTAATTGTGGCTTCAGTGGCTAAGGATGTTGATGGAAAAGTGTTGTTATACACAAGGGAAATCTGGCATTGTGGGTGTGTGTGCAATTGCATCCATTAGAATATAATACTTTTAGTTTTATAATGGATTATTAAACTGAGTTAGCACATTTGGTTAGCTTGCATCCAGTATTTCAGAAAAGTAACAGTTCGGTGCTTCCTTTAATTATTTTGAATTGTTTAGTTTAAATATTGATTTATTTAATATTAAATATTTGTACTCATTGTTAATTATTTCTGGATTAAAAAGTAAATGTGTCTTCTCTAATAAAGAGTTATAAGTTTAAGTTATTTACTTAAAGCTCATCTCTTTTAATATTATGTCCTATATATTTGTCTCTCTAGGGTTTTTTGTTAGATAGAACTAATACCCTAAAACTCTCTTGTAATTCATTTTGATTTATAGTAGTTATGAGAGGCCATTTTCACCCCACAGATAGAATCTACGATCCAAACTGGGGTAACAACCTTAGTGTTATTTATCTTCTAAAACTTTAAACCGACTTCTCAAATCCTATATTACAGCATGTAAAGTGTTTAGAGAAAGCCAGATTCACAGAGCAAAAGGACTTTACAGGTTGTAAAGTTTTTTTCTCTAGATTTGCATCAAACCTACCAAGGGAACACGTGCTATTTCACATTTTCTTTTAAGTTGCAAACGAGAATGAGGATGAAGGATCAAATTTACATCATGTCTCATATTGAAACTACGCATAACAAGGTAATATCGAGAAGTTTGATGGAAAGGAGGATTTTGGAATGTGGAAGTGCAAGATGCAGATGCAGTTGGAACTTCAAGATTTGGAGCCAGTCATGGTTGAAGAAGATAGAGAGGATCCACATTCAGATGTTGAGATTGTTGAAAGGAGTTTTAAGAGATGGTGCAAGATGGATAAACATGCAAGGAATCTGATTTGCAAAAGTCTTCAAAATTGCATGCTTCGCAAGGTGATGAAAGTAAGTACAACTTTACGTGTTTGGAAGACGTTGGAAAGTGACTACCAAAAAAGTTTCTTCCGAACAAGATTTATCTGAAACAGAGATCTGCAAGCTTCAAGATGAATGCACACAAGGAAATTGAAGAGAATGTGGATGACTTCTTTAATTTGGTATACTTGGCCATTCTAGATATCAATATCCGTGATGAAGATGAGGCGATTCAGATTCTGTCAAGTCTACCTAAGCAGTATGACTCTCTTGTTAACACATTGAAAGTATGGTAACAAAAGAAGACTATTACAATTGAATATATGATTAATTATGTTTACTCGAAGGAAACAAAGTTGAGAAAAAGGTATTTTGGGTAAGAAAAAAGTTTCAGGTGAAGGATTATATGTGAAAAACATAGGCAGATCAGATATGAGAGATAACAAAAATTGTTCAACGAAAAGGAACAGAAAATCTATGGAAAAATCGAATTTTAGAGGCAGAAGTACTTCTAAATCAAGCTGCTATGTTTGTGGTAAATAAGGGCATTTCAAAATAGATTGTCCGGAGAGGAAGAAAGAAACTAATTTATATAATGTTGTTAACTAGCCTAAACAACCTATTGCATTGACTGTAAATATTCATGATTCTGAGATAGAATGGATGATGGATTCTGGTTATTCATTTCACATTACACCAAAAGATGTGATATTTGATCTTAAAGAGTTTGATGGTGGTAAGATTTTGATGGCGAATAACACTCACAGTGAGGTCAAGGGAATTGGCAAGATCAGGATTGAGAATGCTGATGGGACTGTAGTCACCTAAGGGAAAAGTTTCAGGTGAAGGATTATATGTGGAAAACAGAGGCAGATCAGACAGCAGAGATAACATAAATAGTTCAAAGCAAAGGAACATAAAATCGATGGGAAGATCGAATTTTAAAGGCAGAAGTACTTCTAAATCAAGCTGTTATGTTTTTGGTAAATAAGGGCATTAGAAAATATATTATCCGGAGAGGAAGAAAGAAACTAATTCATATAATGTCGTTACGTAGCCTAAACAACCTATTGCATTGACTGTGATATTCATGATTCTGAGATAGAATGGATGATGGATTCTGGTTGTTCATTTCACATTATACCAAACAAAGATGTGATATTTGATCTTAAAGATTTTGATCGTGGTAAGCTTTTGATGGAGAAAAACACTCACAGTGAGGTCAAGGAAATTGACAAGATCAGGATTGAGAATGCTGATGGGACTGTAGTCACCTAAGAGAAAAGTTTTAGGTGAAGGATTATATGTGGAAAATAGAGGCAGGTCAGACAGGAGAGATAACATAAATAGTTCAAAGCAAAGGAACAGAAAATTGATGGAAAGATCGAATTTTAAAGGCAGAAGTACTTCTAAATCAAGCTGATATGTTTGTGGTAAATAAGGGCATTGGAAAATAGATTGTCCGGAGAGGAAGAAAGAAACTAATTCATATAATGTTGTTACCTAGCCTAAACAACCTATTGCATTGATTATGAATATTCATGATTCTGAGATAGAATGGATGATGGATTCTGGTTATTCATTTCACATTACAACAAACAAAGATGTGATATTTGATCTTAAGGAGTTTGATGGTGGTAAGCTTTTGATGGCGAATAACACTCACATTGAGGTCAAGGGAATTGGCAAGATCAGGATTGAGAATGAAGATGGGACTGTAGTCACCTAAGAGAAAAGTTTCAGGTGAAAGATTATATGTGGAAAACAGAGGCAGATCAGACAGAGAGATAACATAAATAATTCAAAGCAAAGGAACATAAAATCGATGGGAAGATCGAATTTTAAAAGCAGAAGTACTTCTAAATCAAGCTGCTATGTTTGTGGTATATAATTGCATTTAAAAATAGATTGTCTGGAGAAGAAGAAAGAAACTAATTCATATAATGTCGTTACCTAGCCTAAACAACCTATTGCATTGACTGTGAATATTCATGATTCTGAGATAGAATGGATGATAGATTCTGGTTGTTCATTTCACATTACACCAAACAAAGATGTGATATTTAATCTTAAAGAGTTTGATGGTGGTAAGCTTTTCATGGTGAATAAAAATCATAGTGAGGTCAAAGGAATTGGCAAGATCTGGATTGAGAATGCTGATGGGACTGTAGTCACCTAAGAGAAAAGTTTCAGGTGAAGGATTATATGTAGAAAACAGAGGCAGATCAGACAGGAGAGATAACATAAATAGTTCAAAGCAAAGGAACAGAAAATCGATGGGACGATCAAATTTTAAAGGCAAAAGTACTTCGAAATCAATCTGCTATGTTTATGGTAAATAAGGGCATTGGAAAATAGATTGTCCGGAGAGGAAGAAAGAAACTAATTCACAAGAGCTTGAAGAACATGAATGTGCTTGTCCAGGAAAGGTATCTCTCATGCAAAGATGTTGACAAATTGGAGTTTTTTGAAGATTATATGCTTAGAAAGTTTCACAAACAGAGTTTCCCAAATGCAAAGCACACTACTAGCAACATCTTAAAGTATATTCATTTAGATTTATGGGGTTCTCCTTCAACCTAAAATACGTTGGAGGATGTAAAACTTCATCATCTTTATCGATGACTACTCAAGGAAAGTTTGATTTTATTTCTTGAGTACTAAGGATGAAGCATTTAGCAAGTTGAGAGACTGGAAAGAAGCAGTTGAGAATTTGACTGGGAAAAAGATCAAGTTTCTCATAACATATAATGGACTTGAATTTTGCAACAAACAGTTTGATGCACTGTGTAAGAAGTCTGGAATTACAAGACACAAGACATGCACTTACACACCTCAACAAAATAGAATTGCAGAACGGATGAACATATCTTAAATAGAGAAAGTAAGGTGTATGTTGGCTGAATCAGGATTAGGAGAAGAACTATGGGCTGAAGCTACTTCAACAGCAGTTTATATAACAAACAAATCACCCAATTCTTCCACTGACTACAATGCAAGGAAAGACAGAACCGAAAGCAGTTAAGGGGTTTTTCATGGGATATCATTTTGGAGTTAAAGGATAGAGTTTGGTTACCTGAAGAATTGATAGTCACAACTAATGTGATACTCAATAAGGAAGAAATCTATAAGAACACCATCGATAAGGAGACTTATTCTGAATAAGATATAGCTAAAAGTAAGCAAAGGAAAGTGATGTTTAAGAAGAGTCTTATACAAGTAATTACACATTCACCACAACCAAGTGAAAACACCAAGGATCAATGTGGAGTTTCAGGTGGAGATCTTGATGAAAATCAAGTTGCAGATTAAGGTGGAGAAATGTCGGGATGTCTTGTAGATAATTCAGGAAGTCCAGATGTTGAAGACAATTAGGTTTAGAAGAAGGAGTGGATCTAGTTGACTATGTTATATCTAGAGACAGAGTTAGAAGGCAAATCCAGAATCCTTCAAGGTTTGATGAGGATGGTGATTTCATGGCTTATGTCTTATCAACCGCAGAAGAACAAGATCTAGATGAACCTAGATGTTTTCAGGAAACCATGACATCAACTAAGTCTAAATCTTAGAAGAGTGCAGCATATGAGGAGATGGACTCATTGGATAAGAACCAGACATGAGTTCTAATTGATAATCCATATAATGCTAAGCCTATTGGCTGCATATGAGTATTCAAGTTGAAGCTAGGAATACCTGGAATTGAGAAGCAAAGGTTCAAAGCAAGAATGGTTGTTAAGAGTTTTCACAGAAAGAAGGAGTGGACTACAACGAGATTTTTGCATCAGTGGTTAAACATTTTTTAATTCAGTTGTATTTACCTATAGTGGTTAACTTTGATTTTGAGTTGGAACAAATGGATGTGAAGATAGATTTCTTACATGGAGTGTAGGAGGAAAAGATAGTAATGAATCAGCCAGAAGGATACATCAAAAAAGGTGATGTTAACAAGGTTTGTTTGCTCAAAAAATCACTATATGGCTTGAAGCAGTCACCAAGGCAATGGAACATGAGGTTTGATAATTTCATGAAGGACCAAAGATTTTAGAGAAGTAAATTGCATTCATGTGTTTACATGAAAAACATTGAATCTAACACAACAATCTATTTACTCTCTTATGTGGATGATATTCTGATTGCATCAAGAAATAAAGAAGAGGTTAGAAAATGAAGCTAAGGCTAAGTTCTGAATTTGAAATGAAGGTTTTAGGAGCTGATTCAAGGATTTTACGTATGGATATTGTGAGAGACATAAAGAAAATAACTCTAATTATCTCAATAATATTATCTAGAGAAGGTGATGAAGAACTGCGGGATGACTGAAGCAAAAGCTTTTGTAACACCGGTTACAATTCATCGTAGACTTCAGAGTTTAACTCAGGAAGAAAAGGCTGAGAAATCATGGTATATGGATGAGATTCCCTATGCTAGTGTTTTTGAAAGTCTGAAGTATGTTATGATAGTTACAAGGGCTGATATAAGTTTTGAAGTTGGTTTGATTAGTCGGTTCATGGCTGACTCTGGAAGAATACTTTGGGCTGCAGTGAAGTGGGTATTCAGATACCTAAGAGAAGCTACCAGAAGAAGTTTAAGGTTTGAGAAATCTAACTTTGAGTTCTATGTTGAGGGTTTCTGTGATTCAGATTATACTACGGACATTGATAGGAGAAGATAAGTTACATGCTATATTTTGAAGTTTGGGGAAATACAGTTTGTAGGAAGTCTGGTTTGCAATCTGTTGTATCAGTATCAACAACTGAAGCAGAGTATATGGCTCATACTGCAATCAAGAAGGCAATTTGGTTGAAGGGTTTATGTGATGAATTGGGAAACAAGCAATCAATTATAGTTCATTGTGATTCTCATTGTGCTCTAGCTCTAGCAAAGAATACAGTTGATGAAGACCCAAGCACAGAGCCCAAACCAACCCTTACGGTTCCCTTCCTTAGACGATCGCCAAGGACAAGACCTGGGGCTAGAGACCTCAGGGAAGGCTTCAACCAGGCTGTGGAGATTTTGCTCACCAATATAGGCCATGGGACAAGACAAGGACCCGGTGCAATCGCGGAACACTGCCTGCTCAGAGCACCAGGCACGAACCCGGAACACAAAGCTGCACACGAGCGCACGGACGAACTGGCACAACCAGACTCACGCCCCGGCACAGCCCAGGAACGACTGGGCCCGACCCAAGCACACTCGGTTCTGATCCTCCCAAGCGAGTTCCCTCTTCTTTCAAGTAACAAACAACTTACCATATTTAGACTCCTCCCATTAAATGAAATGGTGCACTTTGCTGGAGTGTTATACTCTTTTTCCCTAGAAAATGTTTTTTCCCAATTGGGTTTTCCTTCTTTAGGTTTTTAATGAGGTAATGCTTCATGGTTGCAAGCTTAGGTATTCTCCATGTTTTAAACTTGAGGGGGAGTGTTGGAATGAATAAGAAATGATGAAAATAAGAAAGCCTTTAATCCTTGTATAAAGGCGTGAGTTATTGATGTAAGAACTTAGGTGGGCTGTCTTTTCACCGAGAATCTCAGGTTAATGGACAGAATTCGATGGAAGTGAAGAGGTGGATCGAAGGGACCACACAAGCTGTGAAAGGGGCTTGTGATACTCCAAGAACTCCAACCAAAAGACTGAAGAACACACGGCTGCAACAAGGCTTGCTGGCGGCTGTTTTTAGACTAAGGGTCTTTAGGTTTTTGTCAAAATACTTGTTATTTCATTAAGTGTAAATAAGAAGGTTTATATAATGCCTTGTTACAACTTTAGGGTAAACTAAAAGGCGTTTAACCTTTCAGAGATTAAAACAACATGTAGTTCACTTATTGGCAATTAAAATAAATATTGGGCCCTAATTAATCAACATGACATAAACCCAATTTAAACACTTAGTCTAAAGAAACAGAAATAAGATAGAAAGCCCAATAATACTTAGGCTTAGAATTCACCTGAAGACTTGTGAATGACATGGATTTGTGAACAAGTCTTCAACGCCTTGCGCACTAAGAGTATTGCCTCATTAAAACCTTCTTCGGAAAACCCAATAGGACAAAACCGAAGATAGGAAAAAGATAGTACAATTTCCTAGAACGACTTTTGGTGTCTTTACCGAATGGTAATGGTAAAGACACCGGAGGAGGGAGAGTCTTCTAGAAGGAACTCCATGGTGCAAGCTGGAATGGAGGTCCGGACGTGGGTGCAACGACCGGGCCGGCCTGGTCGGATGCGTGAGCCATCGCGGTCGTCTGGACAGCTGGTCCGGGGAATGCCGTGAAGTCGGACTATCTCATGAAGAACAGGTCGGCGATCTGGCTTGCGTCATTGGTCTTCTTGCAAGTAATGAAGTGTGCCATCTTGGAAAATCTGTCGACCACGACGAAGATGGAGTCCTTGTTGTGTAATTTCGGCAGGCCTAGGACGAAATCCATGGAAATATCTGTCCAAGGTGCGGATGGGACTGGCAGTGGCATGTAAGGACCCCGCGGATGCATCTTGGACTTAGCCCTTTTGCAGATAAAGCACCGGGCGCAGTGCGTCTCGACATCTCGGCGATGATGAGGCCAATAGAAGTGCTCCTTAAGCATGTTTAAGGTCTTTCCAATGCCGAAGTGGCCCATGAGGCCTCCGCCGTATGCCTCCCTGAGAAGCAGCTCTCGGATCGATCCTCTCGGAATGCAGAGTCGTTTGTCTTTGATGAGGAATCCGTCATGTAGGAAGAAACGGCTGTAGTTGCCTTTGTCGTGCTGTAGGTGAGCCTGGGCGAAGTCAACATCGTCGGCGTACAGCTCCTTGATCATCTTGAAGACAAAAACTTTGGACTCCATGACGGATATGAGGCTGTATCGGCGAGATAACGCTTCAGCGACAACGTTGTCCGTACATTTCTTGTACTTGATGACGTACGGAAACGTCTCGATGAATTCCAACCAACGGGCATGGGGTTTCTTCAGCGTGGACTGTCCACGAAGGTGCTGGAGCGTCTGATGATCGGTGTGAATGACACACTCACGGGCAAGCAGATAATGCTGCCAGGTTTCTAGGGCACGGACAAGGGCATAGAGTTCCTTGTAGGTCGGATAGTTAAGTGCAGCCTTGGGTAAGGACGGCTCCAATGCTGAAGTAGGTGACTGGTCTTCCGCCTTGGGTAAGGACGGCTCCAATGCCAACGCCTGAAGCATCACACTCGACCTCGAATGTCTGCGTGAAGTCTGGTAGCATGAGGACTGGGGCGTTTGTAATGCGTTACTTGAGGAGTTGGAAGGCCTTGTCTTGCTCGAGTCCCCAACGGAAGTCCTGTTTCTTCTTAATCGTCGAGTTCAATAGACCAGCTATCGTGCTGAAGTCTCGGACGAACCATCGATAGAAGCTGGCGAGTCCGTGAAAGCTGCGGACCTGACTGGCGGTCGTCGGTGTGGCCATTCCTGGATGGCTTTGATCTTGTCGTCGTCCACTCGAAGTCCCTGGGAAATTACGACGAAACCAAGGAAAACAACTTGGTATGTGAAGAATGTGTTGGAATGAAGAAGAAGTGATGAATTTATGAAGGCCTTTATGTCTAGTTAAAAGGCGATTTATATGTGTGTAAAAGGGAGAGTCTAAGGCTTGTTTGTATTATAGATTTATGTTATCCTTGTAAGCCACTTAAGTATAAGGCTATCCTTGTATCCAAACAAGCCTAGACTAGTATAGTATAAATACCTTACTCCCTTCACATTTTGTAAGTAAGAATTCATAATTCTCATTCTCTAATAAAATCATTCTTTTCTCTTATTCTCTAATTCTCTCTAATCTCTCAATCTCTCATTCTCTCATTCTACAAATCTCTAAATCTCATATTCTTTCATGGTATCAGAGCCAGGTTACATCAAATCTGGGAAATTTTCATCATTCTTTCATTAATTCAACAAGAATCCATCTTGTTCTTCATCTGTTTCTGGATAAATTTCGAACGTCATCTTGTAAATCAAATTGCGATCAATCCACGACTCCAATTGACGATCGGCTTTTTCTGGAGTGTACATCGGCGAATTCCGCATCCATAGACACCAAAATAGCATCATTTTGTTCAGGGAATCAAAAGATACGAATTTTCTTCTAAGAGGTATTCGTGATCGCGTTCGTTTCGTACCCCTACATTCCCCAGGTCATATCTTCGTAAAGTTTGCATCAAATCGTGATTTTCAAAAGCCTAAACTCAAGCCCCGTGAGTCTAGTTTCTTTTTAAAGAAAGCAGAACTCGTTTTCATTGAGTTTAAAGGGTTTTCTTGAAGTTTTCCTGAGAGTCGTCCGAATTCATCTGTATCAAGATCCTTGTGATATATCTCTAATTCTTTCTTAGTTATCTTTAAAATTCTTGAACTGGAAAGTTTAATTAGTATCTTGTGAGGATTGTCACGAAATTTCAAGTCAATCAGAATAGTTTTAGTATTCAAGATTGATTTTCTTGAATTTCTTGTTCAGTTTAGTTAATCTTGGAATTGTATTAATTGAATTTCTTGAGAAATAAATTGATTCTAAACAATTATTTCGAATTTGATTGATTAAATCTGGTTAAGATTGACTGTTAGGTTGTTTTAATCTGTTCATATCTTGTTGTAAGTGTTGGATAAAATCAGTTAGGTTGTTGGTAGTTACTTGAACTACAAGTAGTTATTAGTTACCTCTCTTGTCTTGCATTTCTTGCATTTATATTGCCTCCTTGTATAGTTCACACTAACCTGCAGGTACATACAAGAGTGTGTGCTTAGGAAGTGATCAATACAAACTCAGGCAACAAAGCGTGACCATTGACCACACGAGACCAAGCAACCTGTGCGTGACCAGTGACCTCGCGTGACCACACAAGACCAAGCCGGTTCTATACTCAATTTTACTTACCTGATTTACTGAACAATTTTACTTGCTAAGCATGGAGATTCAAACAACTCTTAGAGCTCCAGTCATTCTACATGGAGCAAATTATCTCTTATGGTCTAGGACCATGAAAACTACATTAGGTGGTAAAGGTCTATGGAACCACATTGCCACAAATGGCATTGGAGACAATGAAGTGGCTGAGGTGACTGATGCAGCACAAGCCAAATGGTACCAAGAAGATCAGTTGGTACTTTCTATATTACAAAATTCTCTTGCTAGTGATCTCTTAGAAGCTTATTCTTTTTGTGAAAATGCAAAAGAACTTTGGGACACTTTGCTTAAGGTGTATGGTAATACTACTAATCTTTTGAGAATTTTTGAAGTAAAGAAAGCTTTAAATGAATTAAGGCAGGAGGATGCTGAATTCACAAAGCACTATGGCTCATTCAGAGCCTTGTGGGCTGAGCTAGAAATGCTAAGGCCAGCCACTATTGAACCACTTGTTCTCCTTGAAAGAAAAGAACAAGATAAGGTGTTTGGGTTACTTTTAACTCTTAATTCTACTTACTCAGATCTTATTAAGCATATTCTCAGGTCTGATAAGTTGCCTAGCTTGGAGGAAGTGTGTGCTCAAATTCAAAAGGAGCAAGGATCACATGGATTGTTTGGCAACAAAGCTGAACTAGTAGCTGCTCACAAAAGTTTCTTCAGGCCAACAAATGCATCTAAGAAGAGGAGGCCATTTTGTGATCATTGCAAGAAGGAGGGACATGCAAAGAAGGATTGCTGGGAACTTCACCCTCATCTTAAGCCTTCTTGGGCTTCACGTCCACCACAGCAGCCGGTCATCTCCTCAGCCAGGCAAGCCTACGGTTTGGTGTCCTCCAAGGCAGCCGTCTGTAGTCATTCTCCTTACCAACCAGGCGCCAACAACACCATGTCACAAGCATCAGATTTTGTGACAAAATCAGATTTGGAAGCCCTCATTAAGGCAATAAAGGAGAGCAATGTGATGGGTAAAACTTTTCATGCTTCTTTTCAAACATCTTATACATCTAATACTCCTAAATCCTTGGTTGTTGATTCTGGTGCTTCTCATCACATGATTAGTGATCTAGATTTGCTAGAAAATGTAGAACCTGCCCTAGGGAATGTTCTTATTGCAAATGGAATTAAAGTACCAATCAAAGGCATAGGAAAATTGAAATTGTTTGATAAAGAATCTAAGGCATTTTATATGCCTTCATTTACCTCCAACTTGCTCTCAGTTAAAAGAGCTACTACTGATTTGAATTGTCATGCTATATTTGGCCCAAATGATTTTTATTTTCAGCATATTGAAACTAGAAGGTGTTTTGGACAAGGAACCACAAAAGATGACTTGTATGTGCTTGATAATATGGCTAGTTGTAATGCATTAGAATCAGTGTTTCAGGCGCATTGTTTTAGTACTGATTCAGATTTGTGGCATGCTAGACTAGGCCATCCTCATCCAAGAGCACTTGAATTAATTGTGCCTGGTTTAAAAATGTCAAAAGAATTGTGTGATTCATGTATTCTTGGAAAGCATTGTAAAACAGTTTTTGAAAAATCAATACATGAATATGAAAATTGTTTTGAATTGGTGCATTCTGATGTGTGGACATCCCCATTTCCATCTAGAGAAAACCATAAATATTTTGTGACATTTATTGATGAAAAGTCCAAATATACATGGGTTACTCTCCTTAGTTCTAAAGATAGGGTGTATGATGCATTCTTAAATTTTCAAGCATATGTGACTAATCAATACAATGCAAGAATTAAGTGCTTTAGAACAGATAATGGTGGGGAGTACACAAGTACCAGACTTAAGGAACATCTAGCAAAGCATGGCATTGAGCATCAGACAAGCTGTCCTTATACTCCACAACAAAATGGAGTTGCTGAAAGAAAGAATAGGCACCTAATGGAGGTTGTGAGAACTATGATGTTCCACATGAAGGTGCCTAAGAGATTTTGGGGGGATGCACTTGTAGCAGCCTGCTACTTAATCAACAGGACACCTACAAAAGTCCTTGATGATTTATCCCCATTTGAGGTATTAAACAACACTAAACCCACCATTGATCATTTAAAAGTTTTTGGGTGTGTTTGTTTTGTATTAATTCTTAGGGAACAAAGGAACAAGCTTGAACCAAAAAGTGTAAAGGCTATGTTCATTGGATATTCCTCCACTCAAAAAGGATACAAATGTTATAACCATGAGACTAGAAGGGTCATGGTGTCTAGAGATGTGAAGTTCCAAGAAGACAAATGTTTTTATGAAGAAGGAAATTGGGAACAATTTAAAGACATCTCATCAACAAGAACAGACCAAGCTGAATACTTGAGGAAACTCTTGGAGAGCATTGGAATAGGAGGTAGTCAGCATACACCTCAGCCAAATGTCCCAGCAACAGGTAGTTCAAGCCCCTCAGTCACGGCTCCACAGGATCATCCTCACGGCTTTGCAGATCCTGGTCCATCCGGCAATGTGGATATCTCTGGCCCAGCCGCTTCCTCACAGCCTATGTCACGGCCAAACCTTGGTTCTCCTGGGCTTCCTCCTGTTGAACATGGGGGGGGAGAAGCATCTACTCATGTCCAACAAGACTCAGCAGGAGATGATTCCATTCTAGCTTCAGCTTCCAAAAGAACAAGACCTACTCTCATTGAAGTTTTGAGTGAAGAAGAAGAGGAGGCTCAACCTACTGTTTTAAGGAGGAGCACAAGACAAAGAAATCCACCAGTCTTCTACAATGGAAATGCTGTAGTTCATCATGACCAGGGAGTTTGTAATATTGCACACTTACCTTCTACTCATGTTGCTTTTATTTCTAGTCTTGACAATGAGCAGATCCCAAAGACATATGAAGAAGCTATGTCTATAAAGGAATGGAGGGAAGCTATCTTAGCTGAGAAACAAGCCATGGAGAGGAATGGTACATATGCTTCAGCCATTTTACCAAAAGGGAAGAAGGCTGTAAGTTCTAAGTGGATTTTTACCATTAAATACAAAAGCAATGGTGAAATTGATAGATATAAAGCTAGGTTGGTACCTAGGGGTTTTACTCAGACTTATGGTGAGGATTATAGGGATACATTTGCTCCTGTTGCTAAGCTACATTCTGTCAATGTTGTGCTCACTGTTGCTACTAATCTTGAGTGGGAATTGTGGCAAATGGATGTCAAGAATGCTTTCTTGCAAGGTGAACTAGAAGAAGAGGTTTACATGTCACCTCCACCTGGCCTAGAAGATGAGATAGGAAGCGGCAATATCCTAAGGCTAAGGAAGGCTATTTATGGCCTTAAGCAATCTCCAAGAGCATGGTACCACAAATTAAGTGTTACTTTAATGGATAAAGGCTTCAAAAGGTCTGAAGTGGAACATACTCTTTTTACATTTAAGAGTAAGGAAGGTATCATAGTTATTCTTATCTATGTAGATGATATAATCATATCTGGTAGTGATAGTATTGGTATTGCATCTACTAAAAATTACTTAAAAAGTGTCTTTGACATAAAGGATCTAGGAGAACTTAAATACTTCTTAGGAATTGAAGTATGTAGGTTTAAGGAAGGTCTTTTTCTTTCTCAAAGAAAATATGTTGTAGATCTACTAACATCCACAGATATGATGGAAGCTAAGCCAGCCAAAACACCCTTAGAAGAAGGTTATAAAATCGCAACTAAGGGGGAGTTAGAGGAGGAAATTGATTTTCATGATCCTAAGCTCTATAGGAAAGTGGTTGGTAAGCTTATTTATTTAACCATCACTAGACCAGATTTATGTTTTGCTGTGAATCAGGTATCTCAACACATGCAAAGGCCAAAGATGAGGCATTGGGACATGGCCATGCGGATTCTAAGATATCTCAAAGGCACACATGAACAAGGTATTTGGATGGGTAATAATAAAAACACAAATGTGGTTGGTTATTGTGATGCAGATTGAGCAGGAGATAGGGAAGATAGGAGAAGTACCACAGGTTATTGTACTTTCATAGGAGGAAACCTTGTGACTTGGAAAACCAAGAAGCAAAAGGTGGTTTCATGCTCTAGTGCAGAATCAGAATATAGAGCAATGAGGAAGCTCACAACTGAGTGTATCTGGCTGAAGCAAATTCTGGAAGACTTAGCCGTGGAGTGTGAGACTCCAATCACCATTCACTGTGACAATCAGGCTGCCATACACATAGCCTCCAATTCTGTGTTTCATGAAAGGACCAAGCATATAGAAGTGGACTGTCATAAAGTAAGAGAAGCTATTGGGAAAGGTATCATCTTACCTTGCTATACAAGGAGTGAGGATCAGCTAGCTGACATATTCACCAAGGCTGCATCTCTGAAAATTGGCACATCAATCTATCCAACACTTGGCCTCATGTCCATTCCATACCCATGATCCCAATATGGAGTGTTATACTCTTTTTCCCTAAGAAAAGGTTTTGTCCCAATTGGGTTTTCCTTCTCTAGGTTTTTAATGAGGTAATACTTCATGGTTGCAAGCTTAAGAATTTTATGTCTTAAGCTTGAGGGGGAGTGTTGGAATGAAGAAGAAGTGATGAATTTATGAAGGCCTTTATGTCTAGTTAAAAGGCGATTTATATGTGTGTAAAAGGGAGAGTCTAAGGCTTGTTTGTATTATAGATTTATGTTATCCTTGTAAGCCACTTAAGTATAAGGCTATCCTTGTATCCAAACAAGCCTAGACTAGTATAGTATAAATACCTTACTCCCTTCACATTTTGTAAGTAAGAATTCATAATTCTCATTCTCTAATAAAATCATTCTTTTCTCTTATTCTTTAATTCTCTCTAATCTCTCAATCTCTCATTCTCTCATTCTACAAATCTCTAAATCTCATATTCTTTCAGAATGTACATTTCTTGAGGTTGGCGTACAGCTGCTCTCTCTGCAAGGTGGTGATCACGGCCTCTAAGTGCTCCAGGTGGTCTCGGTAAGTCGTACTCTAAACGAGAATCTCGTCGAAGTAGACCACT
Source organism: Streptanthus diversifolius (assembly GCA_039880935.1). Classification (NCBI taxonomy): domain Eukaryota; kingdom Viridiplantae; phylum Streptophyta; class Magnoliopsida; order Brassicales; family Brassicaceae; genus Streptanthus; species Streptanthus diversifolius. The sequence goes on from JAXGFM010000002.1 coordinate 6,350,067, forward strand.
ACGAACTTGCCGATGAACGGGCGAAGAACCTCGTTCATAAGTCGCATGAAGGTACTGGGCGCGTTTGATAGGCCAAATAGCATTACTACCCACTCATAAAGACCTTGCTTGGTCTTGAAGGCAGTCTTCCATTCATCTCCCTCTCGCATCCTCACTTGATGGTATCCACTTTTCAGATCGATTTTGGAGAAGACTGCGGCTCCACTGAACTCATCTAGCATGTCGTCCAGTCGTGGGATCGGGTGCCGGTACTTAATAGTGATGTTGTTGATGGCGCGGCAGTAGACGCACATCCTCCAACTTCCGTTCTTCTTAGGTACCAAAAGAACCGGAACGACACAAGGGCTGAGGCTCTCACGAACGTATCCTTGAGCCATGAGGTCCTGGACTTGTCGTTCTAATTCTTTAGCCTCCTCGGGGTTTACTATGTAGGTCGGACGGTTAGGTAATTGAGCTCCGGGGATGAAGTCTATGTGGTGCTCGATCCCGCGGATAGGTGGGAGGCCGGCTGGGATCTCGTTTGGGAAGACGTCCGCATACTTGTCCAGTAGAGCGCGGATCTCGGTAGGTAGGGTAAGCTCAGTGCCAGCCGTGTGTAGACTCTCTCTGTAGAGCATCAATACGACCTGAGTGCCTGCAGTGCAAGTGGCTTTCCGCATGTCTGCCACATTTATCAGAAAATTCTCCTTTCTGGCGTATTGATCTTTTGCCATCTTTGACTGCATCTCTTGGACAGCGTGTGCAGACATTGGGGCTAAGTTGTATCTACGCTTGTCGTGGATGAACGAGTAGAAGTTGGTTCGTCTGTTGTGCGTAGTCTCTCGGTCGAATTGCCAAGGTCGTCCGAGCAGAAGATGTCCATATGACATCGGGACGACGTCGCAGGTGACCTGGTCCTGGTATCTGCCGATGCTGAAAGAGACCTTTACTTGGTCCGAGATGTATAATTCCGTCTTGTTGTTCAGCCATCGGAGTTTGTAGGTCTTGGGATGTTTGGTCACGGGCAATCCCAATTTCTCCACCATGTATTTACTGGCGGCATTTGTACAGGATCCTCCGTCGATGATCAATGAGCACACTTTCCCAAGTATGGTGATGGAAAATGTTTTCTTGTTGTTCTTCTTCCTCTGGCTCCAATCTCGAGCTAAGAACGCGTCGGATCATAAGCATTTCTCTGGAATCAGCATACTCAATGTCCTCTTCGGACTGATGGGTCGGAAATGCTTGCTCCTCTTGTTCGTCTTCGGATTCATAATCTCCGGAAGCAGTGAGTACCATTGTCCGTTGAGTGGGACAATCCCGGGACATGTGTCCTCTACCTTTACATTTAAAGCAGACGATCTCGCTGCTCCGCTGAGGCTGGGAAGGGGTCGTGGTACTGGGTGGTCTAGAGGCTGAAGGGGCCGGTCTGGGGGCTGAGGTGGAGGCGACGGCTTTGCCTTTGAGCCGCGGTCAATGGGCTGAGTCGTCCTCTCAAAAAGTTTGGAACCAGTGTTCCACGTGTTCTTGGGTCGAGAAGGTGCGGCAAGCTTCCGTTTATGGCACTTCTCGATCTGGACTGCTAGGTGGAACAGCTCGCCTAGGTCGTGGTAAGGCTGCAACTCAATATTTCTAGCAATTGACTCCTGCAAGCCGTCAATAATTGGGCCATAAGGCTCTCCTCAGACTTGTCTACATCGAGTCGGTTGCGGAGGTGCTCGAATTTATCGAAGTATTCGGACACTGTCTTGCTTCCTTGAGTGAGATGTCGGAAACATCGCTGAAGCTCGGGGTGGAAGTGGGGCGGCACGTATCGTCGCCTCATGATCTAGGTCAGCTCGACCCATGAAGTCACGGAACCCATACAAGCTCGTCTACGGGCGGTGACTTCTCGATCCCACCATGCTAGTGCATGGTCTGTGAATTGCGCTGTCGCAAAGATGACCTTTTGGGGATCGTCGTAGTTGTAGTACTCAAAGATAAGCTCCATGCGTCTCTCCCAGTCTAGGTATTCTTCGGGATCAAGTTTGCCCGAGAAGGGAGGTGGGTTCATCTTGACCTCCGGATAGTGAGCTGCTGGACGAGGTGGGGATAGTGGTGGCTCGTCGTCGTAGTATTGATATCGACCCATGGGTGGTCGATCCTGATGATAGGGAGGTGTGGCAGGTGCTGCAGTGGGTGCCGGTGCGGGTTGTCCTAACCGCTCGAGGTGAGTCGAGAAGGTAGACATCTGGAAAGTCAAAGTTTGAAATAGCTGAATCATTGTTTGGTTGGATTGCCCTGACGTAGACTCGTCTTGCCCTGACATATTTCATTTTCCGAGAAAATGAAATTTCTAGAAATAGAAAGTTTCCCGAAAAGAAAACTTGCAGATTATGGAAACTTTCCATAATTGGAAACTTTCCATAGATTTTATTTTTATTTATATATTAAGTAAACTAATTACTCACAAAAGAAAACAATCAATAAAGGAAAATATCCTATGTTTAGAAAAAAGAAACCTAAAAGGATGGAAAATATCCTAAAAAAAAAAAAAATTACCTAATCCTAAATGGAAATTTCCTAAAAACTAAAGGAAACTAAATAAATGCCTAATAAATATCTAGAAAATTTCCTAATATTATCTAGAAAACTTCCTAAACTAATTTCTAGTCTAGAAAACTTATGGAAACTAACTAATATGCTATCTAAAGACTAGGGAAAATTTCCTAAAAAGTAAGACTAAGAACCTAGACACTAAACTAACCTAACCGCCTAGGAGAGCAAGCTATGCTCGCGGAAGACCTACTACACGCAGGCTAGGGCGGCTACGCGGACGCTAGGGGAAGGCTAGGCTAGACGCGGTACGGTTTATGGCTAGCGAGGTAGGACGCGACACTAAGGGAAGGTCGCTAAGGTGTGGAACGACTAAGGCAGGCTGCGCGGTACGAGAAGGGACCTAGAACTCGACGCACGCGGGACAGGGATTCACGACCGGGACGCTAAGGAACTGGAACGCGGTACGAGCAAGCCACGCACACACGCGGAACCCAAAACAACCTAGAACAATTGTGTGACCACTAGAACCGGACGGCTACACGAGACTAGGAACACAGGTTGCGGACAAAGAAGGACCTAAACCAATATCTCACGCAAACAACCAAACGGACTAGACCAAGAACCTAGCTAGTGCTAAAGGAAAAACGGCTTGGTCACTGGCTGGGAGCTAAGGACGCGCGACACAAAACCTAGCCAAGCACTCGAGCCACAGACACGCTAAACCTAGTTGGACGCGGGACAGTTGGATCCTAGGACTAGACGCACGCGGGACAGGGCTAACTCTAGGAGACCTACAACGCGGCTTGGAAACTAGGCACAACACACGGACACACGGGACACCTAGCTAGCGAGGGACACGGGACCAACTAGAAGGCTAGCCGCAAGACCTAGACAAACAAGCAACAAACAAATCCTTATGGATTTCAAGTATGTGAAAGGTGTTCTAGGTGAGTTTCTAAAAGTTCTAGATTAATTTTAAAACAACCTAAACAATATTTTGGTTTCTTTTTTTAAAAAAAAAAAAATTCTAGCAACAACTAAACAATGAAACAAACAAATTCTTCTATTTTTTTTTTTTTGAATTAAGAAAAATAAGAACAAGGAATGATAGAACCTGATTTTTTTTTTTTGTAGGATGTTTGTGGTATGTGACTTGATTCCTCTCCTTCTTACCGAGAACCTCAGGGGAAAGAGAAAGAAACACAATCAAAAGCCAAAAACTGTTGAGCAAAACAATGAAGAAATCGACAAAAACAAAAAAGGATAAAATCAACCTGATGAGCAGGAGCATTAAGCTCTGATACCAGATGATGTAAGAACTTAGTGGGCTGTCTTTTCACCGAGAATCTCAGGTTAATGGACAGAATTCGATGGAAGTGAAGGGGTGGATCGAAGGGACCACACAAGCTGTGAAAGGAGCTTGTGATACTCCAAGAACTCCAACCAAAAGGCTGAAGAACACACGGCTGCAGCAAGGCTTGCTGGCGGCTGTTTTTAGACTAAGGGTCTTTAGGTTTTTGTCAAAATACTTGTTATTTCACTAAGTGTAAATAAGAAGGCTTATATAATGTCTTGTTACAACTTTGGGGTAAACTACAAGGTGTTTAACCTTTCAGAGATTAAAACAACATGTAGTTCACTTATTGGCAATTAAAATAAATATTGGGCCCTAATTAGTCATCATGACTTAAACCCAATTTAAACACTTAGTCTAAAGAAATAGAAATAAGATAGAAAGCCCAATAATATTTAGGCTTAGAATTCGCCTGAAGACTTGTGAATGACATGGATTTGTGAACAAGTCTTCAACGCCCTGCGCACTAAGAGTATTGCCTCATTAAAACCTTCTTCGGAAAACCCAATGGGACAAAACCGAAGATAGAAAAAAGAGTACAATTTCCTAGAACGACTTTTTGTGTCTTTACTGAATGGTAATGGTAAAGACACCGGAGGAGGAAGAGTCTTCTAGAAGGAACCTCCATGGTGCAAGCTGGAATGGAGGTCCGGACGTGGGTGCAAGGACCGGGCCGGCCTGGTCGGATGTGTGAGCCATCGTGGCCGTCTGGACAGCTGGTTGTGGGCTGGTCGTCTGGGTCAGCTCAGGGTCTTCTCCGGTTCCGCTCTCCAATAGCATGTTGAGCTTGTCTCCTAAAGCTTTCCTCTTGGACCGCGTAAGAGGTCCAGGTGGAATGGTGCAGTGGCTGGCTCGATGTCCTCATCAGTTATCTAGGTCAAAGGGGAGTGTCTAAGGCTTGTTTGTGTTCTAGTGTTATGTTATCCTTGTAGCCATTCATATATAAGGCAATCCTTGTATCCAAACAAGCCTAAACTAGATTAGTATAAATAACTATCTCCCTTCACATTTGTAACTTAGAAACTATTATTCTCATTCTCTTAATAAAATCTTTCTTCTCTCTAAATCTCTCTAATCTCTCATTCTCTCATTCTATAAATCTCTTAATATCATATTCTTTCACAAGAAGCTGTCCGTGCATGCCAAGCCGCCAAGGTAAGTCCTTAAATTCAATTATTTATTATTTGACTAATCCTTTCTTTGTTTTTAATTTGTGTTTCCAGTCCTTTCATTTTAGTAGAAGTAAGGCATATGTTCGCCACCCTTTTTAATTTAGGCAACTAGGTTTTAAAACTTAATGTAATTTGCTTCAAGAGCCCTAGAAGGGCACAACTGATGGACTCTATATAAAGTCCCCTTGCAGCCATGTATCTTTACAACTTATGACATAAAAGAACCAAGTTTTGCCTAGCAAATTCCTTTAAAAGTCTTTGAGCCTTGTGAAAAGCAAAGCCCTGAGCAACCGACTTATCAAGACTCCCTTCCATAGAGTTTTGTGGCGTCATTCAGTTCCCCATCATCCAACCGTATTTCTTAAGCCGTGAGACTAGGTGTTCTAGGAGAGAGAGTTGCACAACCAGCTCATGCCCACCGAGTGTTGGCACGTGAGGTAGGGAACGGTCCCGATCTTACATCAACAGTCTATCACAAGAGAACTAAACACATGGCAATCAAGTTCCATTCATCAAAGACATAGTTGCAAAGGGTTTCGTTCACCTATCTAAGATCCATACAAGCAAAAACCCAGCAGATTTCCAAACTAAAGCCTTACATGGGCCTAAGTTTGATATATGTTGTGATCTGGTGAATGTCACCTAGGCTTATTCTTTTAGACTTATGATAGTGAGTTATTACATATGTGTTGAGGCTAGCTGTAGGTGTTCAGCTCAAGGTGGAGTGCGAGGTACAAAAAAAAAGAGGAAAAAAAATTTCGTCGAAAAAGTCACCAAAGAACGGTGGAAAAGGGTGGTCGAAAGTTAGGATCACCGGAAAATTTGACTTGAATCAGTGGTGGTGGTAGGAAATGTCACCGGAAATTTTGACTAGAAAAAGCCAAATCAAGTAAGTTTTTGATTATATACTCAAAAATAAGCTTGGATATAGAAGAATATATGTCAAAGTGAAGATTTTAGTGGAAAAATAGAGAGATTCGACAATAGAAAAGATGGGAGATAAAACTCCACGATTCTTACCTGAATCTGAGAAAAATCATTAGAGGATGTGGTGCAGTTGTCGGATCTGTTGATTTCAAAGTTTTTAATAAAGTTTTTTAGATTTGTTAAAAAAAATCATGGAAAGAAGATTTTTCATGAGGAGTGAGAAAAAGTTGAAGGAAATAGATAAAGAAAATAATTTTTTCTTTGTTGTTTAGTTCGGTAAACGCTCGAAAATCAGGTCAAAGCGCGGGATGGAAGCTTAAAAAATTGGTTTTTGGCCAAATTAATTGGGTTTTATGTTCAAGTAATTTGTAATGGAAGTATGTACATAATGAGCATCTCCATCGATCAGATACTCATTATGAGTATCTTAATCATTAAAAATTATTATTTTAATATATATATTTAGTAAATAATTAAATATTAAAATATAAATCAGTAAGAATGTGATACATGATAAGAAACGGGTTTTTGTAGTCCTTAATTAAAAATCGATCCCATTTTCTCTTTCTTCTTTTTTATTTTTTATAATATTTTAATGATAAGAAATAGATTAAGAACATATCAATAAAGATGATGGACCCAATTTGTTAGTTAGCCCATTTTGTTTGATGTTGTGTCCTACATATTTTTCTCTAAGATTTTTTTGTAAATTCATTTTGATTTGTAGTGAAAGTTGTGAAAAAACAGTTTTCATCTCAGATGTAGAACCTACGATCCGAACTGGATTAACAATTTTGATGTCATTTATCTTCTAGAACCTTAAATTAAATTTTCAAATCTTAAAGTTTGTTGGATACAAAAAGTTTGTACCTTAGTTGGACTATGAAAAGTTTAGCAAAATATTTTCTTACGTTTCAAGACTCTAGCATGCTTAAGAGCTATCTTAAGACCAAAAATATAGCCTTTTCAGGTATTTTATATATGAATTGTTTAATTATTTTTTTCATATGAAGGATTGAAGATTAAAAATGTAATCGGTGGAATCAAGAGGGAAACGGCTATTATTGCTCAAAGTGTGACCTCTTGTGAGTGGAATCATTCAATGTGGTTGCAAGAACTCTTTGTAAATGAAAGGCTGTCATCTTCTTAATTCAAATTCTTTATTTGTTGTGTTTTTAGGTTCAGATGTTAGGTGTTCTATGATGAGGCGTATTCTTTGGTTGTAGTGTTGTATCAATAACATTTTTAAGGTTTTTAATATAATCTTCAATGAAAAAAAATTATAATCTAACAATTCAACTATGTATCTGTTCTTTAAATAAAATTGTAACTACAGCTTCCACTTCTTCTTGATTAAACATTTCAATTCTGCAATCCCCATTCGATTCTATGCAACTAGAACTAGTTTATATGTATACAAACAAAAAGTAAACACTAGTTAGACAAGAAGATAATGAAACTATAGAACTTCAAACTGCAGCGGAAAACATGTAAACAAATAGAACGAATATGGAAATTATGAAAGAAAAAAAATCAATATCTTCTTATAGGTCTTAGAATTTAGAGAGCACGACAGTAACTAGATCAGATGATGTTCTTTGGTTTTTGCTATTGTGAACGAGTGTTGAAGCGAAAGCTTTAAATTAATGAAAGATTAAAAACAAACATGTGAAAGAAAAAAAGCCTTTCTGTCTGAGGAGGAATTAATCTGAGTTTTGTTATTAGAATTGTCGCTTGCCCAATAGATTAATTAGCCTCTTTCTCTCTTTTAGTTTAATTGTGCTTTGATGTTTTGGGGTTTCCACGGGATTCACAAACACTGTATACTAAAAATATATATATATTTTTTTTTGTTTGTTCTTCAGATTTCTAACTTTAATCTGTGTGTTGTGATCTTAACACTATCTATCATCAAGTTGCTTCCTTTTTCACGGTCAAATCAAAGAAATTTCCTTTGCGAATGAGAAGGGCCTCTACATTTAGGTTTTCTTTTTTCCAATAAAATCATCTTTGCGTCGCCTTATTATTTTCTGGGTCTCCTCGATTTATCCCTTCTTCTTCCTCTGCGACCTATAAATTAGGGTTTATTCGTTCAATTTTCTTTAGGGTTTCCTTCGTACCTTGTTGAGCTTCAATTCGATTTATTCCTTCTCCTCATAGAGATAGAAAGTTTGGTAATGCTTCTTTGAATGATGTTTCATGGTCAAGGGCTTTCGAGAAACCGTTGTAATGTTTTGGCTCTTGTCTGTGGAGAGCTTTTTCAGTCTGATGCTCATCAACCCAATTACCCTTTTCCGGATCTCTCTTCTTCAGGCCGACTCAAGGTAAAAAGCTTATTTTTCTTCATCCTAACTGATTTGCTAGATTTTTCGTTTTAAATTTGGAACCTTTAGTAAGTTTTGCAACGTCTAGCTAAGTTTGTTCGCTAGTTGATGATACTTGAATGCTATAGAAATTGGTAGAATTTAAGGGGAAAAGTTGGTTGTAGCTTATGGTGTAAGCTTTATGCTTTGTCATGTTGTAGTTTCAGGTATTGAATAATCCTACTACAGAGGAGTTCCAGGTTGCAATTAACTCTTCAGCACCAGATATTGTGTACTTGCAAGGGGAGCAGAGTGGAGATAGTGATGAAGTTGGTCCGTTAGTTTTGGGATATGCTGATTTTTCTACTCCTGATGCGTTGGTTACTCTGTTTGGTTCCACGGTACCAAGAAAGGTGGGTACATTCGTCGTTTTTACATTGCCCATACTTAGATAAGGAGTTCCTTTTTACCAGCTGAAGCTAGGTTGATGACGTTAAGATCTTCGTTTTAAAATTGTTGCTTACTCGCTTGATTATGCGTTAAAAAGCTCAATGAAGTTTCCATAACAAAAACTTAACTAGTAGTAAAGATTATTAGGTTCTTGTTACCTGGTTAAGTTTCTGTTTATAATGGTCCTTCAGTAAGATGTTAATAGGCTTTTGTTTTCGTACTGTTGTCTCAGGTTTACCTTGAGCTCCCCAATGGTGAAGAATTAGCTCAAGCACTCTACTCTAAGGTACACCACTCTTGATAAGCATCTAGCTATGTTTTGCTTTTCTTTTCCTTTCCTGTGTAATACTTTTTCTTCTTATGACCTCTTTGTCGGTTTCCATTTCACCTATGGTTATGTTAAGAGTCTAGGAAAGGAATATTTAAAATGTAAAGGACCTTTTGCATCACAGTTTTCCTTGGTGTCACCTAATTGCTAGATTTGATTATACATTATGTTCAAGGTATAACTATGCTAGTTATTCTATAGAGCATTTTGAACTGATTATTTTGTACTGGTCTTTCGTATCAGTTTTCTCCATTCATATTTTGCCTTTTTCTTTTGCAGGGTGTTCAATATGTTATTTATTGGAAAAATGTATTCTCGAAATACGCAGCCTGCCATTTCCGCCACGCTCTGTTTTCGATCATACAAAGGTAATTATTTACTCGAGCATCAGAATTTGAAACAAGCCTTCATTATATTCTAGTTTACATCTAAATTATTAACTTGTCCCCCTAGTCTACAAATTAAGTTGTCAATGATGTGTTTTTCGGAAATGCAGTTCCTGCAGCGATACATGGGATGCGTTCCAGGTTGCAGAAGCATCTTTCCGACTCTATTGTACGAGTAACAATGCTGTCCTTCCTTCTGACAGCAACCGTAAAATGAATTATGAGATGGGACCCTGCCTGCTTGGAGACCCTTCAAAGATTGATGTGGTTTCACAGGGAGTGGATGATCTAGAAGAGGAAAATTCATTAGAGAGCCTCCCATCAATAAAAATATATGATGAAGATGTAACCGTGAGGTTTCTTTTGTGTGGGCCACCATGCACACTGGTGGGTCATGTGGACCTTCTCGCACATTTTATGATGCATGCTTGTTTGAGAAATTGTAAGTATTTCTTTATGATATCCTCAGTCCCAAAGCTTTTCTGCTATTTCAGGATACATTTTTACTGGGATCTTTGGTGGATGGACTCAATGCCCTCTTGAGAATAGAAGTGAGTGTAGATCGTTAGTCTATAGTTTCCATTCTTCTTCGTTAGTGGGCATACTAAATGTGTGCGTGGAAGCGTATATATAATAGTGTCTTTAATCCTTTCAAATTATAACTTTATTATTCTTGTTGTTCCAGATGCGAGGAAGTAAGCTCCATAACCGTTCTAGGTATGTGTTTAATATGGCCAAATGACGTATTGTGCATTTTGAATACTCTCAAGAGTAATCATCTGTGAATATGTGCTTATGGACTTCTTTATAAGAGTTATTTTGTTACTTTTGCTGACTGGAATTAAAACTGCAGTGCTCCAGCACCTCCTCTTCAAGCTGGAACTTTCACTCGTGGTGTAGTAACCATGCGTTGTGATATCTCGACATGTTCTTCGGCTCACATATCAATGCTGGTGTCTGGAAATGCTCAGACCTGTTTCAGTGATCAGGCAAGAGATTATATCTTTTAAAAACTGGGCTCTTCTCTGGATACATGTATCATGGGATTTTGATCATCTTCTTTATTGTAAACCTTAGCTTTTGGAAAATCACATAAAGCATGAGGTGGTTGAGAAAATCCAACTTGTGCATTCGGTGGTGAACTCAGAAGAAACAAAGCGGATTTTCTCTGAGCCTCGGAGATCTGCCTCCATTGCTTGTGGCGCAAGTGTGTGTGAAGTTTCGATGCAAGTCCCAACATGGGCCCTGCAGGTTAATAATCTATTTCTTTACTTGACTTAATAATCCGCAATCTCTTGTTCATTTTTCTCATACACCTTGTTGCCAAGTTTCTCAATAATTTAGTCAGTTAGTAACAAGAGTTAAGATGAAAAAGTTAGTCATGAAATCCAATCAACATTAACGAAGTGTTTTACAACTTCCTGAATTTAACTCAAGCTTTGGGATCTCCCAGGACCATTTTTCTGCGCTGTATTGCTTTCACTCTATATAAATGATACACATTCTATGTGGCTTCTCAAGAATTTTTGCTTTTCATACGTTTCCTCTTGGTAATGGTTCGCTAATAAAACGTTAGCTTTGCCTCTGGTCAGGTTTTAAGACAGCTGGCGCCAGATGTGTCATACCGTAGTTTGGTTGTCCTTGGAGTAGCCAGCATTCAGGGGTTGTCTGTTGCTTCCTTTGAAAAAGATGATGCACAACGTCTACTTTACTTCTGCGGACAACAAATCAATGATACATTAAATCATGACGCTCTTCTATCCAAAATTCCTCACTGGTTAACGCCTCCCTTGCCAAGCAGAAAAAGATCCGAGCCATGCAGAGAAAGTAAGGTATTGTTTAGGATGCCGCAGGTTGAAACTTCCTCTATACAGAATGTTAAATTTAGACGTACTCGTTTTACGAGCTAGATTCTTTGATTTCAACTCTAATATGGGTGAAGTTTTGAGGCCATTTTCTTGGTCCATATATATGTAAGAAGTTATATCTTACTGATTGTATCCTTTGAAAAAAAATTTTATCCAGGAAATCGAAAACGGAGGACCTACATCGAAGAAAATCAACGTGGCTGCTCTGAGACCAATACCGCACACCCGTCGACATAAGATGATACCTTTCTCTGGTTACTCTGAAATCGGAAGATTTGACGGTGATCACACCAAAGGAAGCTTGCCTCTGCCTCCAAAGCATGGTGCATCAGGTGGCACTCCGGTAACTCACCGTAAAGCTTTTTCTGGTTCGTACCAGAGGAAACAAATCATCTCACTAAACCCTCTGCCTCTCAAGAAACACGACTGTGGAAGAGCGCATATTCAGATTTGCTCAGAGGTTTGCATCATTTTTTCGTGTGATTAATAAGTATTTAACTTAAAAGCTACTTGATATGTTTATTTAGTTGGGGCTTATACGGATGTTGTCTCTATGTAGGAGGAATTTCTGAGGGATGTGATGCAGTTTCTGATAATACGTGGACATAGCCGGCTTGTTCCTCCAGGTGGTCTAGCGGAGTTTCCAGATGCTGTTCTCAACTCAAAACGGCTTGATCTGTTCAACCTGTACCGAGAGGTAGTGTTTACACAATGATATGTTTTTGATCAACCTAGACAATTATTGATTTGGTGAGCTAATTGCAGTTTTTTTGTAGGTTGTATCACGTGGAGGGTTCCACGTAGGGAATGGGATCAACTGGAAAGGACAAGTTTTCTCAAAGATGCGGAACCATACACTCACAAACAGAATGACTGTAAATGATTTGATTAATAATCTTATCACTTGATTTATTCTTGAAAACCATGAGTTTTGTCTTAAAGACTAGCGTTTTATTATATGGCAGGGAGTGGGCAATACGCTGAAAAGACACTACGAGACGTATCTACTGGAGTATGAGTATGCTCATGATGATGTAGATGGAGAATGTTGCTTAATATGTCGAAGGTATTTTAAAAGCCTTTTTTTATCTTTCTCGCATAAGAAGGATGCATGTTAATAACGCATTGTTTCTTGCTTTGGTTGAAACAGTAGCACTGCGGGTGATTGGGTGAACTGTGGATCGTGTGGAGAGTGGGCACATTTCGGATGTGACAGAAGGCCCGGCCTCGGCGCCTTTAAAGTAACCAAACAAACACCCACGCACTCGTAAGTAGCATCAATGGCTTGAATGTATGCATACTAATTGATTACTCGTATTGATATGACATTACAGGATTATGCGAAAACAGATGGGTTGGAATATGTGTGCCCAAACTGTAGCGTCTCTAATTACAGGAAGAAGTCTCAGAAGACCTCTAATGGCTTGCTCACGTAGCTTCACGTTTCTTCTTTTGTTTGTAATTTTAGTTGCTTTGGAAACCCAAATGATTGGTTCCTCCTCTGATATTTCACGAGTTTTGCAATGCAAGTCTTTCTTGTTTCTTTTCTTTTCATTCTATTTATCATAATACATTATTTAAATAGGTAACACAAGCCTTGAATAAGTTAATAAAATGCTAAAACGTTTCACAACTTTGGCGCAGCATATGTATAGGTTCTAGAAATGAACAATTGATATGTACATGTTAACTTTAAAAAGTTGCGAATTTGTGAAAGGAATATGAAAAAACAATTATATACAAAGAGTTGTTTGTAATGTGAATGGAGATTACTGGCGTAAACCTGCGTAGAGGTCTCTGAGCGCAGTGTACAATGGTTCAGCCGCTTTGGGTTGATCCACCATCCCAAGTAGAATGTCTGAAGTGCTTAGGTATGGATCGCCATAGAACCTTACATTCATGTCCCTTCTTGTTGTCACCACATTTCCTTCTAGAGATACTCCCACAAATGCCCCTGTTGCACACAATTTAAGATGATAATATTCAATTTCACCGGTAACATCGAGCTACGAGTCTGGCCAAAATATACAGATAAAAGAAAAAAAGTAAAAACTGAGGCTTGAAGTTGGGATGGAGGATAACCTTTGCTACGGCTGTAAGTATAGCAGACGCCAGAGCCTCTGTCACCAGCTCGAAGGTCAGCCTCCAACACTCTTCCTATAGGTCCTGCGGCTGCACTGCATCCTGCGCCTAGGGAGAAGTGCATTCTGCTGCAGAACGTCTTCACTGCTTTCAAATCATGCAGCACTATTATGAAGTCCATCAACTCACCTCCAACCTGACAAAGAGTAAAAAACAATTTTATCTGGTTTCTACTACACGTGTAGTCTTTACATCTCACGGGTCTGTGTTAAGTAAAAACGATGATGCTTACCTGAGCACCCCATCCTAAACCTACAGAAAGTATCGCAGATGGAGCAGACCATGACCCGTCTGATCTCCGAGATATTACAAGACCAGTCCCGAGCTTGTAAGACAGCAACGCCCCAGCTTTAGCGACCGTTAAGATCGCCAAACCTTTAGCTCGACTAAGAACTGCATGTGGTATTGACTTCTCAGGGTCCAATCTCGCAACCTGTATATATTTCGATAACTGATTAATATATAATCTGATACAAAATTTCTCAACTTAAAACATCAGTCAGAAAATGGTTGAAAAAACCAAACCTGTGAGTAACCTCTCAACGTATTAGAAGCCTTGTAGATCTCATCTTCCATAGACAAACCAACGGGGAGATTCAACCATCCTCTCGTACATGTCCAATCCAAAACATCATGCTTTGCTACTTGCACTGCATTACTTATGGAGTTTATAAGGACACCTTGCAAAGGATCAAGCCTCTCATAGCAAGAATCACAAACTCTCTGAGGGTTCCTTTCACGGAACCTAGTCGGCATCAAGCACTTTCCCTTCGAACAGTTCCTACAAAATATCCCTCCACAGAACCGACAATGATGTCTTCCGCAAGTAATTGCAGTAAAAGGAGAAGAACACTGCATGCAAGTAGTAGTCGAACTGTCGGGAAGCCAATGAGGAGGTTCAGCTTCGAGCAAGTCCTTGTAAACACTGTAGTTAATCCCGTTAGGTTCAAGAAGAGGCGGTGCACTTGGTAGGTAAACAGACGAGTGAACATAAGTATCTCCGTTCTTGCTAGAGCCAAGGAAGGAGACATTTGAAGAAGAAGGCAGATTCTTGTCTAACGTAACGTTAAGTGTCTTGTTACGTCCAGTGACAATTGCAATCAAACCAGTTAACACGTTCTTTAAGTTCACTTCAGGGGTGGTTTGATTGGTCTCGTTAGGTGAATTGTATCCATCATCAACGTAATCTCCTGAGTCTATGATTGGATAATCAGACTGATTTTTTGTTGGGATTGACTCAACAGACCATTTAGGTGAGTCTCCATCATCATCATAATCATCATCATCATCTTCATACTTGAATTTTATCTTCTCTTTCTCCAAATTTGGATGGGAAGAAGAATAAGAAGAAACTTTTCCATTAAGAGTAGCCATGCCTAACCGGTTCTAAACTGAAATTGCTGAAATTGCTGCACTAAACCGGTACAAATTTTATAATTAATGATTCTGAATCAAAAACTAAACAATAATCAATCAGCAACAGTATATTCATAGAAATTAGAAGCCCTAACTTTTGATTTCAATTTTAAGGTTTATCCGACTCGGTGAGGGAATAAGGCAACGAATACAAATATATATGACGAGAATTTTTAAAAAATTTAAAATTAAAAGAACAGAACCGAAGAATTGAGGATGAAACCTGTGATTTGATCGAGAAAAGCGAATCAGGTGAAGAAAACTTGTAGACCTATTATGTTATGATCGGATTGAAGAAGCTAACCAGCGACAACACGGCGCCTAGAATTTATTCTCATTTAATGCATTTATTAATATTTGGGAAGATATATATACTGTATATTTCGGTTTTCCCGTAAGCAAGTCATTGTTTTTGGATAGCTGTTGGGCCCAAGGGGCCTTGGGTCTTGTTGTTGTTTGGGTATATAAATATCCCAACAAATCAATAATATTGTGGTTTACCCACCTAGTAGGTGTGAAAATAAAATATTTAAGATCGTATAATTTGTATATTTATTACATATATATATATATATATTTTAGATAAAACTACTAGATGAATACTTAAGCATACACACATACTTTCTTTTATTATTTAGTAATGGTAAAAATTATTCATTTTTATTATATAGCAAACTGCCTTTTTCAAATCATATTGTATATGTATGTGTAAATATCTAATCCATTTGATCATTATAAATAATGAATTATTAGTATTATAACATTTTGATCATCATTATATTAAAAAAAGTTAAGATGTTATAAATATTAATATATGTGTCTTATTTAAATATGATTTATGAGAGAAACTGTATGGGAATGTTATACAGGTGTTCACATGGATTATACATAAATTTAGTTTAATTTTGAAAGCTGGTTCGAACTCTTTGGGGATGATTGACCTAAATGAGAAAGGATGCAGAAACGTAGACAACACGTGCAGAGAGTATCCTCTCGGATTGTTCTTCAATGCTCAAGTTAGTAAGGACATTGGACATGTCAGAGAATGATAGTACATGAAGAATGAGGCTTTTTCAGCTGGAAAAAGTTTCTTGATCAAAGAAAATATCAAAAAGCATAGAGTTTATTGTGGGTATAGAATAAAAGCTGATGATAGAAGTTTATATTTAGTTGTTCACCTCCTCTCACCAAATGTTTGAGGAATGTATTTATAGAGTTACCTGATCCCTGGATTTTAAGGTGGATCATTAGTTTACCTCGCGTGGCTCGAGCATCCGTCAATTTTCACGCGTTTCTTCTTGCTCCAGCTTTCAACGGAGTAGACGTGCATGCACTCCCCTCGCAAGCGGTTAGCCATATTAAATGTAGTATACGCAGACTGGTGCGACAATATTTAATGCTTGGTCGCTCCTCATTTTCTCCACCGCATGTATAGTTCAAACAGATGGGTCCTTCCTGTGGATCGAGCAGAATACTTTTGAAGCAAATGATTTTCGTTGTTTTGTTAGCGGTAGTTCTTTGAGTTGTTTTCCTTTCATCTTACCCAGCCAGTTTTCTAAGTTGGATTGAACTATGTGCAGGGTCTCGGTCAACACTTATATAATCGCCAGTCATCAATTAAACCAGACAAAATGGTGATGAATTGCCATTGGTCCAAATCATCGACAAGAACGACAAGAACAGAGATGACTGCAAAAAACGGTCCAATAAAGCCAGATGAGTAGTGGTGTGGACCGTCTGGTGCTGCAAGAAGATTAGCATTTGTCGCCGTAGGTTCGATCTCATTGCTTACTAATGGCTGTTGCGGTTGTTGCTGCGCAGGATACAACGAAGTGCTGCTACCAGTACCAGTGATTGCCATTGGAGCTTATAATTTGGAGATCAAGATTCAATGTTTTGTCGGTAAATTGATGAGATCTTTAGTTATTGGCATATCTGCGGATAAAAACTATATATAAACATGTTGCACATGAACGTCGTCTTTTGAATAACTTTTAAGCCGATCAGTGTTTATTAAAGAATGTCATGGAAAGGTGGAAAAAGGGGATAAATCATTATCAACTTTCTTCTCAAACTATAATATAACAAAATACATTTAATTCTTAGAGGTGAAGTAACCGTTGACTCATGATCTGACTTTTGAAGTTTGTGATATTGTGGAGAATAGTCCTGATTTTTTGTTTCATTTCTGTAACTGCCAATTATTGTATGTGTTTGAGATTAGTGAAGTAAATTCGAATCCTGCTCTACAAAATGAATCGATGCGTGGTAAATATTTAAGCAAAACAGTTTACAAACAAATACTATAAAGTCTCGGCCCGCATTAAAAGCCCAATCCCACTCAAAAGCCCACGTTTGCCCTAAATTCGCTTAGGGTTTTCTGTGTATTCAAATGTTTTCCACCGCCTCTTCTAGCAGCCGGAAAAAATTGCCTGATTCTCTCTGAGGGGTTTGGGACAAAGAGAAAGCAACGATGCCTGCGAAACAGAGGACGGTTAAGGTCAGCCGTAACCCTGATCTGATCAGGGGAGTTGGTAAATACTCGAGGTCGCAGATGTACCATAAGAGAGGTTTGTGGGCTATCAAGGCCAAAAATGGCGGCGTTTTCCCTCGCCACGACGTTAAGTCCAAGGTTATTGCTGCAGCTGAGAAACCACCAAAGTTCTATCCAGCTGAAGATGTTAAGAAACCTCTCGTCAATAGACGCAAGCCAAAGCCTACTAAGCTAAGGTACTTATCTGACACAAGTGTCCCTTGGTCTTGGATAGAAATTTAGCTCGATGCAACTGTCTTCTACGTGTTTGGTTGGTTTTGTGTTTGGCTTTTAGAGAGTAGTGCTTTGCTAATAGGTTGTGTACTAGATTGTTGGAATCTCCTGGAAAATTAGCAAATTTTTGGATCAATACTAATCGTTTTTTCTTTAAGATTTTTTTAGAAGTTTTGTGGAAATGATCACGTTTGTGGAGATTAAAATAATCTTTTTCCTAGAATTTTGGCCGAAATGTTCTTAATTTCTGTGGAAAGATTGTCTGTCTGCTTTGCTTATATTGCTTATAAAGTTATAGAGAATGAGATGTCTGGAATCTCGTTCACCTTTTCTGACTTATGTTTCGGACCTAATCCAATCTCTTTATGATTGTATTGCAGATCCAGCATTACCCCAGGGACTGTGCTGATCATCCTTGCTGGTAGGTTCAAGGGCAAGAGAGTTGTCTTCTTGAAGCAGCTTAGTTCTGGTTTGCTTCTTGTGACGGGTGAGTTTTCTTTATCTGTTCTCATGATCGTTGCCACTTTCTATTATCCATTGTTTGAAGCCAAGCTCATGCATGCTCATGCATCACATTTTTTACACCTGACATGTTCCTTTTTGGTTATTGACCTTCAGGACCATTCAAGGTCAATGGTGTTCCTTTGAGACGTGTTAACCAGTCCTATGTGATTGGCACTTCCACAAAGGTTGACGTCTCTGGAGTTAGCCTCGAAAAATTCGATGATAAGTATTTTGGAAAGGTTGCTGAAAAGAAGAACAAGAAAGGAGAAGGAGAATTCTTCGAGGCAGAGAAAGAGGTAATAATCTTCGTCGGAAATATCATTTCTTTTGATGAATTTTTTCTTTTATGTATATATATATATATATATATAATTGGATGTAACGCAATTCATCTTTTTCTTCGCTCCAGTTCACTTGGTTATTGTTTCTAGAAGAATAGATATTGAACAAGTGTTTTTGATTCCGCAGGAGAAGAAGTTGTTTCCTCAGGGGAAGAAAGATGACCAGAAGGCTGTAGACGCAGCTTTGATCAAAGCAATCGAAGCAGTTCCAGAGTTGAAGGCTTACCTCGGCGCAAGGTTTTCACTGAAACATGGAATGAAACCACATGAGCTTGTTTTCTAAATTTCTCTTCCTTTTTATGAGTTTTAGAGTATCCGAAACAGTTGTTGTTGTTGTTGTTAAACTGTCAGATACATTTTTGCTTATACATTCTATATTTTATGTTTTTTCATATGGCATAAAGTCTTATTTAATGTGAACTGTGTAGCAAAAGTTTGATATTTTTACTAGCCCAACTTTCCAAGTCGAAGAAATCAATTTTGAGTTCTTGAATATCGATGTTAATGTGGTGGAATGTGGTCTTCTTATAATATATTCTTGGAGAACGCTAGAAATGCAATGTTCCTATCTTCTACTAGTCTCTTCTCAGGTTCACGTCAATGAATTCATCTACTGGGCTACTAGTGATTTTCGGATCGTATCTTTTCTCTCTTCAAGATGGGACTTTTTCAAACCTAAATCCCTAAAGTCTACATGCTTCCGCCTTGACGCCTAAGCATCACAAAAATCATGGAGATTACGTTGAATAATAGATTACGATCAGAAATTTATGGATGATATATTAGTATAATTGCTGAAGAGCAACCAAATTTCCATGATATATTACATCGAAAGAAGTAGACGGTGTTGGAGATGGTCGAGCGAAATCGTGGAAATTTGCATGCATATTATAAATATGTCATCCATATAAACTTATGACTGATATATTACTGATTTGATATACCCAAAAGTGGTAAAAGGAATTGACGGCGCCGCAAAGTCAAAGACGTTTAATCCATGGTATTTGCACGCTCCAACTAAACGCGTTTTGTTTACCGCAATCAAACTATATGATCATAAATCGTAATTTTCATCACCAGTTATGCAAAACATAGCACACAAAGACTTACAAAAAAGATAAAAACAAAAAAACAAAAAGGTTTTCTTCACTCAATATTCACTTCATTTCTTGATGAGAAAAACAATTATAATTCACCGGAACTAAATTTGTTAACAATTCATTATAAACAGCTCAAAACCCAAGTTCCGATTACAACTTTACCCTCTCACATCTCTGTTTCTCTCTTTTTCCGCTTAATCTCTTCACAACAACTATGCATCAAGATTTCACGTATTTATACGTATACAAGAGCAAAACAAATATCTATTCTATTTAGGACCGAAAGACATTAACTTAATCCTAATCTTATTTAAAATTCAACGACACTAAATTTTTGAATCTCCACCTTGTCTTGTATTTCAATTTTGACCAAGTCTTAAAATGAATGAAGTTCACTTCACATCCTTATGAGCAAACTGCCCATCTTCAACTTCTTGAGAACTCTTATCAACTTAGACTTTTGTCTCTAGAGTACATCCACTCAGCTTTGAACCTACTTCCTTGTAACTAAAAAAACTCCAGAGTGCTTCTTAACTTCCCCACCGGTAACACCTTTGTAAAAATATCTGCAGGATTGTACTCCGTAGCAATCTTCAACACTTGAACGAATCTTTCTCTTATCAAATCACGGATGTAGTGATACTTGACAGCCATGTGCTTAATTCTCTCATGAAACACTGCATTATTAGCTAATGCAATTGCACTTTGTGAATCACAATGAATCTTCACTGCTCCCTACTTAATGTCAATCTCGTTCATGAATCTTCTCAACCACACTGCTTTCCTAAATGCTTATGTCAAAGAAATGTACTCTACTTTGGTTGTAGACAATGCCACCACATTCTGTAAATTGTACCTCCAACTTATAACATTTCCACCTGCAGTGAAAACTAGACCAGAGATAGAGCGTTCCTATCTAGATCTGCAGCGTAGTCTGAATCACAATAGCTACTAACCAGCTTTGAATCTTGGAGCCTCTAAATCCACTGATACATATTTTCCTCTTTGAAAATCCACTTAAAGGCAATCACTTTCTGAGATTTAACTGGATCTACGAGAATCAGTGTCATGTTCTTTTTCAATGAAAGCATCTCCTCATATGAACCTCCTAGCTATAAGTCTATGTCTGGATCCTCCAAAACTTTTTGAAATTTTTATGGTTCTGGTCTTCCACCATCTTTAAGTAGAAAATATGCATAGCCTGCAATATCTTCATCTTCAGGGTAAACTTTATAGTCATCTAACCTGACCGGTGGTCTTTTTTTCTCTCTTACCTATATATCTGACTAACTGATAATCACTTTGATATTTTGAAGTAATCTCATCACCGCTAGGGTCCTCTTCTTCATCAGCTTAACTAGAGTCATCTTCTTGAGCAGCTCCACCTTGAACTAAAATATTTGTAGTTCTGTCTTTACCAAGATTTATGGGGACATTTGGTGATCCCCAAAGGTCTGAGTAAACATAATCAATCTTCTTTTTTTGTTGTGTGTTTTGCTTCTCCAAAACTCAGTCTCTGAGGTTTCCCTAAAAGACAGTTTTCACATAAAACCATCTCGTCGAGCTTCTCTTTCTCTTGACATCTCTTATGTGCTAAGAATTTTAGAGCTTTTTGACATGCATGCCATAATCTACTATGCCACAGTTTTGTATACTCATTCTCATACGAGACTACACTGAGCTTAGAGGACCCATTGCAGGCATATGCAATTCTTGCATGCCTTTGAAGAAAGTTGAGGGTATCTCTGTTTTTCCTGCAGCCTTTCATGATGACTACACATTCCTTAACTATTTTTAATATTCCATTAGCTCCTTTAAACTAACAGCCTTTCTCTTCTAACGTATATATAAAGATCAAGTTCCTGCCAATCTCCGGTATATACCACACACCGTGGAGAATAAATGTTGTACCGCCAGTGTTCTCAAATCTCACTGAGCCAATATTTTTGACATCAATGCTTAAATTTTTTGCAACTCTGAACTTTCCTACTTGTACTTCTCGTAACTCCAAACAGATGTCTCTGTGTGGTGTCATGTGAAATAAGCACCCTGTGTCCATGACCCACTCTTCCATGTCTACAACTTCCTGAGCCACACTCACTTTACAGGCTAACAAACCTGCCTACTGTTGAACATAATCACACACCATTGAAGCTTCTACCCTGTCTTGAATCTGAGGTTTGAACATATTTCTTTCTATCCATTTGTAGCACTGCTTCTTGTAGTGACCCTCCTTGCTGCAAACCCAACAAATCCTCTTCCTCTCTGCAGATTTAGACCTTGATCTGTTGTTGTTCTAGTTCTTGCCACAGTAGTCTATGTATTCTGATCTTCCCCCGAAATAGTGACCTTCAGAACTAGCCCTTGTACCTAGACTGTTCGTCACCTCTTTCTCCTTGGATCTTGTTGCGCTTGCAACGTCTACAACCTTGATGACATTCCTGTTGTATTTCAACGTTTCTTTAAGTTGACCATACCTTACTAGAAAAGCTTTTAGAAGTAACAGGGCTTGAACCTCCTCCTTAGTTGACTCAACATTCCAACAATCCTGAGGAGATCATCTATGTTCTCATAGATCGTTCGATGATCCTGTATCTTGAACCCGTACAACTCCAACTGTGCATGTACACAATTTGGAAGTATCTTCGACATATAAAGTGCTTCTAATAAATCCCATATCTCAGCCGCTGTTGTATCATTCGATCTTCTACTGAATGTGATCTACGAGGTTGAGAAAGATCGTGTTCATAGCCTTAACGCATAAGTCTTGCTTCTTCATCAGCAGCACGTTTCCTTTTCTTATTCGGGTTTGTCTCTTCTTCATCATCATCCAATTCTTTTTTTAAGAGTCTTGCTGAAGAGAACATCCTTAAGACTTAACACTTAGGTAAGCGTACATCCTTCTCTTCCATAGCGAGAAATAGTCATTCCTGTTGAATCTTTCGATGTTGATCTTTGAACCCGCCATTCTTGGATCGATTGTAATATTTGATATTCTTAGAGAAAATCATCCTTATCCGTGAACCAAAATTATGATACCAATTTCTACGATCATGAGCTTGATCGTAACTGATTCCGCTTAACTTTGATCACGAGTTATGCAAAAAATAACACATATAAAATTTAAAGAAGAAGAAGACACATAGGTTTTGTTCACCCGGTGTTCACCTCACTTCTCAATGAGAGAAACAACTATAAATCACCAAGGTTATACTTTCGAGCAATTCACTATAACCTGAGCTCCGATTACGACCTTAATCGTTCATCAGCTCAAAATGCGAGCTCCGATTACAACTCTAATCGCTCACGTCTCTCTTTCTTCCTTTTCCCCTCTCAATCTCTCTTCAACAACTTTGCATTGAGGCTTCACATACTTATACGTGTACAAGACCAAAACTAATATCTAAGAGCATTATCATCCTTGAAACTCTTAGAGTCTCTTAACCAATTTTTATATTAAATTTATTATTATTTTAATATTTGAAACTCAGTTAAAAACTCTAAAAAAATTCTTGTGCAATATTCGAATTCAAATGAAATTCTAAAAAAGAAATATTTAACAAAAAGATAGTCCTAAGTAAGTTAACATTTGCTAAACAAGTATGTTATGTAAAAATGAAGATAAGAAAGATATAGTAAGCATACCGTTTGTGGAAGCTGTTGTTCAACTGTTTTGAACGTAATACTTCTTGTTTCTTTCTTGAAATAAACGTATGGGAAAATAGAGGATAAGACGGGGGAAAAATGGCAGCTCGAAGATACAACACAAACACAAAAACCAACTACGTCACTGTTTTTAGTATATATCTAAAGTTTTCAGCCTGAAAGTGGAAGAAAAACAATATTGTTAGACAAATATAAGACTATGAACTGAATCGTGAGAAGATAGCATAAAATTAATTTGTCTGCAACAAACCTGAAAATTATCCATGAGTCGAAAATAAGCAATAACTCTGACTACAATTGTAGGTTTGTTAGAACCTCTATTGTTCTCTGTGAATGTTGGAACTGTTTGACAGGGGTCTGACTTTGTGATGAAACAATCTTCAATCGAGGAAATGGGATAACCAGTTAGCAACAAATGCATGAAAAATCCATTCGTTTGGCAGGAGAGACAGGATGCAACAGGTATTTCGTAGAGAAAGGTATAAATCTATACAATTATTCAAACAATACTTGAATGTTTGAAATCTTGTCTGACCAGCTGATTGGCTTACCATACCTTTTCGAAACTCTGAAATGAAAACTAAAGATCCTCCACAGAAGTGAGCAAGCAAGCACAAGACAGATGACTTGAAAAAGGAGAAAGGAAAGGATTGATTGTGAGAAAAAAAAAGAAGACAATGAAGCTAAGGAACAAGAACTTGAAAGAGCTTTCAGGGTTTAGATGATCATATATTGTTCACAATGGAAAACGTAGAAACGTTGGGATCCCATTATTAAAGAGATCAAATAAACATAATAAAAGGAATGAAGAATGAGAAGAAGAAGATTGGAGGTGGGTTTTCGAGGTAGAGAAGAAATTTACTGAATAACATGGCTATACAGATTCAAGCGCACAAATTTGCGGTATATGTCAACAGAACTTGTGAACCAAAACATGTTTTTTCTCCTAAATTTTGATCGTCCACTGATTTGTAATCCAGAGAGTGAGATGAATTCTGTTACAAAAGGAGGCGAAATCATCTCATCAATCTCCAGAAATTGCAAACTCAAGGAACAGATATCAAACAAGGGTTGAGAAATCATAAACACCCGACGAAGATTAGGATGTTGCATCATTGGACTTGAATTTGCTAAAATAATCTTATATCCTAATCCAAAATAGATTGATTCCTTTATTTAGCTACCGATTTAAGATCATTCTGCAATTCCTCGGTAGTTTTCTAATATTCACACCACATAAAGCATAGTGGTAGGTCGGTCTTTTCTGGATATCAAATCCCCATGTTGTTGTAGTATTTGGGATGTCAATATATTTTTCAAGCACCTAGGATACAAGTTTCTATTTAATTTAGACTAATAAATGATAATGGGTTAATAATCTGGTGTCACTAAACTAAAAGCAGTAAAGAAAAATAATTGAATCTAACTAAAGCAAAGTAATAAAAGCATTTTGGGGTTTGTTTGTTTTCAAAATTAAAGCACCATTCGGAATGGGGTAATTGGTTGGGTGTTTATAGAGAAGATATGTTGAACTCAAGTTTAAGCTTATTATTCTCAACCATGGTAGAAGAATCGCTCATATACAGGCTAATCCACTATAGTGATAGAAATCCCTTCAATGACCACCTAGTATCTACAAATGTCTTTGGGTATTAGGTAGCCAATGAGCATTAAGATTGTATTATTACCATCTGTAGCGCGGTAACCCGTCATCAACTGTCGTTGAGGCAGATTTTGAACCTCGCCCGTGCTGAGAGTGTTCAACTACACAACCGTCCAATCAAGGATCGCTCATGCCTTATCATTCAAACTCGGGCCGTAACCACGAGCCAACATTAAGCATCTCAAGACACAATGGAATCATTGGATAAAAGATTTAAACAATCATTGTTTATTTCCCTTAAAACATCCTCCTTATCCAACCTGTTGGGTTGAGAGAGTCTACTCGCTAATCATTACGAACAACATAATCATATGGTTTGATGATTTGTTGAACAAAAGAATGAAGTATAGAATCATGAACGAAAAATAAAGTGCAAGTAAAAATTAAACGAAAAGAGTAAAAACTACTAAAACGAAACTAAAAAACAAAATCTAAACTAAGTGGAGTTTTGAATTGGAGTCTTCTCTCTTGAGATCTCTTTCTTCTCCTTTATTTTTTCCTAAGTTACAACGGTGATATTTATACAGATATGCAAGGTAAAAGAGGTTAGCCCTAGATTAGCACCGTTTCAGCGGTTAAGGTAAGTCGTTGTCACTCCACAACGGGTTGGCAAACCGTTGCGCCAAACTTCTTTCCTTCTTCTTTTGTTCTCTCCCGATTCTTCTTTTCTTTCTTCAGCTCCTTCTTTTTCTCTCCTGATTTTCTTCCTTTTCTTCTCATGTGCTTCTTCTTCTCTGAAGATTCTTCTCTTGATGCACAAATATCATTCGGTTCATGATTTCACACACAACTTTTCATTTTTGCTCTGGTTTAGCTTAATTTCTGGTTCCGCTTAATTTCTGGTTCTCGACACACGACCACCTGTTTATGCAATAGATTCACTAAATTTAGTCCTAAACATCCTAATATGCATCTTAAATGGACTGAATCATATTCTAAAAACCATTAACTCCTCCAAACTTGGTTTTTTCTTGTCCTGAAGCAAAACTAGAATAAAAAGACATCGACTCGCTAGACACAAAAAGTTAAGACACTAGGACACTAAGACAAATTAAAACACTAATACACTATTATACTATTGTTCATAAACGGCTGTCTTTCGTTAGATAGAATGAATGCTCTTTCGTATTTTACCATGGTCATCATGTTCTCAGCTATCTATGGAGCTCACAGAATAAAGTCAAGAACAATCCATTATATTCATTAGCATGTATTCAGAGTGCGCTCTCGCTTATGGGAGATCAATCCATTCTCGATCAGTTGAGGGTGGAAAGGAAAAGGTTTACGTATAGGTGTACCTTTATGGGATTAATTCTTTAGCGGTGGATATCTCTAAAAAATAGTATGCTAGACATTATGCGAAATAGCCTAAGCAAAGAACAATCAATGCATACATGAGACATCTTCATTCCTATCTCATTGAGCCCCAAATCCTATTACTACCTATTTCATCATACTTTTCTAGTTCCAAAGCTCTTTCTAACTTTGGTATTTAGATCATATAAGGCTCGTTTTTTTCTTGCTCTTTTCCTTATATATATTTCTTTTTTAAAAAAATTGTTAGGAGATTCTTTTTCCTAAAGTCATATAACACTAGGATTTTTCTTTCTTCCCCTTACTCGTAGGTTCAATTTCCCTTTTCTTTTACAACAACTTACTAATTCGTTCCCAAACTTCCATTTTCTCACTTCTCTTCCTCTCCCTTTTTTTTACTTTGGGTTACTAACCCGTTTTCAGTCTCACCCCCTCTTCTTAGAACTACAAGTTACCAACCCGTTTTCGTTCTCCTAGGTACACCTAAGTTGAATTGCTTCCAAAAACTCATATCAATGATCTAACTTTTTATGAAGATGAAATATCTTGTTGTTCCTTGTCTTTGACCATTTTGCACATGTAGCACATTTCACAGAATGATCTCACTCAAAGAAAAGCATTTTATTTTAAAAGAATGGTTAGGGTTTAGGGAGGGATAGTTATTCGGTTTCAAGAGAGTGGTAAAAAGGGTGGGAAAATACCAAATTGAAAAAAATAAAATCACGAGAAAAGCGTATCAAACCCCTAGGCAAAGAAACTAATGATTCAATTAGGTTCAAATTCATGTGATTATTTCTAAAGTAACAAAATGAGCTCTAAATCTAATGACTTTTATCAAAAGTGAAAATTTCCAAACATGGAGTTTCCATTATTTCAGAGTTTTAAAAGGTGAAGAACATTCATAAAAGAGCAAAGTGTTATCCAATTCTAAACCTAATGCATAAAGTTATAATAATATAATTCTCTTTTTATGACTCTATTCTATAGCTAAGATTATATTCTAAACTTTTAATAAAACTCAAACATGACTCAAGACATGAAAATGAAGTTAGGAACATGATCCCTCCCCCAAAATTAATTCACACAGTCTCGGTGTAAATGAGAAAGTGGTAAAGGTCAAAACGCATAAAGGAAAAAAAAATAAATGCAATAAAGTATGTACAGAGGTGTGTGTGTTTACCTAGGAAAAGGTATTGTCTAGAGACTCATCGTCTGACGGGGGTGCATGGCATTTGCGCATGCTGGAGGAAGCGCCGGTCAGACAGTTGATAATCTGGTGTCGGTCAGGTCCTAGTGGCTCTTGTAGTTCGTGCGGTGCTGCTGTGTATCTGTTATTAGAAGGATATGTTGGTGGTGAGGCTTCTTTGTGGCATGATGATCGAGGAGGGAAAAAGAGAATGTTGTCTTTTTTTGTCTATGTCTGTGAGATGTTGTTTGGGAGTAGGATCCTCTCTGTCCTGATTCTTTTGACGCGGAAGGGTAGACAAGATTCTTCCTAACTCTTTGACCAAAAAACCATGAATATTTTTGTAATGCGGCTTCATCCAATACTTGGTGGAAGGTAGGTGGCTCAGTAATCAGGACACGCGTTTACTGGAGTTTGGAAGTGATGATTCCTCTTATGCTTAGTTTTGTTAGTGTGCTCTGGTGCTGTAGTAGCATTCTTTCTCGCATATTCATGAAGTTTTGTACTAACACTGCTGCCATATATATATTTTCGCCGCTTTCTTCTATTGGCGAGTAGTTTTAGCAGATCCTAAGATAGGGCTGAATGCTTTTTGATAACCACAGCATTTCATCCTCCGTGACCCTCTCATTGCCCATCCGTGAAAAAACTGTTTCCACCAAAACATTGTGGACATATTGTATGGTGGAATGCCTGATGCACGAGGATCAGCATATGCCTGGATAGTACCCTTTGTTAGAGAAGCTTTGTTATACTTCACCTAGGTTGCTGAACCCAAGACATGTGAATGAAAGGCTTCTCCTTGCTGAAGCCGATAAGTCCTTCCTCTTTCTAGGAATTTGATGTAGTTGGCAATAACTCATTTTGGTACCGCTGGTTGGTGGGGATGCAAATGTACGGAGGCAAGGAATTTTCATGTTAGTTCTCGAAATCCTTGTTATGCCTGGAATGGCAGGTTTCCAAGTCCCATGCTTAAGAATATAAAATGCACATCATTGTGGAGCTCTATCTCTCGCAGCACCGTTTTATCAGTGAATGTCGTGGGGACAAACTGAAACTGCATCAGGCACCATAGTAGTTGTCGAGGGAAGTGTGATGCATACGCTCTGTTGTGCCTCTGTTTTCTTCGTCAGAGGTCGCTTCTCTGCCTTCTCCCGAGCTTTCTGTTGCTGCTGAGTTCTCTTTAGTAGTGTCCATATATTGGTACCTAGGCTCCAGTGCTGGAGAATCTTCCTCCTTTTCGTGCGCTTCTTGCGCTCATATCATCGGGTATTCTGCTCTATTTTGTGAATTAGTTGCACGGGTTGATTTCACCATATCTTAACATGGAATCACAACCACTTAATTTGCGTTAGTATCCAGGTGTGAAGAAGACGGTTCCCTCTTCTCTCCGAGGTAAGAGAGAACGACTTCAACATGATAGAGGTTTATCACGTCTTAATCAATCAATTCTCTGCTCTATGGACAACCTACTACTGATTACCAATTTCGAAAAGAAACAGTATCGCCGAGGTTTCAAAATTGAGAACAGTCTAACAACACATGAATTTTCCTCTTGTATCTGAGTTGAAATTAGGCAAACAGAGATCGAAAACCGCGATAGGGGAAAAGTTTAAATTAGATTTTTGAGAAGAAAAGACAAAGAGAGGATTTGAGATTTGCTGTTTGAAAAGTTTTTAATGAATTAAAAAGTGAACAGCTGGGAGAGGTTAAGGGGTTAAAAAAAAATGAAGGGACCGTGTGTAACTCCGTTTTACCCTAATAAAGTAATAAATTAGGTTAAACCAGTTTGCATCCAGATAACTTACATGGGTTTGCGATAGTTACGCTACGGATTGGTAATACATTGTCCCAATCATTTGATTTTTCTCCCCTTCCTTTCCCTCTTTTACTATGGGTACTCTCGGTTTTTCCTTGTCAATCTACATATCTACCTTTTGTGAAGTAAAAAAAGAATCAAAGCCTAATTAAAAATGAAATAAATCATAAAAAATGATAGTCATTAGAATACCTCCCAAGAATGCTTGTTTAATGTCTCAAGCTCAACATTGCCTTATCCTTTTTAAATGCAAATTGTATTCCAGATAAGGGAATTTGCTCAAATCTCTAGAACTTGGTCAGTGCAGTTTGGTTCCAGCTTTCGTCCAGTATTAGTACATTGTCCACCAATTTTCCTCCATGGTGACATCGCTCATAGAACTTCACTTTCTTTATTCCAAACGGGCCAAGCCATTGATACTTTTGCTTATCAGGTAAATTCCTTGTGCTTTTATTTGAAAGTGTTTGTTCCTCTCTTGGTTCAAGCTTTCATTTCGGTTTTCCTGGCACATTTTTCTTATTACACTTATCTCCTAGGTCATCTTGTCCTGTATCCACGTCCTTTACTTGTGAGTCTTTCGGTATTCTGGTAGCGTGAAGCGTATGTCCCGTATCAAGGAATCTCCTGTTCCAATGTGCCATGTACACACATTCTCCGACTCCTTATAAGCTTTATCATTGTTTTCAGTGGGTCCATGCTTCTCCTTTTTGATGGTCAAAGCGCTAGGTGGCGGGTCTCCTGTAGTTATTTCTTCAACTGGACTGTTTGCACACGCCTCCTTAATATTGGTGATGAAGCTTTGACCATTGATTGTTGAATTTTTGACGAACTTATTGATGTTGAATGTGAGGGTCTTACTGCCAAGTCTTAAGTCTATCTTCTCGTTATTGACGTCGATGAGGGCTCACGTGGTGATTAAGAATGGGCGACCCAAGATGAGGGGATCGTCCGGTTTTTCGTCCATTTCTAGTACTTGATGTAATTGTGTATTATGTTAATTTAATCTCGTATTTCATATGTTTTAACTTCATTTTGTCATTTATATAACATCATTCTAAGGTAGTTCATATCATTTGTGCATTTTAGTGTTTAGGATCATGCATTTGCATATTTAGAGTGTTTTGAGTCTTTTTTCAGGAGTTTTGGAGTCTTTCGAATAGTGATCATGCAATGGAATAAAATAGAGGTGAAATTGAGGCATTAAACAAGTGTTAAGTGTTGGAATGAAGAAGAATGATGAAGACAATTCAAGAGAAAATGAAGAATGTGTGCCTTTGTGTTTAATTAGGCGCCATGTGTCCAAAGGGAGTGCCTTAGGTTTGTTTGTGATTAATGATATGTTATCCTTGTAACCAAATATGTATTAAGCTATCTTAGTATACAAACAAGCATATACTAGTTTAGTATAAATAGTTAACTCTCTCTTCCTTTGTAAGCAAGAAATTCATTTTTTTTTTCTAAAATCTCAATAATAATCATTCTTACTTTTCTCTCTAATCTCTCTCTCTCTCAATCTATAAATCTATGAACCTCTTAATCTCATAATCTTATATGGTATCAGAGCCAGGTTACATCATTATGGCATAATAATTTCGCAAATGTTCATCATTCTTCACGTAATCTCTTTGCACCTTTGAAACCAGACCCATCGCGGGTGGTTCAAAGTTTGATCAATCTTTCCGGCAATAATTCGAATTTTCTTGCCATTTTCTTTTTCTAGGATTGTTCTCCGGTGAGTTCTGAGGATTTCTTCGGTGGTTTTACTCAATTTTGTGGCCTGAATCAAAAGTTGTCCACGGCCAAGTCTAGTGGTGTTGTGGTTAGCCTTGCCGAGAGATCACAAGTTTGCACCAAGCATATCTCCTCCAATTCTTCATCAAATCAGGTGACTCCAAAGCATAAAATCAATTAAAACGAGTCTAGTTTATGAATCAGGAGGTCCTATTTTCCCCTTTTTACGTTTTGAAGCTTTCTTGATCAATCTTTCTAAGTGTGTCCAATTTTGACTTGTTTGTAGTATTTGTCTTAAAACCTTAAATGTTTCTTAATATTTTTCAAATCTTGGATGATCAAAACTTATTTTAGGATCTTATTGAGGGTTTCAAGAATTTCCATTTCATTCTAAAGAATTTTAGTCTTCAAAGAAACTGTTTTTTTTTAATTTTTGTGGCAACAATGGATTTTAATTTTTTTTTAATAATTCTGTTAACAGATTCTTTTCTAGTTAGGCTGTTAATATAGTTAGTAGTTGTTTGGTCAAGGTCGGTTAGATTGTTAGAGGTTGTTACAGGCGGTCGGAAGTTGGTTGAACTTGTTGAACGCGCCTTGGACACTAACCTTGGACAGGCGCGTGGTCTGGTCTAGTCTTGGTCGTTTGTTTTATTCTTTTTGCAGGTGTTGAGTAAAGTCTAATGGAGTATCAGACTAAAATCAATGCTCCAGTGATTCTTCATGGGATGAATTACCTCCTATGGTCTAGAACCATAAGGACAACCTTGTGTAGCAAAGGGTTATGGTCTCATGTTACAAAGGCGTCTGTCTTAGCCATTGAAAGAGATGACTCAGATGATCAAGATGATCAAAACAAATGGTTCCAAGAAGACTATATAGTACTTTCTATTCTACAAAATTCCCTAGCTGGATCTCTTTTAGAAGCATATTCATATTGTGAAAATGCTAAAGATCTTTGGAAAACTTTGAAAAATGTATATGGCAATACTACTAACCTCATGAGAATTTTTGAGGTCAAGAAATCTTTGAATGATCTTGGACAGGAGGATGCTGAGTACACAAGAATTATGGATTCTTCAGAGCATTTCGGGGCAGAGCTAGAAATGCTAAGACCTGCCACAATTGATTCTATGACTCTCCATGAAAGGAGAGAACAAGAAAAGGTGTTTGAGTTACTTTTGACTTTGAACACTAACTATGTTGATTTGATTAAGCACATTCTTAGGGAAGACAAGCTACCTAATTTGGAGGATGTCTGTGCCAAGATTCAGAAGGAGCAAGGGTCACTTCAGCTGTTTGGCAATAAGGAAAAACCGGTGGTTGTCCATAAGAGCTTCTTCAAGGCGCCAGCTGAGTCCAAGAAGAAGAGGACTGTGTGTGACCACTGCAAGCGAACCGGCCACACAAGGAAGGAGTGTTGGGTGCTTCATCCAGAATTGAAGCCAAGCTGGTTCATTGACAGGTCCAAAGCTCCTTTTACAAGCGGCCCTAGCTCCTCCCACTTAGTACATACAAGCGCTTCTACATTGGCAACCAATCCGGTCTCTTCATCTGAGTTTGTGAAGAAATCAGACTTGGAAGCTCTCTTCAAAGCCTTTAGCTCTGGTAATGTGTTGGGTAAATCTCTTCATGCTTTTTTTCAAACATCTATAACAACTAAACATTTGATTGTTGATTCCGGAGCTTCCCATCACATGATAAGTGATTTAGATTTGTTAGAAAACTTAGAACCTGCTTTAGGTAGTGTGGTAATAGCTAATGTAATCAATGTTCCAATTAAAGAAATTGGAAAGCTTAAGTTGTTTGACAAAGAATCTAAAGCCTTTTACTTGCCATCATTTACATCTAATTTGTTGTCTATTAAGGGAGCTACTACTGGCCTTAATTGTCAAGCAATATTTGTTCCTAAATGAGTTCTATTTTCAGGATAATGAAGCAAGTAAATAATTTGGACAAGGGACAACAAAGAATTATTTGTATGTGCTTGAAGATTGGTCCTTCCAAGAACCGTGTGCTAATAGTGTGAATATTAATGTTTCAGCTGATCTTTGGCATGCTAGATTAGGCCATCCTCATCCTAGAGCTTTAGAATTAATCATCCCTCGATTAAAATTGCAAATGACTTGTGTAAATCATGTATTTTTGGGAAACATTGCAAGACTGTCTTTGAAAAATCATTTCATTCTTATGATAATTGTTTTGATTTAGTGCATTCTGATGTTTGGACATCTCCCTTTCCTTCTAGAGAAAACCAAAAATATTTTGTAACCTTTATTGATGAAAAAACTAAATATACTTGGGTTACATTACTTAGTTTTAAGGATAGAGTGTTTGATGCATTTCTGAATTTTCAAACATTTGTTACTAATCAATACAATGCCAATATTAAATGTTTTAGGACAGATAATGGAGGGGAATATACTAGCACCAAGTTTCAGCAACACTTGGCCAAGCACGGCATTGAACATCAAACAAGCTGTCCATACACTCCACAACAAAATAGAGTAGCTGAGACAAAAAACAGACATTTGATGGAAGTTGTGAGAACAATGATGTTCCACAAGAAGGTTCCCAAACGGTTTGGGGAGATGCTCTAGTGTCTGGATGCTACTTAATCAACAGAACTCCAACAAAAGTTATGGATGATTTGTCTCCCTTTGAGGTATTAAACAAAACTAAGCCTAATATTAAACACTTAACAGTATTTGGGTGTGTTTGCTTTGTTTTGGTACCAGAAGAACTTAGGAACAAGCTGGAACCAAAGAGCATCAAGGCTATGTTCATTGGGTATTCTCCTACACAAAAGAGATATAAATGTCACAATCCAGAGACTAGAAGAGTCCATGTATCCAGAGATGTAAAATTTTAAGAAACCAAATGGTTCTATGAATAAAGAACTTGAGAAGAATTCAAGGACATCTCCACAACTAGACATGATCAAACTGAAAATTTAAAAAGGATCTTGGAAAGCATATGTATAGTCTCCCCTCAGGCTTCTGGCCCAGGGCCAGCTGATCAAGAGCCAGGGCCGGCTCACCAAACATCAGGGCCAGTTCGTGAAACCATCGAACAAGGACCGGCCCAGGCCCCGTCATGTTCGTCAAGGTATGACCAAGGCCCAACCGTGGAACAATACATGCCTGACCTAGGCACGTCCCGGGTCTAACAAGCCACGACCTAGGCATGTCCCTGGTCCAACCAAGCCACGACCCAGGCACGTCCCAGGCCAAACCAAGGCATGATCCAGGCACGTTCCCACAACCTCTCGGTCTATCTGATCCAGGCACGCCCAAGGTTCCATCTTCAGTCTCTCAGCCATGTACCAGGTCGCAAGCGCGACTCCAGCTCCAGGACGTAAAACAGCCTTCTCTTCAATCAGGACAAGCACCTCCCTTTGATCATGAGGGGGGCTATGTATCTAGACATGATCAAGAAGAGGAAGCAGATATCTTGGTCTCAGCTTCAAAAAGATCAAGGGATACTCAACCTAATCTTGGGGATGCTTTAGAAGAAGGAGAGAAAGGGGAATCATCTGATGTCCTTAGAAGAAGTACAAGGCAGAGATTTTCAACCAGCTTCTACTTCAACAAGCTCATCATGACCAGGGAGTGTGTAATCTAGTTCATGTACATGATTCTCATGTTGCATTTACTGTTAATCTTGATAAAGAGCAGATCCCAAATACCTATGAGGAAGCTATGGAGATAAAGGACTTGAGAGAAGCAATTCAAGCTGAAAGACAAACCATGAAGAAAAATCAAACATATGCGCCAGCCACTCTTCTAAAATAGAAAAAGGCTGTAAGTTCTAAATGGATTTTTACCATTAAATATAAAATCAATGGTGAGATAGATATGTATAAAGCTAGGTTGGTGGCTAGAGGATTCACTCAAACCTATGGTGAAGATTATAGGGATACCTTTGCTCCTGTGGCTAAATTAGATTCAGTTAATGTTGTTTTCTCTCTTGATGGTAACCTTGATTGGGATTTGTGGCAAATGGATGTTAAGAGTGCATTCTTACAAGGTGAGCTAGAAGAGGAAGTATACATGACACCACCACCAGGTCTAGAAGATCAAGCAGGTGGCGACAATACACTGAGGTTAAGAAAGGCTATCTATGGCTTAAAACAATCTCCAATAGCATGATATCATAAGTTTAATGTGACCTTAAGAGACAGAGGCTTCAAAATGTCAGAAGTTGAACACACTCTCTTTACACTTCAAAGTAAGGAAGGTATTGTGGTTATACTTATTTATGTTTATGACATAATCATATCAGGGAGTGATAAAGTAGGAATTGATTATACTAAAAGATATTTATAGAATGTCTTTGATATTAAGGATCTAGGTGAACTTAAATACTTCTTAGGAATTGAAGTGTGTAGGTTTAAGGAAGGTCTTTTCTTATCTCAGAGAAAATATATTGTGCACTTGCTAACCTCTACAGATATGATGGAAGCTAGACCAGCTAAAGCACCTCTAGAAGAAGGTTACAAGATAGAAAACTGTATAGAAAAGTGGTTGGTAAGCTCATTTATATAACCATCACTAGACCTGAGTTGTGTTTTGCTATGAATCAGGTGTCTCAACACATGCAAAACCCAAAGATAATGCATTGGGAAATGATCATGCGCATATTGAGATACTTGAAAGGCACTAAAAAACAAGGTATATGGATGGGTTGTAATGGAAACACAGAAGTTGTAGGTTATTGTGATGCACATTGGGCAGGAGATAGAGAAGACAAGATGAGTACAACCGGCTATTGCACCTTCATAGGAGGAAATCTTGTTACTTGGAAGACCAAGAAGCAGAATGTGGTATCTTGCTCTAGTGCAGAAGCTGAATATAAGGTCATGAGGAAACTTACCACAAAATGCATCTGGCTGAAGCAACTTCTCCTAGACATACTTGGCGTGAACTTGGAGTCACCTATCACTATCCATTGTGACAATCAAGCAGCTATACACATTGCATCTAACTATGTGTTTCATGAAAGAACCAAGCATATTGAGGTGGATTGCCATAAGGTGAAGGAAGCTATTGTAAATGGGATTATCTTACATTGTTACACAAGGAGAAATGACCAATTAGCAGATGTGTTCACAAAGGTTACTACCTTGAAGACTGGCGGCTCTATCTATCCACGGCTTGGTCTCATGTCCATTCCTCAACAATGATTCTAGTAATGAAGTGTTATAATCTTTTTCCCTAAAAGAGGTTTTGTCCCAATTGGTTTTTCCTTCTTTAGGTTTTTAATGAGGTAATTTTTCATGTTTGCAAGCTTAGCCATTCTCCATGACTTAAGATTTG
This sequence comes from Streptanthus diversifolius, assembly GCA_039880935.1. NCBI lineage: Eukaryota > Viridiplantae > Streptophyta > Magnoliopsida > Brassicales > Brassicaceae > Streptanthus > Streptanthus diversifolius. The sequence continues at coordinate 6,386,336 of JAXGFM010000002.1, forward strand.
AGAGGGAGTGTTGGAATGAAGAAGAATGATGAAGACAATTCAAGAGAAAATGAAGAATATGTGCCTTTGTGTTTAAGTTGGTGCCATGCGTCCAAAGAGAGTGGCTTAGGCTTGTTTGTGATTAATGATATTTTATCCTTGTAACCAAACATGTATTAGGCTATCTTAGTATCCAAACAAGCCTAGACTAGTTTAATATAAATAGTTAACTCTCTCTTCCTTTGTAAGCAAGAAATTCATTTTTTCTAAATCTCAGTAATAATCATTCTTACTTTTCTTTCTAATCTCTCTCTCTCTCTCTCTCAATCTATAAATATATGAATCTTTTAATCTCATAATCTTACATTAAGGAGCAAAGGAGAAAGGATATTCACCATGATCGATCGGTCCATTCTCAGACCGATCGATCCAACTACTCAAATCTGCGGGAATATCCAAGATCGACTAAATAAAACAGGATCAATCGTTCTCATTTAGGATCGATCGATCCTTGAAATCGATCGACCGATTACCTTCAATCAAGATTCTCTGGACACTTCCAAGATCAACCAAGACTCTCCAAGATCGACCAATTCATTAGCTGATCGATCGATCCAGTTTGATGATCTGGCCGAAATTTTTTAGTTAAACCAGTTTAGTTTATTTAGTCGGGTTGATTTAGTTTAAAACTTTAAATACCCAATCCTAGGTCATTTTTAGTGAGTTTTACATGAGAGAAAGAGACTGCAGCCACCAGGTGATTGAGGAGACCTAGGATTTGAGTTTTGAATTTCTAGAGAACCTCTTCAAGACAATCGACAAATCATTTTGGCTAATTTCTTAATCTCTTATCTTTTTATTCATTTTTAATATTTCTATGAATTCTTTTTGTTTCTTTATGATTATGAGTGAATAATTCCTCTTGAATGGTTAGGGTTTGGTACATTAGGGGTTTCACTGATGAATGATTCATGTTAAGATTGTTAGATTATCCTTTTTGATTGAGTTTAATGCCAGCATTAGTTTGAGAGAATTTAATCTGGACTTTAAGATTTCATCTCCCAAGAGGTGTTTGATTGAGATCCCAATCATGACATTAAAGGGGCTTTCAATTCTAACTATTGAGAGATGATGTTAGATTGGTAGGTGTGTGGTCTGAACCTGAACTTAATAATTGTAGACAATTGATCTTTAGATGAGAGTTTGAAAGTTGATTGATATTTTATGATGATTAATTACATGAGAGTGTATTAATCAGGTTATGTTCATAGTTTATAGACACTAAAAATGACAATTCTATTGCATGAATGTTCAATTTTATCCCCCTAGTGATACGTCACCTTAACCATTCGTTTAGTCATCATTATAATCAAGTTTTTAGTAATATTTCATTTAGTTTAAATTAGAGTTAAGTTGATATTCATTAATCGAACCAATTACTTGTTTCTCTAGATTAAGTCGAATCGTTACAGTCCTAATATGTTATTCTAGGTTCCCTGTGGATTTGAACATCAATTACTTGCAATAGACATTGCATGTTATTGTTGATTTATTTGACGCAAAACCTCTGCATCAATACTACAAAATCAGTGGTAATTTCAAAATTTTCTACCACAATGGGTAGGTCTTCTATCATACCAACAGGATGTCACACCAAGTGGTCAGTGAGGATAAGGGATACACGTTTGCGGTGGATAACAGCATCAAGTTGATACTCGCTCCAAGATTGCACATACATCTAGAAAAGGTGATTGTCCTTATAGTACACGTTTGCGTGAAGCTTCCCGGATCGTCTGCCTTGTCTTTGATGATTTTTTTCTTGATAATTACGCTATATTCTTAGGTTGTTTTCTTGCTTCTTAGTTCCTTTTTTTAGCGTCCTTCAAATATTTTCTCCAAGTATGTAGATTTAGAGAATGAGATAATGAGAGATTAGAGAGAAAGTATGATTGTATTAAAAAAATAAGAATTATATTTTTCTAAGTTACAAATGAGGAGAGAGAGAGCTATTTATACTAATCTAGTCTAAGCTTGTTTGGATACAAAGATTGCCTTATACATGAATGGCTACAAGGATAACATAATACTAGAATACAAACAAGCCTTAGACACTCCCCTTAGATGACTTAAACTACACACCTTTTTCCTAGAGTTAAAGGCCTTCTTCCTTCATCATTTCTTCTTCATTCCAACACTCCCTCTCAAGCTTAAGACATGAAAAATACCTAAGCTTGCAACCATGAAGCATTACCTCATTAAAAACCTAAAGAAGAAAAAACCCAATTGGGATAAAACTTTTTCTAGGGAAAGAGTATAAGATTCCATGTTGCGATCATTGTTGTGGAATGGTCATAAGGCCAAGCCTTGGATAGATGTAGGCACCATTCTTCAAAGTTATTGCCTTGGTGAACACATCAGCTAGTTGATCCTCACTCCTTGTATAGCAAGGGAAGATGATTCCTTTTCCAATAGCTTCTCTTACTTTGTGGCAATCTACTTCTATATGCTTGGTCCTTTCATGAAACACAGAGTTGGAGGCAATGTGTATAGCAGCCTGATTGTCACAATGAATGGTGATAGGGTCATCAAAGCTCACGGCCAAGTCCTCTAGAAGTTGTTTCAGCCAAATGCATTCAGTTGTAAGTTTCCTCATGGCTCTTTATTCTGATTATGCACTAGAGCATGACACCACCTTTTGCTTCTTGGTTTTCCAAGTCACAAGGTTTCCTCCTATGAAAGTACAATAGCCTGTGGTACTTCTTCTATGCTCCCTATCTCCTGCCCAATCTGCATCATAATAACCAACCACATTTGTGTTTATATTGCAACCCATTCATATACCTTGTTCATGAGTGCCTTTTAGATATCTCAAAATTCGATTTGCCATCTCCCAATATCTCATCTTTGGACCTTGCATGTGTTGAGATACCTGATTCACAGCAAAACATAAAATCTGGTCTAGTGATGGTTAGATAAATAAGCTTACCAACCACTTTCCTATAGAGCTTAGGATCATGAAAATCAATTTCCTCCTCTAGCTTCCCCGTAGTTTCAATTTTATAGTCTTCTTCTAAGGGTGTTTTTGCTGGTTTAGCTTCCATCATACCTGTAGAGGTTAGTAAATCTACAACATATTTCATTTGAGATAAGAAGAGACTTTCCTTGAACCTACACACTTCAATTCCTAAGAAGTATTTAAGTTCTCCTAAATTCTTAATATCAAAGACACTCTTCAAATATTCTTTTGTAGTTGCAATACCAACACTATCACTACCAGATATGATTATACCATCTATATAAATGAGAATTACCACAATACCTTCCTTACTCTTTAGTGTAAAAAGAGTATGTTCAACTTCAGATCTTTTGAAGCCTCTATCCATTAAGGTTACACTTAACTTGTGGTACCAAGCTCTTGGAGATTTTTAAGGGCATAGATGGCCTTCCTCAGCCTGAGTATGTTGCCGGCCCCGACCTCTTCCTCTAGACCTGGTGGAGGTGACATGTATACCTCTTCTACTAATTCACCTTCTAAGAATGCATTCTAACATCTATTTGCCATAATTCCCAATCAAAGTTAGTAGCAAGTGAAAGAACAACATTAACAGAGTGAAGCTTAACTACAGGTGCAAAGGTATCCCTATAATCTTCACCAAAAGTCTGAGTAAATCCTCTAGCCATCAACCTAGCTTTATATCTATAAATTTCACCATTGCTTTTGTATTTAATGGTAAAAATCCACTTAGAACTTACAGCCCTTTTCCTTTAGGTAAATTGGCTGGAGCATAGGTACCATTCCTTTCCATAATTTGTTTCTCAGCTAAGATAGCTTCCCTCCATTATTTCTTAGTCATAGCTTCCTCATATGTCTTTGGAATCTGTTCCTTATCAAGACTTGAAGTGAATGCAACATGTTTAATAGGTAAGTAAGCAATGTTACAAACTCTCTGATCATGATGAACCACATCATTCCCATTGTAGAAGACTAGTGGATTCTTTTTTCTTGTGCTCCTTCTTAACATTGTAGGTGGAGCTTCTTGGATAGGCTCATCCTCTTCACCTAAAGCTTCAATCAGAGTGGGCACATCTCTTGATATTTTGGAAGCTGAGACTAGAATTGATTCATCTCCTTCTGAGTTTTGTTGGACATGAGTAGATGCATCTCTCCCCCCCCCCCCATGTTCAAGAGGAGGAAGACCAGGAGAGATGGAGGAAATACCAGAGGATGGCCGCAGATTGGATGGACCGGCTGGAGTGGATGGCCGCGGTCTAGCTGGCTGTGCCAGTGCTGTGTCTGTGCTGGGACTGGACGCTGCTGGTGCAGGAGGCTGAGGTGCGGTGACCGTGGACTGAGGATGAGGAGAAACTATGCCAATGCTCTCCAAGAGCCTTCTCAAGTTCTCAGCTTGGTCTGATCTTGCTGTGGAGATATCTTTGAATTGATCCCAAGTTCTTTCTTCATAGAAACCTTTTGATTCTTGGAATTTCACATCTCTAGATACTAAGACTCTTGTAGTCTCTAGATCATAGCATTTGTATCCTTTCTGGGTAGAGGAATATCCAATGAATATAGCTTTGGTACTCTTTGGTTCCATCTTGTTCATTTGCTCTCTTGGAACTAATACAAAACAAACACAACCAAAAACTCTTAAGTGGTCAATGTTATGTCTAATTTTGTTTAGTACCTCAAATGGAGACAAGTCATATAAGAATTTTGTAGGAGCCCTATTAATCAAGTAGCATGCAGCTACCAGAGCATCCCCTAAAAATCTTTTGGGAACTTTCATGTGGATATCATTGTTCTCACAACTTCCATCAAATGACTATTCTTCCTTTCAGCCACTCCATTTTGTTGTGAAGTGTAAGGAAAGCTGGTTTGATGTTCAATGCCATGCTTGGTCAAGTGTTTTTGAAGCCTGGTGCTAGTGTATTCCCCTCCATTATCTGTTCTAAAGCATTTAATACTTGTATTGTATTGATTAGTAACATATGCTTGAAAATTTAGAAATGCATCAAATAATCTATCTTTAGAACTAAGCAAAGTGACCCAATTATATTTGGACTTTTCATCAATAAATGTCATAAAATACTTGTGGTTTTCTCTATATGGGAATGGAGATGTCCAAACATCAGAATGCACCAACTCAAAATAATTATCATAAGTATGCAAAAATTTCTCGAAAACTGTTTTGCAATGTTTCCCAAGTATACAAGAATCACACATATCCTTTGGAATTTTTAAACTAGGAACAATTAGTTCTAGTGCTCTAGGATGAAGATGTCCTAATCTAGCATGCCAAAGATCAGAATCATCACTAAAAGAGCTAGTACTAGCAACCGGTTCTACCCCTCTTGCATTTGTCATATCTTCAAACACATACAAGTCATTTCTTGTAGTTCCTTGTCCAAATTTCCTACTAGTCTCAATATCCTGAAAGTAGAAATCATTAGAACCAAAGATAGCTTGAAAATTAAATCAGTAGTGGCTCTTTTAACTGAAATCAAATTTGATGTAAAAGATGGTATGTAAAAGGCTTTAGATTCTTTATCAAACAACTTTAGCTTTCCTATGCCTTTAATTGATACTTTGATTCCATTAGCAATGACAACATTACCTAAGGCAGGTTCTAAATTCTGTAGCAATCATAGATTACTAATCATATGATGAGAAACACAAAAATCAACAACCAGTGATTTAGAGGCATTAGGAGTAAAAGAAGTTTTAATACAAGCATGAAAAGTTTTACCCAACACATTAGCATCCATAATTGCTTTGAGAAGAGCTCTAAATCTGATTTTGTCACAAATTCAGATGATAAAGACATGGAACTGGTTGGGGCTGAGTGACAATGGGAGCTTGTACACGCCATAGAAGGAGCCGGGAGCTTGTACATGCCATGGCCGGCAGCTTGCAGCTGAGTGTGGCCGGCTGTGTGCTGTTGTCTCTCAAGAGCCCAGCTTGGCTTCAGCTTAGGATGGAGTACCCAACACTCCTTCTTTGTATGACCACTCCTTTTGCAATGGTCACATATTGGTCTCTTCTTCCTTGTTTCATTTGTTGTTGTTGGTTTGAATAAACTCTTGTGTGCAGCCACCAATTCAGCCTTGTTGCCAAAGAGTCCATGGGATCCTTGCTCTTTTTAGATTTGAGCACAAACATTTTCCAAGCTATGAAGCTTATCAGACCTGAGAATATGCTTAATAAGATCCGAGTAAGTTGTGTTAAGAGTTAATAGTAACCCAAACACCTTGTCTTGTTCTTTCCTTTCTAGGAGAACAATTGGATCAATTATGTTTGGCCCTAGCATCTCTAGCTCAGCCCAAAATGCTCTGAATGAGCCATAGTGTTTTGTGAATTCTACATCCTCCTGCTTCAATTCATTCAAAGAATTTTTCACCTCAAAATTTTTTAAGAGGTTAGTGGTGTTTTCATACACCTTTTGTAAAATGTCCCAAAGTTCCTTAACATTCTCAGAAAATGAATAAGCTTCTAAGATATCACTAGCAAGAGTTTTGAAGTATATAGAGTACCAATTGATCTTCTTGGTACCATTTAGCTTGAGCAGCCACAACCTCATTAACTTCAATAATTTCATTTTCTTCAAGGCCATGGGTTGAAATATGATTCCAAAGGCCTTTACCACCCAATGTGGTTTTTATGGTGATAGACCATAAGAGATAATTTGCTCCATGTAAAATGACAGGAGCTCTGAATGTGGTTGAAATCTCATGCTTCACAAGCTACCAGGGCCGGCTTGATTATTGGAATGTTCGGGATGAAGCTGGTCGGGATGTAGCTGGTCAGGACGCAGGACGCAGGCTCTTGGCAACGGAACAGCTGGTCGGGATGCGGGACTCAGGCGCGTGGATCAAGGCTGCATGGAACACAGCCAGGCCAAGAACAAATCTGCGGAACACGCTCTGCAGAACACCCTCGGATCCTGCTTGGTACGTGGGCGCGTGAGCGCCTAACTGTCCTTATCTTCAATTAACCAACAAAACCAACTCCTGCAACAGAATTCAACCAACTCCAACCAACAAGATCAACTTCTAACAGTTTTTATCTTCACAAACAATGATGATCCAGCAACAAATATTGAATTTTACCAATATACTAATCCAAAAATCAAGTTTCGCTCCATTTTCCAGAATTTCAAAGTTTGATGAAAAATCAAGAAAATCTATCTTGAAGTCTTAAACCTTTCTGATTTCAACAAAACTTCGTGTAGACCCTCACAAGATACTTATCTAACTTTCCAGATTCAAAGATTTGAAAAAACTTAGAAAGGATAAGAGTTTTATCACCAGATTCTTGTAAGAGGCGATTTCAGACGTCTTGAGGGAAAACTTCAAGAACTTCCTTCAAACTTAGGTAATTGAGTTCTTCTTTAAACAGAAACTAGACTCGTTGGGCTTGATTTTAGGATTTTGAAAATCACGATTTGGTGAAGATTTGACGTTGGAACGCTCAGAGACACATGGAGGTTCGCGGCGGAGGCAATCGCAGACTTCAGGACTCGCCGAAGAACAATAAAAAAAGACAGATCGTCGAAAACTGCCGTGGTTTAACCGGAATTCACGATCAAAGATGGCGGTCAAAATCAGAATGATGGATGAAGATGATTTTGTCTTGATTCAATGATTTAATGATGAATTTAATCCAAATTTTTGTAATCTGTCTCTGATACCATGAAAGAATATGAGATTAAGAGACTTGTAGATTTAAAGAATGAAAGAATGAGATATTAGAGAGAAAGTATGATTGTATTAAGAAAATGAGAATTATATTTTTCTAAGTTACAAATGAGGAGAGCGATAGCTATTTATATTAATCTAGTCTAGGCTTGTTTGGATACAAGGATTGCTTTATACATGAATGGCTACAAGGATAACACCACACGCCTTTTTCCTAGAGTTAAAAACCTTCTTCCTTCATCATTTCTTCTTCATTCCAACATGTACCATCTAGAGATGATCTTGGCTTCAAACCATTGCTTTTCAAACAGACATTTGAACTTAGCCTGCAGTTCCTTCTTGAATCTTCCTGAGAAGTGTAATTTTATCTCTAAGATGATGGAGTCAATAGAAATAAATCTAATCCTATATTCTTAATTCTATATAGAGTGAGTGGTGATTGGGCTGCATTCATGGTAGGCAACCTTAGGTTGACTTTACCATTAACAACTTCTAAACGTTTTTCCTTCGTCTTTTTGTTTTTTGAGATTTATTACCAACCCCTGACCTGCTCCTGAAACGTCCCATTTTAGGGTTAGAATTGGAAATTCTTATCTGCTTTGTAAAGAGATAGTGTGTGTGTGTACTCTAAGGGTTAGTTTCTGGTTTTCCAAGAAATGTGGCCTGGTAAGATCGGATTTTTGCAGAAAAATGGTCGATCTTTGAGTTCAGATCTCCATACATGTTGATGGCTTTCGTGTGGTTCTCTTTTATCTTGATGTTGATGTCGAGGGCACTCTTGGTTTGTCTGTCTAACACTTGTTTCAGCATTGTTGTGATTTTATCTTCACAAGCGGTGTTCAGATATTGTTGGTGAGGGCTGGTTTGATAAGACGATGAGTTATTGTTTGGGTAGTAAGGTTGGTATAGTAGCTGTGTGGTTGGTATCTGGGTGGAAATATGTTTTGGGTTGACGCACCGGATTGGTAATCCATTGTGTGTAGATTTTTTGGACTGAAGATGTTCGCGTCGGATTGTTGAGTGGGCTATTTTTGTGGTGGATAGTATTTGTCGTGGGAATTATCGACGTTGGTACTCTGGTAAGAGAGGTTGTTTTTTCTATAGTTTCTGTTGTACCCGAAGTTGTAGCCTTTATTGAATCCTTGTCCATCGATATAGTTGAGCTCTCTAATTATATTGGAAATCGGTGTTGTCATCGAGGATGTACTCTGATTCACTGATAAAGCTAACCTGACGTCTTGTGACCTAGGGGACTCTATCTAGTTTCTCATTGAACGCTTTGATTTCACATTGTTTTTTGCTGAGTCCTTTTTTGAGTTGTCGAGTGGAGTGCGATTATAGATTTCTTCATAGTTTCCATCACTTGTAGCTAGGTTTTCAACCAGTTGCAGTCCTCTCTCTGTGTCTTGGCCTTAAAAGTTCCCTTTTGAAGTAGTATCGAGGAGTATTCTTATTTTAGATAGTACTCCTCTGTAGAGTGTGCTGAGTAGTGATTTATGCGAGAAACCATAATACAAGCATTGATCTGTGTACCTTTTAAAGCGTTCTCATGCTTCACTAAAAGTTTCAGTTGAATGCTGGGTGAATCCAAAAAATTTATTGTGCAGTCTTGCAGTGCGTGTAGTTGAGAAGAACTTGATTAAAAATATTTTCTTGCAGTCGCTCCATGTTGTAATGGTGTTTGGAGGAAGGTTCTTCTGACATATATGTGTCTTATCTTCTAAGGAAAAGGGGGAAATGTGAAATTTGAATGCGTCTTTTGAAATTCCATTGATCTTCATGGTGGAGCATAACATGTCGTACTGGTTGAAATAGTGAAGGGAATCTTCTATGGTTAATCCATGAAACTTGTTGCATTGGACCATGGTGATGAGACTCGCTTTGATTTCGAAGTTTTTGTTGTCGATCTGTGGTGGTCTTATCCCAGTTCTGGTTCTATGAATGATTGGTTTATCGTAGGTTCCGATCACGTGTGCTGTTCGAGGTTCTTGAGCTTGTTATGCATGAGGGTTTCCGTTGTTGATGGGGTGGTCAGCGTTCTACATCGTAGCTATTGGAGGATCGTTGGCACGTTAGGCATATTCTTGTGGTTGATCTTCCTAATAAGTGAAGGTTGTCAAATTGTGGATTAAGGTTTGTGGAACTTCTGCTTCATGTTTGTATACACCTAAAAACAGAGAGTTGTTAAGAACAGTTCCTGATGTAAAACAAAAACTAAAACTAAATATGGAAAGAAAATCTCATATTTGGTAATGACACCATTTTGGTAGGTTGGTCGTTTTGACCACGGGATACCAAATCCACTTATTGTTGTAGTACTTGGGGTGTCAATCCAAACCTGGTATCTTTCAAGTACCTAGGATGCAATTTTTTTATCTAATTTAGGTTAATAAATGATTATGGGTTGGTAACCTGATGTTACAAAACTAAAAGTAGTAAAGGAAAATAACTAAATCTAACTAAAACAAAGAGTAAATAAAAGCGTTTTGGATTTGTTTGTTTTCAAGTTTCAAAACACCATTCAGAATTGGGTAATTGGTCGATGTTTCTAAAGAAGATATGTTGAACTCATGTTTACAAGCTTATTATTCTCAACCATGGTAAAAGAATCGCTCATGTACATGTTAATCCACTTTCATGACAAAAATCCCTTCAATGACCACTTAGTATCTACAAATATATTTTGGTACTAGGCATCCAATGAGCATTAATATCGTATTCTTACTATCTGTAGCGCGATAACCCATCATCAACTGTTGTTAAGGTAGATTTTGAACCTCACCCGTGCTGAGAGTGTTCAAGTATACAACCGTCCAATCAAGGATCGCTCATGCCTTATCATTCAAACTCGGGCCGTAACCACATGTCGACATTAACCATCTCAAGACACGATGAAATTATTCGATAAAAGCATTAAACAATCCTTGTTTCTTTCCCTTAAAACATCCTCTCTACCCAACCTGTAGGGTTGAGAGAGTCTACTCGCTAATCATTATGAACAACATAATCATATGGTTTGATCATTTGTTGAACATAAAAATGAAGTAGAGAATCGTGAACTAAAATTAAATTGCAAGTAAATTAAAGTGCAAAAAAATTAAAGTGTAAGTAAATCAAAAGACGAACGTAAAGAAGTGCAAATATTAAATTAAATGAAAAGAGTAAAAACTACTAAAAAGAAACTAAAAACTAAAATCTAATTAAGTGGAGTTTTAAACAATCCTTGTTTGTTTCCCTTAAAACATTAACCATCTCAAGATACGATGAAATTATTGGAACTCGGGCCTTATCATTCAAACTCGGGGCGTAACCACGTGCCGACATTAACCATCTCAAGGCACGATGAAATTATTGGATAAAAGCATTAAAAAATCCTTGTTTCTTTCCCTTAAACATCCTCTCTACCCAATCTGTAGGATTGAGGGAGTCTACTCGCTAATCATTATGAACAACATAATCATATGGTTTGATGATTTGTTGAACATAAAAATGAAGTAGAGAATCGTGAACTAAAATTAAAGTGCAAGTAAATTAAAGTACAAAAAAATTAAAGTGTAAAAATCAAAAGACGAAAGTAAAGAAGTGCAAATATTAAATTAAATGAAAAGAGTAAAAACTACTAAAAAGAAACTAAAAACTAAATCTAATTAAGTGGAGTTTTGAATTAGAGTTTTCTCTCTAGAGATCTCTCTCTTTTCCTTTCCTTTTTCCTAAGGTACAACAGTGATATTTATACAGATAGGCAAGATAAAAGGGGCTAGCCCTAGATTGGCGCCTCATCATCGGTTATAATAAACTGTCACTCTGCAATAGGTTGGCAAACCGTTGCGCCGAACTTATTTCCTTTTTCTTTTCTTTCTTCAGCTTCTTCCTTTTCTCTCTTAATTTTCTTCCTTTTCTCTCCCAATTTTCTTCCTTTTCTTCTTATTTGCTTCCTTTTCTTTGAAAATTCTTGCTTTGATGCGCAAATATCTGTCTGTTCATGATTTCGCATACAACTTTGCATTTATGTTCTGGTTTAGCTTCATTTCTGGTTTTCGACACACGAACACCTGTTTATACAATATGTACACTAAATGCAGTCCTAAACATCATAAAATGCATCCTAAATGTACTAAATCATATCTTAAAAACCAAAAAAGACCAAATAATGGAATTCATCAGCTTACAGAGAGGAAAACAAAAGAAGAATCTTTGAGAACCAGAGAGAGCGAAGAGGGTGTTTGAGACGAATTCACACAAATCTGAAGAGATAAGAGTGAAAGCGAAACTTTGAGTGGATTAAGTGTGTACCATAAGAAAAGAAAAATAAAACAGGATGTGCAAAGACCAAGGATCAAAAATTTCACCATCCGACAAGAGAAAAATGATGGAAACAGATCCAGCCACACTTTAAAAGCTATATCACCTGATTTTTAGAATTCAACATCGCATAGAAAAATGGCTCTGTCCCTAAGTAATCCTCTTCATCTTCATTGTCAATGTCTTTGCAATCCATTCGAATGCTGAGACATAGAGACTGCAAATTGGACAGGAAAATGAGGATATAGGGTTCCGACGGAGGATAAGACGGATCCAAATGAACAACGTTCAGTTGTTCATCAGCTGGATAAGGAAGGCGGGGTGAAGATGGCGCAAAAGAAAGAGAGTGAAATTTGGAGAAGTAGAAGAAATAGAGACGAGATCTGAGACGTTTCACGGATCTCTACCCTAAGAGACATCTCCTCGAGTTTCTTAATTATTTTTGTTTTTTTATTTTATTTTATTCAGTTTAATTTGATGAAATACTACAAATATCAGCGTTGTGAGTGCTCTAACCTACTTAGGGCCGATAGATATTAATATAATCATAATCCTATTTGAAATCAAACGATACTACACTTTCACAAACGTTGAATAAAAAACATTTACATTTTGGCATTGACTTTTAAAACCTAAATATATACTTGACGAAATGATAAGGTGGAAGTGGTTGACATATCATAGTGTTTATAATACGACAACTTTGTAACTCCTTCAAGGTATGACATATGTTGCACGAAACCGTTTCAAGACTTGCGATTATGCTCAGAAGCGGTAAACGAAATAGGAAACGTTTGGAAGTTTGGTGGAATCGCGTTTCCGTAATTTCAAAATTTTGAAGCGCAAAAAACATTGTGTGTTTATGATTTGAAAGCGTTATTTCTTAAAATCAGAAGCGCTTTATCGAGATGGAGTACTGTGATTTTTCAATATTAAACAAAGAATGTGGGAATCATCTGACACAATGGTGATCATCTCTAAAATTTATTACACATGTATGGAGTTTAAATTCAGCATCCGCGATATTGAAAAAATATTAAAACTAATAGATTAAGTTGAAAAAAACAAAAAAAATTATAAAAAAAAACAGAGAAAAATTGTAGAAATAGAAGTTATAGTGAACAGAGATTTAATGGTGGATGCATATCCTCTCAACTATGTGAAGAAGCAATTGACGGCGGAGAAGCAAAGATTTAGCTCATCCTATTTGTCTTAGAGAAATATTGGGCTTCCTTATGGGTTTTTCAAAAAGTTTAATTAACTTTTTAGTTTTACATAATTGATTATTGTTTTATTTTTTTCCTCGTTTTTTTTTCATTTTTGTATTTTAAAAATTGTAACTTCTTGTTAACAAAAAAAGTTATAACTTCGTATAGTTTTATGTCTTGATCTATTGTATTTGTGTTAAATAACAAATAACACATAATATTTACACTTAAACAGAGTTATTTACTAAAATCATAACTATAAAAATAAGTTTAGAGTTATATATTATATGCTTTCAATATGTATTTGTTTCCTAAGAAAATATTGTTTTTATGCTTTTATACGTTTTTTGCTTCCATGTACCTGATTTTGATTCTATGTAATATAGGGTATGATATACTTTTAATAATTGGCATTGCTGTCTTTAATTATATTGATTTTTGTTTAGCCTAAATTTGATACTATGACCTATTGCGCCATTTTATCAAGTCTCTTTGATACCTTTTATATTACTTTAGTGATTCTGTACAATCGCAGACTAGCTTTAGCGATTAAAATTTTGAGCACATATCTGAATATGTGGATTTTGATCCCAACAATTAACTCTCCAACTCTTCAGTTTTACGTATGGTAGTGACGAGGTTACAATCATTCAGATGCAGTATTAAGGGCTTAAAAGCGCTTGCAAGCTTTTTCGCAAAATATATTTTGGCCCATAAAGTGGCCGAGCCATTTTTTCAATGACGAGGATGAAGGGAACCGAGCTGATTTCCAAGATAGGATCTGAAGTGCTGTCGTTTGATGTTTCGAGATGTTTGCAATGTGAAATGAAAGGACAATTTGAAATGCTTTATGTGGAAAAGAAATGAGTTGATTATTGATAGGAAAAGTGAGGAGACTGGAGCTGCTCTTTATGGGAGTAAGACCCAGGTTGTTTCCTGTTTCAGAAGTTTCTTGGATAGCTATGGGCGCACGACCTATTCACCCACAAACTATGACGTATATCAATCGACCTATATAGATTTAAAGTCACGATCTAAATCCACACCTCAAAAAGTTTAATGTTTAAAACCACACACCAGAAGTTTATAAACTTATTTTCACTCAAAACTTAAGTTTAATGGTTGATTGGACATTACCGATTCTAACCTCTAGTTTAATCAAAACCATTGTTAGTGTAACCAATAAAAAAATAGATTAAACCATCAATTACAACATAAACCCATAATTTAACCCGATTAACACCCGACTTCAACCCGAATAGACCTGATTAGAACTTAATAAAAGAAACTGACCACCCCGAACTTTTTCATCTCCAATTCCACACTGTTGAGAAATTAAACCATAGAAAGCACGAAGAATCTCGATATCTCGGAAATCGTTAATCCTTTAATGGCGCTCGTTCGTCATAAGCAAGGAGAAGGCGGTCAATGGTAATCAGATGAGTAACCTGACATCGAAGATAATGAGCATTATGAAGCTGAAGTCAAAGATGTTGTGACGGATTTTGTGGATGAACCATCCATTTTTCGTAACGTATATCCAGAGCGCGACACTGAAGAAGACAATGGTGAAGATGCCATGATAGAGGATATAATACACGATGATGGTAAGTTGTATGATTGTCCAAAAAATTTCAATGGGTGGCGTTTTTCAGAGTCGGTTCTCGACTATGCTCTAAGAACCGGCAGGAAAATCGAACAAAGTAGATGGGATAAAACGAAGCTTGAGTTCAAATGTGTAGGAGATGGTTGTTCTTGGCGGATTTATTGTGCAATTACACGAGATTCACCAAAGTGGCGAGTTCGAGTATTCAAGAACATTCTGATATGATCTTGGTCAAGATCACAACCCAAAATCA
Organism: Streptanthus diversifolius; assembly: GCA_039880935.1. Lineage (NCBI taxonomy): Eukaryota > Viridiplantae > Streptophyta > Magnoliopsida > Brassicales > Brassicaceae > Streptanthus > Streptanthus diversifolius. Next base: position 6,401,379 of record JAXGFM010000002.1, read on the forward strand.
GCACAGCTAGGGAGTAAAGGGGATAAGCCTTGCACAACGAGCGTGAGCTCAAGTTTCCAAAGAATGTAGAAGGAAGTGGTCGCAAAAAGGTTGTGGAAGACCTTTAATATACCAAACTTTAAGAACCAAGGATATGACGCACCAAGTTCCAACAATAATTTCCTAGATGGGCCCAAGGATATTACACACCAATGGAGGGCCTAGGAGAGAGTAGATATGACGCACTACTTGGTGATCGAAACTCTTAAGAAGGAAAAACCTTATTAATTAAAAATCTCGATGAAGAGTACAAATGAGTGAACATGAGAATTTATAGGAAAGAAAAGGGAGACAAACTTGCATGCTGGAAGAGACTCCAATGACATGCAAGCATATGCATAAAACCGAAAATTAAAGCATTTAAGATAAAACTCTCAGCTGCCAACTACCAACTAACTTCTTTATGGAGAAGTAGTTGACAAAATGGGCCGGGCCTTGGAAAACAACAAATGGGCTGAAGGAAAATGGATCAATGGCCTCATTAAAAACCTAACTTGGTCAACCCAATGGGACAAATCCAAATTAGGGAAAAAGAGAACCATTGGAACACTTACCCATTCATTGCGTTCCAAAGGCCTGAAAAATGGTAGATGTGGCCGTCCTTGGATAATACTGGAACGAAGTATTGATGGTCTTGAGAGAACCTCCAAGGACGTTCATAAGTCTTTTGAGTTGGTCCCGGGTCATGGAACCGACTGGTTCTGCCCAAACATCCATGTACTGGTCGTCCGGGTCATCCTTGTTCAACTTTGGTTCGTCCGTGGAGCTGTTCATCCAGTTATTTATCTGGCCGTCCGTCTAGTCATTTATCTGGTCGTCCTGATTGTTGTTAAGCCTGGTGAGGATCACATAATTCCCTTTCTCTTGAAAAGGATTTGTCCTCAAATCCAAATTATATGCATAAACAAAGAACACGTTAATAGTCGTAGAATCATGTAAAAATGACTTACCTCGAAATTGGTTCAGGCTTGGTTTTGGCTTGTTTATGGCGTCTGGTGGTTCCTGTTTGACCCAAACAAAGAAGTGGATGTCCAAGTGCTTAGCCTGGTCCAAATCAGGTGGCTTGAAACGTCTGTCTCCATCTCGCGTTTTGGTTCTTCTTTTGTGCTTCCAAGCTATTCCAAAACATGCCATTAACTCTTTTGACAAAGACAAGTGGGTTATATATGGGTGATCAAGGATAAAAATATATCTTAAATCTTGGATCAATACAGCCTGAGAAAACTTATGGACACATAAAAGTTCTTTTCCAAACGTATTTTAAAACAAGTCAAGATTCAAAGCAAATTTGGAATCACGAATTTCATCAAACAAACAATCCTTTTGTTTAGAAAAGTTCTCAAGGTTAAGTGTTTTAAAAGACAAGTGGGTTATATATGTGTGATCAAGGATAAAAATATATCTTAAGTCTTGGATCAATACAGCCTGAGAAAACTTATGGACACATAAAAGTTCTTTTCCAAACGTATTTTAAAACAAGTCAAGATTCAAAGCAAATTTGGAATCACGAATTTCATCAAACAAACAATCCTTTTGTTTAGAAAAGTTCTCAAGGTTAAGTGTTTTAAAAGACTGATTTATTTTATCAAACTCAGATTCAGAAACACAAAATTCTTTCACATTTTGCAAGCCAAATCGTTTTTCTTCATCAAGAGTGACAAGAACAAACAAGTTAGGCAAAGCATTGATCACACCAATTTTCTTACAATGCTTGTTGCAATTTTTACAAAGGAAGAAGGGAATGGTCGGTTCATCTTTGAATACTTGATAGCCGTTTGTTTTGTTTTCAGCATTGGACTCCTTCTTTTGGTCAAGTTTTGTTCTTAAAATCGTTTGACATGTACCAACAGAAAGCAAGTTAGGCTTCATTCGTTTTTTAGAGTCTAGATAATTACCTCGAGTTTGTTGCTTTATATTTAGTTGGCATATCTCTGGTGGATCCTTCTTGATTGCCAATTTACAGCTTCTTTTGGACAAAAAAAATGTGTTATCACGTCAAGAGAAATATGGAAAACAGCTTGGTCCAATTGATGACTGTAAACATAAGTATCAAACTTGAGTATTTCATCTTCTTCCTCAGTGATGTTTACAATATTCTCCATATGAGCCATGGGCACATCTTTGCAGATTTTGAGTGTCTTGTATGTTTATGTCCTTTGAACAACCGGTTTCTTTTCAGAACAGCTATGCTCCTAGTTTGTGATAGCAACTCTTGAAGTTGGATGTGGTGCTTTGCTCTTTTTCTGGTCCGGTTTAGCACTTGGTTGCCTTTGATCTTCTATGCCTCTCCATGGTGGTTTCATTTGTCTCATGTCTTGTGGAACTCCTTGACAAAAAGCATCAAATATGGTGTCCATTACTTGCTCCATTCTAGATATGATAGCATCAACCAACAGCTTGTCCTTTTGATGGTGGTTGGACCTCCTTCTTCTTGGTTTGTTTTCTATCTTGTGGTCAGCTTCATCTTCTTGCTCAAACAGCCTTCCTGAAAGGGATAAACACAACGACAGTCAAAAATCCTTAAAGAAACTAGTATACTAAAAACTAAATTTTAGAATGCTGTCAAATTTTAAGAAAAAAAAATCATGAAGCAACTTAAACTATCAATTGAAAAACAAAAATGAAAAGAAAAAGAAAACAAAACTCAACTTGTTGTGTTGCTCTGATACCACTTGATATGATCTTGGTGATACCACTTGATATAATCTTGGTCAAGATCACAACCCGAGATCAGCACAGCAAGTGAGTAAAGGGGATAAGCCTTGCACAACGAGCGTGAGCTCAAGTTGCCAATGAATGTGGAAGGAAGTGGTCACACAAAGGTTGCGGAAGACCTTTAATATACCAAACTTAAAGAACCAAGGATATGACGCACCAAGGTCCAACAAGAATTTACTACATGGGCCCAAGGATATTACACACCAAGGGAGGCCCTAGGAGAGAGTAGATATGACGCACTACTTGGTGATCGAAACTCTTAAGAAGGAAAAGCCTTATTTATTAAAAATCTCGATGAAGAGTACAAATGAGAGAATATGAGAATTTATAGGAAAGAAAAGGGAAACAAGCTTGCATGCTGGAACAAACTCCAATGACATGCATAAAACCGACAATTAAAGCATTAAAGATAAAACTCTCATCTGCCAACTACCAACTAACTTTTTTATGGAGAAGTAGTTGGCAAAAATGGTCGGGCCTTGGAAAACAACAAATGGGCTGAAGGAAAACGGACCAATGGCCTCATTAAAAACCTAACTTGGTCAACCCAATGGGACAAACCCAAATTAAGGAAAAAGAGCACCATTGGAACACTTACCCATTCATTGCGTTCCAAAGGCCTGAAAAAGGGTAGATGCGGCCGTCCTTGGATCATACTGGAACGAAGTCTTGATGGTCTTGAGAGAACCTCGAAGGACGTTCCTAAGTCTTCTGAGTTGGTCCAGGGTCATGGGACCAACTGGTTCTGTCCAAACGTTCACGTTCTGATCGTCCGTGTCGTCCTTGTTTAGCTTTTTTTCGTCCGTGGAGTTGTTTGTCCAATTGTTTATCTGGCCGTCCGTCCAGTCATTCATCTGGTCGTCATGATTGTTGTTAGTGTTATTAGGCCTGGTGAGGATCACATCACGTTCATTCTTATGTTTGTAATGGTGAGTGTCAGATGCTTGAGGTATTGACAATAGCTAGGCTGTTTGTAGATAAAATCCGTGAAGAATCTAATTATTTTATATCGATAAAAATCAAGGAGATTATCAAGGAGAGATGAAAGATTAGTGTCATGGAATCAGTGTCAGTCTGCTAGGAACAAGGCACTTCGATGAATTAATAGGGAGTATTCTGAGCAGTTTGCTAGACTTTAGGATTATGCAGCAGAGCTAGAGATAAGTAATGAGGGAACAACGGTTATTGTTGACAATATTAAAAATGATGCTAGTGAAGATGTCTTCAATCGCTTTTATGTTTTCTTGAAGTTCTCATAAATACTTGGAAAGACTCATGTAGGCGATTGGTTGTTGTTGATGGCAGAATTTTAAGATCAATACAAAAAAGGCAGTTGCTAGTGGATTTAGGTATGGATGCCAATAAAGTCGTCTATCCAGTAGCTGAATTAGAGCTTGGAAATGGTGAAGACTATATATTAAATTATGATTGTTACAAGGGTATTATTAAGGCTGCATTAATTGAATCATTACAAGAAAATATAGTGATTTCTGACGGCTTTTCCGACGAACGTCCTTTCCGTCGGAAAAAGCGGTTGAAAACCATTGGTTAGAAACCGTCGGTTTGATGTTAGAAAATTCATATGATTTCCGATGAAATTCCGACAGAAAACGGAAGCAATCGGAAAGCCCTCATAATATTTTGACAGATTTCTAATAACGGTTAATCGTCAGAAAAATTCCAATAGAATTCTGACGGCGCCGGCAGCTGTCAGAAAATTTCCAAAGACTTTCCAACAGCTGCCGACAATGTCACAAAAAAATTATGAAGGATTTCTATCGGTTGATGGCGCCGTCTGGAAAAATCCAAGGGATTTCATATTGCTATTGATACTGTCAGAAACTTTTCAGAGTGATTTTTGACAGCTCTCGACGCTGTCAGGAAAATTCTGAGAGATTTTCGAGGGATGCCGACACCGTCGGAAATTTTCGTTGGATTTCCGAAGGAATTTCGAAGGGTGCGTTTATTATTAATACGTAAAACGTCTTCTCGTTTCTCATAACTAAAAAAAAATTAAAATAAAAATTCTGAAAATTTGTCAAAATGAGTAGATATTTTAGGTCTTGGATGGACGACCCTTTGATGGATGAGGAGTCCGGCCTATTAAAGGAAGATTATGCACAAGGTATATGCGAGTTCGTGGATTTGGTGGGAAAGAAACTTGGTCAGAAAAAAAATGGTAAGATCAAATGTCCATGCTCAATGCGCTGTAATAATAGTAATGTTAATTTTGTGTTAGTTTGAAATCACTTATACTAGAATGTATTTATGTCAGGTATAAGATTTTTGGTATTTACATGGAGAAACTACTGACGAATATGGTAGTACTAGTGAACCATATGTTGTGAGTATTTTAGAAGCACAAACAACAGAGGTAGATGTATGTGGAAGTATGGTTCAAATGGTGAATGATGCGTTCAAATAGTATACGCAATACTCGAAATATGAAAATTTTAGGGTTGAAACCTAATTCAGAAGCCCAAAGATTTTTTGACAAGTTAGACGCAACAAATCAACCACTATATCGCGGGTGTAGAGAAGGGCATTTACCGTTATCATCGAATAGTAGGATGATGAATATAAAGATGGACTACAATTTATCGGAAGAATGTGTTGATGATGTAGCTGATTTCGTGAAAGATATTTTGTTGGAAGATAATCTTTCGTCAGCATCATACTACGAGATTCAGAACCTTGTGGGAGGTCTCGGTTTGCCGTACCAGGTGATTGATGAGTGCAACGAAAACTGCATGATATATTGGAGAGCTGATGATAACCGCAAATTGTGTTAATTCTGTCATAAACCACGGTTTTAGTATACGAACGGCAGAGTGCCAATTTCATTCAAACTGATGTGGTATTTACCATTAACGGAGAGGCTAAAGAAGCTATATCAATCTCAGCGCACAACAGAATCCATGAGATATCATGAAAAAAAATTGATCAACAGAATCGTCAAGATAGAGAGATTACGCATCCTTCTGATGCAGAAGCGTGGAAATGTTTTCAATTAATGTATCCATATTTTGCATATGAGCTCTGAAATGTATACCTTGGGTTATGTTTGGATGGTTTCAATCCATTTGGAATGCATGGAAGACAATATTCGTTGTGGCATGTTATTGTAACACCTTACAATTTGCCACCATCTATGTGCATGCGTAGAGAGTTATTGTTTTTGTCTATTCTAGTTTTCGGACCCGATCATCCGAGAAGATCGCTGGATATATTCTTACAGCCATTGATCAATGAGTTAAATATTTTATGGGATCATGGTGTTGAATCGTTTAATGTTTTGTTGCAGCAGAATTTTAACATGCTTGCAGTTCTTATGTGGACAATAAGTAACAATGATGCATTTCAACTGCAACACGGAAGGAATACTTCTTGTTTTGATTGCCATAGAAGGGTTTTACATGAAGATCATCCTTACCTTCGTTCTAAAACACATTTTACATTGAGGCATTATCTAGATGTCATGCATGTTGAACAAATTTTTTTTTACAACATCATAAACACAATTTTAACATCAAAGGGAAGACAAAAGAAAACTTGAATTTCAGATTATACTTACCTTTGATTTGTTTCCGTCCTTCTCTTCATGTGAAGCCAAATGGTAAATGCCCTATGATTGTGTACAGATTAGACGCATCCAAGAAACAAGCATTTCTGGATTGGGTTTGAAAAGACATAAAAGTTCATGATGGATACACATATAACCTACGTAACTGTGTTGATTTAGTTGAGGGTAAGTAATTATACTACTATGTATAACAGGAGTTGGTGTCTTCTTCCAAGATTTATTCTCCAAAACTCTGACAGTTGACAAGATCCAAAATTGAGAAGCAAATATAACTCTAATCATTTGTCATATGGATAAGATATTTTCTCTGTCTTTCTTCGATGTTATGGAACATCTTCTTATTCATTTGCCACGAGAAGCGGCATTAGAAGGCCCTATTCAATATCGTTGGTTGTATTTATTTGAGCGTTATATGTTCTATTTGAAGAAAAAAGTAAAAAAATTGAGAAAGGTAGAAGGATCTATTGTCGCATAGAGCCTTAATGAAGAAGTCTCATAGTTTGCTGAATATTACTTTCCTTCTGGGGTTCGGACGAAATGTAGACGGCCTTCTCGCCATGATGACCGAGGTGAGAGAGAAATTTATCCCGTGTTTGTTTCAGAGATGTTCACCCAAGTTGGTCTACCTAGTGGGAAATGTAAGCAACACAAACTATCATCACGAGAGGTCACACATCTGCATAACTACATCCTCACAAATTGTGAGAAACTTATGGAGTATGAAAGGTAGAATTTTTTTTATAATTTCTTTTTATTATTTTGAGTACATATTATTATTCGTCATTTATATTTTTCTTTTGCATCAAGGTTTACATGGATTTAGTTCCAGATTACTATCCTAGTAAGACTAAAGCAGAACTTGAAGGCTTAAAATAAGAAGAATTATTTTCTTGGTTGCAATATTACTTAAGTTGTTTAACTCGCTCAACATATTTAGTTACATTTTATGCTATAACTTTAATGTCATCTAACTTTAATGTTTGTCAAACTTTATACAAACTGGTCAAACGATCCCAACATGGTTGGTGGAGTTAGTTAATAGGATTAACACTATTGCAACTTCACACCCGAGGTTTTGTACAAGGGGATATGCATTTGGGGTGCATAAAGAGGGAAAACCAAGACCCAATTCAGACTACGTAATTTCAAAAAATCAGGTGACATTGTATATTACGGGGTGTTAAACGAAATTTTAGAAGTCCACTATCCATGAATGTTGGACTTGCGATGCATTGTGTTTATATGCGACTGGTATGATCCATTCGTTGGGTGTTGGGTCCAGATTGACAGTCTCAGTGTTATTTCTATAAATTCAGCCCGAAGACTGCTCAAATATGATTCATTCATCCTTGCATCACAAACAAACCAAGTACTGTATAATGAAATTCTTAGTAATTATTGTATTTAATGTATTTATTTATACATATTACCCACCTATATTATTTCATTAGGTTTGTTATATTTTTTATCCTCGAGTTACTTATCGATCCGACCCATGATCCGTTTCAACCACCAAGAAGTTTATCTACAGATAATGTTCAAAAGTTAGATGACATACAACTTGTAGTTGATTATTCTCATATTGATGATGACATAATGGATACAGATTCAAAAAAATCACATGAAGAATTTGATGATGGTTCAGACGCGATACCTTTAGACGGTTCATAGGAAAATTCTGAATAGTTTTGTAAAATATTATCTTACTATGTTATACAACATGAATGTTTAAACTTTATTATGTGTGGATGTAATTTTGTAATATTTCTAAGTTTTTATTGTTTTTAACGTCTTCATTTGTTTTCCCAATAAATTCGGGTTTTCAAACGTTTATGTTTTGTTGACGTCTTTCTCGATTTTACCGTTAAATTTTATAAAACCTAGATTCGGTGATAATATTTTTAAATGGTTTCGTAGGGAAACCGTTAAAGCAATGATTTCAAGGGTTTTCTTGTTCGCCTCATTATCTTCTTATCATTTCTTTCTCATGATATCTCCCTCACAACCTCATTTATGTTTTTCCAGATTTGCCTCTGGGCTTCTTCTCTCCCCGCCGCTGGTCTTCCTCTCTCCTCACCGCCGTCTTCCTCTCTTCCTCATCTCCTCATTTCTTCGATCTCTTCCTCCTCTCTACAACAGCGGCTCATCTTCCCTCTCTACTCACGCCAGCACTGTGCTTCTCCTCTCCGGCCGTGGCTCGTCCTTCTCCTCTCAGGTGGTGGCTCATCCTCCTCTCCGGCGATAACAATACTCCTCCTCCCCTTCACTTTTATTTAAATTTACAATAAAATAATAATATGTTCCATTTTATTTCTCTTTGATTGTTTCTCTGCCGTCGCTGTTTTAGCCACAGCCAGGGATTTGTCGCCGGATTTTGGACTGGCCGTCGTTTATTCTCTCCTCGCCACCGGCATCGGTCCTCCTCCTTCAAGGCCGAAAAACAATGTAAATACATATTAATTGTGAGAAATACATAAATTAACAAAGATATAAATAATATTAATTTAATATTCTATTGTTTGGTTAAGGTGCATGCAATTAGACTAGGAGAATTGCAATTAGATTAGGAGATTTTATGTTTAATATACCATTTAATGCAAATAAGATGTTATAAGTTTAGGAAATTTTGATTTAAATAAGATGTCATATAAATTTAAATTGAATAAGATACCATTAGATTAGGAGAAATTAATAATAATTGAAGAAACTATAAGTAATAAAAAGTTCAGTAAATGATACATATAAATTATAATTGTAAGTAAATTTATTGGAATATTCAAAATTTTATACGTATTTAGGGAATATTATAGGAATCTGAATGTTTTAAACTAAATTTAATTTATAAACTTAAAAATAATTGTAAGACCACCCTTGGAGTTATTCTGATTTTCGACGTTCATCCGGAACCGTGGATCCTCATACCCAACGATCAGGCGGTTCGAGTCAGATTCCTTATGGGGATGAGACAACCACCATCATCTCCTATTCATATCACGGCTTTTGCTCCTAGATTATGTGTATCGAGGAATTCGTTTCCCAACCTGGACGAGGTCGATTGCAGGTACTCGATCCAGCTTGTCCACGGAGAACGACATGGTAAGTGTTATATCGAATTAAATTTTATTTATTAAATTTAATATTTGTGATTAATAACGTTGTTACATTAATAATTTTTTAAAGGTTTCACTTATCTCACAAAAAGATTACCAAACCTATCAACAAAATGCTTAACTCGTTGGTAGTACATTTTTATAAAACATTTTATTCGATGCCGGATGCTGATAATGATATTTGCTTTCGACGATTTTTGTTTAGTTTCTTGAATTTAAATTATTTATTTAAAATATTATTTTGTAAAGCTTTTAATCACAACTATTTTGTTTTTACAACAACAGTTCACTTTGGATCCATCCATCACGTTTCTCGTGAAAAAATGCTTTCTACGCGAAAGCTGCCGTGATATACTCCAAGAAGATGGGCGAGTGGGAAGAAAAAATGGAAAGTTGGAAAAGTGTCCAACGAAATGATTGAAAAACCCAACCTTTTGCGCTTTCTTGTTGAATATTTGTTGTCGCCAGAAGCTCAGGCAATATCTGCAACCAATTCCAGTAGCCGTAGGAGCGATCGGAAAGGAAAAGGTATGGCGAACCATAACCTCGGAGCAACGAGCAAGGCTTCCAGAGCTTTACAGCTGGTAAGTATTCATGTAATGAAAATTTTCTTTTAATTACTGAATAGTTTCATAATTGTTATTTTTTAATCATACGACATGGACGGGGAGCCTCTTTCTTACCTTTGTTCTATTGAAGATGCTCACAAATCCGCTAGCTCGCGAGATTTGTGAGACCGTGAAGAAACGCGGAGAAGAGTTTCTCCAATCCCAAGAATCCGTCAACGGACTTCCGTCCACTGAAATTATGTTGGAGAAACTTAATGAAATCGCCTATGAGGTTTGTAAAGTTTTCAAATTTTAATATCTTTATAGTACAATATTTGTTTATTTCATTGAATTTTGTTTTGTTTTCACTTGCACTAAACTCCAAAAGCCAAAGGTCATCACTACGGTATACCTAACGATGCTTCAACTTCATCGGGTTCATCAGCCTACAGCTACAGGGTCCAAGTCATTACATCATAGCAACATCGTGAAGATGATAAGATACACCGAGAGTATAAAAAGCAGCTTGAAGAGGATCCACAACTTCTCCATAAAATGAAAGCTCAGATGAATGAGATTTTCCGTCTTAAATTTGTACAACCTTATAAAACCGGACTTGAGAAATATCAATTTGCATTATAATTTACTTCTTGAAATTGGAATAATCAGTGAAACATACATATATATATATATATATATGTTCATATATAGGCATATATATATATCAATATTAATATTGACATTTATGTAATCATAATTTATTTCAGCAAAGTAATTATAGCATTTACATAATTCAACAATATTAAATTATATAATTAAATAGCCAGACCACATTAAACACTATTTAATTTTATTCTTTGACCAAGAATTAATCTAATGAATGACTATTAGTGTAATATTATCAAAGCATGATTTCAAGACAATCATTTTGATATTGACAACTAAATAAGAACATGAACTGAATTTTGTCTTTAAACTTATAAAAACAAAAATAAAAAATATTTGGAGGCGGGATGATCTCTTTCTTTAACTCAAAAAATGCCCGCAATGAGATAATTTTTATGCATTCTTTAAATCCCTGGATACAACCAAATATTAAGACAAACATGCTTCATTCATGTTTGAATCTACGAGCTAATTATCTACTATATACTCAAGAACAAGAATCTAATTCTGAAAAAGAGAAGTAGAAGATGGAGAATGAAGGAACCTGTTAAACCTTGTGAATTCCTTAGCTACTAGCACCTAACACCAACAACCAAAAATATATTTCAAGAGAGCTTCAACACCTAGAAACTTCTAAAAAAATATCTAAAATGTGTCTAATGGTGTTTTCTTGCTTTAGAATGAAGGGATGATTTTATCCTTCTAGGTAGCTTGGTATTTATAGGAGAGAAATAGTTTGGTGGTCAAGTAGATTTAATGAACAAATTTTTTTAGTTTTTTATACAAAAATTTGTAAGTTACAAAAAATCTTTGACCTCCCTCTAAGCAAATTCTTATTCACATTTTACCTATATATTATAAGTCCACATGCTTATTAATATATTGGTCCAAAAATCTCCCACATGAATAGAATTGACTCTAAAACACTAAGGATGATTTTGAAAACCTTTTTGAGGATAGATGTAAGCTAAAATTAGACTTTTTGAGTATATGCGATAAATAACTGTATATGAAAAAGTTTCATTTTTCACCGTTTAACCAATCACTGTTATAATCTATCAAGTTTACAAGCTCAGTTGGTGAACACGATGTCTTGAACCATCCAGATTTCTAGTGTAAACTGAGACAATAGATATAACACAATTATACTTTCTATTAGAATTTTTGCTCTTTCGTTGTGTTCACTTTGGCCTTGAACATGCCTGGATTTCTTGAGTGAATTTGGAGAATACAGTCTTCTCCTATTCTCCTAGAAACGGCCCCATTTAATATTCAACAGGTGATTCTCGTATTCTATTTCGAACTAATATGTTTTACTTCCTTGAAATAAATATGATGAAATCATTAAAAGCTTACGCTTACGCTCTATATTTCAGACAACACTGTTTATCATTATTAGAAACTGAGTAAAAACATAAGTTTCACAGTGTGTTCTTAGACTTAATTTGACTTAGTTGTCCCTTTAAACCTAGAAAGTATAGGTGGGATTACCGCCAAATTTCATCTTTAAATCATAGGCTTTAAACTCATTCCTATTGATGATTTCAATACTTGATCTCAGATCAGACATTTAGTAAAAGGATCTTCTATATTATCAATTGATTTGATATAATCTAGCGAAGTTACACCACTTGAGATCAATTGTCTAATGATCATGTTGTCTACGTATGTGACGTGACTTGCCATTGTACAAGCTATTGTTATCATGAGCTATACCCGATTGGTTATCGCAGTGTATCCGAATCGATGACACTGGTTTTTCCCACATCGGAATATTTTCCAGAAATTTTGAAGATGCTCTGCTTCTTCTGCTGCTTTGTCCAAGGCAATGAACTTAGATTCCATTGTTGATCTAGCCAGCACTGTTTGTTTGGAAGTTTTACGTGATACTGCAGCACCCCCAAGTGTAAACACATATCCACTTGTGGACTTCGAGTTTTAGGAATCTGATATTCAATTAGCATCGGTATATCCTTTCAACACGGCAGGTTCTGAACCGTAATGCAGTCCATAGTTTTTGGTAAAACGTAAGTAATTTAATACTCTAGTTATTGTTTTCCAATGGATGTGCCTTGGATTGCTCGTGTACCTACTTAGTACATTTACCGAGTGATCTAAATCTGGTCTAGTATAATTAGTCAAGTACATTAGACTTCCGATTACTCGAGCATACTCATTATGTGATATTGTTGCACCTGAAATTTTTGTCAGGTGAAGTGTGGTATTCACAGGTGTTGTGAAAGTTCTAGTTGAATAGTTTTTGAATCTATCAAGTACCTTTTCAGCGTGATGCTTCTGGGATAATATATATCCTCCAAGAAGTCTAGACTTCTGGGATAATATATATCTTCTTGTCCAGGAATAACAAACCCTTCAGGTTGTTTCATGTATATTTGTTTTTCAAGATTTCCATTAAGAAAAGCAGTTTTTACATCCATCTGGTGAATTTCCAGATTTCGTAATGCTGCGATGCATATGATAGTACTTATAGAAGTTATTCTCGTCACTGGAGAATACGTGTCAAAGAAGTCTAGACCTTCTTTTTGACGAAATCCTTGGACCAAAAGTCTAACTTTATACTTGTCAATAGTCCCATCAGTTTTTTAGTTTGGTCTTAAAGATCCATTTACAACCAAGAGCTTTGAACCCTTCTGGTAAATTCGTTATGTAAAACTTATGGTTTTGCATAATTGAATCGAATTCACTATTGACTGTTTCCTTCCAATAAGGAGCATCAGGTGTAGATATCGCTTCTGCAAAGGTGTTTGATTCATTTTCTGTGAGTAAAATCATCAAAAAATCATCATCAAAAGTTTTCTCCTTTCGAGCTCTTTTGCTACGTCTGAGTTCAATTTCAGTGTTTGCTTCACCTACATCTCTTTCTTCCCAAGTCTGTTTAGGGTGTATTTTATCCTTACACTGAAAAATTATCTTCAAAGAAAGATGCATTTCGCGATTCTATAATTGTATTTACATGGATATCTGAAATATCTGATTTGTGAATCAGAAATCGATAAGCACTACTGTGGTGCGCATATCCGATGAAAATACAATCAACTATTTTCGGTCCAATTGTGACATTTTTTGGAACAGGTACTGCCACTTTTGCTAGGTACCCCCACACTTTCAAGTATTTGTATGAAGAGATTATATCTTTCCACAGTGCATACGGCGTTTTTTCCATCACTTTGTGTGTGATTTTATTTAAAATATATATCGAAGTCATTAAAGCTTCTTCCCACATGTTATAGGTTGCCAGATTCTTGCTTCATTGCATTCATCATTTCTTTCAGAGTTTAGTTTTAACGTTCTGCAATTCCATTTGATTCTAGTGTGTAAGGAGCAGTTGTTTGATGAATGATACCATTTTCTCTATAAAATGCATCGAACTATCCTTCATATTCTCCACCTCTATCACTTCTAACTATTTTTATAGTTTTGTCCAGTTGATTTTCAACTTCCAGCTTATATTCTTTGAATTTATCCAAAGCCTCATTTTTGTTTTGTAACAAGTAAATATAGCAATATTTTGTACTATCATCAATGAAAGTCACAAAATACTTTTTACCTCTTCTAGTGGGTAAGTATTTTAAATCGCACAAATCAGTGTGGATTAAACCTAGAGGTTCGGTTGTTCTCTTGACTTTTGGAGATAGTCGTTTTGTGAGTTTTTCTTGTACGCATACTTCACAATTATCTTTACTTAATTTGAATTTTGGAATTAAGTTTAAATCCATTAACCGAGTTAATGATTTATAGTTCACATGTCCTAATCTTTCATGTCAAATAGTAGAAGACTCGACCAAATTAACAACTGGATTATTCTTATTAATTTCAGAGTTTGTTACAGCTTTGGGAGTGACTGTCATTACATTCATTTTAATCAGTCCCTTCTTAACAAACCCCTTGCCCAGATACACCCATTTTTCTTAAGTACCAACTTATCGGCATGAAAGTTGATGCTAAATCCAGCTTTGCTCAGGAGAGTACAAGAAATTAGGTTCTTCCTTATGTTGGGCACATGTCTCACATTTGTGAGGGTGATCTCACGTCCTGAAGTCAGCTTCAGTTTCACATTTCCATATCCAGCGACCTTGGATGAATGAATGTCGCCCATCATGATTTTCTCATCTATGTGACACTGTTGATAGGTGTTGAACATTGTCTTATCTTTGCAGATGTGGGCCATTGCACCGGTATCATACCACCAATCCAATGGGTTTCCCTCCACCAAATTGACTTCATCAGTCACAACATAGCAGAGATCTGCTTCAGTGAGGTTTGCATTGTGTGGTCGCTGAAAGATTATGAGATTAAGCGATTTGTAGAATGAGAGATTAGAGAGATTTAGAGAATAATGATTTTATTAAGAGAATGAGAATAATAGTTTCTAAGTTACAAATGAGAAGGGAGATAGATATTTATATTAATCTAGTCTAGACTTATTTAAATACAAGGATGCCTTATACATGAATGACTACAAGGATAACATAACACTAGAACACAAACAAACCTTAGACACTCCCCTTTGACCTAAGTAACTCACGCATTTATACAAGCCATTAAAGGCTTTCTTATTTCATCATTTCTTCTTCATTCCAACAGTCGCTTCTGTATGGGCTTGTGACACATGTCTGCCTTATGACCCAACTTCCCATACTTGTGATACTTTCCACTGAACGTTTTTGCACCAGAAGTATGCTTCTTGGAGCTCGTGGAGCTAGTGGCTCTGGAGTTCTTGAACTTGTAATTATTTTCTCCCATTTTGCTCTTACTCTTTGTCTTAAGCTGTTCAGGAAGGTAAGCCTGATAATCTCTCTCTTCATTCTTGGAGAGGCGAATTGTTGCTTTATTTTGAAGTCTTGAGATCAGCGATTCAAGCAACATTTGCTCTCTCTTGTGTTTCAAGTAATTCTTGAAATTCACCCAGCTTGGCGGTAACTTCTCAATGGTGCAGTCAACGATGAAAGCTTCAGGAAGAATCATTCCTTCAGCTATGATTTCGTTGTTGATCAACTGAAATTTCTCAACTTGATCCATTATAGACCTTGAGTCCACCATTTTAAAGTCGAGAAGCTTTGCCACAACATATCTCTGAAAACCAGCATTTTCAGACTTGTACTTCCTTTCCAAAGTTATCCAAAGTTTCTTGGCAGTGGAGTACTCTTTGTCATTGTTGTAGACAGAGTACAGGTTGTCCACCAGTCGGCTTAGGATCCAACTCCTGCACAGAATGTCTGAGTGCTTCAAAGCCTCTAGTGTGGCTAACGTGCGCATATATATCTCTCCTTCTTCGGGAGTTTCAGACTTATCTTCCTTGAGGAACTTGGTCAGGTTCAGAGATGTCAAGTAGAAGTACATCTTCTGTTGTCAGTTCTTGAATTTATTCCCGTCAAACTTCTCGGGAAGTAGCCCATTTGTGTTGACCGGCACAAGGGTGGTTTGAGTTGCCACCATTGGTGCAACCTCAGCATTGTTACTTATGTTTGTCATATGTTAACACTGTTAAATTCTTGAGTTAGAGTCTTATTTTTAACATATTTTCAGATGTACACATGTGGACACATTGCAATATCAGAAAAACAAGTTTTTAATGCATTTACACTCCCGATCGATCTTAAAGGGGATCGATTAATCGTTTTGTATCGCAAGGATCAATCGGTCGCTGTGAGGCGAGGATCGAGCGGCGATATTTTGGATAGATCGGTCACTGTGAAGCGAGGATCGATTGGAGTTTGTATGCTGCGATCGATCGATCTCACGTGGATCAATCGATCTTGATTATTTTGTTGTCTTGCGACCTGGTTCGATCAAACATTTGATCGATCGGTCGCCTACCCGGTTAACAGCATCGATCTTGCGATCGATCGGTCGCTTGACCCGCGGTACCGGTTTCGGTTTTCAATTTAGTTGATTTCTCTCTAACCGACCGATAAGGATCGATCGATCTGATTTCTAGATCGATCGATTTGGTCACGAAATCTTGAAACCGATTTATTTGTTTTTCAAAATTTAAAAACAATCACATTGATTTTTGCAAATTCAATTTTTCACACAACAAACTCATTTAAAAAGCAAATTTTTATTGAGTTAAGATTGTAGAACCTTATAAAACCGGATTTGAAAAATATCAATTTGAATTATAATTTAATTCTTGAATTTGGAATAATCTATGAAACATACATATATGTATATATGTTAATATATAGGCATATATATACGAAAATTAATATTGACATTTATGTAATCATAATTTTTTTGTCAACATTAGGAATGATTGTAATCATAATTTATTTCAGCAAAATAATTATAGCATTTAAATAATTCAACAATATTAAGTTATATAATTAAATAGTCAGACCATATTAAACACTATTTATTTTATTCTTTGACCAAGAATTAATCTAATGAACATGACTATTAGTGTAATATTATAAAAGCATGATTTCAAGACAATCATTTTCATATTGACAACTAAATAAGAACATGAATTGAATTTTGTTTTTAAAATCATAAGAACAAAAACAAAAAACATTTGGAGGCGGGATGATCTCTTTTCTTAACTCAATAAAATGCCCGCAATGAGACGGTTTTCATGCATTCTTTGAATCCCAAGATACAACCAAATATTAAGACAATGCTTCATTCATGTTTGAATCTACGAGCTAATTATCTACTATATACTCAAGAACAAGAATCTACTTCTGAAAGAGAGAAGTAGAAGAGGAAGAATGAAGGAACCTGTTAAACCTTGTGAATTCCTTAGCTACTAGCACCTAACACCAACAACCAAGAAGATATTTCAAAAGCGCTTCAACACTTAGAAACTTCATTAAGAATATCTAAAATGTGTCTAATGTTGTTTTCTTGCTTTAGAGTCAAAGGATGATTTTTTCCTTCTAGGTAGTTTAGTATTTATAGGAGAGGAATAGTTTGGTGGTCAAGTAGATTTAATGGACAACTTTATTTGGTTTTTAATACAAAAATTTGTAAGTTACAAAAAATCTTTGACCTCCCTCTAAGAAAATTTTCATTCTTATTTTAACTATATATTATAAGTCCACATGCTTATTAATATTTTGGTCCAACAAATTCCACACCCCATTAAATCTTATTCGGATTGTTAAACAATATTTTAAATTATGTTTTTAAGTGTGTTGTCCAATGTTTTAATTTTTAAGTAATTTTGATATGAATATTAATTATAATTTTCAATTTTTATATAATTTTATTTTAATTTATTTATATTAAAATCTCTCAGCCGTCAGAAATCCCTCGGAAATGGAGGCTATCAAAAATCCATTGGAACCTGCGGCCGTCGAAAATTCCTTAGAAAACAGTCTGTCACAAATCTCTCAGAAAGATAGGCCGTCAAAAAATTGATCGAAAGAATATGCCGTCGCAAATCTCTTGGAATTTGCTGTCATAGGAAATCCGTCGAAACGGGTGCCATCGGAAATCCGTAGGAATTCATGGCCGTCGAAAATCCTTTGGAACACTCATCCGTCGAAAATCCGTCGGAATAAGTGACCGTTGGAAATCGCTCGGGTTTTTATTGACGCTTGGTTTCTGTCGGAAATCCCTCAGAAGATCCCAAGGATTTTCGACGGATAACGGATTTTTCACGTCGTAGAACCGATAGATAAAACCTGACGGTTTGCCGTCTGAATGGGCCCTTTCTGACGGCGAGCCTACGGAGCATGGTCGTCAGAATTAGCCTATTTTCTTATAGTGAGTTGCCTAATATAGAGCATA
The DNA here is from genome assembly GCA_039880935.1 of Streptanthus diversifolius. NCBI lineage: Eukaryota > Viridiplantae > Streptophyta > Magnoliopsida > Brassicales > Brassicaceae > Streptanthus > Streptanthus diversifolius. The sequence goes on from JAXGFM010000002.1 coordinate 6,419,798, forward strand.
GACATCATATCAGACACATATATGAGAATATTAAGAATAAGCGTGGGCAAGAAACGTGGATGAAGCCTCTGATTTGGAATTTAGCATGGAGTTGTAATGAGCCAAATTATAAGCATAATTTGGCGAGAATACAAGAAGACGAGAAATGTGGATGAAGCCTATGATTTGGAACTTAGCGTGGATTATAATGAGCCAGATTATAAGCATAATTTGGCGAGAATACAAGAAGACTAGAAACATGGTGTAGAGCTTTCTACAAACTTGGTAATTTCTGTGAAGATGTTGAAAACTATTTCGTCGAGTCGTTTAACTCTTATATTGTCAGACCAAGAGAGAAGTTGTTTTTGCCAATGTTTGAGACCATTAGAAGGTTAGCAATGGCAAGAATTGGAGAAATGTCGATTAGAGCACATAGTCACACAGGTATGTGTATTTCTTATGTTGCTAACTTTTTTTGCAGGTGAACATGAATAAGCAGAAACAAGAAGCACAAATAGTTGGTGGGAATCTTATTTACATACAGAGCCTTTTCGTGTTAATTTGGAGAAGAGGTCATGTAACTATAGAAAATGGGATAATTTTGGAATCATTTGTGCGCATGCTTATGGAGTGATTTTTAAGAAGAATCTTCAACCCGAAAAGTATGTCTCCCATTGGTTTATAACATAAATATGGAAGAAGAACTACACTAACGGCCTGAAACCTATTAGAGGATTGCGTTTCTGGCCAAGTACTAAAGTTTATTTAGTGCATGTTATTCCTGACTCGAGTGATGATGAAGAGCATCCTAACAAAAAAAGAATAAGGCAGACAAGAAAAGGAAGAAGATGAAACACAAATCTCCAACCAAATGGAAGCCAATCACGATGAAGAGGATAATGCACTGTGGAATATGTGGTGAAGCAAACCACAACAAAAATATCGCCGGTATGGGTTACAGTCACATTTTGAAATCTTTACCACGATTTCAACAGCACACCAACAGAGACAATAGGCACACTAACAACTCTATTTCGAAATAAACTTGAAGATCCGGTGGACCAGCTGCTTTTGCTCGATCTGAAAAATTAGGGTTCAGAGAAATGAAAAAAGGAATAAGAAGAAAAAGATGAAATTCAAGTTTTTCCTTTCTCAATCCGATATTTGAATAAGACTGGTTTTGTAGATTTAACTGGTTTCGAAACGGTTAATTACCTAAACCGTTTTAAATCAACATTGTATGAATATAAATTTATAAATTCTGGTGTATGGTTTTAAACATTAAAGTTTCTGAAATATATATTCAAAATGTAGCCTTAACTCTGTATGAATCTATGGATAATAGGTCATGCGCCCGGACATTAACGTTCATATTATCATATTTTAATTTCAACGGTAGAATCAGCTGTCTATTAGTATCAAAAGACTTGAAAATCTAAAAGATTTACAAAAATAAAAATTTGCTTTCTCAGCTACACAAACTTAGAGATGCAACAAGTTGGATAAGAAGTTCCAACCCATCATCCATGTCTTCTTATCCGCAGGAGACGCAAAGTTGAGCTCGAACATTTCTTTCCTTATGTTCTCTCCCGAGTCACAGAACCCGACGAGCTTAGCCACTATCTCTGCGCTCTCTCTCACGTGCTGCATATCGTGAGGATCTGTCCAGAGTTTGTTTATCAACTGTTGCCTCCTCTGTTTCCCCACAGGAGGTACGTCCCATTTCAGGTACAGCATCTCTCTCTCCTCTGCTCCTAGCTTCGTGTTTATCCGTTTCGCCAAATACTCTCTCTCCTGCTTCAAAGATCTTACACTGCCACCAATAAAACATACACATTCTTGTCAAATTGTTCAAGGATAAAAAACAGGAACAATGTGTTCGCTCTTCACTTACCTTGATGCTATGTAGCTTGCTGGTTCATCCCCGAGCAATGCTGGACTTGCGTTTCCCAGCTCGGCCAAGTGTTGTTCGAGCCATGTCAGCCTGCGGAGCTCGACTTCCATGTAGATTTGATCAGCTGGGTCTCCTTTGAACAGCATGTAGAATTGCGTCCTGTGAATGATTGAGATATGGCAAAGGTGCCATAACATTATGATTTGCTTTTTCTGCTCTTCAAAACACAAGGGCCAATCCATTTGAGATTCATCGGTTGCATCAGACTCCGATGCTGCAGCAACTGTCTCGTTTGACTCCATTTCTATCACCTTAAGGACAAATAACATGAACAAGGTTTCGAATTACATATTTGATAGTGCCTTCCAAAGGAGGAAGTGTCTACAACTAAGCAAATGTACGACAAGTCACGAGTTTATAAACTGACCTGGCAGAGAAGAAGCTGCTTCTGGTATTGAAGCTTCGCCACACGTTCTTTCAATCCAGTAACATAATCTTTGATGTTGCGTATATTCTCTTCGGCAGCATTCTTAAACATACGCTTCATTCTCTTAACATCGACTGAATTGGCTTGTCGTGATACAGGGGTTCCTTCCCTTGACGGGGTCCGACAGCGTTTATCATCCCTTTTTGGTGGAGTAGCTCCAAAAGACACCGGGGCTGAATTAGCAGACACGACATGGCTCTCAGGACACTTGTTTTCAGTTCCAGAGGAAGAAAGAGGTGAACATGGTGCCCGGAGCATATGCTGTAAGTTAGGACTATTACTTAAACCAAAGGGAAGAACTCTCTTCTTTTTCATCTTGGTCCTGAACTCGGGAGTCTGTTCATCTGTCTGATAAGACGACGCAAGCATGTCAATAAACTTCTGAACAGTCACAAGCTTTTTCTCCAGAGCTGCAATCTCTTCAGAGTTCAACCGGGTTATCTCTTCTTTCAAGTTGGCTTTATCACCAACTACAATCTCCTCGGGTACACGGTTGCTCTTCTGCATGTCACGGATTTCTAAGATCATTTTTGTGAACTTCTCTGCTGATTGTTGATCACCCAGTTTGTGAGATGTCACTTCTTTGTGAATAAGATCTAACGCTTGGTTTGCTTCCTCACTCAACTTCTTCTGATTCTTTTCAAACAAACGGATTTCTTGGACTATGGCTGTTTGATCCGCTGAAGTTAAAGACTGCCTTACATTATCCTTTCTCTTAACACGAGTTGTTCTGCGGCTTTTTGGAATAGATTTTCTTGGAGTAGACTCCTCCCGAGCAGGGTAGGAGAGACACCTTGCTACTTGAGAAAAATGTTCACACTCATTTGACCCCTGAAATCAATTATACAGGAATGTTTGCATAAAAGATGAAATGATCCCAGAATTTTTTTGGTCTCTCATATTCATACACATACCTTCGGCTCCTTTGATTTTCTTTCTAGTTCAAGTTGTGATTGTGCAATGTCTCTTTGACGCTTTAACTCTTTCATCTCTGTTTCCATCTGCACAATTAGATTTTTATGAATGAAAAATCACAAGTGATCCTCTCTAAACTTCAAGATTCGTTTTTGCCAATAAAATTCAATTTCATGTCTCCAATGTTTTTCCGTTTTACATATTTAACCTGAGAATCCTAATTATTAAAGTCTGGGTCTCTCTACCTGTTGGATTTTCTTCTCTCTCTCAATTAAAAGAGACTTTAAGCAGGTAGATGAAGTAAACACTGGGCTTCTTAACTCTGATTCGAGTTTGGCTACTTTTTGCTGTAGATGTTTCAGCAATATTTTTTCTGAGACGACCTATAACAAAAAGATCAGCTAAAATCAAACCACTGAAATGAATACCAGCAGAAGGGTACGTTTTCTATCAAGAACAAGCATTTTGTTCTTTACTGAAGTATATGATCAGGCACTGTAGAAGTTTGAATGCAGAGGAGTAAAGTTAACTGACATACCATGTTTACTTTAGCGCAGTTTGTGACTTCCTTTGCACTCGACGCAAAAGAAAGCGTCTTTTTCGTCTGCTCAACGTGGCTCAGGGCTGGGCTAATGGTGCATATTATTGCAGTTCTCGCATTCCCGCCAAGTGAATTTTGCAGAATCCTCGTAAGCTTTGAGTTTCTATATGGTACGTGATCACTTCTTTTTCCAGAACTACATCCGCATAATAAAAAAAGAAAAGAAATGGTGAAACTGTTACATCAAGCTACAAGAAAATATAGACATGCCCAAAGACAACCATGTGTTGTCCTTTCTTACCTCAGCTTTCTGATAACTGTCGTAAGTGTCAATAAGCTGCGGTTAATGTGAATCCCTTCCTTCAATCTTAGACCATCTGCTTTTGTTTGAGAAGCACGTTCGCTTCCAGCAAGATCAACAAGATTCTGCACCAATTAGAATGTCTTAGTCTCTTAGGTACCAAGTAAAGCTTTAGCCAAAACATAATAAAACGGCGTACCAGAGTTGCCATGAAAGATTGCACACGGCCTGCTATTTCTCTTAGACTGCTCTGAACGGTCTGAATATCAAAAGCAGAGAACATGAGATAATGTTACTGTTTATAAGATAACCAATAGTTATGCACATCTATCTTTTCCATGTTTAAAACCTTAAGGAAATAGATTGTTTATTCGATCATGCATGAGCATAAATCATACCAGCCGAATAATCTGATGAGATCTTGAACTTTTGTCGTTCAAAGCAGTTTCACCTACTTGCCTTTGCGCTGAAAAGAGCAGATGGAAAATCACATAACAGGAAAGAAAATGAAGATACTATGTCTGATTAAAGAGAAAATGTGTCATATATTATATATGCTATCAGTAGAGTTCGGGGCTTTAAGCTGTTCCTTCCATCTATCATTGACAATTGAGAACACAAGTGTTACTTGATAGGAACATTTACCTTCACAAATGCCAATTAAATGCTGCAAGTGTTGCCTGCTTTCAACCACTTCCTCCATCAGATTTTCTACAATGGTTCCTTTCTGCAAAGTACACAACATTCTCAGTATAGCCAAGAAAATGGATGCCTATTTCAGCATTCAATAGAGTGTTTCCGACCCTTATATACCTCTGGATCATCCAACAGTCGAAGGGGCCCAGTATCACGATTTAAAAGGTCAACGACAGTCTCATTATAGATCTCCAAAGCAGATACTTTCAAGACAAAGCTCCTTTCTTGAGTCTGCGTAGATTTTAAATAGATCCATATCCGCTCGTAACAAGACCAACATGAAGAGATAGGAAGCTTATTTATGTCACTCACTATTCTTATATGCTCGTATATATCTTTAACTACACTTTCAGTAACTCCCCTCATTGTAAAGGTCTTTCCACTGCTGGTCTGACCATATGCAAAAATGGTTGCTGCAATGAATAGAGACCACAATTCACATATTTATGGTCAGATAACTAAAGCTTTATCAAAAGGAAGATATCCTCAATAATGGATTTTCTGCTTAGTTACCGTTGGTTCCTGCTAATGCAGAAAGTGCGACATCCCTAGAACCACCTTCATAAACTTTTTGAGTTGCACACGTCGACTCAAACACTTTGTCTATAGTTACATGAAAAGTCAAAGGAGAGAACACAAAATGAGACTATTAATTTATTAACAGAAGAAGCAATGAGATTCTAATCAAATAAGTAATGCGATTCTAACTAAATACCAAATGAATATTTTGATGCCGCTCTCTCAGGATTTGGATTCTTAAACACTATGGTATGATCATCTGGACAATCCCAGGCAATGAGATCATATTTTGCATGTTCCCTCCAGTTTAATGGTCTCATCCGAACAGTGACAAGTATCTTCTCCTCTGTAACTCTAGAACCACTTGGTGTTGATGGATTAGCCCTGTCTATCTTACTTGACGGCGTCCTGGGTGGTCCCATCATTTACTAAAACCAAAATTAGAAACTTATTCGTCGAAAGATGTTACACTGGTATATTCTTTCCCCCCCCCCTATTAATCACAAAATCAAGAAGCCGGTTTGGCATGAACACTCTTTTGTTTCATCACAAGGAAGATTGGATCACGTACGTCTTCTTAATTGGTGAGTTCATCACCAAGAAGATTTTTGTTTTGAAAATCAACTGTAATTGTTAGGGAATATAGAGAAACTAAAATCGTAACCGGTTTGATATGAACATTCTTTTCCCCTAATCATCACAAAATCAAGAAGCCGGTTTGGCATGAACACTCTTCTGTTTCATCACAAGGAAGATTTCGATCACGTCTTAAAATGGTGAGTTCATCACCTAAAGTTTTTTTTTATTTTGGAAATCAACTGTAATTGTTAGAGAAACTAAAATCGAAACCCTATACACACCATTCTTACATTAAAATCCACCAACCAAATTAGGAAACTTATCAGCAGACCTAAAATTCGTCGTAATAATCCAATTCATCAATGAAAAAATCGAATCGCGAGTTCCTAAAAATGATAAGTTCATCACTAACTGTTCTGTCAATTCCGAAAGTCAAGATAACCAAAAATAGAAAGAAAAATTCAACATATAATCACCTGAAATGGAATCATGAAAAGAAAAGAAGAAAGAAACTAAAAAAAAAAGAGAAGAACGAGAATCTATACAATCACTTACAGAGATGGAGAAATTCAACCAGCGAAGGCGATGGCGAATGAAGATGCCGCCGGAGACGGAAGGAAGATTCGCCGGCGAATCGTTGGAGACTGAGAAAATTCGATCGACGATAGAAGATGAAGATGAAGAAAGAATATGGTGAGGATTAGGGATTTCTCTGAAACCAGAAGAGAGGACAAAGATGTGTAACGGAAACTAATTTCTTGCTGCTTTCTTTCTTCTGCTTCCTTACTTTTTTTTTTTTTTGTAATTCGTTTCTTCTTTTCCTTTGCAGACGCAAAATTTTTTAAACTGAACGGTCGTAGATCGATCAGCGTTCTTTATGTGCCACGTGCACGACGGTGACTTCGTAACGGAGAGAGCGAGCACTTACCTAGAGTTATACGTTGGAAGGAGAACTTTTATTGCGACCATTTTGAATAATTTCGGTTAGTACGGATGGTCGATTCGTTCGGAATTGAGGAATTCAGCCAAATTAACTGATCAAAAAAATTTATTCGGTTCGATTGGATACCAGTTAATTCGGTTATTCAAATTATTACTGAACTAAACCAAAGTTTGAAAATTTTGTAAATTTTTCATTTTAATTTGGTTAATTCGGTTAATTTGAGTAATTTGATATTTTGGTTAATCGATTTACTTTGGTTTATTTTGGTTACTTCAATTATTTTGGTTATTTTGGTTAGTGCAGATGATCTGGATCAAAAATCTAAATCATACCAAAATGATGAAAAACATATTGTCATATTATATTCAAGGTTCAAACTGAAAGAATCAAACACACAAACTAATACACACTCACACATTGTGATATTGTATCTCATGAACTCATAAAAAACAGAGAAATAGAGGAATAAACCGAGAGAAATAGTGAATGACAAGACGAGCGAAAAAGAGAAAGATAAAGATACATGCACAACATAACAAAAGAACTCAACTAAAATCATCACATTCATATCATATCCTTCAAACTTACTAACTTAGTAAGTATCAACAACTAAAAAGTATCATCACAGTCAAAGAGAAAAAGACAAAGCAAGAAGGATAAATTGAGAAAAAGAGAGAAGGGTAAAGGTACCAGAAGGTTGGATTGAAAGCTGATTCAAATATTTATTTCTTCTGCAATCTCTATGCATCAAACTCTACTTTCAGATCATGCAATTTGAGGAAAAAAATACATAAATGTACAACAAAGCATAAAAAAACTAACATCAATTTGATGAACATAATACATTAGCGACAATATTTGTTGTACATTTACCAAGTGATTCATAAAAATCAATTTCTTCAAATATTTGCACCAATGAAACAAGCTTCACTTCATAATGAATAGAATTATGCTACCATTGTTGGATACATATCAAAGCTTCAACTATGTGAAGTGATAAACAATTTCTATAAAGATTTAATATCCTTCCACTAGTACTAAAAGCTGATTATGAAGCAACATAAGAAACTTGATTTGCAAGAACGTTTTTAGCTAGCCCGGATAATTAATATTATTACGCTTCTACCGTCCTAATATATCATAACTCAATCCTAGACGATTTATATTTCGAGGCACAGTTTTCGCCATCAAATAAATGTCTTACTCACTGTTTGGTTCGTCATTTGCAGTCTCGTTAACCATATTTGAGTATAAAGAATTCATCCGCTCATACTCATCATCACATGATAAATCAAACACAACACTTGGTTGCTTAGAATCGGCAAGGTCACTTATATTTCCAGCACTTTCACTCTTAGCCGGCTTGTTTATCAATGCATACTCTTCATATAGCTGACTCATAACAGTCTTAATAGATAACCTAAGGCGATTACTTTCTAGACTATCTTTACCATTGATCTTGTCAAAGCAATGTGAAGCAAATTTCATTTTGTTCCTTGGATCAAAAACACTAGTAATAATAACTAGTGGATTAAGACTGAGAAGACCATCCCAATACTTCTCAAACTTCTCCCTTATACTTGGTACTTCACTTCTTACTTGTTCCTCATTGTGGTTACTCAAAGAAATCAAATTTCTTACAATGGTGACATCTCATTGTAAAATATGGAAGAAGTGACTGTTTTTTATGCTGAAAACGCCAACGTGCAGTTGAAAAAGATTATGAGGAACTCGAGAAATCTTTGCAATTATCCCAATTATAAATAATTGGGGGTCCAACCCGTTTTACTTTGTTTTCTTCCAATTCCATAAAGTATTTATTGTATAGCATGTCCTTAGCCAACATCTTTTCAAACGCAACTCTTAATTTGTTCGTAGCTTTCAATATAAGATATGTAGAGTCCCACCGAGTAATACAATCCATAGACAAGCTGCCTCAAGAACATTTTTGTGTCTCTACCCTTAGTTCAAATGATTTAAACCTAGTATCGGATGATCACACATACTTCACCGCATTATTATAGCAATAATATTTTGTCTTATATTTGCTAAACCATCTCTCACTATTAAATTTAAGATGTGAGCACAACATCAAATATGCAAAATATGCACCATCTCTGACAAAAGCATTTTCTCCCTTCAGATGTAGAAACTCTGTGAATAACCTTAGTGTTTTGTCATTTCCTTTAGCATTATCAACTGTTATCGTGAAGACTTTTTCAATTCCCCATTCTTCTAAGCAAGTTATTAGATATGCATCATGCATATCTCCTTTGTGATCAGTTATATGTTTGAAGCTGAGGATTCTTTACTGCAATTGCCAGTTTGCTTCAATCCAGTGAGAAGTCACAACCATGTAACTAATAGACATAGTGAGAGCTACCTATATATCTATAGTGAACGCCTGTCTGCATATCACTACCAAACAGCTTCTTCAATGACTCTATATATTCCATAAACATTGTAAAAATATATGTGGTAGCTGTCTTTCTATAATGAACAGTATACATAGGAATGACATATGAAAAAATTCCTAAAGCCCTCTGATTCCACAAAAGCAAACAGCATCTAATTGAGAACAATAATCTCATTCATTGATTTTCTGAAAATTAATTTATCAAATCTAAGGGTCGTGACTACACCACTACTAGTATCCCCACTAAATACTTTCTGAGTAAAACTCTCTTGATGAGCCTTATATAATTTGTACCGTGCTATGTGACTCCTCATAGGGCTAGTTCTAACTGTTTTGCTATCACAACCTATCTCTAAACCACAATAACAATAATTGCAATTTGTAGAATCATCTTCTTTTTGAGTAAAGTAATTTCATACCTCTGATTTGTGAGGAATCCTTTATTTTTTTGGTTTTGGACCTTTTGGTGGAAGAACATGTTGGAATTTATATCGGTTTATAAAACAATTTTATAAATTAATCTATGAATTTATGTTTCCAAAATCTCATGTAAATACTGAAATAAATCTTGATCTTAATGTTTCAAATATACCTGGATATTTGCAGTAGAATTACGAACAAACGCAAGTGAGATTGTCAAGCACTCCAAGCGTCGTGCCTCTACCGATATCCACACACACACAAATTAGATTGTACGGGATGCTAGTGCCATCTCTATGAAGTTTTTGAATGTGTTTCTCATTTGTATGTCCCAAACAACAATGCCAAAGAAAAGTTTGATTTGTTTCTTTTGACTTTAATCTCTTGGTACTAATGTTATAGAAAGGCACACTTTGGTCTAGAATATAAAGTTCATTCTCTAATGGACCGCTACCATAAAAGATATCACAACGATCAAATAAACAACATTTGTTTTTAATCGAAAATTGAAATCCTTCCAAATCCAAACAGGAAATAGAGATAATATTTCTGCTTATAGAAGGTACATAGTAGCAATTATTAAGTTCTAAAACCATGCCTGATGGCAAAGACAAATGAAATTATCCTACGACTAATGCAGCAACTCTTGCTCCATTTCCCATGCGCAGGTCCACTTGTCCTTTCTCCAAAGGTCTACTGTTGCTTAGGCCCTGCATATTTTTACAAATATGAGCACCACAACCGGTATCTAATACCCAAGAAGTAGAACTAGAGGTAGTAACATTTACTTCTATAACATAGATACCTGAAGATGAAGTCTCGAAAGTCTTCTTCTTTTTCAGATCTTCCAAGTATTTCTTGCAGTTTCTTTTCCAATGCCCAGTATCATTACAATAATGACATTTATCAACACCAGAAGGACCAGGCTTGAACTTAGGAGCAGGTTCAGACTTACTCGGATTCGCAATCCAGCTTGCCCTTTCTTTTCCTTTGTTCTTACCTTGTTTCTTAAACTTTTTGCCCTTTTGTACCATAAGAACATGTGGGGCATTTTTCTTGATGTTGGGTTCAACAGTTTTTAGCATTCCATGCAATTCAGTCAATGTCTTTGTCAAGTTGTTCATGTTGTAGTTCATAACAACTGATCAAAACTTGACGACAATAATTGCAGGATGAGGTCAGTTGCCAACTCTTGGCTGATAGGAAAATCCAGATTTGCCAAGTTATCAATATAACCTATCATCTTAATGACATGTGGGCTAACTGGATTATCTTTTGGCAGCTTGCACTCAATGAGAGCCTTAACAGTTTGGTATCTCTCAGTTCGTGCTTGCTCCTGAAACATTTCTTTCAGGCTAGTGATCATCTCAATAGGTGAATCAACGTTCTGAAATTGCTTTTGCAAGTCTGAGTTCATGGTCGCCAACATTAGACAACACACGTCGACCATATCACTGACATGCTTGTCATAAGCATCCCGCTCTGCATGCTGAGCATTAGTCTTAGGTTTTTCAGGAAGAACATTTTCAAGGACATAGTCCTTTTTCTCTTGTTTGAGAACAATTCTCAAGTTTTGATACCATTCGAGAAAATTCGATTCATTCAGTTTTTCTTTCTCAAGGACGGATCGCAATGAAAACGAGCTGTGAGGAGTTGACATTTCTGGATATGAAGAAAAACTAATATTAATATGATGTTCATGAATAAAATAAATCTTAACATTTAAGAAAACTTGCATTATATTCAAACAATATTATCCTCAAATTGAATATAAGGATCCAAGATCCATATTTCATTAGAGTCCGAGTGAGCTTTGGCTCATCGCCCGTACGTCTAGTTATTTAGGTAAACAACAATTTGTTAATTATATCAAATATATCTCTTGGTCATTGGAAGACATCTTATGTCAAATCCAACTTATACCTTTAAGCCCAAAACCGTTTTGATAGCTTAATCAAGTAAACCAATCTTATTTCACATGATAACCATTAACATCTACCTCACTTATGTAATTGTAGACATCTTGCTTAACAAGCCCATCATACAATGAAACAAGCCTTGATAGTTGATAAAATTTGGAAGGTATCAAAATACTTGATATAAAATGAAGAATAAATTTAATCTAATTATAGTTTATATTTAAAATTTTATATCTAATATAAATAATTAAATATATATATATATATGTATAATTGGATTATAAATAATATAATTTTAATCTAATTAAAAAATTTTATTAGATAAGTTTTATTTAAAATCAAAATCTAATCAAATTAGAAATTTAATACATATATTAAAGATTTTAATTAAATCGTAACTTATACCCATATTCTTGCAAATCATATGCACATTAAAGAATAGACTTTTAATTAAATTTAGTACATGTTCACATGCACATATTGTTAATGCATACGTTAATGTTATAACTTTTGTAGCTGTTACAAAAATTACATATATAAATATCTTCATAGTTATGTATATTAATTGGTATAATTTAATTTACATTGGTAGGTTACTAACGATTTATAATATTTCTGTTTTATGCATATTATATACTTATTAAATATCAACATTAAATATTATTATAATATATGTTGACTATTAATTAAATTCAATATATATCATATGCATATGATATTAATATATACGTTATATGTCCTTAACGTTCACATTTCATATGCTGGATATTTGTTGCATGCGTTACGTTAATTAATTAACTTTTACATGCTGACTTTTCAAATGTATAGGTTACGAACATAAATATATATATATATTTATTATATACTCATGCCATAACTAAATATATATGTATATATAACTAACATATACATGTTTGATTTCAAACTTTTCCTAAATATGTATATCAAATATTCATAAATACATGATTTTAGGAACTAATCAAAATTTTCACTTTGATATTTTAATTTAATATGTATATGCTGATCAAATACTCACTAACACATACATAATCAATTAAATTATTCTAGCAAGATCAAACACATCAAATTATTTATATACATCAAATATAGATTAAACATGATTTGATTTCAGTATTAAACAAGTATAGCTCTGACACCACTGTTGGAATTCATACCGGTTTATAAAATAATTTTATAAATTAATTTATGAATTTATGTTGCCAAAATCTCATGTAAATACTGAAATAAATTTTGATCTTAAGGTTTCAAATATACCTGGATATTTGCAGCGGAATTACGAACAAACGAAAGCGAGGTTGTCAAGCACTCCAAGCGTCGTGCCTATACCGGTATCCACACGCACACAAATTAGACTGTACGGGATGCTAGTGTCGTCGAGTATGTGATAATGAACTATTCGTTTTCACCTTATATTTATGGGTTTGCTGGTTTTGTGTGTCTATATCTCAAAGCACATCACCATGTCTCTCTCTATATATAAAACATGTAAACCCTTGAAGGTTAATTGGCCAAGCCCAAACAAGAATAATTACACTAATTATTCTTAACATGTATATGTTATCATATAACACATATATATAAGTTATAAATATAATATTATATATATTATATGATTTATAGAACCCAAAATATCATCGATCAAATTTGCTTAGGTGTGTGACCATGTAGGATCATATATTATTAGTAATAGATTCTCAATCTATAGACTATAAGCGGTTTCTAGCAAAACATTATAATCACATAATATTATACGATTGTCGAACCTCGACATTGTGACTTAAATGATTTCAGGACATTCCCAACAGAACAAAACTTGATCATTCGGTCATTGCTCTTTTCTTTCCAGCACGATCACGTTGAGAAGCTTCTCACCAAGCATCTCATCAGTCTGATCTTGAGAGGAAAACGAAGCAATATGTCAAGCAGCCACACTCAAGTAAGGAGTGAAGCAAAAAATCTAATCATTGTTGAAACCAAATCCCAATTCTAGAAACGATTACATATATACACATTTTTATAATTTGACATAATATAATCGATAGCATAAATCAAAATTCCAATTCTAGAAACGCAGAACCGAGAAATTCAATAACCCACTAGAAATAAAAAAAAATACCCATACATTTATACACATTCATATAACAATATAAGATAACAGAGGTTTTAAGACTACATATGGCGACTATATATTTAGTCGCCAAACCTTGAGACTACTTTGCTACAACATAGTGACTTCTTTACGATTCCAAAAGTGTGGTCGTAACTGAGTCGCTATATTGCGACCAATTATAAAAATCTTGAAATTAAGCATAAGTTGGTGATTAATTTACAACTACAGATCAGCTGAGGGAAAGAAGTCGTAAAATAGTCGCTAATTTGGTGATTATTCTGTGACAGAATAAAGCATCACTAATTAGTCGCTAACGTGGTGACTAATATGTGACTCATTTGGCGAGTCACTATGTAGTCGGATATCAGTCATAACATATGGGTGTAAAAACACATTTCAATCATTTTGGTGTAGGTGCACCGGTTTTATGCGACTAAAAATTTAGTTGTCATATGGTTGCTATATTGTCGCCATGTAGTCACCATAAATTTCTATGTATCCAAACTCACTCATTTCTTCTTGCCATTTGAGAAAGAACAAAAAAAATTAAGCGAGGTTGAGAAGTTTATATTTCTCAAAACTGTCGAGAAACTACAGTTAGAGTAATTTTCGGGAGTGGATGTAAAAGAGAATCGATGAAGTGATTGGAAATTTCTCGGAAGAGTTCAGAACGGGCAGTTCATGAAATTTTAAAATAGTCAGCCTCTAGTTCTTGATAATGGCGGTAAGTTTTATTGTCCTTGTAATATTTGCAAAAATGATAGATTTCTCTCGGGGGCAAGAATTTGTAATCATATTTTTAGCAAAGGATTTATGCCAGATTATTATGTTTGGTATAAGCATGGAGAAGAGATCAATATGTATTTAGGAACGAGTGTTGTTGATCTGACGTATATAAGTGGGAGTGTAGAAGTGGGTAACGTAGTAAAAGATAGATATATAGATATGGTGAATGATGCATTTCGTTATAACATAAGTTTTGATGATAACTATCATCCAAGTGGTGTTCATCAGAATTTAGAAGAACCAATATTTAACCATTCAAAGAAATTCTACGACTTGCTAGAAGGTGCAAAAAATCCATTATACGATGGTTGTTGTGAATGTCACTCGCAGTTATCATTAGCTACTTAAATCATTTAAAATAAGCCTTATCATTATATTAGTGAGAATTTAGTTGATTCGTTTTGTGAAATACTGACAGAATATTTACCAGATGGTAAACAATGCACCACTTCACATTACGAGACAGAAAAATTGATGTGCGATTTAGAGCTCTCATATCACACCATTGATGTTTGTATTAACAATTGTATGCTCTTCTGAAAATGACGAAAAAAGACAAATATCTGTTTTGTGGTGCACAATGATAGAAACCTAAGGAAGACTGTCGTAGAATCATAGTACCATATAGTTGTATGTGGTATCTACCTATTGTTGACAGATTAAAGAGAATGTATTAGAGCCACAAGATTGCAGCGGCAATGAGATGGCATGCCGAGAACAAAGGAAAGGAGGGAGAAATGTGTTATCCTTTTGATATGGCGGAATGGAAATATTTTCAAGATCAAAATCTCAGGTTTGTCAAAGAGCCCTGTAATGTTTATCTTGGATTATGTACCAATGAATTCAATCCATTTGATATATCTCTTAATCATTTGTTGTGGCATGTGATTTGAATCCATATAATCTACCCCCTGGTATGTACATGAATACACAGTACTTGTTTCTTACATTTCTAAACTCTAGGCCAAATCATCTATGAGCAAATCTCGATATCTTTCTCCAACCACTTATTGAGGAATTGAAAAATTTGAGGTCTATTGGAGTTGATTCAAATGATGTGTCTTTGCATCAAAATTTTAATCTAAAAGCAGTGCTGATGTGGACGATATGCGACTTTCCAGCGTATGACAGGTTATCAGGATGGACAACCCATGGTAAATTATCTTGTCCAGTTTTTATGGAAGATACAAAATCTTTTTATCTACCTAATGGAAGAAAGTTGTGTTGGTTTGATTGTCATCAAAGATTTCTTCATTATGGTCATCCATTGAGTTGGAATAAAAAAAGACTTCCTGAAGGGAAAAGAGGTATCGAGAGAGTATTCACCTCAGTCATTGATGAGTGATCAAGTTTATTGTGATCGGTTGGATGGTGTAAAACAACCAAAAACTAAGGACGTCGGTGGAAATGATTACGTAAAGAAGATGCTTGGTTATGGGAAGAAACACAAATGGCACAAAAAAGCATATTATGGTAGTTTTCATACTGGAAGGACCTTAATATTTGACATAATATTGATGTGAAGTATATTGAGAAGAAGTTTTTGGACAACATAATGAATACTCTTATGAATGTGAAGGGTAAATCAAAAGATATCATCATGTCAAGATTGGATATAAAACAATTATGTTCTCAGCACCACTTACATATTGATAGTAAGGGTAAAGCTCCTTTCCCAGCCTAGACATTGACTGATGAAGCCATAAAAAGTTTAATGGAATGTTGGAAGTTAAATTCCAAGATGGATTCGCCAAACTTATCTAGTTGTGTTGATATGGACAATAGAAGTTTTCGGGCATGAAGAGTCATGACTGTCTTGTTTTAAGGAGCGGCTACTCCTATTAATCTTTGCAGAACTCCTAGACCAAAATATCCACCTTGCGTTATCAGGTACTAACTACTTGTAGTTCTATATACATAAAGATGTGAAATGTAATTATGATTATTTTAATTTTAATAGTAATTAACGTGATACAGTTTCAAAATATATTTTAGGTGATGGAGCATTTTTTCGAGACTTAAATTTTGAGAACATTGCATACTAATCGCGTTCAATTTCTAAAACATAACATAGGTTTAATTCTATGCAATTTGGAAAAGATATTTTCACCCTTATTTTTCGATGTGATGGAGCACCTGCCTATACATCTCACATACGAAGCTGAATTAGGAGGCTCTGTCCAATATATGTGGATGTATCCTTTCAAAAAGTTGAAACGAAAAAACATGGGGCAGAATCAATTGTTGAATCATATATCAATAACGAGATTTCTTATTTCTCAGAGCACTACTTTACCAAAAATATACAAACAAAACAAAACAAATGCTTATATCAATCAAGATAAAGACGACAACTGCTATCTATTAGACGCTTAATGTGAATTATTTTTTAATCATATGGTCAGATTAGCAAGATTCACTGAAGGTGATGTCCTTGTATATTATGTCCCTGGAGTATCAGCTATATTTACTCATGTTGGCCGTCCAAGTGGAGAAAATGTGTGAAATATGGCTTTCCGAGAGACTATTAGTGCACACATGTATATGTTTTACGAAATTGTGATTATTTTCAGCCAATTGAAAGATATATAAGTTGGCATCTCTCAACTAATTACGTTTTTCTATACATAATTAATCTGCTATAATTTATCATATATTTGTGTTGGTATTTGTATATATAGTATGTTCGAGGATTTTATTTTTGTAAAATATCCATGACTTACCAAAAAAACTCTTCGCGAAAAGAGCTGACAAATATCATTTATGGGTTAAAGAATATATATGTAAAAAAAATTCATAACTAAATATATATTATATATTATTATTTATTGATATTGTTTATATTATGCAGATTACTTAATGGAATGCCACAAATCCATTTTCTACATGTGTTCAAAAGCTAGTGCATGGACCTTTCATCAATATCAAAACTTGGCCAATATATATTACAAGAGGCTATTTGTTTCATACCAAAAATCATGGCACTAGACGAAAACATCTGTTGCAGTGGATTTATATGGGATCTCTGATATCATAAAATTTGAGTATAAAAGGATGGTCAATTTGAGAATCGCACTTTTTAAGTGTACGTGGTATGACCATGTTATTGGTAAAAGGACTCGGATGAGCAACGGTGGCAGTATATACGTTCTTTCATCCAGAAAATACAATAAATACGAACTATTTATTCTAGGTACGTATATATATATATTATTATACGATATCATCTTATATATATTATACATATGTATATGTAACTTCTATATGTGTTTTTTAAACAGCTTCTCAAGCACACTAAGTTGTTATATTATGTACCTATACACAAGAAAACCAAAGCATTTGTGGCTCAATGTTGTGAAAGTGAATCTGAATGGAAATATTTCTGGAGCATATGAAAACAAAGACTGATTCTTTTGCAAACCGAAATTAATAATGATGTATTGATGACTATAATTGAAGATCTAGTAATCAACAATTTGGAAGAGGGAGCAAATCCAATAAATCTAGATTACGATGTTGGAGATGCAGAACCAGAAGATGAATTCTCTATAATTTATTGTCTTCAGATAAAGAACCAGAAGAAGAAGAACCAAATTATTAAAGTTATGCTTATATATATGACATTCCGGTGTAATTTAGATTTCATTGTTAAATCAGTTTATTATCATTAGTAAGTTTAAAACATAATATTTTTATTAGTAATTCGGGAAACATAAACCAAATTTTTCGACATTAAACCCGAGAAACAAACCAATTTTTTTTGGTTTAATATAGTACCGACTACTCAGTGGCTAAACAGCGACTGTATTGTAAAAATTAGGCTAATTTAACTAGGGAATCCAAAACCAAATTTTCTCGAAATTCAACCCGGTAAAAAAAATTCTGATTTTGCAAAATTGAACCCGTGAAACCAAATCCAATTTTTTGGTTAAATCCCATAGTCACTGATTAGCGACAAAGTAGCATCTTAATTCAAAATAATTGGCTTCTATAACCCATAAAACCAAATCCAACATTTCAAAAAATTAGATCTGGGAAACCAAATCCAATTTTTGGTTAAATTTATTTAGTCAGTGATTAGCGACTGCGTGTCGACATCAAATAATAATTTATTCAAAATTTTTTGAAAATTAAAATAGAATCCTTAAATCAAAATGTTTTCACTAGAAAATCTGGAATTTTACCACTTCAAAATATATTTGAAATATTAATAAAATAATATATCTTAATATATATTAAAGAAGGATATTTAGATAACAATTTTCCTCATATTTTTTTAATTTATTTTATTTTGGTATTTAGGTATCCAAACACCTTAAAAATAAATAAATAAAAAACACAATGATTTTATTATATATCTGATTTATTTGAATATTATAACCTGTTTTAGATCCAACTAAATGATACAGACCCTACAATTTTTTTATTTTTAATCTATTTAATCCAGTTATTCATGTTTTCAAATGTAATCTAAAGTCTTATTAATTTAAAAATAATTTATACTAAAAATATCAATATTATCCTACAATAGTTAATTACATCTAAATTAATATCAAATAAAAATTATTTCTCTTATAATTACATTATATATATGATTAATATATAATATATATATATAAATGTTAAACATCTAATTAAATATTATCATAAAAACTTATAGGAATATATAGTTAATTTTTTTTATTATTGTAAGAAAATATAGTGGATAAAGTATATGTTGTAAACAAGTAAACTTAACACATATTTTAGTTAACAGATTGAAATACTCATAAATCATTCATAAATTTAATAAAAACTTTTCTCAAACATTTTCACTATGTTTCAACTAATATTATATTTGTTAGTTAAGAAAAGCTATCAAATGTTAAGAAGTAAAATTTAGATAATATATTCTATATTTTAGGAATCACAAATTTTAGGATAATCAATTTATGATTAAATATTTATGTACATTAAAATACATAAATACACAATTTATTATTTTTTTCTTTGTGACTTAATGCAATTTCCATATATATTAATCAATTTTTCTGTCTACAATATATATTCAGTTTTAAATATATAACTTAACTAATTTTTTGAAATAATAATTAGGTACAACAACTTTTATTTCCAAATCCAATTTGACACTATTCAAATAATTTTTAGAATAGATAAAAAATGTTTTCGCACTATCCTAGTATGATTACCAAAAAGATTCTTAATATTCTCAAAATTATTTTAATTTATATTTATTTATTAAAAAAAATTAAAAACTCTGATAAATCTAAGTCTATATAAGAAATGTATCTCATATTTGCCAAGCATTACTTGTAGTAATTTTTTCCATTCTCTGCAGTATATTTTTTATGACTTTGTTCATTGTTTACTATGTTATTATATGTTGTTCGGTCAGTATTGTGATACCATTTTTTTAATTGTTTATGGTCTACAGATTGGTTTAAGCCCTATAAAACTCAATAAAGATTTTGATGTTGTGGTAGTATTTGCATTTTATTAATACAATTCAAATTATGGTTTCCGATGAAAATGTGTGTATTTTTTATATCTTTTCTAGTTTCATGTAAATTTATATTCATAAGTTTTATAATATATTTGTTCTTTATATTTATGCAAACCAGATATCTTTTTTCTTTATTTTGTACAAAGAAAAATCCAACTTTGGAGATGAATATTGTTGTAATTAAGATTTTAATAATCTTAATGTTCTTTTTGAAATAAAAATTTACGTAAGCATCTATCGGAAAAAGTTCAAAAAGATGAACAAAAAGTTGAAGATAAAACTGGAAAATGATAAAGACTATTTTGTTGATCATAGGTTAGATTATACAAGTTTGTGAAGTCTTATAAACATAAAAATTTAAAGTGTAATTAAAAAAAAATAATGATGTGCAATAGCGCATGTACTACCCTAGTAAAATAGTTTAATTCAGAAAATAATAATGTATTTTTAGGTATTTACAGAAGTTCAAAATTCAGTACTTTTTTAATTCTATTTTTTATTTCAATTTATTTTCTTTTCTTTTCTTTTTGATCATGAATGAATTTTAATTGAGTTAGATATAAAATAAATCACTTTTGAGATTTAAGTAACTTTTTATACAATTTAATTTGTATTTAATAAGCCATTTTTATCTCCACTTATTAGAAAATAAATATTTCGCTTCATCTAACTTATTTACATTAGCACAAAAGAAAACATCAAACCTAATATTAATGAATAATGATTCAGTTAATTCACTCAATATTATATAATTATTTCATACTAAAATAAATTAATAAAGCATAAAATATTAAAATCATAAAACAAGTTTTAAGTCAAGATTTATGAATATAGTATTAAATAAATTCAATAAAATTACTAAAAATATATTTTTTTCTAAATTGAATATAAAAGTGTAGAACTTTTTGGGATATAAGAAGAAATTAACTATTTCTAAAGAAATATTTATTTGACATTTGAAATTTGAGTATTAAATTACAAACTTTTTAGATTATAAAAACATAAAATAATAATATATCAATCAAACTCATACTGTTATATATATATATGATAATATAATAAATAATTTAAAATAAAAATTATTTTGTGCTTTCTCATTTGCAAAACACAACCCAATTTACAAAAAACCATTAATAAACTCAGCAAAAGAATATATGTTTTTAGATCTGCCCAACAATTCTTACCTTTCAGTTTGGAACAGATTAACCTGTATGATTCATTAATCATAGCATAAAATAGAATTTTTTAGGTTAATGAGATTAGAAGAATATAATCAAAGATGTATAGAGTGAGAGAGAGACAGAGTAAAAGATAAATAAATTGGTAAAATAAATCGCAAAAAACATATTACAAAAATAACTAAATAAAATTGAACTTGAAAATAATTGGCTTATCAAAAAGGAATGAGATAGAAAAAAAAAATAATTTAGATGGGGAACCAAAAAAAAATTTTTTCACCACAGAAAATCAAAAAACACATAGAACTGAATTTGGACCATACAATAAAACAAAACCTAAAAAAAATTAAACATAAAAATAAACAAAAAATTAATAAAAAAATTATTTACTAAACTTATATACAACATCAAACGATACAAATAAACGACAAAAATAATAAAATAACATATAAAATATATAAAAGGATAATTATTATATTAATAGAAAATATCAAAACTTAATAAATAGATAAGATGAGTGTCATCACATAAATAATATAACAAAAGGACTGATATTATTATATCGATGAAAATATACCATAAATAAAATAAAAATATAACAATAACTATTATAAAAATTAGCAGGAATGAAAAAAATTAGAATGTAGTATATAACAATAATGAACATTTGGTTATGATATAATGTGTATTAATGGCAAAACTACATGTGATGTGTGAGTCGAAGATAGATGTAACATCAGATAGGACAGGTGTGACAGTTGCAATGCATCAATTGGGAGAACGATGGAAGAAAAATTTGGAAACTTATATTATATCATCAAACGATACAAATAAACGACAAAATAATAAAATAACATATAAAATATATAAAAGGATAATTATTATATTAATAGAAAATATCAAAAAACTTAATAAATAGATAAAGATGAGTATCACCACATAAAAATAAAACAAAAGAAAGGACTGATATTATTATATCGATGAAAATATACCATAAATAAAATAAAAATATAACAATAACTATTACAAAAATCAGAATGTAGTATATAACAATAATGAACGTTGGGTTATGATATAATATCTATAAATTGTATTAATGGCAAAACTACATGTAATGTGTGAGTCTAAAAGATGTAACATCAGATAGGATAGGTGTGACAGTTGCTACTTAAAAAACTTAAAAAAGCTAAAGCATTACTACTTTTGGAGAAGAAATACAATTTTTGAAATCAAAGGGTTTGAAAAGTAGGAGAGAGGGGAGAGAAAGTGAGTTTATCAGAGAGAAGACGAACTAGGGTGGAGACAGCGGTTGGTGGAGAGGGAAATTAATTTTGACATTGATCAGAGTAAGCTAATGCTAATTTTACAGTTCAAAATGAGGAAGTTGTTGACAGAAGATATCTATGAAATTGAAGGTACGACATTAATAGTTGTTGTTGATATTACAGATTAGGGGGTGAAGAAGAGCACGAAGTCGATGAGTTAAGAAGTAAAAAAAATTGTCATATATAAATGGTTTATATGCGTTTGTAACAGATTGGGGGAGGGAAAACGAATTGGGTCCACCGGCATTGGAGTTTGAGGTTGGGATCGGACCAAATGTCGAAGGGATTACAGTGAAAAGCGGTGGAAGAGAAATAGTGGTGAGGTAACAGAAAACATGTTGCGTATACTATACTATTTGGGCAGTGGGTACGAGAGAAATTAGAATAGAAAACATGTTGCGTATACTATACTATATGGGCAGTATGTCTATTAGCAAATAATATTGTACTTCTATGCTATACTATTTATGGCGCATGATATTCTATTGGAATGTAAAGAGGAAAATGAACATCCAAATTGGTTGTAGTTGTAGAAACTTATAAAACCGGATTTTAAAAATATCAATTTGTAATATAATTTATTTCATAAAATTGAAATAAACTATTAAACACATATATATATATATATATTAATATCTACATATATATATATACAAACATTAATATTGACATTTATATATGTAATAACTTATTTTAACAAAATAATTATAACATTTATATAATTCAACAATATTAAATTACATTTTAAATATAACATTTTGACCATGAATAATAAAATCAAGAATGACCAACATAATTATTAGCAAGAACATAAAAGCCAACAATATTTAATTTTATTCTTTGACCAAGAATTATAGTTTCATATTTTACATATATATTAATCTTATGAACATAATTTTTAAATTCAATATTAACAATGCATAATTTCATGACCATCATTTTAATATTGAAAACTTAAATAAAGAATAAGATGAACATGAATTAAAACAACAATATGTGTGAAACTAAAATTTAAACAATACAGATTTTCTAAAATCATAAAAACCATTTGGAGGCTGGATGATCCCTTTCATTAACTCAATAAAATGCCCGCAATGAGACTGTTTATATGCATTCTTTGAATCTCAGGATACAACCAAACATATAAGACTAACATGCTTCATTCATGTTAAATCTACGAGCTAATATTCTACCATATACTCAAGAACATAAAATCTACTTTTAAAAGAGAAAAGTAGAATATGAAGAAAGTTATAACCTGTTTAACTTGTGATCTTTTAGTTATCAACACCAAAACCCAACAAGATATTTCAAGAAAGCTTCAACACTTAGAAACTTCTAAAATAATATCTAAATTAAGTCTAATGGTGTTTTCTTTTGCAAAATGAAGAATGAGATGAATTTTTCCTTCTAGGTAGCTTGGTATTTATAGGAGAGAAATAAAACTTGGTGGTCAAGAATCATAATGATCAAATTTAATTTGATTTTTAATTACAAAATATTTGTAAGTTATAAAAATCTTTGAATTTAATTTGATCTATAATGATCAAATTTAATTTGATTTTAACTCCAAAATATTTGTAAGTTATGAACAATATTTGAATTTAAATTTGATCCCCTTTATACCAATTATTTCTTAGTGACTTTGTTCTATAATATATATTATTGGAAAAAGTTTACTTGAAGCAAATTCTTATTCACAATTTAACTATATATTATAAGTCCACATGCTTATTAATATATTGTTCCAACAATCCTCCACATGAACAGAATTGACTCTAAAACACTGAGGATGTTTTTCAAAAACTTTTTTAGGATAGATTTAAGCTGAAAAAAGACTTTCTTGAGTATATGCAAAAAATAATTGTATATGAAAAGGTTGCATTTTTCAGCGTTGAACCAATCACTGTTATAATCTATCGAGTTTACAAGCCCAGTTGGTGAACATGATGTCTTAAACCATCCGAATTTCTAGTGTAAACTAAAACAATAGATATAACACAATTATATTTTCTAGTAGAACTTTCGCTCTCTCGTTGGATTTATTTTGGCCTTGAACATGCCTGATATTTCTTGAGTGAATTTGGAGAATACATCCTTCCCTTATTCTCCTAGATACGGTCCCATTTCACACTCAACAGGTGATTCTCGTATTCTATTTCAAAGTATTCTGCTTTACTTCCTTGAAATAAATATGATGAAATCATTAAAAGCTTACGCTTACCCTCAATTTTGCAGACAATACTGTTTATCATTATTAGAAACTGGGTAGAAACATATGTTTCATAATGTTTTCTTAGACTTAATTTGACTTAGTTGTCCCTTTGAACCTAGAAAATATAGGTGGGGTTACCGCTAAATTTTATCATTAAATCATAGGCTTTAAACCCATTCTTATTGATGATTTCAATACTTGATCTCGGGTCAGACCTTTCGTAAAAGAATCTGCTAAGTTATCAGCTGATTTGATGTAATCTAGCGAAATTACACCACTTGAGATCAATTGTCTAATGGTCTTATGTCGTCTACGTATGTGACGTAACTTGCCATTGTACAAGCTATTGTTAGCACGAGCTATAGCCGATTGGTTATCGCAGTGTATCCGAATCGATGACACTGGTTTTTCCCACATCGGAATATCTTCCAGAAAATTTCGAAGATGCTCTACTTCTTCTGCTGCTTTGTCCAACGCAATGAATTCAGGTTCCATTGTTGATCTAGCCAGCACTGTTTGTTTCAAAGTCATTAAATTTTCCCGCCACATGTTCAGGGTTACGCCTGATTCTTGCATCATTGCATTCATCATTTCTTTTAAAGTTTGGTTTTTGCGTTCTGCAATTTCATTTGATTCTGGTGAGTAAGGAGCAGTTGTTTGATGAATGATGCCATCTACAAAATGCATCGAACTGTCTTTCATATTCTCCACATCTATCACTCCGAACTATTTTATAGTTTTTCCTAGTTGATTTTCAACTTCCAGCTTATATTACTTGAATTTATCCAAAGCCTCATTTTTACTTTGTAACAAGTAAATATAGCAATATTTTGTTCTATCATCAATGAAAGTCACAAAATATTTTTTACCTCCTCTAATGGTAAATAAATCACACAAATAAATGTGAATTAAACCCATATGTTTACTATTTAGTATTCTCAAGAGAAAGCATATGCTATCCTCCTTGAGTTATATCTTTAATTTCAGCATGGTCAATGAGATATAGATCTTTTCATGACATATAGTGAATTGAGTTCCATAAATTTTGTCAATCATTAGTCATATGCTTATAGCACTAGGCACTCACATGACACTCTGATATACATCAGAATTTGACACATTCATATGTGGCAGACCACTATCTAACTGAATTTGATGTGTCGACTCACTAGACTCGTAACCAATAGTACCTCCGTAATAATTAAATTTTAATTTCTAGAATTATTAAATTCAAAAAGTAACAATTTAATTTAATACAAGGGCAGGATGAATCTATTTAAATTATTCAGATAATTTGCATAATCATCCAATTAATTTCCAGCATATTATTAAATCTCTTAAATATTAAACTCCAGCACAAAAGTCAAAGAGTGACTTTTGCCAACGTTTTAAACAGATGTTGTCTATGATCAGAATGAAATAAAAATCATTTTAATGAGTGCAGCAATAAATCGTAGAAAAAAAAATTAATTACTTCTGAAATTTTGTTGAAAAATTCAACAAGTTTCAGACCAAGTAAAAAATATTTTCTAGATTACAATGCATAATAACAAAATAATATCACCCATTACTCTTTGAATTACTGTTGAATTAAGCAAATCATATTTATATGATTAAATCGTATAAAATTAAAAAGATCATTACCATGATTTGTCTTATTTCTGTTTTCATAACAAAAACACTAACATAAACTTTATTAACGTATATGTTATTATTTGCGTTTTAAATCAAGATCACTAATTATTTTTAGCGATTTAAGCGTTTATTTTAAAAAATTAAAACCGAATCGCAAACTCACTTAAAATGTCTGGAGAAATTTATTAATAATTTATAACGCTATACCAAAATTAATTGGTTCTTAAAACATTTTCCAGTTAATTGCAAAAATTAATTGGTTTTAAATAACGTTTTACCAAAATTTATTATTTTTAATGACGTTTTACCAATAATATTTCAATATTTTATATATTGAAATAAAAAACATTTGACCAATAAATTAAATGGTATTAGACCACTAATATTTGGTTTAAAAAAAAATGTTTGCAAAAAAAATAAAATAATTGGTCTTTAATTGGTTTTTTGTTTCTTTATTAAAAAAAACGTTTTTTTTCCGGTTAACAGCAACGATGTTACGAGATCAATCGATCGGCTGGCGATCGATCGGTCGCTTGACCCGCGGTACTGGTTTCAGTGTTTAAGTTTTTTTATTTCTCTCAACCGATCGATAAGGATTGATCGATCTGAGACCCGGATCGTTCGATCCGGTCACAAAATCTTCAAACCGACATATATTTTTTTTTTTCAACAATCAAAAACAAAACTTTGACTTTTGCAAATTCGATTTTTCAAACAACAAATCCGTTTAAAAAGCGAATTATTATTGAGTTAAGATTGTAGAACCTTATAAAACCGGATTTTAGAAATAACAATTTGCAATACAATTTATTATTTGAAATTAAAATAAACTATTAAACGTATATATATATATATATATTAATGTCTACACATATATATATATATATATACAAACATTAATATTGACATTTATGTGTCATAACTTATTTTAGCAAAATAATTATCGCATTTAGATAATTCAACAATATTAAATTATATTTTAAATATAAAATTTTGATCATGAGTAATAAATTCAAGAATGACAAACATAATTATTAGCAAGAACATAAAAGCTAACAATTTTTAATTTTATTCTTTGACCAAGAATTATAGTTTCATATTTTACATATATATTAATCTTATGAACATAATTCTTAAATTCAATATTAACAATGCATAATTTCATGACCATCATTTTAATATTGAAAACTTAAATAAAGAATAAGATGAACATGAATTAAAACAACAATATGTGTGAAACTAAAATTTAAACAATAAACAGATTTTCTAAAATCATAAAAACCATTTGGAGGCTGGATGATCCCTTTCATTAACTCAATAAAATGCCCGCAATGAGACTGTTTATATGCATTCTTTGAATCTCAGGATACAACCAAACATATAAGACTAACATGCTTCATTCATGTTAAATCTACGAGCTAATATTCTACCATATACTCAAGAACACAAAATCTACTTTTGAAAGAGAAAAGTATAATATAGAGAAAGTTAGAACATGTTTAACTTGTGAATCTTTTAGCTACCAACACCAAAAACCAACAAGATATTTCAAGAGAGCTTCAACACTTAGAAACTTCTCAAAGAATATCTAAATTAAGTCTAATGGTGTTTTCTTTTGCAAAATGAAGAATGAGATGAATTTTTCCTTCTAGGTAGCTTGGTATTTATAGCAGAGAAATAAAACTTGGTGGTCAACAATCATAATGATCAAATTTAATTTGATTTTTAATTACAAAATATTTGTAAGTTATAAAAATCTTTGAATTTAATTTGATCTATAATGAACAAATTTAATTTGATTTTAACTCCAAAATATTTGTAAGTTATGAAAAATATTTGAATTTAAATTTGATCTCCTTTATACCATTTATTTCTTAGTGACTTTGTTCCATAATATATATTATTGAAAAAACTTCATTCCAAGAAAATTCTTATTCATAATTTAACTATATATTATAAGTCCACATGCTTATTAATATATTTAATATATTGTTCCAACAGTGGTAAGTATTATATATATAAGTGGATTATCGACGTATAATTGGTTGCAAATCTCATGGAATAAGTTGGTTTATACTATAGTAGTTAGTGTTCTGGCTATAAGTGGTATGCTATGTTTAAGTATCAGAGTAGTTGTTATTCCATCATATGAAGTGTAATAAGAATTTGTGTTCGCTATTGTAGGATGGAAGAGTTGGGATTGCATGAACGTCTTTTTGAAACAGGATTTGAGCCGGATGGGAGGCGAATAATTAATAGCTACTTCAACTTGCGACGTATAGAGACTATAAAACAACATTGACGGAAGATCAAATGGAGATTTTGGTGGAATCATAGTTCATGCAGCTTATGCAAATGAGAAACCATACATCCTATGTAATGTTTGTGTGCCACCTGTTGTCTGGACAGTTGGTTACGTAAAAGGAGTTTGAGCTGTGGTGGTTATTTGCTGGCAAGCCTATCCGGTATGGGAAAGTTGAATATGCACTCCTTACTGGACTGATGTTGCTGACCGGAGAAAAATGACCCAATGTGACTATGGTGGAAGTTTAAGTGGAGAGACAAGTTGGTGGAAAGTGATTAATCAACTCAAAGCATGTGTGTTAGTCTCAAAATATTGGATTTCAAGATTGGATGTGCACAAGATTTTGAAGATAAAAAATGCACAATGTTTCAAAACTCAAGCCATGGACAAGTCAAAAAAGACTAAGCAATTTCCATAGTCCTTCTTTCCAATCAAAAGGTTAACCTCTAAACTATAATCCATTTAATTTGTTTCATTAACTTAGTCTTATTGCTATTATTTGATTCTCTCATATGAAATTTTATTTGAACATCTAAACGTTTGATATTCCTCATAACATATACTTAAAAATCTTTCTTTTTATTACTTGTGTAATGGTAAAAGAGACCATGAGAGGGATTCATTAGAAGAGAAATCAAGTCATGAAGGGCTAAAAGAATGGAAACAGTTGGAGGAATGAGCCAACCAAGCTAGAGAATGAAGTGGAGGTTGCAAGGCTGGTGGAAAGAGGAATCAAGTGAGTGTTTCAAGTGGATAAGCTAGAGTGACTAAGACTTAGCCAACACTCCTTAGCAGCATTCCAAGTGAATGCAAGGTACGAATTGGAGCTCATGAGCTAAAACTGATATTGGACCAACCCTTGAAAATGGCAAAAGTTCTGAAGAAAGGGAGAAACAAGAACCGGCTATGAGAAAAAGCTTCAAACTATCTAAGCAAATAAAGATGGTGAAGCAAGGAGGCATTTCTTACTTGCTATCCAAGATGGTCATGATCAAGGGTCTATGAAATCCACCAAAATGGTCCTAAGGCTTATAGACTCACTGGCCAATCCCTAGGCTGAGAAGGTTACAATCTTTTTCCCTTATCTTGTTTTGTTCCATTGAATTTTCTATGCTAAGGTATTTTTAATGAGAGAGTTCTTCAAGGTATCTTTTTTTATTTTCAAATTCTTAGATCATGTACCGTACGTCGACGACGGACATGTGGGTTCCAGACGTCCGCTTTTGGGAAAAAATGTAGATATCTGAATACAATTATTGTATGGGTAGTTTGTATTGTTTGGTCCAATCTGGTTAGTCTCCTAATTCTCCCTAACTATTACCAAAATACCAAAACTAGATAATATAAATAAAAACAAAACAAAACACAAACAAATCGGGTGGGGGGATGAAGATATCTATTTATTTTATATATCAAACTGATATTTTTGGACAAACACTAGACAAGTGTTCGTACATAAGTTGCCAAGTAAACACAAAATCTTCTTAAACTCAGAAAATTATAGTTTTCAATCTTATTGACTGATCGTGGATATCATATAGTGGAAAATAAATATAAACACAATTTTTTGTCAAACCTGTAGAGAAAACCAAGTGTAATGTTTAGCACTAGTCCAATATCGTAATATATGAGAAACTTAAGATAAACAATTTTTCTAAGTATGAAAAAATATGGAAGAACAAGTAGAGAATACTTGAAAGAGTTTTAAAGAAAACTTATGATGAACACTCTTTTTATAAAAATTCTTTATTTCTCTTGTTCGATTTTTCTTGTGTCTACAAATGAAAAGGTGATGAGGTATTTATAGCCTTCCAAAACATATTACAAACTACTCTAGATTATTCTACAAACCTCTTAGATATTTATTTCTCTCTAGAGTTTTCTACATAAATATCTTACATTATTATCTTTTAAAATTCTCTAGAATACTTAGAGAAGGTGATGAACTCTAATGATGTTTCTAGAGAAATTCTAGAAGTTGGACTTAATTTTTGGTTTTAGTCCAGTAATGGATAATTGGATTATACCCATAAGTAGACCTTGACCCAAAATCAAGTTTAATATTAATACTCCCCCTTAAACTTGATTTTGTCAATCATCCCGAGCTTTGAACGAAGTAGCTTAAACTGACCTTTTGGTAATGACTTGGTGAAGATATCTGCAACGTTGTCTTCACTTCAAACCTCAAAAGCTTCAATCGTTTCATCAAGTACTTTTTCTCGTATAAGGTGATGTTCCAACTCAATATGCTTTAAATCTGTCAATGCTTCCATCCGTCTTCCGCTTAATTCGATACATCCATTTACAAGAAACAGGTTGGATATCCTTGGGTATTGGGACCAAATCCCAAGCTTCATTCTTAATGAGAGCATTTATCTCCTCCTACATTGCATTCTCCCACTCATCAATCTCTTTTGCTTCATCATAAGATGATGGCTCCTCTTCATCTAATGGAGCTGCAAAGTAGCATGAGTATGTTGTGAAAAACCTGTCATCTCTGAACCGAGCATGCCTAATAATATTTCTTTTAGGCCGTTGGTTTTCCTTTGGCCCTTGATCTTTTTCCTCATCTTCCTCTTCGTTGATGCTCCCCCTTTCACCTTGTGTTTCATCTTCATGATTTTTACTATCACTTGGTACTTGAACAACTTCTTCAATGATCTTGGAGGAACTCGTACCTTCTTGGTCAATCAAGACTTGAGGTGGTCCATAGTAAGATGAAATTCCATCAAAAACCACATTACGAGACATAATGGACCTATGTGTCTCAGGATCTATAATCCCCAAACCTTTTCTTTGTTCATCCACTACAAGAAAACACACTATTTCCGACGGTCAAATCCGTCGGAAATCCGTCGCTAATAGGTGTTCCCGATCAATTATCAATAAAAAAAGCCGTCGGGAGTATTGCGTCAGAAAATTTCAGTCCGTCGGAAATCCGTTGCTTTTTTGTGACGGATTTCCGACGGATACCGGATCCCGTCTGAAATCTATCGGAAAGTCAATATCCATCGAAAACCCCTCGGAAAAACTTCCGTCGGTAATCTGTTAAATATTTAGACGAATTTCCGACGGATTACCGAGACAGTCCATACCGTCGGATATCCGTTTTAAAGTTTCAGTTGATAATCCTTCGGAAAATGGTCATCGGAATTCCGTCAGGAAATGTCTGTCGGAAATCCGTCGGTATTGCGTCCGTCGGAAATCCGTCGGAAATAACTCGTCGGAATCCGTCGGAAAAAAACTCCGTCGGAAATCCATCGGAAACACGTACGTCGGAAAACATATTTTTTAATTTTTAAAAAAATTCGTAATTTTTATTTTATAATAATAAAATAGTTATTATTATAAAATAAAAATTACGAATTTTGTTTTATTATTATAAAATAAAATTTTTGAAATTTTTAATTGTTAATTGTTAAACATAAATATGAAAATAAATTATAGACATAAATTGAAATTTTTATTTGTTTAAATTATTTTACATAAAAATAAAACTAATAATAATAAACATAAAAATAAAAATATAAAACTACGGAGGAGTCTGGTAAGAACTGGAGAAAGCGTTCATCCTCTCTTCCATCAATCGTAGGCGATTCATGTCTTCTTCTCGTTGTTGCTCGAGGGTTTTTACTCTCTCTGTAGCTCACGGTTTTCCTCCTGAAGTTCCGATCTTCCGAAGTCGCTATATGATGGAAATGATGAGGAAGACGTAGCTGAGCATTCTTTAGGCAATCCGTATAGACGACCTTTGTTCTTCAGAGTTACCTTGAAAAAAATTTAAAGTTAATATAATTATTAATTACAATTATAATTTTTTGAATTTTAAATTTGACTAACGTCATATGCAAACCCATTCAATTTTTCTAATGGAACTTCTGAATACAAAGGAGTTTCATCTTCTTGTGTTGGCTGAGTTTGCAGGAACTCGACTCCCAGACTTCTCACTTTTTGAGAGATCTCACGAGCAACTGGATCATCAATTTGACCAGTTTTCCGGTTGGTGTGAGCATCCTCAATGAGACGAATTAGAGAAGGAGGTTGTCCGTCCATTTGAAACTAAAACAACAAATTTAAATAAATTAATAAATAAAGTTATTTAAAAATTTAATATTTTAATTTTTTGACTTACTAGTTGCTCAGCTCGGGAAGCTTTGCTCGTCGCTCCAAGATTATGGGTCGCCATTCCTTTGCCTTTTCTATCGCTCTTGCGATTACTTGAATTTGTTGTTGAAATAGCTGCGACTTCTGGTCTCATCCAGTAATTGATGAGAGTCGTCCATAGATCTGGATTCTTGGTCATTTCTTTGGGAACTTTATCACGCTTCCACTTGTCTTTCCATTCGTTCATTTTGCGGGAGTAACATGTTGCCGCTTTAGTGTTAAACTCCCGTCGAACGATGACAGCGATTTGCGGATCCCAAGTAAATTCTTGTTGTTTAAGTAGAAAAGTTCAATTTAAGACTACTTTTATAAATTTGCATTTGTAAATTTTTATAAAATTTATAAATATGAACATAAATAACAAATTTTAAATTCTCTATTTCACATACCGCAAATTGCCGAAACCAAATTTCTTGTTCTTCTTTCGGCATGTCCGAGTACACTGGATATGGACGTACCAGCATCTCATTAAGCATTCGATTGATTGCTTTTGTTATGTCGTTGCTAGATTTATGAAACCTATATGGTATTTAAAATTGTTAGATTACAAATTTAAAAATTTTATAAAATTTAATTTTTTTATAGAAATAAAATTTTTAATTTACCATGTTGTGGATTCAGTGCATTGCGGATCCAATTTCTTTAATCGGTCACGACCCTGTTGTGACACAAAATCTTCAATACTCATTACTGTCTGAGTAGAAGCAGCAGTCCGAAAAGGAATTGGTGGCTGTGTCTCCGAATCAGTAGGAAATTGGGAGAAACTAGAACCACCAATTCCGTATTGGTGATTCCCATCTCCCGATTGTAGAAATTCGTTATAATTCCTTTGAACAAAAGAAAGTTTATATTATCAATAATAATTTTAAATTTTAACAGATATCTGTAAATATGAAATAAAAAAAATTATTCTACTAATCTAATTTCCGCAGATTTCCAAATATTAAATTGCCTATATTTAAAATTAACATATCTAAAAAACAAAAAAAAAAAAAATTGAAAACTTACATAATTATGGCTGGAAGCGGAATGAGAAGATGTTTTGGGATTTTTTTTTCCAAAAGCGATTTTCGGTTATTTTTAGGTGGAGAAGTTTGTTAGAAGATTTGAGGTTTTTATTTTTGATGATCGAATGAGAATGGCAAGGGGTCTATATATAGTGAAAATGTTCGACGGATTTCCGATGGCTTCCCTCGGTCCGATGGATTTCCGACGGGAATCTAGAAACCGTTCTGAAATCCGTCGATTCACTGTCCAATTTTCTGACGGTTATCGGTTCCCGTCAGAAATCCGTCTGAAATATGTTTCGCAGATATTTTCCGACGGATTTCCGATGATTTGTCCAAATCCGTCGGAAATCCATCGGTTATGTGTTCGTGGTACTTCCAAGGTGCGGTGTCCCGAGAACATCAAATTTCCGACGGAAAGCCAACGCCGATACTAGTAATGTCGGATTTCTGACGGATTTTCCAGTCCGTCGGAAATCCGTCAGTTTCATGATTAATTTTATGTAAAATTATTTTATGTGCAAAATAAAATTTTTGTTATATTTTTAAAATACAGAAATATTTGGTTTTTGCTTATTACATAATACATAAAATTTAATATTGTACAAATTATGTTGCAGATTACAAATGTTTCTTATTCAGAATTTTCAGATGAACCTTCAGTTGGTATTGAATCAGAATCATCTTCAAATTCATTATGTGATTCCTCTGATTCTGAATATACACGGTCATCACCAATATGTGTTGATCCAACAACAAGTTCAACGTCATCTACATTTTCTTCAATCTCGACAATATGGCTTTGTGGTATTTGTAGAGGATCATGTTCTGCTACTCCATAAATCCTGCCTCTTGGGTGAACTGCAGTGACTGTTATCCAAGGATCTGAACGATATGTAGTCCGGGGATATGGTAGGTAACAAACCTGTCAAAAATAAATTATCATTATCAAATATAAAGTATTAATTTTGCGTAATAGTTATATTCAACAATACCTGGTCTGCTTGTGATGAAAGTATACATGGATCATATTTTAACAGCCTGCGATTTGAATGTATCGAAATAACTCCAAATTGGTCAATGCGGACACCACGACCAATGAACGGATCATACCAGTCACACATAAATATTGTACATCGCAAGTCTAACATGCATGCATATCGGACAACCAATATCTCATTCAAAACACCGTAATACACGAGATCACCAGATTTTGCTGAAACACCATAGTCTGATGTTGGTTTGCTTCTACCATCTTCTTTAATTAAAAAAGCATATCCCCTTGTGCAAAACCTTGGGTATGAGGTTGCAGTAGTAATAAAACCATTAGCAATTTCGACCAACCATGTTAGATGCTATCACCTTGTTGAATATGTTCGGAAACCTATGCAAAAATAAATGATAACAAGTCATTTTATTAAAAATAAAGAAAAATGTATGTTTTAATCTCGTATTTTAAAACTTACGTAATATTTCAACCATGACGGAAACTCTTTTTCTTTTATACCCTTGATGTCATTGTCGCTAATCCCGGGGTAATAATTACGTACTACTTCCATGTAGATACTGTACAAATATCATAAATTAGATAACAACACAAATAGAATCAAATAAGTTTAGTCAATGTAAGGTGAAAATGTTTCATACCTTTCATACTCGACAGTGTCTTCAAAATTTTGCAGAATATATCTATGCAAATGGGTTGCCTCTTGTGAAGATAATTTACGTTTCTTTCCTTTCCCACTTGCTCGCCCAATTTGAGTAAATAATTGTGGTACATATACAAGATAAATGACTTTTTCACCTCTATCATCATGTCTTGCAGGCCTTCTATTTTTCGTGCGAACTTCCGAAGGGAAATAATATTCCGCAAACTGTGAAAATTCTTCTTTTAAGCTCTGTGAGACAATAGATCCCTCCTCTTTACTCAGATTTTTAACTTTTTTATTTAGATGGAACATGTACCGTTCGAAAGGATACATCCATCTGTATTGCACAAGACCGCCTAGTGATGCTTCATGTGGGAGGTGAATAGGGAGATGTTCCATGACATCAAAAAAAGACGGGAGAAATATTTTCTCCATATTGCACAACATTATTGGGATATTGAGTTGAAGATTTCGAATGCCATCTACTGTGAGAGTTCTTGAGCAAAGATCACAAAAAATGACCCGATACCTATAAATAAAGTAATAAACGTTAATTTAGGATTAAAATATAAAATAAAATAATTATTTTAAATTTTACAATAACCTGCAATCGCGCGGTGGACATCTTTGGGAAGAAGATATGTGAATGCAAAAGGAAGAAGACGTTGCATAACAACATGACAATCATGACTCTTCATTCCGGTTAATTTTCATTCAACGAGATCAACACAGTTACGTAAGTTGGATGCGTACCCATCAGTAAATTTAACATCCTCTTGAATCGAATTCAAAAATGCGACTTTTTTGATGGAATCCAAGCGAAACGCAGGCATGGGACACCTTCCATTCGTCTTCAAATGTAGAGATTTACGAGAACAAATCAATGGCAAGTCTAATCTTGACTTCAAATTGTCTTTCGTCTTCCATTTGACGTTCAATACCGTGTTCATTATGTTGTCAAAGAAGTTTTTCTCCACATGCATGACATCAAGACAATGCCTCAAAAGATGATTTTCCCAATAAGGCAAATCACAAAAATATACTCTTCTTATGCCAGTTATGATGTTCACCAACACCATCAACAGGCTCATGACCATTACCTCCACAGGAACGAGTTCCGTCAGCACCAAAATCCCGAAGCTGTTCAAGTATAACACGATCAGTAACCTCAGGAGGTGGACCATCAAATACATGCTTGTTCTTTGTAAAAATTGTTTTGGACCGACGATAGGGATGAGCAGCTGGTAAAAACCTTCAATGGCAATCAAACCACGTTGTCTTCCTCCCGTGGTGTAACTGAAACGCATCGGTATTGTCTAGGCAATAAGGACACGATAATCTTCCATGTGTTGTCCAGCCAGATAACATACCATAAGCAGGAAAATCACTTATTGTCCACATCAAAACCACACTCATGTTAAAGTTTTGGTTGGTTGCCACATCAAAAGCTTCAACACCTTGTTCCCATAAAATTTGAAACTCATAGATCAATGGTTGCAAAAAAATATCCAGTGCCCTTCTTGGATGATCTGGTCCGGGAACTAGAATGGACAAAAACAAAAATTCCCTACGCATGCATATAGTTGGTGAAAAATTGTAAGGTGTTATAATTACTGGCCACAATGAATATTGTCGTCCATGCTTTCCAAATGGGTTGAAACCATCAGTACATAACCCAATGTACACATTGAGATGCTCATAAGCAAAATCAGGATACACCGATTGAAAATATTTCCACGCTTCTGCATCTGAAAGATGTGTAATCATCTCAGCGTCTTGACGATGCTCTGCATGCCATCTCATTGCCTTAGCGGTTCGTTGGAATTGATAGAGCCGTTTCAACCTATCTTTTAAAGGTAAATACCACATACGTTTAAATGGAATGGAAGCTCTACCACTTGATTCCTGAAACCGCGGATGACGACAAAATCTATACGTTTTGCGGTTTTCATCTTCTCTCCAATATATCATGCAATTTGCAATGCACACATCTATCATCTGATAGGGCAAACCTAAACCAGCGACAAGTTTCTGAATCTCATAGTATGATACTGGTGAAAGATTATCTTCTGGTAAGATATCTTTCACAAAATCAGCAAAAGCATCAACACAATATTCAGATAAATTATAATCTGTTTTAATATTCATCATCCTACTAGCTGATGATAACGGTGAATGACCTTCTTTACATCCGTTATATAGTGGTTGGTTAGCTGCGTCTAACATATTAAAATAATTTTGTGCATCTAAATTAGGTTCCTCAACCCGACACCTATCATCGCCAGACGGGTTAACGTTTTCTCTAAATGCATCATGCACCATTTGAACCGTACCAACCACTACATCTTCCTCATTTCTATTTTCATCTATAGCATGTGGAAAACCTTGTGCACTACTACTACTACTACCATATTCAGAGTTTCTTTCACCATGTAAATACCAAATCTTATAACCCGAGGTAAATTCATTTTGGTATAAATGATTCCAGACTAACTCAATCTTAACACTTATATTATTCTCGCAAATAGAACATGGACATTTGATCTTACCACTTATTTTTCCATGTTTATTTCTCCCGACCAGATTCATAAACTAGCATATACCTCAAGCATAATCATCTCTCAATAGGTTGGACTCCTCATCCATCATTGCTTCGTCCATCCAAGAACGAAAATATCTATTCATTTTTAGAGAACTTATAAGTGTTTGTAGACATGTGAAAATGAACTGAAGCGTGCGATCATATATATTGTAAAAATTCCCATCGGAAATGGTTATCGGATAACCATCAGAAATCCATCGGAATGTACCAACCCGTCAGTTATGCACTTGTTTTTTAAATGTGTAAAATACCCATCGACGGATCCCGTCGAAAATCCGTTGTTAATTTCCGACGGATTTCCAGCGGCACCTAATTTTTGGTACTCCGTTGGTAATCTGTCAGAATTTATTGACGGATTTCCGACGGATTAGCGGAAAACTGTTTACCGAGGGAATTCCGTCGGCTGTTTTCCAACGGATTTTTGACATCGCCTTAATCCGATGTAAAACCGTCGGAAATCCGTCAGTAAATGTCCCTCAGAAAGGCGTCGGTTTTTCCCGTCGGTTATCCCTCAGTTATCTAGGAAATTTTTGACGGAATTTTGTCCGTCGGAATTTTCCGTCAGAAATTATGTGTTTTTCTTGTAGTGATCATACCCAACAAAGATGCACTTTTTTGCCTTCGCCTCCAATTTGGTTATCTGAGAATCAACCACATCGACGTAGCAGATTGATCCAAATATCCTGAGATGCTCACTGTTGGTTTCTTCCCAAGAATCATCTCATAAGGAGACTACATATTATTTGGACTAATTGACATTTGGTTGATGACATATTCTGCACATCTCATACCTTCTTCCCATAAGGCTTTAGGCAAGTTCTTGTCATGTAGTCAGCTTCTGCATGTCTCACTTAGATGTCTGATCTTCCTTTCCGCTACTCCATTTTACTGAGGTGTATGTGGATATGTAAATTCTCTCTTTATTCCATATTTTTGGCAAAATGAGAGAAACTCTTTTGACATAAACTCCCCTCCATTATCCGTCCTTAGAGTCTTTATCTTACGACCTAAGTCTCCTTCCACGGTAACTTTGAATTCTTGAAACCTTGAAAATACTTCTGACTTTTCCTTAACAAAGTATACCCAAGTGTACTGTGAGAAATCATCTAACAAGAGCAATATGTAGTGTAACCCGGAATAAGAGGATGTTCTTGTCGGACCCATTAAATCACTATGTATCCTCTCTAACAGAGCATTACATCGCAAGGTAGAGTTGTCAAATGGGATTCTATGTGACTTCTCATATTGACAACCTTCACAGAGTTTTCCTTCATCTTGGATCTTTATCTTCGAGAGTCCGTTAACCAGATCCTTGTTCATCATGAATTTAAGCTTAGTCATATTTATATGACCAATTCTAGCATGCCATATATAGGCATTGTCATTGGTACTCATCTTCTCAACATAACTGTTGGAGGCAGATAAGACATATAGATCCTTAACATGTGTTCCGGTATGAACCACATCCGCTCTTAATTTCTTAATTTTCTTCAAAAATTTAACGTTTCTTGGGCCAAAAAAAACATAGTTATGTGACTGCATTCACCACAGAGAGAAGATTCTTCCTTACACCAGGGACATGGTAAACATTCTTGAGAGTGATTGGGATTCCATCATCTCCTTCAATAACAACAGTCCCTTCCTTCTGTACTCGGTGGAGTGAATTATCAGTAGTAATGATGGCTTCTCTTCCGTTATGACTTTGAAGATTAGAAAATAGTTTTTCATCTCCGGTAATATGATGACTACAATCAGAATCCACTATCCAATCATTTCCCAGATTTTTAGTTGCAGCCCGTGAAACACTTTCCCCATTCTTCTTCTTCATCATGACCTTTTGATTTCGCCATATTTGTTTCTTTCAGCTTGACTCTACAATCCTTTTTGAAATGCCCAAGTTTTCCACACTGGTAGCACTTGAATCACTTTTTGTATCCCATAGAAGATCCTTCTTGTCCATCATTATTCTTATCACCAGAGTCCTTTGGTTTGCCTCTGAAGCTTTGATGTCTTCGTGCTACAAAAGCGTTCCTGGAGTCATCATGGACTTTAACTCCAGCCATTTTCATGGCTAGTGATTCTTGCGAGGCTAGAAGATTTTCAAACTCCTCCAAGGAAGGTTGTGTAGCCCATCCTTGAACTGATATCACAAACGGTGTATATTCGGGTCGTAAACCTCGAACAATAGACCATTTTAACTGTGCCTCTGAAATTGATTCCTCCGGATTAAGAGTATTAATCTCAGAGCAAATGTTCTTTACTTTGATGAATAACTCTGAGATTGAAGACTCCCCCTGCTTTGCATTCGCCAGCTCATTCTCTAACAGTTGTAGCCTAGCCTCATTCTTTTTGTTGAACAATTATCAAGTGCCTGCCAAATAGAACTAGCGCAGATACACCTTGATATATGCTCAAATACTCTCGAGGATATTGACATCTTCAAAGCAAACTCCGCCTTGGCATTCTTCCGTGTCCACTCTTTTGTCGCTTCCGCGGTTGCAACATCTACGCTTGGTGGTGTTTCTGCTACCACCAACGACATCCCATAAATCTTCACTCACCAAGTATGACTCCATACATGACTTTCATAACCGATAGTTAGATTGGTTTAAGATTTACATTCCCAATCCAACTACACGAACTGTTGACTCCATACTTAGAATAATCCAAGCTCTCTTTAGATCTTGAAAAGAACTAAATCATAATGGCTTTGATACCATGAAGAGAAAACCGAGTGTAGTGCTTAGCACTAGCCCAAGATCATAATATCCGAAAAACTTAAGATAAACAACTTTTCTAAATATGAAAAATATGGAAGAACAAGTAGAAATGAGTTTTAGAGAAAATTTATGATGAACACTCTTTTTAAAACTTTTCTTAATTTCTCTTGTTCAATTTCTCTTGTGTCTACAAATGAAAAGGTAATGAGGTATTTATAGTCTCCCAAAACATCTTACAAACTACTCTAGATTATTCTACAAACCTTTTAGATATTTATTGTTTTATAGAGTTTTCTACATAAATATCTTATATTATTATCTTTTTGAATTTTCTAGAATAATTAGAGAAAATAATGTACTCTAATGATGTTTCTAAAAAAATTTTAGAAATTGAATTTAATTTTTTGGTTTAATCCAATAATAAATAATTGGATTATACCCAAATAGACCTTGATCCAAAATCAAATTTAGTTTTAATAAAACCATGTGGTATGGAAAATGCACAACATATAGTGGACACATAATCGTGGAAAATATATGATGGACAAAGACAAATATGATCAAAGATTGACTTTTGATACAGAAACTAAGTCTTCAATTCAATCTTGAACTCATTAGGATTACAAAATGGTGGTTTACACAAAACTCAATCTTCAATTTTAGACTTAATTACTCATAATATTTTTTATATAAAAATTTTAAAATACCGAAATATAATGGACATGTTCTGATAGACAAGACATGATATGTTCAACATTAAACATGTCTATCTTATATGTAACATGTAAAATAAATATTTTCTTTGAAATCAAACATAGATTTCTTACAGTTTTCTTCTTTTTTCTTTTGTAATTCGAATTTTTATGTTATATTGATCACAACAGACTGTCCATATATCATCTCATCCATAGTTTTTGGTTGTACATAAGAACTAATCCACATATAAGTAATTCATAGCAAAATAGATAAAATAAAGAAAAATAATTATAATTTATAGTACAAAAAGGAAAAAAAATTCTGTTTTGATGATGAAAAAATGAGTAAATAATAGAAATAATGGTACATATAACTGAGAATAAAAATTTAAAGAAAATAGAAAGAATGAATCAAATGAAAGAAAAATAATTTAACTAGAAGTCGTTTTAGACTTTTTATACATATAAAATGCCTTAATAATACAATAGATGTTTACTAAATAAAGAATTTTAGTGTTATATTTTTTATCTAAGACATTTTTGGTGTTAGATGTACTTTAGCACTGTACACAAATTAAAAATCTAATTTTTTTCTCTCTTTCTCTTTAGTTACTCTTGTTTTCTATCAATTTTATTTTATATTTTTTCTTCCTCAAAGTTTTGGTCTAATCTCATTCTCCATTTTTAATATCTAGTCTTATTGGTTATTTTATATACAATATGTTTATTAAAAAAATTGAAATCTTTTGTTATTCAATGAAGGATTTGAATTCAACAATTAAAAGATTGCGTATTCATATTTGATAGATTCTTATAATTTTTTTAATTTGAAACAGATGGAATGAATTTGGATCTAATTTTATGTTTAAACTATAGTAATAAAAAGTTTAACATTTTATCTTTAAAAATCCAATCACTATTAATATTGGTTATAATCCCAGCCATCCTAAAATATTCAGCTTGTCACATTGTTGAATAAAAAAAGCCATTAGTCATATTGAAACCCAAATTTTTAGTCAAAGTACTTTTTCATTCTTTGAATAAACAATTTTTCTCGTTGTTTAAATTTTCAAATTCAAAGGGATCATAAATTCCAAATTTTCATAAATTCACTAACTTCGGTTACTTAATTTAACTAATTCACATAGGTTAACGTAACGTCACTTCATTTTTTACTTAATTAAAGCATTCGATTTATCTAATTATTTATATAAGATGATAGTTTCATGAATAAATCATGTATATATTTGTGTCAATTACTTTACGTTTTAAAGACGCTAGTTGAACAAGATTATTGAAATAATAGTCTTCTGAACAAGTTGGCTATTGCTTAAAGAGAAAAGAGAAATTGATATTTTGAAAAGCTTGTCATACAAGACAAAATGTTAATTGGTGTCTCAGTTCTAGAGATATAATGTTTCTGCGCATATTGTTGCGTTGATTAGGGAGTGTAGTAAATGTGAGAAAAAGGTGTTGAAAATGATATTTTAAAATTAATTTTTAGAATGAATTTAGTATTGCAAATAAAATATATGATAGTCAACGGAACATTATAAAAGTTAAAGAAAAAAGAGATCTGTTATGCACCAATCAATACTAGTGGAGAAATCAAACGGTGATATGGTGACTTTCTAAATATACTCACATAGATTAGGAATATATATAATTTATATATTTGATAAAAAAAATTCATTAACTTTTTCCAAGGTTTAAATATTCTTTTAACGCAAACTTTTAGATTCAAAATCCATATATGTATGATGATTTTAAGAAGAGGTCACAATTGTACCAGTTATTCCTACTATTTCTTAAATTGCTAAAAAAATAATAAATCAATTTAAATGAATCAAAATTTTTAAATCTTCTCTTTCCATTTCTTGCAGCATTTGTGTTAATGTCTCTGCTTCTTCCACATGTTGTAATGCACTCTAAAAAGTAGTGGCGAAATTAAAATGGTAAAACGTTGTTGAGAAATTGTATTATGTCACTTTCTTGAAAAGAGATATAATCATCTTTTCTTAAATATGAAATTCCATGAATGAACTATTAAGTATGTCTTTAAACCACAAAAAATTTAAGTAAAAATCATGAAAAAACCATGGAAAGGCGAATTAGAGTTAGCAGAGCTCTTGG
Organism: Streptanthus diversifolius; assembly: GCA_039880935.1. Classification (NCBI taxonomy): domain Eukaryota; kingdom Viridiplantae; phylum Streptophyta; class Magnoliopsida; order Brassicales; family Brassicaceae; genus Streptanthus; species Streptanthus diversifolius. The sequence continues at coordinate 6,463,455 of JAXGFM010000002.1, forward strand.
TTTCATAAAAAAGATGACAAAATAGTAATTTTACCGTTAATTAAAACAAAATCGTTTGTGTTAACGTCTCTGCTTCTTCCACATGTTGTAATTCACTCTAAAAAGTAGTGGCGAAATTAAAATGGTAAAACGTTGTTGAGAAATTGTATTATGTCACTTTCTTGAAAAGAGATGTAATCATCTTTTCTTAAGTATGAAATTCCATGAATGAACTATTAAGTCTGTCTTTAAACCACAAAAAATTTAAGTAAAAATCATGAAAAAAAATCATGGAAAGGCGAATGAAAGGCGAATTAGAGTTAGCAGAGCTCTTGGTTTCATAAAAAAAGATGACAAAATAGTAATTTTACCGTTAATTAAAACAAAATCGAGGAAACACTCAAATCTATCCACCTGGAATGACCATGTGGATTTGTTAATATTGACAAATTATCATATACACGATGTCAGGAACATCCACTTGGATTTGACCATGAGGATGTTTTTATCTTTTTTAAAATTATATTTGTATTTGGTGTATAAACTTTTGTTAATATAAATATCAAATTTTTATGTAGTCCTAAGCATTAAAATTGGAATTGAAGAATCAAACAGGAACCGATACGAAATAACTGGTTCGTTTTGGTTTCGGTTTTAATATAAATACCTATTGAATTTTCAAATTAGGATCCATGGGTAACCGTTTGGTTCTGGTTATTACTCGAGAACCGAATACCCGAAACGATTACCCAAAATTAAGCTAACTTAAATCTCTAATAGTATGAGTCTAAATTTTACGAGTTCGGTTTTGGACCTTTGGTTATCACTCATGTCAATATCTTCGAATATGTATTATGTGATTTTGGGTACTTTTTTATTTTTTGGATAAAATTATGTTATTTCGGATATTTAGATCCGAATTTTTATAGAACCAAAATATTTTGGGTAATTTATGGGTATTTAATTTCTGTATCCGAACCGAACCGAAACTGAAAAGAACCAAACTGGAACCAAACCAAAAATTTGAAATACCTATTGGATCCTAAATATACAAAACCGAATACCCGAAACCGATCAGATTTTACCCAAAACCAAACCGAATACCTGAATGCCTAGATCTATTTTCATGTATCATAATGATTTTATATCTATATACAAAATGTAACCACTAGAATATATAAATCATGTCTCAGTACAGTATTGTTAAAACATCAAAGCATTTCAAATATTGCATTGCTTATGGCATATGAAAATTAGCTTTATAATTTGTCATTCATCCAAATAGTCTTGGGCATTAAAACCGAAACTGAAGAACCGAACCACAACCGATCTGAAATAACCGGTTCGGTTTTGGTTTTAATATAAATACCTATTGGATCTTACAATTAGGATCCATGGATAACAGTTTGGTTCCGATTATTACCCGAGAATCGAATACACTAACCGATTACCCAAAATTAAACTAACCTAAATCCCTAATAGTATGAGTCTAAATTTTGCGAGGTCGGTTTTGGACCTTTGGTTAACATTCATGTCGGTACCTTCGGGTTTGTATTATATGATTTCGGGTAACTTTTTATTTTTGGATAAAATTATGTTATTTCGGGTATTTAGATCTTAATTTTTATAGAACGAAAATATTTTGGATAATTTATGGGTATTTAGTTTTTATATCCAAACGAAGCAAAACTGACAAGAACCAAACCGGAACCGAACCGACAATACCCGAATACACAGGTCTATATCCAAACATGTTCAAGCAAACTGTGTCTATGGTAATTTTCCATGTAAACATATCCACACAAACAATAATACAAGTGAAACATGTGAGAACCAAAATCTGCTGCAATATATTATAGAAAATAAATTAGAGTTCCAAAACTTTTTGAAAAAGGAAATTTGAGAAAAGACATTGAAAGAGATTTTTATTAAAAATACGTTTTTTTTTGCAATTTTTTACAAAGTTTGTCAAGAAAATAATAGTAATGCCTAAAAACTTTAAATACAAAAAGGTGAATGCCTTAAGGCCTTATACATCAATATCAAATATACTGGACGACTTCAGTCTTTAAAAACCAAACTTGCGATGTGAGACTTTGCTCTTTTTTGCTTTTTGCTGACTTTGCGAGTTTTTGGTAAGTTGGCTAGGCCCAAAAACTTTGCTCACTTGTCTTGGACCAAATCTCGTCTCTTACCTATGGTCCAATCTCTGACTTGTTATGACCTTAGTTTAATGTCTCAGCTTGGTTTAATTTGAATTTCATATGATTTTGCAATAAGTAAAACATCACATACTTTTTGTAAAACAGTAAGATGTTTTATGGAACATTACTAAGTCTCAAAAAGAACTATGGAAGCAAATGACCAGGAAAACAAGCTCAGAGAAAAGCGAGGAGCTTGGTCATCGGCTCGGGTCAGCATGTGAGACCGTCGGCTCAGGACTCCTCCTCCCATGATCCCTTGAGTGGTGATGATAGCCCATGGCTCGAGAAAAAAACGGGCAGCTCAAGACTCAAATGGAATGAATGGCTTTGGAAAAAGATGGGTAACGACCAGCTCAGGATGATGACCGAACATGATTGGCTCAGGATGAATACGGAGTACGATTGGCTCAAGGTGATGATGGAGCATAATCGGCTCAGGATGATCCGTACACGGTCAAGACGGACATACTGGCTTGGAGAGCTCATCCACATTCTATCTCGGGAGTAGTTTGCGCATGATCAATTCGAACCAATGGAGAATCCGACCACAGACTAGAGTGATTGAGGGGAGATTTTTCTTGAGCTGATGAGGCAACATGGAGTTTTATTAAGCTAGTGTGGTATCGGGGAGCGTCATCCGAGCCAATGAAACAACATAATGCTCTTCTAAGCCGGTGAAGTATCTAGGAACATCTTTCGAGCTGATGATGGAAAACTGTTAATTTTCTTAGGTTACATTTCCATCTCTTCCGAACCAAGGAATGATGAGCATCATTCTCTGGCCGATGAAAGATGGTAATCCCCGAGCCGATGGTGGAGCACACCTTCCGAGCTGGTGGGGAACAATGTTCTCGAGCTCGTGAAAGTTAATATCTCCTAAAACGACAAAGGGATATAATCTTGAGCCGATTGATCACCATCTCTTGTCGCAAGACGTCAAGATGCCTCCTCATCTTCTAAGTTGGTGAATGATTGGCGGATATGGAAAAATATGAGCTGTTTGGTGTCAACCAAAAATCCCGAGGAAATACTCCCAGAGGAAATATAACCGAGGTGGTATCCCTTGGTGGATGGTTGCGTAGATTTTGTTTTTTAAAAAATTTTGAAGAGACTTTTTTTATTCTTTCTTAAAGAATTGTTAAGTTGTTTTCTGGAGAAAGAAAAGACTAGTGGTAAGTCATTTTTCTTTTTCTCGGAAGGGTAATTGTTTTAAGTCCATCTCGGAATCTGAAAATAAACTTTTTTTTTTCTTGGAAAGATTATGAGATTAAGAGATTTAGAGATTTGTAGATTGAGAAAGAGAGATTAGAGAGAAAAGTGAGAATGATTATTATTGAAATTTTAGAAAAATGAACTTCTTGCTTACAAAGAAAGAGAGAGATAGCAATTTATACTAATCTAGTCTAGGATTTATTGGATACTAAGATAGCCTAATACATGTTTGGCTACAAGGATAACATATCATTAATCACAAACAAGCCTAACCCACTCCCTTTGGACACATGCCGCCTACTTAGAATCTAAGGCACACTTTCTTCATTTTTTCTCTTTGTATTCATCATTCTTCTTCATTCCAACACTCCCTTTCAAACTTAAGTCATGGAGAATGGCTAAGCTTGCAACCATGAAGCATTACCTCATTAAAAACCTAAAGAAGAAAAACCCAAAGAAGAAAAACACAATTGGGACAAAACCTTTTCTAGGGAAAAAAGTATAACACTCCATGATCAGGATCAGTGTTGTGGAATGGACATTAGGCCAAACCTTGTATAGATAAAGCCGCCAGTCTTTAGTGTAGTAGCCTTGGTGAACACATCTACTAGTTGATCCTCACTCCTTGTGTAGCAAGGTAAGATGATTCCATTTTGAATAGCTTCTCTCACCTTATAGCAATCCACCTCAATATGCTTGGTTCTTTCATGAAACACAAAGTTAGATGCAATGTGTATAGCTGCTTGATTGTCACAATGGACAGTGATAGGAGACTTCAAGCTCACGCCAAGAATATCAAGGAGAAGTTGCTTCAGCCAGATGCATTTTGTAGTAAGCTTCCTCATAGCCTGTATTCAGCTTCTGTACTAGAGCAAGATACAACCTTCTGCTTCTTAGTCTTCCAAGTCACAAGATTACCTCCTATGAAGGTGCAGTAGCTGGTTGTGCTTCTCCTATCTTCTCTGTCTCCTGCCCAATCTGCATCACAGTAACCTACAACTTCTGTGTTTCCATTACAATCCATCCATATACCTTGTTCTTTAGTGCCTTTCAAGTATCTCAATATGCACATGATCATGTTCCAATGCTTTATCTTTGGGTTTTGCATATGTTGAGACATCTGATTCACAACAAAATATAAACCAGGTCTAGTGATGGTTAAGTAAATGAGCATCCCAATCACTTTTCTATACAGCTTTGTATCATGAAACTCATCATTTCCTAGCTCCCCTAAGGTTATATCTTGTAACCTTCTTCTAGGGGTGTCTTAGCTGGTTTGACTTCCATCATACCTGTAGAGGTTAGTAAGCCCACATTATATTTTCTCTGAGATAAGAAGAGACCTTCCTTAAACCTACACACTTCAATTCCTAAGAAGTATTTAAGTTCACCTAGATGTTTAATATCAAAGACACTCTTTAAATAAGCTTTAGTAGAATGAATGCCTACTTTATCACTCCCTGATATGATTATGTCATCCACATAAATGAGAATAACCACAATACCTTCCTTACTCTAAAGTGTAAAGAGAGTGTGTTCAACTTCTGACCTTTTGAAGCCTCTGTCCCTTAAGGTCACATTCAGCTTATGGCACAAAGCTATTAGAGATTGTTTTAAGCCATAGATAGCCTTTCTCAATCTCAGTGTATTGCCTCTACCTACTTGATCTTCTAGGCCTGGTGGTGGTGTCATGTACACTTCTTCTTCTAGCTCACCTTGTAAGAATGCATTATTAACATCCATTTGTCATAACTCCCAATCAAGGTTAGCAGCAAGAGATAAAACAACATTAACTGAGTGTAATTTAGCTACAAGAGCAAAGGTATCCCTATAATATTCACCATATGTTTGTGTAAATCCTCAAGCCACCAACCTAGTTTTATACCTATCTATCTCACCATTGCTTTTATATTTAATTGTGAAGATCCATTTAGAACTTACAACCTTTTTCCCTTTTGGAAGAGTAGCAGGAGCATAGGTTTGATTCTTCTCTATAGCTTGTCTTTCAGCTTGAATTGCTTCTCTTCACTCCTTTATCTCCATTGCTTCCTCATAAGTCTTTGGAATCTGCTCTTTATCAAGGCTAACAGTAAATACAACATGAGAATCAGGTATATGAACTAGATTACACACTCCCTGATCATAGTGAACTACTGCATTGTTGTTGTAGTAGAAGTTGAGTGGGAATATCTGCCTTGTACTCCTTTTAAGAACCACAGCTGGTTCCCCTTTTTATTCTCCTTCTAGATCATCTGAAAGATTATGATATTAAGAGATTTGTAGAATGAGAGAATGAGAGATTAGAGAGAAAATAATGATTTTATTAAGAGAATGAGAATTATGAAATCTTAGTTACAAAATGTGAAGGAAGTAAGATATTTATACTAATCTAGTCTAGGCTTGTTTGGATACAAGGATAGCCTTATACATGAATGACTACAAGGACAACATAATACTAGAACACAAACAAGCCTAAGACACTCCTCCCTAACACATATCTCACGGCTTATTAATAGCCATAAGGGACATTCTAAATTCATCATTTCTTCTTCATTCCAACACTCCCCCTCAAGCTTAAGACATGAAGAATGTCTAAACTTGCAACCATGAAGTATTACCTCATTAAAAACCTAAAGAAGGAAAACCCAATTGGGACAAAACCTTTTCTAGGGAAAAAGAGTATAACACTCCATGTTGGCATCATTGGTGTGGAATGGTCATAAGGCCAAGTCTTGGATAGATAGAGGCACCATTTTTCAGAGATCTTGCCTTGGTGACTACATCAACTAGTTGGTCCTCACTCCTTGTATAGCAAGGCAAGATGATACCTTTCCCAATAGCCTCTCTTACTTTGTGGCAGTCCATTTCTATATGCTTGGTCCTTTCATGGAACACTGAGTTGAAGGCTATGTGTATGGTAGCCTGATTGTCATAGTGGATGGTGATAAGATCCTCACACTTCACTGCTAAATCTTCCAAGAGTTGCTTCAGCCATATGCATTCAGTTGTAAGCTTCTTCATTGCTCTATATTTTGATTCTGCACTAGAGCATGATACCACCTTTTGCTTCTTAGTTTTCCAAGTCACAAGGTTTCCTCCTATGAAAGTACAATAGCCTGTGGTACTTCTCCTATCTTCCCTACCTTCTGCCCAATCTGCATCACAATAACCAACCACATTTGTGTTTTTATCGTTACCCATCCATATACATTGTTTATGTGTGCCCTTTAGGTATCTTAGAATTCGAATGGCCATCTCCCAATGTCTCATTTTTGGTCCTTGCATGTGTTGAGATACCTGATTCACAGCAAAACATAAATCTGGTCTTGTGATGGTTAGATAAATAAGCTTACCAACCACTTTCCTATAAAGCTTAGCATCATGAAAATCAATTTCCTCCTCTAGCTCCTCCTTAGTTGCGATTTTATAATCTTCTTCTAAGGGTGTTTTGGCTGGTCTAGCTTCCATCATACCTGTAGAGGTTAGTAAATCTACAACATACTTCCTCTGAGATAAAAAGAGACTTTTCTTGAACCTACACACTTCAATTCCCAAGAAGTATTTAAGTTCTCCTAAATCCTTAATATCAAAGACACTCTTTAAGTAATCTTTAGTAGATGCAATACCAACACTATCACTACTAGATATGATTATATCATCTACATAGATAAGAATTACCACAATACCTTCCTTACTCTTTAGTGTAAAAAGAGTATGTTCAATTTTAGATCTTTTGAAGCCTCTATCAATTAAGGTTACATTTAGCTTGTGGTACCAAGCTCTTGGAGATTGTTTAAGGAATTAAATAGCCTTCCTTAGTCTGAGTGTATTGCCGCTTCCAACCTCTTCTTCTAGGCCAGGTGGTGGTGACATGTAAACCTCTTCTTCTAGCTCACCTTGTAAGAAAGCATTCTTGACATCCATTTGCCACAACTCCCATTCAAGGTTAGTAGCAAGGAAAGAACAAAATTAACAGAATGAAGCTTAGCTACAGGTGCAAAGGTATCCCTATAATCCTCACCATATGTCTGAGTAAAATCCCTAGCCACCAACCTAGCTTTATATCTATCAATTTCACCATTGCTTTTGTATTTAATGGTAAAAATCTATTTAGAAATTACAGCCCTTTTTCCTTTTGGTAGAGTAGCTGAAGCATAAGTACCATTCCTTTCCATGGCTTGTTTCTCAGCTAAAATAGCTTCCCTCCATTCCTTTTTGGCATAGCTTCTTCATATGTCTTTGGAATCTGCTCATTATCAAGACTAGAAATAAAAGCAACATGATTAGAAGGTAAGTGAGCAATATTACAAACTCTCTGATCATGATGAACCACAACATTCCCATAGTAGAACACTGGTGGATTCCTTTGTCTTGTGCTCCTTCTTAAAAATGTAGGTGAAGCTTCTTGATTAGGTTCTTCTTCTTCACCTAAGACTTCAACAAGAGTGGGCACATCTCTTCTTTTGGAAGCTGAGACTAGGATTGATTCATCTCATGCTGAGTCTTCTTGGACATGAGTAGATGCTTCTCCACCCCCATGTTCAAGAGGAGGAACACCAGGAGAGCTGAAAGAAGGGGTTTGCCGTGAGCAGGATGGACCGGCTTGGGTGAAAGGCCGCGGTTCCACCGGAGGTCCGGGTGAGCTAGGGCCGCCTGGTACTTATGCAGGTGGCATTGGTGAGGTGACCGTGTGCTGAGAAGGAAGAGGGCCGCCTACTATGCCAAAGCATTCCAAGAACTTCCTTAAGTATTCAGCTTGGTCTGATCTTGTTGATGAGATGTCCTTAAGTTGGTCCCAAGTTCCTTATTCATAGAAACCTTTTTCTTCTTGGAACTTAACATCTATAGATACCAAGACTCTTCTAGTTTCTGGGTCATAACATTTTTATCCTTTCTGAGTAGAAGAATACCCAATGAACATAGCTTTGGTACTCTTTGGATCCAGCTTGTTCCTTTGCTCCCTTGGAACTAATACAAAATAAAAACAACCAAAAACTCTCAAATGGTCAATATTGGGTCTAGTTTTGTTTAGTACCTCAAATGGAGACAGGTCATCTAGGAATTTTGTAGAAGTCCTATTAATCAAGTAGCATGCAGTTACAAGTGCATCCCCCCAAAATCGTTTGGGTACTCCATTTTGTTGTGGAGTGTAAGGACAGCTGGTTTGATGCTCAATGCCATGCTTAGCTAAATGTTCTTGAAGTCTGGTGCTAGTGTATTCTCTACCATTATCTGTTCTAAAGCATTTAATACTTGTATTGTATTGATTAGTAACATATGCTTGAAAATTTAAAAATGCATCAAATACTCTATCTTTAGAACCAAGTAAAGTAACCCAAGTATATTTGGACTTTTCATCAATAAATGTCACAATATACTTATGATTTTTTATAGATAGAAATGGAGATGTCCAAACATCAGAATGCACCAATTCAAAACAATTATCATAAGTATGCATACATTTTTCAAAAACTGTTTTACAATGCTTCCCAAGAATACAAGAATCACACAACTCCTTTGGCATTTTCAATCCACGAACAATTAATGCAAGAGGTCTAGGATGAGGATGTCCTAATCTAGCATGCCAAAGATCAGAATCAGTACTAAATGCACTTGCTTGAAAAACCGCCTCTAACTCACTAGTACTAGTCATGTTTTCAAGCACATACAAGTCATCTCTTGTGGTTCCTTGTCCAAATCTTCTACTAGTTTCAATATCCTGAAAGTAGAAATCATTAGGACCAAATATAGCATGACAATTTAAATCAGTAGTAGCTCTTTTAACTGAAAGCAAGTTAGAAGTAAAAGAAGGCATGTAAAATGCCTTAGATTCTTTATCAAACAACTTCAATTTTCCTATGCCTTTGATTGGTACTCTAATTCCATTAGCAATGAGAAAATTACCTGGACAGGTTCTACATTTTGTAGCAATACTAAATCACTAATCATGTGATGAGAAGCACCAGAATCAACCACCAAAGATTTAGGAGCATTAGGAGTAAAAGAAGTTTGAAAAGAAGCATGAAAAGTTTAACCATCACATTGCTATCCTTTATAGCCTTGATAAGAGCTTCTAAGTCTGATTTTGTCACAAAGTCAGATGCGTGTGACATGGTGCTGGTGGAGGCTGAGTGAGAAAGGGAACCGCTTCCACACGCTTTTGAAGGGCCGTGAGCTTGACTGGCCGTGGCCATGGATTGCTGAGGCCGTGAAGCCTAAGTTGGCTTCAGATGACGATGAAGTACCTAGCAATCCTTCTTTGTATGACCATTCTTCTTCCAATGGTCACAAATTTGTCTCCTCTTCCTAGAATCATTTGCTGGATTGAAGAAGCTTTTGTGTGCAGTTATTAGTTCAGCCTTGTTGCCAAACAATCCATGGGATCCTTGCTCTTTTTTAATTTGAGCACAAACATCCTCCAAGCTAGGCAACTTATCAGACCTGAGAATATGCTTAATAAGATCTGAGTAAGTAGGATTAAATGTTAAAAGTAACCCAAACACCTTATATTGTTCTTTCCTTTCAAGGAGAACAAGTGGGTCAATGGTGGCTGGCCTTAGCATTTCTAGCTCAGCCCACAAAGCTCTGAATGAGCCATAGTGCTTTGTGAATTTAGCATCCTCCTGCCTTAATTCATTCAAAGCCTTCTTCACTTCAAAAATTATTAAAAGGTTAGTGGTGTTTCCATATACCTTTTGCAAAATGTCCTAAAGATCTTTTGCATTCTCACAAAAAGAATAAGCTTTTAAAAGATCACTAGCAAGAGAATTTTGGAGTATATAAAGTACCAACTGGTCTTCTTGGTACCATTTTTCTTGAGTAGCTACAACCTCACTAACTTCAGCCACTTTATTTTCTTCAATACTATTTGTAGAAATGTTGTTCCAAAGACCTTTACCACCTAATGTGGTTTTCATGGTCCTAGACCACAAGAGATAATTTGCTCCATGGAGAATGACTGGAGCTCTGAATGAAGTTTGAATCTCCATGCCTTTTAGAATATAATGCGAACCGTGAGGGAGCTGGTCGGGTTGGCCTGCCGGGCAAGTTGGTCTGGTCATAAGAGAAACCCGTAGCATAGATCGAGCGTGCTGGTCTGGTCTGGTCTAAGGGCGGACGATTTTGCGTGCTGGTCGGGACGCGTCTTGTCGGAATGAAGGCTGGCCGGGTACACAAAGATTGTTGCGTGAGATCCAAAGATCAGGTACGTGAGCTGATCACGAACAGGACAGGACAAGAACACGAGCAGATCACAGTAGGTGTACACGCCAGGACAAGGTCACAGGTGGTCGGAACGATCACGTGTACACGCCAAGACAGGGTCACGGCTGGTCGAGGCTTGAATCAGACTTGGTCGGGACAAGCTTGATCTCGTTTCTTCACGTGAGGCTGTACACGGACGAATGTGAGTGCACGCGTGATCAAGGCAGTGACTAGAACTTGCGTGTGCTCGTCAGAATTGAAAGAAGCTGGTCGGGACGAGAAGAACACCCGAACAACTTGTACACCAATCACGAATATCACCTGTAATCACAAGAGAAACTTGGAAGCACCACAAGAAAAACAACACAATACCTCGTGTACAAGCCAAGAAGTAGGCAAGATATGCAAGAAAAATAATAAAAAATATCTTGCAGTTCAAGTAACTATCAACAACTTCTAACTACTTGCAATAACCCTAAACCAACTCTTGCAACAAGATTTTAACAACCTATAACCACCTAAAACAGATTATATCTATTAATAACAACCAAGAATCAAATCAAAATTCGATTTAAAGGTTTAACAAATCCTAAATTTCAAGATTTCAAGTTTAAACTTCCCAAAGATTAATAATATAATCAAGAAAAACAATCTTGAAGACTATTAGATTGAACCCAAATTTCGTGGAAACCCTTAAAAGATACTTATTTAATTTTCCAGAATCAAAGAATTAAAGAAAACTAAGAAAAAATTAGAGTTATATCACCAGGATCTTGATAAGGACGATTTTGGACATCTCTGAGGAAAACTTCGAGAAAATCCTTCAATCTTAATATAATTGAGTTTAGAATTTAGAAAAACACGATTTAATGAAGAATCAACGTCGGAATGACCTGGAAAACACGGAGGTTCGCGGCGGAGGCACTCGCGAAAGTCCTTTACAAGAAAATTTGTAACGTTTGATTCCCTGAGTCAAATGATGCGATTAAAATTGGTGTGTCTTTAGAACTCGCCGATGAACAATCCAGTGAAAGAAGATTGTCAAAAGAAGTCGTGATTTGGCCGGAATTTGAGTTACAAGATGATGTTCGAAATTGATCCAGAAGAAAATGAAGAACAAGATGAATTCTTCTTGAATCAATGAAAGAATGATGAAATTTACCCAGATTTGATTCAACCTGGCTCTGATACCATGAAATATTATGAGATTAAGAGATTTGTAGAATGAGAGAATGAGAGATTAGAGAGAAAATAATGATTTTATTAAGAGAATGAGAATTATGAAATCTTAGTTACAAAATGTGAAGGGAGTAAGGTATTTATACTAATCTAGTCTAGGCTTGTTTGGATACAAGGATAGCCTTATACATGAATGGTTACAAGGATAACATAATACTAGAACACAAACAAGCCTAAGACACTCCTCCCTAACACATATCTCACGGCTTATTAATAGCCATAAGGGACATTCTAAATTCATCATTTCTTCTTCATTCCAACAGCATCCAAAAGGTTAGGTTGGATGTTCCTTGGCCTTTTTCTAGCTGAGACTAGAATATCTCATTCTGAATCCTATGATCATGTCTAGATTCTTGGTCCCCCTCATGACCAAGAAGAGGTGATTGGCCTTGTTGGAGAGAAGGTTGCGCTGGAGTTGATGCCGGCACTTCCTTCACCTGTGACGTTTTTCAAGGCCGGGAGAGGATGGAGCCATGGATGGAGCTATGGATGGGCCACGAGCTGGAGCAGGCAGGGACGTGGTCGAGGCTGATTCTTGCTGAGAGAACATTGGTGCTGGGTCGTGCCTGGGTGAACGCGGCTCGGGCTGGGATGGTCCTGGTTTGGGCCATGCCAGTACAATATCTGATTGTTCTGGAGCTGGTTCTGGCGCTTGGTGAGGAGGAGCTGGGCCAGGTGCTGGCGCCTTAGGAGGGACTATGCCAATGTTTTCTAAGATCCTTCTTAGATTCTCAGCTTGGTCATGTTTTGTTGTTGAAATGTCCTTGAATTCTTCTCAACTTCCTTCTTCATAGAATCCTTTGAACTCTTGGAATTTGACATCTTAGGATACTAGAACTCTTCTAGTCTCTGGGTTGTAGCATTTGTATCCCTTTTGTGTAGGAGAATACCCAATAGACATGGTCTTGATGCTCTTTGGTTCCAGCTTGTTCCTAAGTTGTCTTGGTTCCTAAGTTCAATATTAGGCTTAATTTTGTTTAATACCTCAGAGGAAGACAAATCATCTAGAACTTTAGTTGGAGTTCTTTTGATTAAGTAGCATGCAGCTACTAGAGCATCTCCCCAAAATCGTTTAGGGACCTTCTTGTGGAACATCATTATTCTCACAACTTCCATCAAATGTCTGTTCTTCCTTTCAGCTACTCCATTTTGCTGTGGAGTGTAAGGACAACTTGTTTGATATTCAATGCCATGTTTGGCCAAGTGTTGCTGAAACTTGGTACTAATATATTCCCCTCCATTATGTGTTCTAAAACATTTAATCTTGGCATTGTATTGGTTACTAACAAATGTTTGAAAATTAAGAAATGCATCAAACACCCTATCCTTAGAACTAAGCAGTGTAACCCAAGTATACTTAGATTTTTCATCAATAAATGTCACAAAATATTTTTGGTTTTCTCTAGAAGAAAAGGGAGATGTCCAAACATCAGAATGCATCAAATCAAAATAATTATTATATGAATGAATTGATTTCTCAAAAACAGTCTTACAATGTTTCCCAAGAAAGCATGATTCACACTAATCAATTTGTAATTTAATACCAGGGATTATCAATTCTAAAGCTCTAGGATGAGGATGACATAATCTAGCATGCCAAAGCTCAGCTGTAACATTGACATCCACACTATTAGCACACGGTTCTTGTAAGGGATGCATGGACAAATCTTCAAACACATACAAGTCATTCTTTGTTGTTCCGTGTCCAAATTTCCTATTTGTTTCAATATCCTGAAAGTAGAAATTATTAGGACCAAATATAGCTTGAAAATTAAGATCTGTAGCTCTCTTAATAGACAACAAGTTAGATGTGAAAGATGGTATATAAAAGGCTTTAGATTCTTTATCAAACAATTTAAGCTTCCCAATTCCTTTATTTGGCACATTGATTCAATTAGCTATTACCACACTACCTAAGACAGGTTCTAAGTTTTCTAGCAAACCTAAATCTCTTATCATGTGATGATAAGCTCCAGAATCAACAATCAAAGGTTTAGAAGCAATGGATGTTTGAAAAGAAGCATGAAGTGATTTACCCAACATTACTAGAGCTAAAGGCTTTAAAAAAATCTTCCAAGTCTGATTTCTTCAAAAACTCAGATGTAGAAGCTTGGACCGGATTGTTGACCAATGTAGAAGTGGTTGGAGGAGCTAGTGGTTCTTTTTGATGAAGTTTTGGACCTGTCAATGAACCAGCTTGGCTTCAAATCATGATGAAGCACCCAAAAATCCTTCTTGGTGTGACCGGTTCTCTTGCAGTGATCACACACGGTTCTCTTCTTCTTGGATTCAGCTGGAGCCTTGAAGAAGTTCTTGTGGGCAACCACTAGTTCTTTCTTGTTTCCAAACAGCTGAAGAGACCCTTGCTCCTTCTGAATCTTAGCACATACATCCTCTAAACTAGGAAGCTTGTCCTCCCTAAGAATGTGCTTAATCAAATCAATATAGTTAGTGTTTAAAGTCAAGAGTAACTCAAACACCTTATCTTGTTCTCTCCTTTCATGGAGAGTAATGGGATCAGTTATGGCAGGCTTTAGGATATCTAGCTCTGCCCATAATGCTCTAAAGGATCCATAGTGCTTTGTGAACTCAACATCCTCCTGTCTAAGATCATTCAAAGCTTTCTTTACCTCAAAAATTCTCATGAGGTTAGTAGTATTTCCATATACAGTTTTTAAAATTTCCCAAAGGTCTTTAACATTTTCATAATATGATTATACTTCTAAAAGAGATCCAGCAAGGGAGTTTTGAAGTATAGAAAGTACCATCTGTTCTTTCTGAAACCATTTATTTTGATCATCTTGATCATCTGAGTCAGTCCCTTCAATGGCTAGAACATGCGCTTTTGTAACATGACTCCATAATCCTTTGCTGCACAAGGTTGTCCTCATGGTTCTCCAGAGGAGATAATTCGTCCTTTGAATCATAACTGGAGCCTTTATATTCGTTTGGTACTCCATCAGGCTCTGTTTTAAAACCTTCAAGAAGATAAGACCAATAAGGAACCAAAACAATACACACGCGCTAGACCAACACAAGAGATGGGACGTCTAACAACCTGCAACCGTGAGCAACAACTTCCAACAGCCTAACAACCCTTGGTGTCTAACTAGAAAATATCCAGTGATAAAAAATTGTTAAAACTGCCTATCCAATTAGGAACCAACTTTGCCTCCAAAATTAAAAAAACAGGATTTTAGTAACTTTGAAGAAAAACTTTCTTGAAGACTAAAACTTTTTGGATTAAGATGAAACTTCTTGAGACCCTCCAAAATATCCTTAAATAAGTTTTGAACGTCCAAGATTCACAAAAGACTAAGAAATATTAAGGTTTCTAACACAAATCCCTCGAATAGGTTGAATCTGGACCTGTTGAAGAAGATTGATCAATAAAGCTTCTAAACGTGAAAAGGGCAAATTGGACCTCCTGAATCATCATCTAGACTCGTTTTAATTAAGTTTAGGCTTTAAAATCACTTGATTTGATGACGAATTGAAGAAGATATGCTCGTTGCAAACCCGGAGATTCGCGGCGGATGCGATCGCGACACCACCGGAGGAGATTGATTGTAACTTTCGACTCAGAACACCAAATTGGATGAAAACACCAGGGAAATGCACAGAATTCTCCGGAAAACCACCTTAGATGAAAAATGTGGCAAGAATTCCCGAGTTCTTGCCAGAAAATTTGATCAAACCACGACCAGAACTGCGACAGTGAGTAAAGAGAAGAGATTTTGCGGAATTTTTATGCATGATCGTCTAGTGTCTCATATGCTCTTTTAAATGTTTTACTTTTGTCGAATCTTTCAAGATTCTTTTCATGACTTTAATCGGGTTTCATCCTGATGGTAGTTTTTCAAAAACTTTTTATATGCATTTGAATTTCAATTTATGTTTTTTGATATGCTTGATATGATTTTTGTTTACGAAGATTCGTTTTACTAGGTTTTGATTGCCTAGTGTAATGTGTTGGATCCAAATGGCTTATTGTCGGGTTTTAGGGTTTGTGGTGTTCTGACTTACATTCCAGTCTTTTGACTTTGAAACATGTTTATAAACTCCTACTAGCTAGTGGGCTTAGCGTTATGATTCTGAGATGTCATATACCAGTGTACATAGATGGTGTTTATTGGGTTTATCGAGTTTATTTTGAGGTTTAAGACTTGTGAGTTTACGACTTATATATCCTTCTCAAAAGTAAAATTATAGAACATCTTCTGTGATATACCGTTCGGATGTTAAGCTAGTATATACATAGCCTTTATGTTATTGCACGCTTTAATTATTTGTGCAAAGATGTCAAATCTGCTAGGGATGTGATGTGTTGTCTATTGTGGCCAGCAACAGACATAGAAAAGCATATAAAAGAATGTGAAATCATGATTTGTGTAAATCAAACAGTAGTATTAAGACTTGTTCTTGTGTTGGGGAATGTTCTCGGATAGAGGTGTATGTGATGAAGCAATTTTTCCAAATTGTTTTTTCTCAAAAGTTATAATTTATTAAAGTGTAGGAATGGTTATGTTTACACTCCCATTCTCCTCCAATATATATATTTTTTAGAAAAACGGCTGGACTTGTTATGAGAAGGTTTGCCTACGTACCCCGATTCGTTAGAATACCTCAACACACATCAAGATAATTTGTAGTTAGTCTTATTCGTAAAAGCCTAATTGTACTATTCTTGAGGTCTGTTGCATTCCAGATCCAGAGAACTGGTAGGTCATCTTTGTTGAAGAGTTCGTAAGCTTTGGGTCAGACTATTTTGGTGATTTTGTAAGGTCCTTCCCAGCTGGCTTCAATTTTTTGTGTTATTTTCTGCTGTGTTTTGGAAGATTTTTTGAATGACGAGATCTTCTTCTTTCAACATATAGTTCTGAACTTTGGAGTTGTAGTCCTTGGTGCCCGCTTGTTGATAGTTTTGAATTTGGATTAGTGCTTGATCTTGCCTTTTGTTAATTAGGTTAAGCTCATCGAGGAGCTTTACCCAGTTTGTGTCCTCTATTTGGGAAGAAATCTGTGAAGCACTCCTAGAAATTCCACCTCTGGTGGGTTTCCGCATTCCATGCCATACACTAGGGAAAATGGTGTTTCTCCAGTTGCCTTTCACGATGTTGAACTTAGATCCCTAATTTTGCTAAATCCTTCCAAATCTCCTAAATAATGCACAGGATATGTTCTAAGCAACCTAACAAACCTCTATTCAACTCCTATTTCTCCTAAAACACTCTAAATTTCCCGATTTTCCGATTTTATCTAATTTATACTGAATTGAAAAAGTAGAGATTTAGAGTTGTACCTTTGCAGATCGATTAAAATATTCACATGTTTATTTATCTCCACGAGTTTCACTTGAGGTTACTAAAAAGTAATCTCAAGAGTTTACCCGAGTTAGTGACTGCAAGTGCACAATTGTGCCCCTTGTAGTATAAACGGGATCGATCCTCAGGGAAGGTTTAGAACGCAATAGATTATAGGAATTTTTATCTAAGCTAAGTGATTTTAAGGTTTGATTGTGATTAAAATAATATGAATTTTAACTAAATCAGAATGAAATAACTAAGACGACGAATGAATTAAATTAAGAATGTACTAATAAGGAAGACAATCCAACCATGGATTAGGCATTAGAATAAATAGGGATGAGATTGAGATATCAATTTTAATCGTGAATGTGTAATTTGCAATTCCAGACAACGAGGTTTATGATAGGTTAATACATTCCCATGTAAACACCCCTATGTTTAGAACTAGATTTGATCAATTCCCATTGCAAACCCTAAAACTAAACAAGCATTAAGATTCATCTCAATTTTCATCAAATTCTCTAGAAACCTACTTCCGCAGACTAGATTCATAAGATTCACTAATCAGATTATCCTATGAATTCACTATCCATTTCCCAAGGTGTGAATTCGATAAACCCTAGATTTTCTTCCAAGATCAACCTAGCATTAAACATATCTAATAGTGATGGATTACAATCCTAGACCTAATATCATCTTATGATCTCAATTTCCCTAATCATCTATCATATCCATGGCTGAATCTAAGAATCTACTCAGACACGACAGAAATTGAGAGAAAACAATCAGAGGTGAAGAAGACATAATTGAATTGCAGAGATTGAATAATACAAGAATTCTTAAGAAAATAAAACAATAATCGTCTTATTAAACACCATAGATTGTTGAAAAAATCATTAGAGTTCTCTATCACATTTTTCTCTCTGTAAGCTGAATAAAAACGTGCCCCTTTTTCTTCAAAACAACCTATTTATAGGTTCCCAAAAACCTAATTTAATAGACTAAAACGACATAAAAAATAATGAGTTATTTACGGGATCGATCGATCGGACGAAGGGATCGATCGATCCTTGAATCCGTCGTAGACATTTTTGGACTGGTAGATTGATCGATCTTGACAGATATTGATCGATCTAAACTTGCTCGATCATTTTTCTCTCTTTCAAGTCGGTCTTGGAATTTCACACATTCACGATCACATACTCGATCGATCGATCGCTTAAGGTTGAGATCGATCGATCTCTTCACACAAGGAAGTGTATAGGTTCAATCGCCATTTGAGTCAGTTCATCCTATTGACATGTTCTGATCATTCTCACATAGTTGCATCGGCCACCCGTAACTTCATGGACTCCAAAAATATTCCTAACTTGCTTCATATCCTCTGAAAAATAGAAAGTGGAAAACATCCTAGAATTCTAATGCATATAAACCTAAATATATCCTAAAATGTAAGATCTAATGGTTGATTCATGCAAATTATGTAGAGAATAATTTATTAAAACGGCTAAAATGTGGATTTATCAACTCCCCCAGACTTGTCTTTTTGCTTGTCCTCAAGCAAATGACTAGAATAGAAAAGGTAACAAACCTACTGGAACTCAGAGCCAAGCCAAATATCATGTTCAATATCAGAGCTAATAATTATCGAATGTAAAGTGTACAAGTTTACTTAAAAATTTTAGCCATGCCTATCACAAATCGTCTTAGATCAAACTTAATCTACACAATGCATTTAGATCAACCAACTCCTTTAACATTCATTAAGCTAGAAACTCGTGAATCATGTTAAACACTTTCAATGAACTCATTTGGCCAAGGGTAGGGTTAAGAGATAAGAATGATCTCTTCTTCCATAGGTTGTGAAAGCCAAATGTGGGGATCTCTCAAAAATGGAATGAACATTAGAAGAATGCTAAAAGTAAGCTCTAATAAATGCATACAAGACTAGATTCTCATCTACCCGAAGTACACTATTTGTTGAAAACAAATATCCAAGCAAATCCCATTTCCCCAAAAATACCTTTAATTTTACCCTGAAAAGGTCACTAACTTGAATATTTATCTTTAAGGTCAGACACAAAAGCTTACTTTTAACTCGATTTCTAGGAGAGAGGTTAGTTCTAATCTGTCTAGCGAGTTTAGATTTTCTTTTAGCTGGTTCTTTTTTTTTTTTTTTTTTTTTTTTATTTATCTCAAGAACCTTTTCCAATCCATACAATTATTGCTATTTCTACTACCCTTTACTAGATTTTTGTCTTTTATTTGCTTTTCGTCCCTTTTCTCTCCCAAACTTTTATTCCTTTGGCTTTTCTGTCTAAAAACCTATTGATAATCCATTTATTCTTTTCTTTTGAGTATTCATCTAGTCCTAATTGGTTTCAAAAGTATGAACCAAAACTACAATGAGAAACTAATCCTGTCGGTTCCTACCTAACACGTTCTACCAAGTTCATTCCGAAAAAGGCCTAAAGCACTCACTAATATACTATGTGGTTTGAAAAGACGTTAGGCTTAAGGTAGGATAGTCTACTTGGATAACAAAGAGTGGTAAAAAGGTAGAAGAAATCCAAATATGTATAGGTAAAATCCATGAGTCCAAATCCAGAAATCTAACCTGATAATTTTAAGTACATATTATATTCCAATAAGAGATGGTATCAAATAAAGCATGCTTCAACTAAGAGTAATATAAAGTAAAAAAAAAAAATTACAGGCATGGATCAATCTTATATGTCAACAAACAATTTATGCATCAGATTATCAATAACTCGTCAATTTAAGTTAATAAAATGAGCGATAGACTATATTAAGGCAGTTTCATCATGGTTTCTTATGCAGATGCAAATGCAAAACTAAATGAATGATGAAAAATATGTAATGAGAATGAAAGTTAGTGCAAACATAAATATCCTCCCCCAGACTTATTTTACACTGTCCCGGTGTAAAAATAAAACTAAAGGAAGATACAAAATGAAAGAAAAATAAAAATATAAAGGAAAAGCAAAAGAAAGAAAAAGTACTAAGTCAATGATCCTCGGGGCTCACGCTGCGACTCTGCCCCGGTCTGCGTCTGTGCCTGAGCAGTCTAGCCCCGTCTTCTGACTCCGTGTCCTCTGTGTCAGCTTCCGTCCTGTGTCCAGCAACATCAGGAATGTCTGCAGCTCCGGAAGACTCGCCTCTCTCCCTGGTCTGTGGTCCTCTGAAGCAGGAAGGTGGCTGTGAACATCTGATCCTGGCTATAGCCTCCCACATCCGCTGCATCATCGAGTGGAACCTCCTATGGGACTCCACCACCCAATCTCTCAACTCAGCCTCTGTAGCACCAGAGAAATATGGTGGGAGGTCATACTCTCTGGAGTATGGTGAGAGTGCATATATCTCCTCCTGGGCCTCCTGCGTCTGGGACAGATAATAGTCGGGGACTCTGTCGTCCTCCTGGTGAGGCTGTGAAGCATACGCTCTGGATGAGTTACCTCGTCGTCGCGACCCAGTGCTAGGCTGATGCAGTCGTTCAGGTGGAATGGTGAACTCCAGATTCGCCATAGAGCTCAGGGCCGTGAAGTCGCGGAGAGGGAGCTTGCAGAACTGGGTAGCTCCTGCGCGATCCTGGAACTGATATATGTACCCCGGGTCAAGTATCCCAGTGTTCCGGAAGTACTGCTCGTCGAAGAGTGCGATCTTGTGCTCGCTGGGTGTGGAGCCAAGGTCGATGTCATGGTGCATAAATAGAGGAGTTAGGAGGCTCGCAATCCGCTCGACCTTCTTGTTTACCGTGTTGAGGCCGCAGGCTTTCTTGGAGACGAGGTTCTTCACAAAGATTGCACCCAGGTTGGTGCGTAGCATGGTCGGTGGAGGGCTGGTATAGATGGTGTGGGCAGAAGATGGAACTCCGAAGTGAAGTAGCATAAGCTCATCCTTCCTCACCGCTCCGGACTCCTCTTTGGCAAACAGGATGTTGCCAAGGATCTTTGCAACCACCCGAACCACGGGGTTCCGGATGTGAGTTAGCTTAGCCGACCTGGACTCGTAGCCTCCTGGGCCAATCAGATTCCACAGCTCCACGGCCTGTGGGAAATCTGAGGGCCAGCTGCACAGTTCTTGGGTCCGGTCGAACCCGTAAAGGTCACAGAGATCCCGAAGGAAAATCTCGTAAAGAACCCCGCTGGAGAAGTAAGAGAGGGTCTCCTATCTGGCGGCGGGGATGGCTCCATCCTGATAGCAGAGCTCGGCAGATGCGAGGAACTGGCGCACCAGCTCCAGAAAGATGGGATAGGTCTGGTATGCAATGGTGTCAAGTCCGAGCCTATTCAGCATGGCTCAGACATCCTCTCTGATACCCATCCGCTCAAGGGTCGTCTCGTAGACGAAGCGTGTGGGCGCCATCTCGATACGTAACAGTCCGTTGTAGAACGTGCAGTGGTGGTGTGTCCAGACCTCTCCATGGCGGTAACTCTGATACCGCAAATCTCGCTGCATCTCCCGCATAGTAGTGTGTGGGATCAACTCTGTCCTCCAGTCCTGCTCGTCGCCCGGATAAAATGGGGTGTTATCCGGGCGAGGCCACAGATACGATATAGTCGCTGGGATGTCGGAGTCCGGTCTTTGCGATGAGCTGGATGCGGTGACCCAGCCTCGTCTCTTGCGCGTCTGATCACCTCTAGCCATATCTGCATAATTAGAAATCAAACCATGTTAATAAGCAAATGAACTGATTGAAAATTACATGCAAATCGATTATAATTGAAAAATTGACCGATCCTAACAAAGATCGATCGATCTCAAAAAGGATCGATCGATCCGTATGTGTTACGGTAAAATGTAAATTATCTCGATCGATCGATCCAAAATTTGATCGGTCGATCCCTATCTGTTACGGATTTTTAACATGTATGCTTTATAGAGAACGATCGATCGATCCAAAACAGGGATCGATCGATCGCAGACCGGATGTTGAACTCAGATCCCTAATTTCGCTAAATCCTTCCAAATCTCCTAAATAATGCACATGATATGTTCTAAGCAACCTAACAAACCTCTAGTCAACTCCTATTTCTCCTAAAACACTCTAAATTTCCCGATTTTCTGAATTTATCTAATTTATACTGAATTGAAAAAGTAGAGATTTAGAGTTGTACCTTTGCAGATCGATTAAAATATTCACAGGTTTATTTATCTCCACGAGTTTCACTTGAGGTTACTAAAAAGTAATCTCAAGAGTTTACCCGAGTTAGTGACTGCAATTGCACAGTTGTGCCCCTTGTAGTATAAACGGGATCGATCCTCAGGGAAGGTTTAGAACGCAATAGATTATAGGAATTTTTATCTAAGCTAAGTGGTTTTAAGGTTTGATTGTGATTGAAATAATATGAATTTTAACTAAATCAGAATGAAATAACTAAGACGACGAATGAATTAAATTAAGAATGTATTAATAAAGAAGACAATCCAACCATGGATTAGGCATTAGAATAAATAGGGATGAGATCGAGATATCAATTTTAATCGTGAATGTATAATTTGCAATTCTAGACAATGAGGTTTATGATAGGTTAATACATTCCCATGTAAACACCCCTATGCTTATAACTAGATTTGATCAATTCCCATTGCAAACCCTTAAACTAAACAAGCATTAAGATTCATCTAAATTTTCATCAAATTCTCTAGACAACTACTGCCGCAGGCTAGATTCATAAGATTCACTAATCAGATTATCCTATGAATTCACTATTCCTTTCCCAAGGTGTGAATTCGATAAACCCTAGATTAATTCTTCCAAGATCAACCTAGCATTAAACATATTTAATAGTGATGGATTATAATCCTAGACCTAAATATCATCTCATAATCTCAATTTCCCTAATCATCTATCCTATCCATGGCTGAATCTAAGAATCTACTCAGACATGACATAAATTGCAGAGAAAACAATCAGAGGTGAAGAAGACATAATTGAATTGCAGAGATTGAATAATACAAGAATTCTTAAGAAAATAAAACAATAATCGTCTTACTAAACACAATAGATTGTTGAAGAAATCATTAGGGTTCTCTATCACATTTTTCTCTCTGGAGGCTGAATAAAAACGTGCCCATTTTTCTTCAAAAACAACCTATTTATAGGTTCCCAAAAACCTAATTTATTAGACTAAAATAACATAAAAAATAATGAGTTATTTACGGGATCGATCGATCGGACGAAGAGATCGATCGATCCTTAAATCCGTCGTAGACATTTTTGGACTGGTAGATCGATCGATATCCGTCAAGATCGATCGATCTACCAGTCCAAAAATGTCTACGACGGATTTAAGGATCGATCGATCTCTTCGTCCGATCGATCGATCCCGTATATAACTCATTATTTTTTATGTTATTTTAGTCTAATAAATTAGGTTTTTGGGAACCTATATCGATCGATCTAAACTTGCTTGATTGTTCTTCTCTCTTTCAGGTCGGTCTTGGAATTTCACGCATTCACGATCACATACTCGATCGATCGATCGCTTAAGGTTGAGATCGATCGATCTCTTCACACAAGGAAGTGTATAGGTTCAATCGCCATTTGAGTCAGTTCATCCTATTGACATGTTCTGATCATTCTCACATAGTTGAATCGGCCACCCGTAACTTCATAGACTCTAAAAATGTTCCTAACTTGCTTCATATCCTCTGAAAAATAAAAAGTGGAAAACATCTTAGAATGCTAATGCATATGAACCTAAATATATCCTAAAATATAAGATCTAATGGTTGATTCATGCAAATTATGTAGAGAATGATTTATTAAAACTTTTATTATATTAAAAACTTGTTTGAATACTGAACCAGATCTGCTTTTTCCAATTAGAGACTGAAATCCAGTGATTGTGGACTTCATGTCATGGACAAAGTGTTAATATCATATCATGGTAATTTTTTATGCTTGTTTATGCTTGATTTTACACAAACAGTTCAAGTCTCGGCCTGATCGTTAGTTCGACCACACGGTCGTCCGTGGTCGAACCAGGGTCATCTTTCAGGGTCACATTATCCCTTCAAGAGGATTTGACCTCAAATTCTGTTGATCTGCACAATAGGGAAGCAAGTCAGTAACATTAAAACTTGAACTGATTGGGTACTTACCTTGAAGATCCAGCTTGTAAGCGTTGTTATTGATTTGGTCGACCACAATAAAGGGGCCATCAACCCTTGGCAATAACTTAGACCGTTGCTCAACTGGAAACCGGTCCTTCCTAAGGTAGATCCATACTTGGTCGCCTGGTTTAAATATGACTTCTTTGCGGTTCTTATTGGCAGCCTTAGCATACTGTCTAGTCCTTGATTCAATGTTCCTGCGGGCTTCCTCATGAATCTTCTTAACCATCTTTGCCTTTTGTTCACCGTCCAAACTAGATCTCACACTCAAAAGAAGAGGCATCAAATCCAATGGTGATACATGGTTAAATCCATAAACTATTTGTAATGGGGAAAACTTAGAAGCTGAATGAACGACATAATTATAGGCAAACTCAATGTAGGCAGGTTATCCTCCCATGACCTAATGTTCTTACCCACAAATGCACGCAACAAAGAACCTAAGGTTCTATTTACAACCTCAGTCTGTCCATCACTCTCCGGATGACAAGTAGTATAAAAACATAACTTAGTCCCTAACTTAGACCAAAGTCTTCTCCAAAAATGACTAAGAAATTTAGTATCCCTATTGGATACAATACTTCTAGGCATGCCATGCAATCAGACTATTTCCCTAAAGAATAGATTAGCAACATGTGAGGCATCATCAGTCTTATTACAAGCTATGAAGTGGGACATTTCAGAAAACCGATCCACAACTACAAAAATTTAATACTTCCCATTCCTAGTCCTAGGCAATCCTAAAACAATATCCATTGACAAATCTAACCATGGATGCTCAGGAATAGGGAGTGGGTGATACAAACCGTGGGGTTGGATTGTGGACTTAGCTATTTTGCAAGTGAAACATCGGCTACACAAGCGTTCCACGTCCCTTTTCATGTTAGGCCACTGAAATGTTCACGCATGATAGTCAAGGTCTTGGCTACGCCAAAATGACCCATGAGTCCACCAGCGTGTGCTTCCCTTATAAAAAATTTACGCAATGAACACCTTGGGACACAAAGCCGGTTTTCATAGAATATATACTCATTCTTCTGATAATAAGAACCTGTAGGAGACTTGTAACATGACTTATAGATGTCTCCATAGTCCGGGTCAGTGGCATAAAGGGGTTTAATATGTTCAAATCCCAATAACTTAACTTCCAAGGTAGAGAGTAAGGCATACCTTTGAGACAAAGCATCTGCCACAATGTTGTCCTTTCCTTGTTTGTATTTAATGACATACGAGAAAGTTTCAATGAATTCCACCCACTTGGCATTTCGTTTGTTGACCCTTAAGATGCTTCAATGATTCATGGTCCGTGTTTATCACAAACTCCTTGGGCCACAAATAATGTTGTCAAGTTTGAAGGGCGCGTACCAAAGCATATAGTTCCTTGTCATACGTTGGATAATTGAGAGTGGTCCCTCGAAGTTTCTCACTAAAGTAGGCTATGTAAACACCTCCTTGTTGTATAATAGGAAAATGGGCCGGTGATCATCTAAACTCTTATTAACCCCACTAGCTTTAATGAAAAAGTTAGTTTTATGTTTAGTTTCTGTTAAGCCGCTTTCATGCTTCTTTTGTTGTTTAAGATAAAGTTGGTCTTTATAAACTTCTTGTGGAGTCATAGGGACAAGGGTTATCTTTTTATTCTGATGGGTGAAATGGTGCTTGTTAGTATAGCCATCATGAATGACCCTTCGGTCAGACTGCCATGGCCTATCAAGCAAGATGTGTCCGGCTTCCATAGGAAAGACATCGCACATGACCTCATCTTTATAGCTTCCTATTTCCGAAGGAACCTTGACTTGATGTGTCACTCGTAGTTCTCCAGCCTCGGTGAGCCATTGTAAAGGGTAGGGTCGCGGATGTTTTACAACTTCAAGTCCAAGCTTCTTGACCATGGTCTCACTGACCACATTGGTGCAGCTGCCTCCATCAATGATGAGGCTGCATACTTTTCTTTTAACAGAACACCGAGAATATAACAGGTTTTCTCTTTGGTCTGGTTCCTTAGCCTTGGATTGAACACTTAATGCACGCCTAGTAACAATTAGCTGGCCTTGAACCGGAGGCTCCTGCACGTCATCCATGTATTGGTCATATACCGGCTCTATATCCTCTACCCCGTCCTCTGTTTGGACGTCTCCATTCTCCATAAGTACCATGACCTTCTTGTTCACGCACTCATTGGCATAATGGCCTATGCCATGACACTTGAAGCACCTTAGATCCCGAGACCTGGTGGGTCGTTCAACAGCCTTGCCCTTGTCCATTCTGGTAGCAAAAGGGTTAGTCTCCGGCCTTGAAGAAGACGGCCTAAGGTCAGTAAGCCGTGTGGGTTTAAAGTCTCGATTATACGGTGGCTTTGCTCCAAATGTTCCTGCACCAAAAGAAGGTCTATTAGTGGGTTTTCATTTCAATTGTTGTTCAATCAAAATAGCCTTATGAAGAAGCTCTTCCAGCTCCACATAGTGTTGAAGTTTCAGACGATCTTGAATGTCCCGGTTGAGGTTGCCCAAGAAGCGTGACATGGTAGCTTCACGATCCTCAATAACCCCAACACAGATCAGTAAGGTCTCCACTTTCTGAAAGTAGTCCTCCACTCCTCGGATACCCTGGGTCAATTGCCTCAACCTCAAGTGGAGATCACGGTGGAAATGGGAGGGCACAAAGCGCCTACGCATGACGTGCTTTAACTCATGTCATGTCTCATTTTGAGGCTCCCCATTGCGCCTTCTTGATATCACCGTTTGGTCTCACCAGCTGAGAGCATAATCATAAAATTCAGTTACTGTCACATTAACTTTATTATAATCATAAAAGTATTGGCAACTGAAGACTAATTCCATCTTTTGTTCCCATTCAAGAAACGCAGTGGCATCATTTTTGCCATGAAAGGCTGGAATCTTGAGCTTCAGATTGTTGATACTATCTTGTGGTGGTGGGGGTCTTGGTTCACGCATGCGCCTAGGTCCTCTATGACTGCAGTTTGAATAGTCGCTTTGATAAAATTGGGCTGCGGCTTCATCCCCAAGGAAGCTTTGATCTGCTTGGTTACTTATGGAAGAAATCTTTTCCCTTGGATCAGGAGTCCTAGCGTGGTTTCCCGGGGTCCTAGCTTGAGGTGCTGAAGCCCCAGTGTGTCGTTCTGAGTCCCTGAAGTATTGACCGGTTCTCGGTTGATCCTGGAACAAGGTACGCCTTCGATCTGGTCGCTGTTCAGGAAAGATGTGCCTTATATCCTCACGTAGGCCATCTCTCAAACCGACTTGCATGGAGATTAACCGTTCCTCCATCATGTTGTTCATGCGCATAGTGAGTTCATCTAGTAGACGAGTGTGGCGTAATCTCCATCTGAATCCGACTCTTCACCTGCCATAGTTCACAAGAAAATGGCAAGATCAATAGGTTCCACAACTTAAATAAGTAAATATATTTAACAAAAGATGGATTCAATGGAAAAGCTAAAGATTCAGATCACAACAGGATGTTTAAGGATCAAAACAAAGAGAAATGTTAAGAGTACAGCCTGTTGGTGCTCTGATACCACTTGATGAGATCCTTCAACGAGAAGGATCCGCAACAAGCTGACTCGTGGAAGATGAATGACTGGATGGGCAAGCGCTAGTGGAATGGGAATTTTGGATCAGCAAAGGAATGATTTGATCAAGCAGATGAGAATGGAGGATAGTGGATCGATTGGAATCCAACCAAGAAGATGGTTAGCCTTGATTATTCTGACTTGAACCTACTAGGATATGACGCACCTAACTGTTGGAATGAATAAGAAACGATGAATTTAGAAAGCCCTTGAAGCTTTCTATAAAAGCCGTGTGTTACATAGTCAAAGGGGAGTGTCTAAGGCTTGTTTGTGTTCTAGTGTTATGTTATCCTTGTAGCCATTCATATATAAGACAATCCTTATATCCAAATAAGCCTAGACTAGATTAGTATAAATATCTCTCTCCTTTCTCATTTGTGACTTAGAAAACTATTATTCTCATTCTCTTAATATAATCATTCTTCCCTATAAATCTCTCTAATCTCTCATTCTCTCATTCTAAAAATCTCTTAATCTCATAATATTTCATGGTATCAGAGCCAGGTTGCATCAAATCTGGGTAAAATTCATCATTCATTCATTGAATCAAGAAGAAAATATCTTCTTCTCAATTACTTTCTAGTTATATTTCGATCGTTATCTTGAAACTCAAATTCCGGCCAAACCACAACTTTTCTTTTGACGATATGCTTTCTATGTATTGTACATCGGCGAGTTCTGAAGCCACGACAATTGGAATTGCATCATTTGACCCAGGAAATCAAAAGTTACGAATTTTCTTGCATCGGACCTCCGCGAGTGCCTCCGCCGCGAACCTCCGTATTTCCCAGGTCATTCCAACGTTGATCCTTCATCAAATCGCGTTTTTATAAATCCTAAACTCAATCCCTTCAAGTCTAGTTTCTGTTTAAAGAAATAATAACTAGATTCCATTTAGAACAAAGGAAGTTCTTGAAGTTTTCCTCAGAGACGTCCAAAATCTCCCATAACAAGATCCTGGTGATAAAATTCTTTTTTTTTCTCAGTTTTCTTTAATTCTTTGTATCTGAAAAGTTAAATAAGTATCGTTTGAGGGTCTCCACTAAATTTGGGTTCAATCTAATAGGTTTAAGACTTTAAGATTGATTTTCTTGATTTCTTTGTAATCTTTGAATGTTTTAAAAGATAAAATCTTGAAATTTTAGGATTGATATTAAATCATAAATCGAATTTTGGATTAATTGTTACTATTAGTAGAAGATAAGAATCCTGACCCGACCAGTCGCAGGCCATGAAACCATCATCACGTCCTCATCCTGACCCGATCAGCTCTACCTATTACAAGTGCAATCCATCTTCTATATCATGGAACTTCAAGCTACATTCAGAGCTCCAGTTATTCTCCATGGAGCAAATTACCTCTTATGGTCTAGGACCATGAAAACAACATTGGATGGTAAAGACCTTTGAAATCACATTTCTACAAATGGCCTTGAAGAAAATAAAGTGGATGAAGTTAGAACAAGTTCAAGAATTTCGCAAATGGCCTACAGATGCTACACACTATAGGGGGATTTGGCGAGAAAGAAATGATCAAACTCACAAGCTATCAAAATATGATAATTAACAAGAAGCTACAAGAGGCAGTGGTTAAAGAGTCAAAACAATGCATGTGAAGCATGGGTTTTTCGCCTAAGACCACACGGAAAAATGAGCATTTAATACATCTTGACTAATTTGAATTTCGACCAAAAAAATCAAAGAAAAGAAATGGGCCGGCCCAAATTTACAGAATCCAAAATCCAAAACTTGCCATGGGCCTTAGACAAAGATCCTTAGAATTTCATCCAGGCCTCATCAAAACCTTGGTGAGAAAAACCCAATGGGAAAAAACCTCACCAAGGGAAAATAGTACCAAGATGAGAACTCTTCCCTTTCATCAAAGTCAAACGGCTTGGATAAGGACCAGCAAACCTGAGCTGTAAGAAGGTGGTGTAGCCTTGAGGAAAAGGGTTTCAACAGCTTGCTTGAGCTCCTTGGTTCTCGCGCGAGTCAACGGTCCAGCCGGGATGGTCCATGGGTCGATGGTCCTGGTCGGGTTGGTCCATGGTCGAGTGAAGGTCTGGTCGAGGTTGAGTCTTGGTCGAGCCGGGGTCTGATCGTGTTCGAGTCTTGGTCTAGTCCAGGTCCAATTGTGGTCGAGTCGGGGTCCGGTCGTGGTCGAGTCTTGGTCGAGTCAGGGTCCGATTGTGGTCGAGATCAGGTTTAGGTGATGGAACATGGTCGGGGTCGGTTGATGAGACGATTGTCTGGTCGGGCTGGGTCGTCCGTGGGTCACCTGTCTGTTCGTCCGGCTGTTCGTCCCGATACATGTTCGGGTGATTGTTCTGGCGACTGTCCGGATGGTCGTCCGGGTGTGCGTCCGTTTGATATGTCTGTGTGTTCGTCCCATACGTCTGTGTATTCGTCCGATACGTCCGTGTGTCCGTCCCGTAGTTCGTTCTTTCGTCCATCCTAAACCTCAAGTCTCGGCCTGATCGTTGGTTCGACCACACGGTCGTCCGTGGTCGAACCAGGATCATCCTTCAGGGTTACATCAAGTCCAGCTATGGTGTTTCCATTTTTTCAAAGCTTTTTTCAAAAACGGTGAGTAACCAAAAGAGGATGATTCCTTAAATCCTAAGTTATACGTCCCACAGGATGAGTGCTATGAAACTTATACTAATACAAAACAAATGCAAAAAAAGAACTAGAATATATGTTAGCGACTAATTCCCTCCCCATACTTAATTCACACCGTTTCGGTGGGATTAAGCGGGAGAGAAGGAACATGAATAAAAGGAAAATAATAAAAATGCAGATGACTATGTATTTACGAGTGGTGCACATGGATATCTAAATAGATTGGAATGGGATTGGTCAGTGCAAAAAAATTGATCGGAGTGTGATAACTTCATCAAAGTCTTCTTTGACAGTTGCGAGCTTTGTCTAGCAACAGATTGGCAACCTATTTGCAGTTTGATCTCTTTAACTTTGTGTTTTAGGGTGCAGATGGTGTTGACCATATTATCCATGCTTTTGTCCTGGTAGTTGCATAGGTGCTACAACAAGCCTAAGTGTCTGTGTGCTTTTTAGAGAAGGCAACTGGCAACCGGATCAAGGTATGGAGAAAATATGTACCGCACAATACCATATACTTGCTCTTCTTCATTCTCTAGTTCCTTCACCAGTGCAGAGGACGATCCTGGGATGTAATTCTTCTTTTCCTTGTCTTTCTTTGTTGGAATGGAGCAATAGGAGTCACATGCAAAGTTGGGGACTTCCAAAAATTAATAATGGTTGGAATAAATTATAAGGAAGAAAGAGATCCTTACAAAATTGAGGACTTCCAGAAAGCACCGTGCAAAGTTAGGGACTTCCGGAAGCACCATGTAAATTTGGGGAGTTCTAGAAGAAGAGAATGAGGTGGCGTGTAAGCTGGAAAGGAGTTCCACCCCCAAAAAGGCAAATTCAAATTCAAATTAAAAAAGAGGTTCTCCTATTGAACCTAGACACCTTATCTTCGCATGTATTCTTCTATTTAAAAAGAGGCTCTCTTCCTATTGTAACACATAACTCTCATAATATAATTATTGCTCTCTTATTCTCTCTCTATAGTCTCTCAATAATCTCTTTATAATTACTATAATCTCACATGGTATCAGAGCATTTAAGCTCATAAACTCTTTAATTCTGCATAAACTTGTTCCTTTAAGCTCTATTTTACAATAAACATACCTAATCTACTCTCTCTGAGATTTAAAATCCTCAAAGATCCATTGGTGATGAGTTGAGAGAGGTTAGGCTTGGTTATTAACTGGAGAAGAGTGTTCTTCATTCACCACTCATCCGCTTTATTTCATTTTTTCATTCAAAATTCTGCAAATCTTTGTTATTCTTTCTGGTTCACTTACAATAAACTTCTCTAAGCTAATCACTCTGAGATTTAAACAACTCAAAGACCCTTATGGTGATGAGTTGTGAGAGATTAGATTTGGTTATTGCTTGAGATCTTTTTTCACTCTCTTCTTCTATCAAGAATCTACCACTGAAACTAGTTCTAGATCTGCCATCTTCAATCTCACTAAAAATTCAACATTTAGCCAAGTCAAGACAAAAACTTTAATCTCCAAGCCTATAAGAATGGAGAAACCAAGACAAACCTCTGCTCCAGTCATGATAAAAGGATTGAACTATCTTCTCTGGTCAAGGACTATGATAACAACCTTATGCAGCCATGGACTCTGGTCTCATATTCTTCCCAAGGAGGCGCCTAATGATGCTTCCATTGAAGAAGGAACTTCAGAAATCCAAAGAAGAGAAGTAATAGGAGGGATTGACAAATGGTTTCAAGAAGACCAAATGGTGCTTGCCATCATCCACAACTCTCTTGAAAGCTCACTATTGGAAGCTTACTCTTATTGTGAAACAGCAAATGAATTGTGGGAAACCCTGAAGAATGTATATGGAAACTCACAAACTTTCTGAGAATATTTGAAGTAAATAAAGCTCTTAATGAGCTTCACCAAGAAGACATGAGGTTTACCAAACATTTTGGCCAATTCAGATCACTTTGGGCAGAATTGGAAATGCTAAGGCCACACTCCGTTGATCTAATGATACTCACTGAAAAGAGGGAACAAGACGAGGTGTTTGGCCTCCTAATAACATTGAATCCAAGCTACTCTGATCTAATCAAGCATCTACGTAGAGAAGATAAACTTCCCAGCCTTGAGGATGTCTGTGCCAAAGTTCAAAAAGAGCAAGGAACATATGGTCTTTTTGGAGGCAAAGGAGGCTTGATCACAGCCAACAAAGGGTTCTTTAAGTATGAAGATAAGAAAGGTTTATTGTGCAATCACTGCAAGAAGAAGAGACACACCAAAGACCAATGCTGGATTCTTCATCCTCACCTAAAACCAAGCAAATGGACTGCTCAAACAAAAACCCATCTGTCCCAAGAAAGCGTACCCAACATCCAGAGAGGCTTGTCCAAAAATTTTACCAAGTCGTTCCCAACAATCCTTACCAAGGAGGCGCCTCTCATGCAAGTGTTAATACTCCACAAGTGATTTATTACCAAGGGATTATCATCCTTTGAGAGAGCCCAATCCTTTCTCAAATTGGTGTATCAAACTCTCAGAATGAATTTGTCAAGAAGTCAGACCTAGATGCCCTTATTAAAGCCCTCAAAGAAAACTCTGGTAATATGATTGGTAAATTTCTCCATGCTTCATATAATGCTCACATTCCTAAGCCATTAATTGTAGATTCTGTAGCTTCTCATCATATGACTAGCGACCTAGGATTGATAAGAAATGTACAACCTGCCTTAGGACATGTTGTGATTGCAAATGGAGCTAAGGTGCCAAAACAAGGTATAGAGAATCTTAGGTTGTATGATAAGGAATCTAAAGCTTTCTATATGCCTTCATTCACTTCAAACTTGCTATCAATAAAAAAGGCTACTACTGATCTTAATTGTCATGCTATTTTTAGTCCTAATAGTATGTGTTTTCGGGATATTGAGACTAATAAGATACTTGGGAAAGAAGTGACCAAGGATGATCTCTATGTGATTGAAGACTTCAAGCCAAATCTCTGTACTTATTCTTTAGCTTCTACTTCTTGCTTGTCTAATTTCAATAATGTTTCGGCTTCTGCTGTTAAGGCTGATTTGTGGCATTCTAGAGTTGGAGACCCTCATGTTAGGGCTCTAGAACTCTTATTTCCTAAAAAAATGTTTTATAATGAAAATTGTGAGGCTTGTATTCTTGGGAAGCATTGTAGATCAGTTTTCACTAAGAATGAAAATACTTATAATAAATGTTTTGAACTAGTGCACACTGATGTTTGGACTTCACTATGTCAATATAGAGAACAACATAAATACTTTGTTACGTTCATAGATGAAAAATCAAAATATATTTGGATAACATTGCTTCCATCTAAAGATAAGACCATAAAAGCATTCACAAACTTCCACTCCTATGTATCTAATCATTACAATGTTAAACTAAATGTCTTAAATCAGATAATAGAGGAGAATACACAAGCCATGCTTTCACATAATTCCTTGCTAAACAAGGCATCATCCATCAAACCAGCTACCCATACACTCCACAAAAAAATGGAGTAGCTGAGCGCAAGAACAGACATTTGATGGAGGTAGTAAGATCCATGATGTTATATAGGAGTGTGCCCAAGCGATTCTGGAGTGATGCTGTGGTAACCGCCAATTACCTCATCAACCAAACTCCGACCATAATTCTCAGGGATCAATCTCCATTTGAGGTAATCAACAAGACTAAATCTATCTTTGATCACTTAAGAGTGTTTGGGTGTGTTTGTTTTATCTTGAATACAGGAGATCACCACAAGAAACTAGAAGCAAGAAGTACAAAGGCTATGTTCATCGGATACTCTCCTACTCAGAAAGGATATTAGTGTTATATTCCTGAGAAAAGAAGGGTCTTGATTTCCAGAGATGTTAAGTTTATGGAAGAAAAGAGCTACTATGAAAATGTAACTTGGAAAGAAATCTCCAGCTCCCAATCTGACCGTGATGCTCACCTAAGACAAATCTTGGACAATCTTGGCATCTCTCAGCTATGTACCCCTCCTGCTCATACCACACCCACATCTCCATATGTTTCTCAAGCGCCCTTCACAGAAGAAAACTCTAATGAACAGTCTGGTGATCTTGATCATGAGGGGGGAAATGTTTCTGAATCAGCAACTGAAGACTCAGCTCATCCTGATCAAGATGAACCAGAACATTAGGAAGGGACAGAAGAGATTGTGCAAGAAAATCAAACAGGAGAACCAAGAAATATTCGCAGAGGTACTAGACATAAGTTCCCACCATCACTTTAGAAAAACACCAGAGTCTACTATAATGCCCAAGTAGAAGCTCACCCAATTCAGGCTGTATGCTCATTAGCGCATATTTCCATAGAACATCATGCCTTCACTGTGGCCTTAGATCAAGAGTATGAAGAAGCCAAAGAACATAATGTTTAGAGAGATGCTGTTGGAGATGAGCGAAATATCATCGAAAGAAACCACACTTGGGATGAAGCTGACCAACATAAAGGAAAAAAGACAGTAAGTTCAATATGGATCTTCACTATCAAGTATAAGAGCAATGGAGAAGACTACATACACACATTTGCTCTTGTTGCTAAGCTTCACACCATCAGAGTCATCCTATCTTTAGCTACAAACCTGGAGTGGAGTCTATGGCAAATGGATGTCAGGAATGCTTTCCTACAAGGCAAATTGGAAGAGAAAGTTTACATGACTCCTCCACCTGATCTTGAGGATACAGTTACTCCAGGAAAGGTCGTAAGGTTAAGAAAAGTTATCTATGGTCTCACGCAATCTGCAAGACCATGGTACCACAAGCTCAGTGCCACCTTGAAAGACAGAGGTTTCAGGCGATCAGAATCAAATCATACAGTCTTTACTCTTCTGAACCAAGAAGGTATTATAGTCATTCTTATATATCTAGATGATATAATTATCTTTGGGAATGACAAAGTAGGCATTGCATCCGCTATAGAGTATCTTAAGTCTGTGTTTGATATGAAAGTTCTTGCATTGAAGTATAAAGGTCAAAAGAAGGATTTTTTTATATCACAAAGGAAATATGTCCTAGACCTACTAACTGATGCAGGGATACTTGATTCAAAGGCAGCCAAGACACCACTGGAAGAAGGTTTTAAGTTAGAAACTGAGGGGGAGCTGGGTCAAAAAAAGTTCAAAGATCAAACACTGTATCGGAAGATGATTGGTAAGCTGATATACTTGACTATTACTAGGCCTGACTTATGCTTTGTTAAACATATGCAAGCTCCCACAATGTTCTATTGGAAGATGGTAGAAAGGATTTTGAGATATCTTAAGGGAACACATGACCAAGGGATTTGGATGGGATGCAACAAGAACACAAAGATTGTTGGCTATTGTGATGCTGATTGGGATGGAGATAGGAAGGACATGAGGTCTACAACCGGCTATTGCACATTCATTGGAGAGAATTTGATGATTTAAAAAACAAAATGCAGAAGGTGGTCTCTTGTTCAAGTGCTGAAGCAGAATACCGAGCCATGAGGAAGCTGACAACATAATGCATTTGGTTGAAGGCACTCCTTTAAGATCTCGGAAATGAAAGCAAGACTCCTATAACTATGTATTGTGACAATCAAGCTAAAATTCACATTGCATCTAATTCAATGTTTCATGAGAGGACAAAGCATATTGAAGTGGACTGCCCCAAAGTGAGAGACACTGTGGAGAAAGTGATCATCCATCTTGCTACACCAGAAGCTCAGATCAGTTAGCTAATATATTCACCAAAGAGGCCAGTCTGAGTTCATCCATGCCTATCTTGGACTCATAGACATCCCATTTCCATGATCCTCTAAATCATGAGCTTCATACTCTTTTTCTCTTTGAATGTTTTTGTCCTACTGGGTTTTGCATTCTAAGGATTTTAATGAGGTGGGCTTTCATGGTTTCCAAGTTTCATCATACACCATGGTCAAACTTGAAAGGGAGTGTTCTAATGGAGAAATAAGAGTCTCATGCAAAGTTGGAGACTTCCGGAAGAACCGTGCAGAGTTGGGGACTTCTGGAAATTAATAATGGTGGAATAAGTTTATAAGGAAGAAAGAGATCCGTGTAAAATTGGGGACTTCTGGGAAGCATCATGCAAAGTTGGGAACTTCCGGAAGCACCCAGTAAAGTTAAGGAGTTCTAGAAGAAGAGAATGAGGTGGCATGTGAGTTGGAAAGGAGTTTTTGCCCAAAAAAGGCAAATTCAAATTCAAATTCAAAAAGAGACTCCCATACATTGAACCTAAACACCTTACAGAGAATTTCTTCCTATTGTAACACACAATTCTCATAATACAATTATGGCTCTCTTATTCTCTCTCTATAGTCTCTCATTAATCTCTTTAAAATTATTATAATCTCACATTCTTCGCCTTCTAGAATGGCGTTGGATGGGGCCCCTTTTGTATAGTCCCTTACGAAGAGGGAGGAACATTACTTGCTTTTGGTTGTGCATGTAAGTGAGGCTCTTGTTAGAAAGAAGGACCCTTTTGTTTTGTATCGTTGTCGAGTTGGAATCGATAAACATATTTTTCTTCTACCATCCTACTGAGGAACCATGCATTGGAGAGGCTTAGTTTGTTGATAAACTAAGGATCGAGGACCATGTCTTCGGAGAAATTGAGGTTGAGCTCCTTGTAGATGGTCATTACAATAGCCCCAACTCTAAGTTATGCTAATTTTTATGGTCTAGGCGGATTGCCTCTTCTTACAGCCACATCAGCTGCTTAGCCAGAAAGACCGCGATATTAACGTTAGAGATATACCCTTGTACATTCTTTTTGTTGAGGAATTTCTTCATGAGCGGCTAGATCCCCATTTTGAGAAGAATCATCTCCTTTTTTTTCACTGTTGTCACCTCCTTCCGCGAGTAAAATTAGTGAGAAAGGTACTTGTGAACGTAGTGTATCGCTGGGTGCCTGATCGTGGAGGATTTGCTCCACCAAACATCCTCCAGGTTGTTGAACCTTGCATCAGCAAAATCCACATCGGTTCTCTCCTGAAGCTGAAACAGCTCATCTAGGTCATAAAGGTCCATTTCTACCCATTTTTCATGGGCTTTGAACGTTATCGACCCTAACTCATGCTCGTCTCCGGGGTATTCGTTCAGGTGGAGCTCCAACGATGCGAGGTACTCCCACGTTATGCTATGAACGCTTTCATGGGAAAGGAATGGTAGTGTTCCTAATCTCATGTTCTGGAAAAGTTGGTGCACATCCTCCGGTATCCCCAGCTTCCCCAGCAGTGACATATTGGCACACTTTATTGCCGAGAAGTAGACCCTTGCCAGCGCGTACTGGTACTCCCCCAGACTTGGCTTGGTAGCCAGCACTCGCACTGCTCTGTTCTTTTTCTCCTTCAGAGTCATTTGAGGCAGGTCCTCTTCACTTTCCCCATCAGTGTCTGCTTTCTCTTTTTCCTCTTCGTCCTGGTCCATCTGGTCGTCTTCGACTGCTACTTCTTTGCCTTCTATTCTCCTCTTGGAGATCTCCTTATCTTCCGTTCTCTTTGTCCAGTTTTCCGGTCTTCTCGGACGGCTGCTAACAGTTCTTTGAACTGCTTCTTCATAATTGTGACTCAAATCAATGATTTCTTGGAACACTCCAGACGATTCAACATTCTTTTCGGTATCTTGGGCGTTGTGACAGATAGCCTTTCTCTTTGTTCTCACCATTTGTACTTCTGGTGGTCGAGGTCCTTATTGCTTTGAGTTTTTAAACAGTAGCCCTTTTCTTGAATTTTGTTTTTAATATCTATGATAAAAATGGTCAATAAAATATATATAAAATAAGCATACATATAAAAAAGGATAGTCATGGGAATGCCTCCTAAAGGCGTTTGTTTAATGTCTCAAGATCGACACAGTTACCTCTCTCAGGCTCGTTGGGTGTCGTGGACACCAACAACCGTGTTTTCTATAATCACTTCCTTGCCATGTATTGTTTCAGAATTTGACCGTTGACCATGAACTCATTTCCCTCTTTGCCTATGAGATCCATTTCTCCGTATGGCCTGACTTCTTTGATTATGTATGGTTCTGTCCATCTAGTCTAGCCTTAAACGTCCCCGGAAAGGCCTTTAGATGTAAGTGGAACAGCAGGACCTTATCACTGGTTTGAACTCTCTTGAAATATTTTTCCTCTCATTAAACATATTCATCTTTTCCTTGTATATTCTTGAGCTTTCATAGGGTTCAAGTCTAATCTTGTCAAGGTCATCTAGTTGTATTAACCGCTTCTCTTGTGCAGTCTTGAGGTTGTAGTTCAAGAGCTTAGTCGTCCACATTGCCTTGTATTTTATTTTGGCTGACAATTGGCATGCTTTTCCGTAGAGTAGCTTGAAAGGTGTCGTTTTGATCAGTGTCTTGAATGATGTCCGATAGGTCCATAGAGCATCTTCAAGCTTCATCGCCCAATCTTTTCTGCTTGTTCCTATGGTTTTCTCCAAGATGGCCTTGATTTCCCTGTTTGAAACTTCCACTTATCCACTCGTCTAAGGGTGGTAAGGTGTAGCTACTTTGTATGCCACTCCATGCTTTTGCAAGAGATTTTCAAAAACCTTATTAATAAAGTGGCTTCCACCATCACTTATGACCGCTCTTTGCACTCCGAACCTCAGGAATTTCACTGATTTGAACAATTTTATCACTACTTTTGAATCGTTTGTCGGGCTCGCTATGGCTTCAACCCACTTCTTGTGTTATTCTACAGCTACTAGGATGTGTTGGTTTCCATATGAAGGCAAGAATGGCCCCATTAAGTGGTACTTATTATCAGTTGAGCACTAGGTTAGAATTTTCACACCGCTTCAGTACTAGACATAGGTTGGACAAGCATGTAGCGAAAACATCATCATACGAAGAGAAATTTTCCATAAATACTTTAATACTTCTTCGATTAAGTTAGAGAATATCAAAAGCATGTACCTCTAAAAGGTAGTCGGTGAATTACAAAGACCGAACGACATGCGTCTATAAAAAAAAGGTTCCGTAAAGGCATGGAAATGTCTTCAGTACTATCCATTTATGAAGCAATAATAGAAATGGTTAGCCAGCCTTTCTATCATTTTGTATATGAAGGGCAGGGGTAAATGGTCCTTCCTCGTTGAGGGATTTAGCTTCCTGCAATCTATGTAGAGTATATGCCTGGTCACCGTCCTTGCCGAAGTTAGCTCATCTTTTTCATTAGTGATGACTGTTATTCATTCTTTCATTGGCATCACATGAACAGGAGAAACCCATTTACTATTAGATATCAGATAGATGATTCTTAAATCTAGAAGTTTGATAATCTCCTTCCGCACTATGTCACTTAGGTTTGGGTTCAGCCTTCGTTGGTATGCTATTGAAGTCATTGATTCCTCCTTCGAGTAGATTCTATGGGTACATACACTTGGTGATATACATTTTATGTTTGCCAATGAGTATCCTATGCTCTCCAGTACTTCCTTAACTTAGATAGAAGGGCGTATGTTTCGTCTGTGCTCAATGAGTCGCTAACTATCACAGGATATGTAGAGTTTTTGCATAGGAACTCGTACCTAAGTCCTTGTGGGAGAGCTTTCAGATCAATTTTTGGGGGTCTCAGTTTGTTCCAGTTCTCATCTTGGTCTGTTTCTGCCCCACACACTTCCCTTGTTTCAGTGGCATTAACATCTTACTCGAAGTCGAATAACCTGAACTTGTCTCCACAAATTTTGCTCGAGTCGAGCTATTTCTTATTCTCTCTGCCCATTGGGTCCAGCAACCCAAAATCGCCTTGATTTATCGACAATGCTTTTTTAAAGGGATCTTCCCTGATTATCTCTTCTAGGAGTTTTATGCTCTGCTTTTTATCGTTGGCGTCCTCATCACTCTGTTGATATAAAACTTCAAGGTTTTGTCTCCTAGTTGTAACTTGATCTTTTTTTCCTTGACGTCAGTGGAGGCTCCTACGGTTGCCAATAATAATCTACCAAAGATGAGAAGATCCATTGGCTCTACGTCCATTTCTAGGACTACGAAGTCCGTGACAATTTCGAAGTTCCCCACCACAATGGGTAGGTCTTCAAACAGTTAAGCTGGGTGTCTTTCAAAACCCAACTTTATTGAAATTGACAGAGGCATTAAGTTGACATTAGTCCCCAAATCGCATAGACATCATGTGAAGGTTAATGATCCTAGTGTGCATGGTAGTGTAAAGCTTCCTAGATCAGCGATTTTTTTTTTGATGACTTTCCTTTGGATAATGACGCTACACTCTTGGGTTAGTACCACCATTCCTTCCATCTCCTTATTATTTTATCAAAAAATATCCTTAAGATATTTTGACCATTTTGGTACCATGCAAAATGCTTCAAGTAGCGATATTTCATGTTAAACCTACTCATATACTCGTCGAAGAGTGTATTGTACTTATTCCTTAGACTTTTCTTAAATCTTGTAGGGAATCGAAGTTTAGGCTCGTTGGGATGTGGAATAAGTTGATCCTTTTCGGTTTGTCTTGTTGGTGTCTTGGGGTTGGATATATTTTTTTCGCTTTTCTTTGCTTCATCCTTCTCTTTCATTATCCTCATTGGAGTTTTGCTTCTCCCCCTCACTTGCATATTATATATCCTCATCGAGATCTTTAGTATCCAGCTTCTTCTCACTGCAGAGTGTGATAGCATTGACAAACTCTTCATTAGCACTTCTTGGTAGTGAAGGTTGTGTGGAAGTTGCTTGT
Source organism: Streptanthus diversifolius (assembly GCA_039880935.1). Lineage (NCBI taxonomy): Eukaryota > Viridiplantae > Streptophyta > Magnoliopsida > Brassicales > Brassicaceae > Streptanthus > Streptanthus diversifolius. Next base: position 6,504,633 of record JAXGFM010000002.1, read on the forward strand.
ACCAAATATTGGTATTTTGTCGAGTGGGCATGTGCGGCTAGTCTTTCAAATTTGGAGTTGATGTCACCATACATGTTGGTTAATATTTCATTCATGTCCTTCAATCTTGCGTCTAGCTCCATTGTATTTTTGCTTTGGCCGTCAAGGAGTTGCTTCAATAACGATGAAAGATACTAATTTATTGGTGGTATATGTTGTTGTGATGCTTGGGGTTGGTATCCTGTAGCGATTGATTGTGTGGATAGTGTTGATAGGCGAGTGGTTGATCATATCTGATATAATGTATTGTCTAATAATCTTCCGCACGCATCACTGCTGCAGGTTATATTTGTAGCGTTGTTTGGCAATGTAGTTTGGTGGTCGCACTGTTGCTTGGAGGACTCTATCTAGCTTGTTGTTCAAAGCTCTCATCTCTGCTCTGTGATATTTGTTATGGTCACCATACTCTGATAGCGTGCAGATGTAGTCTTCTCCATGTTGATATCCCTTGTGGCTAAGTGCTCTACCAGTTGTGTACCTTGATAGCCATCAGAAAGTTGCATTCATAGTTTTATCTATAGTAGTGTGTGTATTCTGGGAATAACTCCTCAGTATAAGGTGTTGAGGATTGACTCTTGTGAGAACCCATGGTGAGGACATTGGGAGATGTAGATATTTAGTCTTTTTCATGCTTCACTGAAGCTTTCCATTCTTTGTTGTTGGAAACTTGATATCTCATTCCTTAGGCGAGCTGTTCTTGTTGTTGTGAATAAATTTGTTAGAAACATCTTCTTGTAGTCGTCCCAGGTTGTGATTCCATTTGGTGGTAGGGTCTTTTGCCATATATGAACTCTGTCACCAAGGAGAATGAGAATAGGTGTAGTTTATAAGCGTCTTCTGATACTCCTTAGATGTTGACTGTTGAGCAGATCATGTTAAAGAGGTCGATATGGTATAACGGATTTTCCATAGGTATTCTATGGAACTTGTTGCTCTGTACCATCCGTATCAAGTTTTTTGATTTCAAAGCTGTTGTTTTCGATTGGGAGTAGTCTTATTACAGATCTGTGGCCATGCGTGTGTGGCTCTGAAAGAATATGAGATTAAAAGATTTGTAAAATTAGAGAATGAGAGATTAGATAGAATAGAGAGAAAGAATGATTGTATTAAGAAAATGAGACTAATAGTTTTCTAAGTTACAAATGAGGAGAGAGATAGCTATTTATACTATTCTAGTTTAGGCTTGTTTGGGACAAGGATTGACTTATACATGAATGACTACAAGGATAACATAATACTAAAACACAAACAAGCCTTAGACACTCTCCTTAGATGACTTAGACCACATGCCTTTAAGCTAGAATTAAAGGCCTTCTTTCTTCATCATTTCTTCTTCATTCCAACACTCCCCCTAAAGCTTAAGACATGGAGAATGCCTAAGCTTGCAACCATGAAGCATTACCTCATTAAAAACCTAAAGAAGAAAAACTCAATTGGGACAAAACCTTTTCTAGGGAAAAAGAGTATAACGCTCCATGTTGGGATCATTGTTGTGGAATGGTCATCAGCTAGTTGATCCTCACTCCTTGTATAGCAAGGCAAGATGATTCATTTTCCAATAGCTTCTCTTATTTTGTGGCAGTCTACTTCTATATGCTTGGTCCTCTCATGAAACACAGAGTTGGAGGCAATTTGTATAACAGCCTGATTGTCTCAATGAATGGTGATAGGATCATCAAAGCTCACAGCCAATTCCTCAGGGAGTTGCTTCAGCCAAATGTATTTTGTTGTAAGCTTCCTCATGGCTCTATATTCTGATTTTGCACTAGAGCCTGACACCACCTTTTGCTTCTTGGTTTTCTAAGTCACAAGGTTCCCTCCTTTGAAAGTACAATAGCCTGTGGTAATTCTTATATCCTCCCTATCTCCTGCCCAATCTGCATCACAATAACCAACCACATTTGTGTTTCTATTGCAAACCCATCCATATACCTTGTTCATGAGTGCCTTTTAGATATCTCAAAATTCGATTTGCCATCTCCCAATGTCTCATCTTTGGACCTTGCATGTATTGAGATACCTGATTCACAGCAAAACATAAATCTGGTATAGTGATGGTTAGATAAATTGATTTTATGATTATAAAAATCAATTTCCTCCTCTAGCTCCCCTTAGTTCTGATTTTATAGTCTTCTTCTAAGGGTGTTTTGGCTGGTTTATCTTTCATCATACCTGTAGAGGTTAGTAAATCTACAACATATTTACTTTGAGATAAGAAGAGACCTTCCTTGAACCTACACACTTCAATTTCTAAGAAGTATTTAAGTTCTCCTAAATCCTTAATATCAAAGACACTCTTCAAATATTCTTTTGTAGATGCAATACCATCACTATCACTTCCAGATATGATTGTACTGTCTACATAAATGAGAATTACCACAATACCTTCCTTACTTTTTAGTGTAAAAAGAGTATGTTTAACTTCAGATCTTTTGAAGCCTCTATCCATCAAGGTTACACTTAGTTTGTGGTACTAAGCTCGTGGAGATTGTTTAAGGCCATAGATGGCCTTCCTCAGCCTGAGTATGTTTCCAGCCCCTACCTCTTCCTCTAGACCTGGTGGAGGTGACATGCATACCTCATCTTCTAATTCACCTTGTAAGAATGCATTCATAACATCCATTTGCCATAATTCCCAATCAAAGTTAATAGCAAGTGAAAGAGCAACATTAACAAAGTGAAGCTTAGCTACAGGTGCAAAGGTATCCATATAATCTTCACCATTAGTATGAGTAAATCCTATAGCCATCAACCTAGCTTTATATCTATCAATTTCACCATTGCTTTTGTATATAATGGTAAAAATCCACTTAGAACTTACAGCCCTTTTTCCTTTAGGTAAAGTGGCTGGAGCATAGGTACCATTCCTTTCCATGGCTTGTTTCTCAGCTAGGATAGCTTTCCTCCATTCCTTCTTAGTCACAACATGGTAAGTAGGTAAGTGAGTAATGTTACAAACTCCCTGATCGTAATGAGCCACAACATTCCCATTGTAGAAGACTGGTAGATTCCTTTGTCTTGTGCTCCTTCTTAACACTGTAGGTGGAGCTTCTTGGATAGGCTCCTCCTCTTCACTTAAAGCTTCAATGAAAGTGGGCACATCTCTTGATCTTTTGGAAGATGAAACTAGAATTGATTCATTTCCTGCTGAGTCTTGTTGGACATGAGTAGATGCTTCTCCCCCCCATGTTCAAGAGGAGGAAGGCCAGGTGAGCTGGAGGAAAGACCAGAAGATGTCTGCGGATTGGCCATACCGGTGCTGGGGCCGTGCTGGAGCTGGACGCCGCTGGTGCAGGAGGCTGAGGATGAGGAGAGACTATGCCAATGCTTTCCAAGAGTCTCCTCAAGTTCTCAGCCTGGTTTGATCTTGTTGTGGAGATGTCTTTGAATTTATCTCAAGTCCCTTCTTCATAGAAACCTTTTGATTCTTGGAATTTGACATCTCTGGATACTAAAACTATTCTAGTCTCTGGATCATAGCATTTGTATCCTTTCTGGGTAGAAGAATACCCAATGAACATAGCTTTGGTACTCTTTGGTTCCAGCTTGTTCCTTTGCTCCCTTGAAACTAATACAAAAAAAACACAACAAAAAAATCTTAAGTGGTCAATGTTAGGTCTAATTTTTTTTAATACCTCTAATGGAGACAAGTCATCTAGGACTTTTGTAGGAGTCCAATTAATCAAGTATCATGCAGCTACCAGAGCATCCCCCCCAAAATCTTTTAGAAACTTTAATGTGGAACATCATTGTTTTAACAACTTACATCAAATGCATAGTCTTCCTTTCAGCCACTCCATTTTGTTTTGGAGTGTAAGGACAGCTGGTTTGATGTTCAATACCATGTTTGGCCAAGTGTTGTTCAAGCCTGGTGCTAGTGTAACTTATGCTTGAAAATTTAGAAATGCATCAAATAATCTATCTTCAGAACTAAGCAAAGTGACCCAAGCATATTTGGACTTTTTATCAATAAATATCACAAAATACTTGTGGTTTTCTCTAGATAGAAATGGAGATGCCCAAACATCAGAATGCACCAAATCAAAATAATTATCATAAGTATGCAAAGATTTCTCAAAAACTGTTTTGCAATGTTTCTCAAGTATACAAGAATCACACATATCCTTTGGCATTTTTAAACAAGGAACAATTAGTTTTAGTGCTCAAGGATGAGGATGTCCTAATCTAGCATGCCAAAGATCAGAATCATCACTAAAAGAGCTAGTACTATTAACCGGTTCTACCCCTCTTGCATTGGTCATATCTTCAAGCACATACAAGTCATTCCTTGTAGTTTCCTGTCCAAATCTCCTACTAGTCTCAATATCCTGGAAGTAGAAATCATTAGGACCAAAGATATCTTGACAATTTAAATCAGTAGTGTCTGTTTTAACTGAAAGCAAATTTGATGTAAAAGATGGTATGTAAAAGGCTTTAGATTCTTTATCAAACAATTTAAGCTTTCATATGCCTTTAATTGGTACTTTGATTCCATTAGCAATGACAACATTACCTAAGGCAGGTTCTAAATTCTCTAGTAATCCTAGATCACTAATCCAATGATTTAGAGGCATTATGAGTAAAAGAAGTTTGAAAAGAAGCATGAAAATTTTTACCCAACACATTACCATCCTTAATTGCTTTGAGAAGAGCTTTTAGATCTGATTTTGTCACAAATTCAGATGCTGAAGATATAGAACTGGTTGGGGCTGAGTGACAATGGGAGCTGGTACACGCCATAGAAGGAGTCGTGAGCTTGTACATGCCATGGCCGACAGCTTGCAACTGAGTGTGACCGGCTGTGTGCTGTTGTCTCTCAAGAGCCCAGCTTGGCTTCAGCTCAGGATGGAGTACCCAACACTTCTTCTTTATATGGCCAGTCCTTTTGCAATGGTCATAAATTGGTCTCTTCTTCCTAGGTCATTTGTTGTTGTTGGTTTGAAGAAACTCTTGTGTGCAGCCACCAATTCAGACTTGTTGCCAAAGAGTTGATGGGATCCTTGCTCCTTTTGGATTTGAGCACAAACATCTTTCAAGCTTGGAAGCTTATCAGACCTGAGAATATGTTTAATAAGATCTGAGTAAGTTGTGTTATGAGTTAATAGTAACCCAAACACCTTATCTTGTTATTTCCTTTCTAGGAGAACAATAGGATCAATTGTGGCTGGCCTTAGCATCTCTAGCTCAGCCCACAATGCTATAAATAAGCCATATTGCTTTGTGAATTATGCATTCTCCTGCTTCAATTCATTCAAATAATTTTTCACCTCAAAAATTCTTAAGAGGTTAGTGGTGTTTCCATACACCTTTTGCAAAGTGTCCCAAAGTTTCTTAGCATTCTCACAAAATGAATAAGCTTCTAAGAGATCACTAGTAAGAGATTTTTGAAGTATAGAGAGTACCAATTGATCTTCTTGGTACCATTTAGCTTGAGCAGCCACATCCTCATTAACTTCAGCAATTTCATTTTCTTCAAGACCATTGGTTGAAATATGATTTCAAAGGCCTTTACCATCCAATGTGGTTTTCATAGTCCTAGACCATAACAGATAATTTGCTCCATGTAAAATGACAGGAGCTCTGAATGTGGTTGAAATTTCCATGCTTCACAATTGATCTGGATGAAGCTGGTCGGGACAAAGTTGGTCGGGATGAGATTGTCGGGACGCGGGACGCAGGTTCTCGGCACTGGAGCAGCTGGTCAGGATACGGTACTCAGGCGCGGGTGAGAACGTGTATGTGGGACGTGTTCAGAAAAGGTAGCAGCTTGGACGTGTGGTCTTGAAATGCTGGTCGGGAGCAGGGACACGGGACACGGGACACGTGACAGGATGATCTCGGCACGTGGAACTACTTAACCAACCAGGCCAAAAACAGCCTAACCAACTTCAACCAACTCCAACCAACTCCTGCAACAGAATTCAACCAACTCCAACCAACCATAACAACTTCTAACAGTCCTTATCTTTACAACCAATGATGATCCAGCAACAAATATCTAATTTTACCAATATACCAATCCAAAAATCAAGTTTCCCTCCTTTTTTCAAAATTTTAAAGTTTGATCGAAAATCAAGAAAATCATGTTAGAATGAGAGATTATGATTCACCATTAATCAAGAGAGAGTTTCAGAGAGAGAAAGAATTTATTTTATTAATATGAAGAGAATGATTCAACCTGTTTACAAATGAAGAGTACATGTGCTTATATAGAGAGTTTTTAATGCTTGTGTCCAAACACCCTTATTAGTCGCCTAATACTCATGTTTGGCTATAGGATTAGTGACTTCTTCATACTTTCCCTTTGGTTTAGAGTATGTACTCTCTTCTTCTTTCTAACACTTCATACTTCCTTCTTTGTCTTAAACCACTTCTTTTCTTCTTCATTTCAACACTCCCCCTCAAGTTTAAGCATGGGTGAATGGTTGAACTTGCAAAGATGAAGAGACTTTCTCCTTCTTCCTCTTTTGCTCCCTTTCAAGCTTGATTAATGTTTATAGAAACCAAGCTTGTAGCCTTAAAGAACTTCCTCATTAAAAACCTTAGTATGGAAAACCCTTTGGGACAAAACCAATACTAAGGGAAAAAGAGTGAAGTCTTCTTAGCTTAGGGATTGGCCATTGAATCTATGAGCTTTAAATTCACCAGAGAGCTCCATAGATCCTTGGATAAAGGCCTTAATGAATTCGCTTGTGAATGGTTGACTTGAAGCTCCTTTTTAAGTCTGGTCCATTTCTCCCTCTTTGTTTTGACTCCTTGTCTTTAAGAGGTGATTTTGATCCAGCTTTCCTTAAAGCCTTCAATTTGAACCTGTTTCACATACACATATACATGCATGTATCAATTCTCACAAGATAAACCAATGCATTATAATATAAAAATGATTTTAACTTCCCTTTTATAATAGTGGATGGCGGTTTGGATGATATGATCTAGACCAATCTGGTTCTCTAAGGACTCCACATTAGGGTCTTTGGATTCATCATGATCACATGGTTCTCTTCTGGATTCATCATGATCACATGGTTCTCTTCCCTTATATGTTTTAGATCTCCTTTGACCAGCTTCATTTTGCTTCACTTTCTACTTTCAATAAGCCTAACTCAAGAGAATAAGATTGTAGAGTTAAGCTAGAGTAGAGTGAGCACACTTATCTCCTAATACACTTTCCCACCATGCTTCCACTAATTGATGTAGGGTAAGTTATGCTTATGACTGTTTCCATCATTTCATGATCTAAAAACATCATAGCAACTCAAAAATAAAGATTAGTATTCCAGAATTTGAGTAATATCAAGTCTGGTATCAAGTATAATATCTAGCCAAATTCTCAACCTAAAATCACAGAGTTAGAGAACTTATCCTAGATAAAATCTGTGATGAGAGAATTTTGATGTCCTGAGGTGATTCATCACTTTCCATCAGCTTACTCCTTCTTCATGAGACTTGGTAGCTTGATGGCCATTGGTTCTATCCTCAGTTGATGACAGATGATTTGGATGACCTTACTTGCGGCCTTTATGAGAGAATCAGATTGAGCACACTTCTTGTGCTCACTTGGTTTTGGCAGACAGCTTGGAAGCCATTGAGTGTGCCAGACTAATCTTTGAATGTCCTTACTTGTGCCTTGAAAGCCTTTGTATACACCAGACATCTCCTTCTTGGAATATCCTTCTTTGTGCCTTGAAAGCTTTTGTATGCACCAGACACCTTCAATGCCCTTGATTGCACCAGACCCACTTCTTGTGTTGTCCTTGTTTGTGCCAGACACTCCCTGAATGTGATTGTCTTTGTTTGCACCTCCAGCTCCAGCTCGTCTTTGAATCAGGTCTAGCATAGAATGAACAGCAGCTCAGACCAGTCAGGACCACATTGGCTCGTTCATGGCACGTCCATGATCCACCTTGGCACGAACAGCAGCACAGCCATGATCCATCGTGGCACATCCACGATCCACACTATCAAAGTATCGTGGAACTAAGTCCTCACGTACCATCAAAGCATTTCCATGTACCAGCACCTGTATGTCCACGATCCAGCCATTATCCACGCCAGCTCATCTGCTTGTCTAGCAACGTACCTGTGAAGCCCGACCATGAACCGCCATGAACTGCTCCACCTTGGCACGGCCAGAATCCATCAGCGAAGCCTGACCAGCTCCTTCGCAAGTTTGGAACGACCAGCACCTTCGGCCAGTCTCAATCCAGCGACATACCACTTTGGTCCTTGTATGGACCGGCAAGAACCACACGATCATGAACGGCACTTGGAACCATGAATGCTCATTCCTTTCCCCCCCACAAGCTTGACACTAAAAACATGAAAGTCAAGTTTGGAAGAATGAGCATACACAAATTGTATACCTTGTGAATTAAGAGTTTTGAAGTATAGGAGAATATGAGATTTGAAGAATATGGAGAATATGAAGATTTAAAAGTATATGATTTTAAGTAGAAATATATGAGACTTATGTGAAAATTAAGAGAATGATGAAGAATAATAGAGAATTATGATGAATGTCAAGGTGAATTTTGGATCCATCTAGGTTCTAAATGCAATGCAAAGTCTTCCTAGGTTCTCTTTCATCCTATGAACATTTCTAAATGAGAATGTAATCAATCAAAGAATAAGTAAAAGGTTTAGAGATAGTCTTTGCAAAGACTTTGATACTAAGTCTTTGTGAGTATTCCTCCTTTGTGATTGATTATGATCTGATTCTGCTGTATGTGTGCTTAGTTGATTTTTCACTTCAAGCACACTCCAAATGACACTTTACTTCATGGGAGAGCTGATTCATCACATTCCACCAGTCTTTCCTCTCCACTCCTTGTGGTGGCTGTTCTTGGTGGCCATTGGTTCTAACTTCTTCTCCATGTGCTGTGCCTTTTTCACTTGCTCTCATTTGCCTTTGTTAGACAATGAAGCAAAACATCAACTCCCATCTTAAGCTTTTGAACCTGTTGAGAATAGGCAGATTTTAAACAAAAGATAGTGAGTAAAAGAGATTGATTAAGAGTAACCAAACTTAATTATAAACACTTCCTAAGGACTTTTGAATTCAACATGCCATTTTAAACTTTTTGTTCTAAGCAAAAGACAAAGGTTCTCTTCCCTTAGGATCAGTGCAATGCATGAAAAAATGATTCAGCTAGCTAAACTAGGTTCTAAATGTTCCTTTCTACCAATTTCTAAATACATGAAAAAATTCAATAGAGTTCATGATTTACTAACCACCTAGAAACCAGATTTCCTAGAGTTCTAACTCACACATCCATCAATAAAATCAATAAAATAGTTGGATAAGAGTTTAGAAATAGCCTGAATGCATAAGACTTTGATTCTAGGTCTTTGCATTTGAGTTTAGGAACTGGTTCTGACTTGAGACACTTCCTGTCATGATGTTCTTTGAAAGCGCCTTTAGTGGTTAGGCAATGCCTTCTCCTTTGGAGCAGCACATAGGTAGAATCATTTGAACCTTCCTTCTTAGAAGGTTTATCCTTTCTTTAATGCTCTCTTCTTTTCATTTTATATCCCCTCTTGACCACAAGGAGGTAATTTACTCCTTTATAAACACTGGTTAAAAGCCATGCATGTGATACCTAAAACAAAACTTAAAAATCGTCTCTTGATTCTTGAACAGGACTCTTTCTTCTACATTTTAGGCGGTGGATTGATTGAAATTGATGAAGATCTCGAGCTTTTATGGTCGCTTCAATGGAGACCTTCGCGGATGAAGCCAATCGTGGATATCTTGTGCAAGAAAACTCATATCTTTTGATTCCCGTGGCCAAATGATGCGATTCAAATTGTCGTGTCTTCAAAATTTGCCGGATAACAATCCAGAAAAACAGATAATGAAAATCTGTCGTGGTTTGATCGGAATTCGCGATCAAAGATGGTGGATTTCTCAGCAGCCTTGGTTTTAAAGGTAGCGCCAGAAACTTGATGATTTCGAAGGTTTCATGTGAAGAATCGAATGGAACCTGCTCTGATACCATGTTAGAATGAGAAATTATGATTCACCATTGATCAAGAGAGAGTTTCAGAAAGAGAAAGGATTTATTTTTATTAATATGAAGAGAATGATTCAACCTGTTTACAAATGAAGAGTACATGTGCTTATATAGAGAGTTTTAATACTTGTGTCCAAACACCCTTATTAGTCGCCTAATACTCATGTTTGGCTATAGGATTAGTGACTTCTTCGTACTCTCCCTTTGGTTTAGAGTATGTACTCTCTTCTTCTTTCTAACACTTCATACTTCCTTCTTTGTCTTAAACCACTTCTTTTCTTCTTCATTTCAACAAATCAATCTGGAAAACTTAAACCCTTTTGATTGCAACCAAACTTCGTATATCCTCACAAGATACTTATCTAAATTTACAGATTCAGAAACTTTAAGAAAACGGAGAAAGGATAAGTGTTTTATCACCAGATTCTTGTGAGAGGCGATTTTAGATGTCTTGAATGAAAACTTCAACAAATTCCTTCAAAATTAGGAGAATTGAGTTCTGATTTCCTTAAAAAGCAACTAGACACATTGGGCTTGATCTTATGATTTTGAAAATCACGATTTGAAGAAGATTTGATGACAGAATTCTCAGAGAAACACGGAGGTTTGCGGCGGAGGCAATCGCAGAGGTCCGATGCAAGAAAAATTGTATCTTTTGATTCGAATGGTCAAATGATACAAATCCAATTGGGGTGGCTTCAAGACTCGCCGGAGAACAATCCAGCAAAAAGCGGATCAACAAAATCTGTCGTGGTTTAGCCGAAATTTGCAATCAATGTTGACAGATGAAATAGGAATGAAAACAGATTATGATGAAGATGATTTCTTCGTGATTCAAAGATTTGTTAGAATGAGAGATTATGATTCTCCATTGGAGAAGAGAGAGTTTTAGAGAGAGAAAGGATTTATTTTATTAATATGAAGAGAATGATTCAGTTTATTTACAAATGAAGAGTACATGTGCTTATATAGAGAGTTTTTAATGCTTGTGTCCAAACACCCTTATTAGTCGCCTAATATTCATGTTTGGCTACAGGATTAGTGACTTCTTCATACTCTCCCTTTGGTTTAGAATATCTACTCTCTTCTTTTTTCTATCACTTCATACTTTCTTCTTTGTCTTAAACCACTTCTTTTCTTCTTCATTTCAACACTCCCCCTCAAGTTTAAGCATGAGTGAATGGTTGAACTTGCAAAGATGAAGAGATTTCCTCCGTCTTCCTTTTTTAATCCCTTTCAAGCTTGATTAATGTTCATAGAAACCAAGCTTGTAACCTTAAAGAACTTCCTCATTAAAAACCTTAGTATGGAAAACCCTTTGGGACAAAACCAATACTAAGGGGAAAAGAGTGAAGTCTTCTTAGCTTAGGGATTGGCCATTGAATCTATGAGCTTTAAATTCACCAGAGAGCTCCATAGATTCTTGGATAAAGGCCTTGATGAATTCGCTTGTGAATGGTTAACGTGAAGCTCCTTTTTAAATCTGGTCCATTTCTCCCCCTTTCTTTTGACTCATTGTCTTTAAGAGGTGATTTTGATCCAGCTTTCTTTAAAGTCTTCAACTTAAACCTGTTTCACATACACATATATATGTATGTATCAATTCTCACAAGATAAACCAATGCATTATAATATTAGAATGATTTTAACTTCCCTTTTATAAGAGTGGATGGCGGTTTGGATGATATGATCTAGACCAGTCTGGTTCTCTAAGGACTCCACAATAAGGTCTTTGGATTCATCATGATCACATGGTTCTCTTCCCTTATATGTTTTAGATCTCCTTTGACCAGCTTCATTTTGCTTCACTTTCAATAAGCCTAACTCAAGAGAATAAGATTGTAGAGTTAAGCTAGAGTAGAGTGAGCACACTTATCTCCTAATACACTTTCCCACGATGCTTCCACTAATTGATGTAGGGTAAGTCATGCTTATGACTGTTTTCATCACTTCCTGATCTAAAAACATCATAGCAACTCAAAAATAAAGATTAGTATTCCAGAACTTGAGTAATATCAAGTCTGGTATCAAGTATAATATCTATCCAAATTCTCAACCTAAAATCACAGAGTTTGGAGAACTTATCCTAGATAAAACCTGTGATGAGAGAATTTTGATGTCCTGAGGTGATTCATCACTTTCCATCAGCTTACTCCTTCTTCATGAGACTTGATAGCTTGATGGCCATTGGTTCTATCCTCAGTTGATGACAGATGATTTGGTTGACCTTACTTGCGGCCTTTATGAGAGAATCAGATTGAGCACACTTCTTGTGCTCACTTGGTTTTGGCAGACATCTTGGAAGCCATTGAGTGTGCCAGACTAATCTTTGAATGTCCTTACTTGTGCCTTGAAAGCCTTTGCATACACCAGACATCTCCTTCTTGGAATATCCTTCTTTGTGCCTTGAAAGCTTTTGTATGCACCAGACACCTTCAATGCCCTTGATTGCACCAGACCCACTACTTGTGTTGTCCTTGTTTGTGCCAGACACTCCCTGAATATGATTGTCCTTGTTTGCACTTCCAGATTTAGCTCCAGATCTGTTTGCTCCATCAAATCCAGCTCCAGCTTGACAGGAACCAGGTCTAGTGTAGATTGAATAGCATGGGATGAACTGTGCCCAGTCAGGTACATGCATGGCTTGTCCTTGCATGATCAGCCACAAAGCGCAAAACCATGATCTAGCGCTAACTTGTTCTAGCTCCATTCCATGCATCAACTTTGTTTAGCTTGGAACCACAAGTTCACGATCCAGCACCTGGCCAGGTCGTAGAATCGAAGCCTGACCACGTACCTGCATGACCACGTACCACGATCCAGCATCCAGCAAGGCCCGACCATGTACCGCCAGGAACCGCTCCTCCTTAGCACGGCCAGAATCCATCAGCGAAGCCTGACCAGCTCCTTCGCCAGTTTGGAACGACCAGCACCTTTGGCCAGTCTCAATCCAGCGAACATACCACTTTGGTCCTCGCAAGAACCGTATGAACCGCACTTGGAACCTTGAATGCTCATTCCTTTCCCCCCCACAATCTTGACACTAAAAATGAAAGTCAAGTTTGGAAGAATGAGCATACAAAAATTGTATATCTCGAGAATTAAGAGTTTTGAAGTATTGGAGAATATGAAGAATATGAGATTTGAAGATTTAAAAGTATATGATTTTAAGTAGAATATATGAGACTTATGTGAGAATTAAGAGAATGATGAAGAATAATAGACAATTATGATGAATGTCAAGGTGAATTTTGGATCCATCTAGGTTATAAATGCAATGCATAGTCTTCCTATGTTCTCTTTCATCCTATGAACATTTCTAAATGAGAAACATATTCAATCAAGGAATAAGAAGAAAAAAAGGTTTAGAGATAGCCTTTGCAAAGACTTTGATACTAAGTCTTTGTGAGTATTCCTCCTTTGTGATTGATTATGATCTGATGTTGCAGCATGTGTGCTCAGTTGATTTTCTCTTCAAGCACACACCAGAGGTCACCTTACTACATGGGAGAGCTGATTCATCACATTCCATCTTTCCTCTCCACTCCTTGTGGTGGCTGTTCTTGGTGGCCATTGGTTCTAACTTCTTCTCCATGTGCTTTGCCTTTTTCACTTGCTCTCTTTTGCCTTTGTTAGACAAAGAAACAAAACATCAACTCTTATCTTAAGCTTTTGAACCTGTTGAGAATAGGCAGATTCTAAACAAAAGATAGTGAGTGAAAGAGATTGATTAAGAGTAACCAAACTTAATTATAAACACTGCCTAAGAACTTTTGGATTCAACATGCCATTTTAAACTCTTTTTTTTTTGTTCTAAGCAAAAGACAAGGTTCTCTTCCCTTACGATCAATGCAATGCATGAACAAATGATTCAGCTAGCTAAACTAGGTTCTAAATGTTTCATTCAACCAATTTCTAAATACATGAACAAAATTCAATAGTATTCATGATTTACTAACCACCTAGATACCAGATTTCCTAGAGTTCTAACTTACACAATCATTAATGAAATTAACAAAGTAGTTGTATAAGTTTTAGAAATAGCCTGAATGCATAAGACTTTGATACTAGGCCTTTGCATTTGTATTTCGGAACTGGTTCTGACTTGAGACTTTTCCTGTCATGATGTTCTTTGAAAGCGCCTTTGGAGCAGCAACCTATGTAGAATCATTTAAAACTTCCTTCTTAGAAGGTTTATTCTTTCTTCAAACCTCTCTTCTTGGAATCACGTGATTTGATGAAGTTTTGAAGAAGATATGCTCGTTTCAAAGGCAGACAAAAGCGGAGAATACCGATGGAGCCGATCGCGACGCCGTCGAGAAGAACTGATCAAGAAACCTTTTAATATCATCTTAGAATAAGAACGGACCTCTTGATTCTTCAACAGGACTCTTTCTTCTACATTTTAGGCGGTGGATTGATTGAAATTGATGAAGATCTCGAGCTTTTATGGTCGCTTCAATGGAGACCTTCGCGGATGAAGCCAATCGTGGATATCTTGTGCAAGAAAACTCATATCTTTTGATTCCCGTGGCCAAATGATGCGATTCAAATTGTCGTATCTTCAGAATTCGCCGGAGAACAATCCAGAAAAAAAAGATCGCGAAAATCTGTCGTGGTTTGATCGGAATTCGCGATCAAAGATGGTGGATTTCTAAGTAGCCTTGGTTTTGAAGGTAGCGCTAGAAACTTGATGATTTCGAAGGTTTCATGTGAAGAATCGAATGAAACCTGCTCTGATACCATGTTAGAATGAGAGATTATGATTCTCCATTGGAGAAGAGAGTGTTTTAGAGAGAGAAAGGACTTATTTTATTAATATGAAGAGAATGATTCAACTTATTTACAAATGAAGAGTACGTGTGCTTATATAGAGAGTTTTTAATGCTTGTGTCCAAACACCCTCATTAGTCGCCTAATACTCATGTTTGGCTATAGGATTAGTGACTTCTTCATACTATCCCTTTGGTTTAGAGTATCTACTCTCTTCTTCTTTCTAACACTTCATACTTTCTTCTTTGTCTTAAACCACTTCTTTTCTTCTTCATTTCAACAAGATTTAATGATGAATTTTATCCCAGATTGTTGTAACCTTGATCTGATTCCATGAAATAATATGAGATTAAGAGATTTGTAGAATTAGAGAATGAGAGAATGAGAGATTAGAGAGATTAGAGAGAAATAATGATTGTATTAAGAAAATGAGAATAATATTTTTCTAAGTTACAAATGAGGAGAGAGATAGTTATTTATACTATTCTAGTCTAGGCTTGTTTGGGTACAAGGATTGGCATACATATGAATGGCTACAAGGATAATATAATACTAAAACACAAACAAGCCTTAGACACTCCCCTGAGATGACTTAGACCACACACCTTTAAGCTAGAATTAAATGCCTTCTTTCTTCATCATTTCTTCTTCATTCCAACAGGCTCGTCGTAACCTCCAATGTGTTTGTTGTATTCTGGTTTGTGGCACTTCGTTGTTTTTATGTTGTTGCTCCATGGTCCTGAAAATGGATGTAAAATGTCGATTAGATTCGTGCGTGATCTCAAGTTAGATCCAAATCCTAATGTTGAAAGTGTAGCATGAATTGGCAACAGTAATAGTTGATAAACACACTTTTTAGCGCGGGGTATCAACCCCTAGTGTTGTAGTACTTAGGGTGTCAATCCAAATAAGAAGGTTTTCAATCACTAAGAATGCAAGATGAAACTTAATATAAGTGCGAGAAATTAGTTATAGATTGGTAAACTGTTGTTATTAAATTGGAGCCAGAATCTAAACATAACATACGAAATAAATTTAAATTTAAATTTAGTTAATTCCTACTAAAATATTTATGAAAATATAATATAAATAGAAATTATAAGAAGTAAACTTGTGAAAGCGGGTGAAAGTAATGCATTAAAGTCGGGTTTTATGGGTTTAAGTAAGGTCAGATGTTCAAGAGGAAGGAAATGCTTTCAGGGTACTTGGCTCATCCCAACGGTTTAAGAATCCCAAATGACGATTAATCCACTTTCGTGGCAAAAAACAACTTGTACAGCCACCAAAGTATCTACAAATTCCTTTGGGTACTTGAGTGGAGACGAGCATTAAGAGCGGGTTCTTATCTTTAACATAAGATCATCTAGACGTAACTTTCATTAGCTATATCCAGTCGGGCTCATGTTCTAGCTTTTCTCGCTTTAAAACAAACTCTGGTTAAGGTAGTCCGAGCCCAAGAAATCAAGCTCAAGTGATCAGACTGAACTTGTCATTAAGATTACTAGACATGACATGGGTTTGTAGAGACATGGACCTTTCCGATACTCTTGCTTCTTTCTAGAACATCCTCTCAAATTCCCTTAAACCCGGAAGAAGGTCTACTTACTAATGTTCATGAGGGAAAACATCAAACTGATAGATGGAGTTTCCTTCATTACTTAAAGACTTCCCTTATATTAATAAAAAAATATCTAAGCAAAAAAAGCAAAAATGAAAATTGATGAAAACAAGTTCTGCATAAAATACCAAACAAAAATTGTTCAACACGATACATGAAAAGCGATGAAATGGGTTTGAGATAAAAAGCATATCCTTCATTTTAAACCTAAAACAGTTCTAAGATAAATGTGATAAAACTCGAGCCCCCTTCTAAATTAGGCCTATGGAAATGTACTTATAGTAGAGAAAAAGAATCAGATTAGGGTTTATAGGGAGAATCTCTCGCGATCTCTCCTTTCTTTCTTTTCTTGGTCATTCCTTCTTCAATTTCTTCCATTTTTCAAATCTTTCCTCCCTCGGTTAGCAATCTGACGGCAGCAACCCGTAGTCCTGGCAGCCCGTAGTCCAGGCAGCCCGTTATCCCTAGCTTTACTCTTTTCCTTTAAGCGCTCATTTTCTATTTTCCGCTCGGATCCTCCTCATTGTCTCATAGTTCCCTGGCTCAACATCTATGTATGCAATGTCTATGCAAATGCGCCCTAGATGACCCTAATAATGCAGGAATGCAAAGTAAAAACGATGAAAAAACGAATTCTAAAACTAATAAAATGGTGAGATATCAACTCCACTTCTTTAAAAGGTTCTCAACAACCTTGTTGATGAAGTGGCTTCCTCCATCACTGATGACAGCTCTAGGTACACCAAATCTTGGAAAAATTATTGTCTTAAAGAGCTTAACTGCCAACTTGGAATCATTGGTAGGACTTGTGATAGCTTCTACCCATTTGGAGGCATAATCCACAGCAACGAGAATGTACTGTTTACCATAGGAGGAAGAAAATGGTTCCATGAAATATTTGTCCCAAACATTAAAGATTTCTAATTCGAGATCGGGTTTTGTGGCATCTCATCTCTTCGACTTATGTTCCCCTTCCTTTGACATGCGTCGCACATGCTGATAAACTTGTTGACATCCTTAAACATTGTCGGCCACCAGAGGCCAAATTGAAGCATTTTTATCACTGTCTTGAAAGTTGCAAAGGACTACCATAAGTCCCTCCATGGCAATGATTTAGTATCCCATGAACTTTCTTCTTGGGTACACATCTTCTATAGGTCTTGTCTTTGCACAGTGTGTAGATATAAGGATTATTCCACTAGTAATTGTTGATGTCTCTGAAAAATTCATTCTTTTGATTGGCGTCCAAGTTTGGAGGTTCTCTTCCACATGCCAAATAATTCAAAAAATCAGCGTACCAAGGGGATTTTCTTCTACGGCTTACAACGCCTCTATCTCCATGCATATTTGATCGCAAGGTGAGTAACTTTGTAGTGCCATCAAACACTCTTCGGCAAGGGAATCATCTAAGGATAACTCATTATCAATGCGCAACCTAGATAGGTGATGTGCCACTCCGTTCTCGATTCCCATCTTATCCTTGATCTCCCAGTCAAACTCTTGATATATGAATATCCATCTTTAAAGTCTTGGCTTAGCACCCTTTTTATACAGAAGGAACCTCAATGCAGTATGGTCAGTGTGAACTACCACCTTAGAACCAACCAAATATGATCTCAATTTTTCAAAGGCAAACACAATCGCTAAGAGATCCTTTTCGAATGTTGCATACTTCACTTGAGATTCATCTAAAGGGCAGATTGCATAATATATAACATGAAGCTTCTTATCCTTCCTCTGCCACAAAACTGCACCTACTGCAAAGTCACTTGCATTACACATTATCTCAAAAGGAATATTCCAATCTGGTGCTTGTACAATGGGAGCATTTACCAGCTCATTTTTTATCGTCGCGAAAGCGTCCAAGCTGTCGACATTGAAATCAAAGTGAGTCTCCATGCAGAGTAGTTGCGTTAACGGTCTTTCAATATTGTAGAACTCTTGGATAAAACTCCTGTAAAAGTTAGCATGCCCAAGAAAACTTCCCACACCTTTCACTGTTGTTAGCCTTATCCACCTAAATCCCTTTTTCTGATATCTTATGTCCAAGATGAAGTGGCATCTCTCCCAGGCGAGGACCACGTTTTATTTTCTCCCATCTTTGGAGTATCCTGCAGATGTTATACAAACAAGAAGCAAATATATCTCCATAGACAGAAAAATCATCCAATAAAACTTCTATGATATTTTTAATCAAGTCAGAAAAATGGAAAGCATGCATCTTTGAAATGTGGCAGGTGCGTTGCAAAGACCAAATGGCATACGCCAATATGCAAAGGTTTTATATGGGCATGTAAAAGTAGTTTTTTCTTGATCGTTTGGATGGATTGAGATTTGAAAGAAACTTGAATACCCATCTAAGAGTATTAAGAATAATTTGCTAACATTCTAACATTTGATCAATGAATGAGAGTGGGAAGTGATATTTTCTAGTGGATGCATTCAGTTTTCTATAATTAATACATATTCTATGCCCAATTATAGTTCTTGCGGGGATTAATTCATCCTTATCATTTTTTTACTACAGTCACCCTGAAAGAATATGAGATTAAGAGATTTGTAGAATGAGAGAATGAGAGATTAGAGAGAATTAGAGAATTAGAGAAAAGAATGATTTATTAGAAAATGAGAATTATAAATTCTTAGTTACAAAATGTGAAGGGAGTAAGATATTTATACTATTCTAGTCTAGGCTTGTTTGGATACAAGGATAGCCTTATACATAAATGGCTTACAAGGATAACATAATTCTATAATACAAACAAGCCTTAGACTCTCCCTTTTACACACATATAAATCGCCATTTAATTAGAATTAAAGGCTTTCATAAATTCATCACTTCTTCTTCATTCCAACACTCCCCCTCAAGCTTAAGACATAAGATGTTTAAGCTTGCAACCATGAAGTATTACCTCATTAAAAAAGCTAGAGAAGGAAAATCCAATTGGGACAAAACCTTTTCTAGGGAAAAAAGTATAATACTCCATGTTGGGATCATGGGTATGGAATGGACATGAGA
The DNA here is from genome assembly GCA_039880935.1 of Streptanthus diversifolius. Lineage (NCBI taxonomy): Eukaryota > Viridiplantae > Streptophyta > Magnoliopsida > Brassicales > Brassicaceae > Streptanthus > Streptanthus diversifolius. The sequence continues at coordinate 6,524,095 of JAXGFM010000002.1, forward strand.
CCAAGTCTTGGGTAGATTGATGTACCAACTTTTAGAGATGCTACCTTGGTGAAGATATCAGCTAGTTGATCCTCACTCTTTGTATAGCAAGGTAAAATGATACCTTTCCCAATAGCTTCTCTTACTTTGTGGCAGTCCACTTCTATGTGCTTGGTACTTTCATGAAACACTGAATTGGAGGCTATGTGAATGGCGGCTTGATTGTAACAATGAATGGTGATAGGCTCCTCACACTTCACGACTAAGTCTCCCAAAATTTGTTTCAGCCAGATGCTAGTGAGCTTCCTCATAGCTCTATACTCTGATTCTGCACTAGAGCATGAAACTACCTTTTGCTTCTTGGTTTTCCAAGTCAGAAGGTTTTCACCTATGAAAGTACAATAGCCAGTAGTACTTCTCCTATCTTCCCTATCTCCTGCCCAATCTGCATCACAATAACCAACCACATTTGTGTTTTTATTATTACCCATCCAAATACCTTGTTTATGTGTGCCTTTGAGATATCTTAGAATTCGCATGGCCATGTCCCAATGCCTCATCTTTGGCCCTTGCATGTGTTGAGATACCTGATTCACAGCAAAACATAAATCTGGTCTTGTGATGGTTAAATAAATAAGCTTACCAACCACTTTCCTCTAGAGCTTAGGATCATGAAAATCAATTTCCTCCTCTAACTCCCCCTTAGTTGTGATTTTATAATCTTCTTCTAAGGGTGTTTTGGCTGGCTTAGCTTCCATCATACCTGTGGATGTTAGTAGATCTATAACATACTTCCTTTGAGAAAGAAAGAGACCTTCCTTAAACCTACATACTTCAATTCATAAGAAGTATTTAAGTTCTCCTAAATCCTTTATATCAAAGACACTCTTTAAGTAATCATTAGTAGATGCAATACCAACACTATCACTACCAGATATGATTATATCATCTACATAGATAAGAATTACTACAATACCTTCCTTACTCTTTAATGTGAAAAGAGTATGTTCCACTTCAGACCTTTTGAAGCTTTTATCCATTAAAGTAACACTTAATTTGTGGTACAATGCTCTTGGAGATTGTTTAAGGCCATAAATAGTCTTCTTTAGCCTTAGGATATTACCGCTTCCAACCTCATCTTCTAGGCCAGGTGGAGGTGACATGTAAACCTCTTCTTCTAGTTCACCTTGCAAGAAAGCATTTTTGACATCCATTTTCCATAATTCCCACTTAAGATTAGTAGCAACAGTAAGCACAACATTGTCATAATGAAGCTTAGCTACAGGAGCAAATGTATCCCTATAATCCTCACCATATGTCTGAGTAAAACCCCTAGATACCAACCTAGCTTTATATCTATCAATTTCACCATTGCTTTTGTATTTAATGGTAAAAATCCATTTAGAACTTACAGCCTTCTTTCCTTTTGGTAAAGTGGCTAAAGCATATGTACCATTCCTCTCCATAGCTTGTTTCTCATCTGAGATAGCTTCCCTCCATTCCTTTATAGACATAGCTTCTTCATATGTCTTTGGAATCTGCTCATTGTCAAGACTAGAAATAAAAGCAACATGAGTAGAAGGTAAGTGTGCAATATTACAAACTCCCTGGTCATGATGAACCACAACATTTCCATTGTAGAAAACTGGTGGATTTCTTTGTCTTGTGCTCCTCCTTAAAACTGTAGGTGGAACCTCCTCTTCTTCACTCAAAACTTCAATGAGAGTAGGTCTTGATCTTTTGGAAGCTGAAGCTAGAATGGAATCATCTCCTGCTGAGTCTTGTTGAACATGAGTAGAGGCTTCTCCCCCCCCCCCCATGTTCAAGAGGAGGAAGCCCAGGAGAATCAAGAGATGATGATGGGCGAGAAAAAGCGGCTGGACAGGATGGACCCGTGAAGCCGGAAGGACCGGGACCGAGGCCGGGACATTCTTGTGAAGCGGTCGGGACAGATGCCACGGTCACTTGCTACTGGTGCAGGTGACAAAGGTGATGAGGCTGTATGCTGACCACCTCCTATCCCAATGCTCTCCAAGAGTTTCCTCAAGTATTCAGCTTGGTATGTTTTTGTTGATGAGATGTCTTTAAATTGTTCCCAATTTCCTTCTTCATAGAGACCTTTGTCTTCTTGGAACTTTACATCTCTAGACACCAAGACTCTTCTAGTCTCTGGGTCATAACATTTGTATCCTTTTTGAGTGGATGAATATCCAATGAACATAGCCTTAACACTCTTTGGTTCAAGCTTGTTCCTTTGCTCCCTAGGTATTAACACAAAACAAACACACCCAAAAACTTTCAAATGATCAATAGTGGGTTTAGTGTTGTTTAATACCTCAAATGGGGATAGATCATCAAGGACTTTTGTAGGTGTCCTGTTGATTAAGTAGCAGGCTGCTACAAGCGCATCCCCCCAAAATCGTTTAGGCACCTTCATGTGGAACATCATAGTTCGCACAACCTCCATTAGGTGCCTGTTCTTTCTTTCAGAAACTCCATTTTGCTGTGGAGTGTAAAGGCAGCTTTTCTGGTGCTCAATGCCATGTTTAACTAGATGTTCCTGAAATCTGGTACTAGTGTATTACCCTCCATTATCTGTTCTAAAGCATTTAATTCTTGCATTTTATTGGTTAGTAACATATGCTTGAAAATTTAAAAATGCATCATAAACCCTATCTTTAGAACTAAGAAGAGTAACCCATGTATATTTGGACTTTTCATCAATAAATGTCACAAAATATTTATGGTTTTCTCTAGATGGAAATGGGGATGTCTAAACATCAGAATGCACCAATTCAAAACAATTTTCATATTTATGCATTGATTTTTCAAAAACTGTTTTACAATGTTTTCCAATAATACATGAATCACACAACTCTTTAGGCATTTTTAAATCAGGCACAATTAACTCAAGAGCTCTTGGGTGAGGATGTCCTAGTCTAGCATCACACAAATCAGAATCAGTACTAAATGTTTTAGCCTGAAAAGTCGATTCTAATGCACTACAACTAGCCATATTATCAAACACATACAAGTCATCTTTTGTAGTTCCTTGTCCAAAGCATCTTCTAGTTTCAATATCCTGAAAATAGAAATCATTAGGACCAAATATAGCATGACAATTCAAGTCAGTAGTAGCTCTTTTAACTGAGAGCAAGTTTGAGGTAAATGAAGGCATATAAAATGCCTTAGATTCTTTATCAAACAGTTTCAATTTTCCTATGCCTTTGTTTGGTACTTTAATTCCATTTGCAATAAGAACATTCCCTAGGGCAGGTTCTATATTCTCTATCAAATCTAAATCACTTATCATGTGATGAGAAGCACCAGAATCAACAACCAAAGATTTAGGAGCATTTGATGTATAAGAAGTTTGAAAAGAAGCATGAAAAGTTTTACCCATCACATTGCTCTCCTTTATTGCCTTAATGAGGGCTTGCAAGTCTGATTTTGTCATAATTTTTGATGCTTGTGACATGATGTTGGTGGCGCCTGAATGTGAAGAAGGACCACTACTTACAACTGCCTTAGAAGACACCATGCCGTGAGCTTGTCTGGCCGAGGGCATGGCTGGCTGTTGTTGAGGGAGTGATGCCCAAGATGGCTTCAGGTGAGGGTGAAGTACCCAACAATCCTTCTTTGCATGGCCATCCTTCTTGAAATGATCACAAAATTGCCTCCTCTTCCTAGAATCACTTGCTGGCCTGAAGAAACATTTGTGAGCAACTACTAGCTCAGCTTTGTTGCCAAACAATCAATGTGATCCTTGCTCCTTTTGAATTTGAGCACACACTTCCTCCAAGCTAGGCAACTTATCAGACCTGAGAATATGCTTAATAAGATCTGAGTAAGTAGAATTAAGAGTTAAAAGTAACCCAAACACCTTATCTTGTTCCTTTCTTTCAAGGAGTACAAGTGGTTCAATATTGGCTGGCCTTAGCATTTCTAGCTCAGCCCACAAAGCTCTGAATGAGCCATAGTGCTTTGTGAATTCAGCATCCTCCTGCCTTAGTTCATTCAAAGCCTTCTTTACTTCAAAAATTCTCAAAAGGTTAGTAGTATTTCCATACACCTTTAGCAAGGTGTCCCAAAGATCTTTTGCATTTTCACGAAAAGAATATGCTTCTAAAAGATCACTAGCAAGAGAACCATGGAGGTTCCTTCTAGAAGACTCTTCCTCCTCCGGTGTCTTTACCATTACCATTCGGTAGAGACCAAAATTCGTGCTAGGAAATTGTACTCTTTTTCCTATCTTCGGTTTTATCCCACTGGGTTTTCCGAAAAAGTTTTTAATGAGGTAATACTCTTAGTGCACAAGGCGGTGAAGACTTGTTCACAATTCCATCTCATTCAAAAGTCTTCCTGCGAATTCTGTGCCTAAGTATTATTGGGCTTTCTATCTTATTTCCATTCTTTTTATACTAAGTATTTATTTGGGTTTAAGTCATGTTGACTATTTAGGGCCCATTTTCTATTTAGATGACAATAAGTGAACTACATGTTGTTTTAATTCTTGTAAGGCTAAACACCTTGTACTTTAGCCTAAGTTGTAACAAGGCATTATATAAGCCTTTTGTCTACACTTTAATGGAATAACAAGCATTTTGACAAAACGTAAAGACTACTGTCTAAACCTAAACAGCCGCCAAGCAAGTCCCCCTTGCTGCAGCCGTGTTCTTCAACCCTTTGGTTGAAGTTCTTTGAGTATCACAAGCCCCTTTCACAGCTTGTGTGGTCCCTTAGATCCACCCCTTTGCTTCCATCGATTTCTGTCCAGTAACCTGAGCTTCTCGGTGAAAGACAGCCCACCATTGGTTCTTACATCAATACGGATCATCAGACGCTACAACATCTGAAGGGGCATCCTAAGCTGAAGAAAAGGCACACATGTTAGCTTGAGTTTATAGAAACGTTCCCTTATGTTATCAAGTACTGAGTGATGGGGTTCGAGATGGTCAAGGACCTATATCCAGAAGACAAAGACTTCAAGAAGAGCTATAAGGAGCACGGAAGGAGCGCTTACAGCATTTTCTTCATGTCTGATGGCTTACTGTTAAATGAGAAGAGACTCTACATTCCCCGAGTATCCATTTGCAAGCTGCTACTGAGATAAGCTGATGCAAGAACCATGGGGTGGGCTGTCTTTCACCAAGAAGCTCAGGTTGCTGGACAGAAAGGATGGAAGTGAAGAGTGGATCGAAGGGACCACACAATGTGAAAGGGGCTTGTGATACTCCAAGAACTTTATCCAAACTAAACTGAAGGACACGGTAGCTGCAAGGGGGATCTTGGCGGTGCCTGTTGTTTAGACATAAGTCTTAGGTTTTTGTAAAATTGCTTGTTATTTCATTAATGTGTAGACAAGAGGCTTATATAATGCCTTATTACAACTTAGGCTAAAACATGATGTTTAGACTGTGTGAGAGGTCCTGGTTGAATAACATGTGCATTGGCTGGCTCGATTTCCTCATCATTCCTTCCCTCTTGAAGTGCTTTGGTCTCCAAAGCGAACTCTTCAACTGCATCAAAAAATTCTAAGTCAGAAACATTAAACGTACTAGACACGTTACACACACCTGGAAGTTCGAGATGGTAGGCGTTGTTGTTGATTCTGCGAACCACGCGGAATGGACCATCTCCCCGTGGTGCAAGTTTGCTCTTTCGGCGTTGGAGAAATCTCTCTGGTCGCAGATGTAACCAAACTAAATCTCCCTCCTTGAAAACCATGTGCCGGAGGCCCTTGTTGGCGTTCTTGATGTTCTGGATGTTCCTTTGCTCTAGACTTGCCTTGGTCTCTGGATGAAGACGTTTGATGTATTCCGCCTTTACTTCTACATCTAAGCTGATGGTGTCTCCCAATGGTATGGGTGTGAAATCGATAGGCGTGGTCAGGTTGAAGCCGTAGATGACTTCAAATGGGGAACGCTTCGTACCGGAGTGTGTAGCCCTGTTGTAAGTGAACTCGACATATGGAAGGCACTCCAACTAGTTCTTCAAGTTTCTGCCAATTGTCGCTTTCAGTGTCTGGGACAATGTCCGGTTGACCACCTCTGTCTGTTCGTCAGTCTGCGGATGATATGCGGTAGAAAACAAGAGGTTGGTTCCCAATTTTCGCCACAATGCTCGCCAGAAGTGGCTGAGGAACTTGGTGTCGCGGTCAGACACAATCGTCCTGGGAATGACGTTCAGTCGTACAATCTTCTTGAAGAACATGTCGGCAATCTGGCTTGCGTCATTGGTCTTGTTGCAAGCGATAAAATGCGCCATCTTGGAAAATTGGTGGACCACTATAAAGATGGAGTCCTTGTGGTTGATTTTTGGCAGGTCTAGTACGAAGTCCATGGAGATATCCGTCCAGAGCGCAGATGGGACTGATAATGGCATGTAAGGACCCTGCGAATGCATTTTTGATTTAGTTCGTTTGCAGATAAGGCACTTAGCGCAGTGTTCCTCTACATATTGTCGCTAGTGGGGCCAGTAGAAATGCTCCGTAAGCATGCTTAGGGTCTTGTCAATGCCGAAATGATCCATGAGACCTCCTCCGTGGGCCTCTCTCGAAAACAGCTCTCGAATCGATCCTCTCGGAATGCAGAATCGCCTGTCCTTAAAAAGGAACCCGTCAAACAGATAAAAACGGCTGTAGATGCCTTTATCGTGCTCCTGGTAGGCCTGAGTAAAGTTTGCGTCGTCAGCGTACAACTCTTTGATCATCTCAAAACTCATAACTTTTGACTCCATCACGGAAATGAGACTGTATCTGCGGGATAGGGCGTCAGCTAAAACATTATTCGTTCCCTTCTTGTAGGAATTCATGTTCTCAACGATGGTTCACCATTTTCTAACCAATCGCTTACGAACAACCAAGCCGCACAAGATATGGTCATTGATTGGTGATGAACCAATAAATTTTTCTATGCACGAGTTTTCTGCTATAACATGTCTTAATTGCACTCCGTTGGTCAATAAGATAAGTTGGACTTCTGCCACTATGAGTTTTGGGAGTAAATGGGTGTTAACCGAGTGTTGGGCCTTGTTGAGACGAGCTGGAAGAGGTCTTATCACAGTGCTCTACATGAACTTTATTAAAAATGTTTGGTCTGCTATGTATGTTGTTCATCGAGATTTATGGGATTTCAAAATTCTCATGAATTCCACTGGATGCAGCGAAAAGAGTACTTGATTTTGAGGTGTTTGAGAGATATTTTTGGGGTAGAGTGTTGTGTGAGTGTCTAATAAACGGTGTTAAGGTCATTACTTTTGAGAATAAATCATACGTCGTGAAAAGACTTATTTATGTTTGACATGTTAGGGCATACAGATCTGTTAAAGTGCTTGGAGAGAAATTTGGAAAAGCTAGAGATGGTTGGATGTTGTACCGTAGCTAGGCTTGAAGGGTTCACGTTAAAGGTTGAAGTACCCGGATATTCTAGAGAAAGAGATGGAAACATGTGGCAAGGTATGTGTTAAATTAGTCACATTAGCAAATTCTCAAAGCTAAATTTGAGTTGAGGAGGAGAGCAAACACTTTGTCTTGTTCTCTCGTTTTAATGAGAATTATTGGGTTCAAAGTGCCTGGTGTTTTTGGAACCGTTTTTTATCTTGAACCATGTCTACAGCTACATCGTTTCCAATCTTGGAAAGTGTTTAGAAAAACTGCGGTCTGAGATAAACAAACCAGGAAGTTACCTTGAAACGTATTTAAGTTGACAAAGGTCCAAGATTACTACACGAATTGAATATTTTAATTAAAATAAAAGATTAGTTGAGACTATCTATTAAATAAATAGTTGAAAATATCTATTAATTGTTTTAGCCGTTACTAATAGTCTTCTCTTGGAAGTTTTGATATCTTATTCTTAAATATACATTGTAATTATTAATAAAATATTAAGAAGAAAAGTTATTCTCTCTTCTTATTCTTTTTACTCTTTCTATACTCTTTTTCTTGTTCTTCATTCTAAACTCAGATTCTCTCATTCTTATTCTGTAAATATTACATGGTATCAGAGCAATGATCTTGTTAAACTGAACTTGCCAACTTTATTTTTCTTCAATCTTTCGCATCTATTCTCTTTTTCAAATCTCTGCATATCTTCATTGTTGTGACACTGTTGATAACAAGATTTTTCATAATTGAATATTCAGATTCAGACTTTAAATCTTTTAAAAAATCATTTCTTCAATCTTTTTGATAATATATATGGAAAATTCTAAGATTGTGATACTGGATGTGGTTCTTAAGGTAGGAGAACACTATCTCCTTTGGGGAAAAATATTAAAGGTAGTTCTATGTGGTCGTGGTTTGTGGACCTGTGTTGAAAATCCACAGGTTCAAATAGAAATAAATGAGGTAATAGTAGCCATGGTTGAAGAGACGAGCGGTTCCAAGAAGACCATGCTTTACATGCTATTCTCCAAGGATCCCTTGAAATATCAGTTCTTGAAGCTTACTCATATTCTGAGACAACAAAAGAACTATGCGACAGTCTCAATGTATTCAACCTCAAAAGGGTGTTTGAAGTTAAAAAGGCTATCAATAGTCTCAGTTAAGGAGAAATGGAGTTCAAAAAGTACTTTGACAAGTTCAGATCACTTTAGGCTGAGTTAGAGATGTTAAGACCCGCCACTGTGGATCTAATGATTCTCAGTGAAAGGAGAAAACAAGATAAAGTGTTTTCTCTCCTCCTCAACTTAAATCCAGCATTGAATGATCTTATCAAGCATTTTTTAGAGCAAATAAGCTGCCGAACTTAGATGAATTTTGTGCTCAAGTCCAGAAAGAACAGGGTTCCCTTGGCTTGTTCAGGGGAAGAGATGATTTTCCAACAACACACAAGGGTCTGTACAAACGTGATGAAAGAAGGAAATGGATGTGTGAACATTGCAAAGTAAGGGGTCATACCAAAGATACATGTTTTCTCCTTCATCCACATCTCATGCAGAATCTCAGATTCACCTTTACGAACTCAAGCCGTGAACATACCAATTCAGAGACTCAAGCCGTGAACCAACCAGAGCCAATATTGCCTTTCAGGCTACTCATCCTCAGGGACATCAAAAGACACCATGAGTGGAAATGGCCGAAATTGCTCACGATGATGTTGTAAAAAAATCTGACCTATAGGCTCTCAACAAATCAATTGCTTTCTTGAAGGAGTCTGGTACCACTTTCTTTTCACATAGATCAAGTAGTTCACTAGTTGTAGACTCTGGTGCTTTTCATCACATGAATAGTTATCCAGAGTTGCTAGAGAACATAGGATCCTGCTATATGTAGTGTGATCATTGCAAATGGTGACAAAATACCGGTGAAAGGGATTGATAACTTGCACTTTTTCAACAAGAACTCTAGGGCTTTCATTATTTCTAAGTTTACATATAATCTATTATCAGTTATAAAAGAAAAAACTGATTTGAATTATTATGTTATATTTGGTCCCAATGATGTGCATTTTTAGGATATTGAGACAATGAAATTGCTTGGCAAAGGAGGGACTAAAGATACGCTTTATGTCTTAGAGGATTATTCACTTAGCAATTCTCATTCATGTTTATCTGTTTCTTTTGATTCTATGTGGCATGCTAGATTAGGTCATCCACATTCTCTTGCTCTTTATTTGATGATGCCTAATGTTTCTTTTGATCACTCTAGCTGTAAAGCATGCATTCTTGGTAAACATTGTAAAACTGTTGTAAAAAATCAACAACTATCTATGAAAACTGCTTTATTTAGTTCATTCAGATGTGTGGGCTTCTCCATGTGTGTATAGGGATAACAATAAATAATTTGTGACATTCATTGATGAGAAATCTAAATATACATAGATTATCTTACTTCCCTCTAAGGAAAGAGTGTTTAAGGCATTTTTAAACTTCTAAAATTATATCACTAACCATTTTAATGCTAAAATTAGAGTTTTGAGACCAGAAAATGTAGGTGAATACACAAGTCTAAGGGAAAAAAGAACACCAAGCAAAGCATGGCACTCTACATCAAAAGAGTTGTCCATACATTCCACTACAAAATAGTGTGGCTGAACGAAAAAACCAGCACCTTATGGAGGTAGCAAAATCAATGATGTTTCATATCAATTTGCCCAAGAAGTTTTGGAGAGATGTTATCACTGCCTGCTACCTCATTAACTGCATTCCAACAAGAGTCTTAAATGACTTTTCTCCATTTGAGGTATTCAACAAAGCAAAAATTTCTCTTAATCACTTGAGAACGTTTGGATGTGTGTGTTTTATGTTAATACCATGAGAACAAATGAACAAACTAGATGATAAAGCAATAAGTGCATCTTCCTTGGCTAATAAATTACTCAAAAGGGATATAAATGTTATGAAATATTCAAAGAACATTTTGACAGGACGATTGACAGGACGATTTGACAAGCAAAATTGGGCAAGTCTCAAGATATCTCTAGCTCTCCATCAGACAGGGATACAAGCTTGAGGTTTATTTTGGATCATTTGGGAAGTTCTCTATCTAAGGTTCCAAAAAAGTCTCAAGACAGTCCAACGGAAGAAGTACCAGTTGCTCCTAATAATCTAGCTAGACCTACTTGGCAAGGTCTCCAAAAATCTTTTCCAAATGAGACAACATAATCAGATTAGGATGGATAATCCATACATAATGCTCATGAGGAAGAAGATGGTGAACAAGCAGTAGTGGAAGATGTTGTGGAAGAAGTTGCACCACCACTCCGTATGAGTACACAAATCTGAAAAGATCAATTATGGATGAATGACAAAGTGTACTACAACACTTTGTGCTTTGTTGTAAACAAATGTCAGTCAACACATGAAAGCACCTACAATACACCACTGGGGTATGGTATAACGATTCTCAAAAACCTCAAAGGCAGTCTTGACCAAGGCATATGGATGGGCAAGAATGAAATCACAAAGATTATAGGATATTGTGATGCTGATTGGGCTGGTGATAGTATTAATAGAATATCTATAACCAGTTACTGTACCTTCATTAGAGGAAACCAGGTGACTTGTAAGTCAAAAAAAAAAAAAAAAAATGGTGGCATGTTCGAGTGCTGTAGCTGAATATAGAGCAATGAAGAAGCTCACAAATGAACTGACATGGCTTAAGATGCTTCTCAAGGATATGAACATTGTGCAGGCGACTCCCATCAAACAGCTATTCACATTGCAACCAATTTAGTCTTCCATGAAAGAACCATTGAGGTGGATTGTCATAAAGTTCGAGAAAATATTAAAGACGAATTGATTCTCCTATGCTATACCAAGAGTGAAGATCACTTGACTGATATTTTCACCAAGGCCACAAGTCTCAAAGTTTGCTCTAACATTCATGGCAATCTTGGACTCGTAAGTCTTCCACAGGCATAATTAATCAACATCCTCTAGTCCATGGACACTACACTTTTTTTCTCTCATCATAGTTTTCTCCCAAATGGTTTTTCTATGATGAAGTTTTTAATGAGATAGTGCTTTATGGGTTTCCAAGCATAACATTATCATCATCTAATGTTATGCTTGAGAGGGAGTATTGAGATAAAAAGTCTATTCAACCAGGAAAGAATATTGGAACGTATCTAGGAAGGTTGTGGCCAGAGATAAAGAAATTAGGAAAGCTACCTCATAACGTATCTAGAATGACAGAAGTCCAAGATTTCTATACGTATTGAATTTTTTTATTGAAGGATAAGAGTAGTTGAAACTATCTATTAAATAAGTAGTTAAGAATATCTATTCAATATTTTAGTCGTTACTAATAGTCTTCTCTTGATAAAATCTAAAGAATAAAAGTTATCCTTTCTTCTTATTCTTCTTATTCTCTCTGTTCTCTCTCTTGTTTTTCATTCTAAACGCATATTCTCTTATTTTTATTCCATAAATCTTACAAATTCATATTCATGTATTGTAAGTTTTGTTTATCCTTCCTGGTCTTATAATTGATCTTTTGCTTCTGTTTTCGATTTGTAGGTGCATAACATATTTATGCAATATCAAACAGAGCTCTGTCCACAATGGGATGACGATGTACGAGACACTAAAGTCGACAATCTGATTCAATATCTTGTACATAATTGGTAATACCGCGGTTCTTTGAGAGAGTTTGAATCGAAGAAATTCGGGAAAAGGAAATTACGTGAACTGAATTCCCCTTGTAAGAAAAATAAAAAGGGAATGGAAAAGGGAAAAGGGAAATTCCAGAAATGACAAATCTTTATTTTGTCGTGACAGAGTTCAATATCCACATCACCAATATATTATCGTGACCATATTGAGGAATGTGGATGAGGTTGTAATAGTTATGGAAGAGATTCATCAATAAAAACTAGTTTTTTCGCATCTAAAACAATCGTAATATTAAGATTTCAAGTGTTATATCTGTTCCATCTAAAAGTTCTAGATGACTTGTCTCATTTTGAGGTACTAAACAAAACTAGACCCAATATTGACCACTTGAGAGTTTTTGGTTATGTTTGTTTTGTATTAGTTCCAAAAGAGCAAAGGAACAAGCTAGACCCAAAGAGTACCAAAGCTATGTTCATTGGATATTCTTCTACTCAGAAAGGATACAAATGTTATGATCCAGATACTAGAAGAGTCTTGGTATCCAAAGATGTTAAGTTCCAAGAATCTAAAGATTTCTATGAAGAAGAAACTTTAGATCAATTTAAGGACATCTCAACAACAAGATCAGACTAAGCTGAGGACAGCTGTGGACAACTTTAGATCATATCATTGTTCTCACATCTTCCATCAAATGCCTATTATTCCTTTCAGTCACTCCATTTTGTTGTGGAATGTAAGGACAGCTGTTTTGATGTTCAATGCCATGCTTGGCCAAGTGTTGTTGGAGTCTGGTGCTAGTGTATTCTCCTCCAATATCTGTTCTAAAGCATTTAATACTTTCATTGTATTGATTAGTAACATATGCTTGAAAATTTAAAAATGCATCAAATACTCTATCTTTAGAACTAAGATAAATGTCACAAAATACTTATGGTTTTCTCTAGATGGGAATGGGGATGTCCAAACATCAGAATGCACCAACTCAAAACAATTATCATAAGTATGCAAAGATTTTTCAAAAACTGTTTTGCAATGCTTTCCAAGTATACAAAAATCACACATATCCTTTGGCATTTTTAAACCAGGAACAATCAGTTCAAGTGCTCTAAGATGAGGATGTCCTAATCTAGCATGCCAAAGATCAGAATCATTACTAATCTAGCATGCCACTAGCTTTAGTCATGTCTTCAAGCACATACAAGTCATCTTTTGTGGTTCCTTGTCCAAATCTTCTACAAGTCTCAATATCCTGAAAGTAGAAATCATTAGGACCAAATATAGCTTGACAATTCAAATCAGTAGTAGCTCTTTTAACTGAAAGCGAATTAGAAGTAAAGGAAGGCATGTAAAAGGCTTTAGATTCTTTATCAAACAACCTAAGTTTTCCTATGCCTTTAATTGGTACTTTAATTCCATTAGCAATGACAACATTACATAAGGCAGGTTCTACATTCTCTAGCAATCCTAGATCACTAATCATATGGTGAGAAGCACCAGAATCAACCACCAATGATTTACAGACATTAGGAGTATAATAAGTTTGAAAAGAAGCATGAAAAGTTTTACCCAACACATTACCATCCTTTATTGCTTTGATAAGAGCTTATAGATCTGATTTTGTCACAAATTCAGATGCTGGAGACATGGCATTAGTTGAGGCTGAATGAAGAAATGAGTTGCTACACGCCTTGGAAGGAACCGGCGGTTGGTTGCCATGGCCGTGAGCTTGCAGTTGCGTGTGGCTGGCCGTGGGTTGTTGTGGCCGAGGAGTCCAGCTTGGCTTAAGCTGAGGATGGAGTATCCAACACTCCTTCTTTGTATGGCCACTCTTTTTGCAATGGTCACAAGTTTGTCTCCGCTTCCTAGATTCATTTGTTGTTGCTGATTTGAAGAAGTTCTTGTGTGCAGCCACCAATTTAGCCTTGTTGCCAGATAGTCCATGAGATCCTTGCTCCTTTTGGATTTGAGCACAAACATCTTCCAAGCTAGGAAGCTTATCATACCTGAGAATATGCTTAATAAGATCTGAATAAGTAGTATTAAGGGTTAATAGTAACCCAAACACCTTATCTTGTTCTTTCCTTTCAAGGAGAACAATTGGGTCAATGGTGGCTGGCCTTAGCATCTCTAGCTCAGCCCACAATGCTCTGAATGAGCCATAGTGCTTTGTGAATTCTGCATCCTCCTGACTTAATTCATTCAAAGTCTTTTTCACTTCAAAAATTCTTAAAAGGTTAGTAGTGTTTCCATACACCTTTTGCAAAGTGTCCCAAAGCATTTTCACAAAATGAATAAGCCTCCAAGAGATCACTAGGAAAAGAATTTTGAAGTATAGAGAGTACTAATTGGTCTTCTTGGTACCATTTCGCTTGAGCAGCCACAGCCTCACTAACTTCAGCCACTTCATTTTCTTCAAGACCATTTATAGAAATGTGATTCCAAAGACCTTTACCATCCAATGTGGTTTTTATGGTCCTAGACCACAAGAGGTAATTTTCTCCATGTAGAATGACTGGAGCTCTGAATATAGCTTGAATTTCCATGTTTTTCAAAAAATCAAAAAAAGAAGGCTAAGCAGGCTTGAGTAGCTTGTCGGAATATGCTGGTCTGGCGACTGGACAGTTGGTCGGGACAGGTCTAGCGTCCACGTGATGAACTGGTCGGGCACGTGTCGTCAGGTGTGTTTCGCGTACACGGGATGAGATAACCGGCTGGGCCAGCTGATAACACGGTCACGACAAGAATAACTTGGAAAACCTGATCAGACACGCCTGGAACAGGATCAAACGCGGTTTCACGTGATCTTGAGACACGGTGCGGGACGCAAACACGGAACAGGGTTGCGGTAATGAAAGGTCGAGGCAAGGAAGCCGGTCACGAGAGCAAGAAGAGGACTCGTGAAAGAATATGAGATTGAGAGATTTGTAAAATGAGAGAATGAGAGATTAGAGAGAATTAGAGAATTAGGGAAAAGAATGATTTTATTAGAGAATGAGAATTATGAATATATTTAAAAATGTGAAGGGAGTAAGGTATTTATACTAATCTAGTCTAGGCTTGTTTGGATACAAGGATAGCCTTATACATAAATGACTACAAGGATAACATAATATAGAATACAAACAAGCATTAGACACTCCCTTTGACATAGAAATAAATCGCCATTTAATATGCATTAAAGGCTTCCATACTTCATCATTTCTTCTTCATTCCAACACTCCCCCTCAAGCTTAAGATATGAAAAATATTTAAGCTTGCAACCTTGAAGTATTACCTCATTAAAAACCTAGAGAAGGAAAACCCAATTGGGACAAAACCTTTTCTAGGGAAAAAGAGTATAACACTCCATGTTGGGATCATTGGTGTGGAATGGTCATTAGGCCAAGTCTTGGATAGATAGAGGCGCCAATTTTAAGAGATGTTGCCTTGGTGAATACATCAGCTAGTTGGTCCTCACTCCTTGTATAACAAGGTAAGATGATACCTTTCCCAATAGCCTCTCTTACTTTGTGGCAGTCCACTTCTATATGCTTGGTCTTTTCATGAAATACTGAATTGGAGGCTATGTATATGGCAGCCTGATTGTCACAATTAATGGTGATAGGCTCCTCACACTTCACGGCTAAGTCTTCCAATATTTGTTTCAGCCAGATGCATTCAGTAGTGAGCTTCCTCATTGCTCTATACTCTGATTCTGCACTAGAGCATGAAACCACCTTTTGCTTCTTGGTTTTCCAAGTCACAAGGTTTCCACCTATGAAAGTACAATAGCCAGTAGTACTTCTCCTATCTTCCCTATCTCCTGTCCAATCTGCATCACAATAACCAACCACATTTGTGTTTTATTATTACCCATCCAAATACCTTGTTCATGTGTGCCTTTGAGATATCTTAGAATTCGCATGGCCATGTCCCAATGCCTCATCTTTGGCCCTTGCATGTGCTGCCTGATTCACAGCAAAATATAAATCTGGTCTTGTGATGGTTAAATAAATAAGCTTATCAACCACTTTCCCTCTTATGAAAATAAAATAGCATGTGGTACTTCTCCTATCCTCCCTATTTCCTGCCCAATCTGCATCACAATATCCAACCACATTTGTGTTTTATTGCAACCCATCTATATACCTTGTTCATGTGTGCCCTTTAGGTATCTCAACATCCGCATAGCCATCTCCCAATGTCTCATCTTTGGACCTTGCATGTATTGAGATACCTGATTCACAGCAAAACATAAATCTGGTCTTGTGATGGTTAGATAAATAAGCTTACCAACCACTTTCCTATAGAGCTTAGGATCATGGAAATTAATTTCCTCCTCAAGCTCCCCCTTAGTTGCTATTTTATAGTCTTCTTCTAAGGGTGTTTTGGCTGGTCTAGGTTCCATCATACCTGTAGAGGTTAGTAAATCTACAATATCCTTCCTTTGGGAGTGAAAGAGACCTTCCTTAAACCTACATACTTCAATTCCCAAGAAGTATTTAAGTTCTCCTAAATCCTTAATATCAAAGACACTATTTAAGTAATCTTTAGTAGATGCAATACCAACACTATCACTACCAGATATGATGACGCGGCTGGACCGGATGGACCAGCTGAGCCGGAAGGGCCGGGGCCGGGACAGGGATGTGGATCGGCCGTGACTGAGGGACCGGGACTCCTTGCTACTGGGGCAGGTGACAGAGGCGATAAGGCTGGGTGCTGACCACCTCCTATTCCAATACTCTCCAAGAGTTTCCTCAAGTAGTCAGCTTGGTTTGTTCTTGTTGATGAGATGTCTTTAAATTGTTCTCAAGTTCCTTCTTCATAAAAACCTTTGTCTTCCTGGAACTTTACATCTCTAGACACCAAGACTCTTCTAGTCTCTGGGTCATAACATTTGTATCCTTTCTGAGTAGATGAATATCCAATGAACATAGCCATGATACTCTTTGGTTCAAGCTTGTTTCTTTGCTCCCTTGGTATTAACACAAAACAAACACA
The DNA here is from genome assembly GCA_039880935.1 of Streptanthus diversifolius. Lineage (NCBI taxonomy): Eukaryota > Viridiplantae > Streptophyta > Magnoliopsida > Brassicales > Brassicaceae > Streptanthus > Streptanthus diversifolius. The sequence continues at coordinate 6,541,117 of JAXGFM010000002.1, forward strand.
CCCAAAAACTTTCAAATGATCAATAGTGGGTTTAGTGTTGTTTAATACCTCAAATGGGGATATATTATCAAGGACTTTTGTAGGTGTCCTGTTGATTAAGTAACATGCTGCTACAAATGCATCCCCCCAAAATCGTTTAGGTACGTTCATGTGGAACATCATAGTTCTCACAACCTCCATTAAGTGCCTGTTCTTCCTTTCAGCAACTCCATTTTGCTGTGGAGTGTACGGACAGCTTGTCTGATGCTCAATGCCAAGTTTAGCTAGATGTTCCTGAAGTCTGGTACTAGTGTATTCCCCTCCATTATCTGTTATAAAGCATTTAATTCTTGCATTGTATTGGTTAGTAACATATGCTTGAAAGTTTAAAAATGCATCATAAATACTATCTTTAGAACTAAGTAAAGTAACTCATGTATATTTGGACTTTTCATCAATAAATGTCACAAAATATTTATGATTTTCTCTAGATGGATATGGGGATGTCCAAACATCAGAATGCACCAATTCAAAACAATTTTTATATTTATGCATTGATTTTTCAAAAACTGTTTTACAATGTTTTCCAAGAATACATGAATCACACAACTCTTTAGACATTCTTAAACAAGGCACAATTAATTCAAGAGCTCTTGAATGAGGATGTCCTAGTCTAGCATGCCACAAATAAGAGTCAGTACTAAATTTATTAGCCTGAAAAGTCGATTCTAATTCACTACTACTAGCCATATTATCAAGTACATACAAGTCATCTTTAGTGGTTCCTTATCCAAAGCATCTTCTAGTTTCAATATCCTGAAAATAAAAATCATTAGGACAAATATAGCATGACAATTCAAGTCAGTAGTAGCTCTTTTAACTGAGAGTAAGTTTGAGGTAAAAGACGGCATATAAAATGCTTTAGATGCTTTATCAAACAATTTCAATTTTTCTATGCCTTTGATTGGTACTTTAATTCCATTAGCAATAAGAACATTCCCTAGGGCAGGTTCTACATTCTCTAGCAATTCTAAATCACTAATCATGTGATGAGAAGCACCAGAGTCAACCACCAAAGATTTAGGAGCATTTGATGTATAAGAAGTTTGAAAAGAAGCATGAAAAGTTTTACCCATCACATTGCTCTCCTTTATTGCCTTAATGAGAGCTTCCAAGTCTGATTTTGTCACAAAATATGATGCTTGTGACATGATACTGCTGGAAGCTGAATGAGAGAGAGGACCACTATTTACAACCGCCTTGGATGACACCATGCCGTGAGCTTGGCCAGCCGAGGGCATGGTCGGTTGTTGTTGAGGCCGTGATGCCCAAGATGGTTTCTGGTGAGGGTGAAGTACCCATCAATCCTTCTTTGCATGGTCATTCCTCTTGCAATGATCACAAAATTGCCTCCTCTTCCTAGAATCACTTGCTGGTCTGAAGAAACTTTTATGAGCAGCTACTAGTTCAGCTTTGTTGCCAAACAATCCATGTGATCCTTGCTCCTTTTGAATTTGAGCACACACTTCTTCCAAGCTAGACAACTTATCAGACCTGAGAATATGCTTAATAAGATCTGAGTAAGTAGAATTAAGAGTTAAAAGTAACCCAATCACCTTATCTTGTTCTTTCCTTTCAAGTAGAACAAGTGGTTCAATAGTGGCTGGCCTTAGCATTTCTAGCTCAGCCCACAAAGCTCTGAATGAGCCATAGTGCTTTGTGAATTCAGCATCCTCCTGGCTCAATTCATTCAAAGCTTTCTTCACTTCAAAAATTCTCAAAAGGTTAGTGGTGTTTCCATACACCTTAAGCAAAGTGTCCCAAAGATCTTTTGCATTTTCACAAAAAGAATAAGCTTCTAAAAGATCACTAGCAAGAGAATTTTGTAATATAGAAAGTACCAATTGATCTTCTTAGTACCATTTGGCTTGAGCTGCATCACTCACTTCAGCCACTTCATTGTCTTCAATGCCATTTGTGGCAATGTGGTTCCAAAGACCTTTTCCACCTAATGTGGTTTTCATGATCCTAGACCACAAGAGATAATTTGCTCCATGTAGAATAACTGGAGCTCTGAGAGATGTTTGAATCTCCATTATAGAATGTACTAGATGGTTGGGATGTTGATAGATCCACTGACAAAGCTGATCACACGCTGGTCGGGATGTTTGGCTAGCTGTCGGAACACAGGACTCTCGCTAGCTGGTCACAGGACGAGTTGGGTGGTCGCTTGGTCGAGATTAGATATAGGCAAGTTGATCTGGTCACAAGAGAAGTCCGTAGAAGGCCACGGTACAAGAACTAAGAACGGATGGACGACTTTGTGTGCTGGTCGGAACGAGTCTTGTCCGAATGGTCCCTTGAACGGGTCGCAAAGTTCGTCGTGTGAGGTCCAAGGATCAGGTACGTGAGCTTGTGCGTGATTCACGAACAGGACGAGACAGGAACACGAGCAGGAATACAACGTTACACCGGTCCGGACAATGTTACGGCTGGTCGGAACGCGAGCAATTGTGTAGCCGTGACATGAGAAGATAGCCGTGGCGAAATTGAACAACTTCAACACCTGTACTGACACACGGACACACCAAAGAATACAAAAGAGAGGCAGCCGTGGTGAGAGTGACCAATCAAGCAAGGCGTGTGAACTTCAACCAAGTTACTTGTACTTCAAGCAAGTTCAACAACTTGTAACTAAACTCAACAACCTACAAATACTTTTAACCACTCCTAACAACTCAAGTAACAAGAATTGTAACAGATTAAAATAACTAGAATTCAACCTTATCAAGAATTAACAACCCAATTTCGAATTCAATCAATTTAAAACAATTCAAGAATTCAAGAAATCAATTTTTAGAATTATAAAAAACTGAACAAAGAATTCAAGAAAATCAATCTTGAAGCCTTAAACCTATTAGAATTATATCACCAGGATCTTGGTACAGGTGATTTTGAACGTATCTGAGGAAATCTTCAAGAATATCCTTCAAACTCAATGGAATTGAGTTCTGCTTCCTTGAAACAGAAACTAGACTCGAAGAGCTTGAGTTAAGGCTTTTGAAAAACAAGATTTGAAGAAGAAATAACGTTGTGGTGACCTGGGAAATGCAGGGGTTCGCGACGGACGTGGTTGCGAAGCACCTTTGAAAGAAAATTCGTAACTTTTGATTCCCTGGGCCAAATGATGCAATTCAAACGACCGTGGATTCAGAACTTGCCGATACACAATCCAGAGAAAGCAGATCGACAAAAGGAGTCGTGGTTTGGCCGGAACTCGAATTACAAGATGACGTTCGAAATTGATCCAGAAATTGATGAAGAACAAGATAGATTCTTGTTGAATCAATGAAAGAATGAAGAAATTTACCCAGATTTGATGCAACCTGGCTCTGATACCATGAAAGAATATGAGATTGAGAGATTTGTAGAATGAGAGAATGAGAGATTAGAGAGAATTAGAGAATTAGGGAAAAGAATGATTTTATTAGAGAATGAGAATTATGAATATATTTACAAATGTGAAGGGAGTAAGGTATTTATACTAATCTAGTCTAGGCTTGTTTGGATACAAGGATAGCCTTATACATAAAAGACTACAAGGATAACATAATCTAGAATACAACAAGCCTTAGACACTCCCTTTGACATAGAAATAAATCGCCATTTAATATGCATTAAAGGCTTCCATACTTCATCATTTCTTCTTCATTCCAACAACTCGGGCACGAGGTAACTTGAGACGATGATCTGATCTGGTCTGGTCTGTCACACAGGAACGCCAGAGACACGTAAAGAAGGCCAGGGACAAATCAGGGACTCGGAACAGGGACACCAAGGCGCGTGATCAAACCTTCCTTCAGGCTGCGTGTAGTTTCTTGCCAATCAAGACAACTACCTAACTTCCTTCAACAAATTCAACCAACTCCTGCAACAAATTTTAACAAACTCCAACCAACAAGATCTACTTCTAACAGTCCTTATCCAATTCAACAAGATCAAAAAGCATACAATTCGAATTTTTTAATAAACCAATCTTAAAAAAAACAAATCAAGTTTCCCGCCTTTTTTTAGAATTTTAAAGTTTGATAGGGAAATCAAGAAAATCAATCTTAAAGATTTAAATTTGTCAGATTGAAACCAAATTTGGTGTATACCCTCACAAGACACTTATCTAACTTTCCTGATTCAAAGATTTAAAGAAAACTGAGAAAAGATTAGAATTTTATCACCAGATTCTTGTGAGAGGTGATTTCTGACGTCTTTGAGAAAAACTTCAAGAACTTTCTTCAAACATAAGAGAATTGAGTTCTGATTTCTTTAAACAGAAACGAGACTCAAAGGGCTTCAGTTTAGGAATTGGAAAATTGCGATTTGGTGAAGATTTGACGACGGAATGACATGGAAAAACACGGAGGTTTCGCGGCAGAGGCACTCGCGGAGGTCCGTTGAAAGAAAATTAGTAACGTTTGATTCCCTTGGTCCAATGATGCAAATCTAATTGGCGTGTTTGGGCCGGAATTTGTGATAAAAATTGACAGACGAAATAGAACTGAAAGCAGATTGTGAAGAAGATGATTTCTTCTTGATTCAAGGAATGAATGATGAATTTTACCCAGATTTGATGTAACCTAACTCTGATACCATGAAAGAATATGAGATTAAGAGATTTTTAGATTTAGAGAATGAGAGACTAGAGAAGAATGATTTTATTAAGAGAATGATTTTATTAAGAGAATGAGAGAATGAGAGATTATAGAATAATGATTTTCTTATATATCACATAAATAGAAATATATATATATATATATATATATATAAGTTCAAGTTTCTTTTCAAAACATATATACAACTTTAAATGTATATACATCTTAAAATATTACTCCAATGAATATATTTCAAAAATACGATGACAATCTCGAATAAAATTATGGTCAATAAAACATCAAATCATGTAATATATCTTTAAACATGATATGTGCAAATATTAATAATCAAATAAAAGATTATGTCTCTGAGATTGTGTACGGCTTCAATCCCTTGTCCCTAATGGAGTTTACGCCTTTGTCGCCAGCCGAGATCGTGAGCCTTGAAGGGGAAAACAAGGCGGAATACGTCAAGAAATTACACCAGAAGGTCAAAGAGAATCTCGAGAAGAAGACGGAGTCATACACCAAGCAAGCAAACAAAGGGCGTAAGGAGGTTACCTTGAAGAGGGGCGACTAGGATTGGCTGCATATGCGATCTGAGAGGTTCTCCCAGAAACACAAGGACAAACTAGCACCAAGAGGAAACGGTCCATTCAGAGTCCTGAAGAAGATCAACGACAACACCTACCAACTCGAACTGCCAGGTGAGTTTAATATTTCCCCAACATTCAATGTTTCTGACTTTGAGTTGTTTGATGCAGGTGAGGATTCTATTTTGGAGACAAAACCACGAGAAGAGGAGAGGGATGATGAGGCCCCGGACCGTGCCATCGACCCAAGCTGACCAGACCTGTACGAGGCCATCCCTGTTGTAACGACCGGACCTATGACTCGAGCAATTAGGAACCAAGATCAACCGATACGTCCAACGTAAGATTGAGGTTCTTCCAATGAGCCATGGACCAGCACCAGGAACGGACAAAAGCATGGACCTCTACAACCTGGCCCAACCTTGGGAGCGGCTTAGTCTTCGGATCCCCGACTCTTGTGTCCTTACCATCACTCCGGGATAAAGACACCAAAGACGCACTAAGGAAGTGTACTCTTTTTCCTATCTTCGGTTTTGTCCCATTGGGTTTTCCGAAGAAGGTATTAACGAGGAAACAACCTTAGTGTGCACTCGGACTTGGGCTTCATCATAACTGAAAGCCCAACGGCCTAAGGCCATTTATTTCTCTAAGTCTAGAACCTGGGTCCGCGCCAAGTCTATAAGGCTCGCGGCCCAAGTTATCTATTTTTACATTTCTTGTTGTTTTATTTAAAACTTCCTGTCTTTTATTTTAAAACCGTTTGTTGTTTCACTTAGAGGGCAGAAACCCTAGACTTAGGCATTATAAAATCCAAGTCAATTCATTCATAAAATAGCACAGACTTTACAAGAAATTAAAGACCCTATTCTAATTGTTTTTAACGGCGCCGCCTTAATCCTTAAGCGTGGTTCCCGTGACTTCAGCCTCGTCGGTTCGAAGTCCCCTTGGTGTATCACGGGCCTTGCCATAGCGTATGTGGTCCACCGCGCTCCCCGTACCGCGCCTGCTCCGATCGAATCTCTCTCGGGCCCACGCTTCTAACAGTTCCGTGATCGAGTCTATCTCGCTGGAACTTGTTCCAGCACCGTGCAGCGCAAACCTCCCTTGGTTCTCCCGCGTTCGTGGCTCATATCAGTTTGGCGCAGATACTCTTCCACCAAGGATAAGTGCTATAGCTTATCTTTTTGCTCAGCCACAACTCGGGAATGTTCAGCAGCCTGTTCTTCATTTTTACGTTGAGCTTCTTTTAGTTGTTCTTGCAAAGTCACAAACGCAGAGGAATCTTCCTGTTGCTTGTGCTTTTCCATGAGATCATTTATAGTATGCTTGAGGCTTCCAACTCCGTATAAAATACCTCTTGAATCATTTTCTGTGGACTGTGAGAAAAAGTTTAAACATAAATAAAGAACATCAAAAATAAATGTGAAGTATAAAATATTTTACTTTACCTGAAGAAATATGACAGTATACTTTACCTGAAGAAATATAGCAGTATATTCTTTTGTTGTCAGCTCTAAGATTCGTGAAGCACCGTCTGAAATAGATGAAGTCTCTCTCTCAAGCTGAGATAACTTCTCGTACAAGTTCTTCTGATAATTTTGTGCGATCTTCTTCATCTTCCGATCGACATAAGTTCCATCCAACTTTGTATGTGTCTTAATGAAGACCTCACCAAGACTAACAGGTCTTCCCAATTTCTCTTCCTCCAATGTTACAAAATAAACATATATGTGGAAGTTTATCAACATATATATATATATATATATGAAAGTTTCATATGAAAGTTACAAAATAAACATATATATGAAAATACTAACCATTTCTTCTTGTATTTGTTGATAGGAAGATGGACGCTTTTGGCTAGTCCTCACGTTGCAAACAATGTCTTTCAAACGACGTTGACAAATCTTCTCAAAATAATGTTGAACTTCCACTGTTATCAATGTGTCCCAAGTGTGGGTTTTCTATAAAACAAAGACAACATAAAGAGGTTAGTGAAAATAGACAAATATAATATACAAAGTACACAAAGAAAGTTGTACCGCAAACTCTAGGAAGTATCTTTCTTGTCTCTCCCGAGGCACGCAACTCCAGCTGTAGTATGGACTATCGAACTTGTTTGTAAAAACTTTAGTAATCTTCCAAAATAGTTGCGATCCTTTATCGCACGTAAACCTGCAAACATAGACACACAAGCATATCACAACCATTACCTATAACTGAAGCAGAAACAAGAAACAAGTGAAGCAATATTTCATACCAAGTGGTGTTTGGCTTCTGTGTGGGAGAGAGGACGGTTGTAAACTGATCACGGGGAGGCACCATAAGCAGAGCATTTAGAGCTCTTAGCATGTTCCCTTGAAGTTCTGGGAAACTATCGTGTTGGAAGTTGTTACCTTGAAAAGATGGACGACACTGAGGTTGAGAGTTTTGAATTGGAGACCTTAGAGTGTCCTGACTCTTAGGTTGAGGGTTTTGAAGTGGAGACGTTGGAGCCTCCTGACTGTGACCGTCTTGTTAAAGTGTCATTGGAGGTGGATAGTCTCGAACATGTGGTACAGACGACGTAGACTGTTGCTGCATAATGGTACCTTCAGCTTGTTATGGCTGAGTTGGAGGAATGTGACTTGCTGGTATAAAGTTGTACTGGCTCGGTAAACTGCTTGGTATATTGCCCAAAGAGCTCTCAGGAACAGGAGTCGGCGAAATGTTTCGTACAGTTGTTCTTTTTCGTCCTCTCTTTGTTGAAATAAAGAAGAAAAGAAGTAGATACTCTAAGACAAAGAGAGAGTATGAAGTGTTAGAAAGAAGAAGAGAATAAATACTCTAAACCAAAGGGAGAGTATGAAGGAGCTTATAAACCTGTAGCCAAAAACCATAAGTGGCACCTAATAGGATGTGTTTGGACACAAGGATTGTAAACTCTATAAACACTTGTACTCTTCATTTGTAAGCAAGAAGAATTATTCTTTCATTATTAATAATAAATCCTTTCTCTCATTCTCTTTTCTCTAAAACTCTCTCAATTCTTCAATGGTGAATCTAGATCTCTCATTCTAACATGGTATCAGAGCAAGAAACGTCGATATAATCTGCAAAATCTCAAGTTTTTTTCAATATTTTTTGAATCTTGGATGTTAAGAAGTTAGGTAATAGTCTTATGGAGGGTTAAAAGAAGTTTCATTACAATCTGACAAGTTTTAGGATTCAAGATTCATTTTCTTGTGAACTAGTCAGATTCTTAAAATATTGAATTATGGTTTAAGGAGGTTAGACTTGTTTCTCAGCTGTTATAACCAATTATTAACTACCTAAAAAGGTTTTGGTTAGTAGTTAAGAGGCTGTTAATCAGATTATAAGCTGTTAGAAGACAGTTAAAAGGCGGTTACTATCTGGTTAAGAAGTGGTTATAGACAGTTATGTTTGTTAGAAGAAGTTGGAGTTAAAAAATGTTAGTGGTAATTTTAGGAAGCTGTTAGTGACGGCTTTAGGCTAGTCTTTGAAGGTTTAATGGTGGTTAAGCAGTTAAAAAGAGTTATGAGAACCTGTTAAGCCTTAAAGACCAGTTCAACCTAACCTAGTACCTTGTCTGAAATTGGTGGATTAAAGATGGAGAAGTCTAGTTTAGAGGCTGTTGAAACAACTTGGTTAGGCTGTTATACCAACTAAAACTGATTGAAAACAAGTTGGTTAGGAGGTTAAGAAGTGTTCTGTAGTTGGAAAATGGTTAAAATGGTGGTTAGGAGACCCTAGGCTGCAACAAGAAAAAGTGCAAATGCTAGGACAAAAGAGGAGGAGCTAGAGGCAACTATATTAGAGTTGAAAGAGGATGGGGAATGCATCAGAACCAGTTCCTAAAATCAAATGCAAAGATCTAGTATCAAAGTCTTATTCATCCAGGCTATTTCTAAACTCTTATCCAACTATATTTTGTTGATTACATTGATGGTTGTGTGAGTTAGAACCATAGGAAATATGGTATCTAGGTGGTTAGTAAATTATGAATTCTATTGAATTGTGTTCATGTACTTAGAAATTGTTAAAATGGGATATTTTGAACCTAGTTTAGCTAGTTGAATCATTTGTTCATGAATTGCATTGATCCTAAGGGAAGAGAACCTTTTCTTTTACTTAGAATAATAAGTTTAAGAAGGCTTGTTGAATCCAAAAGTCCTTAGGCAGTGTTTAAAATTAAGTTTGGTTACTCTTAATCACTCTCTTTCACTCACTATCTTTCTTTAAAATCTGCCTATTTTCAACAGGTTCAAAGGCTTAAGATGGGAGTTGATGTTTTGCTTGATTGTCTAATAAAAGCAAAAGATAGCAAGTGAAAAAGGCACAGCACATGGAGAAGAAGTTAGAACCAATTGCCACCAAGAACAACCACCACAAGGAGTGGAGAGGAAAGGCTGGTAGAATGTGATCAATCGCTCTCCCATGGAGTCAAATGTAATTTGGTGTGTGCTTGAAGTGAAAATCAACAGAGCACACATGCTGCAAGTTCAGATCATAATCAATCACAAAGGAGGAATACTCACAAAGACTTAGTATCAAAGTCTTTGCAAATGTTATATCTAAACGTTTTACTTATTCATTGATTGATTAAATTTCAGATCTAGAAATGTTCATAGGATGATAAAGAACCTAGGAAGACTATGCATTGCATTTAGAACCTAGTTGAATCCAAAAATCACCTTAACATTTATCACAATTGTCCATTATTCTTCATCATTCTTCATCAGTATCATATATTCTATTTAAAATCTTATACTTTTAATCTTCAAATCTCCTATTCTCAAGACATTTCCTATTCTACCAGATACTTACAATCTTCTTTTTTATGTTTAAAGGATAAAGAAGACCAAGTTAAGACATACAATCTATCTATGCTCATTATTCCAAACTTGACTCTCATTCTTTGTGTCAAACTTGTGGAGGGGGAAAGAAAATGAGCATTCAATGGTGCTAGAAGGAGGGGGAGCCAGAGTGTTCCAAGTTTGTGGAATGGACGAGCATGGATCATTCGAGGACCAGGGGCGCGGTTCGTGCTGAGCCAAATAGAACGTTCCTGGTAGAGCTTGGTTCCTGGTCGAGCCAAATAGGACGAGGCTGGGGCGTGCCAGGTTCGTGCTAGAATGAGCGGGTTGTGCAAGAAGTGTGCCAGGTTCATGCTATAACGAGCGGGTTATGCTAGAAAGAGCCGAACTCGTACCTGACTGGGAGCGGTTCATCCCATGCTAGACATCCCATGCTAGACCTTGTTCTTGACAATCTGGAGCTGAATTTGAAGATGCAAACAAGGACAATCTTTAAGGGTGTATCTGGCGCAAATAAGGACATCCAAGAAGTGTGTCTGGCGCAAACAAGGGCATTCAAGGTGTCTGGTGCACTCAAAGGCTTTCAAGGCACAAATAAGGATATTCAAGGAGATGTCTGGCGGATACAAAATCTTTCAAGGCACAAACAAGGACATTCAAAGAGTTGTCTGACGCATTCAAGGGCTTTCAAGCTGTCTCCCAAAACCAAATAAGCACAAAAAATCAGGAAGTGATGAAAAAAAAGTCATAAGCATGAAGGTGAAGCAAAATGAAGCTGGTAAAAGAGAAATTCATAACATATAAGGGACGAGAACCATGTGATCATGATGAGTTCACATACCTTAATGTGAAGTCCTTAGAAAACCAGACTGGTCTAGATCATACCATCCAAAAATCGCCATCCACTCTTATAAAGGGAAGTTAAAATCATTCTTACATTATAATGCATTGGTTTATCTTGTGAGAATTGATACATGCATGTATATGTGTATGTGAAACATGTTTAAATTAAAGAAATTAACGAAAGCTGGATCAAAATCACCTCTTAAAGACAAAGAGTCAAAAGAAAGGGGGAGAAATGGACCAGACTTTGAAGAAGCTTCAAAGCAGCCATTCACAAGGGATAATCAAAAAGGTATTGTTCAAGGATCTATGGAGCTCACTGTGGTGGATTTTAAGCTCACAGATTCAATGGCCAATCAGCTAAGAAGACTTCACTCTTTTTCCCCTAGTATTGGTTTTGTCCCAAAGGGTTTTCCATACTAAGGTTTTTTTAATGAGGAAATTATTTAAGGTTCCAAACTTGGTTTCTATGAACATTAAAAATCAAGCTTGAAAGGGAGTGAAGAGAAGAAGGAGGAAAGTCTCTTCATATTTGCAAGTTCAACCATTCACACATGCTTAAACTTGAGGGGGAGTGTTGAAATGAAGAAGAAAAGAAGTAGATACTCTAAGATAAAGAGAAAGTATGAAGTGTTAGAAAGAAGAAGAGAGTAAATACTCTAAACTAAAGCGAGAGTGTGAAGGAGCTTATAAACCTGTAGCCAAACACCATAAGTGGCGCCTAATTGGATGTGTTTGGACACAAGGATTGTAAACTCTCTATATAAACACTTGTACTCTTCATTTGTAAGCAAGAATAATTATTCTTTCATTATTAATAATAAATCATTTCTCTCATTCTCTTTTCTCTAAAATTCTTTCTATTCTCCAATGGTGAATCTAAATCTCTTATTCTAACACTCTTAACCTTAGGCATGCTGTTCTTTGTGTTGTACCGCTGCAAAAACATTGGATATGTGTAAATTATATAAGTGTAGCTGAAGCACCGTCTGATATTGCAGTTACAATTATAGTCATATATTCAAGACAAAAAAGGGAACATGCAAAGTCTAACCGAGAACAGAGTTTAAAATACTTTATAGTTTAGACTCAGCTTTTAAGTACGCTAAACAAAAAAATCTCAAGACGACTTTGACTATTGGCAGATGAAATTATCTAGAACCTACAATTGTCCGAGTTTTCCTAGTAAATCTTATAGCACTGCTTAGCTGCGAGACGGTTTCAGAGATTTCTGACTTTAGTAGCTGAATCAATTCAAGCTCAGTAATATCAGACACTGAACTAATCAGGTTACAGTGGACAACTTTCATTTTAATTTACTACACAGAATATTATGCAAAAGTGAAGAAAGTACATGTTGAATTTAGCATATATAATCGGTTAATTAGCAAATGACCCATATATAATACCCAGAACACAGTGGTTAAATACATTCTTCTTTAAGCTGATCTCATATTTCACCTTCTACGATTGATAACTACAACAAATACTAGAGATTACCATGTATGTTTATGCAATGCGGAAACTGATAACAGAAACCACAATCCATCTATATAAACAGCCTTAGTAAGAAAAAATATTGAGTATGAAACTCAATAGATCGTACATCTAGTGACTGTATTAACACAAAAACATCAACAAAACAAAGCTATATTACTGGATATTGAACATCTAAGAAGAGAGAAAAAATGGTTACCTCAAAGAGTAAACAAATTGCTGATGAAAATGGAGATCACATGTAACAAAACCAGAGTTTCTGTCTCAACTCTCAGTGTCTTTACAGACCTGAAAACAAGAACACAATGTATGAACGAACTACACAAGACATTACTTTGAAGTGAGTATAACAAATCTCACTTAATTGGAATGAAATTCTGATATCGTTTTGTTGAGAAACATCATCGCATTGAAAATCTTATTTAGTAATAATGAGGTTAATATCCACAAAGTTTTCAATACAGGACTACTATGAGCATGGAAAAAAAAGAAGCAAAAAGATGATATGCTAACCTTAGCGTATGTATCCTTCCAGACCCTGCGAGCAATCTGATGACCACCCAAATCAAAAGCCTTGAACTTAAACGTGCTTCAAGGAACCATATTTTATGTCTCAACTCTCAGTGTCTTAACAGACCTGAAAACAAGAACTCAATATATGAAAATCCTATTGAGTAATAATGAGGTTAATATCCACAATGTTATACAAGTAGGATCCGACAAAACAAATTTCCACAAACCAAACCAATCTAAGACCAGACTGCTAGATTATAAATATCAAGAAGTAATTACTGATGGTAGGAGCAAGATCTTCAACGGCGCTGGAAATGAATCGTTGATCCGGTGAATATCTGCCAAACGAAAACCATTTCAATCCCAATTAGGTAAACCCTAAATCCAATTTAACAAACAAATGAACAAGAGTTTCCTAATCATTGAACGAATATATCTAAAACCTAAAAACCACTTAGCCCATGCTTTTCTACTAAATCGCTGAACCCAGATGAAGGAAGAGATGAAGAACACTTGCTGAGACACGAACCCAGATGAAGGAAGACAAATATCAATCCTCAATGTTTGTTTAGGGGGAAATCATTTGGTGTTTCTGAAGGGAGGCTGTGAATATGTTATGTGAAGAGATGGGGGGGGTTATACCAGTTATGATCTGTTTACTCGTTTGCGTAAACCAAAAATTTTGATTCGGTAAACCAAAAATATGTTATATAATTAATCACATATCAATGGCTACATGTCGCTAGTTCATCGCAATATAGTCGCTATATTAGCGACTAATAGCCGACCGTTGCTCTCCGCCTGATATGTTTTGGTAAAATACTTGCTAATTTACGACTAACTATATTAGTCGCCAACTTAGCTACTAATGACCGACTGTTGGACCCGTCTGATAATTTGTCGTATATTAGTCGCTAATTTAGCGACTAATGAACCACTGTTTTACCAGTTTGAATATCAGTCACTTATTAGTCGCTAATTTAGCGACTAATGACTGACTATTTATCCTGTTTGACAATTAGTCGCATATTAGTCGTATATTTAAGACTAATTTACGACTACATTACCTCCTTTTCATATAGTCGCAAAATAATTACTTATATACGACTAAAACTGCGTAGTCGTAAAGTAGTCGCCTTGTAGTATCAAAGTAGTCGTTAATCTCTGCGACTATAAATTTAGTCGCCAAATTCATGTTTTCTTGTAGCGATATCATAAATCCTTATATATATATTCATTATATAATATATTCCTTACATGACTGTTTAGATATATATATCATAAAAAATCCTTTGATATCTTATATATCACATAAATATTTATATATATAAGTTCAAGTTTCTTTTCAAAACATATATACAACTTTAAATGTATATATATATCTTCTCTGAGATTGTCTACGGCTTCAATCCCTTGTCCCCAATGGAGTTTACGCCCTTGCAGCAGAGATCGTGAGCCTTGAAGGGGAAAACAAGTCGGAATACGTCAAGAAACTACACCAAAAGGTCAAGGAGAATCTGGAGAAGAAGACAGAGTCATACGCCAAGCAAGCAAACAAAGGGCGTAAGCAGGTTACTTTAAAGGAAGATGACTGGGTTTGGCTGCATATGCGATCTGAGAGGTTCCCACAGAAACGCAAGGAAAAACTAGCACCAAAAGGAGACGGTCCATTCAGAGTCGTGAAGAAGATCAACGACAACGCCTACCAACTTGAACTGCAAGGTGAGTTTAATATTTCCCCAACGTTCAATGTTTCTGACTTAAAGTTTTTTCATGCAGGTGAGGGTTCTGTTTTGGAAACCAAACCACGTGAAGAGGGAAGGGATGATGAGGCCCCGGACCGTGCCATCGACCCAAGCGAACCAGACCTGGATGAGGTCATCCATGTTGTACCGACCAGACCTATGACTCAAACAAGAGCGAAGGCATTAAGAACCAAGATCAACCGATACATCAAAAGTAAGATTGAGGTTCTTCAAAGGAGCCCCAAACCAACACCAGGAACGGACCAAAGCATGGACCTCTACGACCCGGCCCAACCTTTGGGAGCAGATTAGTCATCGGATCCCCGACTCTTGTGTCCTTACCATCACTCCGTGATAAGGACACCAAAGACGCACTAAGGAATTGTACTCTTTTTCCTATCTTCAGTTTTGTCCCATTGGATTTTTCGAAGAAGGTTTTAACGAGGCAACACCCTTAGTGTGCACTCGGACTTGGGCTTCATCATAACTAAAAGCCCAACGACATTAGGCCATTTATTTCTCTAAGTCTAGAACCTGGGCCCGAGCCAAGTGAAAGAATATGAGATTAAGAGATTTGTAGAATTAGATAATGAGAGAATGAGAGGTTAGAGGGAATAGAGAGAATGAATGATTGTATTCAGAAAATGAGAGTAATAGTTTCTAAGTTACAAATGAGGAGAGAGATAGCTATTATACTATTCTAGTCTAGGCTTGTTTGCATACAATGATTGCCTTATACATGAATAGCTATAAGGATAACATAATACTAAAACACAAACAAGCCTTAGACACTCCTCTTAGATTACTTAGACCACATGCCTTTAATCTAGAATTAAAGGTCGTCTTCCTTCATCATTTCTTCTTCATTCAAACACTCCCCCTCAAGCTTAAGACATGGAGAATACCTAAACTTGCAACCATGAAGCATTACCTCATTAAAAACCCAAAGAAGGAAAACTCAATTGGGACAAAACGTTTTCTATGGAAAAAGAGTATAACACTCCATGTTGGGATCATTGTTGTGGATTTGTCATAAGGCCAAGCCTTGGATAGATGGAGGCGCCATTCTTCCGAGTTGTTGCCGTGAACACATCAGCTAGTTGATCCTCACTATTTGTATAACAAGGCAAGATGATTCATTTTCCAATAGCTTTGCTTATTTTATGGCAGTCTACTTCTATATGTTTGGTCCTTTCATGAAATACAGAGTTGGAGGCAATGTGTATAGCAGCCAGATTGCCACAATAGATTGTGATAGGATCATCAAAGCTCACGGCTAAGTCCTTAATGATTTGCTTCAGCCAAATGCATTCAGTTGTAAGCTTCCTCATGGCTCTATATTCTGATTCTGCACTAGAGCACTACACCACTTTTTGCTTATTGGTTGTCAAAGTCACAAGGTTCCCTCCTATGAAAGTACAATAGCCTGTGGTACTTCTTCTATTCTCCCTATTTCCTGCCTAATCTGCATCACAATAAACAACCACATTTGTGTTTCTATTGCAACCCATCCATATACCTTGTTTATGAGTGCCTTTTAGATATCTCAAAATTCAATTTCCCATCTCCCATTGTCTCATCATTGGACCTTGCATGTGTTGAGATAGCTGATTCAAAGCAAAACAAAAATCTGGTCTAGTGATGGTTAGATAAATAAGCTTACCAACCACTTTCCTATAGAGCTTAGGATCATGAAAATCAATTTCCTCCTCTAGCTCCCCTTTAGTTCCGATTTTATAATCTTCTTCTAAGGGTGTTTTGGTTGGTTTAGCTTCCATCATACCTGTAGAGGTTAGTAAATCTATAACATATTTTCTTTGAGATAAGAAGATACCTTCCTTGAACCTACACACTTCAATTCCTAAAAAGTATTTAAGTGCTCCTAAATCCTTAATATCAAAGTCAATCTTCAAATATTCTTTTGTAGATGCAATATCAATACTATCACTACCAGATATGATTAAATCATCTACAAAAATGAGAATTACCACAATACCTTCCTTACTCTTTAATGTAAAAAAAATATGTTCAACTTCAGATCTTTTGAAGCCTCTATCCATCAAAGTTACACTTAGCTTGTGGTACCAAACTCTTGGAGATTGTTTAAGGCCATAGATGGCCTTTCTCAGCCTGAGTATGTTGCCGGTCCCTACCTCTTCCTCTAGACATGGTGGAGGTGACATGTATACATCTTCTTCTAATTTACCTTGTAAGAATGCATTCTTAACATCCATTTGTCATAATTCCCAATCAAGATTATTAGCAAGTAAAAGAACAACATTAACAGAGTGAAGTTTAGCTACAGGTGCAAAGGTATCCTTATAATTTTCACCATAAGTCTGAGTAAATCCTCTAGCCACCAACCTAACTTTATATCTATCAATCTCACCATTACTTTTGTATTCAATGGTAAAAATCCACTTAGAACTTACAGCTCTCTTTCCTTTAGGTAAAGTGACTGGAGCATAGGTACCATTCCTTTCTGTGGCTTGTTTCTCAGCTAGGATAGCTTCCCTCCATTTCTTCTTAGTCATAGCTTTTTCATATGTCTTTGGAATCTGTTCTTTATCAAGACTTGAAATGAATGCAACATGGTTAGTAGGTAGTGAGCAATGTTACAAACTCCCTGATCATGATGAACCACAACATTTCCATTGTGGAAAACTGGTGGATTCCTTTGTCTTGTGCTCCTTCTTAACATTGTAGGTGGAGCTTCTCTAATAGGCTCTCCTTCTTCACCTAAAACTTCAATAAGAGTGAGCACATCTCTTGATCTTTTGGAAGCTGAGACTAGAATTGGTTCATCTTCTGCTGAGTCTTGTTGGACATGAGTAAATGCTTCTCCCCCCCCCCCATGTTCAAGAGGAGAAAGGCCAGGAGAGCTGAAGGGAAGGCCAGGCAGCGGATTGGAATGACCGGCTGGGGTGGATGGCCGCGGCCCAGCCAGCCGTTTTGGTGTTGTGGCTGTGCTGGGGCTTGGCGCCGCTGGTACAGGTTGAGGAACAGTGACCGTGGGCTGAGAAGGAGAATAAACTATTTCAATGCTCTCTAAGATCCTCTTTCAGTTCTCAGCTTGGTCTGATCTTGTTATAGAGATGTCTTTTAATTGAGCCCAAAGTTCCTTCTTCATAGAAACCTTTTGATTCTTGTAATTTGACATCTCTAGATACTAAGAATCTTCTAGTCTCTAGATCATAATATTTGTATATGGTTCCAGCTTGTTCCTTTGCTCTTTTGGAACTAATACAAAACAAACACAACCAAAAACTCTTAAGTGGTCAATGTTAGGTCTAATTTTGTTTAGTTCCTCAAATGGAGACAAGTCATCTATGACTTTTAGATATACCTGATTCACAGCAAAACATAAATCTGGTCTAGTGATGGTCCAAAACATAAACATATATAAGCTTAGGATCATGAAAATTAATTTCTTCCTTTAGCTCTCCCTTAGTTCCGATTTTATAATCTTCTTCTGAGGGTGTTTTGGCTGGCTTAGCTTCCATCATACTTGTAGAGGTTACTAAATCGACAACATATTTTCTTTGAGATAAGAAGAGACCTTCTTTGAACCTACACACTTCAATTCCTAACAAGTATTTAAGTTCTCCTTGATCCTTAATATCAAAGACACTCTTCAAGTATTATTTTATAGATGCAATACCAACACTATCACTACCAGATATGATTATATCATCTACATAAATGAGAAATACCACAATAGCTTCCTTACTCTTTAGTGTAAAAAGAGTATGTTCAATTTCAGATCTTTTGAAGCCTCTATCCATCAAAGTTACACTTAGCTTGTGGTACCAAGCTCTTGGAGATTGTTTAAGGCCATAGATGGCCTTCCTCAGCCTGAGTATGTTGTCGGCCCCTACCTCTTCCTCTAGACCGGGTGGAGGTGACATGTATACATATTCTTCTAATTCACCTTGTAAGAATGCATTCTTAACATCCATTTGCCATAACTCCCAATCAAGGTTAATAGCAAGTGAAAGAACAACATTAACAGAATGAAGCTTAGCTACAGGTGCAATGGTATCCCTATAATTTTCACCATATGTCTGAGTAAAACCTATAGCCACCAATCTAGCTTTATATATATATCAATTTTACCATTGCTTTTGTATTTAATGGTAAATATCCACTTAGAACTTACAACTCTTTTTCCTTTAGGTAAGGTGGCTGGAGCATAGGTACCATTCTTTTCAATGGCTTGTTTCTCAGCTAGGATAGCTTCCCTCCATTCTTTCTTAGTTATAGCTTCTTCATATGTCTTTGGAATCTGTTCCTTATTAAGACTTGAAATGAAAGCAACATGGTTAGTAGGTAAGTGAGCAATATTACAAACTCCCTGATCATGATGAACCACAGTATTCCCATTGTAGAATATTGGTGGATTCCTTTGTCTTGTGCTCCTTCTCAACACTGTAGGTGGAGCTTCTTGGATAGGCTCCTCCTCTTCACCTAAAGTTTCAATGAGAGTGAACACATCTCTTGATCTTTTGGAAGCTGAGATTAGAATTGATTCATCTCCTCTGAGTTCTGTTGTACATGAGTAAATGCTTTTCCCCCCACCCCATGTCCAAGAGGAGAAAGACCAGGAGAGCTGGAGGGAAAGCCAGAAAATGGCCGCGGATTGGATGAACCGGCTGGAGTGGATGGCCACGGTCCAGCTGGCTGTGCCGATGCTGTGGCTGTGCTGGGACTGGACGCTGCTGGTGCAGGAGGCTGAGGCATTGTGACCGTGGTCTGAGGATGAGGAGAAACTATGAAAATGCTCTCTAAGAGCCTCTTCAAGTTCTCAGCTTGGTCTGATCTTGTTGTGGAGATGTCTTTGAATTGATCACAAGTTCCTTCTTCATAGGAACCTTTTGATTTTTGGAATTTGACATCTCTGGATACTAAGACTCTTCTAGTCTCTGGATCATAGCATTTGTATCCTTTCTGGGTAGAGGAATACCCAATGAATATAGCTTTGGTACTCTTTTGTTCCAACTTGTTCCTTTGCTCCCTTAAAACTAATACAAAACAAACACAACCAAAAACTCTTAAGTGGTCAATATTAGGTCTAGTTTTGTTTAGTACCTCAAATGGAGACAAGTCATCTAGGAATTTTGTAGGAGTCCTATTAATCAAGTAGTATGCAGCTACCAGAGCATCCTCCCAAAATCTTTTGGGAACTTTCATGTGGAACATCATTGTTCTCACTACTTCCATCAAATGCCAATCCTCCTTTCAGCCACCCCATTTTGTTGTGGAGTGTAAGGACAGCTGGTTTGATGTTCAATGCCATGCTTTGCCAAGTGTTGTTGAATCCTGGTGCTAGTGTATTCCCCTCTATTATCTGTTATAAAGCATTTAATACTTGCATTTTATTGGTTAGCAACATATGGTTGAAAATTTAGAAATGCTTCAAATACTCTATCTTTAGAACTAAGCAAAGTGACCCAAGTATATTTAGACTTGTTATCAATAAATATCACAAAATACTTGTGGTTTTCTCTAGATGGGAATGGAGATGTCCAAACATCAGAATGTACCAACTCAAAACAATTATCATAAGTATGCAACGATATCTCAAAAACTGTTTTGGAATGTTTCCCAAGTATACAAGAATCACACATATCCTTTGGCATTTTTAAACCAGGAACAATTAGTTCTAGTGCTCTAGGATGAGGATGTCCTAATCTAGTATGACAAAACTCAAAATCATCACTAAAAGAACTATTACTAGCAACCGGTTCTACCCCTCTTGCAATGGTCATGTCATCAAACACATACAAGTGATTTCTTGTAGTTCCTTGTCCAAATCTCCTACTAGTCTCATTATCCTGAAAGTAGAAATCATTAGGACCAAAGATAGCTTGAAAATTTAAATCAGTAGTGACTCTTTTAACTGAAAGCAAATTTGATGTAAAAGATGGCATGTAAAAGGCTTTAGATTCTTTATCAAACACTTAAGCTTTCCTATGCCTTGGTACTTTGATTCCATTAACAATAACAACATTACCTAAGGCAGGTTCTAAATTCTCTAGCAATCCTAGATCACTAATCTTATGATGAGAAGTACCAGAATCAACAACCAATGATATAGAGGCATTAGAAGTAAAAGAAGTTTGAAAAGAAGCATGAAAAGTTTTACCCAACACATTACCATCCTTAATTGCTTTGAGAAGTGCTTCTAGATCTGATTTTGTCACAAATTCAGATGCTGAAGACATGGAACTGATTGGGGCTGAGTGACAGTGGGAGCTGGTACACGCCATACCAGGGGCCGGGAGCTTGGACATGCAATGGCCGGCAGCTTGCAGCTGAGTGTGGCCGGCTGTGTGATGTTGTCTCTCAAGAGCCCAGCTTGGCTTCAGCTCAGGATGTAGTACACAACACTCCTTCTTTGTATGGCCACTCCTTTTGCAATGGTCACATATTGGTCTCTTCTTCTTTGTTTCATTTTTTGTTGTTGGTTTGAAGAAACTCTTGTGTGCAGCCACCAATTCAGCCTTGTTGCCAAATAGTCCATGAGATCCTTGCTCTTTTTGGATTTGGGCACAAACATCTTCCAAGATAGGAAGCTTATCAGACCTGAGAATATGCTTAATAAGATCTGAGTAAGTTGTGTTAAGATTTAATAGTAACCCAAACACCTTGTCTTGTTCTTTCCATTGTAGGAGAACAATATGATTAATTGTGGCTGGCCTTAGCATCTCTAGCTCAGCCCACAATGCTCTAAATGAGCCATAGTGCTGTGTGAATTTTGCATTCTCCTGCTTCAATTCATTCAAAGACTTTTTCACCTCAATAATTATTAAGAGGTTAGTGGTGTTTCCATACACCTTTTGCAAAGTGTCCCAAAGTTCCTTAACGTTCTCACAAAATGAATAAGCTTCTAAGAGATCACTAGCAAGAGATTTTTGAAGTATAAAAAGTACCAATTGATCTTCTTGGTACTATTTAGCTTGAGCAGCCACATCCTCATTAACTTCAGCAATTTCATTTTCTTCAAGACCATTGGTTAAAATATGATTCCAAATGCCTTTACCACCCAATGTGGTTTTCATGGTACTAGACCATAAAACATAATTTGCTCCATGTAAAATGACAGGAGCTCTGAATGTGGTTGAAATTTTCATGCTTCACAATTGGTCTGGATGAATCTTGTTGGGACAAATTTGGTCGGGATGAGCTGGTCGGGACATGGGACACAGTCTATCGGCACTGGAACAACTGTTCGGGACACGGGACTCGGGCGCGAGTGAGGGCGTGTACGTGGGCTGTGTTTGGACAAGGTAGCAGCTTGGATGCGTGGTCTTGGAAAAGGTACATGGGTCGTGTTCGGACGTGGAATGATGATCGGGAGCAGGGACGCAGGACACGGGACACAGGACAACCAGCAGAGTTGCCAAAGATCTCGGCGCGTGGAACTACTTAACCAACCAGGCCAAAACAACCTAACCACCTTCAACCAACTCCAACCAACTCCTGCAACAGAATTTAACCAACTTCAACCAACAAGATCAACTTCTAACAGTCCTTATCTTCACAAAACGATGATCCAGCAACAAATATTGAATTTTAACAATATACCGATCCAAAAATCAAGTTTCCCTCAATTTTCCAAAATTTCCAAGTTTGATGAAAAATCAAGAAAAACTATATTGAAGACTTAAACCCTTCTGATTGCAACCAAATTTCGTGGAGGCCCTCCCAAGATACTTATCTAACTTTTCAGATTCAAAGGTTTGAAGAAAACTGAGAAAGGATAAGAGTTTTATCACCAGATTCTTGTGTGAGGCAATTTCAGACGTCTTGAGAGAAAAACTTCAAGAACTTCCTTCATACTTAATAGAATTGAGTTCTGCTTTCTTTAAAAAGCAACTCGACTTGTTGGGCTTGATCTTAGGATTTGGAAAATCACGATTTGGAGAAGATTTGACGACGAAATTCTCATAGAAACAGGGAGGTTTGCGGCGGAGGCAATCACAGAGGTCTGATACAAGAAAAATGGTATATTTGGATTCTCGTGGTCAAATGATGCAAATCAAATAGGCATGGCTTCAGGACTCGCCGGAGAAAAATATAGAAAAAGCATATCGACAATATCTGTCATGAATTGGCCGGAATTTTCGATCAAAGTTGACGGACGAAATTGGAATGAAAACAGATTGTGATGAAGATGATTTCTTCTTGATTCAAAGATTTAATGATGAATTTTATCCCAGATTATTGTAATCTGGCTCTGATACCACGAAAGAATATGAGATTAAGAGATTTGTAGAACTAGAGAATGAGAGAATGAGAGATTAGAGAGAAATAATGATTGTATTAAGAAAATGAGAATAATAGTTTCTAAGTTACAAATGAGGAAAAAGATAGATATTTATACTATTCTAGTTTAAGCTTGTTTGGATACAAGGATTGTCTTATACATTAATGTCTACAAGGATAACATAATACTAAAACACAAACAAGCCTTAGACACTACCTTAGATGACTTAGACCACACTCCTTTAATCTAGAATTAAAGGCATTCTTCTTTCATCATTTCTTCTTCATTCCAACACTAAGCCCATAAGGCCTGCGGCCCAAGTTATCTATTTTTACACTTTTTGTTATTTTGTTTAAAACTTCCTGATGTTTATTTTAAAACTGCTTGTTGTTTCACTTAAAGGGCAGAAACCCTAGATTTATGCATTATATAAACCAAGTCATTTCATTAATAAAATCAGACAGACTTTACAGGAAATTAAAAACCCTATTATAATTGTTCTTAATGGCGCCGCCTTAAGCCTTAAGCATGGTTCTCTTGACTTCAGCCTCGTCGGTTCAAAGTCCCCTTGGTGTATCACGGGCCTTGTCATAGCCCGTTTGGTTCAGCTTGCTCCCTGTACCGCGCCTGCTCTGATCGAGTCTCTCTTGGGCCTGCGCTTCAAACCATTCCGCGATCAAGTCTCTCTTGCTGGAACTTGTTCCAGCACCGTGCCGCACGAACCTCTCTTGGTTCTCCCGGGTCCGTGGCTCATATCAGTTTGGCGCAGATACTCTTCCACGATAAGTGTTGCACCTTGTCTATTTGCTCAGCCACAACTCGGGAATGCTCAGCATCCTGTTCTTCAATTTTACGTTGAGCTTCCTTTAGTTGTTCTTGCAGAGAACTCTTCTTGTTGCTTGTGCTTTGCCGTGAGATCATTTATAGTATGCTTGAGGCTTCCAACTCCGTATAAAATACCTCTTGAATCTTTTTCTGTGGACTGTGAAAAAAAAGTTTAAATATAAATAAAGAAAATCAAAATAAAAGATTAATAATCAAATAAAATATTATGGCTCTGATACCATTTATTGGGAATAAATAAATTAAACAATACACTGAAAAATAATCTTAATAATATTTTCATGTATCAAAAATTTCATCTTATTTGATTATTAAAGATAAAATATATGGATAATACATGAATCTATGACTTGTGCATAATGATTATTGTGATCACTAATCCAATGATTAGAACCGAGAGGTTTGAGATTTTCCTCAACTAAATCTTCTTTATATCTTTAAGAGACATTTATGTTTTTTTCCGTATGGACATGTAGAAAACTCTTGATTTAGTATATTGAGTACATTAACCATGTGTCTCTTTATATAATAAAAATAGAAATCTCATAATTTCCATATTTTAGACAATTAATAATCCATTTATTCAGTTAAAACATAATTTCATTAATTTCAATTTTATGCAAAAGTTTATCCACTAAATATATAATATAATTATATTAAATATGATGACTACTAAATAAAAGTTTGAAAGTTTTTCAAACAATATCTAGTTTTATTTTAAATCAGTACACATTTTTTTTTCTTTTGCTCACAATTAAACACATCTTTTTGCGAATGTCTCTCTCTCTTGTCCACTCCCACTTCTTTATAAGGTAATCTTTATTTTTACAATATACATATATATAATACATATTAGTAGTTACGATTTTGATAATAGTATAATTCATTAAAAATATCTATATACAATAGTTCAACATATTTAGTGTGCTTTTTTTCCCTCTAAATATAATGTATATATATATATATATTATAGTAATATAATTGTATAGATATGTGTACGAATTTAAAAACAATATGTGTCAATTCTTATCAATACAAATAATTTAAAATGAAAAATGAGGAAAATATGTATATATAAGGTTGAATATCAATCATTTAACCCTAACTATAAATTTTATTTTGATAATAAACAACTATAGGACAGTATGAATTTAATAGAATGATCTTATTTACACAACTATGTTAATATTTTATTTGTGAGATTATTAGATTCATGGAATTAATTATTAGATTCACGGACCAATTATTCATACAAATATATTTATAATTATACTCATATAGATTATTTTTTCTAAATAGTTAAATTATTATTTTTTAAAGTTATCATTCATAAATTATTAACATTTTCTATTATAATATAGATTTTGAACTAAATTAGTGATAATATAATTATAGTTTAGTTTACATTATAGATTTACTATATAAACAACAACTAATTTTATAAATACATTCATAATAATTTCATATAGATTTAATTATTTTTTCAAAAAAATTGATATATTATTTCTTTAAATTATAATTTAGAAACTAATATGAATTTCTATGATAACTAATACGGAAACTCAACTAAATTAGTGATAGTATAATTACAGTTTAGTTTATATTATGGGTTTACTATATAAACAACAACTATTTTTATAAATACATTCATAATTATATTCATATAGATGTAGTTTTTATTTGACAT
The DNA here is from genome assembly GCA_039880935.1 of Streptanthus diversifolius. Taxonomy (NCBI): domain Eukaryota; kingdom Viridiplantae; phylum Streptophyta; class Magnoliopsida; order Brassicales; family Brassicaceae; genus Streptanthus; species Streptanthus diversifolius. The sequence goes on from JAXGFM010000002.1 coordinate 6,566,549, forward strand.
CATTCATATAAATATAATAAAAACTTTTTGATAAATACAACCTTGAAGATAAATTAATATAATAAATTCATATATGTATAATTTATACATTATATTCAATTGTAATTCAGTTTCTCTCATATATGGATTTTTGGTTTAAATAATTTATGTATTTTTAATAATTAAAATAATATTATTAATATCATTTTAGATATGATGTTTAATTTTTGACAAAACACAAATTTATCTGATGAAGAAGATATAAATTTTCCTACAGAAATGTCAACACAGGTAAATATTTATAATTTATTTTTTCTAAATTTTAAAATAGTTAAAATTTAAGTAAAATTTTATTAAAATATTTAGAAATTTATAGAGCGAAGATAATTTTAAATGGACTCCTAGCCAAAAAAAAAGATTTTTTTCTTGAGTTGTATGATCAAGCAATTGCCATGAGCAATTACAATTTCAAAGATCTACACCTCATGGTAGAAAGTTTGTCATTGCTAAGTTCAACCAGAATCTTAATCTTAGTGTAAACTATCGGTTTTTGAAGAAAGATATTGATTAACTAAAAATAAAGTACAAGAAGTACAATCATCTTATACAAAACTATATGGGCATTTTGGTTGATCTTACTTTGTCTGCGACATATGTGTCTAACACAAAGTAGAAAGTTCGTGAAATAAGTAGTTATAATGTAAATACATTTTAGTAACTTTATATATACATAAAAAAAATTAGATTAAAACTTTATAATCTTATTAACAGGTATCTAAAACTGTAAAATCATTTAAACGAAAACTGTTAAAGCTTTGGGATGTGATGCAAAGATGTTTCATATAAATATAACGTCCAATCGCAATCGCAGTAATTTTGTGCATAACATACAAGAAGAGTTGATGAATGAGGGTCAAAATAATGATGAAGGTCATTTGTACTTTGAAACATATGGTGGTGATATGCAACACTCTCAAATTCCTGAGATGAAAAAAAGTGAAGAAGTCTATCGTATTAACATTGATAATGAAATTCTTCCTTTAAATGAGTTTACTCATAAACGTTTGCATCATAATTATTCACCTGCTACTCTTTTTTAGATTCCTACTTCCAGAGGTCAGCAACGAGGTGGAGTAAAACGTGGAAGTAGTTCATAAAGAGGTGCGGAAAGCTCACAGATCTCTATCAGGCGTAGATCACAAGGAAGTCTTAGAAAAAATCATTTGAGAGAACCTTCATAGATACAATCACTGGCTTTAAAGAGTTTTAGTGCCAAAGTTTACAACAGCTATGTCCAAGTTCTTTTGAAAAAGATGATTACAATGAATTTCATACGGGTGTGAAAATTTTTGAATTAATGGAGATTTCAAGTGACACTGATTGCATTCATGCATTTAAAGAAAGATTTATATAGCAAGTATTTCATTGATAGAGCTGAGAGAACCATCAAAGATAAGTTGAAATTTTTACAAGATAATAATAGATATACCCGAAATGGTGAATATGTGGGAAAGCGGTTAGTCTCCAAAAATTTTTGGGAGTCCTACTGAAAGCGGTTTTTGTTTTGTTAGTCCACCACCTAATGGTACTTATTCATTGGGTCAAACTATTGGTGGACAATGGGGTCATGAATTTCAGCAATGGGGAACACTTCTGAATGTACCACAATGAGGTGCACCTCCAAATGATCCCTAATGGGGTTTACCTCCAAATGCTTTGCAATAGGGTACATCTCCAAATAACCCACAATAGATAACACACCAAAATGTGGCCCAATGGATCTCTTCAACAAATATCCAATGTGAATTTTCATTGGGAACAGATGTGGAAAATATAAAAAAATGATCACAAGGAGTTTCACATAAAGAAGAAGTTTATTCTACCCAAAACGTCTTCAAGAGAGTATCACCAAAATTTAGTTTCACGAATTACTCTTCTACACGTAAAACATAACGAGCTCAAAGATGAAGAGCATTATTCAACATTTAGGATCTGGACAAGGACCAAATCTAGATGAAAGTCATCAAAGTGATTCAGAATCTGAGATCTAGTTTAATATCACTAGTGCTTTGTTAGTTGCTGTTATTTTTTATCGCATTATATTTTTGTAATTTTCGTTCTGTACTACATATTTTTAATTAATATTATTTCTCATCTTTTTTATTTAGCTTTTATTTTGTGTCAAATTTTTTTAGGGTTTTCGTATATGTCAGTTACGATCACAAGGTGTCTACAATCTAAATAACAATAAGAGAATTGAGTTTTGGAATTTGGAATGTGAGCATTTTGAAGAGTTAATAATCCAACTTTCATTTAGTTATTATAATCAATATTTTGAAAAAGAACCAGTTAAAATAGATATTTGTTTAGGATGGAAAAATATTTGGTGTCAACTACAAGAAGATAGTATTGCTTATCTTTAGTGATACAAGCATAGTGGCGGGGTGATCTTCAACCGAGAAACTCCAGGTTTAGGGGTCATGGTTTGATGGGGGAAGGGTGGAGCTAAAGGACCACACAAGCTGCGGAAGGTCTTAACGAGGAAATACTATTAGTGCGCAAGACGGTGAATACTTGTTCACGATTCTACACCATTCACAAGTCACCATTGAACTTGCCTAAGTGTTTAACTGGGCTTTCTATCCTTCTATTTATGTTTTATAGACTAAGTGTAGTATTTGGGCTTATGAGTAGTATTAATTACTTAAGCCCAAAGTCCTTTAAATTCACCACAAATAAGTAAACTACTTGTTGTTTTATTCCTTAAAGGGGTTAAACATCATGTTGTTTAGCCTAAGTTGTAACAAGACATTATATAAGCCTTTGGCCAATTCAATAATAAAATAACAAGCAATTCATAATTAAAACAAAAGCCCTAAGACTTTGTCTAAGTCCCTATTAGTGCCGCCTCCAAGCCTTCTTGGTGAGCTTGTCTGTTCTTCAGCCTTCCTGGTTGAAGTTCTTGGAGTATCACAAGCCCTTCCACAGCTTTTATGATCCCTTTGATCCACCCATTTACTTCCCCTCTTTTCTGTCCAGCCCCTTGAGCTTCTCGGTGACAGACAGTCCATCAACGTTCTTACATCATCTGGTATCAGAGTTTAAAGCTCCTGCACATCAGGTTGAATCTATCCTTTTGTTATTTGGCGTTTTTATTTGTTGAACTTGCTTTGCTTTGATTTTGTTTTTTTTCTCTTTTTCCGTGAGGTTTTTGGTTAAAAAGTGAAGAAATCAAGTCTCCAACTACATAAAAAAAAACAGGTTCTATCAATCCTTGTCTTTGTTTCACTTATATTTACAAAAAAAGAAATAAATAGAACTAGGTTGCTTGTTTTCTTGTTAATTTTTTTTAATAATAAAAAAGAGAGAAGTAAGGTGTTTAGGTTGATTAAAACAAATTAGGGTTTTAGAAAATTCACCTAGAGCACTTGTTCCATCATTGAAAAATCTTGTGCCAAGTTACTTCGACCACACACACGTTTGTTCTTTAGGGTTCTTGTTGCTTGCTTGTTTTGCGTGAGTTGCTTGCTTGCCTTGGCCCTGTGTCAAATCCAGTCCAGCATAGGAACCAGTCCTAAACCGTTCCTGAAGCTTGGTAGCCGTAGGTTCCACTAATCGCTAGTGCCAGGTTCCTTTACCCGAACAGTTCCCCTAAGCGTCTAGGTTTAGTCGCCTCACGTTTAGCATAAGGAGCCAACCCGCGAGTCGCTTCCACCTCCCGCGTTAGGTCGCACGTTAGGAGCCCAGGTTAGAATTGGAAACCCCCTGGTATCTCTAGTCCCATGCCAAGAACAGTACCGAGCCTAGTTCCCACCCGCGTAGTTCTCGTGCCCTCTTCCCGCGTAGTTCTCGTGCCCTTATCCCGCGTAGTTCCCGTGCCCTCGTCCCGCGTAGTTCCCGTGCCCTCGTCCCACATAGTTCCTGTGCCCTCGTCTCGCACCTGACCGTGTCTCGTCGCGCCTATCCCGTGACCTGGTGCAGAACCCAAATGCGCCGCCTAGTGTTCTTTAGGTTTAGGCGTCTAGGTTCAGTGCATTTAGTCTTAGGCAGTTTTTCCTAACTATTCAAGGTATAAGATTAACTAGTTGACATTTCTTAGGCTAGGAATTACCTTTTAGAAAGTTTTATAAAAATCTTCTAGGAAGTTTTCCAAAACATTTTAAGGCAATTTCCGTTTTAGAAACTAGGCCAATAATTAAAAGCTAGCATATAGGATACTTTCGTTTTCTGCATTTAGGCCATAGATTTTTTTTTTTGGTAGATTTCAAATTTTTATTATTCTTTTTCCTGCTTTGAGAATAGTTTCCATCTTTTTAATATATATTTATACATACAAAAAACATATATTTTATTGCGAAACATTTTTATAAAAAGGAAATTTTCGTTTTTGCATGTTTCCCTTTTGGGAAACTTTCCATTATTTAACATTTCCTTTTTCTATAAAAGAAAATATGTCAGGTAGCGATGAGTTGTCGTCCGGTCAGAACAACCAATTCATGATGCAGCTTTTGCAATCCTTGACTGCCCAGATGACCAAGATAGCAACGCGCCTCGAGCAGTTAGAGCGGCCAGCACCCGCACCAGCTCCCGCGCCACCCCTAGATGCCCCCCATACGAGCTGATGGACCAGAATCGGCCCACCAGGGAATGGGCCGCAACCCGTACTATGACAAGCCGATGCCGCCACCTAGACAACCCATGTGTCACCCATACGTAAAAATGAACGCTCCTTCCTTTTCAGGAAAGGTTGACCCCGAGGAATATCTCGATTAAAGAAGGATGAAGTTACTCTTTGAGTACTACAATTACGAAGATCCCCGTATAGTCGCCTTAGCAACGGCTCAGTTCACTGATCACACACTGGCGTGGTGGGATTGTGAAGTAACTGTTCGCAGGAGAGCCATGATGGGTACTTTGACCTCATGGGTCGAACTCATCCAGATCATGAGGAGACGCCTGATCCAATGCAACAAAACGGTGTCAGAATATTTCAATGAATTCGAGCACCTACGCAACCGACTTGAGGTAAACAAATCAGAACAAAGCCTAATGGCCCAATTCATCGATAGATTACATGAATCAATCGCCCAGAAGATCGATCTACAGCCTTACCATGATCTTGGCGAGTTATTCCACTTAGTAGTCCATAGAGAGAAGTCTTCACTAAATGGAAATTAACCGCACCTTCTAGACCTAAGAGTACCTGGAGCACCGGCTCCAAGCCCTTTGATCAGACCGCCTCTACCCGTGACCCATGTCTCAAGGGAAAGGACGTGGTCAGCAACCCGGCCCCTAGGGCCGTCCCAGCTGCTCCAAAGGCGACCACCCCCACGACCACTCTGACTCAGCCTCAGCGAAGCAGCGAGATTGTGTACTTCAAGTGCAAAGGAAGGGGACACATGTCACGAGAATGCCCCATCCAGAGGACAATGGTATTGACTGCCTCAGGAGACTATGAGTCCGAGGATAAGCATGAGGAGGTCTCCCTGCGACTCACCAACAATCTGACGAAGAAATAAAATATACCGACTCTGGAGAGATGCTCATGATCAGACGAGTTTTCAGCTCGAGATTGGAGCTGAAAGAGGTATAGCAGCGAGAAAACTTTTTCCATTCCAAATGTACCATCCTTGCGAAAGTGTACTAATTTATTATAGATGGAGGATCCTGCACCAACGCCGCGAGCAAATACATGGTTGAAAAGCTCGGACTGCCTCTGACCAAGCATCATAAGCCTTACAAACTGTGATGGCTAAACAACAAGACAGAGCTGTATATTTCTGACCAGGTTAAGGTTACATTCAGCATTGGTAGATACCAGGACCAGGTAACTGGCGATGTCGTTCCGATGTCAGCTGGACATCTCCTCTTAGGACGACCTTGGCAATTCGACCGAGAGACTACACATAATGGATGGACGAACTTCTACTCTTTTGTCCATGACAAGCGACGATACAACCTGACACCAATGTCTCCACGCACCGTGCAAGAGATGCAGTCAAATATGGCAAAAGACCAACATGCCCGCAAGGAGAATTTCCTCATCAATGTTGCTGACATGAGAAAAGCAGCCCGCACGAAGGGAACTCAACTAGTTTTAATGCTATACAGGGAGATTTTGAGCACGTCAGGGACCGAGACCAGCCTACTAGCGGAGGTCCTGGCTCTACTACAGAGTTATGAAGATGTGTTCCCAGAGGAGACCCAGCCGGCCTCCCACCCATTTGAAGAATGGAGCAGCACATCGACTTTACTCCAGGAGCTCAACTGCCTAACCGGCCCGCATACCGAGTCAACCCCGAGGAGGCTAAAGAATTAGAAAGGCATATCCAGGATATTATGGCTAAAGTCTACGTCAGAGAGAGCCTTAGCCATGTGCCGTTCTGGTTTTACTTGTGCCGAAAAAGGACGTGAGCTGGAGGATGTGTCTCAACTGTCACGCCATCAACAATATCACAATCAAGTACCGACACCCCATTCCGCGTTTGAATGAAATGCTAGGAATTAAGCTGAGCCGCGGTCTTCTCCAAGATTGACATAAAAAGTGGATATCATCAAATCAGGATGCAAGAATAAGATGAATGGAAGACTACGTTCAAGACCAAGCAGAGTCTTTATGAGTGGCTATTAATGCCGTTCGGCCTGTTCAATGCCCCAAGCACTTTCATGCGCCTTATGAAGCAAGTCCTTCAACCGTTCATTGGTAACTTAGTAGTAGTAGTCTACTATTCGAGTGTACAATACGACTTATTATGATCATTTGGAGCAGCTAGAGACAGGCATTGTCATGCTCCAGAAAGAGCAGCTATACATAAATCTAAAGAAGTGTACGTTATGCACAGACCAAGTCGTCTTCCTTGGGTTCGTCGTGAGTTCACAAGGACTCAGAGTTGTCGACAAAAAGATCAAGGCCACCCAGGAGTGGCCAATACCAACGAATGCAAGCCAGGTCCGTAGCTTCTATTGACTCACTAGCTTCTACCAACGGTTCATCTAAGACTTCAGTACGATCGCCCGGCTGAACATGACAAGTCATTTAAGCTGTTAAAGGAACTCCTCACCCACGTCCCAGTCCTTGTTCTGCCTGACTTTAACCAGACCTTTGAGGTAAAATGTGACACTTCAGGGATCGGTATAGGAGCAGTCCTGACCCAAGGCGGAAGACCTGTCGCATATTCCAGCGAGAAGTTAAGTGGAACCGCTCTTAAATATCCTACCTACGATAAGGAGCTCTATGCATTGGTCCTAGCCCTAGAGACTTGGCAGCATTACCTACTTGCCAAGGAGTGCATGATTCACGCCGAGCATCAGACACTTCAACATCTTAGAGGGCAATCCACACTTAAAAGGAGGCATACTCGTTGGCTTAATTATATCGAGACTTTTCCCTACGTCATTAAGTACAAAATGGGAACATACAACATCGTGGTTGATGCCATCCAGAAGATACAATCTCATTTATGTTATGGAATCAAAAGTTATGGGATTCAAGATAATTAAAGAGCAGTATGCGGAGGATGCTGACTTCATTAAGGCCTACTAGGAGCACGACAAGGGTGCTTACAATAACTTCTATTTTTTTGACGGATTTCTTTTCAAGGACAAGCGTTTATGCATTCCAAGAGGATCAATCGAGAGTTACTTATGAGAGAGGCCCATGGAAGAGGTTTAATGGGACACTTCAGAGTCGACAAGACCTTGAGCATGCTTAAGGAGCATTTCTACTGGCCTCACCAATGACGGGATGGGGAAGCTCATTGTGCTAAATGTCTTATCTGCAAATGCGCTAAATCCAAGATGCATCCACAAGGTCCTTACATGCCGTTACCAGTTCCTTCTGCACAATGGACCGACATCTTTACGGACTTTGTGTTAGGCTTGCCTAAAACCAATCACAAGGACTCCATCTTCGTCGTGGTTGATAGTTTTTCCAAGATGACCCATTTCATTTCATGTAACAAGAAAAATGATGCCAGTCAGACTGTCGACCTGTTCTTCAAGGAGATAGTACGACTGCACGACATTCCCAAGATGATCGTCTCAGACAGAGACACCAAGTTCCTCACTCACTTATGGCGAGCATTGTGGCGCAAGCTAGGGACCAACCTCTTATTTTCTACTGCATATCATCCACAGACAGACGGACAGACAGAGGTGGTCAACAGAACCTTATCACAGATGCTGAGAGCAACGATTAGACGAAATCTGAAGAATTGGTTGGAGTGTCTTCCATATGTCGAATTTTCCTACAACAGGGCCACACATTCTGAAACGAGACTGTCCCCATTTGAGGTGTTCTACGGTTTCAACCCTTCCACACCCATTGAGTTCACACCCATTCCTTTGGGAGAAGCGATCAGCCTAGAGTGAGAAGCAAAGGCCGAGTATATCAAGCGCCTACATGAAGAGACCAAGGAAAATTTGGAGCAACGAAACATCAAGAACACAAAGAATGTCAACAAAGGCCGCCGACACATAGTGTTCAAAGAGGGAGATTGGGTTTGGCTACATCTGCAACCAAAGAGGTTTCCCCAGCACCGAAAGAGCAAGCTTGCACCCCGGGCAGACGGCCCATTCCGAGTCCTACATAGGATCAATAACAACGCCTACCAGCTTGAACTTCGAGGTGAGTATAATATGTCTAGTACATTTAATGTTTCTGACTTAGATTTGTTTGATGCAGGTGAGGAGTTCGCTTTGGAAACCAAAGCACTTCAAGAGGGAGGGAATAATGAGGACATCGTCCCAGCTACTGCACCGGTCATCCCACCAGGACCTCTCACACAATCCAAAAGAAAGGCCTTAGGAGACAAACTCAACATGCTATTGGAGAGTGCAGCCCGCCAGGAACTCGGACCAACTGTGATGGAAGCCACGGACGCGGGAGTAAACCAAGGGAGGTTCTCTGGGCCAGGCAATAGAACCAGTTCCGGGGAGAGACTCGACAGCGGGCCTGGAAACTTGGAACGGTATGCTTGGGCAGAGAGAGACCGATCTTGCAAGCGTGGTGGTGGAATAATTTGGAACACACTGGTGGTGGGAGGACCCGTGATACACCAAGGGGGAACTTGGCCCGTCAAGACTAAAGTCACGGTAAACAATCTAGATGGACTAAGTGGCACTGTCAAGGAGCTAAAGTGAACAAGGGTTTTTGATTTCTGTGTAAATTTTGTCTTATTATTGAATGAAGGACTTGGCTTATATAATGCCCTTAAAGAAACCAACATGTAGTTTAAATAAAACAACAAGAAGTTAAAATAACTAACTCGGGTTGAGGGCCTTAATAGGCTTTGCGAGTGCACACTAAGGGTGTTGCCTCGTTAAAACCTCCTTCGAAAAACCCATTGGGAAAAAACCAAAAATAGAAAACAGAGTTCAATTCTTTAGTGCATTTTTGATGTCCTTATCCCAGGCTGATGGTAAAACCATATGAGTCTGGGGTCCGACGGCTGAGCAGCTCCCATGGCTGGGCCGTGAAGCTGAGCTCCAGTCCTTGGTCCGGTCCTGGGGCTGGCTTGGGGTTCCTCGGGAGAACCTCAATCCTTCGTTTGATGTACCAGTTGATCTTGATTCCTAACGCAGCTCTGGCTTGGGTCATCAGTCCGATCGGTACAACAGGAACGACTTCGTCCTGGTCTGGTCTGCTTGGGTCGATAACACGGTCCGGGGCCTCATCATCCCTCCCCTCTTCAAGTGGTTTGGTCTCCAAAACAGAATCCTCACATGCATCAAACAACTTTAAGTCAAAAACATTGAACGTTGGTGAAATGTTAAACTCACATGGCAGTTCAAGTTGATAGGCGTTGTCGTTGATCTTCTTTAGAACTCTGAATGACCATCTTCTCTTGGTTCTAATTTGTCCTTGCGTTTTTGCGGGAACCTTATTTAGCGTATGACTCCGTATGACTCCGTCTTCTTCTCGAGATTCTCCTTGACCTTCTGGTGTAGCTTCTTGACATATTATGCCTTGTTTTCCCCTTCAAGGCTCACGATCTCAGCTGTGGAAAAGGTTTAAACTCCATTGCTGATCAGGGATTGAAGCCATAAATGATCTCAAAAGGATATCTCTTGGTCGCGGAATGGGTGGCTCGGTTATAGGCAAACTCTACTAGCGGCAGGCACTTAAGCCATGACTTCAGATTCATTCCTATGGTTGCCCGTAAGAGTGTAGAAAGCGTCCGGTTTGTTGAAATGAAGAAGAAATGATGAATTTAGAAAGCCCTTTAAGCTTTCTATAAAAGTCGTGTGTTACATAGTCAAAGGGGAGTGTCTAAGGCTTGTTTGTGTTCTAGTGTTATGTTATCCTTGTAGCCATTCATGTATAAGGCAATCCTTGTATCCAAACAAGCCTAGACTAGATTAGTATAAATATCTCTCTCCTTTTTCATTTGTAACTTAGAAACTATTATTCTCATTCTCTTAATAAAAATCATTCTTCTCTCTAAATCTCTCTAATCTCTCATTCTCTCATTCTACAAATTTTTTAATCTCATAATCTTTCATGGTATCAGAGCCAGGTTGCATCAAATCTGGGTAAAATTCATCATTCATTCATTGAATCAAAAAGAAAACATCTTCTTCTTAATCTTCTTCTTGTTCTATTTCGACAGTCATCTTGCATCTCAAATTCCGGCCACACCACGACTCCCTTTGACGATCTGCTTTCCCAGGATTGTACATCGGCGAGTTATGAAGCCACGTCAATTGGAATTGCATCATTTGACCAATGGAATCAAAAGTTACGAATTTTCTTGCAACGGACCTCCGCAAGTGCCTCCGCCGCAAACCTCTGTGTTTCCCAGGCCATTCCGGCGGTGATTCTTCATCAAATCGCTTTTTTCAAAATCCTAAACTTAAGTCCTTTGAGTCTAGTTTCTGTTTAAAGAAAGCAGAAAACTATTTCAGTTGGTTTGAAGGAAGTTCTTGAAGTTTCTTTCAGAGACATCCAATTTCAGTTGGTGATAAAATTCTAATCCTTTCTCAGTTTTCTTTAAATCTTTGAATCTGAAAAGTTAAATAAGTATCTTCTGAGGGTCTCCACAAAATTTGGGTTTAATCTAATAAGTTAAAGCTTTATAGATTGATTTTCTTGATTTCCTCGTTAATCATTGAAAGTTAAAAAGGTGGAATCTTGAAATTTAGGATTGTTTTAAATCATATAATTCTAATTTTTAATTGATTCTTATTGTTAATAATAGATAAGAACTGTTATTAGGAGGTTAGAATTAGTTGAATCTTGTTGCAAGAGTTGGTTAAAATTTGTTGCAGGTTGTTAAAGTTGGTCATAAGCTGTTGGTAGTTACTTGAACTGCAAGACACTTGTGTATCCTTGATCACGCGCCTGCTTGCTTGATCTTGCTCAGCCGTTCCACGCCAGTCTTCCGTGTTCGTCCAGTGTTCCACGCCATGCCGTTTTTCTTGCGTCCTTGTTCGAAGTCCAGTGTTCGTGTTCGAGTCGATCCAGCGACCTGTCCGTGACCTGCTCAGCACACAATCACGTGATCCAGCAACCTGTCTGTGACCTGTTTGAGTCCAGTGTTTCTGTTCTACACCTGTACCAGCTTGGCGTCCTCGTCGGTAGCATCCGGGGTATACGAACTAGCGACCGTTCAGGGTACACAGACAAGCAATTGTCCGTGGTCCAAGAGAAGTACCAATATCGTCCCGATCTTGTTCCAAGAGTGTCCCGACCAGCAGATCTTGTTCTGACAATAAGACCAGGATGTTCCTCCAACGTTCCAACAAGCACACCAACCTTCCACTAGCTACATTGTCGGGACCAACCAAGATACTTTCATTGTGTCGTGGTCCTCTTCAAACTCAACTAGTAACCTGTTCATTCCTTGTTTAACCGACAATCTGTCCCCGACAAGCTAGAAGTGTCCAACTGGCAAGCTGTCCCCGGCCCATTACTATCCGGTCAGGCTATTCATCTCGACCAAACAAGCATATCATGGAGATTCAAGCTACATTCAGAGCTCCAGTCATTCTCCATGGAGCAAATTACCTCTTGTGGTCTAGGACCATAGAAACCACATTGGGTGATAAAGACCTTTGGAATCACATTTCTACAAATGGTCTTGAAGAAAATAAAGTGGCTGAAGTTAGTGAGGCTATGGCTGCTCAAGCCAATTGGTACCAAGAAGACCAGTTGGTACTCTCTATACTTCAAAACTCTCTTGCTAGTGATCTTTTAGAGGCTTATTCCTTTTGTGAAAATGCTAAAGAACTTTGGGATACTTTACAAAAGGTGTATGAGGATGCAGAATTGACAAAGCACTATGGCTAATTCAGAGCATTGTGGGCTGAGCTAGAGATGCTAAAACCAGCCACCATTGACCCTATTGTTCTCCTTGAAAGGAAAGAACAAGATAAGATGTTTGGGTTACTATTAACTCTGAATTGGTGGCTGCACACAAAAATTTCTTCAAACCAGCATCAACAAATGAATCTAGGAAGAGGAGACAAACATGTGACCATTGCAAGAGGGGTGGGCATACAAAGAAGGAGTGCTGGTAATCCATCCTCAGTTGAAATCAAGCTGGGCTTCTCGGCCACAACAACCCACAGCCAGTCTCACTCATGCTCACGGCCAGTCTCTAAAAAGCATTGGTAGTTGATTCTGGTGCTTCTCATCACATGATTAGTGATCTCGGATTGCTAGAGAATGTAGAACCAGCCTTAGGTAATGCTGTCATTGCTAATGGAATTAAAGTACCAATTAAAGGCATAGGAAAACTTAAGTTGTTTGATAAAGAATCTAAGGCCTTTTACATGCCTTCATTTACCTATAATTTGTTTTCACTAAAAAGAACTAATACTGATTTAAATTGTCAAGCTATCTTTGGTCCTAAAGATTTCTACTTTCAGGATATTGAAACAAGTAGAAGATGACTTGTATGTGCTTGAAGACATGACTAAAGATAGTGAGTTAGAAACGGCTTTTAATGCTGGTTCCTTTAGTGATGATTCTGATCTTTGGCATGCTAGATTAGGACATCCTCATCCTAGAGCACTTGAATTGATTGTTCCTGGTTTAAAAATGCCAAAAGATATGTGTGATTCTTGTATACTTGGAAAGCATTGCAAAACAGTTTTTGAAAAATATGTGCATACTTATGATAATTGTTTTGAGTTGGTGCATTCTGATGTTTGGACATCTCCATTTCCATCTAGAGAAAATCATAAGTATTTTGTAACATTTATTGATGAAAAATCCAAATATACATGGGTTACCTTGCTTAGCTTTGAAGATAGAGTATTTGGTGCATTTTTAAATTTTCAAGCATATAATACTAATCAATACAATGCAAGTATTAAATGTTTAAGAACAGATAATGGAGGATAACACGCTAGCACCAGACTCCAACAACACTTGGCCAAGCATGGCATTGAACATCAAACCAGCTGTCCTTACACTCCACAACAAAATGGAGTGGCTGAAAGGAAGAATATGTATTTGATGGAAGTTGTGAGAACAATGATGTTCCACATGAAAGTTCCCAAAAGATTTTGGGGGGGATGCTCTTGTAGCTGCATGCTACTTGATTAATAGGACTCCTACAATAGTCCTAGATGACTTGTCTCCATTTGAGGTACTAAACAAAACTAGACCCAATATTGATCACTTGAAAGTTTTTGGTTGTGTTTGTTTTGTTTTAGTTCCCAAGGAGCAAAGGAACAAGCTGGATCCAAAGAGTACCAAAGCTATGTTTATTGGGTATTCTTCTACTCAGAAAGGATACAAATGTTATGATCCAGAGACTAGAAAAGTCTTGGTATCCAGAGATGTTAAGTTCCAAGAGTCCAAAGGTTTCTATGAAGAAGGAAATTGGGAACAATTTAAGGACATCTCAACAACAAGATCAGAACAAGCTGAGAACTTGAGGAGGCTCTTGGAGAGCATTGGTATAGTTTTACCTCATAATCAGCAGCCTACAGCCACGGCTCCTAATGCTCAACAGCCCACGGCCGTAACCAATCCTACCTGGCCAGCTGCGGCAAATCCAGCTGAGCCACGGCCATCTACACCATCCGACCATTCACACCAACCGGAGCCTGGTGCCTCCAGTTCTCCTGGCCTTCCTCCTCTTTAACATGGGGGGGGGGAGAGACATCTACTCATGTCCAACAAGACTCAGTAGTAGAAGAATCAATTCAGGTCTCAGCTTCCAAAAGATCAAGAGAAGTGTCTACTCTTATTGAAGTTTTAGATGAAGAGGAGGATCCTATTCAAGAGGCTCCACCTACTGTTCTAAGAAGGAGCAAAAGACAAAGGAAACCACCAGTGTTCTACAATGGGAATGTTGTTATTCATCATGATCAGGGAGTTTTTAATATTGCTCACTTACCTACTAATCATGTTGCTTTCATTTCTAGTCTTGATAAGGAGCAAATTCAAAAGACATATGAGGAAGCTATGACCAAGTAGGAATGGAAGAAGCTATTCTAGCTGAGAAAAAAGTCATGGAAAGGAATGATACCTATGCTTCAGCTTCTTTACCAAAAGAAAAATGGGCTATAAGTTCTAAATGAATCTTTACCATTAAATACAAAAGCAATGGTGAATTTGTTAGATATAAAGTTAGGTTGGTGGCTAGAGGTTTTACTCAGACATATGGTGAGGATTATAGGGATACCTTTGCACCTGTAGCTAAGCTTCATTCTGTTAATGTTGTTCTTCCACTTGCTACTAAACTTGAGTGGGAGTTATGGCAAATGGATGTAAGAAGGCTTTCTTGCAAGGTGAGCTAGAAGAAGAGGTATACATGTCACCTCCACCAGGTATAGAGGAGGAGGTAGGAAGCAGCAATACTCTTAGGTTAAGTAAGGCTATTTATGGCCTTAAAAAATCTCCAAGAGCTTGGTACCACAACCTAAGTGTAACATTAATAGATAGAGACTTCAAAAGATCTGAAGTTGAACATACTCTTTTTACACTCAAAAGCAAGGAAGGTATTGTGGTAATTCTTATTTATGTAGATGATATAATCATATTTGGTAGTGATAGTGTTGGTATTGCATCTACTAAAGATTACTTAAAGAGTGTCTTTGATATTAAGGATCTAGGAGAACTTAAATACTTCTTAGGAATTGAAGTGTGTAGGTTCAAGGAAGGTCTCTTTTTATCTCAAAGGAACTATGTTGTAGATTTACTAACCTCTACAAGTATGATGGAAGAAAAACCAGCCAAAACACCCTTAGAAGAAGATTATAAAATCGCAACTAAGGGGGAGCTAGAGGAGGAAATTGATTTTCATGATCCTAAACTCTGTAGAAAAGTGGTTGGTAAGTTTATTTATCTAACCATCACAAGACCAGATTTATATTTTGTTGTGAATAAGATATCTCAACACATGGAAGGTCTAAAGATGAGACATTGGGAGATGACTATGCGGATTTTAAGATACCTAAAGGGCACACATGAACAAGGTATATGGATGGGTTGCAATAAAAACACAAGTGTGGTTGGTTATTGTGATGCAGATTGGGCAGGAGATAGGGAGGATAGGAAAAGTACCACAGGCTATTCTACCTTCATAGGAGGAAACCTTGTGACTTGTAAAACCAAGAAGCAAAAGATGGTATCATGCTCTAGTGCAGAATCAGAATATAGAGCAATGAGGAAGCTCACAACTGAATGCATTTGGCTGAGGAAAATTTTGGATGATCTTGTCGTGTAGTATGAGGAACCTATCACCATTCACTGTGAAAATTAGGCTGCTATACACATTGCCTCCAACTCTGTGTTTCATGAAAGGACCAAACATATAGAAGTAGTCTGCCACAAAGTTAAATAAGTTATTGGGAAAGGTATCATCTTGCCTTGCTATACAAGGAGTGAAGATCAATTAGCTGATATATTCACCAAGGCAACAATTCTGAAGAATGACACCTCCCTCTATCCAAGGCTTGGCCATATGACCATTCCACACCAATGATCCCAACATGGAGTGTTATACTTTTTTTCCCTAGCAAAGGTTTTGTCCCAATTGGGTTTTCCTTCTTTAGGTTTTTTAATGAGTTAATACTTCATGGTTGCAAGTTTAGATATTCTTAATGTCTTAAGCTTGAGGGGGAGTGTTGGAATGAAGAAGAAATGATGAATTTAAAAAGCCCTTGAACCTTTCTATAAAAGTCGTGTGTTACATAGTCAAAGGGGAGTGTCTAAGGCTTGTTTGTGTTCTAGTGTTATGTTATCCTTGTAGCCATTCATGTATAAGGCAATCTTTGTATCCAAACAAGCCTAGACTAGATTAGTATAAATATCTCTATCCTTTCTCATTTTTAACTTATAAACTATTATTCTCATTCTCTTAATAAAATCATTATTCTCTCTAAATCTCTCTAATCTCTCATTCTCTCATTTTACAAATCTCTGAATCTTATAATCTTTCACGGTTCATTACTTCAGTTTGCCCATCAGTTTGCGGATGATAGGTAGTCGAGAACACCAGCTTGGTTCCGAGTTTCTTCCATAGGGTCCGCCAGAAATGGCTGAGGAATTTCGTGTCTTGGTCGGACACTATGGTTATGGGGATCCCGTGTAGCTGTACAATTTCCCAAAAGAATAGGCTTGCAGTTTTAGTGGCGTCGTTGGTCTTGGCACAAGGGATAAAATGAGCCATCTTTGAGAACTTGTCTACTACAATGAAATTGGATTATTTGTTGTTGATCTTAGGCAAGCCTAGCATAAAGTTCATAGAAATATCAGTGCAAGGAGTAATAGGGATGGGTAAGGGAAGATATAACCCGTGGGGATGAACTCTGGACTTGGCCCGTTTTCAGACCAAGTAGCGGCTGCAATGGGCCTTGATGTCACGCCGGAGAAGGGGCCAGTATAAGTGTTCCTTAAGTAGACTAAGAGTCTTACTCTAGCCAAAATGCCCCATTAGTCCTCTTCCGTGAGCTTGCCTCAGCAGTAGCTCTTGGGTCGATCCTTTCGTAATGCATAACCTCTGATCGCTGAAAAGGAAACCGTCAAATAAGTAGAATCATGACTAGACGCCAGTGCCTGCGTTTCGGATGGTCTCCTTAAAGTCTTTGTCATCGGCGTACAAGTCCTTGAGTAGCTCGAACCCGAGGACCTTGGCTTCCATAACCGAGATGAGTGAGTATCTCCAGGACCGGGCGTCTGCGGCGAAGTTCTATTTTCCTTTCTTGTATTTGATTACGTAGGGGAAGTTCTCAATGAATTCCATCCATCGTGCATGTCTCTTTTTGAGCTTGGTCTTTCTTCTCAAATGTTGCAGCGTCTGGTGATCGGTGTGGATGACGAATTCTCGCACCAATAGATAATGCTGTCAGATGTCCATTGCCCGAACTAGGGCATACAGCTCCTTGTCCTAAGCAGGATAGTTGATAGTAGTTCCACTTAGCTTCTCACTGAATTAAGCCACAGGCTTCCCTCCTTGGGTCAAGACGGCTCCGATTCCGATGCTAGATGCGTCGCACTTCACTTCGAAGGTCTTCTGGAAATCTGGTAGTGATAGGAACAGGGCGTGTGTGAGCCGTTCTTTGAGCAGATTGAAGGCGTTCTTCTGCTCGGTTCCCCAGCTGAATTCTCGATTCTCCTTGATCACGGAGGTCAGTGGACTGGAAATCGTGCTGAAGTCCTTGACGAACCTCCAGTAGAAGCTTGCTAAACCGTGGAAGCTTCTGATTTGGATGATACTCGTTGGCGTAGGCCAATCTGGGATAGCCTTGATCTTTTCCTTGTCTACCTGTAGACCCTGGGAACTTACAACAAAACCTAAGAAGACTACCTGGTTAGTGCAAAATGCACAATTCTTTAGATTTGCATACAACTTCTCCTCTTGAAGCGTTCATATAACCAACTCTAAGTGGGTGACATGTACAGTATAAGAAGCACTATAAACGATGATATTGTCAAAATACACAACGACGAACTTATTGATATACGTGTTGGAATGAAGAAGAAGTGATGAAATTATGGATGCCTTTAATTGTGATTAAATGGCGATTTATAACTGTGTCAAAGGGAGTGTCTAAGGCTTGTTTGTATTATAGAATTATATTATCCTTGTAAGCCATTTATATATAAGGCTATCCTTGTATCCAAACAAGCCTAGATTAGATTAGTATAAATACCTTACTCCCTTCACATTTTGTAAGTAAGAATTCATAATTCTCATTCTCTAATAAAAATCATTCTTTTCTCTAATTTTCTAATTCTCTCTAATCTCTCATTCTCTCATTCTACAATTCTCTAAAACTCATAATCTTTCATGGTATCAGAGCCAGGTTACATCAAATCTGGGAAACTTTCATCATTCTTTCATTGATTTCACAAGAATTCTTCTTGTTCTTCATCTGTTTCTGGATCAGTTTCGAACGTCATCTTGCAAATCAAATTCCGATCAATCCACGACTCCAATTGACGATCGGCTTTCTCTGGAGTGTGCATCGGCGAATTCCGGTGTTCGCATCATTTGGCCCAGGGAATCAAACGTTACGAATTTTCTTCCAAAAGGTGTTCGTGATCGCGTTCTTTTCGAACCTCTACATTCCCCAGGTCATATCGACGTCAATATTTAGTCAAATTGTGAATTTCAAAAGCCTAAACTCAAGCCCCTTGAGTCTAGTTTCTGTTTAAAGAAAGCAGAACTCGATTCCATTGCGTTTTAAAGGTTTTCTTGAAGTTTTACTGAAAGTCGTTCGAAAATTCCTGCATCAAGATTCTGGTGATATAATTCTAATTCTTTTTAGGGATTTAATTCGAATTTTCTTTAATTGAATCTTGATAAAGTCAAATTTAATATTCTCAAATTGTTACAATTCTTGTTTGTTGAGTTGTTAGGATCAGTTACAGGTGGTTTTAGGTAGTTAGTGTTGGTTACACTTGAATTGAATAATTGGCGCCAATTTTTTTTTAAAAGGGGAGGACATAGATCCTTCTTCTTGCTTCATAATTCCTGTTCTTAAATTTGATTCCAATCAAATTAGGCTGATTAAATCTGGATAAGATTGGTTGTTAGGCTGTTCTAATCTGTTAAAATTAGTTACAAGCTGTTGAACTTACTTGAAGTACAAGTAAATTGGTTAAATTTCACTTGCATTGGTATATTGGTATATTGCCTTGCCTTGTATTTCGGTTGTGGCTGTGTCTGTGTGCAGGAACCACTCGACCAAGGCGTGCACATTCTGACCAAGGGGTGCACATTCCATTCGGACACTTCTTGTTCCGACCAAGGCAGGATTGTATCTTTCAACATTGTGATCATTCCGTCCATCTCACTTGTACCAGACCGAGGCATACACATTCACCAACAACCCACTGATCGTTCGACCACTACTTGTCCAGTGTCTCCATCCGTGACCAAGACACCAATCCGTGACCAGCATTCCGTGGTCTTCCCACCCAATTGACCAAGCGTGGTATCACGATTTTTTTTTTGTTGTTTTTGTGAATTACTGACCTATTTTACCTATTAAGTATGGAAATTCAGGCATCCCTTAGAGCTCCAGTCATTCTACATGGAGCAAATTATCTCTTATGGTCTAGGACCATGAAAACCACTTTAGGTGGTAAAGGTCTTTGGAACCACATTGCCACAAATGGCATTGAGGACAATGAAGTGGCTGAAGTGAGTGATGCAGCTCAAGCCAAATGGTACCAAGAAGATCAGTTGGTACTTTCCATTTTACAAAATTCTCTAGCTAGTGATCTTTTAGAAGCTTATTCTTTTAGTGAAAATGCAAAAGATCTATGGGACACTTTGCTTAAGGTGTATGGTAACACTACTAACCTTTTGAGAATTTTTGAAGTGAAGAAAGCTTTGAATGAATTAAGGCAGGAGGATGCTGAATTCACAAAGCACTATGGCTCATTCAGAGCTTTGTGGGCTGAGCTAGACATGCTAAGGCCAGCCACTATTGAACCACTTGTACTCCTTGAAAGAAAGGAACAAGATAAGGTGTTTGGGTTACTTTTAACTCTTAATTCTACTTACTCAGATCTTATTAAGCATATTCTCAGGTCTGATAAGTTGCCTAGCTTGGAGGAAGTGTGTGCTCAAATTCAAAAGGAGCAAGGATCACATGGATTGTTTGGCAACAAAGCTGAACTAGTAGCTGCTCACAAAAGTTTCTTCAGACCAACAAATGCATCTAAGAAGAGGAGGCCATTTTGTGATCATTGCAAGAAGGAGGGACATGCAAAGAAGGACTGCTGGGAACTTCACCCTCATCGTAAACCTTCTTGGGCTTTACGCCCACCACAGCAGCCGGCCATCTCCTCAGCTAGGCAAGCTCACGGTTTGGTGTCCTCAAAGGAGGCCGTATGTAGCCATCCTCCTTCTCAACCAGGCGCCTACAACACCATGTCACAAGCATCAGATTTTGTGACAAAATCAGACTTAGAAGCTCTCATTAAGGCAATAAAAGAGAGCAATGTGATGGGTAAAACTTTTCATGCTTCTTTTCAAACTTGTTTTACTTCTAATGCTCCTAAATCTTTGGTGGTTGATTCTGGTGCTTCTCATCACATGATTAGTGATTTAGAATTGCTAGAGAATGTAGAACCTGTCTTAGGTAATGTGCTGATTGCTAATGGAGTTAAAGTACCAATCAAAGGCATAGGAAAATTGAAGTTGTTTGATAAAGAATCTAAAGCATTTTATATGCCCTCTTTTACCTCTAATTTGCTTTCAGTTAAAAGAGCTACTACTGATCTGAATTGTCATGCAATATTTGGTCCTAATGATTTCTATTTTCAGGATATTGAAACTAGAAGGTGCTTTGGACAAGGAACTACAAAAGATGATTTGTATGTACTTGATGATATGACTAGTTGTAATGCATTAGAATCAGTGTTTCAGGCGCATGGTTTTAGTACTAATTCAGATTTATGGCATGCTAGACTAGGACATCCTCATCCAAGAGCTCTTGAATTAATTGTGCCTGGTTTAAAAATGTCAAAAGAATTGTGTGATTCATGTATTCTTGGAAAGCATTGTAAAACAGTTTTTGAAAAATCAATACATGAATATGAAAATTGTTTTGAATTGGTGCATTCTGATGTGTGGACATCCCCATTTCCATCTAGAGAAAACCATAAATATTTTGTGACATTTATTGATGAAAAGTCCAAATATACATGGGTTACTCTCCTTAGTTCTAAAGATAGGGTGTATGATGCATTCTTAAATTTTCAAGCATATGTGACTAATCAATACAATGCAAGAATTAAGTGCTTTAGAACAGATAATGGTGGGGAGTACACAAGTACCAGACTTAAGGAACATCTAGCAAAGCATGGGATTGAGCATCAGACAAGCTGCCCTTATACTCCCCAGCAAAATGGAGTTGCTGAAAGAAAGAATAGACATTTAATGGAAGTTGTGAGAACAATGATGTTCCACATGAAAGTACCCAAACGTTTTTGGGGAGATGCCCTTGTAGCTGCATGCTACTTGATTAATAGGACTCCTACAAAAGTTCTAGATGACCTGTCTCCATTTGAGGTACTAAACAAAACTAGACCTACTATTGATCACTTAAGAGTTTTTGGTTGTGTTTGTTTTGTATTAGTTCCAAGGGAGCAAAGGAACAAGCTGGAACCAAAGAGTACCAAAGCTAAGTTCATTGGATATTCATCTACTCAAAAAGGGTACAAATGTTATGACCCAGAGACTAGAAGAGTCTTGGTGTCTAGAGATGTAAAGTTCCAAGAAGAAAAAGGCTTTTATGAAGAAGGAACTTGGGAGCAATTTAAAGACATCTCATCAACAAGAGGTGATCAAGCAGAATACTTGAGGAAACTCTTGGAGAGTATAGGAATAGGAGGTGGCCAGCAAACAACCTCATTACCTATGTCACCTGTCCCAGTAGCAAACACCCGCGGCAACTCAGTTCCGGCTGACCAACCTGCTTGTACCGGTCCCGGCCCGTCCAGCTCGGCGGATACATCCGGACCAGCCGCGTCCTCTCAGCCTTTATCTCGGCCAACAACTCTTGATTCTCCTGGGCTTCCTCCTCTTGAACATGGGGGGGGAGAAGCATCTACTCATGTCCAACAAGACTCAGCAGGAGATGATTCCATTCTAGCTTCAGCTTCCAAAAGATCACGACCTACTCTCATTGAAGTTTTGAGTGAAGAAGAGGAGGCTCCACCTACAGTTTTAAGGAGGAGCACAAGACAAAGAAATCCTCCAGTTTTCTACAATGGAAATGCTGTAGTTCATCATGACCAGGGAGTTTGTAATATTGCACACTTACCTTCTACTCATGTTGCTTTTATTTCTAGTCTTGACAATGAGCAGATCCCAAAGACATATGAAAAAGCTATGTCTATAAAGGAATGGAGGGAAGCTATTTTAGCTGAGAAACAAGCCATGGAGAGGAATGGTACATATGCTTCAGCCATTTTACCAAAAGGGAAGAAGGCTGTAAGTTCTAAGTGGATTTTTACCATTAAATACAAAAGCAATGGTGAAATTGATAGATATAAAGCTAGGTTGGTAGCTAGGGGTTTTACTCAGACTTATGGTGAGGATTATAGGGATACATTTGCTCCTGTTGCTAAGCTACATTCTGTCAATGTTGTGCTTACTGTTGCTGCTAATCTTGAGTGGGAATTGTGGCAAATGGATGTCAAGAATGCTTTCTTGCAAGGTGAACTAGAAGAAGAGGTTTACATGTCACCTCCACCTGGCCTAGAAGATGAGTTAGGAAGCGGCAATATCCTAAGGCTAAGGAAGGCTATTTATGGCCTTAAGCAATCTCCAAGAGCATGGTACCACAAATTAAGTGTTACTTTAATGGATAAAGGCTTCAAAAGGTCTGAAGTGGAACATACTCTTTTTACATTTAAGAGTAAGGAAGGTATCATAGTAATTCTTATCTATGTAGATGATATAATCATATCTGGTAGTGATAGTATTGGTATTGCATCTACTAAAAATTACTTAAAGAGTGTTTTTGACATAAAGGATCTAGGAGAACTTAAATACTTCTTAGGAATTGAAGTATGTAGGTTTAAAGAAGGTCTTTTTCTTTCTCAAAGGAAATATGTTGTAGATCTACTAACATCCACAGATATGATGGAAGCTAAGCCAGCCAAAACACCCTTAGAAGAAGGTTATAAAATCGCAACTAAGGGGGAGTTAGAGGAGGAAATTGATTTTCATGATCCTAAGCTCTATAGGAAAGTGGTTGGTAAGCTTATTTATTTAACCATCACAAGACCAGATTTATGTTTTGCTGTGAATCAGGTATCTCAACACATGCAAGGGCCAAAGATGAGGCATTGGGACATGGCCATGCGGATTCTAAGATATCTCAAAGGCACACATGAACAAGGTATTTGGATGGGTAATAATAAAAATACAAATGTGGTTGGTTATTGTGATGCAGATTGGGCAGGAGATAGGGAAGATAGGAGAAGTACCACATGTTATTGTACTTTCATAGGAGGAAACCTTGTGACTTGGAAAACCAAGAAGCAAAAGGTGGTTTCATGCTCTAGTGCAGAATCTGAGTATAGAGCAATGAGGAAGCTCACTACTGAATGCATCTGGCTGAAACAAATTTTGAGTGACTTAGCCGTGGAGTGTGAGGAACCTATCACCATACATTGTGACAATCAAGCCGCCATTCACATAGCCTCCAATTCAGTGTTTCATGAAAGGACCAAGCATATAGAAGTGGACTGCCACAAAGTAAGAGAAGCTATTGGGAAAGGTATTATTTTACCTTGCTATACAAGGAGTGAGGATCAGCTAGCTGACATATTCACCAAGGCTACATCTCTGAAAGTTGGTACATCAATCTACCCAAGACTTGGCCTCATGTCCATTCCATACCCATGATCCCAACATGGAGTGTTATACTCTTTTTCCCTAAGAAAAGGTTTTGTCCCAATTGGGTTTTCCTTCTCTAGGTTTTTAATGAGGTAATACTTCATGGTTGCAAGCTTAAGAATTTTATGTCTTAAGCTTGAGGGGGAGTGTTGGAATGAAGAAGAAGTGATGAAATTATGGATGCCTTTAATTGTGATTAAATGGCGATTTATAACTGTGTCAAAGGGAGTGTCTAAGGCTTGTTTGTATTATAGAATTATATTATCCTTGTAAGCCATTTATATATAAGGCTATCCTTGTATCCAAACAAGCCTAGATTAGATTAGTATAAATACCTTACTCCCTTCACATTTTGTAAGTAAGAATTCATAATTCTCATTCTCTAATAAAAATCATTCTTTTCTCTAATTTTCTAATTCTCTCTAATCTCTCATTCTCTCATTCTACAATTCTCTAAAACTCATAATCTTTCAATACGGCCTAAGAAAATGGTTCATTATCCGCATAAATATGCTAGGGGCGTTGGAAAGCCCGATTGGCATGACGAGCTATTCATATAAGCTTTTCTTTGTTTTAAACGCCGTCTTCCATTCGTCACCTTTTCTCATATGGACCTGGTGGTAGCCACGCTTTAGGTCAATCTTGGAGAAAATGGAGGCTCCACTTAGTTCGTCCAACATGTCGTCTAGTCGGGGTATGGGATGCCGATATTTGATGGTTATGTTGTTGATGTCTCTGCAGTCAACACACATTCTCCACGATCCTTCTTTCTTAGGTAAGACTGTACGGTAACAGCGCAAGAGCTGAGGCTTTCTCAGACATATCCTTGGTCCATGAGTTCACGGACTTGGCGTTCGAGCTCCTTAGCTTCTTCCGGGTTAGCTCTGTAGGCGGGTCGGTTAGGTAACTGGGCTCCCGAGATGAAGTTGATGTTAAACTCGATTCATATGAGAGGTTGTAGGCCAGGCAAGATTTCGGACAGGAAGACGCCGACGTAGGTCTCCAGAAGCTTGGCGACCTCGGGTGGGGGCGGCGGCTCAGTGCTTTCTGCAAGAAAGGATTCCTTGAAAATTATAAGGACGACGTTAGTATAACCCTTGCCTACTGTCTTACGGATGACCATGAACTTCACAAGGAATTTCTCGCGGACTTGTTGCGGGGCGAGTGGTGCCAAGTTGTACATGCGCTTGTCATGGACAAAAGAGTACAAGTTAGTCCACCCATTGTGTATGGTTTTCCTGTCAAAAAGCCATGGACGTCCTAAAAGGAGTTGACCAGCTTGCATCGGGACCACGTCACTTAGAGCCTGATCGGTGTAACAGCTCGATTTCTTCCTCTGCTTGGTTGGCGTCCTCTATGGGTTATTCTTCGCCTTTGTCTGCGGATTCGTACTCACCGGATGGTGTTAAGATCATAACACGTTGGTTCGGACATTCACGTGCCATATGTCCTCATCCGTTGCATTTGAAACATTTGATGTCTCAGCTCCTAAGGGCGGTACCAGTAGCCTTGCTCGGCTAACCTTTTCCAGTCGTGGTTCAGGGCGCATAGTTAGGCTGGGTCTTGGTGCGAGGGTGAAAACTGGGCCGGGGTTCCAGTTGTATGGCTTGGTCCAGTTGGTCTTGGGCCGTTGGTACCTGGTGGTCTTCCTTTTGTTGGTATGTTCTACTTGGTTGGCGTGATGGAAGAGTACTCCTAGGTCGTCATAGGGCTGCCTCCCGATCTTTCGGGCGATCTTTTCTTGAAGCCCATCGAGGAATATGGCCATCAGGCTTTCTTCAAAGTTAGTGATCTCGAGACGGTTTCTTAAGTATTTGAATTTGTCAAAATACTCGCTCACGGTCTTAGTGCCTTTAGTCAGGCGCCTAAACTGTCTTTGAAGCTCACGATAAAAGTGATGGGGAACGTATCTCTTACGCATTAGATGCGTGAGCTCGTCCCATGATGTTAGTGGTCCGAACCGGCTTCTCCTCCAGTATGTGACCTCACGGTCCCACTAAGTCTGGGCGTGGCCGTGAACTGGGCTTTTGCTAGTGCTACTCGTTTTCGGTCTTCGTATCGATAATAGTCGAACAGTAGTTCCATCCGTCGTTCCCAGTCTAGATAAGCCTCGGGGTTAACCCTTCCGGCAAAGGATGGTGGATTTTAATTTTATGTCTGGGGCTTGATAGGGGGCTGGGCAATCAGTCGCCACGGGGTCGCGGTCGTACCGGTATGCAGGGCCGGTGTGGGTTGGATAGTCAGGGTGGTTCTTCATCTCGAGTATCGCGAGCGTACGGATCAAAGTATTGGGTCTGTCCATTGGTGGTGGCGCCTCCACTTCTTCCCTCTCCGCGTTGAGACGCTTCTGAAACATCCGGTCTCCTCGGAGGACCGGGTTGTTCTAACTGTTTCATAAGGTTGGCGAGAATGTTCATTTGAGCCATAATCTGGCTCAACATATGCATTACTGCGTTCGAGTCTTATGGTCGGTCGGATGCATCCGAACCGCTAAACATGGGTGCTCTCGGGGGTTGGGAAAAAATCCTAAGAAGGAAACTATCCTTAGTCTAGAAATAGAAGTTTTATAAGCTAAATAAGAAAACTTTCCTAAATTGGAACTTTCCTAATCTAGAAATGGAAATTTTTCTAAACTAAATAAGGAAACTTTCCTAAATTGGAACTTTCCTAATCTATAAATGGATATTTTCCTAAACTAAATAAGGAAGCTTTTCCTAGCCTTAATTCTCTTTCCTAAATCAGATTTGGAAATTTTCCAAAGCTTCTTATTTTTCCTAAGTCTAAGTTATTCCTAATTCGAAAATTTGGAACTTTCTAAACGTTTTTGGAAATATTCTTAGGCTGCTTAGAAAGGCTGTCATAAACCAAAATCTTCCTATTCTAAAATGGCAAGTTAGGCGCGGGAGTGTGGAAACTTTCCTAGTTTAAAATATTCTCCTTATAGGTTTTTGGAAAACTATCCTAAACGATTAAGGTAATTCTCTTAAAACCGCGAACATATGGCTAGGTGGGCTCGGAACTAGCTTTAGTCGATTTTGTTTCTAGTGATTACGCGGAGATCGCCTAAGACCCTAGGTGCTTGGAGGCGTGGTTCAGGGTTCGGTTCCAAGGTGCGCCGCGAATGTTAACCCTAGAAGCTGGAATTGGCGTACAAGACCTACGAACAATCACTGCTAGATGAAAGAATATGAGATTAGGAGATTTGTAGAATTAGAGAACGAGAGAATGAGAGATTATAGAAGATTGATTGTATTAAGAAAATGAGAATAATCGTTTCTAAGTTACAAATGAGGAGAGAGATAACTATTTATACTAATCTAGTCTAGGCTTGTTTGGATACAAAGATTGCCTAATACATGAATGGCTACAAGGATAACATAATACTAGAACACAAACAATCTTTAGACACTCCACTTAGACTTATACCACACACGCCTTTAATACAAGAGTTAAAAGGCCTACTTCCTTCATCATTTCTTCTTCATTCCAACACTCCCCCTCAAGCTTAAGACATGGAGAATGCCTAAGCTTGCAACCATGAAGAATTACCAAATGAAAAACCTAAAGAAGGAAAACCCAATTGGGACAGTCTGATTGTCACAATGGATGGTGATAGGATCATCAAAGCTCACGGCTAAGTCCTCAAGGATTTGCTTCAGCCAAATGCATTCAGTTGTAAGCTTCCTCATGGCTCTATATTATGATTCTGCACTAGAGCATGACACCACTTTTTGCTTCTTGGTTGTCCAAGTCACAAGGTCCCTCCTATGAAAGTACAATTGCCTGTGGTACTTCTTTTATCCTCCCTATCTCCTGTCCAATCTGCATCACAATAACCAACCACATGAGTGCCTTTTAGATATCTGAAAATTCGATTTGCCATCTCCCAATGTCTCATCTTTGGACATTGCATCTATTGAGATACTTGATTCACAGCAAAACATAAATCTGGTCTAGTGATGGTAAGATAAATAAGCTTACCAACCACTTTCCTATAGAGCTTAGGATCATGAAAATTAATTTCTTCCTCTAGCTCCCCCTTAGTTCCGATTTTGTAATCTTCCTCTAAGGGTGTTTTGGCAGGTTTAGCTTCCATCATACCTGTAGAGATTAGTAAATCTAGAACATATTTTCTTTGAGATAAGAAGATACATTCCTTGAACCTACACACTTCAATTCCTAACAAGTATTTATGTTCTCCTAAATCCTTAATATCAAATACAATCTTCAAATATTCTTTTGTAGATGCAATACAAATACTATCACTATCACATATTATTATATCATCTACATAAATGAGAATTACCACAATAGCTTCCTTACTCTTTAATGTAAAAAGAGTATGTTCAACTTCAGATCTTTTGAAGCCTCTATCCATCAAGGTTACACTTAGCTTGTGATACCAAGCTCTTGGAGATTGTTTAAGGCCATAGATGGCCTTCCTCAGCCTGAATATGTTGCCGGCCCCTACCTCTTCCGCTAGACATGGTGGAGGTGATATGTATACCTCTTCTTCTAATTCACCTTGTAAGAATGAATTCTTAACATCCATTTGCCATAATTTCTAATCAAGGTTAGAAGTAAGTGAAAGAACAACATTAACAGAGTAAAGCTTAGCTACAGGGGCAAAGGTATCCCTATAATCTTCACCATTAGTCTGAGTAAATCTTATAGCCATTAAACTAGCTTTATATCTATCAATTTCACCATTGCTTTTGTATTTAATGGTAAAAAATCCACTTAAAACTTACAGCCCTTTTTCCTTTAGGTAAAGTGGCTGGAGCATAGGTACCATTACTTTCGATGGCTTGTTTATCAGCTAGGATAGCTTCCCTCCATTCCTTCTTAGTCATAGCTTCCTCATATGTCTTTGGAATCTGTTCCTTATCAAGACTTGAAATGAATGCAACATGGTTAGTAGGTAAGTGAGCAATGTAGGTGGAGCTTCTTGAATAGGCTCTTCTTGTTCACCTAAAGCTTCAATAAGAGTGGGCACATCTCTTGATCTTTTGGAAGCTCAGACTAGAATTGGTTCATCTTCTGCTGAGTCTTGTTGGACATGAGTAGATGCTTCTCCCCCCATGTTCAAGAGGAGGAAGGCCAGGAGAGCTTAAGGGAAGGCCAGGCCGTGGATTGGAATGACCGGCTGGGGTGGATGGCCGCGGCCCAGCCGGCCATTTTGGTGTCGTGTCTGGGCTGGGGTTTGGCGCCACTGGTACAGGCTGAGGAACAGTGACCGTGGACTGAGAAGGAGAAGAAACTATTTCAATTCTCTCCAAAAGGCTCCTCGAGTTCTCAGCTTGGTCTGATCATGTTGTGGAGATGAATTTGAATTGATCCCAAGTTCATAGAAACCTTTTGGTTCTTGGAATATTACATCTCTGGATACCTTTTAAGTGGTCAATGTTAGGTCTAATTTTTCTTAGTTCCTCAAATGGAGACAAGTCATCTAGGACTTTTGTAGAAGTCCTATTAATCAAGTAGCATGCAGCTATAAGAGCATCCCCCTAAATCTTTTGGGAACTTTCATATGGAACATTATTGTTCTCACAACTTCCATCAAATGCATATTCTTCCTTTCAGCCACTCCATTTTGTTGTAGAGTGTAAGGACAGCTGGTTTGATGTTCAATGTCATGCTTAGCCAAGTGTTGTTGAAGTCTGGTGCTAGTGTATTCTCATTCTAAAGCATTTAATACTTGCATTGTATTGGTTAGTAACATTTGCTTGAAAATTTAGAAATGCATCAAATACTCTATCTTTAAAATTAAGCAAAGTGACCCAAGTATATTTGGATTTTTCATCAATAAATGTCAAAAAATACTTGTGGTTTCTCTAGATGGGAATGGAGATGTCCAAACATCAGAATGCACCAACTCAAAACAATTATCATAAGTATGCAAAGATTTCTCAAAAACTGTTTTGCAATGTTTTCCAAGTATACAAGAATCACACATATCCTCTGATATTTTTAAACCAGGAACAATTAGTTACAGTGCTCTAGTATGAGAATGTCCTAATCTAGCATTCCAAAGATCAGAATCATCACTAAAAGAGCTAGTACTAGCAACCGGTTATAACCCCTTGCATTGATAAAATCTTCAAGCACATACAAGTCATTTCTTGTAGTTCCTAGTCCAAATCTCCTACTAGTCTCAATATCCTGAAATTATAAATCATTAGTGAAAGAATATGAGATTAAAATATTAGTAAAAATAGAGAATGAGAGATTAGAGAAGATTGATTGTATTAAGAAAATGAGAATAATAGTTTCTAAGTTACAAATGAATAGAGAGATAATTATTTATAATAATCTAGTCTAGGCTTGTTTGGATACAAGGATTTCCTTATACATGAATGACTACAAGGATAACATAATACTAGAACACAAACAAGCCTTAGACACTTCTCTTAGACTTAGACTACACACACATTAAATCAAGGATTAAAGGCCATCTTGTTTCATCATTTCTTTTTCATTTCAACACTTCCCCTCAAGCTTAAGACATGGAGAATGCCTAAGCTTGCAACCATGAAACATTACCTCATTAAAAACCTAAAGAAAAAAAACTCAATTGGGATAAAACATTTTCTAGGGAAAAAGAGTATAACACTCTATGTTGGGATCATTGTTATGGAATGGTCATAAGGCCAAGCCATGGATAGATGGAGGCACCATTCTTCAAAGTTGTTGCCTTAGTGAAAACATCAGTTAGTTGATCCTCACTCCTTGTATAGCAAGGCAAGATGAATCTTTTTCCAATAGATTCTCTTACTTTGTGGCAGTCTATTTCTAATGCTTGGTCCTTTCATGAAACACAGTGTTGGAGGCAATATGTATAGCAGCCTGATTGTCATAATGGATGGTGATAGGTTCATCACACCTCATGGCTAGATCCTCAAGAATTTGCTTCAGTTAAATGCATTCAGTTGTAAGCTTCCCCATGTCTCTATATTCTGATTCTGCACTAGAGTATGACACCATCTTTTGCTTCTTGGTTTTCCAAGTCACAAGGTTCCCTCCTATGAAAGTACAATAGCATGTGGTACTTCTTCTATCCTCCCTATCTCCTGTCCAATCTGCATCACAATAAACAACCACATTTCTGTTTATATAGCAACCCATCCATATACCTTGTTCATGAGTACCTTTTAGATATCTCAAAGTTCGATTTGCCATCTCCCAATGTTTCATCTTTGGATCTTGCATGTGTTGAGATACCTTATTCACAGCAAAACATAAATCTGGTCTAGTGATGGTTAGATAAATAATATTACCAACCACTTTCCTATAAAGCTTAGGATTATAAAAATCAATTTCCTCCTCTAGCTCCCCCTTAGTTCAGATTTTATAATCTTCTTCTGAGGGCGTTTTGGCTGCTTTAGCTTCCATCATACCTGTAGAGGTTAGTAAATCTACAACATATTTTCTTTGAGATAGGAACATACATTTTTTGAACCTACACACTTTAATTCCTAAGAAATATTTAAGTTCTCTTTGATCCTTAATATCAAAGACACTCTTCAAGTATTATTTTATAGATGCAATACCAACACTATCACTACCAGATATGATTATATCATCTACATAAATTAGAATTACCATAATATCTTTCTTACTCTTTAGTGTAAAATGAGTATGTTCAACTTCAAATATTTTGAAGCCTTTATCAATCAAGGTTACACTTAGCTTGTGGTACCAAGCTCTTAGAGATTGTTTAAGGCCATAGATGGCCTTCCTCAGCCTGATTATGTTGTCCGCCCCTACCTCTTCCTCTAGACCTGGTGGAGCTGACATGTATACCTCTTCTTCTAATTCACCTTGTAAGAATGCATTCTTAACATCCATTCACCATAACTCTCAATCAAGGTTAGTAGCAAGTGAAAGAACAACATTAACAGAATGAAGCTTAGCTACATGTGCAAAGGTATCCCTATAATCTTCACCATATGTCTGAGTAAATCCTCTAGCCACCAACCTAGCTTTATATCTATCAATTTCACCATTGCTTTTGTATTTAATGGTAAAAATTCACTTAGAACTTACAGTTCTTTTTCCTTTAGGTAAGGTGGCTGGATGATGAGGACATCGAGCCAGTCATTGCACCGGTCATTCCACCTAGACCTCTTATGCGGTCCAAGAGGAAAGCCTTAGGAGACAACCTCCGCATGCTCCTGGAGAGTGGAACCGGAGAGGACCCTGAGCTGACCCAGATGACCAGCCTTTGCCCCGTCGTCCAGCTGACCAGTGCCCAATCATCCGACCAGACCAGTC
Organism: Streptanthus diversifolius; assembly: GCA_039880935.1. Lineage (NCBI taxonomy): Eukaryota > Viridiplantae > Streptophyta > Magnoliopsida > Brassicales > Brassicaceae > Streptanthus > Streptanthus diversifolius. Next base: position 6,598,624 of record JAXGFM010000002.1, read on the forward strand.
CATTCCATGCACCAACGACCGGTCCACGCCTTGATCCGTTCCAGCTAGACAAGGAACCATGGAGGTTCCTTCTAGAAGACTCTTCCTCCTCCGGTGTCTTTACCATTACTATTCGGTAGAGACACCAAAAGTCGTGCTAGGAAATTGTACTTTTTTTTCTATCTTTGGTTTTATCCCACTGGGTTTTCCGAAGAAGATTTTAATGAGGCAATACTCTTAGTGCGCAAGGCGGTGAAGACTTGTTCACAATTCCACTCCATTCACAATTCTTCATTCGAATTCTATGCCTAAGTATTATTGGGCTTTCTATCTTATTTCTATTCTTTTAGACTAAGTGTTTAATTTGGGTTTAAGTCATGTTGAGTGATTAAGGCTAAATATTTATTTAATTGCCGATAAGTGAACTACATGTTGTTTTAATCCTTGTAAGGTTAAATGCCTTGTAGTTTAGCCTAAAGTTGTAACAAGGCATTATATAAGCCTTTTGTCTATACTTAATAAAATAACAAGCATTTTGAAAAAACCTAAAAGACTAGTGTCTAAAGTCCTAAACAGCCGCCAGCAACCCCCTTGCTGCAGCCGTGTGTTCTTCAACCTATTGGTTGAAGTTCTTGGAGTATCACAAGCACCTTTAACAGCTTCTGTGGTCCCTTCGATCCACCCCTTCACTTCCATCGATTTCTGTCCAGCAAACCTGAGATTCTCGGTGAAAGACAGCCCACCCTAAGTTCTTGCATCATCTGGTATCAGAGCTTAAAGCTCCTTTGTTTTTGTGCAACAGTTTTTGTCTTTGTTGTGTTTCTTTCTCTTTCCCCTGAGGTTCTCGGTAAGAAGGAGAGAAATCAAGTCACATCCCACAAACATCCTACAAAAAAAAAAAATCAGTATCTATCATTCTTTGTTCTTGATTTCATAAATAAAAAAAAATAGAAAAGATTTGATTGTTTCTTTGCTTGTTGTTGCTAGAATTTTTTTTTTTTTTTAAAAAAACAAAATATTGTTTAGGTTGTTTAAAAAACAATCTAGGACCTTTTAGAAACCACCTAGAACACCTTCACCATACTTGAAATCCATAAGGAATTGTGTGTTGCTTGTTCTTTGTTAGGTTTCTCTTAGTTGTCAAGTGCTAGTCTAGGTTTTGTGTTCCATCTCCTTGTAGCTAGCTAGGTCTAGTCATTGGTTGCCTCCGCAGCCTGTGTCCAAACCACGGCCTAGGGTTCGGTTGTCCTTGTGTGCGTCCTGTGTTGTTTGTTTCTTCGCTAGGTTTAGGTCTTTCTTGTCTCGTCCGAGTGTAGCATCCTTGCGTGTATTCCCCTTCCCGCATCCTTAGCACACCGTTCCGCGTGTGTAGTTCTCCTAGCGTCCCGGTCAAGCCCTGCCCCGCGTATCACCGTCGGTCGCGTTGTGTCCCAGCCTTTATCCCTCGTTAGGTTTAGCTTAGCAGCCGAGACCAGTCCTAGTTTGCGTCCCACCTCGCTAGCATTAAAACCATCCTGCGTCCAGCCTAGGTTAGCCAGCGTACCGCGCCTTGCCGAGCCTGTCCCTCGCGTTCCGTGTAGCCACCCCAGCCTGCTTGTAGTTAGGTCATCCGCGAGCATAGCCTGCTCCCCTAGGTTTGGCTAGGTTCATTCCAGTGTCTAGATTATTAGTCTTAGTTTTTAGGAAATTTTCCCTAGTATTTACATAGCATATTAGATAGTTTCCATAAGTTTTCTAGACTAGGATTTGGTTTAGGAAGTTTCCTAGATTTTATTAGGCACTATTTTAGTTTCCTAATTAGTTTTAGGAAATTTCCATCTAGTATTAGGAAATAAATAGATTTTTCTCTTAGTGAATATAGTTTTCCTTTTTTCTTAGATTAGACAATTAAATTTTAGGATATTTTCCTATTTATTAGTTTCCATGTTAGTTTTAGGCAATATTTTTTTATTTAGGATATTTTTTCCTTTTCTGGTTTATTTCCTTTTTGTGTTTTCATTTATTAATAAAATAAAAATAATATCTGTGGGAATTTTCCATCTAAGGAAAGTGTTCTTATTCTGCAAGTTTCCTTTTCGGAAACTTTCTATTTCTAGAAATTTCCTTTTCTCGGAAAAGGAAATATGTCAGGGAATGACGAATCCACGTCTGGGCACCCCAGTCAAACAATGATGCAGCTGTTGCAAGCATTGACTGCCCAGATGTCAACTTTCACGACTCACCTCGAGCGCATAGGGCAGCCCGCGCTAGCACCAACCGCAGTACCTGCCACACCTCCCTATCATCAGGATCGACCAACCATGGGTCGATATCAGTATTACGACGAGCCACCACCACCACCACCTCGTCCACCAGTCCAGTATCCAGAGGTTAAGATGAACCCACCTCCCTTTTCGGGTAAACTTGATCCCGAAGAATATTTAGACTGGGAGAGACGAATGGAGCTTCTATTCGAGTATTACAACTACGATGATCCCCGTAAAGTCACCCTTGCAACAGCGCAATTCACAGACCACGCACTGGCGTGGTGGGATCGAGAAGTCACCGCTCGTAGACGAGCTCGTATGGGTCCTTTGACCTCATGGGTCGAGCTCACCCAGATCATGAGACAACGATACGTTCCGCCCCACTTCCACCGCGAGCTTCAGCGACGTTTTCTGACGTCTCACACAAGGAAGCAAGATGATCACCAAATACTTTGATGAATTCGAGCACCTACGCAACTGACTCGATGTAGACGAGTCCGAGGAGAGCCTTATGGCCCAGTTTATCGACGGCTTGCAGGAGTCAATTGCAAGAAAAATAGAATTGCAGCCATACCACAACCTAGGCGAACTGTTCCACCTAGCAGTCCAGATCGAGAAGCGCCATAAGCGTAAACTTGTCGCACCTTCTCGACCCAAGAACACGTGGAACACTGGTTCTAAACCTTTCGAGAGGACGACTCAGCCCATTGACCCACAGCTTAAAGGCAAAGTCGTGGCCAGCAGTTCAGCCCCCAGACCGGCTCCCTGAACGCCAAAACCGCCCAGTACCACGACCGCTACCCAGCCTCAGCGGAGCAGCGAGATCGTCTGCTTCAAATGTAAAGGCAGAGGACACATGTCCCGGGAATGTCCCACTCAACGGACAATGGTACTTACTTCTTCCGGAGACTATGAATCCGAAGACGAACAAGAGGAGCAAGCATTTTCAACGCACCACCAGTCCGACGAGGACATTGAGTAGGCCGATTCCGGTGAAATTCTTATGATCCGACGCGTTCTTAGCTAGAGATTCGAGCCAGAAGAAGAATAGCAGCAAGAAAACATTTTCCACTCCAAATGCATAATACTAGAGAAAGTGTGCTCGTTGATAATCGACCGATGGTCCTGCACTAACACCGCCAATAAATACATGGTGGAGAAATTGGGATTGCCTGTGACCAAGCATCCCAAACCCTACAAGCTCCGATGGCTGAACAACAAGACGAAATTGTACATCTCAGACCAAGTTAAGGTCTCCTTCAGCATCAGCATATACCAGGACCAGGTCATATGTGATGTCGTCCCGATGTCAGCTGGACATCTTCTGCTCGGACGAACTTGGCAATTTGACAGAGAGACTATGCATAACGGACGAACCAACTTCTATTCTTTCGTCCACGACAAGCGTAGATACAACCTAGCCCTAATGTCTGCACACACCGTTCAAGAGATACAATCGAAGATGGCGTAAGATCAACACGCCCGAAAGGAGAACTTTCTGATAAATGTGGCAGACATGCGGAAAGCCACTTACACCCAGGACACCCAGGTCGTATTGATGCCCTACAGAGAGAGCTTGCACACGACTGGCACCGAGTCTTCACTGCCTGCCGAGATCCGCGCCCTGTTGGACAAGTATGCCGATGTCTTTCCAAACGAAATTCCTGCCGGCCTCCCACCTATCCGAGGAATCGAGCACCACATCGACTTTGTTCCCGGAGCTCAGTTACCCAACCATCTTGCCTATAGAGTAAACCCCGAGGAGTCTAAAGAGTTAGAACGACAAGTCCAGGACCTCATGGCTCAAGGCTACGTTCTAGAAAGCCTCAGCCCTTGTGCCATTCCGGTTCTTCTAGTACCCAAGAAGGACGGAAGCTGGAGGATGTGCGTCGACTGCCGCGCCATCAACAACATTACAATCAAGTACCGGCACCCTATCCGAAACTGATCTGAAAAGCGGATACCATCAAGTAAGGATGCGAGAGGGAGATGAATGGAAGACTGCATTCAAGACCAAGCAAGGTCTTTATGAGTGGCTAGTGATGCCATTTGGCCTGTCAAACGCGCCCATTACCTTCTGGCGACTTATGAACAAGGTTCTTCGTCCGTTCATTGGCAAGTTTGTATTATTCTACTTCGACGATATTCTCGTCTACAGCACGACCTACCAAGACTATCTGGAGCACCTAGAGGCCGTGATCACCATCCTGCAGAGAGAGCAGTGGTACGTAAACCTCAAGAAATATACATTTTGCACCGACCAAGTTGTTTTCCTTGGTTTCGTTCTAAGGCCAAACAGGATTGGCCCACACCGACGATCGCCAGTCAGGTCCATAACTTCCACGGACTCGCCAGCTTTTACAGACGGTTCGTCTGAGACTTCAGCACGATAGCTGATCCGTTGACTTCGACGATCAAGAAGAACCAGGACTTCTGTTGGGGACCCGAACAGGACAAGGCCTTCCAGCTTCTAAAGGAACACCTCACACACGCCCCATTCCTAGTTCTACCGGATTTCACACAGACATTCGAGGTCGAGTGTGATGCTTCAGGGATCGGCATTCGAGCTGTTCTCACACAAGGCGGACGACCTGTCACCTACTTCAGTGAGAAGTTAAGTGGAGCTGCACTTAACTATCCGACATACGACAAGGAGCTCTATGCCCTCGTCCGCGCCTTAGAGACTTGGCAGCATTATCTGCTTGCCCGGGAGTGCGTCATTCACACTGACCATCAGACACTCCAGCACCTCCGCGGACAATATACACTGAAGAAACGACATGCCCGTTGGTTGGAGTACATCGAGACCTTTCCATACGTCATCAAGTATAAGAGAGAAACGGATAATGTTGTCGCCGATGCCTTATCTCGTCAATACAGTCTCATTTCCGTAATGGAGTCAAAAGTTATGGGCTTCGAAATGATCAAAGAGCTGTACGCTGACGATGTCGACTTCGCTCAGGCTTACCTAGAGCACGGCAAGGGCAACTACAGCCGCTTCTTTCTTCACGACGGATTCCTCTTTAAAGACAAACGACTATGCATCCCGAGAGGATCAATTTGAGAGCTGCTTCTCAGAGAAGCCCACGGCGGAGGCCTCATGGGTCACCTCGACATTGACAAGACCTTACGCATGCTTAAGGAACATTTTTATTGCCCTCATCAGCGGCGAGATGTAGAGACACACTGCGCCCGGTGCCTGATCTGCATGGCTAAGTCCAAGATGCATCTGCAGGGTCCTTACATGCCATTTCCAGTTTCATCCGCGCCCTGGACAGATATCTCTATGGACTTCGTCTTAGGCCTGCTGAAAATCAACCACAAGGACTCCATCTTCGTAGTGGTCGACAGATTTTCCAAGATGGCGCATTTCATCGCTTGCAACAAGACCAATGACGCAAACCAGATTGCTGACCTGTTCTTCAAGGAGATAGTACGACTTCACGGCATTCCCCAGACGATCGTATCAGACAGTGACACCAAGTTCCTGAGCCACTTTTGGCGAGCTTTGTGGCGGAAATTGGGCACCAACCTTCTGTTCTCCACAGCATACCATCCACTAACGGACGGACAGACCGAGGTTGTCAACAGGACCTTGTCCTAGAATTTGAGGGAAACAATCGGCCCAAATATGAAGAATTGGCTGGAATGCCTTCCGTACGTCGAGTTTGCTTACAACAGGGCCACGCATTCCGGCACGAAGCGTTCTCCTTTTGAAGTTGTCTACTGCTTCAACCCGACAACTCCTATCGAGTTCACACCCATACCGTTTGGCGACGCTATCAGCTTGGTGGGAGAAGCCAAGGCAGGCTATATCAAGCGGCTTCATGAAGAGACCAAGGCAAACCTGGAACAACGGAACATCCAGAACGTCAAGAATGCCAACAAAGGCCGCAAGCACATGGTTTTCATGGAGGGAGATTGGGTTTGGTTATATCTGCGACCAGAGAGATTTCCCCAGCGATGGAAGAGCAAGCTTGCACCCCAGGGAGATGGTCCATTCCGCGTCCTTCGGAAAATTAACGACAACGCCTACCAGCTCGATCTTCCAGGTGAGTATAACGTCCCTAGTACTTTCAATGTTTCTGACTTAGAGTTGTTTGATGCAGGTGAGGATTTTGCTTTGGATACAAAATCACTTCAAGAGGGAGAGAATGATGAGGAAATCGAGCCAGCCATTGCACCGGTCATTCCACCTGGACCTCTTATGCGGTCCAAGAGGAAAGGCTTAGGAGACAAGCTCAACATGCTTTTGGAGAGTGAAACCAGAGAGGACCCTGAGCTGACCCCGACGACCAGCCTACGCCCAGCCGTCCAGCTGACCAGTGCCCACGCATCCGACCAGACCAGTCTGTTCCATGTACCAACAACCGGTCCACGCCTTGACCCGTTCCAGCTAGACAAGGAACCATGGAGGTTCCATCTAGAAGACTCTTCCTCCTCCGGTGTCTTTACCATTACCATTCGGTAAAGACACCAACATTCGTGCTAGGAAATTGTACTCTTTTTCCTCTCTTCGGTTTTATCCCACTGGGTTTTCCGAAGAAGGTTTTAATGAGGCAATACTCTTAGTGCGCAAGGCGGCGAAGACTTGTTCACAATTACACTCCATTCACAAGTCTTCATTCGAATTATATGCCTAAGTGTTACTGGACTTTCTATCTTATTTATATTCTTTTAGACTAAGTGTTTAATTTGGGTTCTCATGTTGACTGATTAGGGCCCAATATTTATTTAATTGCCAATAAGTGAACTACATGTTGTTTTAATCCTTGGAAGGTTAAAAGCCTTGTAGTTTAGCCTAAAGTTGTAACAAGGCAATATATAAGCCTTTTGTCTACACTTAATAAAATAACAAGCATTTTGACAAAACCTAAAAGACTAGTGTCTGAAGTCCTAAACAACCGCCAGCAACCTCCTTGCTGCAGCCGTGTGTTCTTCAACCTATTGGTTTAAGTTCTTGGTGTATCACAATCTCCTTTCACAGCTTGTGTGGTCCCTTCGATCCACCCCTTCACTTCCATCGATTTCTGTCCAGCAACCTGATATTCTCGGTGAAAGACAGCCCACCCTAAGTTCTTGCATCACAGGAGCATAGGTACCATTCTTTTCAATGGCTTTTTTCTCAGCTCGGATAGCTTCCCTCCATTCTTTCTTAGTCATAGCTTCCTCATATGTCTTTGGAATCTGTTCCTTATCAAGACTTAAAATGAAAGCAACATGGTTAGTAGATAAGTGAGCAATATTACAAACTCCATGATCATAATGAACCACAGCATTCCCATTGTATAATACTGGTGGATTCCTTTGTCTTGTGCTCCTTCTCAACACTGTAGGTGGAGCTTCTTGAATATACTCCTCTTCTTCACCTAAAGCTTCAATAAGACTAGGCACATCTCTTGATCTTTTAGAAGCTGAGACTAGAATTGATTCATCTCCTAATGAGTCTTGTCGGACATGAGTAGATGCTTCTCCCCCTTCCATGTTCAAGAGGAGGAAGGCCAGGAGAGCTTAAGGGAAGATCAGGCCGCAGATAGGATGGTCAAGCTGGGGTGGAAGGCCGCGGCCGAACCGGCTGTGCCGGAGCCATGACTGAGCTGGGGGCGGGTGCTGCTTGTGAAGGTGGCTGAGCTGATATGACCGAGGGCTGAGGATGAGGAGAGACTATGCCAATGTTCTCCAAGAGTCTTCTCAAGTTCTCAGCTTGGTTTGATCTTGTTGTAGAGATGTCTTTCAATTGATCTCAAGTTCCTTCTTCATATAACCCTTTTGGTTCTTGGAATTTGACATCTCTAGATACTAAGACTCTTCCAGTCTCTGGATCATAGCATTTGTATCTTTTCTGGGTATAGGAATACCCAATGAACATAGCTTTGGTACTCTTTGGTTCCAATTTGTTCCTTTGCTCTCTTGGAACTAATACAAAACAAACACAACCAAAAACTCTTAAGTGGTCAATGTTAGGTCTAGTTTTGTTTAGTACCTCAAATGGAGACAAGTCATCTAGGATATTTGTAGGAGTCCTATTAATCAAGTAGCATGCAGCTACAAGAGCATCCCCCCAAATAACTTTTGGGAACTTTTATGTGAAACATCATTGTTCTCACAACTTCTATCAAATGTCTATTCTTCCTTTCAACCACTTGATTTTTTCGTGGAGTGTAAGGACAGCTGGTTTGATGTTCAATGTCATGCTTGGCCAAGTGTTGTTAAAGTCTGGTGCTAGTGTATTCTCTTCCATTATCTGGTCTAAAACATTTAATACTTGCATTGTATTGGTTAGTAACATATGCTTGAAAGTTTAGAAATGCATCAAATACTCTATCGTTTGAACTAAGCAAAGTGATCCAAGTATATTTGGACTTTTCATCAATAAATGTCACAAATACTTGTGGTTTTCTCTTGATGAGAATGAAGATGTCCAAACATCAGAATGCACCAACTTAAAACAATTATCATAAGTATGCGAAGATTTCTCAAAAACTGTTTTGCAATGTTTCCCAAGTATACAAGAATCACACATATCCTTTGGCATTTTTAAACAATGAACAATTAGTTCTAGTGCTCTAAGATGAGGATGTCCTAATCTAGTATGCCAAAAAATCAGAATCATCACTAAAATAACTAGTAGTAGCAACCGGTTCTACCCCTCTTGCAATGGTCATGTCTTCAAACACATACAAGTCATTTCTTGTAGTTCCTTGTCCAAATTTCCTACTAGTCTCAATATCCTGAAAGTAGAAATCATTAGCACCAAAGATATGATAATTTTAAATAAGTAGTGGCTCTTTTAACTGAAAGCAAATTTGATGTAAAAGATGACATGTAAAAGGCTTTAGATTTTTTATCAAACAACTTAAGCTTTCCTATGCCTTTAATTGGTACTTTTATTCATTAGCAATAACAAAATTACGTAAGGCAGGTTCTAGCAATCCTAGATCACTAATCATATGATGAGAAGCACCAGAATCAACAACCAATGATTTAGAGGCATTAGGAGTAAAAGAAGTTCTAAAAGAAGCATGAAAAGTTTTACCCAACAAATTCAGATGCTGAAGACATGGAAATGATTGGGGCTGAGTGACGGTGGGAGCTGGTACACGCTATACCAGGGGCCGGGAGATTGGACATGCCATGGCCGACAGCTTGCAGCTGAGTGTGGCCGGCTGTGTGCTGTACGCTGACGATGTCGACTTTGCTCAGGCTTACCTAGAACATGGCAAGGGCAACTACAGCCGCTTCTTTCTTCACGACGGATTCCTCTTTAAAGACAAATGACTATGCATCCCGAGAGGATCGATTTGAGAGCTTCTTCTCAGAGAGGCCCACGGCGGAGGCCTTATGGGTCACTTCAGCATTGACAAGACCTTAAGCATGCTTAAGGAACATTTCTATTAGCCTCATCAGCGACGAGATGTAGAGACACACTGCGCCCGGTGCCTGATCTGCAGGGCTAAGTCTAAGATGCATCTGCAGGGTCCTTACATGCCATTGCCAGTTTTATCCGCGTCCTGGACAGATATCTCCATGGACTTCGTCTTAGGCCTGCCGAAAATCAACCACAAGGACTCCATCTTCGTAGTGGTCGACAGATTTTCCAAGATGGCACATTTTATCGCTTTCAACAAAACCAATAACGCAAGCCAGATTGCCGACCTGTTCTTCAAGGAGATAGTACGACTTCATGGCATTCCCCGGACGATCGTATCAGACAGTGACACCAAGTTCCTGAGCCACTTCTGGCGAGCTTTGTGGCGGAAATTGGGCACCAACCTTGTGTTCTCCACAGCATACCATCCACTAACGAACGGACAGGCCGAGGTTGTCAACAGGACCTTGTCCCAGACTTTGAGGGAAACAATCGGCCAAAATCTGAAGAAATGGCTGGAATGCCTTTCGTACGTCGATTTTGCCTACAACAGGGCCACACATTCCGGCACGAAGCGTTCTCCTTTTGAAGTTGTCTACGGCTTCAACCCGACCACTCCTATTGAGTTTGCACCCATACCGGTTGGTGACACTGTCAGCTTGGAGGGAGAAGCCAAGGCAGGCTATATCAAGCGGCTTCATGAAGAGACCAAGGCAAACCTGGAACAACAGAACATCCATAACGTCAAGAATGCCTTCAAAGGCCGCAAGCACATGGTTTTCAAGGAGGAAGATTGGATTTGGTTATATCTGCGACCAGAGAGATTTCCCCAGCGACAGAAGAGCAAGCTTGCACCCCAGGGAGATGGTCCATTCCGCGTCCTTCGGAAAATTAACGACAACGCCTACCAGCTCGAACTTCTAGGTGAGTATAACGTCTGTAGTACTTTCAATGTTTCTGACTTAGAGTTGTTTGATGCAGGTGAGGATTTTGCTTTGGAGACCAAAACACTTCAAGAGGGAGAGAATGATAAGGACATCGAGCCAGCCATTGCACCAGTCATTCCACCTGACCTCTTATGCGGTCCAAGAGGAAAGCCTTAGGAGACAAGCTCAGCATGCTCCTAGAGAGTAGAACCGGAGAGGACCCTGAGCTGTCCCCGACGACCAGCCTACGCCCAGCCGTCTAGCTGACCAGTGCCCACACATCCGACTAGACCAGTCCGTTCTATGTACCAACAACCGGTCCACGCCTTGACCCGTTCCAGCTAGACAAGGAACCATGGAGGTTCCTTCTAGAAGACTCTTCCTCCTCCGGTTTCTTTACCATTACCATTCGGTAGAGACACCAAAATTCGTGTTTGGAAATTGTACTCTTTTTCCTATCTTCGGTTTTATCCCACTGGGTTTCCGAAGAAGGTTTTAATGAGGCAATACTCTTAGTGCGCAAGGCGGTGAAGACTTGTTCAAGGGACGAATTGTGCCATCTTGGAGAAATGGACGACTACGACAATAACAGAGTCATGTAGAGGTCTTGCTGGTGTATCTTTGATTTGGCCCGTTTACAGACCAGACATTTGGCGCAGTGGCCCTCCACATCATGGCGTTGATGAGGCCCGTAGAAATGTTCCTTGAGCATGGCCAACGTCTTGTCGACACTAAAGTGATGTAAGAACGTTGGTGGGTTATCTTTTCATCGAGAAGCTTAGGTTGCTAGACAGGAGAGATGAAAACGAGAGGTGGATCGATGGGAGCACACAACTCTCTTAGAAGAGGGTGGCGCCAATTTTTGTAAGACACATGTCTAGGTTTAATTTTTTTGAAAAGTGTGTATATTACTACTCCTAACTTAAGCTTATATAATGTCTTAAGTCTAGGGCTTATAATTATTCAGATTACAAATGGGCCAATAACCAAAAAGAAAAAAAAAATATTGGGCTTAAGGCCACAATTAACTAAAACATAAAATAATATATAAAAGATGAGTTTAAGGCTTAAGTAAATAAGACTTAAAATAAAGATAAGTAAGGGCCACGACCAGAATGGCATTGATGGCTGAGTTAGAGGACTTGTGAAGCATGGTAGTTGGTGAACAAGTCCTCGTCTTCATGTACACTAGAGGTGTTGCCTCGTTAAAACCTTTTTCGGAAAACCCAGTGGGACAAAACCGAAGATAAGGAAAAACAGTACAATTCTCTAGCATGTCTTTAGGAATATGTGATTCTTTATATCTGGAAAGCTTGGGTATGAATAAATGTTGTCTTGAAACCTTCTTAAATGTTGAGAATGCCTTTCCTGGTCGCCAAGTGTAGGTCTGAAGGCTACTAAACCGATCTGGTCTAGCGTTTCTCTTAAATGAAACCAAGTAGACATGTTGTGGAAATTTAGTTGTAAATTGGACCTCCTTTGGTTTCTTCTTTGTTTATTTGGCTTGATGAAACCAGGAAAGATCCATTATAATTATTTAAGTGGTAAGAGGTCTAGATTGTGAGTGAGTTGGACTGTGCAGCTCGATCTTTGGCCCAATCGCGGATGGTACTCTGAAACCGGTTTGCCAATTTGTATCCTCTATAACTTCCAATTAAGAATCCAGGTTGAAGTAATTCAAATTGTTAGTGATTCCTTGATGATTAAAGTTTCTATAACAAGTTGATTTGTATCTTAACTCCTCCTGCTTGGGCCGATATGATCCAAGGAAGACTCCTATGTCTTTGGTCTGCTCAGATTGGTTCTCTCCAAAGGTTTTGATCAGCTTTTTGGTGACTTCTCTATGCCTCTGGGTTGTTAGTGACTTGATTTCCTCATCATACTCTCCCTCTTGAAAAAGTTTCGACCTCGAAACTGTATAACCTGCACCAAGAGAAAGAAAGTTAGCTTTCATTCTCCTTTGAGAGTTTAGTGTCTTACCTCGATATGCTTGCAGTTTTGTAAGGTTGGGCATGTCTGGTAGCTCACTCTTGAGTTGGGAGGATAGGATTACTCCTCTACTTTGTGTCGCTTGGTATTGGGGCTTGGTCTTGAAGTTGTTGCAATTTTGATACTTCTACACAAACCGCGTATACATCCTTCCTTTGAGTTTTCCCCAATCTGATATTGGCTTTCTGTAAAAGCCTGGAGTACTCTCCCATAGCCACCATTGGTAAGCGTCCCCAGTGAGCGCTATCACAGTAAACGTTAGCTTCTTTTCATTGGGAATGTTGTTAGATCTCAGCCAACAATTCATGTTGGTCTTCCATTGTAGATAGTCTTCAGGATCTTTGCTATTTCTCGAAAAGACGTATGGTGGTTCTGGGTCCAACTTGTCTTCACTCCTAGACATAGTTCCCTTTCAAAGAAAGCAAAGTGGATTTAACTCCGAAAAAGAAAATTATTCAAATATAGAAAATTTCCAGAAATGAAAAATACCAAAAAAAAATGAAACAACAATAAAAGGAAACAAAATATGCAATCAGTGAACATGGGAAATTAAGTATGTCAATTTTTTCTTTTTTTAATTTAATGAAAAATGCAAGAAATGGAAAATTTCCTAGATCTAATACAAAAAATTGAAAACTAAAATAATTGCTAAATTAACAAAGGAAGCCGAATTTAAAGATTGAACTTAGACTCTAAATGCAAATATGCAAATTAGGAAATTCTCATAAACTCTATATGTCAATTTACCTAAATTCTAAATGCAAACAGAAAATATTTTAAATGCAATATGCTAAAAGAATAACTAGACATGGCAAGAACCAAACAAAAAAAGAAAAAAAGAAAAGGAATCTAATATGGAAACTTTCTAATTATCCTAGATATGAAATAATGCAAAAAGGAATATTCCATAGATATGAATTAATACAAAAATAATTTGCCTAAAATTTATTATGCAGCAAATAAATAAAAGTAAATTCCTAGATGCAGTCCTAAGCACAAAAAGGAAAAAGTATAATGCAACCTAAGGTAGGACTTGCAGACACCAAACAATAAGATGTTAACGTGAATTCAAGACTCCACAAAACCTAGTCTCACAAACAAACGTGAAACAACTACGAAATCTGAGCAAATAATATTTATGGTTTTTGTAGTAAATGAAATAAAGCAATGGAATGATAGAACCTGATTTTTTATTTTGTAGTAGAAAGACTTGATTCTTTCACATTTTAACCAAGAACCTCAAGGAAAAAGAGAAAGAAACAAACTTTGAGTTATAGAGAAAATCTTCTTAACGAATATGAAGTGACTCATTGAGGAATATGCCGGAGTGTAGTAACATAGTCAGCAAGCTTAGTTGGAGGTTTCTTCGAGCGACAACAGTGACCAAGTCTTAGAACAATATTCGGGTTTGAAACCGGAGCAGAGACCACATTATCAGATTCCATTGGTTGAAGAGGTGGGGTTAAAATCGGATTGTTAGAAGACTCCAAGATTCGTGGTGAAGATGTAGAAGATAACGAACCACAGTCGATCACAGAATTATTTGAAATCGTAGATTGCAGTAGTAGGTTGCAAAAACGGTGCCATGTCTCTATGTGGTGACGAGGGAAGATGAAGTTGATCGACTGCATGTGGAAGCGAAGCCATGACATCAAAGAACTTTTCATCGAAATCATCCTCAAAATTGTCATAATCATAATCATTGTACTGAGTTGAGAGAATGCAGTAACCGATTGCAAAGATAATGAAGGCGATTGTGTATTTGAAAATGGGAATATTTTTTCGCAGAAAATCACATCGCGAGAGACAGAAACAACACCGGTTTCAATGTTATATACTTTCCACCCTTTCTTTTCAAATGGATAATAGACAAAGATGGAAGGAATACTCCGAGAACCAAACATATCGCCACCATGCCTTTGATTATGAACATAATACCAGCAAGCAAATACAAGCAAGTGATTCATTGGAGGTGAGCGTTTGTAAACTAGTTCAAATTGTATCTTACCATGTAGCAACTTTGTTGGAGTACAATTAATCAGGTATGCCGCGGTAAGAGCATAATAGCTCCAAAATCAATTGGAAGATGAGAGTGAAAATGAAGAGCTCGAGACACATTAAGAAAATGCCGATGTTTGCGTTTGACATGTCCATTATGTTGTGTTGTTCCTATGGAAGACGTTTCATGGATAATACCTTTATGCGCAAAGAATTCGGTAAGAGTGATTTGTCACTACAAACAGTACGATCTTGACTAGCTAACTGACATTCAACAAGCGCAATGAATTTCTGCAGATGTTTCGATACAGTTTGTTTGAATGGTAATAGATAAATCTATAATGCTCTAGAATTGTCATCCAAAATTGTTAAGAAATAATGAGATCCAAATATTGTTATAGTTCTATGTGGCCCCCATAGATCACAATTAATCATCTCAAACACTAAACATGTTTTATTAATGCTTAAAGAGAATGAATCTCTGGTGTGCTTTGCACATATACAAACATCACACATCTTATAATCAAAAACACTAGCACTAAATTCAGACAAATTTAGCATCTTCATAGCTTGATATGAGGGACGTCCTAAACGAAAATGCCAAAGATCCAGAGGTTGCAAAATTTTTCTTGCATTTATGCAGCTACAGCCACTCTTCTAACAAAATATAACCCATTGTGTTGTTCACCCGTAGTGTCTTTGTGATGCGGTCCTTAACAAACATAACTGGTAAGTAATCTGAAAAACACAGTTGTTATATCTCGTTAATTGAGATACATATATAAGATGACACTGAAAACCATCAACAAAGAAGTGATGAGAATACAAACACCAAGCCAGAATCCACCATCACGGTTCCAATTCTAAGAAGGTCACCAAGGACAAGGTCAGTGATGAGGACATCGTCCCAGCTACTGCACCGGTCATCCCACCAAGACCTCTCACATTATCCAAGAGAAAGGCGTTAGGAGATAATCTCAGCATGCTATTGGAGAGTGGAGCCCATCAGGAGCTTGGACCGACCACACCGGAACAAAGACCAACCGACCCCGGTCCATGCAACCCCGACCCCTTTAAGCCGGACAATGAACAATGAAGGTTCCTTCTCGAATCCTCCGGTGTCTTTACCATTATAATCTGGTAAAGACACCAAAAGCCGTGCTAGAAAATTGTACTCTTTTTCCTATATTCGGTTTTATCCGATTCGGTTTACGAATAAGGTTTTAACGAGGCAATACTCTTAGTGCGCAAGATGGAGAAGACTTGTTCACAATTCTACACCAATCACAAGTCACCACCGAATTTTCCTTAGTGTTTAACTGGGCTTTCTATCCTTCTATTTATGTTTTATAAACTAAGTGTAGTATTTGGGCTTATGAGTAGTGTTAATTATTTAAGCCCAAAGTCCTTTAAATTCGCCACCAATAAGTAAACTACTTGTTGTTTTTATTCTTTAAGGGGCTAAACATCATGTTGTTTAGCCTAAGTTGTAACAAGACATTATATAAGCATTTGGACAATTCATTAATAACATAACAAGCAATTCATAATTAAAATAAAAACCCTAAGACTTTGTCTAAGTCCCCATTGGCGCCGCCTCCAAGCCTTCTTGGTGAGCTTGCTGTGTTCTTCAGCCTTTCTGGTTGAAGTTCTTGGAGTATCACTAGCCCTTCCACAGCATGTGTTGTCCCTGCAATCCACCCATACGCTTCCCCTCTTCTCTGTCTAGCCGTCTGAGCTTCTCGGTGAAAGACAGTCCACCAACGTTCTTACATCATCTGGTATCAGAGCTAAAAGCTCCTGCACATCAGGTTGAATCTATCATTTTGTTATTTGGCGTTTTTATTTGTTGAACTTGCTTTGCTTTGATTTTGTTTTCTTTCTCTTTTTCCCTGAGGTTCTCGGTTAAAAAGTGAAGAAATCAAGTCTCCTACTACAAAAAAAAAAACAAATTACATCAATCCTTGTCTTTGTTTTCATTTATATTTACAAAAAAATAGATAAATAGAACTAGGTTGCTTGTTTTCTTGTTATTTTTTTATTAAAATAAAAAAGAGAAGTAAAGTGTTTAGGTTGATTAAAACAAATTAGGGTTTTAGAAAATTCACCTAGAGCACTTGTTCCATCATTGAAAAATCGTGTGCCAAGTTACTTGGACCACACGCGTTTTTTCTTTAGGGTTTTTGTTGCTTGCTAGTTTTGCAAGAGTTTCTTGGTTTCCTTGGCCCTGTGTCAAGTCAAGTCAAGCGTAGGAACCAGTTCCAAACCATTCCTCGAGCCCGCTAGCCCTTGGTTCCACCAATCGCTAGTGCTAGGTTCCCTTGCCCGAATGATTCCCCTTAGCGTCTAGGTTTAGTCGCCTCATGTTTAGCATAAGGAGCCAACCCGTAAGTCGCTTCCATCTCCCGCGTTAGGTCACACCTTAGGAGCCCAGGACAGAATCGGAACCCCCCGGTATCTGTAGGTCCCATGCCAAGTACCGTGCCGAGCCTAGTTCCCACCTGCGTAGTTCCCATTCCCTCGTCCCGCGTAGTTCTCGTTCCCTAGTCCCGCGTAGTTCCCGTGCCCCGCCGTGCTTATCCCGCGACCTGGTGCAGAACCCAAACGTGCCGCCTTGTGTTCTTTAGGTTTAGGCGTCTAGGTTAAGTGAAATTAGTTTTAGGTAGTTTTTCCTAGCTATTCAAGGCATATGATTAACTAGTTGCCTTTTCGTAGGCTAGGAATTACCTTTTAGGAAGTTTTCTAAAAACCTCTTTGAAAGTTTTCCAAAACCTTTTACGACAATTTTCTTTTTAGAAACTAGGCCAATAATTAAAAGCTAGCATATATGATATTTTTCTTTTCTATATTTAGGCCATATATTTTTTTTAAGGCAGATTTCCATTTTTTTATTATTCTTTTTCCTGCATTTAGAAAAGTTTCCATTTGTTTACAATATATATATATATACATACAAAAATATATATATTTAATTGCGGAACATTTCCATAAAAAAAAAATTTATGTTATGTCAGGTAGCGACGAGTCGTCGTCCGGTCAGAACAACCAAGTCATGATGCAGCTTCTGCAATCCTTGACCCCCCAGATGACCACGATAGCAACGCGCCTCGAGCGGGTTAGAGCAGCCAGCACCTGCACCAGCTCCCGCGGCACCCGTAGTCGCCCCCCTATACCGAGCTGATAGACCAGATTCGGCCCACCAAGGAATTGGCCAGCATCCATACAACGACGAGTCAATGCCGCCACCTAGACAACCCATGAGTCACCCAGACGTAAAAATGAACCCTCCTTTCTTTTCAGGAAAGGTTGACCCCGAGGAATATCTCGATTGGGAAAGGACGATAGAGTTACTCTTTGAGTACTACAATTACGAAGATCCCCGTAGATTCGCCTTAGCCACGGTTCAGTTCAATGATCATGGATTGACGTGGTGGGATCGCGAAGTAGCTGCTCGCAGGAGAGCCATGATGGGTACTTTGACCTCATGCGTCGAATTCACCCAGATCATGAGGAGACGTTATGTCCCTCCTCATTTCCACTGTGAATTACATCAACGATTCAGACGCCTGATCCAAGGCAGCAAAACGGGGTCATAATATTTTGATGAATTCGAACACTTAGGCAACCGACTTGACGTAGATGAATTAGAAGAGAGCCTAATGACCCAATTCATCGACAGATTACATGAATCAATCGCCCGAAAGATCAAGTTACAGCCTTACCATGATCTTGGCGAGTTGTACCACTTAGCAGTCCAGATAGAGAATTGCAATAAAAGGAAATTAGCCGCAACTTCTAGACCTAAGAGTACCTGGAGCACCGACTCCACGCCCTTTGATCGGACCGCCTTGACCAGTGACCTACGCCTCAAGGGAAAGGCTGTGGTCATCAAACGGCCCCCAGAGCCGCCCCAGCTGCTCCAAAGCTGACCACCAACACGACCACTCTGACTCAGCCTCAGTGAAGCAGCGAGATCGTGTGCTTCAAGTGCAAAGAAAGGGGACACATGTCACGAGAACGCCCAACCCAGAGGACAATGGTATTGACCACCTCAGGAGAATATAAGTTCGAGGATGAGCACGAGGAGGTCGCCCCTGCGACTAACCAACAATCTGACAAAGAAATATAATATGCCTACTCCGGAGAGATGCTTATGATCAGACAAGTTCTCAGCTCAAGATTTGAGCCGAAAGAGGTAGAGCAGCGTGAAAACATTTTCCATTCCAAATGTACCATCCTTGGGAAAGTGTGCTCATTGATTATAGATTGAGGATCCTGCATCAACGCCACGAGCAAATACATGGTTGAAAAGCTCAGACTGCCTGTGATCAAGCATCCTAAGACTTACAAATTGCGATGGCTGAACAACAAGACGGAGCTGTATATCTGACCAGGTTAAGGTCGCATTCAGCATTGGTACATACCAGGACAAGGTAACCTGCGATGTCGTTCTGATGTCAGCTGGACATCTCCTCTTAGGACAAGCGACGATACAACCTGCACCAATGTCTCCACACGCCGTGCAAGAGATGCAGTCAAAGATGGCAAAAGAACAACATGCCCGCAAGGAGAACTTCCTCATCAACGTTGCTGACATGAGGAAAGCAGCCCGCACTGAGGGAACTAACCTCGTCTTAATGCTCTACAAGGTGATTCTGAGCAAGTCAGGGACCGAGACCAGCCTACCAGCTGAGGTCCAGGTCCTAATAGAGAGTTACACATACATGTTCCAAGAGATCCTAGCCGGCCTCCCACCCATTCGAGGTATTGAGCACCACATCGACTTCATTTCAGGAGCTCAACTGCCTATTAGGCCCGCATACCAAATCAGCCCCGAGGAGGCTAAAGAATTAGAAATGCAAGTCCAGAATCTTATGGCTTAGGGCTACCTCAGAGAGAGCCTTAGTCCCTGTGTCATCCCGGTCTTACTTTTGCTGAAAAAGGATGGGAGCTGGAGGATGTGCATCAGTTGTCGCGCCATCAACAACATCACAATCAAGTACCGGCACCCCACTCCGCGTCTGGATGACATGCTAGATGAATTAAGCAGAGCCGAGGTCTTCTCCAAGATTAACTTAAAAACTGGATATCATCAAGTCATGATTTGGAAAAAGATGAATGGAAGACTGCGTTCAAGACCAAAAAGGATCTTTATGAATAGCTAGTAATATCGTTCGGCCTGTCCAACGTCCCAAACACTTTCATGCGCCTTATGAACCAAGTCATTCGACTGTTTATAGGTAAATTTGTAGTGGTCTATTTTGACGACAGTCTAGTCTACAATACGACATAATCGGATCATTTGGAGCACCTAGAGACAGTCATCGTTACACTCCAGAAAGAGCAGCTATACGCAAATCTAAAGAAATGTACGTTCTGCACAGACCAAGTCGTCTTTCTTGGGTTTGTCGTGAGTTCAGAAGGTCTCAGAGTGGAAAACGAGAAGATCAAGGCCATCCAGGAGTGGCCAACACCGACGAATGCAAGCCAGGTCAGTAGTTTCCATGGGCTCGCCAGTTTCTACCGTCGGTTCATCCAGGATTTCAGTACGATCGCCGGTCTGTTGACCTCTACGATTAAGAAGAACCAAGAATTTCGTTGGTGGGCAGACCAGGACAAGTCATTTAAGCTATTAAAAGAATGCTTCACCCACGCCTCAGTCCTAGTTCTAATCGACTTTAACCGGACCTTTGAGGTAGAATGTGATGCTGCAGGGATAAGTATAGGAGCAGTCCTGACCCAAGGCGGAAGACATGTCGCCTATTTTAGCGAGAAGTTAAGTGGAGCCGCTCTTAACTATCCTACCTACGATATAGAGCTCTATGCATTGGTCCGAGCCCTAGAGACTTGGCAGCACTACCTACTTGCCAAGGAATGCATGATTTACACCGACCATCAGACACTCCAGCATCTTAGAAGGCAATCCACACTCAAGAGAAGGGATGCTCGTTTACTAGAATATACCGAGACCTTCTCCTACATCATTAAGTACAAAAAGGGAACAGACAACGTCATGGCTAATGCATTATCCAAAAGATACAGTCTCATCTCCGTTATGGAATCAAAAGATATGGGATTCGAGATGATCAAAGAACTGTACGCAGAGGACGCCGACTTCACTAAGGCTTACCAGGAGCACGACAAGGGGGCTTACAGCCATTTTTATTTGTTTGACAGATTCCTTTTCAAGGACAAGCGTCTCTGCATTACGAGAGGATTGATTTGAGAGTTACTTCTGAAAGAGGCCCACGGAGGAGGTTTAATGGGACATTTCGGAGTCGACAAGACCTTGAGCATGCTTAAAGAGCATTTCTATTGGCCTCGCTAACTACGGGATGTGGAGGCTCATTGTGTTAAATTCCTTATCTGCAAACAAGCTAAATCTAAGATTCATCCGCAAGGTCTTTACATGCTGTTACCAGTTCTTTATGCACCATGGACAGCCATCTCTATGGATTTCGTGCTAGGTCTGCCTAAAATCAATCACAATGACTCCATCTTCGTCGTGGTTGATCGTTTTTCCAAGATGACGCACTTCATCGCATGTAACAAGATGAATGACGATAGCCAGACTGCCGACCTATTCTTCAAGGAGATAGTACGACTGCACGACATTCCCCGTACGATTGTATCAGACAGAGACACCTAGTTCCTCAGTCACTTTTGGCGAGCATTGTGGCGCAAGTTAGGGACCAACCTCTTGTTTTCTACTGTGTATCATCCACAGACAGACGGACAGACAGAGGTGATCAATAAGACCTTATCCCTGATGCTGAGAGCAATGATTGGACGGAATCTGAAAAACTGGTTGGAATGTCTTTTATATTTAAAATTTGCCTACAACTGGGCCACACAGTCTGGAACGAAACAGTCCCCATTTGAAGTGGCCTACGGCTTCAACACTTCCACACCTATTGAGTTCACACCCACTCCTTTGGGAGACGCCATCAGCTTAGAGGGAGAAGCAAAGACCGAGTATATCAAGCTCCTACATCAAGAGACCAAGGCAAATTTGGAGCAACGAATCATCCAGAACACCAAGAGCGCCAAGAAGGGTCGGCGACACATAGTGTTCAAAGAGGGAGACTTGGTTTGGCTGCATCTGCGACCAGAGAGATTCCCCCAGCGCCGAAAGAGCAAGCTTGCACCCCGGGGAGACGGTCCATTTCGAGTCCTCCGAAGGATCAATGACAACGCCTACCAGCTTGACCTTCCAGGTGAATATAATGTGTCAAGTATGTTTAATGTTTCTGTCTTAGAGTTGTTTAATGCAGGTGAGGAGTTCGCTTTGGAGACCAAAGCACTTCAAGAGGGAGGGAATGATGAGGACATTGTCCCAGCTACTGCACCGGTCATCCCACCAGGACCTCTTACACGATCCAAGAGAAAGATCTTAGGAGACAAGGTCAGCATACTATTGAAGAGTGGAGCCCTCAGGAGCTCGGACCAACCGCCCCGGAACCCAGACCAACCGACCCCGGTCCATGTGACCTTGACCCCTTCAAGCCGAACAAGGACCAATAAAGGTTCCTTTTCGAATACTCTTCTTCCTCCGGTGTCTTTACCATTACAATCCGGTAAAGACACCAAAAGTCGTGCTAGAAAATGGTACTCTTTTCCCTATTTTTGGTTTTATCTCATTGGGTTTTAACGAGACAATACTCTTAGTGTGCAAGACGGTGAAAACTTGTTCACGATTCTATACCAATCACAATTTACCACAGAATTTGCTCAAGTGTTTAACTGGGCTTTTTATTCTTCTTTTTATGTTTTATAGACTAAGTGTAGTATTTAGGCTTATGAGTAGTGTTAATTACTTAAGCCCAAAATCCTTTAAATTCACCACTAATAAGTAAACTACTTGTTGTTTTTATTCGTTAAGGGGCTAAACATCATGTTGTTTAGCCTAAGTTGTAACAAGACATTATATAAGCCTTTGGACCATTCGTTAATAAAATAACAAGCAATTCAAAATTAAAACAAAAACCCTAAGACTTTGTCTAAGTCCCCATTGGCGCCGCCTCCAAGCCTTCTTGTTGAGGTTGTCGTGTTCTTCAGCTTTTCTGGTTGAAGTTCTTGGAGTATCACAAGCCCTTCCACAACTTGTGTGGTTCCTGTGATCCACCCATACCCTTCCCCTCTTCTCTGTCCAGCCGTTTAAGGTTCTCGGTGAAAGTCAGTCCACCAACGTTCTTACATAAGTCAGGGGCTAGAGACATAAGAGAAAGCTTCAACCAAGCCGCTGAGACATTGCTCACCAAGATCACCCTTGAAATGGACCAAGAATTCGAGTCTCTACCTGAGCGCATGAAGAATCAGGCACGACCAGGTCTGGACCCAGGCACAGACTAGGTACGACCAGTCACAGCCCAGGCACGACCCGACATGACCAGGCACGATCAGGCCCGGCCAAAGTAAACGAAGGAAGACGCCAAGAAGCCCACCTAAGATAGATGTCCCTTCGTTCAAGCAACATGCAACTTACCTTATTTGGACTCCTCCCATTAAGTGAAACTGTGCACTACTGAATAGGGACCAGCCCAAAGCGCGGCACCCCAAGAAGCCCTAGAGGCTAGACAAACACAACTCTGAGCCGCCAAAGGTAAGTCCTTAAGTCCAATTATTTATTATTTGACTAATCATTTTTTCCTTTTATTGTTTTGTATTTTCAGTCTTTTTATTTTTAATAGAATTAAGGCATATGTTTCACCATCCCATTTAATTAGGCTAGTAAGTTTTAAAACTATTATAATTTGGCCCATAAAACCCCTAGAAAGACACAACTGAAGAACTCTAAATAAAGTCCCCTTGCAACCATGTATCTTTACAACTTAAGAAATAAAGAAACTGAGTTTTGCTTTAGCAAACAAACACTCTAGTCTCCGAGCCTTGTGAGAAGCAATCCTTTGAGCAACCGACTTATCAAGCCTAACTTCCATAGAGTCTTGTGGCGTCTTTCATTCCCCTCGCCATCCATTTGTCCCATTCTTGTTACAGTGCCGTGACATTAGGTGTTTTAGGAGAGAGAATTGAACAACCAGCTTCTGTTTCACCATGTGTTGCCTTGTTAGTTTTGGAGAGATTCCCATCTTACATCATCTTGGTATCAGACCTAAAAGCTCCTAATCCAGATTCTATCTATCCAATCTTTATTTCTTATTTGGTTTAGTTCATATAGCATAAGACCTTGCATAAAAATCCATAAAAAGTTACTAAGAATTGCTAGTTATTAATTTATTGTCTTAGCATTAGCTTTCACCTAAAAACATAAAAAGAAACACCATTGTTAATTGTTAGCCTGTTTACTAGATGCTGTCTATACCATAAGCATTCGAGCCTAGGCTATCTTAATCGGTTCCTTTCTTTCCCATTGCATGCTTATTCAATTAAAAACTAGAAAAAGATTTAAATTTCCATTCTTGCAAGTATTACTTACCATATTCTTAGTCGGCCCGAATCTGCATTCCCTTGATTTACAAAAAAATGGAAATACTCCCTAAAGCCATAAGGAAGCTCTCCAATTTGTGGACTTTGTGCCTAAACTCGTTAAATGGCAACTTTCCATTTAATTTACCTGCAAGAAATTGTTTCCTTTATATTTAGTTCTCTTTGCCTTTTTTTGTAAGAACCTATTAAGTGTTTGTTCTTCCGAGAATCGACACAAGATACACTTACCATGGAGGAGACAGAGCCACAAGTTACCATGCAGCACCTCATGGATGCTTAAAGAGGTCTTAGAGACCGCATGAACCAGATATAAGGTTGCCTACCAGCCGCTAAAAATCCAAACCCGCCTAGGAGGCAGCCACCCCAACCGCAGCAACACCCCCAGCTCCAACGATCCAATGATGACTCAACTGATGAACACATGCCTAGCTTAGAAGATGATGGAAATTTGTCCCCTCCTGACCCTGACTCAAGACCTAGGAGAAGGGAGAGACCAAGGAGCCGAGACAGAAGAAGGGGAAGAGAAGGAGAGTACCCACCTTATCCTGGTCGAGACGTCAAGCTGCAAGCTCTAACCTTTGCTGGAAAGGTTGATCCTGAAGCTTACATAGATTGGGAGAAGCGGATGGAGAACATATTTGAGTATTACCAGTACTCTGAGGAGAGGAAGGTGGTCTTGGCAGCCGCCCAACTTATGGGTACCGCTCTCACATGGTGGGATAAAGAGGTATCTGAAAGGAGAAGGTTGAGGCGTGGTCATATCCACCTTTGGGATGACATGAGAGCGCAGATCCATAAGAGGTTTGTTCCTTCCTGCTACTATAGGGACTTACAAAGACACTTCAGAAAAATTGTCCCAAGGAACTATAACAGTGGAGGAGTGCTTTGAGGAGTTTGAATCCATCAATGATATGAGCCAGGCCATCTGGGCAGGATGTGGTAGGTGGGATGAACGGTATGGTCGGGGAGTGCGGTCGGTACGGGTTGGTTCATGCCGCGAGTGTGAACGGGGTTATGACCACGACAGGAACAAGAACAAGCGGCTGGTTGTGGATCGTGAAGGCGAACGAGGGCCTTGGCTCCGGTCAAGAACACGATCGGTGGGCTACGGCAGGACGTGGCCTTGGTTGTGATTGCGAACGACAGGTCGAACAACACGAACAAAGATGCGAACGGCGGGTGTTAAGCGATGGAATGGATTGGACGGATGGGTTTTTGGAAAGGATTTGAAAGGTGGATTGAAGGCAACACACCAAGCTATGTCAGGCTTGGATACAGCCTTCCTTGAAGAGAGACACACTCAATCTTCAAAGGAAACTCTCTTCCTCCCTTGGAGACACACTCACACACAAAGAAGTAGATAAAGACCTAGGCAGCCGTGGAAGGGTTTTGAGTCTAAAAATTATCTTCATAAAATGAGGAAGGGTTTTGCCTTTTATAGGCTACACATGACCTAGTTGACCACAAGACTCGCGGTCAACAATATACCTAAACCCAAATTAGACTAAGTCTTTAAACAAGTTATAAGACTAAACATAAAAGCTACACAAGTGCCTAAGATAGAATCAAGCCTAATTGATTTTAAATAAACATATCCATATTAAAACCAATGGGACACTAGGCTTGATGCCTTAGACTTTCAGGTCTCATTAAAAACCTTTCCAAGAATCCATTATGGTAAACTTAGAAAGGAAAAGAGTACCTTAATCATCTAAGGTCTTAAGGGGTGTCCTCACTTAAGGATAGTAAGGACACACAAGACTTTATCCCTAAGGCTGTGTGCATGGATGTTCTAGTCAGGAACACCCAGATGATCAATGGGAAAAGGCTGGCTGGTGTCTTCAGTCTCCCCTTCTTCTCATCGGTCGTGTGCTTGGACTAGGTTGACTCTGGCTTGATCTTCACGAGTTTGGTCCTGGTCCCGGCTCCTGTCTTGCACTCCTTGGGCAGCTCTGCTCCTTGTCATGATGCGGTGAGACACATAAGGGGTTGACTGGACCTCATCCTCCAAGTACCGGGTTGGTGTAGCTTGTATGACCCCATCATCCCCACCCTCTTCAAGTGCTTTGGTCTCCAAAGAACCAACATCCTGCACATCAAAAGGGGACAAATCAGAGACATTGAATGAATAAAATACATTATACTCACCTGGTAGTTTGAGCCTGTAGGCATTGTCATTGATGCGTTCCACCACTTGAAACGGCCCATCTCCTCGGAAATCCAGCTTAAGCTTCCTTTTGTAGGGAAAATGCTCTGGTCTTAGGTGTAACCACACCCAATCTCCTGGCTGGAACACTAGTCGCTTCCTCTTCTTGTTGATCCTTGTCTTGATCTGGTCATTCCTCTTCTCAATCCATACATGGACTTGCTCAAAGATCTTCTTCATTGCCGCGGCTTTAGCTTCCCTTTAAAGGTCCATGGTTTCGGCTGGAGGCAAGGGTGCCAAGCTCAAGGGTGTGTCTGGGTTGGGGCCATAGACAGCTTCTAAGGGGGACATGCCGGTTGTGGAGTGCTTGGCTGAATTTTAGGCAAACTCTACCAAAGGAAGGCTCTCCACTCAAGTTTTCAAATGGCGTCCAATGGTTGATCTCAAGAGAGCCCTTAAGGTGCGGTTCACCACCTCAGTCTGTCCATCCGTCTGAGGGTGGCAAGTAGTAGAAAATAAGAGCTTGGTGCCAAGCTTTTTCCATAAGGTCCTCTAGAAGTGGGACAAGAGTTTTGTGTCCCGGTCAGACACAATAGATCTTGGAATGCCATGGAGCCTCACCACCTCCCTAAAGAACAAGGTTGCGGTTTGGGATGCATCATTAGTCTTGGAGCAGGGGATGAAGTGAGCCATCTTGTAGAACCGGTCTACCACCACAAACACTGAGTCCTTGTGTTGAATCTTTTGCAATCCTAGGACAAAGTCCATAGAGATGTCCACCCATGGTAGTGTGGGAACCGGCAATGGCAAATATAAACCGTGAGGTTGGAGTCTCGATTTGGCCTTCTTGCATGTGATGCATCTATCACAATGAGTAGTCATCATCTTCTTCATCTTAGGCCAATAGAAGTGTTCCTTAAGGACACTCAGAGTCTTCTCAATTCCAAAGTGCCCCATAAGACCACCACCGTGAGCTTCTTCCACAAGCAACTACCTCTTTGAACATTGAGGAATGCACAATCTCTTGTTTTTAAAAAAGAACCCATTGTGGAGGAAAAACTTAGTGTATGCTCCTGTTCCATGCTCCTCATAGGCGGTCCTAAGCTCATGATATTCTGGGTACAAAGTCTTCAAGTATTCAAACCCAAGAACCTTAGCATCCATGGTTGCTATCAAGGCATGCCTCCTTGACAATGCGTCTGCTACTACATTGTCCTTCTCCTTCTTGTACTTAATCACATAAGGGAATGTTTCTATGTATTCCAACCATCTAGCATGCCTCTTCTTCAGAACGGTCTGACCCCTTAAATGCTGCAAGGTTTCATGATCCGTGTGGATCACACTTCCGGGCCAACAAGTAGTGTTGCCAAGTCTGCATTGCCCTGACCAAGGCATAAGTCAGCTTCTCACTGAAATAATACTGGCCTTCCTCCTTGAGTTAGAACCGCTCCAATGCCTACTCCTGAGGCATCACACTCCACCTCGAAAGTCTTCTCAAAGTTAGGCAGTGCAAGGATGGGTGCATGAGTCAACTGGTACTTAAGCTCCAAGAAGGCCCTTTCCTGAGCCTCTTCCCATTCAAAACCGGTACTCTTCTTGATCAGAGATGTCAATGCTGCAGCTAGTGTGCTGAAATCCTTTACAAACCGCCGGTAGAAGCTGGATAATCCATGGAAACTCCGGACCTGGCTGATGGAAGTTGGTCTGGCCCAGCCAATGATAACTTCTATCTTCTCTAGATCCACCCTAAGTCCCTGTGAGCTAACAACAAAACCAAGGAAAACAACTTCTTCTGTGCAAAAGATACACTTAGCTAGATTAGCAAACATATGTTCTTTCCTAAGGGTGTCTAATACTTGTTCTAAGTGCAGCACATGATCAGATAGGCAAGAGCTATAAATAAGTATATCATCAAAGTAGACAACTAGAAACTTGCCCATGAAAGGTCTAAGGATATGGTGCATGAGACGCATGAATTTGCTTGGGGCATTGGAGAGCCCAAACAGCATGGCCAGCTATTCATACAAACCATGCTTGGTCTTGAAGGCTGTCTTCCACTCATCACCTTCTCTCATCCTCACTTGGTGATACCCACTCTTCAAATCCACCTTGGAAAAGATGGTTGCTCCACTGTGTTCATCCAACATATCATCTAGTCTTGGGATTGGATGGCGGTATTTGATGGTGATGTTGTTTATGGCACGACAATCCACACACATCCTATAGGAGCCATCCTTTTGGGCACAAGGAGCACAGGCACGGCACATGGGCTGAGACTCTCCCTCACATATCCTTTGGCCATAAGGTCCCTGACTTGAGCCTCAAGCTCCTTAGCTTCTGCAGGGTTGACTTGGTAACCTGGCCGGTTTGGAAGTTGTGCTCCAGGGATGAAATCAATCTGGTGCTCAATGCCTCTTAAACGGGGTAAACCGGCTGGTATCTCCTCTGGAAAGACATCCTTGTACCTGTCAAGAAAAACTTGGATCTCCCTTTGCAAAACCGCATTAGTGTGTCCAATATTCAACAAGTCCTTATAAATAATTAGAACTACTTGACAAGTGGGATCAAAGAGTGAGCGCCTAACATTACTAGGTGCAATCAAGAAGTTAGTCTTAGTCATGTATTTCTCCTTGGCTAACTTAATTTGCATCTCATGGACTTGGGAAGGCAGTAATAGGGCTAGGCTAATCCGCTTTTTATTCATCATTAGAGTGTACTTATTAGTTCTACCATCATGCACAACCTCCCTATCAAATTGCCAAAGTCTGCCTAACAAGATATGAGTGGCTTGCATAGGGACTACATCACAGAGAACCTCATCAACATACAGGCACGGCACATGGGCTCAGTCCTATCATTCAACCACCTTAGTCTATATGGTCTAGGATGCTTGGTGTCTGTCATGTTCAACTTCTCAACCATGTTTGCACTGGCCACATTGGCACATGAACCACCATCAATGATTAAGGAACATACCTTGCCACTTACCATGCAACAGGTGTGAAAGATGTTCTCCCTTTGGGCTGTCTCATCCGGTTCTTGGATGGTGCTTAGAACTCTCCTTAAGACCAAGAGATCACCCACTTCAGGGTAGGCTACTTCATCCTCCTCTTCATCAGATTCCTCAGAAGGTTCCATCTCGTCCTGAGACTCATAATCACCGGCTGGAGTGATGATCATGGCCCTTGGGTTAGTGCAATCCCTTGCATAATGTCCTCGGCCCCGGTACCTTGCAACAAAAGAAAGTCAACTAGTCAACGGTACTTAGGTTAATTACTCTAGAATTAATGCTAATGACCTTTACTAAAACTTAGTTTAATTTTAAGCTAGCAAAATAAACTTAATTAAACTTTAGACATGACAAAATAAACTACCTAGGAACAGCCAAAGACAAAAGGAATTCGAATTCAAATTTAAAACATGCAGGGGACAAGATGACATCACCCCGTGTGGACCACTGGTGAGTCACCCGACCAAGGATGGTACGGTCCTGGTCAAAAAGGTGGCCTTGACCACCCATAACTCCTTCTTCCCCAACAAGCTCAAGCTCAACAATGGCGAATGCTACACAGTCCTATCAAGCTTTAATAACTAATTGAAACATCCTACTCACGGAAATTAACAAACTTAAACATTGGATTCAATCGCAAGCTAACAAACCCTAACAAGCACACAAGAATTTTCAAAACCCTAAGGCTAAGAGATGGAAAGATGCAACCTTTTCTTGGCAGGAACTTGAGCTCTGATACCAAAATGATATGATCCAGGCCATCTGGTAAGGAGGTAGTCGGCAGGACGAACGGTATGGTCGGGGAGTGCGGTCAGTACGGGTTGGTTCTTGCCGCGAGGGTGAACAGGGTTATCACCTCGGCAGGAACGAGAACAAGCGACTGGTTGTGGATCATGAAGGCGAACGAGGGCCTTGGCTCCGGTCAAGAACACGATCGGTGGGCAACCTTTCGGACGAGGATACGAAGGGCACGACGTGGCCTCAGTCGTGATTGCGAATGACAGGTCAAACAACACGAACGAAGATGCGAACGACGGGTGTTAAGCGATGGAACGTGGGTTGGACGGTTGGGTTTTTGGAAACGATTTGAATGGTGGATTGAGGGCAACACACCAAGCTATGGCAGGCTTAGATACAGCCTTCCTTGAAAAGAGACACACTCAATCTTCAAAGGAAACTCTCTTCCTCTCTTGGAGACACACTCACACAAAAGGAACTAGATAAAGACCTAGGCGGCCGTGGAAGAGTTTTTGAGTCTAAAAATTGTCTTCATTAAATGAGGAAGGGTTTTGCCTTTTATAGGCTACACATGACCCAGTTGACCACAAGACTCGCGGTCAACAATATACCTAAACCCAAATTAGACTAAGTCTTTAAACTAGTTATAAGACTAAACATAAAAGGCTAAACAAGTGTCTAAGATAGAATCAAGGTTAATTGATTTTAATTGGACATATCCACATTAAAACCTATGGGACACTAGGCTTGATGCCTTAGACTTTCAGGTCTCATTAAAAACCTTTCCAAGAACCCATTATGGTAAACTTAGAAAGGCAAAAAGTACCTTAATCATCTAAGGTCTTAAGGGGTGTCCTCACTCAAGGATAGTAAGGACACACAAGACCTTATCCCTAAGGCTGTGTGCATGGATGTTCTGATCATGAACACCCAGCTGATCAATGGCAAAAGGCTGGCTGGTGTCTTCAGTCTCCCCTTCTTCTCCTCGGCCGTGTGCTTGGACTAGGTTGACTCCGGCTTGATCTTCACAAGTTTGGTCCTGGTCCCGGCTCCTGTCTTGCACTCCTTGGGCAGCTCTGCTCGTTGTCATGATGCGGTGAGACACATAAGGGGTTGCTTGGACCTCATACTCCAAGTACCGGGTTGGTGTAGCTTGGATGGCCCCATCAATCAAGAATCACCTTGAAATGCAAGATTCTGAAGAGAAATTGATGGCACAATTCTTGGATAGACATCAAGACCGCATAACAAGAAAGGTGGAGAGGCAACCATACGTACACTTTGATGATCTCTTGAATCATGTTATATAAGCTGAGCAACATATCAAGATAAAGCTAGCTAGCACCACGCGAGAGTGTCCAAACAAAAGGTTCATGTAACTCAACAAACAAGAAAAGTATGAGACTGAGGAGGTGTTGAAATGAAGAATAAAATAAGTAGATACTCTAAGACAAAGAGTGAGTATGAAGTGTTAGAAAGAAGAAGAGAGTAAATACTATAAACCAAAAGGAGAGTATGAAGGAGTTTCTAAACCTGTAGCCAAACATCCTTAAGTGGCTCCTAGAAGTAGTGTTTGGACACAAGAATTGTATACTCTCTATATAAACACTATGTACTCCTCATTTGTAAGCAAGAAGAATAATTGTTTCTTAATCAATAATTAATCATTTCTCTCATTCTCTTTCTCTAAAATTCTCTCTATTCTCCAATGGTGAATCTCTAAATCTCTTATTATAACATGTTATCAGAGCAAGAATCATCCTAAACTCCACAGAATTTCATGTTTTTCTTCAACTTTTGCACATAAACCTCCAAGAGAGACCCGTCGAGAAGATCAAGGTGGTTCGTCATCAATTCCGGAAAGATCACGAGGTTTTCTTTCATATTCCATCAAAAGGGTCATCAGGCAGGAGATTCTGATTATCTTTGCACTGGTTTCATCTTATTTGGTGATCAGAATCAAAAGTTATCCTCAAAAGAGTTGCGATAAGCGTCATCTGGATTCTCTGCCATTTCAACAAGCATAAATCTGGCAAAACTTCATCCAATCAAGAAGAATGAGTCTAGATGATGTTACAGGAGGTTCGCACTCACGCTAATCAAGTATTGAAGCTTTCTTGATCGATTTCCCTCGACGGGTCCATTTTTTATCCATTTGGGGTATTGGTGATAAAAATCTTATCCCTTCTCAATCGTTTTCGAATCTTGGACGTTAAGAAGTTAGATAAGGGTCTTGTGGAGGGTTTCAAGAAGTTTAGCTGCATTCCAAAGATTTTTAGGCTTTAAGATTCATTTTCTTGTGAACTAGTCAGATTCTGAAAATATTGAATTATGGTATAAAGAGGTTAGACTTGTTGCTCAGCTGTTACAATCGATTATTAACTACCTAAAACAATTTTGGTTAGTAGTTAATAGGCTTTTAATCAGTTTAGAAGCTGTTAGAAGACATTTAAAAGGCGGTTACAATCTGGTCATGAAGCAGTTATAGACAGTTATGTTTGTTAGAAGAAGTTGGAGTTAAAAACTGTTAGTGGTGGTTATAGAAAGCTGTTGGGGACATTTTTAGGCTAGTGTTTGGAGGTTAAAAGGTGGTTAAGAAGTTAAAAAGAGTTATCAGAAGCTGCTAAGCCTTAAAAACCATTTCAACCTAACCTAGTACCTTGTCTAAAATTGGTGGATTAATGATGGAGAAGCCTACTTTGGAGGCTGTTGAAACAACTTGGTTAGGCTGTTATACCAGCGAATACTGATTGAAAACAAGTTGGTTAGGAGTTTAAGAAGTTGTTCTGCAGTTCGAAATTGGTAACAATGGTGGTTAGAAGACTCTAGACTGCAATAAGAAAAAGTGCAAAGGCTAGGACAAAATAGGAAGAGTTAGAGTCAACTATAGTAAGGTTGAAAAAGGATGGGGAATATACCAGAACAAGTTCCTAAAATCAAATGCAAATACCTAGTATCAAAGTCTTATGCATTAAGGCTATTACTAAACTCTTATCCAACTATATTTTGTTGATTACATTGATGGTTGTGTTAGTTAGAACCATAGGAAATCTGGTATCTAGGTGGTTAGTAAATCATGAATTCTATTGAACTGTTTTGATGTATTTAGAAATTGTTAAGATGGGACATTTTGAACCCAGTTTAGCTAGCTGAATCATTTGTTCATGAATTGCATTGATCCTAAGGGAAGAGAACCTTGTCTTTTACTTAGAAAAATAAGTTTAAGAAGGCTGTTGAATCCAAAAGTCCTTAGGCAGTCTTTGAAATTAAGTTTGGTTATTGTTAACTTTTATTCTATCTTTTACTCACTATCTTTTGTCTAAAATCTACCAATACTCAGACCTAAGATGGGAGTTGATGTTTAGCTTGATTGGCTAACAAAAAAAAAGTAAAAAAGATACTGCACATGGAGAAAGAGTTAGAACCGATTGCCATCAAGAATAGCCACCACAAGGAGTGGAGAAGAAAGACTGGTGGAATATGATGAATCAGCTCTCCCATGGAGTCAGGTGTCCTTTGGTGTGTGCTTGAAGTGAAAATCAACAGAGCACACATGCTGCAAGTTCAGATCATAATCAATCAAAAAGGAAGAATACTCACGAAGACTTCGTATCAAATATTTTGCAAAGGCTATCTCTAAATATTTACTTATTCCATGATTGATTAAATTCTCATTTAGAAATGTTCAAATGATGAAAGAGAACATAGGAAGACTATGTTTTGCATTTAGAACCTAGTTGAATCCAAAATTCACCTAGAAATTCATCTACAATTTCATCATCATTCTTCATCATTCTTATATTTTACTTAAAATCTCATACATTTAATCTTGAAATCTTCTTATTCTTCATATTCTGGATTAATTCTATTAATCTTCATCTTATTCTTCAATACTTCAAATCTCTTAATTCTCAAGACATTTCCTATTCTACCAGATACTTACAATATTTTCTTTATGTTTAAAGGATAAAGAAGATCAAGAGATTATGTCAAAGAGTACATATGGAAACAAGTCAAGACATACAATATATGAATGTTCATTCTTCCAAACTTGACTCTCATTCCTAGTGTCAAGCTTGTGGGGGAAAAGAAAATGAGCATTTCAAGGTGCAAACAACGACATTCAAGGAGATGTCTGGTGCATTCAAGGCACAAACAAGGACATTCAAGGAGATGTCTGGTGTATTCAAGGGCTTTCAAAGAACAAACAAGGACTTTCAAGGTATCTGGCGCATACAAAGGCTTTCAAGGGCTTTCAAGCTATCTGCCAAAACCAGGTGAGCACAAGAAGTGTGTTTCTCAGCCTAATTCTCTCATGGAGGCCATGAATAAGGTCATCCAAATAGCTGCTGAAGAAGCAGTCATTCATCTTTCATAAATTGGGGATAGAACCAATGGACATCAAGCTACCAAATCTCATAAAGATGAAGTAAGCTGGTGGAAAGTGATGAATCACCTCAGGACATCAAAACTCTCTCATCAAAGGTTTTATCTAGGATACCAGGTGAGAATTTGGCTAGATATTATACTTGATACCAGACTTGATCTTTTTCAAGTTCTGGAATACTTATTTTTATTTTTGAATTGATATGATGTTTTAGATCAGGAAGTAATGAAAAACAGTCATAATCATGTCTTACCCTACATTAATTAGTGGAAGCATGGTGGGATAGTGTATTAGGAGAAAAGTGTGCTCACTCTACTCAAGCTTAATTCTAGAATCTTATTCTCTTGAGTTAGGCTTATTGAAAGTAGAATGTGAAGCAAAATGAAACTGGCCAAAGGGAAATTCAAAACATAAAAGGGAAGAAAACCATGTGATCATGATGAATCCAGAGAGAACCATGTGATCATGATGAGTCCAAAGACCTTAATGTGAAGTTCTTAGAGAACCAGAGTGGTCTAGATCATATCATCCAAATCGCCATCCACTCTTATAAAAAGGAAGTTAAAATCATTTTTACATTATAATGCATTGGTTTATCTTGTGAGAATTAATACATGCATATATAAGTGTATGTGAAACAGGTTAAACTTGAAGACTTTAAGGAAAGCTGGATAAAAGTCACCTCTCAAAGACAAGAAGCCAAAAGAAAGGGGGAGAAATAGACCAGACTTAGAAGAAACTTCAAAGCAGCCATTCACAAGGGATAATCAACAAGGCATTGATCAAGGGTCTACGGAGCTCTCTATGGTGGATTTAAAGCTCATAGATTCAATGGCCAATCCCTAGCTAAGAAGACTTCACTCTTTTTCCCTTAGTATTGGTTTCGTCCAAAAGGGTTTTACAAACTAAGCTTTTTAATGAGGAAGTTTTTTAAGGTTCCAAGCTTTGATTCTATGATCATTAAAAATCAAGCTTGAAAGGGAGTAAAGAGGAAGAAGGAGGAAAGTCTCTTCATCTTTTCAAGTTAACCATTCACCCATGCTTAAACTTGAGCGGCAGTGTTGAAATAAAAAAGTAAAGAAGTAGATACTCTAAACCAAAAGGAGAGTATGAAGGAGCTTCTAAACCTGTAGCTAAACATCCTTAAGTGGCGCCTAGGAGGAGTGTTTGGACACAAGGATTGTATACTCTCTATAGAAACAGTATGTACTCCTCATTTGTAAGCAAGAATAATAATTCTTTCATAATCAATAATTAATCATTTTCTCATTCTCTTTCTCTAAAATTCTCTATATTCTCTAATGGTGAATCTATAAATCTCTTATTCTAATATGACGAAGCTGAGGAGGTGTCGAATGGATCTGATGAAGAGGTGACCAACTATCCGGAGGTAGGAGAACTTCTAGTTACTAGAAGAACCCTTAGCGCCCTATTTGATCCTGAAACGGTGCAAAGGGAAAACATCTTCCACACAAGATGTAGCTTTGAGTCCAAAGTATGTAGCTTGATTATATATGGTGGTTCTAGTACTAATGTAGCTAGCAAATATCTTGTTTATAAGCTAGGTCTTAAAGAGACCAAACACCCCATCCCTACAAGCTCAAGTGACTCAACGACGAGACTGAGCTAAATATTGTGGAGCAAGTCTTAGTACCCTTCAGCAAGGCAAGTACTCAAACCAACTGAAGTGTGATGTGGTGCAAATGCAAGCTGGGCACACCTCCTAGGGAGACCATGGCAATTTGAAAAAGAAACTTTGCACAATGGGCGAACCAACTACTACATCTTCACCCATGAGAACCGCAAGTATAGTTCAGCTTCCCTCATACCTCAGAGGTGAATGAAATGTAAACGTCCATGGCTGAAAGAGCTAAGATAAGTAAGACCAACCTTTACATAACTTCAAACACTGTGATCAAAGCTATTAAATCCAAAACACAGGTGCTATTAATGGTCTTTAGAGAAAGCTTGTTTTCAGGTCTAGAAGAGATTGTGATACCAACGAAAGTGCAACAGCTATTGGACTGATTTAAAGATGTCTTTCCAGAGGAGATTCCAGCTGGTTTGCTCCACATTAGAGGTATTGAGCACCAGATTGACCTCATCCCTGGAGCGCCTCTACCAAAACGACCTGCCAATAGGGTCAATCCAAAGGAAGCCGATGAACTTGAAACTCAAGTGCAAGACCTGATGTCTAATGGCTACATCTGAGAGAGCTTGAGTCCTAGTGCTGTTCCAGTGTTGTTGGTGCCTAAGAAAGATGGGACTTGGAGGATGTGTGTGGATTGTAGAGCTATAAAAAGCATCACCATCAAATATACACACCCCATCCCAGGACTAGATGACATGCTAGATGAGTTGAGTGGAGCAACAATTTTCTCTAAGATAGACTTGAAGAGTGGATACCACCAAGTTAAGATGAACGAAGGTGATGAGTGGAAGACTGCTTTCAAACCAAGAGAGGCCTATATGAATGGTTCGTAATGCCATTTGAACTCACCAATGCCCCTAGTACATTCATGCGCCTCTTGAACCATGTCTTTAGAGTATTCATCTGTAAATTTATAGTAGTCTATTTTAATGATATCCTGGTCTATAGCACATGCCTTAGTCATCATATGATTCATTTAGAGAAGGTCTTAAAACTATTGCGCTTGGAAGGATTGTATGTAAACTTAAATAAATGCATCTTTTTCACTGATCAATTGGTGTTTCTAGGGTTTGTTGTAAGTTCACGGGGATTTCTAGATCAATTGGTGTAAGAAAATGAGATTAAGAGATTTGTAGATTTAGAGTGAGAGAATGAGAGATTAGAGAGAAATAATGATTGTATTGAGAAGATGAGAATAATGTTTTCTAAGTTACAAATGAGGAGAGAGATAGCTATTTATACTAATCTAGTCTAGGCTTGTTTGGATACAAGGATTGCCTTATACATGAATGGCTACAAGGGTAACATAATACTAGAACACAGACAAGCCTTAGACACTCCCCTTAGATGACTTAGATCACACGGCCTTAAGCTAGAATTAGAGACCTTCTTCCTTCATCATTTCTTCTTCATTCCAACATATGCAACTAGGGTTAAGACAGGATTAGTTCACCCGCGTGCCAGCCTAGTCCAGTCTAGGACCAACCGAGACTTATCTCAGTCTGCTAGTCCTGGCAAGCCAAGATTAGTTCCACGTCTAGCTTTAGGTTCGCCCGTGGTTCTCTATCTAAGTCCCTCTCTAAGAACCCTGCACCAAGTCCATAGGCGTAGCACCTTCTCGAACAGTGTCGAGCCCAGCGTTCTCCCGCGTAGCCCGCACCCACGTCCAGCACCAGGCCGTTCTGTAACCTAGTGAAGCCAATCGAGCCGCCTAGTGTTATTTAGGGTTAGACGGCTAGGTCTGCATTCCATTTTAGTGTCTAGGTTCATTGCACTAGTTTTAGGTAGTTTCCTTTTTATTTTAGGCATAGTCTTAATTAGTTGCCATTTTTTAGGCTATGATACCATATAAGATGATGTAAGTGTAGTGGTGGTGAAACTATTGGTCGAGAAGCTCGAGACCTCCAGAAGCGAATTGGATGAATAGAGTGAATCGAAAGGACCACACAAGCTGCAGAAGACTTGTGATCGACCGAGTTGTTCTTCTTGGCACAAGAAGAACGAGACAAGCTTCTCCAAGGGAGAGAGGCAGCCGTCAAGAGCAAGTAGTCTAGGGTTTATTTTGTTAAAAATCGAGTTGTCTTATTACTTGCAAGTGATGAGACTTATATAGACCTTTTAGTTACAACTTAGGGTAAACAACATGATGTTTAACGTAAACAACAAGTAGTGTAAATAAAAACAGCATGTAGTTCTTTTTGCTGAAAAATAGAATGGGCTTAAGGCCAAATAACTTAGACATAATAAAAATGGGCTTAAAGTCTTAAACTTATACTTAGTCTAAATAATGAAAAAATGAGATAGATAAGCCTCAATGATGAAGGCAGACCGAATTTGACTAAGACATGTGAAGGGTGTCATATTTTGTGAATAAGTCTTCGTCTTCTTGCGCACTAAGAGTATTGCCTCATTAAAACCCTCTTCGGAAATTCCAGTGGGACAAAATCGAAGATGGGAAAGAGAGTACAATTTCTTAGTACGTCTTTTGGTGTTTTTACCGAATGGTGATGGTAAAGACACCGGAGGTAGAAGAATCTTCGAGTAGGAACCTTCAGTGTTTCTTAGCTGACACGAACGGATCTTGATGGGCTTCTAGGCCAACTAATGGGCCGGATGGGCAGTCTCCCGTGAGCTCCTGGGTGTCTGTTCTCTCCATTAGCTGGTTGAACTTGTCTCCCAAGGCTCGAGCCTTGGAACATGTCAGTGGTCCTGGTGGTACTCGTGGTGCAGTAGCTGGTACGATGTCCTCATCATAAGAATATGAGATTAAGAGATTTAAAGAATGAGAGAATGAGAGATTAGAGAGATTTAGAGAGAATAATGATTTTTATTAAGAGAATGAGAATGATAGTTTCTAAGTTACAAATGAGAAGGGAGATAGATATTTATACTAATCTAGTATAGGCTTGTTTGGATACAAGGATTGCCTTATACATGAATGGCTACAAGGATAACATAACACTATTACACAAACAAGCCTTAGACACTCCCTTCCTATTCAAGTAACTCACGCCTACTATACAATCTTTTAGAGGCTTTCTAATTTCATCATTTCTTCTTCATTCCAACATAAGCAACCGACTTGACGTACATGAATTAGAAGAAAGTCTAATGGCCCAATTCATCGCCCGGAAGATCGAGATACAACCATACCATGATCTAGGCGAATTATTCCACTTTGCATTCCAGATAGAGAAGTGCAATAAAAGGAAATTAGCCGCACCTTCTTGACCTAAGAGTACCTGGAGCACAGGATCCAAGCCGTTTGAACGGATAGCCCCGACCAGTGACCCGTGCCTCAAGGGAAAGGCCATTGTCAGCAGCACGGCCTCCAGGGCAGCCCTAGCTGCCCCAAAACCAACCACCCCCACGACCACTCCGACTCAGCCCCAGCGGAGCAGCGAGATCGTATGCTTTAAGTGCAAAGAGAGGGGATATATGTCACGAGAGTGTCCCAAACAGAGGAAGATGGTGTTTAACACCTCAGGAAACTACGAGTCCGAGGATGAGCACAACAAGGTCGCACCTGCGACCCATCAAAAATCTAACGAAGAGATAGAATATGCCAACTCCGGAGATATGCTCATGATCAGACGAGTTC
Organism: Streptanthus diversifolius; assembly: GCA_039880935.1. Lineage (NCBI taxonomy): Eukaryota > Viridiplantae > Streptophyta > Magnoliopsida > Brassicales > Brassicaceae > Streptanthus > Streptanthus diversifolius. The sequence continues at coordinate 6,638,111 of JAXGFM010000002.1, forward strand.
TCAGCTCGAGATTTGAGCCGGAAGAGGTAGAGCAGCGAGAAAACATTTTCCACTCCAAATGTACAATCCTTGGGAAAGTGTGTTTGCTGATTATAGACGGAGGGTCCTGCACCAACGTCGTAAGCAAATACATGGTAGAAAAGCTAGGACTGTCTGTGACAAAGCATCATAAGCCCTATAAACTGTGGTGGCTGAACAATAAGACAGAGCTATATATTTCTGACCAGGTTAAGGTCTCATTCAGCATTGGCAGATACCAGGACCATGTCACCTGCGATGTTGTCCCGATGTCAGCTGGACATCTCCTCTTAGGATGACATTGGCAATTTGACCGAGAGACTACGCATAACAGATGGACGAACTTCTACTCATTTGTCCACGACAAGCGTATATACAACTTGGAACCAATGTCTCCACATGCCGTTCAAGAAATACAATCCAAGATGGCAAAAGATCAACATCCCGCAAAGAGAACTTTCTAATCAATGTGGCAGACATAAGGAAAGCCGTCCATACTGAGGGCACTCAACTCGTCCTAATGCTCTACAGAGAAATCTTAAACACGTACGACATTGAGACACCCCTACCAGCCGAGGTCCAAGACCTTCTAGAGAGTTATGCAGAAGTGTTCCCAGAGGAAATCCTAGCCGGCCTCCCACCCATTCGAGGCATTGAGCACAACATCGAGTTTATTACAAGAGCTCAATTACCTAACCGGCCCGCATACCGAGTCAACCCTGAGGAGGCTAAAAAACTTAAAAGACAAGTCCAGGATCTTACGGGTCTAGGTTACGTCAGAGAGAGCCTTAGTCCCTGTGTCTTCCCGGTCCTACTTGTGCCAAAGAAGGACGAGAGCTGGAGGATGTGTGTCGACTGTCGCGCCATCAACAACATCACAATCAAGTATCGGCACCCCATTCCGCGCCTTAATGACATACTAGACGAATTAAGCGGAGCCACAGTCTTCTCCAATATTGACCTAAAAAGCGGATACCATCAAGTCAGGATGCGAGAAGGAGATGAATGGAAGACTGCGTTCAAGATCAAACAGAGTCTTTACGAGTGGCTAGTAATACCGTTCGGCCTGTCCAACGCCCCAAGCAATTTCATGCGCTTTATAAACCAAGTCCTTCTACCGTTCATTGGTAAATTTATAGTAGTCTACTTCGACGACATTCTAGTCTACAACACGACTTACTCGGATCATTTGGAGCAACTAGAAGCCTTCATCATCACCCTCCAGAAAGAGCAGTTATACGAAAACCTCAAGAAGTGTATGTTCTGCACAGACCAAGTCATCTTTCTTGGATTCGTCGTGAGTTCACAGAGACTCAGAGTGGACGACAAGAAAATCAAGGCCATCCAGGAGTGGCCAACGCCGATGAATGCAAGCCAATTCTGTAGCTTCCACTGACTCGTCAGTTTCTACCAACGGTTCGCCCAAGATTTCAGTACGATCGCCGGTCCATTTACAACTACTATCAAGAAGAACCAAGAATTTCGTTGGGAACCCGACCAGGACAAGTCCTTTAAGCTGTTAATGGGATGCTTCACCCACACCCCAGTCCTAGTCCTGTCCGACTTTAACCTGACCTTTGGGGTTGAATGTGACGCTTCAGGGATCGGCAGAGGAACAGTCCTGACCCAAGGCGGAAGACCTGTTGCCTATTTCAGTGAGAAGTTAAGTGGAGCCGCTCTTATCTATCCTACCTATGACAAGGAGCTCTATGCATTTGTCCGAGACCTAGAGACTTGACAGCACTATCTACTTCCCAAGGACTGCGTGATTCAAACTGACCATCAGACACTCCAGCATCTTAGAGGGCAATCCACACTTAAGAAGAGGCACGCTCGTTGGCTAGAGTATATCGAGACCTTCCCCTACGTCATTAAATATAAAAAGGGAACGGACAACATTGTGGCTGATGCCTTATTCAGAAGATACTGTCTCATCTCCGTCGTGGAATCGAAAATTATGGGATTTGAGATGATCAAATAGCTGTATGCTTAGGACACCGACTTCACTGAGGCCTACCAGGAGCAAGTCAAGGGAGCCTACAGCAACTTTTACTTGCTTGACGGATTCCTTTTCAAGGACAAGTGTTTCTGCATTCCGAGAGCATCGATTCGAGAGCTACTTCTGAGAGAGGCCCACAGAGGCGGTTTAATGGGACATTTCGGAGTCGATAAGACCTTGAGCATGCTTAAGGAGACATAGAGGCTCATTATGCTAAGTGCCTTATCTGCAAACGGGCTAAATCCAAGATGCATCTGCAAGGTCTTTACATGCCGTTACCAGTTCCTTCTACACCCTGGACAGATATCTCTAAGGATTTCGTGCAAAGACTGCCTAAGATCAATCAAAAGGACTTCATCTTTGTCGTGGTTGACCGTTTTTACAAGATGGTACACTTCATCGCATGTAACAAGACAAATGACGCAAGCCAGACTGCCAACCTATTCTTCAAGGAGATAGTACGACTGCACGACATCCCCGGGACAATTTTATCAGACAGAGACACCAAGTTCCTCAGTCACTTTTGGCGAGCATTTTGGCGTAAATTAGGGACCAACCCCTTGTTTTCTACTACGTATCATCCACAGACAGACGGACAGACAGAGGTGGTCAACAAGACCTTATCCCAGATGCTGAGAGCAACAATTGGAAGGAATCTGAAGACCTGGTTATAATGTCTTCCATATGTCAAATTTCCCTACGACAGGGTCACACACTCTGGGACGAAGCGGTCTCCATTTGAAGTAGTCTACGGTTTCAACCCTACCACGCCTATTGAGTTCACGCCCATTCCTTTGGGAGAAACCATCACCTTAGAGGGAGAAGCAAAGGCCGAGTATATCAAGTGTCTACATGAAGAAACCATGGAAAATTTAGAGCAACGAAATATCCAGAACACAAAGAATGCCAACAAGGGACGCCGACACATGGTATTCAAAAAGGAAGACTGGGTTTGGCTATACCTGCAACCAGATAGGTTTCCCCAGCAACGAAAGAGCAAGCTTGCACCCCGGGGAGATGGTTTATTCCGAGTCCTACGAAGAATCAATGACAACGCCTACAAGCTTGAACTTCCAAGTGAGTATAACGTAACTAGTACTTCTGATGTTTCTGACTTGAGTTGTTTAATCTAGGTGAGGAGTTCGCTTTGCAGACCAAAGCACTTCAATAGGGAAGGAATGATGAGGACATCGTCCCAGCTATTGCACCGGTCATCCCACCAGAACCTCTCATATGGTCCAAGAGGAAGACCTTAGGAGACAAGCTCAACATGCTGGAGAGTGGAGCCCGTCAGCAACTCGGACCAACCGCACCGGAACCCAGACCAACCGACCCCGGTCCATGCTACCCCAACCCCTTCAAGTCGGATAAGGAACAATGGAGGTTCCTTCTCGAATATTCTTCTTCCTCTGGTGTCTTTACCATTACCATCCGGTAAAGGCACCAAAAGTCGTGCTAGGAAATTGTAATCTTTTTCCTATCTTTGGTTTTATCCCATTGGTTTTTTTTCGAAAAAGGTATTAACGAGGCAATATTCTTAGTGCGCAAGACAGTGAAGACTTGTTCGCGACTCTACACCATTCACAAGTCACCACCGATTTTTGCCTAAGTATCTAATTGGGCTTTTCTATCTTTTATTTATATTTTAGTCATACTCTAATTGGGAGTATGAGTCTTGTTGGCTACTTAGGCCCAAGGTTCTTTAAATTTCCCAAATCAAAGGAAGTCTAAGCTATAACCAAGGGAAGACGGCCCATTCAAAGTCATCAGGAGGATCAATGACAATGCCTACCAGATATAATTCCCAGGTGAGTTAAACATTTCTTCAACCTTCAATGTTACTGACTTGTCACATTTTGATGCATGAGATACAATTTTGAGGACAGAATCTTCTTAAGGGAGAGGTGATGATGAGAATAAAAATACCAAGCCAAAATCCACCATCACGGTTCCAGTTCTAAGAAGGTCACCAAGGACAAGGTCAGGGGTTAGGGACCTAAGGGAAAGCTTCAACCAAGCCATCAAGACCTTGCTTACCAAGATCACGGGAAAACAGACAAAATCGACCCAGACTATTTCGAAGAAGCTTTTCCATACCTAAAGTTTAATACCATGCATATTTTGACCTGAACCACTATAAGTTCAAATTTCAAACCTGAACTCTGTGACATTTATTGGTATCATACATGTTCGTTAACGACGTTCTAAATCCGTTTAATGTCGCTGACTCATCATCTGACCTGGCTAAAACGACGTCATTTTAAGATATAAATTAAAATTATTCCCTAATTAAAAACCATAGCGGTTTACTATTTTAACTAAAATCAACCGGTCTGGTAAAGTAAACTGACCTGGTTTTCAAATGGGGGAAAATTTAAATTTAGGGTTCGTCGATAGAAATTGAGGGGGAGAGAGAGCGTTTAGAGAGAATTCGAGAGTGTGGCAGAGTGATCGACCATGAGAATCAGGAGTGGGGGAGAGGGAAACGAGCGAAATCGGGAGTGGAGGAGAGGGTTTGAGCGAAATCAAGAGTGAGGGAGAGGGAGCTAGCAAAATCGACAGTGGGGGAGTGAGAGTGAGCGACAGAAATCAAGAGTGGGTGAGAGAGAGCAATCGGCAGTAATCAAGGGTGAGCAACAAAAATCAGTAACTTTGTATCCCTCTCTCATTATGTGATTGATTATAATTGGTAGATTTATCTAATTTGTATGATTGTACAATTCTGTAGGTGTTGTTAGGTTAATTTTTGTGTTTCTTAGGTTAATTTTTTTATCTATTATTTGAATGTAGTATGGATACAGTAGGATTCAATGTGTACTACGGTGGGCATTGGGAGAGTATAGATGGTGTGGAAACTTACATTAGTTGTGAAGTGAAGATAATTAATTGTAAGGCCAAAGATCTTTTTAAAACATTGAGGGACGAATTAGGTTTAGTATCTTATGGGAAAAAGTTCTGGTATACTTACCCTTTTGAAGACAGCAACGGTAGGAGAATACTTTGTGAAATGAATAATAGTTTTACGAAGATGTGTGAGAGGGATTGATGGGTAAAGGTTGTTAATGTGTTCTTTGTTGAATCAATGGAGGAAGTTGAGCAGCCTTGTGATGAAGAACTCTGAATTAAGAGAAATATCGCTCCTTTTGTTAATGAAGATCAAGATGATGATAGTGCCTTTTGATTATTATGATACTCATCCTAACTCCAATGATGAAGGTGAAGGTTGAGAGGGGAACTATGTGAAATGAATACGGAGAAGTGGTGAACTTAAGTTACAACAGGTGTTTGACAGTATAGATGACTTCAAAGAAGCTTTGTTAGATTATTCCTTAAAGGGTGGATGGAATATTAAGCTAACTAGATGGGGGAAAGAAAAGTGTTCTGCCACGTGTGGTGTAGAGGAGGATAATGATTGTGAATGGAGGATTTATTGCTCGTTGGAAGAGCCAATAGGAAATTACATGGTGAAAACATATGAAGATGAACATGTTTGCATAAAGGATGGATATAGCAAGTTTTTAAAATCAAGAGTGCTTGTGAAATTGTTTCTAGATTATATACAGTCTGATCCTTATTTTTAAACCAGGAGAATGCAAGAATTATGTGAGCAGAACTTCAATCTTATTACCACAATAGATAAGTGTCGAAAAGGAAAGAAGAAAGCATTGAAAATCATTGAACAAGAGCACGCCGGACACTTTTATAGGCTTAGAGACTACCGCACAGAACTGATACGGTAAATATCTGTTCTTTATGTCAATGTTGAACAATGTTATTTTGAGCCTTTTTGTGTTAATATTTTCATTTGTGTGCTAGTTCGAACCGGGGTTAACTGTGGAGGTGGACACAGTTCTTGATGACGATGGATCAGAAATATTCCATAGATTCTATGTATGCTTTGCAAATCTGAGGAAACAGTGGTGTACATGGTATCGACCTATTTTTGGTCTTGATGGATGTTTTCTTAAAATCTCTCTTAAAGGTCAGTTAATGGCAGCTGCTGGAAGATATGCAAATAATGGAATGTATCCATTTGCTTGGGTGATTGTTGATGTGGAGAATGAAATTAATTGGACTTGGTTCATATAGAGGCTGAAGGCTGAATTTGAAAATCTTCAAGATGGACAGGGTTATACAGTCATCTCTAATAGACAGAAGGTGAGTCTTTCTAGAATTTCTCAGGGTTATGTGTTTTAGTTTTCAGGGTTTGTTGGACTTTTATAGTTTTATGTGTTTTAATTTCTCATGGTTTGTTGAATGTTGTAGACAAAGAATTGCCCAATATTGAACATAGGATGTGTGCTAGACATATTTATTGGAATTTAAGAAGATTTTTCCATCTCATAGTGATATGTAATGTCCGACTATGAAGCAAATCTGGAAAAAGTAAAAGCTTATGATATCCGGCTGTAGAAAAAAATATGCCTAGAAATATACAGAGTTGCAGTCTAGTGTTTTGCATACCCACGGCTTGTTGTACAGATGTGTACAACATTTCAGAGTCATTTAACAATGCAGTTGATCTGTCAAGGTATTTGCCAATGGTTTAAATGTTGGAGAAAATCAGGAGAAGGGCATTGCAGCGTATTGAGTTGCGGAGTTTGAAAGATAAAATAACACAAAGGCAGATTCACGAAGAGAGCAACAGCCTTCATAGCTGAAGAGCAAGAAAAACTTAAATTTATAAAGTATCTTTCAGGATCATCAGAAGGTAGATGTTAGGTTCTTGATTGTAACAAATCTGTGAGCTTTAACATGAGCATGCAGACTTGTGCATGTAGGAAATGGGAGATGAGTGGGCTTTCTTGCCGCCATGCATTAAGGGTCATTGTAAAGAATAATCTGAACCACAAGGATTACACATCTGAATGATACTCCAATGCTAAACAACAACATCTTTATGCTAATTCGATAGAACCAGTTAATGGTCTTCGTTTTTGGAAGAACTCTAGCACTGTGATCAAGACAGCTCCTAGCATGATTAACGAAAATCAAAACAGTAGAGGAAGAACACTGAAGCCAAAAAGGAAGAAGGAGAGACATGAATCTACAACAAAAAATGTTTCAAGAAAGAAGAGGAATATGCATTGTGGACATTGTGGACAAGCTGGATACAATATCAAAAAGTGCAAATCTGATGGTGTACATAGGTCCAAGGAAAAATCCACACATGATGGTAATGAGTCTCAATGTCCAAGTCAACAAACACAAGACTATTCTATTATCAGGTTTTTTTTATTTTCAATCTTATATTCAGTGTTCTCAATTGCTTTATATATTTTGCTTTTAATTATATGTGTTATTGTTTTTTGGTGGTTGTACGAAACGAAAGATGAGGAATGCTATTTCTTAGGTCTTATTTGGTTGAGTCAATGTGGGTAACCCATATGTAGTAAGTAGTTTTGGTTAATCTGCAGGTTTGTTGCAGACTCTTTGTGCATTTGTCATGTTTATTTAAACTCTTTGTCCAACTCATGTCATGTTTATTTAAACTCTGTAATGTTAACATGTTCTGTTTTTCATCTTTTATGTTCTGTTTCAAACCTCTCTTCTCCTAACCATAAACCAATCACCATTTACGCTTACTTGTAAGAGGAATCAATCACCACAAACCATTTTTTTAAAATGTACTTTCTTACATACTACAAACACCACACCATACACCATATTCGGGAAAAGGTTCGGCTAAAAACATCAAATCTCAAAACATAAACATATACATCAAAACAATCACCAAAAAACAGATGACCATATTCTCCAATCTATTAATCTCCATCTTACCCTCTTGTATCTCCTTTGCAACTACAGATTCACACACACAAGCCTCTAATTGGAGTGTTTCAATCTCTTATTCAGACGCATTGAAACTCTTCTGTAATATCATTGAAACTCCTTTAATGTTTTCCATTTGGTTTTTCAAATCCTCTATCTCCTCTAACATACACTCATCAGTCCATTTAAATGTGTGATACCATTGGCTCTGTATCAAAAAAAAATTCATCCGGTCATAAACAAATTTCATTGAAATCAATTAACCATACCTCATCTGATCTATTTGGGCAAGAGTGGAACAATCTTCTTGGGTTTTTAGTAGTTATCGACCTATCCATCCTTACAGCTTCACCACACCTACATACCGTTGGAAAACCTCATACTCGATCTCTCATCCCCACTAAATCGAACGAAATCCGAAACTCACAAACTCGATTTCTTGATTTCTCTCGCTCGCTCACTCTCGCTCACTCACTATTTAACTCTCGCTCCCTCACTATCTCACTCTCGGTCCCTTACTCTAACTTGCTTTTGATCACTCTCGCTCACTCTCTCTCCAACAATCTCTCTCGCAAATCAAAAAATTGATATCTCTCTCCCTCAATTTCTATCGACAAACCCTATATTAAAATTCTTCCCCAAATTGAAAACCAGATCAGTTTATTTTTCCAGATCGGTTTGATTTTGGTTAAAATAGTCTTCTTTCATATTTCTGTCCAACTCATGTCATGTTTATTTAAACTTTGTCATGTTATCATGTTCTGTTTTTCATATTTTATGTTATGTTTCAAACTCTTTTTTGTAAGAGGAATCAATCACCACAAACCATTTTTTAAAAATATACTTTCTTGCATACTACAAACACCACACCATACACCATATTCGGGAAAACATTCGACTAAAAACATCAAACCTCAAAACATAAACATATACAACAAAACAATCACCACAAAACAGCCGACCATATTCTTCAAGCTATTAACCTCCATCATGTAATCTTGTACCTCTTTTGCAACTACAGATTCACACACACGAGTCTCCATTTGCAGTGTTTCAATCTCTGATTCAGACGCATTGAAACTCTCAAAGTTTTCCATTTTTTTTTCAAATCCTTTATCTCCTCTAACATACACTCATCAGTCTATTTAAATGTGTGATACCATCGGCTCTGTATCAAAAAAAAATTCATTCGATATTCAAAAAATAAATAAATTTCATTGAAATCAATTAACCATACCTCATCTGATCCATTTGGGAAAGAGTGGAACAATTTTCCTGGGTTTTCAATAGTTCTCGACCTACCCATCCATACAGCTTCACCAAACCTACATACAGTTAGAATACCTCTTACTCGATCTCCCATCCCCACTAAATCGAACGAAATCTGAAATTCACAAACTCGATTTCTTGATTTCTCTCGCTCGCTCACCCTCGCTCACTCTCGCTCCCTCACTATCTCACTCTCGCTCCCGGATGGGGTCATCCATGCTACGCCAACCCGGTACTTGGAGGATGAGGTCCAGGCAACCTCATATGTGTCTCACCGCATCATGACAAGGAGCAGAGCTGCCCAAGGAATGCAAGACATGAGCCGGGACCAGGACCAAACTTATGAGGATCAAGCGGGAGTCAACATAGTCCGAACACACGGTCGAGGAGAAGGGGAGATTGAAGACACCAGCCAGCTGTTTAACCATGATCAGCTGGGTGTTCCTCACCAGAACATCCACACACACAGCCTTAGGGATAAGGTCTTGTGTGTCCTTACTATCCTAGAGTGAGGACACCCTCTAAGACCTTAGATGATTAGGGTACTCTTTTCCTTTCTAAGTTTACCATAATGGGTTCTTGGAAAGGTTTTTAATGAGACCTGAATGTCTAAGGCATCAAGCCTAGTGTCCCATTGGTTTTAATGAGGATATGTCCATTTAAAATCAATTAAGTTTGATTCTATCTTAGGCACTTGTCTAGCCTTTATGTCTTATTTCATAACTTGTTAAGGACTTAGTCTAATGTGGGTTTAGTTGTTTTGTTGACCACGAGTCTTGTGGTCAACTAGGTCATGTGTAGCCTAAAAAAGGCAAACACTTCTCCATTTTATGCAAGCAGTTTAGAACCCAAAACCCTTGTCCACGGCCGCCTAGGTCTTACCATTTTTCCATGTATGTGAGTGTGTCTCCAAGTAAGGAAGAGAGTTCCTTGAAGATTGAATGTGTCTCTCTTCGAGGAAGGCTGTATCCAAGCCTGACATAGCTTGGTGTGTTGCCCTCAATCCACCTTTTCAAATCGTTCCAAATCCCCTTTCGTTCAGCCCTCATTCCGTCGCATCCCACCCGCCGTTCACCTTCATGACCGAACCCTCGACCGGCCGTTCGTATCCTTGTCCGTGTTGCACGACCCGCCGTTCGCATTCACGACCAAACCCTCGACCGGCCGTTCGTGACCTCACTCGCAAGAACGCCCCACAGTTCGTATCCCCAACCCGAGCCAAGACCCCCGTTGGTTTTCAAGACCCACAACCGGCCTGCTTGTTCTAGCTTCTCCCCTAAGCTGTGACCCGTCTGTCCACGCCAAGAACCCGTCCGTACCGCGCTTTCTTCCGACCACCCTTTGACCAGATGGCCTGGCTCATATCATTTTGGTATCAGAGCTCAAGTTCCTACCAAGAAAAAGTTGCATCTTTCCATCCGTAAACTTTAGGGTTTCGAAAATTTTCAAGCGGTTGTTAGGGTTGTTGGCCTGCCTTTGAATCTATTGTTTAGATTTGTTAGTCTCCATGATTTAGGATGCCTAAGTTAGTTATTAAGAGCTAGTTGCATCTGTGTTAGTAATCGCCATTGTTGAAGCTTTGTTGGGAAAGAAGGAGTTTGGTGTGGTCAAGGCCGCTTTTGACCAGGGTACTGTCCTTTGGTCGGGTGAGTCACTATTGGTCCACACCGAGTGATGTCATGTTGTCCCTTGCATGTTTAATTTTCGAATTTGAATTGGTTTAGTTTTTAGCGGTTCTTAGATAGTATTTGTTCATGCCTCAAGTGTATTTAAGTTTAATCTTGTTTAGTTTAAAATTAAATTAAGTTTTGGTAAGGGTCATTAGTGCTAATCCTAGAGTAATTAATTTAAGAGCTGTTGACTAGTTGACTTTCTTGTTTTGCAAGGTACCTAAGCTAAGATGGCTGATCCAGCCTTAGCGGATATACTCACTAGTCTCCAGACCCAGCTTCAGCAGTTAAGAGACCGGCTTGGTAGAGTGGAGCAGCCTCAATCACAACCAGCTCAAGCGCCTCCACCACCACAACCGAGAGCACCTCCACCACTTTGGCCAGAACATGACATGGAGGGTCTGTCTGAGGAAGAAGCCTTCCCACCTCATTTCATAAGGACAAGACACAGAGAGAGGAGGTTTCCTGAAGAAAGGGGCCATCACCACCCACCTAGGGCTCAGTCCCCACACCTCAAGATCACACCTCTCACCTTTGTCGGCAAGGTAGACCCGGAAGCATACTTGGATTGGGAGAGAAGGATGGATCACATCTTTGATGTCTATGGGTTTGAAGAACCCAAAAAGGTGGCTTTTGCAGCAGCTCAACTTAGTGATCATGCCTTATCCTGATGGGATCAAGATTCGGCCAAAAGAAGAAGGAGAGGAGAGGAGCCGGTTAGATCATGGGAGATCATGAAGTTCATGATCAAAGAAAGGTACATCCCACCCATGTACCACAGGGAGCTCCAGAAGAAGTTCTCAGACAGGGCCAAAGGAGTGTAGAAGAGTATTTTGGAGAGTTTTAACATCTGCGGAACCGTCTTGGATTAGAGGATGCCGAGGAGACTCTCATGGCTTAATTCTTGGATGGTCTTCAAGAGAAGATTGCTAGCAAGGTGGAAATGTATTCCTACAATGATCTCAATGAGCTGCTACACCTGGCCACACATGTTGAAAGTCAGCTCAAGAGAAAGACCCGGATCAGAGCAGTGATCAATAACCCATGGAGACCTACTTCCTCAGGTTCCAATCCGCAAGCATCTAGCTCCAGCCCAGCTTTCAACAGGCCATCTGACCGAGGCAAGGCTATAGCCTAGGAAGCAAGACCACCCTACAAGCCTAGGGAGACCACTGCCCCAAGGCCTGAAGCTCAATCCGCCCCCACTGGACCTAAGACCCGAGACATCATGTATTTCAAATGCCGGGGCCGGGGACACTATGAAAGGGATTGCCCCAACCCAAGGGCCATGATCATCACTCCAGCCGGTGATTATGAGTCTCAGGACGAGATGGAGCCTTCTGAGGAAGCTGATGAAGAGGAGGATGAAGTAGCCTATCCTGAAGTGGGTGATCTTTTGGTCTCAAGGAGAGTTCTCAGCACCATACAAGAACCGGATGAAACAGCCCAAAGGGAGAACATCTTTCACACCCGTTGCATGGTAAGTGGCAAGGTATGTTCCTTAATCATTGATGGTGGTTCATGTGCCAATTTGGCCAGTGCATACATGGTTGAGAAACTGAATTTGACAGCCACCAAGCATGCTAGACCATATAGATTAGGTGGTTGAATGATAGGACTGAATTGAAGATTAATGAGCAAGTTAAGGTTTCTTTTAGCATAGGCAAGTATGTTGATGAGGTTCTTTGTGATGTAGTTCCTATGCAAGCCACTCATATCTTATTAGGCAGACCTTGGCAATTTGATAGGGAAGTTATGCATGATGGTACACCTTGATGATGAATAAAAAGCGAATTAGTTTAGCTCCATTATTGCCTGCCCAAGTCCATGAGATGCAAATTAAATTAGCTAAGGAAAAATGCATGACTAAGACCAATTTCTTGATTGCACCTAGTGATGTTAGGCGCTCACCCTTTGATCCTAACTGTCAAGTAGTTTTGATGGTTTATAAGGACTTGTTAAATGTTGGACATACTAATGCAGTCTTGCCAAGGGAAATCCGAGTTCTTCTTGACAGGTACAAGGATGCCTTCCCAGAGGAGATACCAGCTGGCTTACCACCTTTGAGGGGCATTGAGCACCAGATCGATTTCATTCCTGGAGCACAACTTCCAAACCGGCCAGCTTACCGAGTCAATCCAACCGAAGCTAAGGAGCTTGAAGCTCAAGTCAGAGACCTCATGGCCAAGGGATATGTGAGGGAGAGTCTCAGCCCCTGTGCCGTACCTGTGCTCCTTGTGCCCAAGAAGGATGGCTCCTACAGGATGTGTGTGGATTGCCGAGCCATAAACAACATCACCATCAAATACCGCCATCCAATCCCAAGACTAGATAACATGTTGGATGAACTCAGTGGAGCAACCATCTTTTCTAAGGTGGACTTGAAGAGAGGGTATCACCATGTAAGGATGAGAGAAGGTGATGAGTGGAAGACAGCCTTCAAGACCAAGCATGGGTTGTATGAATGGCTGGTCATGCCGTTTGGGCTCTCTAATGCCTCAAGCACATTCATGCGCCTCATGCACCATATCCTTAGACCTTTCATGGGCAAGTTTTTAGTTGTTTACTTTGATGATATACTGATTTATAGCTCTTGCCTATCTGATCATGTGCTGCACTTAGAACAAGTCTTAGATACCCTTAGGAAAGAACATATGTTTGCAAATCTAGCTACGTGTATCTTTTGCACAGAAGAAGTTGTTTTCCTTGGTTTTATTGTCATCTCACAGGGACTTAGAGTGGACCTAGAGAAGATAAAAGCTATCCTTGGCTGGCCCAGACCAACCTCCATCAGCCAGGTCCGGAGTTTCCATGGATTAGCCAGTTTCTACCGGCGGTTTGTGAAGGATTTCAGCACTTTAGCTGCTCCCCTGACGTCTCTGATCAAGAAGAATACTGGTTTTGAATGGGGAGAGGTTCAGGAGAGGGCCTTCTTGGAGCTCAAATACCAGCTCACTCACGCTCCAATCCTTGCCTTGCCAAACTTTGAGAAGACCTTTGAGGTGGAGTGTGATGCCTCAGAAGTAGGCATTGGAGCGGTTCTAACCCAAGGAGAACGACCAGTAGCTTATTTCAGTGAGAAGCTGATTGGTGCTACATTGAACTACCCTACCTATGATAAGGAGTTGTATGCCTTGGTCAGGGCAATGCAGACTTGGCAACACTACTTGTTGGCCCGGGAGTGTGTGATCCATACGGATCATGAGACCTTGCAACACCTGAGGGGTTAGACCGTCCTGAAGAAGAGGCATACTAGATGGTTGGAATACATAGAAACATTCCCCTATGTGATTAAGTACAAGAACGGGAAGGATAATGTGGTGGCGGATGCTTTGTAAAGGAGGCATGCCTTAATGGCAACAATGGATGCTAAGATTCTTGGTTTTGAATACTTGAAGACTCTATACCCAGAAGATCATAGCATAAGACTGCCTATGAGGAGCATGGGACAGGGGCTTACACTAAGTTCTTCCTCCATAATGGGTTCCTTTTCAAAGACAAAAAGGTTGTGCATTCCTCAATGTTCAATGAGGGAGTTGCTTGTGGGAGAAGTTCACGGTGGTGGTCTTATGGGGCACTTTGGGATTGAGAAGACTTTGAGTGTCCTTAAGGAACACTTCTATTGGCCTAGGATGAAGAAGATGGTGACTACTCATTGTGACAGATGCATCACATGCAAGAAGGCCAAATCCAGACTCCAACCCCACGGTTTGTACTTGCCATTGCTGGTTCCCACACTACCATGGGTGGACATCTCTATGGACTTTGTCCTAGGATTGCCTAAGATCCAGCACAAGGATTCAGTATTTGTAGTGGTAGACTGGTTCTCCAAGATGGCTCACTTCATTCCTTGCTCCAAGACCAATGATGCATCCCAAACCGCCACTTTGTTCTTTAGGGAAGTGGTGAGGCTCCATGGGATTCCAAGATCGATTGTATCTGACCGGGACACAAAATTTTTGTCCCACTTTTGGAGGACCTTATGGAAGAAGCTTGGTACCAAGCTCCTATTTTCTACTACCTGCCATCCCCAGACAGATGGACAGACTGAGGTGGTGAACCGCACCCTAGGAGCCCTATTGAGATCAACCATTGGACGCCACTTGACGACTTGGGTGGAGAGCCTTCCTTTGGTAAAGTTTGCCTACAACTCAGCCAAGCACTCCACAACCGGCATTTCCCCCTTTGAAGCTGTCTATGGCCGCAACCCAGACATGCCCTTGAGCTTGGTACCATTTCCCCCAGCCGAGACCATGGACCTTGAAGGGGAAGCTAAAGCCGCGACAATGAAGAAGATCTTTGAGCAAGTCCATGGAAGGATTGAGAAGAGGAATGACCAGATCAAGACAAGGATCAACAAGAAGATGAAACAGCTAGTGTTCCAGCCTGGAGATTGGGTGTGGTTGCACTTAAGACCAGAGCGATTTCCCAACAAAAGGAAGCATAAGCTGGACTTCAGAGGAGATGGGCCGTTTCAAGTGGTGGAACGCATCAATGACAATGCCTACAAACTCAAGCTACCAGGTGAGTATAATGTGTCTTCTTCTTTCAATGTCTCTGCTTTGTCCCCTTTTGATGTGCAGGATGTTGGTTCTTTGGAGACCAAAACGCTTGAAGAGGGTCGGGATGATGGGTCATCCATGCTACGCCAACCCGATACTTAGAGGATGAGGTCCAGGCAACCCCATATGTGTCTCACCGCATCATGACAAGGAGCAGAGCTGCCCAAGGAGTGCAAGACAAGAGCCCGGACCAGGACCAAACTTATGAGGATCAAGCTGGAGTCAGCATAGTCCGAACACACAGTCAAGGAGGAGAAGGGGAGATTGAAGACACCAGCCAGCCGTTTAACCATGATCAGCTGGGTGTTCCTGACCAGAACATCCATGAACACAGCCTTAGGGATAATGTCTTGTGTGTCCTTACTATCCTAGAGTGAGGACACCCTCTAAGACCTTAGATGATTAGGGTACTCTTTTCCTTTCTAAGTTTACCATAATGGGTTCTTGGAAAGGTTTTTAATGAGACCTGAAAGTCTAAGGCATCAAGCCTAGTGTCCCATTGGTTTTAATGTGGATATGTCTATTTAAAATCAATTAGGCTTGATTCTATCTTAGGCACTTGTCTAGTTTTTATGACTTATTTCATAACTTGTTTAAGGACTTAGTCTAATGTAGGTTTAATGTTTTGTTGACCACGAGTCTTTTGGTCAACTAGGTCATGTGTAGCCTATAAAAGGCAAACACTTCTCCATTTTATGCAAGCAGTTCAGAACCCAAAATCCTTGTCCACGGCCGCCTAGGTCTTACCATTCTTCCTTGTGTGTGAGTGTGTCTCCAAGTAAGGAAGAGAGTTCCTTGAAGATTGAGTGTGTCTCTCTTCAAGGAAGGCTGTATCCAAGCCTGATATAGCTTGGTGTGTTGCCCTCAATCCACCTTTTCAAATCGTTCCAAATCCCCTTTCGTTCAGCCCTCGTTCTGTTGCATCCCACCCGCCGTTCGCCTTCACGACCGAACCCTCGACCGGCCGTTCGTATCCTCGTCCGTGTTGCACGACCCGCCGTTCGCATTCACGACCAAACCCTCGACCGGCCGTTCGTGACCTCACTCGCAAGGACGCCCCACTGTTCGTGTCCCCAACCCGAGCCAAGACCCCCGTTTGTTTACAAGACCCACAACCGGCCCGCTTGTTCTTGCTTCTCGCCTAAGCTGTGACCCGTCTGTCCACGCCAAGAACCCGTTCGTACCGACTGCTCTTCCCGACCGTACCGCGCCTTCTTCCGACCACCCCCTTGACCAGATGGCCTGGCTCATATTACTCCCTAATCTCTCTCCCTCACTCTAACTCGCTTTCGATCACTCTTGCTCACTCTCTCTCCAACACTCTCTCTCGCAAATAAAAAAATTGATCTCTCTCCCTCGATTTCTATCGACGAGCCCTATATTAAAATTCTTCCCCAAATTGAAAACCAGATCGGTTTATTTTACCAGATCGGTTTGATTTTGGTTAAAATAGTAAACCGCTCTGGTTTTTAATCTGGGAAGAATTTTAATTTATATCCCAAAACGACGTCATTTTAGCCACGTCAGATGATGAGTCAGCGATATTTAACGGATTTATAATGTCGTTAACAAACATGTATGAAACCAATAAATGTCACAGAGTCCAGGTTTGAAATTTGAAAATTATTGTGGTTCAGGTTGAAATATCCATGGTATTAAACTTAAGGTATGGAAAAAAGTCCTCGAAATAGTCTGGGTCGATTAACGGACCAAGAATTTGAGTCTCCACCTGAGCGCATAAAGGGTCAGGCACCCAAACCCAGGCACGACCAAGGAACAATCAGGCCCGACCCAAGGAGACTAAGGAAGACGCCTAGAAGCCCACCTAAGACAGCTGCCTCTTCTTTCAAGCAAAAAGCAACTTACCTTATTTGGACTTCTCTTAAGTGAAACGGTGCACCTTACTGAATAGGGACCAGCTCAAAACACGGCACCCCAAGAAGCCCTAGAGGCTAGACAAGCACAACTCTGAGCCGCCAAAGGTAAGTTCTTAAGTCCAATTATTTATTAT
The DNA here is from genome assembly GCA_039880935.1 of Streptanthus diversifolius. NCBI lineage: Eukaryota > Viridiplantae > Streptophyta > Magnoliopsida > Brassicales > Brassicaceae > Streptanthus > Streptanthus diversifolius. The sequence continues at coordinate 6,655,412 of JAXGFM010000002.1, forward strand.
TTGACTAATCCTTTTTCTTTGTTTTTGTTTTGTTTTTCCAGTCCTTTTATTTTTAGTAGAATTAAGGCATATGTTTTGCCACCCCCTTTAATTAGGCAACTAGGGTTTAAAACTATTGTAAGTTGCTTCAACGATCCCTACAAGGGCACAGCTGAAGGACTCTATATAAAGTCCCCTTGCAACCATGTATATTTACAACTTATGAAATCAAGAAACCGAATTTTGCCTTAGCAAACAAACACTCTAGTCTCTGAGCCTTGTGAGAAGCAATCCTCTTAGCAACCGACTTATCAAGCCTCCCTTTCATAGTCTTGTGGCATCATTCATTTCCCTCACCATCCATTCGTCCCATCCTTGTTCCAGTGTCGTGACATTAGGTGTTTTAGGAGAGAGATTTAAACAACCATCTTCTGTTCCACCTTGTTTTGCCTTGTGAGTATTGGAGTGATTCCAATCTTACATCAAGAAGACATTACTCAGATTAAACAAAGGGCTCAGTTTTACTTTCCCTTGTTTATTCGATGTAGTGTAACTTCCCTCGGGAAGCTTTATTAAAATAGGTGCCATATCTGAAACATCAGTTAAGCATTCAATGCCTCCGATCATGTGATTTAAAGCTCATGAATCAATAAAGATTCAAGGAAATACATACTTTTAAGATGATCATTCGAAGCAGATGTGATTTCATTAAGCATTTGTACCAAAGTCTTCCACTGAGCATCATCCAGTCCACTGATTCTGGACAATCTGCTGCTGTAAGGTTAGCGTGTGTTATCGAAGCAGGAGAAGGACTATGATTTGTTTGAACATGATTCACCCGAACAGGATCATTCATACGTCCCTTAAGCATTTGTGTGATTAGTTGGTGCAGAAAATTACCTCTCCCAGCTCCACCAGAATGGGAGGACCCAAGTTTTTTAATGTTCTTTTCACCAAACCAAGGAAGATATCCAATATTTTGAAAACACTGCTCTGCCATATAACCCTGTTTTGCATGACTCTTACATGTGCATTACCTTGTTTTCATTGTTCGTACGGAGACTTGGATTTGTCTGAATTGCAAAGCTTAAACCCCCAATGCGATCTTCATTCTTGTGAGAAAATCGTTTCGATTCTTCATCTTAAATAAGAAAATTATATGTGTCCTTTATGGTTGGTAAAGGATCGCGAGAAAGAAGATTTGATTTGACGGCTCAATGTATAGAATCATCAAGATCCATAAGAAATTGATGAAATTTGTCCTCTTCTCGTTCTTTTTGTATGTCAACGGGAGTTCAGCTCTTTGGTAATCAGAAAAACTTAACTTTGTGAGTTGGTCGTAATAAGCTTCGATCGCAAGCCCTTTTTGTCTATAATTTGCAATTTTTGTTTTGAGTCTTCAAACGTTTTGCCTATTTTTCACCGAGAAGCATCATTGGATGTGTAACCATAATTCATGCAAATCTTTACTTTGAGATATCAAAGATCTCAATGTCTCTGAAATCGTAAGTTTGATCCATGAAATCACAAGTGCGTTTTTTCCACACCAATCTTCATAGTCTTCTGATTCTTGTGTCAGACACGGGAACCATAAAAAACCCAAATTTCTTCTGAGCTCGAAGCGCAAGTCATGGATTTGCAGACCACTTATCGTAGTTTTGTCCCCGTAACAATAGTTGAGAGATAAGAATACTTAGATTATCTCCAAAAGTAAGATATAAGGGATATAGTGCGCCTTACGTGCTCAAACTGAGATTTTGTTTTTGAGGAGATGATTGAGGATTATTTCTTTGATTTTGAAATTTCTTTGTCAGACATTAGAGAAGGAAGAAGATAAAAAAAAACTCAAGTAACGGAAGAAGAAGAGAAACACAGTAAGATCGATAACCAATTTCAGAAGGATTTTCTGATCTTATTCAATAAGAATAAAATTGTTTATATACACGTAGATAGACACACTTATTAACCTAATCGTATGTACACAGAATCAAGACGAAAGTAACGGCCCAATATAGCAAAATAGGTAAGTATTCAATAATGAAAAACTTTGAAGAGTTTCTTCTTTCACAATGAAAGAATGTAAGATTGAAAGATTGAGTCATAAACTCCACAGAATGAGAGAAAAAGAATGAGAGAGATGAGAGAGAAATAAGAGAATTTAATTTTTATTAGAAAGTGAGAATATTCTTTCTTAGTTACAAATGAGGAGAGAGATAGCTATTTATACTAATCTAGTCTATGCTTGTTTGGATACAAGGATAGCCTAACATATGTTTGGCTACAAGAATAACATATCATTAACCACAAACAAGCCTAAGACACTCCCTTTGTTAGCTTAGTCCACACGGCCTTATCCTTAGAGTTTAAGGCAATCTTCTTTATTTCTTCTCTTGTCTTCATCATTCTTCTTCATTCCAACACTCCCCCTAAATCTAAAGTCATGGAAAATCCTAAGCTTGCAACCATGAAGCATTACCTCATTAAAAACCTAAAGAACGAAAACCCAATTGGGACAAAACCTTTTCTAGGGAAAAAGAGTATAATACTCCATGATCAGGATCAGTGTTGTGGAATGAAAATGAAGCCAAGTCTTGGGTAAATAGAGCTGCCATTCTTCAGTGTTGTAGCCTTGGTAAACACATAAGCTAGTTGATCTTCAATTCTTATGTAGCAAGATAAGATGGTTCCTATTCCAATAACTTTTCTCACCTTATGGCAATCTACCTCAATATGTTTGGTTCTTTCATGAAACACAGAGTTAGAAGCAATGTGTATAGAAGCTTGACTGTCACAATGGTCAGTGATAGGAGACTCCAAGCTCACACCAAGTATATCAAGGAAGAGTTGTTTTAGCCATATGCATTCTGTGGTAAGCTTCCTCTTGGCCATGTACTCAGCTTCTTCACTAGAGCAAGATACAACCTTCTGCTTCTTGGTATTCCAAATCACAAGATTACCTCCAATGAAGGCGCAGTAGCCGGTTGTGCTTCTCCTATCTTCTCTGTCTCTTAACCAATCTGCATCACAATAACCTACTACTTCTTTATTTCCATTACAACCCATCCATATACCTTGTACATGAGTACCTTTCAAGTATCTCAAAATGTGCATAACCATGTCCCAATGCCTTGTCTTTGGGTCTTACATATGCTGAGACACCTGATTCATAGCAAAACATAAGTCAGGTCTAGTGATGGTTAAGTATATGAGCTTACCACCCACTTTTATATACAGCTTTGCATTATGGAATTTGTCATTTCCTAGCTCCCCCTCAGGTTCTATCTTGTAGCCTTCTTCTAGGGGTGTCTTAGCTGGTTTAGCTTCCATCATACCTGTAAAGGTTAGTAAATCCACAATATATTTTTTTGAGATAGGAAATGACCTTCCATAAACCTACAAACTTCAATTCCTAAGAAGTAATTAAGTTCACCTAGATCCTTAATATCAAAGACACTCTTTAAATAGGCTTTAGTAGATTCAATGCCTACTTTATCACTCCCTGATATGATTATGTCATCCACATAAATGAGTATAACCACAAAACCTTCCTTACTATGAAATGTAAAGAGAGTGTGTTCAATTTCTGACATTTTGAAGCCTCTGTCCCTTAAGGTCACATTCAGCTTATGGTATTAAGCTCTAGGGGATTGTTTTAAGCCATAGATAGCCTTTCTTAGCCTCAGTCTATTGTCGCCACCTATTTGATCTTCTAGACTTGGTGATGGTGTCATGTACACATCCTCTTCTAGCTCACCTTGTAAGAATGCATTCTTAACATCCAATTTCCATAATCTCAACCAAGGTTAGTAGCAAGGGATAGAACAACATTATCAGAGTGTAATTTAGCTACAGGGGCAAAAGTATCTCTATAGTCTTCACCATATGTCTGAGTAAATCCTCTAGCCACCAACCTAGCTTTGTATATATCTATCTCACCCTTGCTTTTGTACTTCATGGTGAATATCCATTTAGAACTTACATCTTTTTTCCCTTTTGGTAGAGTGGCTGGCGCATAGGTTTGACTCTTTTCCATATCTTGTCTTTCAGCTTGAATTGCTTCTTTACACTCCTTTATCTCCATTGCTTCCTGATAACTCTTTGAAATCTGCTCTTTATCAAGACTTAGAGTAAATGCAACATGAGAATCAGATATATGAACTAGATTACATACTCCTTGATCATGGTGAACTACAACATTGTTATTGTAGTAGAATTTTGGTGGAAATCTCTGTTTTGTGCTTCTTCTAAGTACAACAGTTGGTTCTCTTTGAGTTGTATTGTCATCTTCTTCTAAAGATTGTACAAGGTTAGGTTGAATATCCCTTTGCCTTTTTGAAGCTGAGACTAAAATTTCTCCTTCTGAATCATCTTGATCATGTTTAGATACTTGGCCCCCCTCATGATCAAGAGGAGATGCTTGGCCCGGTTCATGTCGTGACGAAGTTGGAGAGAGGGCCGGTTTGTGCCGTGCCAAGGTTGTAACTGGGGCCGATACGTCCCACGCCTCTGGTCCTAGACTTTTTGAAACTGGAGGTTGGATTGATATTGGTGCAGGAGCCGGTTGTGGAGCTGGCAGGGACATGCATTGGACTGGTGGAGAGCGCCGTGTGGCTGGAGAAGGTGGATGTTCCTTTGTGATTCCAAAGCTTTCTAGTAGTCTTCTTAGGTTTTCAGCTTGGTCTGAAGTGTTGGAAGAGATATCTTTAAACTGATCCCAGGTTATTTTTTTCATAGAAACCTTTGGTTTCATGGAATTTGACATCTCTAGAAACCAGGACTCTTCTAGTCTCTCCATTAAAGCACTTATATCCTTTTTGTGTTGATAAGTAACCAATAATCATTGCTTCTAACTTGTTCATTTGCTCACCTGGTACTAAGACAAAGCAAACACACCCAAATACCCTTAGATGTTCAAGACTAGGCTTTGTTTGATTTAGTACCTCGAATGAAGACAAGTCACTTACGAATTTAGTTGGAGTTCTATTGATTAGATAGCATGCTGCCATGAGAGCATCTCCCCAGAAACGCTTGGGAACCTTCATGTGGAACATCATGGATCTCACTACCTCCATCAAGTGTCTGTATTTCCTTTCATCTACTCCATTTTGTTCAGGAGTGTAAGGACAGCTTGTTTAGTGTGTGATTCCATACTTTTGAAGATGTTTTTGAAATTTGTGGCTAGTGTATTCACCACCATTATCTGATCTGAAACACTTTATCTTAGAATTGTATTGATTAGTCACATAAGTGTAAAAATTTATAAAAGCTTCTAACACCCTATCATTAGATTTAATTAAAGTAACCCAAGTATACTTAGACTTTTCATCAATAAAAATAACAAAGTATTTGAGGCTTTCCCTAGATAAGACAGGTGAGGTCTAAACATCTGAGTAAACTAAATAAAAAAATGCTCATAAATGTGTGTAGATTTTTGGAAAACAGTTTTACAATGCTTACCTAAAATGCAAGCTTCACACAATTTATTTTCAAATTTAATGCTAGGAATTAAAAATTCTAAAGCTCTAGCATAAGGTTGTCTTAATCTATCATGTCATAGATCAGCTTGCACACTATTATCTATACTAGCTACACACGATTTTGATGCATCTCTCAGAAGAAGGTCTTCAAGCACATTAGGTCATTCCTAATAGTTCCTTTTCTAAGAACTCTCTAGTTTCAATATCCTGAAAGAAGACATCATTAGGACCAAATATAGCATGGAAATTCAAGTTAGTAGTATCTCTTTTAACAGATAATAGATTAGATGTAAAAGATGGCATATAAAATGCTTTAGATTCTTTATCAAACAATTTTAACTTCCCAATTCCTTTGGTAGGTACTTAAGTTCCATTAGCAATCAACACATTTCCTAGAGCAGGTTCTAAGTTCTCTATTAACCCTAAGTCACTTAACATATGGTAAGAAGCTTCAGAATCAACTATCAAGGGTTTTAAGTAATTTGAAGTTTGAAAAGAAGCATGGAGAGATTTACCAATCACTTTACCAAAGTTTAAGACTGTAATAAGAGCTTCTAGGTCTGATCTCTTCATGAATTCTGACTGAGATGTCATGGTTGCTGCTGGTGTAGTTTGAATCTGATTGTATTGAACTGAAGAAGAGGCGCCACCTGAAGAAGAGGCGTCATCGACTTGGACCTGATTGGAGCTCACATTTTGATAACTCCTTGGCTTGTCTTTGAAATGCTGGCTTAAGGTGAGGCTATAGCATCCAACACCTTTGAATGACCAGTCTTCTTACAATGATCACATATTTGTCTCTTCTTGTCTTCAGATTTATAGAAATGGGGTTGTAGAACAAATTAACAGAGATTTAATGGAGAAAATAAGGGGTATGTTGGCTGAATCATGATTAAGAGAAGAATTTTTGGCTGAAGTTACTGCTACAGCAACCTACATAACAAACAGATCACTAAATTCATCCATTGACTACAAGCTGCCTGAAGAAGTCTGGTCAGGTACAAAACCTACACTTTAACACTTAAGAAGATTCGGTTGTTCTGCATATGTTCACATAACGCAAGGAAAGACAGAACTGCAAGCAGTTAAGGGGTTTTTCATGGGATATCCTTTTGGAGTTAAAGAATACCGAGTTTGGTTACCTGTAGAATTGATAGTCACAACTAATATAAACGTGGTATTCAATGAGGAAGGAGTCTAAAAGAACACCATTAACAAGAAGACTGATTCTGAATCAGATACAAGTGAGAGTAAGCATAGGAGAGTGACTTTTAAGCAGGGTCATATACAAGGTCCTATACATTCACCAACACCAAGCGAAAACACCGAGGATGAAGGTGGAGTTTCAGGTGGAGATCTAGATGATAATCAAGATGCAAATCAAGGTGGAGAAATGTCGTGTTCTCTTACAGATAATTCAGAAAATCCAGATTATGAAGAACAATCAGGTTTAGAAGAAGAAGTAGATCTGGATGACTATGTCCTGTCCAGATACAGAGCTAGAAGGCAAATCAAGAAGCCTTAAAGGTTTGATGAGGATGATGATTTTATGGCTTATGCCTTGTCAACCACAGAAGAACAAGATCTAGATGAACCTAGATGTTTTCAGGAAGCTATAAGATCAAATCATTCCAAGTCATGGAAGAGTGCAACAGATGAAGAGATGAACTCATTGGGTTAGAATCAGACATGGGTTCTGATTGATAAGCCACAAAATGCTATGGCTATAAATGGGTATTCAAATTGAAGACAAGAATACCTGAAATTGAGAAGCAAAGGTTTAAAGCAAGACTGATTACTAAGGGTTTTCACATAAAGGAGTGGATTACAACAGGATTTTTGCACCAATGGTTAAGAATATTTCAATTCAGCTGATGTTATCTATAGTGGTTAACTTGGATTATGAGTTAGAACGAATAGATGTGAAGACAACTTTCCTACATGGAGTGTTTGAGGAAAAGATACTAATGAATCAGCCATAAGGATACATAAAAAAGTGATAAAAACAAGGTTTATTTGTTCACCAAGGCAATGGAACATGAAGTTTGATGATTTCATGAAGGATCAAAGATTTCAGATAAGTAAATTGGATTCATGTGTTTACATGAGGAACATTGAATCTTACACAACAATCTACTTACTCTTTTATGTGGATGATATTCTGATTACATTAGGAAATAAAGAAGAGATTATACAAGTGAAGGAAAAGCTGAGTTCTGAATTTGCAATGAAGGATTTAATAGCTGCTTCAAAGATTTTAGGGATGGATATTGTGAGAGATCGGAAGAATGAAACTATAATTCTATCTCAAGAACATTACCTCGAGACGGTGCTGAAGAACTTTGGGATGACTGAAGCAAAGGCTGTTGTAACAACGGTCGCAACTCATCATAGACATAATAGTCTAACTCAGGAAGAAAAGGCTGAGGAATCAAGGTACATGGTGAGATTCTCTATGCTAGTGCTGTTAGAAGTCTAATGTATGATATGATAGGTACAAGGCCTGATATGAGTTTCACAGTTGGTTTGATCATTCGGTTCATGGCTGATCCTCGAAGAACACATCGGGCTGCAGTTAAGTGAGTATTGAGATACCAAAGAGGAGCTACAGGAAGAAGTCTAAGGTTTGAAAAGTCTAACTTTGAGTTCTAACCGGAAAAAAGCCAAACCATGTTAGTTTTTTGTTCTAAACTCAAAAATAAGATTAGATATGGAAGAATAAGTGTCAAAGTAAAGTTTTTGGTAGAGTAATAGACAGATGCGAAAATAGAAAAGATGGGAGATAAAACTCCATGATTCTTACACGAATCTCAGCAAAATCAATAGAGGATGTGGTGTAGTTGCTGGATCTGTTAATTTCAAAGTTTTTCATGAAGTTTTTACATTTGAAAGAAACAAAAATCATGGAAAAAAGATAGCTTTTGCGTCACCAATGAAAATTAATTAAGAAAATAAAATATTTGTTCTTTCTTGTTTGGTTCGGTCAACACCGGAGGATCAAATCAACGCGCGGGATAGAAGCATAAAAAGCCGGTTTTGGGCCAATTTAATTGGGTTTTCTGCTCAATTGATTTGTAACAGAAATATGTGCACAATGTGGAGATTACAAGTCTAATAGGGCCAATTTGTTAGTTACTTAAGGCTCATCCCGTTTGATGTTGTGTCCTATATATATTTCTCTCAGGATTTTTTCATTAGAATGATAGAAATCTTAAAACTCTCTTATAATTCACTTTGATTGATATTGGAAGTTGTGAGAGGCAGTTCTCACCCCAGTCATATGATCTATGATCTGAACTGAATTACCAATCTTGGTGTTTTTTATTTTCTAAAACTCCAATTCAAATTCTCTAATCCTAACATTTTCCAAGAAATTGCTGGAAAGTGAAGAGAGAAAACTCAGTCATTAGGAATCAAGAAATTTCGACAACTTCCGTATATTTGAGTTAAAGTAACCTCTGTTCTGTTTTGCAGTAAGGACACTGTTGGTCAGTACGAGAGCCACACAACCTTCACACTTCCCGGGCTCTACCATGTGGTTCACGGGATTGATGTGGTTGATCCCAAATTCAACATTGTCTCTCCTGGTGCGGATATGAGCATCTACTTCGCTTAAACAGAGGACAACTCTAGATTAACCTCGTTCCATCAAGAGATCGAGGAGCTCCTCTACAATGATGTTGAGAACGAGGAGCATCAGTAAGCTGTTTGATGTTGATCTTTTTATGTGCTTGATGGTCATGAAAAAAACGTAACCTTTCTGCTTACATTTGAAAACAGATGTGTGCTCAAGAACTAGAACAAGACAATCCTCTTCACATGGCTAGGCTTGACCATGTTAAGAACTTAACAGGTCTTGACGAGTGGTATGGCAAGAACGCTTGCCTGTGCGAACTTGAAACTTGATGTTTGTGGGTGGAGACAGGAGGAAAGAGTCACAAGTCAATGAAGAGAAGGCTGAGATGAAGAAAATGTATGATCTGATTGAGGAGTACAAACTTAACGGGAAATTCAGATGGATATCCTCACAGATGAACAGAGTGAGAAATAGTGAGCTTTACCGTTATATTTGTGACACCAAAGGTGCATTTGTGTAGCCTGCTCTGTATGAAGCCTTTGGGTTAACTGTTGTTGAGGTTATGACCTTGTAAGAATTTGCGGAAATACATAGAGAAATAGGAGATGTTGTATGGCTGGAGATTAAAAAAGATTAAGCAAGATTATAGAAGAGTAAAACATAAAGAACATAAAATGCCATTAGAAAAGAGTATGAAGAGTAATATATTTCACTTAGATTAGTTGATTTTACAAGTTGAACTAATGGCATTTATATATAGGCAGACATACACAAGTAGAGGCAACAAGTCCAAGATGAGATAGTGACACTTCATAAACGTCCATACAGCCATACAGCAGCACATGTGACTCTTTTCAAACATTTAAATGTCTTCTAGAAGCTCTTGTGTCTGGCAGGTGAATAAGAGGCAGGCTTGGACCTATTTCAATGTTGCTCACGGCCTTTACTAGATTTAGACAGACCATTAGCCTAACTTGTTCTGGGCTGGACTGGACAGACATTAGCCCAACTTGCTCTGGGATGAACTGGACGTGATGAACAAGACTAACCCAATGGGTTTGGTGTACAAGTCCTGCTCAATATGGCCTGCTTCTTATTATGGGCTGGTAGGTCCTATTGCAAGCCCATCTCTTCTGCCTTTATTTCTTCAGTCCAATACTCCCCCTCAAGCTTAGCATTAGGAGTTTGGTAATATGCTAATGCTGAGCTTGGACTTGGCTGACCTTGTGTTCTAGATTTTGGATTTGGTCTTGGCTCCTTTTACTTACTTATGTCTAATACTCCCCTCAAGCTTGATCATAAAGATCCAAAGATCAAGCTTGGAACTTTGAAGAGCTCCCTCATTAAAAACCTTAGCATGAAAAATCCAGTGGGACAAAACCAAGCTAAGGGGAAAAGAGTGGAGTCTTCTTAGCCTAGGGATTGGCCAGTTGGTCTATGAATTTTAGGATCATCTTGATGGACTTCATAGATCTTGTATCATGGCCACCTTGAATGGCAAGTAAGCCATTCTTCCTTGCTTCTTTACTTCTTCATAAGCTTTAAGTAGTGTTGAAGTTTCTTCTTATGACCAGTGCTTGTCTCCCCCCTCTCTTCTGATCTTTAGTCATTTTGAGGGTTGAACTGATCCGGTTTGGTACATAAGCATCAAGTTGTACCTTCTTTGAACTTGAAATGATAAGAAGGAGTGATGGCTTTAGCTTAATCATTTGAAGACTCCTCAATCATTTCCTCAATCCGCCTTTCTTGCCTCTTCTTTGGAGTTTTTGGTTTGATTTGTTGACACCACACCTGTGAACAATCTCCCACTAGCTCATCTCCCTTTCTTTGAGTTTTATTACCCAAGGCATCTTCTTTGGCTGATTAATCATTTTTCTCCTGCTTGTCCCTCCACTTGTGGGTTCTGACAGCTTGATGGCCCTTGGTTCTAGTCTCAAGCTTGTGATGCACCTCTGTAGTTTCGTTGTTGTTGTTTCTTTAACAGCTTCTTTCTTTGATCTTTCTTTTCAGTAATCAATGTACTGAATTTCTTAATTTTGAAGCTTATCTGGTTCTTATCAGCTTTTCCAGAGAATTACCAACACACATCACCAAGTCTTATGGATCCACTTGTACAGCTTCTTAGATAATAAGCTGATTCATCATCAGCGCCTCCTTGGTTGTAATGAACTCATACTCATATGGCAATTGCTCATAAGACAACTTCTTCAATTGCTTCTGCAACTCCAACCCACATCATTTTAAGCATTGACTAATGTGATGACTGGTTCTCTGGCTGATGTTCCATTTCCATATTTGAGAATTATGTCACCACTTATCCTTCAGCATCAGTCATTCAGAACCTCTTTCTTGGAAGTTCAGTCAATAGTGTGCTCTTGTTGGTGCACCTTCACTTCATTGCAACCCATTAGAAGTTGCATTGTTGCGTCTTTAGATTCCTTATTGGTGCCATCTGATGGATGCTCATTCTCATCCCTCCTCAAGCTTGACTCAGAGAGTAAGAGTATGAGTCAAGTTTGGAAGGATGAGCATCAAAGATCACCAATGATATTGGAACTCATTTCTTCAAGAATGCCTTCTTGTTTGCGTTAGCTATGCTCTCAAACTTCAGGAATATATTCTTTGATGTAGGCTCTAATAGAGGGAGGCTGCTTCCACCTTCAGGAATATACACTTTATGGTGTAAGCTCTGATAGGTGTCGTTCCTTGTTGGCTTTTTTATGCTAAGCCAAATTGCCTCATGATTTTATGGATTTGACTGCCTTCTATGCAGCATATGTGGCCTCCCATTTCTTCACTCAGGAATATACCCTTGAAGGATAGGCTCTGTTGTGTAAGGTATTGGTTGAGTGCCATTCTCGCAAATGTGTTTACTCCTTTAGTCCTACATGATTTGGTTTTGCTTCGTATGAATCCCTGTTTGCCATCTTTTCTTTAAGGCTCTCATGGTCTCCTTTACCCTTAAACAAGTCATAAAGAAGAAGAATTTTAAGTATCCCATGAGGAATATCAAAGTTATAAATGTGCAATTTAAGAATTCACATAACACAATAGCAAAGATCAATTGAACTAAAATGATGAATTTCAACACTTTAGAAGAGATAGAATATATAAGTTTATAGAGTATATAGAGTGAGTAACTAGAGATTAGGGTATAAGTAACCAAATATTGGAGTATAAGTAACCAGAGATTGTAAGATTATGTAGAATAAGCAGAATTAAGTAAAATGGAGATTAGAGAGTGAAATGATCCCTTAAGGACTTTTGGATTCATCATGCTTCCTTATACTTTTAAGAGTGAAGGAAAACATGGTTCACTTCCCTTAAGTGGTTTTAAAGAGGACGTTTGGATTCATCATGGTCCTAAATGCCAAGCATAGTTCACCAAGGTTCACTTCCCTCTTTTAAATAATTCTAAATCAGAATTTTAATGAAATTGAGATAGATATGAGTTTAGAGATAGCCTTTTGACAAAGGCTTTGATACTAAGCCTTTGTGATTCTGTTTTAGAGGCTGGTTTGAGTGACATAGATTGAAGGCTCTCCCTCACGGATTGCTCTCCTCCAGTGACCTTTGAGGTTGTGAGGCTCTTCCTCACGGGTTGATTGATTAGCATCACTTCCTACATAAGAAGAAACACAAACAAAGCACTAGATTCTCATGACTTCAAGAGTTAGACTCATAATAGCAAAGGCAGAGGACATATTCAAGAAATTTTACTACAAAGAGTAAACCAAATTTAATGAAACAAATTCCAATTCTTTCTTTCTTAATATTATATTTTTAGATTTGGGTTTTTGGATTCAACACAGTTTCTGTTGCAATTCATACCACCATGGTTCTCTTTCCCAAATCCTCACAGAAGCACAGTAGGATTCATCATGGTTTTTAAGTCCTGTATTAGCTTATTAAAATTTATGATGTGGAGGATTCATTCTAATGACAACAACAGAGCATATTTTCCATCATAACTTAGAACTTTATTCATGGTTCTCTATTGTGCTACCAAAACTGACTCCAAACACACTTCATGGACTTTGTTGTTCCACATTTCACATAAAAGGAAACTTGGTCTAAGATTTTAAACACAAAACAAACAAGCACAAACCGAAATACTTGAACAACAAGCTACAACAAGCTAAAGTGTATCTCATTACACAATAAAGGAGACAAGTCCAAGGTTGTGGTTTAGTTGAATGCTTAAGGTTTGCTATCCATGGAAATTCAAAGTGGACTATGGCTTGAAGTGGCTAAGGAATGGCACCATTACCCAACAATTCAAACTTATTGTCCAATGGTTAATATGAAACCGTTTTTGAATATTCAAAACAATTAGGAATACATTTTTAGAAATCCAAGAGTGTGACTTAGAGGATTATATGGAGCTTAAGAAATATAAATAATAGAAAATGTTGCTAATCCACATGGCCAAAAGTATTCTTTACTACTTAAGAGACCAATAGATAAACAATTTATGCAAACATTCATTTCTTTCTCCTCTTTTGTGATTCACAACCACAGCCACCATTCTTTCCTCTACATTGTCACCTATCTAACCACGGTTTATGATTTCCAAAGACAAACACCCATGGACCAATGGTCACTAGCTTTACCCACTGGTTAAAGGGTTGAATCACCAAAATAACTTATGGGAAGTTTTCTAATAATTATGAAAGCTAGGATCATCAAAACAACATAATAAAAGTGTTTTTCGTGGCTAAAAAACTGTGAAACCAGTGAAGCAAAATGGTTTACCCACTGGTCCAAGCAATGCTTCCTAAATGTTGAAGCAATTTTGAATTCTTCCTCTTCTTTAAGCTTTGTCTTAGAACCATAAAAGAGATTCAAGACAAAGTTTTATACACCATTGTAGATGAGAAGAGTAGAATTGCATGAAATAATTTGAAATTCAAACTTTGGGCCATTGGGTAAAGTTATTACCCAATGGTTAAAACAGTTTTTTAAAAGGATTTTCCAAAAATTTTTGCATGAAGAACAAGAGAATTGATCTCAGGAGCTTAATGCTCTGATACCATGTAAGAATTTACGGAAATACATAGAGAAATAAGAGATGTTGTATGGCTGGAGATTAAGAAAGATTAAGCAAGATTATAGAAGAGTAAAACATAAAGAACATAAAATATCATTAGAGAAGAGTGTGAAGAATAATATATTTCACTTAGATTAGTTAATTTTACAAGGTGAACTAATGACCTTTATATATAGGCAGACATACACAAGAAGAGGCAACAAGTCCAAGATGAGATAGTGATACTTCATAAACGTCCATACAGCCATACAGCAGCACATGTGACTCTTTTCAAACATTTAAATGTCTTCTAGATGCTCTTGTGTCTGGCAGGTGTATAAGAGGCAAGCTTGGGCCTATTTCAATGTTGCTCACGGCCTTTATTAGCTTTAGACAGACCATTAGCCTAACTTGTTCTGGGCTGGACTGGACAGACATTAGCCCAATTTGCTCTGGGATGAACTGGACGTGATGAACAAGACTAACCCAATGGGTTTGGTGTACAAGTCATGCTCAATATAGGCCTGCTTTTTATTATGGGCTGGTAGATCCTATTGCAAGCCCATCTCTTCTGTTTTTATTATTTCAGTCCAATAGACCTGTGGGTTACCAACCTTCGCCACTGGTAATGGTGGTCCTGCTAAGATTCCATGGAAAATCTGGTTTCCACATTGATCCGTACCACGGTGACAAGACGGCTGACACGCTTGCTGAATTTTTCATTAAATGTAAACAAGACCCATCATATTGGAACCAGATCTCAATGGGAGGGCTTACGAGGATTCAGGAGAAATAAGTATAAACTATAACTCAGGTCTTGTGGATTCTCCTGAAGTCCTTTAAGGTTTGAAAAAAACCTTCAACTATCTTTCGGTGGGTTTTGTAGATATACCTGGCAAATATATTCACAGCGGCTCCTAACATTGACTGCTGTCTACGGCTTCTATAAGCATGTCTCGAACCTTGACCATCTCGAGAGCCGTCGATACCTTGAGATGTTCTACGCACTGAAGTATCGACCACTGGTACGCGCTGAGCACACTTTATTCGACCCTTTTTTAGTGCTAAGATATGTACCTTAATTTCTGCTTTCTCTGGTGCGGTATCTCACTGTTCCTTTATGTCTTACAGGCTCAAGATGTTCCTCTTGCTCAGGAAGAGTGAAAGATGGGCATGAAGAAGATGTTTTCAGCATTTCAAAGAATAAAAATCTCTTTCATTATATTTGTGACGGATCATAACAGTGCGCTTTCGTCTGGACGGCTTCTTATTATTTAACTCATATCTTTTTTTCCTTTTTTTTTTCTGCTTCAGCCATTGATTTGACACTATTGATGTTGAGAGAGCTTTCCTTTTAATTGAAATAAAAGTTTGATTTCTTCTTTTACATGTTTTCTCAACTACATAAACCTTAGAACTAAACAGACCCCATGAACCATATCATATGCATATATTTGTAGTGATACCATGATGAATTGGTAATAAAAACAACCTCTATCACACTGATACCTTGACTATCAATTCCTCAACACTTTAACATATCGTCTCCACTCTTCCTTTTCCAAAAAAAAAAAAAACAACGGAGAGTAGAAGAAGAAAAAATAATCAGGAAAATACAAAGAGAAACTGATTTTACAATGGCAATTCGGATTTGGGAGTCGTTAGCACTAACACAAGTTAAAAAAAGGAGATGGTTATAAAAGAGAAAAGGAAGAACTTTTTTTTTTTACTTGTTTATTCACTCTTCCGATTCTAATGAATCTCCACCTGCAAAACAAAATCCTATAAGTACTTCTCTCTACTCTCTCCAAAAACATTAGAGATTGGCATTCAAGATTCATTCTTGTTCTCGTACCAACATGCTTTTTGTTGTAACTGCAGTTGTAATCATATATCTAGTAGGTTCTTGATTTGCATTCAAGATTCATTCTTTTCTCGTACCAAAATTGTTTTTATTGTAACTGCAGTTAAACTACTCAGTAGTAGGCTCTCGTACCAAGAACCTACTAAGTAGTATAAGGAAGAACGGTGTCGGTTACCTGAGGTATCATCTTTAGGATGGTTCTCAATGCAGTTAAGTAAGTACTTGAAAGTCTCGACCTCGCAAGGTATGGTTAACGCGCCGCTATGATCAAACCCGTATTCTTCCTCAGCTTTCTCGAGCAACACCTTGAAGAGAGAGTGCCTTAGAAAATTTGTAGGTATTATAAACCTCCGGTGCTCGGGTCCAACATAAACCGCCAAATACCCTTCAGGGACATCAGGTGGTGGCTCGGGACTTTGGCTAGTTTCCTCATCTGAATCACAAGTCTTCATATCCAATAGCCTCTTGTTGATAACAACAGAAGTGATGGCAGTGTGCTTTGTAGCTCCCAACTCGGTATCATCTGACTTTGACCCTATTGTGACAGATTGCCATTTTTGCAGAATTTCCTTTAGCCTCACAATCTGCTTAATCCCGGTTAACTTTGCCCCGTTGTTTTCATTCATTTTCTCCTAATAAAGGATATGAAATTCCCAGGCAAGCTGCATTTTAAAATCCTACACAAAGTTAATTAAATCAAAGGAAGAAACATATTACATTTTTTTTGCTCATATTGCATTGCTTAACATTAACCAAGTCAATGTGTTCTAAACCAATCCATCTATAGATTAATTCAACTTTTAAACCTTCACTACACATTTAGGTTAAATAGAGCCAAACCTATCTTTCAATTGTTGAGATAAGCTTGAAGACTTAAAGATTTGAGAAGATAAATATGTTTATTGAGTAGAGAAACATATATTTGACAAGATATACTAGAGATGTTTTAGGGAGATCTAAACTAACTAATTGTAGCTATCTATTTATATCTTGGAGCTGAGTATAAATAGGTCTCTAGTTTGTGGTGTTTAAGTTGTGATAAATGATTTGAGAGAGAAAGCTTGAGTGTTTGGGAGATCTTAGTTTTTTAGAGAAGTTTTCTAAGATTAATAAAACAAGAGTTTTCTTTAAAACATCTTTCATATTTTCTTTAATTGGTATCAGAGCATCCGAGAAAAGGAAATCATGGGAGAAATAGTTCCCATCAAAACCGCAGCAAGCACCTCCTCTGCAATACAATGTTCGATGTTAAACAGCACAAACTACACGGTTTGGGGAATTAAGATGTCCATGGCATTGAAGGTACACAAAGTCTTGGAAGCGATCGAACCCGGAACGACTAACGAAGATAAAAACAACTTTGCAACGGCGTTATTGTTTCAATCCATTCCTGAAACTCTAACTCTGCAAATAGGTGGTCTCAGCAATGCAAAAGAAGTATGGGAGGCGATAAAATTGAGATATGTAGGAGCCGAGAGGGTTCGAGAGGCACGACTGCAAACACTCAAGAATGAGTTTGACAGAGCAAAGATGAAGGAGACGGATTCAATTGATGATTTTGCGGGAAGACTTACTGAGATTTTGATGTGATCCTGACCAAGGACGGACGCAAAAGCAACCAGCATCCAAAAACATGGACTATCAAGAACGTCCTTATCATCTCTTTTGGTATTCAATAAGTGGCTAAGTGGTCCAATATGTGTTTTTTTTCCCTGTCTTTGGGTTTGTCCCATTGGGTTTACTAAAGATAGGTTTTTAATGAGGCCATTGGCCCACTTCTTATCCAGTCCATTTATTGAATCCAGGTCCAGCCTTCCTCCTCCCTTTGTCATCAAAAGTTAGGAAGTAGTTGTTAGTTGGGGAGTTGGGAGTTATATCATTAATGCATTTATTTCTCGGCTTTTGTATGTGCTTGCATGTTCTTGGAAGTTGTTCCAAGCATGCAAGCCTTGGCCTTTTTTCTTTCTACAAGTAGTAGCTCATTCTCTCATTTGTACTCATCAAAGATTTTTAATGAAAGTTTCTACTACTTCTAAATTTTTGATCACCTGTTGGTGTGTAATATCCAACTTCTCTTAAGCCCCTTAGGTGTGTTATATCCTAAGCTTGTTTAAGAAACCCTTGTGTTCCTTTGGTGCGTCATATCCAAAGAATACAAGTCCGGTGAATCAAAGGCTTTCTGCAACCTTTGTGTGACCAATCGCTCCACATCCCTTGGCAACTTGAGCTTTCGCTCGTTGCGCAAGACCTATCCCTTTCAGAAACTTCCTTGTGTGTCGATTTTGGGTTGAGTCATTCCCAGGATCTCATCATTTGTTATCAGAGGAACACACAAGCTAATTTTTCTTTTCCTTTCTTTTCTTTTAATTTTTGTTTTTTTTTTTTTTTAAAAAAAATTGTTTTAGTTTCTTTAAGATCTGTCTCATGTCTACATTTTAGTTCCTTCCAAAGAACTTTTGACTGCCTATTTTTGTGTTTTCTTTTCAGGAATGATGCTTGATCCAGATAAAATTGCAGAAAACATAACAACAAGATTTGAGCAATGGACAAAATCTTTTGTTGCCGATTTTACCAAGGAGATGAAGGAAGCACTTAAGGACGTGATAAAGAACCATCCTAAGAAATCAACCAAACGTCCATCCAAAGCTAAGGCAACACATCATGAGCTTATGGAATTTGGAGAACCCAAGTATGATAATTATGATGGAAATTATCTCATGATCAAAGATGAACCAACATTTCCCTCTTTCCTTTATGAAAATCACAACAAGCACTGTAAGGAATTTGGTGTGATTAATACTTTGTCTAACTTATTTGTTCTTGTTACTCCTGATCAAGAAAAACGATTTGGCTTGGAAAATGTGAAAGAATTTTGTGTTTCAAAATCTGTTTTGATAACATAATTCAATCTTTTAAGAAATCTGATTTTGAAAATTTGTCTAGGCAAAAAGATTTTATGTTTGATGAAGTGTGTGACTCCAATTTTGCTTTGAGTTTTGATTTGTTTCAGAAAACATTTGAAAAATAATTAGATGGAACCAACAAAGATTTTGTTGAACGTTTTTCTAAGTTGGGACATTTCAATCTTTTCGCTAGCAATAGTACATCTTTGCATACTTTGTCTTTAAAAGGATTTTTCTGTGATTATAAGTGTCGAAATGCTAAATTGGTCAAAGATCTCAAATACCTTTTTAGCCTTGATTACACAGATATAATTCGCTTGTTCTTGTCAAAAGAGTCAAATGCAAGTTTTAAGGCTGCAAGGAAACGCCAAAGAGGAACTCAAAAGAGAGAGGAAGACAAAAGGTTCAAACCACCTGATATGGACCAGGATACACGTCAAGACATCAGCCTCTTCATCCTGATCAAACAAGCACCACCAGAAGATCATTTGGATTTGAGGTCAAATCCTCTTCAAGAGGGAGGGGATGATGTGATCCTGACCAAGGACGGACGCACAAGCAACCAGCATCCAAAAACATGGACTATTACGAACGTCCTTATCATCTCTTTTGGTATTCAATAAGTGTCTAAGTGGTCCAATGTATGCTCTTTTCCCTGTCTTTGGGTTTGTCCTATTGAGTTTATTAAAGATAGGTTTTTAATGAGGCCATTGGCCCACTTCTTATCCAGCCCATTTATTGAATCCAGGTCCAGCCTTCCTCCTCCCTTTGTCATCAAAAGTTAGGAAGTAGTTGTTAGTTGGGGAGTTGGGAGTTATATCATTAATGCATTTATTTCTCGGCTTTTGCATGTGTTTGCATGTTCTTGGAAGTTGTTCCAAGCATGCAAGCCTTGGCCCTTTTTCTTTCTATAAGTAGTAGCTCATTCTCTCATTTGTACTCATCAAAGATTTTTAATGAAAGTTTCTACTACTTCTAAATTTTTGATCACTTGTTGGTGTGTAACTCTTAAGCCCCTTAGGTGTGTTATAACCTAAGCTTGTTTAAAAAATCTTTGTGTTCCTTTGGTGCGTCATATCCAAAGAACACAAGTCCGGTGAATCAAAGGTTTTCCGCAACCTTTGTGTGACCAATCGCTTCACATCCCTTGGCAACTTGAGCTTCCGCTCTTTGTGCAAGGCCTATCCCTTTTTGAAACTTCCTTGTGTGCCGATTTTGGGTTGAGTCCTTCCCAGGATCTCATCAGATTTCCTCCAAATCTCAGTCACTAGGTGAATGCATCGGAGAATCTGTATTAGTCAAAAAAATTCTTGAATAGTGTACCGAAAAGGAAGTACATTCACATTGTTGCATCGCTCGAGCAAGTCTTGGATTTGAAAACAACAAGCTTTGAAGACATCGTTGGATGACTCAAAGCATATGAAGACATAATTTGTGATGATGAAGATTCTTAAGATAATTCGAACAACTTGCTGTTTTCAAATTCAACAAGGAACGTAGGATAACAACCACACATTAAAAATTCAGGCGGACTACGAGGTAAAGGAAGAGGAAACAGAGCACGCGGTAGTGGTGGTCGGGATAAAACTACAATTATAGACAAGTGAGAGACATGTCAAGAATTGTATGTTTTCGGTGCGACAAACCTGGACATTTTGCTCAAAACTTTCCAGAGCGACTTCTTAAACTTCAGGAGATAAAAGAAGATGAATTTGAAGAAACAGAAACTCAAGAAGCCGATGGTCTGATGATGCATGAAATAGTCTACCTAAACAAGGATAAAATAACTTTAAGCGACTATGGTAAACGTCTGAAGAAGACATGTGGTATCTTGACAATGGAGCGTCAAACCACATGACTGGAAATAAGGCATACTTCACTGAATTAGACAATACCATTACAGGGAAGGTTCGGTTTGGTGATGACTCAAACATCGACATCAAGGGGAAACGATCAATCGCAATTATCAACAAAAACGGAGAAAAACGAGTGATCAAAGACATTTACTTCATACCAAATCTGAAGAATAACATAATCAGTCTCGGAGAGGCAACTGAATCCGGATGTGATGTTCGTATGAAGGGAAACGTTCTCACTCTACATGACAGAGATGGCAAGCTTTTGGTAAAAGCAGCGAGACTCAAAAACAGACTCTACAAGGTACGAATGGGACATAATAAAGTCATATGTCTGCAAAGTGAGGTCCTAAGTAACTCAGCGAAGTGGCATGCGCGGATGGGACATATAAATACTGAGAATTTAAAGTTGATGATAGATCGAGGTCTAGTTACCGGCATACCGAAGATGAAAGTGGTAAAAGAAGTGTGCGGATCTTGTCTTCTTGGAAAACAGACGAGGACAACGTTCCCTCCAATCGCTAAATACATAGCAACAAAACGTTTAAAGCTGATTCATGGAGACCTTTGCGGTCCTATAACTCCATGCACGGCGGCAAAGAACAAATACATCTTGGTTTTGATTGATGACTATACAAGATATATGTGGACACTACTTCTCAAGGAGAAGAATGAGGCGTACCCGAAATTTAAAATATTCAAAGCCACAGCAGAACATGAAGTAGGAGAAAAGATAAAAATATTTCGTACCGACAGAGGTGGTGAGTTTCTATCACAAGAATTCAATCAGTTCTGTGCACAAGCTGGAATCAAAAGGCATCTAACCGCACCCTATTCACCACAGCAAAATAGTGTGGTTGAGAGAAGGAATATGACACTTATGGAGATGACACTAAGCATAATGAAGCACAGAGGATTACCAAACCATTTTTGGGGAGAAGCGATAAGGCACGCGACGTACCTCATCTCCATACGAGATGCTTCGAGAGAAAAAACCTAATTGTAAAGCTTAAGGGAGAGAATGTTGAGATAAGTTTAAAGACTTAAAGATTTGAGAAGATAAATATGTTTATTGAGTAGATAAACATATATTTGAGAAGATATACTAGAGATGTTTTAGGGAGATCTAAACTAACTAATTATAGTTATCTATTTGTATTTTAGAGCTGGGTATAAATAGGTCTCTAGTTTGTGGTGTTTAAGTTGTGAGAAATTATTTGAGAGAGAAAACTTGAGTGTTTGGAAAATCTTAGTTTTTTAGAGAAGTTTTCTAAAATTAATAAAACAAAAGTTTTCTTTAAAGCATCTTTCATATTTCCTTTATCAATGCAAGTTTCTAAAATAATATCAGGTTCCTTTCCCGGAATCAATGTGTAAGAAAAATCATTTTTGCACAAACAAATTTTGCGTAAATTGGTTTGACCGCAATAAACATGAAGTCTGGAATGTAATGCCACAAAGGCCCAAGAGAAGTAATACAAAAATTATTTGATCGTATAGAAATTTGTACATTAGCTTTATATCAATCAATCGATTTAGCAAAACATCAATCCCTTATGTTTCTTTGTATATTTTTCTCTAGCTTTCCCGCATTTTCCAGCAGTCTAAACATATTAGCAGAGAATTCAAGGCACATCAATTAATCACATGGGGAAAACAAATCCGCAGAGATCCAAATCCATCAAGCAAAATCGTTGACATCATAAAAGGTAAGACCGATAATTCTGAATAATTTTCGTGCTAATTACATAATAATGTACAAATTACCAGAAGAGGAAATGGAAATGAAGCGCTCTTAGACTAGAAGAAGAAACGCCATACAAATGGATTTAGAAACTCTGGAAGATTTTATTATGTTTTCGAGGATTTTTGGTTTGGATGATGACGAGAGAGATTTCAAGTAACGGAACTAGGAAATTTACAATTAAATTTCTATTTTTAAAGTAATTTTCTCATTTTGGATAATTTCATTGATTTTCTTTGGAAAATAAAATTTTTTTATTGGCCTCCCCGTTACTTTCGCATTATAGGGTTCTTTTATTTCTAATTGTGTCATCAATAGTTCTATACTAACGATACCTGAAAAATTACAGGGTTCTTGTATACGTTTTCTTTTTTCATGTCAACACAAATTTTAATTAATTTGGAGGGAAAAGTCCATCTAGAAGTACATACCTGATTTGGATGGGCACTCATACACGTTACCTATCCTTAATAGAACTAATAAGAGAGAGAGAAATAGAAGATAGATTTACAAATACAAACCAGAAAATTAAGTAGAGTCTGAGATGAGAAAGAAGAGAGAAGCCGAGAAGAAAGAGTGCTTGCAATTAAAATGATATTTTCTTCTCAATGTTTCGTTGAATCCATTTCAATAATATATCTACACAGATTTGTAAATTAAACTAAGTAGACAATATAGTTAAACACCTAAAAATTAATATTGGATAAATTAATAAATCTTATTAAATAAAATATTTTGTCGGTTAAGTTTGGTTAATATGAAATTACAAAATTAGATAAAATAACAAGATAACAATTTTTTTTAAAAAAAAAAATCCTATGTAAATATATTTTCCTAATAATATTATAAATTAATAATGAGATAAATTTATGCATATATAGCTAAATTATACGCTAAAATATGACTAAAATATTATTTTTTCAAAAAAAATAATATATCATTAATTTTTTTTTCTAAAATCTTAGTCATGGTTATATTCTAAATTTGAATGTAAAACTTATAAAGAGTCTTAGATACACTGATTATTTTGTTATGTTTAACTGCTTTCAAATTTATTGTAATATTATTTTAATTTCATTTTCATTATTATGGATTATACTTAATATTATATATATATTTTAAACTTATAAACATGCACCATTTTTACGTGAACACTTAATATGTGTTATTAAAATACATTTTATTACTATAATCAATTTTATCATCATTGGATTAAGTTTGTTTGTGTCATAGATGTTTTTATTAGTGGTAGATTTATCTAAAATTCTTATAATATCATTTATATAAAAGTTTTTTAAAAATGTGGTTAAGAAAATCTTTAAATTAATTTTTGCATTAATTAATACAGAGAATACAAATAAGAGTGGCACTAAATACCTTTGCATTACATCTAAAAGAAAATGTATATTGGAATAATTATCAATGATGTCTTCCATATCATATTGCACAAAGATAAATATGTATCAATTATATTTATGGTAAACCAAAAGTTTGTTAGCACGTTTGAAGTGTGGCATTAAAGACTTGGCCACCTTACTTTATTTACGATGAAAATGATTATGCAAAACTCAAGTCGTCACTCATTTAAAAACCAGAAGGTTTCTAAACAGGAGAGTTTTTACGTAGTGCATGTTATCAAGGAAAACGCATAGGTTGAGAATGAATTCTCTGTACTCCTATAGAAAATACATAGTAAAATGTGAGCGCCACTGTGCATGCTATTTTGATATTTGATGGTACTGACTTATGCATCTAGTGTAAGAATATTAATGTTAAGAAGATTGAGAGTTTAGAGGAGATTTCAAAAAGAGATTAAGAGATTTTAGAACTCCATAATGGATTGCTTATATTATTTTTCTGAGCTTACATTTTACAACATTGAGATTACATGTTTTGTAGACAAAAGCTAATTAGGGTTAAGAGAGGGGAGCCAATGGCTAATGACGATACAACTTTTTATTTGCTTATTTTGTCTAAAACGACAATTGGATCGATCGATCTAAAGTTAGATCGATCGATCCCAAGTGGACCAGTCGTTTCCGTGTGAAAATAGTCGATCCTAGAAATAATCGCAACTTACGTAAAAATGGATAGATCGATCCTTAATACAGATCGATCGATCGATCTCATATCTCAACACTCCCCCTCAAGTTTAACCATGGTGAATAGTTGAACTTGGATACCATGAGAATTCACCTCATTAAAAACCTTAGAATGTAAAACCCAGTGGGACAAAAACATCCTAAGGGAAAAAGAGTATAACCCTCATGATAAGGGGATCATGGATATGGAATCTCTGTGAGTCCAAGCTTTGCATGGCTGAACTCACAGACCTTGGTACTAGCGGCTTTGGTGAATATGTGTGTCAACTGATCAGAGATTCTTGTGTAACATGGAAGAATAGTCTCTTTCTCCACAGCTTTCCTTATCTTGTGACAGTCCACCTCTGTATGCTTTGTTCTTTCAAGGAAAACTGAATTAAAAGAAATATGGGTTGCAGCTTGATTGTCACAGTGCATAGTGATGGATGCTTTCAACCAAATGCACTCAGTGGTAAGCTTCCTCATGGCTCGGTACTCAGTTTCAGCGCTTGAGCAGGAGTGACGTGGTCTTTACTAGGAAGATCACGCTACCAAGACCTGGCAACAGGGTGAGCCGACGCGGAAGACTTGAAAGGCGGATGGAGGTTATGGAATGGGGGTTGTGATGGAATGATCGGATGAACAAGTGATGGATCGGATGGTGTGGACTTCCAAAATGATGACAAACTTTGGAACACCAGCTTGACTCAAACCAGATATGACACACTGGCGTGATGACAAAGGTTTCACAACCTAGCTAACTAGTACTACACACTAGAAAGGGGGTTATGAGAGAATGAGACCGAAACAATAATGAATCAAGAGAAACTTCTTATTAAAATTTTTGATCTGATGTTTACAATGGCCACGGCCAAAATATATACACGCAAAAGACAAATTCAAAATGTATGGTTAAACTCTTGCATGAATGGCACAAAACACAAAGCAATTAAGAGCAATGATCAAGAAAATTACAAGATGGTCAAAAATTAAAATCACATGTCTAAAGTAAAATGGGCCAGGCCAAAACATAAATGACATTTATCTCAAATTAAAGGCCTTATGGGTTTGATCATATTAAGGATGCACCAAGCCCCATTAAAAATCCATGTGAATAAAACTTAAAGGGAAAAACTTCATATGGGAAAAGGGAACCAAGTGGATCCCCAATCCCAAACTCATAAACCCAAAAACAAGATCAAATAGACTTAGACGGGTTGAGAATATAAATGGGTCAGAAATAACCCAATGGAGTCTTGAAGGACTTTGGTCCGAGAGCGGGTCATGGGACCAGGTGGAACGGTCCATGGCTCCGTGACAAGGCTGGTCGAGGTCCTGGTCGAGGCGCTGGTCAACGGGTCGAGACTGGTCAAGGTCCTGGTCGAGGCGCAGGTCGATGGGTCGAGGCTGGTCGAGGCTGGTCGAGGTCCTGGTCGAGGCGTGGGTCGACGACCTGGTCGGGTCTCCGGTCGGGTTACAGTCAACTCCAGTGTCCCGTGGGTAAAAGGTATGATCGTGGGACGAACGCGGTCCATCCTCCGTGTCGCTCCATCGTCTGTCTAGAACCTCCCACGTACGTTCGTCCGTTTGTTGTTCCGTACGGTCGTCTAGTCGGTCGAGGACACGTTCCAAGCGATCGTCCGGCTGGTCAAGGCCACGGTCGAAGTCACGTCCCATACGGTCGTCCGTTTGTTCGAGAACATGGTCGGGGCCAACCTCCATGCAATCGTCTGGTTCAGCGTCCAAGCTCACATCATTCCCTCTATCTTGAAGAGGATTTGACCTCAAATCTTGATTATCTACACAAAAAGGAATTAAGTCAGTAATATTAAGAGATCACAAAATACTTATCTTGCAAATCCAATTGATAGACATTGTCATTGATGTGCTTGATGACTGTGAACGATCCATCCACCCGGGGCATCAGTTTGGAACAGCGTTCTTCAGGGAACCGGTCCTTACGCAGGTAGATCCAAACTTGGTCTCATGGTTGGAAAGTAAGCTTTCTTTGGTGCTTGTCAACGGCCTGACCATAATTCTTAGTATTGGTCTCAATGTTGGCTCGGGCTTTCTCATAGATTTGTTTTACCAATCGAGCCTTCTGTTCTCCATCAAGGCTAGCACACTCATTCAAAGGCAAATGCATTAGATCCAAAAGAGAAATAGGACTAAAACCATAGACAATCTGAAATGGGGAATGCTTAGATGCGGAGTGACCCGAGTGATTATATGCAAACTCAACATGGGGTAAATGCTCTTCCTAAGTCCTAAGGTTCTTCCCCACAAATGCATGCAACAATGATCCTAATGTCCTATTGACAACTTCGGTCTGGCCATCACTCTCAGGGTAACATGTAGTAGAAACACAATTTAATACATAGCTTAGACCATGACTTAAAAACTTAGTATCCCTATCAGAAACATTGGTCTTAGGCATGCCATACAATCTAACTACTTCTTTAAAGAAAAGGTTAGATATATGCAATGCATCATCAGTCTTCTTACATGCTATGAAATGTGACATTTTAGAAAAACGATCGACAACAACAAAGATGTTATCCTTCCCATTACGAGTTCTAGGCAATCCTAATATGAAATCCGTAGATAAGTCTACCCAAGGATGCTCAGGAATTGGTAAGGGATGATACAAACCGTTTGGCTTAGTCGTAGACATAGCCTTCTTACACTTACTTAACACATCGATTGTATATTCTTTCCACATATTTTCTCATGTGAGGCCAGTAGAAGTGTTCACGCATCACATCCAAGGTTTTGGACACGCCAAAGTGAATCCATCTTGTATGAAATAATGACCTGTAGGATTTTTTAAACAAGACTTATAGATTTCTCCATAGTCAGGGTCAGTTTCATAGAGTTCTTTCATATGCTCATTAGCTTAACTTCCAAGGTTGATAAGAGACAATACCTGTGTGACAAGGCATCGTCAACCACATTTTCTTTGCATTGCTTGTACTTTATGACATATGAAAATGTCTCTATGAACTCCATCCACTTAGCATGGAATTTTTTCAGTTTGTGTTGGCTCTTGAGGTGTTTGAGTGATTTGTGTTCCGTATGTATGACAAACTCCTTGGACCACAGGTAATGTTACCAAGTTTGCAAGAAACGGACAAAAGCATACAACTCTTTGTCATATGTAGATAATTCAGGGTGGCACCTCCAAGTTTTTCACTGAAATAGGCTATGGGCTTTCGGTTTTGCATGAGAAAAGCTTCTATTCCAACACCTGAAGTATCACACTCAATTTCAAAGGTGTTAGAAAAATTGGGTAAGGTTAAGAGTGGAGCATGGGTGAGTCTGTCCTTTTGGAATGCTTCTTCCTGTTCTTTCTCCCATTTAAAACCCACATCTTTCTTGATCACTTCAGTCAGTGGTGCGGCCAAGGTGCTAAAATCCTTGACAAAGCGCATATAGAACCCTGCCAGGCCATGGAAGCTACGAACTTCTCCCACGGTCTTTGGGCTAGGCCAGTCACAGATGGCATGAACCTTCTTCTCATCAACCATTACACCTGCATCACTCACTACAAAGCCTAGGAAAACAATGTTATCCGTACAAAAAGTGCATTTCTTCATGTTTGCATATAACTTTTCCTTTCTAAGCACTTTTAGAATCAATTTCAAATGATGGACATGCTCATCTAGGTTCTTACTATATACTAAGATGTCATCAAAGTAAACAACCACAAAATGTCCTATAAATTCCCTAAACACATGGTTCATCAATCTCATAAAGGTACTAAGTGCATTGGTTAAGCCAAAGGGCATGAATAACCATTCATATAAACAATGCTTAGTCTTCAAAGCGGTTTTCCACTCATCACCCTCCTTCATCCGGATTTGGTGATAGTCACTCTTAAGATCTTTCTTAGAGAACAAACTAGAACCATACAACTCATCTAACATATCATCTAACCTAGGGATAGGATGGTGATACTTTATTGTGATGTTGTTGATTGTCCTGTAATCACCACACATGCGCCAAGTCCCATCCTTTTTAGGAACAAGGTGGACAGGCACGATACATGGGCTCATGCTCTCACGAATGTGTCATTTGGCCATGAGCTCATCAACCTGTCTTTGAAGCTCCTTGGTCTCCACGGGGTTAAAGCGGTAAGCAGGCCGGTTTTATAAGGTGACTTCGGGGACCAGATCAATCTGATGCTCTATCCTACGTACAGGCGGTAGGCCATTGGGACACTCCTCTGGAAACACGTCCTGGAATGCCTGCTAAAGGTCACTCAATCTGCTCAGGAGGACCGGCTCAGGGTTAGTAGAAGTAAGCACATGTTCCCTATATATAAGCATAAGGATTGGATTTCTAGTACTTAGGCTATGCTTAACTTCACTACACTTAAGATAGAAGTTGATTTTAACTTTAGGTGTCTTAGGTTTACCGTTTTCCTTCTTTTGGTTCTTAAGGTACAATTGATCAAGATATACCTCATGAGGTGACATAGGGATAAGAGTGGTCTTACGTCCTTTGAAGGTGAAGTGGTGGCGGTTGGTGAAGCCATCATGGATCACCTTTCTTTCTGATTGACACGGTCTCCTTATGAGTATATGGCCGGCTTCCATGGGCAAGATGACACATAGAACCTCATATTTATACTTGCCAATTTCTATAGGCACCTTAACTTGATGAGTTACCCTCAATGTGCCCGTGTCATTGAGCCATTGGAGGGGGTATGGCTTTGGATGTGGTAGCTCCTCAAGTCTTAAATTCCTGACCATAGACACACTAGCCACGTTAGTACAACTACCACCATCTATGATTAGACTACATACCTTGCCTTTGATCAAGCAACGAGAATGAAAGACGTTCTCCATTTTCTCTGGTTCATCAGCTTTAGCCTGAACACTTAGGGATCGTCTGGCCACAAGGAGTTAGCCAGAGACCGGCGGTTCTTCTTTACCACCAGTTAGGGGGTCAGAACTCTCTTCTTCCTCAGACTGGATCTCCCCATTCTCCTGAGTATCATGGTCCGCTTGTTGGTGCATTCATTCGCATAATGGCCTAAGCATTGGCATTTGAAACAGTGAATGTCCCTGGTCCTTGCTGGTCGTTCCTCGGCCTTGTTCTTGTCTGGTCTAGGGAGGAAAGTATTGGAAGCATCACTAGACGTGGACGGCTTAGTATCAAAGATACGAGTTGGTTTGAACTCCTTGTTGAAGGTTAGCTTGGGACCTATAGTACTTGCACCAAATGAACGAGTGTTAGTCCTCCTTTTAAGTTGTTGTGCAATAAGTAGATCTTTATTCAACATTTCTTCTAGTTCAACATAATGTTGCATTTCTAATCTATCTTGAATCTCCTGGTTGAGGCCACTCATTAAGCGGGATATGGTAGTTTCACGGTCCTCTGTGACAACGGCTCTAATCAAGAGCATCTCCATCTTCTTGAAGTAGTCGTCCACACTCTGGTTGCCTTGCTGAAGATGCCTCATCCTTTGGTGTAAATCCCTGTGAAAATGGTTAGGCACAAATCTCCTACGCATTAGAAACTTCAATTATTCCCATGTCTCAATAGAATATTCCCCATTGCGCCTTCTAGATGTCACAACTTGATCCCACCAACTCAAGTCATAGTCATAAAACTCTGTCACAGCAACATTAACCTTGTTAGTTTCACTATAGTATTGACAATTAAAGACAAGCTCTATCTTAGTTTCACAATCAAGATAGAGAATAGGATCGTTATGGCCGTGAAAGGGAGGTATTTTGAGTTTGAGGTTGTTGCATTGGTCCGACTGAGGGGGTAGGTTAGGAACCCTTGGGTCGCGGGGGCGCCTTCGTCTACCATGGGCACTGTGGTCTGAGCCGCCTGACCGATAGAACCGAACCGCTCCTTCATCACCCACATATGTCCTACGGCCTAGACTTCCAACATCAGACACGTTGCCTTGTTGTTCAGGGTTAAGGCCACAGACACATCTAGGGGGTGTGGAAAGGCGTTCTTTTGGCGCGGTTGCCTTCCTTTTGGTAAACCCTATGCATCTCCTCACGGATACCATCATGGATGCCAAGTTGGATGGTTTGAAACCGCTCCTCTACGTACGGTTAAGTCTGGTGGCTAGATCTTCAAACATTTTGGTGAACTGGGCCGCCTCAGACTCCTCCTCATCGTTTTTTGCCATGCAAACACTCAAAGCAGGTCAAATGTTCACAAATACAAGAGCAATCTATGAAAACGTTCATGGATTTACAGAATATGAATGGTCACTAGATGAATTTGTTGTTTCTTAACAAATAAACAAAAGAAAAGTGAAAGGGAAAGGGACTCAGCATGTTGATGCTCTGATACCACTTGACGTGGTCTTTACTAGGAAGATCACGTTACCAAGACCGGGCAACAGGGTGAGCCGATGCGGAAGACTTGAAAGGCGGATGGAGGTTGTGGAACGGGGGTTGTGATAAAATGATTGGATGAAAAAGTGATGGATCAGATGGTGTGGACTTCCAAAATGATGACAAATTTTGGAACACCGGCTTGACTCAAACCAGATATGACACACTGGCGTGATGACAAGGGTTTCACAACCTAGCTAACTAGATACTACACACTAGAAAGGGGGTTATGAGAGAATGAGACCGAAACAAGAATGAATCAAGAGAAACTTCTTATTAAAATTTTCGATCTTTTGTTTACAATGGCCACGACCAAAAGATATATACGCCAAAGAAAAATTCAAAATGCTTGGTCAAACTCTTGCATTAATGGCACAAAACACCAAGCAATTAAGAGCAAAGACCAAGAAAATTACAAGATGGTCAAAACAAATTAAAATCACACGCCTAATGTGAAATGGGCCGGGCCAAAACAGAAATGCCATTAATCTCAAATTAAAGGCCTTATGGGCTTGATCATATTAAGGATGCACCATGCCCCATTAAAAACTCATGTGAATAAAACCCAAAGGGAAAAACTTCACATGGGAAAAGGGACCAAGTGGATCCTCAATCCCAAACTCATAAACCCAAAAACAAGATCAAATGGACCTAGACGGGTTGAGAATAGAACTGGGTCAGAAATAACCCAATGGAGTCTTGAAGGGCTTCGGTCCGAGAGCGGGTCATGGGACCAGGTGGAACGGTCCATGGCTCCGGGATAAGGCTGGTCGAGGTCCTAGTCAAGGCGCGGGTCAACGGGTCGAGACTGGTCGAGGTACTGGTCGAGGCGTGGGTCAAAGACCTGGTCAGGTCTCCGGTCGGGGTACGGTCGACCCCAGCGTCCCGTGGGTCGAAGGTATGATCATGGGACAAACGGTCCATCCTCCGGGTCGCTCTATCGTCCGTCTAGAACCTCCCGCGTACGTTCGTCCGTCCATTATTCCGTATGGTCGTCCGGTCGGTCGAGGACACGTCCCAAGCGATCGTACGGCTGGTCAAGGCCACGGTCGAAGTCACGTCCCATACGGTCGTCCATTTGTTCGGGAACACGGTCGGGACCAACCTCCATGAAATCGTCTGGTTCACCGTCCAAGCTCACGTCAAGGAGACAACCTTCTGCTTCTTATTCTTCCAAGTAATCAAGTTTCCTTCCTATCTCCAGCCCAATCAACATCACAATAGCCAACAATCTCAGTATTTCCATTGTTTCTCATCCAAATTTCTTGACTGCTTGTTTCTTTCAGGTATCTTAGAATACGATGAACCATCATCCAATGACTGATCTTTGGTTCTTGCATGTGTTGACTGATCTGATTCACAGTAAAACACAAGTCAGGTCTAGTAACGGTAAGGTATATCAACTTACCAACCAATCTTCTGTATAGTTTAGCATCTTCAAATGCGCCATCTAGCTCCCTCTCAGGTTCAACTTTGTAATCTTCTTCCAATGGATTCTTAGCTGCTTTGGCGTCAAGCATTGTTGCAGTGGTTAGTAAATCAAGTATATATTTCCTTTGTGATATAAAAAGACCTTCCTTAAACTTGCACACTTCAATTCCCAGAAAGTATTTAAGCTCACCAAGATCCTTAACATCAAACATGGATTTTAAATATTCCTTAGTAGATGCAATACCAACCTTGTTATTCTCAGAGATGATAATATCATCTACATAAATTAGAATGACCACTACACCTTCCTAGCTTTGAAGTGTGAACAAAGTGTGATCAGCTTCCGATCTTCTAAAACTTCTATCTCTCAGTGCGACATTAAGTTTGTGGTACCAAGCTCTTGGTGACTGCTTCAGACCATAAATTGCTTTTCTCAGCCTCAGTACTTTCCCTGGTGTCACAGAATCCTCAAGACCTGGTGGTGGAGTCATGTAGACTTCTTCTTCCATTTCGCCTTGTAGGAAAGCATTCTTGACATCCATTTGCCAAAGGTCTCATTCTAGGTTAGTAGCTAGGGACAAGAGAACTTTGATTGTGTGGAGTTTAGCAACTGGTGCAAAGATGTCTCTCTAATCATCACCATAAGTTTGAGTGAACCCTCTTGCAACCAATCTTGCTTTGTATATCTCAATTTCCTCACTGCTCTTATACTTGATAGTGAATATCCATCTAGAGCTTACTGCTTTCTTCCCTTTTGGCAAGTCTTACTCATCCCAAGTGTGGTTCTTAACCATTGCATGATGTTCATCTCCCACTTTATTTCTCCAGACCTCATGCTCCTTTGCTTTCTCATAAGTTCTCGGGACTTGCTCCTGATCAAGGCTGCTAATGAATGTGTGATGCTCCTGAGGTATGCAGGCCATATTGCATACAATCTGTTCTGGATGAGCTAATGCCTTGTTGTTGTAGTAGATCCTTGTGTCTTTATAGTGAGAAGGGAATTTCAGCCTATTACTTCTTCTTAGAGTAATCGTCTCCTCTTGGTCTCTTTGTGAAGTATTCGGAGTTGGTTCTTCTTCTTCTTGAGCTGTCATTCTTTCTTCACTATCTTGGACCTCTTGATGATGGCTCCCTGAGTGTTCAGGTAATTAAATATTTCCCCCCTCATGGTCAAGGGGACCAAACCATTCTTCAGGTATGATTTGTGCAGTAGCCATGTCATTAGCATTGGCATTTGCGGTTTCCTTAGGAGCAGAGGTACTGCCAATGTTTTCCAGATGTCTCCGTAGATGTTCAGCACGGTCAGCAGAGTTAGATGACAGATCTTTGATAGTATCCCAATTTTGATCATCATAGAATGTCTTGGATTCCATGAACTTAACGTCTCTAGAAACAAATACCCTTCTTTTCTCTGGATCATAATACTTGTATCATTTCTGAGAGAGAGAATAGCCAATGAACATAGCTTTGGTGCTCTTTGGTTCTAGCTTATTGCGCTGATCTCCTGGTACTAACACGAAACAAACACAACCAAAAACACTTAGATGATCAATATTAGGTTGAGTTTTGTTGATTACCTCAAAAGGAGAGTGATCTTGTAAGATCTTTGTAGGCATTCTCTTAATAAGGTAACAAGCAGTAACCACTGCATCACCCCCAAAAACATTTAGGAACATTAGCATGAAACATCATAGACCGAGCTACCTTCATCATATGTCTGTTCTTACGGTCAGCTACTTCATTTTGCTGAGGAGTGTATGGACAACTGGTTTGATGTGTGATTCCATGTTTGAAAAGATGTTGTTTAAAAGCATTGCTTGAATATTCTCCTCCATTATTTGACATAAAACATTTAATCTTGGCATTCTACTAGTTAGTTATGTAACTTTGAAATTTATAAATGCCTCTAAGACCCTATCTTTAGAAGAGAGCAGAGTGATCCATGCAAATTTCAATTTTTCATCAATGAAGGTGACAAAATACTTATGATGTTCTCTAGACTCACATGGAGCAGTCCAAACGTCAGAATGAACTAAGTCAAAACAATGATCATAAACGGTTACAGATTTAGGAAAGATAGATTTGCAATGTTTTCCAAGGATACAAGCTTCACGATCAACATTGTTAAAAGTAATCCTAGAAAACAACAATTCTAAAACTTTATTATGGAGATGTCCAAGTCTATCATGCCACAAATCACCCTTTATTTCAGTTTTATTGGAACTAGAAAAGTAGTAAAGAGGCAATTTAAAACAATCTTCAAGCAAACATAGGTCATCTTTGGTTCCTCCTTTTCCAAGAACTCTGTGTCTCAATATCATGAAATGAAACTTCATTAGGACTGGAAATAACATTGCAATTGAGATCAGTGTAGCCTTTTTAACAGATAACAAATTAGAAGTAAAATTTGGCATTTAAAAGGCTTTAAATTCTTTTCCAAATAACCTAAGTTTTCCTATTCCTTTAATTGGTATTTGGGCTCCATTTGCAATCATAATATTCACTATAGTCGGTTCTATATCCTTTATAAAGTGCAAGTCACTAATCATATGGTGTGAGGCACATGAATCTACAATTAAAGGCTTAGAGATATTTGATGCATGATAAGAAGCTTGAAGAAATTTACCCAACACATTACCAGAGTTTTCTTTGAGTGCCTTGATGAGAGCCTCAATGATGAGGAAATCGTACCAACTACTGCACCACGAGTTCCACCAGGACCACTGACACGTTCCAAGGCTCGAGCTTTGGGAGAAAAGTTCAACCAGCTAATGGAGAGAGCAGATACACAGGAGCCCAAGGATGAAGGCCCACCAGTTGGCTCAGAAGCCCATCAAGGTCCGTTTGATTCAGCTAAGAAATATTGGAGGTTCCTACTCGAAGATTCTTCTACCTCTGATGTCTTTACCATCACCATTCGGTAAAGATACCAAAACACGTGATAAGAAGTTGTACTATTTTTCCTATCTTTGGTTTTGTCCCACTGGGTTTTTCGGAGAAGGTTTTAATGAGCCAACAATCTTAGTGCACAAGGCGATGAAGACTAGTTCACAGAATTCACCATCCTTCACAAGTCTTAGTCAAATTCGGCCTGCCTTCTTCATTAAGGCTTATCTCTCTCATTTCTTAATTATTTAGACTAAGTATAAGTTTAAGGCTTTAAGCCCATTTTTTATTATGTCTAAGTTATTTGTCCTTAAGCTCATTTCTATTCTGCAGCAAAAAGAACTTCATGTTGTTTTTTATACTACTTGCTGTTTGGGGTAAACATCATGTTGTTTACCCTAAGTTGTAACTAAGATGTCTATATAAGCCTCATCACTTGCAAGTAATAATGGAACTCGAAATTTTAACAAAAAAAAAACCCTAGACTACTTCTAAACTGACAGCTGCCTCTGTCCCTTGGAGAAGCTTGTCTCGTTCTTCTTGTGTCAAGAAGAACAACTTGGTGTATCACAAGTCTTCTGCAGCTTGTGTGGTCCTTTCAATCCATTCCATTCATCTAAACTCGCTTCTGGAGGTCTCGAGCTTCTCGACTAATAGTTGCACCACCACTACGCTTACATCATCTGGTATCAGAGCTTAAAAGGTCATGAACATCAGGTTGAATCTATCCCTTTTGTTTTTGGCGAATTTTCCATTGTTTTTGCAACATTTTTTGTCTTTTGATTGTGTTTCTTTCTCTTTCCCCTGAGGTTCTCGGTAAGAAGGAGAGGAATCAAGTCACATACCACAAACATCCTATAAAAAAAAATCAGGTTCTATCATTCTTTGTCTTTATTTCATATTTTACAAAAAAAAAAAATATATATATAGAAGAAATTTGCTTGTTGTTTGCTTCTTTGTGTGCTAAAATTTTTTTTTTAAAAAAAAAGAAAAATTCAAAAAGAAAAAGAAAACAAAACTCTTGTTTAGGTTGTTAAAAACAATCTAAGGTTTTTAGAAATTCACCTAGAACACCTTCATCATCAAAGCTTGGAATCCATAAGGATATTGTGTTGCTTGTTTGATTGCTTAGGTCTCAAGGCTAGGTGTTTTTTTTTGTTCCTTGTCGCTAGCTTCCCGTGTCCTAGAGTTTAGAGTCCTAGGTCAAGTCTTTAGTCGTTAGCCTCCGCTTAGTTGTCCACGTTCCGCGTCTAGCTTAGGGTGGTCACTGTCTGCTTGCTAGTTCACCATGTCCCGCTCGTTCCTCCTAGTATCCGCGTCCTTGTAGCTAGCTAGGTTGCGTGTGTCATAGGTCTCCTTCAAGACTAAGCAGAGTCTCTACGAGTGGTTGGTAATGCTATTCGGTCTGTCCAACGCACCAAGCACCTTCATGCGCCTCATTAACCAAGTCCTCCGGCCATTCATTGGAAAATTTGTTGTAGTCTACTTCGACGACATACTCGTCTACAGTGCGTCCTACTCAGATCATTTGGAGAACTTGGAGACTGTAATTGTGACACTCCAGAAAGAGCAGTTGTACGCGAACCTTAAAAAGTGTACCTTCTGCACGGATTAGGTTGTTTTCCTTGGATTCGTCGTGAGCTCGTAGGGACTTCGAGTCAACGAAGAAAAGATTAGAGCTATTCAGGAGTGGCCCACGCCGACTAATGCCAGCCAAGTTCGGAGTTTTCATGGACTAGCAAGCTTCTACCAAAGATTTGTACGAGATTTCAGTATGATTGCCAGTCCGTTGACATCAACCATCAAGAAGAATCAAGACTTCAAGTGGGGACCGAAACAAGAAAAGTCATTCCAGTTGTTAAATGAGCGTCTCACACGCACACCAGTCCTTACATTGCCAAATTTTGACAAGACTTTTGAAGTCGAGTGCGACGCTTCAGGTGTAGGCATTGGAGCAGTCTTGACATAGGGTGGAAAACCAATTGCCTACTTTAGTGAAAAATTAAGTGGAGTGGCCCTAAATTATCCCACCTAAGACAAAGAGCTCTACGCGTTAGTTCGAGCCTTGCAGACCTGGCAACATTATCTGCTCTCGAGAGAATGCGTCATACATACGGACCACCGGACACTTCAACACCTTAAGTGTCAGACGACACTAAAGAAAAGACATGCTCTATGGCTGGAGTTTATTGAAATATTCTCTTTCGTCATTAAGTACAAGAAGGGCGCAGACAATGTCGTCGCTGATGCATTATCCCGCAGACACAGCTTGATTTTGGTC
This sequence comes from Streptanthus diversifolius, assembly GCA_039880935.1. Taxonomy (NCBI): domain Eukaryota; kingdom Viridiplantae; phylum Streptophyta; class Magnoliopsida; order Brassicales; family Brassicaceae; genus Streptanthus; species Streptanthus diversifolius. The sequence goes on from JAXGFM010000002.1 coordinate 6,692,888, forward strand.
ATGGAGTCAAAAGTTATGGGATTTGAAATGCTCAAGGAGCACTAGGCTGAAGATAACGACTTTCAGGAGGCATTCAAGGAACATGGTCAGGGAAAATACAGCCGATTCTATTTGTTTGATGGATTTCTCTTTAAGGACAAGCGTCTTTGCATTCCCGGAGGATCAGTTCGAGAACTTCTACTGAGAGAGGCCCACGGCGGCGGATTGATGGGCCTCTTTGGTGTCGATAAAACATTGAGTATGCTCAAGGAACACTTCTACTGGCCACGTCAGCGCAGAGATGTAGAAGCCCATTGCAAGAAATGTCTTGTCTGCAAACGATCTAAGTCTAAGATGCATCCCCAAGGCCCATACATGCCATTACTGGTCCCATCGTCGCCATGGACGGATATTTCGATGGATTTCGTACTCGGCTTACCACAAGTTAATCACAAGGACTCCATCCTAGTCCTGGTTGATCGTTTTTCTAAGATGGCACACTTCATACCATGCAACAAGACGAACGATGCAATTCAGACGGCGAATTTATTCTTCCGAGAGATAGTCTGCCTGCACGGCATTCCGAGGAAAATTGTGTCCGACAGGGATACTAAGTTTCTTAGCCATTTCTGGCGAGTACTTTGGAAGAAACTCGACACTAACTTGCTATTCTCCACGGCATATCACCCACAGACTGATGGTCAGACCAAGGTCGTCAACAGGACACTTTCCCCGATGCTACGAGCGACAATTGGTCATAATTTGAAGAATTGGTTAGAATGCCTTCCCTATGTCGAGTTCTCCTACAACAGAGCAATCCATTCCGGAACGAAGAAGACACCATTTGTGATCGTCTAGGTTTCAACCCAACTACCCCAATCGAATTCGCACCTATACCACTAGGAGATGTTGTCAGCATGGAAGGATAAGCAAAAGCAGAGTATGTCAAGCGCCTACACCAGAAAGTCAAGGAGAATCTCGAACGGAAAAACTCTCAAACAGCCAAGCACGCCAACAAGGGCAGGTGACACATGGTTTTTAAGGAAGTAGATTGGGTTTGGCTACATCTGCGACCCGAACAGTTTCCCCAATGACGAAAGAGCAAGCTGGCACCGCGAGGAGATGGCCCGTTCCGAGTCCTGCGTCGCATCAACGACAATGCCTATCAATTAGAACTCTCAGGTGAGTATAATGTTTCCACTACATTTAATGTTGCTGACTTGGAATTGTTTGATGCAGGGGAAGACTTTGCTTTGGAGACCAAAGAACTTGAAGAGAGAGGGAAAGATGAGGACATCGTACCAACTACTGCACCACGAGTTCCACTAGGACCACTGATACGTTCCAAGGGTCGAGCCTTGGGAGACAAGTTCAACCAGCTAATGGAGAGAGCAGATACCCAGGAGACCACGGATGAAGGCCCACCCGGCCCACCAGTTGGCTCAGAAGCCCATCAAGGTCCGTATGATTCAGCTAAGGAATATTGGAGGTTCCTACTCGAAGATTCTTCTACCTCCGGTGTCTTTACCATCACCATTCGGTAAAGACACCAAAAGATGTGCTAAGAAATTGTATTTTTTTCCTATCTTCGGGTTTGTCCCACTGGGTTTTCCGGAGAAGGTTTTAATGAGGCAACACTCTTAGTACGCATGACGACGAAGACTTGTTCACAGAATTCGCCATTCTTCACAAGTCTTAGTCAAATTCGGTATGCCTTCTTCATTAAGGCTTATCTATCTCATTTCTTCATTATTGAGACTAAGTATAAGTTTAAGGCCTTAAGCCCATTTTTTATTATGTCTAAGTTATTTGGCCTTAAGCCCATTTCTATTATTCAGCAAAAAGAACTTCATGTTGTTTTTATTTACACTATTTGTTGTTTGGGGTAAACATCATGTTATTTACCCTAAGTTGTAACTAAGAGGCCTATATAAGCCTCATCACTTGCAAGTAATAATGGAACTCGAAATTTTAACAAAAACAAAACCCTAGACTACTTCTATACTTACAGCTGCCTCTCTCCCTTGGAGATACTTGTCTCGTTCTTCTTGTGTCAAGAAGAACAACTTGGTGTATCACAAGTCTTCCGCAGCTTGTGTGGTCCTTTCAATCCATTCCATTCATCTAAAATCGCTTCTGGAGGTCTCGAGCGTCTCGACCAATAGTTGCACCACCACTACGCTTACATCACTCAATGTCTAATTTCTTGACAAATTCCTCTTGAGGAGATGTCATCATGGGCTTAACCTCCTTGTTTTGAGTAGGTGCCGCCTTAGAGGATGACCCATCATGATACACAGCCATTGGAGATGGACTGTAAGATCCTCCATTGTAGGATCCAGCTTCTAGGGAGAACTGAGCTCGTGGTTGATCATTCCATCTGCTTTTCTTTAGCTGAGAATGCAGAATCCAACACTGCTCTTTGGTGTGTCCCCTTATTTTGCAATGATCACACAGGGTCTTCTTGTCATCAAACCTCACAGTGTTTTTGTTGAAGATGTTCTTGTTGAAGGCGCTTTTGTTGGCTGTGAATAGCTCTCATTTCTCCTTTCCATCAAATAGACCAAGTGAGCCTTCTTCCTTATGAATCTGAGTACACACCTCATCAAGACTAGGAAGCTTATCAGATCTTAGAAGATGCTTCACAAGGTCACCAAAGATTGGATTTAGGGTGAGTAACAGTCTAAAAACCTTGTCTTGCTCCCTTCTTTCAAGAATTACAGCCTGATCCATTGTGTGTGGTCTGAATTTACCAAAGTGCTTGGTGAATGCCTCCTCCTGGTTGAGTTCATTAATCACATTTTTAACTTGGTAAATGCGACTCAGATTTGAGGTATTTCCAAACACATTCTGAAGTGTGTCCCAAAGCTCCTTGGCTATCTCACAGTAGGAATAAGACTCTAGGAGAGAAGCTTCAAGATATCCTTGAATGATAGACAATACCATTTGATATTCTTGGAACCACTTCCTTTGACCAACAATCGCTTGATTTTTGTTTTCATTAGTATATTCTTCAATATGAGACCATAGGTCATGGCTGCAAAGAGTTGTCTTCATTGTTCTTGACCAGAGTATGTAGTTTAGGCCCTTCAGCATGGCTGGGGCACTTCACGATTTGGAATGAATTAAGATGTTTGAGAATGAAAAGTTTTAAGCAACGAAGATTTTTGGATTTGAAAAATATTGAGATTAGGTGCGGAATTTAAGAGAGATTAAAAACAACTTGGCTCTGATACCATGTAAGAATATGAATGTTAAGAAGATTGAGAGTTTAGAGAAGATTTCAAGAAGAGATTAAGAGATTTTGGAACTCTATAATGGATTGCTTGTATTGTTTTCTGAGCTTACATTTTACAACATTAGGATTACATGTATTGTAGACAAAAGCTAATTAGGACTAAGAGAAGGGAACCGCTGTCTAATGACGATACATACCTTTATTTGCTTCTTTTGTCTAAAACAATAATTGGATCGATCGATCTAAAGTTAGATAGATCGATCCCAAGTGGATCGGTCGTTCCCGTTTAAAAATAGTCGATCCCGAAAATAATCGCAACTTACGTAAAAATAGATCGATCAATCTCATATCTCAATATCTAGCAAATGGTCACATATGTGTCTGTTGACCACAAGATATATGACATTTGGTAGATTTATTGTCTAAATAATCAGGTTGATTGTGCAATTTTCTAATTATTCAATAAAAAAGTAAGGCTTTAATAAGACTGGTGAATTACCTTAAGCAGTCTTTAATGACTATTTTATGTCTCTGAAAATCTTTGTTAAACATCCAATTATAAAGATTCATATAGAAAATGATATAGTTGAATCTTTAATTAATCGGTGGCAATTGATTACAAGAAATTAATATTGAGAACAAAATTTCCAAGTATGCTATATTGAATGATCTAGCATTGGTCAGACCATATGCATATATAATAAATATTTTCCAATACACTTAACATTTGACCAGAAACCAAACAACAATCCATTCAGGAAGAGTGAGGAATTACACACGCATCCACGAAGTATTAAACATACAAATGAATCAGAGATCCGCAAAATCCTTTGAAATTTGACAACTTTTTCAACAAATTAGAAATATCTATTGAATATGCAGAAGGTGAAGGAAAAAAAAAGCTAAATCCAAAACATCTAGAGAATAAACTCAACAATTTAGATTTTACTATTCAAACAAGATTGAAATCCACAAGAAACAAAAAAAAAACAACTCGATCTATGCTAGAAAACACTCCGAATTAAATAGGAGGTAAAGAGATATTTAGGTATACAAACACTTATAGCTAAATGTAATTATACTTATAAAAACAGACACATTTTGAGATGGTGTAAAGTCGTTATTACCCTCTCAATTGTACAAACCAAATTCTAACTATTCTTCTTCTTTTTCATCTTCTTTTTGTTCACTATTCTTTTTGTTATCTATGGTCACTCTTCCTTTTCCTATTTCTTTTTATTAACTCATTTATTTATGTTTTCCTTTTTTCTAATTTATACTTTTCACATAAGCATTTAATAATTAAATATCACATAATTTTCAACAAATAATGGTAAAATTGATATTTATAACTACATTCAAGAACTATTATATACATTTAATTTCAAAGATTAAGCTTTTTGGGATTTTAATAGTTAATTTAATATATTATAATATTAATATCATATATAATGTGCTATAGAAATTTGAGATTTACAAGTTTGCAGATAATAAGACTGGACGGATTTTAAATAAAAAAATGGTAGCTAGAATGTCTTCCCACATCTTAAGAATTGGGTAAACATACAAGAGAATTATTAAACATACAAATGAATCAGAGATCAGCAAAATCCTTTGAGATTTGACAAATTCATCAACAAATAAAAAAGATATAATGAATATGCATAAAGTGAAGGAAAAAAAACCTAAATCCAAAATATTTAGAGAATAAATTCAAAAATTTAGATTTTACTATTAGAACAATATTGAAATCCACAAGAAACAAAAAAAAAAAAACTTGATCTATGCTATAAAACACTCCAAATTAAATAGGAGGTATAGAGATATTTACGCATACAAACACTTTTAGCTATGTAATTATACTTATAAACACTTTCAAGATGAGACACATTTTGAGATGGTGTAAAGTCGTTATTACCCTCTCAATTATACAAACCAAATTCTAACTATTCTTCTTCTGTTTCATCTCTTCTTTGTTCACTATTCTCTTTGTCATCCATGATCTTTCTTTATTTTCCTATTTCTTTTTATTCACTCATTTTTTTTGTTAACATTCACTTATTTATTTATTTTTTTTATTTTTTTATAATTTATCCTTTTCACATAATCATTTAATAATTAAAAATCTCATAATTTTCAACAAATAATGGTAAAAATGATATTTATAACTACATGCAAGAACTATTCTATACATTTAATTTCAAAGATTCATCTTTTGGTATTTTAATAGTTAATTTAATATATTATAATATTAATATCATATATAATATGTTATAGAAATTTGAAATTTACAAGTTTACAGATAATAAGATGGATTAAAAAAATTCTGGTAACTAGAATGTCTTCCCACATCTTAAGAATTGGGTGAAAGTCAAACTTCGTCCTTTCTATATTTTTTTAATTTAAATAAACAGTTATGAATGTGTAATTATTTGAACTAGATCGTGTCTGGGACGAGAAATTCGGGATGGAAACGGGTCATGTCGGCAAATCTGTCTCGAAATAGACATGCCTAGTTAGTTGGCTTATATATCTGAATGTTTTTTTTTTACTGAGCCTAAGATGATTTGTTGGCTTTTGCTTGGACATAATTTCATATTGCAACACTGTAAGTTAGATAGGTTTATGTATGGAAATGGGTCATGACGGCAAATCCAATCCGTCCCGAAATAGACATGCCTAGTTCGTTGGCTTATATATCTGATTTTTGTTTTTCTTTACTGAGCCTAAGATGATTTGTTGGCTTTTGCTTGGACATGATTTCATATTGCAACACTGTAAGTTAGATAGGTTTATGTATGCATTTATTTATTTTTTAAATTGTGTATTACCATATAAGCAATATCAAGTGGTCAACATTTCCTATTTAGTAATCCAAGATGCATGGACCATCCACACCGATATCTTTATATCTTTCAAACAACACAATCACACAATGTAAGAGTCAAAACTCACCCCAATAAAATTTAGGAAATATATAAATTCGAAAGTCAAATTTAGAAAATAAATAAAATTTTAGGATTCCAAACTTCGGTAAACTTCTTCCAAAATACTCGAGGAAAAGATTGAAATAAAAGATTTTATTGATAAGTGTTTTCTGATTTTCCATAAAATGCTTATAAAAAAAAATAAAGCTAATGTTTAAGTGATAAGTACTGAGAAAGTGAATGAATAAAATGTTATACAAGCATGTCAATATATAATGGTCAACTAAAATATCTTAAAGTCAACTAATGTGGGATCATGTTTTGTGCATAATTCCGTCGACTTAGAAGAAACTTATAGAATCTTTGAAAAATCTAGCTTGGTCCACATTTTGGTCCACCAGCTCGGCCCAGTCTTATTATTGCCTCTGGTTCGATCCTTTCATCGTATAACTTCGGTGTAGCGTCTTAATTTTGTTTTTATATAAAACATTCTATTGTTTCACGATAAATAAAACGTTAATTATTTTTTTCGCAAAACTGTACAATATTTCTTTTCAAAACTGCACAATATTTTGAGAACAACATATAGAATCAAAGAACAAGATGGAAAAGCTTGGTAACAAGATCGAACAGTTCGGAACAAATTAACATGCCGTTCAGCTCGGCCAACGCCATTCAGCTCAGTACAAGACCGTTCAAATCGGACAAGAACACTCAGCTCGGCTCAAGGCCATCCAGCTTGATCTAAGGCCATTCAGCTCGGTCTCAAGTCCCGTAGCTCGGTTTGGATGACGGAGAGATGGCCAGAACATGTTCAGCTTGGTCCGAATCGGGATCAGTATAGGAGGTGATCAGCTCAGCCTCGGTATCTTGGTACATGAGGGAGAGAATCAGCTCTGCATTTGCAGTATTCAGCTGGGCGGGCAGTTTGGCAGTCAGCTCGGCATACCACGGTAGAAAGGAGGTCAGCTCGGGGTATCAAGTCGGGACCAGCTCAGTTCAGGCAGTCTTCAGAAGATCATCCCGGTCTGAAAATTCCCAGCTCCGCCCAGACAGCTGGCTAGGAGGGTGGATCAGCTCGGTAGCATGATGTTGTCATGTACTGAGCTGATTGTCTTATGTAGCTTGATTGGGCTGTTTCATATAGCTTTTATTTTTTTGTATAAATATTTTTTATCAAAAATATCTATCTACACACTATCCATCAATATTTGAAGTTTTGGTTGATATTAAGCATAAAATAAATTGTTCATAAGATAAAAATATATATATATATATATATATATATATATATATATCAAAGTTGAGTTTACAACTCTAAGAGGATTTATAAATCATTTGGCCTCAAGTGAACCACGGTTCTAAGATATGTTTGGACCGTGAATTTGAAGTAGGTATGGATACTTGGTTTATGGAAAAGCAAATTAGACCAGACCTTAAGGAAACAAGGTTAGGCCCATTTTCATTTGGCAAATCCAGTATTGCCAGCAACAAAACCGTGTGAACTGAAGGCGAAGGGATATTCAACAATAGCTTTTAAGTTTTGTCTTAATTTGAAGTCAACTTTTTTGATGAGGACATCATACCAGCTACCGCACCAAGAGTGCAACCAAAATCTTTGACGCGTTCCAAGGCTCGAATATTAGCAGACAAGTTCAACCAACTGATTGAGGCCCATCAAAACCCGTTCGTGTCAGATAAAGAGCATTGGAGGTTCCTACTTGAAGATTCTTCTACCTCCAGTGTCTTTACTGTTACCATTCAGTAATGAAACCAAAAGACATGCTAAGAAATTGTACTCTTTTTCCTATCTTCGGTTTTGTCCCACCAAGTTTTCCGAATAAGGTTTTAACGATGCAACACTCTTAGTGCGCACTAAGACAAAGACTTGTTCACAAATCAACAATCCTTCACAAGTCCAAGTCAAAGTTGGTCTTTTCATCATTAAGGCTTGTATATCTTATTTTTTCTATTTATTTAGACTAAGTATAAGTTTAAGGCCTGAAGCCTATTTTCTTATGTTTTAAGTTATTTGGCTTTAAGCCCATTTTATTTCCAGCAAAGTGAACTACATGTTGTTTTTATTTAAACTTTTTGTTTGGGTTATACATCATGTTGTTTGGATTAAACATCATGTTGTTTACCCTAAGTTGTAACCAAATGCCTTTATAAGCCTCATTATTTGCAGGGATTAATACAACTCGAATTTTAAAACAAAAACCCTAAGACTACTGTCTAAAACTCGGCGCCTCTCCCCTTTGGTGAGCTTGTCGTGAACTTCATCCTTCTAGGCTGAAGTTTCCTTGGTGTATCACAAGTCTTCCGCACCTTGTATGGTCTTATCGATCCATCACTTCCATTTCAATCGCTTATGGAAATCTTGAGATTCTCGACTGAAAGTTGCTCCACCACTATACTTATCTGGTATCAGAGCTCAAAGCTCCTAAATCATCAGCTTCTTTTTTTTGCTTCTGATTTGTCCCTCTTCTTCTTCTCCCTGCAAAGTGAAAGTGAAGATTCAAGTCATCTCCTACAACCAAAATAATACCTATCAGGTTCTATTTATCCTTTTATAAAAAAAACAAAATAAAGATTGCTTGCTTGCTTGTTTGAATTCTCATTCACAAATCATCCATTCATTTTGTTTGTTTCATAGCCTCGTGTTAGCTCGCATTCTTCATGTCTAGTTTGTGTCAGGTCTCGTCTAGGGTGATTGTTTGCATCCAAGTCCTAGGTTTAGGTTTGCGTCACGTCGAGTTGAGTCCTGCATAAGTTGCGTATTGATTGCTTGCCTCGCGTGCGAATCTTAGTTAGGTCACCTCGTTTGTGTTTTTCACTAGGTCGCTTGCTTGTATTATCATTAACTTTAATTATAATTACGTTTGCATTCACTTTGTCTGCATACTAACGTTTGCATGATGCATTATCATTAATGTTAATTATCATTATGTTTGTATTCACTAGGTCGCTTGCTTGCTTGATTGAAATCTTCATTCACGCTACATTAGATTGTTAAGTCACGTTTGATTGCTGCACTCGCCTTTTGTTGTTTAAAGTCTGCCATCGTGTTCCCAGTCGTTCGCTTTGTTTCAGCATACAAGTGTCATTAAGTGATGGAATATTAAAGTTGCATGCATCTTTGTTGCATCCACGTGAGTCTCGTGCTCGTTTTGCCTAGTTCCTTGTTTGATTAGGTCTTCTACGGTTTGGTGGTGTGTCAAGTTCTGTGTCTATTCGTAAGTCTTATCTTTTGAGTCGTCCTAGTGCTAGGTGTAGGCTGGTCGTTTAGCTCCTTAGGGTAGCCTTAGCCGCCGAGTGAGGTCTGATTCTTATCTAGGTTGCAGTTAAAATATTTTTTGTGTGTATTCAGAATTTAGAAAAATTAACATAAAGAGTTTATGAGAATTTCCTAATTTGCATATTTCTATTAGTGTCTAGGTTAATTGATATTTATTTGGATTAGGAACTTTTCCATTCTTAGATTATTTAGTTTCTATAAATTTTTTTTTTTGTTTTAGAAATTCATTGCTGCATATATAGTTTTTCATTTGTTTGCATTTGACATATTAAGAAAATAAAAGGAAAATTGGCATATTTAAGATTTCATAAATTAATTATTGCATTGAGAGTATATAAAAAATCCTTGATTGCGTTTTTATTGGCGTATCTTTGTTTTTTGTTTAGAAATTTTTCATTTTCAAAAATTTTCTATTTGTATAATAAAAAAAAGAAATTGTATATTTATTTGCAAGTTTTTATTTTCGGGAAACTTTCTTTTCTATAAATTTTCTTTTCTACGAAAGGAAATATGTCAGGTAGCGACGAATCATCGTCAGTCCAGACTAATCAAGCCATGCTTCAGTTACTTCAGAACTTGACTGCACAGATGACTACTATAGTTGCACGCCTGGAGCATCTAGAGCAGCCTACGCCTGCGTCTGAACCGGCACATGCCGCACCTGAACCTCAGTAGAGAAATGATAGACCAGAGGCAGCCCACTGTGGAATGGGAAGAGAGAAGTATTACAGTGAACCAATACCGCTAGTCAGGCAACAAGTCGTTCATTCAGACGTTAAATTGAACCCATCTTCCTTTTTGGGAACGTTAGACCCCGAGGAATATCTAGATTGGGAAAGGAGAATGAAATTACTGTTGAGTACTATAACTACGACGATCCCCGAAGAGTCACCTTGGCAATGGCGCAGTTCACTGACCATGGACTGGCAAGGTGGAATCGCGAGATAGCTGCTAGCAGGAGAACAAGAATGGGAGCTCTGACTTCCTGGGTCGAGCTAACCCAACTAATGAAGCGACGCTCTATTCCTCCTCATTTTCACCATGAATTGCAGAGACGATTCAGACGCCTTACTCAAGGCAGCAAAACGTTGTCATAATACTTTGATGACTTTGAGCATCTCTGGAACAGGCTCGAGATGGATGAATCAGAGGAGAGTCTTATGGCTCAGTTTATCGACGGTTTGCATGAATCAATTGCACGAGAGATCGAGCTTCAGATTTATCACGATCTTGGCGAGTTGTTTTATCTAGCGGTCCAGATAGAGAAGTTCAATAGGGAGTCCTTTGCACCGTCTAAACCAAAGAACACTTGGAGTGCTGGCTCCAAACCATTTGACATAACCGCCCCTACTAGTGACCCGTGGCTCAAGGGTAAAGAAGCGGACGTCAATTTGGCACCTAAGGCCCCTTCAGCTGCACCAAAACCTAGTACATCTGCTTCTATTTTGAACCAGCCTCAAAGAAGCAGTGCAATTACATGCTTCAAATGTAAAGGAAGAGAGCATGTCTCGGGAATGCCCTAATCAGAGCTCTATGGTTTTGACTGCTTCAGGAGATTACGAGTCAGAGGACAAACAAGAGGAAGCTGCACCTACGCCTAATCAACAGTCTGATGAAGAAGTAGATACGCTGATTCCGGAGAGAAATGTTAATGATCAGACGAGTTTTTAGCTCGAGATTAGAGCAAGAGGAGATTGAGCAGCGAGAAAATATCTTCCATTCAAAATGCACTATCCTTGGAAAGGTGTGTTCCCTCATTAAAGATGGTGGCTCATGCACCGATGCTGCTAGCAAGTATATGATAGAGAAACTAGGCTTACCTGTGACCAAACATCTGAAACCTATAGACTAAGATGGCTTAACAACAAGACGTAGTTGTATATCTCTGATAAAGTCCAAGTTCATTTAGTATAGGGTGATATCAAGATCAGGTTTTGTGTGACGTTGTCCCGATGCACGGGATGCAATCAAAGATGAATAGGATCAGCATGCTTGGAAAGAAAACATCATCATTAACATTGAATATATAAGAAAGGTGGTTATTAATAAGGGAACTCAGATCGTACTTATGCTTTACAGAGAGGTATTGAGCGCATTTGGCGCTGGGGACAGTCTACCAGCGGAGGTTCAGTCTTTGTTGGAAAGATATTCAGATATATTCCCAGATGAGAATCCCCCAGGATTGTCGCCTATCAGAAGCATAAAGCATCACATCAACCTTATGCCTGAAGCACAATTGTCGAACAAAGGTGCCTACAAAGTTACTCTGGAAGAAGCTAAAGAATTAGAACAGCAGGTTCATGAACTTATGGCTCAAGGCTACGTCAGGGAAAGCCTTAGTCCTTGTGCAGTTCCAATTCTACTAGTGTCAAAAAAGGATGGAAACTGGCGAATGTGTGTCGATTGTCGAGCCATTAACAACATAACAGTTAAGTATCATACCCTATTCCACGACTAGACGACATGTTAGATGAACTACGTGGAGCTGCTGTATTCTCCAAAATCAATTTGAAGAGTGGTTATCATCAAGTCAGAATGTGAGAAGGAGATGAATGGAAGACAACGTTCAAGACTAATCAGGGTCCTTACGAGTGGTTGGTAATGCCATTCGGCCTATCCAATGCACCAAGTATCTTCATGCACCTCATGAACCAGGTTCCAAGACTTTTCATTGGTAAGTTCATAGTGTTCTACTTTGACGTCATCCTTGTCAACAGCATGACTTACTCAGATCATTTGGAGCACTTTGAGACGGTAATTGTGACACTTCATAAGGAGCAGTTGTATGCATATTTTAAAAAGTGTACGTTCTGCACAGATCAGGTTGTCTTTTTTGGATTCGTCATGCCCTCTTAGTTTTGAATAGGTGGAACCATTCAATTTTGCTTCTTCTCCACATTCTTAGCGGTTGATTCATGAGTTTGCAGGGACTTTGAGTAGACGAAGAAAATATTAAGCCATTCAGGAGTGGCCTACACCGACTAATGCCAGCCAGGGTCGAAGCTTTCATGGGTTGGCTAGATTCTACCGTCGGTTTGTAAGAAACTATCGTACGATCGCCAGTCTGTTGACATCGACCATTAAAAAGAACCAGGAATTCAAATGGGGACTAGATCAAGAGAAGTCATTTTAGCTATTGAAGGAGCGTGATGAAGACATCGAGCCAGCCATTGCACCAGTCATTCCACCTGGACCACTCACATGGTCCAAGAAGAAGGCGTTAGGAGACAAGGTCGGCATGCTACTGGAGAGTGGAACCGGACCAGACTTTGAGCCGCCCATGACCAGCCTAGGACCGACCATGCCGCATCACGACCAGTGCTGGAGCTCACGCCTCACCACGGTCGTCCCGACCACCCGACCAGCCAGTGTCCAGATCAGCATGCCAGGACCCGTTCCAGCTAAACAAGGATCCATGGAGGTTCCTTTTCGAAGACTCTTCCTCCTCCGGTTTCTTTGCCATTACCATCCGGTAGAGACACCAAAAGTCGTGCTAGGAAATTGTACTCTTTTTCCTATCTTTGGTTTTATCCCACTGGGTTTTCCGAAGAAGGTTTTAATGAGGCAATACTCTTAGTGCACAAGACGATGAAGACTCGTTCACAATTCTATCTCATTCCCAAGTCTTCATGTGATTTCTAGCCTAAGTATTATTAGGTTTTCTATCTTAATTCTGTTTTCTAGTCTAAGTAATTATTTGGGTTTAAGTCATGTTGACTATTTGGATCTCATTTTCTATTTTAATTGCCAATAAGTGAACTACATGTTGTTTTAATTATTGTAAGGCTAAACATCTTGTAGTTTAGCCTAAGTTGTAACAAAGAATTATATAAGCCTTTTGTCTACACTTTAATGAAATAACAAGCATTTTGACAAAACCTAAGACTAGTGTCTAAAACCTAAAGGCGCCGCCAAGTCCCCTTGCAGCAGCCGTCCTTCAGCCTAGTTTTGGCTGAATTTCTTGGAGTATCACAAGCCCCTTTCACAGCTTGTGTTGTCCCTTCAATCCACCCTTCACTTCCATCGATTTCTGTCCAGCAAATTGAGCTTATCGGTGAAAGACAGCCCACCCCTCGGTTCTTGCATCATCTGGTATCAGAGTTTAAAGCTCCTGCTCAATCAGGTTGATTCTATCCTTGTTTTGGGCGATTTTTCCTTTGTTTTGTTGCACTAGTTTTTGTCTTTTGATTGTATTTCTTTCTCTTTCCCCTGAGGTTCTTGATAAGAAGGAGAGGAATCAAGTCACATACCGCAAACACCCTACAAAAAAAAAGTCAGGTTTTATCATTCCTTGTCTTTGTGTTTTTCATTATTCAAAAAAATATATAAGAAAATTGTTGTTTATTTGCTTGTTTGCTGTTCAAATTTTTTTAAGACAAATATATATATATATATATATATATTGTTTAGGTTGTTTAAAAATCAAACTAGGATTCTTAGAAACTCACCTAGAACACCTTCACAACCAAACTTGGAATCCATAAGGATCTTGTGTGTTTCTTGTTTATTTGTTTAGGTTCTTGAGGTTAGGTTTCTAGTTGGTTTGTTGCTAGTGTCCTACTTGTGTTGTTTGCGTGAATCCTAGGTGTAGCTCTAGCTAAGTCTTCTGCTTAGTCTCGCGTGCTTTTCCTTGGTCCCCTAGGTTCTTCCTTGTACCGCGAGTAACAACCGGGTCCAAGCAACCATAGCTAGCCCCCGTCCATTGTCCCATCATCCTGCTAGTCTTAAGCTTGTCCATCCCGTTCCGTTTAGCATGTCCCGCATTTAGTCAGCCTCGGTCCCTATTCCGCCTAGCTTAATCTGTGTACCCCCTATCGCCTTCGCGTCCTTTGTGTACCGCGAGTAGCTCCCGCGTGTGTTAAGCCAAGTAGGTTAGTTCTTAGTCGCGCCCTGTCGTGTAGCTTAGGACCGCGCCAGCCTGTTCCAACCGTGCCATAGCGTCTAGGCTTCTCATGAGCAGTCTGAGTCCTTAGGCGGCTATGTTTGTTAGGTTAACTTTAGTGTCTAGATTCTTAGTTCTTAGTTTTAGGTAATTTTCCTAGCATTTAGGCAGTAGATTAATTAGTTTCCATAATTTTTCTTGGCTAGGAAAAGTTTATGAAGTTTTCTAGTTTTCTTTAGGTAGTTTTCCTAAATTTTATTAGGCAATAATCATACTTCTTTTTTGTTTATGATAGTTTACTTTTAGGAAATAGGAATTAATTAGTTTTCCTTTTAGTTTTAGGAAGTTTCTATCTAGGAATTAAGAATTTTAATTTTTAGGATCTTACCAATTAGTTAGTTTCCTTTTTAGTTTTAGACAATCTTTCTTTTAGGATATCTTCCATTTAGTAGATTTCCTTTCTAGGATTAGGAAATTTTTTTTTTTGATTGTTTCCTTTTTGCATTTAGATAGTTTCTAATATTTTTATAAATACTAAAAAGAAAATAAAAATTATATATGTGGAAATTCTCCATTTAAGGAAAGTTTCCATATTTGCAACTTCCTTTTTCGGAAAACTTTCCATTTTTCAAGATTTTCTTTTCTCGGAAAAGGAAATATGTCAGGAAGCGACGAGTCAACGTCAGGGCAACATGGTCAAGCGATCTTGCAACTCCTGAAAGCCTTGACAACCCAGATGATGACACTAGCAACGCGTCTCGAGCGTCCGGAACATCATACGCCCCCTCCCCCACCAGGACCCGCACCACCACCTTATCACCACGATCGACCACCCATGGGTCGACAGCAATACTACGACGAGCCCATGCTACCACCTCGTCCTCCAGTGCATTATCCCTAGGTGAAGATGAACCCACCTTCCTTTTTTTGGAAAGCTTGATCCCGATGAGTATTTAGACTGGGAGAGACGCATGGAGCTCATCTTTGACTACTACAACTACGATAATCCGCGCAAAATAACCTTTGTAACCGCGCAATTCACTGACCACGCACTGGCGTGGTGGGATCAAGAAATCACAGGTCACAAGAGAGCTCGGATGGGTGCTTTGACCTCATGGGTCGAACTCACCCAGATCATGAGGAGACGCTACGTCCCACCTCACTTCCACTGCGAGCTTCAGCGACGTTTCCGATGACTTACACAAGGAAGCAAGATGGTATCTGAGTATTTCGATGAATTCGAGCATCTCCGCAACCGACTCGATGTAGACGAGTCCGAAGAGAGCCTAATGGCCCAATTCATCGACGGCTTGCACGAATCCATCGCCAGAAAAATAGAGTTGCAGCCATACCATGACCTAGGAGAATTGTTCCACCTAGCAGTCCAAATCGAGAAGTGCCATAAACGTAAACTTGCCGCACCTTCTCGACCCAAGAGCACCTGGAGCACCGACTCCAAGCCATTCGAGCGGACGACTCAGCCCATTGACCCACGCCTCAAGAGAAAAGCCATGGCCAGCAGCTCAGCTCCCAGACCAGCTCCAGCCGCCCTTAGTACCGCACCCACGACCCAGCCTCAGCAGAGCAGCGAGATCGTCTGCTTCAAATGTAAAGGCAGAGGACACATGTCTCGGGAATGTCCCACTCAACGAACAATGGTACTCACTGCTTCCGAAGACTACGAATCCGAGGACAAACAAGAGGGGCCAGCATTTCCGACACAGCATCAGTCTGACGAGGACATTGAGTACGCCGACTCCGAAGAAATGCTCATGATCCGACGAGTTCTCAGCTAGAGATTCGAACCTGAAGAAGAAGAACAGCGAGAGAACATTTTCCATTCCAAATGTACCATCCTAGGGAAAGTGTGCTCGTTGATTATCGATGGAGGGTCTTGCACCAACGCCGCCAACAAATATATGGTGGAGAAACTAGGATTGCCTGTGACCAAGCATGCTAAACCCTAAAAACTACGATGGCTGAACAATAAGACGGAGTTGTACATCTCGGACCAAGTTAAGGTCTCTTTCAGCATCGGCAGATACCAGGACCAGGTCACCTGCAATGTCAGCTGGACATCTTCTGCTCGGACCATGGAAATTTGACCATGAGACTACGCATAACGGACAAACCAACTTCTATTCTTTTGTCCACGACAAGCGTATATACAACCTCACACCAATGTCTGCACACGCCGTTCAAGAGATGCAATCTAAGATGGCGAAAGATCAACATGCCCGAAATGAGAACTTCTTAATAAACGTGGCAGACATGCGGAAAGCCACCTGCACCAAGGGTACCCAACTCGTTTTAATGCTCTACAGAGAGAGCGTCTACACGACTAGCATCGAGGCACCATTATCTGCCGATATCCAAGCCTTGCTAGACAAGTATGCCGACATGTTTCCGGAAGAAATTCCAGCCGGCCTCCCACCTATCAGAGGGATCGAGCACCACATTGACTTTGTCTCCGGAGCTCAGTTACCCAACCGTCCTGCATACATAGTAAACCCCGAGGAGGCTAAAGAGTTAGAACGACAAGTCCAGGACCTCATGGCTCAAGGTTACGTTCGAGAAAGCCTCAGTCCTTGTGTCGTCCTGGTCTTACTTGTACCAAAGAAGGATGGGAGCTGAAGGATGTGCGTCGACTGTCGCACCATCAACAACATCACAATCAAGTACTGGCACCCTATTCCGCGTCTGGACGACATGCTAGACGAGCTAAGCGGAGCTGCAGTCTTCTCCAAAATTGACCTGAAAAGTGGATATCATCAAGTGAGGATGCGAGAAAGAGACGAATGGAAGACTGTGTTTAAGACCAAGAAGGGTCTTTATGAGTGGCTAGTAACGTCATTCGGCCTGTCAAACGTCCCAAGTATATTCATGCGACTTATGAACGAGGTCCTCCGTCCGTTCATTGGCAAGTTCGTAGTAGTCTACTTTGAAGATATTCTTGTCTACAACACGACCTACACAGACCATCTGGAGCACTTAGAGGCCGTGATTACCACCTTGCAGAGACAGCAGTTGTACGAAAATCTTATGAAATGTACATTATGCTCCGACCAAGTCGTTTTTCTTGGTTTCGTCGTGAGTTTCCAGGGACTTCGGATGGACGACAATAAAATTAAGGACATACAGGAGTGGTCCACACCGATGACCGCCAGCCAGGTCCGTAGCTTCCACGGACTCGCCAGCTTCTACTGACGGTTTGTCCGAGATTTCAGCACGATAGCTGGTCCGTTGACCTCGACGATAAAGAAGAATCAAGAGTTTCGTTGGGGACCCGAGCAGGATAAGTCCTTCAAGCTTCTGAAGGAACGCCTCTCCCACGCCCCAGTCTTAGTCCTGCCGGACTTCACTCAGACATTCGAGGTCGAGTGTGATGCTTCAGGGATCGGCATTGGAGACGTTCTCACACAAGGTGGACGATATGTCGCCTACTTCAGTGAAAAGTTAAGTGGAGCCGCACTTAACTATCCGACCTACGACAAGGAGTTCTATGCCCTAGTCCGCGCCCTAGAGACTTGGCAGCACTATCTTCTTGCCCGGGAGTGCGTCATTCACACCGACCATCAGACAATCCAGCACCTCAAAGGACAGTCCACGCTGAAGAAGAGACATGCTCGTTGATTGGAGTATATTGAGACCTTTCCATACGTTATCAAGAATAAGAAAGGAACGGACAATGTTGTCGCTGATGCCTTATACAGCAGATACAGTCTGATTTCCGTCATGTAGTCAAAATTTATGGGCTTCGAGATGATCAAAGAGCTGTACGCTGACGACGCAGATTTCACTCAAGTCTACCTGGAGCACGACAAGGGCAACTACAGCCGATTCTTTCTTCACGACGGGTTCCTCTTTAAGGAAAAGCGACTGTACATTCTGAGAGGATCAATTCGAGAGCTGCTTCTAAGAGAGGCCCACGACGGAGGTCTCATGGGTCATTTCAGCATTGACAAGACCTTAAGCATGCTTAAGGAGCATTTCTACTGGCCCCACCAGCGACGAGATGTAGAGGCACACTGTGCAAGGTGCCTTATCTGCAAACAGGCTAAATCCAAGATGCATCCGCAGGGTCCTTACATGCCGTTAACAGTCCCATCTGCGCCCTGGACAGACATTTCCACGGATTTCATTTTAGGCCTGCCGAAGATCAACCAAAAGGACTCCATCTTCGTAGTGGTCGACCGATTTTCCAAGATGGTACACTTCATCGCTTGCAACTTGACCAACGACGCAAGCCAGACTGTCGACCTGTTCTTCAAGGAGATTGTACGACTGCAAAACATTCCCCAACCGATCGTATCCGACCGCGAAACCAAGTTCCTCAGCCACTTCCGGCGAGCATTGTGGCAAAAATTGGGCACCAACCTCTTGTTCTCCACCGCATACCATCCGCATACTGACGGACAGACAGAGGTTGCCAACCGGACCTTGTCCCAGACCTTGAGGGCAACGATTGGCCGCAATTTGAAGAATTGGTTGGAGTGTCTTTTTTACGTCGAGTTCGCTTACAACAGGGCAACACACTCTGGCACGAAGTGTTCTCCATTTGAAATCGTATACGGCTTCAACCCGACCATGCCTATCGAGTTCACACCCATACCGTTAGAAGACACCATCAGCTTGGAGGGAGAAGCAAAGGCGGACTACATCAAGCGACTTCATGTAGAGACCAAGGCAAACCTGGAACAACGGTGAGAGATTATGAGATTGAGAGATTTATAGAATGAGAGAATGAGAGAATGAGAGATTAGAGAGAATTAGAGAATTAGAGAGAAGAATGATTTTATTAGAAAATGAGAATTATGAATTCTTACTTACAAAATGTGAAGGGAGTAAGGTATTTATACTATACTAGTCTAGGCTTGTTTGGATACAAGGATAGCCTTATACTTAAGTGGCTTACAAGGATAACATAAATCTATAATACAAACAAGCCTTAGACTCTCCCTTTTACACACATATAAATCGCCTTTTAACTAGACATAAAGGCCTTCATAAATTCATCACTTCTTCTTCATTCTAACACTCCCCCTCAAGCTTAAGACATAAAATTCTTAAGCTTGCAACCATGAAGTATTACCTCATTAAAAAAACCTAGAGAAGGAAAACCCAATTGGGACAAAACCTTTTCTTAGGGAAAAAGAGTATAACACTCCATGTTGGGATCATGGGTATGGAATGGACATGAGGCCAAGTCTTGGATAGATTGATGTGCCAATTTTCAGAGATGCAGCCTTGGTGAATATGTCAGCTAGCTGATCCTCACTCCTTGTACAGCAAGGTAAGATGATACCTTTCCCAATAGCTTCTCTTACTTTATGACAGTCTACTTCTATATGCTTGGTCCTTTCATGAAACACAGAATTGGAGGCTATGTGTATGGCAGCCTGATTGTCACAGTGAATGGTGATTGGAGTCTCACACTCCACGGCTAAGTCTTCCAGAATTTGCTTCAGCCAGATACACTCAGTTGTGAGCTTCCTCATTGCTCTATATTCTGATTCTGCACTAGAGCATGAAACCACCTTTTGCTTCTTGGTTTTCCAAGTCACAAGGTTTCCTCCTATGAAAGTACAATAACCTGTGGTACTTCTCCTATCTTCCCTATCTCCTGCCCAATCTGCATCACAATAACCAACCACATTTGTGTTTTTATTATTACCCATCCAAATACCTTGTTCATTTGTGCCTTTGAGATATCTTAGAATCCGCATGGCCATGTCCCAATGCCTCATCTTTGGCCCTTTCATGTGTTGAGATACCTGATTCACAGCAAAACATAAATCTGGTCAAGTGATGGTTAAATAAATAAGCTTACCAACCACTTTCCTATAGAGCTTAGGATCATGAAAATCAATTTCCTCCTCTAACTCCCCCTTAGTTGCGATTTTATAACCTTCTTCTAAGGGTGTTTTGGCTGGCTTAGCTTCCATCATATCTGTGGATGTTAGTAGATCTACAACATATTTTCTTTGAGAAAGAAAAAGACCTTCCTTAAACCTACATACTTCAATTCCTAAGAAGTATTTAAGTTCTCCTAGATCCTTTATGTCAAAGATACTTTTTAAGTAATTTTTAGTAGATGCAATACCAATACTATCACTACCAGATATGATTATATCATCTACATAGATAAGAATAACTATGATACCTTCCTTACTCTTAAATGTAAAAAGAGTATGTTCCACTTCAGACCTTTTGAAGCCTTTATCCATTAAAGTAACACTTAATTTGTGGTACCATGCTCTTGGAGATTGCTTAAGGCCATAAATAGCCTTCCTTAGCCTTAGGATATTGCCGCTTCCTATCTCATCTTCTAGGCCAGGTGGAGGTGACATGTAAACCTCTTCTTCTAGTTCACCTTGCAAGAAAGCATTCTTGACATCCATTTGCCACAATTCCCACTCAAGATTAGTAGCAACAGTGAGCACAACATTGACAGAATGTAGCTTAGCAACAGGAGCAAATGTATCCCTATAATCCTCACCATAAGTCTGAGTAAAACCCCTAGCTACCAACCTAGCTTTATATCTATCAATTTCACCATTGCTTTTGTATTTAATGGTAAAAATCCACTTAGAACTTACAGCCTTCTTCCCTTTTGGTAAAATGGCTGAAGCATATGTACCATTCCTCTCCATGGCTTGTTTCTCAGCTAAGATAGCTTCCCTCCATTCCTTTATAGACATAGCTTCTTCATATGTCTTTGGGATCTGCTCATTGTCAAGACTAGAAATAAAAGCAACATGAGTAGAAGGTAAGTGTGCAATATTACAAACTCCCTGGTCATGATGAACTACAGCATTTCCATTGTAGAAGACTGGTGGATTTCTTTGTCTTGTGCTCCTCCTTAAAACAGTAGGTTGAGCCTCCTCTTCTTCTTCACTCAAAACTTCAATGAGAGTAGGTCTTGTTCTTTTGGAAGCTGAAGCTAGAATGGAATCATCTCCTGCTGAGTCTTGTTGGACATGAGTAGATGCTTCTCCCCCCCCATGTTCAAGAGGAGGAAGCCCAGGAGAACCAAGGTTTGGCCGTGACATAGGCTGTGAGGACGCGGCTGGGCCAGAGATATCCACATTGCCGGATGGACCAGGATCTGCAAAGCCGTGAGGATGATCCTGTGGAGCCGTGACTGAGAGGCGTGAACTACCTGTTGCTGGGACATTTGGCTGAGGTGTATGCTGACTACCTCCTATTCCAATGCTCTCCAAGAGTTTCCTCAAGTATTCAGCTTGGTATGTTCTTGTTGATGAGATGTCTTTAAATTGTTCCCAATTTCCTTCTTCATAAAAACTTTTGTCTTCTTGGAACTTCACATCTCTAGACACCATGACCCTTCTAGTCTCATGGTTATAACATTTGTATCCTTTTTGAGTGGAGGAATATCCAATGAACATAGCCTTTACACTTTGTGGTTCAAGCTTGTTCCTTTGTTCCCTAGGAATTAATACAAAACAAACACACCCAAAAACTTTTAAATGATCAATGGTGGGTTTAGTGTTGTTTAATACCTCAAATGGGGATAGATCATCAAGGACTTTTGTAGGTGTCCTGTTGATTAAGTAGCAGGCTGCTACAAGTGCATCCCCCCAAAATCTCTTAGGCACCTTCATGTGGAACATCATAGTTCTCACAACCTCCATTAGGTGCCTATTCTTTCTTTCAGCAACTCCATTTTGTTGTGGAGTATAAGGACAGCTTGTCTGATGCTCAATGCCATGCTTTGCTAGATGTTCCTTAAGTCTGGTACTTATGTACTCCCCACCATTATCTGTTCTAAAGCACTTAATTCTTGCATTGTATTGATTAGTCACATATGCTTGAAAATTTAAGAATGCATCATACACCCTATCTTTAGAACTAAGGAGAGTAACCCATGTATATTTGGACTTTTCATCAATATTTATGGTTTTCTCTAGATGGAAATGGGGATGTCCACACATCATAATGCACCAATTCAAAACAATTTTCATATTCATGTATTGATTTTTCAAAAACTGTTTTACAATGCTTTCCAAGAATACATGAATCACACAATTCTTTTGACATTTTTAAACCAGGCACAATTAATTCAAGAGCTCTTGGATGAGGATGTCCTAGTCTAGCATGCCACAAATCTGAATCAGTACTAAAACCATGCGCCTGAAACACTGATTCTAATGCATTACAACTAGTCATATTATCAAGTACATACAAATCATCTTTTGTAGTTCCTTGTCCAAATCACCTTCTAGTTTCAATATCCTGAAAATAAAAATCATTAGGACCAAATATAACATGACAATTCAAATCAGTAGTAGCTCTTTTAACTGAGAGCAAGTTGGAGGTAAATGAAGGCATATAGAATGCCTTAGATTCTTTATCAAACAATTTCAATTTTCCTATGCCTTTGATTGGTACTTTGATTCCATTTGCAATAAGAACATTCCCTAGGGCAGGTTCTACATTTTCTAGTAAATCTAGATCACTAATCATGTGATGAGAAGCACCAGAATCAACAACCAAGGATTTAGAAGCATTAGATGTATAAGATGTTTGAAAAGAAGCATGAAAAGTTTTACCCATCACATTGCTCTTCTTTATTGCCTTAATGAGAGCTTCCAAGTCTGATTTTGTCACAAAATCTGATGCTTGTGACATAGTATTGTTGGCGCCTGATTGAGAAGGAGAATGGCTACATAAGGCGGCCTTTGAGGACACCAAACCGTGAGCTTGCTTGGCTGAGGAGATGGCCGACTGCTGTGGTGGGCGTAAAGCCCAAGAGGGTTTAAGATGAGGGTGAAGTTCCCAGCAATCCTTCTTTGCATGTCCCTCCTTCTTGCAATGATCACAAAATGGCCTCCTCTTCTTAGATGCATTTGTTGGCCTAAAGAAACTTTTGTGAGCAGCTACTAGTTCAGCTTTGTTGCCAAACAATCCATGTGATCCTTGCTCCTTTTGAATTTGAGCACACACTTCCTCCAAGCTAGGCAACTTATCAGACCTGAGAATATGCTTAATAAGATCTGAGTAAGTAGAATTAAGAGTTAAAAGTAACCCAAACACCTTATCTTGTTCCTTTCTTTCAAGGAGTACAAGTGGTTCAATAGTGGCTGGCCTTAGCATGTCTAGCTCAGCCCACAAAGCTCTGAATGAGCCATAGTGCTTTGTGAATTCAGCATCCTCCTGCCTTAATTCATTCAAAGCTTTCTTCACTTCAAAAATTCTCAAAAGGTTAGTAGTGTTACCATACACCTTAAGCAAAGTGTCCCATAGATCTTTTGCATTTTCACAAAAAGAATAAGCTTCTAAAAGATCACTAGCTAGAGAATTTTGTAAAATAGAAAGTACCAACTGATCTTCTTGGTACCATTTGGCTTGAGCTGCATCACTCACTTCAGCCACTTCATTGTCCTCAATGCCATTTGTGGCAATGTGGTTCCAAAGACCTTTACCACCTAAAGTGGTTTTCATGGTCCTAGACCATAAGAGATAATTTGCTCCATGTAGAATGACTGGAGCTCTAAGAGATGTCTGAATCTCCATGCTTAATAGACAGACTAGGTTAGTAAATCAGGTAAGAAATTGTGATACAAGACAGAACCTTTGGTCAAGGTAAGTATGAAGCCGGCTATTCACAGCTTCGGAATAAACCGCTGGTCACAACTTGGTCAGTGTAGGCGTGTAGATCACTGAATCAGCTGGTCACGCTCAAGACTGCTGGCCACCAGGTCGCTTGGTCACGTGTGGTCACAATTTTGGACGCGCTGCTCACAAATTCCAGTGGCTGGTTGCGCTTTGGTCGGAACAAGTATTGTCCGAAATGGTCTCGCCTTGGTCGGAATGGTCAGGTCGGGACAGGTATGGTTCCTGCACACGGACACAGCCACACCAAGAAAAGCAAACGAGAGCCGTGACAGTATAATCCAGCAAGGCAAGAAAAACAAAAGAATTTACCAAGTTACTTGTACTTCAAGTAAGTTCAACCACTTGTAACTAACCTCAACAACCTACAACTACCTTTAACTAATCCTAACAACTCTTAGTAACAAGAATTGTAACAGATTAAGAATATTAATTCTGACTTTATCAAGATTCAATTAAAGAAAATTCGAATTTAATCCCTAGAACATTTGATAAATTCAAGAAATCAAATTTTAAGACTTCCAAAACTGAATAAGCAATTCAAGAAAATCAATCTTGAAACCCTAAACCTATTGGATTGACTTGAAATTTCGTAAGAACCTTCACAAGATA
Source organism: Streptanthus diversifolius (assembly GCA_039880935.1). Taxonomy (NCBI): domain Eukaryota; kingdom Viridiplantae; phylum Streptophyta; class Magnoliopsida; order Brassicales; family Brassicaceae; genus Streptanthus; species Streptanthus diversifolius. The sequence continues at coordinate 6,717,460 of JAXGFM010000002.1, forward strand.
CTTCTTAAACTTTCCAGAATTAAAAATTTAAAGAAAACTAAGAAAATCTTAGAATTATAACACCAGATTCTTGACACAGGTATTTTCGAACGACTTTCAGTAAAACTTCAAGAAAACCTTTAAAACGCAATGGAATCGAGTTCTGCTTTCTTTAAACAGAAACTAGACTCAAGGGGCTTGAGTTTAGGCATTTGAAATTCACGATTTGACGAAATATTGACGTCGAGATGACCTGGGGAATGTAGAGGTTCGAAACAAACACGATCACGAACACCTTTTCGAAGAAAATTCGTATCTTTTGATTCCCTGGGCCAAATGATGCGATCTTGGTGGCTATGGAAACGGAATTCGCCGATGCACACTCCAGAGAAAGCCGATCGTCAATTGGAGTCGTGGATTGATCGGAATTTGATTTGCAAGATGACGTTAGAAATTGATCCAGAAACAGATGAAGAACAAGAAGAATTCTTGTGAAATCAATGAAAGAATGATGAAAATTTCCCAGATTTGATGTAACCTGGCTCTGATACCATGAAAGATTATGAGATTGAGAGATTTATAGAATGAGAGAATGAGAGAATGAGAGATTAGAGAGAATTAGAGAATTAGAGAGAAGAATGATTTTATTAGAAAATGAGAATTATGAATTCTTACTTACAAAATGTGAAGGGAGTAAGGTATTTATACTATACTAGTCTAGGCTTGTTTGGATACAAGGATAGCCTTATACTTAAGTGGCTTACAAGGATAACATAAATCTATAATACAAACAAGTCTTAGACTCTCCCTTTTACACACATATAAATCGCCTTTTAACTAGACATAAAGGCCTTCATAAATTCATCACTTCTTCTTCATTCCAACAAACGGAACATCCAGAACGTCAAGAACGTCAAGAACGCCAACAAAGGCCGTAGGCACATGGTTTTCAAGGAGGGAGATTGGGTTTGGCTATATCTGCGACCAGAGCGATTTCCCCAACGATGGAAGAGCAAATTGCACCCCGGGGAGATGGTCCATTCTGCGTCATTCGAAAAATCAACGACAACGCCTACCAGCTCGAACTTCCAGGTGAGTATAATGTGTCTAGTACGTTCAATGTTTCTGACTTAGAGTTATTTGATGCAGGTGAGAACTTCGCTTTGGAGACAAAAGCACTTCAAGAGGGAGGAAATAATGAGGACATCGAGCCAGCTATTGCACCAGTCATTCCACCTGGACCACTCACACGGTCCAAGAGAAAGGCGTTAGGAGACAAGCTCAGCATGCTACTGCATAGTGGAACCGGACCAGACTTTGAGCCGCCCATGAACAGCCTAGGACCGACCATGCCGACCCATTCCAGCCGCATCACAACCAGTCCCGGAGCTCACGCCTCACCACGGTCGTCCCGACCACCCGACCAGCCAGAGTCCGGATCAGCATGCCAGGACCCGTTCCAGGTAGACAAGGAGCCATGGAGGTTCCTTCTAGAAGACTCTTCCTCCTCTGGTGTCTTTACCATTACCATCCGGTAGAGACACCAAAAGTCGTGCTAGGAAATTGTACTCTTTTTCCTATCTTCGGTTTGATCCCACTGGGTTTTCCAAAGAAGGTTTTAATGAGGCAATACTCTTAGTGCGCAAGACAGTGAAGACTTGTTCACAATTCCATCTCATTCACAAGTCTTCATGCGATTTCTAGCCTAAGTATTATTAGGTTTTTCTATCTTAATTTTATTTTCTAGACTAAGTAATTATTTGGGTTTAAGCCATGTTGACTATTTGGGACCCATTTTCTATTTTAATTGTCAATAAGTGAACTACATGTTGTTTTAATTCTTGTAAGGCTAAACATCTTGTAGTTTAGCCTAAGTTGTAACAAGGCATTATATAAACCTTTTGTCTACACTTTAATGAAATAACAAGCATTTTGACAAAACCTAAGACTAGTGTCTAAAACCTAAAGGCGCCGCCAAGTCCCCTTGCAGCAGCCATCCTTCAGCCTAGTTTTTGGCTGAAGTTCTTGGAGTATCACAAGCCCCTTTCACAGCTTGTGTGGTTCCTTCGATTCACCCTTCACTTCCATCGATTTCTGTCCAGCAACCTGAAATTCTCGATAAAAGACAGTCCACCCCTCGGTTCTTGCATCAGAAAGCAACTATCTGAAGTCAAGATCACCTTACCCTTGATCGATGCATTATGGCTGATACCCAAATAGAACAAGTATTTGAAAGACGCTATCAAATAAAAAGAAAAGGAACTAAGAAGTAAGGAAACAACCAAAGAATGCAAAACAATTACCAAGATAGAGATCATCAAAGACAAGACAAACGATACGGGAAGCTTCACGCTACCGTACACTATAAGGACGATCACCTTCTCCAGATGCATTTGTGATCTTTTGAGCGAGTATCAACTTGATGTCGTTATCCACCGCCAAGAAGCTAGGGTTCAACACATCAGAGAGAGTCGCATATCCCTTTTCCTCGTTAACCACTCCATGAGGCATCATGTTGGTATGATAGAAAATCTACCCATTGTTGTAGGAAAATTCTTAATTTTCAGTGATTTCGTAGTACTAGAGATAGACGAAGAATCGGACGATCCCCACATATTGGGTCGTCTATTTTTTGCCATCACGGGAGCCCTCATCGACGTCAAGAACGGGAAGATAGACTTAAGACTCGGCAAAAATACCCTCACATTCAACGTCAGTAAGTTTGTCTAAAAGCCAACAATCAATTGTCAAAGCTTCATCGCCAATAACAGGAAGGCGTGTGAAGACGATCCAATTGAAGAAATAACCAATGGAGACCCTCCACCTAGCGCCATGACCATCAAACAGGAGAAACATGGACGCACAAAGAACATTGATGAAGCATATGCGGTAAATGTATGTACAAGCCACTTTGGAAACGAGAGATTACTGGAGACGGGACAGACACTTCACGCTACTGCACAACCTAAAGACTCACGAGCAAAGGACGTGGGTACAGGAAAAAATAATCCGGGTATTAAGTCAAATAAGCAAAAGGTGCCAGGAAAACCATAGTAACAGGCGGTCCCCTCACTTTCTTTTAACCCATTTTACCTCTCTCATTATACTTTTAATTAAATAAAAATTTTCAAAAAGCAAAACCGAAATCCTCTCTTTATCTTCTTCTTCTTCTCAAAAGTCTATTTTAAACTCCTTCACTATCAAGGTTTTTCATCTCTCTTTGCCTTATTTCAACTCAGCTTCAAGAGATAAATTCTTGTGTTGTTAAACTATTTTTAATTTAGAAACCTCGGCGCTGCTGTTTTCTTTTCAAAATTGGTAATCTGTAATAGGTTGTCCACAGTGTAGAGAATCGCTTGATTAAGACATTATAAACCTCTATCAAGCTTGATTGCTATATTCTTTCTCTCTTACCACGAATAAAAAAAGGAAACATTTTTCTCATAACTTGGAGACTAACACAAATTTAAGTGGTTGTGATTTCAGGTTAAAAATGGAGATATCAGCAGTTCCATCGCAAAAAGAGAGGAGAACAAAAGAACAACAAGGAAAGGGAGGGACGACCCACACTACTGCCCCCACAACTAAGGATTACTGCCTCCCATTCTTGCCAACAGCTTTTGCGGACTAGGCCATCATCCGAAACATGGAGATCTACGATGACGTCTACAACATATCTGCAACCATGGGAGTAGGACATCTACCATTCATGGCACAACCGAGATTCCAATGGCTAACCTGTGAATTCTTCTCCTCCCTCACGCTGCACTACCCCGCCCTGCCATTGAATAACAAGCTGTCCAGAGGTACATACACTTTTCAGCGCACATTACACATTACCACATGGGGTTGGACGAAATCAGTTCTCTTTTCAGGCTGCAACTAGAAACAAAGATATCGGTGGACGATTTGGGCTTCATAAACTTGATAGCTTTTCAGGTTAGCCTTTCGAGCGAAAACTATCAGCCAGGTGAGTATGAATCCTCCGTGATCCAACACCTAGCAATCATATGTGCCCGTTAATTCCTCGCCACAACACTCTTCTGTCGAAAAGATGCTCGAATGATCACAAAAATGGAGATGATTTTACAGAAGGGATCCTGCCATTTCTTCGAACGTGCATCAACAACGAATCAGTAGCATGAAACGTCTATTCGGTGAGTATTGCTTCTGTACTAGTGCGACATATGATCCAACTGCCAGAGGACACAATACAGAGAAGGCTGTGGTAACTCAATGTTTAGAATTCTAAACGCGATGCCACCAATATACCACCAATTACTTGATAAGATAAATTTTACAACTCTTGCTTTTTGGATGGAATGGTGAACGACAAGTACTCCTACCGCTTCTGTATCAATGATACCTCCACTGGGCGTATCCTACCCCCGCAGAGCAACTTCACGGATATCACATGGAGACAAAACATCTCCTTCGTTCTACCTCGCTCGGCATACAATGTTGACGGACTGCCGTCAAGGCCATTCTAAACATATAATACATATACGGCTGACGAAGCTGTTGGCGGCGCATAACAGGAACATGGAGAACCATCCGGGACAGCAGAGGCGCGCCCACGTGGAGCCAAACGATAGCACTTCACACCATACCACGACTCTATAGCAAGCTGCATAATGTGAGAAGCTCACGAGCACATCAACCTACTCCAGTCCTCATGCCATTATCAACAGTGGAGCATCATGAAGATCAAACGAGCAGTTCGCGAGCTCACAAAGGAGGTTAAGGACGTAAGCTAGAATATGAGTCGACACTCCAGGGTCAGAATGAGAAAACGTTCTCCAAAGAAAACAATACCAAAACGAAAAGCTCCACCATCCCCATCGGCAAACAACCCGTCCATCGATCTGTCCAACGACGATGCTTCTTCCTAGGTAAACACAAACATCTCTGTACATACTTTATTGAATTTAATTTTTTCCTTTTTGTTATGTTGATCTTTACCGCTTTCTCATTCATACCAAGACGGTGTGAAATAAGTCTAGGAGAGGGATCACGTTCCTAACTTCGTTTTTATTTCTTGAGTAATGTTTGAAATTTATTAAGTATTAGAATAGATTCCTAGTTTTAGAATAGTCATAGAATATAGAATTACATTATTAGAATTTTAGGCATTAGGTTTAGAATATGATAACAATTTTGTCTTTCATGACTGTTTATCACCTTTGAAAACGTTGAAATAACGGAAACACCATGTTTGGAAATTCTAAGTTTTGAAAAGTCCAGTAGCTTTGGAGCTCACTTTGTCACTTTAGGAATAATCTCATTAATTGAACCTAATTGAATCGTTAGTTTTCTCGCATAGGGGTTTGATATGCTTTTCTCGTGGTTTTTGTTTTTCAATTCATTTTTTTCCACCCTTTTTACAACTCATTTGAAACTGAATAACTATCCCACCCTAAACCTCAACCATTCTTTTAAACCAAAATGCTTTTCTTTAAGTGATGTCTTTTTGTGAATTGTGAAGACAAGGAACGACAAGAGGTCTTATCTTCACACATAGGTAGATCACTGAAATGAAGTTTTGGGAGCAATTCCTCTTAGATAGGGGAACAAAAACAGGTTAGTAACCTGTAGTTCTAAGAAGTGGAGAGAGATTGAAAACGGATTAGTAACCCGAAGTAAAAAAAAAAAAGAGAGAGAGAGAGAGAGAGAAAAGTGAGAAAAAGAAAGTTTGGGAACGGGTTAGTAACATGCGGTAAAAGAAAAGGGAAACTAAACCTAAGAATAAGGGGAAAAAAAGAAAAATCCTATTGTTATAAGGATTTAGGAAAGATATACTAAAAACTCTCCCAATAATATATATATATATAAAGGAAGGAGATTTGTATGAAAGTTCTTGCATGGATTACGACCAATTTGTAAAGTATACTACAGGTGGTGCCTTACATAGAATAACCCATCCTAGTAGAAAATGTAGTGGAAGTATAGGAAGCCCTAGCCACAGAATAAAGGTATACAACTAAATCGAGAATCAGATAGACCAGCCACGAAAGGAGATTTCGAGATAGTCGAGATTCATGGAGACAAACTTGATAGCCATCAATTTGTGTTAACTATGGATGGAAGAGTCACCGTCAGGATGTTACATGTTGGACTTATAGAGAAAAAGGACATTTTTCAACACATATATCCTCAAAGACAATAATCTCGCTGACCACAGCCACTGATTATTGAGGATCTTCCAAAGAACCGTGCACTAGGACCGGTACCTGTGCAACATGCGTCAGCTGGAAGAGTTAACGTCCTAGATATGAACCGACCAGATACCTCTCGTCCTCCATAAGGACCTATCACAGGTACGATTGGGTTCTGCACCATTGCATGATCAATTGTTCTCCGATCAATTGTTGTGATTGTGTGTGGCGTGCATATATATATAGTAAGATAAAATTATTACTTGTTAGGAACCTTACATTTGGAAGGAATTCTCGTACATGTGTTGTTTGACTCTGGTGCTATGCATAGTTTTATGTCACCTGATGTAGTAAGAAATTTTGAGAGAATCTTTACAATCGTAAATGTAAGTGTACTAATTAGGATACCCGGTAACCAAATCCTCCATGCCACAAGTAGTGTTTTGGGTGTTCCAGTCGTGATAGGAGAAGCCGTGTTTTCAGCAGATTTGTTGGTTACTTCCATACCTCACCATGTGTTAGAATGAGAGATTAAGATTCACCATTGGAGAATAGAGAGAGTTTTAGACGAAAGAGAATGAGAGAAAAGATTTTTATTAATAATGAAATAATTAATCTTTTTGCTTACAAATGAAGAGTACAAGTGTTTGTATAGAGAGTCTACAATCCTTGTGTCCAAACACATCTTAGGCCCTACTTATGGCTGTTTGGCTACAAGTTTAGAAGCTCATTCATACTCTTTTTTTGGTTTAGAGTATCTACCACACTTCATACTCTCTCTTTGTCTAAGAGTATCTACTTTTTCTTTTCTTCATTACAACACTCCTCCTCAAGTTTAAGCATGAGTGAATAGTTGAACTTGCAAAGATAAAGAGACTTTCCTTCTTCTGCTCTTCACTCCCTTTCAAGCTTGATTTTTAATGTTCATATAAACCAAGCTTGGAACCTTAAAGAACTTCCTCATTAAAAACCTTAGTATGGAAAATCCTTTGAGACAAAACCAATACTAAGGGAAAAAGAGTGAAGTCTTCTTAGCTTAGGGATTGGCCATTGAATCTGTGAGCTTTAAATCAACCTTAGTGAGCTCCATAGATCCTTGAACAAGACCTTGTTGAAATCGCATGTGAATGACTTCTTTGAAGCTTCTTCTAAGTCTGGTTCATTTCTCCCCCTTTCTTTTGACTCCTTGTCTTTCAAAGGTGATTTTGATCCAGCTTTCCTTAAAGACTTCAGTTTGAACCTGTTTCACATACACATATACATGCATGTATCAATTCTCACAAGATAAATCAATGCATTATAATGTAAGAATGATTTTAACTTCCCTTTTATAAAAGTGGATGGTGATTTTGAGACCAGTCTGGTTCTCTAAGGACTTCACATTAAGGTCTTTGGATTCATCATGATCACATGGTTCTCTCTCCTTATATGTTTTGAATTCCCTTTGACCAGCTTCATTTTGCTTCACTTTATACTTTCAATAAGCCTAACTCAAGAGAATAAGATTGTAGAATTAAGCTTGAGTAGAGTGAACACACTTATCTCATAATATACTTTTCCACCATGCTTCCACTAATTGATGTAGGGTAAGTCATGCTTATGACTGTTTTTCATCATTTCCTGATCTAAAACATCATAGCAACTCAAAAATAAATATTAGTATTCCAGAACTTGAATAAGATCAAGTATGGTATCAAGTATAATATCTAGCTAAATTCTCAACCTAAAACCATAGTGTTAAAGAACTTATCCTAGATAGAACTTTGATGAGAGAATTAGGCTGAGCAACACACTTCTTGTGCTCACTTGGTTTTGTCAGATAGCTTGAAAGCCCTTGAATGTGCTAGAAAACTCTTTGAATGTCCTTGTTTGTGCCTTGAAGCTTTTGTATGCACCAGACATCTCCTTGAATATCCTTCTTTGTGCCTTGAAAGCCTTTAAATGCACCAGACACCTTGAATGCTCTTGTTTGCGCCAGACACACTTCATGGTGTCCTTATTTGCGCCAGACACTTTGAATGATTGTACTTGTTTGCGCCTCCAGGTCTAGCATGGAATGAACCGCGCCCAGTCAAGAACGCGCTTGGCTCGTCCTTGGTACGACGTTCTTGGCATGATCCGGAGGACTCGACTCGCCCAGGCTTGGTTTGTTCTTGGCCCAAACACAGACTTGGAACGTTCCAGCTCGTCCTCCTTCTAGCGCCATTGAATGCTCATTTTCTTTTCCACCCCCCCCCACAAGCTTGACACTAGGAATGAGAGTCAAGTTTGGAAGAATGAGCATACATAAATTGTATGGCTTAACTTGGTCTTCTTTATCCTTTAAACATAAAGAAGAGGATTGTAAGTATCTGGTAGAATAGAAAATGTCTAGAGAATAGAAGATTTAAAGTATTAAAGAATATGAGATTTGAAGATTAAAAGTATGAGATTTTAAGTAAAATATATGAGATTGATGAAAAATGATGAAGAATAATGGAGAATTGTGATAAATGTCTAGGTGATTTTTAGATTCAACTAGGTTTTAAATGCAATGCATAGTCTTCATAGGTTCTCTATCATCCTATGAACATTTCTATATGAGAAATTTAATCAATCAAGGAATAAGTAAAAGGTTTAGAGATAGCCTTTGCAAAGACTTTGATATTAAGTCTTTGTGAGTATTCTTCCTTTGTGATTGATTATGATCTGAACTTGCAGCATGTGTGCTCTGTTGATTTTCACTTCAAGCACACACCAAATGACACTCGACTCCATGGGAGAGCTGATTTATCACATTCCACCAGTCATTCCTCTCCACTCCTTGTGGTGGCTGTTCTTGGTGGCAATTGGTTTTAACTCTTTCTCCATGTGCTGTGCCTTTTTCACTTGCTTTGTTTTGCCTTTGTTAGACAATCAAGCAAAACATCAACTCCCATTTTAAGCCTTTGAACCTGTTGAGAATATGCAGATTCCAAACTAAAGATAGTGAGTGAAAGAGAGTGATTAAAAGTAACCAAACTTAATTTTAAACACTTCCTAAGGACTTTTAGATTCAACATGCCTTCTTAAACTTATTGTTCTAAGTAAAAGACAAGGTTCTCTTCCCTTATGATCAATGCAAATCATGAACAAATGATTCAGCTAGCTAAACTAGGTTCAAAATATTCTATCTTAACAATTTCTAAATACATGGACACAATTCATTAGAATTCATGATTTACTAACCACCTAGATACCAGAATTCCTATGGTTCTAACTCACACAACCATCAATGTAATCAACAAAATATAGTTGGATAAGAGTTTAGAAATAGCCTGGATGCATAACACTTTGATACTAGGTCTTTGCATTTGATCTTAGGAACTGATTCTGGTGCATTCCTCATTCTCTTTCATCTTTAATGTAGTTGTCTCTAGCTCTTTCTCTTTTGTCCTAGTCCTTTGCACTTTTTTTTGTTCCAGCCTAGGTCATCCTAACCACTTTCAAACTGCAGAAAAACTTATTAACCTCCTAAACAACTTGGTTTCAATCAGTTTTAGCTGGTATAACAGCCTAACCAATTCGATTAAACAGCCTCTAAACTAGGCTTCTCCATCTTTAATCCACCAATTTCATACAAGGTACTAGGTTAGGTTGAACTGGTTTTTTAAGGCTTAACAGCTTCTGATAACTCCTTTAACTGCTTAACCACCTTTTAACTTCCAAACACTAGCCTAAAAACGTCCCAACAGCTTTCTTTAACTGCAACTAACAGTTTTTTAACTCCAACTTCTTCTAACAAATATAACTGTCTATAACCACTTCTTGACCAGATTGTAACAGCCTTTTAACTGTTTTATAACATCTTCTAAACTGATTAAAAACCTATTAACTACTGACCAAAAATGTTTTAGGTAGTTAATAATTTGTTATAACAGCTGAGCAACAAGTCTAGCCTCCTTATACCAGAATTCAATATTTTCAGAATATGACTAGTTCACAAGAAAATGAATCTTGAAGCTTAAAACTTTTCAGATTGTAATGAAACTTCTTGGAACCCTCAAAAAGACTCTTATCTAACTTATTAACATCCAATATTCGAAAAATAATGAGAAGGGATAAGATTTTATCACCAATATCCCAAAGGAGTCGAAACTGGACACGTCGAGGGAAAATATTCAAGAAAGCTTCAAAACTTGATTAGGGTGAGTGCGGACCTCCCTAAACATCATCTAGACTCATTTATCTTGAGCTTAGGATTTGGTATCAATCGATTTAATGAAGATTTTAACAAGTTATGCTCGTTGCAATGTAGGAGAACCCAGAAGACACCAATCACTACTCCTTTGCGGATAACTTTTGATTTTGATCACCAAATGAGATGAAACTGGTGCAGGGATGATCAGACACTCTTGCCTGATAATCCTTTTGATGAAAAGGGGAAGAAAACCTTGTGATCTTGTCGGAATTTATGAAGAACCACCATGATCTTCTCGGCATGTCCCATTTGGAGGCAAACAACTTGAGATTTTGCGGATCATTTGGATGTTTCTTGCTCTGATACCATGTTAGAATGAGAGATTAAGATTCACTAATGGAGAATAAAGATAGTTTTAGAGAAAAGTTAATGAGAGAAATGATTTTTATTAATAATGAAATAATTAATCTTCTTGCTTACAAATAAAGAGTACAAGTGTTTATATAGAGAGTTTACAATCTTTGTGCCCAAACACATCCTAGAAGCCAATGATGGCTTTTTGGCTACAGGTTTAGAAGCTCATTCATACTCTCTATTTAGTTTAGAGTATCTACCACACTTCATACTCTCTCTTTGTCTAAGAGTATGTACTTCTTCTTTTCTTCATTTCAACACCATGAAGTTATATTGGTATGGATTGGTTGTCTTTTTATCAAGCTCGGTTAGACTGCGAGAAGATAAAGGTCCAATTAGAGAAAGAAGGTTATCTTATGGTATCGTTCTGTGGTTTTCATCCAAGTCTGGAAGCAATAGTGATAACGGCATTGTGAGCAGAAAAAGAGTTACAGGATGGAGAAGCCTATATAGTCACCTTAACCATGATCGACGATGGCGTAACAGAATAACCGAAGTTAGAAAATTCTGATGGTTAAAGAATTTCCTAATGTGTTTTCACCTTTGGAAGGTGTACCTCTTCCTTAGTCTAAACCGTTCACTATTACTCTCGAACTAGTTGCGGCACCAATAGCCAAAGCATCATACCAAATGGCACTAGCTGAGATGACCGAACTTAAGAAGCAATTGGAGGATATTATCGAGAAAGGTTTCATTCGACCTAGTTCATCGCCATGGGGAGCGTTGGTCCTGTTCGTGAAGAAGAATGATGGAAACATGCAGTTATGTATCAGCTATCGAGTAATCAATAATATCACAATCAAGGGCATTTACCCTCTTCTGAGGATCGATGAGCTATTAGATTGTGATTCCCCCTTGTTCCTATCTAGCCACTTGTAGCTTTGTTTCTTGAAGTGACCTTCTTTTACACAAATTCAACATATTTTCTTCTTTTCCATAGACTTGGATCGTGATTTGTAGTTGTTACGATTCTTGCCACTATATCCTCTTAACTCTGTCCTTCGTTTTACATAGTGACCTTTTGCAATGGATTTTAATCTGGAACAATTCTTAATTACCTACTCAAGAAATCTAATTGTTTCTGAAAGAGAGAAAACGATAGTGAGAGAGAGAGAGAGTTGGATTACGTTTTGGTTACGTGAATGCGGTTTTTCGTGTGTGAGCAAGTTTTTTAAAGCTGCTCTCCCCGTTATAGTAAAAAATTGTAGCGACAACTCGACATTTCCAAGAGCCCAAAAGCCCACGAGCCATGAGCGAGCGGTGGTGGTGGTGTGCCCGTGTGGATCATTTGGTTCTCCTCTCATGCATATACCAATTTGAACTTAGCTATTTTGTTCCACTATATATACTAGTAAAAAAAGTTATTTCTAGAAAATTTGGGACATTTTCACTTCCACTTTCTTATTTTAATAGATCTAATTTTAATGTTCATTTTTTATTCACATTTTTATCATATAATAGACCCAAACCTTATTATTTGATCCAACAGCTTCTACAAAGACCACACTGCTTAATATATCGAATACTCAAAAAGTATATACGTTAGACATGTTAACATCCTCTCTGCATCTGTTGGAACTCAACCATCATATAGGGGGAACTCATTATGGTTTTGAGGCAAATTACTACGGATTGGTCTATAGAAATTTATGGAAGATTATCCCACAACAATGATAGGAACTGAACCATGGTTACTAATCCTCCACATACACTACTATTGACAGCAACAGCAAATTTAAGGACTCGAGTTTGTGACTTAATTCACCCACTCTCCAAACAATGGAAAGAGAGGAGATTAGATTGATCGATCCTTTACACCAACACCTGATCAGAAAAAACTATATGCTACCACATAACAATACATATGACTATAATTGGAGTCATACCAGGAATGGGTAGCACAATGTCAAATATGGATAATGGAAAAACATAAATATGCAGAAATTTTTTGATACACCCACACTATCTCTATCATAGAATCTGGATACTGCAGCAAGTAATTCAAATTTCAATATCATACCGAAATTAAAACACTTTCTTTTGAGGATATGTTCTCGAGATATATATGTGGTGGAAAATCTGAGACACCAAAATATATAAGTAGACCTTCTTTGTTATCGATGCTGTATAAAAAATGAATCAATTAATCATGTTTTCGTCATCCGAAAGTATGAAAATCTGTCTGACGCCTCGCTGGTTTCAGTACACCAAAATATTGATAGAATCTGTTAAGTTTTCTAATGTAGTACTTTGGTCACATATGATTTAACAAGACTCACCCTTTTTTGTTTTTTTCATATTCTTTCTAAAAGCAACTATTAAAAATTTAAAAAGTTTTTAAAACTCCAGGATTTTCTAACAAAAAGAAATATACGGGCCGACGACCCATTTCCACACAAAATATGGCTTATACGACCAGATCCACACAAACTTAAGACCGCGTTTTTAACCCACACACACAAAAGTTCTATTCTAAAACCCCCAACATACTGAACTTTTAAACCTATTTCCCCACAAACCCGATTTAAAGCGATTTTGGTAATTAAGCGGTGCGAAACCAAAAATCTATAAACTCAATAAAATTGAAAAACCCAATTGCATTGGAAAAAAACCCGACTCCTTTTTTTTCTTTCCCTTTGAAATCCAGTTGTTTCTTCTTCGATATCTCATCTTCCCTGAAAAGTAAGGTTGTTCGATTTGTTGAAATTAAAAGTCGTCATAGTTATAGTTTGATTGTAGAAGTTCGATTTGATACCATTTTGTAATTTCATTTGTAGATGAGCAACATCTCCGATTCGAACAGATCTTCAAGTTCACTTCGAACGAGAGTTGTTGGTGTGCCTACTATCTGCTGGTGTGGTGCTCAAATCGTTGTGAAGGTTTCTAGAACTGACACTAATCCTTACCGGTGTTATTTTCGTTGTATTCATGCTTCTTCAGCTAAGGTAATTTTTCAGAATCTATCATTGTATATATGCTTGATTTGAGTTTAAATAAGCTTTATTGTTGCAGCTAATGGACGACAATCATGTTTTCAAATGGGTTGATGAGACATTGTTAAATGAAGTGGAGAAATTGAAATCCACAACCGTGAGACATGAGCAAATGATAAGAGAAAATGAACTTGTTTTTGATGGTGCTGAGTATGAGAAGATGGTGTTTGAGAAGGTAGAGATTGTGTTAAGATAAGTCATAGCAGGATTGAAGAAGAAGATGATTCTTGTAGTGTTTGGTTGTATGATCATAGTTGGCTTAGGAAAACTCATCTGATCATCTTGTGTATGTGTTTGGTTGTGTTTGTTTGTTAAGGAATCTTGTAATGTGACAACAAAGAATCGTGTTTATGTGTTTGGTTAATGTCATAGTGTTTATTTGTTTCATACATTGGTGACAACAAAAAACAACAAACCTTAGACATCATTCTTCAATGTTTTACAAAAACAGCAGAATGTTTCACAACGATTTACCGCTATAACAAAACAAAATCTACAACTTTAATTTTACATCAATTAATCTATAACTACAGCCTATTCAACTATTCTTTAAATAATTATCAAACAGATCCAAAAAGAATCAATGACTACAACATAACATACAAACAATTCAGAATTGGAGAAATTGTTTCTCAGAAACAAAATCGTCAAGCAAATAAGCATGTTCATTTTGTTTGCGAAAAAGTTTTTTAATAGTTTTGATATCTTAATATCTATCATTATTATCCATGATTTATTCGTAATGTTGTAAAAGATAATATAAACCTTAATTTTTAATGAAAGTTAAAGTTGGAAAAAAAAAGAGATACACTATAATACAAATTAATAACAAATATAATTAATAGCAAGAAATATATACAATATTTTTGAAAAATAGAGACATATTCCCGTGCGCGTAACGCGTAATAACTTCTTATATACATATAATAAAATAAAAATTAAATTTTAAAAAGAATGAAACTGCATATGAGTGTGTAGCTGAGAGTCGTAGTGAGTGAGTGAGGAGGAGGCGTGTGTGTACTTGTGCGCCGTTAACACATGAAAAGGATTTATTTCCAAAGATGGGCCTATTAAAAGCCCACTAGTTAGCCCAAAGTCGCTCTAAAAATAACTTTCTCGACCTAACCCTTATTTAGACGCATTCTTATTCCATAAGGATAATAACAAACTTGTCTCTTTGCCTTCGACCTTTTCCCACCAAAGGTCCAATTAGTCACTCGGGTTCTCCAGCCCAAATTTATTTCCCTATTTCCTCTCTCTCTCCTCGCCGGAGATCCGCTCTATTCCTTCGTCTCCACCGCGCCGGAGATTTCCCTTCCGCCTTCTTCCGCCTTGTTTGATTCGCGACGTAGCGTTTTCCTCCTTGCAGGTATTGTTCTGAAAACCCTAACCCTTGATTTTAATTTCCACTTTTTTTCCTGGATCTATTTCGTAGATTGTTTCTTCTTTGTCTCGATCTTCTCGAAATTAGCGAATGGTTTTCTCCTAATCTGGCGAAATTCCCAGCTCGATCTGCTGATTCCAAATCAATTCGAGTCTGGGTAGATTGTTTGTTCTTATATCCTGTCACGAGCGAAGTTTTTAAAAGTTTGGTTTGACTCATGGAGGCAAAGCAATTTTGAAAAACTCAAAAAACTTGATCAGTAAAGTTTAATTATAAATTGATTAAAAAATTCCATTTTCTCGATGTTCAAAAAGGCCTATAGAATTTTGAGTAAAACTCTGTGTCTGAGATGTTCGTGTTGAACCTTCTAGTCTGGGCTCTAGTTTTTGGTTTGCAGCCCATGTTTGATCGATTTTAAGGACCTTTAAAAAGTTCCAGATCTGTTTTTTTTCTCTTTCTGTTGGATCTACAATGTTAGTTAATACCGATTTTGTCCCTTCAATTAGATAGATTAAATTTTACCGTGGTGGGTCGATTGGACTTAGGATAGGCCCAACGCCAACTGTTAAATTTCATTAAACAAATAATTTGTTGTTCAGTCCATTTGATCTTTCTGGTCGGAGTTTTTAAATCGTTATTTTATCCTAGAGTACAAACAATAAACATTTCTGGGTTTTGGGCTTAAACGTTATTTCTTCTTATTCTTACGCTTGGTTGTATAATAACTTTCATTTATTTTTCTCTTTTGTCTTTTTAGCCCCATAAACTCATAAATTTTTATGATATCATAAATACAAAAATAAGCAAACATGGTCTCTGAATTATTAGTTTTTAGAGCATCTCCGCTTCTAATGTTTAGTTTTTTAAAATGAAAAAATTAAGATATATTAATATTTAATTAGTATGAAGTTTTTAAATCTTAAAAATTCACACTATAATTTTTTTAATAAATTTTTTTAAATAAGATATTTTGAGGAATTTTATTATGAATTTCTCTAAATTTTGAGATACTACCAATTAAATATTAATATATCTTTATTTTTTAATACTTTAGATATTCATCGTGAAACTCTGCTGAGAGATGGTCTTAGGTTTATTGGGTATATATCGTTTACATTTTGTTAAATCATCTGTTTTTCTTTCTCTGTAGAAAACAAAAATCTGTCAAGAGAAAATGGAAACAGCATTGGAGGTATACAATGACGTTGAGATGAGATCGCCAGAGACACAACCGATCAAGCGACGCAAGAAGAAGTCGAAAGTGTGGGAACACTTCACAATCGGGGTTACAGAACCCGGTTGCAGAAGGGCTTTCTGCAAAGGGTGTAATCAGAGCTTTGCTTACAGCAGTGGCACCAAAGTGGCAGGCACTAGCCATCTTAAGCGTCACATTGATAAAGGGACTTGTCCTGCACTTGTTCATACCCAGGACAATGACAACAACAATGACAACCAAGGGATGACTCCCTACACTCCCAAGAGTGACACACCGAGGAGGCGTTACCGAACCCAGAACAGTAGTCCATATGTTTCGTTTGATCAGGACAAGTGTCGCCACGAGATTGCTAAGATGATCATTATGCATGACTACCCTCTTCACATGGTGGAGCATCCAGGGTTCATCTCCTTCGTGCAGAGTCTCCAGCCTCACTTTGACATGAGCTTCAACAATGTTCAAGGAGACTGTGTGGCGACTTACCTTGCAGAAAAGCAGAATGTCATGAACTCGTTACAAGGGATTCCTGGACGCCTCTGTCTCACGCTGGACTTCTGGACGTCCAAGCTAACTCTTGGTTATGTGTTTATAACCGGTCACTTCATTGACAGTGAGTGGAAGATACAGAAGAAGCTTCTCAATGTTTTGATGGAACCCTATCAAGAATCCGAAGAAGCTCTGAGTCTTGCTGTTGCTAATTGTGTTTCTGAATGGGGTCTGGAGGGAAAGTTGTTTTCCGTTACCTTCAACCATCCGGCAAGTAAAGCTGCAGTTGAAAACATCAGACCTCTAATCTGCATCAAGAACCCTGGAGTTCTGGATGGTCAGTTGGTAATAGGGAATTGCGTTGCCCGAACATTCAGTGGCCTTGCTAGAGAGGTGCTGGATAAAGGAAAAGATGTGATAAAAAAGATCCGTGACTGTGTGAAGCACGTGAAGACCTCAGAGTCCCATGAGGAAAGGTTTGTTGAGCTTAAGGAACAGCTTCAAGTTCCGAGCGACAAGGTACTTTGTCTTGATGATCTGACACAATGGGACACAACGTATAAGATGCTTGTGGCTGCTTCAGAATTAAAGGAAGTGTTCTCTTGCTTAGACACTGCTGATCCGGACTTCAAGCAACCTCCTTCAACAGAAGATTGGAGGCACGTGGAGATACTTTGCACACTCCTGAAGCCTCATTTCGAAGTTGCCTCCTCTCTTCAGTCTACTGGAGATCCGCATGCTGTTCACTTCTTCCATGAAGTGTGGAAGACACATTCAGATCTTTCTCGTGCGATAGGTGGAGAGGATCCTTATGTTGGTGGTATTGCTAAAACCATGAAAGAGAAGGTTGACAAGTACTGGAGGGACTGTAGCTTGTTTTTGGCATTGGCGGTTGTGATGGATCCTCGGTTCAAGTTGAAGCTCGTGGAATTCAGCTTCTCCAAGATATTCGGAGAAGACGCTGGGAAGAACATCAAGACCGTGGATGATGGAATCCACGAGCTCTTCACCGAATATATTGCACTCCCTGGGCTGCAAAAACCGGCATCGGAAGGCGGGAAAACAGACGGACTGTCGGATTTCGACACCTACATAATGGAGACAACAGGGCAGAATCTGAAATCAGAGCTTGACCAGTACCTTGACGAAACGCTGCATCCCCGGGTTAAGGAGTTTGATGTTCTCGACTGGTGGAAACAGAACAAGCTCAAGTACCCAACACTGTCGAAGATGGCTAGAGACATCCTTTCGATCCCGGTCTCGGCTGCAGCCTTCGACTATGTCTTTGACATGGAACCCAGGGAGATGGATGAGTACAAGACGTCACTGAGGCCTGAGACAGTGGAGGCTCTGATTTGCGCTAGGGAATGGCTTCTTGAGAGTGATGCTTCTTCTGCACCAGCTGCGCAAATGTCAAATGCTATTGTCAAAGCTGAAGCCTAGGTGGGACTTTGCTTCGTTTATCTCTAATCATTGTTGTTTTCTAGTTGTTAATATTGTCTTTTGTGTGGTTAGTCTTAATCTCACCGTGTGATTTGCATTAGGTCCCTTTAAGACATATACTGCACATTTTAAGTCGCTTCTTTCTAGATCGTGCCTATTCTGGAATTCAATTAAACTAAAAGTCTCTATTAAAACCATCTCCAATTCATGACACAATGGTATAATAGTGACCACTTTTGAAATGCATAACACATTGGGGTTCGAATTCAGCACTCCTTGATGTTATAAGGGATATTAAAGTTACTAGACTATATTGACAAAAAAATAAAAAACCCTCTCCAATTCTACTAAAAACTACTCCACAGCGCAAATTATTATTTCCACTTGTTTTTGGAAAACATGAGTGGGAACATTGATTCAGAATCTTCTTTTGGATGGCCGGTTGTATCGGTTCTTAAATTTGTAATGGGATATTTAAAACAATGCTCCACCATTTTATAAATAAATTTTAGTTTTTATGATATGTTAAAACACTCAACTGTTCCATTTATAATTGGTGCTTTTTGTCAAAATTTGACTAAAATATTTTTATTTAAATTTAAAAAATGCATAATAATATTTATTTAAAAATCTTTAAAAGTGGAAAATATAAAATAAGGAAAAACACAAGAAAACGATCTAGATGTCCATAAAGTATGTGACATAGTATTAGTTGTGGTTCATTTAAACTTCTCATATATATATCCACCAACCAAAAGTTAAAGATCTAAATATACATCGCTTGAAAGTTATAGTTTTTTGTATCCACGAAATCAAAATTTTAGACTTAATTTCTCACAATTTTGGTTAATGAAGGTTTAAAATTTTGTAACTCAATTTACAAAATAGTAATCCATAATTGCATTAATTAAACCAAAAATTTTAAACTACAAAATAATAAATCGTAATTATACTAACTAAACCAAAAATTCCTATTAAAAACTCAAAAATTGATTTAATCATAATCCTCCCATCATCTTTCTTCTCCATCTCCAACTTTCCCCGAGTCCCGACAATGGCTTCATGTAGACGAAGCTCCACCTCTGTCAACGTGCCCAACAACCAATGTTTCACATCTCTCTTACTGTTGTATTTCAAAACATAAACCCTAAAACCCTTAGTGAATCTACCCAGTCGCCCATACCCGATTACAAACCCGACTTGAATCTTTTAACGTGAATTATAAAGGATTGATTGATTGTAAGATAATTCAAACTCTAATTTCATAAAAAATACAGAGCTTAAATTTGAGGTAAATGATTTCAATTTTCTTCAGCTTAACCTAAGATTATTAATTCAAAAAAAAAAAACAGATTCTTCAGCAAACAAATTCAAGATCAATGAAGTCCAACTGGTGCGGCCCTGGTTGTTTTAAAACCAAATGATCGACTTGAAGGAGGTTGATTTGGCGATAGAGGAGGCTACTAGCACTCCTTGTAGGCAGCGGCTTGTATGGAAGATTTGATGGAGGCTACTAGCTGTCCAATTAGGCGTGAATGAAGGTGTTTGTCGATTTCCAATAGCTCATGATCATCCTGCTCAGAGCTATGGAATGTCACAGTAGATTACTCTATTCTTTAGTGATTAAGGGTCAATGTTCTTAGGCTGAACAGAGAAAGCAAGAAGCGAAAGTGCTCTAAGGTTTAATATTAAATTCGATGGTTCTACAATGGGAGGGGTAGATGCCTTTTTAAACGCAGAAAATCTTAACAAGATCATGCCACAAAAGGAATATGGTAACTAATCTATTATAATCCTAAATAATATACCAAAAATATATTTATGGCCTAATTTATTCTAACTAATCCCTAGTTTAATTTAAATGACTAATTACAAACCAAAAACATATTAAACCAACAGGCTGGTTTATTTTTAATCTTATTTTATACTTTGGCCACGTCCATATCCATTTATAAGAGCCCATGGTGGTCAATCCTTCAGCTTCATGGGCCAATATGGGCCATGCTCAACTTTCATCTTGTTGGGTTCATCTTTGAGTAAGCCCAACTCGTCCTTGGTGTCTTCCTGGGCCTTTTGAGCCTTATCCCTTGTATTTGGATGAGCTAAGACGTTCCTTGAATAATCAAAAATAAGTATAGCCTCTTGAAGTTGCTCGGGTGGTCGAACTAGCTCACTGCAGTCCGGCGGAAGGGAAATTCGACCATCTCTTCATTCAGCATGAACCAATTGATTTTTGGCACGACCAGAATCTCCATCATATCTAGATAGTTGAGAAAAATGGTCTTGGTTGCTTGTTTCATGATTGATCTTCAAAAACATAAAATTAAGGCTGATCGAGATCGCATCATCCCCTCCTCCTTTAAAATGATTTGTCATCAAATCCGAGCCCTCTAGGATGATAGATGACCCTCCTGGATGAATATATATGTTTCTTGAATATGAACAATCCTCTCCTGGTCGCAAACGTCTTGTTTGGAAGTGGTTGAATCCGTGAGCTTCCAAATAAGATAAGTCGAGCATCTTCTGGTTTAGAAGTTGAATAACTTTTAAACCACATAAATTTTTATAATTAAACCACCATTCCGCATACCTCTGATGGGTTAGCTTTCCAAAAAAAGTTTTTTTACAACTTGGTTCATCCTGGTTCAATTGGAATCCCTTAATAGCTAACCACTGGTCTGCTTAGGTTTCATTGGAAGTCTGCTGACTTGAAAGTTGAATATCTCCTTCATGTGAAACGATTTTGATCCAATTCTTTTTCTCAGTGATTCCTTGATGAGTTGAGTTTCTGGAACAAGTCTATTTTTTGCTTAATTCTTCTGGGTCCAGTTTGTATGATCCGTTGATTGGTCATATGTCTTCTTTGGGTTTGTTGATAGTCTGCAGGATGGAATCTTCTGTATCTTCTTCATGTCTCTTGATTTCGAGCTCCTTAGCTGATGGTGATATAGATGTCACTCTGTTTGGGGTGGCTTGTTACTTTCCTACAAATTCTTCATGCATCTGTGCCTTGAGATCTCTCCAATCTAGCACTGGCTTCTTGTAGATGGTCGGAAGGTTTTCCTTTAACCACCATTCATGAGCTTTTTCTGTGAATACTGAGACCACTTGCGATAACTCCACTTCCTTGGGAATTTTGTTGGATTGTAGCCACTTTTCCATATCGCTTTCCCACTGCAAGTATACTTCAGGGTCTTTTCTATTTCCTGAAAATAGTAGGGATCGACCTCTGTTGTTGACTTGCTTCTTTGGACTTATTGGTCTTAGATCAGGCGCTTCCCACCTTAGCTTGTGGAAATTTTTTCCCCTCATCTGATTGTAGATCAGATCTGTTAGATCCTCCAATTGCTTATCACTTAGGATCACTTTCTGGATGTGTGCAACTCTCTCCCTTGTTGCTTGTTGTTTCGCCTTCTCTCCATAGCTTCTTTTGTTTCCAAAAGAATACATGGCATATTTTCTAGATGTATGATGAATTGATGGTGAAACAGAATGAGAATTCAAACCCTAACCTCCAAGTGGCTCTGATACCAATTGGTGCAGCCCTGGTTGTTTTAAAACCAAAGGATCAACTTGAAGGAGGTTGATTTGGCGATAAAGGAGACTATTATCACTCCTTGTAGGCAGCGACTTGTATGGATGATTGGATGGAGGCTACTAGCTGTCCAATTAGGCGTGAATGAAGGTGTTTGTCGATTTCCAATAGTACAGGATCACCCTGCTCAGAGCTATGGAATTTCACAGTAGATTACTCTACTCTTTAGTGATCAAGGGTCAATGTTATTAGGCTGAACAGAGAAAGCTAGAAGCAAAAGCGCTCTAAGGTTTAGTATTAAATTCGATGGTTCTACAATGAGAGGGGTATATGCCTTTTTAAAGGCAGAAAACCCTAACAAGATTATGTCACAAAAGAAATATGATAACTAATCTATCCTAATCCTAAAGAATATACCAAAAAGATACTTCTGACCTAATATATTCTAACTAATCCCTGGTTTAATTTTAATGACTAATTACAAACCAAAAATACATTAAACCAACAGACTGATTTATTTTTAATCTTATTTTATACTTGGGCCACGTCCATATCCATTTATAAGAGCCCATGGTGGTCGATCCTTCATCTTCATTGACCAATATGGGCCCTGCTCAACCCTCATCTTGTTGGGTCATCCTTGAGTAGGCCCAGCTCATCCTTGGTGTCTTCTTGGGCCTTTTGAGCCTTATCCCTTGTATGTGGATGCGCTAAGACGTTCGTTGAATAATCAAAAACAAGTATAGCCTCTTGAAGTTTCTTGGGTGGTCGAACTAGCTCAATGCGGTCCGGCGGAAGGGAAATTCAACCATCTCTTGATTCAACATGAACCAAATGAGTTTTGGCACGACCAGAATCTCCATCATATCTAGCTAGTTGAAAAAATGGTCTTGGTTGCTTGTTTCATAGTTGATCTTTAAAAACTTAAAATTAAGGCTGATCGAGATCGCACCACCAACCCACCGACAACGTCTGTGATGCGGCAGAGGAGAGCGACAGAGATTCCGGCGATGGTGACGGATCCTCCGCCGTTCTGGGCGTAGAGCAGCAGAAGTAGGAGGTGAAAGGAGAGATAAATATTTTGGTTTGTTAGATTAGATTTTTGGTTTGCTAGATTTTTGGTTTGTTCATTGATATTTTGGTTTGCAAATTTAATTTTGATTTTAATTTAAAACAGGTTTTATTTGGTTTGTTATTGGGTTTAGGAGAATTTGAACGACATGAATTAATTTTTGTGAAATTAGATCTTCAAATTTTGACTGGTGGATACAAATGTGAGAAGTTTAATGTGTCACATCTAATACGATGTCCCATACTTGATGCGATCTAGACCGTTTTTCCAAAAACCACACTCATAATATATTTACATCTCAATTTTGAAAAAATGATTATAGAAAACTCTTTCAGTTTTTATTCTTTATATTCTAGAATACATATTATATATTTTTAGAATATATAATATGTTATTTGCTCAACAATCAATCAATTTTATAATACATATTCTAACTTTTGCTTTATGATTTATCTAATTTATAATTATATTCTGATTTTTATTTTAGTTCTACCAAGCATTAAAATAAATTTATTTTTATTTTTATTTTTAATTTATCATATATTTTGTTTACATTGTTTGTAGTCAGTTTAAAATTGATATTACATCCGTTTTTATTTGTTCTAACGATTTTAGAATACATTATCTGCTTTATTCAATTTAAAAAATCAGAAAAATATATGATCTATAATTATAACTAACTGAATATTTTCAGATCATTCTTCTTCTCCATTATTCAATCTTGTTTCTTTTCTCTTTACAATCATTTTTATTTTTATTCAACAAAAGTTGGTGTCATTTTCCACACCATTCCATAATCTTCTTCGTTCAAAATGTTTTGGTTTCAAGCTCAGGTTCCAACGAGGTGTTGGATAAATATTGATATAAGTTTTTTTCTTTCATATTGTGTATCAAATCAAATATTCTTTAATAAAGTGGTATTTGTTGTACTTTTTAGTGAATTAACTCAAAAACTATTTTTCAAGAGACATAAGTTTTATGGGTTGGTATCATTATAATAACCGAAGATTGTTTCAAAAATTTTTTTAGAACATATAAGATGAAGAAATAAAACAATCAATGAAAATAATATTTCCTACCATTTTTACTAAAATTAAAGAATTCCAAATATAATTCTTAGTCTTCGTGTAGATTTTATTCCTTTTCGGTTTTTTATCTCTCGAAAGATTTATACATCTCTAACACAATCAACGATTCCTCATTCATTGTCTTTGCCTAGCTTTAGATCAAATGTGGCTTTGATAATGTTGTGGCTTCTATTATAACACCATTAAAAAGTCAAAAGAGAAATGATGAGAACTTCAAGTCAAGACCAACCAAAAAGCATGGAGATTCCACCAAAAGGTTGTCTAAGACACTTAAAAGACATATTAGAGAATTGTACTCTTTTTCCTACTTTCGGTTTTGTCCCAATGGATTTTCTGAAAGGGATTTTATCGAGGCAACACCTTTAATGTGCATAGAGAATAAGGCTTGTTCCCAATCTCTCCTCATTCACAAGCCCACAAGGCCACAAGAGATCCAAACTGGACGTATCAAAGACATATGTGTCCTTCTTGGAGCATGTCAACCAAACCAGGAGGATTTAAGCTACAAATCAACCTGTTACAGAAACTAAACTCATCAAGGGATCATGGAGAACAAAAATTGGTTGAAAATCTTGCCGCATGAAGAAGATATTCAACTTTCAATACCAAGGTTTTCCAATGAACCAGATGGAGATCAGTGATTACTAATTGAAGGATTCCAAATGAACCAGGAGGAACCAAGTTTTAAACCAACTTTTTATGGAAACCTAACCCATTATAGGTGTACAGAGTGTTGGAATCATGCCAAAATAAATTATGGTTTACAAGTTATTCAACTTCTAAATCAGGAGATCTTCGACTTGCCTTATTTAGAAGCCACGAGTTTAAGAAGCTTCAAACCTATACTTGGTGACCAGGAGAGATATTTATGCATTCAAGAGACACATATAACCATCCAGAAGATTCTTCTATCATCATACCATGCACCAGCATACACAAGATCAGGCGGATCTCTTTGTGCTCACACTTTCCTTATATGGCCGCGCACTTAGTGCTGCCATAACTTTCCAACAGTTAGATATTCTTTATTTCTGTTTTTTTGGGAAATTTCTATGACGAAAAAAATATTATAGAGAAGCTAACCTATCCCCTTAAGCCGTCCAGATACAAGAGAAGCTTCACTTTTCATATTAATAACCAATTTGCTCAATATTGTCCAAAACAGCTATTGTATTCAATTCTTTGATTTCTTTCTTGTTTTACACCTTCTAGGACGTTAGTGTACGCATGTAAGAGCTCTATGTAAAGCTCATTTCGTCTATTGTACAAGGCACCTTTCAATCAACTAAGTTTATAAACAAAAGAGAATTCTTTTATTCTTCAAAGTGTGTCTTTGAATTTATGTGTCTTTAGTTTCATTTGAGAGATTCATTTGATTCTTTAGATTATGGAGTTAGGTTTGTTTATGTGAATCAAGGAAGTCTAGTTCTCTAAGGATTGAGAGAGTCAATCATCCCACCGATTGAGAGAGTCAATCGCCCCTTTCACCCTCATCTCTACCAACACTCATTTTCCGCTCCAGCCTTAGTCCCTGAATCCGTGTTTTTAAGACAAGGTGGATTCCGAGTCTTACATCAAGAAACATGGATCACTAATGATATAGGTGTTTGTTTCTCTGAACGATACAAATCTGTTTCTCTGAACGATACAAATCTCCTTTGAAAACAATCTGATAAAGATGTAGAAAAAGTTCAAAAGTTGAGTCTGGCGAAGGCTTAAGAGAGATAGAAAACACAGAGATGTTTTGGATATACCTTAGTTGAGTTGTCCGGAGAGAACCACTGAAATTGAACCCCCAAATGTACAACGACCGGTATCAACTTGAATAGCAATCATGTCATGACATGTAACATACTACTTTAATAGTTAAACTGAGATACCTTCTCTCCAACAAACTATATTGAAAACTTGACTTGCACTCTAGCCAAAAATATTTCTAATAACTTAACATGAAAAGGAAAAATGGATGAACAACCAATAGAAATTTAGTGAGGTGAGCACAAGTGCCCACGAGATCCACAATACAATATTCAAACCATTAATAAATGTAGTTATATAAATGTATATGAAGTGTCAATTAAAAAATGCAGCCAATAACATTCAAGCAAAATGTCAAACAAACATATTCCAACACAAACATTCTCAAGGACCTCTCCAGTCCAAGGTACTCATTCTCTAGAATCTCTACCACCACCCAATCTGGGTTTGACAAGTCACAAGGTACCACAACCCAGTATAGGGTTTGATAATGGCTCGTCAGCCATTTATTAATCACTACAACTTCACATCAGTCTCTCGTTGTAGACCGTCAATTAACACTGTATACAACGATCGCAACCGTGTTCTTAACAATACAAACATTGGCATTTAAGCTACACATATAAATATTATCATACTTTACTAACTTCCAAATTGACAATGTATATCAGTCATGCAATTAATACAATTTCTAACCATTTATTTCAGCATTACGTTTTCTCTAAGCCAGCAATCAAACATGAGTGATGCTCATGAGGATGTATTCATGCCACAAGAAAACAATATTATTAACAACAAGCATCAACCAACATCATCTATTCGTCTAATAATCACCCTATGCTTTTTAATAAACCAGATAGAGTATTGGATAAATTCTCCGAACCTATCCCCACTTGGTTTGTCTAAGCAGCGGATCGGGACTTGGCTTTCCTTGACTTGCGTCCTACGCTGTAACTTGATGTTACTAGTATTGGAACTGATGTTGAAAAGGAAAGGACAGATGTTGATACAGTCTTCTGAAATAAATTTCCCAAACTAGAAGATCTTTATAAATAGATTTAGGATTTACTAATTTTGGTTTCCAGATCAGGATACTAGATCTATGGTTTGCATATATCAGATCATGACAGATTTGAAAACGGAAAAATAAATGATGATAACGACCGGAGTATACCTCTGATTGAAGATTGAGAAGATGATCTGAAACATTGATTGAGATAGCCTTCCAATGATATCTAAATCACTTTCTAACTCTTTTGGATCGACGAGAAAATATCTCCAAAGTAAACTGTCTGCGGACTGAACTTGCAGAGATCTGTCTTTGGGAAACAACCGTAACTTATAATCCACAACTCTAAATGGAGATCCGCTTTCGGCTATAACTAGATTTGTAAGTGGAGAACTTACCCTGAAAAATTCACTCAGACATGATCTTATTTTCTTGTCCTTTTCTTTCTTCCTCTAAAATGGGTCAGAACTACCTAGTTTTTACTTCTAGGTGGCTGTGGTGGCTCCTCCTTAGTGGTAGCTGTTCGTCACTCAGTTTTGGCAGGATTTCACCAATGATTTTCTCTCTTACCTTATCTCCATGACAAACCTCTGTTTATAGAGTGGGTAAGAGATATTACTGAGTATATATATCTCTATAAATAGAATTTTATGCCATTAATGATCACTAAAGATCGTCAATCCCACGTGTGCACATATGAGAATTTATATGTTTTTCTTGTTTTATATTTTGTTTTTAAAACTTTTTATTTTTTGTTAACAATAAGGTAATAAAATTAGCGGCGTCATCCAAGGCGGTGTTGTTGGGACAATGTGCTTTACTACTGATGCATTGCTCCGTGCGCTTCGAGCAAGTTTGTCTGTCATGATATTTTGTGTTTTTGGTATGGTTATTATTGTTATCTCTTCAAAAAGGTCGTTACAGTGATTATATTCCTCCAGGTGGATTATAAATGATGGTCGCTCCTCCGTTGTAGTAATTATCTTTACCACATCATGACAATCTGTTGCAAAAACAATCTTAAACTATTGATAATCAATCATACACTTCATTGCCCATATTAGTGTTTATATCTCAGTGTATGAAGGAGATAGACTGGGTATGATATTCTGAGCTCCAAATAGTTTTTCTTCAACTCCATTCATTTGAAAAACTCATCATTGACCAATTTTTTTAAAAAAATTCTTTCCATGATCCATCTACTTGACAATACTACATATCCCAAAAAATTTCAAAATCAAAGTGTGTTCTCGTATCTATTACTTCCATAGTTTGTGTAGAAACCTCGTCCAATTGGGCTTATTGCCACATTTTTCTTTATGTCTCTGCCTGCCTTAGAATTTTCCGAGGATCTTTATCCTTATTCTTAAAAACTTTATCATTCCTGCTTTTCCAAAAAACTATATTATCCATGGAAGTAACCATCTGGATTATCCGCTGGCATCTTCGAAAGTAAATAATCTAGATTTGAGAATATCGACGCTGATTGAAAAATCCCTAGATTAAAGGGGACATTAGATAAAGCCCAGGTTTGAAGTACGGGTGGATATTCAAACAGCTAATGATATATTGACTCTACCTCGATACCACATTTTCCACATTTTAGGTAAAAATTGATTTCCCGCGTTGTCAGATTTTGTGCATTGGCAACACAACCAGATATCGCTTGCCAAATAAAGTGTTGCAACTTTGTGGACATTTGAGTTGCCAAATACGCGCTTGAAGGGATGTAATTGTTGGGCCATATTTGATCTCCTGGTTTCCTTTATCTAGATATAACTTCTCTATCCTATACCCCGATTTCACAGTTCATTCTTTGTATAGTGCCAACCAATGGAGTCCGGTCTATCGAATCGATTAATTCGCATTGAATGTATAAAGGTCACATCCTCTGGATTAATATTGCCTTAATTAAAGGAAAATTCCATGTCTTTGATTGCTGGTAAATTCAATCCTTAACCTTAAACGCGAGAGGGTAAACCCTAAAATTGCAGGTTGCTGTTCTTGGGTGGGAGGCTGGAATCCAAGATCATTCAGCCCTTTTGATTAGTCATTTGCTAGCCAGAGATCTAGCTGAGATAATACTCTGCCAACTATAAGATGACAAGTACGATCTGATGGGATACAGCGGATACAATTGATGAAAATATCGACTCTTGAAAACTTTTGAGAATAAAGATTTCGGTGAATTCATTAATCTCCATAGCAGCTTTGTTAACATGGCCGTATTAAAGTCCTTTATTTTCTGAAATTTAGGGCCACCTTCTTTCTTATGGATATATATCTTGTTCCATGTCATCTAATGCATTCTCTATCATTGACTTTCGAACTCCACCAAATATTTTCTATTGCCCCTGTAAGTTTTTTCGTGAGCGTTTTAGGCAATTTGTAACAAAAAATTACATGTGTAGGTAATGCTGTTAAAACCGATTTTATTAAAACCTCTTTACCTCCTTTCGGGAGGAACTTCAAAGTCCAACAATTTATCCTATTGTGTTAGCTTTCATTTATGAATCCAAAAGCATGTGCTTTTGGGCCTCCAAGGCTTTACGTAATTCTTAAATATGTCCTCATACCTCCAATTATATTTATACCTAATATATGTGTCAAGTCTTGTTTCAAACCTTCCTAACCTTGTGACCAAATTTTATAGAAGATTTATAAAAATTAATTTTTTAGACCCGAGGCCTCTTCTTACTCTCTGAGAATTCAAAGAATGACTTGGTATTCTTTATTTTTTGTCGACAGAAAAAAGACTATCATCCGCAAAGAGTAAATGCGTGATAGATGGACTACTCCTGATTATTTTAATCCCTGTTAGATATTTATGTCTTTTTGCCAATTTAATATTCACAATTGGCGCTTCCGTACACAACAGATACAGTGATAAGGGAACCCCTTGTCGTAATCTGTCTTTATAATGCTTCCTCTTGCCTGACCATTAATTAGAACCTTAT
This sequence comes from Streptanthus diversifolius, assembly GCA_039880935.1. NCBI lineage: Eukaryota > Viridiplantae > Streptophyta > Magnoliopsida > Brassicales > Brassicaceae > Streptanthus > Streptanthus diversifolius. The sequence goes on from JAXGFM010000002.1 coordinate 6,747,108, forward strand.
CTTGGACTGATGCAATACAACTCATCATCCACGATATCAATTTCTCCGAAAAACCCATCTTTTTAAGAAATTTCCGAATGAACGACCATTTAACACTGTGGTAGATTTACTCATATCTGTTTTAATAGCCATATATTTGTTTTGACAACTTTTGTTTGTCCGTAAGCCATGAAAAAAAATTATCCGCAATAAGATTTGTATTTATAGATCTGAATGGATAATCAATATTATATTCATTATAGTAAGTTTCAAACCATATGTAAAATGGAATAGTTATTTCTTATATTGTCATAATTTTGTACCAAATGTCTCTGAAATTAGTTGTTTATTATTTAGAAAACGTTTTGAAATACTAATTTTTTGTTTATTTTAAATTGAATAAATGTCTTCTTTAAGATATTGTTTATTAACCTCAAAGTATTTATTTATTATATTTATAGATTTAAAATCTGATGGTGTAGGAGATGTTGGATACATATCTTGTTCTGGTTCAGTTATAGGTGTTTTGAATTTAATTGAATTGTCTTGTTTAATATTCTGATTTACACTTTATGTTTCCAAATCTACACTAGATTGACCAGTACGATATTCGGAAAAAGAAGCTCATGAGTGATAAGAACTTATTCTTGGTGGTAGAGGTTCTTTAAATGAGCTGAATTGTAATAATATTTTTCCATTTGTCCAATAATTCTTGAAATATTTTTTCTCAAAAAATAATTAAATGTTATTTTTCAGCTTCATTTTATTTTATGAATTTTCTATTTGACGCTTAAAACTTAAATTTTGATAAGTTAAAAGGTTTTGCATATATAAAACAAAATTTTAGAAATGAGTAAAACTTTAAGATTTTAATGTTTTTTTGATGGAATTACAAAATTTTATCAAAATAAGATTTTTAGAAAGTATATTACAAACTTGAAAACTTAGAGAGGTTTTAAGAGAATTTTTGAGAGAGATAGTTGTTGAAAGTTGCTTGTCTTCCCCTTCTGAATCCCAAAGGAAGGATTTATAGCACGAAGGAGTATTTGTTGCATTAATTTTGATTGGACAGTCTTTGTTGCATGCATCTTGTTTGGCCATCAGTTCTAGAAGGGTCCACATTTTTGCATGAGTCTGGATATTATGTCTTTGTGTTGCCATCAGTTTTGGTGGAGTCCATCTTTGTTGTGTCTTTGTGCTTTGTTGTTTGTCTTCGTGAATTTTTTTAATACAGAGATATACTCTTTATATTATTTGTAAATAGGTGAAAAAATAATACACTGAGTTAAATAATATACAGAGTCTACTAGAATATATATTGATTAATAGCACAAAATATATATACATCATTATTACCTTTTTTACGGATACTGGGATAATGGGCCGTCAAAGAGATCATCTTGCATAATATCTTTGTCGTCAGAAGAGTCCATCTATTGTTGAATTACTGTGAGAGTTTTTTTGAGCTTATCGTTTTTAGAAGATCGTTTGGAAGTCGATGAACTTGTTGAATGAACTGGGGTTGGATTGAGGAGTGTTTTTTGCTGTTTTTTGGTGGGGAAGAATGTTGTATACATTTTTGGCTAAGTTGGTCAGGTGTTACCTGTGCGATAGATTTTGAAACGACTTTTATAGCTGTACGGATTTGGTGATGGACATCAGATAAATGTTGAATTTTGGATAAGGAACATCATGTAAGGTTGTACTTATCCCACCGTTTGACAAAAAATTCTCGAGTAAGAGAATATGGCATATCGGGTAAATGAATTGTAAGGTTAAAATGTCATGAACAAATCCAAGGGATGCCCATGTCTATGTTGAAAGATATTTCGGATCATGGACCAAATGGGTTGTTAAGGTAAATGTTTTTTGTAGTAAGGAAGAGAAGTTTTGGGTATATCTGGGTAAATTGAGTTGGGAGGTCCAAACCAGTACCACCGTTTGTTGAACAGCCTAGGACATATTTTGGGTATTTGTGGTCAAAGGATATAAAACAAGAGTGGTCAAAGGATATAAATTGTGGAAGATTTACCTTTGTCGGTTGCTAGTGCTTTTGAATAGGATAATGGTGGAATTCAGCAAGAGCTGAGAACTGATTTTGAATAGGGAGAGGTTTGTCCTGAAAATGGGGCTGATTTTTGATATAGTCTAATGCGGTCATCGGTTTTTTGTTGTTTGATTCACTCATCTTAAATAGTTTATTGATTATCGGTTGATTTTTCCGGTAAATTTTATCCTTATAGGAAATCAAGTAAAAATTGTTTTCTCTTTTAATGTATTGAATATCAAAATCAAAAACTGATAAAATAGCTTGCCATCTGGCAAAAGTTTGATATGAAACCAAATTTTTGATATCCTTTTGTAAAATTTCATTTGCTGATTTATAGTCAACGCGTAATCAAATTTTTTTGTTTATTAAGTTATTTTGGAATTTTTGTAATGCAATTAACTATAGAAAGAACTTCTTTTTATTGGTAGAATAGTTTTTCTGAGGTCCTGACCAGACATCGGAATGAATTCTAACTATAGACTCTTGAGTGGTTTGTGGAAGTTTAAGTTTTTGTTTAGTATGCCTCTGTAACCTATTTTAGAGGCATCAATTTCTGCTATCATCTTGGCTTATGGGTTTGGGATTGACACACGGTAAGATTTTGAATTTTTGTTTAACTTGAAGTACTAAACTAGTACGGGTACTTGACCAAGGTTTAAGATTTTTTTTTGTTATCGTTGGAATAAGGGTTTAATAGTTTTTCTAAGGTTTGGTAGGAAGTCAGAAACATAGTTTATACATTCTAAGAACCATTTTAATTGTTATTTTTCTTTTAATTCATATGAGAATTTATCAGCAAATTCTATATATCTTGCTATTCGCATAATTATTCATTGATATATGTTATGACCTAATAATCGAATTTAAGTTTGGAATAATGACATCTTTTTAGCAGAGATTATCAATCCACGTTTCTTATTTATATTTAGAAAAGTATATAAATGGCTTATGTGCTGATCTATTGAATCTGAATATACAAGTATGTCATCAATATAAAAAAATGTAAATTTTGAATAATTGTAAAATATATCATTCATTACATGTTGAAATTCGGATGGTGCATTTTAAAGTCCAAATGGTATTATATTCCATTTATAATGTCCAAATGGGACGATGAACGCTGTTTTATATTTATCTTGTTCATCAATTTGGATTTGGTAGAATCCACTTTTCATATCGAATTTTGAATAAATTTTTGTATCGTATAATCTTTTTAATAAATATCTTTTATTGGGTATTGGATATGTAATCCATTGTCAAACATCGTTAAGAAGTTTATAGTTGATTACCAATTGTGGTACTCCACATTCTTTTTCAGCTTGATTATCAACATAAAAGGCCGAAAAACTCCAAGAAGATTTGGATAGCCTTATAAGCTTTTATTTTAATAAATTATTTATTTCTTATTTACAATATTCTAATAATTCTTTATGTATGTGAATATGTCGTGTTTTAGTTGTTATCAGTTTTTCATTAAAATCTTTTACATATGGGACTTAGAACACAATATTGTTTTCTTTCCAAAAATGCATTTGGTAAATCTGAGCATACTTGATTTAGCAAATCATTTTCTATTGATTTTATTTTATCTTGAATACGAGATGTTTTAAGTTATTCTTCTATTTTATGATAGATTATTTCATCTTGCAAGTATTGAATATGTTGTTGTTTATTTTTAATTAAGTTTATTGTTTTTTGAATTGTATTTTGTTGAAGATACAATATATCTTTTGACTTCATGGGTGATGAGAAGTTAAATGATAATTTTGTTCCTACTACTCATGTTATCATACCTATCTATGTTACTTTAAATGGATAAATTTGAGTAAGGGAAGAGATTCCTAATATCACTTCTTTAGTTAAGTTTTTAACTAAGATAAATTGATTTAAAAAAAACACTTGTTTTCATATTTTTACACTAGGTAATTTATATTGTACTTTTAAATTACTTCCATTAGTACCACTTATGCGTTTAGTTGTTTTTAATAATATTTAGTTAATATTAAACTTTCACGAATGCAGTTATAATATGCCCCAAAATCTATTAAAACTATTATATTTATTTGAAAGTTGTGTCCTATATGTACAATACTATTGGTATTCCATTTCTGATAATTTATCTTATTAATATTTTGAATATAATTATTCTCTTCTTCTTATTTTTTATTACTTGTTGAAGCTTGAGAATTTTGAGAATTTTTTGTTTCTACTAGTTTTAAAATACCATCTATTTGTAATTTGTTTAATTCTTGTTAATTGACCGCCCTTTGTAATTATTTCATTTGTGTTTTTAATTGTTTAACCTCATTTTGTAATTCTCATGTAGTTACTTGATTAAATAAACTTTGGGTTGTAAATTTTTCAATTATTTGAACTAAAAGATTATGGGTTTTGTAATTGGTTTTTTGATACACTATATCTTTTAGTTTTAATAAATATTTTTTTTAACTTCTGGATAATCTGTTTTATAATTTATATCTGGTAAAAATTATTTTTATTTATCTCTAGTTATAACATTAATTGTTTTACAGTTACATAGGTTATCGAATAATTGATTATATTTAGTTATGCTAGATTCAATTATTAATTACGTTTAGTAAATAATGATGGTTTTTATGAAGAACAAGAAAAAACAAAATGCTGTAGAAGTATTAATTCATACTATAATTATGCATTTTATAGGAAATCCAATAGAATAATTATAAAATAAAAATTTATATTAACAAATTTAAGATGTCAAACAATAGGCGATTTTAAATGATACAAGGATATATTTATAACTAATATATTTTAAAGGCAAGATTGTAATCAACCCTTTTGAAAATAACGATTTATCTCTGGATTATCGTTTTTCTTTGAAGAAAGAGTAATCAACAAATTAGAGGATTATTCCGGTGGACAACCAATCCCCTAGAATATAATAACATATAGTCAATTATTTGCATTTGTTAAAAAAATGATTATCAATGAGAATATGACCAAAATCAACCCGTACTGGATATGCTTTTTCATATCTAAATTTTGACACTATACATTTTTCAACCTTAACCATTCTATTTTCCAATTTCCAAACTTGAATTATATAAAATTTAACTGATTAATACATATCTATTAACGATGTTATAAGTCCGTTTAATTTTATTGACTAATCCGCCTACATATTCAAAACGACGTTATTTTGGCATGTGGCATTATAGTGGGACCATTTCATACAAAGAGAAGAGTCACCACCAGCTCCTTCAGCTGGGCCGGCATGTAGGTCCTACCAAAGAACCTCAGTCCCATGGCTCCAACTTGTAACGAGTCTCTCTCTCTTCCCCTCTCTCACTACAAGTCTGGTATTCGCTTATGCGTCTATATAAGCCACCTCTTGGTCTTTGCATTTCTCCCACTCTATCTATCTCTTTATCGTCTCTTTAAACACTGAAACCAAATTATAGATTCGAATAACAGAGCAATTTCTTCTTCTTCTTCTTCCTCTGCTCCCAACAAGTCTCATCTTTACAACTTCTCACTTGTTCCCATTTTCTTTACAATATCCATTTGAAGATTCATCTTCGATCCCTGATTGTTTCATTTAGGAGAAGTTCAAAATTTCTCGATGTTTTCGAGATCAACCACTTTCACTTCAAATCCTCTACTTTTTCTTCTTCTTCTCAGTTTTATATTTCTATAGAATGGTGAGCCAAAACATCGTCGTATCAGATGCAAAGACTGGAATCATAACCGTCTCCACCGTCTCTAACTCCTCCGTCTTTACTCCTTTCGCTCAAAAGTCACCGTTTACCCCTGGTCACATCTCAACTTCCAAGAAAAAAACTACTCAAAAACCTCGAGATCAGTGGTGCTCAAAGTGAGAGATTCAACTCTTGGGTTGACTCCAAGAGAGCTTTATCTCCTACTCATCTCAAATCACTTCCTTCTCTTTCCTCAGAAGAAGATCTCAATTCTTGGATTGTAAGCTCCACCACACACTTTTGTCAGATGAACTATGTTTTCTTCTTTTTTTTCTTAGACGTTGCTAATGTTTTTTTTTACATTTTCTGTCTTTAATTTCTACCTCAAACGACATCAGTCAGCACTTGACAAGTTCGAGCGAATCATCGAAACTTCGAGAGGAAAACAAATCGCTATGTTTCTTCGAGAGGAAAATTAGATGATGTTTTGGTTCTCAACAAAGCGAAGAAAGAGGAACAATAATTGGTTTACTAACCCAAAAACCCAATTTTTTTTTGATCGATATTAAAAACTATATCAATTTACTAACCCAAAAGTCATCAAATACGCCTAAAACAATATCGTTTTGGACATGTAGGCGTTTAAGTCAGCAAGATTAAACCAATTTATAACATTGTTAACGGATATGTACAAAACTGCTAAATAGCATACATTTAAGGTTTGGAATTTGAAATATATAATGGTTAAAGTTGAAAAATGCATGATGTCAAAATTTAAGTATGAAAAAGCGTATTTAAAATAGTCCGGACTGATTTTGGCTGTTTTCCGATTATCAATGTGTTAGGAGGAAAAGAATAAAACCAAAACGATAAATTTATATTTATATTTAAATTGACAATCTACTCATTCTTTGAACAATATGGTTATAATAAATTTAATCCACCTTCTAGAGCAAAATATATACAATATAGACAAATAATAATACATAATAAACATAAACATTAAGACCAACAACCAAATAATAAATATTATAAGAAAACTAAAAATTATTCAAAAAATACAAAAAAATATAAAAAACCAGAAATAGTATGCTGGAACTGTAAAGGACCCGACCATACATTAGAATGAAAAAGAAAATAAATGAAATATTTCAAGATCAACCTGATATGCAACAAAAATTAACTAAATTATTATTATCCGAATCAGAATCCTTTAGTTAAACTGTATATTATTTAACTCTTTGTATTACGTTTTGACCTATTTACAAATAATGTAAACATATATCTCTGTAATTAAAAAATTTATGAAGACAATAAAGCACAAAGACACAATAAAGATGGATCTCTCCAAAACAGATGGCAGCACAAAGACATAACATCGAGACTCATGCAACAAAGATAGACCCATCCACAACTAATGGCCAAAAAAGATTCATGCAACAAAGATTGACCCCTCCACAACTAATGGCCAAACATGATTCAAACAACAAAGATGGTCCAATCAAAATTCATGCAACAAATATCTCCTCCTTGCTATAAATATCCCTTTTAGGATTCAGAAGGGGGACACAAGCAATTCTCAGCAACCTCTCTCTCTAAAGTTCTCTAAAAATCTCTCTAAGTTTTCAAGTTTTTAATATACTTTTCAAAAATCTTATTTGATCAAATATGGTAATTCCATCAAAAAATCAATAAAATCATAAAGTTGTATTCATTGGTAAAATTTCATTTTATTTGCAAAACCTTTAAAATTATCAAAAAATCAGTTTTGAGCATCAAATAGAAAATACATAAAAATAAATTTAAAATGGTATCAAAGCCAATATCTTGTTTTCAATTGATATGTTTTTTGCAAATGTTTTATTAAAAAATAATTTGAACAATTACCCTGTTTTCAACCTAGTTTAAATTCCAGTTTGGTTCCTACGTTTCTCCCTAAGCACTATCACTGTAGGTGTTCCAAGCAGCAAGTCCTAGAGTCAGGCCGTAAGACTGTTAGTAAGCCGCAGTTGTGTCGACGAAGTTTAAAATTAGCATGAAATAATGGTGTCGTCTATTAATTGTTTTTAAATCTGATACACGCATGGGGTCTTAAGGAACACCATTTATAACCTTTGGGTCGATGGGCTTGAACTGGGAGAAACTCGACTCGAACTAGCACCGGTTTAGGGGGAATGAATTAGACCACACGAGAATGACGGGATCGTGATACACAAAGGGACGTCCTGACTTGAAGAAATTTCAAGAACAAGGAAAATTCAATTGCTCGAGGCAGCAACCATCAGAGCTCTAAGAAAAACTAGGGTTTTTTTTTTAGGTTTAAACTTGTCTGATTAATTCAATGAAATGACTTAGGCTTTTATAGTGCCTTAAGTATTACAGAAATCGAACATTAGGTCAAACAACAAGAAGTTTAAAAATAAACAGCAAGAAGTTTAGGAAATAGCCCGCGAAAAAACAAACGGGCATATGCTAAAAATAAGGAAAAGGGCCGATGCCTGAGGGAAAAAGAGATAGGGCGGGTTTTAGGACTTGTGAAAGATGGGCTTTGTGAACATGTCATAATCCCATATGCACACTAGAGGTGTTGCCTTGTTAAAACCTCATTCAGAAAACCCACTGGGACAAAATCGAAGATAGAAAAAAAAATACAATTCTCTAACATGACTTTGTGTACCTTCACTCATGATAAGCTCGAGATTCTTTGTATCTGGACAGCTTGGGCATGAATATGTGATTTATTAGGACGTCTTGATTCACTGGATCTATGCCCAAGTTACAGCTGCAGTAAAGACCTAGTCGTTGGGGAGTTATGACACAAAATGTGAACACTACCGGATACAGTAAAATTGGAGGTGAGGGGATCCGCCTGATCCTGTGGCTTCTGGTGTATGGAAAGGTGATGTATGAATCTCCTGAATTTCTGATGATTCTAACGGTCGGCATAAATAGGTCTAGATGCTACCGAACCGAATTAATCTAGAGTTTTCCTTAAATGGAACCAAGGAGGCATGTTTTGGCAATTGAGTGATAACTTGGGCTTCCGTTGGTTTTTTCTTTGTTTCTTGGTCTTAATGGAACCATGAGAGATCCAATAAAATTTTCCAAGTGGTGTGAGGCCTAGATTGTGAGTGAATTAAACTGTGCAGCTTTGGCCCAATCACGGATGGCGTTCAGAAACTGGTTTGAAAACTTGTAACTTCATTAACTTCCAAGTCAGAACCCGGTTTTATGTGAATCCAACTCTTCGTGATTCCTTGATGAGTTAAATTTCTGAAACAAGTTATTTTACAACTTGGTTCATTCTGGTTTGATCGAAATTATTCCATAAGTAGCTGCTTGTCTCGTTCGGGTTCATTAGAAAACCTCCAAATTATAAGTTGAATATCTTCTTGATGCGGTAAGTGTTAGAACTTATTTTTATTTTTCATCAAATACGCCTAAAACGATGTCGTTTTGGACAGTTGGCGGATGAGTAAGCAACATTAAACGGATTTATAACGTCGTTAATGAATATGTATGAATCAGCTAAATATCATAGAATTAAAGTTTAAAATTAAAAAAAAATAGAACGTTTCAGGTTGAAAAATGCATGGTGTCAAAATTTAAGTATGAAAAAGCATATTCAAAATAATCCTGGTGGATTTTGACCGTTTTCCCCCCTTCTTTGTCCATAGTACAAAAATGTAATTTACCATTTATAGTCGTTCTTGCAGGTGGAGCCCATCCGCAACTTTTATGCAGCAGTATTCCTTGCTAGTATTGGCATGTTGATACATATGCACTTCTTGTGGAACCATGTTGACATTATGCTAGCAGCCGTGTTACTGGTGATAGTGATAAAGACTGGTAGTTGTAATCATTTTTAAATTCTTTTGCTACAAGAAGAAAACTGCAGTAATTGTAAGAAGTGAACCTTTCTTCTTCTTTTTTCTTGCTTTCACATTATTCCAAACCTTCTCGTAGAGAGAGGCCTCACAGTTTTCTTTTCTACAAGTTGTGAGGAGGACATGGAACCCATCAAAGACACCAATAACATGTTCCCCCCCCCCCCCAATGAGGCAAGCTCCAAGGACAAGGTCTAGCACAAGAGAATGTGAGAAAGACTTTAACCAAGCCGTGGAGTCATTGATCAATCCGAAGGATCCCGAAGACATCATCACCCAACTCAGCAAGCTTATCATATCAAAAGATTCTGAACCATTTGAGGATAACCGATCCAAGGACCCATACATCCAAGTGGCGTGCAAAGAGGAAGGAGGCATAAACACACGCCCATGGCAAGTTATCAAAGAATGCAAACATGGCTCCTTTTTTGTAATTCCCTTACTTGGCCCAAACGACCCAATCAGTTAACCAAACACGGCATTCCCAAGATCACCAAGCATTATCTACTTTCATCCGGTTTAATCACCTTGCCAAGCTATTAACTACTAAACCAAACTCATGGAGGCGACAATGCTCAGTAAGACAACTATTTTAATTTATTTTATGGACTAATTTTTGTGATCTTCTTTGTTTTGAATGCATGATTTTTATTTTTATTTTTTTATCCTTTTGTTAATTAGTTCAATATATTTTCACTTAATTTGTAATATGCTGCAAAGACTCCTAAAAAGACAAAACTGTTTAGACTCTTTATGAAGTCCCTTCTTACAGCCGTGTATTTATTCAAGTTATCAATAAAGCACCAAATTTTATTAAGCATCAAAGCTTGTCCAGTTTACTTAAATTTGTTGTGGAAACCAAAATTCACTGCAATGTATTTTAAGAAATAAATTAGGATTCTGAAACTTTTTTAAAAAAGCAAATTGAGAAAAGATATTGAAAGAGATTTTAACTAGAAAATAAGTGTCTTGTGACTTTTTGTACAAAGAATTATAATGTCTAGAAACCCTAAATATGAAAAAGTGAATGCCCTTAAGTCATCGTACTTTGATATCTATTTTAACATCCTAATTCTTTAGAAACTAAACTAATGATATATGATCTTTGTCTTCTCATCTTTCTAAAAGCTCGACTTGGCCCACACTGCTTTGCTCACTCTACTCGGCCCATGTAGCTTTGCTCACTCAGCTTGGCCCACATTGCTTTGCTCACTTGGCTCAGCCCAATATTTTATCTCTTGCCACAAGTTAAATCTTTGACTCATCATAACTTTGATTCAATGTCTTGGTTTGGTTTGATCTGAGTTTTTTTAAAAAAAAATTTATAAGTAGAAAATATCTTATTTTTTTCATAAAATGATGCAATATTTTCTGAAATAACGCTAAGTGCTGGACAGAACTTCAAAGATAAAGAACAAGGTGAAATGGCTCGTCGTGAAGAAACACAACAAACAGCTCGGTTGCTGGACAAACAGCTTGTCATGGAGAAGAGAGGGATGGTGGGCTTGGTCGGGAGAGAAGGAAGCACGGCTCAATCTGCTCTTCCCAAGCTCGCCACGATTGGATCGGTCTGGTCTCCCATCAGCTCGGCATGATCGACCGAGGCGATCATACGACAAAGAGGAGGCCAATGCGTGGCAAGACAATGGCATGGAGAGCTTAAGGTGTTGAGATGGCCAAGGTGTTGGCCAAGGCAAGGAGGGGGCCGAGGCATGGAACGGCCGAGGCATGGAACGGTCGAGCCGTGGATAGGCCAAGGCATGGGTGAGGCCAAGGCGTGGGAAACGTCGAGGCATGGAGATGGCTGAGGTGTTGGCCAAGATGTTAGCTAAGGCGAGAAGGTGGCAGATGCGTAAAATGGCCAAGGCGTTTAATGTTTATGCGGCCGAGCATGGAGATGGCTGAGCTGTTGGCCAGGCGTGGTGGTGGCCGAGGTGTGGGATAAGGAAGTGAGCTTTTCAAACGAACTTTTCTGTTCCGCCTTTTCTCGAATATGAAAAATATTTTAAATGTCAGTGGTCTTTTGATATTCAAATATTTTAGGCGTTAGTCTTGAGAGTGTGACTTTTGATCCCAAAATTTGTTTGATTCAGTCTTAAGAATTCTTGTTGTATCATGGTCTAGTCCATCAGGCTGTGTGTATCAACCCCTGTCCAAGTCCAATCCATCCATTTTCCAAGCCTAGAGAGAATTGCACAACCAGCTAGCTTGAATCCTTTAATCTACCTACCCGAATCCACCTACCATCACACCGGTTTGAAAGGGAAAGTTGCACAACCAACTTTCATTCCATCACCATTCGTCCATCTATAAAATCACCAACCTCAATCTTATATCATCTGTTATCAGACTTTAAAGCTTCTAATCAGGTTTTATCTTTTTCTTTTTCTTGCTTCTCATTCCTTGCATTCGTTTAATAATCACTCTTACACAAAAAAATCATTGTCATTCATCTTGTTGCATTCTTAAACTAAAAATAAAATCCAACCAAAGAACTTTGCATTTGAATTTGGCTCATAGTTATTGCATATAATATTTGTGAATTTTCCATTTAATAGAATTGCTTTATAAATATATATATATAACATATCATTAACGTTATTTCTATATCTTTGCTTGTATACTAAGTTTTTTCCTTTAGCAAAGTATTGTCATAAAATCTGAGAATTCACCATCCATATTGAGGCATCATCCGATTTTTATTTCTTATCTTGCATATCTTCTTTTAGGAAACCTGAGAAAACACTTTCAGGACAAGCATGGGAAAAGCAAACCACGATAATCAGATGGCTCAGCTTCTGGCTACCATGCAAGCCATACTGACTTGTCTAGACCGGCTGGAACAACACAATCTAATATCAGACCACTATAATTGGCAGCAACTGTGGCAACCATGACGATCGACCACCACCACCTCCAAACCAAGGGCATAATGGACAACCACCAGGCCAATACCAAGAAGGGATGACGACAATGAGCTACCATATCAAGGAGGCAAAGACCTCAAACTCTCTCCACCAACCTTCGTAGGAAAGATCAACCCTGAATTGAGAAAAGAGGATGGAGTACGTATTTGAGTATTCCGGTACTTGGATACAAGGAAGGTCACATTAGCAGCAGCCCATGAGATAGCTGACCGGAGGAGGTGCATCCTCCATCCAATCAGCTCAAAGGAGGATATGAGTTACCAGCTCAGGAAGAGATATGTGCTTTCATACATTCACCGAGACCTTAGAAGATATTTTAGAAAAATCTCATGGGATAGTTTACAGATGGACTCCAAGATCGAATTACTCGAAAGGTGGAAATGCAAGCATACCACGACCTAAGTAAACTCCTACACTTACCCATCCAAGCTGAGCAGCAAATCAAGAGGAAATAATACTTCCACCAGCCTTGCCCGGTCTAACTGGAACTCTCAGCCCCAAAGGAGCCTAGAAAAGGTAAAAGCCATGGAGACATATTCTAGTTCTAATAATTCCTTCCTAGAAGCAAAAAAAAAACCATTACCGGGTCAAGCCAATCTCATAACCAACAAGCCAGACACATCACGGGCAAGATGTTGAAATGAAGAAGAAATGAAGAAAGAGTGTCTTAGACTCTTAAGAGAAGGCACCATTTATCTAAGCTACCAAAGAGAGTGACTTAGGTTTGTTTGGAATTAATGTTATGTTATTCTTGTAACCAAACATGTATTAGACTATTCTAGTATCCAAACAAGCCTAGACTAGATTAGTATAAATAGCTATCTCTCTCTTCCTTTGTAAGCAAAAAATTCATTTTCTAAAATCTCAATAATATTCATTCTCACTTTCTCTCTAATCTCTCTCTCTTTCAATCTCCAAATCTCTAAATCTCTTAAAATATTAATATTTCATGGTATCAGAGCTAGGTTTCATTGATCTGGCATAAGAATTATGCTGAATCTCACAATCTTGCACGTGATTTCCTCTCAGCCTTGAAACAAGATCCGTTGCGAGATCATCGTGTTTTCGTCAAGGTTTTCGGCAAGAAATCGAGGTTCTTGTCATTTTCGTCACAAGGGTTTTTCTCCGGCTAGTTCTGAGCATTTCCCCGGTGGTTTCATCCAATTTGGTGGCCTGAGTCAAAAGTTATCCAAGTCTCCCTCCGGTGGTGTCGCGATCGTCTTCGCCGCGAGACTACGGGTTTGTAACGAGTATATCTCCCTCAATTATTTATCAAATCACGTGATTCAAAAGTATATACTCAATTAAAATGAGTCTCGGTGATGAATCAGGAGGTCTTCTTTGCCCCTTTTTACTTTTAGAAGCTTTCTTGATCAATCTTCTTCATCGGGTCCAGATTCAACCTATTTGGGGTATTTGTGTTAAAAACCTCAATCTCTCTTAATCTTTTGCGAATCTTGGACAATCAAAACTTATTTTAAGATCTTTTGAAGGGTCTCAAAAATTTTCATCTCATTCCAAAGAGTTTTAGACTTCAAGAAATGTTTTCTTGAATATTGTTAAAATTCATTTTTTTAAAAAAAAAAAGGCGGGAAAAGTTGTTGTTGACTTGGTTAGACAATTTTAACAATTTTTGTTCACTGGATCATTGTTAGTTAAGCAGTAGAAGTCTGTTTAAGTTTTTACACCAGTGGTTGTTTGGCGGTTACACCTACTTGAAATCTGTTGAACGTGCCACTAGTGCAAGGAGTGTAGTGCGTGTGTTGTGTTCTTGGAGTCTTCTTTCTTGCAGGCTATATAACAGCTCTGATGGAGTTCCATGCGCATTTGAAAGCCCCTTTTTTCTTCAAGGGACGAACTACTTGCTCTGGTCAAGAACCATAAGGACCACCTTGTGTAGCAAAGGCTTATGGAGTCATATAAGAAAGGCACCTGTTCTAGCCATTGAAGGGCTGACTCAGATGATCAAGATGATCAAAACAAATGGTTTCAGGAATACCAGATGGTACTTTCTATACTCTAAAACTCCTTTGCTGGATCTCTTTTGGAAGCATATTCATATTGTGAAAATGCTAAAGACTTTTGGGAAACTTTAAAAACTGTATATGGAAATACTACTAACCTCATGAGGATTTTTGAGGTAAAGAAAGCTTTTAATGATCTAATACAGGAGGATGTTAAGTCCACAAAGCAGTATGGATCCTTTAGAGCATAATGGGCAGAGCTAGAGATGCTAAGGCCTGCCACAAATGATCCCATTACTCTCCATGAAAGGAGAGAACAAGATAAGGTATTTAGATTGCTCTTGAATTTAAACACTAACTACACTGATTTGGTAAGCACATTCTTAGGGTGGAAAAGCTTCCTAGCTTAGATGATGTGTGTGCTAAGATTCAGAAAGAACAAGGGTTTCTTCAGATTTTTGGAAATAAAAAAGACCCGATGGTTGCCCACAAAAGTTTCTTCTAGCCGGCTCCAGCGGAACCCAAGAAGAAGAGAGCCGTGTGTGTTCACTGCAAGAGAACCAGTCACACCAAGAAGGAGTGATGGGTGCTTCATCCTGAGTTGAAGCCAAGATGGTTCATTGACAGGTCCAAAACTTCATCAACAAGCACCACTAACTCCTCCAACCTGGTGCAAACAACCGTCTCTTCATTACCTACAATCCAGTCCAAGCATCTCCATCTGAGTTTGTGAAGAAATCAGACTTGGAAGATCTCTTCAAAGCCTTTAGCTCTGGTAATGTGTTGGATAAATCTCTTCATGATTCTTTTCAAACATCCATTGTTTCTAAACCTTTAATTGTTGATTCTGGAACTTCTCATCACATGATAAGTGATTTATGTTTGCTAGAAAATTTAGAACCTGCCTTAGATAGTGTGGTAATAGCTAATGGAATCAATGTGTCAATTAAAGGAACTGAAAAGCTTAAATTGTTTGATAAAGAATATAAAGCATTTTATATGTCATCTTTCACATCTAACTTGTTGTCTATTAAGAGAGGTACTACAGATCTTAATTGTCAAACTATATTTGGTCCTAATGATTTCTACTTTCAGGATATTGAAACAAGTAGAAAATGTGGACAAGGAACAACAAAGAATGACTTGTATATGCTTGAAGACTTGTCCATGCATTCTTCATAATAACCGTGTCCTAATAGTGTAGATATTAATGTCACAGCTGAACTTTGGCATGCTAGAATAGGTCATCCTAATCCTAGAGCTTTAGAGTTGATAATCCTTATCCTACAAATATTGTAAGACTGTTTTTAAGAAATCAACTCATTCATATAATAATTGCTTTAATTTGGTGCATTCTGATGTTTGGAAATCTCCCTTTCCTTCAAGAGAAAACCAAAAATATTTTGTGACATTTATTGATGAAAAATCTAAGTATACTTGGTTACATTGCTTAGTTTCAAGGATAGGGTGTTTGATGCATTTCTTAATTTTCAGATATTTGTTACAAATCAATACAACGCCAAGATTAAATGCTTTAAAACAGCTAATGGAGGGAATACACTAGCACCAAGTTTCAGCAACACTTGGCCAAGCATGAAATTGAACATCAAACAAGCTGTCCCTACACTCCACAACAAAATGGCGTAGCTGAAAGGAAGAACAAACATTTGATGGAAGTTGTGAGAACAATGATGTTCCACAAGAAGATCCCCAAACGATTTTGGGGAGATGCTCTAGTAGATGCATGCTACGTAATCCATAGAACTCCAACTATAGTTCTAGATGATTCGTCTCCCTTTGAGGTATTAAACAAAACTAAGCCTAATATTGAACACTTAAGAAGGAACTTGAGAAGAATTCAAGGACATCTAAACAACAAGACATGACCAAGCTGAGAAAAAAGGATCTTAGAAAATATTGGCATAGTCCCTCCTAAGGCGCCAGCACCTGGCCCAGCTCCTCCTCACCAAGCGCCAGGACCAGCTCCAGAACAAGTTTCAGTTCCTATACTGGAATGGCCCGAACTAGGAACAGCCCAGGCCGAGCCGCGTTCACCCAGGCACGACCCAGCACCATTGTTCTCTCGGCAAGAACAGGTCTCAGGCTCGTTCCGGCCCGCTCCAACCAAGACACAGAAAGTACCGGTCTCAGCTGATGCTCCATCCATGGCTCCATCATCATCTCGGCCTAGGACACGGGCTCAGGCGCGGGTAGTGCCGGCACCAACTCCAACTCCGGCGCCTTCGACCAGGCCTTCTCTCCAACCGGGCCAAACACCCCCTCTTGGTCATGAGGGAGGCCAGGAATTTAGACATGATCAAGAGGAGGATTCAGAAGGAGAAATTCTAGTCTCAGCTTCTAAAAGGCCAAGGGACATTCAACATAATCTTGTAGATGCTATAGAAGGTGAAGAAAAAGGGGAACCAGCTGTTGTTCTTAGAAGAAGTACAAGGCAGAGATTTCCACCCAACTTCTACTACAATAACAATGCAGTAGTTCACCATGAACAGGGAGTGTGTAATCTAGTTCATATACATGATTCTCATATTGCATTTACTGTTAGTCTTGATAAAAAGCAGATTCCAAATACCTATGAAGAAGCAATGGAGATAAAGGAGTGGAGAGAAGCAATTCAAGTTGAAAGACAAGCTATGAAGAAGAATCAAACCTATGCGCCAGCTACTCTTTCAAAAGGAAAAAGGCTGTAAGTTCAAAATGGATCTTCACCAATAAATTTAAAAGCAATAGTGAGATAGATAGATATAAAGCTAGGTTGGTGGCTAGAGGATTCACACAAACTTATGGTGAAGATTATAGGGATACTTTTGTTCTTGTAGCTAAATTACACTCAGTTAATGTTGTTCTGTCTCTTGCTGCTAACCTTTATTGGGAATTATGGCAAATGGATATTAAAAATGCATTCTTACAAGGTAAGCTAGAAGAAGAAGTTTACATGACACCACCACCAGGTCTAGAAGATCAAGTAGGTGTGGCAATACACTGAGATTAAGAAAGGCTATAAACAATTTTCAAGAGCTTGGTACCATAAGCTGAATGTGACCTTAAGGGACAGAGGCTTCAAAAGATCAGAAGTTGAACACACTCTCTTTACACTTCAGAGTAAGGAAGGTATTGTGGTTGTACTCATTTATATGGATGACATAATCATATCAGGGAGTGATAAAGTAGGCATTGATTCTACTAAAGCTTTTTGAATGCTTTGATATTAAAGATCTGGGTGAATTTAAATACTTTTTAGAAATTTAAGTGTGTAGGTTCAAGGAAGGTCTCTTCTTATCTCAGAGAAAATATATTGTGGAATTACTAACCTCTACAGGTATGATGGAAGCTAAACCAGCTAAGACATCCCTAGAAGAAGGTTACAAGACAGAACCAGAGGGGGAGCTAGGAAATGACGAGTTCCATGATGCAAAGCTGTATAGAAAAGTGGTTGGTAAGCTCATATACTTAACCATCACTAGATCTGACTTATGTTTTGCTGTGAATCAGGTTTCTCAATATATGCAAGACCCAAAGATAAGGCATTGGGACATGATTATGCGCATCTTGAGATACTTGAAAGGCACTAAAGAACAATGTATATGGATGGGTTGTAATGGAAGCACAAAAATTGTAGGTTATTGTGATACATATTGCACAGGAGGAAAACAAGATATGAGAAGCACAACCGGCTACTGCACCTTCATAGGAGGTAATCTTGTGACTTAGAAGACTAAGAAGCAGAAAGTTGTATCTTGCAATAGTGCAGAAATTGAATACATGGCTATGAGGAAACTTATTACAAAATACATCTGGCTGAAGCAACTTATCCTTGATATTCTTGGCGTGAGCTTGGAGTCTTCTGTGACTGTCCATTGTGACAATCAAGCAGCTATACTCATTGTATCTAACTCTGTATTTCATGAAAGAACCAAGCATATTGAGGTGGATTGCCATAAGGTGAGAGAACTATTGGAAATGAAATCATCTTACCTTGCTACACAAGGAGTGAGGATCAACTAGAAGATGTGTTCACCAAGGCTACTACACTAAAGACTGGCAGCTCTATCTACCCAAGGCTTGACCTCATGTCCATTCCACAACACTGATCATGATCATGGAGTGTTATACTCTTTTTTCCTAGAAAAGGTTTTGTCCCAATTGGGTTTTTCTTCTTTAGGTTTTTAATGAGGTAATGTTTCATGGTTGCAAGCTTAGGCATTCTCCATGACTTAAGCTTGAGGGGGAGTGTTGGAATAAAGAAAAAATGAAGAAAGAGTGCCTTATACTATTAAGAGAAGGCGCCATTTATCTAAGCTACCAAAGGGAGTGACTTAGGATTGTTTGGAATTAATGTTATGTTATTCTTGTAACCAAACATGTATTTAGGCTATACTAGTATCCAAAAAAACCTAGACTAGATTAGTATAAATAGCTTTCTCTCTCTTCCTTTGTAAGCAAGTAATTCATTTTTCTAAAATCTCAATAATATTCATTCTCAGTTTTCTCTCTAATCTCTCTCTATCAATCTTCAAATCTTTAAATCTCTTAAACTCTTAACCTTTCACAAGGGTCACTATGTTCGAGAATGCCCAAACCAGTGAGTCATGGTTCTTAGAGACAACACAGAGTATGAGTCTAAAGATGATGCTGATGAAAAACAAGACGAGTCCGAGGAAGATGTAGTGGACTATCCAGATATGGAGGAACTATTGGTCATAAGGAGAGCCATTGGTGCCTTGTTTGATCCATGAACTATCTAGAGAGAGAACATATTTAACTCCATATGCACCGTTGAATCCAAAGTATGTAGCTTCATTATTAATGAAGGATATTGTACTAATGTTTCTAGTAGATATTTGGTGAACAGGTTAGATCTTAAGAAGACTAAACACCCCAGATCCTACAGGCTCAGATGGTTGATTGACGAGGCTGAGCTCAAGATAAAAAAACAAGTGATTGTACCTTTCAGTGATGGAAAGTACTCTGATGTAAGATACGGAATCACTCCAATCCTATTCCAAATTATGATAAAGAACTGATCAACAAAGCTTGTAGAAGATGGAACGATGGTAAAGATGGTGTGGTGAATGGGTGATTAACTCTCTTAATCCGTGGGCTTTGATTGAATCTCTCAATCAGTGATGAATCAAGAGTGTTTGAATATTACCAAAAATCTTAAATCCAAGAATCGATAAAAACAGAAGTGCTTCTCACACTTAAGAATCTAAAAACAAGAACAAACTCAAAGAACTTATTTGAAGAAGCAATTATTTTTTGTATTAACTTAGATTGAAAATCCTTTGTACAATGGATGAAATAAGATTTATATAGAGCTCTTACATGAGTAGGCTAACGTTTTGAAAGGTAGAAAAGAAGAAAAAAATCAAACAATCGAATGCAATTAGCTGTTGGGCCATTATTAAGCAAATATGGCTAACTTAAGGAAATAGGATATGTGATTATATCTGGAAAGTTTCAGGGGATAGTTGAGCTTCTATGGGATATTCTCTTTGTCATAAAAGTGGGCCAAAACACAGAAGTAAAGAGGGACTATCGACGGGAGAGTTATGGCACCAAGTGTGGACGCGGTCATAAAAGGAAAGTGTGGGCACAAAGAGATCCGCATGATATTGTGTGTGCTGGTGCATGGGAAGCTGATAGATGACTCTTATTAATGGTGAGATGTGTCTCCTGAAGGCTTAGATATCTCTCATGGTCGCCAAATATGAGTGTGAAGCTTCTTAATTCCGTGAGCTTCCTAATAAGACAAGTCAGATATCTCTTGGTTTAGAAGTTGAATAACTTTTAGACCATAATTTATTTTATCATGAATCAAATTTTCCATGCGCCTCTGATGGGTTAATTTTTCAAAACAATTTGGTTTACAACTTGTTCTTCCTGGTTCGATTGGATTCGTTCAATTAGTAGCCGCTGGTCTCCTTTGGGTTTATTGAGAAACATATGTCTTGAAAGTTGAACCAATTCTTCTTCTCTGTGATTCCTTGATGAGTTGAGTTTATGGAAAAAGTTGATATGTATCTTAACTTCTCCTGGTTGGGTTGATATTCTCCAAGGAAGACACCTATGTCCTTGATTTGCTCGGGTTGGTTCTCTTCAAGGATCTTGGTCACCGTCTCTCTTGTGGTCTTTTGGGCTTGTGAATGATGAGAGATTGTGAACAAGCCTTATTGGCCATGCACATTAGAGGTGTTTCCTCGATAAAACCTCTTTTGAAAAACCCATTGGGACAACACCAAAAGCAAGAAAAAGAGTACAATTCGTTAAAATGTCTTTTACGTGGTAAAGACACTTGATGTTATGGTTGACTAGTCGAGTAATCTCCAAAGGTCTAAGTCAGCTTTTAGGTGAAATTTTTCATGCTGTTTGGTTGGTCTTGACTTAATGTCCTCATCATACTCTCTCTTTTGAAAAGGTTTCGACCTCGAAATATATAATCTGCACCAAAAGAACGCAAGTTAGTTTTCATTCTTCTTTGAGAGTTTAGAGTCTTACCTTGGTACTGTGGCGGCTTGGTGGCATGTGGTGCATTATGTGGCTCTCCTTTGAGCAGGTAAGATAGTATGATGCCTCTGTTATGGTCTGTTGGGGTGGTGGTGATGTTGTTCTCCTTGAACTGATAAGTAGTTAGAACATCATTTCCTTTAATAGCCTTGGTTTTGTTCACCATTGATGGTGGTGTCTGCTTGTTATGAAATTGGCAAAACAGAAAGTTATCTTCTGGTGGAAATTTCTTGTGCTTTGCTCCTTTAGTTCTTGAATTATAATTTACACTTTGGGCAAGAAACTAGTGCATTATGGATTTTTTATGATAAGACAAACTTGTTAAATCCAATTCTTTAGCACTAGTTATAGCAAAAAAATTCTACTTGTGGTTTTAAACAGATTGTTTTCTCATGGTCTTGAATGTTTAATAAACTCTTTAATACAGCAGTAACATCATGAGAAAAAAAAGTGGGCTCACAGAGAGACTTACCTGCCTAAAACTTTCACTATTCTTAGTATGGTCTGGTGGTTTCTCTTTGAAACTTTCTTTTTCTAGAGAACTTTGATCAGCCTCGGGTTGGAATGTAATAGCTGCAGCTGGTACTACTTCAACCTCTTGGTTCTTGGTATGCTCAGATATGACGGATTCTTGTTTCCTCAGTTAGTTTTGGTACCTTGTATTCCTTCACCGACTTATCTGTATGATATTCTCTTTGGGAAGAATAAGTGCATTATATCTGACATTGAAATAGTAAAAATAGATCGTGTGATACTTGTTCTTACATGGTTAGCTTCAGCAAGCTGTATGAGGATTTGGAGTTTCTTTTATTGTGGTGTAGTTATCACAAAGTGTGTATCTTCCTCATTGATCTTCATTGAAAGAATATCAGATTGAGAGATTTGTAGAATGAGAGAATGAGATATTAGAGAGAGAAAAATAATTTTATCAAGAGAATGAGAATAATAGTTTTCTAAGTTACAAATAAGAAGGGAGATAGATATTTATACTAATATAGATTGCCTTATACATGAATGACTACAAGGATAACATAACACTAGAACACAAACAAGCTTTAGACACTCCCCTTTGACCAAGTAACTCACGCCTTTTATAGAAAGCTTTAAAGGCTTTTAATTTCATTTTTTCTTCTTCATTCAAACATTCATAATATCTTGCTCTGGCCTTTGCTCATTTAGGATGGCAATAGCTTGTATTTTTTCTTATTTTTCCATCTCTTCTAGCCCTGCATCAAATCCCTTTGACAAAGACAAGATCATTATACTAGAATTGGGATTTAAGATATCAGATTGAATCAAACCATCACTAGTTTTAGATAATTCAATTTTGTCTCTTAGCACACTTTTTTGTTCTTTAATGGTTGCAGCAAAGTGCTCTCTCTTATGACACCTATGAAATATCTGATCCTTAGAATTTACAAAGTTAAAAAACTTACCTTGGGTGGGTATGCCTTGTGACTTTAATAGGACATTAGAACTAGATGTGGCTGCTTTCTTATCCTTTATATTGTAGTCTTTCTTGAATTGTTGCCACCATTTTTTTATATCCTGATGGATCAATAAATGTGGTGGTTAGCTCTGTTTGATCGTTCTTTGCTTGAGAAGTCTTCTTATCCTCTTCTTGCTTGTTAGAGTGATTTCCCTTAACCACCATCCATAAGCCTTTTCTGTGAATGCTGATACAGCTTATACTAGCTTCTTTTCCTTTGGGATTTTTTTATTTGTAACAACTCCTCCATATTGTCTTCCCACTGCAAGTACACTTCAGAGTCCTTACTAGTTCATGAAAAGACTAAGTAGTCTCTTCTTCTGTTGGATGCCTTCTTTGTACTGGTAAGTTCAGGTTGAGCTGGTACTTTATATGGAATAACTCCATAGATAATTGGCTCCATCTTTTCTCGGTGTGGCTCTTCTTTGTATGCCTTATCTCCCAGCCGTGATTCTTCTTCACAGCCTTCCTCTGCTCCTTCTCTAGTCCAGTCCAGTCCACGAAGCTTGTATTATCTTGATACTGGTTTTGGCTCAGGATCTTTATCATTTGGATCCTCTTCTTCTATACTGATTTCAGAAGCAGTCCCTCTTTCTCGTGAATTATAATTGGATTCTCCTTTTTCACTCCATGAATGATTTTGTTCTTCACCCTAGTCTCCTTCTGAGAAATTGTATCTGTTTGCTCCATCTTCATCTTCCATCGTTCTTCTTGTACCTGCATGAGATAATTAAACCAATATCAATGCACAAAAAGGTTCTAAGGCTAGAAATATGTGTTCTGCAACAATTTCAATTATAAGTTGCATATAACTGTCGGAATCATGTGGCACAGTGGTGGTCACCTCTGAAATTCATGACACAGGTCTGGAGTTCGAACCTAGCACCCCTCAGTATTATGAGGGATATTAAAACCACTAGGCTATGTTAACTTATTGCCAAATAAAAACAGTTTTAATAAATTAAGATGGCACACGAATCTAAATGATTGTATGCAATAATCAAAATATGGAAACAAATTCAAAATGCAGAAACAACGATAAATTTTTTTTGTAATATGAATGCTTAATCATAAGGCAACAAAGAACAATAAAAATGGCAAAAAAAAAACTCAATACACACGTTAACAAGAGATTTTTATGGCTTTCAAATGCAAACACAAAATTAAATAAGAAACTATATGAAACACTTTTTTTATATAAGTGATGCAAAATAATGCAAACAGAAACAAATGACGAAATTAAGAAGCCAACGATTTTTTTATAGCTTTTGGTTTTAGGAAAACAAATTAATCTGATAAAATATAAATGAATTTGAGCAAATGTTTATCAGCTTTCTGGTTTATAGTTAAGACAAAACAAGAACAAAAATATAAATGAAATCAAACAGATCTTTTATGGGTTTTTGTTTATGAATGGAAATGAAATAACAAAACATAAAAGATAAATGTTGGGTTAATAATACCTGGTGGATATGAGGTTTTGAAGCTCTGATATCAAATGATTTAAGATTGGAAACCACTCCAACAATCTTATTTCAAACGTTGATCAAGAACTAATCAACAAAGCTTGCAATAAATGGAACAATGGTAGAAATGGCGTGGTGAATGGGCGATTGACTCTCTCAATCCATGGGCTTTGATTGACTCTCTCAATCAATGATGAACTAAGAGTATTTGAATCTAAGGAAGTGCTGCTCACACTTAAGAATCTAAAGTCAAAAACAAACTCAAAAAACTTCTTTGAAGAAAAAATGATTTTATGTATTAACTTAGATTGAAAGGTCCTTTTTACAATGGACAAAATAATCTTTGTATAGATCTCTTACATGAGTAGGCTAATGTTTCTAAAGATTTAAAACAAGAAAAAAATCAAACAATTGATGCAATTAGCCGTTGGACCATTATTGAGCAAATCTGGCTAACTTAAGAAGTAGGATATGTACTTGTATCTGGACAGTTTAAGGGGATAGGTGAGCTTCTATGGAAAATTCTGGTCATTGTGTAAGTGGGCCAAAACTCAGAAGTAAAGAGGGACTAGCCATAGGAGAGTTATGGCACTAAGTGTGAATGCGGCCATATAAAGAAAGTGTGATCACAAAGAGATCAGCCTGATCTTGTGTGTGCTGATGCATAGGAAGGTGATAGATGACTCTTCTAAATGGTACGATTTATCTCTTGAATGCTTAGATAACTCTCCTGATCACCAAGTATCAGTGTGAAGCTTCTTAAATCTGTGAGATTCTAAATAAGGCAAGTGGGGGATCTCCTGGTTTAAAAGTTGAATAAATTTTAAACCATAATTGATTTTAGCATGAATCCAATTCGCCATGCGCCTTTGATGGGTTAAGTTTCCAGAAATTGTTTTTTACAACTTGGTTCATCCTGGTTCGATTGGAATTCTTCAATTAGTAGTCGTTAGTCTCCTTCGGGTTCATTGAGAAACATTTATCTTGAAAGTTGAATATCTTCTTCATGCAGCAAGATTTAGTGTTCAAACTAGGAAGCTTGTCCTCCCTAAGAATGTGCTTAATCAAATCAACATATTTAGTGTTCAAAGTCAAATCGTTTCTGCAAAACGCTCAAAAAGCGAGTCTGCAAAACGATATCTAACGATTTATTATCGGATCGTTCAATCTAGATTTTTGAATCGATCGGTTTTTGAAACGTCTCCGTGAACGCTATACAGAGAGATAGCGATTTGTTTAATTGTTTTAAACAAACGTTTAAATCAAGCAACCTATACTACGTATATACACAAAACTTTTTTCTGCAAACGCTATCTTTTAGCGAGTTTGAAAAAATGTTTTGATAACTCCGGAAAAATATTATTAATAATAATTAATTTTGGTAAAACGTTTTTTGAAGACCAACAAATTTTTTGGCGAACGTTTTCTAAAAATTAATTAATAATAATTTTAATACTAATTAACTTTGGTACAAAATTATTCATATCAAGTAATTTTGGTAAAACATTTTAAAAAAAATATTAAAAGGGGTTTAAAATAATGAATATGTGCAATTAATTTAGAAAAACGTTTTTGACTTCTGGTAATTAATTGGAGTATTTATAAAGGTTATTTAAATAGATGAAATTGTTTCATTTTATCTTTATATTAAATTAAATTGCTTCTTTATGAATTTAATAATTATAGAAGTTAAAGAATTTAATTGTTGTAATAAATAAGGACTTTTACACCGGTTATATTGGAGGTGTTATTGGTTACAAGTCTAGTGAGTCGACACATTAAATTTAGTTTGATAGTGGTCTGCCACATATGACTGTGCCAAATTCTGATGATTATCAGATTGTCATGTTAGCTCTTAGTGCGATATGCATAAGACTAATGATTGACCTAATTGATGGAGCTCAATTCATTATATGGTTTGAGAAGATCTATATCTCAATGATCATGCTGAATTTAGAGAAGTATTTCAAGGATGATTGTATATGCTTTCTCTTGAGAATACTAACAATAAAACCTCTAAGAATAATCCACTTAGATTTGTGCGATTTAAAGTAATTACCTACAAGAGGAAGTAAAAAGTATTTTGTGACTTTCATTGATGACTGTACAAAATACTGCTATATTTACTTGTTACAGAGCAAAAATGAGGCTCTATGTAAATTCAAGGAATATAAGCTAGTGATTGAAAATCAACTCAAAAGAACTATTAATATAGTTCGGAGTGATAGAGGTGGAGAATATGAAGGACAGTTTGATGCATTCTGCAGAGAAAATGGAATCATTCATCAAACAACTGCTCCTTACTTACCTGAATCCAATGGAGTTGCGGAACGTAAAAACCGAACTCTAAAGGAAATGATTAATGTCATGATGCAAGAATCAGACGTAATCTAGAACATGTGGGGGGAAGCTTTAATGAATTCTAATTATATTCTTAATAAGATTCCTCACAAAGTGACAGGAAAAATGTCATATGAATTATGGAAATGTACGGTTCCCTCATACAAATACTTGAAAGTGTGGGGGTGCTTAGCAAAAGTTGCACTACCACTTCCTAAAAAGGTCACTGTCGGACCAAAAACGGTTGATTGTATATTTATTGGATATGCACACAACAGTAGTGCTTATCGGTTTATGGTTCACAAATTAGATATACCGGATATCCATGTAATACAATAATGAAATCGCGAAATGCGTACTTCTTTGAAAAAAAATTATCTTTCTAAGGATAAATTAAACTCTAAGCGGAATATGGAAGAAAGATACGCAAGCGAAGCAAGCAATCATACCTTAATTTTAGGAAATGGAGAAGTTGCTGAAAATGAACTCAGGCGTAGTAAACGGGCCCGGAAGGAAAAAACTTTTGGTGACAAAACCAAAGACCTTCTCTGAAGCAATGTCTACACCAGACGCACCTTATTGGAAGAAAGTTGTCAAAAGTGAGTTCGATTCCATTATGCAAAACCATACGTTTTACATAACCGATTTACCGGAAGGGTTTAAAGCTCTCGGTTGTAAATGGATTTTTAAAACCAAATTAAAACCGATGGCACAATTGATAAATACAAGGCTAGAGTTGTAGTTCAAGGTTTCCGCCAAAAAAAAAGGTCTAGACTTCTTTGATACATATTCTCCAGTGTCAAGAATAATTTTTATTAGAAATCTCGTAAGCATTGTAGCATTACGAAATCGGAGATTTGGAAGAAGAGATATATATGAAACAACCGAAGGGTATGTTGTACCAGGACAAAAACATAAGATCTGCCCACTCGTGAAATCGTTGTATGGACTTAAACAAGCTCCAAAACAATGGCATGAAAAATTTAACAGCGTTATGATGACAAATGGATTCAACATAAATGAAAGTGATAAGTGAATTTATTTGAAGACTACAAAAAATGCTTATGTCATGCTATGTTTATACGTAGATGATATGCTTATCATTGGAAGCAACAGTGATATCATCAATAAGACTAAAACCATGTTGTGTGGACAGGTTGATATGAAAGATATGGGCTTAGCTGATGTAATTCTAGGGATTAAAATCACTAGACATCCTGGCGGATACATATTATCCCAAGAACATTATGCTGAAAAGATGTTTGATAGATTTAAAGATTATTCAAGTGGGATCGCACAAACTCCTCTTCATCTGATAAAAAAATTCAGGTGAAACTGTATCAGAGAATGAATATGCTCGAGTGATCGGAAGTCTGATGTATTTGACAAATTATACTAGACCAGATTTAGCACACTCAGTGAATGTACTAAGTAGGTACACGAGCAATCCAAGACACACCCATTAGAAAGCTATAACCAGAGTATTAAATTACATAAGGTTTACCAAAAATTTTGGTTGCAATATGGTTTCGAACCTGCAGTTTTGGAAGGATACAATGATGCCAACTAGATATCCGACTCAAAAAACTCAAAATTAACAAGTGGTTATATATTTACACTTGGAGGTGCTGCGGTATCCTGGAAATCTTCCAAACAAATGCTTCTGGCTAGATCAACAATGGAATCAGAATTCATTGCATTAGACAAAGCCGCAGAAGAAGCTGAGCATCTTCATAATTTCTTGGAAGATATCCCGATGTGGAAAAAACCAGTGTCATCATTACGCATACACTGTGATAACCAATCAGCTATAGCTCGTGCAAACAATAATATGTACAATGGCCATTCAAGTCATATACGTAGACGACATAAGACCATTAGAAAACTGATCTCAAGTGGTGTAATCTCACTCGATTATATAAAATCAGCTGATAATATAGCAGATCCTTTCACGAAAGGTCTGACACGAGATCAAGTTTTAGAATCATCAAGAGGAATGGGTTTAAAGCCTATGAACTAAAGATGAGATTTGATGTTAACCCCACCTACATCATTTGATAGGTTCAAAGGGCAATTAAATCAAATTAAGTCTAAAATAAACACTGTGAAACATTTATTTTACCCAGTTCCTAAAGATGACAACAGTGTTATCTGCATATACAAAGGTTAAGCATTGGTTTTTAATGAATTCATATATTCTACCCAATGAATTGAAGCAGATCACTTCGGGAAAAGAATACAAATATGAAAGATCACCTTGTGAGTGTAAAATAAGGTCGTCTCTAGGAGAATAAATGAAAGGTTGTATTCTCCAAGTTCACTCATGAAAAACCAGGCTGTTCAAGGCCAAAACGAATACAACAAGAGAACAAAAAATTCTACGAGAAACATAACCGCGTTATAATTGTTGTCTCGGTTTACACTAGAAATTCGGGTGGTTCAAGAGATCATGTTCACCCCCTGGCCTTGTAAACCCAACAGTTATTAACTATGATTGGTTCAATGCTGAAAAATGCAATCAAATCAGATACGGTTATCTTTCGTTTATATTCAAGAAAGTCTTTCTTTTAGCTTTCTCGATCCTAAAAAGTCTTTCAAAGTCACCCTTAGTTTAGAGTAATTTCTATTCATGTGGGGGATTGTTGGACCAAAATATTAATAAGCATATTGGACTTATAATATGTTGATAAATGTGAATGGGAAATAAGCATAAAATTAAGACTCAATAAATAAATTGGAATTTTTTGATTTTTTAAATCTAGCTAAAAGTTGTTATAACTACTTGGCAGATTTCTCGGGAAAATCTAGCTAAAGTTGTTATAACTACTTGACAGATTTCTCAGGAACTGCACCGAAAATCCAGCTAAAGTTGTTGTAACTACTTGGTTGATTTCTTGTAAACTGCACCGAAAATCCAGTTAAAGTTGTTGTAACTACTTAGCGGATTTCTCGGGATCTGCACCAAAAATCCAGCTAAATTTGTTGTAAATGCTTGGCGGATTTCTCGAGAAATCTCCTATCCACTATTCCCTATAAATAGAGACCTAAGGCGAACATTCTGGGCATCCTGAGCATTCCTGCAATCTCAAAACCCTAAAATTTATCGTTTCTCGATATTCACAGAAAAATTTTCAACTCTCTCATATTAGTTTCTCTTTTATAAACGATTCTTATTCTTGACTTCATCTTAGATACTGTGTCCGCAGATTTCGAATTCGAGTGTTGCGAATCGGTCTATAAAAGGTTGTATCCTGGGATTCAAAAGGCGTATGAAAACTGTCACACTACGGGCGTTCTATTGAGTTAAGGAAAGAGATCATCTCGTCTCCTTTCTAGTTTAGTGACTAAATAGCGACTAACTAACGATTAACTTTGTAATCGTATCATAGTCGTAATGTAGACGTAAAACGTTAGTGACTAAATAGCGACTAACTAACAATTAGTTATATAGTCGTATCATTGTCGTAGTGTACTCGTAAAACCATAATGACTACATATCGACTAAGTAACGATTACCTTTGTAGTCGTATCATAGTCATTTTTGTTTGGCGACTATTTTGTGTCTGTTTGACGACTGTGAGGCGACAATTTTGCGACTATTCTACGACTTACGG
The DNA here is from genome assembly GCA_039880935.1 of Streptanthus diversifolius. Classification (NCBI taxonomy): domain Eukaryota; kingdom Viridiplantae; phylum Streptophyta; class Magnoliopsida; order Brassicales; family Brassicaceae; genus Streptanthus; species Streptanthus diversifolius. Next base: position 6,777,026 of record JAXGFM010000002.1, read on the forward strand.
TTTTGGGTACCAATATTTAGTATTGCTTTTTATCGGTATTGGTACGGTATAATTAAAAAATTGTTTAGTTTCCTAAATTTCATTATGTTACTTAAACTACTAAAAAATAAAAACATCCAAAACAAAACATACAATACCATATTTATTAAAAAAAGTAAAATAACCAAAACCAAACTTGTCACAAGTCAAAGAAAACATAAAAACATAACAGTCCAAAGTCTTGTTAAACATAGAACATAAAGCATAACCTAAGCAGGTGGAGATGTTGCAGGAGCCGTTGAAGTTATTGCAGGAAGGTCGGTAGAATTTGAGTATGTGGTTGATTTAGATGCTTGCCCCGCCATGAAGTCAAGAAGGCCAGATCAGTAAGGCACAAGTACTTTTCCACCAAAGACAACTGATAGAGTTTCTCCTTTTGCTCAGCTGTCCTTCCAATGTTAGAAACGATGATGACACTCCCTGTTGGTTTCACTTGTCTGTAATATATGCAATATTATCTTTCAGGCTTCCAAGTCCATAAAAATTCCCTCTTAAAATTTTTATGTTGACTGAGAAAAGAAAAATAAAAACAATAACATTTTTCTGTTTGAAAAAATGAAATGTAAAATGTGAAATTAAATGTAGAATATGAAAATATAGTCTCTTTATATAAAGTAATATGGTCGTGAATTCATCGTTTGTGAACTCCTGATCTCGTGAAGCACCGTCTAAAACAGTTGAAGTCTCTGCTGAGTCTAACTTCTCTTGCAGATTCTTCTCATGCGCTTTTATGATCTTTTTCACCTTCCGATCAACATACGTCCTATCCGATTTTGTATAAGTCTTAATAAAAACTTCACCAAGACTCACCGGTCTTTCTAATTCCTCTTCTTACAACAAAATAAAAAGTTACATCAGTAAAAGTATAGAAAATTTATAACTAACACATAAAAATTAATTTGTTGGATTTGCTGATATGAAGTCGGACCAGATACGTGGACGTGAGGACCAAGACCATTATGCGCATTAGAATAAATGCAAGTCTTTTCCTTTGCTTCTTCAAAGTCCCAGTATTCTACCATCGTTTTCTATATACCTTCACTGATCCACATAGGTCACTCTCGACTAGTCTTCGCATTGCTGACCATGTCTTTCATCTGGCATTGACAGATCATCTCGAAATGTTGTTGAGCTGTCCCAGTAATCAATGAATCCCATGTGTGGGTTTTCTACAAAACGAAAAACAAATGATTGCAGTTAGTGAAAACAAAAGAAGTAAATTTAATTCACAAGGCTTGAAACCAGAAAACTTTACCGCGAACAGAAAATATTGTTCTTGTCGATCATCAAACTTGTTTGTAAACACCTTTGTAATCTTCCGAACCATCTGCGATTTTTTACCCGTGTAAACCTGCAACACAAAAACACTCAAATCTGTTTGAGAAGTTAGGTGTATTTAATGAATATATATAGCCTGTGTTAAGATAAAACGTATAATCAAAATGTTAGTCGAATATGACTACGTCCTTTTTCAATACAATGCTGGAGAAAATCTATATATATGTCACCTTTACTTTATTTGAATAATGGAGATTTGATAAGAATATCTTATCTGTCCAGAATCATCTCATCAGCTTCATCCTAGTTGCTAAAGCATAAATACCAACACCAATATAAATATCTACACATACATATATACCTATGGGAATATGCATACGATGCACACATCAAGTTTAAACCATCAGGGAAAAAAGATTCCATGAGATGCATGATTTTATACCAACAATGTAGAAATCTAGAGTTCATCAACAGATTTTGCAAACCTTATCCAAGTCCTTTTTCTACAACAGCAATATCAGACTAATGAGACTAGAAAGCAGCAGTCCCTTAAATAGTTAGCAATTAGCTTCTCATAACAAAGAAACACCTCCTAATTGGCCAAAAAAGTGTAAAGCATTTCATCTATAAAATATCTCAATCTTCACAGACAGTTAAGAAACAGTCACCCTAATATGTTTACAAAGAAACCACTATCTACACTACTACCAACAGTTAAGAAGAGAGCTAAAGACCATGGAAATACAATGCTTTTCAAGAGTAGCAAAAGTTATGCATTTGAGGAAGGCATTGCAAAACTTGGAAGTAAACGAGAGAGAAACAACTAATAAATAATATTAGTATAAAAAATAAAGAAGCACAAGTTCAAGAATCCAAATGAAATTAGCATAGCAACTAAGTAGCCACAGGATAAACTGATATGTCTACAATGGCAGTCGCAACAAATTCCTGTGTGAGAAATATTCCAGAACGTGTTATAACACGTAAAGACTATCAATTTTGCATAAACACATGCATAACAAACATGTAGCCATATAACCAAGATTAAGTTCTACCGATTATATACCGAGAATAAATAAGGAAAACTAAAAGCGAATTGTACTCCACTATCAGACTATGAGCTTTAAATAGTAACCAAATAAATCTAAAGCAAATAGGAATCCAACAACAAATAGTAATCCAACAACAAATAGTAATCCAAAATCAACCAAAAGCAAAAACCGAGAACGAAATTTACCAAGTGGTGTTCGGTTTTGGTGTGGGAGACAGGACCATTGTAAACTTCTCACGGTCTGGCACAAGAAGCAGTACATTGAGAGCCCTCAGCGAGTCTCCTTGGAGTTCCGGCAACACATGATCGTCGTCACTGAACTTGTTTCCCTGTGAAGAGGGAAGACTATGAGCGTGCGAGTGATCAGCTGGAGAGTCTGGAGCGTCTTGATGTATAGTCGGCTGATTCCGGGCTTCATAAAGTGAACCAGTGGGTTGCTCTTGTCGTTTTTGAATGAAGGAGTTTTGGAAAAGCACTTGTGGTGGTGGATAGTTACTAACTTTATTTGCTGCTGACGTAGACCGTTGTGGGAGGACACGAACCTGCTCCTGAGGTGACTGAGGCGACTAAGGCGACTAAGGCTGAGGAGCTTGCTCCGTCGGCGTGAAGTTGTACTCAGGGGGAAGAGGGTTTCGTCTATTCCCCAAAGAATTGCAAACCGGAGTCTGTGAAATGTTGGAAACCGCGACTCTCTTTCGACCTTTCATAATTTTAGGCATATTTGAGAAAATAAGAGGAAGAGCGAAGAACAATGACGACGAAGTGAGACGAAGAGGAACCAATACAAAGAAGAATCAAAACGAAGAGGAACCGAGACACAAAGGAAATGACATGAAAGATCGAGAACAAAACGATTGAGAATCGAGAAGAGGGATGAAACGATTGAGAATCGGTTGAACAAAATGATGGATAATCGATTCAGATTCGATCGAAAAGCGATTCTCTCAATTGAGAATGAGAGACGGAGATAAATTTAGAAACTTAGGTTAAATGAGTTGTGCGGCGGATTTTGGGATAAACTCTGGATTTTTTTTATATCAGTTGTAGAATAGTCTAGAGTCTAGATTAAACCAAAAATTATTAATCGGTTACCCGGATTAAAAAGATCAAACCAAAAACAATTTTTTTCTAAAATATCACCACTTAGTTGCTATTTAGTAACAATATATATTAAACCAAAAATTATAAATCGATTATCCCGATTAAACAGATGAAATCAAAACTGCTTTTTTATAAGTTGTAGAATAGTCGTTATTTACTGACAGTCAAGATTAAGCCAAAATTGTAAATCGGTTACTTGAGTTAAACAGATTAAACCAATAATATTTTTTAAAAAGTCACTACTTACTCGCTATTTAGTGACAGTAAGGATTAAACCAAAAATTGTGAATCGGTTAACTTGGTTAAACAGATTAAACCAAAATTGCTTTTTAACAAGTAGTAGATTAGTCGTTATTTAGTGACAGTCAGGATTTAACCAAAAATTGTAAATCGGTTACCCCGATTAAACATATTAAACCAAAATTGTTTTTTAGAAGTCATAGAATAGTCGCTATTTAGTGACAGTCTGGACTAAACCAAAATTGTCAATCGGTTACCCGAGTTAAATAGTTAAACCAAAAATGTTTTTTTAAAAAGTTACCACTTAGTCGCTATTTAGTGACAGTAAGGATTAAACCAAAAATTATGAATCGGTTAACCTGGTCAAACAGATTAAACCAAAATTGCTTTATTAACAAGTCGTCGTTATTTAGTGACAGTCTGGATTTAACCAAAAATTGTAAATCGGTTATCCCGGTTAAACAGAATAAACCAAAATTGCTTTTTTAAGAAGTCATAGATTGTCGAAATCATGTGGGACAGTGGTGGTCATCTCTGAAATTTATGACACATGTTTGGGGTTCGAACTCAGCACCCCACGATGTTTAAAGGGGATATTAAAGCCACTATGCTATGTTGACAAAAAAAAAAAGTCGTAGATTAATTGCTATTGCTATTCAGTGACAAATAGGGTTTTAATTTTAAAATTCGATTTTGGTAACCTGGGTCAAATATATATATATATATATATATATATATATATATATATATATATATAATCTAAAATTATTGAATAAATTTAATAAAAATTCAGTTTCCCCGATGACTCATAATGAAAGATAATATGTTTTAAATTAAAATACAAATTATATTAAAATAAGGCTTTAACATAAGTTACATATTTAATTATTTGGTTCTCCTTCGTCTTCTTCTTCTTCATCCGAAGACGATAAATTACAAAAAAAATCATCTTCTGGTTCTGCATTCCCAACATCGTAATCTAGATTTATTGGATTTAATTCCTCTTCTGAATTGTTGAGTATGATATCTTCAATTGTTGTCATCAACACAGCATTATCATTTTCTGTTTGCAAAAGAGTCGGTTCTGTGTTTGCATATTCTACAGAAATATTTTCCCTTGGATTCACTTTGACAACATTAAGCCACAACTGTTTTGATTTCTTTGTGTATGGATACAAAATATAATAAACCTGATGCGCTTGCAAAGCTGTTCACAAAACACATATATAAATTAAAATAATAATATATATATATGATGATATCCTATAATAATGTATATATATGTACCTAGAATAAACAGTTCATATTTATTTTATTTTCTCAATGGAAGAACGTCTACAACGCCATTGTTGCTCATCCGCGTCCCTCTACCAATAATTGGGTCATACCATGTACACTTAAAAAGTGTGATTTTCAAATTCACTATCCTTTCATATTCAAGTTCTATGATATCAGTTAAGATCTCGTAGAAGTCTGCGGCATCAGATGCATCAGTGTAATTTTCATCATTAACACAAACACTATAGCTACATGTCTTTCAACCAACACTGTGATTCTTCGTATGAAACAAGTAGCCAGTTGTAAAATATATTGGCTATGTTTTGACTTTGTTTATAGGTCCATGCACTATCTCTTGAACCCATGGAGGAAATGGATTCGTGGCATTCCAATAAGTAACATGCATTTATATATACAATATCAATTCATATCGCGGACTTATGTATATATATGTTGTTATCATTTTTTGTTTTACTTGCATATTCTTTAACCCATAACTGATATTCGTCAGCTCTTTTCGTGGATAATTCTTTTTCAGTAAGCCAGTATATTTTGCAGAAATAAAATCCTCGAACATACTATGTATACAACACCAAAAAAATATACAAATATATGAGAAATCATAGTAGGTTATATATAGAAAACGTAATTATTAAACAATTAGTAGTCCACTTGTATACCTTTTAATTGGTTGAAAATATTCACAATTTCGTAAAACATATGCATGCGCGCATTTATAGCCTCTCTCTGAAAACCAAATTTCATGCATTTTTCCACTTGGACGGGCAACAGAAGTAAATATAGAAGGTACATTAGGGACATGATATATAAGGACTTCACCTTCAGCAAATCATGTTAACCAGACAAAATGAGTGAAAAGTATTTCATATTAAAATTATATATAGCAGTTCTTCGCTTTACCTTGATTGATTTTAGCATTGTATATTTGCGGCAAAGTAGTGCTCTGAGAAATACACAATCTTGTCATTAATACGATTCAACAATTGATCCTGCTGCATATCTTTTGTTCTTTGCTTTTCCTTTCAACTCTTTGAAAAATCTTTCGAAATGATACATCCACCTATACTAGACAGGTCCTCCTAATTCAGCTTCGTATGGGAGATGTATAGCCAGGTGCTTCATCACATCAAAAAGAGAAGGTAGACATTATGTTCTCTTTCAGAATTGAACGCGACTAGTATGCAAAGTTCTAGAACATAAGTGATGAGGACATCGAACCAGCCATTGCACCGGTCATTCCACCTGGACCTCTTACGCGGTCCAAGAGGAAAGACTTAGGAGACAAGCTCAGCATGCTCTTGGAGAGTGGAACCGGAGAAGACCCGGAGGTGACCCAGACGACCAGCCTACGACCAGCCGACCAGACATCCAGACCGGCTCATGCATCCAACCAGACCGGTCCGGTCCCTGCACCAACGACCGGACACCCATTCCAGCTAGACAAGGAACCGTGGAGGTTCCTTCTAGAAGACTCTTCCTCCTCCGGTGTCTTTACCATTACCATTCGGTAGAGACACCAAAAGTCGTGCTAAGAAATTGTACTCTTTCTCCTATCTTCGGTTTTATCCCATTGGGTTTTCCGAATAAGGTTTTAATGAGGAAATACTCTTAGTGTGCAAGGCGATGAAGACTTGTTCACAATTTCCATTTCATTCACGAGTCTTCAGGCGAATTCTATGCCTAAGTATTGTTGGGCTTTCTATCTTATTTATGTTTCTTTTTAGACTAAGTGTTTTAATTGGGTTTAAGTCATGTTGACTAATTAAGGCCCAATATTTATTTAATTGCCAATAAGTGAACTACATGTTGTTTTAATTCCTGAAAGGTTAAACGCCTTGTAGTTTACCCTAAAGTTGTAACAAGGCATTATATAAGCCTTCTTTTTACACTTAATGAAATAACAAGCGTTTTGACAAAAACCTAAAGACCCTAGTCTAAAGTAGCCGCCAGGAACTCCATTGCTTGCAGCCGTGTTCTTCAACCTTGTTGGTTGAAGTTCTTGGAGTATCACAAGCCCCTTTCACAGCTTGTGTGGTCCCATCGATCCACCACTTCACTTCCATCGAAATCTGTCCATTAACCTGAGATTCTCGGTGAAAAGAAAGCCCACCTAAGTTCTTACATCATCTGGTATCAGAGCTTAAAGCTCCTGCTCATCAGGTTGATTCTACCTTTTATTTTTGGCGATTTTTCTTTGTTTTTGTTGCAATAGTTTTGGCTTTGATTGTGTTTCTTTCTCTTTCCCCTGAGGTTCTCGGTAAGAAGGAGAGGAATCAAGTCACATACCACAAACATCCTACAAAAAAAAAATCAGATTCTATCATTCCTTGTTCTTATTTTTCAAATTCAAAAAAAAAAAAAAATTGCTTGTTTACTTGCTTGTTGGTTGCTAGAATTTTTTTTTATATAAGAAAATCAAACAAAATATTGTTTATGTTGTTTTAAAACAATCTAGGACCTCTTAGAAACTCACCTAGAACACCTTCACCATACTTGAAATCCATAAGGAGGAGTGTGCTGTTTGTTCTTTGTTAAGTTTCCCTTAGTGCAACCATACCGCGTCCTTAGTCCCCTTAGTCGTCTGTGTCCGTGTGTCCACCCAGGCGTCCGGCCGTGTCCCTGTCCCTAGTACCATCTTCACCCCGCGTCTAGGTTTGTTTAGTTCGCTAGTCTTTGAGTCGCGTCCGTGTCTAGGTTCCCTTAGCTCCCAGCCGGTGTGCATGAGCATCCTTAGGATACTCGTCCACGAATTTAGTGTCCCTAGCATCCAGGTTTTATTTCCTGTGTCCCTGTACCGCCTGTTAGTTATAGGTTCGGCAGTTCCGCGGTTTGTGTAGCCGCGCTTAGGTTCCCTAGTGTTCTTCCGCGTGCATGCGGGAGCCCCGTCCCGCGCTTGCATAGGTAGGCTGTCCTGCGGTCGCGTCTAGCTTAAGGTAAGCGTCCCATAGTCCTGCTTCCGCCCATAGCAGTCACCTGTCCCTGCCGTGTCTAGCTTAGGCCAGCCGCGTGTAGCTAGGTCATCCGTGAGTCTAGTCTTAGGCGGCTAGGGTTTGCTGGTTAGTAGAGTGTCTAGGTTCTTAGTTTTAGATAGTTTCCATAACTTTTCTAAACTATGAATTAGTTTAGGAAGTTTTCTAGATAGTCTTAGGAAGTTTCCTAGATTTTTCTTAGGCATTAATTTAGTTTGTTTTTAGTTTTAGGAAATCTCCATTTAGGACTAGGAAATAAATAGATTTTTCTCTTAGATAATATATAGTTTCCTTTTTTTTAGATTAGGCATTAAATTTTAGGATATCTTATCATTTATTAGCTTCTATTTTAGTTTTTAGGTAATATTTTTTTTAGGATATTTTCCATTTCTTTTAGGTTTCCTTTTCTACACTTATGATATTTTCCTTTCTTAATTGTTTCCTTTTGTGTTTAATTAGTTTATTTATTGTATATATATATAAAAAATTATCTGTTGAAATTTTCCAATTAAGGAAAGTTTCTATAATCTGCAAGTTTCCTTTTCGGGAAACTTCCTATTTCTAGGAATTTCATTTTCTCGGAAAAGGAAATATGTCAGGACAGGACGAGTCCACGTCAGGGCAGCCCAATCAAACAATGATGCAGCTATTGCAAGCATTGACTGCACAGATGTCTACCTTCTCGACTCACCTCAAGCGTTTAGGGCAGCCCACACCATCACCCACCGCAGCACCTGCCGCGCCTCCCTATCATCAGGATCGACCACCCATGGGTCGATATCAGTACTACGATGAGCCACCACCACCACCACCTCGTCCAGCAGCCCACTATCCGGAGGTTAAGATGAACCCACCTCCCTTTTCGGGTAAACTTGATCCGGAAGAATACTTAGATTGGGAGAGACGGATGGAGCTTTTCTTCGATTATTACAACTACGATGATCCCCGTAAAGTCACTCTTGCAACAGCGCAATTCACAGACCATGCACTGGCATGGTGGGATCGAGAAGTCACCGCTCGTAGACGAGCTTGTATGGGTTCCGTGACCACATGGATCAAGCTCATCCAGATCATGAGGCGACGATACGTCCCGGCCCACTTTCACCGCGAGCTTCAGCAACGTTTCCGACGTCTCACTCAAGAAAGCAAGACGGTGTCAGAATACTTCGATGAATTCGAGCACCTACGCAACCGACTCGATGTAGACGAGTCTGAGGAGAGCCTTATGGCCCAGTTCATCAACGGCTTGCAGGAGCCAATTGCAAGAAAGATTGAGTTGCAGCCATACCACGACCTAGGCGAGTTGTTCCACCTAGCAACCCAAATCGAGAAGTGCCATAAGCGGAAGCTTGCCGCACCTTCTCGACCCAAGAACACGTGGAACACTGGTTGCAAGCCTTTCGAGAAGACGACTCAGCCCATCGACCCATGGCTCAAAGGCAAAGCCGTCGCCAGCAGCTCAGCCCCCAGACCGGCCCCTTCAGCCACGAGACCACCCAGTACCACGACCCCTACCCAGCCTCAGCGGAGCAGCGAGATCGTCTGTTTCAAATGTAAAGGCAGATGACACATGTCCCGGGAATGTCCCACTCAACGGACAATGGTACTCACTGCTTCCGGAGATTATGAATCCGAAGACGAACAAGAGGAGCAAGAATTTCCGACCCACCAGTCCGACGAGGACATCGAGTATGGCTGAGGTCATCGAGCCAGCCATTGCACCGGTCATTCCACCTGGACCTCTTACGCGGTCCAAGAGGAAAGAGTTAGGAGACAAGTTCAGCATGCTCTTGGAGAGTGGAACCGGAGAAGACCCGGAGGTGACCCAGACGACCAGCCCACGACCAGCCGACCAGACATCCAGACCGGCTCACGCATCCGACCAGACCGGTCCGGTCCCTGCACCAACGACCGGACACCCATTCCAGCTAGACAAGGAACCGTGGAGATTCCTTCTAGAAGACTCTTCCTCCTCCGGTGTCTTTACCATTACCATTCTGTAGAGACACCAAAAGTCGTGCTAGCAAATTGTACTCTTTTCCTATCTTCGGTTTTATCCCATTGGGTTTTTCGAAGAAGGTTTTAATGAGGCAATACTCTTAGTGCGCAAGGCGATGAAGACTTGTTCACAATTTCTATTTCATTCACAAGTCTTCAGGCGAATTCTATGCCTAAGTATTGTTGGGCTTTCTATCTTATTTATGTTTCTTTTTAGACTAAGTGTTTTAATTGGGTTTAAGTCATGTTGACTAATTAGGGCCCAATATTTATTTAATTGCCAATAAGTGAACTACATGTTGTTTTAATCCCTGAAAGGTTAAACGCCTTGTAGTTTACCCTAAAGTTGTAACAAGGAATTATATAAACCTTCTTTTTACACTTAATGAAATAACAAGCATTTTGACAAAAACCTAAAGACCCTAATCTAAAGTAGCCGCCAGCAACTCCACTGCTTGCAGCCGTGTTCTTCAACCTTGTTGGTTGAAGTTCTTGGAGTATCACAAGCCCCTTTCACAGCTTGTGTGGTCCCATCGATCCACCCCTTCACTTCCATCGAATTCTGTCCATTAACCTGAGATTCTCGGTGAGGACAGCCCACCTAAGTTCTTACATCAATAAGTCTCGAAAAAATGCTCCAACACCTACAATATATATTAAAATTGCATCACATATAACAAAATTACAAAGTAATATATATTTCAATATTGTATCTTTATATATGTAGAAGTATAACTTATTAGTATCTGATAACGTAAGGTGGACATTCCAGGGTAAGAGTTCTGCAAATATAAATAGAAGTAGCTGCTCCATAAAAACATGGCAGTCATGACTCTTCATGCCTGAAATCTTTCTATTATCCATATCAACACAACTAGCTAAGTCTGCCGAATAACCATCTGGGAATTTAACCGCAAGTTTCACACATTCCAACAAACTTGTTTTAGCTTCCTCCGTCAATGTGAAGGCTGGGAAAGGAGCTCTACCTTGACTATCAATATGTAAGTGTGGTTGACAACAAAAATTGTTGTAAATCCAATCTTGACATGAAGTTGTCTTTTGATTTAGCCTTGACACTCATAAGCGTATACATGATGTAATCCAAATAATTCTTCTATGTATGCAACACATCAATATTATGTTAGAGTTGAGGTATGTCAAGTACGAAAGCTCCCAAAATATGCTTCTTTTGTGCCAGTTATGTTGTTTCCCATAGCCAGACATCTTTTCGTGTCCATTTCCACCGACGTCTATAGTTTTGGATTTACACGACCCAACCTCTCGCAATAAACTTACAAACCCGTCAAAGACTGAAGTGGATACTCTATCGCATATTTTCCCTTAATGAATTCTTTCTTATTCTTCCTAAAGGGATGAACATAAGGAAGAAATCTTTGATGGCAATCAAACCAGCACGATTTTCTTCCATCAGGTAGATAAAAAGACTTTGTATCTTCCATGCAAATTGGACAAGACAATTTACCATGGGTTGTCCATCCTGATAACATGCCATACACCAGAAAGTCGTTTATCGTCCACATCAGCACTGCTTTTAGATTAAAATTTTGATACAAGGACATATCGTACACATCAACTCCAGTAGACCACAACATTTTCAACTCCTCAATAAGTGGTTGGAGAAATATATTGATACTCGCTCGTGGATGATATGGCCCATCACTTAGAATGGTAAGAAACAAGTATTCAGTATTCATGCACATACCAGGGGGTAGATTGTATGGAGTCAAGATAACAGGCCACAACGAATGATTACGAGACATGCCAAATGGATTGAACCAATCAGTACATAATCCAAGATAAACATTATGGGGTTCTTTGGCAAACCTGGGATTTTAATCTTGAAAATATCTCCACTCCGCCGCATCAGAAGGGTGACACATTTCTCCCTCCATTCCTTTGTGCTCGACATGCCATCTCATTGCCGCTGTGGTTTTCTGGCTCTGATACATTATCTTCAATCTGTCAGCAATAGGTAGATACATACCACTACATGGTACTTTGGTTCTATGGCGGTCTTTCTTAGGCTTCCATCTTTGTTGATGTGGGCACGGATGCGTGAAGGAACCTGGTGGAGGTTCACGGACGCGGACCCAGGGACCAGTTCCGGGGAGAGGCTCGACCACGGGGCTGGGAAGTAAGGCGGGGTTCGCTTGGTGAGAGAGACTCGATCTTTGCAAGCGGAGGAAGGGAAGCGAGCTGGAACACACGGGTTGTGACAGACCCGTGATACCCCAAAGCAGACTTGAGCCGGCGGCTAAGTCTTGGAACCGGACTAGGGAAGGCTAGGCGGCGCCGAATTTAGAGAACTATAGGGAAGTTAATTTCTTGTGTAAAAGTCTGTCTTTTATTAATGAAATGAATTGGCTTATATAAGGCCTAAGTCTTAGGGTTTTACCCTTACAGAAAAACAACAGGTAGTGTAAAATGAAAGAACAAGAAGTTCAAAATAAAACAAAAAGAAGTCTGGGTAATTGTCTTGGGCCCCGGGCCCTAGTGGTCTTAGACGGCCCAAATTATATACTTACAAAAATAAAGGAAAAAATAGAGGTGGTCTAAGGTCGGGGGCTCCTCGGGGTGAACAAGCTCAAATCCGAATGCACACTAAGGGTCTTGCCTCGTTAAAACCTCCTTCGGAAAACCTAATGGGACAAAACCGAAGAAAGGGAAAAGAGTACAATTCCCTAGTGCGTCTTTGGCATCCTTATCCCGGGTTAATGGTAGGGACACATGAGTCGGCGATCCAACGACTAAGCAGCTCCCAAGGTTGGGCCGTGGTGCCAATGTCTGGTCCTGGGTCCGCTCCGGTCATAGGTTCGTGGTACGGTGGGAGAACCTCAATGTAGCGTTTGACATAGCGGTTGATCTTGGTTCCTAATGCCTTGGCCTTTGATCGCATCATAGGTCCGGTCAGCACGACTGGAGCAGCTACGTCCGGGTCCAGGCCCTAGTGGTCTTGGGCGGCCCAAATTCTATACTTAGAAAAATAAAGGAAAAACAAGAGGTGGTCTAAGGTCGGGGGCTCCTCGGGGTGAACAAGCTCAAATTCAAATGCACACTAAGGGTGTTGCCTCGTTAAAACCTCCTTCGGAAAACCCAATGGAACAAAACCGAAGGTAGGGAAAAGAGTACAATTCCCTAGTGCGTCTTTGGCATCCACATCCCGGGGTAATGGTAAGGACACATGAATCAGCAATCCGATGACTAAGCAGCTCCCAAGGTTGGGCCGTGGTGCCAAGGTCCGGTCCTGGGTCCGGTCCGGGCATAGGTTCGTGGTACGGTGGGAGAACCTCAATGTAGCGTTTGACATAGCGGTTGATCTTGGTTCCTAATGCCTTGGCCCTTGATCGCGTCATAGGTCCCGTCGCCACGACTAGAGCAGCTACGTCTGGGTCCGGGCGGCTTGTCTCGGTCGCTGGATCGAGAAGGTGTTCGGCACGGTTCGGGGCCTCATCATCCCTGCCCTCTTCAAGTGGTTTGGTCTCCAAAACTGCATCCGCACCTGCATCAAATAATTCTAAGTCAGAAACATTGAACGTTGGAGAAATGTTAAACTCACCTGGCAGCTCGAGTTGGTAGGCGTTGTCGTTGATTTTCTTCAGGACTCGAATGGACCGTCTCCTCTTGGTGCCAGCTTATCCTTGCGCTTCTGAGGGAACCTCTCGGGTCGCATGTGCAGCCAAACGCAGTCGCCTTCCTTCAAGGTGGTCTGCTTACGCCCTTTGTTGGCATGCCAGGCGTATGACTCCTTCTTCTTTTCTAGGTTCTCCTTGATCTTCTGATGCAGCTTCTTGACGTATTCAACTTGCTCTCTCCCTCCAAACTCACGATCTCAGCTGGCGGCAGCGGTGTAAACACAATTGGCGACAGGGGGTTGAAACCGTAGACGATCTCGAACGGGGACTTCTTGGTTGCGGAGTGGACGGCTCGGTTGTAGGCGAACTCGACCAACGGTAGACACTCGAGCCAAGACTTTAAATTTCGTCCGATGGTAGCCCTTAGGAGGGTGGACAGCGCCCGGTTCACCACTTCGGTTTGTCCGTCCGTCTGTGGGTGGCAGGTCGTCGAAAATATCAACTTTGTGCCGAGCTTCTTCCACAAGGTTTGGCAGAAATGGCTGAGGAATTTAATGTCTCAGACGGACACTATAGTCCTGGGAATCTTTGTGGTTGATCTTAGGCAAGCCTAGCACAAAGTCAATGGAAATATCAGTCCAAGGAGTAGTAGGAATGGGTAGAGGAAGATATAACCCGTGATGATGAATTCTGGACTTGGCCCGTTTGCAGACCAAGCAATGGCTGTAGTGGGCCTCAACGTCTCGTCAAAGATGGGGCATGTAGAAGTGCTCCTTGAGTAGACTAAGGGTCTTGGCTACACCAAAGTGTCCCATCAAGCCTCCCCCGTGGGCTTTCCTAATAGCAGCTCCCGAGTTGAACCTTTCGGGATGCATAGTCTCCAGTCTCTGAAAAGAAACCCATCAAACAAGTAAAATCGTGAGTGGACCCCAGTGCCAGCGTGGTGGAAAGCTTCTTTGAGGTCATCATCATGGGCGTATAACTCCTTGAGCAACTCAAATCCGAGGACCTTGGCTTCCATGACCGAAATCAGGGAATGCCTCTGGGACAGTGCATCTGCGATGTTATTTTCCTTCCCCATCTTATACTTGATCACATAGAGGAATGTCTCAATGAACTCCAGCCAGCATGCATGTCGTCTCTTCAGTTTGGTCTGGCCTCTTAAGTGCTGCAGCGTCTGGTGATCGGTGTGGATGACGCATTCCTGGGCCAGAAGGCAGTGCTGCCAGACGTCCATTGCTCGAACCAAAGTGTACAGCTCCTTGTCGTAAGCTGGGTAGTTGAGCACAGCTCCGCTTACTTCTCGCTGAAGTAAGTTATGGGTTTCTCTCCTTGGGTTAGAACGGCTCCGATTCCGACGCCAGATGCGTCACATTCCACTTCGAAGGTCTTCTAGAAGTCGGGTAAAGATAGGACGGGGGCGTTAGTGAGCCGGTCTTTGAGCAGGTTGAAGGCTTTCTCCTGCTCGGGTCCCCAGCTGAATGCCCGATCCTTCTTGATCATGGAGGTTAGGGGGCTGGCGATGGTGCTGAAGTCCCGGACGAACCTCCGATAGAAACTGGCAAAGCCGTGGAAGCTCCGGACTTGGCTGATGCTTGTGGGCGTGGGCCATTCTAGTATGGCCTTAATTTTTTCTTCGTCTATCTCTAGGCCCTGTGAACTCACGACAAAACCTAAGAAGACTACCCGGTCAGTGAAGAACGTACACTTCTTTAGATTGACATACAACTTCTCCTCTTGAAGCGTACGTATGACCAACTCTAAGTGGGTGACGTGATCAGCGTATGACGAACTATAGACCAAAATGTCATCAAAATAGACAACCACGAACTTACTGATATACGATCTAAGAACATGGTTCATTAGTCGCAGGAAAGTGCTCAGGGTGTTGGATAGTCCGAATGGCATGACGAGCCACTCGTAAAGGCCATGCTTGGTATTGAATGCCATCTTCTACTCGTCTCCTTCTCGCATACGGACTTGGTGATATCCGCTCTTCAGATCGATCTTGGAGAAGATCGAGGCTCCGCTTAGCTCGTCCAGCATGTTGTCTAATCGTGGTATAGGGTGTCAGTACTTGATGGTGATGTTTTTGATGGCTCGGCAGTCAACGCACATCCTCCATGATCCGTCTTTCTTTGGCACGAGCAGGACGGGAACGGCGCAGGGACTGAGGCTTTCTCGGACATAGTCTTGATCCATAAGTTCTCGAACTTGACGTTCGAGCTCCTTTGCTTCCTCCGGGTTGACGCGGTAGGTGGGGCGGTTGGGTAATTGAGCTCCCATGATGAAGTCGATGTTGTGCTTAATTCCTCTAAGTGGCGGCAACCCAAGTGGGATCTCAGCGCTGAAGACACCTGCGTAAGCCTCCAAGAGCTTGGCGACTACAGGTGGGGGCGGCGGCTCGGTGCTGTCTGCGTGCAATGATTCCTTAAATATCATAAGGACAACGTTGGTATCGCCCCTACTCATTGCCTTACAGATGACCCTGGAGTTCACAAGGAAATTCTCCTTCCGGGGTCCCATGGTAGAATTCGTCCTCAGCTGAATGTCTCGGACTTGTTGCGGGGCGAACGGTGCTTTTTATGAACAAAAGAATACAGGTTAGTCTGCCCATTGTGTGTGGTTTCCCTGTCAAACTGCCATGGACGTCCAAGAAGAAGGTGGCCAGCTTGCATCGGAACCACGTCGCACAAGACCAGATCGGTGTAACGGCCTACACTAAAGGGTACCGTCACCTGGTCGGTTATGCGTATCTCGGTCTTATCATTGAGCCACCTAAGCCCGTAGGGCCGCGGGTGCTTGGTTCTCTTGAGACCGAGCATGTCAACCATATATTCACTAGTGATGTTGGTACAGGAACCTCCGTCGATAATCAGAGAACATATATTGCCTTTTACAGTGCACTTGGTATAGAAGATGTTCTCACGCTGGGCGATCTCGTCGGGGCCAGCTATGGTGTTGAGGACTCGTCGGAACATTAAGAGCCCTCCGTAGTCGGGGTACTCGATGTCGTCCTCTGCTTGCTCCGGTTCCTCTAAAAGCTCTGCTTTGCCTTCGTCTGCGGACTGGTATTCTCCGGACGGGGTCAGAATCATTACCTGTTGGTTCAGACAATCTCGCGCCATGTGTCCTTGCCCGTTCACTTGAAACAGGTGATTTCTCGGCTCATGGGTTTTGGCCGGCTGGCCCGGTCCGGATGCAGGTCGAGTCGCATCTCGAGGTCGGGTCGTGGCGCGCAGGTCAGGGCTAGGGCCAGGGGCCAGTTGTACGGCTTGGATCAGTTGGTCTTGGGCCGTTGGTAGCCTGCTGCTTTTCTCTTGTTGGCTTGTTCCACCTGGTTGGCTAGGTGGTATAACTCTCCAAGGTCGTGGTACGGCTGTCTTTCGACCTTCCGAGTGATCTTTTCTTGAAGCCCATCAAGAAACTGGGCCATAAGACTCTCCGGGGAATCTGTGATCTCAAGACGGTTCCTTAGGTGTTCGAACTCGTCAAAGTACTTGCTGACCGTCTTGGTGCCCTGGGTGAGTCGTCTAAAACGTCTCTGCAGCTCTCGGTGGAAGTGGGGCAGAACGTAACGCTTCCGCATAAGATGCGTAAGCTCGTCCCATGAAGTGAGTGGTCCGAAACCGCTCCTTCGTCGTTCGACGACTTCACGATCCCACCAGGTCAGAGCGTGGTCCATGAATTGAGCCGTGGCGAGGGCTACTCGCCTGGGGTCTCCGTATCGGTAATAGTCGAAGATGAGCTCCATTCGATGTTCCCAATCTAAGTAGGCCTCAGGGTCGACTTTGCCGGCGAATGAGGGTGGGTTGAGCTTGACGTCCGGGGGCTGAAAGTGGTGTGGTCGGTCGTGTGGGTCTCGGTCGTAGTGTGCTTGGTAGGGCGGTTCATCGGGTGGATCCTCTTCTAGCGGGTCTCGGGCGTACGGTCCAAAATATTGATTCTGTCCGTTCGTAGTGGTACCTCCGTTGCCGCAGTAGGAGGCCTCAAGGATGTCTGGTCGTCGGGGAGGACCGGGTTGTTGCAACCGTTCCATACGACTCGTAAGAGTGTTCATTTGAGCCGTGATCTGACTCAGCATCTGCATTACTGCAGCTGATCCTTGTGGACGTTCGGGTACGTTCGAACTACTAGACATGGATAGAAAACTTCCCTAAAATAGACTTTCCTAAAATGGAAACTTTCCTAATCTAGAAACTTTCCTAAAATGGAAACTTTCCTAAAATAGAAAATTTCCTAATCGAGAGGCTTTCCTAAACTAGAATTGAAAACTATCCTAATTTGGATACTTACCTAAACTAGAAAAGGAAATATCCTAAATAGATTAAGGAAATCTTTTAGTCCTAAATTCCTTCCTAAAGTGTTTTTTTTGGAAATTTTCTAAGTCTAAATTATTGCCTAGTAATTCCTAAAAGGTTTTGAAAACAAATCCTAGGCGATTTTATTGCTAGGGAAAACTTCCTAAACCAAAAAGGAAAATATCTTAATGGTTTTTGGAAACTACCCTAAACGACCTATAGCCACTTAATGCTGCAAGATTCTTTACCTAAATCAAAGCTTGGACACGAGAAAAGGTAAGGGGTGGCGGCTGCTAGACCTAGGCGCCTCTAGGGAGAGCGGCTGACTAGCGGTTGCACTACGGGGCTGGCTAAGTGGGGTTAACACGCTAAACCTGGACGGGAGCTAGCTGCACGGCCTAACACGGGGATGGGTACGAGCGGGGCTAGCAGGAACCTAGTGCGGACTCACCTAAGGCTTCTAAGCGGATTATAGCATGCAAACGACACGACAGGCCTAGCTACACACGCGTGAAGGCAAGGAAGGGTTCTTGCTTCACAATTTCTCAAAATGAAGTGTTCTAGGTTGGTTTCTTTAACCTAATTTCGTTTTAAAGCAACCTAGTTTTTCTTTTTTTTGAATGAATTTGCAAGCAATCTAAACAACCTAACAAGCAATTTTTTTTTTGAATGTTATACGAATGAAGCAAAGAGTAAAGGGGATAAAACTGGTTTGGGGTCTGAAATTGATGTCGCAGTTCTATGGTTTCCTTGCACTTTTTTTTTTGAACTGGGTCTGCGCTTTCTTAACCTTGCAAGACAGGAAAGCAAACAAATCAAAGCAAGAATTCAAGCAACAAACGGAAACAAAGAGATAAACAAGAGGGGGATAGGCATAACCAGGTACTAGGAGCTTGTAGGCTCTGATATCAGATGATGTGGGCATGAACGCGTGAGGGAACCTGGTGGAGGTTCACGGACGCGGACGCAGGGACCAGTTCCTGGGAGAGGCTCGACCACGGGGCTGGGAAGTGAGGCGGGGTTCGCTTGGTCAGAGAGGCTCGATCTTTGCAAGTGGAGGAAGGGAAGCGAGCTGGACCACATGGGTTGTGACAGACCCGTGATACACCAAAGCAGACTTGAGCCGGCGGCTAAGTATTGGAACCGGACTAGGGAGGGCTAGGCGGCGCCGAATTTAGAGAACTATAGGGATGTTAATTTCTTGTGTAAAAGTCTGTCTTTTATTAATGAAATGAATTGGCTTATATAAGGCCTAAGTCTTAGGGTTTTACCCTTACAGAAAAACAACAGGTAGTGTAAAATGAAACAACAAGAAGTTCAAAATAAACAAAAAGAAGTCTGGGTAATTGTCTTGAGCCGCGGGCCCTAGTGGTCTTGGGCGGCCCAAATTATATACTTACAAAAATAAATAAAAAAACAAGAGGTGGTCCAAACTTATTTAAAAGTTTTTTTTTGCATATTTCGCTTGAGAACAAAAATATACCTTCTTCACTTTTTATGATTTTCATGCCAATAAAATAACTGATTTCACTCAAATCAGTCATCTCAAACTTACTTTCCATCTCCTCTTTAAACATATCAATCTTCTTCATATTGCTTCCGGTGAGTATGATATCGTCAACGAACAGGCTAACCACCACAATATCTTTAAGATTCTTTTTCACATAGAGAGCCAGACCATTGATGCTTCTTTCAAAGCCATTCTTTGTAAGATAACCGTCAATGCGTCCATACCATGCTTTAGGTGCTTGTTTGAGTCCATATAACGCTTTATGAAGTCTGAAAACCTTTTCTTCTTCTCCTTTTTCTACAAACTCTGGTGGTTGTTCTACATAAATTTCTTCTTCCAGATCTCCATTCAGAAATACTGATTTAACGTCCATTTGAAACAGCTTCCACTTGTTTTGTTCAGCAACCGCCAATAACGTTCTTATAGCGTTGTATCTTGAAACAGGAGCAAAAATTTCAAGATAGTCTACATCATAGTGTTGTGTGAACCCTCTGGCCACCAATCTCGCCCTATGTTTGATTGCTTCTCCACTTGCATTTGTTTTTAACCAGAATATCTATTTGACGCTTATAACATTTTTGTTACTTTGCCTCTCTACGACTTCCAAAGTCATATTCTTCTCAAATCATCTGTATTTCTTCTCTCATGGCTTTCACCCACTTTGTGTTACACATTGCCTCTTCTAAGGCATGTGGTTCTTCAATCATCATAAGATACATCTCTTGTATATGTGCCTTCTCTGCAGTCTCTACAACTTCATTTCTTTGTTGCATTAGATCATTGATCAATCTAAGTCCTCTTAGACCAACATATGATTTTTCCTCTTCGACCATGTTTTGAACTCCTCTGTTTGAGATATGGAGCCGGTTGAATGCATTATCCACTATTTCCACTTGAGTATCTATAAAAGTGCATGCTTCTCGATTTCTTTGATTACTCACAGTTTTTATCTCAAGTTATGAGATCATTATCTTTTTTGCTTTGTTCTTTTTCCATTTTCATGCCTTCTCCTCATCAAGGATTATATCTTTTGACACTTCAACCTTGTTTTCATTGAGTAAATACAATCTAAACCTTTTTGACTCACTGCTGTAGCCAATGAATATCCCCTGTTTCGCTTTATTTACAAGCTTCCTTCTCTTTTCATCTGGAATTTGTACATAGAACACACAGCCGAATATCTTCAAGTGACTTACACTTGGTTTCTTTCCACTCCATAATTATAATGATCTCACTCCTTTCTCCAATGAGTTATACGGTAACCTATTATGCAAATAGGCTAATGTTGCAATGGCCTCTGCCCAAATACGGTTTGGCAACCCCTTGTCCTTGAGCATTGATTGAGCTATCTCCATAAGCATACAATTTTTCCTTTCTGCAACACCGTTCTATTGTGGAGAATATTGTGTTGTTATTTCGTGATGTATACCACTCTCTTGACATATCTCAATGAATTCTCTAGATATGTATTCACCACAACCATCTGTTCTCAGCCTCTTAATTTAATTTTTGAATTGATTCTCCACATAAGGCTTGAATATTTTTAATTTTCAAAGAACTTCAGTCTTGTTTCTCATGAAGTATATACATATCATCCTTGAGTAGTCATCAATAAATGTCAGGAAGTATTGATTTCTATTTATTGATTTTCTTTGCATTGGACCACACATGTTCGAGTGCATGAGTTCCCATCTCACATGACTTGCATATGCTTTTAACCACACCAAAGTTAGGAAGATCTTTAACTATTTTATGTCTTTGCATAGCCTCTATCTTGTCATGATTGACATGACAAAGTCGTCTATGCCAAAAGTTTGTCTTATCTTCCTTTTCTTTAAATGCAACATATGCATCTCCAATTGACTTCTTCCATTGTATTGCAAAATCTTGTTATTCATCTGTATGTCAAGTATTTTCCTTCCATTTTATCAAGACTAGAAATAAAAGCAACATGAGTAGAAGGTAAGTGTGCAATATTACAAACTCCCTGGTCATGATGAACTACAACATTTCCATTGTAGAAAACTGGTGGATTTCTTTGTCTTGTGCTCCTCCTTAAAACAATAGGTGGAGCCTCCTCTTCCTCTTCACTCAAAACTTCAATGAGAGTAGGTCTTGATCTTTTGGAAGCTGAAGCTAGAATGGAAGCATCTCCTGCTGAGTCTTGTTGGACATGTGTAGATGGTTCTCCCCCCCCATGTTCAAGAGGAGGAAGCCCAGGAGAATCAATAGAGGATGATGGACAAGAAGAGGCAGCTGGACCTGTGAAGCCGGATGGACCCGTGAAGTGGAACGGACCAGGACCGGGAGCGGGACATTCTTGTGGACCGGCCGCGTCTGAGATGCCATGGTCACTTGCTACTGATGCAGGTGGCAAAGGTGATGAGGCTGTATGCTGACCACCTCCTATTCCAATGCTCTCCAAGAGTTTCCTCAAGTATTCAGCTTGGTCTGTTCTTGTTGATGAGATGTCTTTAAATTGTTCCCATGTTCCTTCTTCATAAAAACTTTTATCTGCTTGGAACTTCACATCTCTAGACACCATGATCCTTCTAGTCTCAGGGTCATAACATTTGTATCCTTTTTGAGTGGAGGAATATCCAATGAACATAGCCTTTACACTTTTTGGTTCAAGCTTATTCCTTTGTTCCCTAGGAATTAACACAAAACAAACACACCCAAAAACTTTCAAATGATCAATGGTGGGTTTAGTGTTGTTTAATACCTCAAATGGGGATAGATCATCAAGGACTTTTGTAGGTGTCCTGTTGATTAAGTAGCAGGCTGCTACAAGTGCATCCCCCCAAAATCGCTTAGGCACCTTCATGTGGAACATCATAGTTCTCACAACCTCCATTAGGTGCCTGTTCTTTCTTTCAGAAACTCCATTTTGCTGTGGAGTATAAGGGCAGCTTCTCTGGTGCTCAATGCCATGTTTAGCTAGATGTTCCTGAAGTCTAGTACTAGTGTATTCCCCTCCATTATCTGTTCTAAAGCATTTAATTCTTGCATTGTATTGGTTAGTAACATATGCTTGAAAATTTAGAAATGCATCATACACTCTATCTTTAGAACTAAGAAGAGTAACCCATGTATATTTGGACTTTTCATCAATAAATGTCACAAAATATTTATGGTTTTCTCTAGATGGAAATGGGGATGTCCACACATCAGAATGCACCAATTCAAAACAATTGTCATATTTATGCATTGATTTTTCAAAAACTGTTTTACAATGTTTTCCAAGAATACATGAATCACACAACTCTTTAGGCATTTTTAAACCAGACACTATTAATTCAAGAGCTCTTGGATGAGGATGTCCTAGTCTAGCATGCCACAAATCAGAATCAGTACTAAAAATATTCGCCTGAAAAACTGATTCTAATGCACTACAACTAGCCATATTATCAAGCACATACAAGTCATCTTTTGTAGTTCCTTGTCCAAAACACCTTCTCGTTTCAATATCCTGAAAATAAAAGTCATTACGACCAAATATAGCATGACAATTCAAGTCAGTAGTAGCTCTTTTAACTGAGAGCAAGTTGGAGTTAAATGAAGGCATATAAAATGCCTTAGATTCTTTATCAAACAATTTCAATTTTCCTATGCCTTTGATTGGTACTTTAATTCCATTTGCAATAAGAACATTCCCTAGGGCAGGTTCTACATTCTCTAGCAAATCTAGATCACTAATCATGTGATGAGAAGCACCATAATCAACAACCAAAGATTTAGGAGCATTTGATGTATAAGAAGTTTGAATAGAAGCATGAAAAGTTTTACCCATCACATTGCTCTCCTTTATTGCCTTAATGAGAGCTTCCAAGTCTGATTTTGTCACAAAATCTGATGCTTGTGACATGATGTTGGTGGTGCCTGAATGTGAAGAAGGACCACTACTTATAACTGCCTTTGAGGACACCATGCCGTGAGCTTGCCTGGCCGAGGGCATGGCCGGCTGTTGTGGAGGGCGTGAAGCCCATGATGGCTTCAGATGAGGGTGAAGTTCCCAGCAATCCTTCTTTGCATGGCCATCTTTCTTGCAATGATCACAAAATTGCCTCCTTTTCCTAGAAGCATTTGTTGGCTTGAAGAAACTTTTGTGAGCAACTACTAGTTCAGCTTTGTTGCCAAACAATCCATGTGATCCTTGCTCCTTTTGAATTTGAGCACACACTTCCTCCAAGCTAGGCAACTTATCAGACCTGAGAATATGCTTAATAAGATCTGAGTAAGTAGAATTAAGAGTTAAAAATAACCCAAACAGCTTATCTTGTTCCTTTCTTTCAAGGAGTACAAGTGGTTCAATAGTGGCTGGCCTTAGCATTTCTAGCTCAGCCCACAAAGCTCTGAATGAGCCATAGTGCTTTGTGAATTCAGCATCCTCCTGCCTTAATTCATTCAAAGTCTTCTTTACTTCAAAAATTCTCAAAAGGTTAGTGGTATTTCCATACACCTTAAGCAAAGTGTCCCATAGATCTTTTGCATTTTCACAAAAAGAATAAGCTTCTAAAAGATCACTAGCAAGAGAATTTTGTAAAATAGAAAGTACCAACTGATCTTCTTGGTACCATTTGGCTTAAGCTGCATCACCCACTTCAGCCACTTCATTGTCTTCAATGCCATTTGTGGCAATGTGGTTCCAAAGACCTTTACCACCTAATGTGGTTTTCATGGTCCTGGACCACAAGAGATAGTTTGCTCCATGTAGAATAACTGGAGCTCTAAGGGATGTTTGAATCTCCATGCTAGGTTGTATAGGTCACTAAGATCGCTTGATTGCTTAGCCACTCGGTCTCTTGGTCACTAGGGTCGAGTGATTGCTTAGCCACTCGGTCGCTTTGTCACTAGGTCAGGATACAGTACAGGGACAAACACAGGCAGTCAATGGGAGAAGGCGAGATCACTTGGCGAGATCACAGCTTGGTCGGAACAATGCGACCAATGCGAGAGCACGAGAGCAATGCGAGAGCACGAGAGCAATGCGAGAGCACGAGAGGTACAAGAACCTGTGTCCCGATCGTGTACTGGCCTTAGTTTCCACAATATGATGTCGCCTGCAAGGTTAGTTGGACAAGATATGGTACAAGATTGTGTGTGTGTGCAAGATGCGTGGTGAGCAAGAAAAAGAATTTTAAAAAAAAAATTTGTAACCAAAGCAACAAATCTTATCTAGTTATGACCACTTGTAACCATTTTAACTAATCAAGTAACAAGATATTAACAACCTGTAACCACCTAAAACTGATTTAGACTGTTAATAAAAATCAAGAAATCTATTAATTTCGAATTTTAAAGATGTAACTAATATTAAAAATTTCAAAAATCAATTTTAACACATCCAAATGATTAACAAAGAAATCAAGAAAATCAATCTTGGAGACTTAAACCTATTAGATTGACTTGAAAATTCGTCAGGACTCTCACAAGACACTAATTAAACTTTCCAGATTCAAAGAATTAAAGAAAACTCAGAAAAAATTAGAATTATATCACCAGGATCTTGATACAGGTGATTTTGGACGTCTTTTGAGGAAAACTTCAAGTAAACCCTTTAATTGGTACTTTAATTCCATTAGCAATGAGCACATTACTTAAGGCAGGTTCTACATTCTCTAGCAGTTCTAAATCACTAATCATGTGTTGAGAAGCACCAGAATCAACCACCAAAGATTTAGGAGCATTAGAAGTAAAACAAGTTTGAAAAGAAGCATGAAAAGTCACATTGCTCTCTTTTATTGCCTTAATGAGAGCTTCCAAGTCTGATTTTGTCACAAAATCTGATGCCTGTGACATGATACTGGTGGAGGCTGAATAAGAGGAAGGACCGCTACATACAACCGCCTTGGATGACACCAGGCCGTGAGGGTGGCTGGCCGGGGGTATGGCCGGTTGCTGTTGAGGGCGTGATGCCCAGGATGGCTTCAGGTGAGGGTGAAGTACCCATCAACCCTTCTTTGCATGGCCCTCCTTCTTGCAATGATCACAAAATTGCCTCCTCTTCCTAGAATCACTTGCTGGCCTGAAGAAACTTTTGTGAGCAGCTATTAGTTCAGCTTTGTTGCCAAACAATCCATGTGATCCTTGCTCCTTTTGAATTTGAGCACACACTTCCTCCAAGCTAGGCAACTTATCAGACCTGAGAATATGCTTAACAAGATCTGAGTAAGTAGAATTAAGAGTTAAAAGTAACCCAAACACCTTCTCTTGTTCCTTTCTTTCAAGGAGTACAAGTGGTTTAATAGTGGCTGACCTTAGCATTTCTAGCTCAGCCCACAAAGCTCTGAATGAGCCATAGTTCTTTGTGAATTCAGCATCCTCCTGCCTTAATTCATTCAAAGCCTTCTTTACTTCAAAAATTCTCAAAAGGTTAGTGGTATTTCCATACACCTTAAGCAAAGTGTCCCATAGATCTTTTGCATTTTCACAAAAAGAATAAGCTTATAAAAGATCACTAGCAAGAGAATTTTGTAAAATAGAAAGTACCAACTGATCTTCTTGGTACCATTTGGCTTGAGCTGCATCACTCACTTCAGCCACTTCATTGTCTTCAATGCCATTTGTGGCAATGTGGTTCCAAAGACCTTTACCACCTAATGTGGTTTTCATGGTCCTGGACCATAAGAGATAGTTTGCTCCATGTAGAATCACTGGAGCTCTAAGGGATGTTTGAATCTCCATGCTAGGTTGTATAGGTCACTAAGATCGCTTGATTGCTTAGCCACTCGGTCGCTTGGTCACTAGGGTCGAGTGATTCCTTAGCCACTCGGTTGCTTGATCACTTGGTCAGGATACAGTACAGGGACAAATACAGGCAGTCATGGGAGAAGGCGAGATCACTTGGCGAGATCACAGCTTGGTCGGAACAATGCGACCAATGCGAGAGCACGAGAGCAATGCGAGAGCACGAGAGGTACAAGAACCTGTGTCCCGATCGTGTACTGGCCTTAGTTTCCACAATATGATGTCGCCTGCAAGGTTAGTTGGACAAGATATGGTACAATATTGTGTGTGTGTGCAAGATGCGTGGTGAGCAAGAAAAAGAATTTAAAAAAAAAATTGTAACCAAAGCAACAAATCTTATCTAGTTATGACCACTTGTAACCATTTTAACTAATCAAGTAAAAAGATATTAACAACCTGTAACCACCTAAAACTGATTTAGAATTTTAATAACAATCAAGAAATCTATTAATTTCGAATTTTAAAGATGTAACTAATATTAAAAAATTTCAAAAATCAATTTTAACACATCCAAATGATTAACAAAGAAATCAAGAAAATCAATCTTAGAGACTTAAACCTATTAGATTGACTTGAAAAATTTGTCAGGACTCTCACAAGACACTAATTAAACTTTCCAGATTCAAAGAATTAAAGAAAACTGAGAAATAATTAGAATTATATCACCAGGATCTTGATACAGGTGATTTTGGACGTCTTTGAGGAAAACTTCAAGAAAACCCTTTAAAATCAATGTAATCGAGTTCTGCTTTCTTTAAACAGAAACTAGACTCCAAGGGCTTGAGTTTAGGTTTTTGAAAATCACGATTTGAAGAAATAGTGACGTCGAGATGACCTGGGGAATGTAGAGGTTCGAAACGAACGCGATCGCACACACTTCTTGGAAGAAAATTCGTATCTTTTGATTTCCTGGGCCAAATGATGCGATTCAGGTGGCTGTGGATTCGGAATTCGCCGAGGCACACTCCACGGAAAGCCGATCGTCAATTGGAGTCGTGGATTGATCGCAATTTGATTTACAAGATGACGTTCGAAATTGATCCAGAAACAGATGAAGAACAAGATGGATTCTTGTTAAATCAATGAAAGAATGATGAAATTTACCCAGATTTGATGCAACCTGACTCTGATACCATGAAAGAATATGAGATTTAGAGTTTTGTAGAATGAGAGAATGAGAGATTTAGAGAGAATTAGAGAATTAGAGAAAAGAATGATTTATTAGAAAATGAGAATTATGAATTCTTAGTTACAAAATGTGAAGGGAGTAAGGTATTTATACTATTCTAGTCTAGGCTTGTTTGGATACAAGGATAGCCTTATACATAAATGGCTTACAAGGATAACATAATTCTATAATACAAACAAGCCTTAGACTCTCCCTTTCACAAACATACAAATTGCCATATAACTAGAATTAATGGCTTTCATAAATTCATCACTTCTTCTTCATTCCAACAGACCACACATGTTCGAGTGTATGAGTTCCAATATATTGTTTAACTTGCTTTTAGAACTTCTCGAAAAATTCCTCCTTGGTTCTTTCCTATCTCACATGACTTGCATATGCTTTTAACCACACCAAAGTTAGGAAGATCTTTAACTATTTTATGTCTTTGCATAGCCTTTATCTTGTCATGATTGACATGACAAAGTCGTCTATGCCAAAAGTTTGTCTTATCTTCCTTTTCTTTAATGCAACATATGCATCTCCAATTGACTTCTTCCATTGTATTGCAAAATCTTGTTATTCATCTGTATGTCAAGTGTTTTCCTTCCATTTTATCATGAATCTTATTTTTCTTTTCTTCAAATGCAACTCGATATCCATTTTATATCATTTGCGAGACACTAAATAGATTTCTCGCAAGTTTATGTACCATGAGTACATTTCTGATGATGTGTGTCCCTTTGTTTGTACACACTTGTATGTCTCCTTTGCCCTTTGATACAACCTCTTGGCCATTTCCCATTTTTATCGTGATTCTCTTAATAGGATCCATTGTGTTGAAGTATCTTGTATTTTTAAACATATGATTTGTTCATTCCTTGTCTACAAGCCAAATTTCTTTTTCAAACTTTTAAAGTATATTCTTCTTCTACTGCATTAAAGAGCATATGACAATTATCTTCATTGTATTCTTCAGTCTTTTCAGGACTCAAATGTGCTTTCTCACTTCTTTTGAGTCTGTAGTCTTTGGCTTTGTGATCCGGTTTGTCACATACATAGCACTTCCCTCATTCTTCGCCCTCTTTTGTGAATTGCTTTTGTAGTTCTTCTTCCAACAATCTACCACATTGTGATTGTCTTTCCTACATACGCCACACCACTTCTAAAGCTTCTCATGACATTTTTACTTTTGCTTGTTTCCTATTTTTTAATCAAACCTCTCTCCATAGAATGCATCCTCGTTTGTTTGTTATTCTTTGAGACTCAAACACTTATCATGCGCTTTTAGAGTCCCCACTATCTCAGTTACATACCAGGCTGAGAGATTTGTTATATGTTCAAGCACAGAAACTATGCTGTAAAACTTCTCCGGTAACGAGATCAGAATCTTTTGCACGAGTTAATAATCTGTATTCTCTTCACCGTTAATTTTTAGTTGGTTGCTCATGTTAACCAACTTTGTAGTGAAATCATGTATGCTTCCACTCTCTTCCATCTTCAGATTTTTATATTCTCTTCACAGGGTCAGAAGATTA
Organism: Streptanthus diversifolius; assembly: GCA_039880935.1. NCBI lineage: Eukaryota > Viridiplantae > Streptophyta > Magnoliopsida > Brassicales > Brassicaceae > Streptanthus > Streptanthus diversifolius. Next base: position 6,805,861 of record JAXGFM010000002.1, read on the forward strand.
ATCATTCTCATTTGAGGACTTCCTTGAAACTCCATCTCCAAGGTGTTCCAAGCTTCCACTGCACTTGTTGCAAGAGCAATTCTCAGAAAAATTATGTCTGAGACTGCAATTTAAAGGATTTGAAGTGTTATCGTATCCCTCATCATGTTATCTTCTCTTCCTTTGATTACTTCCTCTGAATTTTCTTCTGATACACATGCATCAACTCTATTTTCAACGACTTCTCATAACTTTCTTGTTTCTAGGATCGTTTTCATTTTGATCTATCAAAACCGATATGATTCTCCATTGAAGATGGGAATGACTTGTTGAACTGTTATCTCACCAAGCTCTGATATCATGTTAGACATTGCATAATACAAGATTGCTCCTGCTTTGTGATAGGACAATGAAAAGAATTTACTCTATTTTCACTGAACTTGTTCTCGGTTTTAAGTTTGAATTCAAATGTGTTCTTGTTTGTATAATGATCACATTTGATCTTGAATGAAAGAACTTACTTTTATTATTGATTATGTTAAGTATTTATAAGTTGTACAATACATAACATAACTAACTAAAACAGTTTTGACGAAGAGGTACAAGTTACAATGGTTTCGATTTAACATGTTCTTGCATCTCTTCATTAATTCAACTGAAAATAAGTACTTATATGATGAAGTCTTGATTATACTTCAACACTACTCCTTGATCATGGCTTCATGAACACACCAAGTAGAACATCAAACCTTATAATACTTAGTGGCTTCATTAAAATATATGCAACTTGAATCTCTCATCGATAATATTCAAGTTTGATCTTGTTGTCCTGTTCTGCTTCTCTAAACAAATGATAGTTGATGTCAATATTCTTAGTTCGAGGTTATTGAACCGGATAGCAATTGCAGAACCGGATAGTAATTGCAGACCTGTTGTCACATAAGATATTAACTCCATCTTCAGATTCAAAACCAATCTCCTTAACAAGTCTCTGCAACCATATTACTTCCTCTGAATTTTTTTCTGATACACATGCATTAACTCTATTTTCAACAACTTCTCATAACTTTCTTGTTTCTAGAATCGTTTTCATTATCTATCAAAACCGATATGATTCTCCATTGAAGATGGGAATGACTTGTTGAACTGTTATCTCACCAAGCTCTGATATCATGTTAGACATTGCATAATACAAGATTGCTCCTGCTTTGTGATAGGACAATGAAAAGAATTTACTCTATTTTCACTGAACTTGTTCTCGGTTTTAAGTTTGAATTCAAATGTGTTCTTGTTTGTATAATGATCACATTTGATCTTGAATGAAAGAACTTACTTTTATTATTGATTATGTTAAGTATTTATAAGTTGTACAATACATAACATAACTAACTAAAACAGTTTTGACGAAGAAGTACAAGTTACAATGGTTTCGATTTAACATGTTCTTGCATCTCTTCATTAATTCAACTGAAAATAAGTACTTATATGATGAAGTCTTGATTATACTTCAACACTACTCTTTGATCATGGCTTCATGAACACACCAAGTAGAACATCAAACCTTATAATACTTAGTGGCTTCATTAAAATATATGCAACTTGAATCTCTCATCGATAATATTCAAGTTTGATCTTGTTGTCCTGTTCTGCTTCTCTAAACAAATGATAGTTGATGTCAATATTCTTAGTTTGAGGTTATTGAACCGGATAGCAATTGCAGAACCGGATAGTAATTGCAGACCTGTTGTCACATAAGATATTAACTCCATCTTCAGATTCAAAACCAATCTCCTTAACAAGTCTCTGCAACCATATTACTTGTTTTGCTGCAGAGTATACCGCACTGCAGAGTATACCGCAATATTATCAGCTTCGGCTGTGATTGAGCTATGGTCTTCTGTTTGCTAGAGTTCCAACATAATGCACCTGAACCAAGCGTGAAAGCGTATTCACTAGTACTTTTTTATCTTCAACTGATCATCTCCAATCACTATCTGTGAATCCCACTAACTCTGGTTCTTCTACTTGCTTGAACTTAACACCATATTCCAAAGTACCTTTGACATATCTTAGAACACGCTTGACTTCTTAAAGATGTTGCAGTCTTGCATTCCATACTTATTTGAAACTTTTTTTGCATATTTCTCTTGAGAAAAGAATATACCTTCTTCACTTTGTATGATCTCCATGCCAAGAAAATAATTGAGTTCACTCAAATCAGTAATCTCAAACTCGCTTTTCATTTTCTCCTTAAACAGATCAATCTTCTTCATATTGCTTCTGGTAATTATGATATTGTCAACGTACAGACTAACCACCACAATATATTCTGGAGTCTTCTTCACAAAAGCGTCGAATCATTGATGCTTCTCTCAAAGCCATTCTTTGTAAGATAACCGTCAATGCGCCCATATCATGCTCTATGTGCTTGTTTGAGTCCATATAAAGCTTTATGAAGTCTGATAACCTTTTATTCTTCTCCTTCTTCTACAAATCCTGGTGGTTGTTCTACATAAATCTCTCTTTATTGATCTTCATTCCAAAATATTGATTTAACGTCCATTTGAAACAGCATCTACTTGTTTTGTGCAACAACTGCCATTAACATTCTTATAGTTTCGTATCCTGAAACAAGAGCAAAATTTTCAAGATAGTCTACACCATACTCTTGCATAAAACCTCTGGCTATCAATCTAGTATTATGCTGATTGTTTCTCTACTTGCATCAGTTTTTAACCGGAATATCTATTAGACGCTTATAACATTTTTGTTACTTGGCCTCCTACGAGTTCCAAAGATATATTCTTCTCAAATCATCTGTAATTATTTACTAATGGGTTCCACCCACTTTGTGTTACTCATTGCCTCCTCTAAGGCTTGTGGTTCTACAAACATCATAAGACACATCTCATGTATAAGTGTCATCTCTGCTCTGCAACTTTATTGCTTTGTTGCATTATATCATTCATCGATCTAAGTCGTCAAAGACCAAGAGATGATTTTCCCTCTTCGACCATGTTTCGAACTTATCTGTTTGAGATATGGAGCCGGTTGAATGTATCACTCACTCTTTCCACTTGAGTATCTATAAAAGTGCCTGCTTTTCGGTTTCTTTGATTACCCACAGATTTGATCTCAAGTTGTGAGATCATTATCATTTTTGCTTTGTTCTTTTCCCAATTCCATGTCTTCTCTTCATCAAAGATTAAATCTCTTGACACTTCAACCTTATTTTCGTTGAGTAAATACACTCTAAACCCTTTTGAATCAAAATTGTAGCCAATAAATATCCCTTGTTTCGCTTTATCATCAAGGTTCCTTTTCTTTTTCATCAAAAATGTGTACATAGCACACACAGCTGAATGTCTTCAAGTGATTTACACTTGATTTCTTTCCACTCCATACTTATAATGGTCTCACTCCTTTCTCCAATGATTTAGACGGTAACCTATTATGCAAATAGGCTAATGTTGTGATGGCCTCTGCCCAAACACAGTTTGGCAACCCCATGTCATCGAGCCATCTCCATATGCGTACAATTTTTCCTTTCTGCAACACCTTTATGTTGTGGAGAATATGATGTTTTTATTTTGTGATGTATACTATTCTCTTGACATATTTTAATGAATTCTATTGATATATATTCACCACCATCATCTGTTCTCAGCCTCTTAATTTGATTTTTGAATAGATTCTCCACATAAGGCTTGAATATCTTGAATTTTAAAAGGACTTCACTCTTGTTTCTCATGAAGTATATCCATACCATCCTCGTGTAGTCATCAATGAACGTTCTGAAGTATCGTTTTTCATACATTGATTCTGTTTGCATTGGACCACACATGTCCGAGTGTATGAGTTGCTTTGAGAATTTATCGGAAAACTCCTCCTTGATTGTTTTTCCATCTCACATGACTTGCATATGCTTTTAACCACACCAAACTTAGGAAGATCTTCAACTATCTTATATCTTTGTATAGCTTCTATCTTGTCACGATTGACATGACTAAGTTGTCTATGCCCAAGGTTAGTCTTCTTCACTTGACTTCTTCCATCGTATTGGAAAACTCTTGTTATTCATCTGTATGTCAAATATTTTCCTTCCATTTATAAATTAAATGATGCATTTGTTGTCTTCAAATGCAACTGAATATCCATTTGATATTATTTGCAAGGCACTAAGTATATTTCTTGCAAGTTTATGTATCAGGAGTACATCTGTGATGTATTTCCATTTGTTTGTAAACATTTGTATGTCTCATTTGCCCTCTTATACAGCCTCTTGGCTATTTCCCATTCTTATTCTGATTCTCTTCCTACAATCCAATGTGTTGAAGTAGCTTGCATTTTTAGACCTATGATTTGTGCATTCCCTGTCTACAAGCCAAATTTCTTCACAAACTTTTGAAGATTCTTCTTCTTCTACTGCACTGAAGAGCATATGACAGTTATCTTCATTGTATTCTTCTGTCTCTTCAAGACTCAAATGTGTTTTCTCACTTCATTTAAGTTTGTAGTCTTTGGCTATGTAATCCGGTTTGTCACATACATAGCATTTCCTCTCATTCTTTGCACTGATTTGCGGAATGCTTTTTATTGTTCTTTTCCAACAATCTACCTCATTGTGATTGTTTCTCCTACCCGCACCACAATATTTCTTATACTTCTCATCTGTTTGTTTTTTTTCTTGTTTCCTCTTTTTGAATCTAGCTGCAGTACAGGGTATTTTGATTTTGGATTGAAACTGGGTATATTGATCTGTAAATCTAGTTACTGCTAACTGGAATCTTGAACTTCAGAAATTTTACTTTTTAGATCAAATTAAATCTTGAATTAGGTCATAGATCATAGATATTGTTCACTCCAAAAGAACTTGTTAAAGAATGATTTTATCCATGAAATTCATGATAAATGAAATTCACATTAAACTTACGATGAACATCTATATTCTTAACATGTGGAATCATGAGGACATGTTTTATGTAAACAATGCTACAAATTTTATGTAAACACCACACTTAGGATGAACATTCCAAAAAAGATTCTAAAAACATCAATGATATATTAGAGTCAAAAGTCATATGAGTGAAAATATCATCACAAAGTGACAACTTTCTATGCAATTTATCGGGAAAAGAATGAATAAAAATCTATTAAAATCAAATCTTCTATCTTAAATATATAAGAATAATTTCTTCTAATTTTTTAGGAGCTTATAAATCTAGAAAAGAAGGAAAGAGATTACAATTAAAAAAAATCTGTTGGTTTTAGTTGTCATCTCTAATTTAGGGGAAATAGAAACTGATTAGAACATCAAGTCATCACCATTCAATAAACATGGAGAAGACACCAATAAGCTGACTAAAACCTTTGGAGAGAACCAACCCGAGAATACTAAGGACATAGGTGTCTTCCTTGGAGCATATCTCCCTAACCACGAGAAGTTAAGCTACAAATCAACTTGTTATAGGAACTTAACTAATCAATGAACCATAGAGAAGAAGAATCAGATCAAAATCTTGTCGCATGAAGAAGATATTCAACTTATAAGTTGACTGACTTCCAATGCACCCGTTTTGGACTTCATGAGAGATTTTGCACTTTGAGCATCAAGAAAGCTCAGCCTCGAACCAAACAAGGTAATACTCTTTATTTGAAAGGAAATGGAGTTCATAACATCAAGAATCTCACGGATATAACATAAGAGCTTCATGATATCATCAAAATAAGCTGCTTAGCCAATAAAAGACAAATGAAGCAAGAAGAGGATTCTTGAGCTAAGCTCGTGAGAACACTTGAATATATCAACATTTTAAGCTGAAAGGACCAAAACCAGCTCAGATCCCTCTAGCCTTAAAATCAGCCCACTCGAGGCCCAATCAGGTATCTTTAATTTCTTATGTGTTTGTGGGTAATCTAGAGTATCTCAGTGTTGTTTAGAGTTACAAGGGACCATGTTTCAAGGTCCAGCAAAGACGTGGTTAGCATAGAATGTTTTATTTTTATTTTGGCAAACTTTTATTTTCTTGTATTTTGAATGCTTTGTAGTTTTCTTTAAAAGTCATGTTGTTTTTGAGTCTTTTCCTTTATGTTTGGGTCGACCATATTAACCCCTATATAAGGTTTCCCTGCAGCTTTGTAAATCTTCAGACCTTTTTTATTAATAAAACTGACAAACTTTATTCTCTGCTTAAGCCGCTGCCTTGTGCATCTTTACTCTGTTCTTTGTGTGAGTGATTCACCTAAGACTGAGTGTTTTGCTGTATCAGAGACCACTCCATAGTCTTTGTGGTGCATTTGTTCCATCCCTGTTCAAATAGTTTGTGGATTCAAGTCTTCTTGACCAAATTGTTGTTTGTGGAACCTACTAACAACCATTCATCCTCATCTCTACCAACACTTATCTTAACACTTATCTTCTACTCCAGCATTAGTCCCTGAATCTGTGTGTTTAAAATTTGGTGAACTCCAGTCTTACATCAGAAACAAATCAGAAAAGGAGATGACAAAACAAAAGATATCACGTAAATTTTGTGATTTGGGTTTTACTTGTTTTAAACATCAAACCAAACAATTGGTTCTGGCATGTTTCGGTCGGTTTTAGCGGTTAAATTAAATCCGCCGCTTTATACACCTTAACTTGGACACGGCAAAAAGGACAGTTCTTGGTCGGACCAATCAAATCAGCCGGTCAGATCCGGTTTTAAGAACCTTAGTTCATTCTAAAATTTTTATAACATAGTTACAAGTGAATAATTAAACCTCTCGATAACTGATTTGCTATAAAGATAATTTAATCACTTTAATACAATCTAACCAAGAATCTAAAAGTGCAAGACAACAAAAATGAAAAACACACACAAAAGGCATTGTAATACAACATTTCTTTTTGTAGCTAAAAGCATTGAGGATAGAGTAAAGGACTTATATCAAGAAGGCAACTTAATGTTAAGCCTCCTTAACCAAACGGAGTGAAATATCATGTGGAAGACATCAAACGGTTGAGCCGGACGGTTCACCATAAAATGTCTTCTAACCTTCATAACATTTTTATACATTCGTAAATACTTGTCATGTGGAATCTCTTGCAATATCTTCTTGATTTCAGAAATATTCTCGACAGGGATTTTAACCGAAAACTTACTCCAATCAAGCACATCATTGAAAGGAAGCGAGTAGTTATCGGATATCATAACAGGAACGCAGCCTGAATAGATGGCCTCTACCTCTCTTGGGCTAGCCACTTCGTAGCCACTAGGACAAAGACAAAACTTGCTATGGCCAATCAATTCTTGATAGTTTTGTCCCTTTGTGAGGCCTTCGTACACTTGAATGTCTTTATCCTTACCTTTCCAATAATTGAACAAGATTTCCCTAATATATCCATGAGCTCTTCCTGCGAAGAATGCCAAGATCGTCCTGTTCTCAGGGTGTTGGCCCATGAACGGTGGTTTCAGCTTCCATTTAGGAATGTTAATCTCAGGTATAGAGAAATCGATGTTCGGTCTGAAACCTTCTGATGTATTTGCGTTGCAAAGTCCTCTTATGAAGTCCTTGAAAAACTCTGGTTTACTATCCGGCACGTCAGGAGCCTAAAGCCATCAATTAAATCATGTTGAATATAAAACAATTACTTGGTGTTTTGGTCTAACAGATCCAAATAAAATCGAATCCATAACAATCAAACTGAAGTGAGGATATAAACAGGTTCGGTTCTATATTTTTTATTATATTCAAACAATTCATATGTGAAACCAAACATATTTAAAAAAACACAGTTAAAGCTTAAATTTCTTTGAAAATTCCTTCAAAATGTTTTCTAAAAAAAAAATGAATTAAATATATTTCGGTTTCCGTTCGGTTTTTATACCTAGATAACCAAAAGTCCCAGCAAAAAACCAGATCGGACACCCTACATGATATCTACAAGAATTATAAAAAGTTGTGTTGGAAAACAAGTACCCAATCATGGCAGGATACCATAAAATGGTCAGCGCCATTGCTTTGGTTCCACAAAGGGTACTTGCGTGCCACGATGTCTACATAGTCGTTAAAGATGTGGTGGAGCCGGGCCCTGTTGAAATCGGCGGGCGAGGTGATCGGTTGGTAAACGTAGTGGACAATGTTGGCTACGGAGAAGGGCAAGAAGAAAGCATGAGCTTCCTCAGGCCGGTCAGCCCTAAACCGGCCGCTTGGTCCGCCCATAACATTTTCAAGCTCGTCAATGAACTCCCTCGATTCCGTAGATATCATTCACCGGTCCATCGTGAACCAGTGGCTGCTCTCCTTCTTTGTACGACCATATTGTTTTTTTGTAGTGTTAGTTTCAATTTTTAAATAGAAAATCAGAAAAAGTGAACAATGATTTACTAAAGAAATTTTTTTGCGAGGAAGCCTACAAAACTATATGCAGATTTAAATCTAAGAATTTTAGAAATATAATATTTCAATTTAATATATGCGTCGGAGGTGTATGTAAAACCAGATTAAAAAGACACACATTAAGTCTGGTTAAAAGTATACAACATAATTGTGGAGACAGTGGAGTCTTGGTCAAATAAAAACTGTCCATTTATCTCCGTTGACGGAAAATAGAAATCAAACTTCATACTCTTTTTGAGATTTCAAAAATAAGAAAAATAGGAATGATCTGTATTATGTATAAAGTAATTGACTTTTTAATTAATTAATAAAATCCAGAAGTGTTGAAAGTCCAACTTAATTAGGCATATTTGCAGTAATTAGTCCGTGCAGTTCTGTAACACCGAATGAGACTGACATGCACTCAGATTTTGAAATTAATATGGTGCACATTCAACTTCAAGTTAGGTAAATCTCATCTCTTATGATATGTTATTTAGAGATGGCAATATAGATCGCAGTCCGCAGGCTAGGCCCAAATAGCCCATATAGGGGCGGGTTTGGACAGGAAATTAAGTGTCCATATATGGGCGGGCCTTGCGGGTCAAACCGCACGGCTGGGCGGGTTTGACGGTCTAACCCATAACGGGTTTGCGGGCAAATCGATTGACCCGCGATAAAACACATGCAATTGTGTTTGACTGTTTTCCATCAGATTTTTCAATCGATTCATACCAATCGATCCATGGCCTTCGGCATAATCACCAAAGATAAACTTCTTGTTGATGTCGTAGCTGAGGGTGGAACAGAACCTGCTCATCTCGAGGTAGAGTATGTAATCGTTTCGTTCTCCTTATCTTTTTGTTTCTTCTCGTTTGTCATTTCGTTTGGTGCAATCTTTAATGTACTGAGAAAATTGTTGTTTTTGTGTTTTTCTTTTCATGCAGAGTTGGGAATTATGCAGAGTTGTTTTTATGTTTTTCTTTCATAAAGAGTTGGGTAGGAGAGATTACTGCCGGTTTCTACCCTCAAACTGGAAATTCGCGGAGAGCTTCTCTTTCCATCAAGTGGGACCAGTGGCTTTCCCTGCTTTTTGCTCTTTTCAAATTGTCTTCTTTTCATTTCACCTTTTAGTTGAGGTTATGGATTGATAAAATTTGGAGGTTTTTGGTACTCTTTGCTTGAATTTAGAAATATGGTTTTAGGAAGAAAAAAAGGATAGATGTCTTTGGAATTAGCTAAAGTCGATAGCTTTCATAGAACTTTATTGTGGACTGTGGAAAATAGAACCAGAGAAGACACAGTAAGAGATTTGTAATGGTGTAGTGTTAGCAATGGAGTTTGATTTCGTGGGAAGCGTTTTTTTAGGTGCCAATCTACTGATATCAAAGAACCAAAGACGAGTGGTAATGTATTGGACAATGTGGTGCGAGCAAGGAAGCACATGGAGACTCAACAGACAAGAAGACAAAGGAGGAGGACGCTCATCAAGAAGAAACCCCTTCAATGATGCCAATAGGAGATGATCAAGGAGATAGCGTCAGCTCGACTAATCAAGACGGAAACTATGAAAGAGAATCAGAATTATGGATTGGACCAACAACAAGAGCAAGGAGTAAAGCACAAAAAAAGATCCTTCAAATTCTAATTGAAGACGTGGGAAAGGAAGAGAAAGAGGCTAAAATTAAACCAGCTTGGTGGTTTAATTTGTTTCTAGTCAATTACTCAAATTAAACCAGTAAGGTTAGAATTAGGAATAAACCTGGTTCATTAAAATTAAACCAGATAGGATAGAATTAGATAAGGATATATCATTCTGGTATATTTCTTTAGGATTAGATTAGATTAGGTTAGATTATATTAGATTAAGATTAAGTTAGATTAGATTAGATAGAATATGCTATTTTGGCATAATCTCTTTAGGTCTTTCTGCCTATAAAAAGGCATTCACCTCCCCAATTGGAAGACACACAATTTTCTTATCAAAAGTATAATAGAAAGACTTTTTCTTCCTCTTTTGCTTTCTTTGTTCAGCACAAGAACATTGACTAATCACTAAAAGGGTAGATTAATCTACTGTGATCTTCCATAGCTCTATAGCAGGGTGATCCTGTGCTATTGGAATCCATAAATCCCTCCACTTGCGCCTGATTGGAGAGCTAGTAGCCTCCAATTCTTCATCCCTACCATACACCAACCTAATCTAAGTGCTAGTAGCCTTAGATTCCATCATTCACTCAATTTTCTAGAGAGTTAGTAACCTCTAGAGATTCATCATCCTACCCTCAAGAGATCCTTTCGAATCAGACACATCCAGGGACGCACCAAGTGGTATCAGAGCCATCTTGACGGCTAGGGTTTGTTGAAATCTAATCGATTCCATCACATCACATCTCGTTTGTTTTCTTAAATACTTCTTTTCTTTCTATCTGTTGTAAGTCAGTTGAGCCTCTCCTGAATTACAAAAAAAAAAAAAAAAAAAAAAGAAGCAGAGGAGTAATCCTGCTAGGAGTTGGTTAATCAGCTGACAAAAAAAAATCTTGCAATCTCTCTATCTTAAGAATCAGTAGATTTAACTCTAGGTCTTAGGTGATTGGGTTTGATCTATTTTGAACTTTTGAGAATAGCAAGAGGAATTGAGCGTCAAGAAAACAAAGTGAGAGAAAGAGAGTTTTTAACTAACAGTTTTTTTAAGTTTTTTTCAGGAACAATGGAGAATCCGAATGAAGAATCTCCTATAGGAGAAAGTTCCACTCAACCTCATAGGTTTGATCAGTTACAGATGGAGGTTATGATGGATGAGATCACTCGGAGACTACAAAATTTCTTTGAAAATAGGGCTAACCAAGCTAATGATTTTTTTTATGGAGCTGACCCACTTGCAGGTAGACCAGCTCGAAGAGGACAATTAGCCGGAGGAGGCGCCATGAGAGGAGCTAGAAGAGGCGCCATGATGGGAGCAATGAGAGGCACCAGACATGGAGTCAATGAGGAGTTCATTGATTATTCAGACGATAATGGGGAAGGATCTCAAACTGGAGGAGATCTCAACAGGCAGCACAGGGTGCCTAGGATTGACGACAATCTAGGAAACCTCAAACTCAGGATTCTACCTTTCTCAGGAAAGAATGATCCAGATACTTACCTAGAATGGGAAAAGAAGCTTGAACTAGTTTTCAGTTGTCAAAACTACTCAGAGGAGAAGAAGGTGAAACTAGCAGCAACTGAATTCGAAGGATATGCTATCAACTGGTGGGAGCAGATTGCTACTACAAGGAGACGCAATGGTGAACCCCAAATCACTTCTTGGTTTGAAATGAAAACCATGATGAGGAAAAGATTTGTTCCAGTTCACTATGGGAGGGATCTACATCAAAAACTAAGAAGATTAACACAAGGTTCTAAGAGTGTCGAGGACTATCATCAGGAGATGGAAAGTCTAATGATGAAGGCTGAGATTGATGAAACAATGGAAGCTACCATGGCTAGATTTCAAGGAGGGCTCAATAGAGATATCCAAGATCGGTTGGAATTACAAGACTATGAGGATATGGATGAGTTGCTACACAAGGCAATTCTCATTGAACAACAAAACAAAAGGAGAAGTAACTCAAGGACACCATGCTCTTCATCCTCCAAGCCACCATATGCTAGAGAAGATAGAGGAGGAGTATCAATGTCTAGAACGCCTACCAAAGCCCTGGAACACATGCCATCAAGCTCCACTACACGTGAGGACAAGGGCAAAGGGCTACCACCCACAACACCTTCAGCAACAAGTACTAGAAACATCAAATGTTTCAGGTGTCAAGGTTTTGGTCATTATGCTAACGAATGTTCTAACAAAAAGGTTATGCTTATTCTAGAGAATGGAGAGCTGACATCAGAAGATGATCAATCAGAAGATGAAAGTATAGCTTATCCTATCCAAGGACAATTGATGGTAACAAGGAGAACTTTAAGTGCACAACCTAAGATCCAGGAGCAAAGGGAGAACTTGTTTCATACCAGATGTTTCGTACAAGACAAAATATGCAGTCTTATAATTGATGGAGGAAGCTGTACTAATATGGCCAGCCAACTACTTGTGACTCGTCTTAATTTAACTACTAGCAAGCATCCTAAACCTTATCAACTGCAATGGCTTAATGGAGATGGAGAAATGAAAGTGACAGAACAAGTGGTAGTACCCCTAAGCATTGGGAGATATCAAGATGAGATCACTTGTGATGTATTACCTATGGAAGCCAGTCACATATTTCTAGGTAGACCTTGGCAATATGATAAGAAAGCAATCCATGATGGATTCACAAATAGACACTCCTTCAACCAAAAAAGTAAAAACATTACCTTGGTACCCCTCACTCCACAAGAAGTACATTTAGATCAGATTCAGATGAAGCAAAGAAGAACCAATACCAAACCTATAAGCACCAGTACAAGCATGGAGCAGGACACTAAGGTAAGTCACCATACTCTGTTTGCTACTCCAAGTGAAGTAAAACAAGCACTCTTCGATCAACAATTTATGATGTTATTGATTTGTAAAGAACTACTAACTAGTTCTTCTAACTTGGTTCCGGAGATTCCGAGAGATATTGAGTTGCTTTTACAGGGGTATAAGGATGTATTTCCAGAAGATCAACCAATTGGATTACCACCTATAAGAGGGATCGAACACCAGATTGACTTGGTTCCTGGCGCTACACTCCCAAATAGGCCTGCCTACCGAACTAATCCGGTGGAGACTAAGGAGATTCAGAAACAAGTCAACGAGCTTTTAGAGAAATGACACATTCGCGAAAGCCTAAGCCCTTGTGCAGTACCAGTTCTACTTGTGCCAAAGAAGGATGGAAGTTGGTGCATGTGTGTAGACTGCAGAGCCATAAACAACATCACAGTTAAGTACAGACATCCTATTCCTCGTTTAGATGACATGTTAGACGAATTATATGGATCATGCATCTTCTCTAAGATTGATTTAAAAAGTGGATATCATCAGATTAGGATGAAAGAAGGAGATGAATGGAAAACGGCATTTAAAACAAAACTAGGATTGTATGAATGGTTAGTTATGCCTTTTGGATTAACCAATACACCTAGTACCTTCATGAGGTTAATGAATCATGTCTTAAAAGCATTTATAGGACGATTTGTAGTGGTTTATTTTGATGATATTTTAATCTATAACAAGACTAAGGAAGAACATCTAGACCACCTTAGACAAGTTTTGGACATGTTAAGGAAAGAACACCTGTATGCAAACAAAAAGAAATGCTCTTTTGGAACAGATAACTTGGTCTTTTTGGGTTTTGTTATTACTTCTCAGGGAATTCAGGTGGACAAGGAGAAGGTAAAAGCTATTAGAGAATGGCCAGCGCCCAAGAGTATTGGAGAGGTGCGGAGTTTTCATGGACTTGCTGGATTCTATAGGAGATTTGTGAAGGATTTTAGCACCATAGCAGCACCACTCACTGAAGTGGTAAAGAAGGCTGTGGGATTCACGTGGGGACCCTCTCAGCAGGAGGCATTCGAGCTTCTGAAAGGGAAGTTGACTAATGCTCCTTTACTTGCACTTCCAGATTTTTCTAAAACTTTTGAGATTGAATGTGATGCCTCTAGAATTGGAATTGGTGCTGTCTTAATGCAGGAAAAGAGGCCCATAGCATTTTTCAGTGAGAAATTAGGAGGAGCAACTCTCAACTATCCCACTTATGATAAAGAGCTATATGCTCTGGTGAGAGCTCTACAGATGTGGCAACACTACCTATGGCCAAAAGAGTTTGTCATTCATACAGATCATGAGTCTCTTAAGCATCTCAAGGGGTAACATAAACTAAACAAGAGACATGCACGATGGGTAGAATTCATCGAAACCTTTCCTTATGTCATTCATTATAAACAAGGTAAGGAAAATGTAGTAGCAGATGCACTATCAAGAAGGTATGCACTTCTATCTTCCATGGAAACAAAGCTACTAGGGTTCGAACATCTTAAATCTTATTATGCTACTGACCCAGACTTTAGCGAGATGTATAAGGATACTTACAGGCATGCCCAAGGGCGTTTCTATCAGTTCAATGGGTTCCTCTTCTGTGACAACCGACTATGTGTTCCTTGTGGAACAATGAGAGAGTTATATGTAAGAGAAGCTCATGGAGGCGGGCTCATGGGACACTTTGGATTCGCCAAGACTCTAGCTACATTACAGGAACATTTTTACTGGCCCAGCATGAGAAGGGATGTCGAGAAGATATGTTCCAGATGCATCAAATGCAAGCATGCTAAGGCCCATGCGCAATCTTCAGGTTTGTATTCCCCTTTACCCATACCAGATCATCCTTGGACTGATATTTCGATGGATTTTGTGTTAGGATTACCAAGAACTAAGAAAGGAAAAGATAATATCTTTGTGGTAGTTGACAGGTTTTCTAAAATGGCACATTTTATACCTTGTCATAAAACAGATGATGCCATTTTGGTAGCAGAACTGTTCTTTAAAGAAATAGTTAGATTACATGGAATGCCTAGGACAATTGTGTCAGACAGGGATACTAAGTTTCTTAGTCATTTCTGGAGAACTTTATCGGCAAAACTAGGGACTAAGCTGATGTTCTCAACTACTTGTCATCCTCAGACAGATGGGCAAACTGAAACCGTTAATAGGACACTTTCTGCCCTTTTAAGAGCCATTATAAAGAAAAATATTAAGATTTGGGAAGATTGTTTACCTCATGTAGAGTTTGCTTATAATAGGTATACACATTCAGCTACGAAGTTCACTCCATTCCAAGTAGTCTATGGTTTCAATCCATTATCTCCTTTAGATCTCATTGCCTTACCTTTGAAAGAACAAACTAACCTTGATGGCAAAAGGAAGGCCGAATTTGTCAAATCTTTGCATGAACAGGTTAAGAGGAACATAGGAGAAAGGACAAAAGTGTATGCTAAGAAGAAGAATAAAGGAAGAAAAGAGATGATATTTGAACCAGGAGATTTAGTATGGATCCACTTGAGTAAAGATAGATTTCCTAATGAAAGGAAGTCAAAATTAATGTCTCGAGTAGATGGACCTTTTCAAGTACTCAGGAGAATCAATAACAATGCCTATCAGATTGAACTTGGAGGTAAGTATTCTATTAGTAATACATTCAATGTTTCTGACTTAATTCCTTTTGTTGCAGATGATCCAGATTTGAGGACAAATCCTGTTGAAGGAGAAGGGGATGGTGCGAGCAAGGAAGCACATGGAGACTCAACAGACAAGAAGACAAAGGAGGAGGACGCTCATCAAGAAGAAACCCCTTCAATGATGCCAATAGGAGATGATCAAGGAGATAGCATCAGCTCGACTAATCAAGACGGAAAATATGAAAGAGAATCAGAATTATGGATTGGACCAACAACAAGAGCAAGGAGTAAAGCACAAAAAAAGATCCTTCAAATTCTAATTGAAGACGTGGGAAAGGAAGAGAAAGAGGCTAAAATTAAACCAGCTTGTTGGTTTAATTTGTTTCTAGTCAATTACTCAAATTAAACCAGTAAGGTTAGAATTAGGAATAAACTTGGTTCATTAAAATTAAACCAGATAGGATAGAATTAGATAAGGATATATCATTCTGGTATATTCCTTTAGGATTAGATTAGATTAGGTTTGGTTATATTAGATTAAGATTAAGTTAGATTAGATTAGATAGAATATGCTATTTTGGCATAATCTCTTTAGGTCTTTCTGCCTATAACAAGGCATTCACCTCCCCAATTGGAAGACACACAATTTTCTTATCAAAAGTATAATAGAAAGACTTTTTCTTCCTCTTTTGCTTTCTTTGTTCAGCACAAGAACATTGACTAATCACTAAAAGGGTAGAGTAATCTACTGTGATCTTCCATAGCTCTATAGCAGGGTGATCCTGTGCTATTGGAATCCATAAATCCCTCCACTTGCGCCTGATTGGAGAGCTAGTAGCCTCCAATTCTTCATCCCTACCATACACCAACCTAATCTAAGTGCTAGTAGCCTTAGATTCCATCATTCACTCAATTTTCTAGAGAGTTAGTAACCTCTAGAGATTCATCATCCTACCCTCAAGAGATCCTTTCGAATCAGACACATCCAGGGACGCACCACAATGCAAGCAACCTTTTCACAAATCTGTGGTGGAAGTTTGGGGTCAATGCCCATTGCTGAAGGAGCAGTCTCTGATTTGTTTGGAAAGCCTCTCTTCTTATCGCTTTACGATTGGTTCTTGGAGGTATATATGCTACAACAAAAACTCATCTTAATATGCTTTACTTGAAGTAATAAAATATTCGAATGGAAGAAGAACTGTTTCATTTTTTTTCTTTGTTACCATCAAAGAACTTCATGTGTGTTCTCTAGGGAGTTCTTGCTGAGATCTTGGAACCAATTATGGGAAAAGGGTTGATACCGGCTGACCTTGATACCTGGAAGTTAAGAAGAAGAGGTAAAAAACAGTTTTTATAATCTCTCTATGTTTCAGATATTTGAGTGCTTATGGCCATTGATGATTTATTTCGATTTTGAATCTGTGTTGCAGCTATAACTCCTGCGTTCCACACATTGTATCTAGAGGCCATGGTCAAAGTATTTAGTGACTGTTCTGAGAAAATTATATTGAAAACTGAGAAACTCATAAAGTTTTAGTGTGTTCAACTACGACTTTGGATCTGTCACAAAAGAGTCCCCTGTCATTAAGGTTTTTGATTTTAAATCATTCTACGATTAGTTTGTCTTTTCAAAGTAAGATGGTCCATTTTTTTTTGCTCTTCCTTTTGCTGTTCGGGTCTCCATTTGTAATTTTTCTCCCAGGAAACAGATGTAGAGAAACTCCATCAACGAGACTACTCTACTCTCAAGGTTCTCTTATCGTTTTTCTCCTGCAAAATGTACGTAGGTTTTGTAATCCCATTTCCTGTATAAACTTATGATTGTGTTTCTTGGAACTATAGGATGCAAGTATTTTGCGGTTCTTGGTCGATATGCGCGGTGTTGATATTGATGACCGACAGGCAAGATTATATAACTTACTGTTCAACTGTTA
Organism: Streptanthus diversifolius; assembly: GCA_039880935.1. Classification (NCBI taxonomy): domain Eukaryota; kingdom Viridiplantae; phylum Streptophyta; class Magnoliopsida; order Brassicales; family Brassicaceae; genus Streptanthus; species Streptanthus diversifolius. The sequence goes on from JAXGFM010000002.1 coordinate 6,823,266, forward strand.
TCATTCTCTGCTTTTGATTCATCCTTTGTTTACTCAAAATATTTAACAGCTGAGGGATGACTTGATGACTATGCTAACTGCTGGTCACGAGACAACAGCAGCAGTTCTTACTTGGGCTGTTTACCTTCTTGCAAAAGTATGCACTTAAGTGTCTTTCCCCCTTTTTTCCCTGAATGCTTGAAAATCTTGTTATACAGTTTTAGCATTCTGTTTTTAAACTCGCAGAATCCTAAAAAAATTAGGAAAGCTCAAGCTGAGATTGACACCGTGCTTGGTGAAGGTGCACCCACTTATGAATCAATGAAAACGTTATCAGACTTCTCTTGGTAAGTGTTGCTTACTCTTATTTATATGTTAGTTAACTAAAAGTCAAAATTCTAAGGTTAGGCTGTTAGGGAACCCCGGTTGTATGCATATATATTTAATTTTTTTAATTATTAAATAATTGATTGATTATTAGTTATTATCTTTTTCTATATATATGATAAAATAACATAAAACCCTAAAATTCTACGTGACTAAGTCTAAGTTTAACCTATTCTCGGCTGTCACTACAAACTAACGAGATTAGGAGAGTAACAACTAACGACAATGGATTCAGAGATTGGTAATTATTTGCTTTCAATAGATTTTGAGTCTCAAGGAGTTGTTGATGCTGCAAGCGATGAACAAGATCATATCAATGATCTTGCTGCATCTGCATCGCAGAAACAACAATCTCGTAACGGGAGATTAATTGAACTGGAAGATGAATCAGATGATGATGACATGAAGGAGAAAAAGAAACAAGATGATTAAGGGAAAGGTATGTCATCTCAATCGCAGGAGAAAAAGAAACGAAAGGGACATACTGATCATGATAGTAAAGGGACGTCAACTAAGCCGCAAAAGAAAAAACAAAAGGCGGCTGATTTTGAAGATGAGTTAGCTGATGATGACAAAGGAAGGTCATCGGATCAGAAACAGAAAAGGCAGTACTCAGCTGTGTGGCAAGATTTTGTAGTGATAACTAAGAAAGATGGCTCGCAGAAAGCACAATGCAAGCATTGCAAGGTAGAATATGCATATGACTCCCATAAGAATGGGACTAATTGCATGAGACGCCATCTATAGAAGTGTAATCTTATGATTAAGAATGGTGATGTGCGTCAAATGATGATCAATGCAGAAGCAAAACTTCAAGCAAGAAAGATTGATCACTCTGTTTTTCACCAGATGTTAACGAAATGTATTGTTCAACATGATTTACCATTTGCATATGTTGAATATGAGAGAGTTAGAGCACTTTGGAAGTACTTGAATGCAGATGTGAAGTTTATCAGCCGTAACACAGCCGCAGCAGATGTTTACAGGTTCTATCAGAGTGAGACAACTAATTTAAAAAGAGAATTAGCTACTCTTGCTGGAAGGATTAGTTTCACCTTTGATTTGTGGACGGCTATCACACATGAAGGTTACATGTGTTTGACAGCACACTACATCGACAGAGATTGGAAATTAAAAAATAATATTTTGACGTTTTGTGCTCTACCACCTCCACATACAGGTTTTCTCTTAGCAATGAAACTTCTTGATTCATGGAAAGAATGGGGTATTGATAAAAAAATATTTTCAATTACACTTGACTGCTACAAACAATGATTTTATGCAAGATATTCTGAAATCACAGCTTATATTGAGGGATGATTTGTTGTGTGGAGGAGAATTTTTTCCCGTAAGATGTTCAGCACATATCTTGAACCTTATTGTTCAAGATGGCCTCAAAGTAATTGGGATTCATTGCATAAAATCAGAGAGAGTATCAAGTTTGTCCAAGCATCTGAATCTCGTCAGATTATTTTTGCTAAATGTGTTGAAGCGGTTCGTATTAACATGAAAGCTGGGTTGTTGTTGGATGTGCCAATACGATGAAATTCAACATATAAAATGATTGATATAGCTTTGAAGTATCAAGCAGCTTTTGGTCATCTTAAAATCCTTGATGGTAAGAATTACAGATTTCACCCAAGTAAGGATGAATGGAGAAGATTGCATGAGATGAGCGATTTCTTGAAGCCGTTTGATTATCTTATATCAGGTTCCACATATCCTACTTCTAATTTATATTTCATGCAAGTCTGGAAAATTTAAAATTGGCTGACATTGCATGAAACAAGTAGAGATGATGTTGTTAGAAGAATGGTTATGCCAATGAAGGAGAAGTTTCAAAAGTATTGGGAAGACGTTAGTGATATTTTTGCTATGGCTACAGTCTTTGATCCACGTTTAAAGCTCACACTTGCAGAGTATTGTTTGGGTAAACTTGATAAGAATTCTTCGCAACGAAAGGTGGAACATTTACGTGGTAAATTGATCACTTTGTTTGGTGCTTATGAGAACAAAGAAAAATCGGCATCTTCTTCTCTAAAAACATGTGAAGTGGCTCAAGAGAAGGGCAATGAAGAAGAACAAAGTGGAAACTTCAACAATTATGATGTGAGCTTGACAGCTTGTTCTGAATCTTTTAATTAATTTTTTATATATTTACTAAAATTGCTTTTAAATATTGCAGGATTTCTTCTCTTTCCGCAAAGCAAATATTTTTGTTAGTGGGAAATCTTCGTTGGATATGTACCTTGAAGAACCGCCACTAGACATGCAAGCTTATGCGAGTTTGGATATCCTGAAATATTGGAAATATAACTCAAAACGATTTGGTGCATTAGCTTCAATGGCGTTTGACCTTCTTAGCATACCTATCACAACAGTTGCTTCAGAGTCGTCTTTCAGCATTGGTGCTCGGGTCTTAAACAAATACAGAAGTTGTCTACTTCCCAAAAACGTTCAAGCATTGATTTGTAGTCGTAATTGGTTAAAGGGGTTTGAAGCTTTTGAAAATGGTAATAATTTTTTTTTATAGTTAACTACTTGTTTCATGGTGTTATGTAACTCGGGTTTTGTGTCACCTATGTAGAAGCGGATGAAGAATTTGATGCTGAAGATGAGGCAATACCATCTTTGAATCTCTCATCGAGGAACAAGAATAGAACATGAAAGTTCATGATTTTTTTTTGTTTTTAAGATTTCAGATTTCAGTTGAATTTATATGCTTTTGGTATTTTACTATGATGTTTTTTTCTTTGTTTACTGGATTTCGTATTACTTTTAAGTTCATTTTTAAGTTCGTTTTTTTTATCTAACCAAATGGTGAGGGAATCATTATCCTGCATAGTCTCAATATGATGATTGTGTCTCGTTTCAGTTTATTTGCGTCTTTGGTAATTTAACCCAAAAAGTAAACCAGATTTTCTCAGTAGACGGTTTTTGCTTTGAATTTATGCTTCTCTACAGGAACAGCTTCATTACCAAAAGAAGTCTCATTGCATTACTTATCATTATTGACAGGATTATATCAAAACTCTAGAAAGGCTTTCAAAAGCCAAGGCGCTGGATTTGTTTTAGAGAAAATACATACACTGTTCTTGTAACACCATAAACAATGTTCTTGCAAATCAGATTTTCATTTTTTTGTCACGCTGCATATGTAACATAATTGCATTCTTTGTTGGAGCAGATAGCATTCAGGTTTATGTTGTTTCAGCAATTTGGAGGAATCAACAAGATCTGTTTCTAGACAAGCTCTATATTTGAGCAAGCATGTTCTTTACTTAGAGATAGTCTTGAATTATACCATACACCTTTACTTTGTACCTAATCTGCTATTTTTTTGTGTCAGGTTTTCCAACAAGACTTGGGATGATAATATATGCTATTTTCAGGTTCCATCTTATTTATCTAACGAATACAAGTACGTTGTTATAAAGTGTTTGTATTCTTAATCTCTCTCTCTCTTTTGATTTGTTCACAACCAGGTGGTAATCACTGCGCTTAATGCACCAATAGTTGACATAGCCGGAAGAAAGCCATTGCTATTGGTAAAAAAGAAAAAAAAAAATTCAAAACATTTAGACAGGATTTGGACTTTGGATTATAACTAACAGGAAGGAGTCTTGGTGACAGATTTCTGCAACAGGGTTAGTGTTAAGCTGTTTGATCACAGGATTCACAGCAGTCTCATTCTATCTCAAGGCTCACGATATGGTACACAAAGTTGTTATATATTGGTAAGTAATTGATTATTAAGTGATTTTATCAAACCAAATAGATTGTTAAAGATCATATATTGGTGAGAGTAGGTGTATATAGCATCGTTTTCAGTTAAAATGGAAGCAATGCCTTGAATGGTTATCAATGATGTAATCTCATTATCTGCACTGCATGACCCGCGTCCAGGCGGACAGGCCCGCAGGCATAGAGGATCTTTTTAAAAAATTGAATAAACCGGAATGGGAAATACGTGAAGAAAATTAAGATAGTCAAAGTATGGATGTGAAAAATAAAAATCGTTTGTGAAACCAATTGCTTGTAGAGAAATATCACAAAATACCACATAAACAATGTTTTCTTCTAAAAATACAAGTAATTTGGAAAAGTTCAAATATACTTGAAAATTAGGTTTAAGAAGGGTTTTTCAAAACATTTTTGCTTTTTCAAAACTTTATTACGAATTACTAATCATTTAGGACTCCGTTCTAAATTTTATAAACCCATTTTTGCGTATTTTAAAATTTTAAGATTTTGGTAGTTTTGAAAAGAAATTCATGGTGGTTTTGAAATCAAAGTGATTTTGCAAACCCTAACCTTCAAAAGGCTCTGATACCATTTGGTGCGGCCCTGGTTATGTTAAAACCAAAGGATCGACTTGAAGGAAGGTGGAATGGTGAATTGAGGAGGTTACTAACACTCCTTTGTGGTCACGGCTGTAAGGAGGTAAGGAAGGAGGCTACTAGCTCTCCTTAGGCAGCGTATTGATGAATGTTTGGAAGGAAGCTACTAGCTTCCCTTGTAGACAAGTGTTGATGGCGGATGGATGGGTGAGGGTTTGGAGGTTACTAACTCTCCAAGTGATGTGATTGATGAGGGGTTTGATTCCACTAGCACAAAATCACCCTGCAAAGAGCTATGAAATTTCACAGTAGATTACTCTACCCTTAAGTGAATGAAGATCAATGTTCTTAAGCTGAACAGAGAAAGCAAAAAGCAAAAGAGCTTTTCTAAGTTTTATAAAATTCGATGTGATTTTCTACAAGGGGGTGAATGCCTTTTTAAAGGCATAAAATCCTAACAAGAATTATTCCACAAAAGGAATATTCTAATTAAATTACTCTAACAATAAAATCCTAACTAATTAACTCCTATATCCATGCCAATCGATTTTATTATCCTAATCTACTAATCTGGTTTAAATTAAGTGATTTATTTACAAACCAATAAATTAAATTAAACCAGCCTAATTGGTTTATTCTCTTTAAGCTTCCTTTTCCTTCTTAGACAGGCCCAAATAACTTGCATAATGGGTATTCTTTGGGTTTTAATTATGGGCATAATTATTAGGCCAAACCACAAATTCTTATCTTCTTGGGCTTGGGCTTGGGTTGGATCTTCTATTTCTTGGGCCGCCTGATGTGCTCCTCTTTGGGCCTGGTTTAACTCCATGTCCATGGGCTGCTTCTCCAGCTCCTTCTCACTTGCCCACACGACATTGATGTGCTGTTCCAAGTTTTCTAAGCCTCTTAAGCTCATGTTTTCCTTGTTCTGGTCCAGCTCCATCTGATCCATATCCTCTTTATGTCCAGGTCGCTTAGCATCCTCATTGGGCCTTGCTAGGATCGCACCATCCCCTCCTCCTTTGAAGGGATTTGTCCTCAAATCCAATTCTTCTGCAACAAGAGAAATCAAGTTAAAATCATTGGAGTTGTGATTAAATATGTGCTGAGCTTGGGATGTTGACAACGACTGCAAAGCAGGATCCCATATCCAATCTCCAAACTGGAAATATTGATGTGGGCGGCCTGTACTTGCTCTATCTTGGCACCACTCCTTGATCAAGAGCTCATTTGGTCCATAATCAACTTGTTTGTCAAGACCCTGAATCCTCCTTGTTCTTGGAACAAAATTCATAACCTGTCTATCCTGTTTCCTTTCAAACACTAGAAAAACCACATCAAATGTGCAACAGAAATAGACAACCGAATCCCCTGAGTTTAAGATCTTAAAAACAAGACTCAGGTTCCTAAAATTACCATCTAAGATAAGATCATAGATCATTCTAGCATTAGAACACTCACTGGAACAAAACTTTTCTTTTGAACACAAACCAAACAAATAGATATCACTGCTAGCAAACAGATTGGATTGTGCTAACTTAGAAACTCTCTCAACATATTCAAATTCAGAACTTCTCTTAGTTCTAAGTAGGTCATGCATGTTCTTAGACCACCATTCTAGCAATGCAAACTCATGATCTAACTTGGACAAACTCTCAAAAACGTTTTCTCTCAAGGCTGAGTTCATATCACAAAGTTTTAAAACCCAAAAATCTTCACAGCACAAAGTTTTACAGCCTTTTCTAACTGATTTCAAGTTATGCAACACTTTATTAGAGAAACATTCATCAATCACAAGATCTGCATTAATCCTCACCGATTTATGTCCTAATGTTCTCCTAATCAACTTATGACTCAAAGCAAACTCCTAGCTCTCAGTTTTAGCAATCAAAGAACATTCTGATCTAGAAAACATTTCATGCCTAGGTGCTTCAAAAGATTGAATCATCTTATCAAAAATAAACCTAGAAACACAAAGTTCTTTTACATTCTCTAAACCAAATTGTTTCTCTTCTTCAGGTGTAACAATCACAAACAAACTAGGTAAAGAATTTGTAACACCAATATCCTTACAAAGTTTGAGATGACTTTCATCAATAAAAGAAGGAATGAATGACTTGAACTCCCAACTAGCTGTAGGCGCTAAGTTGTTGTCCAATGACAATCGCTTTGGTGTCTTCTCTGGTAGCTTATCTTCATGATCCTGCAAAGAAAACTCTCTGATACTCGGTTGCACTGGTTTGAGATTAGTAAAACCTAGACAAGTCTCATCTAATACTCCAACTGATGGAACAAAGAAAGTATCCTGGTTAAACTTACCCTCAGCTACTGATTCCTTACCTTCAAACGATTTTTGCAATGGACCATACATCTCTGTTCTTCCTCTAAATCCATTGGTGTCCTTAGCAACTTCCAGCATCTCCATTCGTCTGGCTAGTGGTATTTTCTTGGGTACCTCTCCTGGTATCTCCTCCTCAAAGTCCTACGAAGAGAAGACAAGGCTACTCGGACTCACCGGTTCACAGGTGGTTAGTTCTCTACAAATCTCTTTTCCCTTAAGCATAAAATCAATTTGAGAAGATGGTATAAAACACTTACCTGTGTTAGAGTCATTTAAGAACTTTTCAGTGCCAAATAACCTCCTGGAAACCATGGCTTCATTAGGAGAATATGAAGTTTCAAAAACTTCATAGGAGAATATGAAGTTTCATAATCGCTTTGGTGTCTTCTCTGGTAGCTTATCTTCATGATCCTGCAAAGAAAACTCTCTGATACTCGGTTGCACCGGTTTGAGATTAGTAAAACCTAGACAAGTCTCATCTAATACTCCAACTGATGGAACAAAGAAAGTATCCTGGTTAAACTTACCCTCAGCTACTGATTCCTTACCTTCAAACGATTTTTGCAATGGACCATATATCTCTCTTCTTCCTCTAAATCCATTGGTGTCCTTAACAACTTCCAGCATCTCCATTCGTCTGGCTGGTGGTACTTTCTTGGGTACCTCTCCTGGTATCTCCTCCTCAAAGTTCTGCGAAGAGAAGACAAGGCTACTCGGACTCACCGGTTCACAGGTGGTTAGTTCTCTACAAATCTCTTTTCCCTTAAGCATAAAATCAATTTGAGAAGATGGTAGAAAACACTTACCTGTGTTAGAGTCATTTAAGAACTTTTCAGTCCCAAACAACCTCCTGGAAACCATGGCTTCATTAGGAGAATATGAAGTTTCAAAAACTTTTTTCTTACTTTTGCAAATTGGACTGTAATGATTGGTTTCTGGCTGTTGGGGAACCGGTTTCTCCTTTGAATACAGATGTTCTTGGCGTGTCCACTGGATGGGTGATGGTCGTGAGCTTGGTCTCCTCCCTTGGCTGCTCCTCATAGTCTTAGACTTTCCTGATCTACTCCCAATAGTCCTCCCTTGTGAACTCCTTTGGTGTTTATCCTGCACATAACCAAATTTATTATAATCTGGAGCAAACCTTTTTTTTATAACAAATTTCATCTCAAACCAAGAAGCAATCTGAGGTTCTCCATTGTGCCTCCTTGTGGATGTAATTTGATCCCACCAATGGATGGCATGACCACTGAATCCACTTGTTGCAAGTTTGATCTTCTTTGCCTCAGTGTAGTGATAATAAATGAACACCCATTCCATCTTTTTTTCCCATTCCAGATAAGCTTCAGGATCAATCTTCCCATGGAATGATAGAATCTCAAGGTATTCTTCTGATCTATGGCAACGATGGTGATAAGAGTTAACTCCTGCTTTTCTGCCTGCAGAGATTGAAAAGTCATGAAACTCATTAGCATATTTAGTCCTATTGAAATCTTGTTGTAGTTTCCTACTGATCTTAGCCATCATAGCTTCATATTGGAACTGATCAAGATGGAAAATATGATCAACTGAATTTCTTCTTGCCATAGATTCTCTGAAACAAAGTTAAACAAACAGATTAGAAAATCCTCTCTCTCTTTTTTTTTGGTTCTCTCAGTGTTCAATCCTCTTGTTATTCCCACAAGTTCAGAATAGATCAAAACCCAATTACCTAAGATCTAGAGCTAAACCTACTAAAACTTAAGATAGAAAGATTGCAAGATTTTTTTCTTCAGCTGATTGAACTATTCCTCGCAGGGTTTCTCTTCTGCTCTTTTTTTTTTTTTGAATTTTTTTTTTGAATTTTCAATTTTTATTTTATTTTATTTGTAGATCCTTTTCTTAGATCTTTTTTTTGTAATTCAGGAAAGGCTCAGCTGACTTACAACAGATAGAAAGAAAAGAATTTTTTTATAAAACTAAAAAAATTGAAAAGAAATTGATGGTGGTTTCGAAATCAAAGTGATTTCACAAATCCTAACCTTCAAGAGGCTCTGATACCACTTGGTGCGGCCTTGGTTATGTTAAAACCAAAGGATCGACTTGAAGGAAAGTGGAATGATGAATTGAGGAGGTTACTAACACTCCTTTGTGGTCACGGCTGTAAGGAGGTATGGAAGGAGGCTACTAGCTCTCCTTAGGCAGCGGATTGATGAATGTTTGGAAAGAAGCTACTAGCTTCCCTTGTAGACAAGTGTTGATGGCGGATGGATGGGTGAGGGTTTGGAGGTTACTAACTCTCCAAGTGATGTGATTGATGAGGGGTTTGATTCCACTAGCACAAGATCACCCTGCAAAGAGCTATGGAATTTCACAGTAGATTACTCTACCTTTAACTGAATAAAGATCAATGTTCTTAAGCTGAACAGAGAAAGCAATAAGCAAAAGAGGTTTTCTAAGTTTTATAAAATTCGATGTGATTTTCTACAAGGGGGTGAATGCCTTTTTAAAGGCAGAAAATTCTAACAAGAATTATTCCACAAAAGGAATATTCTAATTAAATTACTCTAACAATAAAATCCTAACTAATTAACTCCTATATCCATGCCAATCGATTTTATTATCCTAATCTACTAATCTGGTTTAAATTAAGTGATTTATTTACAAACCAATAAATTAAATTAAACCAGCCTAATTGGTTTATTCTCTTTGGACTTCCTTTTCCTTCTTAGATAGGCCCAAATAGCTTGCATAATGAGTTTTCTTTGGGTTTTAATTATGGGCATAATTATTAGGCCAAACCACAAATTCTTATCTTCGTGGGCTTGGGCTTGGGTTGAATCTTCTATTTCTTGGGCCGCCTTATGTGCTCATCTCTGGACCTGGTCTAACTCCATGTCCATGGGCTGCTTCTCCAGCTCCTTCTCACTTGCCCACACGATATTGATGTGCTGTTCCAAGCTTTCCAAGCCTCTTAAGCCCATGTTTACCTTGTTCTGGTCCAGCTCCATCTGATCTAGATCCTCTTCATGTCCAGGTCGTTTAGCATCCTTATTGGGCATTGCTAGGATCGCACCACTTCTGATTGCAGCCCTTGCTTTCCTCAACTCTTCTTCTCTTTTCCCAAGACTGCTCCTTTTATGCCGACATTTTATTTATTTTTAATTATCTAATCAAATCATAGTAATAACTATTACTTTTTTTTCTACTACAAACCTACGACGGCGTTTCTATACATATATGTACTTATCAAGTTGACCGAAAAAGTAAAAAAAAAAGATTATATACGTTCCAAAAGTTGAAGATCGATCCTACAACAATATTTATATATATACATCGAGTTGTAATATAGCATATGTCTAACTCGAATAACATAACCCATGCATGTATCATGATATTGTATGTTAGTAGATTATCGTAATTCACGTATTCATTTAAGAAATTTAAATATTAACTAATACTCTATATCCCAAAATATAAGATGTTTAAGAATTTTTTTGTTTTATTTTATAAGATGTTTTACAACTTCTTATGTAAAAAATTATAATTTTTTGATACTTTTAACCATTTATATTCTACAGTATATTTTGTGATTGGTTAAACTATTGTTATCAAACATTAATAAATCAGTTTAAAATATAACTAATATTTTTTCTTAAATTTGCACATTTCGCTTTTAACCCAAAACATCTTATATAATGAGATAAAAAGAGTAAATATTTTCAGATGACTTCATCATAGCATGTAGTTATTAAAACATGATAATGTGTAGAGACTCTTGATAAATACGAATCTAAGAAAAAACATATACCATACATATGAATCTGAGAGTTAATTACCTTTATCGAAATGGGAGGAGAATATAATGAAGACGAAGAAGATGATGATTGTAATGCTTTCGTGTGATCAAGAAGAGAGAACAGAGTAAGTGAAGAGAAGAACTGTTAGGTGGAGGTTTATTATTAGGAAAAGAGGGAAAGACGAGGAAGAGAAGAAGAAGCCCAAATGAAAATCCTAACAAGCAATTACCCTTTGGCATCTTTTGCTTTTTAGGTAAATGCTTCTCTTGTACTCGTTCAATTGGCTTCTTGAATCTTTTATATGTGACTTCCAGCAGTTATATTTGACTTTGGCAAATTTTAAATACCAAAAATATATTTTATAAACAAACCGGTGTAAGAAGCCACCTCCTTCTATATACCTGCGTCGATCTCGATGTCGCCACTCGCCACCACCATCGGGAAAAAGAAAGAAAAGATTTTTGAACTCTCTAGGAGCATTTCTTTTGGATCTGCTAGCTTTATATTAAAAGATCTTGGAATTATGATATTAAGCTAAACATAATCCTTTTTGAAAAAACATTTTGATCATAATCCCTTATTATTATTAGAAAATCGAATATATATATATATATATATATATCTGTTAAATATGTAAATTTTCTAATTTCATATTTTCGAAAAATTTATTTTCTAGAAAAAATATAATATCTTTTTTTTGGGGTGCAACGATAAATTATAATGAGAACTTACTAAAACTATCATTTTAATTAATACTATCACTTTGCAATAATTTACATACTTAAAAAGTTTTGAAAAATACAAACATTGTTGATAGATTAGATAACTTTTATCTTTAATTAATTTAATAATCAATTATTAATTTTGTTTTCTATAATGTTAAGGTCTGGTTTTCTTCTTATAACGACATCAATATTGATATACATTAAAGATGAGCCTGATCACCTCTTCCTCCTCCTGGTCACCTCTTTCTCCTCCACCTCCACCGCTGCCGCCAACAATGAGCCTGATCTTATCTGTTGTCGTCTCTCTTCTCTTTCACTTAATCTCCTAAATCAACTTGAATTTTACCCTAATTTATCAAATTTAAAGTTGAATTTGTTATATTTTGAATAAAATTCACAATTTTCTAGATGTATAAACCACCCATATTTATAAGGGTTTATAAATCTAGATAAAGATAAGTTTGATTCAACATATGACGCTTAAATATAAAATCCTAAAACATCAGTTTATACAAAATTTTACTTAAAACAACTGAAATATATAATCAAAGCTGATGAAGCTAAAATTATTGGAGAGGTATTCAAAAAGATGTTTTTTTGAGAATTAGAATCAAAAGACATCACTTCAATAATTAATTTATAGAATTTTGGTGGGGCTTAGACAAACACAAGGAACGTATTACATAGTCTAAGAAGAAGTGACTCAAAAGCCTCAAATCTAAGGATTTTGTGTCGTTAGATTTCGAGTAAAATTCACTATTGTACATATTTATAAACTTTTATATATGATTTATTAATCTCTATAAAATAACTTATAAGCCCTTATAAATAATTTATAATTTTTATATAAATTTTCTTATAAACCCTTATAAATAATTTATAATTCAATACAAATGATCTATATACCTTTACAAATGATTTATATCTCCTTATAAATCATTTTTTTTATAAACTCTTATAAATAATTTAAAATTTATTAAATTTCACATATGACTGAAATTATTAAAGATTGGTGATTCGATTTTGGTGAGAATTAGAATCAAGAGGCACCACATTTATTGTTCGGATTAAGATTCAGATTTAATTTCAAATAATTAATTGTATTTTGATACAGTGGTTTATCAGGGAATTCTTCGATCCAAAAAATTATATTTGAGAAAAAACAAACTTTGTTAGATGAAGAATAAGACGCTTAACTAGAGTACACCGGAGGAGGAAAAAAAGTTAGGTTTTTTATCCATGTCGCATGAAGAAGATGAGGAAGAATATTTTTTTTTATCCAACGTGTTTTTAGTCAGAGATATATTTGATATTTTTAATTTTCAGACAGTTTATTTATGAATATAGCTCTTTCTAATTATATGTTTGAAAAGTGGTACAGGAGAAATGGTAGTTTTGCAATTTGTTCAATTATAATTATATGTATCTATATATGAATTTATTAGTTAATCAATAAACATAAACGAAATAAGGGAAAAATCTTTAAAATACCACACATATTACATTTGCTAACAAAAAGTATATGAACTATGTAAAGAAGCTATTTTAGTCAGAAGATCACAATCATTTTATTGATGTAATAGGTAAACATCACATAAGACAATCGACTATTCGAGTTAGAGTATCTTTTTTTATAGAATTTTAAAAAGTTTCATGATAAAATAAATAGAAGTAGTTTCTAAAAATGGAGAGGCTTAACAAGTATAGTTTTTGGAGTATTGTTGAGATTAATTTTAAACCATAGAAAACTCAGCTGTTTTTCTAGAATTTTTACAGGTTGATATTTTGGGCATAACTATGAATTTTTTCGTTTGATTAAGATTTGGCAGCTATGAAATCATACTGTATAAATGACGATAATCTCTAAATCTATCTTATTGATCTCTTTTACAGTGAAATTATACGTTTAGCGAAATTATTCATTTATCGATAAATGAATATATTTGGACGTCTAGAAGCTTGAAGTATAATGCAAATTAGAAAAATGAAGTTTTCTAAAACTATAAAAAGTAAGTTTTCTAGATTTGATGTAGAATTAGGAAAAATAAGTCTTTTAGTTTTTGAGATTCAATGTAACCATATAAACACAAGTTTTGGTGATGAATTGTATTACTTAAAAAAAAAGTAACGAGAATGATGTCGTTATGAAATTGCCTACCGACACTAAAATTATTAAGATTGTATTAAATTATGAGAATGATCTAGAACCAGATGATAATAGATTCACACCAAATGTGTCATCAGAAAAAACATATTAAGCAGTAATCATTTTACAGAACTATTTTTAACAACACGAGCAAGATATTCATAAAGTTTTGTTTGCGATATAAGAAATCAAGGATAAGATGAATTTTGGTGGACAAAGTAAAAAAACTATAAAATCCTTTTTGTAGAATAATGACTTATTGTATGAATATTGTTGATTTAAAAAATATTTTTTTAATATATATATATATATATATCTTATGAAATATGAAAATTATTCATTTCATATTTACATATGGTCTTTAAAGATTTTTAAAAAATTATTCATTAATGAATTAATCAAGATTAATCATTTAGCTCATTAGCCCAAGTCGAAACTGAAACAAATGATTCATTTATCGAAATTATTCATTTATCGAAAATTCATTTATTGAAGTTTCACTGTACATGGATTAAATACATGGATAGTTGTGTTGTTTGTTTATAGTTCCAATATTAAAGATGAAATATACAAGTTACTGTTGGAGATGGTAACCATACTTTTTTTTTGTTTGTTCATAGCATTCTTAAAAAGACCAATTATTATCTTCTAAGCCTATGAGAAATTAACAATATTACTTCCATAAAGCTGGGATTCAAGAGCATCTTCAAATTGGATAAATAGTATATCCATAGCCGCATTTTTTTCGGTAATGATACAAGCACGTAATTTTGCGGACGTCCGGGTAGAACTTGAGCACCGTCTTGGGAGGGAGGATGTTGCACCTTAAGAGAGAAATATTCGATCTTTTGTGATGCGGGATGGGATGAGTTGGACCACACAAGTTATGAAAGGGATCTCGTGATACAACAAGGTTTTCTCGGACTTGAAAGCTTATTTCAAAAATGAGAGAAACGTTAGTACAGTAGAAGGTGACAGCCGTTTAAAGTCTAGAACACTAGGGTTTATATTTTCTGAATTGTCTAAAAACAGAAAACTAGGGCCGTGGGCTTAAGAATACCACAGGCCAGAAATAAACTAAATAAAATGCTTAAGGCCAACAAGATAGGGTCGGTCCATATTTGTTAAGAATGGTTGAGTCGTGAACAAGTCATGTTCCGTTGCGCACCACTATAAGAAAACAGAGATTTGACGATTACATTTGGCGACTACAAGATTAGTCGCTAAAAAAGGTGATTATTTTACTACTATATGACGACTGTTTTACAAGTACCAAATATTAGTCATAACGTAGTCATTATATTGTGACTAAAGGGTACAGTCACACGTAGTCGCCAAATAGCCACTAATTTACAATTTTATCTGAGTCTCAGATATATAGTCGTAAAATAATAACTAATTTAGCGACTATTGTACGCCTACATGCATAGTTGTTAAATTTAGCGATTAATTTACGACTATATGGCAGCCATGGGTTAGTAGTCGTAAAATAGTCTCTAAATTTTCCAATGCATATCGGAAGGGCAACAATCAGCTATTAGTCTCTAATATGGTGACTACATGGCCACTAAATGGCGACTAATATTCAAATAATTATACTCTGCAAACAGAATCAAATTTTATAGTTTAAACCAACAAAGTAAACCAGATCAAGAACCAGTATAATCCCCCTTTCACATAAAATCTTTTCAGGGGTCAAATTCTAAAACACTCTCCACATAGAGAGAGTGTGTCAAGTGTACTCTCCATATTTCTAAAACACTCTCTATGTGGGACCACCCATATTTTTTACACTCCCTTCCATCGATTACCCCTTCCTTTTTTAATTTTTTTATAATTCAATCTTCACATCATCATTTCCTCTCTCCTCCTTTATTTAATTTATTCAACCACTTTTATGGGACCCACAAAAATCACATTTCTCCTTCTTCCTTGGCCATTAACGTGGTACATAACTCCTCATGCTCATTTTTTTTTTCAATTTATTCTTCTTCTTCTGTGAATCTCTTCTTATACCTGCAAATTGTGTACATTCGTCCAGAAAAGCTGTTCGTCCGTTATGCAACTATGAAAACTCATTTCCGCCATTAACGTGTAGCTCCACTTGGATGATTTGTAATTTTGGTGGTTGAAGTCGATTTGAGCGGGATTGGAGCTCTGGTTCTTGATTTCAGGTTTTTTGCATCATTTAAATGTCAGTTTCAGTTTTTAGATGTAGTTTAGTGATAGGATTTGTAATGTATATCGTTTTATTTATTACAGAGAACGTATAACTGAATGTTAGAAAAATACAACTCAATACAACTAGTTGCAAATATATAACTGATGACAACTGTATACAATTACAGCTTATATTATACAACTGAGTATAACTATGTTTAAAATATACAACTGAAAACAACCGAGTATTAATAATGTTGAATTTTATTATTTTCAGGTTATAATGAATCGAAAGCAGCGCACTCTGGTACACATTGACTACGGTGGACATTATGTAAAGAAGGGAGATGATGTTGTATGGGTTTCAGCACAAGATGTTCATCACGCTCTTGTGATAAAAAAAAGAGTGATGAGCTAACGTATGTGCTTTTGGGTGAAGAGATATGCAAGAAGATGGGAGTGGATGAAGTTAGGACTGCACTTAAAATTAGTTACATCCCACTTCTAGTGGACCCTAAGAAGCCAATCTATATCTTGGATGATGAAGGACTTATGTGTTACTTGGAGCTCTATGAAGATCATGCGAAAAGTGTGCTGCATGTGGAAGCTGTCAGTAATCAGAGCCAATTTGTTGCAAGTAATTCAGACATAATTTCTAGTGCAAGGGAAGATTATGGCAATACGAATCAAGCTGCAAGTGAGCCATCAGAACATAATGCTATTGTTGTACACGATGAAGAAGGAAGAGACATGGATACCTTGTTTATGAATGAAGTCATTGAGGTCACACCTTTGGTACAAGGAGATGAGGCTGCAAATCTCGAATGGGAAGATGGTATGAATATGGAAATTGGCCAACAATTTGAAAGCAAGGCACACGTGCAAGAATTAGTAGAGAGAGCTGGACATTTAAACTGTTTTCAGTATGCTGTTGTTAATTCCGATACAAAGCGGTATGTGGTCAAATGTTGTGGAGCAGAGAGAGGTTGCAAGTGGTATTTGCGGGCTACGAGACATGCTGATTCGAGTTTCTTCTCGATCAGAAGGTACAACAACATTCATACGTGTTCGCGTGCATCTTCTAGTACAAGTACAAGAAGAAGATGTGGCACAACACGGTTAGTTGCTTCTGTTTTGCATGATGATTACCCAGGAACTCTTGATACACCTAGTACAAAGAATATCATTGATTTGGTACAAGGAAGAGTAGGAGTGAAAGTATCCCATAGTACCGCGTGGAGAGGAAAAAACAAAGCTTGTGAAGATGTATGAGGTTCTCCAGAGGATAGCTATAAGATGTTGTTTCCTTATATGTACATGTTGGAGAAGATGAATCCGGGTACTGTTACTTATGTGGAACTGGATAAAGAAAAGAAATTTTTGTACTTATTTTTCGCGTTGGGAGCAAGCTTTGAAGGCTTTTCAGCCATGAGGAAAGTGATTGTTGTGGATGGAACTCACATTAAGAATGTAGTTGGTGGAAAGCTAATAGTTGCGACCGCACAAGATCCTGATCATCACCACTATCCGATTGCTTTTGGTGTTGTTGATGGTGAGAAAGATTTAAGTCTTACTTGGCTTTTTAGTAAGTTGAAATCAGTATTACCGGATAGTGGTGATCTAGTATTTGTAACGGATAGACACATGAGTCTTATCAAATCAATAGCTGAGGTGTATCCGCTTGCTGTGCATGGTTATTGTACTTATCACTTATCTCAGAACGTGAAGGGAAGCTGCTCCTACGTGAACAAAGAAGCACTTGCAAAATGGTTCAGGGCAATGGCAGAAGTGTACACGGAGTGTGAGTTTCAAAAGCAATACATTGCTTTTATTAAAAGGTATCCATCGGCAGGAGATTATCTTAATAAAAGTTGTCCTGAAACTTGGAAGTGGGCAAGATGTTATTTCCCGGGAAATAGGTACAATATGTACACAAGCAATGCATGTGAGTCTATTAACGCGGTGTTGAGAGAAGCAAGAAAGTACTCTCTTATGCCGATGATTGATGTCATTGTTTCAAAGATTGCTGAGTGGTTCAACAAGAATCAACAGAATTCTCTCAAAGATGGGACGTTGGTGCCTTTTATTGAGAAAGAGTTGCATCCTTTGTGTGCTGCGGCGGAGAAGTTAAAAGTGACAGTGTTAAACAGTTATTTCCTTGAGTTTAACGTGTGTGGAGAAGATGGTAATGTTTATTTGGTTGACTTGAGAATGAAGAAATGCACATGCAAGCGCTTTGATCTTGATAAGTATCCATGTGTCCATGCTATTGCGGCCCTTATGGAAGCAAAGAAGAAGAAATACACTGAAATTGAAATACATGATCTGTGCTCCAAGTATTATTGGATGACGAATTGGGCATTGGCTTATTGCAGGACGATATATCCAGTACCTTATATGTCTCAATGGATAATTCCTGACCATATTGCTGATATGGTTGTCCATCCTCCGGATTATGTCACCAAAAGAGGAAGACCCCAAGTAACAAGATTTCCATCAGTTGGAGAATATCGGAGAAGGAGAAAAAGCACATCCAGGGGTGGTGGTAGTGGTGTGAGAGATTGATACATCTATGTATTATTGGGTATTACTCGTAAAACTATGTAATAGAACATACAACTGTGTATTACTGGTACAACTATGTTGTAGGGTTTGGTTTAGGGTTTAGGGTTTAGGGATTAGGGTTTGGGTTTAGGGTTTAAGGTTTTATGGTTTGAATCATGTATTTGGGATACTAAAACCAACGTTTAGCCTATTTATGATGATATCCAGTTATGAATCAAGAAATAATTGTGGAAAATAGCATGTTTTAATCTAATAAATCATAAACATATATGTGTGTTGTTAGCTTGTTTGATTATAAGTATGCGAATTGCTCAAAATTTGTGATTTCGAGAATGTGTTCCTATGAAAGTTTTTTAATCCAAATTTGATAACCTAATGGAGTCGATACAACTAATAACATTGACTAGAAATATCAATATAACTGAAAAGACCAAAAACTAACATTTATGCAACTACTTGTTATTTATATAACTATGTACAACTATAATGTGAATGCTCTAGTATGAACGCAGAATATTTTTTATTTTTTTATTGAACAGCAGTGTGAACACGAGGGTGGGGTCTACTGGCGATAGTGTGAACACGCGGGTGGGGCATGCTGGCGATAGTGTGAACACGCGGGTGGGGCCTACTGGCGCGTGAGATGCAACACCAGTTGTATATAGTTGTGTGCAGTTGTATTTTAAAATTGTAGTTGTATGCAGTTATGTTCGGTTGTATTATCAAAAAGTAGTTGTGTTCTCAAAACAACAAGAACATTATAATAGAATTAAACACCTAAAATAATACAATAGAGTTTAACATCTTAAATAACACAATAGAGTTTAATACCTAAAATAACACAAAAGAGCTTAAAACTGCAGAACAACAAGAACAAAGTTTAAAACCACAAAACAACAAGAACAAAGTCTAAAATCACAAAACAACAAGTACAAAAACAACATATAAGAGTTCAAGCATTAACAAAAGGGCTTTGCCTAAATTTAGAAGGACATTTTTTCCTTTTCAGCCTCTTAGATGGACTAGGGCTGTCCTCATCACCATCGCCACTACCACCACCATCACCACCATCTACATCACCACTACCACCCACATCACCACTGCCACCCACATCGCCACCACCATCACTACCTACATCTCCACCACCATCACCATACACGTCTCCACCACCATCACCATACACGTCTCCACCACCATCACCACCTACATCTCCATCACCACCATCACCACCTACATCTCCACCACCACCAACACCATAACCACTATAACCACCTTCATCATCCTTACCCTCACCCTCAATCTTCTTCTCCAATAAATCAATCCTTACCTCTAGCGCATCAAACCTCTTGTTGATGTTGTCAAACCCTGCTTCCATCATCTTCATAAGTCTTTCATAACCCTCCACCACTTCCTCAGCCTCAGCGCCAAATTTCTCCACTTCAATCGTTTCTGGGAGTTTCTCCTCTCTCCTCACAGTCAATGCTCTACCAGCTTTGTCTAACTCGAAGATGTCTTTCCAAAAAATCTTCTTACCATCAAGCAACCACTGGTTCCAGCTCAGAGATAAGAAATAATCTCCTTCATCATCAAAGTTATCTTAAAAAATGCGTGACAGGAGGTCTTGCTCGTATACATCAGGTTCCAAGATGCTTAAGATCCTTTGTGCATCAGTCTGCAAAACCAATAGTCAGTCCACACATTATTAATACAAATAGGTATTACTAAATACAACTAAGTACCTCTGTTGATCCAAGTGCTTCATTAATCTCTTCTAACGGAAATCCCTTGAGATAATTCCCACGTCTTTTTTTCCGCCATCTTCGTTTACACATCCTCGGACATCCACGGTCAGCTGTGGGGTCATCTTCGCGAAACTTCAGTCCCAAGTCTGGAATGGCTTCACAAGCCAAAAGCTGCAAATCACTTACATTAAGCCAACCGTGAATATTACTACAAATGCAATAAACTATACGAAGAAGTTTACCTCCAACGGAATGATGAAACCCGGAAAGCACCATGTGGGTTTAGCAACTCCTTTGAAATGATCCATCATATGAAAAATCTCTTCAATACAATCATCAAAGGTGTATCGCCCCCATGGAAATGTGCTACATGCTTTGAGATCGTCCACAATTCGAAGAAGGAAAGGATCAATAAATTCATACCTTTTTGATCCTTTGATGATGGTGCACAGGAACAATAGAACCGCCATTTTAAGTCGCTCTCTATCGGGTGCCATTTTCTTCAGTTTTTCTCTCACTTCAGAAACAGTTATTTTCTCAGTCTTCTTAAAGTGTCGCTTCACAAACCTCAAGCTCCCAAGTGTTTCATACGCTGGAGGATAGGAGAGACAGTCCAATCCACTGATCAACGCATGTTCTCTCAGCGAATACCGCACTGGGACACCACTAACTGCAAACCAGCACATCTTAGGGTTCTCCATTGGGACTGTGCGTAAGAGTAGCATCCACATTCCCATTAACTTGTGGTTATTGCTTCTCTCCTTATGCCAAATGTGCTGGAACTGATGATGATTTGCAAACCATCCCGGTTCTAGTCCCACTTGTCGTCCATTCTTAAGACCCGCAATCTCATTCAGCGTGTTATAATCCTCACACTTAGATGCAATCTTGCAGATTGTAACATAATCTGTGTTTTTAAAGAAGAGTGTTCCGGGACCAGGCGGCTCAGGAACCTGCAATCCAAATACATTTTTCAGTTAGTAGTCATGTATGTTGATACTCAATTATATATAAACATGTAGTTGTACAAATTGATACTCAGTTATATAAAAGCATGTAGTTGTACCGATTGATACTTAGTTGTACAGAAACATCTAGTTGTATAAATCGATACTCAGTTGTATTACGGTTACTATCATACAATACCAAATTTGTTCAAATCAACTACTAATCTATGGTCTAATTCCGCATAATTTCACCTAAAATAAGCTACATTGATTAGGGTTTACCTCGATATCCACCGATGTGTCAGATTCCGCTGGTTGCGCTGTCGACGGTTCTGCTGCCGCCGGTTCCGCTGCCGCAAATGTTGGAATGGAGTCCATTGTTGGAGACGGCGGATTTGGAGATGGCGGATTTGGAGGAGAAATTGGAATTGGAGGAGATGGAAGGTATGAAGAAGATGGATGACTTGGAGAAGATGTGCGAGTTGGAGGAGATGGTGGATTTGGAGGTGGAGGGCTTGGAGAAGATGGAAGGCTCGGATAAGATGGAGGCGTTGGTGGAGATGGAGGACGAGGCGTCCAAACAACCATCCGAAGTTCTCTTGGCGGAGATGGAGTTGGTTCTCTCACCGGAGGAGGATTTTTTCTCCTCCGCTTTGCGGTTGGCTTCTTCGCCGGTGCCTTCTTCCTCTTCGCGGGTTGCTTCTCTGTACTCGTTTTCTTTCCACTTCGCGGAGGAACCATTTTTAGGTTTAGGATTTCAGAAGGAGAAGCTTAAATTGAGGATTGGTGCGGATTCGGTTTTGCCGGAGAAAAAGGAGGTCAGGGGAGAGGGCGAGAGGGACGAGGTCGACGGGACAGTGAGGAGGAGTGGGGTGTGAAGGTGAGTTCGACGAGTGGTGGGTCCCATGGGCCGAAATTTTAATTTTTAAAATTTAAAATTTTTGGGTCGGGTCGGGTCGGGTCAACGGATAATCCGTTAGATCATGGTATGGGTTGTAATTAATTTAAATTATAAAGGTTATATCGTAATTTTGTTATTTTTCAGTATAAAAAAAAATCAAAAATTAAATCTAAATGGGTAAAGAGTATTTTAGAACACTTTTTAACCTATGAGAGTGTTTTAGAATTTGTTCCTCTTTTCAGCCTCTCTAAAAGCCCTAATCTCTCGGATAAAAAAATCTTCTTCTCTAATTCTTAGTGCGCCTCTGAAACGGAGACGGCTCGATTGGCATAGATGAGGAGATCTCGAGTCTGTGGAACCATAACTCTTCTTCTCTAATTCCTAGCTAGTGCACCTCTGAAACATGCTGTTACTAAAGCAACCAGAAACCTTACGGCGCCATTTTCTACTAGATCGGCTGCACAAAATTTCTTCACCAGAGGAGAATCTAACGGTCAGTATTGCTGATGTATTTCTTTTATACACTCTGATTATTATACTTTGAGTTTTCATCATGATTTTGTTAATGAAATCTATGAGTTTGAGCTTGGATAAAGTGGGCATTTTGGGTATGAAATGTTGCCTGGTTCGAATCTTAGTTAAATGCTCAGTATCTCTATAATGATCTGAAGTTTGTGATATCTGTTCATTTGAAACTTTTTGTAGGTGAGCAAGGAATGTTTTTTCATTTCAATGGAATAAGGTAAGTGCTCTGGATGGGTTAATTAGCATAATTTCATTCATTTACGTGTGCTCAGTTGATAAGAAACCAAAACATGGGGTTGCAAAATCCATTTTATGAAGCTGCATCATAGTGTCGGTGTATTGACTCTGATGCTTTACCATTTTTCTCCAGTAATCACAAAGTCATTGGTAATGCTGACTCTGATGTTTCGGTAGTCTTAGTGTGAGTTCAATCTATGCATTTTTTTAAATAGATCTTATATATATACAAACATATCGAAATGGTAACTTATTGAATTCCACTTATTGAATTCCAAGGGCCATGATAAAGACGTATGTGACCGTCCGTGGTTCAGCTTTGGTCGCGGTCTGAATGTCCTTGTGTTTGTCCTCGTGATTGTCGTGGTCGTGCATCTGATCATTCGTTAGTCATTCGGGCCATTCGTAATGTGTGCGTCCAGGACAACTGTATGGTCATTCGTGCGTTTGTTCGTTGGATCGTCTGTTCCAAACGTTAGGTCGTCCATTCCATGCTCTAGATGCTTAAGATGGTAAGTATTTGCTTTAGGTCTTCCGAGGATCATATCAAGTTCCTTAGCCTCCGTGGGATTAACTTAGTAGGTGGCCTGGTTGGGCAGTGGGGCTCTCGTGATGAAATCTGTGTGGTGTTCGATGCCACGAATAGAAGGCAGGCCGGCTAGTAGCTCTGGTGGAAAGACGTCTGCGTACGTCTCCAATAGTTTGACCACTTTCTGCAGTGGGCGTTTCTCCTTGGCCGTTCTCAGCTGGAGCTCCCGTACTTGTTGCGGTGTTAACAGAACCAAATTGTACCTGTGCTTATCATGGATAAATGAATATAGATTAGTCTGTCCATTGTGCATGTTTTTCCTATCAAACAGTCATGGATGTCCTAGAAGGAGGTGGCCAACTTGCATCGGGACCACATCGCATAAGACATGATCTTTGTAACAGCCTATACTAAAAGGGACCATCACCTAATCGGATATGCATATCTAAAACTTGTCGTTGAGCCACCTAAGACTTGTTTGTATTCTAGTATTATGTTATCCTTGTAGCCATTCATGTATAAGTCAATCCTTGTATCCAATCAATCCTAGACTAGATTATTATAAATAGCTATCTCTCTCCTCATTTGTAACTTAGAAAACATTATTCTCATTTTCTCAATACAATCATTCTTCTCTCTAATCTCTCTAATCTCTCTAATATCTCATTCTCTAAATCTACAAATATCTTAATCGCATATTCTTTCATGGTATCAGAGCCAGGTTACAACAATCTGTGATAAAATTCATCATTGAATCAATTAATCAAGACAAGATCATCTTCATCCCAAATCCGTTTTTCATTTCGATTTTTTCCGTTAACTTTGATCGCGATTTTCGGCCAAACCACAACAGATTTTGTCTATCTACTTTTTTAGATTGTTCTCCGGCGAGTCCTAAAGCCACAACAATAGGATTTGCATCAGTTTACCACGGGAATCAAAAGATACGATTTTTCTTGCATCGGACCTCCGCGATTGCCTCCGTCGCAAACCTCTGTGTTTCTCTGAGCATTCCGTCATTAAATTTTTACCAAATCGTGATTTTCCAAAGCCTAAAATCAAGACCATCGAGTCTAGTTTCTGTTTAAAGAAAGTAAAACTTAATTTTCATTAGTTTAAAGTAATTTTTTGAAGTTTTCCCTTAAGACGTCTAAAATCGACATTTACAGAATCTGGTGATAAAACTCTTATCCTTTCTCAGTTTTCTACAAATCTTTGAATCTGAAAATTTAGATAAGTCTCTTTTGAGGTTAGAAAAGAAATTTGGTTGCAATCAGAAGGGTTTAAGCCTTCAAGATAGATTTTCTTGATTTTTCATTAAACTTTGAAATTCTGGAAAATGGAGGGAAACTTGATTTTTGGATTGGTACATTGGTAAAATTCGATATTTGTTGCTGGATCATCATTGATTGTGAAGGTAAGGACTGTTAGAAGTTGATCTTGTTGGTTAGAGTTGGTTGAATTCTGTTGCAGGAGTTGGTTTTGTTGGTTGGTTGAAGACGTCCCACGCGCCCACGTACACGCCCTCGCCTGCGCCTGTTCTGTAGCTTTGTCCCGACCAGCTACATCCCGACCAGCTGTTCCAGACCATTTCAATAAATAAGCCGGCCCCTGTCAGCTTGTGAAGCATGAAAATTTCAACTACCATCAGAGCTCCTATCATTTTACATGGAAAAAATTATCTCTTATAGTCTAGGACCATGAAAACCACATTGGGTGGTAAAAGCCTTTGGAATAATATTTCAACCAATGGTCATGATGAAAATGAAATTGCTGAAGTTAATGAGGATGTGGATGTTCAAGCTAAATGGTACCAAGAAGATCAATTGGTACTCTCTATACTTCAAAACTCTCTTGCTAGTGATCTCTTAGAAACTTATTCATTTTGTGAGAATGCTAAAGAACTTTGGGACACTTTGCAAAAGGTGTATGGAAACACCACTAACCTCTTAATAATTTTTGAGGTGAAAAAGTCTTTGAATGAATTGAAGCAGGATGATGCAGAATTCACAAAGCACTATGGCTCATTCAGAGCATTGTGGGCTGAGCTAGAGATGCTAAGGCCAGCCACAATTGATCCAATTGTTTTCCTAGAAAGGAAAGCACAAGGCAAGGTGTTTGGGTTACTATTAACTCTTAACACAACTTACTCAGATCTTATTAAGAATATTCTCAGATCTGATAAGCTTCCTAGCTTGGAAAATGTTTGTGCTCAAATCCAAAAGGAGCAAGGATCCCATTGACTCTTTGACAACAAGGCTGAATTGGTGGCTGCACACAAGAGTTTCTTCAAACCAACAACAACAAATGATACAAGGAAGAAGAGACCAATATGTGACCATTGCAAAAAGAGTGGCCATACAAACAACAGCACACAGCCGGCCACACTCAGCTTCAAGCTGTCGGTCACTCGGCCCCAACCAGTTCCATGTCTTCAGCATCTGAATTTGTGAAAAGATCAGATCTAGAAGCTCTTCTCAAAGCAATTAAGGATGATAACTCTTCATGCTTCTTTTCAAACTTCTTTTGCTCTTAATGCCTCTAAATCATTGGTTGTTGATTATGGTGCTTCTCATCATATGATTAGTGATCTAGGATTGCTAGAGAATTTAGAACCTGCCTTAGGTAATGTTGTCATTGCTAATGGAATCAAAATACCAATCAAAGACACAGGAAAGCTTAAGTTGTTTGATAGAGAATCTATAGTTTTTTACATGCCATGTTTTACATCAAATTTGCTTTCAGTTAAAAGAGCCACTACTGATTTAAATTATCAAGCTATCTTTGGTCCTTGAGACTAGTAGGAAATTTGGCCAAAGGACTACAAGGAATGACTTGTATGTGCTTGAAGATATGATCAATTCAAGAGGGGTGGAACCGGTTGATAGTACTAGCTTTTTTAGTGATGATTATAATCTTTGGCATGCTAGATTAGAACATCCTCATCCTAGAGCACTAGAACTAATTGTTCCTGAAAATGCCAAAGGATATGTATGATTCTTGTATACTTGGGAAACATTGCAAAACAGTTTTTGAGAAATCTTTGCATACCTATGATAATTGTTTTGATTTGGTGCATTCTGATGTTTGGACATCTCCATTCCCATATAGAGAAAACCACAGATATTTTATGACATTTATTGATGAAAATTCCAAATATACTTGGGTCACTTTGCTTAGTTCTAAAAATAGATTATTTGATGTATTTCTGAATTTTCAAGCATATGTTACTAACCAATACAATGCAAATATTAAATGCTATAGAACAGATAATTGAGGGGAATACACTAACATTAGGCTTCAACAACACTTGGCAAAGCATTGACATTAAACATCAAACCAGCTGTTCCTACACTCCACAACAAAATGGAGTGGCTGAAAGCAAGAATAAGCATTTGCTGGAAGTTGTGAGAACAATGATGTTCCAAATGAAAGTTTCCAAAAGATTTTAGGGGGATGCTCTTGTAACAGCATGCTACTTGATTAATAGGACTCCTAGAAAAGTCCTAGATTACTTGTCTCCATTTGAAATACTAAACAAAATTAGACCTAACATTGACCTCTTGAGAGTTTTTGGTTGTGTTTGTTTTGTATTAGTTCCAAGGGGGCAAATGAACAAGCTGGAACCAAAGAGTACCAAAGCTATGTTCATTGGGTATTCTCCTACCCAGAAAGACTACAAATGCTATGATCCAGATACTAGAAGAGTCTTAGTATCCAGAGATGTCAAATTCCAAGAATCAAAAGGTTTTTATGAAGAAGTATCAATTCAAAGACATCTCCACAACAAGATCTGACCAAGCTGAGAACTTGAGGAAACTCCTGGAGAGCATTGTCCTAGTCTCTCCTCACCCTCAGCCCGTGGCCACCTCACTTCAACCCCAGCCTCCTGCACCAGCTGCGTCCAGCCCCGGCACAGCCACAGCACCGGCACGGCCAGCCGGGCAGAGGTCATTCACTCCGGTCCGGTCCGGTCCAGTTCCTTCCAGTACTCCTGCCCTTACTCCTCTTGAACATGGGGGGGGGGAGAAGCATCTACTCATTTCCAACAAGACTCAGAAGGAGATGAATCAATTCTAGTCTCAGCATCCAAGATATCAAGAGATGTGTCCACTCTCATTAAAGATTTAAGTGAAGAAGAGGAACCTATTTAAGAAGCTCAACCTACAGTGTTAAGAAGGAGCACAAGACAAAGGAATCCACCAGTCTTCTACAATCAGAATGCTGTGGTTCATCATGATTAGGGAGTTTGTAACATTACATACTTACCTACTAACCATGTTGTATTCACTTTAAGTCTTGATAAGAAACAAATTCCAAAGATATATGAAGAAGCTATGACTAAGAAGGAATGGAAGGAAGCTATCCTAACTGAGAAGCAAGCCATGGAAAGGAATGATACCTATGCTCCTGCCACTTTACCTAAAGGAAAAAGGGCTGTAATTTCTAAGTGGATTTTTACCATTAAATACAAAAGCAATGGTAAAATTGATAGATATAAAGCTAGGTTGGTGGCTAGAGGATTTACTCAGACTTATGGTGAAGATTATAGGGATACCTTTGCACCTGTAGCTAAGCTTCACTCTGTTAATGTTGTTCTTTCACTTGCTACTAACCTTGATTGGGAACTATGACAAATGGATGTTAATAATGCATTTTTACAAGGTGAATTAGAAGAAGAGGTATACATGTCACCTCCACCAAGTCTAGAGGAAGAGGTAGGGGCCGGCAACATACTCAGGCTGAAGAAGACCATCTATGTCCTTAAACAATCTCCAAGAGCTTGGTACCACAAGCTGAGTGTAACCTTGATGGATAGAGGCTTCAAAAGATCTGAAGTTGAACAAACTCTTTTTACACTAAAGAGTAAGGTAGATATTTTGGTAATTCTCTTTTATGTAGATGATATAATCATATCTGGTAGTGATAGTGTTGATATTGCACATACAAAAGAATATTTGAATAATGTCTTTGAAATTAAGGACTTAGGAGAACTTAAATACTTCTTAGGAATTGAAGTGTGTAGGTTCAAGGAAGGTTTCTTCTTATCTCAAAGGAAATATGTTATAGATTTACTAACCTCTACAGGTATGATGGAAGCTAAACCAACCAAAATATCTTTAGAAGAAGACTATAAAATCGGAACTAAGGGGGAGCTAGAGGAGGAAATTGATTTGTATGATCCTAAGCTCTACAGTAAAGTGGTTGGTAAGCTTATTTATCTAACCATCACTAGACCAGATTTATGTTTTGCTGTGAATCAGATATCTCAACACATGCAAGCTCCAAAGATGAGACATTGGGAGATGACAAATCGAATTTTGAGATATCTAAAAGGCACTCATGAACAAAGTATATGGATGGGTTGCAATAGAAATACAAATGTGGTTGGTTATTGTGATGCAGATTGGACAGGAGATAGGGAGGATAGAAGAAGTACCACAGGCTATTGTACTTTCATAGGAGGGAACCTTGTTACTTGGAAAACCAAGAAGCAGAAGGTGGTGTCATGCTCTAGTGCAGAATCAGAATATAAAGCCATGATGAAGCTTACAACTGAATGCATTTGGCTAAAAAACTTCTTGAGGACTTGGCCGTGAGCTTTGATGATCCTATTACCATTCATTGTGACAATCAGACTGCTATACACATTGCCTCCAACTCTGTGTTTTATGAAAGGACCAAGCATATAGAAGTCGATTGCCACAAAGTAAGAGAGGCTATTGGAAAAAGAATCATCTTGCCTTGCTATACAAGGAGTGAGGATTAACACATGCAAGGTCCAAAGATGAGACATTGGGAGATGGCAAATCGAATTTTGAGATATCTAAAAGGCACTCATGAACAAAGTATATGGATGGGTTGCAATAGAAATACAAATGTGGTTGGTTATTGTGATGCAGATTGGGCAGGAGATAGGGAGGATAGAAGAAGTACCACAGGCTATTGTACTTTCATAGGAGGGAACCTTGTTACTTGGAAAACCAAGAAGCAGAAGGTGGTGTCATGCTCTAGTGCAGAATCAGAATATAAAGCCATGACTGAATGCATTTGGCTAAAGAAACTTCTGGAGGACTTGGCCGTGAGCTTTGATGATCCTATTACCATTCATTGTGACAATCAGACTGCTATACACATTGCCTCCAACTCTGTGTTTTATGAAAGGACCAAGCATATAGAAGTCGATTGCCACAAAATAAGAGAGGCTATTGGAAAAAGAATCATCTTGCCTTGCTATACAAGGAGTGAGGATTAACTAGCTGATGTCTTCATCAAGGCAACAACTTTGAAGAATGATGCCTCCATCTATCCAAGGCTTGGCCTTATGACCATTCCACAACAATAATCTCAACATGGAGTGTTATACTCTTTTTCCCTAGAAAAGGTTTTGTCCCAAATGGGTTTTCCTTCTTTAGGTTTTTAAAGAGGTAATGCTTCATGGTTGTAAGCTTAGGTATTTTCCATGTCTTAAGCTTGAGGGGGAGTGTTGGAATGAAGAAGAAATGATGAAGAAAGAAGGCCTATAACTCTAGCTTAAGGCTGTGTGGTCTAAGTCATCTAAGGTAAGTATCTAAGGCTTGTTTGTATTCTAGTATTATGTTATCCTTGTAGCCGTTCATGTATAAGACAATCCTTGTATCCAAAAAAGCCTAGACTAGATTAGTATAAATAGTTATCTCTCTCCTTATTTGTAACTTAGAAAGTATTATTCTCATTTTCTCAATACAATCATTCTTCTCTCTAATCTATCTAATCTCTCATTCTCTCATTCTATAAATCTACAAATCTCTTAATCTCATATTCTTGCACCTGATCCTTCTTAGGCCTGGTGAGGATCGCATCATCCCCTACCACTTGAAAAGGATTTGTCCTCAAATCCGAATAATTTTGAAATTGTTATAAATCTGATGGATTTTCTTCTAGGCAGTCTTCAGGGTAAATGTCCCACCGTGGTTGCCAAGCATTCTCATCTTAAGATTATAGTTCTTCATTTTCCATAAAAGAATGAATCTTATTACTTACAAATGAGGAGTACAAGTGATTATATAAAAAGTTTACAGTCCTTATGTCCAAACACTCCTCCTAGGCGACTATTTAAGGTGTTTGGCTACAGGTTTAGAAGCTCATTCATATTTTTCTTTTGGTTTAGAGTATTTACTCTTTTCTTCTTTTTAACACTTCATAATCTCTCTTTGTCTTAGAGTATCTACTTATTTTCTTCTTTATTTCAACACTCCCCCTCAAGTTTAAGCATGGGTGAATGGTTGAACTTGCAAAGATGAAGAGACTTTGTTTCTTCTTCCTCTTTACTCCCTTTCAAGCTTGATTTTTAATGTTCATAGAAACCAAGCTTTGAACCTTAAAGAACTTCCTCATTGAAAACTTTAGTATGGAAAACTCTTTGGGACAAAACCAATACTAAAGGAAAAAGAGTGAAGTTTTTTTAGCTTAGGGATTGGCCATTGAATCTATGAGCTTTAAATTCACCATAGTGAGCTCCATAGACCCTTGACCAAGGCTTTGATGATTATCCCTTGTGAATGGCAGTTTCAAAGCTTTTTCTAAGTCTGGTCCATTTCTCCCCCTTTCTTTTGACTTTTTGTCTTTGAGAGGGGATTTTGATTCAGCTTTCCTTAAAACATTCAATTTGAACCTGTTTCACATACACATATACATGCATGTATCAATTCTTAAAAGATAAACCAATGCATTATAATGTAAAAATGATTTTAATTTCCCTTTTATAAGAGTGGATGGCGATTTGGATGATATGATCTAGACCAGTCTGGTTCTCTAAGGACTTCACATTAAGGTCTTCGGATTCATCATGATCATATCGTTCTCTTCTCTTATATGTTTTGGATTCCCTTTGTCCAGCTTCATCTTGCTTCACTTTCTACTTTCAATAAGCATAACTCAAGAGAATAAGATTTTAAAGTCAAACTTGAGTAGAGTGAGCACAGTTGTCTCCTAATACACTCTACCACCATGCTTACACTAATTGAAGTAGGGTAAGTCATCTTATAACTGTTTTTCCTCACTTCCTGATCTAAAACATCATAGTAACTCAAAAATAAAAATTAGTATCCCTGAACTTGAATAAGATCAAGTCTGGTACCAAGTATAATATATAGAAAAATTCTCAACCTAATAACATAGAGTTTAAAGAACTTATCCTAGATAAAACCTTTGATGAGAGAATTTTGATGTCCTGAGGTGATTCATCACTTTCCACCAGCTTACTCTTTCTTCATGATATTTGGTAGCTTAATGGCCATTGGTTCTATCCTCAGTTGATGACAGATGACTGACTACTTCTTCAGCAGCTATTTGAATGATCTTATTCACGGTCTCCATGAGATTATTAGGCTGAGAAACAGGCTTCTTGTGCTCATTTAGTTTTGGCAGACAGCTTGAAAGCCCAATGCATCAGACACATTTAATGACCTTGTTTGCGCCAGACACACGTCTTGAATGTCCTTGTCTGCGCCAGACACACCTCTTTGATTGTCCTTGTTTGCGCCATGAATGCCTTTGGATGCTCATTTTCTTTACCCCCACAAGCTTGACACTAGGAATGAGAGTCAAGTTTGGAATAATGAGCATTCATAGATTGTTTTCATAGGTACTCTTTGACATCATCTCTTGGTCTTCTTTATCCTTTAAACATAAAGAAGAATATTGTAAGTATCTGGTAGAATAGAAAATGTCTTGAGAATTAAGATATTTAAAGTATTGAAGAATAAGATGGAAATAAATAGAATTAATCCAGAATATGAAGAATCAGAGATTTGGAGATTAAAAGTATAAGACTTTAAGTAGAATATATGAGATTGATGAACAATAATGAAGAATAATGGAGACTTATGTTAAATGTCAAGGTGATTTTTTATTCAACTAGGTTCTAAATGCAAGGCATAGTCTTCGTAGGTCTTTTTTTCATCATATGAACATTTCTAAATGCGAAATTTAATCAATCATGAATAGGTAAAAGGTTTAGAGTATTCCTCCTTTGTGGTTGATTATGATCTGAACTTGCAGCATGCATGCTCTGTTGATTTTCACTTCAAGCACACACCAAAGGACACCTGACTCCATGGGAGAGCTGATTCATCATATTCCACCAGTCTTTCCTCTCCACTCCTTGTGGTGGCTGTTCTTGATGGCAATTGGTTCTAACTCCTTCTCCATGTGATGTGCTTTTTTCCCTTGCTTTATTTTTCCTTTGTTAGACAATCAAGCTAAACATCAACTCCCATCTTAAGATTTTGAACCTATTGAGTATTGACATATTCTAAACAAAAGATAGTGGTAAAAGATAGAATAAGAGTTAAGAGTAACAAAACTTAATTTCAAAGACTGCCTAAGGACTTTTGTATTCAACATGCCTTCTTAAACTTATTGTTCTAAGTAAAAGACAAGGTTCTCTACCCTTAGGATTAGCTAAACTAGGTTCAAAATATCCTATCTTAACAATTTCTAAATACATGAACACAATTCAATAAAATTCATGATTTACTACACCTAGATACCAGATTTCCTATGGTTCTAAATCACACAACCATCAATGTAATCAACAAAATATAGTTGGATAAGACTTTGATACTAGGTCTTTGCATTTGATTTTAGAAACTGGTTCTGGTGTATTCCCCATCCTTTTTCAACCTTAGTATAGTTGTCTCACATCTTCCTCTTTTGTCATAGCCTTTGCAGTTTTTCTTGTTGCAGCCTAGGGTCTCCTAACCACCTTCCAACTGCAGAAAAACTTATTAACCACCTATAAAACTTGTTTTCAATCAGTTTTAGCTGGTATAACAGCCTAACCAATTCATTTCAACAGCCTCTAAACTAGGCTTCTCCATCTTTAATCCACCAATTTCAGACAAGGTACTAGATTAGGTTGAACTGGTTTTTAAGGTTTAACAGCTTCTGATAACTTCTTTTAACTGCTTAACCACCTTTTAACCTCCAAACACTAGCCTAAAAACGTCACCAACAGTTTCTTTAAATGCCACTAACAGTTTTTAACTCCAACTTCTTCTAACAAACCTAACTGTCTATAACCTTGAGTCCAAGTGTGTATATAGAGAGTTTACAATCCTTGAGTCCAAACACTCATTCTAGGCGCCTAGTTAAGGTGTTTGGCTACAGGTTTAGAAGCTCATTCTACTATTCTTTTGGTTTAGAGTATTTACTCTTTTCTTCTTTTTAACACTTCATACTCTCTCTTTGTCTTACATTATCTACTTGCTTACAAATGAGGAGTACAAGTGTTTATATTCCTTGAGTCCAAACACTCATTCTAGGCGCCTACTTAAGGTGTTTGACTACAGCTTTAGAAGCTCCTTCATACTCTTCTTTTGGTTTAGAATATTTACTCTTTCCTTTTTTCTAACACTTTATACTCTCTCTTTGTCTTACATTATCTACTTCTTTTCTTCTTCATTTCAACATTAAAATGTCCTTAAGTGCATCCATGATCTCCTTGAAAAATCGGCAAAAAATGAGCTCCTCAATGCTCTATTCTGGCTGTGATAGTTTTCTCAATATCTTGTGGATTGAACATCCTTCTTGTTGTGTTGCTCTGAATACTAACTGATGGAATCCTAGGAAGGATCAAACCCAAAATGGCACAACAAGGGGATGAAAAATCGGATAAGCCTTGCACAACGAGCGTGAGATCAAATTATCAAGGGATGTAGAGCGATGGGTCAAACAAAGGCTACGAAAAGACCTTTGATATACCGGCTTATGTCCTTTTGGATATGACGTACCAAAAGAACACTAAGATCTTTTAAACTGGTCTTGGATATTACACATCAATGGAGCTTAAGATTAGTTGGATATTACAACCAACAAGTGATCAAAAATTTAAAAGATGAAAGTTTTATTAAAATATTCGATGATTACAAAAGTGGCCAAGGTCAAGTATTATAGAGAAATAAGAAAGGAAGAGAGATCTTGCATGCTTGGCACAAGTTCCAAGAACATGAAAGAGCATGTAAATAAAAAGAATTGCATGTTTGGCACAAGTTCCAAGAACATGCAAGAACATGAAAATAAGAAGCCTTGCATGCTTGACACAAGTTCAAAGAACAGACAAGCAATCTAAATAAAATATATAAACTTATTAAAGACAAAGATAGTTGGGCCGTGTCTGGAG
The DNA here is from genome assembly GCA_039880935.1 of Streptanthus diversifolius. NCBI lineage: Eukaryota > Viridiplantae > Streptophyta > Magnoliopsida > Brassicales > Brassicaceae > Streptanthus > Streptanthus diversifolius. Next base: position 6,857,730 of record JAXGFM010000002.1, read on the forward strand.
AGATAATGGGCTTGGGTGGGGCTTAAAAATTGGAAATTGGAGAAGTGGCCCAATTTTTAGAATCCAGATGCCCAGATGCACGGTTGTCCGTCTGTTCGTTTTGGATGTCCTATGGGTTGTCTGTGCGTTCGTCCCGCGTTTGTCATGGTCGTCTGTTGGGTTGTCCGTTGGGTCGTCCGTGTTGCGTCCTTCTGGGTTCACCTTAGGTTCGACCATTGGGTCGTTCGCATGGTCGTCCGTGTGTCCGTCCTGTCTGTCCATTGGGTCATCTGGCATGTTATCCGTTGGGTTTCCAGGAAGTTCGTCATAACATTCAGCTCGTCTTGTCCAAGCTCCGGATCGTCCTGTTGGTCCATTTTCATCTCCAGATCATCATGTTTATCCTCTTCAAGCTCTGGATCATCCGCTCCCAGCTTCAGGTTGTCCTGATCCTTCTTAGGCCTGGTGAGGATCGCTTCACTTTGTCTATGATCAGGGAACATACTTTGCAGTTTATAGTGCACTTGGTGTAGAAGATGGTTTTTCGTCGTGCGGTTTCGTATGATCTGGATATTGAGTTGAGGATGTGCCGAAACATCAGGACCAGAATCTGGGTACTTGATTTCCTCTTTAGGTTGGTCAGCTTCGTATTCGGGGCAGTCGGCTTCCTCTTCGGACTCGTACTCGCCAGATGGTGTCAAAATCATGACTCGCTAGTTATGGTATTCGTGTAGCATGTGTCCACGTCCGCTGCAGTTACAACATGTGATATCACGGCTTTGTTGGGTCGGGCAAGCCGGTTTAGTTGGTGGTTGTGCTCCTGGGCTGGTTATGGTGCGGGACATTTTGTGAGACTTGCCTTTGTTGCGCAAATCGTTGCTCGGGCCCGTGCCTTTGTCGTAAGGCATGACCCAATTAGGTTTATACCGCGAGTAACTGGTGGACTTCCTTTTGGTTGACTGTTCTACCTGATTGGCGAGATGGAAGAGCACTCCAAGGTCGTTGGACGTTTTTCTTTCGACGTTCCGTAAAATATTTTCTTGGAACCTGTCAAGGAATTGGGCCATAAGGCTCTCGGGAGAGTCTGAAATCTCTATATGACTCCTCAAATGCTTGAACTCGCCATAATATTCAATTACGGTTTTAGTGCCTTGGGTTAGGCGTCTAAACCATCTTTGTAACTCCTGGTGAAAATGGGGAGGTACGTACCGTTTCTGCATAAGATACATGAGCTCGGCCCACGATGTAAGCGGTCTGAACCAGCTTTTCCTCCTTTTGATGACTTCACGGTCCCACCACGTCAGTGCGTGGTCCGTGAACTACATTGTGGCCAACGCTACTCGCCTAGGGTCTTCGTAACGGTAATAATAAAATAGAAACTCCATTCGCCTTTCCCAGTCCAAGTAGGACTCATGAATGATCCTTCCTGCGAATGAGGGTAGATTGAGCTTGATGTCTGTTTCATGGTAAGGAGGCGGGCTTGTCAGGCAGTTCTTCATCTCATGGGCCAGGAGCGTACGAACCAAAGTATGAGGCCCAAACATTCGGAATAACAATGCACCTTTTCCTCTTCCGCCCTGGGACGCTTCCTGGATATCTGGTCGTTTAGGTGGGACGGGTTGCTTGAGCCGCTCCATGCAAAACACGAGGGTATTTATTTGGACCATGATCTGATTAAGCATCTCGATTATGGTTTCTGAGTCACTGTTCCAGTTGGTTTATTCTGAGCCAGTAGACATGTTGATCCCTCGCAATGGGCAAGAAAAAAAACAAATAAGAAAAATTTTCAAATCCGCAGAAAAGGAAATATCCGAAAAAGGAAAGTATGTCCGCGTGGGTAACACTCCTAAGTCTAGGGTGCACAAATATTTAGACAAAAGGAACTAATACACACGATTTATTGCAGCACCTACTAAATGGATTACTAGCAAGCGAAAAGGGAAATTCTGCTAAAACACTAAAACATAAGTAATATGATCAAGCTAGCGTGGTTACTATCAAATCCCTTATTTTTTTTCATGATGACAATATTTTTCTTTCATTTTTTTTAAAACAATAAAGCGATTGACAATGGTTATTTTTATGGTATTTTCAAGATGAAAAAATAAGCAAGACAATAGAGAAAGCACCGCAAGAAAGTAAGTGAGACAAACGAGAACAAAACGTAAATTGAAAGCTAAAGGTTGGATTGATACAACCTATGGGATAAGGAGCTTTTAATCTCTGATACCATATCATACACGCACAAGACTTTGTGGACGTCTGGGTATGACCTTAGCACTGTCTTGGGATGGAGGACGTTGCACCTCGAGAGAAAGAGAGACTTGATCTCTTGATGAGGACATCGAGCCAGCCACTGCACCGGTCATTCCACCTGGACCTCTTACGGGGTCCAAGAGGAAAGCTTTAGGAGACAAGCTCAGCATGCTATTGGAGAGTGGAACCGGAGAAGACCCTGAGCTGACCCAGACGACCAGCCCATGACCAGCCGTCCAGACGGCCACGATGGCTCACGCATCCGACCAGGCTGGTCCGGTTCTTGCACCAACGACCGGACACCCATTCCAGCTAGACAAGGAACCATGGAGGTTCCTTCTAGAAGACTCTTCCACCTCCGATGTCTTTACCATTACCATTCGGTAGAGACACCAAAAGTCGTGCTAGGAAATTGTACTCTTTTTCCTATCTTCGGTTTTGTCCCATTGGGTTTTCCGAAGAAGGTTTTAATGAGGCAATACTTAAGCCCAAAGTATTGCCTTATTAAAACCTTCTTCGGAAAACCCAATGAGATAAAACCGAAGATAGAAAAAAGAGTACAATTTCCTATCACGACTTTTGTTGTCCTTACCAGATAGTAATGGTAAAGCACCGGAGGAAGAAGAGTCTTCGAGAAGAAATCTCCATTGTTCCTTGTCCGGCTTGAAGGGGTCATGTTCGACCATGAATGGACCGGAGTCGGTTGGTCGGGGTTCTGGCACGGTCGGTTTGAGTTCCTGACGGGCTCCACTCTCCAGTAGCATGCAGAGCTTGTCTCCTAAAGACTTTCCCATGGATCATGTGAGAGGTCCGGGTGGGATGACCAGTACAGTAGCTGGGGCGATGTCCTCATCATTCTCTCCCTCTTGAAGTGCTTTGGTCTCCAAAGTGAACTCCTCACCTGCATCAAACAACTCTAAGTTAGAAACATTAAACGTACTAAACACATTATACTCATTTGGAAGCTCAAGCTGGTAGGCGTTATCATTGATCCTCCTTAGGACTCGGAACGGGCCGTCTCCCGGGGGTGCAAGCTTGCTCTTTCGGCGCTGGGGGAACCTCTCTTGTCGCAGATGTAGACAAACCCAGTCTCCCTCCTTGAAAACTATATGTTGTTGGCCCTTGTTGGTGTTCTTAGTGTTCTGGATGTTTCGTTGCTCCAAATTTGCCTTGGTCTCTTCATGGAGGCCCTTGATGTACTCGGCCTTGGCTTCTCCCTCTAGGCTGATGGCGTCTCCCAAAGGAATAGGCGTGAACTTAATAGGTGTGGAAGGGTTGAAGCCGTAGACCACTTCAAATGAGGACCGTTTCGTGTCAGAGTGTGTGGCCATGTTGTGTGCGAACTTGACATACGGAAGAAATTCCAACCAATTCTTCAGATTCCGTCCAATTGTTACTCTCAGCATCTGTGATAATGTCATATTGACCACCTCTGTCTGTCTATTGGTTTGTGGATGATACACAGTAGAAAACAAAAGGTTGGTCCCTAGCTTGCGCCACAATGCTCGCCAAAAGTTACTAAAGAACTTGGTGTCTCTGTCTGATACAATCGTCCTGGGAATGCGTGCAGTCGTACTATCTCCTTGAAGATCAGCTCGGCAATCTGGCTGGCGTCATTCGTCTTATTACATGCAATGAAGTGCACAACCTTGGAGAAACGGTCAACCACAATCAAGATGGAATCCTTGTGGTTGATTTTTGGCACACCTAGCACGAAGTCCATAGATATGTTGGTCCATGGTGCAGAAGGAACCGACAATGGCATGTAAGGACCTTGCGGATGCATCTTGGATTTAGCTCGCTTGCAAATAAGGCATTTAGCACAATGGGCCTGCAAATCCCGACGTTGGTGAGGCCAATAGAAATGCTCCTTAAGCATGTTCAATGTCTTGTCGACTCCGATTCCGACTCTGAAGTGTCCCATTAAACATCTTCCTTGGGCCTCTCCTAAAAGTAACTCCTGAAATGACCCTCTCGGAATGCAAAGAAGCTTGTCCTTAAAAAGGAACCCGTCAAACAAATAGAAGTTACTGTAAGCCCCTTGTCATGCTCATGGTAGGCTTCAGTGAAGTCGGCGTCCTCCGCGTACAATCCTTTGATCATCTCGAATCCCATGACCTTTGACTCCATAACATAGATGAGACTGTATCTTTTGGATAAGGCATCAGCCACAACGTTGCCAGTTCCCTTTTTGTACTTAATGACATAGGAGAAGGTCTCGATATACTCAAGTCACCGAGCCTGCCTCCTCTTAAGTGTGGATTGCCCTCTGATACTGAAGTGTTTGATGGTCGGTGTGAATCAAGTACTCTTTGGCAAGTAGGTAGTGCTTCCAAGTCTCTAGCTCTCGGACCAATGCGTAGAGCTCTTTATTGTAGGCAGGATAGTTAAGAGCGGCTCCACTTAATTTCTCGCTGAAATAGGCGACAGGTCTTCCGCCTTGGGTAATGACTGCTCCTATGCTGATCCCTGAAGCGTCACAATTGGATAGAACTAGGACGGGGGCGTGGGTGAGACGCTCCTTTAACAACTTATATGAATTGTCCTGGTCTGGCCCCCATTGAAATTTCTGGTTCTTTTTAATCGTAGATGTCAACGGTCAGACGATCGTACTGAAATCCCTGACAAACCGACGGTAGAAACTGGCGAGCCCATGGAAGCTCTGGACCTGGCTTGCATTTGTTGGTGTTAGCCAATCCTGAATGGCTTGATCTTCTCACCGTCCACTCTGAAACCATGTAAACTCACGACGAATCCAAGGAAGATGACTTGGTCTATGCAGAACGTACACTTCTTTAAATTTGCATATAGCTGCTCTTTCTAGAGTTTGACGATGACTGTCTCTAGGTGCTCCAAATGATCCGAATAAGTCATGCTGTAGACAAGAATGTCATCAAAGTATTTTTCATTAGACGGTGTCTAGTAGCATTTGGATCTTAGGCAGAACGCCTCTTAAAATGTGCTCAAGAGAGATTCACAGAAAAACCGTGATGGAGTATTGAAAAGTATATCTCTTGAAACGTTGCCAATATTAACTGAAGCTTTTATTAGATCTTGGGGAAAATCCAATATATCATTGCATATTTGAGCAGTGCGAGTTATGAATAAGAATGTACTCTGGAAAAATCGATAGCAATCACCCCATTTCGTAATGGTGTTAAGGGAAGATTCTTCTACAAGGTGTGTGCCTTATCTCTAAGGAAAAAAGAAACAATCGAAGTTAAGGCGTTTTCATAAATGGATTTTATCTTCAATATGAAACAGAGCATGTCTAACTTGTCCAAGTTTTCAGAGATTCTTCCATGGCTAAACCGTGGAACTTGTTGCTTTGAACCATGCCTATTCTCGATTGGAGGTGGTCTCATTCTCGTTTAGTATCTATGAATGTTGGGTTCATCATACACACCAATTACTCACGTTTAGTAACCGTTGTGAACTGGTGGTTGGTTATTTGTTCCAAAATTATGTGGTTGTTCGTCGTGTTCCATGTTGGCGACTGGAGGTTGTTTACGTGTGGTCTTCCAAACGTTTGATGTGTTCTTGGTGTTCACGTGCTCGGCGTGCCCTTTTGTTGTCTCGTTCAAGGCGATGAGGGTCTTCCACTATTGGATGAAGGTTCATTGAGCCTCGGCTGCGAAGGTGCATACACCAAAAAATCATTGACAAGATAGATAGAGCGTGAGAACCAAGAGTTAATTTAAACAGTTTCTAATGTCAAACAAAAGCTAAATCTTAATGATGAAAAGTATGTGCTTTTTCAACTCCCTAGTGACGATTGTAGTACTTCAGATGTTAAGTGACAATTGTAATACTTAAGATTGTAGTAATCAAAGTTGTGGAAGTTTGAGGTGCTGGGGGACAGTTGGTGGTTGGAGAGTTGAAAATAAGGTTAGAACTTCCAGTACACTACAAGAAAAAAAGATATTTGGTGACTACAGTAATAGTTGCGACTAGTTATTATAGTCATAAATCCTTCGTCACTAAATTATATAGTCATAACATAGTCATAAATTGGCGACTACATTATGACTAAATTATATAGTCGTAATTTAGTCATAACATAGTCGTAACAATTTACGACTATACTACAACTAGGTTACAACTATATATGCAAGAACATTAGTAGTCGTAGTATAGTCGTACTAACTAGGCGGCTAATATGCAACTACGTTACGACTAGTAAAAGATTAAACAAATGTAGTTATTATATAGTCTCATGATTCTGGCACTACCTCGCGACTATTTGGCAACTATCTCCAGACTATTTGGCTACTATGTTCCGACTGTTTGGCGACTACTATTTTTTAGAGAACTAAATTTGGTATGTTTACAATTTGTATTGGTATGCTTTCAATTTGTATTAGAAAATTATTTCAAATATTTTCATTAGAAATTCTACAACAAAAAACATTCATACAACAAGGTTCTTAAACCAATACAAACAAAGAAACATCACACCAATACAAGGAAAGTGATAAATAACATCCATCACACCAATGCAAGGAAAGTGATAAATAACATCCATCACACCATGTGTTTATAAAGAAACATGAGTTTATAAAAGGAAAGTGATAATTAATCTAAGAAGCTGGTGGAGTTGAAGCTGTTGCAGAAACTGAATGAACTGAATGGATCTGTTTAGCACAGGTACTCTTCAACCAAGGATAAGTGCTGGAGCTTGCCATAAGCCACAACTCGGGAATGCTCTGCTTCAAGGGAAGCCTGCTCTTCGATTTTATGTTGAGCTTCCTTCAGTTGTTCTTCCAAAGCCACAAACGATGTGGTTGTTGCTTGCGCTTGGCCAAGATGTTGTGCATAGTATGCTTCAGGCTTCCAACTCCGTAAATTACCTCTTGAATCCATTTTAGTGGACTGTAAAAAATGTGAAAAAAATAAATAAATAGCATGATAAATAAAGGTGAATTGTTAAAACAATTATTTTACCTAGAGGATATTGGCAGTATATTCTTCTGTTGTCAGCTCTCGAGGTTGTGAAGCACCGTCTCAAATAGATGAAGTTTCTCCCTCAAGCTGAGACAACCTCTTGTAAAAGTTCTTCTCATAATTTTATGTGATATTCTCTGCCTTTCGATCGATGTAAGTTCTATCCGGTTTTGTATGTGTCTTAATGAAAACCTCACCAAGACTTACCGGTCTTCATAATTTATCTTCCTGTAATGTTAAAAAGTAAACATGTATACAAAATTTGCTTAAACATATATATGAAATTTGCATACGAAAATTACAAAATTTTCATATATATAACATATATATGAAAATACTAACCATTTCTTCTTGGATTTGTTGATAGGAAGTCGAGTCAGCTAAGTGAATATGAGGACCAAGACTGTTAAGTCGGACATACAGACGTTGGATATGTCACTCTTTTGCTGTGCTTCTTGAGTATCCTAGTATCCAGTCATTGTTTTCCATATACTTTTTGTTACCCAAGTTAGATGCTCTTGGCTAGTGCACGTGTTGCTAACAATGTCTTTCATCCGGCGTTGACTAATCTTCTTGAATTAATGTTGAACTGTCCCTGTTGTCAACGGATCCTATGTGTGGATTTTCTACAAAACAAAAACAGTGTAATGAGGTTAGTGAAAATTAACAAAGATAATATACAAAGTAAAAACAGAAAACTGTACCGCAAGCTCTATCAAGTATCTTTATTGTCTATCCCGAGGTACACATGATGTCCAACTATAGTAAAGACCATCGAACTTGTTCGTAAATCTTTCGAACTAGTTGCGATCTTTTATCGCGAGTAAACATGCAAACACAGAAACACAAAACATATTAAACCTTTTGATGAGTATGCGTAAAAATGTGAAAACTCATACCAATTCATCTCTTATTTATATCATATTAAACTCATACCAAACACAAAACACATGAAAGCACTTGCCATTTATTTAAATTCCAGCCTTTTTCATTGTCATGTTAGTTCATATACTCTTTTTACTTTTTAAACGCAAAAGCATACATAATGACAATCAATTCAAACTTAAAATGAAAAGCAAATTAAACAATTACATTCAAATTCAAATGAAACATAAAAGGAAAAAAACAAACATGAAAAAACCAAGCTTGCATTTGATATAACCTTTTATTTCGGTTAACATGTGGTCTAAAAACTTAACTACTCTTACAAACAATCTTTTCCAAAGAACAAGGAAAACAAAAGCACTAGATGAGTTGTATGTGCATGCATGCAAGAAAACGTGAAGTAATACATATAATATGCGTGAAAACGTTATTCTCTAATATATGAATATAAATAATATTTTACATATAGTATGCGTGAAAACGGGAAATACTACATATTATATATAGCATATCATATCAAATCGTGTTTGGCTTCGGTGTGGGAGAGAGGACTGTTGCAAACTGATCATAGTTCGACAACATATGCAGAACATATAGAGCCCTTATCGTGTCAGGTTGAAGTTTCGGCAACACATCTTCTTGGAAGTTGTAACTTTGAGAAGATGGATGACTTTGAACTTGAGAGTTTTGAAGTGGAGAATTTATAACGTCCTGACACTGAGGTTAAGAGTTTAGAAGTGGATACAACAGAGACTTTTGACTCTGAGAGTCTTGGTAAAGCATCAATGGTGGTGGATAGTCTCGGACAACGTATACAGTTGGGGAATAACACAACCCTCAGCAAGCTGCAATTGAAGTAGAAGAATGTGGTCTGCTAGTGTAAAGTTATACTGACTTGGTAGACTGGTTGATCTTCTCCCCGCACAACTATGATAAATGGGCGTACGGTTCTTCTCTTTTGTCATTTCTTAAACTTAAGCATGGTGTGATGTAGGTGTAGTACCTTTAAAGCTGCAAAAACATGTAAACATTATTTTTGAGACATACATGAACACACAACTAATGGTAGCTATCGCAACCCCAAAAAAACAATCATTGCTATGGTGAACTATCGCAACCGCAAACAAGAATTGCCAAGCTGATTTATAAAAACATCTGTGAGAGGATTGTCTTAACCATAGAAAATAATTATCAGAGCTACAAATTGGAAAAACAGATGACAACTTATGTAAATAGCAATCGCAAATGCCATAATTATACCTAGAAAATGGAGAACTCAAATGCCATAGTTAAAACCAAACTCAAGTAATCTAACTTGTACTTTGAAATACCCATAAATATCGAAGCAAAGCAAGTTTAGTTGTGATATAGCCAGAAATCAAAAAAGGGAAAATTACTAAGGAAAACTTAAGACAATAGTAGATGAAATTTCAGAGGAAGTGAAAGCGAGGATACCTCATAGGATAATACTTAAACAGAAGGAGGTGGTGGATGAGAAGATGTTTCTCGTAAATCAAATAACCTAAACCCTAAACTTTAACAGGTTGAGTCGAAAATTTCATTTTGAAGCTTCAAATGAATCAGTTTATGGGTATTCTCGAGAGATGATAATTAGTCGCATATTAGTCGTCAATTTAGTAACTAATGTCAGACTATTGTTCCCGTCTGATAATTAGTCGCATATTAGTTGCCAAATTAGTAACTAATGGCCTTCTATTGTCTCCCGTCGATATGTAGTGGTACACTACTCGTTAAATTACGACTATATTATTGACTTTTATGTAGTCATAAAATAGCGATTCAGTTACGACTAAAAATTCGTAGTTGTAAAAGAGTCACCATGTAGTATCTAAATAGTTGTAAATGTCTACGACTAAATATTTAGTCGCCAAATGAAGTAACTGAATTCGTGTTTTCTTGTAGTGAGTGATACAGCTTATACAATGTATAAGGTATGAATCTCATCTCTATAGCGCTGTGTTGTAGCAAAACTATTCAAATTTGAGATTCTATGATTGTTTTTCTCTTTAGTTTAGAATTGAGATTTAATCGCTGCTACAATGTTCTTTGATAAGAAAAGTCTTGCCATTACATAGTGTGAACTGTATTGCTGTAGTTAAAAGTATACAAATGCTTAGGAGAAAAAAAATGGATTGGCATGATTTTAGATGTATGTTAATGGTGTTTATTGGCTAAAGCATTAGGAGTGTTATTAGCATTAGTTTGATTCATGTGGTGGATCGAATGGTTTTGGTACGTATATATCATGAGTTGAGGAGAAGAAATTTTGGTGATTTCTTAGTGTTCGATGCAAATATTTCATGTGCAGATATTGTTGACATGTAAGACTTACAACATTATCTTTGTGTGGCATATGCAGTATTATTACGAACAAATCATTGAGTGGTGATTTTGAGTTTTTATCGAGTCATTTCAGATCACTAGGGAGTTTTGGAAAAGGATTGGAGCTACTGGAATATCTAGAGCAAAAATGAATCAAAACTGAGCAAAAGAGTCTAAGTTTTCATGCAGAGCAGTCGCTTGAGGCACAGTTCACTCATTGGAGTAGGCATTCTATTTTGGAGCAGTCGCTCCAACTACCATGAGAAAAATAAAGAAGGCCAACTTACCTATTTTTGGACGCAAGGAAAGGGAACAAAGGGAAGAGACGTCTAATGCAAAATGGATGTAAACTACTTTTCTGAGTTTTTTCATTGAGCCATCACTTTGATTGAGTTTTCTAGATTTTTTGCTTCTAAGAATTGGAGAGATGAATCTATGCATTACTTTGAGAAGAACTTTGAAACCTATTTTATTTCTATTGATTTTAGTGGTATTCATGATTTAATTAATTGAACAAAAATAAGGCTCAAAAACGATTGTTCTCATCATTGTTAATATTAATGTTTAGATTGAATTAATCACTTAATCTCTGATTTTTGGTTAAGTTGTTCATCAAAAGTATAATATGTTGCTAGAAGAAACAGTGGTGAGAAATTTGTCCTTAACCAATGACAGTTGATGCTAAGGAAAATTGTGAAAAAATCAAGCATGCTTAATAATGCTTGTCTGCGATTCTTTGTTCAAACGACAGTTTATTATTCTAGGTTGTTAGACAAAAATATTGGTACCACAACAATGAGTCAATCTTATCTTTATGTTTAAATTTGAAACTTGTGCTAAATTGTGCTCAGAATAGTTGTACAGTTTTTAATCTCTGAATTTCTTGCGAATATTCCTTGGTCTAACATTTTGTTTTATCGGTTTACATCGTTGTTTAATTATCTTGCATGTTACTTAAATGAATCCAACCATTCCCTGGCTTAAGCTTAGTTTTAATTTATTGTAAATACTTAATGTAACATTGGTCCTAATCAAATCTTTATGTATTACAATTGAATTGCTGTGCACTTGCAGTAGAAAATAGGAGTCTAAACCCAGTGATCAAGTTCATGGCACCATTGCGACGGGGAAAAAATTGTTATCTTTGATTCATGGCTTGAAATTTAATATACTATTTTACTAAATTGTTTTCTCTTTCCTCTTTTGCGTGTGTTTCAGGTGTACGACCACCAGGATTACAAGAAGCAAACGTTCTGAAAGTCTTCTCATCTTAACAAACGAAGAGTTAGCAAGTGTAGAATGAGCAAAGCGACTCAAAAGCCTAATAGTGACATCATGGGCCGTGGCTTCAATAAGAATTATAAGAGCCATTTAAACCTTTCTTATAAGAGCACCAATGTAGAAAATCCATAATACCAAGTGTATCCACAAGAAGGAGGAAGCTAGCAGAAATTTCATAAAACTTTTCTAACAAATCACAAGGGAAGAAATTCATCCCCAATCAGGGTCAAAACCGATTCCAAAGAGGAAGCCAGCAGAAATTTCAGTTCACCAACATGCAACCTTCATCAAGTCTTGCAAACAAATCTCAAGATAAACTGAATAATCTCATGCAGTAGCTACTGGTCAATTATCAAAAATCAGTTAATGAAATCAACGTCAAAGTTGACAACATGTACAATGATCTGAATTTCAAATATCAAGCTTTGTGGACAAATGTGAAGAAATTGGATGTCCAAGTAGCTCAATCTGTTGAAGCTTTCAAGTGACCACCAGGAACTTTTCCTTGGAAGGAAGTAATGATTCTAGGAACGAGTATATCAATAGAGTTGAGCTGACAAGTGGGAAGGTATTGCATTATGCAGCAAAAACCGTTATAGATTCTGAAAAAGCTAATGAACAGGCTGAGGAGCACTCATTCTAGGGAAAAACTCTTGTTCTAGAAAAAGGGAAGATGATGGAGCGTCCTCCAATTTCTGGAGCACCTGCTCTAAGTTCCAGCCAAATGGTTTCAGAAGTAGAAAAAATGGGGAACATCCAACTTTGTTTCGGAGCACATGCTCCGACAGAGTGCTCCAACCAAAACCTGCAGAAATTCCCCATTGAGGGTCTATATTCTTAAGATCCTTATCCAGTTCCACTGAAGAAGTCTTCCACGGACCTAAAGGAGGCAAAATGCAAGAATATGCTGCTAGACTTAACTGTAAAACTCCCATTTGTTGATGTTGCACATATGATTCATGCCCTAAAAGTTACTTGAAAGAATTAGGGACTGGAAAAGTTTTTGAGGAAGAAAAAGTCATGCTAGTCTCAAAGGAATGCAGTGTTATTCTGCATAATAAGATGACAAATAAGATGGGTGATTAAGGGATCTGTGAAGATTGAACCAAGAACCTTTGCTTGTTCCCCTTGTGAACTTGGTTCTAGTGTGAATCTGATGGCATATTTAGTGGTAAGCGTTTGTGGTTCAGAAAGTTCAAGCCAACAAGGATCTTGTTGGTGTTTGCTGATAGATCAACAAAGCTGCCTGCTAGAATCTCGAAGATTTGCATGTGCAGATAGACAACACACTCAGCCTAGATGATTTTGTGGTTCTAGAACTTGAAGAAGAATCCAATGACCCTTTGATCATTTGTATCCACAGCTGTTGCAATCGTCGACCCAAAACTGGAGCTTAAAACAACACCTTCGACATACCATGTGATAGTGAACTCAGAACGGAACTGAATAACGTAGTGACTGCTTTGCTCTAGGTTACTCACTAGATGATATACCAGGGATTTCTCCAGATTTTTTCATGTGTAGCATATAGCTGGAAAATGGATTGATGACTTTTGTAGAGCATCATAGGAGGTTGAACCCAAATCTAAACAATGTTGTTAAGAAAAAGATATGAAACTTCTAGAGGCTTGCGTAAACTATGCTATTTTTGATAGTACTTTGGTTAGTCTTGTTCATGTAGTTTCTAAGAAAGGTGGCATAATTGTGATAAAAACGATAGGAACAAATTGATACAACCTAGGACTATTACAAGTCATAGGATGTGTATAGATTACCAAAACTTGATTGCTTCAACCCGTAAATATCATTTTACTTTGTCTTTTATTAATCAAATGGCTGCGAGATTGGCTAACCATCCATACTATTTTTTTCTAGATGGTTGTTTTGGCTTTTTTTCCAGATCCCTATCCACCCTGATGACCAGGAGAAGATGACATTTACTTGTCCCATATAAAATTTTGCTTATCGTGGAATGCCATTTGGTTTGTGCATTCTCTAACAACCATCTAGAGCTGCATGATGTCCAATTTCACTTACCTTATTGAAGACATAATGGAAGTATTCATTGATGATTTCTCTGTCTATGGAAGCTTATTTTATGTCTATTGTCAAACTTGTGCAGAGTTTTGCAATGGTGTGAGAAGAAACATCTTGAGCTGAAGTGGTAGAAGTGCCACTTCATGGTCAGAAATGGATTGTGTTGGACACAAAACTTAAGAGAAAGACATTAAGGTGGACAGATCAAAGATTGAGGTGATAATGAGCTTACAGCTGCCTACATTAGTCAAAGGAACCCACAACTTTCTGAGAAATGCTGGTTTCTAAAGAAGGTCTATCAAAGAAATTTTCAAACTAGCTAGGTCTCTAACTCAGTTTCTGTTCAAAGAAAATAAATTCGACTTTGATAGTGCTTTTTTAGAAGCCTTCCACATGATCAAAGGAGCCTTGGTTAGCTTTCCAATTGTTGAACCACCAGACTGAGACTTTCCTTTTGAGATCATGACTGATGCTAGAGATTATGCAATGGGGGCAGGCTGGGCCAGAGGAAAGGAAGAAAGTTACATGAGATTTACTATGCAAACCGAACACTGAGTGAGGCTCAGTGCAAATATGCCACGACATAGAAAGAGCTTTTGGAAATTTTTTTTTGCCTTTGAGAGGTTTTGATCCTACCTTGTTGGGTCGAAGGTAATTGTGAACACTGTTCATGCTAACAAAAAAAATGTCAAACCGAGACTCTTAAGATGGATTCTATTGTTGCAAGAGTTTGAGTTGAATATTTAGGACAAGAAGGGGGACAAAAATGGTGTTGTAGATCATCTGTCTAGGATGAAGCTTGAGAATGATATACCTCTAAATGACAGCCTTCATGATGAGCAAGTTTATGCCATAAGTGTTAATCAAGTCGTGGAGCACCCGCTCCAAGCAACTTTTGTGGCTCAATTGATAGAGAACGATACCCCAAGTTCCCTTGGTTTGGAGATAGCAAACTACCTTGCCGCAGAGATAGTACATGTTGATTTTGTTGGCAACAAAAGAATTAATTTTCTGAGGGATATCTATTTATGGGATGAGCCTTAATTATACAAGCATTTCACAGATGAAATGTTTAGAAGAGGAAGTTCATGGTATTATGTTTAATTACCATGGTTCTTTCTATGCTGGACACTTTACTACTTTTAAAACAGTGTCGAAAGTTCTAAAAGCAAGATTCTGGTGGCCCACTTTTTTTGAGATGCACAGAGTTTGATCTCTAGGTGTAATTCATGTAATTTAGAAAAGAAATAACTTTAAGAACCAAAATTCTTGGAGTAAACAAAATGAATAAAATAAAAAATAAAGAGAGAGATGTTATTGATAGAGACTTCGTACAAAGTTTATAAGCAAAATGTAATTATAAAACCAAAGACATAAATATTAAACATCGATATCTGTATATACTCAATAACTTTGGTCTCTAGAAGGTAAAATTATCGATGTGGGACCTCGTATTCCTCGTTCTTCTGCCTACTTAGGGAAAAATTCAGAATTTTTGATAAGTTGTCTTTCCCAAAGCGCTTCGCTCAGACGGCTTGGCTCAAATCTTTTTTCTTGCCTCCGGTTTGACCCTTAGCTCGTTATGACTTTGGTAGAGTATTTCGGTTCAGTGTTTTGGTTCAGTTTTGTATTGATTCTTCATAGTTTTTTTGTAAGTAAAACATCAAATATTATTTGTAAAACAAAGAGATATTTTAGGAATCATTAATTCTTGAATTGAACTCCGGAGAAAATAGATTAGATGTTGTTGGCTTTGAAAATAATGGGAAAGCATGAATGAGTTGGGAATCCTCTCTTCTTACATCGGCTCAGGTGATGATAGCTTGTGTAAGGTGTTGTGTAATTGGCTTGAGTCTTGTTGCCATTCAACCGTACCGGGCGGTGAAGGGACGACTCAGGATAGGTCCAAGGTGATCAGTTTGAGATGACATGATGCTTGCCTGCTTGGGATGTTGGTAGGTGGGTCTTTTCAACTGCGGATACCAAATACTCTTGTTGTTGTAGTACTTGGGGTGTGAATCCAGACCTGGTGTTTTTCAAGCACCTAAAATACAAGTTTCTATTTAATTTAGGCTAATAAAATAATATGGATTGGTATCCTGGTGTCACTAAACTAAAGGCATTAAAAGAAAATAATTAATTCTAACTAAAGCAAAAGGAAATAAAAGCGTTTGAGTTTGTTTGTTTTAAAGTTTAAAAGCACCATTTAAAATTGGGTAATTGGTCGGATGTTTCTAGGGAAATAATATTGAACTCATGTTTACAAGTTTATTATTCTCAACCATGGTACATGAATTGCTAATGTACGGGCTAATCCACTTTCATGACAGAAATCCCTTCAATGACCACCTAATATCTACAAATGTCTTTGGGTACTAGACAGCCAATGAGCATTAAGATCATATTCTTACTATCTATATCACGGTAACCCATCATCAACTGTTGTTAAGGAAGATTTTTAACCTTGCCCTTGCTGAGAGTGTTCAAGTACATAAACGTCCAATCAAGGATCCGTTTGTGTGTTATCATTAAAACTTGGGCCATAACCACAAGCCAACATTAAGCATCTCATGACTATACGGAATCACTTGATAAAAGCTTTAAACAATCCTTGTTTCTTTTCGTTTAAAACATCTTTCCTACCCAATCTGAAGGGTTGAGGGAGTCTACTCGCTAATCATTACAGATAATATAACCATATGGTTTGATGATTTGTTGAACATTAGAATGAAGTAGAGAAACGTGAACAAAAAAGTGCAAGTAAATAAATGTGCAAGTAAATTAAAGTGCAAATAAAGTAAAGTGTAAGTAAATTAAAATATGAAAAGTACATAAGTGCAAGTATTAAATTAAACAAAAAGAGTAAAAACTACTAAAGCGAAACTAAAAACTAAAATCTAAACTAAGTGGAGTTTTGTGTCGGAGTCTTCTCTTTTGAGATATCTCTCTCTTCTATGATCTCCGGTCCCCCTCCTTTCTAAGTTACAGCGGTGATATTTATGCAGATAGGCAAGATAAAAGAGGTTAGCCCTAGTTTGGCACCGTTCTCTCGATTTCCTCTTTTTTCTTCACTTATTCCTTTTCTCTCCTGATTTTCTTCTTTTTCTTCTCATACGCTTCCTTTTATCTGAAGATTCTTTTCCTCTTTTCTTTCTACGCTTCTTTTTTCTATGAAGATTCTCCTCTTGATGCACAAATCTCCTCTGGTTCATGATTTCTCACACAATTTTTCCTTTTTGCTCCGGTTTAGCTCTATTTTTGGTTCTCGACACACGAACACCTATTTATTCAATATGTAGATCGAATGCAGTCATAAACACCCTAAAAAGCATCCTTAACGGACTAAACACAATCCTAAAAACCAGTAAAAGTCCTAAGATATCAATTCCCCTAGACTTGTCTTTTGCTTGTCCTCAAGCAAACCTAGAATGGAAAGACATCAAATCGATCAAAAAAAAAGGTTAAGACACTAAGATCCTAGGACACTAAGACAAAGGAAAATTAAAATAATAATACACTATTGCACTATTTCTCATAAACGGCTGTCCTTCGTTAGATAGAATGAATACTCTTTCATACTTTACCGGTCATCACGTTCTCATCTATCTATGAAGCCAACAGAATCAAGTCAAGAAAAATCTCTTACATCAATTAGCAGGTATTTAGAGTGCACTCTCACTTAGGGGAGATCAATATATTCTCGATCGGCTGATAATGAAAAAGAAAAGGGCTAAGTATAGGTGTACTTTTTTGGGGTTAGTTCTTTTGCAGTGGCTATCTCTCATAAATAATGGAATTGATATGATTCAAAATAGCCTAAGCAAAGAACAATTGATGCATATAGGAGAATCATCTTCATTCCTATCCCAAATCCTAATACTACCCTTTTCGTCATACTTTTCTAATACCTTAGGCCTTTCTAAACTTCAATATATAGATCTTATAATGCTCGTTTTCTTTTTCTTGCTCCCTTTCTTTATATATATATATATATATATATATATATATATATATATATACATATATACTTTTTTATTGGAAGATTCTTTTGTATATTTTTCTAAAAACCTTTTAACACTAGGATTTTTCCTTTCTTTTTTTACCGCGGGTTACTAACCCGTTCCCAAACTTCTGTTTTCTCACCTCTCTCTCTCTCTCTCTCTCTCTCTCTCTCTCTCTCTCTCTTCTTTTTTAGTTCGGATTACTAAATCATTTTCAATCTGTCCCTTCTTAGAACTATGGGTTACTAACCCGTTTTCGTTCTCATAACTAAGTTGAATTGCTCCCAAAACTTCATCTCAATGATCTAACTATCTATAAAGATGAGACCTCTTGTCGTTCCTTGTCTTTGAACATTTTGCACATGTACCACGTTTCATTAAAGAGCCTCACTAAAAGAAAAGCGTTTTGGTTTAAAAGAATGGTTAGGGTTTATGGTGTGATAATTATTCGGTTTCAATAGAGTGGTAAAAAGGGTGGAAAAAACGAATTGAAAAGTTAAAACATGAGAAAAGCATATCAAACCCCTAGGCGAGAAAACTAATGGTTCAATTAGGTTCAAGTTCATGGGATTATTCCTGAAGTGAATAAGTGAGCTGTAAAGTAGCTTTTGCAAAAGTGAGAATTTCCAAACATGGTGTTTTCGTTATTTTAACGTTTTCAAAGGTGATGAACAATCATGAAAGAGCAATGCATTATCATATTCTAAACCTAATACGTAAAAATATAATAATAATTTCTTACGACACTATTCTAAAACTAGGACTCTATTATGAAAATTAATAAAATCCAAATACTACTCACAAAATAAAAACGAAGTTAGGAACGTGATCACTCCCCCAAACTTACTTCACACCGACTCGGTGTGAATGAGAAAATGGGAACGATCAAAAGGAAAAAAGGAAAAAAGGAAAAAAACTAAATGTAATAAAGTATATACAGAGGTGTGTGTGTGTTTACCTAGAAAGAGGCGTTGTCTGGAGACTCATCGTCTGAAGGCGTTGCATGGTGTTTGCGTGTACTGAAGGCAGCGCTGTTCTGGAAGCTCATCTTTTGTCTGAACTTCCGGATGTCGTTGTTTATCTGCTGAACTGACGGGTAATGTTGTTGATGTTGTGTTGTTGATACTTCTAGATTGTCTAGAGGAGGTTTATATGTTTATGAGCTTAGCGCATGGGCTTCTTATCAATCGGCTCAGTGTACAGCATGAAAGTGAAGCATCCAGTTCCTGGGATTGCTTCCCCTGCTTCTGATTGTTCTATTTTCCAGGACACTGACCTTACTGCTCCGACTCTTCCATGAAATGGATTTGTTGGCGGAGGAGCTTGCCAATGGCATGATGAGATAGCATGTGCGTACTCCTTAGGGTTGGTTTCTGGTTTTCCCAAAAAGTGTGCCCATTGTCATGGTAAATGTAGATGTTTATGAAGATTGGATTTTTGCAGCAAAGTGGTCGATCTTTGTGTTTGGATCTTCATATATGTTGTCAAATTTTGTGTGGATCTCCTTTATCTTTATGTTGATGTTGATGGCACTCTTGGTTTGTCCATCTAGCACTTGTTTCAACATCTTTGTGATTTTGTCTTCACGTGTGGCGTTGAGAGGTTGTTAGTGAAGGCTGGTTTGATAAGTAAAAGGGTTGTTGCTTGGGTAGTAGGGTTTGATATAGTAGCTGCTGGGTGATTGGTATCTGGGTGGAAAGGTGTTGTGGAGTGGTGCACCGGGTTGGTAACTCGTTGCGTTCAAATTTTTGGGATTGAAGGTGCTGGTTTTGGATTGTTGGGTGGGCTGTTTTTGTAGTGGGTAGTATTGGTCCTGTGTTTTTCTATGTTGGTGCTTTGATAAGAGAGACTGTTTTTTATGTAGTTTGTGTTGTAGCCTGAGTTGTTTCTTTTGTTGAATCCTTGTCCACCGATATAGTTGAGCTCTGCTGTCTCGTTAGATTGAAAGTCAGTGCTGTCATCGGATATATAATCTGGTTCACTGACAATCTAACCTGACATCTTCTGGAGGACTCGATCCACTTTTCATTGAAAGACAAAGATGAGTCTCGCTCTGAGTGTTCGCGTGGAGTACAATTCTAGACTTTTCCGTAGTTCTCATCACTTATAGCTAGGTCTTCAACCAATTGCAATCCTCTGTCAGTGTCTTGGCCTTAGAAGTTTCCGTTTGAAGCAGTATCGAGGAACATTCTAATTTTAGGTTGTACTCCTCTATAAAGTGTGATGAGTAGTGATTCTCACAACAAACCATGAAGCCAGCATTGAGCTGTGTACCCTTTAAAGCGTTCCCATTCTTCACTAAAAGTTTCAGTTGAGTGTTGGGTGAATCCAGAGATTTTGTTGTGCAGCCTTGTAGTGCGTGTAGTTGAGAAGAACTTGGTTAATAATACCATCTTCTTGCAATCTCTCCATGTTGTAATGGTGTTCAGAGGAAGGTTCTTCTGCCAAATATGTGTCTTGCGTCCCAAGGAAATAGGAAAAATGTGCAATTTGAATGTGTCTTCTAAAATTACGTTAATTTTTATGGTGGACCATTAAACCGTGAAAATTGTTGCTTTGGACCATGATGATGAGACTCGATTTGATTTCAAATTTGTTGTTGTCACTCGGTGGTGGTTTTATCCCAGTGTTGGTTCTATGAGTAAATGGTTCATCGTAGGCTCAAAACACGCGTGCTGGTCGAGGGTCTGGAGCTTGTTGGACATAAGGGTCTCTGTTGTAGATGGGGTGATCAGCGTTCTCCATCATTGCTGTTGAAAGGTCGTTGTCACGTACTTGGCGTACTCTTGTGGTTGATCTTCCTAGTCGGTGAGGGTTGTCAACATGTGGATGAGGGTTTGTGGAACCTCTGCTTCGTCTTTGCATATACCTTAAAACAGAGAGTTGTTAAGAATAGTGCATAATATAAAACAAAACTAAAACTAAATGTTGAAAGGAAATCCCAGATTTAGCAACGGTGCCAATTTGGTAGGTCGATCTTTTCAACCGCAGGATACCAAATCCCATTGTTATTATAGTACTTGGGTGTCAATCTAAACCTGGTGTCTTTCAAGCACCTAAAATGAAAGTTTTTATTTAAATTTGGCTAATAAGAGATTATGGTATGGTAACAGGGTGTCACTAAACTAAAGACAGAAAAAGAAACTAAATTTATCTAAAGCAAAAAGGAATAAAAGCGTTTCGGTTTATTTGTTTTCAATTTTAAAAGCACAGTTTGGAATTGAGTAATTGGTCGGATATTTCTAGGGAAGATATGTTGAACTCATGTTTACAAGCTTCTTATTCTCAACTATGATAGAAAAATCGCTTATGTACGCCCTAATCCACTTTCATGACAGAAACCCTTCACTGGCCACCTAGTATCTACAAAAAAATTTGGGTACTAGGCAGCTAATGAACATTAAGACCATATTCTTACTATATGTAGTGCAGTAACACATAATCAATTGTCGTTGAAGCAGATTTTGAACCTTGCTCGTGGTGAAAGTGTTCAACTACACAACCGTCCAATCAAGGGTCGTTTGTGTCATAACATTCAAACTCGAGCCATAATCACGACCCAACATTAAGCATTTCAAGACATGATGGAATCAATGGATAAAAGTTTTAAACAATTTTTGTTTATTTCCCTTTAAAACATCCTCCCTATCCAACCTGAAAGGTTGAAGGAGTGTACTCGCTAATCATTACAAACAACATAATCATATGATTTGATGATTTATTGAACATAAGAATGAAGTAGAGAAGCGTGAACTAAAACTAAAGTGAAAGTAAATAAAGATTAAAGTAAATTAATATGCAAATAAAATAAAGTGCAAGTAAATTAAAAAACAAAAAGTATAAGTGCAAGTATTAAATTAAACGAAAAGAGTAATAAATAGTAAAGTGAAACTAAAAAGTAAAATCTAAACTAATTAGAGTTTTGTATAGGAGTCTTCTCTTTCGAGATCTCTGATGTAAGAACCGTGGGGTAGGTTGTCTTTCACCGAGAAGCTCAGGTTGCTGGACAGAATTCGATGAAAGTGAAGGGGTGGATCGAAGGGACCACACAAGCTGTGAAAGGAGCTTCTGATACTCCAAGAACTTCAACCAAGAGGCTGAAGAACACGGCTGCAACCTGGGTAGGAGGCGACGCGGATTTGAGACACTAGTTTTAGGTTTTTTGTCAGAATGCTTGTTATTTTATTAAAGTGTAGACAAAAGGCTTATATAATGCCTTGTTACAACTGAGGCTAAAATACAATGCCTTTAGCCTTACAAGAATTAAAACAACATGTAGTTCACTTATTGGCAACTAAATAGAAAATGAGCCCTAATTAGTCAACATGACTTAACCATTTAAACACTTACTCTAAAAAGAATAGAAATAAGATAGAAAAGTCCAATAATACTTAGGCTAGAATTCGCATGAAGACTTGTGAATGAGATGGAATTGTGAACAAGTCTTCACCGTCTTGCGCACTAAGAGTATTGCCTCATTAAAACCTTCTTCGGAAAACCTAGTGAGATATAACTGAAGATAGGAAAAAGAATACAATTTTCTAGCACGACTTTTGGTGTCTCTACCAGATGGTAATGGTAAAGACACCGGAGGAGGAAAAGTCTTCTAGAAGGAACCTCCATGGCTCCTTGTCTAGCTGGAACGGGCCCTGGCTTGCTGATCCGGACGCTGGCTGGTCGGGTGGTCGGGACGACAGGCGTGAGCTCCGGGACTTGTCGTGAGGCGGCTGACATGGGTCGGTCCGGGGCAGGTCATGGGCGGCAAAAAGTCTGGTCCGGTTCCACTCTCCAGTAGCTTGCCGAGCTTGTCTCCTAATGCCTTCCTCTTGGACCGTGTGAGTGGTCCAGGTGGAATGATTGGTGCAATGGCTGGCACGATGTCCTCATCATTCCCTCCTTCTTGAAATGCTTTGGTCTCCAAAGCGAACTTATCACCTGCATCAAACAACTCTAAGTCAGACACATTGAACGTACTAGACACTTTATACTCATCTGGAAGTTCGAGCTGGTAAGCATTGTCGTTGATTTTCCAAAGGACACGGAATGGGCCATCTCCCCGGGGGTGCAAGCTTGCTCTTCCGTTGTTGGGGAAATCGCTCTGGTCGCAGATGTAGCCAAACCCAATCTCTCTCCTTGAAAACCATGTGCCTACAGCCTTTGTTGGCGTTCTTGACGTTCTGGATGTTTTGTTGTTCTAGATTTGCCTTGGTCTCTTCATGAAGTAGCTTGATGTAGTCCGCTTTTTCTTCTCCCTCCAAGCTGATGGCGTCTCCCAATGGTATGGGTGTGAACTCCATAGGCATGGTCGGGTTGAAGCCGTAGACGACTTCAAATGGGGAACGCTTCGTGCCGGAGTTTGTAGCCCTGTTGTAAGCGAACTCGACATACGGAAGACACTCCAGCCACTTCTTCAATTTGCGGCCAATTGTTGCCCTCAAGGTCTGGGACAAGGTCCGGTTGACAACCTCGGTCTGTCTGTCAGTCTGCGGATGGTATGCGGTGGAGAACAGGAGGTTGGTGCCTAATTTTCGCCACAATGCTCGCCAAAAGTGGCTCAGGAACTTGTTATCACGGTCTGATACGATCGTCCGGGGATGCCGTGCAGTTGAACTATCTCCTTGAAGAACAGGTCGACAGTCTGGCTTGCGTCGTTGGTCTTGTTGCAAGTGATGAAGTGTGCCATCTTGGAGAATCGGTCGACCACTACGAAGATGGAGTCCTTGTGGTTGATCTTCGGCAGGCCTAAGACGAAGTCCATGGAAATGTCTATCCAAGGCGCAGATGGGACTGGTAACAGTATGTAACGGCCTTGCGGATGCATCTTGGATTTAACCCTCTTGCAGATGAGACATCTGGCGCACTGTGCCTCTACATCTCATCGCTGATGGGGCCAATAAAAATGTTTCTTAAGCATGCTTAAGGTCTTGTCAATGCCAAAGTGACCCATGAGACCTCCACCGTGGGCCTCTTTGAGAAGCACCTCTCGAATCGATCCTCTCGGAATGAAAAGTCGTTTGTTTATAAAGAGGAACCCGTCGTGAAGAAAAAAGCGGCTGTAGTTGCCCTTGCCGTGCTCTAGGTAAGCTTGAGAGAAATCTGCATCGTCAGCGTACAGCTCTTTGATCATCTCGAAGCCCATAACTTTTGACTCCATGACTGAAATCTGACTGTATCGACGAGATAAGGCATCAGCGACAACGTTGTCCGTTCCTTTCTTATACTTGATAACGTATGGAAAGGTCTCGATGTATTCCAACCAACGGGCATGTCTCTTCTTCAGCATAGACTGTCCTCTAAGGTGCTGGAGTGTCTGATTGTCAGTGTGAATGATGCACTCCCGGGCAAGCAGATAATGCTGCCAAGTCTCTAAGGCGCGGATGAGGGCATAGAGCTCCTTGTCGTATGTCGGATAGTTAAGTGCAGCTCCACCTAACTTCTCACTGAAGTAAGCGACAGGTCATCCGCCTTGTGTGAGAACGGCTCCAATGTCGATCCCTGAGGCATCACACTCGACATCGAATGTCTGAGTGAAGTCCGGCAGGACTAGGACTGGGGCGTGGGTGAGGCGTTCCTTCATCAGCTTGGAAGACTTATTTTGTTCTGGCCCCCAGCGAAAGTCTTGATTCTTCTTTATCGTCGAGGTTAACAGACTAGCTATCGTGGTGAAGTCTCAGACGAACTGTCTGTAGAAGCTGGCGAGTACGTGAAAGCTACGAACCTGGCTGGCAGTCAACGGTGTGGGCCAATCCTGTATGGCCTTAATCTTCTCGTTGTCCACCCGAAGTCCCTGGAAACTCACGACGAAACCAAGAAACAAAACTTGGTCGGTGCAGAAACTGCATTTCTTGAGATTTAGGTACAACTGCTCTCTCTCAGGGAGGTAATCACGGCCTCTAGGTGCTCCAGATGTTCTGAGTAGGTCGTGCTATAGACGAGAATATCGTCGAAGTAGACCACTATAAACTTGCGAATGAACGGACAAAGGACCTCGTTCATAAGACACATGAAAGTACTGAGAGCGTTTGACAGGCCGAATGGCATCACTAGCCACTCATAAAGACTTTGCTTGGTCTTGAATGCAGTCTTCCATTCATCTCCTTCGCGCATCCTTACTTGATGATATCCACTTTTTATGTCAATCTTCGAGAAGACTGCAGCTCCGCTGAGCTCGTCTAGCATGTCGTCCAGGCGCAGAATAGGGTGCCGGTACTTGATCGTAATGTTGTTGATGGCGCAACAGTCGATGCACATCCTGCAGCTCCCGTCCTTCTTTGGTACTAGAAGAACCGGGACGGCACAGGGACTAAAGCTTTCTCGAACATAGCCTTGAGCCATGAGGTCATGGATTTGCCGTTCTAACTCTCTAGCCTCCTTGGGGTTTACTCTGTATGCAGGGCGGTTGGATAATTAAGCTCCGGGAACAAAGTCGATGTGGTGCTCGATCCCTCGGATAGGTGGGAGGCCAGCTGGGATTTCGTCCGGAAAGACGTCGGCATAGTTGTTTAGCAGGGCACGGATCTCGGCAGGCAATGATGACTCGGTACTAGTCATGTGCAGGCTCTTTTTGTAGAGCATTAATACGACCTGATTACCCTGGTGTACGCATGTCTGCCACATTTATTAAGAAGTTCTCCTTTCGGGCATGTTGATCTTTCGCCATCTTCGATTGCATCTCTTGAACAGTGTGTGCAGACATTGGTGCGAGGTTGTATCTACGCTTGTCGTGGACGAAAGAGTAAAAATTTGTTCGTCCGTTATGCGTAGTCTCTCGGTCGAATTGCCAAGGTCTTCCGAGCAGAAGATGTCCAGCTGACATCGGGACGACATCGCAGGTGACCTGGTACTGGTATCTGCTGATGCCGAAAGAGACCTTAACTTGGTCTGAGATGTACAACTCCGTCTTGTTGTTCAGCCATCGGAGCTTGAAGGGTTTGGGATGCTTCGTCACAAGCAATCCCAGTCTCTCCACCATGTATTTACTGGCGGCGTTGGTGCAGGACCCTCCATCGATGATCAACGAGCACACTTTCGCAAGTATTGTGCATTTAAAGTGAAAAATGTTCTCTCGCTGCTCTTCTTCTTCTGGTTCGAATCTTGAGCTGAGAACGCCTCAAATCATTTGCATTTCTCCGGAGTCGGCGTACTCAATGTCCTCGTCGGACTGATGGTGTGTCGGAAATGCTAGCCCCTCTTGTTCATCCTCGGATTCGTAGTCTTCGGAATCAGTGAGTACCATTGTCCGTTGAATGGGACATTCCCTGGACATGTGTCCTCTGTCTTTACATTTAAAACAGACGATCTCGCTGCTCCGCTGAGGCTGGGTCGTGGGCGCGGTGCTAGGCTGTTTTGGGGTGGCTGGAGCTGGTCTGGGAGCTGAGCTTCTGGCCACGGATTTTCCCTTGAGGCGTGGATCAATGGGCTGACTCGTCCTCTCGAAAGACTTGGAACCAGTGTTCCACGTGTTCTTGGGTCGAGAAGGTGCGGCATGTTTACGCTTATGACACTTCTTGATCTGGACTGTGATGGGGTCATCCATGCTACACCAACCCGATATTTAGAGGATGAGGTGCAGGCAACTCCTTATGTGTCTGAGCGCATCATGACCAGGAACAGAGCTGCCCAAGGAGTGCAAGACAGGAGCCGGGACCAGGACCAAACTCGTGAAGATTAAGCCAGGGTCAACCTAGTCCAAGCACACAGCCGAGGAGAAGAAGGGGAGACTAAAGACACCAGCCAGCCTTTTGCCATTGATCAGCTGGGTGTTCCTGACCAGGACACCCATGCACACAGCCTTAGGGATAAGGTCTTGTGTGTCCTTACTATCCTTGAGTGAGGACACCCCTTAAGACCTTAGATGATTAAGGTACTCTTTTCCTTTCTAAGTTTACCATAATGGGTTCTTGAAAAGGTTTTTAATGAGACCTGAAAGTCAAAGGTATCAAGCCTATTGTCCCATTGGTTTTAATGTGGATATGTCCATTTAAAATCAATTAGGCTTGATCCTATCTTTAGGCACCTGTTTAACCTTTATTTTAGTCTTGTCACTTGTTAAAAGACTTAGTCTATGTGGGTTTAAGTTGTTTTGTTGACCGCGGGTTGTGTGGTCAACTAGGTCTTAGAATGTACCCTACAAAAGGCAGAACACTCTCTCTTTTATGCAGACAGTTTAGAACCCAAACCCTATTCACGCGGCCGCCTAGGTCATATCCAATTCTTCCTTGTGTGTGAGTGTGTCTCCAAGTAAGGAAGAGAGTTCCTTTGAAGATCGAGTGTGTCTCTCTTCAAGGAAGGCTGTATCCAGGCCTGACATAGCCTGGTGTGTTGCCCTCAATCCATCTTTCAAATCGCTCCCAAAACAATTTGTCTAGCCCCCGTTCCATCGCTCTACATCTGCCGTTCGTAGCCACGACCGTAGCCTCGTCCCACCGTTCGTATCTTCGTTCATGCGCTCGACCCGCCGTTCGCGAGTCACGACCGGGGCTTCGTCCTGTTGTTCGCATTATCCCCCGTCGGTACCCTCGCACGTTCGTCCTCACCGCCGTTCACTCGTACGCCCGTTCAGCCGTCCCTCGCTCGTCCGTCCGCTCGGCCGTTCACCCATCGCCCCTCGATCGTACTAGCGTGCACCCGTTCGCCCACTCGACCGTTCACCATTAATCTCTCGCCCGTCCCGTTTGCTCGACCCAATAAACCTCCCATGGAAACCTCGGTTTGGCTTGTACCTTTCCATCTTTTAGTTTTAGGGTTTTTGAAATTTTATGTGCTTTGTTGCTTGCTTGCTTGCGTTTTAAGCCATGTTTAGATTTGTTAAATCCGTGTGTTAGGTTGTTTAGATTAGTTGCTAAGGTTTTTAGTCTGGTTAGGTCTGAGGTTGCATCCACCATTGTTTAGCTCACTGGAGAAGAAGGAGTTTGGTGTGGTCAAGACCGCTTTTTAGGACCGTACAGTCTTTTAGTCGGGTGAGTCACTAGTGGTCCACACCGAGTGATGTCATGTTGTCCCCTGCATGTTTAATTTTTTAATTCGAGTTGGTTTTAGCTTTTGGCGGTTCCTAGATAGTAATTGTTCATGCCTAAAGTTTATTTAAGCTTAGTCTTGTTTAGTTTAAAATTAAATTAAGTTTTAGTAAAAATCATTAGTATTAATCCTAGGGTAATTAACGTAAGAGCCGTTGACTAGTTGATTTTCTTTGTTGCAAGGTACCTGAGCCAATATGGCTGATCCAGCTTTGGCGGATATCTTGACTAACATTCAGACCCAGCTCCAGCAGCTATGAGACCGGTTGGGCAGAGTAGAGGAGCCCCAACCCCAACCAGCTCAAGCGCCTCAACAACCACAACCGAGAGCACCCCCGCCATTTTGGCCAGAGCATGAGATGGAGGGTCTGTCCGAGGAAGATGCCTTTCATCCACACGTCTGAAGACCAAGACCCAGAGAAAGGAGGTTTCCTGAAGAGAGGGGCCATCACCACCCACCTAGAGCTCACTCCCCACACCTCAAGATCACGCCTCCCACCTTTGCCGGCAAGATAGACTCGGAAGCATACTTGGATTGGGAGAGAAGGATGGATCACATCTTTGACGTCTATGGATTTGAAGAACCCAAGAAGGTAGCTTATGCAGCAGCCGAACTCACTGATCATGCCTTATCCTGGTGGGATCAAGACTCAGCCAAAAGAAGAAGGAGAGGAGAGGAGCCGGTTAGATCATGGGAGATCATGAAGTTCATGATGAAAGGAATGTACATTCCACCTATGTACCACAGGGAGCTCCAGAAGAAGTTTAGGAAGCTCAGCCAAGGCCATAGGAGTGTAGAAGAATATTTTCGAGAGTTTGAACATCTGAGGAACGGCTTGGATTAGAAGATGCCGAGGAGACTCTCATGGCCCAATTCTTGGATGGTCTTCAAGAGAAGATTGCTAGCAAGGTGGAGATGTATTACTACAATGATCTCAATGAGCTACTACACTTAGCCACACAAAGGGAAAGTCAGCTCAAGAGAAAGACCCGAACCAGGGCCTTGATCAACAACCCATGGAGACCTACTGCTTCTGGTTCCAACCCGCAAGCATCTACCTCCAATCCGGCTTTAAACCGGCAACCTGACCGAGGCAAGGCTGTAGCACAAGAAGCAAGACCACCCTACAGGCCTAGAGAAACCACCCCTGCCCCAAGGCCTGAAGTTAGAACTTCCCCCACTGGACCTAAGACCAGAGTCATCATGTGTTTCAAGTGTCGGGGCCGTGGACACTATGCAAGGGATTGCCCTAACCCAAGGGCCATGATCATCACTCCAGCCGGTGATTATGAGTCTCAGGACTAGATGGAACCTTCTGAGGAAGCTAATGAAGAGGGGGATGAAGTAGCCTACCCTGAAGTGGGTGATCTTTTGGTCTCAAGGAGAGTTCTCAGCACCATACAAGAACCGGATGAAACAGCCCAAAGGGAGAACATCTTTCACACCCGTTGCATGGTAAGTGGCAAGGTATGTTCTTTAATCATTGATGGTGGTTCATGTGCCAATGAAGCCAGTGCATACATGGTTGAAAAACTGAATTTGACAGCCACCAAACATCCTAGACCATATAGATTAAGGTGGTTGAATGATAGGACTGAATTGAAGATTAATGAGCAAGTTAAGGTTTCTTTTAGCATAGACAAATATGTTGATGAGGTTCTTTGTGATGTAGTTCCTATGCAAGCCACTCATATCTTGTTAGGCAGACCTTGGCAATTTGATAGGAAAGTTATGCATGATGGTAGGACTAATAAGTACACCTTGATGATGAATAAATAGCGAATTAGTTTAGCTTCATTATTGCCTGCCCAAGTCCGTGAGATGCAAATTAAATTAGCTAAGAAAAAATGCATGACTAAGACTTACTTCTTGATTGCACCTAGTGATGTTAGGCGCTCACTCTTTGATCCCAGTTGTCAAGTAGTTTTGATGGTTTATAAGGACTTGTTAAATGTTGGACATATTAATGCGGTCTTGCCAAGAGAAATCTGAGCTATTCTTGACAGGTACAAGGATGTTTTTCCAGAGGAGATACCAGCTGGCTTACCACCTTTGAGGGGCATTGAGCACCAGATCGATTTCATTCCTGGAGCACAACTTCTAAACCGGCCAGCTTACCGAGTCAATCCAACCGAAGCTAAGGAGCTCGAAGCTCAAGTCAGAGACCTCATGGCCAAGGGATATGTGAGGGAGAGTCTCAGCCCCTGTGTCGTACCTGTGCTCCTTGTGCCCAAGAAGGATGGCTCCTACAGGATGTGTGTGGATTGCCGAGCCATAAACAACATCACCACCAAATACCGTCATCCATTCCCAAGACTAGATGACATGTTGGATGAACTCAGTGGAGCAACCATCTTTTCCAAGGTGGACTTGAAGAGTGGATATCACCAAGTGAGGATGAGAGAAGGTGATGAGTGGAAGACAGCCTTCAAGACCAAGCATGGGTTGTATGAATGGCTCATGCCGTTTGGGCTCTCCAATGCCCCAAGCACATTCATGCGTCTCATGCACCATATCCTTAGACCTTTCATGGGCAAGTTTTTAGTTGTTTAATTTGATGATATACTGATTTATAGCTCTTGCCTATCTGATCATGTGCTGCACTTAGAACAAGTATTAGACACCCTAAGGAAAGAACACATGTTTGCTAATCTAGCTAAGTGTATCTTTTGCACAGAAGAAGTTATTTTCCTTGGTTTTGTTGTCAGCTCACAGGGCCTTAGAGTGGACCTAGAGAACATAGAAGCTATCCTTGGTTGGCCCAGACAAACCTACATCAGCCAGGTCCGGAGTTTCCATGGACTAGCCAGCTTCTACCGGCGGTTTGTGAAGGACTTCAGCACCCTAGCTACTCGCTTGACGTCTCTGATCAAGAATAACACTGGTTTTTAATGGGGTGAGGCTCAGGAAAGGGCCTTCTTGGAACTTAAATACCAGCTGACTCACGCTCCCATCCTTGCACTGCCTAATTTTGAGAAGACCTTTGAGGTGGAGTGTGATGCCTCGGGAGTAGGCATTGGAGCGGTTCTAACCCAAGGAGGAAGGCCAGTAGCCTATTTCAGTGAGAAGCTGACTGGAGCCACATTGAACTACCCAACCTATGACAAGGAGCTATATGCCTTGGTCAGGTCAATGCAGACTTGGCAACACTACTTGTTGGCCCGGGAGTGCGTGATCCATACAAATCATTAGACCTTGCAGCATCTAAGAGGTCAAACCGTCCTGAAAAAGAGGCATGCTAGATGGTTGGAATACATAGAAACATTCCCCTATGTGATTAAGTACAAGAAGGGAAAGGACAATGTGGTAGCGGATGCACTGTCAAGGAGGTATGCCTTGATGGTAACAATGGATGCTAAGGTTCTTGGGTTTGAATACTTGAAGACTTTGTACCCAGAAGATCACGAGCTCAGGACCGCCTATGAGGAGCATGGAACAGGAGCATACACTAGGTTTTTCTTCCACAATGGGTTCCTTTTTAAAGACAAGAGATTGTGCATTCCTCAATGTTCAATGAGGCAGTTTCTTGTGGAAGAAGCTCACGGTGGTGGTCTTATGGGGCACTTTGGAATTGAGAAGACTCTGAGTGTCCTTAAGGAACACATCTATTCGCCTAAGATGAAGAAGATGGTGACTACTCATTGTGATAGATGCATCACATGCAAGAAGGCCAAATCCAGACTCCAACCCCACGGTTTGTACTTGCCATTGCCTGTTCCCACACTGCCATGGGTGGACATCTCTATGGACTTTCTCCTAGGATTGCCAAGGATTCAGCACAAGGATTCAGTGTTTGTGGTGGTAGACCGGTTCTCCAAGATGGCTCACTTCATCCCTTGCTCCAAGACCAATGATGCATCCCAAACCGCAACGTTGTTCTTTAGGGAGGTGGTCAGGCTCCATGGCATTCCAGGGTCGATCGTGTCTGACTGGGACAAAAAATTCTTGTCCTACTTCTGAAGGACCTTATGGAAGAAGCTTGGAACCAAGCTCCTGTTTTCTACTACCTTCCACCCCCAGACAGATGGTCAAACTGAGGTGGTGAACCGCACCTTAGAAGCCCTTTTGAGATCAGCCATTGGACGCCATTAGACAACTTGGGTGGAGAGCCTTCCTTTGGTGGAGTTTGCCTACAATTCAGCCAAGCACTCCACAACCGGCATGTCCCCCTTTGAAGCTGTCTATGGCCACAATCCAGACACACCCCTGAGCTTGGCACCATTGCCCCCAGCCGAGACCATGGACCTTGAAGGGAAAGCTAAAGCCGCGGCAATAAAAAAGATCTTTGATCAAGTCCATGGAAGGATTGAGAAGAGGAATGACCAGATCAAGACAAGGATCAACAAGGAAAAGAAGCAGCTAGTGTTCCAGCCAGGAGATTGGGTGTTGTTGCACTTAAGACCAGAGCGCTTTCCCAACAAAAGGAAGCATAAGCTGGATTTCCGAGGAGATGAGCCGTTTCAAGTGGTGGAACGAATCAATGACAATGCCTACAGACTCAAGCTACCAGATGAGTATAATGTGTCTTCTTCTTTCAATGTCTCTGATTTGTCCCCTTTTGATGTGCAGGATGTTGGTTCTTTGGAGACCAAAGCACTTGAAGAGGTGGGGATGATGGGGTCATCCATGCTACACCAACCCAGTATTTGGAGGATGAGGTCCAGGCAACTCCTTATGTGTCTCACCGCATCATGACCAGGAGCAGAGCTGCCCAAGGAGTGCAAGACAGGAGCCGGGACCAGGACCAAACTCGTGAAGATCAAGCCAGGATCAACCTAGTCCAAGAACACGGCCGAGGAGAAGAAGGGGAGACTGAAGACACCAGCCAGCCTTTTGCCATTTATCAGCTGGGTGTTCCTGACCAGGACACCCATGCACATAGCCTTAGGGATAAGGTCTTGTGTGTCCTTACTATCCTTGAGTGAGGACACCCCTTAAGACCTTACATGATTAAGGTACTCTTTTTCTTTCTAAGTTTTCCATAATGGGTTCTTGGAAAGGTTTTTAATGAGACCTGAAAGTCTAAGGCATCAAGCCTAGTGTCCCATTGGTTTTAATGTGGATATGTCCATTTAAAATCAATTAGGCTTGATCCTATCTTTAGGCACCTGTTTAGCCTTTATTTTAGTCATGTCACTTGTTAAAAGACTTAGTCTATGTGGGTTTAAGTTGTTTTGTTGACTGCGGGTTATGTGGTCAACTAGGTCTTAGAATATACCCTATAAAAGGCAGAACACTCTCTCTTTTATGCATACAGTTTATAACCCAAACCCTATTCACGCGGCCGCCTTGGTCATATCCAATTCTTCCTTGTGTGTGAGTGTGTCTCCAAGTAAGGAAGAGAGTTCCTTTGAAGATCGAGTGTGTCTCTCTTCAAGGAAGGCTGTATATTGGCCTGACATAGCCTGGTGTGTTGCCCTCAATCCATCTTTCAAATAGCTCCCAAAACCCATTCGTCTAGCCCTCGTTCCATCGCCTTACATCTGCCGTTCGTAGCCACGACCGTAGCCTCGTCCCACCGTTCGTATCTTCGTTCGTGCGCTCGACCAGCCGTTCGCGAGTCACGACCGGGGCTTCGTCCTGTGAAATTGATAGATATAAAGCTAGGTTGGTAGCTAGGGGTTTTACTCAGACATATGGTGAGGATTATAGGGATACATTTGCTCCTGTAGCTAAACTTAATTCTGTTAATGTTGTGCTTACTGTTGCTACTAATCTTGAGTGGGAGTTGTGGCAAATGGATGTCAAGAATGTTTTCTTGCAAGGTGAACTAGAAGAAGAGGTTTACATGTCACCACCACGTGGCCTAGAAGATGAGGTTGGAAGCGGTAATATCCTAAGGCTAAGGAAGGCTATTTATGGCCTTAAACAATCTCCAAGAGCTTGGTACCACAAACTAAGTATAACCTTAATGGATAAAGGTTTCAAAAGATCTGAAGTGGAACATACTCTTTTCACATTAAAGAGTTGTTGGAATGAAGAAGAAGTGATGAATTTATGAAAGCCTTTATTTCTAGTTAAATGGCGATTTATATGTATGTAAAAGGGAGAGTCTAAGGCTTGTTTGTATTATAGAATTATGTTATCCTTGTAAGTCATTTATGTATAAGACTATCCTTGTATCTAAACAAGCCTAGACTAGATTAGTATAAATACCTTACTCCCTTCACAATTTGTAAATAAGAATTCATAATTCTCATATTCTAATAAATCATTTTTTCTCTAATTCTCTAATTCTCTCTAAATCTCTCATTCTCTCATTCTAAAAAACTCTAAATCTCATATTATTTCATGGTATCAGAGCCAGGTTGCATCAAATCTGGGTAAATTTCATCATTCTTTCATTGATTCAACAAGAATCCATCTTGTTCTTCATCTGTTTCTGGATCAATTTCGAACGTCATCTTGTAAATCAAATTGCGATCAATCCACGACTTCAATTGACGATCGCCTTTCCCTGGAGTGTGCATCGGCGAATTCCGAATCCACAGCCACCTGAATCGCATCATTTGGTCTAGGGAATCAAAAGATACGAATTTTCTTCCAAGAGGTGTTCGCGATCGCGTTCGTTTCGAACCTCTACATTCCCCAGGTCATCTCGACGTCAATATTTCTTCAAATCGTGATTTTCAAAAGCCTAAACTCAAGCCCCTGGAGTCTAGTTTCTGTTTAAAGAAAGCAGAACTCGATTACATTGAGTTTAAAGGGTTTTCTTGAAGTTTTCCTCAAAGACGTCCAAAATCACCTGTATCAAGATCCTGGTGATATAATTCTAATTCTTTCTCAGTTTTCTTTAATTCTTTGAATCTGGAAAGTTTAATTAGTGTCTTGTGAGAGTCCTGACAAATTTTTCAAGTCAATCTAATAGGTTTAAGTCTCTAAGATTGATTTTCTTGATTTCTTTGTTAATCATTTGGATGTGTTAAAATTGATTTTTGAAATTTTTTAATATTAGTTACATCTTTAAAATTCGAAATTAATAGATTTCTTGATTGTTATTAAAATTCTAAATCAGTTTTAGGTGGTTACAGGTTGTTAATATCTTTTTACTTGATTAGTTAAAATGGTTACAAGTGGTCATAACTAGATAAGATTTGTTGTTTTGGTTACAAATTTTTTTTTAAATTCTTTTTCTTGCTCACCACGCATCTTGCACACACACACAATATTGTACCATATCTTGTCCAACTAACCTTGCAGGCGACATCATATTGTGGAAACTAAGGCCAGTACACGATCGGGACACAGGTTCTTGTACCTCTCGTGCTCTCGCATTGCTCTCGTGCTCTCGCATTGGTCGCATTGTTCCGACCAAGCTGTGATCTCGCCAAGTGATCTCGCCTTCTCCCATGACTGCCTGTATTTGTCCCTGTACTGTATCCTGACCAAGTGATCAAGCGACCGAGTGGCTAAGGAATCACTCGACCCTAGTGACCAAGCGACCGAGTGGCTAAGCAATCAAGCGATCTTAGTGACCTATACAACCTAGCATGGAGATTCAAACATCCCTTAGAGCTCCAGTGATTCTACATGGAGCAAACTATCTCTTATGGTCCAGGACCATGAAAACCACATTAGGTGGTAAAGGTCTTTGGAACCACATTGCCACAAATGGCATTGAAGACAATGAAGTGGCTGAAGTGAGTGATGCAGCTCAAGCCAAATGGTACCAAGAAGATCAGTTGGTACTTTCTATTTTACAAAATTCTCTTGCTAGTGATCTTTTATAAGCTTATTTTTTGTGAAAATGCAAAAGATCTATGGGACACTTTGCTTAAGGTGTATGGAAATACCACTAACCTTTTGAGAATTTTTGAAGTAAAGAAGGATTTGAATAAATTAAGGCAGGAGGATGCTGAATTCACAAAGAACTATGGCTCATTCAGAGCTTTGTGGGCTGAGCTAGAAATGCTAAGGTCAGCCACTATTAAACCACTTGTACTCCTTGAAAGAAAGGAACAAGATAAGGTGTTTGGGTTACTTTTAACTCTTAATTCTACTTACTCAGATCTTGTTAAGCATATTCTCAGGTCTGATAAGTTGCCTAGCTTGGAGGAAGTGTGTGCTCAAATTCAAAAGGAGCAAGGATCACATGGATTGTTTGGCAACAAAGCTGAACTAATAGCTGCTCACAAAAGTTTCTTCAGGCCAGCAAGTGATTCTAGGAAGAGGAGGCAATTTTGTGATCATTGCAAGAAGGAGGGCCATGCAAAGAAGGGTTGATGGGTACTTCACCCTCACCTGAAGCCATCCTGGGCATCACGCCCTCAACAGCAACCGGCCATACCCCCGGCCAGCCACCCTCACGGCCTGGTGTCATCCAAGGCGGTTGTATGTAGCGGTCCTTCCTCTTATTCAGCCTCCACCAGTATCATGTCACAGGCATCAGATTTTGTGACAAAATCAGACTTGGAAGCTCTCATTAAGGCAATAAAAGAGAGCAATGTGACTTTTCATGCTTCTTTTCAAACTTGTTTTACTTCTAATGCTCCTAAATCTTTGGTGGTTGATTCTGGTGCTTCTCAACACATGATTAGTGATTTAGAACTGCTAGAGAATGTAGAACCTGCCTTAAGTAATGTGCTCATTGCTAATGGAATTAAAGTACCAATTAAAGGCATAGGAAAATTGAAATTGTTTGATAAAGAATCTAAAGCATTTTATATGCCCTCTTTTACCTCTAATTTGCTTTCAGTCAAAAGAGCTACTACTGATCTGAATTGTCATGCTATATTTGGTCCTAATGATTTCTATTTTCAGGATATTGAAACTAGAAGATGTTTTGGACAAGGAACAACAAAAGATGACTTGTATGTACTTGATAATATGGCTAGTATTGGTGAATTAGAATCGGCTTTTCAGGTCAATACATTTAGTTCTGATTCTGATTTGTGGCATGCTAGACTAGGACATCCTCATCCAAGAGCACTTGAGTTAATTGTACCTGGTTTGAAAATGTCTAAAGAGTTGTGTGATGCTTGTATTCTTGGGAAACATTGTAAAACAGTTTTTGAAAAATCTATGCATAAATATGAAAATCGTTTTGAATTGGTACATTCTGATGTTTGGACATCTCCATTTCCATCTAGAGAAAACCATACATATTTTGTGACATTTATTGATGAAAAGTGCAAATATACATGGGTTACATTACTTAGTTCTAAAGATAGGGTTTATGATGCATTTCTAAACTTTCAAGCATATGTTACTAACCAATACAATGCAAGAATTAAATGCTTTAGAACAGATAATAGAGGAGAATACACTAGTACCAGACTTCAAGAACATCTAGCTAAACATGGCATTGACCATCAGACAAGCTGTCCTTACACTCGACAACAAAATGGAGTAGCTGAAAGGAAGAATAGACATTTAATGGAAGTTGTGAGAACAATGATGTTCCACATGAAAGTACCCAAATGTTTTTGGGGAGATACCCTTGTAGCTGCATGCTACCTGATTAATAGGACTCGTACAAAAGTCCTAGATGACCTGTCTCCATTTGAGGTATTAAACAAAACTAGACCTAATATTGATCACTTAAGAGTTTTTGGTTGTGTTTGTTTTGTATTAGTTCCAAAGGAGCAAAGGAACAAGCTGGAACCAAAGAGTACCAAAGCTATGTTCATTGGATATTCATCTACTCAAAAAGGGTACAAATGTTATGACCCAGAGACTAGAAGAGTCTTGGTGTCTAGAGATGTCAAGTTCCAGGAAGAAAAAGGTTTTTATGGAGAAGGAACTTGGGAGGAATTTAAAGACATCTCATCAACAAGAACAGATCAAGCTGAATACTTGAGGCAGCTCTTGGAAAGTATTGGAATAGGGGGTGGCCAGCACACAACCTCATCACTCCAGCCACCTGCTCCAGCAGCCCATAGTCGTGGCCCCTATGTCCCGGCCAATCCACATGCCTGCTCAGATACCGGCCCTTCTGGCTCGGCGGATGAATCCGGACCAGCTGCGTCCTCTCGGGTCTCTGTCTCGGCCAACATCTCTTGATTCTCCTGGGCTTCCTCCTCTTGAACATGGGGGGGGGGGGAGAAGCATCTACTCATGTCCAACAAGACTCAGCAGGAGATGATTCCACTCTAGCTTCAGTTTCCAAAGATCAAGACCTACTCTCATTGAAGTTTTGAGTGAAGAGGAAGAGGAGGCTCAACCTACTGTTTTAAGGAGGAGCACAAGACAAAGAAATCCACCAGTCTTCTACAATGGAAATGCTGTAGTTCATCATGACCAGGGAGTTTGTAATATTGCACACTTACCTTCTACTCATGTTGCTTTTATTTATAGTCTTGACAATGAGCAGATCCCAAAGACATATGAAGAAGCTATGTCTATAAAGGAATGGAGGGAAGCTATCTCAGCTGAGAAACAAGCCATGGAGAGGAATGGTACATATGCTTCAGCCACTTTACCAAAAGGGAAGAAGGTTGTAAGTTCTAAATGGATTTTTACCATTAAATACAAAAGCAATGGTGAAATTTATAGATATAAAGCTAGGTTGGTAGCTAGGGGTTTTACTCAGACATATGGTGAGGATTATATGGATACATTTGCTCATGTTGCTAAGCTACATTCTGTCAATGTTGTGCTTACTGTTGCTACTAATCTTGAGTGGGAATTGTGGCAAATGGATGTCAAGAATGCTTTCTTGCAAGGTGAACTAGAAGAATAGGTTTACATGTCACCTCCACCTGGCCTAGAAGATGAGGTAGGAAGCGGTAATACCCTAAGGCTAAGGAAGACTATTTATGGCCTTAAACAATCTCCAAGAGCATGGTACCACAAATTAAGTGTTACTTTAATGGATAAAGGCTTCAAAAGGTCTGAAGTGGAATATACTCTTTTCACATTAAAAAGTAAGGAAGGTATTATAGTAATTCTTATCTATGTAGATGATATAATCATATCTGGTAGTGATAGTGTTGGTATTGCATCTACTAAAGATTACTTAAAAAGTGTCTTTGATATAAAGGATTTAGGAGAACTTAAATACTTCTTAGGAATTGAAGTAAGTAGGTTTAAAGAAGGTCTCTTTCTCTCTCAAAGGAAGTATGTTGTAGATCTACTAACATCCATAGGTATGATGGAAGCTAAGCCATCCAAAACACCCTTAGAAGAAGATTATAAAATCGCAACTAAGGGGGAGTGAGAGGAGGAAATTGATTTTCATGATCCTAAGCTCTATAGGAAAGTGGTTGGTAAGCTTATTTATTTAACCATCACAAGACCAGATTTATGTTTTGCTGTGAATCAGGTATCTCAACACATGCAAGGGCCAAAGATGAGGCATTGGGACATGGCAATGCGAGTTCTAAGATATCTCAAA
Organism: Streptanthus diversifolius; assembly: GCA_039880935.1. Lineage (NCBI taxonomy): Eukaryota > Viridiplantae > Streptophyta > Magnoliopsida > Brassicales > Brassicaceae > Streptanthus > Streptanthus diversifolius. The sequence continues at coordinate 6,896,808 of JAXGFM010000002.1, forward strand.
GACACACTTGAACAATGTATTTGGATGGGTAATAATGAAAACACAAATGTGGTTGGTTATTGTGATGCAGATTGGGCAGGAGATAGGGAAGATAGGAGAAGTACTACTGGATATTGTACTTTCATAGGTGGAAACCTTGTGACTTGGAAAACCAAGAAGCAAAAGGTGGTTTCATGTTCTAGTGTAGAATCAGAGTATAGAGCAATGAGGAAGCTCACTACTGAATGCATCTGGCTGAAACAAATTTTGGGTGACTTAGCCGTGGAGTGTGAGGAGCCTATCACCATTCATTGTGACAATCAAGCCGCCATTCACATAGCCTCCAATTCAGTGTTTCATGAAAGGACCAAGCATATAGAAGTGGACTGCCACCAAGTAAGAGAAGCTATTGGGAAAGGTATCATTTTACCTTGCTATACAAGGAGTGAGGACCAACTAGCTGATGTATTTACCAAGGCAACATCTCTTAAAACTGGCGCCTCTATCTATCCAAGACTTGGTCTCATGACCATTCCACACCAATGATCTCAACATGGAGTGTTATACTCTTTTTCCCTAGAAAAGGTTTTGTCCCAATTGGGTTTTCCTTCTCTAGGTTTTTAATGAGGTAATACTTTATGGTTGCAAGCTTAAACATCTTATGTCTTAAGCTTGAGGGGGAGTCTTGGAATGAAGAAGAAGTGATGAATTTATGAAAGCCTTTATTTCTAGTTAAATGGCGATTTATCTGTATGTAAAACGGAGAGTCTAAGGCTTGTTTGTATTATAGAATTATGTTATCCTTGTAAGCAATTTATGTATAAGGCTATCCTTGTATCCAAACAAGCCTAGACTAGATTAGTATAAATACCTTACTCCCTTCACATTTTGTAAATAAGAGTTCATAATTCTCATTTTCTAATAAATCATTCTTTTCTCTAATTCTCTAATTCTCTCTAAATCTCTCATTCTCTCATTCTATACAACTCTAAATCTCATATTATTTCAAGAGTAAGGAAGGTATTGTGGTAATTCTTATCTATGTAGATGATATAATCATATCTGGTAGTGATAGTGTTGGTATTGCTTCTACTAAAAATTACTTAAAGAGTGTCTTTGATATAAAGGATTTAGGAGAACTTAAATACTTCTTAGGAATTGAAGTATGTAGGTTTAAGGAAGGTCTCTTTCTTTCTCAAAGGAAGTATGTTGTAGATCTACTAACATCCACATGTATGATGGAAGCTAAGCCAGCCAAAACACCCTTAGAAGAAGACTATAAAATTGGAACTAAGGGGGAGTTAGAGGAGGAAATTGATTTTCATGATCCTAAACTCTATAGGAAAGTGGTTGGTAAGCTTACCATCACAAGACCAGATTTATGTTTTGCTGTGAATCAGGTATCTCAACACATGCAAGGGCCAAAGATAAGGCATTGGGACATGGTCATGCGAATTTCAAGATATCTCAAAGGCACACATGAACAAGGTATTTGGATGGGTAATAATAAAAACAAAAATGTGGTTGGTTATTGTGATGCAGATTGGACAGGAGATAGGAAAGATAGGAGAAGTACTACTGGCTATTGTACTTTCATAGGTGGAAACCTTGTGACTTGGAAAACCAAGAAACAAAAGGTGGTTTCATGCTCTAGTGCAGAATCGGAGTATAGAGCAATGAGGAAGCTCACTACTGAATGCATCTGGCTGAAACAAATATTGGGAGACTTAGCCGTGAAGTGTGAGGAGCCTATCACCATCCATTGTGACAATCAGGCCGCCATACACATAGCCTCCAATTCAGTGTTTCATGAAAGAACCAATCACATAGAAGTGGACTGCCACAAAGTAAGAGAAGCTATTGGGAAAGGTATCATCTTACCTTGCTATACCAGGAGTGAGGACCAACTAGCTGATATATTCACCAAGGCAACATCTCTGAAAATTGGTACGTCAATCTATCCAAGACTTGGTCTCATGTCCATTACATACCTATGATCCCAACATGGAGTGTTATACTCTTTTTCCCTAGAAAAAGGTTTTGTTCCAATTGGATTTTCCTTCTCTAAGTTTTTAATGAGGTAATACTTCATGGTTGCAAGCTTAAGCATTTTATGTCTTAAGCTTGAGGGGGAGTGTTGGAATGAAGAAGAAGAAGTGATGAAATTATGAATGCCTTTAATTCTAATTAAATGGCGAAGTATATATGTGTAAAAGGGAGTGTCTAAGGCTTGTTTGTATTATAGAATTATGTTATCCTTGTAAGCCATTTATGTATAAGGCTATCCTTGTATCCAAACAAGTCTACACTAGTTTAGTATAAATACCTTACTCCCTTTACATTTTGTAAGTATGAATTCATAATTCTCATTCTCTAATAAAATCATTATTTTCTCTAATTCTCTAATTCTCTCTAATCTCTTATTCTCTCATTATACAAATCTCTCAATCTCATATTCTTTCAGCGTACACCCGTTCCCCAACTCGACCGTTCACCATTAATCTTTCGCCCGTCCCGTTCGCTCGACCTAATAACCCTCCCATGTAAACCTCGGTTTGGCTCGTATCAGACTGCCAGGTGGAATAACTCGCCTAAGTCATGATATGGCTGCAATTCTATCTTTCACGCTATGGACTCGTGCAAGCCATCGATGAATTGGGCCATAAGGCTCTCTTCGGACTTGTCTACATCGAGTCGGTTGCGTAGATGCTCGAATTCATCGAAGTATTCGGACACTGATGGGGTCATCCAAGCTACACCGACCCGGTATTTGGAGGATGAGGATCATACCACTCCATATGTGTCCCACCACATCATGACAAGGAGTAGAGCCGCCCAAGGAACCCAAGACAGGAGCAAAGATGATCATGCCCAAGGAGGCCAAGCAGAAACCGCCCTAGCTCATGCAACCGGTCCGGGAAAGGAAGTGGAGATTGAAGACACCAGCCAGCCGCCTGACCATGTTCAGCTGGGTGTTCCTGACCAGGACACTCATGCACACAGCCTTAGGGATAAGGTCTTGTGTGTCATTACTATTCATGGGTAAGGGCACTCCTAAAGACCTTAGGTGACTAGGGTACTCTTTTCCTTTCTAAGTTTACCATAATGGGTTCTTGGAAAGGTTTTTAATGAGACCTAAAAATCTAAGGCATCAAGCCTAGTGTCCCATTGATTTAATGTGGATATGTCCCTTTAAATCAGTTAGGCTTGATTTTATCTTAGGCAATGTTTAGCCTTGCAATTTCTTTAAGAGACTTAGTCATTTGGGGTTTGTTTAGTTTTGTTGACCACGGTCAACTAGGTCATTGTGGACTTAAGTATGTAGCGTATAAAAGGCATACTCTTTCCTTCTAAGGCAACAACTTTCGACCCTCAAACCTAAGAACCATGGCCGCCTAGGTCAGACTCCCTATCTTGCTTGTTGAGTGTGTCTCCAAGATAGAGGGAAAGCTGCCTTGAAGATTGAGTGTGTCTCTCTTCTTGGAAGGCTGTATCCAAGCCAGACATAGCTTGGTGTGTTGCCTTCAATCCCCCCCCCCATTCAAGCCGCCTTCAAACCTTCTTTTCATTTCTTAAAACGTTTCCTAGTTCTTTGTTCCATCGCTCCACCGTCCATCGCTCACAGCCGTACCAGTCACGCCTTTCTCCCATTCCCCGGACGAGTACCTGTTCTGTCGACTTTGCCCCAGCCGCGAGGCCTTCCCTGGTCACACTCACGAGCCGTGCATCGCCTCACCCCGCCCCAGGTTCACCCGCCGGTCGCCCGCTCGCTTGTTTCCCGAACCGTGAACATCCCGCTTTCCGAGGATGCAGTCCGTACCGACTGAGTTTCTCGATCGAAACTCACTTTCCTCGACCGTTCTTAGGCTAGATGGCCCTGGCCTGTAACATTTTGGTATCAGAGCCCAAGTCCTGAAGAAAAGGTTGTATCTTTCCAACTTTTCACTTAGGGTTTTGTTTGTGTTCTTGCGGATGTTTGGTTTACTTGTTTGCTTAGGAATCTTTGGTTAGGATTGCTAGATTTAGTGAACTAGGTTGTTTAGTCTGTTTGTTAGGGTTGTTGATTGCATAAACCGCCATTGTTAGAGCTTGTGGGGAAGATGAAGTTAGGCGCGCTCAAGGCCACTTTTTGACCAGGCCGTACTGTCCTACAGTTGGTGATTCACCAAGCGGTCCTTCCGGCTGATGTCATCCTGTCCCCTGCCCTTTTAAAATTTGAATTCGAAATCTGGTTAAGATTAGGCGGTTCTAGCATGAAGTTTTTAAATTATCTGTCTTAGGTTTAGTTAATTAATAGTTTAGTTTAATTTAAAATTAAATTTAATCAAGCATCATTAGCTCTAATCATAAGGTAATTAAGTAAGAAACCGTTTACTAGTTGACTTTCTTGTCTTGCAAGGTACCTAAGCTTAATGGCTGATTCAGCCTTAGCCGAGATTCTTACTAGACTTCAGACTCAGCTTCAGCAGCTGGGAGACCGGCTTGGTCGTGTGGAGCAGCCTCAACCGCAACCTGCACCCCCACCTCCACAACCAAGAGCGCCACCACCCCTTTGGCCGGATCAGGACATGGAGGGTTTATCTGAGGAAGAGGCCTTCCCACCCCATTTCAGAAGACCGAGACACAGAGAAAGGAGGTACCCTGAGGAGAGGGGACATCACCATCCACCTAGAGCTCACTCCCCACACCTCAAGCTCACGCCTCCCACCTTTGCCGGCAAGGTTGATCCGGAAGCATACCTGGACTGGGAGAGAAGGATGGATCACATCTTTGAAGTCTTTGGATTTGAAGAACCCAAGAAGGTGGCCTATGCAGCGACACAACTCACTGATCATGCCCTGTCCTGGTGGGATCAAGACTCGGCCAAAAGAAGAAGGAGAGGAGAGGAGCCGGTCAGATCATGGGAAATAATGAAATTCATGATGAAAGGAAGGTACATCCCACCTATGTACCACCGGGAGCTTCAGAAGAAGTTTAGGAAGCTCAGCCAAGGCCAGAGGAGTGTAGAGGAGTACTTTGGAGAGTTTGAACACCTGAGAAACCGGCTTGGTTTAGAAGACAGTGAAGAGACTCTCATGGCACAATTCTTGGATGGTCTACAAGAGAAGATTGCCAGCAAGGTGGAGATGTATTCTTACAATGACCTCAATGAGTTATTGCATCTGTCCACTCAAGTAGAGAGCCAACTCAAGAGGAAGACCAGGACCAGAGCAGTGGTTAACAACCCGTGGAGAGCCTCTGCCCCAAACTCCCACCCGCAGGCTTCAAGTTCTCAACCGGCCTTCACTAGGCAATCCGACCGGGGCAAAGCCATAGCCCAGGATGTGAGAGCTCCATACAAGCCCAGGGAGACCATCCCTGCCCCACGGCCAGACGCCAGACCCGCCCCCACTGGTCCTAAAACCCGGGACATCATGTGTTTCAATTGCCGCGGCCGTGGAGACTATGCACGGGATTGTCCAAATCCTAGGGCTATGATCATCACACCATCTGGTGACTATGGGTCTCAAGATGAGATGGAACCTCCTGAGGAAGCTGATGAAGAGGAGGATGATGTAGCCTATCCTGAAGTAGGACACCTCCTGGTCTCAAGAAGGGTCCTTAGCACTATCCAAGAGCCGGATGAGACAGCCCAAAGGGAGAACATCTTCCACATACGCTGCATGGTCAATGGTAAAGTATGCTCTCTGATAATTGATGGTGGATCTTGTGCCAATGTAGCTAGTACTTATATGGTTGAGAAACTGAACTTGACAGCTACTAAACATCCTAGACCCTATAGGTTAAGATGGCTGAATGATAAAACCGAATTGAAGATTAGTGAACAGGTCAAGGTTTCATTTAGCGTAGGCAAGTATGTTGATGAGGTTCTTTGTGATGTAGTTCCTATGCAAGCCACCCATATCCTGTTAGGTAGACCTTGGCAATTTGATAGGGAAGTTGTGCATGATGGTAGGACATATAAGTATACCCTTATGATGAATAAGAAACGGATTAGCCTAGCACCCTTATTGCCTGCTCAAGTTCATGAAATGCAAGTCAAGCTAGCTAAAGAAAAATGCATGTCTAAAACCAATTTCTTGATTACACCTAGTGATGTTAGGCGTTCTCTCTTTGACCCAACTTGTCAAGTTGTTTTGGTTGTTTACGAGGATTTAATGAATTCTAGACATACTAATGTGGTCTTGCCAAGGGAAATCTGAGCTTTACTTGACAGGTACAAGGATGTCTTTCCTGAGGAGATACCAGCAGGCCTACCCCCCTTGAGAGGCATAGAGCACCAGATTGATTTCATCCCAGGCGCCCAGCTCCCAAACCGGCCTGCCTACCGAGTCAACCCCGCGGAGGCAAAGGAGCTTGAAGCTCAGGTCCGAGACCTCATGGCCAAAGGATATGTGAGGGAGAGTCTAAGTCCCTGTGTGATGTAAGCATAGTGGTGGTGCAACTATTGGTCGAGAAGCTCGAGACCTCCAGAAGCAAGTTGGATGAATAGAATGGATCGAAAGGACCACACAAGCTGCGGAAGACTTGTGATACACCAAGAACTTCAACCCTAGGCTGAAGAACACGGCAACTCTCTTAGAAGAGGATGACACCGATTTTTGTAAGACACATGTCTAGGTTTAATTTTCTGAAAAGTCTATCTTATTATTACTCATAACTTAGGCTTATATAATGCCTTAAGTCTAGGGCTTATAATTATTCAGATTACAAATGGGCCAATAACCCAAAAGAATGAAAACATAATTAAATTGGGCTTAAGGCCACAATTAATTAAAACATAACAAATGGGCTTAAAAGCCTCTAAACCATACTTAGTTTATTTTTAATAAAAATGACGCATAAGTAGGAGTTTGATAGAACGCCTTGAAGACTTGTGGAAGATGGGACAGAGTGAACAAGTCTTCTTCGTCGTGCACAGTAAGAGTATTGCCTCATTAAAACCTTCTTCGGAAAACCCAGTGGGACAAAACCGAAGATAGGAAAAAGAGTACAATTTCTTAGCATGTCTTTTGGTGTCTTTACCGAATGGTAATTGTAAAGACACCGGAGGTGGAAGAATCTTCAAGAAGAAACCTCCAATGTTCCTTATCTGGCTTAAATGGGCTTTGATGGGCCTCTGCGTCGTCTAGTGGGCTTTTGGGCTTGGAAGCTGGATCGATGTCCTCATCATTCCCTCCCTCTTGAAAAGCTTTGATCTCCAAAGCAAACTCCTCACCTAGTCTTCGGTGGGCTGCCTCTGGGATGTCAGGTCGACGCTGAGGTTGTGCAGGTTGCATCATGACTTGATTGTTATGCGGTTATAATGATTCCTCGCTACCTGCCATGTTTTCTTTTCCAAAAAAAAAAAAAAAAGAAAGTCTTCGAAAATGAAAAGTTTCAAAAAAAAAAAAATATATCTGGACTTAAACGGAAAAATTCCTAAGTTCTAATTATGCCTAAACAAATATCTAGACTAAAAAGGAAAAATTTCTATGACTTAGAAAAATTTATGGAAATCTAACTTAAGGCCTAAAACACTAAAGGAAATCAGATATCTATAACTCTAGACAAAATAGAAATTAGTTATTGGTCTAGTCTAAGTAAGGAAAACTACTTAATATATAAATCACTAGAATGGAAATCTTCTAGTACCTAGAATAAAAAAAAGGAAAATCTGACTTTTTACCCTAACTATCAGAAGGAAAGTTTCCTAATCCTAGACTCGGACTCAACCACGCAAACCCTAATGCGACGACTAGACTTAAACCTAGGACTGCTACACGACGCCCATGAACAGAGAACCTAAGACACTCGCGAACCTAGACTGACTAAAAACCGCTAGCTAGAACGAGAAACTCGAGCCCTAACAAGCAAATAGAAGCGCAATCAACTACCCTAGCCACACGCGTGAGTTCAAGAGATATTGACTCACGATTTCTCTGGATGAATAAGTGTTCTAGGTGAGTTTCTTTTACCCCTAATTTGTTTTAAGACAACCTAACCCTTTTCTTATAGTTTTCGTTTTTATAAAGGAAATCAAACAAACACAATAGAACAAGCAATAAAATTTCCTTTTTTTATATATATATAAATGAAAACAAAAACAAGGATTGATAGAACCTGATTTTTTTTTTTTTTTGTAGGGGAGACTTGATTCCTTCACCTTTTTCCGAGAACCTCAGGAAGAAAAGAGAACAAATCAGGAGCAAAAATATTTTCAAATAAAACAAAGAAAAAAAAAAAAAAAAAAAAAAAATCGCCAAACAAAACAAGGATAGAATCAACCTGATGATTTAGGAGCTTTAAGCTCTGATACCAGATGATGTAAGCATAGTGGTGGTGCAACTATTGGTCGAGAAGCTCGAGACCTCCAGAAGCGAGTTGGATGAATAGAATGGATCGAAAGGACCACACAAGCTGCGGAAGACTTGTGATACACCAAGAACTTCAACCCTAGGCTGAAGAACACGGCAACTCTCTTAGAAGAGGATGACACCGATTTTTGTAAGACACATGTCTAGGTTTAATTTTCTGAAAAGTCTATCTTATTATTACTCATAACTTAGGCTTATATAATGCCTTAAGTCTAGGGCTTATAATTATTCAGATTACAAATGGGCCAATAACCCAAAAGAATGAAAACATAATTAAATTGGGCTTAAGGCCACAAGTAATTAAAACATAACAAATGGGCTTAAAAGCCTCTAAACCATACTTAGTTTATTTTTAATAAAAATGACGCATAAGTAGGAGTTTGATAGAACGCCTTGAAGACTTGTGGAAGATGGGACAGAGTGAACAAGTCTTCTTCGTCATGCACACTAAGAGTATTGCCTCATTAAAACCTTCTTCGGAAAACCCAGTGGGACAAAACCGAAGATAGGAAAAAGAGTACAATTTCTTAGCATGTCTTTTGGTGTCTTTACCGAATGGTAATTGTAAAGACACCGGAGGTGGAAGAATCTTCAAGAAGAAACCTCCAATGTTCCTTATCTGGCTTAAATGGGCTTTGATGGGCCTCTGCGTCGTCTAGTGGGCTTTTGGGCTTGGAAGCTGGATCGATGTCCTCATCACTGTGCCGTGCCTGTGCTCCTTGTGCCCAAGAAGGACGGCTCCTACAGGATGTGTGTTGATTGTAGAGCCATCAACAACATCACCATCAAATACCGCCACCCAATTCCAAGGCTAGACGACATGTTGGATGAGTTGAGTGGAGCAACCATCTTCTCTAAGGTGGATTTTAAGAGTGGGTATCACCAAGTGAGGATGAGGGAAGGGGATGAATGGAAGACCGCCTTCAAGACCAAGCATAGCTTGTATGAGTGCCTAGTCATGCCATTCGGCCTCTCCAATGCCCCAAGCACCTTCATGCGCCTCATGCACCATATCCTTAGACCCTTTATGGGCAAGTTCTTAGTGGTTTATTTTGATGACATTCTGATATATAGCTCTTGCTTGACTGATCATGTGCTGCATTTAGAACAAGTCTTAGAGACTCTTAGGAAAGAACACATGTTTGCCAATTTGTCTAAATGCATCTTTTGCACAGATGAGGTTGTTTTCCTTGGCTTTGTGGTTAGCTCACTGGGACTAAGAGTGGATGTGGAGAAGATAGAAGCCATACTTGGTTGGCCCAGACCGACTTCAATCAGCCAAGTTAGAAGCTTCCATGGGTTGGCCAGTTTCTATAGGCGCTTTGTGAAGGACTTCAGCACCTTGGCCGCACCATTGACTTTCCTGATCAAGAAGAACACGGGTTTTGAGTGGGGGGAGTTGCAAGAATAAGCCTTCTTGAATCTCAAGTACCAGCTGACCCATGCGCCCATCCTTGCTCTGCTAAATTTCGAGAAAACCTTCGAAGTGGAGTGTGATGCCTCAGGAGTGGGCATAGGGGCGGTGTTCACTCAAGGAGGGAGACCAGTGGCCTATTTTAGTGAGAAGCTGACCGGTGCTACCTTGAAATATCCAGCTTATGACAAGGAGTTGTATGCATTGGTCAGGGCAATGCAAACATGGCAACACTATCTCTTGGCTAGGGAGTGTGTGATCCACACAGATCATGAGATCTTGCAGCATCTGAGGGGCCAGACCGTGTTGAAGAAGAGGCATGCTAGATGGCTGGAGTATATAGAGACATTTCCCTATGTGATCAAATACAAGAAGGGAAAAGAGAATGTAGTGGCGGATGCCTTGTCAAGGAGGCATGCTTTGATCTCCAGCATGGATGCTAAGGTCATGGGATTTGGACACTTGAAGACTTTGTACCCTGACGACCCAGACCTCAAGGCAGCTTATGAAGGGCATGGAACAGGAGCCTACACGCGTTTCTTCCTTCATGATGGGTTCCTTTTTAAGGAAAAACGGTTGTGCATTCCCCAAGGCTCAATGAGGGAGTTGTTAGTAGAGAAAGCTCATGGAGGTGGTCTTATGGGTCATTTTGGAGTGGAGAAGACTCTTAGTGTTCTTAAGGAACATTTCTACTGGCCAAAGATGAAGAAGATGGTAGCCACCCACTGTGACCGGTGCATCACCTGCAAGAGAGCCAAGTCAAGACTCCACCCTCACGGCCTATACATGCCCCTGCCAATTCCCACCCTACCATGGGTAGACATCTCCATGGATTTCGCTTTGGGATTGCCAAAGATCCAGCACAAAGATTTGGTGTTTGTGGTAGTGGACCGCTTCTCCAAAATGGCTCACTTCATATCATGCTCAAAGACCAATGACGCCTCTCAGACCGCGACCCTATTCTTTAGAGAGGTGGTCAGACTTCATGGCATCCCAAGAACCATTGTATCAGACCGTGACACCAAGTTCTTGTCACACTTCTGGAGGACTTTGTGGAAGAAGTTGGGTACCAAGCTTTTGTTCTCTACCACATGCCATCCTCAGACAGATGGACAGACCGAGGTGGTCAACCGCACCTTAGGAGCACTCTTGAGATCAACAGTTGGACGGCACTTAGCAACCTGGGTGGAGACCTTACCATTAGTGGAGTTTGCCTACAACTCAGCCAAACATTCTACCACGGGCATGTCACCTTTTGAAGCCGTGTATGGTCGCAACCCAGACACCCCTTTGACCTTGTCACCCTTGCCACCAACCGAGACCATGGACCTTGAGGGAGAGGCCAAAGCCGCAGCCATGAAGAAGGTCTTCGAACAAGTGCATGGCAAGATTGAGAGAAGGAATGACTAGGTCCGATCTAGGATCAACAAGAAGAGGAAGCAGTTGGTGTTTTAGCCAGGAAACTGGGTGTGGTTACATCCAACAAGTGCAAGCACAAGCTGGACTTCAGAGGATACGGCCCCTTCCAAGTGGTGGAACGCATCAATGACAACGCCTACAGACTCAAGCTGCCAGGTGAGTACAATGTGTCTTCATCCTTTAATGTTTCTGATTTATCTCCCTTTGATGCACAGGATGTTGGCTCTTTGGAGACCAAAGCACTTGAAGAGGGTGGGGATGATGGGGTCATCCAAACTACACCGACCCGGTATTTGGAGGATGAGGATCAGACCACTCCATATGTGTCCCACCGCATCATGACAAGGAGTAGAGCCGCCCAAGGAACCCAAGACAGGAGCAAAGATGATCATGCCCAAGGAGGCCAAGCAGAAACCGCCCTAGCTCATGCAACCGGTCTGGGAAAGGAAGTGGAGATTGAAGACACCAGCCAACCGCCTGACCATGTTCAGCTGGGTGTTCCTGACCAGGACACTCATGCACACAGCCTTAGGGATAAGGTCTTCTGTGTCCTTACTATTCATGAGTAAGGGCACTCCTAAAGACCTTACGTGACTAGGGTACTCTTTTCCTTTCTAAGTTTACCATAATGGGTTCTTGGAAAGGTTTTTAATGAGACCTGAAAATCTAAGGCATCAAGCCTAGTGTCCCATTGGTTTAATGTGGATATGTCCCTTTAAATCAATTAGGCTTGATTTTATCTTAGGCAATGTTTAGCCTTGCAATTTCTTTAAGAGACTTAGTCATTTGGGGTTTGTTTAGTTTTGTTGACCACGGTCAACTAGGTCATTGTGGACTTAAGTATGTAGCCTATAAAAGGCATACTCTTTCCTTCTAAGGCAACAACTTTCAACCCTCAAACCTAAGAACCATGGCCGCCAAGGTCAGACTCCCTATCTTGCTTGTTGAGTGTGTCTCCAAGAGAGAGGGAAAGCTTCCTTGAAGATTGAGTGTGTCTCTCTTCTTGGAAGGCTGTATCCAAGCCAGACATAGCTTGGTGTGTTGCCTTCAATCCCCCCCCCCATTCAAGCCGCCTTCAAACCTTCTTTTCATTTCTTAAAACGTTTCCTAGTTCTTTGTTCCATCGCTCCACCGTCCATCGCTCACAGCCGTACCGGTCACGCCTTTCTCCCATTCCCCGGACGAGTACCTGTTCTGTCGACTTTGCCCCAGCCGCGAGGCCTTCCCTTGTCACACTCACGAGCCGTGCATCGCCTCACCCCGCCCCAGGTTCACCTGCCGGTCGCCCGCTCTTTTGTTTCCCGAACCGTGAACATCCCGCCTTCCAAGGATGCCGTCCGTACCGACTGAGTTTCTCGATTGAGCCTCACTTTCCTCGACCGTTCTTAGGCTAGATGGCCCTGGCCTGTAACAGACACCTTCTTGCTTCCTTGTGTAAGACGCCGGAAACGCCGCTGAAGCACGCTGTGGAAGTGGGGCGGGACGTAGGGTCTCGTCATTATCTGGGTGAGTTCGACCCATGAGGTCAAAGAACCCATCTGAGCTCTCCTGCGAGCGTTGACTTCTCGATCCCACCACGCCAGTGCATGGTCAGTGAATTTCGCCGTTGCTAGGGCGACTTTGCAGGGATTGTCGTAGTTGTAGTACTCAAAGAGGAGCTCCATTCGTCTCTCCCAGTCTAAGTACTCTTCAAGATCATGTTTTCCCGAAAAAAGAGGTGGCTTCATCTTAACCTCTGGATAGTGTACTGGTGGACGAGGTGGTGGTGGAGGCTCGTCGTAGTGATGATGCCGACCCATGGGTGATCGGTCGTGGTGATAGGGTGGTACGGCAGGTGCTGGAGCGGGCTACTCTAAACGCTCGAGACGAGTCGTGAAGGTTGACATCTGGGCAGTCAATGTTTGCAACAGCTGTATCATTGTCTGATTGGTCTTCCCAGACGTGGAGTCGTCATTCCCTGACATATTTCCTTTTCCGAGAAAATGAAATTTTAAAAAATGGAAAGTTTCCCGAAAAGGAAACTTGCAGAATATGGAAACTTTCCGTAATGGAAGTTCCCACAGATTATATAATTTTTTTTTATTATGGTTTATAAAAAAAAGGAACTACTAAACAGTAAAAGGAAACACTCAAGAAAAGGAAAATTTCCTAAATCTAGAAAATGAAATCTAATAATGGAAAACATACTGAAAAATTATGGTTTAATCTAAGAAAAAAAAATGGAAACTATACTAAAGAGAAAATCTACTTATATCCTATTTCCAAAAAGAAATTTTCCTAAAACTAAGAATGAAAACTAATTTAATGTCTATTAAAATTTGGAAAATTACCTAAGACAATCTAGAAAACTTCCTAAACTAATTCCTAGCCTAGAACCTTTATGGAAACTATCTAATATGCTACCTAAATGCTATGGAAAACTTCCTAAAAACTAAAAACTAAGAATCTAGACAATGGAATGAACCTAGCCGCCAAGGAAGAAGAGTAAGCTCGCGGAAAACCTAAACTACACGCAGGCAGGGAGCAGGGCACGGTGCGGCTACGCGGAAAACTAGGGACAAGTAGCGGTAAGGGGCTGGCTAACCTAGGCTGGACGCGGGACGATTTAGTGCTAGCGAGGTAGGACGCGAACTAGGACTGGTCTCGGGCTGCTAAGCTTAACCTAATGAGGGAAAAGGGTCGAGACAGGGACTTGCGACCGGGATGCTAGGGGAGGACGCGGCGCGGGGCAGGACGCGGTACTGGCAAGCGAGCGGGAAGGCGACTCGGGACAGGATGCTAACCTAGTATGACACACACGGGGCTGCCTAAGCGTGGGACGCCTAACCTAGACCTAGCGCAAACAAAACCAAACTAACGAGACAAGGAGGAAACTAGCCTAAGCGACACAAGGAGGAAACCAAACTAAACCTAGCAAACAAGCACACAAACCCTAGCTTCCACACGCGTGTAGTCTAAGGTTCCTTGGGCTCACGATTTCTTCAAGCTTAAACTGGTGTTCTATGTGAGTTTCTAAGGATCCTAGATTGCTTTAAACAACCTAAACAATATATTATTTTATCTTTTTTGTCTTAAAAAAAATTTTAACACAAACAAATAAGTAAACAAGCAATTTCTTCTATATATTTTTTTGAAAGTAAGAAAATAAAGACAAGGAATGATAGAACCTTTTTTTTTTTTTTTGTAGGATGTTTGTGGTATGTGACTTGATTCCTCTCCTTCTTACTGAGAAACTCAGGAGAAAAAGAAAGAAACACAATCAAAAGCCAAAAACTGTTGCACAAAACAATGAAAAATCGCCAAAAAAACAAAAAGGATATAATCAACCTGATGAGCAGGAGCTTTAAGCTCTGATACCAGATGATGTAAGAACCGTGGGGTGGGCTGTCTTTCACCGAGAAGCTCAGGTTGCTGGACATAATTTGATGGAAGTGAAGGGGTGGATCGAAGGGACCACACAAGCTGTGAAAGGGGCTTGTGATACTCCAAGAACTTCAACAAAGGAGCTGAAGAACACAGCTGCAACCTGGGTAGGAGGCGGCGCGGATTTGAGACACTAGTCTTAGGGTTTTTGTCAAAATGCTTGTTATTTTATTAAAGTTTAGACAAAAGGCTTATATAATGCCTTGTTACAACTTAGGCTAAACTACAAGACGTTAGCCTTACAAGAATTAAAACAACATGTAGTTCACTTATTGGCAACTAAATAGAAAATAGGCCCTAATGAGTCAACATGACTTAAACCCATTTAAACACTTAGTCTAAAAAGAATAAAAATAAGATAGAAAAGCCCAATAATATTTAGGCTAGAATACGCAGGAAGACTTGTGAATGAAATGGAATTGTGAACAAGTCTTCACCGTCTTGCGCACTAAGAGTATTGCCTCATTAAAACCTTCTTTGGAAAACCCAGTGGGATAAAACCGAAGATAGGAAAATGAGTACAATTTCCTAGCACGACTTTTGGTGTCTCTACCGGATGGTAATGGTAATGACACCGGAAGAGGAAGAGTCTTCTAGAAGGAACCTCCATGTCTCCTTGTCTAGCTGGAATGGGCCATGGCTTGCTGATCCGGACGCTGGCTGGTCGGGTGGTCGAGACGACTGTGGCGAAGCGTGACCTCCGGGACTGGTTGTGAGGCGGCTGGCATGGGTCGGTCCGGGGCTGGTCATGGGTGGCTCGAAGTCTGGTCCAGTTCCACTCTCTAGTAGCATGCTGAGCTTGTCTCCTAACGCCTTCCTCTTGGACCGTGTGAGTGGTCCAGGTGGAATGACTGGTGCAATGGCTGGCTCGATGTTCTCATCAATCTCTCTCTCTTCTATGATCTCCGATCCCCTTATTTTGGGTCGCTCATTCTTGTCACTCCGCAACAGGTTGGTAAACTGTTGCACCAAACTTCTTTCCTTCTTTTATCTTCTATCCCGATTTCCTCTTTCCTTTCTTCGCTTCTTCATTTTCTCTCCCAATTTCCTCTTTCCTTTCTTCGCTTCTTCCTTTTATCTCCCAATTTCTTCCTTTTCTTCTCCTGCGCTTCCTTTTCTCTGAAGATTCTCCCCTTGATGCACAAATCTCCTTGGGTTCATGATTTTACACACATTTTTGCCTTTTTGGTCCGGTATAGCTCCATTTCCGGTTCTCAATACAAAAACACATGTTTATGAAATATGTACACCAAAATGCAGTTCTAAACACCCTCAACTGCATCCTAAATGGACTAACTCCTATCAGACGTCACAGGTAAATCATCTCAGGTTGTAGGGAGGACTGCTAGCTCATGAAACATTCCGCGGAGAAAGGCAACTCGGGTAGGTCCGAGGTGATCAGTTCAAGATGACAAGACGCTTGCCGGCTCGGGACGTCACAGATGAAATTGGCTCAGGGGTGAGATGACCGGTTCTAGATAAGTGGAGACAAAAATCAGTATGGAGAGGTGATGAACTTCTTGGTCGGAGGAAGAAAGGCATGGCTCGGGTGAAATGAAGACAAATGGCTTGGGTAGAAACCCAACCTGAACGGCTCCAGATGAGGAAGGCAGGGCATGGTTTGGGTGCATTGTTTCCATTTGCCTTGGGATAAAGACGAAGCATTGATCTTAGGCAACTATTCCCATGACTTGGGATAACACCGGCTTGGGGAAGAAGGAGGTGAACCTTCTGAGCTGTTTCCCGATTCCTCTCTATGAGTATGCGTTGTTGGTTATTCCTATTTTGATGTTCTTATATATTTTCCTCTTTCCTTTTAACTAAGTAAGGAATTTTTTTTAGCTGTTCATTTTGAAAGAGTGGATTTTGACTCCAACAGCTAACCCCCATCTTGTTAATTTTGATGTGTGGTAGTGACAAGTTTGTAATGATTTGGACATGAAGTTAAGAAGCTAAAAATGTTAGTAATTTGTTTTACTTGACACTTGACTTTTCTTGTTACGAGAAAGTGGATGAGCCATTTTAAGAGGAGAGTTGATTTTTCCGAAAGGATAATTCCAAACTATTGTCTATGATCTAGTTCCTAGCTTTTTATGATGTAATGTGAGAGGAGATATGTCCCTCAATTGGAGAGGAGAAAAGAATTTGGTGAGCTGTATATGAACCAAATTTCGATGGAAAAAGAGTGAAGACTTCATCTGGGAGTAGTACATTAGTTGTTTCCCATTTTGAAAGTTAATTTGTACCCATTTGTAGAGACCAATTGTTTTGTATGTTTTTTGGCAGTTCAGTTTTCACAAATGTTTTTCCGATAGAGAGTTAAGCTTTGTAACATAAAATTTTGTTCAATTTTTTAAATAGCTTGGGCATAGAAAATGTTTGAATTGCTTCTCATTGGAAGTTAGAGGTCTGAGTTGTTTTACACTAAGCATGGATTCCTTGCTGTCCACTGAATTAGCTAGCCGTTTTCTTAGAATAGTGTTTTTTTTATAAATTATCTCTTTCTTTGAAAGAAGTTAAGCCTCCAAAATTTTGTGGAGACTTTTATAAGAGCAATGTTTCGAGCTGTTTACCAAAAGAAGATATGCATAAATATTTTTTTGTTTCTATGATTTTTCAATGGCTTTGAAAGATATACTCTTAAATTGGTTACACAAGCCAAAGAGTCCCGAAGAACTGCGGAGGAAAATGCTGCAAGATCTGCTCGTTTGAAAAATGAGCTTGAGAGGACAAAATCTCTCGATGTGAAAGAGACGGAACTCGCTATGTGTCGATTTTCCAAGGAGAGGCATGAATGTGAGGTGAAAATGCAGCGTGTTATAAAGGACTGGCGTAAAGTCCTTGCTGAGATATATCACATCCGTCGTGATGATGCCAAAGCTTCCATCAAAATAATTGACACTGTTAAGAGAAGATTGATTTTCTCGAAGTGAATAGATGCGAACTTTAAGTTTCTCGATCTTGTGGAGAAAGGTGTCGACTTCTTTCTTGACGAGGAGAAGGCAGGACTCCTTTTCTGGAATGAGAGCTTTGTTGGCACAAAGGAAGAGTTTGATGGAGCAATGACTTGCCTAAGTGACAGCTTGCATCCTCTCCTTACTCTCTTGCGTTCAGGTTGGTTTTCTGTGATCGTTTGATCGAAATTGTTTCCAAGGTAGCGGGGGGGGGGGGGGAGTTTTGGATCTTTCTGGGATGAATGTGGATGATCCTGATTTCAGTGAGTTTGTATCGCCGATATCTTTTGGCTGGGATTTTTTCTGATTGACTTCATATATGTGCGATTTTTACGGCTTTTAAATCTTTTTCTTTGAGATTTTTTCATGTATGTAAGTCCTTTGTGTCAGGTAGTATGTTTAAAATTTATGTGTTAGTCTTTTGTGCGGGTTGTTATGTCTGAACTATGTTTGTTGATACTACAATTTTTTTTTGCTAAGATCTATGCTGATAGGTTAGCATCCCAAGTAGCTAATGTTTAACAAGGTGTGTGCTTAGGGTTTTGCAAAGTTTTGTCTTATTATCCAATTTGTTCGACGTTTGAAACATGTTTTAATCTCTTACTAGCTGGTGGGCATATTTTTTTATTTACGAAATGTCATAGACCAGTGTAAATGTACGGTGTTTACTGGGTTTACATAGTTTGGTTTGAGTTTGAAGACTTGCAAGGTTTCGACTTATACGTTTCTCTCAAAGATAAACTTATTGAATGACATATAGGATATACCTTTCAGACATTATACCGGGATATACTGAAATCTTTATTTATATAGTGCACTTATCATATCCGAACGCGGATGTTCAATAACCCTTAGTTTGTATGGAGTATTGGATGAATCCTTCAAACAATGAGTAGTTCGTCTAATGTGGCCAGCAACCGGTTTCTTTATGCTTCTAAGATAGCTTGAGATATGAAGTGATTTTTGTTGGGAGCTTTCAATGAGTTATGTAATCATCTAGCTTAAGTTATTTGTAATTTGTTGAAGCTATAAATAGTTTTTATTTATTTATGGAAAATAGTCAGCTCATAATTGATGTTATACTCCTTGTCTTTTGTTAGCGCAAAAGCTACTCCAAGGCAGTCGGCCCGTTGTAAGGTCAGGATATTGCGGCTTGGAAGGCATAAGGAAGTGAACGGCTTGGTAATCTTGTCAAAGGGCGAAACAACCAAGAAATAGCCGAGGCGAATGGCTAGACTTGGGTCCTTGTTAGCTTAGAGCTTGCTCGGAGAGATGGTGTGCTGTCAGATTGGAGATCCCTCTGTCAGCTCGGAGATCCTTCTGTCAGCTTTGAAGTTCTTATGAAATATCCTCCTAGCGTACTCGGTCACTTGGAACATCGCGAGGAGTTTTCGGCTTGAGAATACCAATATACGAATGGCTCTGTGTTTGACAAAGAGGTCTCCTCAGAGCGGTTCCTTTGTTCGGCGTGATCCACGGTTGGTGATGGTCGGAGGAAAATGATCAGCTCTGAAAATTTTGCATGTAAATACTTGGCTCTGAGATTTCTGCCTCCTCCCGGTTCAGGTGTGAAAAGGAGCAACCCCCCCCTGAGCTATTCGTTCATCTCCTATTTATCGTGGTGTGTTGTTTTGTTCATCCCCCATCTTCATATACGCTATTTCTTCTCCGAGTTTAGAAATATCTTTCAATACTTTTTGTTTTTTCTTTGATTTTTGGTTTCAAAAATCGAGAATATATTTCCCGAGAGTTCATATGGGTGTAGGCACTCTTTTTTATCCATTTTGAGCTGTGTTCTTCCATTTTTTTATTTTTGCCAACTTGTGATTCTCCATGTTCGAACAGCTCGTGAAAACGAAGAAGTTATGCTCCACTGTGGGATGATCTCACGGCTCGGGGATGTTCGAGAGAAACAGCATGGGTCTCCTTATTATCCCGGATCGGGTGGGAGAAGTCCTCTAACCTGTGTTGTCTTTTTGGATAAATCATTATTTTACCAATTTTTAAAAAACCAATTATGTTTTTCTCGAAAGTTTTTGTAATTTTGAGTGTAGAGACCATCGTAATTCCTCACGCCTGGATGGAGAGTCTGATAGTTCCCAAGGTAATGGTTGTTTATCCGCTAAAGCGTGTTAGAGGTTTTACAGATGACACTATCTCAGGGAAGTCGACATTCATCCTTCAAAGAGTCTTATAGGACAAAATATTCACCTTTCCAGGATTAAAAAGTTTTCCCTTTATGATCTGCTCAGTAAAAAGTACTAGTCTCTTCGAGAATGCGATTTATCTTTAAGGCCAAGCTGGACGCTTGATGGACTTTGGATCTTACAATCTTTATCTCATTGGAGGCTCGTAGCAACTGCTTGCATAGCTCATCCAGCTCACTTCTCCTCATTGCTTTTTGGATGTCGTTCTCCTCGTTTTCCATGCTTATACCTCTTGCACATGTTGCGCCCGTAGGAGGTTTCACTCTTCTTCTGTCAGTTCCTCGTCGCTCTTGTTCTATCCCAGTGTCGTTCTTCCTTATCCTCAGCTTGATTGTTGGGAGAAGGGTTTTCGTCCTTTTGTAGGTTTATGACGACAGTACTCACTGAGGTTACTCTCGTAGGCATTAGTTTATCATATTATTTGTTGTAATGGGTGTGAATTTGGAAGATCAGATCTTCGAGCTAAAGGAGTTTGCTTGCTGCTGCAACGGATTCACGCCTCATAAAGGTTCTACCCTGACCTAGCGGAGTTATTCTGAGAGGGTTGTGTCTCGATTTAGCTTCCTTTTATAGGGTCTCCAATGGTTGAGTCAAAGAGCTGTTGAGCTTCTCTTGCTCTTCGTTCTTCTTCTACAGGGCTTCGAGTACGCTTTTCAGCTCAGCAATCAAAGTTGTTGTTGCTTCCGCTGGATCTTTAATTGTTGTGGCTTTCTGGTTGCTTAGGATGTCTCCCTCTTCGTCAATAGCCATCTCTCTCGGTATAGTGATTGTTTTCTTTTAAGAGTAAATTTTTTTAACCTCCTCCTTTTAGCACCAAATTCTATGAGCTGAAATTCATCGTAATGTATTTTAAGAAAGAATTAACTCGCGGAACCGAAATACATGGAGTAAGCGAAATAAAACACAATACAAAAGAAAAGAGAGATATTTTGTGTTGATAGAGAGTTTTTGTACAAAGCTTATAAGCAAAAGAGAAGTCTAATACGTAAGTCACTAAGTATGAGAGAGTTGAAATTTCCTAAAACCTTATACATCAATATATATATATACTCAACAACTTTGGTCTTTAAAAGGCCAAATTATCGATTTTGTATTCCTTTGTTCTTTCGCTGACTTAGGGCAACTTTGAGAATCTTTTATAAGTCGGCTCAGCCCAAAAGCTTTGCTCAGGCTGCTTGCCCCAAATCTCGTCTATTAACTCTGGTTTGATCCTTAGCTCGTGATGACTTCAGGTTTGATCCCATTTCATTAACAAGCTTTTCAAAAATATGTTGAAGAAAAATGGTGTGAAGCACAAGGTTGCAACTCCCTACCATTCCTAAACAAGTGGAAAAGTCAAAATTTCCAACACGAAAATCCAAAGCATCGTGCAAAAGACTGTGAACACCACAATAAAGGATTGGTCTTCGATGCTGGATGATGCTCTTTAGGTATACATAACTGCCTATATGACACATTTGGTGACAACACCATTTCATTTGGTGTATGCAAATGCATTTCACTTCCTTGTAGAGCTTGAATACAAGGAAGCATGGGCAGTGAAAATGCTAAACTTTGATGTTAGGCCCGCTTTTGAGAGGAGAACGATGCAGCTGCATGAATTGGAAGAAGTTAGGCATCTGACCTATGGTAATTCGAAAATCTACAAAAAGAGGATAAATACTTATCACTATAAGAGGATTTACACAAGGAACTTTGTTCCAAACGACTAAGTGAGGTTGTTGAACTCATGGCTGAAGTGGTTTCCTGAGAAGTTGAGATCAAGGTGGTATGGACCCTTCACCATCAAAAAGGTTCGACCCTATGGAACTGTATTACTGTTAGACACTGTAGGAAGAGAATTTCATGCCAATGGTCAGCGACTCAAACAATATCTTGCTGATTTCAACATCACAGAAGGTGGAGCGTTTCCCTTAGAAGTTCTCCTCAAGCCGAATTGACTAGCAAAGTCAAGCTAGTGACTTAAACCAAGATCATGGTGGGAGGCAACCCACCAGTAGGTGTATGTACTTCTGATTCATTGTTTTTATTTTCCGTCTATTTTTTTTTTGTTTTAGTTTTCACTGTTTAAAAAAAAAACGAAAGAAAAAAGGTAATAAAAGTTTTCTTGACGATAAGCTGAAGTGGAGAAGAAAGGGAGTAGAGCAACCAATCGGAGCACCTGATCCGGATGCTGCACAAGGCACTCCTTCCAAACAGATAACGGGTGACCATCCCAGTCTGTTTCGGACCACCTGCTATGACAGAGTGCTCCAGACTCACGCGCACAAGGTAAGTTTTATGAGTTTTCCAAAACTTGTTTAATCAGTTTTCATTCTAAAAAATTACAATTATTTTTTACCAAAAATAAACCACAATCAGTTTTTCTTCTTTAGACCCTCCTTCTCCTTTTATTTGCTTCTTCTCCTCTCTCTTGTTCTCTCGCAACGTTGAACTTTTTCTTCTTCACCATTAATTTTTTTCCCAAAACATAACTTCTTCAGTTTTCAACCATTTTAAGTGATTTTTGGGTCTAAATCGGGCGGTTTTAACTCTCTCTAAATCTTCGGTCAATTCCATCAGCCAACCAAGGTAAGACCTTGAAAACTTTCTTTTAAAGTCACAACTATGGATGAAGATGTGAGGTCTTCTATCCTGACTTGGTACATCAGTAACTTGTTACTTCCAGGTTGATTTATGCAAACTTGAGGAAACCTGCTTTTAAGGAAGCCTTGTTCTTTTTCTTTACGGGAGGAAATAAATGCACACTTTTTATGGAGGAGTTATGTGATCCTCTACGGGTTCAGCACGGACGACACGGAGCTCTCCTTCCTAAAAAATGTCCCTTTGGTGAACTAGTTATGACATACCATCGTCTCGGAAACTTATGTGTCGCGTTCAGCACGCGAATTCCTCATCCACCACTCTGTAGTGCGCATCTGCGCATGATTTTTCAGCCACATCTTATTCTCCAGGGAATCATGTTGTAAGGTACTTTACGACGAAATCTTGATGCTGCATTACGAATGTGGAGATTTGGTTGGAGCTTCTTATTGTGCATATTTCTCATTTTAAGACGATGTCAACCTTGGGTTCCAGTTAGCAGAGGTCCTCGCATTTAACAAAAGGAGAAGGCAAGAAACGCTTCACCAGCAAAGATAGAGCGAACTGGAAGTTTTCTCACCCCTTTATTATGGCGTTTTGAGATTGATCTCAGCTCAGCTTCCTGGATCTAGCGCATTGATAGGATTGATACCACTTACCTGATCAGTTCCGACATCTTGTGAGATGCAAATACATACAATTTCTTTGATGAGCGACGAACTTTACTGTTTTGTAATCTTCCCCAGCCAACACTTAACCAGCTAAAAACTGAGGAAGACTTACGTTTCTTCCGTCATCTGAGTTGTGTGCACGGATCCTAGATGTCGAGCTTCCCAGCCTCACCTGGAGAATGAGAAAATGACTGAAACCCACTTTGCGCTTCCTTTTACAGCAACACTCCCAGGGTATTTTGATATTACACCTATTTCTATGAGCCTGATTCAGCTGAGTACCGAAGATAGATGATCGTGTCTCAGCGGAACAACAGCCGCATGAAGTGACTCATGCATATGCTATATCGAGGATGCTGCAAAACACAGCAGCAAGGGACGTCCAGGCCGAGCACACTCCAGAGTCATTGGAGTGAGAACCCAGACCCGTCTACCACAAGGTGATACCTAGAAAAACCTTTCTACCACCATTTTATTATCTGCTTTTATTTTGTGTTCCAACCTGTTTTCCTGCTTATTCTCTGACTGAACGGTGAGTAGAAAGTGTGGAGGAGATGTCTGCTTTCTTTGTTTTCTTTCTTCGTTTTGAGTTAGTTTTATGTTTTTTTAGTCGGTCTGTTTTATTTAATCAAAATTTTATTGGAAATTAGGACTGTAATCTGTGATGATTTTTTAAAAAGAAAAAAAATTTGTGTGATTTTGATTATCTATCTAATGATCATTACTGCAGAGCTTTGAATACAAGGACGAGCAGGAACACCATCACATTCAGATCTCTTCCTCTCCAGAATATTTCATTATATCAAAGTTTCATCGGAAAGACATAAACTCTATCTTATATGGACTTAATCTTATGGGCATTAGATTGGGGAACGAAACTATATTCAGGACTTCTTATTCCTTTTCCACTCTTAATGATCCTGAATAACTAGCTTATCTTTAGCTAGTATCCATCTTGAACCTAATCTCCTTTCAGCCTACTTGCATTCTCGCTTTTTAGTTTCATATGTGCAGATATATAAAAAATGTTGGAGAAAAAATGATTGATACAACTTCTAACTCACTCTTTATGAAGAATCATTACTTGAGAAGAAAAGTGGACCAGAGCACTTGCTCCAAATTGGAGCACCCGCTCCAAACAATGTGCTTAATGATTTTGTTTGGGTATGTGAATCATCAATTTAAAACTTTTCGTGCTAAAGAGACACATACCGATGTATTGCCCTCTTCACTCATCAAAATAATGTTTTTGTAAAAAAATTGTGGTGAAGAGAGGTGAGCAAGTACCTCAAAGATGTGTCTTTCAGTGTATAGAAAACTCCAAGGAGAAGGAAGCCAGAGTTAAGGAATTAGAGTATAAGAGATGAATAGTGATTAGAGGTTGTGGAATATGAATGAGTCCATTCATTTTTATCATTTTGTGCAATATCATGCATCCTCTACAAAAATCTGGTAACTTCTAAACATTGTAAAGACCACCACTAAACAAGCTTCTTCAATGCTTATCATCAATTCCCTAGGTATTACCCATAATCAGAAGCTGACACCATATTTAAATGAATGTAAAAAAGTTATTGTTGGAAAATATGTATATATATATATATATATTAGTTAATTAATAAAAATGAGATATACAATGGAAAAACCTTTAAATACCTTACATATATAACATTTCCTAACAAAAGGTACATCAACTATGTAAGATCTGAGCTTTCTTTTAAGTCTGATGAGGCTATTTTATTTAGAAAGAAGATCACAATGGTAATTTTATTGGTGTAATAGGTAAGCATCACATAAGACAATCGACTATGCGAGTTAGGATATCTTTTGTTAGAATATTAAAAGGTTTAATGATAAAATAAATAGAAGTAACTTTTAAAAATGTAAAAGGTTTAACAAGTCTAGTTTTTGAAGTTTAGTTAGATTAATTTTAAACGATAGAAAGCTCAGCTGTTTTTCTAGAATTTTTCCAGGTTGATATTTTGCTATAACTATGAATTTTTTCGTTTGAGTAAGATTTGGCTGGTATGAAATCATAATGTATCAGTGAAGAAAATCACTAAATTTATCTTATTTATCTCTTTTACAGTGAAGTTACATGGATTAAATACATGGATAGTTGTGTTGTTTGTTTATAGTTACAATATTAAAGATGAAAGATATATGTTACGGAATGAAATTATCTTAGCCGCATCACATCAGGTTTATGTCTAGTAAACCATGGACTGTTAGAGATTTTAACCATACTTTTTTTGTTCAGAGAGTTCTTCAAAAGACCCAAAGACCCATTTATATATTTTAAGCCTATGAGAGATTAACAAGATTGCTTCCAAGAAGCTAGGATTCAAGATCTCATATTTAGAGGCACCATCTTCAAATTGGATAAATAAAAATAATATATCCAGCGGTCTAATTTCAAATAAATTGAACCGTATTGTTTTCAGTAATAACTGCTTAAACTCTTTTCTGAATTATATTAACATATTTAGAGAGGCATCTACTTCAGATCACAGGCCATGCTGCATCTTCCTATATTTCATGAAGGAGAAGACAAAATAAAACCGTTTGTGTTCATGCATTTCTTCATAAAGAATGAGGATTTTACCAAGCTAAATGATGTATGCTGGTCCTTTAAACTTTTTGAGAAATTTTTTTTTCTTTCTAGGTAGCTTAAGGAGATGGAGGGGATTATCCACAATTTTGCTAGACACATTTTTCATTGAAAACATGTTTTATTATCATAAGTCAAAAAAAAAAAGTTGATTATCAATATTCCATTTGGGACATTTGCATTTTGAATTATAATTTGAAGATAATTTCAAGTTTTTGTCTATTTAAATCTATGTTTTCATTTTGAATTTTATAAAACATCTTATCAAACAAAATCATGCACCAAGTATTTATAATTCATAAATTTTCTTTTACTCATTTCCATATATTTTTCTTTTAATTAGTAAAAATTACTCAGATTATCACCCATTCATTGATATATTACTAGACTAAAACCCCTTAAAAAGTTGCAGTGTATATATATAAATAATAGAACATTTATGTAGTTGGTAGAACAACTATTCTTGTATTGGTTATTTTTCTTAAAAACTTTTATACCTGTACGGAATATATATAGATAATTTGTATTACAATATATACATACAACAAAAAATATGTATAATTAATTACTATTTTTTTCAGCAATTTGCAAATTCCCTGTTTACCCAAGTATTTTAAGGTCAGCGATTTAATAGATAGTGAGACAAACACTTGGAATATGCCCTTATTGGAAGCAACTATTATTTCGGAGGATGTTCATATTATACAGTCATTGTCAATTAGTCGGTTTGGACGACCTGATACGAATGGCTGGCATTTCACAAAAAATAGAAAATATTCGGTAAAATCAGGATATATGGTAGAATCACTATATCCAGATAAGGTATTGACACAACTAGTTTTGGACCGACAATTACGACTTTGCAGGCATCTGTCTGGAAGCTCAAGTTCCACCAAAAATTCAACATTTTATATGGCAATCGCTCACAGGATGTGTTCCCATAGCAACGAAACTGATGTTAAGGTGAATCAGATGTGATACCCAATCATGTTCTTTTTGAATGTCCACCAGCCATTCAAATTTGGGCATTATCTAAAGTTCCATCTCATCCGGATAATTTTCCTACAAAATCGATTTATTCGAATCTAGATTATCTATTCAATCATTTACCCAAGGATTGGCCAGAGAGGTATTTCCCATGGATAATTTGGTATTTGTGGAAAAGTAGAAATGATAAGGTCCATCAGAATATCAACAGAAATCTGCAGGATATTCTTATATTGGCAGAAATGGAAGGAAATATAGGGGAAGAAGCTCAAGAAATAGAGGAACAACATACTAAGGTAACAGGACCAAGATTGGAACCTATGGATCTTGGAAGGAGGCGGATAAATTTTCAGGTCAAGGATGGGTATGTTCAAAGAATAAGACGGAAGATATATTAATTGGGGCCAAGAACATTTGATGTAGTCAATCACCAACAGATGCAGAACTAGAAGCGTTTATTTGGGCAATGGAATGTATGTGTGCAGTAAAAAGATTAGAAGTAGTGTTCACAATAGACAGCTACAATGTCGTGAAAATGATGTCCTCACCGGAGGAATGACCAGCTTTTGCAGTTCATTTGGACGAATTCAACAGATTCAGAAAAAACTACAAGTTTCTACGGATCTCATTCAATCCAAAGGTATCGAATATGAGAGCAGACAACCTAGCACGGAGTGTATGAAGTTTCTCATCAGAAATGGTGTATATCGACTCCAAACCTCCACGATGGTTAGGTAGATCTTTTTAATTTTATTATGATCATTTGTTGTAAAAAAAAATACTTATTTCTCTCTCTTATTCATGATTAAATTTCCCGTGAATGATAAAAAAAAAGGATTTTGGTTAATCCTAATCAAGTAAAACTCTCTCAGATTGTAAAATGGAATTCCCAAATGTGGTTGAGTTTGATTTCTTCGGCTTTAACGAAAGTAATAATTACAGTCTCACATCTCCAAATATATGTCCTGGTTATCACAAAACAACATCACCACACAATTTTTAGAATGATAAACTAATAGAGACATAAAACATCAATATTTCAAATAAAAAATTATTAAGCTATTACTGGCCTCCTCTTAATGCAGATAAGACGGAGATATGTCCCTCAATTGGAGAGGAGAAAAGAATTTGGTGAGCTGTTTATGAACCAAATTTCGATGGAAAAAGAGTGAAGACTTCATCTGGGAGTAGTACATTAGTTGTTTCCCATTTTGAAAGTTAATTTGTACCCATTTGTAGAGACCAATTGTTTTGTATGTTTTTTGGCAGTTCAGTTTTCACAAATGTTTTTCCGATAGAGAGTTAAGCTTTGTAACATAAAATTTTGTTCAATTTTTTAAATAGCTTGGGCATAGAAAATGTTTGAATTGCTTCTCATTGGAAGTTAGAGGTCTGAGTTGTTTTACACTAAGCATGGATTCCTTGCTGTCCACTGAATTAGCTAGCCGTTTTTTTAGAATAGTGTTTTTTATAAATTATCTCTTTCTTTGAAAGAAGTTAAGCCTCCAAAATTTTGTGGAGACTTTTATAAGAGCAATGTTTCGAGCTGTTTACCAAAAGAAGATATGCATAAATATTTTTTTGTTTCTGTGATTTTTCAACGGCTTTGAAAGATATACTCTTAAATTGGTTACACAAGCCAAAGAGTCTCGAAGAACTGCGGAGGAAAATGCTGCAAGGTCTGCTCGTTTGAAAAATGAGCTTGAGAGGACAAAATCTCTCGATGTGAAAGAGACGGAACTCGCTATGAGTCGATTTTCCAAGGAGAGGCCTGAATGTGAGGTGAAAATGCAGCGTGCTATAAAGGACTGGCGTAAAGTCCTTGCTGAGATATATCACATCCGTCGTGATGATGCCAAAGCTTCCATCAAAATAATTAACACTATTAAGAGAAGATTGATTTTCTCGAAGTGAATAGATGCGAACTTTAAGTTTCTCGAGCTTGTGGAGAAAGGTGTCGACTTCTTTCTTGAGGAGGAGAAGGCAGGACTCCTTTTCTGGAATGAGAGCTTTGTTGGCACAAAGGAAGAGTTTGATGGAGCAATGACTAGCCTAAGTGACAGCTTGCATCCTCTCCTTACTCTCTTGCGTTCAGGTTGGTTTTCTGTGATCGTTTGATCGAAATTGTTTCCAAGGTAGCGGGGGGGGGGGGAGTTTTGGATCTTTCTGGGATGAATGTGGATGATCCTGATTTCAGTGAGTTTGTATCGCCGATATCTTTTGGCGGGGATTTTTTCTGATTGACTTCATATATGTGCGATTTTTACGGCTTTTAAATCTTTTTCTTTGAGATTTTTTCATGTATGTAAGTCCTTTGTGTCAGGTAGTATGTTTAAAATTTATGTGTTAGTCTTTTGTGCGGGTTGTTATGTCTGAACTATGTTTGTTGATACTACAATTTTTTTTTGCTAAGATCTATGCTGATAGGTTAGCATCCCAAGTAGCTAATGTTTAACAAGGTGTGTGCTTAGGGTTTTGCAAAGTTTTGTCTTATTATCCAATTTGTTCGACGTTTGAAACATGTTTATAATCTCTTACTAGCTGTTGGGCATATTTTTTTATTTACGAAATGTCATAGACCAGTGTAAATGTACGGTGTTTACTGGGTTTACATAGTTTGGTTTGAGTTTGAAGACTTGCAAGGTTTCGACTTATATGTTTCTCTCAAAGATAAAATTATTGAATGACATATAGGATATACCTTTCAGACATTATACCGGGATATACTCAAATCTTTATTTATATAGTGCACTTATAATATCCGAACGCGGATGTTCAATAACCCATAGTTTGTATGGAGTATTGGATGAATCCTTCAAACAATGAGTAGTTCGTCTAATGTGGCCAGCAACCGGTTTCTTTATGCTTCTAAGATAGCTTGAGATATGAAGTGATTTTTGTTGGGAGCTTTCAATGAGTTATGTAATCATCTAGCTTAAGTTATTTGTAATTTGTTGAAGCTATAAATAGTTTTTATTTATTTATGGAAAATAGTCAGCTCATAATTGATGTTATACTCCTTGTCTTTTGTTAGCGCAAAAGCTACTCCAAGGCAGTCGGCCCGTTGTAAGGTCAGGATATTGCGGCTTGGAAGGCATAAGGAAGTGAACGGCTTGGTAATCTTGTCAAAGGGCGAAACAACCAAGACATATCCGAGGCGAATAGCTAGACTTGGGTCCTTGTTAGCCTAGAGCTTGCTCGGAGAGATGGTGTGCTGTCAGATTGGAGATCCCTCTATCAGCTCGGAGATCCTTCTGTCAGCTTTGAAGTTCTTATGAAATATCCTCCTAGCGTACTCGGTCACTTGGAATATCGCGAGGAGTTTTCGGCTTGAGATGACCAATATACGAATGGCTCTGTGTTTGACAAAGAGGTCTCCTCAGAGCGGTTCCTTGGTTCGGCGTGATCCACGGTTAGTGATGGTCGGAGGAAAATGATCAGCTCTGAAAATTTTGCATGTAAATACTTGGCTCTAAGATTTCTGCCTCCTCCCGGTTCAGGTGTGAAAAGGAGCAACCCGCCCTGAGCTTGTCATCTATTCGTTCATCTCCTATTTATCGTGGTATGTTGTTTTGTTCATCCCCCATCTTCATATACGCTATTTCTTCTCCTAGTTTAGAAATATCTTTCAATACTTTTTTTTTTCTTCGATTTTTGGTTTCAAAAATCGAGAATATATTTCCCGAGAGTTCATATGGGTGTAGGCACTCTTTTTTATCCATTTTGAGCTGTGTTCTTCCATTTTTTGATTTTTGCCAACTTGTGATTCTCCATCTTCGAACAGCTCGTGAAAACGAAGAAGTTATGCTCCACTGTGGGATGATCTCACGGCTCGGGGATGTTCGAGAGAAACAGCATGGGTCTCCTTATTATCCCGGATCGGGTGGGAGAAGTCCTCTAACCTGTGTTGTCTTTTTGGATAAATCATTATTTTACCAATTTTTAAAAAACCAATTATGTTTTTCTCGAAAGTTTTTGTAATTTTGAGTGTAGAGACCATCGTAATTCCTCACGCCTGGATGGAGAGTCTGATAGTTCCCAAGGTAATGGTTGTTTATCCGCTAAAGCGTGTTAGAGGTTTTACAGATGACACTATCTCAGGGAAGTTGACATTCATCCTTCAAAGAGTCTTATAGGACAAAATATTCACCTTTCGAGGATAAAAAAGTTTTCCCTTTATGATCTGCTCAGTAAAAAGTACTAGTCTCTTCGAGAATGCGATTTATCTTTAAGGCCAATCTGGACGCTTGATGGACTTTGGATCGTACAATCTTTATCTCATTGGTGGCTCGGAGCAACTGCTTGCATAGCTCATCCAGCTCACTTCTCCTCATTGCTTTATGGATGTCGTTCTCCTCGTTTTCCATGCTTATACCTCTTGCACATGTTGCGCCCGTAGGAGGTTTCACTCTTCTTCTGTCAGTTCCTCGTCGCTCTTGTTTTATCCCAGTGTCGTTCTTCCTTATCCTCAGCTTGATTGTTGGGAGAAGGTTTTTCGTCCTTTTGTAGGTTTATGACGACAGTACTCACTGAGGTTACTCTCGTAGGCGTTAGTTTATCATATTATTTGTTGTAATGGGTGTGAATTTGGAAGATCAGATCTTCGAGCTAAAGGAGTTTGCTTGCTGCTGCAACGGATTCACGCCTCATAAAGGTTCTACCCTGACCTAGCGGAGTTATTCTGAGAGGGTTGTCTCTCGATTTAGCTTCCTTTTATAGGGTCTCCAATGGTTGAGTCAAAGAGCTGTTGAGCTTCTCTTGCTCTTCGTTCTTCTTCTACAGGGCTTCGAGTACGCTTTTAAGCTCAGCAATCAAAGTTGTTGGTTCTTCCCCTGGATCTTTAATGGTTGTGGCTTTCTGGTTGCTTAGGATGTCTCCCTCTTCGTCAATAGCCATCTCTCTCGGTATAGTGATTGTTTTCTTTTAAGAGTAAATTTTTTTAACCTCCTCCTTTTAGCACCAAATTCTATGAGCTGAAATTCATTGTAATGTATTTTAAGAAAGAATTAACTCGCGGAACCGAAATACATGGAGTAAGCGAAATAAAACACAATACAAAAGAAAAGAGAGATATTTTGTGTTGATAGAGAGTTTTTGTACAAAGCTTATAAGCAAAAGAGAAGTCTAATACGTAAGTCACTAAGTATGAGAGAGTTGAAATTTCCTAAAACCTTATACATCAATATATATATATACTCAACAACTTTGGTCTTTAAAAAGCCAAATTATCGATTTTGTATTCCTTTGTTCTTTCGCTGACTTAGGGCAACTTTGAGAATCTTTTATAAGTCGGCTCGGCCCAAAAGCTTTACTCAGGCTGCTTGCCCCAAATCTCGTCTATTAACTCTGGTTTGATCCTTAGCTCGTGATGACTTCAGGTTTGATCCCATTTCATTAACAAGCTTTTCAAAAATATGTTGAAGAAAAATGGTGTGAAGCACAAGGTTGCAACTCCCTACCATTCCTAAACAAGTGGAAAAGTAAAAATTTCCAACACGAAAATCCAAAGCATCGTGCAAAAGACTGTGAACACCACAATAAAGGATTGGTCTTCAATGCTGGATGATGCTCTTTAGGTATACATAACTGCCTATATGACACATTTGGTGACAACACCATTTCATTTGGTGTATGCAAATGCATTTCACTTCCTTGTAGAGCTTGAATACAAGGAAGCATGGGCAGTGAAAATGCTAAACTTTGATGTTAGGCCCGCTTTTGAGAGGAGAACGATGCAGCTGCATGAATTGGAAGAAGTTAGGCATCTGACCTATGATAATTCGAAAATCTACAAAAAGAGGATAAATACTTATCACTATAAGAGGATTTACACAAGGAACTTTGTTCCAAACGACTAAGTGAGGTTGTTGAACTCATGGCTGAAGTGGTTTCCTGAGAAGTTGAGATCAAGGTGGTATGGACCCTTCACCATCAAAAAGGTTCGACCCTATGGAACTGTATTACTGTTAGACACTGTAGGAAGAGAATTTCATGCCAATGGTCAGCGACTCAAACAATACCTTGCTGATTTCAACATCACAGAAGGTGGAGCGTTTCCCTTAGAAGTTCTCCTCAAGCCGAATTGACTAGCAAAGTCAAGCTAGTGACTTAAACCAAGATCATGGTGGGAGGCAACCCACCAGTAGGTGTATGTACTTCTGATTCATTGTTTTTATTTTCCGTCTATTTTTTTTTGTTTTAGTTTTCACTGTTTAAAAAAAAAACGAAAGAAAAAAGGTAATAAAAGTTTTCTTGACGATAAGCTGAAGTGGAGAAGAAAGGGAGTAGAGCAACCAATCGGAGCACCTGATCCGGATGCTGCACAAGGTACTCCTTCCAAACAGATAACGGGTGACCATCCCAGTCTGTTTCGGACCACCTGCTATGACAGAGTGCTCCAGACTCGCGCGCACAAGGTAAGTTTTATGAGTTTTCCAAAACTTGTTTAATCAGTTTTCATTCTAAAAAATTACAATTATTTTTTACCAAAAATAAACCACAATCAGTTTTTCTTCTTTAGACCCTCCTTCTCCTTTTATTTGCTTCTTCTCCTCTCTCTTGTTCTCTCGCAACGTTGAACTTTTTCTTCTTCACCATTAATTTTTTTCCCAAAACATAACTTCTTCAGTTTTCAACCATTTTAAGTGATTTTTGGGTCTAAATCGGGCGGTTTTAACTCTCTCTAAATCTTCGGTCAATTCCATCAGCCAACCAAGGTAAGACCTTGCAAACTTTCTTTTAAAGTCACAACTATGGATGAAGATGTGAGGTCTTCTATCCTGACTTGGTACATCAGTAACTTGTTACTTCCAGGTTGATTTATGCAAACTTGAGGAAACCTGCTTTTAAGGAAGCCTTGTTCTTTTTCTTTACGGGAGGAAATAAATGCACACTTTTTATGGAGGAGTTATGTGATCCTCTACGGGTTCAGCACGGACGACACGGAGCTCTCCTTCCTAAAAAATTTCCCTTTCGTGAACTAGTTATGACATACCATCGTCTCGGAAACTTATGTGTCGCGTTCAGCACGCGAATTCCTCATCCACCACTCTGTAGTGCGCATCTGCGCATGATTTTTCAGCCACATCTTATTCTCCAGGGAATCATGTGGTAAGGTACTTTACGACGAAATCTTAATGCTGCATTACGAATGTGGAGATTTGGTTGGAGCTTCTTATTGTGCATATTTCTCATTTTAAGACGATGTCAACCTTGGGTTCCAGTTAGCAGAGGTCCTCGCATTTAACAAAAGGAGAAGGCAAGAAACGCTTCACCAGCAAAGATAGAGCGAACTGGAAGTCTTCTCACCCCTTTATTATGGCGTTTTGAGATTGATCTCAGCTCAGCTTCCTGGATCTAGCGCATTGATAGGATTGATACCACTTACCTGATCAGTTCCGACATCTTGTGAGATGCAAATACATACAATTTCTTTGATGAGCGACGAACTTTACTGTTTTGTAATCTTCCCCAGCCAACACTTAACCAGCTAAAAACTGAGGAAGACTTACGTTTCTTCCGTCATCTGAGTTGTGTGCACGGATCCTAGATGTCGAGCTTCCCAGCCTCACCTGGAGAATGAGAAAATGACTGAAACCCACTTTGCGCTTCCTTTTACAGCAACACTCCCAGGGTATTTTGATATTACACCTATTTCTATGAGCCTGATTCAGCTGAGTACCGAAGATAGATGATCGTGTCTCAGCGGAACAACAGCCGCATGAAGTGACTCATGCATATGCTATATCGAGGATGCTGCAAAACACAGCAGCAAGGGACGTCCAGGCCGAGCACACTCCAGAGTCATTGGAGTGAGAACCCAGACCCGTCTACCACAAGGTGATACCTAGAAAAACCTTTCTACCACCATTTTATTATCTGCTTTTATTTTGTGTTCCAACCTGTTTTCCTGCTTATTCTCTGACTGAACGGTGAGTAGAAAGTGTGGAGGAGATGTCTGCTTTCTTTGTTTTCTTTCTTCGTTTTGAGTTAGTTTTATGTTTTTTTAGTCGGTCTGTTTTATTTAATCAAAATTTTATTGGAAATTAGGACTGTAATCTGTGATGATTTTTTAAAAAGAAAAAAAATTTGTGTGATTTTGATTATCTATCTAATGATCATTACTGCAGAGCT
Source organism: Streptanthus diversifolius (assembly GCA_039880935.1). NCBI lineage: Eukaryota > Viridiplantae > Streptophyta > Magnoliopsida > Brassicales > Brassicaceae > Streptanthus > Streptanthus diversifolius. The sequence continues at coordinate 6,931,546 of JAXGFM010000002.1, forward strand.
TTGAATACAAGGACGAGCAGGAACATCATTATATCAAAGTTTCATCGGAAAGACATAAACTCTATCTTATATGGACTTAATCTTATGGGCATTAGATTGGGGAACGAAACTATATTCAGGACTTCTTATTCCTTTTCCACTCTTAATGATCCTGAATAACTAGCTTATCTTTAGCTAGTATACAATAGAAAAACCTTTAAATACCTTACATATATAACATTTCCTAACAAAAGGTACATCAACTATGTAAGATCTGAGCTTTCTTTTAAGTCTGATGAGGCTATTTTATTCAGAAAGAAGATCACAATGGTAATTTTATTGGTGTAATAGGTAAGCATCACATAAAACAATCGACTATGCGAGTTAGGATATCTTTTGTTAGAATATTAAAAGGTTTAATGATAAAATAAATAGAAGTAACTTTTAAAAATGTAAAAGGTTTAACAAGTGTAGTTTTTGAAGTTTAGTTAGATTGATTTTAAACGATAGAAAGCTCAGCTGTTTTTCTAGAATTTTTCCAGGTTGATATTTTGCTCATAACTATGAATTTTTTCGTTTGAGTAAGATTTGGCTGGTATGAAATCATAATGTATCAGTGAAGAAAATCACTAAATTTATCTTATTTATCTCTTTTACAGTGAAGTTATATGGATTAAATACATGGATAGTTGTGTTGTTTGTTTATAGTTACAATATTAAAGATGAAAGATATATGTTACGGAATGAAATTATCTTAGCCGCATCACATCAGGTTTATGTCTAGTAAACCATGGACTGTTAGAGATTTTAACCATACTTTTTTTGTTCAGAGAATTCTTCAAAAGACCCATTTATATATTTTAAGCCTATGAGAGATTAACAAGATTGCTTCCAAGAAGCTAGGATTCAAGATCTCATATTTAGAGGCACCATCTTCAAATTGGATAAATAAAAATAATATATCCAGCGGTCTAATTTCAAATAAATTGAACCGCATTGTTTTCAGTAATAACTGGTTAAACTCTTTTCTGAATTATATTAACATATTTAGAAAGGCATCTACTTCAGATCACAGGCCATGCTGCATCTTCCTATATTTCATGAAGGAGAAGACAAAATAAACCGTTTGTGTTCATGCATTTCTTCATAAAGAATGAGGATTTTACCAAGCTAAATGATGTATGCTGGTCCTTTAAACTTTTTGAGAAATTTTTTTTTCTTTCTAGGTAGCTTAAGGAGATGAAGGGGATTATCCACAATTTTGCTAGACACATTTTTCATTGAAAACATGTTTTATTATCATAAGTCAAAAAAAAAAACAAGTTGATTATCAATATTCCATTTGGGACATTTGCATTTTGAATTATAATTTGAAGATAATTTCAAGTTTTTGTCTATTTAAATCTATGTTTTCATTTTGAATTTTATAAAACATATTATCAAACAAAATCATGCACCAAGTATTTATAATTCATAAATTTTCTTTTACTCATTTCCATATATTTTTCTTTTAATTAGTGAAAATTACTCAGATTATCACCCATTCATTGATATATTACTAGACTAAAACCCTTTAAAAAGTTGCAGTGTATATATATAAATAATAGAACATTTATGTAGTTGGTAGAACAACTATTCTTGTATTGGTTATTTTTCTTAAAACCTTTTATACCCGTACGTAATATATATAGATAATTTGTATTACAATATATACATACAACAAAAAATATGTATAATTAATTACTATTTTTTCAGCAATTTGCAAATTCCCTGTTTACCCAAGTATTTTAAGGTCAGCGATTTAATAGATAGTGAGACAAACACTTGGAATATGCACTTATTGGAAGCAACTATTATTTCGGAGGATGTTCATATTATACAGTCATTGTCAATTAGTCGGTTTGGACGACCTGATACGAATGCCTGGCATTTCACAAAAAATAGAAAATATTCGGTAAAATCAGTATATATGGTAGAATCACTATATCCAGATAAGGTATTGACACAACTAGTTTCGGACCGACAATTACGACTTTGCAGGCATCTGTCTGGAAGCTCAAGTTCCACCAAAAATTCAACATTTTATATGGCAATCGCTCACATGATGTGTTCCCATAGCAACGAATCTGATGTTAAGGGGAATCAGATGTGATACCCAATGTGGATTATATGGGGTGGAAGAAGAGACAATCAGTCATGTTCTTTTTCAATGTCCACCAGCCTTTCAAATTTGGGCATTATCTAAAGTTCCATCTCATCCGGATAATTTTCCTACAAAATCGATTTATTCGAATCTAGATTATCTATTCAATCATTTACCCAAGGATGGGCGAGAGAGGTATTTCACATGGATAATTTGGTATTTGTGGAAAAGTAGAAATGATAAGGTCCATAAGAATATCAACAGAAATCTGCAGGATATTCTTATATTGGCAGAAATGGAAGGAAATATATGGGAAGAAGCTCAAGAAATAGAGGAACAACATACTAAGGTAACAGGACCAAGGTTGGAACCTATGGATCTTGGAAGGAGGCGGATAAATTTTCAGGTCAAGGATGGGTATGTTCAAAGAATAAGACGGAAGATATATTAATTGGGGCCAAGAACATTTGATGTAGTCAATCACCAACAGATGCAGAACTAGAAGCGTTTATTTGGGCAATGGAATGTATGTGTGCAGTAAAAAGATTAGAAGTAGTGTTCACAATAGACAGCTACAATGTCGTGAAAATGATGTCCTCACCGGAGGAATGACCAGCTTTTGCAGTTTATTTGGACGAATTCAACAGATTCAGAAAAAACTACAAGTTTCTACGGATCTCATTCAATCCAAAGGTATCGAATATGAGAGCAGACAACCTAGCACGGAGTGTATGAAGTTTCTCATCAGAAATGGTGTATATCGACTCCAAACCTCCACGATGGTTAGGTAGATCTTTTTAATTTTATTATGATCATTTGTTGTAAAAAAAATACTTATTTCTCTCTCTTATTCATGATTAAATTTCCAGTGAATGATAAAAAAAAAGGATTTTGGTTAATCCTAATCAAGTAAAACTCTCTCAGATTATAAAATGGAATTCCCAAATGTGGTTGAGTTTGATTTCTTCGGCTTTAACGAAAGTAATAATTACAGTCTCACATCTCCAAATATATGTCCTGGTTATCACAAAACAACATCACCACACAATTTTTAGAATGATAAACCAATAGAGACATAAAACATCAATATTTCAAATAAAAAATTATTAACCTATTACTGGCCTCCTCTTAATGCAGAATAAGACGGAGATATGTCCCTCAATTGGAGAGGTGAAAAGAATTTGGTGAGCTGTTTATGAACCAAATTTCGATGGAAAAAGAGTGAAGACTTCATCTGGGAGTAGTACATTAGTTGTTTCCCATTTTGAAAGTTAATTTGTACCCATTTGTAGAGACCAATTGTTTTGTATGTTTTTTGGCAGTTCAGTTTTCACAAATGTTTTTCCGATAGAGAGTTAAGCTTTGTAACATAAAATTTTGTTCAATTTTTTAAATAGCTTGGGCATAGAAAATGTTTGAATTGCTTCTCATTGGAAGTTAGAGGTCAGTTGTTTTACACTAAGCATGGATTCCTTGCTGTCCACTGAATTAGCTAGCCGTTTTCTTAGAATAGTGTTTTTTTTATAAATAAATTATCTCTTTCTTTGAAAGAAGTTAAGCCTCCAAAATTTTGTGGAGACTTTTATAAGAGCAATGTTTCGAACTGTTTACCAAAATAAGATATGCATAAATATTTTTTTGTTTCTATGATTTTTCAATGGCTTTGAAAGATATACTCTTAAATTGGTTACACAAGCCAAAGAGTCCCGAAGAACTGCGGAGGAAAATGCTGCAAGATCTGCTCGTTTGAAAAATGAGCTTGAGAGGACAAAACCTATCGATGTGAAAGAGACGGAACTCGCTATGAGTCGATTTTCCAAGGAGAGGCATGAATGTGAGGTGAAAATGTAGCGTGCTATAAAGGACTGGCGTAAAGTCCTTGCTGAGATATATCACATCCGTCTTGATGATGCCAAAGCTTCCATCAAAATAATTGACACTGTTAAGAGAAGATTGATTTTCTCGAAGTGAATAGATGCGAAATTTAAGTTTCTCGAGCTTGTGGAGAAAGGTGTCGACTTCTTTCTTGAGGAGGAGAAGGCAGGACTCCTTTTCTGGAATGAGAGCTTTGTTGGCACAAAGGAAGAGTTTGATGGAGCCATGACTAGCCTAAGTGACAGCTTGCATCCTCTCCTTACTCTCTTGCGTTCAGGTTGGTTTTCTGTGATCGTTTGATCGAAAAATTTTCCAAGGTAGCGGGGGGGGGGGGGGAGTTTTGGATCTTTCTGGGATGAATGTGGATGATCCTGATTTCAGTGAGTTTGTATAGCCGATATATTTTGGCGGGGATTTTTTCTGATTGACTTCATATATGTGCGATTTTTACGGCTTTTAAATCTTTTTCTTTGAGATTTTTTCATGTATGTAAGTGCTTTGTGTCAGGTAGTATGTTTAAAATTTATGTGTTAGTCTTTTGTGCGGGTTGTTATGTCTGAACTATGTTTGTTGATACTACAATTTTTTTTTGCTAAGATCTATGCTGATAGGTTAGCATCCCAAGTAGCTAATGTTTAACAAGGTGTCTGCTTAGGGTTTTGCAAAGTTTTGTCTTATTATCCAATTTGTTCGACGTTTGAAACATGTTTATAATCTCTTACTAGCTGGTGGGCATATTTTTTTATTTACGAAATGTCATAGACCAGTGTAAATGTACGGTGTTTACTGGGTTTACATAGTTTGGTTTGAGTTTGAAGACTTGCAAGGTTTCGACTTATACGTTTCTCTCAAAGATAAACTTATTGAATGACATATAGGATATACCTTTCAGACATTATACCGGGATATACTGAAATCTTTATTTATATAGTGCACTTATAATATCCGAACGCGGATGTTCAATAACCCTTAGTTTGTATGGAGTATTGGATGAATCCTTCAAACAATGAGTAGTTCGTCTAATGTGGCCAGCAACCGGTTTCTTTATGCTTCTAAGATAGCTTGAGATATGAAGTGATTTTTGTTGGGAGCTTTCAATGAGTTATGTAATCATCTAGCTTAAGTTATTTGTAATTTGTTGAAGCTATAATTAGTTTTTTTTTATTTATGGAAAATAGTCAGCTCATAATTGATGTTATACTCCTTGTCTTTTGTTAGCGCAAAAGCTACTCCAAGGCAGTCGGCCCGTTGTAAGGTCAGGATATTGCGGCTTGGAAGGCATAAGGAAGTGAACGGCTTGGTAATCTTGTCAAAGGGCGAAACAACCAAGAAATAGCCGAGGCGAATGGCTAGACTTGGGTCCTTGTTAGCTTAGAGCTTGCTCGGAGAGATGGTGTGCTGTCAGATTGGAGATCCCTCTGTCAGCTCGGAGATCCTTCTGTCAGCTTTGAAGTTCTTATGAAATATCCTCCTAGCGTACTCGGTCACTTGGAACATCGCGAGGAGTTTTCGGCTTGAGAATACCAATATACGAATGGCTCTGTGTTTGACAAAGAGGTCTCCTCAGAGCGGTTCCTTGGTTCGGCGTGATCCACGGTTGGTGATGGTCGGAGGAAAATGATCAGCTCTGAAAATTTTGCATGTAAATACTTGGCTCTGAGATTTCTGCCTCCTCCCGGTTCAGGTGTGAAAAGGAGCAACCCCCCCCTGAGCTATTCGTTCATCTCCTATTTATCGTGGTGTGTTGTTTTGTTCATCCCCCATCTTCATATACGCTATTTCTTCTCCGAGTTTAGAAATATCTTTCAATACTTTTTGTTTTTTCTTTGATTTTTGGTTTCAAAAATTGAGAATATATTTCCCGAGAGTTCATATGGGTGTAGGCACTCTTTTTTATCCATTTTGAGCTGTGTTCTTCCATTTTTTGATTTTTGCCAACTTGTGATTCTCCATCTTCGAACAGCTCGTGAAAACGAAGAAGTTATGCTCCACTGTGGGATGATCTCACGGCTCGGGGATGTTCGAGAGAAACAGCATGGGTCTCCTTATTATCCCGGATCGGGTGGGAGAATTCCTCTAACCTGTGTTGTCTTTTTGGATAAATCATTATTTTACCAATTTTTAAAAAACCAATTATGTTTTTCTCGAAAGTTTTTGTAATTTTGAGTGTAGAGACCATCGTAATTCCTCACGCCTGGATGGAGAGTCTGATAGTTCCCAAGGTAATGGTTGTTTATCCGCTAAAGCGTGTTAGAGGTTTTACAGATGACACTATCTCAGGGAAGTCGACATTCATCCTTCAAAGAGTCTTATAGGACAAAATATTCACCTTTCCAGGATAAAAAAGTTTTCCCTTTATGATCTGCTCAGTAAAAAGTACTAGTCTCTTCGAGAATGCGATTTATCTTTAAGGCCAAGCTGGACGCTTGATGGACTTTGGATCTTACAATCTTTATCTCATTGGTGGCTCGGAGCAACTGCTTGCATAGCTCATCCAGCTCACTTCTCCTCATTGCTTTATGGATGTCGTTCTCCTCGTTTTCCATGCTTATACCTCTTGCACATGTTGCGCCCGTAGGAGGTTTCACTTTTCTTCTGTCAGTTCCTCGTCGATCTTGTTCTATCCCAGTGTCGTTCTTCCTTATCCTCAGCTTGATTGTTGGGAGAAGGGTTTTCGTCCTTTTGTAGGTTTATGACGACAGTACTCACTGAGGTTACTCTCGTAGGCGTTAGTTTATCATATTATTTGTTGTAATGGGTGTGAATTTGGAAGATCAGATCTTCGAGCTAAAGGAGTTTGCTTGCTGCTGCAACGGATTCACGCCTCATAAAGGTTCTACCCTGACCTAGCGGAGTTATTCTGAGAGGGTTGTCTCTCGATTTAGCTTCCTTTTGTAGGGTCTCCAATGGTTGAGTCAAAGAGCTGTTGAGCTTCTCTTGCTCTTCGTTCTTCTTCTACAGGGCTTCGAGTACGCTTTTAAGCTCAGCAATCAAAGTTGTTGGTTCTTCCCCTGGATCTTTAATGGTTGTGGCTTTCTGGTTGCTTAGGATGTCTCCCTCTTCATCAATAGCCATCTCTCTCGGTATAGTGATTGTTTTCTTTTAAGAGTAAATTTTTTTAACCTCCTCCTTTTAGCACCAAATTCTATGAGCTGAAATTCATCGTAATGTATTTTAAGAAAGAATTAACTCGCGGAACCGAAATACATGGAGTAAGCGAAATAAAACACAATACAAAAGAAAAGAGAGATATTTTGTGTTGATAGAGAGTTTTTGTACAAAGCATATAAGCAAAAGAGAAGTCTAATACATAAGTCACTAAGTATGAGAGAGTTGAAATTTCCTATATATATATATATACTCAACAACTTTGGTCTTTAAAAGGCCAAATTATCGATGTGGGATCTTGTATTCTTTTGTTCTTTCGCTGACTTAGGGCAACTTTGAGAATCTTTTATAAGTCGGCTCGGCCCAAAAGGTTTGCTCAGGCTGCTTGCTCCAAATCTCGTCTATTAACTCTGGTTTGATCCTTAGCTCGTTATGACTTCAGGTTTGATCCCATTTCATTAACAAGCTTTTCAAAAATATGTTGAAGAAAAATGGTGTGAAGCACAAGGTTGCAACTCCCTACCATTCCTAAACAAGTGGAAAAGTCAAAATTTCCAACATGAAAATCCAAAGCATCGTGCAAAAGACTGTGAACACCACAATAAAGGATTGGTCTTCGATGCTGGATGATGCTCTTTAGGTATACATAACTGCCTATATGACACATTTGGTGACAACACCATTTCATTTGGTGTATGCAAACGCATTTCACTTCCTTGTAGAGCTTGAATACAAGGAAGCATGGGCAGTGAAAATGCTAAACTTTGATGTTAGGCCCGCTTTTGAGAGGAGAACGATGCAGCTACATGAATTGGAAGAAGTTAGGCATCTGACCTATGATAATTCGAAAATCTACAAAAAGAGGATAAATACTTATCACTATAAGAGGATTTACACAAGGAACTTTGTTCCAAACGACTAAGTGAGGTTGTTGAACTCATGGCTGAAGTGGTTTCCTGAGAAGTTGAGATCAACGTGGTATGGACCCTTCACCATCAAAAAGGTTCGACCCTATGGAACTGTATTACTGTTAGACACTGTAGGAGGAGAATTTCATGCCAATGGTCAGCGACTCAAACAATACCTTGCTGATTTCAACATCACAGAAGGTGGAGCGTTTCCCTTAGAAGTTCTCCTCAAGCCGAATTGACTAGCAAAGTCAAGCTAGTGACTTAAACCAAGATCATGGTGGGAGGCAACCCACCAGTAGGTGTATGTACTTCTGATTCATTGTTTTTATTTTCCGTCTATTTTTTTTTGTTTTAGTTTTCACTGTTTAAAAAAAAACGAAAGAAAAAAGGTAATAAAAGTTTTCTTGACGATAAGCTGAAGTGGAGAAGAAAGGGAGTAGAGCACCAGTCGGAGCACCTGATCCGGATGCTGCACAAGGTACTCCTTCCAAACAGATAACGGGTGACCATCCCAGTCTGTTTCGGACCACCTGCTATGACAGAGTGCTCCAGACTCGCGCGCACAAGGTAAGTTTTATGAGTTTTTCAAAACTTGTTTAATCAGTTTTCAATCTAAAAAATTACAATTATTTTTTACCAAAAATAAACCACAATCAGTTTTTCTTCTTTAGACCCTCCTTCTCCTTTTATTTGCTTATTCTCCTCTCTCTTGTTCTCTCGCAACGTTGAACTTTTTCTTCTTCACCATTAATTTTTTCCCAAAACATAACTTCTTCAGTTCTCAACCATTTTAAGTGATTTTTGGGTCTAAATCGGGCGGTTTTAACTCTCTCTAAATCTTCGGTCGATTCCATCAGCCAACCAAGGTAAGACCTTGAAAACTTTCTTTTAAAGTCACAACTATGGATGAAGATGTGAGGTCTTCTATCCTGACTTGGTACATCAGTAACTTGCTACTTCCAGGTTGATTTATGCAAACTTGAGGAAACCTGCTTTTAAGTAAGCCTTGTTCTTTTTCTTTACGGGAGGAAATAAATGCACACTTTTTATGGAGGAGTTATGTGATCCTCTACGGGTTCAGCACGGACGACACGGAGCTCTCCTTCCTAAAAAATTTCCCTTTCGTGAACTAGTTATGACATACCATCGTCTCGGAAACTTATGTGTCGCGTTCAGCACGCGAATTCCTCATCCACCACTCTGTAGTGCGCATCTGCGCATGATTTTTCAGCCACATCTTATTCTCCAGGGAATCATGTTGTAAGGTACTTTACGACGAAATCTTGATGCTGCATTACGAATGTGGAGATTTGGTTGGAGCTTCTTATTGTGCATATTTCTCATTTTAAGACGATGTCAACCTTGGGTTCCAGTTAGCAGAGGTCCTCGCATTTAACAAAAGGAGAAGGCAAGAAACGCTTCACCAGCAAAGATAGAGCGAACTGGAAGTCTTCTCACCCCTTTATTATGGCGTTTTGAGATTGATCTCAGCTCAGCTTCCTGCATCTAGCGCATTGATAGGATTGATACCACTTACCTGATCAGTTCCGACATCTTGTGAGATGCAAATACATACAATTTCTTTGATGAGCGACGAACTTTACTGTTTTGTAATCTTCCCTAGCCAACACTTAACCAGCTAAAAACTGAGGAAGAATTACGTTTCTTCCGTCATCTGAGTTGTGTGCACGGATCCTAGCTGTCGCTCTTCTGCATCTGAGTTGTGTGCACGGATCCTAGATGTCGAGCTTCCCAGCCTCACCTGGAGAATGAGAAAATGACTGAAACCCACTTTGCGCTTCCTTTTACAGCAACACTCCCAGGGTAGTTTGATATTACACCTATTTCTATGAGCCTGATTCAGCTGAGTACCGAAGATAGATGATCGTGTCTCAGCGGAACAACAGCCGCATGAAGTGACTCATGCATATGCTATATCGAGGATGCTGCAAAACACAGCAGCAAGGGACGTCCAGGCCGAGCACACTCCATAGTCATTGGAGTGAGAACCCAGACCCGTCTACCACAAGGTGATACCTAGAAAAACCTTTCTACCACCATTTTATTATCTGCTTTTATTTTGTGTTCCAACCTGTTTTCCTGCTTATTCTCTGACTGAACGGTGAGTAGAAAGTGTGGAGGAGATGTCTGCTTTCTTTGTTTTCTTTCTTCGTTTTGAGTTAGTTTTATGTTTTTTTAGTCGGTCTGTTTTATTTAATCAAAATTTTATTGGATTTTAGGACTGTAATCTGTGATGATTTTTTAAAAAGAAAAAAAATTTGTGTGATTTTGATTATCTATCTAATGATCATTACTGCAGAGCTTTGAATACAAGGACGAGCAGGAACATCATTATATCAAAGTTTCATCGGAAAGACATAAACTCTATCTTATATGGACTTAATCTTATGGGCATTAGATTGGGGAACGAAACTATATTCAGGACTTCTTATTCCTTTTCCACTCTTAATGATCCTGAATAACTAGCTTATCTTTAGCTAGTATCCATCTTGAACCTAATCTCCTTTCAGCCTACTTGCATTCTCGCTTTTTAGTTTCATATGTGCAGATATATAAAAAATGTTGGAGAAAAAATGATTGATACAACTTCTAACTGACTCTTTATGAAGAATCATTACTTGAGAAGAAAAGTGGACCAGAGCACTTGCTCCAAATTGGAGCACCCGCTCCAAACAATGTGCTTAATGATTTTGTTTGGGTATGTGAATCATCAATTTAAAACTTTTCGTGCTAAAGAGATACATACCGACGTATTGCCCTCTTCACTCATCAAAATAATGTTTTTGTAAAACAATTGATGGTGAAGAGAGGTGAGCTAGTACCTCAAAGATGAGTCTTTCAGTGTATAGAAAACTCCAAGGAGAAGGAAGCCAGAGTTAAGGAATTAGAGTATAAGAGATGAATAGTGATTAGAGGTTGTGGAATATGAATGAGTCCATTCATTTTTATCATTTTGTGCAATATCATGCATTCTCTACAAAAATCTGGTAACTTCTAAACACTGTGAAGACCACCACTAAACAAGCTTCTTCAATGCTTATCATCAATTCCCTAGGTTGTGGAAGCCAGAGTTAAGGAATTAGAGTATAAGAGATGAATAGTGATTAGAGGTTGTGGAATATGAATGAGTCCATTCATTTTTATCATTTTGTGCAATATCATGCATTCTCTACAAAAATCTGGTATTTTCTAAACACTGTGAAGACCACCACTAAACAAGCTTCTTCAATGCTTATCATCAGTTCCCTAGGTATTACCCATAATCAGAAGCTGACACCATATTTAAATGAATGTAAAAAAGTTATTGTTGGAAAATATGTATATATATATATATTAGTTAATTAATAAAAATGAGATATACAATGGAAAAACCTTTAAATACCTTACATATATAACATTTCCTAACAAAAGGTACATCAACTATGTAAGATCTGAGCTTTCTTTTAAGTCTGATGAGGCTATTTTATTCAGAAAGAAGATCACAATGGTAATTATATTGGTGTAATAGGTAAGCATCACATAAGACAATCGACTATGCGAGTTAGGATATCTTTTGTTAGAATATTAAAAGGTTTAATGATAAAATAAATAGAAGTAACTTTTAAAAATGTAAAAGGTTTAACAAGTCTAGTTTTTGAAGTTTAGTTAGATTAATTTTAAACGATAGAAAGCTCAGCTGTTTTTCTAGAATTTTTCCAGGTTGATATTTTGTTCATAACTATGAATTTTTTCGTTTGAGTAAGATTTAGCTGGTATGAAATCATATTGTATCAGTGAAGAAAATCACTAAATTTATCTTATTTATCTCTTTTACAGTGAAGTTATATGGATTAAATACATGGATAGTTGTGTTGTTTGTTTATAGTTACAATATTAAAGATGAAAGATATATATTACGGAATGAAATTATCTTAGCCGCATCACATCACGTTTATCTCTAGTAAACCATGGACTGTTAGAGATTTTAACCATACTTTGTTCAGAGAATTCTTCAAAAGACCCATTTATATATTTTAAGCCTATGAGAGATTAACAAGATTGCTTCCAAGAAACTAGGATTCAAGATCTCATATTTAGAGGCACCATCTTCAAATTGGATAAATAAAAATAATATATCCAGCGGTCTAATTTCAAATAAATTGAACCGTATTGTTTTCAGTAATAACTGGTTAAACTCTTTTCTGAATTATATTAACATATTTAGAGAGGCATCTACTTTAGATCACAGGCCATTCTGCATCTTCCTATATTTCATGAAGGAGAAGACAAAATAAACCGTTTGTGTTCATGCATTTCTTCATAAAGAATGAGGATTTTACCAAGCTAAATGATGTATGCTGGTCCTTTAAACTTTTTGAGAATTTTTTTTTTCTTTCTAGGTAGCTTTCTAGGTAGCTTAAGTTAAGGAGATGAAGGGGATTATCCACAATTTTGCTAGACACATTTTTCATTGAAAACATGTTTTATTATCATAAGTAAAAAAAAAAAAACAAGTTGATTATCAATATTCCATTTGGGACATTTGCATTTTGAATTATAATTTGAAGATAATTTCAAGTTTTTGTCTATTTAAATCTATGTTTTCATTTTGAATTTTATAAAACATCTTATCAAACAAAATCATGCACCAAGTATTTATAATTCATAAATTTTCTTTTACTCATTTCCATATATTTTTCTTTTAATTAGTGACAATTACTCAGATTATCACCCATTCATTGATATATTACTAGACTAAAACCCTTTAAAAAGTTGCAGTATATATATATAAATAATAGAACATTTATGTAGTTGGTAGAACAACTATTCATGTATTGGTTATTTTTCTTAAAACCTTTTATACCCGTACGTAATATATGTAGATAATTTGTATTACGATATATACATACAACAAAAAATATGTATAATTAATTACTATTTTTTCAGCAATTTGCAAATTCCCTGTTTACCCAAGTATTTTAAGGTCAGCGATTTAATAGATAGTGAAACAAACACTTGGAATATGCCCTTATTGGAAGCAACTATTATTTCGGAGGATGTTCATATTGTACAGTCATTGTTAATTAGTCGGTTTGGACGACCTGATACGAATGGCTGGCATTTCACAAAAAATAGAAAATATTCGGTAAAATCATGATATATGGTAGAATCACTATATCCAGATAAGGTATTGACACAACTAGTTTCGGACCGACAATTACGACTTTGCAGGCATCTGTCTGGAAGCTCAAGTTCCACCAAAAATTCAACATTTTATATGGCAATCGCTCACAGGATGTGTTCCCATAGCAACAAATCTGATGTTAAGGGGAATCAGATGTGATACCCAATGTGGATTATATGGGGTGGAAGAAGAGACAATCAATCATGTTCTTTTTGAATGTCCACCAGCCATTCAAATTTGGGCATTATCTAAAGTTCCATCTCATCCGGATAATTTTTCTACAAAATCGATTTATTTGAATCTAGATTATCTATTCAATCATTTACCTAAGGATGGGCCAGAGAGGTATTTCCCATGGATAATTTGGTATTTGTGGAAAAGTAGAAATGATAAGGTCCATAAGAATATCAACAGAAATCTGCAGGATATTCTTATATTGGCAGAAATGGAAGGAAATATATGGGAAGAAGCTCAAGAAATAGAGGAACAACATACTAAGGTAACAGGACCAAGATTGGAACCTATGGATCTTGGAAGGAGGCGGATAAATTTTCAGGTCAAGGATGGGTATGTTCAAAGAATAAGACGAAAGATATATTAATTGGGGCCAAGAACATTTGATGTTGTCAATCACCAACACATGCAGAACTAGAAGCGTTTATTTGGGCAATGGAATGTATGTGTGCAGTACAAAGATTAGAAGTGGTGTTCACAATAGACAGCTACAATGTCGTGAAAATGATGTCCTCACCGGAGGAATGACCAGCTTTTGCAGTTCATTTGGACGAATTCAACAGATTCAGAAACAACTACAAGTTTCTACGGATCTCATTCAATCCAAAGGTATCGAATATGAGAGCAGACAACCTAGCACGGAGTATATGAAGTTTCTCATAAGAAATGGTGTATATCGACTCCAAACCTCCACGATGGTTAGGTAGAGCTTTTTAATTTTATTATGATCATTTGTTATAAAAAAAAATACTTATTTCTCTCTCTTATTCATGATTAAATTTCCAGTGAATGATAAAAAAAAGGATTTTGGTTAATCCTAATCAAGTAAAACTCTCGCAGATTATAAAATGGAATTCCCAAATGTGGTTGAGTTTGATTTCTTCGGCTTTAACGAAAGTAATAATTACAGTCTCACATCTCCAAATATATGTCATGGTTATCACAAAACAACATCACCACACAATTTTTAGAATGATAAACCAATAGAGACATAAAACATCAATAATTCAAATAAAAATTTATTAACCTATTAGTGGCCTCCTCTTATACGATCACACTTGTCAAATATAGTATTAGACATACATTTACGATGATTATATCTGCAATGCACACAAACAATAGGTTTTTCACCAGTTGCTAGAGATAAATTCCTTTCAAAATGAAAAAGACTGCTTATCACCTCTTGCTAGTAAATCCAGTCCCATATCACCAAACATGTGTTCCGTTTTTTACCAAAACAACATCACCACACAATTATCATAATGATATATAAAATCGATAGAGATATACGACGTCAATATTTTAAGATAATAAAAGTATCAACCAGTTATCAGCCTTCTCTTACAAACCCACACCTGTATATTATAATATTAGATATAAATTTTCAAATAATAATATTATTAACAGTTTAAAATTTTAAACTTGATATAAGCTTGCACTTGCCAATTATAGTATTAGACATAGATCCATGATATTATCCGGAAATACAATTATTAACCTGTTAACAGTCTCCGTATACGTTCTTACTGGCCAACTATAGTATTCGACCTAAATTTATAATATTACCGGGTAACACTAAAAAAATTATACAGGTGATATAACACAAAAATTTTACGGACTTCTAACCATTTGCTGGTAACTGTACCTTCGTCTCCTAACATAAATCATGCACCTCATCCTCGTCGACTTCTAAATCTTCCATCCGATTAGATAGACGAACTCGTGATTCTTCTCTCTCTAATTTTGATATTAGGCGGTAATACAATTATCAACCAAAAACTGCAAAATAGGATTTGAGATGTTCATATATGGACAGAACTAAACCTGAAAAATAAAAAGTCCATATCTAGGAGAAGGCATGTAAAAAAGAGAATAAAGGCGGGATTTCAATGGAATATAGCCTAACCAAAAATGAAACCTAAAAAGAACAGAAAAACCCTCTCCAACGATGATTTCAAGGGCCCGCCACCGCTGAAGATGAAGAAAAATTCCTACAGAGAAGAGAGAGAAAAAGAGAAGAGAGAAGAAAAGTTTATGATTTGAACACATATATGTATATTGTCTTATAATATATATATAGATAAAATAAATATAAAAATAGTGGTATAGTGTATGATATATATTGTTGATGGATGAATCGACTTTTACACACCAAATTTGCTACAGTAATCTATTTTTTATTAATTTTTCATAACTTAATTATGCATTTTTTTAAAAAAGTATACCAATTAACCCATAAAAAGCTTATTAGATTATATGGGTAAATACATAATACCCATCATTATTCCTTTTAACTACAACAACTGTCATTAATATTTAAATACAAATATTAAAAAGTGAACTTAAACTATTCCAACCAAAAACTAAAAGAAAAAATAAAAAATAAACCAAAATCTAAAAACCTACTATAATCTAAAGAACAATCAAAGGAAAATAGTATGAATTGTTAAGTACAATGAAAAAAAGTTATAGAAGATGTGGAAAGATGAACTGAGAATATCGAGGCAATAACGTGTGGAAAGACACATTATCCTTGACTGTGCAAAGAAAAAATGTAAATTCCCTCCTACCATTCTGGCTGAAATGCAGTTCTGATGGTGCAAGTCCAAAGTAAAGCCACCAAGCTGGATTGGGTTGGGCGCTTAGATACAACAAAGGGCGGGTCATTGGATGGGAGCAAGAGTAATATTAAGATAGAGAACAACATTAGAAATAGAGGTAGAGGCAGAAGCTCTAACATGGGCATTTTCCAATACAATTAGGTTAGGCTGCACAGAGTCCTTTTTAAAATTGATTCAAAGAAACTGGCTGTAACATTCCAATCCAAGGTCTATGCGAAATTGAGGTCCAATCACTTAACCCTAGGGCATTCTCATAGTCTATAAATTGAGAGACAAAACTTCTTTTTCCTCACACACTCAATTTTCAGAGAAGCTTTGCCAAATTTCAGACTCGTCGCCGCCGCTATAGTCTCCGCCGTCCTCAGAAACACCACAACTCCCCGGAGTCGTTGATGTAAGTTTTTCATATTCGGTTATTCGATCGTAACTTCTTCACACTGTCTTGGATTTTAGCATTCTATATGTAAAACTGTAGATCTCTCCGAGACAAAGCCAAATACACCAAACACGCCGAATTTGGACGCCGTACGCACCATCACTCGCCTCCGGAAGGTTTGCTGGAAAATTCAAACGTCTCCAATCTGTATAATTTTCCAGTATGTGATAGTTCATGCTGTTATAATTCCTAATCTACCTTCAATTTCTTGTGAATCGCTGAGGTTTAAAAGTTATGGCTGTCTGAATTTGTGAGGGTATTTTAGTAATTTTGTCTAGGAGTCGTTCTGATCTGGAATCTAGTCCCGAGTGGTTACTGATATCGTTTTGAGCAGTCTGATATCAGTAGTCTTCACTTTGTTTCAAACTTCTATTTATGGCAGGTTTCCACTTATGAAGTTTTTATTTTTTGGCAGTTTACAAAAAAATGAAGGTTTGTTCTTCGGTTGCTAAGGTGAGGAATTCGTCTAGTGTTTCCATTAGTTCATTCTTATAGCCGTAATCTCTGGTTTGAGTCTTTGATTAAAACATGTATGTAACGTGTCTAATTAATAATAGATGTGTTATTGTTTGTTATTGTATAAAGTATATATTATGAGATGAGGACATCAAGTCAAGACCAACCAAGGAGCATGGAGATTCCACCGAAAGGCTACCTAAGACACTTAAAAGACATGTTAGAGAATTGTACTCTTTTTCCTATTTTCGGTTTTGTTCCAATGGGTTTTCCGAAAGAGGTCTTAACGAGACAACACCTCTAATGTGCATGGAAAATAAGGCTTGTTCCCAATCTATCCTCATTCACAAGCCCACAAGGCCACAAGAGAACCAAATTGGACGTATCAAATACATATGTGTCTTTCTTGGAGCATATCAACCAAACCACGAGGATTTAAGCTACGAATCAAATTGTTCCAGAAACTCAAATCATCAAAGGATTATGGAGAAGAAGAATTGGTTCAAAATCTTGCCGCATGAAGAAGATATTCAACTTTCAATACAGAGGTTTTCCAATGAACCGTAAGGAGACCAGTGATTAATAATTGAAGGATTCCAATTGAACCAGGAGGAAAAAAGTTGTAAAACAACTTTTTTTGGAAACCTAACCCATCATAGATGCATGAAGAGTTGGAATTATTCCAAAATCATTTATGGTTTAAAAGTTATTCAACTTCTAAACCAGGAGATCTTCGACTTGCCTTATTTGGAAGCTCAAGGGTTTAAAAAGCTTCAAACCTATACTTGGCGACCAGGAGAGATATTTAAGCATTCATGAGACATATTTAACCATCCAGAAGATTCTTCTATCATCTTAACATGCACCAGAATCCAGAGAATCAAGCAGATTCTCTCTTGCTTCTACTTGCCATTTTTGGAACCATCCGTATTAAAACTCCTACAGCTCTTTCCCCTTCTATTCACACACAATTTGGAGACATTCTACACATTCCATAAGATTCCTAAACGTCATTTATATCTCCCTAAGCTGTCCAGATACAAGGAATCTCGAGCCTACCTTGATCAAGACACAATTAAGCCTGAATGGTAATATTTCCCCAAAGGAGTCAACTCTATGATTCTTTATACTTAATGTTATATATTCTCTTTCGTTTGTAGCTATTAGGACGTCTGTAATCAGCCTATATAAGCTGAACATTATACTCATTGTAAAATCACCTTTCAATCATTAAAATAGACTCATTATAAAGTTTTCATTTCTTTGTTTAAAAAGTTTGTCTTTAGTTTCATTTGAGAGATTCATCTGATACTTTAGATTATAGATTTAGGTTTGTTTGTGAGATTCAAGCAAGTCTAGTTCTCCAAGGATTTAGAGAGTCAATAAACCCACCAGATTGAGAGAGTCAATCAACCCACAAGATTGAGAGAGTCAATCGCCCATATCACCATCTTCCACCTCTATTTCAAGCCACTTCCGCCACAGCTTTGTCACTTTGAAACTGTGAGATCAATAGGTTCGTTGGAGCATCTCTCGAGCTTACATCATCTGGTATCAGAGCTTAAAGGTCCTATCTTCCAGGTTGTATTCATCCAACTTGTATCTTTTAATTTCTATCTTGTTTATTTTTTATAAAACCTCATAAAAGTCGTTTATATTATTGTTTGATTTCTTTGTTCTTTTGTTCTTAATTATGAAACAGGAAACCCATAAAAAAATTGTTTGCTTTGACTTAGCTACCATAATTTTTGTCTACCAATAGAAAAATCAAAAAAAAAGAGAGAGTTAAGTTGTTATAATTTTTTCGTTTGAATTAAAATATAAGAAGAGTCAGTCATTTGTTATTGCATTTCTTCATTCGATTAAGCACTTTCGATTTTTGTATCATCTGATTCATAAATATTGGTTGAATTTAGTTGTTGTTTATTGTCCTTGATTTGTTTTCCTTAAATTGAAAATCTATGAGAATTATTTGTATTGTTTGAAATTTTTTATTAATTATTTCTGTCACATTTCCTTACTATTGTTCTAGTTATTAAGTAAAAAAAAATAAAGTAATAAAAGATCAAATCTTTGCATCTATAGAAAAAGGAAAGAACGCTAGTGCAAAAAAAAAAAAAATTTAGTTAACTGTGAAAACTAAAAATAAAACACACCTTTTTGTTTCCTTTGTTGCCCTTAACGAATTTTTAATATCCATTAGTGCCAACTATTAAATACTCAGCAATAAGTTAAAAGAGATCCTGATTTTTTCCTTTATTTTGCGAGATACAACTAAAGCTGTTATGAAAGAGTTTGAAGAAGAGAAACAGTATCGAACCGAAGAAGAAACTTGGACTGAGGAAGTTACCTCAGAAGACTACTATGAGGAGGATCCAAATGATGGAGATCCTGAGCCAGAACCATCAGACCGGTATCAAGATGATACAAGTTCTTTGGACTAGACTAGAGAAGAAGCTGAGTATGACCGAGAAGACTCAAATCTTGAAGAAGACCAGGAGAGTGAAGCTGGAGAAATCTATGGCGACGAATCTTAACTTGCAGACTTTGATAGAGAAGAATCACAGCTGGGAGATGAGGCATACAAAGAAGAATCTTATGTTGAAGAAACACCATGGTGTGAAATACCATACTCAGAGCATGAAGATTATCAACCTCCCAAAAGAACAGAGAAGTCCGACAGCTATGGAGTTTTTCCACACAAAGTACAAGATTACTCAAAGCCAATCAGCCCAAAGAAGCAAGTCAAGAAAAGAAGTAGGTCCCTAGTATTTTCAGGAATTAGTAAAGACCCTGAAGTGTACTTGCAGTGGGAAGAAAATATCGAGAAGTGGTTACAAACCAACAAAATCCCGGAAGAGAAGAAGCTAGTACAAGCTGTCTGAGCCTTCACAAAAAATGCTTATGAATGGTGGCTAAAGGAAAGTGATCTAACCAACTACAAGAAGCCAGTGCTATATTGGAAAGACCTCAAGGCACAGATGCAGAAAGAATTTGTAGAGAAGTACCAAGGCACACCCACGACAGTGACGTCTACATCATTTACATTCATACTTACACCAAAACAAAAAGAGACGTGGCTAAATATTAAGCAGACTCTACAACTGATGGAGGAAACAACAAAGCAAAAGCTAAGTACTGAAGTTCAGCCAATGAGAAAAGAAGAATCTAAAGTTAAATTCCAAGCAGCCGCATCTAATTCTAATGCCTTACCGAAGTCACAAGGCACACCCACCCAAGGTAAGTCTTCTAACTTTGTAAATTCTAAAGATCAGACATGTTATAGATGTCATAAGAGAGGACACTTTGCTGTAAATTGTCCACTTAAGAAATTGTTGAAAGAAACTTCAATGGAAGAGAAAACAGATAAACTTAGAGAAAGTGATAGTACATTCCATTCTGAGCTTTCAATCTTCAATTCTAGTATAATGCACTTGTCTGCGTCAAAAGGATTTGATACAGGGATAGAAGAGATAGACAAAAAAGAAAAGTTACAAGCTATTGCCATCCTAAATGATCAAAGACCAGAGCCATATGTTATGGAGATCAATGTGGAAATGAACCAAAGAGAAGACAAGGAAGAGAAGGTACACACCCTTGCCATATCTGAGCCAACAAAGGAACCAGAGAACGCAATAGCACCAGTATCAGCTATTACAGTCGAATCTGATGCTGATAAAAGTAATAAACGAAAGGAAAGCATCAAAGAGAAACCACCAGACAAAGTTAAGAACATTGAAGGTGTAAGGCATGTAAGTCTCTATTTGACCTCATTTGTTTCTCATGATGCTACAGCTGTGTTAAAGAGTTTTTTTAACCATACAAGAGAATGAGGAAACAAGTTGTTTTAAACCACAATTAGAATTAAACTTTTCTATAACTAGTGTTAAGAAATTAGATTTGATAAGTTTATGCTTTATTAAAGAACCTATGATGCACTTGTTTCTTGTCCAAAGTGTTGAGATCATTCCAGATATTAAAGAGGTAAAAAGCAAATAATTTACACCAGAACAAAGAAGAGGCGTGATCCTATCTTATCTTCTTAAAGGAGAGCTCCTTGATGCACCACATGCCACAAAGCCACATCAATACCAAGGTAAGACTCTAAACTCTCAAAGGAGAATGAAAGCTAACTTGCTTTCTCTTGGTGCAGATTACTTAGTTTTGAGGTCAAAACCTTTTCAAGAGAGAGAGAATGATGAGGAAATCAAGTCAAGACCAACCAAGGAGAATGGAGATTCCACCGAAAGGTTGCCTAAGACACATAAAAGACATGTTAGAGAATCATACTCTTTTTCCTACTTTCGGTTTTGTCCCAATAGATTTTTCGAAAGAGGTTTTAACGAGGCAAAACCTCTAATGTGAATGGAAAATAAAGCTTGTTCCCAATGTCTCCTCATTCACAAGCCCACAAGGCCACAAGTGAACCAAACTGGACGTATCAAAGACATATGTGTCTTTCTTGGAGCATATCAACCAAACCAAGAGGATTTAAGCTACGAGTAAACTTGTTCCAGAAACTCAACTCATCAAGAGATCATTGAGAAGAAAAATTGATTCAAAATCTTGCGGCATAAAAAAGATATTAAACTTTCATTACAGAGGTTTTTCAATGAACCGGAAGGAGACAAATGGTTACTAATTGAAGGATTCCAATTGAACCAGGAGGAAACAAGCTGTAAAACAAATTTTTATGGAAACCTAACCCATCATCAGTGCATGGAGAGTTGAAATTATTCCAAAATCATTTATGGTTTAAAAGTTATTCAACTGCTAAACAAGGAGATCTTTTACTTGCTTTATTTGGAAGCTCAAGGGTTTAAGAAGCTTCAAACCTATACATGGCGACCAGGAGAGTTATTTAAGAACTAAGGAGACACATATAACCATCCAATAGATTATTCTATCATTTTAACATGCACCAGAATCCAGAGAATCAAGCAGATTCTCTCTTGCTCCTACTTACCATGTTTGGAGCCATCCACATTAAAACTCCTACAGCTCTTTTCCCTTCTATTCACACACGATTTGAAGATTTTCTAAACTTTCCATAAGGTTCCTAGACGTCATTTATATCTCCCTAAGCTGTCCAGATACAAGGAATCTCGAGCCTACCTGTTCAAGACACAATTAAAGCCTAAATGGTAATATTTCCCCGAAGGAGCCAACTCTATGAGTCTTTATACTTAATTTTATGTATTCTCTTTCCTATGTATCTAGTAGGACGTCTGTAATCAGCCTATATAAGCTGAACATTAGACTCATTGTAAAATCACCTTTCAATCATCAAAGTAGAATACAAAGTATGTTTCATTTTTATCCAAAAAGTGTCTTTGTTTAAAAGTTTGTCTTTAGTTTCATTTGAGAGATTTATCTGATACTTTAGATTATAGAGTTAGGTTTGTTTGTGAGACTCAAGCAAGTCTAGTTCTCCAAGGATTGAGAAAGTCAATCAACCTATCAGATTGAGAGAGTCAATCGCCCATATCACCATCTTCCACCTCAATTTCAAGCCACTTCCGCCACAGCTTTGTCACTTTGAAACTGTGAGATCAATATGTTCGTTGGAGCATCTCTCGAGCTTACATCATTATGTAAATAATTATATATATATGTATCAAATAAGATCTATATGATTAAAGGATTAAAACTTTTGTGTGATGATTTGTTAGGAGCTCGCGATAGGTTGGTTCGAGAGTGGTGTTGTGGCATTTAGACACAAATTTTCTAATCATGTGGGATTGAGATATGGTGTGATAATGGTCTGTCATGTATGGTGTGCTCTGCATGAAGATTCACATGGCCGTTTGTCATGTATGGTGTGCCTTTCATGAGGACGTGCATGTTTTCTTGTGTTTGTGAAGGGAAGGAGTTTCTGTCATGTATGGTGTGCCCTGCATAAAGATTTGTCTGGCCGTTTGTCATGTATAGCGTGCCCTGTATGAGAACGTGGCCCCTGGTTTGTGTGTGTGACACTGAGTGGTCATATTTTAGTGTTCTAGACACTATGATTGTTTACATGTTTTAGTCTTGGACTTGCTTTAAATTATTGTTGTAAGTTGTTATAGTGGATTCATGAGTCCTTAGAATCATTTCTCACTGGGTAATTCAATTACTCATCCCCCTACCCAATCTTTCAAGTGGGCCTACTGTCGTGCCCGAGTAGCGTTAAAGTCGATGAAGTTGTTCTACCTTTGAATAATATTATTCCGATTTATTTATTATTTATTTAAGACGGGTTTCAATTGGTTATTTTGACATTAAATTATTTCGGTGTTATTATTTTATAAAATATTTTTTGATTATTTTGGAAATATTATTTTAATTATTTTCTTGGGGGAATTTTGGATCTTTTCAACTTGTTATCAGAGCCTAGGTTTGTCAAACCGATGCTGACCCGGATAGGCAGTCCTGAATTCATCGACCTGCTTATCTATTCTTACGCTGTGCTTTCAGAATTTGTGTTTCGTCGTTGCTGTTCTTCTGTTTCTAAGATACCGCCTAAAGGAAAGGAAGTGGCAAAGAGAGCTCGTGCTGCTAGAGCTAGCATCGGTATTCCGCTTATATCGATTCATGCAGATGACTTACTTGCTAAGAGTAATGAAGTTTATCTGGCGACTATCTCTATAGTGGGGGAGGGATCGGAGTTGAAACTCAGCATGATTCCAGTAGTATCAGATTATGCAGATGTT
Source organism: Streptanthus diversifolius (assembly GCA_039880935.1). Taxonomy (NCBI): domain Eukaryota; kingdom Viridiplantae; phylum Streptophyta; class Magnoliopsida; order Brassicales; family Brassicaceae; genus Streptanthus; species Streptanthus diversifolius. The sequence continues at coordinate 6,955,186 of JAXGFM010000002.1, forward strand.
TTCGAGCCTTTGCAGGGACCGCCACCGCCTAGAAGTGAGCCGTTTACAATTGAGTTGGAGCCTGGTACCACTCCTATATCGAGAGCGCCTTATCGTTTAGCTCCCGCAGAAATGGAGGAGTTGAAGAAGCAGTTTGAGGATCTAACAGATAAGGGGTTTATTGGACTCAGTAGCTCGCCTTGTGGAGCACCAATTTTGTTCGTCTAGAAAAAGGATGGCAGTTTCAGATTGTGCATCGATTATCGGGGTTTGAACAAGGTAACTATCAATAATAAGTATCCTCTTCCTCGGATTAACGAGTTCCTAGATCAGTTGCAGGGGATACATGGTTTTCCAAGAGCGACTTGGCTTCAGGTTACCATCATATACCTGTTGCCGAGGAGGATATTCGAAAGAAAACTTTTCGTACTCGTTACGGGCATTATGAGTTTGTAGTCATATCATTTGGATTGACGAATGCGCCCGCAGAATGTGTATTGATGCAAGAAGGCCTTGTAATAGCATATGTTTCCAGACAGCTCTGAAGTCATGAGGTCAATTACCCGACAAATGATCTTGAGTTAGCTGTAGTAGTCTTTGCGCTTAAGATATGAAGAGCTTATCTCTATAGAGAGAAAGTCCGAGTCTTGACAGATCATAAAAGTTTGAAGTATATCTTCTCGCAGAGCGAATTGAATTAAAGGAAGAGGCGTTGGATTGAGTTATTGGCATATTACAACCTGGACATCGCTTATCACCCAGGAACAATTAATCAGGTGGCAGATTCTCTAAGCAGTCGAAGTCAGATGTTTCAGGCAATAGGGAAGTGCAAGAGTTGACTGATACCTTGGCAAGTATGAGGTTGTGTGTGACATCGGTTGAGGATAACCAGACCGGATTGGCGATATGGGAGCGAGCTGATCTTCTTAACAGGATTTGAGATGCTCAATCAGGTGATTTGGGACTTAAGAAGATGATCGAGAAAGTAATAATTGAGTATCGTACTGCATCTGATGGTACCATCTTGTACAAGAACTGAGCTTGTGTCCCTGCAGTTGAGGCGTTGAGGAGAGACATTCTAAGTCAGACTTATCAGTCTCGTTTTTCTATACACCCAAGCAGCAACAAGATGTATGCTGATTTGAAGTGTTATTACCATTAGGAAGGCATGAAGCAGGAGAATGCGACTTAGATATTTCAGTGTCATAACTGTCAGTTGGTTAAAGCTGAGTGTGAAGTCCCGAGCGGGTTACTTCAGGATTTACCATTACCAGAATGGAAGTGGGATATTGTAACTATGAATTTTGTGACCGAACTTCCAAGGAAAACAAGCAAGAATGATGCTATTTGAATAGTGGTGGATACACTCACCAAGTCTTCACACTTTATAGATATCAAGAAGACGGTTAAGACCGAGGTTTTAGTTCAAATTTATCTAGATAAGATTGTTAAACTGCATGGTGTTCCAGTGAGTATTGTATCGGATTGTGATCCAAATATCACTTCGATTTTCTGGCAGGCTTTTCATAAAGCTTTGGATACTAAGCTGTATCTCAGTACAGCAAACCATCCTCAGAGAGTTGGACAATCATAGCAAACCATTATGACTCTTGATGATTTGCTTCGGGCTTGTGTTCTTGATTTGGGTGACAGTTGGGGAAAATTTCTGCGTTTAGCAGAGTTTTCATATAATAACCGTTATCATGCGAGTTTTAAGATGACATCTTATGAGTCTTTGTATGGTAGACCTTGTCAAACTCCGCTTTGTTGGACTGAAGTTGGAGAACGACATGATTTGGATCCATATCTGGTTCGAGAGAAAGAGAAACAAGTTGAGTTGTTGTGCAGTAGACTTAAAGAAGCTCATGATCGTCAGAAGAGTTATGCTGATAAAAGAAGGAAGGATTTGGTTTTCGAAGTAGGAGACTCATTATATTTGAAGATGAGAACCTTCAAAGGAGCTGACAGCTACAGGAAGCTGAAGAAGCATAAGACGAGGTTCATGGGACCATATGTTATCACAGAAAGGATTGGAGAAGTTACTTATAAGCTTAAGCTCGTGTCAGAGTTAGCCGATTATCATGATGTGTTCCATGTTTCTATTCTCCGGAAAGTAGTACGAGAGCCTGAGTTGATTTTGTCACAGCCACCGACGGATTTGAATCAGGATCTGACAGCCTCGAGTTTATCACGAGAGATTTTGCAGCGTCGTGAAAAAGAAGATAAGGGGAAAAGGGTGTGGAAAGTTTTAGTCCGTTGGGAAATATATGGTATTAGTGAAGAGACTTAGGAACCTGAGCAGTTTATGCGGGAGGATTACCCAGAGTTGTTTGATGAGTTTGTTGAAGAAGGAAAAGACTTTGGCTTAAATTCGGGGACGAATTTTCATGTAGTATGGGAGAATTGTAACATCCCAGTCCAAGTCCCATGCAAAATTGAGGTCCAATCACTCAACCCTAGGGCACCTACTCTTCTCATAGTCTATAAAAAGAGACACAAAGCTTATTTTTTTCACACACTCAATTCCCAGAGAAGTTCTGCCAAATTTTGGACTCGTCGCCGCTGCTACAGTCTTCACCGTCGTCAGAAGCACAACAACTCGCCAGAGTCGTTGAGGTGAGTTTGTCCAGATTTGGTTATTCAATCATAATTTCTTCATAAAGTCTCCGATTTTAGCGTTTTACATGTCAAACTGTAGATTTCTTTGTGACGAATTCATACACACTAGACTCGCCAGATTTGGACGCCGGACGCGCCGTCACTCGTTTCCGGAAGGTTTGCCGGAAAATTCAAATATCTCTGATCTGTGTAAGTTTCCGGTATGTGATAGTTCATGCTGTTTTAATTCCGAATCTGCCTTCAGTTTCTCGTGAATCGCTATGGTTTAAAAGTTATGGCAATATAAAGTTGTAAGGGTATATTAGTAATTTTTTCTAGGAATCTTGATGTGATCTTGCTTAGCACAGAAAGACTTATGGACGCCCCGATTAAATATGAATCAGAAGGATCAAAGGAGGTTGTGGATGTCCATCGAATCAACTTAACAAACGTCCATATCATGAAGTCAGATATCCTTCAACTCGTCCCGAACGTCCCAACTCAGTATCCGAACGTCCCGACTCAGTACCAGGACAAGGACCCCGACCAAATCTTCCAATGTTCCAGTCCAGCCTCGACCACGCCTATGACCCGTGTCAACCAAGACTCGACCAAACGTCAGCCAGCATTAGACTATCCACTGACCCGTCCTAGACCATGGCCTGATCTGAGTTACAATCAAGACCCCTGGACCATTCCATTTGGTTCATTGACTAGAACCAGACCAAAACACTTTCAACATGTTATTGGTTATATCATCCACCATTCCCCATCACTTCATTTTTATTCAGATTTGTTAGATACAATTCATGGCTATCTGAAATAAATTTTTGGGACAAGGGTTCATTTTAGTTCCTTTTTCCTTAGTGAGTTTTTGTCCCACTGGGTTTTTCTCACTAAAGTTTTTAATGGAGTTTGGATGAATTCTTGAAGGATCAAATGTTTAAGGCCCATAGCTGTTTTATTGTGTTCTAGCCCATCTTTGGCCCATTTTCTTTTTGTCTTTGCATTTAATAAAATAGTTAGCAGTTGGGAGTTAACTCATTTACTTCCCTTCTTGCATGGCTTTTCAAGTTTTTGGAGTTTGTTCCGAACATGCAAGCCTTCTAGCATCTTCTTTTCCCCTCAGATATATATCTGGCCTTGGCCATTTATACTTCTCATCGAAAATTTTAATAAAAAGGGCTTTTGCTTTCTTAAGAGTTTCGATCACCGAGTAGTGCGTCATATTTACTCTCTCTTAGGCTGTCCCTTGGTGTGTAATATCCTTGGGCCCGTCTAGGAAACCCTTGTTGAACCTTGGTTCTTCATGTCCGGTAAATCAATTGTCTTTCCGCAACCTTTGTCTGACCCTTCGCTCCACATGCCTTGACAACTTGAGCTCACGCTCGTTGTGCAAGGCTTATCCCCCTTACTCCCTTGTTGTGCCGGTTTTCAGTTGTGATCTTAACCAAGATCATATCAAGTGGTATCAGAGCAACACAACAAGCTGAGTTTTCATTTTACTTTTATTTTCTTTTCATTTTTTTTGTTTTCATTCAAAGTATGTTTTAAAACCGTTTATTACATTTATTTTCATGTTTGAGTTACGCTTTACCTTCTTTAAAAAGAAATTTTGAACTGACCATTTTTGTGTTTGCTTTTGGCAGGTACAATGATCGATCTAGAAGAAAAGGCATCGCGTCTTGTTGAAGCATTTGCACTACGCATGGAACAGATATTAAAAGCTAAACATGACTCTTTTCAAACTCGTTGGATAGATGATGTTCAACAATGGGGCAGACCCCTTTTTCCAGATCAGGAATACTTCCATCAACGACATCAGCTACCTAAATCCCCACCTAGACGTAGATGGCCTGACCAGATTCATGAAAGGTGAGTACCTCAAAGATATGATTCCCATGAACTACCTAGGTGTGAGTGGTCTGATCAAGTGCATAAGAGACGCCCCATGGAATCTACAAAATGAAGCTGTGATCGCCAAGATTCTTTTGTTGATGAATGACTTTACCAGACATATGAGAGGCGTTCCTTTCCTTCTTCAAAGGGAAGACATGTTCAACAAAGCAGTTGTGGTGATGAAGCCATGGAACAGCTCAAACAAAACAATCCTCAACAACCAACCAAACTTCATCAACAGCTGGAAACACCAAAGACTTTTGACGACCTTGATGATCCGCTTAAGAAAGCGCTTAAGGACTGGATGAATAACCAGAAAAAAGAACAAAGCTCCACGCCCATCTTCAGAAGCTCTTACCACCAATCAGGAGTTTATCCGTTCTATTGTGGAACCGGTTGATCAATCCAAAGAAACAGACCAGCCACTTCTGGTTTGCAAATGTATGAACGAAACTTCTAGTTCAGATTTGTGTGCTAATGATATTTTTATGCCCAATGAGCAGATTGAACCTGAAGTATATCTAGATTTAGGAGAAGCACCTAAATATGATTCTTATAATGAAAGTTAATTGTGGGATAATGAGTTGCTTTGTAGCTTTGATAAAGATCTTTTCACTGCTTCATCATTTGATATATTTGGAGAGGCTTGCTTAAGCCTTACTAATCATGAACCTGTGCAGCCGATTATAGTTGAGTTTTACTTGCAGGTTCATGAAGAAAACCAACCAGCACAGCGCAAAAGGAGAATCCCAAAGAAAGAGGAAGATACACGATTCAGACCACCTAATTTGGTCCAGAACACACAACAGGACGTCCGCCTCTTTGTTCTGGTCAAACAGGAACCACTTGACGCCATACACAAGTCAAAACCAAGACTGAACGGATTTAGAGGTAAGTCCTTTATCCTGCATAATTTCGTGAAAGCTAACTTGTTCTTTGTTCGAGCAGATAGTTTGGATTTGAGGGCAAATCCTTTTGAAGAGAGAGGAGATGATGTGATCCTGCTTAGCATGGATAAATGATGAGGACATCGAGCCAGCCATTGCACCGGCCATCCCACCTGGACCTTTTACGCTGTCCAAGAGGAAAACCTTAGGAGACAAGCTCAGCATGCTCCTGGAGAGTAGAACCGGAGAGGACCCCGAGTTGACCATACCGACCAGCCTGCGTCCAGGTGATCAGTCCCAGCTGACAGGTACCCACATGTCCGATCCGACCAGCTCCTGGGTTTTCCGAAGAAGGTTTTAATGAGACAATACTCTTAGTGCGCAAGGCGGTGAAGACTTGTTCACAATTCCACTTCATTCACAAGTCATCCTGCAAATTCTATGCCTAAGTGTTATTGGGCTTTCTATCTTATTTCTATTCCTTTTAGACTAAGTGTTTTAATTGGTTTTAAGTCATGTTGACTAATTATGGCCCATTCTCTATTTAATTTTCAATAAGTAAACTACATGTTGTTTTAATTATTGTAAGGTTAAATGCCTTGTAGTTTAGCCTAAGTTGTAAAAAGGCATTATATAAGTCTTTTGTCTACACTTTAATGAAATAACAAGCATTTTGACAAAACCTAAAGACTATTGTCTAAACCTAAACAGCCGCAAACCATGTACTTTTGGTAGCAGCCATGTTCTTCAACCTGTTAGTTGAAGTTCTTGGAGTATCACAAGCCCCTTTCACAGCTTGTGTGGTCCCTTCGATCCACCCATTCACTCCCATCGATTTCTGTCCAGCAACCTGAGCTTCTAGGTGAAAGACAGCCCACCCTTGGTTCTTACATCAACAAACTTATGGACGTCCCAATTAAAGATGGAACAGGAGGCCCAAAGGAGGTTGTGGACATCCATCCAATCAACTCAACAAATGTCCTTATCATGAAGTCAGACGTCCTGCAACACGTCCCAAACGTCGAACTCAGTACCCGAACGTCCCGACTCAGTACCAGAACAAGGAGCCCTACCCAATCTTCCCATGTTCCAGTCCAGCCTCGACTACGCCTATGACCCGCGTCAACCAGGACCCGACCAAACGTCAGCCAGCATGAGACCATCCACTGACCCGACCTCGACCATGGCCTGATCCGAGTTACGATCAAGACGCCTGGATCATTCCATTTGGTCCATTGACTAGAACCAGACCAAGGCACTTCAACATGTTCTTGGTCATATGATGAGGACATCGTACCACAAGCTATACCACGAGTTCCACCAGGGCCTTTGACACGATCCAGAGCACGAGCATTAGGAGACAAGTTCAACCAGCTCATGGAACACGCAGACGACCAGGAGCTCACGGATGAGGAGCCACCAGACGGCTCAAAAGACCAGCCGGACCCGTTCACTTCAGCTAAAGAGCATTGGAGATTTCTGCTTGAAGACTCTTCCACCTCCGGTGTCTTTACCATTACTATTCGGTACAGACACCAAAAGACGTGCTGAGAAATTGTACTCTTTTTCCTATCTTCGGTTTTGTCCCACTGGGTTTTCCGAAGAAGGTTTTAATGAGGCAACACTCTTAGTGCGCAAGACGATGAAGACTTGTTCACACAATCCGACACCTTCACAAGTCTTAGTCAAATTCGGCCTTTACTCCTATATAAGGCTTATCTATCTCATTTCTCTCTTTGTAGACTAAGTATAAGTCTAGGGCCTTCAGCCCATATTTTATGGTTAAGTCATTAGGACTTAAGCCTTTTTTTTTATACAGCAAAAGAACTACATGCTGTTTTATTTTACACTACTTGTTGTTTTGGGGAAACATCATGTTGTTTACCCTAAGTTGTAACCATAAGGCTTATATAAGCCTCATCACTTAGAATGAGAAATACAACTCGATTTTTACACAAACAAAACCCTAATCTCTATACAAGTTGACGGCTACTACTCCATTGGAGAGCTTGCCTCACGGATTCTTCTTGCCAAGGAGAATCACCCTGATGTATCACAAGTCTTCCGCAGCTTGTGTGGTCCTTTCAATCCACCCCATTCCATCGCTTTGCTCCTGAAGGTCTCTAGTTTCTCGATCAACAGTTGCACCACCACCTTAGCTCACATCATCTGGTATCAGAGCCTAAAAGCTCTTTAGACATCAGGTTGATTCTATCCTCTCTTTATTTTTGCGTTTTAATATTGTTTACCCAGCAGTTTTTGGCTTTTGATTCTGTTCCTTTCTCTTTCCCCTTGAGGTTCTCGGTAAGAAGGAGAAGATTCAAGTCATCTACCACAAACAATCCACCAAAAAATACAAAAAAAAATCAGGTTCTATCATTCCATTGTTTTGTTTCATATTACAAAAAAAAAAAAAAATTATAAGAAAATTGCTTGTTTTCATTGTTTCATATTGCTAGAAATTTTTTTTAAGAAAAGAAAAAAAACAAAAATATATCTTGTTTAGGTTGTTTAAAATCAACTAGGAAATTTTTTTTTTTTAGAAACACACATAGACCACCATTTACATACCTGAATTCCTTAAGGAGTTGTGTGCTGATTGTTCTTGTTAGGTTTCTTAGTTGTTAAGTCATAGGTCTAGGTCCTTGCTGCTTGCTTGTTTGTGCCGCTTGTGTCCTAGGTCTAGGTGTCCAGCGCTTGCGTCTTGCACCCAAGCCGTGAGCCTTCCTTCCTGTCCCAAACCGCGTAGCTTAGGTTAGGTTCCTAGCGTGTGTCTAGGTCTCGGTCGCATTGTGCCCTTAGGTTGTCTTAGCGTGTGTCGAGGTCTAGGTCCCACGGTGCCGTTAGGTGTAGCTTCTGCCAGCGTGTGTCTATCTAGGTTTAGGTCGCGTTCTTGTTAGCCGCGTTCTAGGTCCAGTGCTCATCAGCTTAGGTCGCGCCTTGTCCCGGAGTCCTTGCTAGGTTAGGTCGCGTCCGCGTTCCGTTTTGTTAAGGCTTGTGTCCGCGTCCCGCGTGTAGCGTCTTGGTCTAGGCTAGTCGCGTCTCGTGTCCAGTCGTTTAGCCGTCTAGTCCGGTTCCTAGGTTAAGTTGCGTCCAGCATTAGCAGCCAGTCGTCCCGCGCGTCCCGCCCCTGTCCCAGCCGTGTCTCTGGGTCGCCTTTTGGTCTAGGTTAGGTTCGCGACCAGTTCTTCCTGCTTGCATTAGGCGGCTAGGGTTTCTGATAGTTTAGGCACTTTAGTATAATTTAAGAAGTTTTCCCTTATGTGTCCTAGATTTATTAGATAGTTTTCCTAAAAAGTTTTAGGCAATAGATTAGTTTAGGAAATCTGTCTAGTTAGTTTTTAGGAAATTTCCTAGAATTTAATAGATAGATATTTAGTTCCTTTTTAGAATTAGGAAATACTTAGATTTTATTCACCTACATATTTAGCTTTTAATTTTAGTATCTTTTCCATATCTTAGTTTAGAGAAATATATCCTTAGGATATTTTCCATAATCTAGGTTTCTTTTTTTCTAGATTTAGGAGAATTTTCATTTTTTTTTTTTTTATTTCCCTTTGGTGTTTTAAGAAATTTTCTTTTAATTTTTATTTCCTTGTGTTATTTTTCTTTTTCTACATAAAATAAAAAACAAAATATTATCCTTGAAGATTTTCCATATAAGGAAAGTTTTCAAGTATGCAAGTTTACCGAAAAGGAAACTTTCCTTTTCTTGAAATTTCCTTTTCCTCGGAAAAGGAAACATGTCAGGTCGAGATGAATCCCCGTCTGGACAGTCCGACCCCACGGTAAGGCAGATGCTGCAAGCCATCACTGCCCAGCTAAACTCCGTCACGACTCGACTAGATCATTTGGAGGAGCCGGTTCGCGCAGCAGCTACCCACACGCGCCACCATCACCGGCAAGATCCCCACCCGCACCACCATGATCGACCCGAGGCGTCCCACCGTGGTCTAGGGAGAGACCCCTATTATGATGATCCACCGCCGGCACACAGGCAACCAGCCGGCCACCATGACATCAAGCTCAACCCACCCCCCTTCTCGGGAAAGCTAGACCCCGAAGAATACCTAGACTGGAAACGTCGAATGGAGCTAATCTTCGACTACTACCACTACGACGAAGAACGCAAAGTCACCCTAGCAACAGCCCAGTTTACCGACCACGCACTGACATGGTGGGATCGCGAGTTAGCCACTCGCCGGAGAGCAAGAATGGGAACTCCCACATCATGGTACGAGTTGACTCAGATAATGAGGCGACGATATGTTCCACCTCACTTCCACCGAGAGCTGCAGCGACGATTCAGACGCCTTACCCAAGGCAGCAAGTCGGTGTCTGAGTATTTCGACGAATTCAAGAATCTTCGGAACAGGCTCGAAATGGAGGACTCAGAGGAGAGTCTCATGGCTCAGTTTATCGACGGATTACATGAGTCGATAGCCCGAAAAATCGAACTGCAACCTTACCACGACCTTGGAGAGCTCTTCCACCTGGCCGTTCAGATCGAGAAGAGCAACCGGCGCAAGTCTTCAGCGACAATCCGACCTAAGAGCACTTGGGGTACTGGCCCCAAGGCATTTGACCGCGCTGCTTCCACCAGTGACCCCCGGCAGAAGGGAAGAGCAGTGGATAGCAATGTGCCTGCCAAGGCACCCATGACGGCTACCAGACCTGCTCCACAGGCGTCTAACGCAGGTCAGCCCCAGAAGAGCAGTGCAATCACGTGTTTTAAGTGCAATGGTAGAGGGCATATGTCTCGTGAATGCCTTAACCAACGAACCATGATCTTGACTGCTTCCGGAGACTACGACTCCGCAGACGAGCAAGACGAGTATCCTCTCACGACGGACCCCATGTCTGAAGGGGAAGTCGAATACGCCAACTCAGGAGAGATGTTGATGATCCGGAGAGTTCTCAGCTCACGCCTGGATCAAGGAGAAATCGAGCTGCGTGAGAACATCTTTCACTCGAAGTGCACTATTCTCGGAAAGGTTTGCTCACTGATCATTGACGGCGGCTCCTGCACCAACGCCGCCAGTAAGTACATGGTCGAGAAGCTTGGCTTGCCCGTGACAAAGCACCCCAAGCCCTACAGACTTCGTTGGCTCAACAACAAAACGGAGCTGTACATTTCCGACCAGGTCCGAGTTTCCTTCAGCATTTGACGCTACCAGGATCAAGTATTGTGCGACGTCGTTCCCATGTCAGCTGGACATCTTCTATTGGGACGACCATGGCAATTTGACAAAGAGACCACTCACAACGGTCGCACAAACTTCTACTCCTTTGTCCACGACAAGCGTAGGTACAACCTAGCACCTATGTCTCCCCAGGAAGTCCACAGCATGCAATCCAAGATGGTGAAGGATCAGCATGCCAGAAAAGAGAACTTCCTCGTAAACGTCGCAGACATGAGAAAGGCTGCAAGTACCTCCGGCACCCAGCTCGTCCTCATGCTTTATCAAGAGGTCTTGAGCGCATCCGAGGCCCCCAGCACTCCTTTACCGGCGGATGTCCAGGCACTCCTGGACAAATATTCGGATGTCTTCCTAGACGAAATTCCACCCGGGCTGCCACCACTCAGAGGGATTGAGCATCATATCGACCTTATTCCCGGAGTTCAGCTGCCAAACAAGCCCGCCTATAAAGTCACACCGGAGGAAGCAAAAGAACTTAAGCGACAAGTTCAGGACCTCATGGCTCAAGGCTACGTCAGAGAAAGCCTTAGCCCCTGCGACGTTCCCGTCCTCCTTGTACCAAAGAAGGATGGAAGTTGGCGAATGTGCGTCGACTGCAGAGCAATTAACAACATCACCGTGAAATACCGGCATCCAATTCCGCGACTTGACGACATGCTAGACGAACTAAGCGGAGCATCCATCTTCTCGAAGATTGACCTCAAGAGCGGATATCATCAGGTTCGCATGAGAGAAGGCGATGAATGGAAAACGGCTTTCAAGACCAAGCAAGGTCTGTATGAGTGGTTGGTTATGCCTTTCGGTCTGTCCAACGCACCCAGCACTTTCATGCGCCTCATGAACCAAGTCCTTCGGCCATTCATAGGCAAATTTGTCGTAGTCTACTTTGACGACATACTCGTCTACAGTGCTTCCTTTTCCGACCACTTCGAGCACTTGGAGACAGTGATCACGACACTACAGAAGGAGCAGCTCTACGCCAACCTTAAGAAGTGCACCTTCTGCACGAATCAAGTCGTCTTCCTTGGATTCGTCGTCAGCTCACAAGGGCTTCGAGTTGACGAAGAAAAGATTCGTGCCATCCAGGAGTGGCCCACGCCAACCAACGCCAGCCAAATCCGCAGTTTTCATGGCTTGGCAAGCTTCTATCGCCGATTTGTACGCGATTTCAGTACAATCGCCAGCCCCTTGACAGCGACTATCAAGAAGAACCAAGACTTCAGATGGGGCCCAGAACAGGAAAAGTCGTTTCAGCTGCTAAAGGAACGACTCACGCAAGCACCTGTACTGACATTACCGAATTTCGATAAGACTTTCGAGGTAGAGTGCGACGCTTCAGGTGTAGGCATTGGAGCAGTCCTGACACAGGGTGGAAAACCAATTGCCTACTTTAGTGAAAAGTTAAGCGGCGCTGCTCTCAACTACCCCACGTACGATAAGGAATTGTACGCTTTGGTCCGAGCTTTACAGACATGGCAGCATTACTTGCTCTCGCGAGAATGCGTTATACACACGGACCATCAGACACTCCAACACCTCAAAGGGCAGACGACCCTAAAGAGGAGACACGCCCGGTGGCTGGAGTTTATCGAGACATTTCCGTATGTCATCAAGTACAAGAAGGGTACGGACAATGTCGTCGCAGATGCACTTTCCCGAAGGCATAGCTTGATCTCGGTCATGGAGTCCAAGGTTATGGGATTTGAAATGCTCAAGGACCTTTATGCTGAAGACCAAGATTTCAATGAAGCCTTTAAGGAGCACGGACAGGGCAAATACAACCGCTTCTACCAGTTTGATGGGTTCCTATTCAAGGATAAGCGTCTTTGTATTCCAGGCGGCTCAGTTCGCGAACTTCTACTCAGAGAAGCTCATGGAGGCGGATTGATGGGGCACTTCGGCGTTGCCAAGACCTTGAGCATGCTCAAGGAGCACTTCTACTGGCCACGCCAACGCCGAGATGTGGAGGCCCATTGTGAAAAATGCCTTGTCTGCAAACGGTCTAAGTCTAAGATGCACCCTCAAGGCCCCTACACGCCACTTCCAGTTCCGTCATCTCCTTGGACGGATATCTCCATGGATTTCGTCTCGGGTTTACCTCAAGTCCATCACAAGGACTCCATACTCGTCGTCGTCGACCGTTTCTCGAAGATGGCGCACTTCATACCCTGCAACAAGACGAACGATGCGATTCAGACAGCGAATCTGTTCTTCCGAGAGATCGTCCGTCTACATGGCATTCCGCGCACCATTGTGTCCGACAGGGACACTAAATTTCTCAGTCACTTCTGGCGGGTTCTGTGGAAGAAACTTGGCACCAGTCTACTCTTCTCTACGGCATATCACTCACAGACGGATGGTCAGACCGAGGTCGTCAACCGAACCCTATCCCAGATGTTGCGTGCGACGATTGGTCGCAACCTGAAGAATTGGCTCGAGTGTCTCCCTTATGTCGAGTTCGCATATAACAGAGCAGTTCATTCCGGAACCAAGAAGACACCATTCGAGATTGTCTACGGCTTCAACCCGACCACACCCATCGAATTCGCCCCTATCCCACTTGGTGAGGTCGTCAGCTTGGAAGGCGAAGAGAAGGCGGCATATGTCAAGCGCTTACACCGGGAAGTCAAAGAAAATCTGGAACGACGGAATGCCCAGACAGCAAAACACGCCAACAAGGGAAGGAGGCATGTGGTCTTCAAAGAAGGAGATTGGGTTTGGTTACATCTACGACCCGAACGTTTTCCCCAACGGCACAAGAGCAAGCTAGCACCACGTGGAGATGGCCCATTCCGAGTCCTGCGACGCATCAACGACAACGCCTACCAACTGGAGCTTCCCGGTGAGTATAATGTGTCTACTACGTTTAATGTTGCTGACTTGGAGTTATTTGATGCAGGTGACGACTTTGCTTTGGAGACCAAAGCACCTGAAGAGGGAGGGAATGATGAGGACATCGTACCACAAGCTATACCACGAGTTCCACCAGGGCCTTTGACACGATCCAGAGCACGAGCATTAGGAGACAAGTTCAACCAGCTCATGGAACACGCAGACGACCAGGAGCTCACGGATGAGGAGCCACCAGACGGCTCAAAAGACCAGCCGGACCCGTTCACTTCAGCTAAGGAGCATTGGAGATTCCTGCTTGAAGTCTCTTCCACCTCCGGTGTCTTTACCATTACCATTCGGTAAAGACACCAAAAGGCGTGCTGAGAAATTGTACTTTTTTTCCTATCTTCGGTTTTGTCCCACTGGGTTTTCCAAAGAAGGTTTTAATGAGGCAACACTCTTAGTGCGCAAGACGACGAAGACTTGTTCACACAATCCGACACCTTCACAAGTCTTAGTCAAATTCGGCCTTTACTCCTATATAAGGCTTATCTATCTCATTTCTCTCTTTGTAGACTAAGTATAAGTCTAGGGCCTTCAGCCCATATTTTATGGTTAAGTCATTAGGACTTAAACCTTTTTTTTTATACAGCAAAAAGAACTACATGCTGTTTATTTTACACTACTTGTTGTTTTGGGGAAACATCATGTTGTTTACCCTAAGTTGTAACCATAAGGCTTATATAAGCCTCATCACTTAGAATGAGAAATACAACTCGATTTTTACACAAACAAAACCCTAATCTCTATACAAGTTGACGGCTACTACTCCATTGGAGAGCTTGCCTCACGGATTCTTCTTGCCAAGGAGAATCACCCTGGTGTATCACAAGTCTTCCGCAGCTTGTGTGGTCCTTTCAATCCACCCCATTCCATCGCTTTGTTCCTGAAGGTCTCGAGTTTCTCCACTATTCCCCATCACTTCACTTTCATTCAGATTGGTTATATACAATTAATGGCTATCTGAATTAAATGTTTGGGACAAGGGTTCGTTTTAGTTCCCTTTTCCTTAGTGAGTTTTTGTCCCGCTGGATTTTTCTCACTAAGGTTTTTAATGGGGCTTGGATGAATTCTTGAAGGATCAAATGATTATGGCCCATAGCTGTTTTATTGTGTTCTAGCCCATATTTGGCCCATTTCTCTTTGTATTTGCATTTAATAAAGTACTTGGCAGTTGGAGTTATCTCCTTTACTTCCCTTCTTGAATGGCTTTGCATGTTCTTGGAGTTTGTTCCGAACATGCAAGCCTTCTAGCATCTTCTTTTCCCCTCTATATATATCTGGCCTTGGCCATTTGTATTTCTCATCGAAAATTTTAATAAAAAGTGCTTTTGATTTCTTAAGAGTTTTGATAACCGAGTAGTACATCATATTTACTCTCTCCTAGACTATCCCTTGTTGTGTAATATCCATGGTCCTGTCTAGGAAACTGATGGGGTCATCCAAGCCACACTAACCCGGTACTTGGAGGATGAGGTTCAAGCAACCCCATATGTCTCTCACCGCATCATGACCAGGAGCAGAGCTGCCCAAGGAATGCAAGAAGAAGGCCGAGACCAAGACCAAGCTCATGGAGTTGAAGCCAGAACCAGTCTAGCCCAAGCACATGGCCGAGGAGAAGAAAGGGAGACAGAAGTCATCAGCCAGCCATTTAACATTGATCAGCGGGATGTTCCTGACCAGAACATCCATGCACACAGCCTTAGGGATTAGGTCTTGTTTGTGCTCACTATTCTTGAGTGAGGACACTTCTTAAGACCTTAGACAATTAGGATACTCTTTTTCTTTCAATGTTTACCATAATGGGTTCTTGGAAATTTTTTTAATGAGACCTGAAAGTTTAAGGCATCAAGCTTAGTGTCCCATTGGTTTTAATGTGGATATGTCCATTTAAAATCAATTAGGCTTGATCCTATCTCTAGGCACTTGTTTAGCCTTTATCATATTTTAGTCTTGTCACTTGTTAAAAGACTTAGTCTATTATGGGTTTGAGTTGGTTTTGTTGACCTCGGTTTGTGTGGTCAACTAGGTCTTTAGGGTGTAGCCTATATAAGGTAGAACACTCCTTTTTTTTGCAGACAAGTTTTTAGAACCAATCACCTAAACGGCCGCCTAGGTCTTTTCTTTCTTCCTTTGCATTTGTGAGTTTGTCTGCAAGAAAGGAAGTGATTCCTTTGAAGACTGAGTGTGTCTCTCTTCAAGGAAGGCTGTATCCAAGTCACTCATAACTTGGTGTGTTGCCATTGATCCACCAGCCCACTCGCCCCTTCCCTGACCATTCATCCATCCAGTTCCATCCAAGGCTCGCTACCGCTCGTCCAAGGCCTCCTCGATACCGACCGTACCGCTCGTCCAAGGCCTCCTCACTACCGACTGTACCTCCCCAAGTGCTTCCATGGCTTGGCTCATATCATTTTTGGTATCAGAGCTCAAGTTCCTGCCAAGAAAGGTTGTACCTTTCTATCTCTTAGTCTTAGGTTTCTGAAAATTTTTTGTGCATTTTTATTTTAGGCTTGCTTGCTTGCGTTTTAAATCTATGTCTAGGGTTGTTAAATCTGCTGTGTGTTAGGTTGTTAGTTGTGTTGGTTAGCTTGTTAGTCTGTGTAGAAAAAAATCGCCATTGTTGAAGCTAGTTGGAGAAGAAAGTGTTAGGTGTGGACAGGGATGCTTTTGGCCAGGGCCGTACCACCCTTGGTCAGGTGACTCAACCGGTGGTCCACCCGGATGATGTCACATTGTCTCCTGCCTATTTTAAATTTGAATTTGAATTCCCTTGTCTTTGGCGGTTCCTGTTAAGTTTGTTTAGGTTGTGTTTAAGCTTAATTAAGCAGCTAGTTCTTGTTTAGTTTAAATTTATTAAGTAATTAGCCAAGATCATTAGCACTAATCTCTTGTTAATTAGCTTATGTACCGTTGACTAGTGTTGACTTTTGTTTCAAGGTACCCCAAGCCAAGGATGGCTGACCCAGCTCTTGCAGATATCCTGACCAACATCCAGACCCAGCTCCAGGAGCTAGGAGACCGAATTAGCCGGGTAGAACAGCCCCAGCCTCAGCCAGCCCAAGCACCTCTGCCTCCGCAGCCGAGAGTGCCACCACCTTGGCTTGAACAGGAAATGGAAGGCCTGTCCGAGGAGGAAGCTTTTCCACCTCACTTCCGAAGTCCAAGACATAGAGAAAGGAGACTACCTGAGGAGAGAGGCCATCACAATCCACCGCGAGCTCACTCCCCACACCTCAAGATCTCTCCTCCCACCTTTGCCGGCAAAGTAGACCCGAAAGCCTACCTAGATTAGGAAAGAAGGATGGACCACATATTCGATGTCTATGGGTTTGAAGAGCCAAAGAAAGCGGCTTATGCAGCAACTCAGCTCACTGACCACGTCCTATCTTGGTGTGATCAAGACTCAGCCAAAAGAAGAAGGAGAGGAGAAGAGTCGATTAGATCATGGGAGATTATGAAATTCATGATGAATGGGAGATACATTCCACCCATGTACCACAGAGAGCTCCAGAAGAAGTTTAGGAAACTTAACCAAGGCCAGAGGAGTGTAGAAGAGTACTTTGAAGAATTTGAGCATTTGAGAAACCGGCTTGGTCTAGAAGATACCGAGGATACTCTCATGGCCCAATTCTTGGACGGTCTCCAAGAAAAGATTGCTAGCAAGGTAGAGATGTACTCCTACAATGATCTTAACGAGCTACTTCACTTAGCTACACAAGTGGAAAACCAGCTCAAGAGGAAGACCAGGACTAGAGCCGTGATTAACACCCCATGGAGACCATCTGCCTTAGGCTCCAATAAGCAAGCCTCCAGCCCCAACCCGGCTTTCACCAGGCAGACTGACCATGGCAAGACAATAGTCCAAGATGCAAGACCACCATACAAGCCTAGGGAAACTACTCCTGCTCCTAGGCCTGAAGCCAGAGCTGCCCCCAATGGACCAAAGACTAGGGACATCATGTGCTTCAAATGCCGGGGCCGAGGATATTATGCAAGGAACTGCCCCAATCCAGCCGGTGACTATGAATCTCAGGATGAGATGGAACCCTCTGAGGAAGCTGATGAAGAGGAGGACGAAGTGGCCTACCCTGAAGTGGGTGATCTTCTGGTTTCAAGGAGATTTTTAAGCACCATTCAAGAGCCGGATGAGACAGCCCAAAGAGAGAACATCTTTCACACCCGGTGTATGGTAAGTGGTAAGGTATGTTCACTGATCATTGATGGTGGTTCATGTGCTAATGTAGCCAGTGCATATATGGTAGAGAAATTGAACTTGCCAGCCATCAAGCATCCTAGGTCATATAGACTAAGGAGGTTGAATGATAGGACTGAATTGAAGATTAGTGAACAAGTCATGGTTTCTTTTAGCATAGGAAAGTATGTTGATGAGGTTCTCTGTGATGTAGTTCCTATGCAAGCTACTCATATTCTGTTAAGTAGACCTTGGCAATTTGATAGGGAGGTTATGCATGATGGTAGGACTAATAAGTATACCTTGATGATGAATAAAAAGCGGATTAGCCTAGCCCCATTATTGCCTTCCCAAGTCCATGAGATGCAAATTAAGTTATCTAAGGAGAAATGCATGACTAAAACCAACTTCTTGATTGCACCTAGTGATGTTACACGCTCACTCTTCGATCTCACGTGTCAAGTAGTTTTAATTATCTATAAGGATTTTTTGAACATTGAGCACACTAATGCGTTCTTGCCAAGGGAGATCCAAGTTATTTTTGAAAGGTAAAAGGATGTCTTTCCAGAGGAGATACCAGCTGGTTTGCCCCCTTTGAGAGGCATTGAACACCAAATTGACTTAATCCCGGGAGCACAACTTCCAAACCAGCCAGCTTACCGAGTTAACCCTACAGAAGCTAAGGAGTTTGAGACTCAAGTCAGAGACCTCATGGCCAAGGGTTATGTGAGGGAGAGCCTCAGTCCATGCGCCGTGCCTGTGCTCCTTGTGCCCAAGAAGGATGGCTCATACAGGATGTGTGTGGACTGCCGAGCCATAAACAACATTACCATCAAATACCACCATCCAATTCCAAGACTAGATGACATGCTGGATAAACTCAGTGGAGCAACCATCTTTTCCAAGGTGGATTTGAAGAGTGGATATCACCAAGTAAGGATGAGAGAAGGTGATGAGTGGAAGACAGCCTTCAAGACAAAGCATGGCTTGTACGAGTGGCTGGTCATGCCGTTTGGGCTCTCCAATGCCCCAAGCACCTTTATGCGCCTCATGCATCATATCCTTAGACCCTTCATGGGCAAGTTCTTAGTTGTTTATTTTGATGATATATTGATTTATAATTCTTGCCTATCTGATCATGTGCTGCACTTGGAACAAGTACTAGAAACCCTTAGGAAAGAACATATGTTTGCTAACTTAGCTAAGTGCATCTTTTGCAGAGAAGAAGTTGTTTTCCTTGGTTTTGTTGTTAGCTCACAGGGCCTTAGGGTGTATCTAGAGAAGATAAAAGCTATACTCAGCTGGCCAAGACCAACCTCCATCAGTCAGGTCAGGAGCTTCCATGGACTAGCCAGCTTCTACCGGCGGTTCGTGAAGGATTTCAGCACTCTAGCCGCGCCATTGACATCTTTTGATGGGGTCATCCATGCTACACCAACCCGGTACTTGGAGGATGAGGTCCAGGAAACTCCCTATGTGTCTCACCGCATCATGACCAGGAGTAGGGCTGGCTAAGGAGTGCAAGACAAGAGCCGGGACCAGGACCAAACTCATGGAGATCAAGCTGGAGTCAACTTAGTCCAAGCACAAGACCAAGAAGGAGAAAGGGAGATTGAAGATACCAGCCAGTCGTTTGATGATGATCAGCTGGGTGTTCCTGACCACGACATCCATGCACACAGCCTTAGAGATAAGGTCTTGTGTGTCCTTACTATCCTTGAGTAAGGGCACCCCTTAAGACCTTAGATGATTAGTGTACTTTTTTCCTTTCTAAGTTTACCATAATGGTTCTTGGAAAGGTTTTTAATGAGACCTGAAAGTCTAAGGCATCAAGCCTAGTGTCCCATTGATTTTTAAGTTGGATATGTCCATTTAAAAACAATTAGGCTTGATCCTATCTTAGGCATTGTTTAGCCTTTGCATTATGGTTTGTAATCCTTTTGAAAGACTTAGTTTTTATTTTGGGTTTTAGAAATGTTGACCACGAGTCTTGTGGTCAACTAGGTCACTAATGTAGCCTATAAAAGGGCAAGCTCGTTTACATTTTACTCAGACTAGATGAATGAAAAACCCTAAGCAGCCTATTGGTCCAAACCGCCTTCTTTCTTTGTGAGTGTGTCTCCGTGAGAAAGAGTGTATTCCCTGAAGATTGAATGTGTCTCTCTTCAAGGTAGGCTGTATCCAAGCCTGTCACAGCTTGGTGGGTTGCCCACAATTCATTTTTAGTTTGCTTCTAAACCCTTTTCCTTCATTCCAGCCTCGTTCTTCCTCTTGTCTTACCAGTCGCTTCCTTACCGTACTCTCACGCATTCGCATGCTCAAACGACCAAGGCCCTGTCCAGCCGTCCCTAGTCTCTCCCACAAGGTTACATTGATCGGAGCCTAGTTCCTCGTTTGTCCTCTCGTTCCTCGCTTGTCTCGTTCCTGCCTTAAGCCCCAGCCGGTTCAACTGTATCAAAGACCATCCGTACCGCCGCTCTTCCCGGCCATGTCGCGCATTCTCTCGACCGCTCCCCTGTCCTGATGGTTTGGCGTGTAACATTTTGGTATCAGAGCCCAAGTTCCACCAAGAAAGGTTGTACCTTTCCATCCCTTAGACTTAGGGTTTTAAAAATTTTTCGCTTGCATTTGTGTGTGGTTTAGTTAGGATTTCTGTGTGTGTTAGGGTGTTAGATTACTTGTTTAAACTTTGTTAGGACTGTGTAGAAATCCACCATTGTTGAGCTCGTTGAAGAAGAAAGGGTTAGGTAGAGACAAGTTTACTTTTGGGTCAGGTCCGTACTGTTGGAATGAAGAAGAAGTGATGAATTTATGAAAGCCTTTATGTCTAGTTAAAAGGCGATTTATATGTGTGTAAAAGGGAGAGTCTAAGGCATGTTTGTATTATAGATTTATGTTATCCTTGTAAGCCACTTAAGTATAAGGCTATCCTTGTATCCAAACAAGCCTAGACTAGTATAGTATAAATACCTTACTCCCTTCACATTTTGTAAGTAAGAATTCATCATTCTCATTTTCTAATAAAACCATTCTTTTTCTCTAATTATCTAATTCTCTCTAATCTCTCATTCTCTCATTCTACAAATCTCTTAAACTAATAATCTTTCATGGTATCAGAGCCAGGTTACATCAAATCTGGGAAATTTTCATCATTCTTTCATTGATTTCACAAGAATTCTTCTTGTTCTTCATCTGTTTCTGGATCAATTTCGAACGTCATCTTGAAAATCAAATTCCGATCAATCCACGACTCCAATTGACGATCGGCTTTCTCTGGAGTGTGCATCGGCGAATTCCGTTTCCCTAGCCACCAAGATCGCATCATTTGGTCCAGGGAATCAAAAGATACGAATTTTCTTCCAAAAGGTGTTCGTGATCGTGTTTGTTTCGAACCTCTACATTCCCCAGGTCATCTCGACGTCAATATTTCGTCAAATCGTGAATTTCAAAAGCCTAAACTCAAGCCCCTTGAGTCTAGTTTCTGTTTAAAGAAAGCAGAACTCGATTACATTGCGTTTTAAAGGTTTTCTTGAAGTTTTACTGAAAGTCGTTCGAAAATACCTGTGTCAAGAATCTGGTGTTATAATTCTAAGATTTTCTTAGTTTTCTTTAAAGTTTTAATTCTGGAAAGTTTAAGAAGTATCTTGTGAGGGTTCTTACGAAATTTCAAGTCAATCCAATAGGTTCAGGGTTTCAAGATTGATTTTCTTGAATTGCATATTCAGTTTTGGAAGTCTTAAAATTTGATTTCTTGAATTTATCAAATGTTCTAGGGATTAAATTCGAATTTTCTTTAATTGAATCTTGATAAAGTCAGAATTAATATTCTTAATCTGTTACAATTCTTGTTACTAAGAGTTGTTAGGATTAGTTAAAGGTAGTTGTAGGTTGTTGAGGTTAGTTACAAGTGGTTGAACTTACTTGAAGTACAAGTAACTTGGTAAATTCTTTTTGTTTTTCTTGCCTTCCTGGATTATACTGTCACGGCTCTCGTTTGTTTTTCTTGGTGTGGCTGTGTCCGTGTGCAGGAACCATACCTGTCCCGACCAAGGCGTGACCATTCCGACCAAGGCGAGACCATTTCGGACAATACTTGTTCCGACCAAAGCGCAACCAGCCACTGGAATTTGTGAGCAGCGCGTCCAAAATTGTGACCACACGTGACCAAGCGACCTGGTGGCCAGCAGTCTTGAGCGTGACCAGCTGATTCAGTGATCTACACGCCTACACTGACCAAGTTGTGACCAGCGGTTTATTCCGAAGCTGTGAATAGCCGGCTTCATACTTACCATGACCAAAGGTTCTGTCTTGTATCACAATTTCTTACCTGATTTACTAACCTTGTCTGTCTATTAAGCATGGAGATTCAGACATCTCTTAGAGCTCCAGTCATTCTACATGGAGCAAATTATCTCTTATGGTCTAGGACCATGAAAACCACTTTAGGTGGTAAAGGTCTTTGGAACCACATTGCCACAAATGGCATTGAGGACAATGAAGTGGCTGAAGTGAGTGATGCAGCTCAAGCCAAATGGTACCAAGAAGATCAGTTGATACTTTCTATTTTTCAAAATTCTCTAGCTAGTGATCTTTTAGAAGCTTATTCTTTTTGTGAAAATGCAAAAGATCTATGGGACACTTTGCTTAAGGTGTATGGTAACACTACTAACCTTTTGAGAATTTTTGAAGTGAAGAAAGCTTTGAATGAATTAAGGCAGGAGGATGCTGAATTCACAAAGCACTATGGATCATTCAGAGCTTTGTGGGCTGAGCTAGACATGCTAAGGCCAGCCACTATTGAACCACTTGTACTCCTTGAAAGAAAGGAACAAGATAAGGTGTTTGGGTTACTTTTAACTCTTAATTCTACTTACTCAGATCTTATTAAGCATATTCTCAGGTCTGATAAGTTGCCTAGCTTGGAGGAAGTGTGTGCTCAAATTCAAAAGGAGCAAGGATCACATGGATTGTTTGGCAACAAAGCTGAACTAGTAGCTGCTCACAAAAGTTTCTTTAGGCCAACAAATGCATCTAAGAAGAGGAGGCCATTTTGTGATCATTGCAAGAAGGAGGGACATGCAAAGAAGGATTGCTGGGAACTTCACCCTCATCTTAAACCCTCTTGGGCTTTACGCCCACCACAGCAGTCGGCCATCTCCTCAGCCAAGCAAGCTCACGGTTTGGTGTCCTCAAAGGCCCCCTTATGTAGCCATTCTCCTTCTCAATCAGGCGCCAACAATACTATGTCACAAGCATCAGATATTGTGACAAAATCAGACTTGGAAGCTCTCATTAAGGCAATAAAGGAGAGCAATGTGATGGGTAAAACTTTTCATGCTTCTTTTCAAACATCTTATACATCTAATGCTTCTAAATCCTTGGTTGTTGATTCTGGTGCTTCTCATCACATGATTAGTGATCTAGATTTACTAGAAAATGTAGAACCTGCCCTAGGGAATGTTCTTATTGCAAATGGAATCAAAGTACCAATCAAAGGCATAGGACAAGGAAGTGATGAATTTATGAAAGCCTTTATGTCTAGTTAAAAGGCGATTTATATGTGTGTAAAAGGGAGAGTCTAAGGCATGTTTGTATTATAGATTTATGTTATCCTTGTAAGCCACTTAAGTATAAGGCTATCCTTGTATCCAAACAAGCCTAGACTAGTATAGTATAAATACCTTACTCCCTTCACATTTTGTAAGTAAGAATTCATAATTCTCATTTTCTAATAAAACCATTCTTTTTCTCTAATTCTCTAATTCTCTCTAATCTCTCATTCTCTCATTCTACAAATCTCTTAAACTCATAATCTTTCATGGTACCTTGGTCTGTGAGTCACCGAGTGGTCCACACCGGATGATGTCACCTTGTCTCTAGCAGGCTTGACCGATTTAAAATTTGAAATTCTTGCTTTTTTCTTTTGGCGGTTCATGGTTTGATGATGAGTCTTGATTAAAAGTTAATTAAGTGTAGTGATTAGTTTAAACTTAATCCTAAATTAATCAAGTCATTAGTGTTAGACATAAGTCATTAGTTAAAGCTACTTTGACTAGTTGACTTTTCTTCTTTTGCAAGGTCCCCCGAATTAAATGGCCGACCCAGCCCTAGCAGACATCTTGGCTAACCTACAAGCTCAGCTCCAACAACTAGGAGACCGGTTGGGCAGAGTGGAACAGCCCCAACCCCAACCCGCTCTAGCTCCTCCTCAAACACGACCGAGAACGCCTCCACCCTTTTGGCCAGATCAAGAGATGGAAGGCTTGTCCGAAGAAGATGCTTTTCATCCTCGTGTTAGGAGACCCAGGCCCCGGTAAAGGAGACCACCTGAGGAGAGGGATCATCATCACCAACACTGGGCTCACTCTCCCCACCTCAAGATCGCCCCATCAACCTTTGCCGGTAAGGTGGACCCAGAAGCTTACCTCGATTGGGAGAGAAGGATGGACCATATCTTTGATATATATGGCTTTGAAGAATCCAAGAAGGTAGCTTATGCAGCAGCCCAGCTCACCGACTATGCCTTGTCTTGGTGGGATCAAGACTCAGCCATAAGGAGAAGGCGAGGAGAAGAGCCGGTCCGATCATGGGAGATCATGAAATTCATTATGAAAGGAAGGTACATCCTACCCATGTACCACAGAGAGCTTCAGAAGAAATTTAGAAAGCTTACCCAAGGCCAGAGGAGCGTTGAAGAGTACTTTGGAGAGTTTGAACACCTAAGAAACCGGCTTGGACTAGAAGATGCCGAGGAGACCCTCATGGCCCAATTCTTGGATGGACTCCAAGAGAAGATTGCTAGCAAAGTGGAGATGTACTCCTACAACGATCTCAATGAGCTCCTACACCTCTCCAATCAAGTAGAGAGTCAGCTCAAGAGAAAGACAAGGACCAGAGCTTGGGTCAACAACCCATGGAGATCCTCTGCCCCAAACTTAAATCCGCAAGCTTCTAGTTCTAACCCTATCTTCACTAGGCAATCTGACCGAGGCAAAGCTATAGCCCAAGACACGAGACCCCCATACAAGCCCAGGGAGACCACTCCTGCCACAAGACCTGAAGCCAGACCTACTCCTACTAGTCCCAAAACCCGGGACATCATGTGCTTCAAATGCCGAGGCCCAGGACATTATGCAAGGGACTGCCCAAATCCCAGGTCTATGATCATCACCCCATCTGGTGACTATGAATCCCATGATAAGATGGAGCCTTCTGAGGAAGCTGATGAAGAGGAGGATGATGTAGCTTACCCTGAAGTGGGAGACCTCTTGGTCTCAAGAAGATTCCTTAGCACCATCCAAGAACCGGATGAGACAGCCCAAAGGGAAAACATTTTCCACACCCGTTGTATGGTAAGTGGTAAGGTATGTTCTCTGATAATTGATGGTGGATCTTGTGCTAATGTGGCTAGCACTTACATGGTTGAGAAATTGAATTTGGTAGCTACTAAGCATCCTAGGCCTTATAGACTAAGGTGGCTAAACGATAAAACCGAATTGAAAATTAGTGAACAAGTTAAGGTCGCTTTTAGCATAGGCAAGTATGTTGATGAGGTTCTTTGTGATGTAGTTCCTATGCAAGCCACTCACATTTTGTTAGGCCGACCTTGGCAATTTGATAGGGAAGTTGTGCATGATGGTAGGACTAACAAGTATACCCTTATGATGAACAAGAAACGGATTAGTTTAGCCCCATTGTTGCCTTCCATACCCATGATCCCAACATGGAGTGTTATACTCTTTTTTCCTAAGAAAAGGTTTTGTCCCAATTGGGTTTTCCTTCTCTAGGTTTTTAATGAGGTAATACTTCATGGTTGCAAGCTTAAGAATTTTATGTCTTAAGCTTGAGGGGGAGTGTTGGAATGAAGAAGAAGTGATGAATTTATGAAAGCCTTTATGTCTAGTTAAAAGGCGATTTATATGTGTGTAAAAGGGAGAGTCTAAGGCATGTTTGTATTATAGATTTATGTTATCCTTGTAAGCCACTTAAGTATAAGGCTATCCTTGTATCCAAACAAGCCTAGACTAGTATAGTATAAATACCTTACTCCCTTCACATTTTGTAAGTAAGAATTCATAATTCTCATTTTCTAATAAAACCATTCTTTTTCTCTAATTCTCTAATTCTCTCTAATCTCTCATTCTCTCATTCTACAAATCTCTTAAACTCATAATCTTTCATGGTACCTTGGTCTGTGAGTCACCGAGTGGTCCACACCGGATGATGTCACCTTGTCTCTAGCAGGCTTGACCGATTTAAAATTTGAAATTCTTGCTTTTTTCTTTTGGCGGTTCATGGTTTGATGATGAGTCTTGATTAAAAGTTAATTAAGTGTAGTGATTAGTTTAAACTTAATCCTAAATTAATCAAGTCATTAGTGTTAGACATAAGTCATTAGTTAAAGCTACTTTGACTAGTTGACTTTTCTTCTTTTGCAAGGTCCCCCGAATTAAATGGCCGACCCAGCCCTAGCAGACATCTTGGCTAACCTACAAGCTCAGCTCCAACAACTAGGAGACCGGTTGGGCAGAGTGGAACAGCCCCAACCCCAACCCGCTCTAGCTCCTCCTCAAACACGACCGAGAACGCCTCCACCCTTTTGGCCAGATCAAGAGATGGAAGGCTTGTCCGAAGAAGATGCTTTTCATCCTCGTGTTAGGAGACCCAGGCCCCGGTAAAGGAGACCACCTGAGGAGAGGGATCATCATCACCAACACTGGGCTCACTCTCCCCACCTCAAGATCGCCCCATCAACCTTTGCCGGTAAGGTGGACCCAGAAGCTTACCTCGATTGGGAGAGAAGGATGGACCATATCTTTGATATATATGGCTTTGAAGAATCCAAGAAGGTAGCTTATGCAGCAGCCCAGCTCACCGACTATGCCTTGTCTTGGTGGGATCAAGACTCAGCCATAAGGAGAAGGCGAGGAGAAGAGCCGGTCCGATCATGGGAGATCATGAAATTCATTATGAAAGGAAGGTACATCCTACCCATGTACCACAGAGAGCTTCAGAAGAAATTTAGAAAGCTTACCCAAGGCCAGAGGAGCGTTGAAGAGTACTTTGGAGAGTTTGAACACCTAAGAAACCGGCTTGGACTAGAAGATGCCGAGGAGACCCTCATGGCCCAATTCTTGGATGGACTCCAAGAGAAGATTGCTAGCAAAGTGGAGATGTACTCCTACAACGATCTCAATGAGCTCCTACACCTCTCCAATCAAGTAGAGAGTCAGCTCAAGAGAAAGACAAGGACCAGAGCTTGGGTCAACAACCCATGGAGATCCTCTGCCCCAAACTTAAATCCGCAAGCTTCTAGTTCTAACCCTGTCTTCACTAGGCAATCTGACCGAGGCAAAGCAATAGCCCAAGACACGAGACCCCCATACAAGCCCAGGGAGACCACTCCTGCCACAAGACCTGAAGCCAGACCTACTCCTACTAGTCCCAAAACCCGGGACATCATGTGCTTCAAATGCCGAGGCCGAGGACATTATGCAAGGGACTGCCCAAATCCCAGGTCTATGATCATCACCCCATCTGGTGACTATGAATCCCATGATAAGATGGAGCCTTCTGAGGAAGCTGATGAAGAGGAGGATGATGTAGCTTACCCTGAAGTGGGAGACCTCTTGGTCTCAAGAAGATTCCTTAGCACCATCCAAGAACCGGATGAGACAGCCCAAAGGGAAAACATTTTCCACACCCGTTGTATGGTAAGTGGTAAGGTATGTTCTCTGATAATTGATGGTGGATCTTGTGCTAATGTGGCTAGCACTTACATGGTTGAGAAATTGAATTTGGTAGCTACTAAGCATCCTAGGCCTTATAGACTAAGGTGGCTAAACGATAAAACCGAATTGAAAATTAGTGAACAAGTTAAGGTCGCTTTTAGCATAGGCAAGTATGTTGATGAGGTTCTTTGTGATGTAGTTCCTATGCAAGCCACTCACATTTTGTTAGGCCGACCTTGGCAATTTGATAGGGAAGTTGTGCATGATGGTAGGACTAACAAGTATACCCTTATGATGAACAAGAAACGGATGCATAGTTGTGCATGAGATGCAAGTCAAGTTAGCTAAAGAGAAATCCATGTCTAAAACCAATTTCTTGATTGCACCCAATGATGTTAGACGTTCCCTTTTTGATCCCACTTGTCAGGTTGTTTTGATTGTTTACAAGGATCTGTTGACTGTTGAACGTACTAACGTGGTCATGCCAAGGGAAATCCGAGCTTTACTTGACAGGTACAAGGACGTCTTCCCTGAGGAGATACCAGCTGGATTGCCAGCTTTGAGAGGCATAGAACACAAGATTGACTTCATCCCTGGAGCACAACTCCCAAACCGGCCAGCATACCGAGTCAATCCCACGGAGGCTAAGGAACTTGAGGCTCAAGTCCGAGACCTCATGGCTAAGGGATATGTGAGGGAGAGCTTAAGCCTATGTGTCGTGCCTGTGCTCCTTGTGCCCAAGAAGGATGGCTCCTATAGGATGTGTGTTGATTGATGAGCCATCAACAACATCACTATCATATACCGCCATCCAATCCCAAGGCTAGACGACATGTTGGATGAGCTGAGTGGAGCAACCATCTTTTCCAGGGTGGACCTGAAGAGTGGATATCATCAAGTGAGGATGAGAGAAGGGGATGAGTGGAAGACCACCTTCAAGACCAAGCATGGCTTATATGAGTGGCTAGTCATGCCGTTCGGCCTCTCCAATGCCCCAAGCACCTTCATGCGCCTCATACACCATATCCTTAGACCCTTCATGGGCAAGTTCTTAGTTGTCTATTTTGATGATATTTTGATTTATAGCTCTTGCTTATCTGATCATGTGCTGCACTTGGAACAAGTCTTAGAAACTCTTAGGAAGGAACACATGTTTGCAAATTTGTCTAAATGCATCTTTTGCACAGATGAGGTTGTTTTCCTTGGCTTTGTGGTTAGCTCACAGGGACTCAGAGTGGATGTGGAGAAGATAGAAGCCATACTTGGCTGGCATATACCGACCTCAATCAGTCAAGTTCGAAGCTTCCATGGATTGGCCAGCTTCTACCGACGCTTTGTGAAGGATTTCAGCACCTTGGCTGCTCCATTAACCTCCCTGATCAAGAAGAACACTGGTTTTGAATGGGGAGAAGCTCAAGAACAAGCCTTCTTGGAGCTCAAGTACCAACTGACCCATGCACCTATCCTCGCCTTACCCAACTTTGAGAAGACCTTTGAAGTGGAGTGTGATGCCTCAGGGGTAGGCATAGGAGCGGTTCTGACTCAAGGGGGAAGACCAGTGGCCTATTTTAGTGAGAAGCTGACCGGTGCTACCCTGAACTACCCAGCCTATGACAAGGAATTGTATGCATTGGTCAGGGCGATGCAAACGTGGCAACACTACCTCTTGGCTAAGGAGTGTGTGATCCACACAGACCATGAAACTTTGCAACACCTCAGAGGCAAAACCGCATTGAAGAAGAGGCATGCTAGGTGGCTAGAGTATATAGAGACCTTTCCCTATGTGATAAAATACAAGAAGGGGAAGGATAATGTGGTGGCGGATGCGTTGTCAAGGAGGCACACTTTGATATCTACAATGGATGCTAAGGTCTTGGGATTTGGACATTTGAAGACCATGTACCCTGAAGACCCTGACCTTAAGACATCATATGAGGAGCATGGGACAGGAGCATACACGCGGTTCTTTCTCCATGATGGGTTCCTTTTTAAAGACAAACGATTGTGTATTCCCCAATGTTCAATGAGGGAGTTACTTGAGGAGGAAGCTCATGGTGGTGGCCTTATGGGTCACTTTGGAGTTGAGAAGACCCTCAGTGTTCTTAAGGAACATTTCTACTGGCCAAAGATGAAGAAGATGGTGGCTACTCACTGTGACCGGTGCATCACCTGCAAGAGAGCCAAGTACAGACTCCACCCTACCATGGGTAGATATCTAGATGGATTTCGTCTTGGGGTTGCAAAAAATCCAACACAATTATTAGGTGTTTGTGGTGGTGGACCATTTCTCCAAAATGGCTCACTTCATACCCTGCTACAAGACCAATGACGCCTCTCAGACTGCGACCTTATTCTTCAGAGAGTTGGTGAGACTTCATGGCATCCCAAGGACCATTGTGTCGGACCGGGACACAAAGTTCTTGTCCCAATTCTGGAGGACCCTGTGGAAAAAGCTTGGTACCAAGCTCTTGTTCTCTACCACGTGCCATCCTCAAACAGATGGACAGACCGAGGTGGTTAACCGCACCTTAGGAGCACTCTTGAGGTCAACTATTGGACGTCATCTAACGACTTGGGTGGAGAGCCTCCCCTTGGTGGAGTTTGCCTACAATTCGGCCAAGCATTCTACCACAGGCATGTCCCCTTTTGAAGCTGTGTATGGTCGCAACCCAGAAACTCCTTTGAGCTTGGCACCTTTTCCACCGACCGAGACCATGGACCTTGAAGGAGAAGCCAAAGCCGTAGCCATGAAGAGGATATTTGAGCAAGTGCATGGCAAGATTGAGAAGAGGAACAACCAAATCCGATCCAGGATCAATAAGAAGAGGAAGCAGCTGGTGTTCCAACCAGGAGATTGGGTGTGGTTACACCTAAGGCCAGAGCGTTTTTCCAACAAGCGAAAGCACAAGCTGGATTTCAGAGGAGATGAGCCATTTCAAGTGTTGGAACGCATCAATGACAACGCCTATAGGCTCAAGCTACCAGGTGAGTATAATGTGTCTTCGTCCTTTAATGTTTCTGATTTATCTCCCTTTGATGCACATGATGTTGGCTCTTTGGAGACCAAAGCACTTGAAGAGGGTGGGGATGATGGGGTAATCCATGCTACACTAACCCGGTACTTGGAGGATGAGGTCCAGGCAACTCCCTATGTGTCTCAACGCATCATGACCAGGAGTAGGGCTGGCCAAGGAGTGCAAGACAAGAGCCGGGACCAGGACCAAACTCATGGAGATCAAGCTGGAGTCAACATAGTCCAAGCACAAGACCAAGAAGGAGAAAGGGAGATTGAAGATACCAGCCAGCCGTTTGATCATGATCAGATGGGTGTTCCTGACCAGGACATCCATGCACACAGCCTTAGGGATAAGGTCTTGTGTGTCCTTACTATCCTTGAGTAAGGGCACCCCTTAAGATCCTAGATGATTAGAGTACTATTTTCCTTTCTAAGTGTACCATAATGGGTTCTTGAAAAGGTTTTTAATGAGACCTGAAAGTCTAAGGCGTCAAGCCTAGTGTCCCATTGATTTTTAAGTTGGATATGTCCATTTAAAATCAATTAGGCTTGATCCTATCTTAGGCATTGTTTATCCTTTGCATTATCGTTTGTAATCCTTTTGAAAGACTTAGTTTTTATTTTGGGTTTTAGAAATGTTGACCACGAGTCTTGTGGTCAACTAGGTCACTAATGTAGCCTATAAAAGGGCAAGCTCGTTTACATTTTACTCAGACTAGATGAATGAAAAACCCTACGCGGCCTATTGGTCCAAACCGCCTTCTTTCCTTGTGAGTGTGTCTTCGAGAGAAAGAGTATATTCCCTGAAGATTTAGTGTGTCTCTCTTCAAGGTAGGCTGTATCCAAGCCTGTCACAGCTTGGTGTGTTGCCCACAATCCATTTTCAGTTCGCTTCTAAACCCTTTTCCTTCATTCCAGCCTCGTTCTTCCTCTTGTCTTACTAGTCGCTTCCTTACCGTACTTCTCTTGCCTTCGCCTGCTTAAACGACCAAGGCCCTGTCCAGCCGTCCCTAGTCTCGCCCACAAGGTTACATTGATCGGAGCCTAGTTCCTCGTTTGTCCTCTCGCACTTCAGCTGGTCGCTTGTCCCGTTCCTGACTTAAGCCCCAGCCGGTTCAACTGTATCAAAGACCATCCGTACCACCGCTCTTCCCGGCCATGTCGCACATTCTCTCGACCGCTCCCCTGTCCTGATGGTTTGGCGTGTAACATCTTTGATCAAGAAAAGCACCGGATTTGAATGGGGAGAAGCTCAAGAAAGGGCTTTCTTGGAGCTCAAGTACCAGCTGACTCACGCCTCCATCTTAGCCTTACCCAACTTTGAGAAGACCTTTGAAGTCGAGTGTGATGCCTCAGGAGTAGGCATTGGAGCGGTTCTAACTCAAGGAGGGAGGCCAGTAGCCTATTTCAGTGAGAAGCTGACTGGTGTCACATTGAACTACTAAACCTATGACAAGGAATTGTATGCCTTGGTCAGGGCTATGCAAACATTGCAGCACTACTTGCTGGCCCATGAGTGTGTGATCCACACGGATCATGAGACTTTGCAGCACCTCAGAGGTCAGACCGTGCTGAAAAAGAGACATGCAAGGTGGTTGGAGTATATAGAGACATTTCCATATGTGATCAAATATAAGAAGGGGAAAGACAATGTAGTAGCAGATGCTTTGTCAAGGAGGCATGCCTTGATAGCAACCATGGATGCTAAGATTCTTGGATTTGAATACTTGAAGACCTTGTATCCGGATGATCATGATCTAAAGGTAGCCTATGAGGAACATGAAACAAGAGCCTACACCAAGTTCTTCCTCCATAATGGGTTCCTCTTCAAGGACAAGAGACTATGCATTCCTCAATGCTCAATGAGGGAGTTACTTTTGGAAGAAGCTCACGGTGGTGGCCTTATGGGTCACTTTGGGATTGAGAAGAATCTGAGTGTCGTTAAGGAGCATTTCTACTGCTCTAAGATGAGGAAGATGGTGACAACTCACTATGATAGATGCATCACTTTCAAGAGGGCTAAGTCTAGACTCCAGCCCCATGGTCTTTACCTACCTCTATCGGTTCCAACATTGCCATGGGTGGACATCTCCATGGACTTTGTCTTAGGGCTGCCCAAGATTTAACACAAAGACTCAGTGTTTGTGGTGGTAGAACAGTTCTCCAAGATGGCTCATTTCATCCCCTGCTCCAAGACTAATGATGCATCACAAACCGCAACCCTATTCTTAAAGAGGTAGTACGGTTCCATGGTATCCCAGGTCTAGTGTGTCAGACCGGGACACAAAGTTCTTGTCCCACTTCTGGAGAACCCTGTGGAAGAAGCTTGGCACCAAGTTATTGTTCTCCACTACTTTCCACCCTCAGACGGATGGGCAAACTGAGGAGGTGAACCGCACGTTAGGAGCTCTCTTGAGATCGACCATTGGGCGCCATTTAACCACTAGGGTAGAGAGCCTTCCTTTTTTGGAATTCGCATAAAACTCCGCCAGGCACTCCACAACCGGCATGTCACCCTTTGAAGTTGTCTATGTCCGCAATCCAGACACACATTTAAGCTTGGCACAATTGCCTCCAGCTGAGAACATGGACCTTGAAGGAGAAGCTAAAGCCGCGGCGATGAAGAAGATCTTTGAGAAAGTGCATGGCAGAATTGAGAAGAGGAATGATCAGATCAAGACCAGGATCAACAAGAAGAGGAAGCAGTTTGTGTTCCAACCAGGAGATTGGGTGTGGCTACACCTAAAGCCAGAGCGCTTCCCCAACAAAAGGATGCACAAGTTAGATTTCCGGGGAGATGGACCATTCCAAGTGGTGGAACGCATCAATGACAATGCCTACAGGCTCAAACTACCAGGTGAGTATAACGTGTCTTTCTCATTCAATGTGTCTGACTTATCTCCTTTTGATGTGCAGGACGGTGGGTCTTTGGAGACCAAAGCACTTGAAGAGGGTGGGGATGATGGGGTCATCCAAGCCACACCAACCTAGTACTTGGAAAATGAGGTTCAAGCAACCCCATATGTCTCTCACCGCATCATGACCAGGAGCAGAGCTGCCCAAGGAATCCAATAAGAAGGCCGAGACCAAGACCAAGCTCATGGAGTTGAAGCCAGAACCAGTCTAGCCCAAGCACATGGCCGAGGAGAAGAAAGGAAGACAGAAGTCATTAGCCAGCCATTTGACATTAATCAGCTGGATGTTCCTGACCAGAACATCCATGCACACAGCCTTAGGGATAAGGTCTTGTGTGTGCTCACTATTCATGAGTGAAGACACTTCTTAAGACCTTAGACAATTAGGGTACTATTTTCTTTTCTAAGTTTATCACAATGGGTTCTTGGAAAGGTTTTTAATGAGACCAGAAACTCTAAGGCATCAAGCCTAGTGTGCCATTTGTTTTAATGTGGATATGTCCATTTAAATTCAATTAGGCTTGATCCAATCTCTAGGCACTTGTTTAGACTTTAACACATTTTAGTCTTGTCACTTGTTAAAAGACTTAGTCTATTATGGGTTTGAGTTGGTTTTGTTGACCACGGTTTGTGTGGTCAACTAGGTCTTTAGGGTGTAGCTTATAAAAGGCAGAACACTCCTTCTTTTTATGCAGACAAGTTTTTAGAACCAATCACCTAAACGGCAACCTAGGTCTTTTCTTTCTTGCTTTGCATTTGTGAGTTTGTCTCCAAGAAAGGAAGTGATTCCTTTGAAGATTGAGTGTGTCTCTCTTCAATGAAGGCTGTATCCAAGTCACTCATAACTTGATGTGTTGCCATCGATCCACCAGCCCACTCGCCCCTTCCCTGACCATTCATCCATCCGGTTCCATCCAAGGCTCGCTACCGCTCGTCCAAGGCCTCCTTGATACCGACTGTACCGCTCGTCCAAGGCCTCCTCGCTACCGACTGTACCGCCCCAAGTGCTTCCATGGCTTGGCTCATATCAGAAACCCTTGTTGAACCTTGGTGCGTCATATCCTTGGTTCTTCAAGTCCGGTAAATCAAAGGTCTTTCCGCAACCTTTGTGTGACCATTCTCTCCACATCCCTTGAAAATTTGAGCTCACGCTAGTTGTGCAAGGTTTATCCTCCTTACTCCCTTGCTGTGCAAGTTTTGGGTTATGATCTTGACCAAGATCATATCAAGTGGTATCAGAGCAACACAACAATCTGAGTTTTCCTTTTCCTTTACTTTTCTTTTCATTTTTTTTTTCATTCAAAGTGTGTTTCAAAACCGTTTATTACATCTGTTTTCATGTTTAAGTTACGCTTTACCTTATTTCAAAAGAAATTTTGAACTGGCCATTTTTGTGTTTGCTTTTGGCAGGTACAATGATCGATCTAGAAGAAAAGGCATCGCATCTTATTGAAGCATTTCCACTACGCAGGGAACGGATATTAAGAGCTAAACACGACTCTTTTCAAGCCCGTTGGAGAGATGATGTTTAACAATGGGGCAGACCCCTTTTTCCAGATCAGGAATACTTCCATCAACGACATCAGCTACCTAAATCCCCACCTAGACGTAGATGGCCTGACCAGATTCATGAAGGGCGAGTACCTCAAAGATATCAGTTCCATGAACCACCTAGGCGTGAGTGGTCTGATCAAGTGCATAAGATGCGCCCCATGGAATCTACAAAAAGAAGCCGTGATCGCCAAGATTCTTATGTTGATGAATTTCTTTACCAGACATATGAGAGGCGTTCCCTTCCTTCTTCAAACGGAAGACGTGTTAAACAAAGAAGTTGTGGTGATGAAGCCGTGGAACATCTCAAACAAAAAATCCTCAACGACCAAGCAAACTTCACCAACAACTGGAAACGCCAAAGACTTTCGACGACCTTAATGATCCTCTTAAGAAAGCACTTAAGGAATGGATGAATAACCAGAAAAAGAACAAAGATCCACACCCATCTTCAGAAGCTCTTACCACCAATGAGGAGTTTAACTGTTCTATTGTGGAACCGGTTGAACAAACCAAAGAAACGGACCAGCCACTTCTGGTTTTCAAAGGTATGAGCGAAACTTCAAGTTCAGATTTGTGTGCTAATGATATTTTTTTGCCCTGTGAGCAGATTATACCTGAAGTATATTTAGATTTAGGAGAAGCACCTAAATATGATTTTTATGATTAAAGTGAATTGTCGGATAATGAGTTGCTTTGTAGCTTTGCTAAAGGTGAACAAATATGAGATTAAGAGATCTGTAGAATTAGTGAATGAGAGATTAGAGAGATTTAGAGAGAAGAATGTGAATTATGGTTTCTAAGTTACAAATGTGAAGGGAGATAGTTATTTATACTAATCTAGTCTAGGCTTGTTTGGATACAAGAATTGCCTTATACATGAATGACTACAAGGATAACATAACACTAGAACACAAACAAGCCTTAGACACTCCCCTTTGACCTAGGTAACTCACGCCTTTATACAAGGCTTAAGGCTTTCTTATTTCATCATTTATTCTTCATTCCAACACTCCACCTCAAGCTTAAGACATGGAGAATGCCTAATCATGCAACCATGAAGCATTACCTCATTAAAAACCTAAAGAAGGAAAATCCAAATGGGACAAAACCTTTTCTAGGGAAAAAGAGTATAACACTCCATGTTGGGATCATTGTTGTGGAATGGACATAAGGCCAAGCCTTGGATAAATGGAGGCGTCATTCTTCCGAGTTGTTGCCTTGGTGGACACAACATCTAGTCGATCCTCACTCCTTGTATAGCAAGACAAGATGATTCCCTTCCCAATAGCTTCTCCTACTTTGTGGCAGTCTACTTCTATATGCTTGGTCTTTTCATGAAATATAGAGTTGGAGGCAATGTGTATAGCAGCCTGATTGACACAATGGATGGTGATAGGTTCTTCATGCTTCACGGCCAAGTCTTCCAAAATTTGCCTCAGCCAAATGCATTCAGTTGTAAGCTTCCTCATTGCTCTATATTCTGATTATGCACTAGAGCATGATACCACATTTTGCTTCTTGGTTTTCCAAGAAACAAGGTTCCCTCCTATGAAAGTACAATAACCTGTGGTACTTCTCCTATCTTCCTTATCTCCTGTCCAATCTGTATCACAATAACCAACCACATTTGTGTTTCTATTGCAACCCATCCATATACCTTGTTCATGAATGCCCTTTAGATATCTCAAAATTCGGTTTGCCATCTCCCAATGTCTCATCTTTGGACCTTGTATGTGTTGAGATACCTGATTCACAGGAAAACATAAATCTGGTGTAGTGATTGTTAGATAAATAACCTTACCAACCACTTTCATATAGAGCTTAGGATCATGAAAATCAATTTCCTCTTCTAGCTCCCCCTTAGCTCCGATTTTATAATCTTCTTCTAAGGGTGTTTTGGTTGGTTTAGCCTCCATCATACCTGTAGAGGTTAGTCAGTCTACAACATATTTCCTTTGAGATAAAAAGAGACCTTCCTTGAACTTACACACTTCAATTCCTAAGAAGTACTTAAGTTCTCATAGATCCTTAATATCAAAGACACTCTTCAAGTATTCTTTTGTAGATGCAATACCAACCCTATCACTACCAGATATGATTATATCATCTACATAAATGAGAATTACCACAATACCTTCCTTACTCTTTAGTGTAAAAAGAGTATGTTCAACTTCAGATCTTTTGAAACCTTTATCCATCAAGGTTACACTTAGCTTGTGGTACCAAGCTCTTGGAGATTGTTTAAGGCCATAGATAGCCTTCCTCAGCCTAAGTATGTTACCGCTTCCTACCTCCTCCTCTAGACCTGGTGGAGGTGTCATGTATACCTCTTCTTCTAGTTCACCTTGTAAGAATGCATTCTTAACATCCATTTGCCATAACTCCCACTCAAGGTTAGTAGCAAGTGAAAGAACAACATTAACAGAATGAAGCTTAGTTACAGGTTCAAAGGTATCCCTATAATCTTCATATATGTCTGACTAAAAACTCTAACCACCAACCTAGCTTTATATCTATCAATTTCACCATTGCTTTTGTATTTAATAGTAAAAATTCACTTAGAACTTACAGCCCTTTTTCCTTTAGGTAGATCGACTGAAGCATAAGTACCATTCATTTCCATGGCTTGTTTCTCAGCTAGGATAGCTTCCCTCCATTCTTTCTTAGTCATAGCTTCCTCATATGTCTTGGAATTTTTTCCTTATCAAGACTAGAAATGAAAGCAACATGATTAGTAGGTAAGTAAACAATATTACAAACTCCCTAATCATGATGAACCACATCATTCACATTGTAGAACACTGGTGGTTTCTTTGTATTGTGCTCCTTCTTAGGACTGTAGGTGGAGCTTCTTTGATAGGATCCTCCTCTTCACCTAAAACTTCAATAATAGTGGGAACAACTCTTGATCTTTTGGAAGCTGAGACTAGAATTGATTCATCTCCTGCTGAGTCTTGTTGGACATGAGTAGATGTCTCTGCCCCCCATGTTCAAGAGGAGGAAGGCCATGAGAACTGAAGATACCAGGCGGCTGATGGATGGAAGGACCGGACGGTGTGGAAGGCCGCAGATCGGCTGGTTGGGCCGCGGCTTGCTGGCTGGGACTAGTCACGGCTGGTACAGGCTAAGAATGAGGAGCTGTGGCCGTGGGCTGCTGAGCATGAGGTGAAACTATACCAATGCTCTCCAAGAGTCTCCTCAAGTTCTCAGTTTGGTCTGATCTTGTTGTGGAGATGTCCTTGAATTGATCCCATGTTCCTTCTTCATAGAAACCTTTGGATTCTTGGAATTTGACATCTCTGGATACCAAGACTCTTCTAGTCTCTGGATCATAACATTTGTATCCTTTCTGAGTATAAGAATATCCAATGAACATAGCTTTGGTACTCTTTGGGTCCAGCTTGTTCCTTTGCTCCCTTGGAACTAATACAAAACAAACACAACCAAAAACTCTTAAGTGGTCAATATTAGGTCTAGTTTTGTTTAGCACCTCAAATGGAGACAAGTCATATAGGAATTTTGTAACAGTCCTATTAATCAAGTAGCATGCAACTACAAGAGCATCTCCTAAAATCTTTTGGGAACTTTCATGTGGAACATCATTGTTCTCACAACTTCCATCAAATGCCTATTCTTCCTTTCAGCCACTCCATTTTGTTGTGGAGTGTAAAGACAGCTGGTTTGATGTTCAATATCATGCTTGGCCAAGTGTTGTTGGAGTCTGGTTCTAGTGTATTCTCCTCCATTATCTGTTCTAAAGCATTTAATACTTCCATTGTATTGATTTGTAACATATGCTTGAAATTTTAAAAATGCATCAAATACTCTATCTTTAGAACTAAGCAAAATAACCCAAGTATATTTGGACTTTTAATCAATAAATGTCACAAAATACTTATGGTTTTCTCTAGATGGGAATGGAGATGTCCAAACATCAGAATGCACAAACTCAAAATAATTATCATAAGTATCCAAAGATTTTTCAAAAACTGATTTGCAATGCTTTCCAAGTATAAAAGAATCACACATATCTTTTGGCATTTTTAAACCAGGAAAATCAGTTCAAGTGCTCTATGATGAGGATGTCCTAATCTGGCATGCCAAAGATCAGAATCATTACTAAAAGAGCCAGCATTAAAAGCCGCTTCTAACCCACTAGCTTTAGTCATGTCTTCAAGCACACACAAGTCATCTGTTGTGTTCCTTGTCCAAATCTTCTACTAGTCTCAATATCCTGAAAGTAGAAATCATTAGAACCAAAGATAGCTTGACAATTTTAATCATTAGTAGCTCTTTTAACTGAAAGGAAATTAGAAGTAAAGGAAAGCATGTAAAAGGCTTTAGATTCTTTATCAAACAACTTAAGTTTTCCTATACCTTTAATTGATACTTTAATTCCATTAGCAATGACAATATTACCTAAGGAAGTTTCTACAATCTCTAGCAATCCTAGATCACTAATCATATGATGAGAAGCACCAGAATCAAACACCAATGATTTATAGACATTAGGAGTAAAAGAGGCTTGGAAAGAAGCATGAAAAGTTTTACCCAACACATTACCATCCTTTATTGTTTTGATAAGAGCTTCTAAGTCTGATTTTGTCACAAATTCAGATGCTGGAGACATGACACTAGTTGAGGCTGAGTGAAGAACTGAACTGGGACACACTTTCGAAGGAACCAGTGGTTGGCCGTGAGCTTGCAATTGTGTGTGGCTGGACGTGGGTTGTTATGGCCGAGGAGTCCAGCTTGGCTTCAGCTCAGGATGGAGTACCCAACACTCCTTTTTTGTATGGCCACTCCTCTTGCAATGGTCACATGTTTGTCTTTTCTTCATAGATTCATTTGTTGTTCCTGATTTGAAGAAGCTCTTATGTGCAGCCACCAATTCAGCTTGTTGCCAAATAATCCATGAGATCCTTGGTCCTTTTGGATTTAAGCACAAACATCTTCCAAGCTAGGAAGCTTATCAGACTTGAGAATATGCTTAATAAGATCTGAGTAAGTAGTATTAAGAGTTAGTAGTAACTCAAACACCTTATGTTGTTTTTTCCTTTCAAGGAGAACAATTGGGTAAATGGTGGCTGGCCTTAGCATCTCTAGCTCAGCCCACAATGCTCTAAATGAGCCATATTGCTTTGTGAATTCTGCATCCTCCTGCCTTAATTCATTCAAAACCTTTTTCAATTCAAAATTTTTTAAAAGGTTAGTGGTGTTTCCATACACCTTTTGCAAAGTGTCCCAAAGTTCCTTAGCATTTTCACAAAAGGAATAAGCTTCTAAGAGATCACTAACAAGAGAATTTTGAAGTATGGAGAATACCAACTGGTCTTCTTGGTACCATTTGGCTTGAGTAACCACAACCTCACTAAATACAGCAACTTCATATTTTTCAAGGCCATTTGTAGAAATGTGATTCCAAAGACCTTTACCATCCAATGTGGTTTTCATGATCCTAGACCACAAGAGATAATTTGCTCCATGTAGAATCACTGGAGCCCTGAATGTAGCTTGGATCTCCATGTGTTAGAAGTTGGTCGGAATGTGTCTTGTTGAAGTACAGCCGGTCAGGATAAGGTGGTAGAGACACATGACGCTTGTCGGGACGAAGAACAGCTGGTCGCGTGTTTGGGAGGAATGCGGTCACATGTTCCGGATGGTCAGGACGAATGTACAGAAGGCTGGAACACGGTACGGCTTAGTCGAAATAATTGGTCGGGACAAGGCTGGTCAGGTGGTACACGGTCGTGTGATATCCACTCCAACAATGCGTGTGATCCAAGGAATCTTGCAAACGAGCTGGTCACATGTGCGGCTGTTACTTGCTTGGTAGGAAAGTGACAGCCGGTCGGGACGTGAGGTGATGGTCAGAACGGGTGCTGTTGGTCGGGACAGACGTGTTAAGAGACCAGTAGACAGTGGGCCGTGAATGTGGGCTGTGTGCTCCTTTCTTCAGCTCGGTAACACAGGTACGCCAAACAGACAGAAGCACGGACACATCAAGCACACGGACACGCCAAGGTAAATCTTGACTTGGGCAGGCGCGTGACTTCAACCAACTAAACAACTTCAACAACCTTGAACTGACTTTAACAACCCCTGCAACTAATTTTAACAAACTCCAACCAACAAAATCTACTTCTAACAATCCTTATCCAATTCAGAAAGATCAACAAACACAAATTTTGAATTTTAATAAACAAATCCTAAAAAAAATTCAATGTTCCCTCCTTTTTCAAAATATCAAAGATTAATAAGAAAATCAAGAAAATCAATCTTGAAGACTTAAACCTATCAGACTGAAACCAAATTTCGTGGAGACTCTCACAAGATACTTATTTAACTTTTCAGATTCAAAGATTTAAAGAAAACTGAGAAAAAATTAGAATTTTATCACCAAATTCTTGTGAGAGGCGATTTCTGACGTCTTTGACAAAAACTTCAAGAATTTCCTTCAAACATAATAGAATTGAGTTCTGCTTTCTTTAAGAAGAAACAAGACTCGAAGGGCTTGAGTGTAGGATTTGGAAAAACGCAATTTGGTGAGGATTTGACAACGGAATGATCTGAGAAACACGGAGGTACGCAGCGGAGGCACTCGCAGAGGTCCGTTGCAAGAAAATTCGTAACTTTTGATTCCCTGTAGTAAAATCATTCAATTCCAATTGGTGTGGCTTCAAAGCTCGCCTAAAAATAATCCAGAAAAAACAGATTGTCAAAATCTGCCGTGGATTGGCTGGAATTCGCGATCAAATTTGACGGACAGAATAGAACTGAAAACAGATTGTGAAGAAGATGATTTCTTCTTGATTCAAGGATTGAATGATGAAATTTACCCAGATTTGATGTAAACAGGCTCTGATACCATGAAATAATATGAGATTAAGAGATTTGTAGAATTACAGAATGAGAGATTAGAGAGATTTAGAGAGAAGAATGATTTTATGAAGAGAATGAGAATTATAGTTTCTAAGTTACAAATATGAAGAGAGATAGTTATTTATACTAATCTAGTCTAGGCTTGTTTGGATACAAAGATTGTCTTATACATGAATGACTACAAGGATAACAAAACACTAGAACACAAACAAGCCTTAGACACTCCCCTTTGACCTAGGTAACTCACTCTTTTATACAAGGTTTAAAGCCTTTCTTATTTCATCATTTCTTCTTCATTCCAACAAAAGGTCTTTTCACTGCTTCATCATTTGATATATTTGGAGGGGCTTGCTTAAGCCTTACTAATCATGAACTGGTGCAGCCGAGTATAGTTGAGTTTTCCTTGCAGGTTCATGAAAAAAACCAACCAGTACAGCGCAAAAGGAGAATCCCAAAGAATGAGGAAGATACACGATTCAAACCACCGAATTTGGTCCAGAACACACAACAGAACGTCCACCTCTTTTTTCTGGTCAAACAAGAACCACCTGACGCCATACACAAGTCAAAACAAAGACTGAACGGATTTGGAGGTAAGTCCTTTATCCTGCATAATTTCGTGAAAGCTAACTTGTTCTTTGTCCTGGCAGATAGTTTGGATTGGAGGGCAAATCCTTTTGAAGAGGGAGGGGATGATGTGATCCTGCTTAGCACGCACGAACTTATGAACGTCCCGATTAAAAATGGAACAGGATGCCCAAAGGAGGTTGTGGACGTCCATCCAATCAACTCAACAAAC
The DNA here is from genome assembly GCA_039880935.1 of Streptanthus diversifolius. Lineage (NCBI taxonomy): Eukaryota > Viridiplantae > Streptophyta > Magnoliopsida > Brassicales > Brassicaceae > Streptanthus > Streptanthus diversifolius. The sequence goes on from JAXGFM010000002.1 coordinate 6,997,734, forward strand.
GTCCATATCATGAAGCCAGACGTCCTGCAACACGTCCCGAACGTCCCAACTCAGTACCCAAACGTCCCGACTCAGTACCAGAACAAGAACCCCGACCCAATCTCCCATGTTCCAGTCCAGCCTCGACCACGCCTATGACCCACGTCAACCAGGACCCGACCAAACGTCAGCCAGCATCAGACCATCCACTGACCCGACCTCGACCATGGCCTGATCCGACATTCGATCAAGACCCCTGGACCATTTCATTTGGTCCATTGATTAGAACCAGACCAAGGCACTTCAACATGTTCTTGTTCATATCATCCACCATTCCCCATCACTTAAGTTTCATTCAGATTTGTTAGATATAATTCATGGCTATCTGAATTAAATGTTTGGGACAAGGGTTCATTTAGTTCCCTTTTCCTTAGTGAGTTTTTGTCCCACTGGATTTTTCTCACTAAGTTTTTTAATGGGGCTTGGATGAATTCTTGAAGGATCAAATTTTTAAGGCCCATAGCTGTTTTATTGTGTTCTAGCCCATCTTTGGTTCATTTTCTCTTTGTCTTTGCATTTAATAAAGTAGTTGGCAGTTGGGAGTTGGGAGTTATCTCCTTTACTTTCCTTCTTGCATGGCTTTGCATGTTCTTGGAGTTTGTTCCGAACATGCAAGCCTTCTAGCATCTTCGTTTCTCCTCTATATATATCTAGCCTTGGCCATTTGTACTTAAAAAGGCTTTTGCTTTCTTAAGAGTTTCGATCACCAAGTAATGCGTCATATCTACTATCTCTTAGGCCATCTCTTGGTGTGTAACATCCTTGGGCCCGTCTAGGAAACCCTTGTTGAACATTGGAGCGTCATATCCTTGGTTCTTCAAGTCCGGTAAATCAAAGATCTTTCCGCAACCTTTGTGTGACCCTTTGCTCCACATCCCTTGACAATTTGAGCTCATGCTCGTTGTCCAAGGCTTATCCCCTTACTCCCTTGTTTTGCTGGTTTTGGGTTGTGATCTTGACCAAGATCATATAAAATATGGTCCCGAGTTCTCCTTGAGTTGTATTGTCCTCTTCTTCTAAAGCTTGTACAAGTTTAGGTTGAATATCCCTTTGTCTCTTTGAAGCTGAAACTAGAATTTTCTTCTGAATCATCTTGATCATGTGTAGATGCTTGTCCCCCCTCATGATCAAGAGGATGTGTATTAGAATGACCTGGAGCTGGTTCATGCCGCGATGAGGCTGGAACGGGATCCGGTTTGTGCTGCGCCTCTGGTTCTTGACTTGTTGGCACCGGAGGCCGTATTGTTATTGATGTTGGAGCCAGTTGTGGAACTTGCAAGGAGATGCTTGGAACTGGCTGAGAGCGCTGTGTGGTAGTAGAATGTGGATGTTCTTGTGTGATTCCAAAGGTTTCTAGAAGTCTTCTTAGGTTCTCAGCTTGATCAGAAGTTTTTGAAGAGATATCTTTGAACTGATTACATGTTCATTCTTCATAGAAACCTTTGGTTTCATGGAATTTGACATCTCTAGAAACTAGGACTCTTCTAGTCTCTGGATTAAAGCATTTGTGGCCTTTTTGTGTTGATGAGTATCCAATAAACATTGGCTTGGTACTCTTAGCATCCAACTTGTTCCTTTGTTCACCTGGTACTAAAACAAAGCAAACACACCCAAATACTCTTAGATGTTCAATACTAGGCTTAGTTTGATTGAGTACCTCAAATGGAGACAAGTCATCTAGGACTTTAGTGGGTGTCCTATTAATTAGATAGCATGCAATCATAAGTGCATCTCCCCAAACATTATTGAGAACTTTCATATGGAACATCATGGATCTCACTACTTCCATTAAATATATGTTCTTCCTTTCAGCTACTCCATTTTGTTGTGGAATGTAAAGACAGCTTGTCTGGTGTGTGATTTCATACTTTTGAAGATGTTCTTGAAACTTGTGGCTAGTGTATTCACCTCCATTATCTCATCTGAAACATTTTATCTTGGCATTGTATTGGTTAGTCACATAAGTTTGAAAATTCATAAAAGCTTATAACACCATATCTTTAGATTTAATCAAGGTAACCCAATTATATTTTGATTTTTCATCAATAAAAGTAACAAAATATTTGTGGTTTTCCCTACATAAGATAGGAGAAGTCCAAACATCAGAGTGAACTAAATCAAAACAATGCCTATAAGTGTGTATAGATTTTTTAAAAACTGTTTTATAATGCTTACCTAATATGCAAGCTTCACACATATCATTTTGAATTTTTATGCTAGGCACTAAAAATTATAATGCTCTAGCATGAGGGTGTCCTAATCTAGCATGCCATTGATCAGCTAGCATACTACTATCTACCCTAGCTAAACATGATTTTAATGTATCATTGAAGAGGAAATCTTTAAGCACATACAAATCATTCCTAGTAGTTTTTTTCCAAGAAGAAAGGTAGAGGACTTCTTGAAATGAAGAGTGTAGACTTTCTTGTGAAGAAGTTAAGCGAGATGTAGCTAGAATCACAAGGTTTTGAAGGCTTCTAGGTCCCGACAATGGTTGTGTATTGAAGGCTTCTTTGTTTGATGGAGAGGATCAAGATGAGTTGTGATCGGCGACTTCTGTTGAAATGTATGAGGAAATTGGCGGCTTCTAATGGTGATTTCAACAAGAACACACCTCTTGATGATTAAGAGATGATGATCCCTCTTATAATCGACAGAGATGAACAAGAGTGATGGAGAATGCGAAATTTGAAGATGAAAAATTGATTAGTATTGAAGAGATTCAAAGATTATGATTAAGAAATTCTCTGATACAATGAAAGAATGTAATATTTAGAGAGTAAGAATGCACAAATTAGCAAGAATGAGTAAGAGAGATTGAGAGAGATTAAAGATAATAGAGAGAATGAAAAATTTATTAGAGAATGAGATTATGATCTCTTAGATTACAAGTGAGGAGAGAGAGGCCTATTTATACTAACTTAGTCCAGGCCTGTTTGGCTACAAGATTAGACTAATACATGTTTGGTCACAAGGTTAGCCTATCTTAAGCAACAAACACTCTCCTTCTCTTAATGAACCTAGGCGCCAAGTCCTACCTTTGCTCCTCTTGTCTCTTCTTCATTTCAACAGGTTATACATGGATAAATTCAGAAGAAGAGACAATAAACCATGTACTATTTGAATGTCCACCAACTATTTAAACATGGGCTTTGTCCAGGGTGTTTTCCAACGGAGTCGATCTTCTCAAATTTGGATTATTTACTTTCAAGGTTGTCAAAGGATTGTTCCCCATGGATTTTTTGGTATTTATAGAAAAGCAGGAATGACAAAGTGTTCAAGAATATGGATAGAAATCCACAAGCCATTATTATGTTGGCAGAAACAGAAGAAAAGGAAGGCATGAAGCATAAGTATTAGAGAAAAAAAATAAACCATGGTTACACTTCCTAGGGTGTAAACTTTGCAGCAGTATATTTGGAAGTGTCAAATAGATGGATCATTGGAAGAGTCAGAAAAATTACCAGGACAAGGGTGGGTCTGTTCAAAGAACGAGATGGAGGAGGTATTGATCATCATAGCATGATGAGATGGAGACTCTTCTATGAGCAATGGAGTGCATGATTGCATTCCAAAGATTTAGAGTTGTCCTCGGAACAGATTGCGCTGTTGTTGTAAAGATGGTGTCTTCACCAGATGATTGGCCAGCATTCATAATTCATCTGGAGGAGATCAGCAGAAGTAAAGCATACTTTGAGAATATAAGGATATCTCTCATTCCAAGAGTAACAAACACAAGAACAGATAAACTAACTCGAGGTGCGGGGAGACATCCGTCTGCACTGGCGTTAATCAATTCATCTCCACCAAATTGGATATAAAGACGTTTTTAGAATTAATATTCATATTGTAAACAAAAAAATCAGTCTGTGGAAATTTCAAATATTTATCGAGTCATTTCAGGTCATTAGGGAGCTTTAAAAAATGATTAGAGCTGCTGGAACCTCTTGAGCAAAAATAAGTCAAACTTAACAAAAGAGTCTAAGTCTTCATGCGGAGCAGTCATTTCGGTTTCGGAGAAATCCGTCCATACGCAGTTCACTCATTAGAGCAGGCGCTCTACTTTGGAGCAGTGCTAAACCACCAGAAAAAAAAGAAATGCCAACTGACCTATTTTTGGACGCAAGGAAAGGGAATAAAGGGAGGAGACGTTCTCTTCAAAATGGATAGATACTACTTTTCTGAGTTTTTACATTGAGATATAACTTTCATTGAGTTTTATATTTTCATTTTTTTTGCCTGTAAGAATTGGGGAGAAGAATCTCTGAAAACTTTGAGAAGAATTCTGAACTCTATTGTTTTTCTATTTTATTCATTAATTCATTTTCTTCCATTGTTCTTTTCCAACTCTCCATGTCTGAATAATCTCTTTAGTTAGGCTAAAGATTTAAATAGTATTCATGACTTGATGAATTGAACACATCTAGGGCTTAAATCGATTGTCTTCATCATTGTTAATTCTTAATGCTTAGCTGAATTTATCACTTAATCTCTGTTTTAAGTTAACATGTTCATCAAAGGGGTAATAGATTGCTAGAAGAAATATAGGTGAGCACTTTTTCTTTAGAAAACGACAGTTTATGCTTAGGCAAATTATGAACATATCAAATCTGATTTATAATGTTTTTCTACGATTGTAGGTTTAAATGACAGTTTAGGATTCTAGATTGTTAGACAAAGTTGTTGGTTCCACGACAATGGGTCAGTCTTATCTTTATGTTTGAGTTTGAAACTTGTGCTAAATTGTGCATGAATAATTGCTAGCTTTTTAATCTCTAATTTCCCTGTAAAAATTCCCATGCATAACGTTTTTTATCCATTTTCATTGTTGTTTAATTATCTTACGTGATACCTAAACGAATCCAAGCATTCTCTATCAAAGCTTAATTTCAATTTGAAGCAGAAATTTAGTGTAAAATTATCCTTTGGAAATCGAACCTTTTTGTATTACATTCGAATTGCTAAATTGTTCTTTCTCTATCTTGCATGTGTTAAAGGTGTATGACCACGAGGACTACAAGAAGCAAACGTTATGAAAGTCTTCTCATCTTAACTAATGTTCTGAAAGTCTTCTCATCTTGACAAACAAAGATTTAGCAAAGATAGAACGAGCAAAGCATCAACAAAGGCTAATACCATCATCATGGGCCGTGAATTCAATAAGAACTATAGGAGCCATCAAAACCTTTCTTATAGGAGAACCAATGGTTCAAATCCACAAGACCAAGTGTATTCACATGAGAGAGAATGTCAAAATCAAGTGTCACAGAATTAGGGATTTCAGAAAAGCTTCTCCATCAATTCACAAGGGAAGCAATTCATCTCCAATCAGGGTGAAAACCAATTCTAAGGAGGAAGCTAACAGATATCGCAGTTCACCAACATGCAACCTTCTTCAAGTTCTACAAAAAACTCTCAAGATGAACTGAAGAATATCATACAATAGCTACTGGTCAATGCCAAAGTTAACAACATGTACAATCATCTGAATTGAAAATATGAAGCTTTATGGACACATGTGATGAACTGGATGTCCAAGTTGCTCAAACTGCTGAAGCTTTCAAGAGGCCACCAACAATTATTCTTGGGAAAACATAGATGAATTCTAGGAACGAGTATGTTAATGGAGTTGATTATGTAAGATTGGGAGTCACTCCAATAATCTCATTGAGCTTATGGTTTCAAAAGACTAAGCTGTTGCGGCTATGGCACGCCAAAGGGGTTGGTAACCCATGGTGGATTCAAGCCTACTAGTTGTTCAACACTCGTAGGATTTGAATGACGAGATGGAAGGTGGTGATATTATGAATGATTCTCTTAATCTTTGGGTAGTGAATGACTATCTCAATCAGATAGAAAATTTAGGTTGTTTGAATCACCCAAACAATCTCAATCGAAGGGTTTCTAGATAATAGAAGTAAATCTCACACTTATCCTAAAAAACAAACAAATACAAGGAACTCAAACTTTGTGAAGAACAAACGATTTCATTTACTTTCAATGATTAATGATTTCTTTAAAAAGGACAAAATGAGCTTTATATGGAGCTCGTACATAAGTATACTAACATTATAAAAGGTATAAATAATAAAGAAATTAAACAATTGAATGCAAACTAGCTTTTGGATCATTAATGGTGCTTGATGTAGGCTCGAGATTCCTTTTGTCTGAACAGCTTGGGAGATATAAGTGATTTCTAATAACTTTTTGTAATGTTTATAATGCCTCCAAGTCGTGTGAAAGTAGAACAGGAAAGAGCTGTTGGAGTTTTTATGCAAATGGTTCCAAATATGGTAAGTGTGAAAAATAGAAAATCAGTCTGATTCTCTGGCTGCTGGTATCTGGTAAGATGATAGATGATTATTCTGGATGGTGGGATGTGTCTCCAGACTGCTTATATATCTCTCTTGGTTGCCAAGCATGGATTTGAAGCTTCTTAAATATGTGAGCTTCCAAATAAGGCAAGCTGGATATCTTCAAGTTTAGAAGTTGAATAACGTTTTTTAAACCATAATTGATTTTGGCATGAATCCAATTTTATGTGCGCCTCTGATGGGTTAATTTTTCAAAAAAAGTTGGTTTATTACTTGGTTCATCCTGGTTTGATCGAAATTCTTTAATAAGAGCCGCTGATCTCCTTCGAATTCATTGGAAGTCCTTCGAATTGAGAGTTGAATATCATTTCATGTAGAAAACTTCTGCACCAATTCTTCTTCTCCGTGAATTCTTGATGATTCGAGGTTTTATGTAACAAGTCGATTTGTAGATTAACTCCTATTGGTTGGGGCGATATGCTACAAGAAAGACACTTATGTCTTTGGTACACTCGAGATGTTCTGTCCAAAGGTCTTTATCATCTTTTTAGTGTCTTCTTCATGCTTCTTCGTTGGTGTTAACTTGATGTCTTCATCAGTTGAACTGAAAATGGGAAGGTATTGCATTTTGTAGTAAAACTGTTATAGATTAAGAAAAAGCTAGGGAACAGGCTGAGGAGCACTCACTATAGGGAAAATCTCATGTTATGGGCAAAGGGCAGACGATGGAGCATCCTCCAATTTCTGTAGCACCCGCTCCGAGTTCCAGCCAAGTGGCTCCATACATAGAAAATAATGAGAAACATCCAACTTTGTTTTGGAGCACCTGGTTTGACAGGGTACTCCAACCAAACCTGCAGAAATTTTCCCAGCAAAAGATTCCCTATCCAGTCCCACTAAAGAAGTCTCGCATGGAACTAGAAGAGGCAAAATGCAAGGACATGCTGCAAGATCTGACTGTAAAACTCCCACTGGTTGATGCTGGCAGATGATTCCTACCCTAAAAGGTACTTGAAAGGATTAGTGGCTGGAAATGTTGTTGAGGAAGAAAAAATTATACTAGTCTTAAAGGACTGCAGTGCTGCTTGAATAAGATGACAAAAATATGGATGATCAAGGGAGATTTATGTTATATGTGAACTTGGTTTTAGTATAAATCTGATGCCTTATTCAGTGGCTAAACGTTTGAGATTCAAAGAGTTCAAGCCAACAAGGATCTCGCTTGCATTTCCTGATACATCAACAAAGCTGCCTGTTGGAATTCTAAAACATTTGCATGTGTAGATAGACAACACACATAGTGTGACCATGAATACACAAGGAGGAAGATGCAACCAGGAGGAGGATTTCAGAGAGCTTGAAGCGGCCGATCTATGAGCAACCAAGGAAGGTCTGACGGCTTTCCTTTGGACAAGTGATGAAGATGAGATGGAGATTGGACCAGAGAAGGGCAACAAACCTAACGAACCTGATTTATTTACCATGGCCCCAGGGAACAAAGAAGATTAAGTCCAATAGTTAAATGGCATCTGGAGTGGCCGAATCACTAGATCAAGGGCCAAGGCCTCCAGAGAGACTATTCAAACCTATGTCCAAAGTGTGGAGGCTGAGGACGAAGCCCAAGTCAAAAATAAACCAGCTTCTTGGTTTAACATTTTTATTCTTTATAATTAAAATTATATTGAATCAGAAATTAAAGTTAACAAAATAAATTAAGAAAATTATGACACTAAACCACTTTGATTTTAAATTAGGATTAGGTTAGAGTTTTACAAAGAAGGAGAAGTGCCTAGGGAAGGAACAGCCGCCCAACCACACAACTTCAATCAGCTTTAGATGGAAGCAATGATGATTGAGACACCAGGAGACTCCGAACGAATTTTGATAACAGAGATAACTAAGCTAAGAAATTTTTCTATGATGTTGATCCACCTGCAGGTAGACATGCTCGAGGAGGAAGACATGCTAGAGGAGGACGATTTGCTAGAGGAGCTAGATTGAAAGCTAGATGAGGAGCTATGCAGGAGGAGGAAGAGGAGCCGTTTGATGATACAGATGAAAGTGGAGTGGGATCACAGGCTGGTGGAGCCAATCGCCATCATAACAGGTAACCGAGAGCTGAAGACAACCTAGGAAGCCTCCAACTCTGGATCCTACCATTCTCTGGAAAGAATGAACCTGATGCTTACCTGGAATGGGAAACCAATATAAAGTTGGTGTTTAGTTGCTAAAACTATTATGATGAGAAGAAAGTGAAGCTGGCAGCTACTGAATTTAATGGGTATGCTGTTAGTTGGTGGGAACAGATAACAACAACCAGGAGGTGCACTGGAGAGCCTCAGATCACCCCTTTGTTTGAGATGAAAACAATGATGAGAAAACGGTTTGTTCCAACTTACTATGGCAGAGACTTGCATCATAAACTTTGGATGCTATCTCAGGGAAACAAGAGTGTAGAAGTTTATCAACAAGAGATGGAAAGCATTTTTATCAAAGCTGAGAGTGATGAAACCAAGGAAACCAGCATGGCTAGGTCTCAAGGGGGTCTTAACAGGACATTCAGGACCGTCTGAAGCTGCAAGAGTATGAGGATATGGATGAGTTACTACACAAAGCCATTATTATTGAGCAACATAACAAGAGGAGAAGCAGCAACCAGATTTCATTTGGATCAGCTTCCAAACCGCCTTATGCCAGAGAAGATAATTCTGGCGGATCAGCTTTCAAGACGCCATCACCATTCAAAGCCACATAGGGAGTTCATACAACACCCTCATCACATGATAACAAAAGTAAGGGAAGTGCAACTCTAACACCAACGCCATCCAAGTCCAGAAATTTCAACTGCTTCATATGCAAAGAATTTAGGCATTATGCTAATGGATGCTCTAACAAGAAGATTACGATCATCCTAGACAATGGAGTGATTGTCTCTGAAGATTACATGTCAAAGGATGAAGGCGTGGACTACTCTACCCAAGGGGAATTATTGGCCGCCATAAGGATTTTAAATGCTAAGCCTAAGGTCCTGGAGAAAAAAGAGAACTTGTTCCATAGAAGGTGTGTCATTCATGACAAGGTATGAAGTTTAATCATTGATGGAGGAAGCTACCCAAATATTGCAAGTCAGACTCTGGTGGACAGATTCAATCTCGTCAGTCACAACCATCCAAGGCCATATCTAATGTAATGGCTTAATGAAAAAGGAGAAATGCATATGAAGGAGAAAGTGATTGTACCATTCACCATTGAAAGGTACTAAGATGAGAGCATTTGTGATGTGTTACCTATATGATGTGGACATCGTCCCAGCTACTACACCGGTCATCCCACCATGACCTCTCACACAATCCAAGGGAAAGGCTTTAGGAGACAAGCTCAGCATGCTACAGGAGAGTGGAACCCGTCAGGAACTCGGACCAACCGCGCAAGAACCCAGGCCAACCGACCCCGTCCATGCGTGGTCGACCCCAACCCCTTCAAGCCGGACAAGGAAAAATGGAGGTTCTTTCTCGAAGACTGTTCTTCCTCCGGTGTGTTTACCATTACCATCCAGTAAGGACACCAAAAGTCGTGCTAAGAAATTATACTTTTTTCCTATCTTTGCTTTTATCACATTGGGTTTTCCATAGAAGGTTTTAATGAGGCAATACTTTTGGTGCGCATTCAAGGAACTCTACCAAATTCGTCTTAGTGTTTATTTGGGCTTCTATTTTTCTATTTATATTTTTATAGATTAAGTATATTATTTGGACTTATGAGTTATGTTAGCTACTTAAGCCAAGGTTCCTTTTTGAAATCGCCACAAGTTAGACTCCTTGTTGTTTTTATTTTCTTAAAGGGCTAAACATCATGATGTTTAGCCTAAATAGTAACAAGGCATTATATAAGCCTTTGAACCATTCATTAATGAAATACCAAACAATTCAGAATTAAAACAAAACTCTAAGACTTTGTCTAAGTCCTCATTGGCGCTGCCTCCAATCCTCCTTGGTGAGCCTTGCCGTGTTCTTAAGCCTCTTTGGTTGAATTTTTTGGAGTATCAGAAGCCCTTTCACAGCTTGTGTGGTCCCTTCGATCGACCATGTCGTTTCCCCTTTCCTCTGTCCAGCTGCTTGAGTTTCTCGGTGAAAAGACAGTCCACCAACGTTTTTACATCATCTGGTTTCAGAGCTTAAAGCTCCTGTACATCAGGTTGAATCCATCATTTTCTTATTTGGCGATTTATCTTGTTGAAATTGTTTTTGCTTCTGATTTTGTTTTCTTTATCTTCTTTCCCTGAGTTTCTTGGTTAAGAGTGAAGGAATCAACTCCCCTACTACAAAAAAAAAGAGCAGGTTCTATCAATTCTTGTCTTTGTTTTCACTTGTTAAAAAAAAAGGAGAAAGTTTAAGTAAATAGGTTGCTTGTTGTTTGTTTAATTTCTTGAAGTAAAAAAAAACTGTTTAGGTTGATTAAAACAAACTAGGGGTTTAAAAACTCACCTAGAGCACTTGTTTCATTCTTGAAAATTGTTTTCCCCAAGCTTACTTCGGCTACACGCGTGTGTTAGGTCTAACTAGACTAGGGTTCTTGTTTGGGGTTCTGCTTAAAGTTGAGGTACCTAGTCCGCGCCTGTCCCGTGCCTTAGCGTTTCGAGTCTAGGGCAGCGATAGCTCTAGGTTCCACCATCCCGCGTATAGTTCTAAGCGAGTTTAGGAGCCAGGGAAGAGCCGATATAGGATTCATTCTAGCGTAGAGTCAGTAACACCCTCGTCCCGCGTGTCCGGCCTAGTTCCCAACCTGCACTATCCCACGCAGCGTCCCGCGTCTAGCCATACAGCGCCTAGGTTCTAAGGTTCTTCTCACATAGGGAGAGTTTAGTTTAGTCGACCTTAGGTTAATCCCTTTCGCCATAGTTCTAGGCCCTGCACCGTTCCACACACATCCCAATAGCCATAAGGCTCAATCGTCCCGCGCCAGCCCTGCCCAGATCCGCCAACAGGTCTAGTTCGAGCTAAAACCCACAGTTTGTTAGACTAGCCGCCGGTTAGTTCATTTAGTTGTCCAGGTTCATAGCATATAATTTAGGATGTTTCCCCAAAATATTCTAGAGATAGAATTAATTATTTGCCTTTTTACTTAGGCTAGGATTACCCTCTAGGAAGTTCTCCAAAACCTTTTAAGCAATTTCCATTGCTAGAATTTTTACTTTCTATTTAGAGTCTAGGACCAATAAATAAGAGTTATCATATAGGATAGTTTCCTTTTCTGCATTTAGGCAATATATTGTTTTTAGGACATATTTCCATTTTTTAATATTTTCCTTTTATATATAGAAAATGTTATTTACGGAATATTTCCATAAAAAGAAAAAGAAGAAATTTCCATTTCTGCAAGTTTCCTTTTTGTGAAACTTTCCATTTCTCGATATTTCCTTTTTCTATAAAAGGAAATATGCTAGGTAGCGACGAGTCATCCTTCGTTCAGAACAATCAAGTAATGATGCAGCTTCTGCAATCCTTGACCGTCCAGATGACCACAAATGCGCCTCGAGCGATTGGAGCAGCCAGCACCTGCACCAGCTCCTGTGCCACCCCCAGTCGCACCCCCGTATTGAGCCGACATACAAGAGGCGGCTCACCAGGGAATGTGCAGACACCAGTACTACGAAGAGCAGATGCCACCACCTAGACCGCCCATGGGTCACTGATGTAATATCTGTTGGTGGGCTGTCCTTTCACTGAGAAACTCAGGTTGCTAGACAGAAGAACTGGGAAACGAGAGGTGGATAGATGGGACCACACAAGCTGTGAAAGGGCTTGTGATACTCCAAGAACTTCAACAAGGGAGGTTGAAGAACACGACTGGATCACTAAGGAAGCTTGGGGCGGCACCAATGGACTTAGAAGATAAGTCTTAGAGTTTTGTTTTAATTATAAATTGCTTGTTATTTTCATTAATGAATGGTCTAAAAGCTTATATCATGTCTTGTTACAAGTTAGGCTAAACAACATGATGTTTAGCCCTTTACGAAATAAAAACAATAAGTAGTGTGCTTATTGGCGAAATTTAAAAGGACCTTGGGCCTAAGTAGCCAACATGACTCATAAGTCCAAATAATATACTTAGTCTAAAATATGAATACAAGATAGAAAATCCCAGTTAAACATTTAGGCAAAAATCGGTGGTGACTTGTGAATGGGGTGGAGTCGTGAACAAGTCTTCACCGTCTTGTGCACTAAGAGTATTGTCTCATTAAAACCTTCTCCAGAAAATCCAATGGGACAAAAACAAAGATAGGAAAAATAGTACAATTTCCTAGCACGACTTTTGGTGCCTCTACCAGATGGTAGTGGTAAAGAGAACAGAGAAAGAAAAGTCTTCAAGAAGGAACCGCCATTGTTCCTTTTCCGGCTCGCATGGACCGGGGTCTGTCAATCCGGGTTTCAACGCGGTCGATCCAAGTTTCTGACCGGCTTCACTCTCAAATAACATGCTGAATTTGTCTCCTAAGGCCTTCCTCTTGGACCGTGTGAGGGGTCCTGGTGGGATGACCGGTGCAGTAGCTGGGACCATGTCCTTATCATTCCCTCCCTCTTGAAGTGTTTTGGTCTCCGAATCGAGCTCCTCACCTGCATCAAACAACTCTAAGTAAGAAACATTAAACATACTAGACACATTATACTAGCCTGGAAGTTTGAGCTGGTAGGCATTGTCATTAATTATCTGTAGGACGCGGAATGGACCATCTCCCCGGGGAGAAAGCTTTCTCTTTCGTCGCTGTGGAAACCTCTCTGGTCGCAGATGGAGCCAAACCCAATCTCCCTCTTTGAACACTATGTGCCAGCGGCCCTTGTTGGCATTCTTTGTGTTCTGGATGTTTCGTTGCTCCAAATTTGCCTTGGTTTTTTTATGTAGACACTTGATGTACTCAATATTTGCTTCTCCCTCTAAACTGATGATATCTCCCAAAGGAATAGGCGTAAACTCAATAGGCGTGGTAGGGTTGAAACCGTAGACTACTTCAAATGGAGACCGCTTTGTTGCAGAGTGTGTGGCCCTGTTGTAAGCAAATTCAAAATATGGAAGATATTCCAACCAGTTCTTTAGATTCCTTTCAATCGTTGCTCTCAGCGTCTTTAAATAAGGTCCTGATGACCACCTCCGTCTGTCTGTCTGTCTGTGGATGATACGCAGTAGAAAACAAGAGGTTGGTCCCTAAGTTGCGCCACAATGCTCGCTAAAAGTGACTGATGAACTTGGTGTCTCGGTCTGAGAAAATTGTCATGGGAATGTCGTGAAGTTGTACTATCTCCTTGAAGAATAGGTCGGCAGTCTGGCTTACGGTCAACCACGACGAAGATGGAGTCCTTGTGGTTGATTTTAGGCAGTCCTAGCATGAAGTCCATGGAGATGTCTGTCCAGGGTGTAGAAGGAACCGGTAACGGCATGTAAGGACCTTTGCGGATGCATCTTGGATTTAACCCGTTTGCAGATAAGGCACTTAGCACAATGAGCCTCCACATCTCGTCGCTGGTGGGGCCAGTAGAAATTCTCTTTATGCATGATCAATGTCTTATCGACTCCAAAATATCCCATTAAACCTCCTCCATGGCCTCTCTCAGAAGTAGCTCTCGAACTGATCCTCTCGGAATGCAAAGATGCTTGTCCTTGAAAAGGAATCCACCAAACAAGTAGAATTTGTTGTAGGCTCCCTTTCCGTTCTCCTGGTAGGCCTCAGTGAAGTCGGTGTCCTCAGCATACAAATCTTTGATCATCTCGAATCCCATAATTTTCGATACCATGATGGAGAGAGACTGTATCATCTTGATAAAGCGTCAGCCACAACGTTGTCTGTTCCCTTTTTGTACTTAACTCTCTATAAGGGCTTAGGTCTCGGTGTCGGACTTGTTTAGGATCTCTCTATAGAGCATCAGGACAAGTTTGGTGCCCACATTACGGGCAGCTTTTCTCATGTCAGGCACATTGATTAGGAAGTTCTCTTTGCGGGCCTGTTCATCTTTCGCCATCTTGGTTTGCATCTCTTGAACGGTGTGTGGAGACATTGGTGCCCAATTGTATCTACGCTTGTAGTGGACAAATGAGTAGAAGTTCGTCCGTCCGTTATGCGTAGTCTCTCGGTCGAGCTGCCAAGGTCGTCCTAAGAGGAGATGTCCATTTGACATCGGGACGACATCGCATGTGACTTGGTCCTCGTATCTGCCAATGCTGAATGTGATCTAGGTTAGCACCTTAGTCCCTTAGCTTCCTTATCTGAGTTGAGTTCTAGTTCTAAGTCTCGCGGTTTAGGTCTATTTAGGTCCTTGTGTGGTATTGCGTGTGTTAAACCTAGGTCCGACACCCAGAGCCCTGACCTATCATGTACCGCACCCAACCTAGCTCCAAGTCCCCGCGTGTTCTACCCCAGTGCGCGTCTAGGATCCCACCGAGTTAGGTTCCCGTGTAGACTAGACTCCTTCGCGATTAGCTAGTTAGGTCTTCCCTAGTGCCCCGTACCGCGTCAGCCTGTCCCGTGCCGCACCACCCATCCATGTAGTACCATGCTAAGCGCTTATTCCCTAGTGCCCGCGTAGGATCCCTAGCAACCGAGCCATCCCTAACAAAACCTCCTAAGTGTCTAGATTCATTGCCTTAGGTTTTAGGTAGTTTTCCTCATTTGTTTAGGCATAGAATTAACTAGTTTCTATAATTTTCTATGCTAGGATTTAGTTTAGGAGATTTCCTAAAATCCCTTAGGTAGTTTTCCTAAAATTTATAGGCATAATTAGATTTTTTTTTTTTGTTTAGGATAGTTGCCTTTTAGGAAATTAGGAATTAATTAATTTTCCCTTTTGTTTAAGTATAGTTTACTTTTTAGTTAATTAGGCCATAAATTTTTAGGATATCTATCATTTAGTTAGTTTTCCTTTTTAGATTGAGGCAATATTTAGCTTTTAGTATAGTTTCTTTTTTCTTTTATTTCCTTTTTCGCAAATAGCTAGTTTCCTTTTTTTACTTTACAAATAAAAAAAATAAAATAAAAATCATAAATGTGGAAAATTTCCATTTAAGAAAAGTTTCCATTTTTGCAAGTTTTCTTTTCGGGAAACTTTCCATTTTCGAAAATTTCCTTTTCTAGGAAAAGAAAATATGTCAGGAAGTGAAGAGTCAACATCGGGACAGAACAATCAGACAATACTGCAGCTTCTGCAAGCTTTGACGACCCAGATGTCGACCATAAAGACGCATCTTGAGCGTTTGGATCAGCCTGCACCTACACCAGGCCCGACGACACCGTCATACCCACACGACCGACCACAGACTGCCCATCAAGGAATGGGTCGACATCAGTACTAAGATGAGCCCATGCCACCACCTCGACAGCCTATGCACTACCCCGAATTAAAGATGAACTCGCCTACCTTTTCGGGAAAGGTTGATCCCGAGGAGTACTTAGACTAGGAGAAAAGAATGGAACTCTTCTTCGAGTACTATAACTACGAAGATCCCCGTAAAGTCACCCTAGCAATGGCGCAGTTCACTGACCTCGCACTGGCGTGGTGGGATCGAGAAATAACAGCTCGCAGGAGAGCTCGTATCGGTTCCGTGACCTCATGGGTCGAGCTCACCCAGATCATGAGGAGACAGTGTCCGAATACTGTCGAGCTCACCCAGATCATGAGCTCGTATCGGTCCCACCTCACTTCCACCGTGAGCTTTTTAGATGATTCGGATGCCTGACCCAAGGCAGCAAGACAGTGTCCGAATACTTCGATGAATTCGAGCACCTCCGCAACCGACTCGATGTAGACGAGTCCGAGGAGAGTCTAATGGCCCAATTCATCTACGACTTGCACGAGTCCATCGCCAGAAAGATCGAGCTACAGCCATACCATGATCTAGGCGAGTTGTTCCACCTAGAAGTCAAGATAGAGGAGTGCCATAAACGAAAACTAGCCGCACCTTCTCGTCCCAAGAGCACCTGGAGCACCGGCTCCAAGCCATTTGAGCGGATGACCCAGCCCATTTACCTGCGTCTCAAGGGCAAGGCTACTGCCAGAAGCTCGGCTCCCAGGGCCGCCCCAGCTGCCCCAAAACCGACCAGTTCCACGATGACCATGACCCATGTTGGAATGAAGAAAAAATGATGAAATTAAAAAGCCTTTAACGCTTCCTATAAAAGGCGTGAGTTACTTGGTCAAATGGGAGTGTCTAAGGCTTGTTTGTGTTCTAGTGTTATGTTATCCTTGTAGCCATTCATGTATCAGACAATTTTTGTATCAAAACAAGCCTAGACTAGATTAGTATAAATATCTAACTTCCTTCTCATTTGTAACTTGAAAACTATTATTCTCATTCTCTTAATAAACTCATTCTTCTCTCTAAATATCTCTAATCTTTCATTCTCTCATTCTACAAATCTCTCAATCTCATATTCTTTCATGGTATCAGAGACAGGTTGCATCAAATCTGGGTAGAATTCATCATTAAATCCTTGAATTAAGAAGAAATCATCTTCTTCACAATCTGTATTCAGTTATATCATGTCTGTCAACTTTGATCGCGAATTCCGGCCAAACCACAGAAAAGCTTTTGACGATCTTATTTTTCAGGGTTGCTGTTAGGCGAGTTCTGAAGCCACGTCAATTGGATTTGCATCATTTTACCAAGGGAATCAAAAGTTACAAATTTTCTTGCATTGGACCTCCGCGAGTGCCTCTGCCGCCAACCTCCGTATTTCCCACGTCATTCTGTCGTCTAATCTTCATCAAATCGCGTTTTTCCAAAAAACTCAAGCCCTTTTATTATAGTTTCTGTTTAAAGAAAGCAGAAGAACTCAATTCCCTTTTGTTTGAAGGAAGTTCTTGAAGTTTTTCTCAGAGACGTCAAATATTGCCCCTCACAAGAATTTGGTGATAAAATTCTAATTTTTTCTCAGTTTTCTTTAAATATTTGAATCTGGAAAGTGAAATAAGTAACTTGTGAGGTCTTACACGAATTTTGGTTTCAATCTGATAGGTTTAAGTCTTCAAGATTGATTTTCTTGATTTCCTTGTTAATCTTTGTAAGTTGAAAAAGGAGGGAATCTTGAATTATTTAGGATAGGTTTAATAATAAAATTTGAATTTGGACTTATTTTTCTAATTGTTGGTAAAGATAAGAACTCTTATTAGGTGGTTGGAATTAGTTTAATCTTGTTGCAGGAGTTACAAGTTGTTGAGGATTGGTTACAAGTTGTTGGATTTTTCTTGGCCTGCAAGCATCTTGGTGTGTCTGTCGCGCGCCTTGCACAACCGTTCAAGTCTGTGTTCGAGTCCAGCCGTTCCACGCCTCAGCTTGTGTCTGTGTTCGAGTCCAGCGTTCCCCTTCCGTGATAAACGATCAAGCGAACACAACCAAACACATGATCACCTCGTCCCGAACTTATCTTGACCGGCTGTTCCCGTGCCCCGACCAAGCCGTCTAGTGCTAAGCGACCTGACCAAGCATCCAGCATCCCGACCAAGCGTCCAGCATCCCGAACAAGCGTCCAACCGTGCCGTGCCGTCCAGCATCAAATTTCTTAAAATAGTTGTGCCGTGTCCCAGCCATTCCTCATCCCGACACGCATTCCTCTTCCCGTCATGACCAACTCAACCCGACCAGCTGCACATTCTGACCACCTCTAACTCATGGATATTCAAGCTACATTCAGAGCTCCAGTCATTCTCCATGGAGCAAATTACCTCTTGTGGTCTAGGACCATGAAAACCACATTGGGTGGTAAAGGCCTTTGGAATCACATTTCTACAAATGGCCTTGAAGAAAAATGAAGTGGCTGAAGTTAGTGAGGCTGTGGATGCTCAAGCCAAATAGTACCAAGAAGACCAGTTGGTACTCTCTATACTTCAAAATTCTCTTGCTAGTGATGTCTTAGAGGCTTATTCATTTTGTGAAAATGCTAAAGAACTTTGGGACACTAAAAAAGGTGTATGGAAACACCATTAACCTTTTAAGAATTTTTGAAGTGAAAAAGGCTGTGAATGAATTAAGGCAGGAGGATGCAGAATTCACAAAGCACTATGGCTCATTCAGAGCATTGTGGGCTGACCTACAGATGCTAAGGCCAGCTACCATTGACCCAATTGTTCTCCTTGAAAGGAAAGAACAAGATAAGGTGTTTGGTTTACTACTAAATCTTAATACTACTTACTCAGATATTATTAAGCATATTCTCAGGTCTGATAAGTTTTCTAGCTTGGAAGGTGTTTGTGCTCAAATCCAAAAGGAGTAAGGATCTCATGGATTATTTGACAACAAGGCTGAATTAGTGGCTGCACACAAGAGCTTCTTCAAATCAGCAACAACAAATGAATCTAGGAAGAGGAGACAAACATGTGACCATTGCAAGAGGAGTGGTCATACAAAGAAACAGTGTTGGGTACTCCATCCTGAGCTGAAGCCAAGCTGGGCTTCTCGGCCACAACAACCCACAACCAGCCATACACAATTGCAAGCTCACGGCCTGGTGACAGTTCATTCAAAGGCATGTAGCATCTCTGTTCTTCACTCAGCCTTAACTAGTGCATGTCTCCATCATCTGAATTTGTGACAAAATCAGACTTGGAAGCTCTTATCAAAGCAAAAAAGGATGGTAATATGTTAGGTAAAACTTTTCATGCTTCTTTCAAACTTCTTTTGGTGCTTCTCATCATATGATTAGTGATCTATGATTGCTAGAGAATGTAGAACTTGCCTTAGGTAATGTTGTCATTGCTAATGGTATTAAAGTACCAATTAAAGACATAAGAAAACTTAAGTTGTTTGATAAAGAATCTAAAGCCTTTTACATGCCTTCATTTACTTCTAATTTGCTTTCAATTAAAAGAGCTACTACTGATATAAATTGTCAAGTTATCTTTGTTCCTAATGATTTCTATTTTAAAGATATTGAGACTAGTAGAAGATTTGGACAAGAAACCACAAGAGATGACTTGTATGTGCTTGAAGACATGACTAATGCTAGTGGGTTAAAAGCGATTTTTCATGTTAGTTCCTTTAGTACTGATTCTGATCTTTGACATGCTAGATTAGGACATCCTCATCCTAGAGCATTTGAACTGATTGTTCCTGGTTTAAAAATGCGAAAGGATATGTGTGATTGTTGTATACTTGAAAAACATTGCAAAACAGTTTTTGAAAAATTTATGATAATTGTTTTGAGTTGGTACATTCTGATATTTGGACATCTCCATTCCCATCTAGATAAAATCATAATTATTTTGTGACCTTTATTGATGAAAAATCCAAATATACTTGGGTTTCTTTGCTTAGTTCTAAAGATAGAGTATTTGATGCATTTTTAAATTTTCAAGCATATGTTACTAATCAATACAATGCAAGTATTAAATGCTTTAGAACAGATAATGGAGGAGAATACACTAGCACCAGACTCCAACAACACCTGGCCAAGCATGGCATTGAACATTAAACCAGCTGTCCTTACACCCCACAACAAAATGGAGTGGCTGAAAGGAAGAATAGACATTTGATGGAAGTTGTGAGAACAATGATGTTCCACATGAAAGTTCCCAAATGATTTTGGGGGGATGCTCTTGTAGCTGCATGCTACTTGATTAATAGGACTCTTACAAAGTCCTAAATGACTTATCTCCATTTGATGTAATAAAACAAAACTACACCCAATATTGACCACTTGATAGTTTTTGGTTGTGTTTGTTTAGTATTACTTCCAAGGGAGCAAAGGAACAAGCTGGACCCAAAGAGTACCAAAACTATGTTTATTGGGTATTCTCCTCCTCAGAAAGGATACAAATGTTATGATCCAGAGACTATAAGAGTCTTGGTATCCAGAGATGTTAAGTTCCAAGAATCCAAAGGTTTATATGAAGAAGGAATTTGGGATGAATTTAAGGACAACTCAACAATCAGACCAAGCTGAGATTTTGAGGAGACTATTGGAAAGCATTGGTATAGTATCCCCTCATGTTCAGCAGCCCCCAGCCACGGCTCCTCATGCTAAGCCTGTTCCGACCGTGACCAGTTCCAGCCAGCCAGCCGCGGCCACACCAGCCGATCTGCCTGGTATTTTCAGTTCTCCTGGCCTTCCTCCTTTTGAACATGGGGGGGAGAGACATCTACTCATGTCCAACAACACTCAGAAGGAGAAGAATCAATTTTGGTATCAGCTTCCAAAAGATCAAGAGAAGTGCCCACTCCTATTGAAGTTTTATGTGAAGAAGAGGATCCTATCCAAAAAGCTCATCTACATGCCAAAGAAAGAGCACAAGACAAAGGAAACCACCAGTGTTCTACAATGGGAATGCTGTGGTTCATCATGATCAGGGAGTTTGTAATATTGCTCACTTACCTACTAATCATGTTGCTTTCATTTCAAGTCTTGATAAGGAGCAGATTCCAAAGACATATGAGGAAGCTATGACCAAGAAGGAATGCAGGGAAGCTATCCTAGCTGAGAAACAAGCCATTGAAAGGAATGGTACCTATGCAGGAAAGCTATCCTAGCTGATAAAGGATTGTAAGTTATAAGTGGATTTTTACCATTAAATACAAAAGCAATGGTGAAATTGATAGATATAAAGCTAGGTTGGTGGCTAGAGGTTTTACTCAGACATATGGTGAGGATTATAGGGATACCTTTGCACCTGTAGCTAAGCTTCATTCTGTTAATTTTGTTTTTTCACTTGCTACTAATCTTGAGTAGGAGTTATGGCAAATGGATGTTCAGAATGCATTCTTACAAGGTGAACTAGAAGAAGAGGTATACATGTCACCTCTACTAGGCCTAGAGGAGGAGGTAGGAAGGGGCAACATTCTTAGACTGAAGAAGGCCATTTATAGCCTTAAACAATTTGCAAGAGCTTGGTACCACAAGCTAAGTGTAACATTGATGGATAGAGGCTTCAAAAGATCTGAAGTTGAACATACTATTTTTACACTAAAAAGCAAGGAAGGTATTGTGGTAATTCTTATTTATTTAGATGATATAATCATATCTGGTAGTGATAGTGTTGGTATTTCATCTACTAAAGATTACTTGAAGAGTGTCTTTGATATTAAAGATCTAGGAGAACTCAAATACTTCTTAGGAATTGAAGTGTGTGGGTTCAAGGAAGGTCTTTTTTTATCTCAAAGGAAATATGTTGTAGATTTACTAACTTCTACAGGTATGATGGAAGCTAAACTGATGTAAGAACTTACGTGGGCTATCTTTTCACCGAGAATCTCAGGTTAATGGATAGAATTTGATGGAAGTGAAGGGGGTGGATCGAAGGGACCACACAAGCTGTGAAAGGGGCTTGTGATACTCAAAGAACTCCAACCAAAAAGGCTGAAGAACACACGGCTGCAGCAAGGCTTGCTGGCGGCTGTTTTTAGACTAAGGGTCTTTAGGTTTTTGTCAAAATATTTGTTATTTTATTAAGTGTAAACAAGAAGGCTCATATAATGCTTTGTTAACTACAACGCGTTTAACCTTTCAGAGATTAAAACAACATGTAGTTCACTTATTGGCAATTAAAATAAATATTGGGCCTTAATTAGTCAACATGACTTAAACCCAATTAAAACACTTAGTCTAAAGAAACAAAAATAAGATAGAAAGCCCAATAAGACTTAGGCATGGAATTCACCTGAAGACTTCTGAATGAGATGGAATCGTGAACAAGTCTTTATCGCCTTGCGCACTAAGAGTATTGCCTCATTAAAACCTTATCCGAAAAACCCAATGGGACAAAACCGAAGATAGGAAAAAGAGTACATTTCCTAGCACGACTTTTGGTGTCTCTACCGAATGGTAATGGTAAAGACACTGGAGGAGAAAGAGTCTTCTAGAAGGAACCTCCATGGTTCCTTGTCTAGCTGGAATGGATGTCCGGTTGTTGGTGCAAGGACCAGACCGTTCTAGTCGGATGTGTGAGCCATAGTGGACGTCTGGACGCGTGGTCGTGGGATGGTCGTCTGGGTCAGCTCAGGGTCTTCTCCGGTTCCACTCTCCAATAGCATGCTGAGCTTGTCTCCTAAGGCTTTCCTCTTGGACCGCGTAAGAGGTCCAGGTGGAATGACCGGTGCAGTGGCTGGCTCGATGTCTTCATCATTCCCTCGCACTTGAAGTGCTTTGATCTCCAAGGAAAAATCCTCACCTGCATCAAACAACTCTAAGTCAGAAACATTGAAAGTACTAGAGACGTTATACTCACCTGGAAGTTCGAGCTGGTAGGCGTTGTCGTTGATTCTCTGAAGGACGCGGAATGGATCATCTCCCCGGGGTGCAAGCTTGTTCTTTCATCGCTGGGGAAATCTCTCTGGGCGCAGGTGTAGCCAAACACAATCTCCCGCCTTGAAGACCATGTGCCGGCGGCCCTTGTTGGCATTCTTGACGTTCTGGATATTCAGTTGTTCCAGATTTGCCTTGGTCTCCTCATGAAGCCGCTTGATGTAGTCTGCATTGGCTTCTCCCTCCAAACTGATGGCATCGCCCAACGGAATGGGTGTGAACTCGATAGGAGTTGTCGGGTTGAAGCTGTAGATAACTTCAAAAGGTGAATGGTTCGCGCCGGAATGCGTAGCTCTGTTGTAGGCAAACTCGATGTATGGGAGGCATTCCAGCCAATTCTTCAGATTGCGGCCGATTGTTGCCCTCAAAGTCTGGGACAAGGTTCTGTTGACAACCTCGGTCTGTCCGTCCGTCTGTGGATGGTATGCTGTAAAGAACAGAAGGTTGGTGCCCAATTTTCGCTACAAAGCTCTCCAGAAATGGCTCAGGAACTTGGTGTCACGGTCTGATACGATCGTCCGGGGAATACCGTGAAGTCGTACTATCTCCTTGAAGAACAGGTCAGCGATCTGGCTTGGGTCATTTGTCTTGTTGCAAACGATGAAATGTGCCATCTTGGTAAATCTGTCGACCACTACAAAGACGGAGTCCTTGTGGTGTAATTTCGGCAGGCCTAAGACAATGTCCATGGAGATATCTGTCCAGGGCACGGATCGAACTGGCAGTGGCATGTATGGGCCCTGCGGATGCATCTTGGACTTAGCCCTTTTGCAGATAAGGCACCGGGCGCAGTGTGTCTCAATATTTCAGCGCTTATGAGGCCGATAGAAGTGTTCCTTAAGCATGTTTAAGGTCTTGTCAATGCCGAAGTGGCCCATGAGGCCTCCGCCGTGTGCATCTCTGAGAAGCAACTCTCGGATCGATCCTCTCGAAATGCACAGTCGTCGGCGTACAGCTCCTTGATCATCTCGAAGCCCATAACTTTGGACTCGATGACGGATATGAGGCTGTATCATCGAGATAAAGCATCAGCGACAACGTTGTCCGTTCCTTTCTTGTACTTGATAACGTACGGAAAGGTCTCGATGAATTCCAACCAACGGGCATGTCGTTTCTTCAGTGTCGACTGTCCACGGAGGTGCTGGAGCGTCTGATGATCGGTGTGAATGACGCACTCTCGGGCAGGCAGATAATGCTGCCAAGTCTCTAAGGCACGGACAAGGGCATAGAGTTCCTTGTCGTAGGTCGGATAGTTAAGTGCAGCGCCACTTAACTTCTCACTGAAGTAGGCGACTGGTCGTTCACCTTGTGTAAGGACGGCTCCAATGCAAACGCCTGAAGCATCACGCTCGACCTCGAACATCTGCGTGAAGTCTAGTAGCACGAGGACTGGGGCGTGTGTAAGGCGTTCCTTGAGGAGCTGGAAGGCCTTGTCTTGCTCGGGTCCCCAACGGAAATCCTGGTTCTTCTTGATCGTCGAGATCAACGGACCAGCTATCGTGATGAAGTCTCAGACAAACCGTCGGTAGAAGCTGGCGAGTCCGTGAAAGCTGCGGACCTGACTGGCGGTCGTCGGTGTGGGCCAATCCTGTATGGCCTTTATCTTCTCGTCGTCCACCCGAATTCCCTGGGAACTTACGACGAAACCAAGGAAAATGTACATTTCTTGAGGTTGGCGTACAGCTTCTCTCTCTGCAGGGTGGTGATCATGGCCTCCAGATGGTCTCGGTAGGTCGTGCTGTAGACGAGAATATCGTCGATGTAGACCACTACGAACTTGCCAATGAACGGTCGAAGAACCTCGTTCATAAGTCGCATAAAGGTACTGGGCGCGTTTGACAGGCCAAATGGCATCACTAGCCACTCATAAAGACCTTGCTTGGTCTTGAAGGCAGTCTTCTATTCATATCCCTCTCGCATCCTAACTTGGTGGTATCCACATTTCAGATCGATCTTGGAGAAGACTGCAGCTCCGCTGAGCTCGTATAGCATGTCGTCCAGGCGTGGGATGGGGTGCCAGTACTTGATAGTAATGTTGTTGATGGCGCGCAGTCGACCCACATCCTCCAGCTTCCATCCTTTCTGGGTACTAGAAGAACCGGAACGACACAAGGACTGAGGCTTTCACGAATGTATCCTTGAGCCATGAGGTCCTGGACTTGTCGTTCTAATTCTTTAGCCTCCTCGGGGTTTACTCTATAGGTCGGATGGTTGGGTAATTGAGCTCCGGGAACAAAGTCGATGTGGTGCTCAATCCCTCGGATAGGTGGGAGGCCGGCTGGGATCTCGTCTGGGATGACGTCGGCATACTTGTCCAACAGGGCTCGAATCTCGGCAGGCAGTGAAATCTCAGTGCCAGCTCTCTCTGTAGAGCATCAATACGACCTGGGTACCTTTGGTGCAAGTGGCTTTCCGCATGTCTGCCACATTTATCAGAAAATTCTCCTTTTTAGCGTGTTGATCTTTTGCCATCTTCGATTGCATCTCTTGGACAGCGTGTGCAGACATTGGGGCTAGGTTGTATCTACGCTTGTTGTGGACGAAAGAATAGAAGTTGGTTCGTCCGTTATGCATAGTCTCTCGGTCAAATTGCCAAGGTCGTCCGAGCAGAAGATATCCAGATGACATCGGCACGACATCGCAGGTGACCTGGTCCTGGTATCTGCCGATGCTGAAGGAGACCTTGACTTGGTCTGAAATGTATAGCTCTGTCTTATTGTTCAGACATCGGAGCTTGTAGGGTTTGAAATGTTTGGTCACGGGCAATCCTAGTTTCTCCACCATATATTTACTGGCGGCATTTGTACAGGACCCTCCGTCGATTATCAATGAGCAAACTTTCCCAAGTATGGTGCATTTGGAGTGGAAAATGTTTTCTCGTTGTTCCTCTTCTTCTAGCTCGAATCTCGAGCTAAGAACGCGTCGGATCATAAGAATTTCTCCGGAATCGGCATACTCGATGTCCTCGTCGGGCTGGTGGGTCGGAAATGCTTGCTATTCTTGTTCGTCTTCGGATTCATAATCTCCAGAAGCAGTGAGTACCATTGTCCATTGAGTGGGACATTCCCGGGACATGTGTCTTCTGCCTTTACATTTGAAGCAGACGATCTCGCTACTCCGCTGAGGCTGGGTAGGGGTCGTGGTACTGGGTGGTCTCGAGCCGTGGGTCGATGGGCTGAGTCGTCCTCTCGAAAGGCTTGGAACCAGTGTTCCACGTGTTCTTGGGCCGAGATGGTGCGGCAAGCTTCCGCTTATAGCACTTCTCGATTTGGACTGCTAGGTGGAACAACTCGCCTAAGTCGTGGTATGGCTGCAACTCAATCTTTCTTGCAATTGACTCTTGCAAGCCGCCGATGAACTGGACAATAAGGCTCTTCTCAGACTCGTCGACATCGAGTCGGTTGCGTAGGTGCTCGAATTCATCGAAGTATTCGGACACCGTCTTGCTTCCTTGAGTGAGACGTCGGAAACATCGCTGAAGCTCGCGGTGAAAGTGGGGCGGAACGTATCGTCGCCTCATGATCTGGTCAGATCGACCCATGAAGTCACGAAACCCATACGAGCTCGTCTACGGGCGGCGACTTCTCGATCCCACCATGCTAGTGCATGGTCTGTAAATTGCGCTGTCGAAAAGGTGACCCTTCGGGGGTCATCGTAGTTGTAGTACTCGAAGATAAGTTCCGTTCGTCTCTCCCAATCTAAGTATTCTTCGGGATCAAGTTTACCCGAAAAGGGAGGTGGGTTCATCTTGACCTCCAGATAGTAAGCTGCTGGACGAGGTATGGGTGGTGGTGGCTCGTCGTCGTAGTACTGGTATCGACCCATGGGTGGTCGATCCTGATGATAGGGAGGCGCGGCAGGTGCTGCAGTGGGTGCCGGTGCGGGTTGCCCTAACCGCTCGAGGTGAGTCGAGAAGGTAGACATCTGGGCCGTCAAAGCCTGCAATAGCTGTATCATGGTTTGGTTGGCTTGCCCTGACGTGGACTCGTCCTGTCCTGACATATTTCCTTTCCGAGAAAAGTAAATTTTTAGAAATGGAATTTCGCGAAAAGGAAACTTGCAGATTATGGAAACTTTCCTTAATTGGAAAATTTCTACAGATAATATTTTTATTTTTATTTGTATAATAATTAAACTAATTAAACATATAAAAGGAAACAATCAATTAAGGAAAATATCATAATTATATAAAAGGATAACCTAAAATATAGAAAATATACTAAAGATATATTACCTACACTTAAAAGGAAACTAATATATGGAAGATATCCTGAAAAATTAATGCCTAATCTAAAAAGGAAAACTATATATCTAAAAAAAAATATCTACTTATTTCCTAATCCTAAATGGAAACTAAATATGGCCTAATAAATATCTAGGAAATTTCCTAATACTATCTATAAATTTTCCTAAGCTAATTTATTGCCTAGAAAAACTTAAGGAAACTATCTAAAATACTAGGGAAAATTTCTTAAAAACTAAAACTAAGAACCTAGACACTAACTAGACCTAGAAACCTTAGCCGCCTAAGAACTAACTCACGGATGGCCTAACTACACGCCGGCTGGCTAAGCGAATGCTAGCTACGCTCGGGGCGGCAGAAACACAACCTAGGGCTAGACGCGGGACAGGACTGCTAGAGGACGGAACACAAGACGCGACTAGACCTAAACCTAGACACGGTTACTAACGCTAAGGGGGGGAACGCTAGGCAACTAAACGCGACCTAATGACACGGGAAGGAAGCACACGACTCGCGCAACCTATACTACAACACATGCAACACACTAAACCTAGTGTGAACGGATGCACGGTACTAAGGACTCGACAAGAACCGAAGACTCGTGCGGTCTATACACACGCGGACACACACACACGCGGGACACGCTATGACCGGAACGCTAAGGGACTAGACGTGGGTACAAGCAGACCTAGAACCCTAGACACGGATGCGGGCAAGCAAACCTAGAACCCTAGACGCGGACACAACAAACCCTAGACCTAGAACTTGATAACTAAGGAAATCTAGCAAAGAACAAACAACACACAACTCCTTATGGATTTCAAGTATATGAAAGGTGTTCTAGGTGAGTTTCTAAAAAGTTCTAGATTATTTTTAAAACAACCTAAACAATATTTGGTTTTATTTTTCTTTAAAAAAAAAATTCCAGCAACAAATAACAATGAAACAAACAAATTACTTCTATTTTTTTTTAATTAAGAAAAATAAGAACAATTTATGATAGAACCTGATTTTTTTGTATTTTTTGTAGGGTGTTTGTGGTATGTGACTTGATTCCTCTCCTTCTTACCGAGAACCTCAGGGGAAAGGGAAAGAAACACAATCAAAAGCCAAAAACTGTTGAACCAAAAACAATGAAAAATTGCCAAAAACAAAAGGGTAGAATCAACCTGATGAGCAGGAGCTTTAAGCTCTATACCAGATGATGTAAGAACTTAGGTGGGCTGTCTTTTCATCGAGAATCTCAGGTTAATGGACAGAATTCGATGGAAATGAAGGGGGTGGATCGAAAGGACCACACAAGCTGTGAAAGGGGCCTGTGATACTCCAAGAACTCCAACCAAAAAGGCTGAAGATCACACGGCTGCAGCAAGGCTTGCTGGCGGCTGTTTTTAGACTAAGGGTCTTTAGGTTTTTGTCAAAATACTTGTTATTTTATTAAGTGTAAACAAGAAGGCTTATATAATGCCTTGTTACAACTTTAGGGTAAACTACAAGGCGTTTAACCTTTCAGAGATTAAAACAACATGTAGTTCACTTATTGGCAATTAAAATAAATATTGGGCCTTAATTAGTCAACATGACTTAAACCCAATTAAAACACTTAGTCTAAAGAAACAGAAATAAGATAGAAAGCCCAATAAGACTTAGGCATGGAATTCGCCTGAAGACTTGTGAATGAGGTTCAATCGTGAACAAGTCTTCATCGCCTTGCGCACTAAGAGTATTGCCTCATTAAAACCTTCTCTGGAAAATACAATGGGACAAAACCAAATATAGGAAAAAGAGTATAATTTCCTAGCACGACTTTTGGTGTCTCTACCGAATAGTAATTGTAAAGACACCGGAGGAGGAAGAGTCTTCTAGAAGGAACCTCCATGGTTCCTTGTCTAGCTGGAATGGATGTTCGGTCGTTGGTGCAAGGACCGGACCGTTCTGGTCGGATGCGTGAGCCATAGTGGACGTCTGGACGCCTGGTCGTGGGCTGGTCGTCTGGGTCAGCTCAGGGTCTTCTCCGGTTCCACTCTCCAATAGTATGCTTAGCTTGTCTCTTAAGGCTTTCCTCTTGGACCGCGTAAGAGGTCTAAGTGGAATAACTGGTGCAGTGGCTGGCTCAATGTCCTCATTATAAACCAGCCAAAACACCCTTAGAAGAAGATTATAAAATCGGAACTAAGGGGGAGCTAGATGAGGAAATTTATTTTCATGATCCTAAGCTCTATAGGAAAGTGGTTGGTAAGATTATTTATCTAACCATCACTAAACCAGATTCATGTTTTGCTGTGAATCAGGTATCTCAACACATGCAAGGTCCAAAGATGAGACAATGGGAGATGGTAAACCGAATTTTGAGATATCTAAAGGGCACTCATGAACAAGGTATATGGATGGGTTGCAATAAAAACACAAATGTGGTTGGTTATTATGATGCAGATTGGGCAGGAGATAGGGAGGATGGGAGAAGTACCACAGGCTATAGTATTTTCATAAGAGGGAACCTTGTGACTTGGAAAACCAAGAAGCAAATGGTGGTATCATTCTCTATTGCAGAATCAGAATATAGAGTAATGAGGAAGCTTACAACTGAATACATTTGGCTGAGGCAATATTTGGAGGATCTTGCCGTGAAGTATAAAGAACTGATCACCATCCATTATGACAATCAGGCTGCTATACACATAGTCTCCAACTCTGTATTCCATGAAATGACCAAACATATAGAAGTAGACTGCCACAAAGTAAGGGAAGCCATTGGGAAGGGAATCATCTTTCCTTGTTATACAAGAAGTGAGGATGAACTAGTTGATGTGTTCACCAAGGCAACAACTCTGAAGAATGGCGCCTCCATCTATCCAAAACTTGATCTTATGACAATTCCACACCAATGATCCCAACATGGAGTGTTATACTCTTTTTTCCTAGAAAAGGTTTTGTCCCAATTGGATTTTCCTTCTTTAGGTTTTTAATGAGGTAATGCTTCATGGTTGCAAGCTTAGGCATTCTCCATGTCTTAAGCTTGAGGGGAAGTGTTGGAATGAAGAAGAAATGATGAAATTAGAAAGCCTTTAATGCTTCCTATAAAAGGCGTGAGTTACTTGTTCAAATGGGAGTGTCTAAGGCTTGTTTGTGTTCTAGTGTTATGTTATCCTTGTAGTCATTCATGTAGAAAGCAATTCTTGTATCCAAATAAGCCTAGACTAGATTAGTATATATATATATCTTCTTTCTCATTTGTAACTTAGAAACTATTATTCTCATTCTCTTAATAAAATCATTATTCTCTTTAAATCTCTTTAATCTCTCATTCTCTTATTCTACAAATCTCTCAATCTCATATTCATTCAACCTAGCCTCAGCGGAGCAGCGAGATCGTATGCTTCAAGTGCAAAGGAAGAGGACAGATGTCCCGAGAATGTCCCACTCAACGAACAATGGTACTCACTGCGTCAGGAGACTACGAGTCCGAGGATGAGCAAGAGGAGCCAGCACAAACAGCTCAGCAATAATCTGATGAGGAGATTGAGTACGCATACTCAGGAGATATGCTCATGATTATATGAGTTCTCAGCTCGAGCCACGATCCAGAAGAGGAAGAACAGCGAGAGAACATTTTCCATTCAAAATGTACCATACTTGGGAAAGTGTGCTCTATGATTATAGACGGAGGGTCCTGCACCAACGCCACAAGAAAATACATGATGGAAAAACAAGGATTGCCTGTGACCAAGCATCCTAAGCCTTATAATATACTATGGCTGAACAACAAGACGGAATTATATGTTTTGGATCAAGTTAAAGTCTCTTCAGCATCGGCAGATACCAGGACCAGTTCAACAGACGGACCAACTTCTACTCATTTGTCCACGACAAGCGTAGATACAATTTAGCACCAATGTCTGCACACGCCGTTCAAGAAATGCAATCTAAAATGGTGAAAGATCAACATGCCTACAAGGAGAACTTTTTAATCAATGTGGCAAACATGAGGAAAGCCACCCGTACTAAGGATACCCAGCTCGTTTTGATGCTCTACAGAGAGCCTACACACGTCCAGCACCGAGACCCCCCTTACCTACTGAGGTCTGAGCATTACTAGAGAGATATACCGACGTATTCCCGGATAAAATTACAGCCGGCCTCCCACCTATCTGAGGGATTGAGCACCACATCCACTTTTTTCTCGGAGCACAGCTGCCCAACCATCTAGCATACAGATTTAACCCCGAAGAGGCTAAAGAATTAGAACGAAAAATCCAGGATCTTATGGCTCAAGGTTACGGCTGAGAGAACCTTAGTCCCTGTGCCGTCCCACTCCTACTTTATGGGAGCTGGAGGATGTGAGTCAACTGTCGCGCCATCAACAACATTACGATCAAGTACTGGCACCCCATTCCACGCTTGGACGACATGCTAGATGAATTAAGCGGAGCCGCGGTCTTCTCCAAAATTGATCTTAAAAGCGGATATCATCAAGTCCGGATGCGAGAAAGAGACGAATGGAAGAATGCGTTCAAGACCAAGCATGATCTTTATGAATGGCTAGTAATGTTATTCGGCATATCCAATGCCCTAAGTACATTCATGCGCCTTATGAACCAAGTCCTTCGACCGTTCATTGGCAGTTCGTAGTAGTCTACTTCGACAATATTCTTGTCTATATTATGACCTACTCAGACCATCTGGAGCACCTAGAGGTCGTCATTACCACCCTCAGAGAGAACAGTTGTACGCAAACCTCAAGAAATGTACCTTCTGCACAAACCAAGTCGTTTTTCTTGGATTCGTCGTGAGTTCCCAGGGACTCTGGGTGGACGGCGAGAAGATCAAGGCCATACAGGAGTGGCCCACACCAACTGTTGGAATGAAGAAAAAATGATGAAAGAAGAAAGCCTTTAATCCTAGATTAAAGGTGTGTGGTCTAAGTCATCTAAGGGGAGTGTCTAAGGCTTGTTTGTGTTTTAGTATTATTTTATCCTTGTAGCCATTTATGTAAAAGGCAATCTTTGTATCCAAAAAATCCTAGACTAGAATAGTATAAATAGCTATATCTCTCCTCATTTGTAACTTAGAAACTATTATTCTCATTTTCTTAATACAATCATTCTTCTCTCTAATCTCTCTAATCTCCCATTCTCTCATTTTCTAATTCTACAAATCTTTTAATCTCATATTCTTCCATGGTATCAGAGTAATGTTACAAAAATCTGGGACAAAATCCATCATCAAATCTTTGAATCAAGAAAAATCATCTTCATCACAATCTGTTTTCATTCCTATTTTGTCTGTCAAATTTGATCGCAAATTCCGGCCAAACCACGACATCTTTTATCGATCTGCTTATTATGGATTGTTCTCCGGCGAGTCCAGAAGCCTTGCCAATTGTATTTTCATCATTTGACCACGGGAATCAGAAGATACAATTTTTCTTGTATCAGACCTCCGCGATTGCCTACACCGCAAACCTTCGTTTTCTCTGAGCATTCCGTCGCCAAATCTTCTCCGAATTGTGATTTTCCAAATCCTAAGATCAAGAGAAACGAGTCTAGTTGCTGTTTAAAGCAAGAAGAACTCAATTCTTCTAATTTTGAAGGAATTGTTTGAAGTTTTTCTCTCAAGATGTCTGAAATCGCCTCTCACAAGAATCTGGTGATAAAACTCTTATCCTTTCTCAGTTATCTTCAAATCATTGAATCTGGAAAGTTAGATAAGTTTTTTTTGAGGGTCTCCATGAATTTTGGTTGAAATCAGAAGGGGTTAAGTCTTCAAGATAGCTTTTCTTGATTTCTCCTCAAACTTGGAAATTTTGGAAAATTGAGGGAAACTTGATTTTTGGATTGGTATATTGTTTAAATTCAATATTTGTTGCTGGATAATCATTGTTTGTGAAGATAAGGACTGTTAGAAGTTGATCTTGTTGGTTGGAGTTGGTTAAATTCTGTTGCAGGAGTTGGTTGGAGTTGGTTGAAGGTGGTTAGGTTGTTTTTGGCCTGGTTGGTTAAGTAGTTACACGTAGCTTCCTCGGACTCGCCAGCTTCTACCGACGGTTCGTCTGAGATTTCAGCACGATAGCTGGTCAATTGACCTCGATGATAAAGAAGAACCAAGACTTTTGTTAGGGACCCGATAAGGAAAAGTCCTTCAAGCTTCTGAAGGAACGCCTCACCCACGCCCCAGTCCTATTTCTGCCGGACTTCACTCAGACAATCGAGGTCGAATGTGATGCTTCAGGGATCGGCAACGGAGCAGTCCTCACCCAAGGCGGAAGACCTGTCACCTACTTCAACGAGAAGTTAAGTGGAGCCGCACTTAACTATCCGACCTACGACAGGTAGCTCTATGCTTTAGTCCGTGCCTTAGAGACTTGGCAGCACTACCTACTTGTCCAGGAGTGCGTGATTCACACCGACCATCAGACACTCCAGCACCTCAGAGGACAATCCACGCTGAAGAAGAGACATGCTCGTTGGTTGGAGTATATCAAGACCGTTCCCTACGTCATCAAGTACAAGAACGGAACAGAGAACATTGTAGCTGACTCCCTATCCCGCAGATACAACCTCATTTCGGTGATGGAGTCAAAATTCATGGGTTTCAAGATGATTAAAGAGTTATATGCTGACGACGCCGACTTCACTCAGACCTATCAGGAGCACGGAAAGGGTACTTACAGCCGGTTCTATTTTTAACGGGTTCATTTTTAAGGACAAGCATATCTGCATTCCAAGAGGATCGATTTGAAAGCTGCTTTTGAGAGAGCCCCACGGGGGAAGTCTAATGGGTCATTTAAGCATTGACAAGACATTAAGCATGCTTAAGGAGCATTTCTACTGGCCCCACCAGCGACGAAATGTAGAGGCACACTGCGCTAAGTGCCTTATTTGTAAACAAGCTAAATCCAAGATTCATCCGCAAGGTTGTTACATGCCATTACCAGTCCCATCTGCGTCCTGGACAGACATCTCCATGGACTTCTTACTAGGCTTGCCGAAAATCAAACACAAAGACTCCATCTTTGTAGTGGTCAACCGAATTTCAAAGATGGCGCATTTCATCGCTTGCAACAAGACCAATAACGCAAGCCAGACTGCCGACCTGTTTTTCAAGGAGATAGTACGACTGCACAGCATTCCCAGGACGATTGTGTCCGAAAATACTAAGTTTAATCCAACAAAATGCTATGGGCCTTAAACAAAGGTTCATCCAAGATGTATATCCAACCCTCATCAAAACTTTACTGAGAAAAACCCAATTGGACAAAAATGCACTAAGGAAAAAGAGTACCAAGATATACAACTTTCCCCTTTACTTAATTCAAATAGCTTGAATTAAATATAACATACCGGCTTAGGTAGGTGCAGTCTTGGTCGTCCTTGGTCCTGGTCGCATCTTAGTCCGTATGGTCTTCAGATAACCTCCTAGGATGTCCTCAAGCTTGCTGGTTTAGGACTTGGTCATGGGACCGAATGGTTTCTGGACGTCCGTATGTCCAGCCATGGTCATGATCATATCACCAGGGGACTTTAAACCATCTCCTTCTAGACTGGAGAACAATCCCTTTGCCAACAAGGTGGACAAGAACAAGGTCATTGAAAGACTAGCTAGGTCATGTGATCTAATGTGTTTTAAATGCCAAGGCATAGGACATTGTGCCAATGAATGCGTAAACCAGAAAGTCATGGTCCTTATAGAAAATGTGGAAGTCCAAACGGAAGATGAGTCCGAAGACGTAGATCCAATCTATGACCAGTACTTGGACGAGGTGGAGGAGCCTCCGGTTCAAGGCCAGCTTCTGGTTACTAGGCGTGCCCTAAGTGTTCAATCCAAGGCTAAGGAACCTGACTAGAGAGAGACTTTTGTTCCATTCTCGGTGTTCTATTAAAGGAAAGGTATGCAGTCTCATCATTGATGGAGGCAGCTGCAACAATGTGGCCAGTAAAACCATGGTCAAGAAGCTTGGGCTAGAAGTTATTAAACATCCGAGACCCTACCCTCTACAATGGCTCACCAAAGCTGGAGAACTTTGTGTGACCCATCAAGTCAGGGTACCTTTGGAGATAGGCAGCTATAAAGATGAGGTCATGTGCGATGTCCTTCCTATGGAAGCCGGACACATCTTGCTTGGTAGGCAATGGCAGTCTGACCGAAGGATCATTCATGATGGCTATACTAATAAGCACCATTTCACTCATCAGAATAAAAAGAAACCTTTGTCCCTATGACTCAACAAGAAGTTTATAAAGATCAGCTCTATCTTAAACAACAAAAGAAACTCGAAAGCGGCTTTACAGAATCTAAACCTAAAACTAACTTTTTCATTAAAGCTAGTGTAATTAATAAGAACTTAGATGATCACCGGCCCATTTTTCTGTTATATTACAAGGAGGTTTGCCTCCATGCTACTAACCCACAGCCGGTTTTGTCGAGCGAGTTGTCTAAGCTTTTGCAGTAGTTTCATGATGTATTCCCTGAAGAATGCCTACCAGGACTGCCTCTCATCCGAGGCATTGAACATCAGATAGATCTTGTGCCTGGAGCGGCTCTACCAAACCGGCCTGCCTACAGAACTAATCTGGTAGAAACAAAGGAAATACAGAACCAAGTTGAGGAGCTGATGGGTAAGGGCCATATCCGTGAGAGTCTAAGCCCATGTGCTGTTCCTGTGCTCTTGGTTCCAAAGAAGGATGGTAAGTATCGGATGTGTGTTGATTGTAGAGCAATCAACAACATCACGGTCAGGTATTGTCACCCTATCCCTAGACTTGATGATATGCTTGATGAACTTCATTGGTCTAGGCTGTTCTCCAAAATAGATCTTAGGAGTGGGTATCATCAGATTAGGATGAAAGAGGGTGATGAGTGGAAAACGACATTTAAAACAAAACAAGAACTTTATGAATGGCTTGTAATGCCATTGGGGTTTACAAACGTATCTAGTACCTTTATGAGGCTGATGAATCATGTACTTACGGAATACATAGGTCAGCTTGTGGTTGTTTACTTTGATGATATATTGATTTATAGCAAGAGTCTAAATGATCATGTTAAACATGTTCAGGCTGTCTTAGAAGTACTTAGAAAGGAATGGTTGTTTGCTAACACGGACAAATGTACTTTTTGTTCAGATAATGTTGTTTTTCTAGGTTTTGTGGTCAGTGCAGATGGAATCAGTGTAGATGAAAAAAAGGTGAAGGCAATCCATTAATGGCCCACACCCAAGACCATGGGAGAAGTCCGCAGCTTCCATGGTCTTGTCGGGTTCTATAGGCAGTTCGTGAAAGATTTCAGCACTTTGGCCGCCCCACTTACTGAAGTAGTCAAGAAGGAAGTTGGGTTTAAGTGGGAACAACCCCAAGAGGAGGCCTTCAAAGCTTAAAGGATAAGCTAACTAATGCTCCTCTTTTGTCTTTACCAAATTTTGCTAACACATTTGAAATAGAGTGTGATGCCTCACACATATCCAACGTATGACAAGGAACTATATGCTTTGGTACGCGCCCTTCAAACGTGGCAACATTACTTGTGGCTCAAGGAGTTTGTGATACACATGGACCATTAGTCATTAAAGCATCTTAAGGGCAAAACAACTTAATAAACGACATGCCAAGTGGGTGGAATTCATTGAAACCTTCCCGTATGTTATTAAATACAAACAAGGAAAGGACAACATCGTGGCTGATGCCTTGTCTCGAAGGTATGCCTTACTCTCTACCTTAGAAGTTAAGTTATTAGGATTTGAACACATTAAACCTCTTTATGCCACTGACCCGGACTATGGAGACATCTATAAGTCCTATTACAAGTCCCATACAAGTTCTTATTACCAGAAGGACGAGTTCCTATTCTATGAAAACCGGCTTTGTGTCCCAAGGTGTTCATTGCGTGAATTGTTCATAAGGGAAGCACATGCTGGTGGACTCATGGGTTATTTTGGCGTAGCCAAGACCTTGGCTATCATGTGTGAGCATTTACAGTGGCCTAATATAAAAAGGATGTGGAACGCTTGTGTAGCCAATGCTCTACTTGTAAAATGGTTAAGTCCACAATCCAACCCCACGATCAACAGGATTTGAGGTTAAATCCTCTTCAAGAGGGAGGGGATAATGTGACCCTGAAGTACGACTCTAGTTCAACCATGGATGACCGTGAGGTCGAACCAACGATCAGGACGGGAATTGAGTTTTGGGACGGACACACAGACATATCGGGCAAACACACTGACGTGTTGGATGGACCTATGGACAAACGCACAGACGGACGCACGAATGGGCGCACGGACGGACGCACGGACGTGCACCCAAACATGTATTGGGACGAACAGCCAGACAGACGGACAAGTGACCCATGGTCGACCCAGCCCGAGCAAACGATCGTCCCATCAACCGACCTCGACCATGTTCCGTCATCTAACCTTGGCCTCGACCACAACCGGACCCTAACTCGACCAAGCCTTGACCATGACCGGACCATGACTCGACCACGACTCGACCAAGCCTCGACCACGACCAGACCATGACTCAACCAAGACTTGATCTCGACTGGACCTTCAGTGGACCATGGACCGACCCGACTAGGACCATCGACCCATGGGCCATTCCGGCTAGACCGCTGACTCGCGTTATAACCAAGGAGTTCAAGCAAGCCGTTGAACTTTTCCTCAGGGCTGCACCACCTTCGCCCAGCTCAGGTTTGCTGATCCTAATTCAAGTCGTTTGACTTAGCTAAAAGGGAAGAGTTTTTATCTTGGTACTCTTTTCCCTTGGTGAGGTTTTTTCGATTGGGTTTTTCTCACCAAGGTTTTGATGAGGCCCGGATTAAATTCTAATGACCTTTTTCTAATGCCCATGGCATATTTACTTGGATTTTGGATTGGTTCATTTGGGCCCGGCCCATTTCTTTGTTTAAAGGGTTTTTGAATTCAAATTGGTCAAGTGCATTAAATTCTTGTTTTCTGTGTGGTCTTAGGCGGAACTCACATGTTTCACACGCATGTCTTTGACTCCTTGACCACCGCCTCTTTGTAATCTCTATAAGTACTTGGTCTTGGTCACATTTGTACCTTTCCATCGAATTTTCTTATTGAATATCATTTTTCATGATACTTAGAAAGTTTGATCAAATTCTTTCTCGCCAATCTCCCTATAGTGTGTAATATCTATAGGCCATTTGTGAAACCATTGTGCTTGATTAGGTGTTTTATATCCTAGTCAGTACAAGTTAGCATAACCAAGGCCGATTCATACCCTTGGTTTGATTCCAATCGATCCACCATTCCTTCACTCTACGTGACCATATCTTACATCCATCATTCCAATATTACCACCTCATAAGCGCCTGTCCATCCATCTCTCTATCTTCCGCTTGTCAGCTTGTTGCCGGTCTTAGGTTGAGTATCCTTCTCATTGAAGGATCTCATCATTAACTGAGTGAAGTTTAGCTACAGGTGCAAATGTATCTTTATAATCTTCACCATAAGTCTGAGTAAATCCTCTAGACACCAACCTAGCTTTATATCTATCAATTTCACCATTGCTTTTGTATTTAATGGTAAAAATCCACTATGAACTTATAGCCCTTTTTCCTTTAGGTAAAGTGGCTGGAGCATAAGTACCATTCCTTTACATGGCTCGTTTCTCAGCTAGGATAGCTTCCTTCCATTCCTTCTTAGTCATAGCTTCCTCATATTTCTTTGGAATCTGTTCTTTATCAAGACTTGAAATGAATGCAACATGGTAAGTAGGTAAGTGAGCAATTTTACAAACTCCCTGATCATGATGAATCACAGCATTCCCATTGTAAAAGACTGGTGGAATCCTTTTTCTTGTACTCCTTCTTAACACTGTAGGTGGAGCTTCTTGGATAGGCTCCTCCTTTCACCTAAAGCTTCAATGAGAGTGGGCACATCTCTTGATCTTTTGGAAGCTGAGACTAGAATTGATTCATCTCCTGCTGAGTCTTGTTTGACATGAGTAGATGCTTCTCCCCCCCCCATGTTCAAGAGGAGGAAGACCAGGAGAGCTGAAGGGAAGACCAGAAGATGGCCGCGGATTGGATGGACCAGTTGTGGTGGATGGCCGCGGCCCGGCTGGCCGTACCGGAGCTGAGGCCATGCTGGGGCTGGACGCCACTGGTGTAGGAGGCTGAGGATGATGAGAGACTATGCCAATTCTCTCCAAGAGTCTCCTCGAGTTCTCAGCTTGATCTGATCTTGTTATGGATATGTCTTTGAATTGATCCCAAGTTCCTTCTTCATAGAACCCTTTTGATTTTTTGAATTTGACATCTCTAGATACTAAGATTCTTCTAGTCTCTGGATCATAACATTTTTATCCTTTCTGGGTAGAGAAAAACCCAATGAACATAGCTTTGATACTATTTGGCTCCAGCTTGTTCTTTTGCTCTCTTGGAACTAATTCAAAACAAACACAACCAAAAACTCTTAAGTGGTCAATGTTAGGTCTAGTTTTGTTTAGTACCTCAAATGGAGACAAGTCATCTAGGACTTTTATAGGAGTCCTATTAATCAAGTAGCATGCAGCTACCAAAGCATCCCCCCAAAAATCTTTTGGGAACTTTCATGTGGAAAATCATTGTTCTCACAACTTCCATTAAATGTCAATTTTTCCTTTCAGTCACTCCATTTTGTTGTGGAGTGTAAGGACAGCTGGTTTGATGTTCAATGCCATGCTTGGCCAAGTTTTGTTGAAGCCTGGTGCTAGTGTATTCCCCTCCAATATCTGTTCTAAAGCATTTAATGCTTGCATTGTATTAGTTAGTAACATATGCTTGAAAATTTAGAAATTCATCAAATACTCTATCTTTAAAACTAAGTAAAGTGACCCAAGTATATTTGGACTTTTCATCAATAAATGTCACAAAATACTTGTGATTTCTCTAGATGTAAATGGAGATGTCCAAACATCAGAATGCGCCAACTCAAAACAATTATTATAAGTATGCAAAGATATCTCAAAAACAGTTTTGCAATGTTTCCCAAGTATACAAGAATCACACATATCTTATGGCCTTTTTAAACCAGGAACAGTTAGTTCTAGTGCTCTAGGATGAGGATTTCTTTGTTGAAATGAAGAAGAGAATAAGTAGTTTAAGACAAAGAAGAGAGTATGAAGTGTTAGAAAAAAGAAGTGAGTAAATACGCTAAACCAAAGGGAGAGTATGAAGGAGCTTCTAAACCTATAGCAAAACAAGGGCCTTAGGCACCTAATAGAGAGTGTTTGGACACAAGGATTGTAAACTCACTATATAAACACTTGTACTCCTCATTTGTAAGTAAGAAGAAATAATTCTATTATTATAAATAAAAATATTTTCTCTCATTCTCTTGTCTCTCAAACTCTCTCTCTAATCTCTTAATCAATGGTGAATCTAAATCTATCATTTTTCATGGTATCAGAGCCAGGTTGCATCAAATCTGGGTAAAATTCATCATTCAATCCTTGAATCAAGAATAAATCATCTTCTTCACAACCTCCTTTCAGTTTTATTTCGACCGTCATCTTGAAACGCAAATTTCAGCCAAACCACGACTCCTTTTGATGATCTGCTTTTTATGGATTGTTCTTCGGCGAGTTCTGAAGTCACGCCAATTTGAATTGTATTATTTGACATAGGGAATAAAAGGTTACAAATTTTCTTGCATAGGACCTCCGCGAGTGCCTCCGCCGAGAACCTCCTTGTTTCCCAGGTCTTTCCGTCGTCGAATCTTCATCAAATTGCGTTTTTCTAAATCCTAATGTCAATCCCTTCAAGTATAGTTTCTGTTTAAAGAAACCAGAATTCAATTCTCTTACGTTTGAAAGAATTTCTTGAAGTGTTTCTAAAATACGTCAGAAATCTCCTCTCACAAGAATCTGGTGATAAAATTCTTATACTTTCTCAGTTTTCTTCAAATGTTTGAATCTGGAACGTTAGATAAGTATCTTTTGAGGGTTTCCACGAAGTTTGGTTTCAATCATAATGGTTTAAGTCTTCAAGATTGATTTTCTTGATTTCTCTATCAATCTTTGAAATTCTTAAAAAGGAGGGAAACTTTAAATTTTTGGATTGATTAAGTAATAAAATTCAAAAATTGTATTTGTTGATCTTGGTTTTGAATATAAGGACAGTTATAAGTTGATCTTGTTGGTTGGAGTTGGTTAAAATCTGTTGCAGGAGTTGGTTGAAGTTAGTTGAAGGAAGTTAGGTTGTTGACTTGGTTGGCAAGAAACTACTCACTATCAGCTCCTCAAACTATCTTATCCAAAAGTATGAAGGTTCAAGCAATGTTGAAGCATTGGCTGAATATGTGAACAAGAAAAGAGAGAAAAAAAAAAGATGTCTTCACCAAGCAAACGCAGAGAAATGAAGCTGATGATGAGCGATTATAAAGTGGAGAAGATCAACGATGGCATGCAAGAGTTCTTTGTTGAATTCAATGGACCTAAAGACAGTTTGTATCAAGAAGGTGTGTGGAAGATAAAAGTTGAGCTTCCTGATGCTTATCCTTACAAATCTCCATCTGTTGGTTTCATTATTAAGATTTATCAAGTCTTGGAACTCAAGAATCAATGTTGGAGAACCCTGGTGATCATGGAAAATTTTATAGAGGTTTCATTGAGAAAATTAATCAGGTTGTTGCAATCAAGCAACTTGACAAAAATGGTGCTAAAGGAATCAGGGAGTTCGTGGTCGAAGTAATGACACTAAGTCTCCCTGACCATCCCAATCATGTAAAGCTTATTGGATTTTGTGCTGAAGGTGTTCAGAGATTATTGGTCAACGAGTTGACCCGTCAATGCGTATTCAGGAGCATAGTATCCGTATGTTCCCATAACTCTTGTGGAAACATGTGTTGCATCCCCGCTCAAGACCCAAAGTCAGAGAGTTTGGAAACATGTGTTCCCATAACTTTGGTCCGACTTTCACTAACCCAAAGTCAGAGAGTTTTGGGTGATAGTCTTCGAAAGAAAGATCTAGGAGAACGATCAAGACCCCATTTCTCGCATCCATGGTGGCCAACGATTTCCAGTGAGAGTTTGTGGGGTTTGGTTTGGATGATTGACCACGAGACTGAATAAGATGAGTTGACGGAGATGTAGTGATCTCGGAAGAAGTCTGAATCGATAAGCGA
The DNA here is from genome assembly GCA_039880935.1 of Streptanthus diversifolius. Classification (NCBI taxonomy): domain Eukaryota; kingdom Viridiplantae; phylum Streptophyta; class Magnoliopsida; order Brassicales; family Brassicaceae; genus Streptanthus; species Streptanthus diversifolius. The sequence continues at coordinate 7,039,736 of JAXGFM010000002.1, forward strand.
TTTCCATTCTCTGCTAAACGATCTGAATGGCCCCAGCTCTGCTCTTCGCCAAAAATATCAGATGAAATTTCCTGATTGAGCTTCAGGATTTCCTCAGACACTAGGATAGCCTCTTTTTAAGCTGAAGCAGCTGTTCTCGGGTGAACCACAAAATCTCTCGACCCTCAAATCTCGAGTCTCCTCTCTTAACTGGAAAAGAAGGAGCGTCTCCACCATCGGTGATATCAGAAGAAAGCTCAGAGGAAGAAGATAAGGTAGAGCGTGGGGCAAAGAGTTTGCTTCCTCCACAACCGCCTCCAGGCCTCAAGCTCAACACAGAGTGATCACCTTGCTGCATCACTCTAAATCTTTCGCGGTAAAGGAAGGGCAGAAGCAGTGACGGTACTAAGAATCAGAGAGTTTGTGAGAAATCTGAATCTCGCTATGCTCTTCAGTGGAAATCGCACAAAGACATTGACCAATGCGACGTTGACCAATGCCACTTCTGGCAAATCAATTTTCTTTTACAGCTTCTTGATATCTGCGATTATGTTAATAATAACATTGTTTTTCATTGTCCCTAACGTGAAGTGTGGAGGTTCTACCGTGAAGTGCGAAGTGGTTCTCAAGAGGGAAGCTTGTTAAAGGCGATCATTACTTTGATTATGTCAGTGACATTCTAACGAAGGTTGCTAGGGAGCATGAGATCCAGGACTAAGGCCGAGAAGATTGCAAAGGAGACATTACTGGACCACAAAAGGTGTTTTGAAAGAAACATAATGAAAGGGAGTTCCTAGACCAGAACCAGTTCCTAAATTCAAATGCAAATACCTAGTATAAAAGTCTTATGCATTCAAGCTATTTCTAAACTCTTATCCAACTATTTGGTTGATTTCATTGATAGTTGTGTGAGTTAGAAATTTAGGGAATCTGGTATCTAGGTGGTTAGTAAATCATGAATTTTATTGAATTTTGTTCATGTATTTAGAAATTGTTAAAATGGGACATTTTGAACATAGTTTAGCTAGATGAATCATTTGTTCATGAATTGCATTGATCCTAGAGGAAGAGAACCTTGTTTTTTACTTAGAAAAATAAGTTTAAGAAGGCATGTTGAATCCAAAAGTCCTTAGGCAGTGTTTAAAATTAAGTTTGGTTACTCTTAATCAATCTCTTTCACTTACTGTCTTTTGTTTAGAATCTGCCTATTCTCAACAGGTTCAAAAGCTTATGATGGGAGTTGATGTTTTGCTTTATTGTCTAACAAAGGCAAAAGAGAGCAAGTGAAAAAGGCACAGCACATGGAGAAGAAGTTAGAACCAATGGCCACCAAGAACAGCCACCACAAGGAGTGGAGAGGAAAGACTAGTGGAGTGTGATGAATCAGATATCCCATGGAGTAAGATATCCTTTGGTGTGTGCTTGAAGTGAAAATCAACAGAGCACACATGCTGCAAGTTCAGATCATAATCAATCACAAAGGAGGAATACTCACAAAGACTTAATATCAAAGTCTTTGTAAAGGCTATCTCTAAACCTTCTACTTTTTTACTTGATTGATTAAAATTTCTCATCTATAAATGTTCATACGATGAAAGAGAACCTAGTAAGACTATGCATTGCATTTATAACCTAGATGGATCCAAAATTCACCTTGACATTCATCATAATTCTCTATTATTCTTCATCATTCTCTTAAGTCTCATCTATTCTACTTAAAATCTTATACTTTTAATCTCTAATACTCTGATTCTCTTATTCTCAAGTGACGTGAGCTTGGATGCAGGCCCGGACCAACCGGATGATGGAACAGACTTTGACTCGGACAAACGCAAGCATGAAAGCCAGGACGATCAACCGGACGCGGGTGTGGACGATGATCTTGAGCATTCGGACGTATGCATGGAGGTTGGCCCAGAACGTGAGCATGGACGGATGGATGACCGGACATGGAACGATGAGGGTGACCCACCATCGACCCAAGCCTCGACCAAACCATCTACCCGTGACTCGACCAAGGCCTCGACCCACGCCCTGATCATGACTTCGACCAGCATCGACCCGTCAACCCACCCTTCGACCAAGACCTCAACCAGCCTTGTCCCGGAGCCATGGACCGTTCCACCTGGTCCCATGACCCGTTCCCGGACCAAGGCCCTTCAAGCATCTATTGGGTTATTTCTGACCTATTTCTCTTCTTAAACTATCTAAGTCCATTATGTTTTGGCATTGGGCTTATGTGAAGTTTTTCCCTTTGGGTTTTTCTCACATGGGTTTTAAATGGGGCCTGGTGCATTCTTAAAGGGATCAAGCCCATAAGGCCTTTGACAACATGTGATGGCATTTCTGTTTTGGCCCGGCCCATTTCTCCTTTGTTGGCGTGTGATTACACGTTTTGACCACATTGTTTTCTGCTTGGTCGTTGTCATTAATGTACGGTTTTCTGTGCCAATTATGCAAGGCATTTTGACCATGCAAATTTAAATTTCATGTGAGTGTATATGTTTGGCCGTGGCCTTTGTATTCAGACAGATCGAATTTTAATAAGAATTTTCTTGTTTTGAAAATATTCTTGTTCGGTCTCATCCTCTCTCAATTCCCTTGTTGGTGTGTAATATCTAGCTTGCTAGATTGAGAAATCCTTGTAAAGGATCGGTGTGTCATATCCGATCGTGAAAAAGTTTGGTATTCCAAGATTCATCACCATTTTGGAGATCATACCATTCGTCCCATTCATCTATTCATTCTTTCTTTCAACATCCGCATGATTCAGTGATCAACTACCTTTATTCCTTCATCCACACAATCATACACCTCCACTCCATCCATTTCAAAGCCTTCCGCCTTTGGCTCAACCTGTTGCCGATCTTGGATCCTTGTGTTCTTCCCCACAAGGACCACGCCAAGTGGCATCAGAGCAGACATCAGGCTGAGCGCTCTACCCCTTTCTTGTTTTCTTTGTTTGTTCTTTAAGAAACCATCAAAATTATCAAAGTGACCATTCATATTATGATAGATCGTGATTAGTCTTATAGGCTGTTCTTAATCCTGTGAACATTTGACTTGTTTAAGTCTGAGGCAGTCCGTTTCAACCGCATGTTTGAAGACCTTGCCACCATACTTAAGCAAACCTTAGAAGAACGGTTTCAAACCATTCAGCTTGGTATCCGTGAAGGAATCCGTGAGGATATCTATAGAATCTTACCAGATGGGAGAAAACCACGACAAATGAATCCATTCTCTCCTAGACGCGTCCGTGGTCTCACGCCTGAACCACAGGGACATGCCTCTGACGCAAGAAGCTTGGGCCACAGGACTTATGTTGGAGATGAAGAGGCGGCTCGGTTCTATCAATCAGGAGGCTCTGAACATAGTGCACCAGGCACACCAAGGCGTCACCGTGATCATAGGTTCCCAATTTACCCCCTTAGCCGACCAGTGCAACAACCTCAAGCTGAAGATACTACCAATCCACGACTATAATGATCTCATTCTCTATCTTGATTGGGAAACCAAAATAGAACTAGTATTTAATTGCCAATACTATAGTAAAACTAACAAAGTAAATTTGGCTGTTACTGAGTTCTATTATTACGCATTAAGCTGGTGAGATCAAGTGGTAACTTCCAGGAGACGCAATGGGGAATATCCCATTGAAACATGGGAAGAACTCAAGTTCCTCATGCGAAGGCGCTTTGTTCCCAACTACTTCCACAGAGACTTGCATCAAAGACTAAGGAATCTACAGCAAGGCAACCGGAGTGTTGATTAATATTTCAAGGAGATGGAGATGCTCCTGATCCGGGCTGGTGTTACTGAACACCGTGAGGCTACTATGTCACGCTTCATGAGTGGAATCAACCAGGAGATACAAGACCGCCTGGAGATGCAACACTATGTGGAGTTGGAGGAGATGCTACACAAGGCATTGCTTATAGAACAACAGCTTAAAAGGAAAACTAACACTCGGTCTTTTGGTGCAGGTACTATAGGTCCCAAGTTAACATTCAATAAGGAGTTCAAACCCACTTGTGCCTTTGAATCCAAGCCGGACATGTATAGAGCAGCTTCCAACCTTTTTCCACGTAGACCGGATAATAGCAAGGCCGAGGAACGACCAAACAGAACAAGGGACATTCGGTGTTTCAAATGCCAAGGTCTAGGCACTATGCAAATGAGTGCACCAACAAGCGGACTATGACCATCATGGAGAGGTCCAGTCATAAGAAGAAGAGGACCCTGAACCCTTAACCGGTGGGGAAGAGGAACCACCAGTCTCTGGTCAACTCCTTGTAGCCAGACGGTCCCTGAGTGTCCAGTCTAAGGCAGATGAACCGGACCAAAGGGAAAACCTTTTTCATTGGGCTGCCTAATCAAAGTTGCGCCAAAAATGACTCAAAAACTTAGTGTCCTTATCAGACACAATGGTCTTAGGCATTCATGCAACCTGACTACTTCCTTAAAGAATATATTAACTATATGCAATGCATCATCAGTCTTTCTACATGCTATGAAATGAGACATCTTGGAAAAACGATCAACAACAACAAAAATACTATCCTTTCCATTTCGAGTCCTTGGCAACCCTAAGATAAAATCCATATACAAGTCTATCCAAGGATGTTCCGGAATGGGTAAGGGATGATACAAACCGTTGGGCTGCCTAATAAAAGGAAAGGTATGTAGTTTAATAATTGATGGTGGTAGTTGTACTAATGTTGCTAGTGAGTCCATGGTCAAGAAACTAGGACTTAAGGAACTACCACACCCAAAGCCATACCCCCTCCAATGGCTTAATGACACCGGCGAGTTGAAGGTGACCCATCAGGTCAAGGTTCCACTTGAAATAGGCAAGTACAAGGACGAGGTCCTGTCTGATATATTGCCTGTGGAAGCCGGCCATATTATTTTGGGAAGGCCGTTGCAATCAGACAGAAAGGTGACCCATGATGGCTACACCAACCGCCACCACTTTACATTTAAAGGCCGTAAGACCACCCTTATTCCCATGTCACCCCATGTGGTATACTTAGATCAGTTACACCTTAAAAACCAAAGAAAAGAAGCTAGTAAGTCTAAGATGCCAAAATCTAAAACCAATGTTTATCTTAAGGCTAGTGAAATCAAGCGAAGTCTTAGTACTAAAACCCCAGTCCTTATGCTTATATATTACGATCATGTGCTTGTGTCTACTAACCAAGAGCCGGTACTCCCGAGCAGTTTGAAAAATCTTTTGCAGTGGTTCCAGGATGTATTTCCAGAAGAATGTCCTAATGGGTTGCAACCCATTCGTGGGATAGAACACCAGATTGATATGGTCCCTGGAGCTACCTTACCAAACCGGCCAATCTATCGCACCAACCCTGTGGAAACCAAGGAATTGCAAAGACAAGTTGATGAGCTCATGGCCAAGGGACACATCCGCGAAAGCATGAGCCCATGTGTCGTGCCTGTCCTCCTTGTCCCTAAAAAGGCAATCAACAACATCACGGTAAAGTATCGCCATCCTATCCCTAGGTTATATGACATGCTTGATGAACTCCATGGTTCTAAGATACTTTCTAAGATAGACCTTTGGAGTGGATATCACCAAATTAGAATGAAAGAGGTTGTTGAGTGGAAAACCGCCTTTAAAACTAAGCAAGGTTTATATGAATGGTTAGTCATGCCCTTTGGCCTAACCTATGGCCATATTACGTTTATGAGACTTATGAACCATGTGCTTAGGGAGTTTATAGGACATTTTGTGGTTCAGTACTTTGATGACATCCTAGTATATAGCAAAACCTTAGATGACCATGTTTATCACCTTAAACTTTTTTTAGAAGTGCTTAGGAAATAGAGGCTTTATGCTAATATAAAAAAGTGCACTTTTGGAACAGATAACATTGTTTTTCTAGGTTTTGTAGTAAGTGCTGCAGGTGTACAAGTGGATGAGGAGAAAGTCTGTGCCATCCGTGACTGGCCTAGTCCAAAGACCGTGGGGGAATTCCGCAGTTTCCACGGTCTAACTGGAATTTACATGTTTTTTGTCAAGGATTTTAGTACACTGGCCGCACCATTGACTGAGGTGATCAAGAAGGATATGGGTTTTAAATGGGAAAAGGAGCAGGAGGAGGCATTCCAGCTGCTCAAGGACAAGCTCACTAACGCACCTTTATTGGCTTTGCCTAATTTTTCTAACAACTTTGAGCCCATTGCCTATTTCAGTGAGAAGCTTTGAGGTGCCACACTGAATTACCCAACATATGACAAGGAGTTGTATGCTCTTGTCCGTTCCTTGCAAACTTGGCAACATTACTTGTGGCCCAAGGAGTTTGTAATACACATGGACCATGAGTCACTCAAGCACCTCAAGAGTCAACACAAGCTTAACAAACGCCATGCTAAGTGGATGGAGTTCAAAGAAACATTCCCATATGTCATAAAGTATAAGTAAGGCAAAGAGAATGTGGTAGCCGATGCCTTGTCACGCAAGTATGCTCTTCTATCTACCTTATAAGTTAAAGTTATGGGATTTGAACATATGAAAGAATTGTATGACACTGACCCAGACTATGGAGAAATCTATAAGTCTTGTCATAAGAATCCCATAAGTCGATATTTTGTGCAAGATAGGTACTTGTTTTATGAAAACCGTATATGCTTACCATCTAGTTCCATGAGTGAATTGTTTATCCGTGAGGCCCATGCTGGTTGACTCATGTGGCACTTTGGCGTGTCTAAGACCTTAGCCGTGATGCGTGAACAATTCTACTGGCCACACATGAGGAAAGATGTGGAAAGGATATGCAGCCGGTGTGTTAAGTGCAAGTAGGCTAAGTCCACGACTCAGCGCAACGGTTTGTATCACCCCTTACCCATTCCAGAACATCCTTGGGTAGACTTGTCTATGGATTTTATCTTAGGGTTGCCAAGGACACGAAATGGAAAGGATAGTATTTTGTTGTTGTTGATCGTTTTTCCAAGATGTCTCATTTCATAGCATGTAGAAAGACTGATGATGCATTGCATATAACTAATCTATTCTTTAAAGAAGTATTCAGGTTGCATGGCATGCCTAAGACCATTGTGTCTGATAGGGACACTAAGTTTTTGAGTCATTTTTGGCGTACCTTATGATCTAAGTTAGGTACCAAGTTGTGTTTTTCTACTACATGCCACCCTGAGAGTGACGGCCAAACTGAGGTTGTCAATAGGACTTTAGGTTCCATATTGCGTGCATTTGTAAGAAAGAACCTTAGAACTTGGGAAGATCATTTGCTTCATGTAGAATTTACATATAACCATTCGGTTCATTCAGCATCTAAGCATTCGCCATTTCAGATTGTTTATGGTTTTAGTCCTATCTCACCTTTGGATCTAATGCCTTTACCTTTGAGTGAGTGTGCTAGTCTTGATGGAGTGCAGAAGGCTCGTCTGGTTAGACAGATACATGAAAAGGCCCGAGCCAATATTGAGGCCAAAACCAAAAAGTATGATCAAGTCGTTGACAAGCATCGGAGAAAGCTTACATTCAATCCAGGAGACCAGGTCTGGATCTACCTACGCAAGGACCGGTTCCCTGAAGAACGCCAATCCAAGCTGATGCCTAGGGTGGATGGACCGTTAACAGTGGTCAAGCGCATCAATGACAATGCCTACCAGCTGAACTTGCAAGGTAAGTATTATGTGAGTTCAAGTTTTAATATTGCTGACTTGATTCCTTTTTCTGCAGATGGACAGGATTTGAGGTCAAATCCTCTTCAAAAGGGAGGGGATGATGTGAGCTTGGACGCAGGCCCGGACCAACCAGACAATAGAAAAGACGTTGACTCGGACAAACGCAAGCATGAAAGCCAGGACGATCAACCGGACGCGGGTGTGGACGACGATCTTGAGCATCCGGACGTATGCATGGACGTTAGCCCAGAACGTGAGCATGGACGAATGGATGACCGGACATGGAACAATGAGGGCGACCGACCATCGACCCAAGCCTCGACCAGACCATTTACCCGCGACTCGACCAAGGCCTTGACCCGCGCCCCAATCAGGACTTCGACCAGCATCAACCCGTCGACCCACCCTTCGACCAAGACCTCAACCATCCTTGTCCCGGAGCCATGGACCGTTCCACCTGGTCCCATGACCCAATCCCGGACCAAGGCCCTTCAAGCATCTATTGGGTTATTTCTGACCCATTTCTCTTCTTAAACTATCTAAGTCCATTATGTTTTGACATTCGGCTTATGTGATTGGGATTAAGGGTCCACTTCGTTCCCTTTTCCCATGTGAGGTTTTTCCATTTGGGTTTTTCTCACATGGGTTTTTAATGGGGCCTGGTGCATTCTTAAAGGGATCAAGCCCATAAGGCCTTTGACAACATGTGATGGCATTTCTGTTTTTTGCCCGGGCCATTTCTCCTTTGTTGGCGTGTGATTACACGTTTTGACTACATTGTTTTCTGCTTGGTCGTTGTCATTAATGCACGGTTTTCTGTGCCTATCATGCAAGGCATTTTTACTATGCAAATTTGAATTTCATCTGAGTGTATATGTTTGGCTGTGGTCCTTGTATTCAGACAGATCGAATTTTAATAAGAATTTTCTTTTTTTTGAAAATATTCGTGTTCAGTCTCATCCTCTCTCAATTCCATTGTTAGTGTGTAATATCTAGCTTGCTAGATTGAGAAATCCTTGTAAAGGATCGGTGTGTCATATCCGATCGTGAACAATTTTGGTATTCCAAGATTCATCACCATTTTGGAGATCATACCATTCGTCCCATTCATCTATTCATTCTTTCTTTTAACATCCGCATCATTCCGTGATCAACTGTCTTTATTCCTTCATCCACACAATCATAAACCTCCACTTCATCCATTTCAAACCCTTCCGCCTTTGGCTCAACCTGTTGCCGATCTTGGATCCGTGTGTTCTTCCCCACAAGGACGACGTCATCAAGATACTTACAATCTTATTCTTTATGTTTAAAGGATAAAGAAGACCAATTTAAGACATTCATTATGTGTATGCTCAATCTTCTAAACTTTACTCTTATCCTTAGTGGCAAGCTTGTAGGGGGGAAAGAAAATGAGTATTCAATGGACAAAAAAAAGGTGCATGAAGCTGGCACAAGTTGGCCAAGGTGGTTGGTCCCGTGAGCATGAAGCTAGCACAAGTTGGAGGCTCCAAGTTGCCCAAGGTGGCTGGTCATGCTTTGCTTGATTCAAAGCTTTATTTCCGTGATGGTCTAAGCACAAGAAGAGTGCTCAGTCTGATTCCTTCATGGAGGCCGTGAATAAGGTAATCCGAATCTTTTGTCATTAACTGAGGATAGAACCAATGGCCATCAAACTACCAAGTCTCATGAAGAAGGAGTAAGCTGGTGGAAAGTGATGAATCAGCTCAGGACATCAAAATTCTCTCATCACAGGTTTTATCCAGGATAAGTTCTCTAACTCTATGATTTTAGGTTGAGAATTTGGCTAGATATTATACTTGATACCAGACTTGATATTACTCAAGTTCTGGAATACTAATCTTTATTTTTGAGTTGCTATGATGTTTTAGATCAGGAAGTGATGGTGGAAAAGTGTATTAGGAGATAAGTGTGCTCACTCTACTCAAGCTTAACTCTACAATCTTTATTCTCTTGAGTTAGGCTTATTGAAAGTAGAAAGTGAAGCAAAATGAAGCTAGCCAAAGTGGATCCTAAACATATAAGGGAAGAGAACCATGTGATCATGATAAATCCAAAGACCTTAATGTGGAGTCCTTAGAGAACCAGACTGGTCTAGATCATATCATCCAAACCGCCATCCACTCTTATAAAAGGGAAGTTAAAATCATTCTTATATTATAATGCATTGGTTTATCTTGTGAGAATTGATATGTGCATGTATATGTGTATGTGAAACAGGTTTAAATTGAAGACTTTAAGGAAAGTTGGATCAAAATCACCTATTAAAGACAAGGAGTCAAAATAAAGGGGGAGAAATGGACCAGACTTAGAAGAAGCTTCAAAACAGTCACTCACATGCAATTTCAACTATGGTCAATCCCTAGCTAAGAAGACATCACTCTTTTTCCCTTAGTATTGGTTTTGTCTCAAAGGGTTTTCCATACTAAGGTTTTTAATGAGGAAGTTCTTTAAGGTACCAAGCTTGGTTTCTATGAATATTAAAAATCAAGCTTAAAAGGGAGTGAAGAGAAAAAAAGGAGGAAAATCTCTTCAACTTTGCAAGTTCAACCATTCACCCATGCATAAACTTGAGGGGGAGTGTTGAAATGAGGAAGAGAATAAGTAGTTAAAGACAAAGAAGAGAGTATGAAGTGTTAGAAAGAAGAAGTGAGTAAATACTCTAAATCAAAGGGAGAGTATGAAGGAGCTTCTAAACCTATATCCAGATAAGAGCATTAGGCACCTAATAGAGAGTGTTTGGACACAAGTATTGTAAACTCACTATATAAACAATTGTATTCATCATTTGTAAGTAAGAAGAAACAATTTTCTTATTATTAATAAAAATCATTTCTCTCATTCTCTTGCCTCTAAAACTCTCTCTATATTCTCTTGATCAATGTGAATCTAAATCTATCATTCTCTCATTCCTAATCTAGCATGCCAAAGGACAGAATCATCACTAAAAGAGCTAGTATTAGCAACCGGTTCTACCCCTCTTGCATTGGTCATATCTTCAAGAACATACAAGTCATTCCTTGTAGTTCCCTGTCCAAATCTCCTACTAATCTCAATATCCTGAAAGTAGAAATCATTAGGACCTAAGATAGCTTGACAATTTAAATCAGTAGTGGCTCTTTTAACTGAAAGCAAATTTGATGTAAAAGATGGCATGTAAAAGGCTTTAGATTCTTTATCAAACAATTTAAACTTTCCTATGCCTTTAATTGGTATTTTGATTCCATTAGCAATGACAACATTACGTAAGGCAGGTTCTAAATTCTCTAGCAATCCTAGATCACTAATCATATGATGAGAAGCACCGGAATCAACAACCAATGATTTAGAAGCATTAGGAGTAAAAGAAGTTTGAAAAAAGCATGAAAAGTTTTAACCAACACATTACCATTCTTAATTGCTTTAAGAAGAGCTTCTAGATCTAATTTTGTCACAAATTCAGATGCTGAAGACATGGAACTGGTTGGGGCTGAGTGACAATGGGAGCTGGTACACGCTTTTGAAGAAGCCGAGGGCTTGTACATGCTATGGCCGACAGCTTGCAGCTGAGTGTGGCCGACAGCTTGGCTTCAGCTCAAGATGGAGTATCCAACACTCCTTCTTTGTATGGCCACTCCTTTTGCAATGGTCACAAGTTGGTCTCTTCTTCCTAGGTTCATTTGTTGTTGTTGGTTTGAAGAAATTCTTGTGTGCAGCCACCAATTCAGCCTTGTTGCCCAAAAGACCATGGAATCCTTGCTCCTTTTGGATTTGAGCACCAACATCTTCCAAGCTAGGAAGTCTATCAGACCTAAGAATATGCTTAATAAGATCTGGGTAAGTTGTGTTAAGAGTTAATAGTAACACAAACACCTTATCTTGTTATTTTATTTCTAGAAGAACAATTGGGTCAATTGTGGCTGGCATTAGCATCTCTAGCTCAGCCCACAATGCTCTGAATGAGCCATATTGCTTTGTGAATTCTGCAACCTCCTGCTTCAATTCATTCAAATAGGTTTTCACCTCAAAAATTCTTAAGAGGTTAGTGGTGTTTCGATACATCTTTTGGAAAGTATCCCAAAGTTCCTTAGCATTCTCACAAAATGAATAAGCCTCTAAGAGATCACTATCAAGAGAGTTTTGAAGTATAGAGAGTATCAACTGGTCTTCTTGGTACCATTTAGCTTGAGCAGCCACAGCCTCATTAACTTCAGCAACTTCATTTTCTTCAATACCATTGGTTGAAATATGATTCCAAAGGCCTTTACCATCCAATATGGTTTTCATGGTCCTAGACCATAAGAGATAGTTTACTCCATGTAGAATGACAGAAGCTCTGAATGTGGTTTGTTTGAACAGGACACGGTTGTCTGAAGCTCACGGTTTGGACACGACTTGTGTGTGGTCACCACAGCTTGTGTATTGGAGTGGAGGGTGTGTGTAGTTTCTGTACAAATGTTTGTACCAGGAAGAAGACGGGTTCAATACCAGGCCTGTTCGGACATGGACGGGAACACATAATGGCTTGTCGGGAACACGACGCGGGATGCTCTCGGACGCGGATAAGGTACCAGATTGGACGCGTGGTCTTGGACAAGGTACGTGGAATGATGGTCGGGAGCAGACACGGGACACATGACAGCCAGCAGCAGCAGCAGAGTCGCCAAAGATCTTGGCGTGTGTATCTCCTTAACAAACAAGGCCAAAAACAACCAACTCCAACCAACCGAATTTAACCAAGTCCAACCAACAAGATCAACTTCTAACAGTCCTTATATTCACAACCAATAATAATCCAGCAAAAAAAATTGAAGTTTAACAATATCCCAATCCAAAAATCAAGTTTCCCTCCATTTTTCAAAATTTCCAAGTTTGATGAAAACTCAAGAAAATCTATCTTGAAGTTTTAAACCCTTCTGATTACAACCAAATTTCGTGGAGACCCTCACAAGATACTTACCTAACTTTCCAGATTCAAATATTTGAAGATAACTAAGAAAGGATAAGAATTTTATCACCAGATTCTTGTGAGAGGCGGTTTCAGACGTTTTGAGAGAAAAACTCACTGTCCATTGTGACAATCAAGCAGCTATACACATTGCTTCTAACTCTGTGTTTCATGAAAGAACCAAGCATATTGAGGTTGATTGTCATAAGGTGAGAGAAGCTATTGGAAATGGAACCATCTTACCTTGCTCCACAAGGAGTGAAGATAAACTAGCTGATGTGTTCACCAAGGCTACAACACTGAAGACTGATGGCTCTATCTACCCTGGGCTTGGCCTCATGTCCATTCCACAACACTGATCCTGATCATGAAGTTTTATACTATTTTTCCCTAGAAAAGGTTTTGTCTCAATTGGGTTTTCCTTCTTTAGGTTTTTATTGAGGTAATGTTTCATGGTTGTAATCTTAGGCATTCTCAATGACTTAAGCTTGAGGGGGAGTGTTGGAATGAAGAAGAAATGATGAAAACAAAGAGAAGAAATGAAGAAAGAGTGCATTGGACTCTAAGTAGGTGCAATGTGTCCAAATGGAGTGACTTAGGCTTGTTTGAGATTAATGATATGTTATCTTTGTAGCCAAACATGTATTAGGATATCTTAGTATCCAAACAAGCCTAGACTATATTAGTATAAATAGATATCTTTCTCTTCCATTGTATACAAGAAATTTATTTTTCTAAAATTCTCAATAATATTCATTCTCACTTTTCTCTCTAATCTCTTTATCTCTCAATCTACACATCTCTAAACCTCCCAATCTCTTAATATTTCACCCTGATCAGTCACTGTCGGACACAATCTAGGTACCCCTTTACATCACCTATAAATACATATTCATGTTAGATTTGCATTGTTATATCTCAGTTCATTTTCTTTGCTTATTCCCACCGAGACGATGATGACTAAGTGAGAGGGAAACAGAACTTGGGATGATCCTTTTGTATGCATAAATTTGATAGAACGTACAACTTGCTTATTCCATGTTTAGTATATTTTGTGTGATGATGTGCATACTGTTTTTGAGAGTTAACCACATGAACGGACTAACCCAATAATACAGCCTATATACCTCTTTACAATTAGCCAAACGAAGACATGATGGATATCCCTAGGAGAGATTGCACCTTGATTAATAATGGATGTAGGAGGTTGTTTTGTCTAGATCGACGTAGTTCCATAGATTGTTGAGAACTGATGGCTATCGCTATAACGATCGATCGATCCTCGTTAGGATCTGTTGGAATGAAGAAGAAGTGATGAATTTATGAAAGCCATTAATTCTAGTTATATGGCGATTTGTATGTTTGTGAAAGGGAGAGTCTAAGGCTTGTTTGTATTATAGAATTATGTTATCCTTGTAAGCCATTTATGTATAAGGCTATCCTTGTATCCAAACAAGCCTAGACTAGAATAGTATAAATACCTTACTCTCTTCACATTTTGTAACTAAGAATTCATAATTCTCATTTTCTAATAAATCATTCTTTTCTCTAATTCTCTCTAAATCTTTCATTCTCTCATTCTACAAAACTCTAAATCTCATATTATTTCATGGTATCAGAGCCAGGTTGCATCAAATCAGGGTATATTTCATCATTCTTTCATTGATTCAACAAGAATCCATCTTGTTCTTCATCTGTTTCTGGATCAATTTCGAACGTCATCTTGTAAATCAAATTGTGATTAATCCACGACTCCAATTGACGATCGGCTTTCTCTGAAGTGTGCATCGGCGAATTCCGAATCTACAGACACCTGAATCGCATCATTTGGCCCAGGGAATCAAAAGATACGAATTTTCTTCCAAGAGGTGTTCGCGATCGCGTTTCGTTTCGAACCTCTACATTCCCCAGGTCATCTCGACGTCAATATTTCTTCAAATCGTGATTTTCAAAAGCCTAAACTCAATCCCCTGAAGTCTAGTTTCTGTTTAAAGAAAGCAGAACTCGATTCCATTGATTTTAAACGGTGTTCTTGAAGTTTTCCTCAAAGACGTCTAAAATCACCTGTATCAAGATCCTGGTGATATAATTCTAATTCTTTCTCAGTTTTCTTTAATTATTTGAATCTGGAAAGTTTAATTAGTGTCTTGTGAGAGTCCTGACGAATTTTCAAGTCAATCTAATAGGTTTAAGTCTCCAAGATTGATTTTCTTGATTTTTTTGTTAATCATTTGGATGTGTTAAAATTGATTTTTGAAATTTTTAATAGTAGTTACATCTTTAAAATTCTAAATTAATAGATTTCTTGATTGTTATTAACAGTCTAAATCAGTTTTAGGTGGTTACAGGTTGTTAATATCTTGTTACTTGATTAGTTAAAATGGTTACAAGTGGTCATAACTAGATAAGATTTGTTGCTTTGGTTACAAAATTTTTTTAAAATTCTTTTTCTTGCTCACCACGCATCTTGCACACACACACAATCTTGTACCATATCTTGTCCAACTAACCTTGCAGGCGACATCATATTGTGGAAACTAAGGCCAGTACACGATCGGGACACAGGTTCTTGTACCTCTCGTGCTCTCGCATTGCTCTCGCCTTCTCCCATTGACTGCCTGTGTTTGTCCCTGTACTGTATCCTGACCAAGTGATCAAGCGACCGAGTGGCTAAGCAATGACTCGACCCTAGTGACCAAGCGACCGAGTGGCTAAGCAATCAAGCGATCTTAGTGACCTATACAACCTAGCATGGAGATTCAAACATCCCTTAGAGCTCCAGTGATTCTACATGGAGCAAACTATCTCTTGTGGTCCAGGACCATGAAAACCACATTAGGTGGTAAAGGTCTTTGGAACCACATTGCCACAAACGGCATTGAAGACAATGAAGTGGCTGAAGTGAGTGATGCAGCTCAAGCCAAATGGTACCAAGAAGATCAGTTAGTACTTTTTATTTTATAAAATTCTCTTGCTAGTGATCTTTTAGAAGCTTATTCTTTTTGTGAAAATGCAAAAGATCTATGGGACACTTTGCTTAAGGTGTATGGAAATACCACTAACCTTTTGAGATTTTTTGAAGTAAAGAAGGCTTTGAATGAATTAAGGCAGGAGGATGCTGAATTCACAAAGCACTATGGCTCATTCAGAGCTTTGTGGGCTGAGCTAGAAATGCTAAGGCCAGCCACTATTGAACCACTTGTACTCCTTGAAAGAAAGGAACAAGATAAGGTGTTTGGGTTACTTTTAACTCTTAATTCTACTTACTCAGATATTATTAAGCATATTCTCAGGTCTGATAAGTTGCCTAGCTTGGAGGAAGTGTGTGCTCAAATTCAAAAGGAGCAAGGATCACATGGATTGTTTGGCAACAAAGCTGAACTAGTAGCTGCTCACAAAAGTTTCTTCAGGCCAACAAATGCTTATAGGAAAAGGAGGCAATTTTGTGATCATTGCAAGAAGGATGGCCATGCAAAGAAGGATTGCTGGGAACTTCACCCTCATCTGAAGCCATCATGGGCTTCACGCCCTCCACAGCAGCCGGCCATGCCCTCGGCCAGGCAAGCTCACGGCATGGTGTCCTCAAAGGCAGTTATAAGTAGTGGTCCTTCTTCACATTCAGGCACCACCAACATCATGTCACAAGCATCAGATTTTGTGACAAAATCAGACTTGGAAGCTCTCATTAAGGCAATAAAGGAGAGCAATGTGATGGGTAAAACTTTTCATGCTTCTATTCAAAATTCTTATACATCAAATGCTCCTAAATCTTTGGTTGTTGATTCTGGTGCTTCTCATCACATGATTAGTGATCTAGATTTGCTAGAGAATGTAGAACCTGCCCTAGGGAATGTTCTTATTGCAAATGGAATTAAAGTACCAATCAAAGGCATAGGAAAATTGAAATTGTTTGATAAAGAATCTAAGGCATTTTATATGCCTTCATTTACCTCCAACTTGCTCTCAGTTAAAAGAGCTACTACTGACTTGAATTGTCATGCTATATTTGGTCCTAATGACTTTTATTTTCAGGATATTGAAACTAGAAGGTGCTTTGGACAAGGAACTACAAAAGATGACTTGTATGTGCTTGATAATATGGCTAGTTGTAGTGCATTAGAATCAGTTTTTCAGGCGAATATTTTTAGTATTGATTCTGATTTGTGGCATGTTAGACTAGGACATCCTCATCCAAGAGCTCTTGAATTAATAGTGCCTGGTTTAAAAATGCCTAAAGAGTTGTGTGATTCATGTATTCTTGGAAAACATTGTAAAACAGTTTTTGAAAAATCAATGCATAAATATGACAATTGTTTTGAATTGGTGCATTCTGATGTGTGGACATCCCCATTTCCATATAGAGAAAACCATAAATATTTTGTGACATTTATTGATGAAAAGTCCAAATATACATGGGTTACTCTTCTTAGTTCTAAAGATAGAGTGTATGATGCATTTCTAAATTTTCAAGTATATGTTACTAACCAATACAATGCAAAAATTAAATGCTTTAGAACAGATAATGGAGGGGAATACACTAGTACTAGACTTCAGGGACATCTAGCTAAACATGGCATTGAGCACCAGAGAAGCTGCCCTTTTACTCCACAGCCAAATAGAGTTGCTGAAAGAAAGAACAGGCACCTAATGGAGGTTGTGAGAACTATGATGTTCCACATGAAGGTGCGATTTTGGGGGGATGCACTTGTAGCAGCCTGCTACTTAATCAACAGGACACCTACAAAAGTCCTTGATGATCTATCCCCATTTGAGGTATTAAACAACACTAAACACACCATTGATCATTTGAAAGTTTTTGGGTGTGTTTGTTTTGTGTTAATTCCTAGGTAACAAAGGAACAAGCTTGAACCAAAAAGTATAAAGGCTATGTTCATTGGATATTCCTCCACTCAAAAAGGATACAAATGTTATGACCCTGAGACTATAAGGGTCATGGGAACAATTTAAAGACATCTCATCAACAAGAACAGACCAAGCTGAATACTTGAGGAAACTCTTGGAGAGCATTGGAATAGGAGGTGGTCAGCATACAGCCTCATCACCTTTGCCACCTGCATCAGTAGCAAGTGACCATGGCATCTCAGACGCGGCCGGTCCACAAGAATGTCCCGTTCCCGGTCCTGGTCCGTTCCACTTCACGGGTCCATCCGGCTTCACAGGTCCAGCTGCCTCTTCTTGTCCATCATCCTCTATTGATTCTCCTGGGCTTCCTCCTCTTGAACATGGGGGGGGGGAGAACCATCTACACATGTCCAACAAGACTCAGCAGGAGATGATTCCATTCTAGCTTCAGCTTCCAAAAGATCAAGACCTACTCTCATTGAAGTTTTGAGTGAAGAGGAAGAAGAGGCTCCACCTACTGTTTTAAGGAGGAGCACAAGACAAAGAAATCCACCAGTTTTCTACAATAGAAATGTTGTAGTTCATCATGACCAGGGAGTTTGTAATATTGCACACTTACCTTCTACTCATGTTGCTTTTATTTCTAGTCTTGACAATGAGCAGATTCCAAAGACATATGAGGAAGCTATGTCTATAAAAGAATGGAGGGAAGCTATCTCAGCTGAGAAACAAGCTATGGAGAGGAATGGTACATATGTCTCAGCCACTTTACCAAAAGGAAAGAAGGCTGTAAGTTCTAAATGGATTTTTACCATTAAATACAAAAGCAATGGTAAAATTGATAGATATAACGCTAGGTTGGTAGCTAGGGGTTTTACTCAGACATATGGTGAGGATTATAGAGATACATTTGCTCCTGTAGCTAAACTTTATTCTGTCAATGTTGTGCTTACTGTTGCTACTAATCTTGAGTGGGAATTGTGGCAAATGGATGTCAAGAATGCTTTCTTGCAAGGTGAACTAGAAGAAGAAGTTTACATGTCACCTCCACCTGGCCTAGAAGATGAGGTAGGAAGTGGTAATATCCTAAGGCTAAGAAAGGCTATTTATGGCCTTAAACAATCTCCAAGAGCATGGTACCACAAATTAAGTGTTACTTTAATGGATAAAGGCTTCAAAAGGTCTGAAGTGGAACATACTCTTTTCACATTAAAGAGTAAGGAAGGTATTATAGTAATTTTTATCTATGTAGATGATATAATCATATCTGGTAGTGATAGTGTTGGTATTGCATCTACTAAATATTACTTAAAAAGTGTCTTTGATATAAAGGATTTAGGAGAACTTAAATACTTCTTAGGAATTGAAGTATGTAGGTTTAAGAAAGGTCTCTTTCTCTCTCAAAGGAAGTATGTTGTAGATCTACTAACATCCACAGGTATGATGGAAGCTAAACCAGCCAAAACACCCCTAGAAGAAGATTATAAAATCGCAACTAAGGGGGAGTTAGAGGAGGAAATTGATTTTCATGATCCTGAGCTCTATAGGAAAGTGGTTGGTAAGCTCTATAGGAAAGTGGTTGGTATCTCAACACATGCAAGGGCCAAAGATGAGGCATTGGGACATGGCAATGCGAATTTTAAGATACCTCAAAGGCACACATGAACAAGGTATTTGGATGGGTAATAATAAAAAAACAAATGTGGTTGGTTATTGTGATGCAGATTGGGCAAGAGATAGGGAAGATAGGAGAAGTACTACTGGCTATTGTACTTTCATAGGTGGAAACCTTTTGACTTGGAAAACCAAGAAGCAAAAGGTGGTTTCATGCTCTAGTGCAGAATCAGAGTATAGAGAAATGAGGAAGCTCACTACTGAATGCATCTGGCTGAAACAAATTTTGGGAGACTTAGCCGTGAAGTGTGAAGAGCCTATCACCATTCATTGTGACAATCAAGCCGCCATTCACATAGCCTCCAATTCAGTGTTTCATGAAAGGAACAAGCACATAGTAGTGGACTGCCACAAAGTAAGAGAAGCTATTGGGAAAGGTATCATTTTACCTTGCTATACAAGGAGTGAGGATCAACTAGCTGATATATTCACCAAGGCAGCATCTCTCAAAGTTGGTACATCTATCTACCCAAGACTTGGTCTCATGTCCATTCCATACCCATGATCCCAACATGGAGTATTATACTCTTTTTCCCTAGAAAAGGTTTTGTCCCAATTGGGTTTTCTTTCTCTAGGTTTTTTAATGAGGTAATACTTCATGGTTACAAGCTTAAACATTTTGTCTTAAGCTTGAGGGGGAGTGTTGGAATGAAGAAGAAGTGATGAATTTATGAAAGCCATTAGTTCTAGTTATATGGTGATTTGTATGTTTGTGAA
The DNA here is from genome assembly GCA_039880935.1 of Streptanthus diversifolius. Taxonomy (NCBI): domain Eukaryota; kingdom Viridiplantae; phylum Streptophyta; class Magnoliopsida; order Brassicales; family Brassicaceae; genus Streptanthus; species Streptanthus diversifolius. The sequence continues at coordinate 7,059,579 of JAXGFM010000002.1, forward strand.
AGGGAGAGTCTAAGGCTTGTTTGTATTATAGAATTATGTTATCCTTGTAAGCCATTTATGTATAAGGCTATCCTTGTATCCAAACAAGCCTAGACTAGAATAGTATAAATACCTTACTCCCTTCATATTTTGTAACTAATAATTCATAATTCTCATTTTCTAATTAATCATTCTTTTCTCTAATTCTCTAATTCTCTCTAAATCTCTCATTCTCTCATTCTACAAAACTCTAAATCTCATATTCTTTCAGGATCGATCAATCCAGTTTCAATTAACTTGTAAGTCGATTATAACCATAAGAAATTGGGACCGCTCGATGAAAACTAGGTCGATCGATCGGAATATAGCATAAAACCGTCAAGATTTGGGATCAATCGATCCTTTTAGAGACCGATCGTTCGCTTATAAGCACGATCGATCAAACCATGCCTCAATCGATCGGTTATTTGATTTTGATTATTGTGATTACCTACTTATGGGTTTGTTTACTTATTATAAAGATATGGCTAGAAGTGATCATACACGGAAGAGACGAGGCAGGTCTACCGCATCTACTTCATCTCAGAGACCCAATTCAGATGTATAGGAGACCATATCATATCTGTGGCCTGGCCCGGACAACACACATTTCTATCCGAGCAATGAGCAGGACTGGATGACAGAGCTGATCCCGCACACCACTATGCGGGAGATGCAGCGAGACTTGCGATATGAGAACTACCGCCATGGGGAGGCATGAACGCATCACCACTGCACGTTCTACAACGGGCTGCTGCACATCAAGATGGCACCCACCTGTTTTGTCTGTGAGAGGACCCTGGAGTGGATGGATATTAGAGAGGAGGTCCGAGCCATGCTGTAGAGGCTTAGATTAAACACTATAGCGTACCAGACCTACCTGCTATTCCCGGAGTTAGTTCACCAGTTCCTTGATTCTGCTGAACTTCGCTATCAGGATGGAGCCATTCCAGCTGCCAGCGAAGGAACATTGTCATATTTCTCCAGCGGGGTGCTATATGAGATTTCCCTCCGGGAACTCTGCGACTTCTACGGGTTCGATAGAACTCAGGAGCTGTGCAGTTGGCCTTCTAATCTGATTGGATCTGATTGGATCGGGAGCCTATGAGTCTAGGTCAGCCAAGATTACCCACATTCGGAACCCCGTGGTTCGAGTGGTGTCTAAGATTCTTGGCAACATCTTGTTTGCCAAGGAAGAACCCGGAGCTGTGAGGAAGCATGAGTTGATGTTACTTTATTTTGGACACCCTTTATCTGCACATGCCATCTACACTAGTCCTCTACCGACTAGGCTGCAAACCAACCTGGGTGCAATATTTGCGGAGAACCTCGTCTCCAAGAAAGCTCACGGCCTCAACACTGTCAACAAGAAGGTCGAGCGGATCGGAAGCCTCCTGAATCCTTTGTTTATGCACCATGGCATTAATCTTGGGTCCACGCCCAACGAGCACAAGATCGCCCTCTTCGACGAGCAGTACTTCCGGAACAGTGGCATTCTTAAGCCAGACTACATCTACCAGTTCCAGCATCGCGCAGGAGCACCCAATTTTGCAAGCTCCCTCTCTGCGACTTTCCTGCCCTGAGCTCTAGGGCGAATTTGGAGTTCACTATCCCACTGGAGCGCCTGCATCAGCCTAGAACTGGGTCACGACGACGGGGCAGTTCATCCAGGGCATATGCATCTCAGCCCTACTAGGTGGATGACAGAGTCCCCGACTACTATCCGCCACAATCACAGGAGACGTATGGGGACGCGTATGCTCTTCCTCCATATTCGGGAGAGTATGACCTTCCACCATACTACTCCAATGCTACTGAGGCTGAGTTATGAGATTGGGTGGTGGAGTCTCACAGGAGGTCCCATTCGATGATGAGACGGATGGGGGAAGCTATAGCGCAGACCAAATGCCCACAACCACTTTCCTGGTTCAGAGGGTCACAGACTAGGGAGACAGGTGAGCCTTCCGGAACTGCAGACGATATTCCTAATGTTGCTGGAGATAGGACAGGAGCTGACACAGAGAACACAGAGTCAAATTCCGAGGCTCGATTACCCATGTGCAGACGTGGTGCAGGACAGAGTCGCAGCATGATGTTGGAATGAAGAAGAAGTGATGAATTTATGAAGGCCTTTATGTCTAGTTAAAAGGCGATTTATATGTGTGTAAAAGGGAGAGTCTAAGGCTTGTTTGTATTATAGATTTATGTTATCCTTGTAAGCCACTTAAGTATAAGGCTATCCTTGTATCCAAACAAGCCTAGACTAGTATAGTATAAATACCTTACTCCCTTCACATTTTGTAAGTAAGAATTCATAATTCTCATTTTCTAATAAAATCATTCTTCTCTCTAATTCTCTAATTCTCTCTAATCTCTCATTCTCTCATTCTCTCATTCTATAAATCTCTCAATCTCATAATCTTTCATGGTATCAGAGCCAGGTTACATCAAATCTGGGAAACTTTCATCATTCTTTCATTGATTTCACAAGAATTCTTCTTGTTCTTCATCTGTTTCTGGATCAGTTTCGAACGTCATCTTGCAAATCAAATTCCGATCAATCCACGACTCCAATTGACGATCGGCTTTCTCTGGAGTGTGCATCGGCGAATTCCGCATCCATAGCCACCAAGATCGCATCATTTGGCCCAGGGAATCAAACGTTACGAATTTTCTTCCAAAAGGTGTTCGTGATCGCGTTCTTTTCGAACCTCTACATTCCCCAGGTCATATCAACGTCAATATTTAGTCAAATTGTGAATTTCAAAAGCCTAAACTCAAGCCCCTTGAGTCTAGTTTCTGTTTAAAGAAAGCAGAACTCGATTCCATTGCGTTTTAAAGGTTTTCTTGAAGTTTTACTGAAAGTCGTTCGAAAATTCCTGCATCAAGATTCTGGTGATATAATTCTAATTCTTTTTAGGGATTTAATTCGAATTTTCTTTAATTGAATCTTGATAAAGTCAAATTTAATATTCTCAAATTGTTACAATTCTTGTTTGTTGAGTTGTTAGGATCAGTTACAGGTGGTTTTAGGTAGTTAGTGTTGGTTACACTTGAATTGAATAATTGGCGCCAATTTTTTTTAGGGGAGGACATAGATCCTTCTTCTTGCTTCATAATTCCTGTTCTTAAATTTGATTCTAATCAAATTAGGCTGATTAAATCTGGATAAGATTGGTTGTTAGGCTGTTCTAATCTGTTAAAATTAGTTACAAGCTGTTGAACTTACTTGAAGTACAAGTAAATTGGTTAAATTTCACTTGCATTGGTATATTGGTATATTGCCTTGCCTTGTATTTCGGTTGTGTCTGTGTCTGTGTGCAGGAACCACTCGACCAAGGCGTGCACATTCTGACCAAGGGGTGCACATTCCATTCGGACACTTCTTGTTCCGACCAAGGCAGATTGTATCTTTCAACATTTGGATCATTCCGTCCATCTCACTTGTACCAGACCGAGGCATACACATTCACCAACAACCCACTGATCGTTCGACCACTACTTGTCCAGTGTCTCCATCCGTGACCAAGACACCAATCCGTGACCAGCATTCCGTGGTCTTCCCACCCAATTGACCAAGCGTGGTATCACGATTTTTTTTTGTTGTTTTTGTGAATTACTGACCTATTTTACCTATTAAGTATGGAAATTCAGGCATCCCTTAGAGCTCCAGTCATTCTACATGGAGCAAATTATCTCTTATGGTCTAGGACCATGAAAACCACTTTAGGTGGTAAAGGTCTTTGGAACCACATTGCCACAAATGGCATTGAGGACAATGAAGTGGCTGAAGTGAGTGATGCAGCTCAAGCCAAATGGTACCAAGAAGATCAGTTGGTACTTTCCATTTTACAAAATTCTCTAGCTAGTGATCTTTTAGAAGCTTATTCTTTTTGTGAAAATGCAAAAGATCTATGGGACACTTTGCTTAAGGTGTATGGTAACACTACTAACCTTTTGAGAATTTTTGAAGTGAAGAAAGCTTTGAATGAATTAAGGCAGGAGGATGCTGAATTCACAAAGCACTATGGCTCATTCAGAGCTTTGTGGGCTGAGCTAGACAAGCTAAGGCCAGCCACTATTGAACCACTTGTACTCCTTGAAAGAAAGGAACAAGATAAGGTGTTTGGGTTACTTTTAACTCTTAATTCTACTTACTCAGATCTTATTAAGCATATTCTCAGGTCTGATAAGTTGCCTAGCTTGGAGGAAGTGTGTGCTCAAATTCAAAAGGAGCAAGGATCACATGGATTGTTTGGCAACAAAGCTGAACTAGTAGCTGCTCACAAAAGTTTCTTCAGACCAACAAATGCATCTAAGAAGAGGAGGCCATTTTGTGATCATTGCAAGAAGGAGGGACATGCAAAGAAGGACTGCTGGGAACTTCACCCTCATCTTAAACCTTCTTGGGCTTTACGCCCACCACAGCAGCCGGCCATCTCCTCAGCTAGGCAAGCTCACGGTTTGGTGTCCTCAAAGGCGGCCGTATGTAGCCATCCTCCTTCTCAACCAGGCGCCTACAACACCATGTCACAAGCATCAGATTTTGTGACAAAATCAGACTTGGAAGCTCTCATTAAGGCAATAAAAGAGAGCAATGTGATGGGTAAAACTTTTCATGCTTCTTTTCAAACTTGTTTTACTTCTAATGCTCCTAAATCTTTGGTGGTTGATTCTGGTGCTTCTCATCACATGATTAGTGATTTAGAATTGCTAGAGAATGTAGAACCTGCCTTAGGTAATGTGCTGATTGCTAATGGAGTTAAAGTACCAATCAAAGGCATAGGAAAATTGAAGTTGTTTGATAAAGAATCTAAAGCATTTTATATGCCCTCTTTTACCTCTAATTTGCTTTCAGTTAAAAGAGCTACTACTGATCTGAATTGTCATGCAATATTTGGTCCTAATGATTTCTATTTTCAGGATATTGAAACTAGAAGGTGCTTTGGACAAGGAACTACAAAAGATGATTTGTATGTACTTGATGATATGACTAGTTGTAATGCATTAGAATCAGTGTTTCAGGCGCATGGTTTTAGTACTAATTCAGATTTATGGCATGCTAGACTAGGACATCCTCATCCAAGAGCTCTTGAATTAATTGTGCCTAGTTTAAAAATGTCAAAAGAATTGTGTGATTCATGTATTCTTGGAAAGCATTGTAAAACAGTTTTTGAAAAATCAATACATGAATATGAAAATTGTTTTGAATTGGTGCATTCTGATGTGTGGACATCCCCATTTCCATCTAGAGAAAACCATAAATATTTTGTGACATTTATTGATGAAAAGTCCAAATATACATGGGTTACTCTCCTTAGTTCTAAAGATAGGGTGTATGATGCATTCTTAAATTTTCAAGCATATGTGACTAATCAATACAATGCAAGAATTAAGTGCTTTAGAACAGATAATGGTGGGGAGTACACAAGTACCAGACTTAAGGAACATCTAGCAAAGCATGGAATTGAGCATCAGACAAGCTGCCCTTATACTCCCCAGCAAAATGGAGTTGCTGAAAGAAAGAATAGACATTTAATGGAAGTTGTGAGAACAATGATGTTCCACATGAAAGTACCCAAACGTTTTTGGGGAGATGCCCTTGTAGCTGCATGCTACTTGATTAATAGGACTCCTACAAAAGTCCTAGATGACCTGTCTCCATTTGAGGTACTAAACAAAACTAGACCTACTATTGATCACTTAAGAGTTTTTGGTTGTGTTTGTTTTGTATTAGTTCCAAGGGAGCAAAGGAACAAGCTGGAACCAAAGAGTACCAAAGCTATGTTCATTGGATATTCATCTACTCAAAAAGGGTACAAATGTTATGACCCAGAGACTAGAAGAGTCTTGGTGTCTAGAGATGTAAAGTTCCAAGAAGAAAAAGGCTTTTATGAAGAAGGAACTTGGGAGCAATTTAAAGACATCTCATCAACAAGAGCTGATCAAGCAGAATACTTGAGGAAACTCTTGGAGAGTATAGGAATAGGAGGTGGCCAGCAAACAACCTCATTACCTATGTCACCTGTCCCAGTCGCAAACACCCGCGGCAACTCAGTTCCGGCTGACCAACCTGCTTGTACCGGTCCCGGCCCGTCCAGCTCGGCGGATACATCCGGACCAGCCGCGTACTCTCAGCCTTTATCTCGGCCAACAACTCTTGATTCTCCTGGGCTTCCTCCTCTTGAACATGGGGGGGGGAGAAGCATCTACTCATGTCCAACAAGACTCAGCAGGAGATGATTCCATTCTAGCTTCAGCTTCCAAAAGATCACGACCTACTCTCATTGAGGTTTTGAGTGAAGAAGAGGAGGCTCCACCTACAGTTTTAAGGAGGAGCACAAGACAAAGAAATCCTCCAGTTTTCTACAATGGAAATGCTGTAGTTCATCATGACCAGGGAGTTTGTAATATTGCACACTTACCTTCTACTCATGTTGCTTTTATTTCTAGTCTTGACAATGAGCAGATCCCAAAGACATATGAAGAAGCTATGTCTATAAAGGAATGGAGGGAAGCTATTTTAGCTGAGAAACAAGCCATGGAGAGGAATGGTACATATGCTTCAGCCATTTTACCAAAAGGGAAGAAGGCTGTAAGTTCTAAGTGGATTTTTACCATTAAATACAAAAGCAATGGTGAAATTGATAGATATAAAGCTAGGTTGGTAGCTAGGGGTTTTACTCAGACTTATGGTGAGGATTATAGGGATACATTTGCTCCTGTTGCTAAGCTACATTCTGTCAATGTTGTGCTTACTGTTGCTACTAATCTTGAGTGGGAATTGTGGCAAATGGATGTCAAGAATGCTTTCTTGCAAGGTGAACTAGAAGAAGAGGTTTACATGTCACCTCCACCTGGCCTAGAAGATGAGTTAGGAAGCGGCAATATCCTAAGGCTAAGGAAGGCTATTTATGGCCTTAAGCAATCTCCAAGAGCATGGTACCACAAATTAAGTGTTACTTTAATGGATAAAGGCTTCAAAAGGTCTGAAGTGGAACATACTCTTTTTACATTTAAGAGTAAGGAAGGTATCATAGTAATTCTTATCTATGTAGATGATATAATCATATCTGGTAGTGATAGTATTGGTATTGCATCTACTAAAAATTACTTAAAGAGTGTTTTTGACATAAAGGATCTAGGAGAACTTAAATACTTCTTAGGAATTGAAGTATGTAGGTTTAAGGAAGGTCTTTTTCTTTCTCAAAGGAAATATGTTGTAGATCTACTAACATCCACAGATATGATGGAAGCTAAGCCAGCCAAAACACCCTTAGAAGAAGGTTATAAAATCGCAACTAAGGGGGAGTTAGAGGAGGAAATTGATTTTCATGATCCTAAGCTCTATAGGAGAGTGGTTGGTAAGCTTATTTATTTAACCATCACAAGACCAGATTTATGTTTTGCTGTGAATCAGGTATCTCAACACATGCAAGGGCCAAAGATGAGGCATTGGGACATGGCCATGCGGATTCTAAGATATCTCAAAGGCACACATGAACAAGGTATTTGGATGGGTAATAATAAAAATACAAATGTGGTTGGTTATTGTGATGCAGATTGGGCAGGAGATAGGGAAGATAGGAGAAGTACCACAGGTTATTGTACTTTCATAGGAGGAAACCTTGTGACTTGGAAAACCAAGAAGCAAAAGGTGGTTTCATGCTCTAGTGCAGAATCAGAATATAGAGCAATGAGGAAGCTCACAACTGAGTGTATCTGGCTGAAGCAAATTCTGGAAGACTTAGCCGTGGAGTGTGAGACTCCAATCACCATTCACTGTGACAATCAGGCTGCCATACACATAGCCTCCAATTCTGTGTTTCATGAAAGGACCAAGCATATAGAAGTGGACTGTCATAAAGTAAGAGAAGCTATTGGGAAAGGTATCATCTTACCTTGCTATACAAGGAGTGAGGATCAGCTAGCTGACATATTCACCAAGGCTGCATCTCTGAAAATTGGCACATCAATCTATCCAAGACTTGGCCTCATGTCCATTCCATACCCATGATCCCAACATGGAGTGTTATACTCTTTTTCCCTAAGAAAAGGTTTTGTCCCAATTGGGTTTTCCTTCTCTAGGTTTTTAATGAGGTAATACTTCATGGTTGCAAGCTTAAGAATTTTATGTCTTAAGCTTGAGGGGGAGTGTTGGAATGAAGAAGAAGTGATGAATTTATGAAGGCCTTTATGTCTAGTTAAAAGGCGATTTATATGTGTGTAAAAAGGAGAGTCTAAGGCTTGTTTGTATTATAGATTTATGTTATCCTTGTAAGCCACTTAAGTATAAGGCTATCCTTGTATCCAAACAAGCCTAGACTAGTATAGTATAAATACCTTACTCCCTTCACATTTTGTAAGTAAGAATTCATAATTCTCATTTTCTAATAAAATCATTCTTCTCTCTAATTCTCTAATTCTCTCTAATCTCTCATTCTCTCATTCTCTCATTCTATAAATCTCTCAATCTCATAATCTTTCACATGAGCCCCGAGGATAATTGATTTAGTAACCTTTCTTTCTTTTGTTTTCATTTGTACTTTCTACCATTTGTACTTTATTTTGTATCTTCCTTTAGTTTATTTTTACACCAGGACAGTGTAAAATAAGTCTGGGGAGGATATTTGTGTTTGCATTCACTTTTGTTTTCATGACTTATTTTTCATTATTCAGTTAGTTTTGCATTGCATGAGCATAAGGAACCATGATGAAATTGCCTTAATTTAGTTCATTGCTCATTTTATTAGTTTCAATTGATGAGTTATCAATTATTTGATGCATAAATTGCTTGTTGAAACATAAGATTGATCCATCCTAGAATTTTTGTCTTTAGATTATCCTTAGTTGTAACATGCTTGATTTGATGCCATCTCTTACTTACTGGAACATAATATGGATATAGAATTATCAGGTTAGATAACCGGATTTGAACAAATGGATTTTACCTATATATACTTGGATTTCTTTTACCTTTTTACCACTCTTTGTGATCCGAGTAGACTATCCTACATTGAACCTAACTTTTTTTAAACCACATTATCTTTTAGTGAGTGTTTTAGGCCTTTTTTGGAATGAACTTGGTAGAACTTGTTCGGTAGGAACCGACAGGATTAGCTTCTCATGTAGTTTTGGTTCACTCTTTTTGAGCCAACTAGGACTAAATAGATGTTAGAAAGGAAGAAAGAAAAGAGTAACCAATGGGTTTTGAGAAAATAAAAGGAAGGTAAAAAGGGAAAATAAAAGGAAGGTAAAAAGGGTAAACACTTTAGGAGAGAAAGGGATACAAGAAAGAGAAAGCAACAAAGGTCTAGTAAAGGGTATTTGAAAGAGTGATAAAATTTGTAAGACTGCAAAAAGGTTCTTGCAAAAGAATAAAATGGAAGAACCAACTATAAGAGAATCTAAACCATCTAGACAGATTAGAAATAATTCCTCTCCTAGAAGAGAAAAGTTGAATGAAGATTTTATGACTGATAATAAAGGCGGTATAAAAGTTAGCAATACCTTTCTAAGGGTAGAATTATGAGCATTCTGGGGAATAATATTTGTTTGGATATATATTTTCAGTGAGTAGTATACTTCGTTTAGATGAGAATATATTCTTATATTCATTCTAATGTCTAATCCATGGTTGAATTGCCTTCTTTATTAGTATATCATTAGTTTAATTCAATCATTATTTTATTTTCTTTGTTTTTAGTTAGTTTAAATTTATATCGGTTCATTCACAATCGAATCTTAAATCTCTTAGCTTAGATAAGAATTCCTGAAATCTATTGTGTTACATGTCTTCCCTGATGATCGATACTGTTTATACTACGAGAGGCACAAACTGTGCACTTGCAGTCACTAACTCGGATAAACTCTTGAGGATATTTCTCAGTATACTCAGATGAAACTCGTGGAGATAAATAAATCTCTATCAATAGTTTTACCAGAATTTTTGCAATCCAAGAGGACACAGTTCTTTATTCCTTTGCTGGTACGAGAGTTGGTACTTATACTCTACCACATCATCAAATTGTAATTCACATTCATCACCGCAACATAAAAAATGAAAAACACATCATAACAACATAAAAACTTACCCCCATGCGATCTTCTCATTAAATCCTCCCCTACATTCTGATTAGTGAGATATATCTCATCAATTGACCAAGCGATTTGTACACCGAGTGCATCACCCATGAGTAATATATCAGCAGTTGGCCTCCACAGGTATACCACCTCATTCAGAACACGGTCAACCTTCAAAATGGCATCATTTGGACCTTGACAAATGTTCTTGATCATTTGTTTTGGGTTAGTGGAACAAAATACACCCTCAGCAATAACTTCACCATGGATATTCCAATCATACAGTTTGGCTTTTTAAAGTGACTCATCTGAACTAGTCCCCTATGAGGTGATGCATATTTATTAACATCTAACATATGAGAGTGAGAATAAAGTAACCAAGCTCAGAAATTAGCATCTAAGATTGCCTTTGTATCAGAACTTTTATTTAGACTTTTGATATGCTTTCATTCAAAATCACTTTATCAGCCGGCCATGAAATTTTGATCCCCACAGCTCCCCAAAGTGAGGACATGGTTGTGGTACGTCTTCACAAAGATGATTATGTGTTTATTTCAATGGTGACAATTACGACCGCCGTATTAGTTCCAAGGGGAATGCGACCTGTATACTGGTTCAGAAGAATAGAATTCTCCTTCCCGGACAACAAAATAGTCAAAGGAACTCATAAAATCGGCTGAAGAGAATGTGTTGAAGTCAGGTATTGATGTTCAATTAAGGTTGGATGTTCAAGGGGAAGATAATGCTCTTTGGATAGACTACTCGTCCCAACAGTTTAGGAATCACTGATAATGATTAATCCACTTTTGTGACATAAATTACATGTACAACCACCCAAGTATCCACAAAGTTCTTTGAGTACTTCGGTGAAGACGAACATTAAGAGCGGATTCCTAGCTTTAACACAAGGCCACCTAGATGTAACTTTCGTAAGCTAGATCCAGCTGAGCCCATGTTCTAGCATTTCTTGCTTAGTAACAAAATCCGATCAAGGAATTTTGAGCCAAGGAAAACAAGCCCAAGTGGCCAAAATGAAGTTGTCATTAAGACTACTAGACATGACATAGGCGTGTAGAGCCATGCACCTTTGGGCACTCATACTTCTTCGTAGAATATTCTCCCAAAATCTTACCCTTAAAACCAAAAAAAAAATCTACTCGCTGATGTTCATGAAGGAAAACATCACACTAATAGATGAAGGTCCCCGTATTACTTGACAGTTTTTTTCCAGGATTAAAAGACGACTAACAAAGCAAATAGAATAAAACTTAGATCGATTAAAAAACATTCTGCATAAAACACATAATAAAAATTATATAAAAATATAACTGAAAAGCAATAGAAGAGGCTGGGACTAAAGCATGTTTTGCACCCAAAAACCTAAAAGCAGTCTTAATAAAAACAGACAAATTCAGCCCCCTTTCAAATCAGGCCTAGGTCAATGTAGTAAAAAGGAAAGTAGATTAGGGTTTTTGAAGTAAATCTCTCACGACCCGTCCTTACTTCTTTTCTTGATATTTTTAATTTAAAATCCTTCCATTATGGGTTAGCAACTAGTGGTGGCAACCTGAAGTTCCTCGCTTCACTTTCCTCTTTTGTGACCGTTTCTCCATTTTTGCTTTGATTCTCCTCCTTTTCCTCTAATTTCCTGTAACAGCACCAATTTATGCAATTCTTATGTAATTGCGTCCAATATGATCCTAATATGCAAGAACGCAAAGCAAAAACGATGCAAAAAAACCTAAAACCAGCAAAAAAGCGAGATATCAATTCCCCCCGACTTACCCTTTGCTTGTCCTCAAGCAAACCAAGGGTGGCCTGAAGAAGTGATTCCCAAAAAAAACAAACTCAGCCGTACTGTGCCAAGCGAACGAAAAAAATTGCAGATTTCCAAGTAATCACCCTATGTAAACTCAAGGATTTCCTAAACCTAGCATGAAATTTGTTCCAAACAACCTAACAAACTTCTATTCAACATCTATTTCATCTAAAAACTCCTAAAATCCTAGAATTTGTAGATTTTTCCAAAATTGAACCGAATTGAAAAAGAGTGATTTGGGAATCATACATTTGCTGATCGAGTGAAATGATGATATAATCAAGTATAACTATAAAAATCGATCGAGAAACACTAAAAAATCTCTCAAATCCATTAAGAATTGAAGGAATTGTTGGTTGTTAATAAATTTTAGGGTTTGGGGTTCTTTTGTTCGCGAGAAAGAGATAGGTGATGGACTTTTTTGTTGTTTGATCTGTTGTGGTCGAAAATGGGTTTAAAAATGTGTTTTCCAGTTTAATTTTAGTGAAAATTAACCGGTTTACTTACCTGGAGAGGGGATCGATCGATTCCTGATTAGACCGATCGATCTGAATTGTTCACGGCGTGTTTTTGATCGACCGATCAATCAATCGATCAAGATTGTGCTGATCTGTTGGAATGAAGGAGAAATGATGAAATATGAAAGCTTTTAATCCATGTTAAAAGGCATGTAGTTTCTATGTCAAAGGGAGTGTCTAAGGCTTGTTTGTATTATAGGATTATGTTATCCTTGTAGCCATTTATGTAGAAGGCTATCCTTGTATCCAAACAAGCCTAGACTAGATTAATATAAATACCTTACTCCCTTCACATTTTGTAACTAAGAATTCATAATTCTCATTCTCTTAATAAAATCATTATTTTCTCTAATTCTCTCTAATCTCTCATTCTCTCATTCTCTCATTCTACAAATCTCTTAATCTCATAATCTTTCATGGTATCAGAGCCAGGTTGCATCAAATCTAGGTAAATTTCATCATTCTTTCATTGATTCAACAATAATCCATCTTGTTCTTCATCATCTTCTGGATCAATTTCGAACGTCAACTTGTAATTCAAATTCCGGACACACCAAAACTTCTTTTGTCAATCCGCTTTCTCTGGATTGTGCTTCAGCGAGTTCTGAAGCCACTTCAGTTTGAATCGTATCATTTGGCCCAGGGAATCAAAAGTTACCAATTTTCTTGCAAACATACTTTGCGATCACCTCCGCTGCGAACCCCTGCGTTTCCCAGGTCACCCCGACGTTAATTCTTCATCAAATCGTGTTTTTCAAAATTCTAAACTCAAGCCTATTGAGTCTAGTTTCTGTTTAAAGAAAGAAGAACTTAATTACATTCATTTTCAAGGATTTTCCTGAAGGTTTTCTCAGAGACATCCAAAATCACCTACATCAAGATACTAGTGATATAATTCTAAATTCTTTCTCAATATTCTTAATTCTTTGAATCTGGAAAGTTTAATAAGTGTCTTGTGAGGGTCTCCACGAATTTTCAGTTCAATCCAATAGGTTTAAGACTCCAAGATTGATTTTCTTGAATTCTTTGTTAATCTTTGAAAAGTTTTAAAATTGATTTTTGAAATTTAGGATTGATTTTAATTGATGAAATTCGAATTTGATTGTTATTAATTGATAAGTTCGGTGATTAGTTGTTTTAATTTGTTAAAATCTTGTTCAAGAATTGGTTAATGGTAGTTGCAAGTAGTTAGAAGTGGATAAGGTCTGTTACAAGATATTTTTTTTCTTGCACATCAAACATCTTTCTTTGCACACAAGGTATTGGTATTCTCTGTCTTGCACACACGATTTTACAGGTGTACACAAGCTGGTAACAAGCCAGTTAGTCCAGGAATCCACATCCAGATTAATCGTGAACCACACGACCCGATCCTTCCATCAAGGCATGAACGGTTTGATCGTGTCCATTCTTCCCGACCAGTTTGCTTCCGACCAATTTTTTTTCTTCTTGGTCGTACCAAATTCTTGGCGTGCTTGAGTAACCAATCCCAGCCTCTACCGATAAGAGGTCCTGCTTGTTCCGACCAGCCGCCCAATTCGCTACCCGACCAAAAGTTCTGTCCTGTGTCCTGCTGGCACAACCATCTCGCCCTGACCTACCAACTACGTATCAAGCATGGAAATTCAAACTTCTCTTAGGGCTCCAGTTATTCTCCATGGGGCAAATTATCTCTTGTGGTCTAGGACCATGAAGACCACATTAGGTGGTAAAGGTCTTTGGAACCACATTGCCACAAATGGCATTGAAGACAATGAAGTGGCTGAAGTGAGTGAGGCTGTAGCTACTCAAGCAAAACGGTACCAAGAAGATCACTTGGTACTTTCTATACTACAAAATTCTCTTGCTAGTGATCTTCGAAAAGCTTATTCTTTTTGTGAAAATGCAAAGGATCTTTGGGACACTTTGCTTAAGGTGTATGGAAACACCACTAACCTTTTGAGAATTTTTGAAGTGAAGAAGGCTTTGAATGAATTAAGGCAGGAGGATGCTGAATTCACAAAGCATTATGGCTCCTTCAGAGCTTTGTGGGCTGAGCTAGAAATCCTAAGACCAGCGACTATTGACCCACTTGTTCTTCTTGAAAGGAAAGAACAAGAGAAGGTGTATGTGTTACTTTTAACACTTAATTCTACTTACTCAGATCTTATTAAGCATATTTTAAGGTCTGATAAATTGTCTAGCTTGTAGGAAGTTTGTGCTCAAATTCAAAAGGATCAATGATCACATGGATTGTTTGGCAACAAAGCTGAACTAGTAGCTGCTCAGAAAAGTTTCTTCAAACCAGCTAATGATTCTAGGAAGAGGAGACAATTTTATGATCATTGCAAGAGGAATGGCCATACAAAGATGGAATGCTGGGTACTTCAACCTCACTAGAAGCCCTCTTGGGCCTCACGGCCTCAACAACAATCAGCCATGCCCACGGCCAGCCAAGCTCACGGCATGATGCCATCCAAGGCGGTTGTAAGCAGCGGTCCACTCTCTCATTCAGCATCTACTAGTATCATGTCACAAGCATCAGATTTTGTGACAAAATCAGACTTGGAAGCTCTTATCAAGGCAATAAAGGATAGCAATGTGATGGGTAAAACTTTTCATGCTTCTTTTCAAACTTCTTTTACTTCAAATGCTCCTAAATCTTTGGTTGTCGATTCTGGTGCTTCTCATCACATGATTAGTGATTTAGAATTGCTAGAGAATGTAGAACCTGCCTTAGAGAATGTTCTCATTGCTAATGGAATTAAAGTACCAATCAAAGGTATAGGAAAATTGAAGTTGTTTGATAAAGAATCTAAAGCATTTTATATACCCTCTTTTACCTCTAACTTGCTCTCAGTTAAAAGAGCTACTACTGATTTGAATTGTCATGTTATATTTGGTCCCAATGATTTCTATTTTCAGGATATTGAAACTAGAAGATGTTTTGGACAAGGAACCACAAGAGATGACTTGTATGTACGTGAAAACATGACTAGTGTTAGTGAATTGGAATCGGTTTTTCAGGCTAATGCATTTAGTACTGATTCTGATTTGTGGCATGCTAGACTAGGACATCCTCATCCAAGAGCACTTGAATTAATTGTTACTGGTTTGAAAATGCCAAAAGAGTTGTGTGATTCTTGTATTCTTGGGAAACTTTGTAAAACAGTTTTTAAAAAATCTATGCATAAATATGAAAATTGTTTTGAATTGGTGCATTCTGATGTTTGGACATCTCCATTTCCATCTAGAGAAAACCATAAATATTTTGTGACATTTATTGATGAAAAGTCCAAATATACATGGGTTACTTTACTTAGTTCTAAAGATAGAGTATATGATGCATTTTTAAACTTTCAAGCATATATTACTAATCAATACAATGCAAGAATTAAATGCTTTAGAACAGATAATGGAGGAGAATAAACTAGTACCAGACTACAGGAACACCTAGCCAAGCATGGCATTGAGCATCAAACAAGCTGTCCTTACACTCCACAGCAAAATGGAGTAGCTGAAAGGAAGAACAGGCACTTAATGGAAGTTATGAGAACTATGATGTTCCACATGAAAGTACCCAAACGGTTTTGGGGGGGATGCACTTGTAGCAGCATGCTACTTGATTAACAGGACTCCTACAAAATTCCTTGATGACCTGTCTCCATTTGAGGTATTAAACAAAACTTGATCCACTATTGATCACTTGAAAGTTTTTGGTTGTGTTTGTTTTGTATTAGTACCAAGGGAGCAAAGGAACAAGCTGGATCCAAAGAATATCAAAACTATGTTCATTGGGTATTCTTCTACTCATAAAGGATACAAATGTTATGACCCAGAGACTAGAAGAGTCTTGGTGTCTAGAGATGTAAAGTTCCAAGAAGAAAAAGGCTTTTATGAAGAAGGAACTTGGGAGCAATTTAAGGACATCTCATCAACAAGATCAGACCAAGCTGAATACTTGAGGAAGCTCTTGGAAAGTATCCGAATAGTTGGTGGTCCTTCTCCTCAGCACACGGCCTCCTCAGCTCTGTCACCTGCCCCAGCAGCAGGCGGCCCTAGAACCGCTGAACCACGGCCTGACAAACCAGCCGACCCTTCATGCACAGCCGGCCCTTCCTGCTCGGCCGGCCCTTCACGGTCTTTCACAGCCGGCTCTCCTGGTCTTCCTCCTCTTGAACATGGGGGGAGGAGAAGCTTCTACTCATGTCCAACAAGACTCAGCAGGAGATGATTCAATTCTAGTCTCAGCTTCTAAAAGATCAAGAGATATACCTACTCTTGTTGCAGTTTTGAGTGAAGAAGAGGAATCTAATCAAGAAGCTCCACCTACAGTTTTAAGAAGAATCACAAGACAAAGGAATCCACCAGTTTTCTACAACGGAAATGTTGTGGTTCATCATGATCAGGGAGTTTGTAATATTGCTCACTTACCTTCTACTCATGTTGCTTTTATTTCTAGTCTTGATAATGAGCAGATTCCAAAGACATATGAAGAAGCTATGTCCAAAAAGGAATGCAGGGAAGTTATCTTAGCTGAGAAACAAGCCATGGAGAGGAATGATACTTATGCTTCAGCCACTCTACCAAAAGAAAAAAGAGCTGTAAGTTCTGAATGGATTTTTACCATTAGATACAAAAGCAATGGTGAAATTGATAGATATAAAGCTAGGTTGGTGGCTAGGGGTTTTACTTAGACATATGGTGAGGATTATAGGGATACATTTGCACCTGTAGCTAAGCTTCATTCTGTCAATGTTGTTCTTACTGTTGCTACTAACCTTGAGTGGGAGTTGTGGCAAATGGATGTCAAGAATGCTTTCTTACAAAGTGAACTAGAAGAAGAGGTTTACATGTCACCACCACCTGGCCTAGAAAATGAGGTTGGAAGCGGTAATATACTAAGGCTAAGAAAGGCTATTTATGGCTTTAAAAAATCTCCAAGAGCTTGGTACCACAAACTAAGTGTAACCTTAATGGATAAAGGCTTCAAAAGATCTGAAGTGGAACATACTCTTTTTACATTAAAGAGTAAGGAAGGTATTGTGGTAATTCTTATATATGTAGATGATATAATCATATCTGGTAGTGATAGTGTTGGTATTGCATCTACTAAAGATTACTTAAACAGTGTCTTTGATATTAAGGATTTAGGAGAACTTAAATATTTATTGGGAATTGAAGTATGTAAGTTTAAGAAATGTCTCTTTCTCTCCCGAAAGAAGTATGTTGTAGATTTACTAACCTCCACAGGTATGATGGAAGCTAAGCCAGCCAAAACGCCCTTAAAAGAAGACTATAAAATCGCAACTAAGGGGGAGCTAGAGGAGGAAATTGATTTTTCATGATCCTAAGCTTTATAGGAAAGTGGTTGGTAAGCTTATTTATTTAACCATTACAAGACCAGATTTATGTTTCACTGTGAATCAGGTATCTTAACACATGCAAGGGCCAAAGATGAGGCATTGGGACATGGTCATGCGAATTCTAAGATACCTAAAGGGCATACATGAACAGGGTATTTGGATGGGTAACAATAAAAACACAAATGTGGTAGGTTATTGTGATACAGATTGGGCAGAATATAGGGAAGATAGGAGAAGTACCACAGGCTATTGTACTTTCATAGGAGTAAACCTTGTGACTTAGAAAACCAAGAAGCAAAAGGTGGTTTCATGCTCTAGTGCAGAATCAGAATATAGAGCAATGAGGAAGCTTACTACTGAATGCATCTGGCTGAAACAACTCTTGGAAGATTTAGCCGTGAAGTGTGAGGATCCTATCACCATCCACTGTGACAATCAGGCTGCCATACACATAGCCTCCAATTCAGTGTTTCATGAAAGGACCAAGCATATAGAAGTAGACTGCCACAAAGTAAGAGAGGCTATTAGGAAAAGTATCATCTTACCTTGCTATACAAGGAGTGAGGATCAACTAGCTGATGTATTCACTAAGGCAACATCTCTGAAAATTGGCACTTCAATCTATCCAAGAATTGGCCACATGACCATTCCACACCAATGATCCCAACATGGAGTAATACTCTTTTTCCTTAGAAATTTTTTGTCTCAACTGGGTTTTCCTTCTCTAGGTTTTTAATGAGGTAATATTTCATTGTTGCAAGCTTAAGCATTCTCCATGTCTTAAGCTTGAGGGAGAGTGTTGGAATGAATGAGAAATGATGAAATATGAAAGCCTTTAATCCATGTTAAAAGGCGTGTAGTTTCTATGTCAAAGGGAGTGTATAAGGCTTGTTTGTATTATAGGATTATGTTATCCTTGTAGGCATTTATGTATAAGGCTATCCTTGTATCCAAACAAGCTAGACTAGATTAGTATAAATATCTTACTCCCTTCACATTTTGTAACTAAGAATTCATAATTCTCATTCTCTTAATAAAATCATTCTTTTCTCTAATTCTCTATAATCTCTCATTCTCTCATTCTCTCATTCTACAAATCTCTTAATCTCATAATCTTTCATGATCGATCCTGGTTTTTCACGTCTTTCTATTGTTTTATGCGATCAATCGGTCGAGTTTTAATCGATCGATCTTTTTTCCTGGACAAGTTTTCTTTTCATTCGATTGATCAATCCAGATTGTTGGGATCGATCTGAGATATTGCAAAAAAATGTAGTCTTGAAACGATCGATCGATCGTCGCGTCAAGATCGATCGGTCATCATTTCTTTCGGTGAAACCTACAAAATTTAAATCTAAGTTAGTACAACTAAGTCTTGAATAACCAAAATAAAAATATGTACAGTAAGAAACGTGGGTTGCCCCCCAGAACCGCTTGTTTAACGTCACTAAGCTTGACGACCTGAGGTTCGAGCTTATGCAATGAGAGGTTCTGAGAGAGAAACATATAGGTTCTCGCTCTTGTCTTCAGTTGCCAAGTAAGGTTTGCATCTCTGCCCATTGACTGTGAACTCTCCCCCAGACTTATTCCAAAGGACTACTGCTCCATAAGGTCCGACTTCTTTGATGGTGAAAAGTCCAGGCCATCTTGATTTTAACTTTCCCGGAAAGAGTTTCAGTCTGGAGTTGAAGAGCAGGACTTGGTATCCTTCTTTGAAATCTCGTCTCAAGATTTTTTTGTCATGGAAAGCCTTTGTTTTCTCCTTATAGATCCTTGAGCTCTGATATGTTGTTTGCCTTGTCTACTAGAGTTCTTCCAGATCAGTCAAGTGTTTTTCCGAAGCTGTCTTGATGTCAAAGTTGAGCAACTTCGTAGCCCACAATGCTTTGTATTCCAGTTCTACCGGGAGATGACAGCTCTTTTCATACAGCAGATTGAATTGGGTGGTGCCAATGAGGGTCTTATAAGCAGTTCTGTATGCCCATAGAGGATCATCTAGTTTGGATGCCTAATCCTTCCTGTATTTTCCGACTGTCTTCTCAAGGATTTCTTTAATCTGCCTGTTCGATACTTCCACCTGTTCAGATGTCTGAGGATGATAAGGTGTAGCCACTTTATGTTTGACTCCATGTTTCTTCAGCAAGTTTTCAAAGACTTTGTTGATGAAGTGGCTTCGTCCATCACTGATCACAACACTTGGGACCCCAAATCTAGGAAAGATTATGCTCTTGAAAAGCTTGATGACCACCTTCGCATCATTAGTAGGACTGACAACAGCTTCCACCAACTTAGAGACATAATCAACAGCCACTAAGATGTATTTGTTGTTGTAGGAGGATGGGAATGGTCCCATGAAGTCAATTTGATGTGATCTCGGAAAGGAGATCACCAGCAAGGACCGTCACAACAGGGAAGAACTCTGAAAGATGTGGAAGGAATTGTTGCGGATGAATGAGCGGAAGTGAAAATGGAGTAAGGAGACTGAGGATTGAATGAAAAACACAAGGGCTGCGGATATGTCCCTTGATATACCGACTTGTTCTTCTCCAGGATATGACGCACCCAAAGAAGGAACAAGGGTTTTGTAGAATGGCTTAAAGGATATTACACACCTAAAAGGGTTCTACAAGCGACAGATATTACACACTGCCAAAAGACTGAATTTCTTCGGTAGACAAAGAGAGATTTTCACTCAAAAATTCGATAAAAGAAAGAGTACAAATGAGGCCTGAGGCCGAGTTTTATAGGCAAAGAAAAACGCGGAAAATTAAATGAGTCAAAGCCATGCATGGTCGGCACAAATTCCAAAACCATGCATGTTCATGCAAGAAACTTTGACTACAAACTTTAATAAGTCAAAAACGAATTTAAGCCTAAGAAAAGAAGTTTTAAGCCAGGCCTTCGAAAGAGAATTGCCCAAATTTGATCCAAATTGGATAATCTTTCAAAGCCTCATTAAAAACCTTGCTGGAAAAACGCAATGGGACAAAACCCAGCCAAGGAAAAGAGCACTAGAAAGAAAAACCTTCACAAACACTTAATTCAATTAGCTTGAATCAAATTTGGCAAACCTTGAGATTTAAGAGCTTGAGATGATTCTTGGACAAGTAAAGCGCCAATTTCTTGTTGAAGGGCCATGGTTCTGGAACGCGTCATTGGACCGTTCGGGATGGTCCATGACTCGCGGTTGATGATCTGGTCGGCTGAAGGATTGGAACGTCGGTCTTGATCGGGAACTATATGCGGGTGGCGGTCGCGAGATGTAGATGGGCTGTTGTCGCGGGATGCTTGCGGGTCAAGAGCTGGGCCATCCGTCAGTTCTCCTATACGATCTTCTGTAACCTCCATCTGGTCAAGGGCTTCTTCGTGCTGATCGTTCGTCCTGTCGTCCACAGACGGACCAAGGTCGTCTGTCATGACCTGGATTGCATTATCCCCTCCCACTTGAAAAGGATTTGCCCTCAAATCCTGTTCATCTGCACAATAAGGGAACAAATCAGCAACATTAAAAATAGAACTAACATAATACTTACCTTGGAGATCAAGTTTGTAGGCATTGTTGTTGATGCGTTTGACAACAGTAAATGGTTCGTTCATCCTAGGCAGTAGCTTGGATCTTCTTTCTGTCGGAAACCGCTCTTTCCTCAAATGGATCCAGACCTGGTTTCCCGGTTCAAAGATGATTTCTTTGCGATTTCAGTTGGCCTTCTTAGCATATAGCTTGGTATTGGCCTCAATATTGTCACGGGCGTCCTGGTGCATCTTTTTAACAAGCTTGGCCTTTTGTTCACCGTCCAAACTAATTCTTTCACTTACGTGTAACGGCATTAGATCCAAAGGTGAAAGAGGACTAAATCCATAAACAATTTGAAAAGGGGAAAACTTGGATGAAGAATGAACCGAATGATTGTAAGCAAATTCTACATGCGGTAAGACTTCTTCCCATGTCCTAAGATTCTTCTTAACAAATGACCACAATAAAGTTCCTAAAGTCCTATTGACGACTTCGGTCTGCCCATCACTTTCGGGGTGACAAGGGGTCGAGAAACACAACCTAGTCCCTAACTTAGACCACAAGGTATTCCAAAAGTAACTAAGGAACTTCGTATCTCTATCAGACACGATGGACCTAGGCATGCCACAAAGACGCACTATCTCCTTAAAGAACAAGCTAGCAATGTGGGATGCATCATCGGTTTTATTACAGGCAATGAAATGAGACATTTTCAAAAACCGATCTACGATCACAAAAATTGAATCCTTTCCTGTCCTAGTCCTAGGCAAACCTAGAATTAATTCCATTGACAAATCAATCCAAGGATGCTGAGTAATAGGTAAATGGTGATACAAACCGTTCGGCAAAGCCATAGACTTGGCCATTATACAAGGGGTACATCGACTACAGATACGCTCCACATCTCTCCTCATGATTCCCATGGTCTTAGTGACACCAAAATGGCCCATGAGACCACCAGCGTGAGCTTCTCTCACAAAGAACTCTCTAAGAGAACAGTTTGGAACACACAAACGATTTTCATAGAAAAGGAATCCGTCTTGCTTGAAGTAGTGACCTACAGGAACATATAATTATTTAATCTGCTCAAAACCCATAAGTTTAATTTCAAGGGTGAAAATAAGAGTGTACCTTCGGGACAATGCATCGGCGACCACATTGTCTTTACCTTGCTTATATTTGATGACATATGGGAAATTTTCATTAAACTCAACCCACTTAGCATATCGCTTGTTAAGCTTCTGCTGGCCCTTAAGATGTTTTAACGATTCATGGTCTGTGTGGATAACGAACTCCTTGGGCCAAAGGTAGTGTTGCCATGTTTGGAGAGAGCGGACCAGAGCATAGACCTCTTTATCATACGTTGGGTAGTTCAAAGTGGCGCCTCCAAGTTTTTCGCTACAATAGGCAGTCGGCTTGCGGTCTTGCATGAGGACGACTCCAATGCAAATACCTGAAGCATCACACTCAATTTCAAAGGTGTTAGAAAAATTTGGAAGAGCCAAAAGTGGGGCATTAGTCAGTTTATCCTTTAGTGTTTGGAACGCCTCTTTTTTAGCACGATCCCACTTGAACCCAACGTCCTTTTTAATCACTTCTGTCAAAGGAGAAGCCAGAGTACTGAAGTCCTTAACGAAACGCCTGTAAAATCCGGCCAAGCCGTGAAAACTTCTCACTTCTGCCACGGTCTTTGTACTTGGCCATTCCCGAATGGCTTTCACCTTCTCTTCGTCGATCCTAACACCATCTGCACTTACAACAAAACCTAGAAACACAAGATTATCCGTGCAGAAAGTGCATTTCTTTAAGTTGGCAAATAACTTTTCTTTCCTAAGAACTTCTAAGACCAATTTCAGATGATGAATGTCATCGTCTAAAGTCTTACTATAGACTAAAATATCATCGAAATATACCACAACAAAATAGCCTATGAAATCTCTAAGCACATGGTTCATGAGTCTCATAATTGTACTAAGCGCATTAGTTAATCCAAATGGCATTACTAACCACTCATAAAGACCATGTTTTGTCTTAAAAGAGGTTTTCGACTCATCACCTTCCTTCATCCGGATTTGGTAATAACGACTTTTAAGATCTATTTTAGAGAAAACACTAGACCCATGCAGTTCGTCCAACATATCATCTAACCTTGGTATTGGATGGCGATACTTTACCGTAATATTATTGATTGCCCAGCAATCAACGCACATGCACCATGAGCCATCCTTATTTGGAACGAGCAATACTGGCACGACACATGGGTTCATGCTCTCACGGATATGCCCTTTACGCATAAGCTCTTCCACTTACTTCTGGAGTTCCTTAGTCTCCAACGGGTTAGTTCGGTATGCGGGCCTATTTGGTAAAGTCGCTCCAGGGACAAAGTCAATTTGATGCTCAATTCCGCGTATTGGCGGTAGACCATCAGGACATTCCTCTGGAAAGATGTCTTTAAAATCCTGCAAAAGATCATTCATCTTGCTCGGTAGGCCTGGCTCAGCGTTAGTGACCGTTAGACAAGTTTTTTTATAAACTAACATGAGGATAGGTATGTTAGTCGCCAAGCTACGGTTTACCTCAGCAGGTTTAATAAAGAAGTTGGATTTACTCTTAGGAATCTTGGCCTTACTTGATTCTTTCTTTTGCTGTTTCAATTGAATCTGGTCAAGATATACCTCATGAGGAGTCATGGGGATGAGTGTGGTCTTGCGACCTTTGTGCATGAAGTGATGGCGATTAGTGAATCCGTCGTGACTCACTTTTCGGTCAGATTGCCACGGTCTTCCAAGAAGAATATGACCGGCTTCCATAGGCAATACGTCGCAAAGCACCTCATCTTCATACTTGCTGATCTTCAGTGGTACCAGAACTTGATAAGTGACCCTTAGTTCTCCGGAATCATTGAGCCATTGAAGCAAATACGGCTTTGGATGCTTTATCTCCTCAAAACCGAGTTTCCTAACAATTAAGTCACTGGCAACATTAGTACAGCTTCCGCCGTCTATAATTAGGCTGCAGACCTTGCCTTTGACCATGCATCGGGAATGGAATAAATTATCCCTTTGCTCTTGCTCGTCAGTTTTTGATTGGACTCTTAGGGAACGTATAGCAACTAAGAGCTGGCCTTGGACTGGTGGTTCTTCTCCTTCATCGGATGTTTGCTCCAATTCTTCCTCGTCCACAGTCTGAACTTCTCCATTTTCCATGAGGACCATGACCTTCTTGTTGGAACACTTATTGGCGTAGTGGCCCACTCCTTGGCATTTGAAACACCGGATGTCCCAGATCCTGGTAGTACGTTCCACGGCTTTTCCTCTGTCCGTTCAAGGGACGGTTGATTGGCGTCGGTTTTAGGGATGAATGACTTTGATTCACCGGCGTGAATGGATTGGAAATCTTGTTGGAACGTTGGCTTGTGGCCTACGGTACCTGCGCCAAAAGAAGGACGAGTGTGAGACTTTCTCTTAAGTTGATGTTCTATAAGAAGCGCTTTATGTAGTATTTCTTCTAGTTCAACATAATGCTGCATCTCAAGTCGGTCTTGAATGTCACGGTTGAGTCCGCCCAAGAACCGAGACATAGTCGCCTCACGGTCCTCGCTCACGTTTGCTCGGATTAGAAGCGTTTCCATCTCTTGGAAGTATTCCTCTACACTGCGACTGCCTTGGTGTAATTGTCTAAGTCGTCGATGTAGATCACGGTGGAAGTGACTCGGAACAAAGCGCCTTCTCATGACTTGTTTCAGCTTGTTCCAGGTCTCAATGGGATACTCGCCATTGCGCCTCCTAGACGTCACCATCTGATCCCACCAACTAAGAGCATAGTCATAGAATTTTGTCACCGCAATATTAACTTTGTTAATTTCAGAATAATATTCACAATTGATAACTAGTTCAATTTTCTGCTCCCATTCAAGGTAGGCGGTCGGATCATTTTTCCTATGGAAGGGAGGGATTTTGAGCTTCAAGTTGTTGATGTTGTCTTGTGGGAAATGGGGCAGTCTATGTTCACGGAACCTCCTGGGACGTCCCTGAATGCTTCTATCAGATCCTTAGAACTGAGTTGCGGCATCATCTTCATAGTAGCTGCGTCGTCCCTGGCTTCCTCTAGACGAAGAATCACCTCGTCAATCAGGCATATGGTCGCGTTCATCTGGATTGGATCCGCGTCGTTCAGGTGAATGGCCATGCCTGCCTTGTCTAGGTGACTCTGGAAATAAGACCTGTCGACGGTCTGGTCTTGGTTCTGGTATGAGATGCCTAAGATCCTCAATTAGTCCATCACGCAGTCCGGCTTGCATGGAATTAAACTGAGCGTCCATCATCTGGTTCATCCGGGTCGTGAGCGTCTCCATCATGCGAGTGTGTTTGGATTCTTCATCTTCTGAATCGCCACAAAGGAAGATGAAAGTTCTTTGGAAAAATTTTCAGGCGACACAAAGGAAGATTTAAGGGTTAATATCTAAGCAATGCTCCTAAACTTCCAAGGTCAAAGGACATAAACCGGATTCAAGTTTTAAACAAAAGATCTAGTCAAAGTCTACAAAGAATGCGAAAGGTCACAAACGATTTGTCACAAAATCTCAATGAACTGATTATAATGAAAGATTTGAATTAAGAACAAAAGTTAAATGGAATGATAAAGAGTCCTTAACCTGATGTGGTGCTCTGATACCACTTGATGCGATCTCGGAATGGAGATCACCAGCCAAGACCGTCACAACAGGGAAAAACTCTGAAAGATGCGGAAGGAATTGTTGCGGATGAATGAGCGGAAGTGAAAATGGAGTAAGGAGACTGAGGATTGAATGGAACACACAAGGGCTGCGGATATGTCCCTTGATATACCGACTTGTTCTTCTCCAGGATATGACGCACCCAAAGAAGGAACAAGGGTTTTGTAGAATGGCTTAAAGGATATTACACACCTAAAAGGGTTCTACAAGAGACATATATTACACGCTGCCAAAAGACCAAATTTCTTTGGTAGACAAAGAGAGATTATCACTCAAAAATTCGATAAAAGAAAGAGTACAAACAAGGCCTGAGGACAAGTTTTAAAGGCAAAAAAAAACGCGGAAAATTAAATGAGTCAAAGCCATGCATGGTCAGCATAAATTCCAAAACCATGCATGTTCATGCAAGAAACTTTGACTACAGACTTTAATAAGTCAAAAACGAATTTAAGCCTAAGAAAAGAAGTTTTGGGCTGGACCTTTGAAAGGGAATTGCCCAATTTCGATCCAAAAAAAAAGCTAAGGGCCTTAAGTGTTGCACATATGGATAATCTTTCAAAGCCTCTTTAAAATCCTTGCTGGAAAACCCCAATGAGACAAAACTCAGCCAAGGAAAATAACAATAGAAAGAAAATCCTTCACAAACACTTAATTCAATTAGCTTGAATCAAATTTGGCAAACCTTGAGATTTAAGAGCTTGAGTTGATTCTTGGACAAGTAAAGCGCCAATTGCTTGTTGAAGGGCCTTGGTTCTTGAACGCGTCATTCGACAGTTCGGGATGGTCCATGAGTCGCGGTTGGTGATCTGGTCGGCTGAAGGATTGGAAATTCGGTCTTGGTCGGGAACTATATGCGGGTGGCGGTTGCGAGATGTACACGGGCTGTGGTCGCGGGACGCTGGCGGGTCAAGAGCTGGGTCATCCGTCAGTTCGCTTGTACGATCTTCCGTAACCTCCATCCGATCGAGGGCTTCTTCGCGCTGATCGTTTTTCTGGTCGTCCACAGTTGGACCAAGGTCGTCTGTCATGACCTGGATCGCATCACAATTTCCCACACATCAAATATCTCAACCTCAAGAATGAGATTCTGTGGCATCCCATTTCTCCTGCTCATGTTGCCTTTTCGCTGACATGCATCGCATCTAGAAATATGGTCATGAGCATCTTTGAATATCGTAGGCCACCAGAATCCAACCTGCAGTATCTTCTGGACAGTCTTGAATGTAGCAAAATGTCCACCATATTCAGAACCGTGACAATGTGTCAAGATTCCTGCTACTTCTTCCTCAGGAATACATCTTCGAAAAAGATGGTCCTAGCACTGTTTATAGAGGTATGGCTCATTCCAGTAGTATTGTTGGACATCTCGGAAAAACTTCTTTTTGTTGTAACTTTGAAGTTCTGGAGGTGGGATTCCGCATGACAGGTAGTTCACAAAGTCTGCATACCAAGGAAGACTCAGCTCAGCGGCATTAGTCTCTAAAAGGTTGTTCAACTCGCTGTCTACAATCTGCAATATTTGAATTGTATTAATCTGCTTTTCAGGCAACGAGTCATTGATAGGTAGAACTTCTGGAATCCTTATTCGAGATAGATGATCATCAACCCCATTTTCTATTCCTTTCTTGTTTTTGATTTCCAAGTCGAATTCTTGCAAGAGTAGTATCCATCTCAACAGTCTCGGTTTGGCATCCTTCTTAGCCAGTAGGTGTCTCAATGCTGCATGATCTGTCTGTACTATCACTTTAGAGCCAACCAGATATGTTCGAATCTTCTCAAACGCATACACAATCGCTAGTAGCTCCTTCTCAGTTGTAGCATACTTCGTCTGTGCATCGTCTAGTGTTCTGCTGACGTAATAGATCACATTCAACTTTTTATCTTTCTTCTGTCCCAAGACTGCTCCCACATCATAATCACTTGCATCACACATCACCTCAAAAGGGAGATCCTAGTCTAGTGGTTGCACTATTGGAGTACTTGTTAAAGCTTATTTCAGCTTCAAGAAAGCTGTCATGCACTCCTCGTCAAACTTGAACTCTGTATCCTTGCACAGAAGTATTATGAGTGGTCTGGCGATGCTAGAGAAATCCTTGATAAACCTTCTGTAGAAATCAGCATGCCCGAGAAAACTCTTAATTTCCTTGACAGATTTCGGAGGTGTGAGTCTGGTCATGACGTCAATCTTAGCTTTGTCCACTTTTATCCCAGCTTCTGAAACTTATGACCTAGTACAATTCCCTCCTTGACCATGAAGTGACATTTCTCCCAGTTCATTACTAGATTTGTCTCCTCGCACCTTTGTAGTACCCTGCATAAATTCGAAAGACACACAGCAAAAGAAGAACTATACATAGAGAAATCATCCATAAATACTTCCATTATCTCCTTAATCATTTCAGAGAAAATAGACATTATGCATCTTTGAAAAGTCGCAGGTGCGTTACATAGTCCAAATGGCATCCTCCTGTAAGCGAAAGTACTATAAGGAGAAGTAAATGTCGTCTTTTCCTGATCCTGGGGATGAATGGGTATTTGAAAGAATCCAGTGTACCCATCTAGAAAACAATAGTATGAATGATTAGATAATCTCTCTAACATCTGATCAATGAATGGCAATGGAAAATATTCTTTCCTAGTTGATGCATTCAGTTTCCTATAGTCTATACACATCCTATGACAAGTGATAGTTCTTGTGGAGATCAATTCATCTTTCTCATTTCTAATCACAGTAATACCTCCTTTTTCGGAACTACATGCACAGGTGAGACCCAATTGCTATATGAAATATGATAAATGATTCCTGCCCCTAGCAATTTTAAGATTTCTTTTTTAACTACCTCTTGTAAGTTTGGATTCAATCTCCGCTGCTGTTCAATTGATGACTTAAAATCATCTTCTAACTATATATTATATGCATGCATAATCATGGGGAAATTCTTTTGATATCTCCTAAAGAGTAACCTAAGGCTTTTCTATACTTTTTAAGTTCATGCAATAACATAGATGTTCCATTATCAGACAGAGAAGCACTAACAATCACTGGGTAAGTAGAGTTTGTTCCAAGAAAAGCTTACCTTAGCCCAGGTGGTAGTGGTTTGAGTTCCAGCTTTGGTGCATTCTCCTCACTTCAATCGTCATTACTGCTAGTCTTACCATTGCTAGCTTATGGAACTTCCAACTTCGATTTAATCTCTCTTTTCAGCGGCTTGTGAGAATCCAGAATCCTCTCATATAGCTCCACTTCCTCGTTAATCCTGATCGATTTCACAGACTCTTTGGTAAGAGCTAATTAAAGGGAGTCCTCAACAACTAACTCCTCCAGATACTCTTCTACCATATCTTCCAGCATCTCAATGTAAAATACCTTCTTCTCTATCGTATGCTTCTTCATGACCTCCAGTATGTCGAATTTGATTAATGAGGATCCCAAGTTCAGGTCAATAATCTCTTTCTTCATATCGATAATCGCTCCAGCTGTGGCTAGGAATGAACGCACAAGGATGATTAAGTCTGTAGGTTCGTCATCCATTTCTAATACCACAAAATCGGTGTGGATTATGCAGTCTTCTACATTCAGAGGCAAGTCTTCTAGAATACTAATGGGATACCAGATAAATCTGTCAGCGAGTACCAGTGAGATCCTGGTTTTTTTAAAATCTGTCAGCCCTAGTTTCTTTGATACAGTCAGTGGCATCATGCTAGCACTTGCTCCCAAATCAACCAGACATTTCTCAAAGATTAGATGTCCAATAGAGCAAGGAAATGTAAAGCTTTCAGGGTCCTTGAGCTTCCTAGACAAATTGTTTTGAATTATCGCGCTGCACTCAAGATTGATTTGTACCATAGCTTCCTCCAGTTCTTTCTTCTTAGTCACTATGTCTTTAATAAGCTTATTGTAGATTGGACAGTCCAGAACAAGATCCATAAGAGGCATTGTGACTTGAACTGTGCCCAGCAACTTCTTGAACTTCTCGAATTGCTTGTTCAAAATTTGTTTCTTAAACCTTCCAGGGAATAGAAGTTTTGGCTCATAAGGTGGGAGCACAAAATCAGCTGTCTCCCATGTAGCTTTGCCTCTGTCAGCTTTAGCATTCACAGCGATGCCCTTTTCTACAAGAGAATCTTCTTCAGCCTCTTCGCCAGCTATCTCCTCTGCTGCTGGCTCAGTAGGTGTGTCATCCAATCCAGATTTCTTCCCTGTTGCTCCTCCACTTAGTAATTTCTTTCTATTTTTCAGTGTTATGGCTTTGCAGTACTCCTTAGGATTAGGCTTTGCAGTACTCCTTAGGTAGGAATCCTTTTCCATTGCTTCAAGAGGATGAAGCAACCTGAGCAATCTGATTTTCCAGTCCTTTTACATGTGTCGCCAGTCCTTCAAATTTGGAGTTCAGATCATTGTAACAAGCTTTATCCTCAGCTATCTCTTTCTTTGTTCCTCCTTGTCCTTCCAACAGCTGCTTTAGCATGTTCTTCACTTCATCATCCTGAGGAGATTGATTGGAATTGCCTCCCCTCTGTTGGAAGTTGCTGAGTTGTGGCCTTGGCACATAGTTGTTTTTTGAAGGGACTTGATTGTCAAAGTTTGAGTATCCTTTGGATTGGTTATTCGCTTGCCCTTGATATTTCTCTTGGTTGCTGTAGTTGTTCCTCTGGAAGTTCCCTTGCCTTGTTGGTTGAAAAGTCTAGGTTGGAAGCTGTTTTGTCTTTGCTGGTTCGGTTGCTTGGACTGATAGCTCTGACCCTGATTCTGATACCCCTGTCCTTGGTGCTTCAGGATCGGTGGATAGACCTGGTCTTGTGGGTCTCCACATTCTGGCTCCTGTAGGACAGGTTGTTATTGTAGGGCTTATACTGATAGCCTCCCAGATTTCCCACATACCTAACTTCTTCAGGGTTTCCTTTCAAGGTCTCCATTGTAGGGTCTTGATAGTCTGGTTGGTAGGCATCTTGTTGATCAACAAAGTGGACTTGTCTCTGGTTAAAGTTCAGCACCTTATCCAGCCTATCAAGCTTTTTGTTGATCTCATTTAGCTTCTGATCTTCCAACTTTACACCCCTTGATGACATATCATAGTTGATATGATTCTGCCGAAGGACGCCACGGATGACCCGTGGTCAGAAGAAAAAATGTCCAGCCTTGAAGAGGTTCTCCCTGTGAACGACTCCAACTCCCAGCCAAAAGAGACTCAAGACCAGCCAGACGTTCCAAGCATCGTCCAGACTGACGCTCCACCCCTTGATCCAAAGGAAGGATTAAAGGCGCCTGAAACCACTTGGACAATACCAACCGGACCAATGACGAGAGGCCACGTCAAGAAGCTCAAGGAGTCTATAGAGGAATCTCTCAAGGCAATCAGCACGTTGATCACGTCAAGTCCAAGATCATCCTTCACCTTTCTCATTGGGGCCAATGAAGTTTAACACTTGGGTAATTGAATTTTTGGGAGCTATTTTTCCCTACTTGGTTTTTGTCCCATTGGGTTTTACCAAGTAGGTTTTTAATAAGGCCCAAATATTAACTTTTCTCTGACCCATTTGTTTACTTCGGCCCGGCCCATTTTTCTTTCTTTGTCTTTTCATTTAATGTTTGTTGTTAGTAGTTGGTTGTTGGGGAGTTAGGATTTATTTCTTAGTTCTTGCATGAACTTGCATGTTCTTGGAAGTTGTTCCAAGCATGCAAGCTTGTTTTCTCCCCACTTCTATATATATCCCCCCTTTGTCATTTGTACTTTTCATCAAAGTTTTTAATCTAAGAGTGTTTTCTCTCTAAAGACTATTGGTCACTTTTCTTCTCTTATATCCTCCCTATGTGTGTAGTATCTTAGGGCCCATCTAAGAAACCCTTGGGAATTTTTGGTGCGTCATATACGGAAGTTCCCAAGTCCCGGCTTACAGAAGTCTTCCGCAAATTATGTCGGTTTCTTTTTGTCCACATCCCTTGGTCCAACCCCATTTTGAACGCAAGGCTTATCCCGTTATATCTGTACATCTTTGTTTTATCGATCGTGGGTTGTGATCTCCACCGAGATCGCATCAATAATCCTCACTCTAGCATTGGTTACTTTGAGCTAGGTTCTCAATCAGCTTCTCTCTTTGGTCAACATCTAAGTTAGCAAAACTCCCATAGCTTGCTGTGTCAAGAGCAATTTTGAACTTCTCATGAACTCCTCCATGAAAGATTCAAAACAGTGCATCTTTCTCTACCCCATGATGAGGACGTGCTCTGGTGTATCCCTTCAGTCGATCCCAGGCTTCATAGAATGACTCATTTGGTCCCTGTCGGAAGCTAGTGATGTCATTCCTGATTTTAGCTGTCTTCTGCTTGGGAAAGAATTTATTAGTGAATTCTTTCTTGCACAAAGCACATGTAGAGACCAATTCTGAAGGCACATTGTGTTCCCACTGAGCAGCTCTGTCTCCCAAAGAGAATGGGAATAGCATCATCTTAATTGCATCCTGAGGAAAGCCATTTATCTTGACTGTCCTGCAGATTCTCTAATAATCATCAAGGTGATGAAGTGGGTTCTCACTAGGCAGACCATAAAACTTCGAGCCTTGCACCATGTTGATTAAACTCGTCTTGAGTTCATAGTTGTCGTTAGCAACAGTTGGTATCGGAATGCCAAGACTGATGGTCCTTTCACCAGGCTCATCGAAAGCTCTAATGCACTTGCGAGGAGCTCTCGCGTCAACTTGTCGTATTGGCAATGCTCCTAACCCATGACCTTGGTGTTCTTCTGGTTGGAAATGTTGAGCTTGTCCTCTGTGATCCTCCATGTTCGGATTGGGAGATTGTTCCAGTATTTCTCTTAGATTTCTCAAACGGTTTTCTCTCTCAAAGTGTCATATCTCGTGAATCAGTGGTTGCAAGTTTTGTTGTCCTTTACTTCTCAAATTCATAAACCTGCAAAACAGAAAGATTCTCTAGTTTAAGTCAGCGACGAGAGGAATTTAGTAAATGTAACAATCTTAGTCTTAGAAAATTTCTTAAATCTATTGGCTAAATTGGTTCCCCGGCACCGGCACCAAAAATTTGATAGAGATTTATTTATCTCCACGAGTTTCACCTGAGTATACTGAGAAGTATCCTCAAGAGTTTACCTGAGTTAGTGACTGCAAGTGCACAGTTTGTGCCTCTCGTAGTATAAACAAGATCGATCCTCAGTGAAGACTTGTAACACAAATTCTTATCTTAACTAAGAGGTTTAAATTCAATTGTGAATGAACCGATAGAAATTTAAACTAACTAAAAACAAAGAAAATAAAATAGCGATTGAATTAAACTAAGAATATACTAATAAATAAGGCAATTCAACCATGAATTAGACATTAGAATGACTAAAGGTAAGATCAAGATATGAATATAAATCATTAATGCATAATTTGTATTTCCAGACATTGAGATTATGAATAGATTAGTACATTCCCATGTAGAAATCCCTATGCTTAGAACTAGATTTGATCAATTCCCATTGCAAACCCTAAAACTAAACAAGCATTAAGATTCATCTAAATTTTCATCAAATTCTCTAAACAACTACTTCCGCAGGATATAATCATAAGATTCGCTAGTTAGACTATCCTATGAATTCATTGTCCCTTTTCCAAGATCAACCTAGCATTAAACACATCTAATAGTGATGAATTACATAATCCTAGACCTAAGTATCAACTCATGATCTCAATTTCCCTAATCATCTATCATATCCATGGCTGAATCTAAGGATTTACTCAAACATAATAGAAATTGCAGAGAAAACAATAAAAGATGAGGAAAACATAATTAGATTGCAGAGATTGAAGAAAATACAAAATTCTTATTGAAATAAATCTATAATTATCTTACTAAACACCATATATTGTTAAAAGAAGACCTAGGGCTCTTGCTCACTTTTTCTCTCTTGGTGGCTGAATAAAAACGTGATCCCTAGGTTTTTCTTAAACAACATATTTATAGGTTCTAAAAACCTGATGTATTTTACAAAAACGACATTAAAAAATTGAGTTATTTAAGAGGATCGATCGATCGGACGAAGGGATCGATCGATCCTGTAATCCGTCGTAGAAATTTTGGGCTGGTAGATCAATCGATCGCGACGGATATAAATCGATCTAAACTGGTTCGATCGTTCTCTTCCTCCTCTAGTCGGTCTTGGAGATTGACACAGAATTGGGCAGATAAACGATCGATCGACCGCTGAATGTATGATCGATCGATCTCTTCACTTCAAAGGGTCATGCAGGTTTGATCATCATTTGAGCCTATTCCTCCGAGTGACACATTCTGATCATTCTCGCATTGTTGCACTAGCTACTGGTGTTTTCATAAACTAAGCTACTGGTGTTTTCATAAACTCCAAAAAACGTTCCCAACTTGCTTTGTAACCTCTGAAAAACAAAAAAAAATGAAAAACATCTTAGAATTCTAATGCATAGGAGCATAAATATGTCCTAAAATATGAAATTTAATGATTAATTCATGCAAGTTATATACAAAATGATCAACCATTGCAGAAGACGGAGTATTTTCAACTGATCCTACAAATCTAGTCCATTTCAAACGGTTAGATCCCAATGCTTCCAAGTTTTGGGTTGATGTTTCAAAGATTGATGATGCAAGAGTGTGGAGACCAAATTCAGAAGTAAAATTCATTTATGATGCAATAGACACAACAGTTACTTGGCCTATTGACATGATTGTGTTGTCTAAGACTATTTAAGGACTTAGTGTTCGAGAAATTGTAAAACTTTGTTTTATATTGTTAGGTCCCAATACTTACTTTGTCTTTCTTGAAGTACTTTGTACTTTGTTATCTTTCGTTTAATCGAACCTTTAAAATTTCTGTATTGAACAATATATTTTTACCACTATTAATTCATTATAATTTTGACATTTAAATATTTATATATCATCCATAAACGCTAACAAATTTGAAATGCACAACAGAAACGTAAAACATGTCCACACAAAAATTAAAATAAAATCGAGTGAGTGGATTTGAAATAGTTTTTTTTAAAAAAAATTATAAATTACAAGAAAATATATTCTAAATATAAATAAGATAATAATAAAAATTCCGCTTTTAGTATACTCTTAATATTTAGTGTATAAAATTAAAGATTAAGGATTTAGAATTTAATATTTAGGATTTAGAATTTAGGATTTAGGATATAAGAGTTAGGATATAGGACTTAGAGTTTAAGGGTAATAAATAGTGTTTATAAATAAGTATACACCAATTCAAGAATAATTAACACAATTCCTTAATTTTATTGTTTATAACATCATTGTTGTATTTGAACAATATCATGTTGCTCACATAATAAGAACCTTAGTATACATGTTTTCATGGGTAACATTAAAGATCACCTTATCTTTCATTTCAAATTTCTTAAAAGGTTTCAACTATTTTTATTCAATTTTATTTTTTTTATAATTATGTAAATAACTCATTAACAAATTGATTACTAAACACATGATTAAAAAAAATATAAACCGCAAAATGGCATGAAAAACACATTTTATGCCTTGAAAAACATTATTCAATGAAAAGGTTCACTCGGATCGCTGACGTCGCATGATTTCAGCCTTTTTTTCATGCCATCTAAAACATATGATCTCTGTCAGTGAAGATGGTTCAGCATTATTCACTCCTTTCTTTCTCTTCAGTCAATTCGACTCCAAAAAAGAACTGAGACTCACCTCCAACTTTTTCTGATTCTTTTCACCTTGAATTTCGAGAAGCTATAGATACTTTCCAAAGTTATCGCATCTGTTGACTAACTCAGATCCTAATTTCTCTCCGACGAACATCAAAAACTTCTAGATCTATACCCCAAATCTCGTCGACAAGTTGTTATTTTCACCTTTTTCATCTCCCTACATATATCGCTTAGCTGATTTTTAAAGAGACTTCCTTGGTTGTTCCAAGTTCACGGAGATCTGGATAGAGTTGCATGCTTCCTTCTCCACTCCTTTTTTCATTCTTCACGGATAATTTTGATTCAAATGCAACTTCCATGAATTTTTGCCTGCCTAATCTTGACTTTTAGTTTGATTATGGGGTTCCGTGGCTACAATTTATATAGTAACAAGCTACATATTGCAAAATCTAGGAGATCGAACTGGGCAGAATATACACATCAACTATAAACCTCAGCCAACCCTTCTGGCTGTTGAAAACATGGTATTAACTCGACCCCCAAGTCAGTAAACTTGCATTGTTCTTTGCCTCCCTGTATTATGCATTGGTTGAACAAATATTTGTCATTTTTTCCCTCAAATTGGCCAGTGTAGGATGTTGAGCTTACCAGTATAGGCTTCCTCTATACAAGCGTAACTTCAATAGTGAGGGAAAACACTGTTTTTCTTTTGTAATTTAAATTCTCTCTAACTGTAAGAATATCAGAAAGCGTAGCGGCATGGTTAAATACTAAATTGACCAAAAAAAAAATTTCAGCCAAAATCTGATTAAGTTGACCATTTCAAAATAGTTTCAAACATTGACCAAGAAACAGTGCATGGAAACCAAATTCATAAATCATGTACGAACTTTGTTTAAACTTATGCAAGTAAAATTACATGTTGTAAAATCAGTTTTAATTTCATTAAAAAATTTATTATTTCTAATAGCAATTAAAAAACCAAATTAATAATGTATATAACTTGTAAAAAGTACTATACAAATACAACCACGTATAAATACATAAAATTGTTTACGTATTACAACATGCTATATATATTTCTACAAATACATGAAGGGTATCTGTATACAAAACAAAATGATATCCCAATTGAACTAATTACAAATTACTACATATTAATTTTCTAAAATGTGATAATTAAATATATTAATAACAACTAATAATCGTTATTGTCTATTTCAAAACTATATAAAAATAACGCTATTTATCAAATATTTCAGAAGCACTTATAAAAACAGCTATGTAATATGTAAAATGTACATATTATGACAGAAGCACTTATAAAAACAGCTATGTAAAATGTACATATTAAACAGCTATGTAAAATGTACATATTATGACAAGCGCTTTCCACTCAGATCTTCTATCCTTAGAGTTTATCCATGGTTTTTTACAAAGTTTCTTCATATTAAAATATAGGAAAAAATAAAAAATAAGAAAAAGAAGTTTAGAATCGACTCTTAATTAAGAATCAGATATTAAAATCTCCACTTGTCGTTATTGGTTTATATTTTTATAATAATTGAATTATTGATTTATATTTTTATAATAATTAAAATTTAATTATTTAATAAATATATATAAAAAATATATTGTTTAATAGGTAATAATATATGCTCTTACATATCGGTTTCAGGACGCTAAAAATACCCATATTTCGGTAGTGTATGCTTTGTTATTTTTGTCACCTATCCGCAGCCAATGCAACTTTCATTTCTGCTTTAGATATATTTCCTCCAAACTTGCCACCACATCTCATCTCTTGTAAGCTTTATTCTCTTCCTCAATAGCTTGCTGCGATGGGTTTTTAGATTAGCCTTTTGCTTATCAAAAAGGTATTTATAAGCTTCTTTAGTTTTTTTCCTCCAGATTTCCCATCCTCTTGTTTGCCAAGTCACGGATCATAGGCTTCAATGACTTGAAATTTTATTTGAAATCGGAATAAAGATGAAGTGGACAAGAAGATACTTTCTTTTCCTTCCAATATCCCTGTACTATAGGTTTTAAATCTTCCAGTTCTGCTACAGCATTAACGAACATGAAAGGCTTTCTCCAGCTTCGAAAACATTAAACGCCTGAGGGAAATCTTGTCTCCATTGATTGTTCAAAAGAACTCTATATAACTTCTTCAAGATCAAACCAGTATCCCTCTTTTTATATCGAGTGAACAATAGTTCACCACTTTGAAAATCTTTCAACCCCGGAATAAATGTTGGTTTGGTCGCAAAATCTGAATATTCATCCATATCCTCCTAAAATTATCCAAGGCCTGTTTCTTATTATTGGAGAGTCTTGGTGATTAATCAAGTCTCGCCATAAATCCTTTTGCTCTTCCATGAAGTTCATGCATAGACAAAAGAACAAAAGAATTCATCCTCTCTCCTCCATCTTCACCGAACAAGTAACTACCTAAATACTCTTAAAAACGGAGTAAGTCTTACAATATTCTTCCAAAGTATCCAAAGACGGGAAGTCGATGGTACTCGTAGTTGGTTAGAATCGACCAATTCTGAAAAATCTTATTTCATATGCTTCGAGATTTCGCCTCCTTCACTCTTGTCTCTATCATACAACCAAATTGAAAACTTCCTTCCTCCACCCACTTCTTTATAAAGGAATGTTTAACTGATTTGTTTAATCCTCAGACATTCCAAAAGAAGACCGACATAAACTTATCTTTTGCCCGAAGTTCTCTTCTTGCCAGGAATATTCTTAATTAGTTTAAGGTAAAGTTTTTTGAGATAAAGTGTTGATACCCTTCCTGGTACGAGGTAACTTTGGCCACAATACCTTTTCCTGATGGCCTTGGGAGCCTGTTTCTGATATCTTATGAGGAAGTTATCTGTAACATTCCAACCCAAGGCCTATACGAAATTGAGTCTTTATAAAAAGAGAGGCAATACCTCTTCTGCTTCACACACTCAATTCTCAGCGAAGCTCTGCCAAATTTTGGATTCTTCGCCGCCGCTACAGTCCCCCCCCGTCATCAGAAGCACCGCAACTAGCCGGAATCGTGAGATATCTCCGAGACGAAGCTAGACACACTAGACGCTCCGGATTTGGTCGCCGGACGTGCCGTCAATTGGCGCCGGAAGTTTCGCCAGAAAATTGAAACATCTCCGATCTGTGTAATTTTCCTG
This sequence comes from Streptanthus diversifolius, assembly GCA_039880935.1. Taxonomy (NCBI): domain Eukaryota; kingdom Viridiplantae; phylum Streptophyta; class Magnoliopsida; order Brassicales; family Brassicaceae; genus Streptanthus; species Streptanthus diversifolius. The sequence continues at coordinate 7,098,459 of JAXGFM010000002.1, forward strand.
TTTCCATTTAAGAAATTTTTCCCTTTTTTGCAGTTTCCAAAAAAAGAAAGTTTGTTCTTCTGTTGATAATGTGAGGAATTCGTCGAGTATTTCCATTAGCTCATTCTTATAACCGTTAACCTCTGGTTTGAGTCTTTGTTTAAAACATGTATGTAACGGGTCTAATTAATAATAGACGCGTTATTGTTTGTGATTGTATAAACTATATATTATGTAAACAAATATATACATGTATCACATAGAATCCATATGATTAAAGGATTGAAAACTTTTGTGTGATGATTTGTTGTTTGAGCATGCTAAGTTGTATTGACGTGTTGTGTTAGATACGAGCGTTAGGAGCTCGCGATAGGTTGGTTCGAGAGTGGTGTTGTGGAATTTAGACCCAGACTTTCGAATCATGTGGGATTGAGATATGGTGTGATGATGGTATGTCATATATGGCGTGTCCTGCATGAAGATCCACATGACCCTTTGTCATGTATGGCGTGTCCAGCATGAGGACGTGCATGTTTTCTTGTGTTTGTGAAGGAAAGGAGTTTCTGTCATGTATGGTTTGCCATGCATGAAGATTCGTCTGGCCGTTTTTCAAGTAAGGCGTGCCCTGCATGTAAACGTATCCCCTGGTTTGTGTGTGTGACACTGAGTGGTCATATGTTTGAGTTTTCTCGATACTATGATTGTTTACATGTTTTAGCCTTGGACTTGCTTTAGATTATTGTTATAAGTTGTTCTGGTGGATCCAATTACTCAACCCCTCCCCAATATTTCAGGTGAGCTTGTCGTCGTGCCCGAGTAGCGTTGAAGTCAATGAAGTTGTTGTACATTTGAATAATATTTCTCAGATTATTTATTATTTATTTAAAACAGATTTCGATTGCTTATTTTCACATTAAATTATCTTTGGGTTATTGTTTTATATAACATTTTGAATTATTTTGGGAATATTATTTTAATTATTATTTTCAGAGAATTTGGGTCCATTCAACTTGGTATGAGAGCCCAGGTTTGCCAAACCGGTGCTGACCCGGATATGCAGTCCAGAAAAAAAAAATTTAAGTGGTTTTCAAAAAAACAAAGGGAACAGCTCATCGACCTGCTTATCTATTCTTCCGTTGTGCTTTTAGAATTTTTCCTAAGGCCAAAAAAGTTTAGACGGTTGGAACACAAGTTATGGAGACCGGAGTTTACATCGGTGTTCCGGTAGTAATTAATGAAGTTTAATTGCCTGGAGAGTTGGTCGAGATGAAGCTAAACCATATGAAGTTACTCTCGTGATGAATTGGTTATCTAAGCATGTGTTGTCCTTGGATTGTCATCGCACTAGATGTTAATTCCGAGAGAGGGTGGGAGGTTAGTCTTTCAAGGTGTTCGAGCTAGCATCGGTATTCCGCTTATATCAATGATTAATGCAGAGGACTTACTTGCTAAGGGTAATGAAGCTTATCTGGCGACTATATCTATATTGAGGGAGGGTTCGGAGTTGAATCTCAGCACGATTCCAGTAGCATCAGATTATGCAGATGTTTTCAAGCCTTTTGCAAGGACCGCCACCGCCTAGAAATGAGCCGTTCATAATTGAGTTGGAGCCTGGTACCACTCCTATATCATAGCGCCTTATCGTTTAGCTCCCGCGAAAATGGAGGAGTTGAGGAAATAATTAGAGGATCTAACAGATAAGGGGTTTATTCGACCCAGTAGCTCGCCCTGGGGAGCACCAGTTTTGTTCGTCAAAAAAAAGGATGGCAGTTTCAGGTTGTGCATCGATTATCGGGGTTTGAACAAGGTGACTATCAAGAATAAGTATCCTCTTCCTCAGATTGACGAGTTGCTAGATCAGTTGCAGGGGGCTACTTGGTTTTCCTAGATCGACTTGACTTCAGGTTACCATCAGATACCTGTTGCAGAGGAGGATATTCGAAAGACAGCTTTTCGTACTCGTTACGGACATTACGAGTTTGTAGTCATGCCATTTGGATTAACGAATGTGCCGCATCATTTATGATGTTGATGAATGATGTTTTCAGGCAGTACTTGGATAAGTGTGTCATAGTATTCACCGATGACATTTTGATATACTGCAAGAGTGAAGAGGAGCATGGTTGGCATCATCGGTTAGTATTGGATAAGTTGCGTGAGCATCGTTTGTTTGCAAAGCTGAGCAAGTGCAATTTCTGGCAGAGAAAGATTGGATTTATGGGTCATGTTGTTTCTGAGGCAGGCGTAGCAATTTTAGAGTGGCCTACACCGATTAGTCCTACTGAGATTCGTAGTTTCCTTGATTTGGCGGGTTACTACATAAAATTTGTCGAAGGTTTTGCTAGTATAGCCAAGCCTAGGACCACGTTAACAGGGAAGGGGGTAAAGTTTGAGTGGTCAGAAGAGTGTGAGAAGAGTTTTCAGATGTTGAAGGATTGTTTGACTAAGATTCCTGTATTGGTTCTACCGCGAATGGGTGTTCGATATGATGTCTATACAGATGCTTCTAGGATGGGGCTCAGTTGTGTGTTGATGCAAGAGGGCCTTGTAATAGCATATGCTTCCAGGCAGCTCCGAAGTCATGAAGCTAATTACCCGAAAAATGATCTTGAGTTAGCTTCAGTGGTCTTTGCGCTTAAGATATGTAGAGCTTATCTATATGGAGAGAAAATCCGGGTCTTGACAGATCATAAAAGTTTGAAGTACATCTTCTCACAGAGCGACTTGAATTTAAGGCAGAGGCGTTGGATTGAATTATTGGCAGATTACAACATGGACATCGCTTATCACCCAAAAAGGTTAATCAGGTCGTATATGCTCTAAGCCGTCGAAGGGTAGATGTTTCAGGCATTAAGGAAATGCAAGAGTTGGCTGATACTTCGGCAAGTATGAGGTTGTGTGTGACATCGGTTGAGGATAACCAGACCGGATTGGCGATGTGGGAGCGAGCTGATCTTCTTAACAGGATTTGGGATGCTTAATCAGGTGATTTGGGACTTAAGAGGATGATCGAGAAAGTAGTGATTGGGTATCACATTGTATCTGATGGTACTATCTTGTACAAGAACCGGGTTAGGCTCATCAGTCTCGTTTTTCTATACATCCAGGCAGCAACAAGATGTATGCTGATTTGGAGCGTTATTACCATTGGGAAGAAATGAAACGGGAGATTGCGACTTGGGTATCTCAGTGTCAGAACTGTCAGTTTGTTAAAGCTGAGTGTCAAATCCTGAGTGGGTTACTTCAGGATTTACCATTACCAGAATGGAAGTGAGATATGGTAACCATGGATTTTATGACCGGACTTCCAAGGAAAACAAGCAATAATGATGCTATTTGGATAGTAGTGGATAGACTCACCAAGTCGTCACACTTTATAGCTATCAAGAAGACGGTTAAGTGCGAGATTTTGATTCATATTTATCTGGATGAGATTGTTAGACTGCATGGTGTTTCAGTGAGCATTGTATCAGATCGTGATCCAAAGTTCACTTCGATTTTCTGGCAGGCTTTTCAAAAAGCTTTGGGTACTAAGCTGCATCTCAATACAGTGAACCATCCACAGACAGATGGACAGTCAGAGCTAACAATTATGACTCTTGAGGATTTGCTTCGGGCTTGTGTTCTTGATTGGGATGACAATTGGGGAAAATTTCTGCCTCTAGCAGAGTTTTCCTATATTAACAGTTACCATGCAAGTATTAAGATGACACCTTATGAGGCTTTGCACGGTAGACCTTGTCGAACTCCACTTTGTTGGACTGAATTTGGAGAACGACGGGATTTGGATCCAGATCTGGTTCGAGAGACAGAGAAAAAAGTTGAGTTATCGCACAATAGACTTAAAGAAGCTCATGATCGTCAGAAGAATTATTGCTGATAAGAGAAAGAAGGATTTAGTTTTCGCAGTGGGAGACTCAATATATTTGAAGAAGGAGCTGACAGCTACAGGAAGCTAAAGAAGCTTAAACCGAGGTTCATGGGACCATATGTTATCACAGAAAGGATTAGGGAAGTTGCTAACAAGCTTAAGCTCCCGTCAGAGTTAGCTGATTTTCACAATGTTCCATGTTTCAGTTCTCCGGAAAGTAGTTCGAGAACCAGAGTTCATTTTGTCACAGCCGCCGACGGATTTGAATCGGGATGTAACAGCCCCGAGTTTACCGCGAGAGATCTTGCATTGTTTTGAAAAAGAAGATCAGGGGAAAAATGTGTGGAAAGTTTTAGTCCACTGGGAAAGAGATGGTATTAGTGAAGAGACTTGGGAACCTGAGCAGTTTATGCGAGAGGATTATCCGGAGTTGTTTGTTGAGTGTGCTGAAGAGGGAAAAGACTTGGGCTTAAATTCGGGGACAAATTTCCCTGTAGTGGGGGAGAATTGTAACATCCCAACCCAAGGCCCATACGAAATTGAGGCTCAATCGCCTAACCCTAGGGCATCCCCTTTTCTTATAGTTTTTAAAAGGAGAGGCAATACTCCTTCTGACTCACAGACTCAATTCCCAGCGAAGCTCTGCCAAATTTCAGATTTGTCGCCCCAGCTACAGTCCCCGCCGTCGTCAGAAGCACCACAACTCGCCGGAGTCATGAGATCTCTCCGAGACGAAGCTAGACACACCGGACGCTCCGGATTTGGTCGCCGGACGCGCCGTTAATCACCGCCGGAAGTTTAGCCGGAAAATTGAAACATCTCTGATCTACGTAATTTTCCGGTTTCCATTTAAGGAAGTTTTTCCTTTTTGGCAGTTTCTAGAAAAGGAAAGTTTGTTCTTTTGTTGCTAAGGTGAGGAATTCGTCGAGTGTTTCCATTAGCTCATTCTTATAACTGTTAATCTCTGGTTTGAGTCTTTGTTTAAAACATGTATGTAACGAGTCTAATTAATAATAGACGCGTTATTGTTTGTGATTGCATAAACTATATATTATGTAAACAAATATATACATGTATCACATAGAATCCATAGGATTAAAGGATTAAAAACTTTTGTGTGATGATTTGTTGTTTGAGCATGCTAAGTTGTATTGACGTGTTGTGTTAGATACGAGCGGTAGGAGCTCGCGATAGGTTGGTTCGAGAGTGGTGTTGTGGCATTTAGACCCAGACTTTCGAATCATGTGGGATTGAGATATGGTGTGATGATGGTCTGTCATGTATGGCGTGCCCTGCATGAAAATCCACATGACCGTTTGTCATGTATGGTGTGCCCAACATGAGGGCGTGCATGTTTTCTTTTGTTTGTGAAGGGAAGAAGTTTCTGTCATGTATGGTGTGCCCTGCATGAAGATTCGTCTGGCCGTTTGTCATGTAAGGCGTGCTCTGCATGAAAATGTGTCCCATAGTTTGTGTGTGTAACACTGAGTGGTCATATGTTTGAGTGTTCTAGACACTATGATTGTTTACATGTTTTAGCCTTGGAATTGCTTTAGATTATTGTTATAAGTTGTTCTGGTGGATTCATGAGTCCTTAGACTCATTTCTTACTGGGTAATATAATTAATCATCCACTCCTCAATCTTTCAGGTGAGCTTGTCGTCGTGCCCGAGTAGCGTTGAAGTCGATGAAGCTGTTGTACCTTTGAATAATATTTCCCAAATTATTTATTATTTATTTAAAATAGATTTAGATTGGTTATGTTCACATTAAATTATCTTTGGGTTATTGTTTTATATAACATTTTAAATTATTTTGGGAATATAATTTTAATAATTATTTTTGGAGAATTTCGATCATTTCATTATCCCTCCTCACAGTCCTCATTATCTTTTGTTTATGAACCCTGACTTTCCTTCATCCTTCAGAACTTCTTAAGTTTGTGGTGTTTCACTCTTATCTCTTCGGAACTTCTTAAGTTTGTGGTGTTTCACTCTTATCTTCTCCTCTTTCTTGAGGATCTAAATTTTGGCAAATCGCGATGGGGATATTATGATTTTGTTTTCATCCTTCTTTTGATCACCTACTCTACCCGCATTGTTTGGAGATACTTCACACCAATTTTCTTCCCCTACTTCTCCACTCACCCAAACTTCCATCTCATTTTCCAAGTCAGATCCTACTTTGTTTGTGCTTATCCCCTTTTCCACACTTATTCTGCAGTTCCTTGGGGCTTGCTACATTCACATTCTCTGAGTCTGGTATAACTTCATGTTCCTTAATCTATTTATTTTTTCCCACCCTCTGAGCTGTGTTAGGTGATTTTACCTGACTTGTGTTTTGATCCTTCTCTCCCTTTGCTACATAATCTTTTTCTAAATGTCCCCACTTTGAGCATCTCGTGCATCTCGATGGTAGCCAAGGATACACAAATTCCATCGCCGCGTAAATTCCCATTCCTAACTTGAAACGGTAGATAGTAGGAAGTTCTTTTGTCATGTTTGCTTCCACAAAAATTGTTGCTTCCTCAAAATTCGTGCAGAGTTCTGTTTCCGTATGAAGATCGACTGATTTGCTACTGAGTTAGCTATAAAGCTTAGCCCATCCCATGAGAATTACCGGTGAAGAACGCTCTTTAGTGTAACCCACATCGGAATTGTTCTTATTTCCGGCTCTTCTTCTTATATAATTGGTGACCACTTCGAAACAATCATGGGAATATTGTCCCTCTCAAGATTCTCTTTTGAGTTTGAGCGTAATTAATTCTGAAATTCACTGTCGTCTCATTCACAGGGAAAACATCCACTCATATTATATTCACGATCACGTGAATTTTTGCTACATGAGACGATTGAGATAAAAATTTACCTTCCAGTAAATTCTCCCAAACCGAAACAGATTTTTGAAGAAGCTCCGTCGAAAATTTGAACTTGAATAGTATGAGTTGACAGGGACGGCTTATTTTTGCCTATGTTAACCCATTAAGTTTTCTTTTCCGATTGACTGCTTCGAGGCTGACTTTGAGTTCCCAGGGTCGGTGTAAGAGTTGGAGCCTCCTTTTTCGGTGTTGACAAAGACTACGAACCCTTGCCTTAGGGCGGAAACTTTGTAAACTCTAATTGACTTTTTTTTTGTCATGAGAGAGAGCCTTTCTGCTGCGTTCTGTCATATCTTTATGGGGAGAAGGTGCAGGTATTCAAAGGCTATAAGAGTCTTAAATACATTTTCACATAGTTGGAGTTGAATCCAAGGCAAAAGAGATGTATGGTGATGGTCGTATATTACGATCTATAGATAGCCTACCACCTAGGAATGGCTAATCTAGTGACAACTGTATTAAATAGCATAAAGAAAAGTGTCTCAATTTAAAAGGAAGAAGAAGAACTCACTGTTATGTTTAAAATGTGATGAGGACATCGTTTCAGTTACTGCACCGGTCATCCCACCAGAACCTTTCACACGGTCCAGGAAGAAAGTTTTAGGAGATAAGTTCAGCATGCTTTTGGAGAGTGGAATTGGACAGGGACCGATCGTGCCGACCGTGCCAGAGCCGTCCGTGTCGACCGTGCCAGAGCCGTCCGTGCTAGGACCAGCCGAACCATTCAAGCCGGACAAAGAACAATGGAGGTTCTTTCTCAAAGATTCTTCTTCCTCCGGTATCTTTACTATTACCATCCGGTAGAGACACTTAAAGTCGTGCTAGGAAATTGTATTATTTTTCCTATTTTCGGTTTTGTCTCACTGGGTTTTCCGAAGAAATTTTTAATGAGACAATACTCTTAGTGCGCAAGATGGCGAAGACTTGTTCACAATCCGACTTCATTCACAAGTCCTCATCGATTTGTGGCCTAAGTGTTACTGGGCTTTTTCTATCTTAATTCTATTTCTAGACTAAGTATGTTATTTGAGCTTATGAGTCATGATGGTTACTTAGACCCAAAGTCTATTTTTAATTGCCATTAAGTAAACTTCTTGTTGTTTTTATTCCTTAAGAGGCTAAACATTATGATGTTTAGTCTAAGTTGTAACAAGGCATTATATAAGCCTTTTGTCTATTCATTAATAAAATAACAAACATTTTTAGAAAAAACCAAAACTTAAGACTCTTTGTCTAAGACTTAGGCGCCGCCACCAAGTGTTCTTGGAGCAGCTGTGTTCTTCAACCAATTCTTGGTTGAAGTTCTTGGAGTATCACAAGCCCTTTCACAGCTTGTGTGGTCCCATCGATCCACCCTTCACTTTTATTTCTTCTGTCCAGCAATCTGAGCTTCTCGGTGAAAGACAGTCTACCCCACGGTTCTTGCATCAAAATGTTGTTTTGTAATGTACTGATGGATGAGACGGAGGCTCCGGGTGAAGCAGAGGCTGAAAAATGTGATTTATACTCGGATTCGTTTGAAAGGGAATGATGAAGTGTTAGTAAAGATGATTGAAGCCAATATTATGGGGATATTGGAATACCAATAAGGAGAGGATCATTCTTAACGGACACATATGCATTCCCAACGTGATATGATCCTGATCGACTCTTATGATGGATTAAAAGTGGAGTTAGAACCTAATTTGGAACCAGCACTACAAGAGAAAGGACCATAAATAGAGTTAGAACCAAATTTGGAGTCATAGTTCGAACTTGGAACCAACACTACAAAAGAAAGGACCAGAAGCGGAGTTAGAACCAAACATGGAATCGCAGTTCGAACCTGACGAGCATGCTAATGGGAATAAAGGACCAGAAGAGGATCTAGAACCAAACTTGGAATCGCAGTTCGAACCTGAGGAGCACAAATTTAACCAAGCGGAATTTTGGAGCTGAAGAGGCAGATTTGACCATTTGAAGAGTTATTCACCCAATAGTTAGTTATTTGGTCAAAGGTTTGACTAGATTTTATGTCTTCTCTATTTTCCACATTTATGTCTAGTTTTGATACAAGAACCGTGGGGTGGGCTGTCTTTCACCGAGAAGCTCAAGTTGCTGGACATAAAGGATGGAAGTGAAGGGTGGCTTGAAGGGACCATATAAGCTGTGAAAGTGGCTTGTGATACTCCAGGAATTTCAACCAAACAGGTTGAATAACACGACAGCTGCAAGGGGAAGCTTGGCGGCGACAGTTAGGTCTTGTCAAAAGACTTAGGTTTTTTTTTTGTTCTAAAAATGCTTGTTATCTTATTAATGAATAGGCAAGAGGCTTATATAATGCCTTATTACAACTTAGGCTAAACAACATGACGTTTATCCTCTAAAAGAATTAAAACAGTAAGTAGTTTATGTAATGATAATTAAAATTAGACTTGGGCCTAATTAGTCAACATGACTCCCAAAGCCCAATCACATACTTAGTCTAGAAAATAGAATTAAAGATAGGAAAAACCCAATAACACTTAGGCTAGAATTTGTTGGTGACTTGTGAATGGTGTGAAGTTGTGAACAAGTCTTCACCGTCTTGCGCACAAATGTATTGCTTCTTTAAAACCTTCTTCAGAAAACCCAGTGGGACAAAACCGAAGATAGGAAAAAGAGTACAATTTCCTAGCACGACTTTTGGTGTCTTTACCGGATGGTAATGGTAAAGACACCGTAGGAAGAAGAATCTTTTAGAAGGAACCTCCATGGCTCCTTGTTCGTCGGAACGGGTCGGCTAGACTTGGGACGGTCAGGGCGTGGTTGGGTGGTCCATGGTCGGACTCTCCGGACGGCATGGGCGGTCCTTGGTCGGACGATCAGGACGGTATTGGCGGCAACCTCGGATCCAGTCTCCAATAGCATGTTGAGCTTGTTACCTAAAGCCTTCCTCTTGGACCGTGTGAGTGGTCCTGGTGGAATGACTGGTGCAGTGACTGGCTCGATGTCCTTATCATTTCCTCCCTCTTGAAGTGCTTTGGTCTCCAAAGCGAACTCCTCACCTGCATCAAACAACTCTAACTCAGAAACATTACACGTACTAGACACGTTATACTTACCTGGAAGTTCGAGCTGGTAGGCATTGTCGTTGATTCTCCGAAGGATGCGGAATAGACCATCTCCCCGGAGTACAAGCTTGCTCTTCCGTCGTTGGGGACATCTCTGTGGTCGCAGATGTAGCCAAACCCAATCTCCCTCCTTGAAAACCATGTGTCGGCGGCCCTTGTTGGCGTTCTTGACGTTCTGGATGTTCTGTTGCTCCAGATTTGCTTTGGTCTCTTCATGAAGACGCTTGATGTATTCCGCCTTTGCTTCTCCGTCTAAGCTGATGGCGTCTCCCAATGGTATGGGTGTGAATTCGATAGGTGTGGTCGGGTTGAAACCATAGACGACTTCAAATGGAGAACGCTTCGTGCCGGAGTGTGTAGCCCTGTTGTAAGCGGACTCGACATACGGAAGACACTCCAACCAATTCTTCAAGTTTCTGCCAATTGTCGCTCTCAGTGTCTGGGACAATGTCCAGTTGACCACCTCTGTCTGTCTGTCAGTCTGCGGATGGTACGCGGTAGAAAACAAAAGGTTGGTCCCTAATTTACGCCAATGCTCGCCAGATGAGGCTGAGGAACTTGGTGTCGCGTTCAGACACAATCGTCCTGGGGATGCCGTGCAGTCGTACTATCTCCTTGAAGAATAGGTCGGCAGTCTAGCTTGCGTCATTGGTCTTGGTGCAAGCGATGGAATGCACCATCTTGGAAAATCGGTCGACCACTACGAAGATGGAGTCCTTGTGGTTGATTTTTGGCATGCCTAATACAAAGTCCATGGAGATGTCTGTCCAGGGAGCCAAAGGGACTGGTAGGGGCATGTAAGGATCCTGCAGGTGCATCTTGGATTAAGGCCGTTTGCAGATAAGGCACTTAGCACATTGAGCCTCTACATCTCTTCGCTGGTGGGGCCAGTGGAAATGCTCCTTAAATATGCTTAATGTCTTGTCAATACCAAAATGACCCATTAGACCTCTTCCTTGGGACTCACAAAAACAACTCCCAAATCGATCCTCTCGGAATGCAGAGACGCTTGTCCTTGAAAAGGAACCCGTAAAAAAAATAGAACTGGCTGTAAGTACCATTGCCGTGCTCATGGTATGCCTGAGTGAAGTCGGCGTCGTCAGCATACAACTCTTTAATCATCTCAAAACCCATAACTTTTGACTCCATCAAGGAAATGAGACTATATCTGCGGGATAGGGCGTCAGCCACAACGTTGTTCATTCCCTTCTTGTACTTGATGACGTAGGGAAATGTCTCGATATATTCCGCCACACGGACCCCACGGGCATTCCGACCCCCTAGTTCCTATCCTTAGCTAGAGTTTCCTATTTGGTCCGTGTAGCTAGAGTTCCTTTGCGTTCTAGGTCCCCGTGTGTCTACCTTTCCTTGTTCTTCCCCTAGCTGCAGGCCTAAGAAACCGTCCTAGTCTTAGCGTCCCGCACTCGCTTACCATAGCCACTCGCTGGTCCTTCCCGTACCGCACCTTAGCACCCTGCCGCGTGAAGCTTAGTCCTGTGAGCATCGTTACATTAGGCGGCTAGGTTTGCCAAGTTTCCCAAGTGTCTAGATTCTTTGCCTTAGATTTTAGGTAGTTTTCCTCTTTTGTTTAAGCAGAATTTTAATTAGATTCTACAATTTTTCTAGGCTAGGAAATAGTTTAGGAAGTTTTCTAAACTTCTTAGGTGGTTTTCCTAAAGTTTATAGGCCATTAATAGATTTTCTTTCTAGTTTAAGGTAGTTTTTCTTTTAGGAATTAGGCATAATTAGATTTTTCTCTTTGTCTAGTATAGTTTCCTTTTTAATTAGTTAGACAATAAATTTTTAGGATATCTCCCATTTATTTAGATTTCCTTTTTAGATTTATGCAATAATTGACTTTTAGAATATTTTCCTTTTCTTGTATTTTCCCTTTCTTTATTTCCTTTTTCAGAAATAGTTAAGGAACCTATCGCTAGGAACTTAGGGTGTGATACACGCTAGGGCAAGAAACTAAGGGTCTAGGGCTCGCGACTTGACTAATAAGGAAAAGAAGCGGACCTAAGCCTAGCACACGACGCAGACAAGGATCCAAACAAACAAACAACACACGCAAACCCTATCTGCACACACGTGTAGTCCAAGGAACCTTGGGCTCACGATTTCTTCAAAACTTTGAACTGGTGTTCTAGGTGAGTTTCTAAAAAGTTCTAGTTTGCTTTTAAACAACCCTAAACAGTTTCTTTTCATTTTTTTTTGTCTTAAAAAAAGTTTTAGCAGCAAACAAGCAAATAAACAAGCACATTTCTTCTACTTTTTTTAAACAAAAAAACAAAGAAATGATTGATAGAACCTGATTTTTTTGTATTTTTTCTGGTGTTTGTGGTATGTGACTTGATTCCTCCTCCTTCTTACCGAGAAACTCAGGGGAAAGAGAAAGAAATACAATCAAAAGCCAAAAACTATTTCAACAAAAACAAAGAAAAATCGACAACTAACAAGGATAGATTCAACCTGATGAGCAGGAGCTTTAAGCTCTTATACCAGATGATGCAAGAACCGTGGGGTGGACTGTCTTTTACCGAGAAGCTCAGGTTGCTGGATAGAAAGGATGAAAGTGAAGGGTAGATCGAAGGGGCCACATAAGCTGTGAAAAGGGCTTGTGATACTCCAAGAACTTCAACCAAACAGGTTGAAGAACACAACACTTGAAAGGGGGAAGCTTGGCGGGGCCAATTAGGTCTTGTCAAAAGACTTAGGTTTTATTTTTGTTCTAAAAATGTTTGTTGTCTTATTAATGAATAGACAAAAGGCTTATATAATGCCTTATTACAATTTAGGCTAAACAACATGACGTTTTGCCTCTTAAGTAATTAAAATAGCAAGTAGTTTATGTAATGGCAATTAAAATTATACTTGGGCCTAATTAGTCAACATGACTCCCAAAGCCCAATAACATACTTAGCCTAGAAAATACAACTAAAGATAAGAAAAGCCCAATAACACTTAGACTAGAATTCGGTGGTGACTTGTGAATGGTGTGAAGTTGTGAACAAGTCTTCACCGTCTTGCGCACTATTGCCTCATTAAAACATTCTTCATAAAACCCAGTGGTACAAAACCGAAGATAAGAAAAATTGTACAATTTTCTAGCACGGATTTTGGTGTCTTTACCGGATGGTAATGGTAAAGACACCGGAGGAAGAAAAATCTTCTAGAAATAACCTTCATGGCTCCTTGTCCGGTGGGAACGGGTCGGCTGGACTTGGGATGGTCGGGGCGTGGTCGGGTGGTCCATGGTTGGACGGTTCGGACGGCATGGGCGGTCCATGGTCGGACGGTCCAGACGGTATGGGCGTCAACCTCGGATCCTGCTGGGTCGGCACGGTCGGTCCAGTCTCCTAAAGCCTTCCTCTTGGACCGTGTGAGTTGTCATGGTGGAATGACTGGTGCAGTGTATGGCTCGATGTCCTCATCAAGTTTTCTACACAATTGTAACCTATTTTAACTAAGAGAGTGTCAATATTGGTAAGGATCATATCAAGTGGTATGAAAAGTCACTCTCTAAAAGTTGGTATCAGTCTCTAAACTAATATTCTCACCCCTTCATCTTCTGGCCAAATTTATCTTTTGGATTTGCCATTCTTTTTCTTAGAAAAAAACAACAAAAATTCACAAACACTCTTATATGTCTATCTCCAATGCTAGCTGAGCCACCTATTTAAAAAGAAAAAAGTGAATCTAGGAGAAATACGATTTAAAAATACCTAAGAAAAATTGGGTCTTTGGGTTGGTCAATCAGCTTAACAAAAGAAAATCTTACAACTGTCTATCTTTCTTTTTTTTTCTTTTGATAGTTTGGAGATTTATCATTGGGTTTGACTGGTTTATGTTCTATTAGAACCACTGAGAATCACTAAGCAAAAATCCAGAGAGAAACACTTGAGGGAAGAGAAACACCAACGAGATTATTTTGTTGCATTGATTTGTTCACTCTGGTTTTTAGGTTATAAGATGTTTGACCTTAAAAGGATAAGAAGACAGGAGCAGATTCCCCAGCAGCACGTTTGTAAATCATCTTCCAAATCCTTGTTTGGAAAGAAGCAAGCGAATTTAAAAAGCAAAAACAAGTTGGCTTTTAATGAGTTTGATTATGTGCAGGACAAGCCACGCCTAAGGAGATCATGAGACGAGCCTAATTGGAAAAGCAGAGATCAATCCAGACTAGCCAGAGATGAAGCAGAACATGTTTGTAGCTGTGAAGATCAAAACAGTCTTCAACGAACTCACCAACTTGAAAACAGGTTGGATACACAAAATATTTGTGAAAACTTCGAGAAAAAGATGCTGAAAGAATTTGAGGTTGTTGTGATAGCCAGAAGAATAGCACAACCCCACGACCATTTTCATAAGTTGATGCCACAAGCCGGGATCAAAAGTGTTCAAAGGGTAGTGCACAGCTAACTTGTGAAACAAGTTCGTCTTCCATGAAGCAGATTTGTCTTATGGAGACTCTGTTATTCAACGCCAACCTAAGTGTAAACTTCTATCTTCTCAATTGGATCTTATGCTTGAAAAGAAAAAGATTTGTGAAGGACTAACCATCTTTAAACCAGTGCAGCCGAGTACAGTAGAGTTTTCTTTGCAGGATCAAGAAGAGAACCTATCAGAAAAGACATGAAGGAGTTTCCTACAAAAAGATGTCTTAGAGCAGCCAACTAGCCATGAACCAGAGCTTAAGTTTGAGTCACTTCCTTATGATTATCCAAAGCACTGTAAGGAAACTAGTTTGTTTGATGCAAAACCTAGTTTGTTTGTTCTAGTTTCTGTTCGAGAGGGAAAACATTTTGGATTGGAAAAGGTTAAGGAGTTTTGTGTTCCTGGAAACAGTTTTTGAAAAGATGATTTCAACTTTTGAGACATTTAAACTTGAAAAGTTCTTTAATTTAAAATGTTTTATGTGTAGAAAATTTGACTCTTCTTTAAGATAATCTTTGAGTATCAAAACATCTGATTTGTTTGGAACTATAGCAGAGTTTGCATTTGATAATTTTTTTTTTTAAGATGAAACTTGCTTGGAAACGTTTTGTGTGTTACAAATCAGCACCATGAACAATGCAAAACAAATTTGAATGACCAAGTTCTTGATAAAATAATTTCTAAATTTACAATGATCATTTCATGTTTTGAAAAAGCTTTCCTTGTTTTGAGATTGATTTCGGATTTCTGGTGTTCTAATCATATATTGGTCATTCACAGAGTCTTTGCAATTCATAAATGGAATTTGAAACTTGTTTTAAACGCCATATGCAAAGGAGACATGTTTTTAAATCTTGTTTCTAACTATCTAAGGAAAGGAAAACTGTTTGATTCTTCCTTTTGCACATTTGATTTGGGTTTTCTAGTCTTTATGAAAGAACATGATGAACAACTTCTTTAATCAGTTCCAAAACCAAAGATAATCCAGGTTTGTGCTAAGCAAAACGCCTATGGACCAAGAGAAGACTTGAATCATGATCGATTTCAAAATGCAGAAATCAAAGAGACCCGAAAACAGACTTGTCCATCTGGAGTTTGGAATTGGAAGTACCAGAGAAAAACTATTTCAACAGTCCAATGAAGTTCCATTTCAAAACATTAATTCACTTATCTTCCCATGATTGTTTGTTTAATCTTTTTATTTATGTCCATGTTCCCTTTTGATGTAGGAGAGCTGGATTTGAGGACAAATTTGATGAAGACATCGTACCAGCTACTGCACCACGAGTACCACCAGGACCCTTGACGCGTTCCAAGACTCAAACATTAGGAGACAAGTTCAATCAGATGATTGAGAGAGCAAATGTTCGAGAAGTCAAGGAGGCCGGCCCATCAGGCCTATTAGTCGATGCAGAGGCCCGTCAAGACCCGTTAATGTCAGATAAGGAGCATTGGAGGTTCTTACTTGAAGATTCTTCTACCTCCGGTGTCTTTACCATTACCACTCGGTAAAGACACCAAAAGACGCGCTAAGAAATTATACTTTTTTTCCTATCTTCAGTTTTGTCTCACCGGATTTTCCGAAGAGGATTTTAATGAGGCAACACTCTTAGTGCGCACGAAGACAGAGACTTGTTCACGAATCAACAATCCTTCACAAGTCTAAGTCAAAGTCGGCCGTCTCATCATTAAGCCTTATATATATTATTTCTCCTCTTTATTTAGACTAAGTATAAGCTTAAGGTCCTAAGCCTATTTTCTTATATTTTAACTTATTAGGCCTTAACACCATATTTATTTTCTAGCAAAGTGAACTACATGATGTTTTATTTACACTACTTGTTGTTTGGGTTAAACATCATGTTGTTTACCCTAAGTTGTAACCAAAGGCCTATATAAGCCTCATTACTTGCAAGGAATAAAACAACTCGAATTTTAAAGCAAATTAAACCCTAGACTCCTAGTCTCTGACGGCAGCCACTTCCTCCATCGGAGAGTTTGCCTCGTTCTTCTTCACAAATAAGAACAAACTTGGTGTATCACAAGCCTTCCGCATCTTAGGTGGTCATTTTGATTCATTCTCTTCAATCCACTTTGCTTCTGGAATTCTCGAGCTTCTCGACCAATAGTTGCTCCACCTATTCCATCCTTATGTGTCCCTAAACCTCGAGCTTCTCGGTTAAAGGTCACTCCACCACTACACTTACATCATCTGGTATCAGAGCTTAAAGCTCCTAAATCATCACGTTGATTTTATCCTTGTTTTGATTTGGCGATTTTTTTTTCTGTTTTTGATTGAAATTTTTTGCTTCTGAGTTTTCTCTCTTCTTCTTCTCTCTGCAAGGTGAAGGTAAAAAATCAAGTCACCAAAATACAAACACAAAAAAATCTCCAAATCAGGTTCCATCTTTCTTTAACCTTTATTTATTTCCTTTAATAAAAAATACACAAAAAGAAAACCATAAAATTGCTTTGCTTTAGTTGTTTGTTATGCTTCATTTATATATATATATATATATATATATATATATATATATTAGAAAAACTCACCTTTCTAAATCGCTCCACCACATTGATGCACCTCACGTTTTGGTTTCATAATTGCATTAACAAACGAATGCCTGCATAAGTTTCTGTGATTTGTGTGGATCGATTAAACAAAACTATGTAATAAGATTCTATAGTTTTGATCGTATATTTACATTTCTTTTTATAAGATTCTATATTATTGTTGGTTACGAGTTTCGTTAGGCTGTAGAAGATCGTACGTGTTTGCATGAATTGCATGCTACGTGAATTTTCTTTGCTTGCATTATCCAACACTTACGTGAATTGCATGCTTCATTAACTTTAAATATAATCACATTTGCATTCACTACTCTGCATTAGTCTTATCTTGCATACATGCGCTTGATTGCATTCCCCTTGTCTGCATCTTCACCTTTTGCATGTTAGGTTTGTCTCGTTGATTAATTATTTCATCATCATTTAGCTGCTGCATTCGATTAGGTTTAATCAACTAGCATTGGTTCTTTCCTTTTTCTTAGCTAGGATTCTTGAGTCTTTAGTTGTATAAGTTCATTGATATTTTTTTGGATTAGATATTTTCCTTTCTTAGATTCTATGAATTTCCTTTTTGTTTTAAAAATTCATTGCTGCATATATAGTTTTCTATTTTTGCATTCTAACAGACTAAGAAAATAAAAGAGAAAATTGATATATTTGAGATTTCATAATTATTTGTTGCATTTAAAGTATAGGAAAATTATAGATTGCCTTTATTTCATTTTCAAATTCTGTGTTCCTTGTTTAGGAAATTTTATTTTTTTGGAAATTTTCCATTTGTATAAAAAGAGAAATTCTATATCTATTTGCAAGTTTTAATTTTCGGGAAACTTTCATTTCTATAAATTTTCCTTTTTACGAAAGGAAATATGTCAGGTAACAACGAGTCAACGTCAGTTCAGACAAATCAAGCCATGCTTCAGTTACTTTATAACTTGACTGCACAGATGACTACTATAGCTACATGCTTAGAGCATTTAGAGCAGCATACGCCTGCGACTGCACCGACACAAGCTGCAGCTGCACCTCAGTAGAAAAATGATAGACCAGAGGCAGCCCACCATGGAATGGGAAGAGAGCAGTACTACGATGAACTGATACCGCCAGTCATGCAACAGGTCGTTCATCCAGACTTCAAACTGAACCCACCTTCCTTTTCGTGAAAGTTAGACCCAGAGGAATATCTAGATTGGGAAAGGAGGATGGAGTTACTGTTTTAGTATTATAACTACAACGATCCCCGTAGAGTCGCTTTTGCAACGACGCAGTTCACAGACCATGCACTGGCATGGTGGGATCGCGAGATAGCTGCTCGTAGGAGAACAAGAATGGGAGCTCAGACTTCCTGGGTCGAGCTAACCCAACTAATGAGGCAACGCTACGTTTCTCCTCATTTTCACCGTGAACTTCAGAGACGATTCAGACGCCTTACACAAGGCAGCAAAACTGTGTTAGAATACTTCGATGACTTTGAGCATCTTCGAAACAGACTCGAGATGGATGAATCGGACGAGAGTCTTATTGCTCAGTTTATCGACGGTTTGCATGAATCAATCGCACGAAAGATCAAACTTCTGCGTTATCATAATCTTGGCGAGTTATTTCATCTAGCAGTCCAGATAGAGAAGTGTAATAAAAGGAAGTCATATGCACTGTCTAGACAGAAGAACACTTGGAGTGCTGGCTCCAAGCCATTTGACGGAACCGCCTCTACTAGTGACCAGTGGTTCAAGGGTAAATCAGTGGACAACAACTCGGCACCTAAGGCCCCTTCAGCTGCACCAAAACCTAGTACATATACTTCTACTTCGAACCAGCCTCAGAGAAGCAGTGCAATTACATGCTTCAAATGTAAAGGAAGAGGGCATATGTGTCGATAATGCCCTAATCAGAGGACTATGGTTTTGACTGCTTCAAGAGATTACGAGTCAGAGGACGAACAAGAGGAAGCCGCACCTACGACAAATAAACAGTCTGAAGAAGAAGTAGAATACGCTGATTCTGGAGAAATATTAATGATCAGACGAGTTCTTAGCTCGAGATTAGAGCAAGAGGAAATTGAGCAGGGAGAAAATATCTTCCATTCAAAATGCACTATCCTTGGAGAGGTGTGTTCCCTCAATATAGATGGTGGCCCCTGCACTAATGCTGCTAGAAAATATATGGTAGAGAAAATTAGATTACATGTGACCAAACATCCGAAACCGTACAGACTAAGATGGCTTAACAACAAGATAGAGCTGTATATCTCTGATAAAGTCCGAGTCTTATTCAGTATAGGGCGATATCAGGATTAAGTTTTGTGTGATGTTGTCCCGATGTTAGCTGGGCATCTTCTGTTAGGATGACCTTGGCAATTTGATAAAGAGACTACGCATAGCAGGCGAACTAACTTATATTCGTTCGTCCATAATAAGCGTAGGCATAATCTAGCGCCTATGTCACCACAGAAGTGCACGGGATGCAATCCAAGATGGCAAAGGATCATCATGCTCGGAAAGAAAACTTTTATATTAACGTTGCAGATATGAGAAAGGCGGTTAGTGATAAGGGAACTCAGATCATCGTAATGCTTTACAGAGAGGTGTTGAGGGCATCTGGCGCTGGAAACAGTCTACCAGCTGAAGTTCAGTCTTTGTTGGAGAGGAATTCTGATGTATTCCCAGATGAGATTCCCCCAGGATTGCCGCCTATTATAGGCATTGAACATCACATTGACCTTATTCCGGGAGCACAATTGCCGAACAAAGCTGTCTACAAAGTTACTCCGGAGGAAGCTAAAGAATTAGAACGATAGGTTCATGATCTTATGGCTCAAGTCTACGTTATGGAAAACCTTAGTCCTTGTGCAGTTCTTGTCCTACTAGTGCCGAAAAAGGATGGAAGTTGGCGGATGTGCGTCGATTTTCGTGCCATCAACAACATAATTGTTAAGTATCGACACTCTATTCCGCGACTAGACGACATGTTAGATGAACTGAACGGAGCTTCTTTATTCTCCAAAAGAGTGGTTATCATCAAGTCAAAATGTGAGAAAGAGATGAGTGGAAGACAGCGTTCAAGACTAAGCAGGGTTTATACGAGTGGTTGGTGATGCCATTCGGCCTATCTAACGCACCAAGTATCTTCATGCACCTCATGAACCAGGTTTTATCTTCTAAGACCTTTCATTGGTAATTTTGTAGTGGTCTACTTTGACGACATCCTTGACTACAGCACGACTTACTCAGATCATTTGGAGCACTTGGAGACAGTAATCGTAACCCTTCAAAACAAGCAGTTGTATGCAAATCTTAAAAAGTATACGTTTTGCACAGATCAGGTTGTCTTCCTTGGATTCGTCGTGAGTTTGCAGGGACTTCGAGTAGACGACGAAAAGATTAAAGCTATTCAGGATTGGCCTACACCGACTAATGCCAGCTAGGTTCGGAGCTTTCCTGGGTTGGTTATATCATAGGCTTGTAAGAGATTTCAGTACAATCGCCAGTCCGTTGACATCGACCATTAAAAAGAACCAGGAGTTCAAATGGAGACCAGATCAAGAAGTCATTTCAGCTATTGAATGAGCGTCTCACACGCGCACCTGTTCTTACATTGCCAGATTTTGACAAGACCTTCGAAGTCGAGTGTAACACATCAGATATAGGCATTAGAGCAGTTCTATCTCAGGGAGGAAAGCCAATCGCCTATTTCAGTGAGAAATTAAGTGGAGCCGCTTTAAATTACCCTACCTATGATAAGGAGCTCTACGCGTTGGTCAGAGCTTTACAGACTTGGCAGTATTATCTGCTATCAAGAGAGTGTGTCATACATACAAACAACCAGACACTTCAGCACCTTAAGAGTCAGACGACACTGAAGAAGAGACATGCACGATGGCTGGAGTTTATTGAAATATTTTTGTACGTCATCAAGTACAAGAAGGGTACATACAACCTTATTTCTGTTGTAGCTGACACATTATCTCGCAAATACAGCCTTATTTCTGTCATGGAATCAAAGGTTATAGGATTTAAAATGCTCAAGGAAATATATGTTGAGGATCACAATTTTAAGGATGCTTTCAAGGAATATGGTCAAGGCAAATACAGCCGGTTCTACTTGTTTATGGATTTCTCTTCAAAGATAAGCGACTTTGCATTCCAGGAGGATCAGTTGGTGAGCTACTGTTGAGTGAGTCTCATGGTGGCGGTTTGGTGGGAGATTTTGGTGTCGATAAAACACTGAGTATGATTAAGGAGCACTTCTATTGGCCTCGTCAACGTCGAGATGTGGAAGCACAATGTGAAAAATGTCTATTTTGTAAGAGGGCTAAGTCCAAGATGCATCCCAAAGGTCCATACATGCCACTACCGTTACATCAACACCGTTGACAGACATTTCAATGGATTTTGTGCTCAGTCTACCTCAGGTTAATCACAAGGACTCCATCGTAGTCATAGTTGATCGATTTTCTAAGATGGCACACTTTATTCCATGCAACAAGAGAAATGATGTTATTCAAACTGTGGATTTGTTCTTCAAGGAGATAGTTCGACTGCACGAAATTCTGAGGACAAATGTGTCAGACAGAGACACCAAATTCCTCAGTCACCTTTGTCGAGTTCTATGGAAGAAATTATGCACCAATCTACTGTTCTCTACTGCGTATCATCCATAGACTGATGGTCAGACCGAGTTGCTGCGAGAGACGATTGATATTTAAGAATTGGTTAGAGTGTCTTCCCTATGTCGAGTTCGCCTACATCAGAGCAACACATTATGGAACGAAGAAGACACCATTTGAGATAGTCTATGGATTCAATCCCACTACCTCTATTGAGTTTGCATCTATACCACTATGAGATGCTGTCAGTTTGGAGGGAGAAGCGAAGGCGGAATATGTCAAGCGCCTACACCAGGAAGTCAAGGAAAATTTGGAATGGAAGAACACTCAGACTGCCAAAAGCATCAACAAGAGCAGAAGACACATGGTGTTTAAGGAAGAAGATTGGGTCTGGCTTCATCTGCGACCAAAGAGGTTCCCACAACGAAGAAAAAGCAAGCTAGCACCGCGAGGAGATGGTCCATTCTGAGTTCTGCGTCAAATCAACGATGACACATATCAGCTAGAACTTCCAGGTGAGTATAACGTTTCCACTACATTCAATGTTGCTGACTTAGAATTGTTCGATGCAGGAAAGGAGTTTACTTTGGAGACCAAAGCACTTGAAGAGGGAGGGAATGATGAGGACATCATACCAGCTACTGCACCACGAGTACCACCAGGACCCTTGACGTGTTCCAAGGCTCGAGCATTAGGAGAAAATTTCAATCAGGTGATTGAGAGAGAAAACGTTCAATAAGTCAAGGAGGCTGGACCATCGGGACCATTAGTCGATGCAGAGGCCTAACAAGACCCGTTTGTGTCAGATAAAGAGCATTATAGGTTCCTACTTGAAGATTCTTCTACCTCTGGTGTCTTTACCATTACCATTCGGTAAAGACACCAAAAGGCACGCTAAGAATTGTACTCTTTTTCCTATCTTCAGTTTTGACCCACTTGGTTTTCTGAAGAGGGTTTTAATGAGGCAACACTCTTAGTGTGCACAAAGACAGAGACTTGTTCACGAATCAACAATCCTTTACACGTCTAAGTCAAAGTCGGCATTTTCATCATTAAGGCTTATCTATCTTATTTTCCCTTTTTATTTAGACTAAGTATAAGTTTAAGGCCTTAAACCCATTTTCTTATATTTTAAGTTATTAGGCCTTAAGCTCATTTTTATTTTCTAGCAAAGTGAACTACATGATGTTTTATTTACAGTACTTGCTGTTCGGGTTAAACATAATGTTGTTTACCATAAGTTGTAACCAAAGTCCTATAAGTCTCATTACTTGCAAGGAATAAAACAACTCGAATTTTAAAGCAAATTAAACCCTAGACTCCTAGTCTCTGGCGGCAGCCACTTCCTCCATTGGAGAGTTTATCTCGTTCTTCTTCACAAAGAAGAATAAACTTATGTATCACAAGCCTTCCGCATTTGGTCCTTTCGATTCATTCTTTTCCATCCACTTCGCTTCTAGTTGTTCCACCTATTCCATCCTGCCGTGTCCCTACACCTTGAGCTTCTCGGTTGAAGGTCACTCCACTACTACGCTTATATTAAAATCCTTTTCAAATGGAAGGGTATGATATGATCCTGACCGACTCTTATCATGGACCAAAAGCCGAGTTAGAACCTAACTTGGAACCAGCACTACAAGAGAAAGGACCAGAAGCGGAGTTAGAACCAAACTTTGAATCACAGTTCGAACTTGGAACCAACACTACAAGAGAAAGGACCAGAAGCGGAGTTAGAATCAAACTTGGAATCGCAGTTCGAACCTGAGGAGCATGCTACTGGTGAGAAAAGACCAGAAGACGATTTAGAATCAAACTTGGAATCGCAGTTCGAATCTGAGGAGCACAAATTCAACCAGGCAGAATTTTGAGCTAAAGAGGCAGATTTGACAATTTGAAGAGTTACTCAACCAATAGTTAATTATTTGGTCAAAGTCTTACCTAGTTTTTATATCTGCTTTATTTTCCACATTTATGTCTAGTTTTCTACACAATTTTAACCTATTTAAACATCATTCTATCCAGAGTAATAAGATAACCCTTTTCTTGTCAGAAACTTTTTTTCTTTTAGGAGTGATTCTCTTGTGTTCTTCTTTAACAAACCTGTTGCTTAGTGTGTCATAACCAAACAACACCCTTTCCAGCCCCCCTGTGTGTATCATATCATAGGGCTGAAAAGGTTTGGAATATCAGAAGTCTTTTGCAACTTCTGTGTGACCTTACGATCCACTTCCTTGGTTGTGCAGTTAGTAACTTTTAATCCAAGCTTAACCAATTCGCCAACTAAGAGAGTGTCAAGTCCGTCCCAGATTGTAGTACATCCAGATAAGAGGTGCTGAGGGAATCACATCAGTCCCGGATTGTAGTACATCCAGGGGCGGCAAAGATGTATCTTGACCTTAAACAATACTATCACTGGTCAGAAATGAAAGAAGAATTAGAGGATTGGGTGGCCAATTGTCTTATTTTTTATTTGGTGAAAGAAGAGAACCAGGTTCAATGTGGATCGTTGTAGAGTTGGTCAATGCCTTAGTGGATGCACTATTCATTTGTCTAAGTTCGCATTTCCGTACGATATAGAAGGGAAAAGGGATAAAAAAGTGCGTCAAACTTTACATGAATAAGTTTGTTAGTTGATAAACGTTATTTTGTCATATCAAATAAATTCAAAAAACGCTTACAATTTCTGTCCCAAGTATTTGAGGTTCGATCCCCAGAGAATCTATAATAACACACTAGGATTATAATGCTTTAACTTAATCAAGAGAGAATATAAATGGTTAGCTTAAAAAATGAATCGAACACAAATTCAAACTAATAAAACTTACTATTGTAAAACTCGATTTATAAAATTTGCTTAGAGAACGGTTTTGGGAAAAGTTTCATTAAGGGAACATTATTTAATGAATCAAGCAATAAGGTTTTCTTTCTGCATATCTTTGAGCTATGAACATAACTTAATTAACACATTCTCATGTAGTTAATCATCTTGCAAGACAAATCAGTCTGATTAAACTCTCATCTAAAGATCAATTATCAACAATCATTAAATTCATGTTCAGTTTGCCCACTAATCATCCTAACATCATCTCTCAACATTCAGGTATGATAAGCTCCCTAAATGATCTGTTTCGGGATTTTCATCAGACCTCACTTGGGTAATAAATTTCCTAAGATTCAGATTTAATTCTCTAAAGCCAGTCCTAGCATTAAACTCAATCATTAAAAAATATCTAACAACCTAATCATGAATCATTCATTACTGAAACTCCTAATCTACCAAACCCTAACCATTCAGGGAGATTACTCACTCATGATCACACATAAACAATATGAAATCATAAATGGATTAAACACCATTCAAAAGAGATAAGGAATTAAGAGATAAGCGAAGATGATTCTTCAATTATCTTAAAAGAGGTTCTCCAGAAATCCAAAACTCAAATCACTAGATCTCCTCAATCACCTTTTGGCTGCTGAGTAATTGTAAAAGTAAAAAATCCCTAAAAATTGACCTAGGGTTTAAAATTTATAGTCTAAACCAAAACCTTGCTGACTTAATGAACCGAATCAGTTTTATTACAATTTTTTGCACAGATTGAAAACTGGATCGATCGATCCTAATGGAGATCGGTCGATCCGAACATGATCGGTCGATCTTCATGGACGTGGTCGATCGGAGAAACATCCAGGGAATTTTTAGTTCCTATAGATCGATCGTTCTTGATTGAGATTGATCGATCTGCTCTTTGATCGATCGATCCTTGTTGCACTAGTTGATTCATGAAATTCATACGAACTCTGAGTAAGTGTGATTGATCGATCTGAGAAAAGATCGATCAATCTTGACAAATCTCGCTTCTCCTTAGCTCCTCAGAACTTACCTCATGCGTCGCTTACCCCTCTACTCAAGGCAATTGCATTATCTTCATTCGAAAGGACTCAAAACACCTGAAAAACACTCACAACGCCAACAATATTTAAATGCATGATCCTAAACACTAAAAAGTGTGAACTAAACAAACTACCCTAAAAGAAAGCTACATGAATGTATAAATGATGTTATAGCATGAAAATTGACTCACTAAACTTAGCTAATATGCATCTATATTAACTCCCCCGTACTTGTCTTTTTGGTTGTCCTAAAGCAAACAATTAGTAATATTGAGAAAGATAAATTCTTGAGAACTCAGAGCCAAAGCCATATTGCTCAAATGATAGTCTCAATGTCTAAGCTAGTAGTTCTAGGACACATGGAGCAAATGTACTTAAAATATTTAGCCATACTCATCACAACCCAATTTATATCGATCTTTAACTTTCAAAATGCATTCAAATCCACCATCTCTTTTAACATTCATTAAATTTCAAACCGTGAATCATATCATGCACATTAAATGAACTTATGTGGTTATAGAAAAGGCTAAGAGATAGAAATGACTTCTTCATCCTAAGGGTTATTAAGCTCAATGAGGGGATCTCTCAATGAATGGAATGAACTTTAGAAGAATGCTTAAGGTAAGCCCTAATAGATGCATACAAGACTAGAATCTCATCTACCAAAATACACAACTATCAAACCTTACTCCTAAGTTATTCCTAAACCAAAGAATTGATAGGAGACTCCAAGCTCACAACTAGAATATCAAGGAGGAGTTGCTTCAGCCAGATGCATTCTGTTGTTAGCTTCCTCATAGCCCTGTATTCATCTTCTGCACGAGAGCAAGATACAACCTTCTGCTTCTTGGTCTTCCAAGTCACAAGATTACCTCCTATGAAGGTGCAGTAGCCGGTTGTGCTTCTCCTATCTTCTCTGTCTCCTGCCCAATCTGCATCACAATAACCTATAACTTTTGTGTTTCTATTATAACCCATCCATATACCTTGTTCGTTAGTGTCTTTCAAATATCTCAATATTCGCATAATCATATCCCAATGCCTTATCTTTGGGTCTTTCATATGTTGAGACACCTGATTCACAGCAAAACATAAGTCAGGTCTAGTGATGGTTAACTATATAAGGTTACCAACCACTTTCCTATTCAGTTTTGCATCATGAAACTAGTCATTTTCTAGCTCCCCCTCAGGTTCTATTTTGTAGCCTTCTTCTAGGGGTGTCTTAGCTTGTTTAGCTTCCATCATGCCTGTAGAGGTTAGTAAATCCACAATATATTTTCTCTGAGATAAGAAGAGACCTTCATTGAACCTACACATTTCAATTCCTAAAAAGTATTTAAATTCACCTAGATCCTTAATATCAGAGACACTCTTTGAATAAGCTTTACTAGATTCAATGCCTACTTTATCACTCCCTGATATAATTCTATCATCCACATAAATGAGTATAACCATAATACCTTCTTTACTCTGAAGTGTAAAGAGAGTGTGTTCAACTTCTGACCTTTGAAAATCTATGTCCCTTAAGGTCACATTCAGCTTATGGTACCAAGCCCTTGGGGATTTCTTTAGGCCATAGATAGGCTTCCTTACCCTCAGTGTATTGCCGCCACCTACATTATCTTCTAAACCTGGTGGTGGTGTCATGTACACTTCCTCTTCAAGCTCGCCTTGTAAGAATATGCATTCTTAACATCCATTTGCCATAATTCCCAATCAAGGTTAGCAGAAAGAGATAAAACAACATTAACAGAGTGTAATTTGGCTACAAGAGTAAAAGTATCCCTATAATCTTCACCATAAGCCTGTGTGAATCTTCTAGCTACCAACCTAGCTTTATACCTATCTATCTCACCATTACTTTTATACTTAATGGTGAAAATCCATTTAGAACTTACAGCCTTTTTCCCTTTTGGTAAAGTGGCTGGTGCATAGGTTTGATTTTTCTCCATAGCTTGTATTTCAGATTGAATAGCTTTTCTCCACTCCTTTATCTCCATTTCTTCCTCATAGCTTCTTGGAATATGCTCTTTATCAAGACTAATGGTAAATGCCACATGAGACTCATGTATATGAACTAAATTACATACTCCCTGATCATGATGAACTATTGCATTATTGTTGTAGTAGAAGTTAGGTGGAAATCTCTGCCTTGTACTTCTTCTAAGTGGCACTGGTTGTTCCACATGACATTAGGTTCTTCTTTTTCTAAATCTTGCACAATATTTTGTTGTTCCGTTGGTCTTTTAGAGGCTGAAAC
Source organism: Streptanthus diversifolius (assembly GCA_039880935.1). Classification (NCBI taxonomy): domain Eukaryota; kingdom Viridiplantae; phylum Streptophyta; class Magnoliopsida; order Brassicales; family Brassicaceae; genus Streptanthus; species Streptanthus diversifolius. The sequence goes on from JAXGFM010000002.1 coordinate 7,126,041, forward strand.
TAGAATGGTGTCCCCTTCTTCTGAATTATCCTGAGCATGTGTAGATGATTCTCCCCACTCATGATCAAGAGGATGAATATCAGGTGGACTAGAGGAAGCTGAAGCCGGTTCTTATCGAGAGTGGAAGGAGCCGGATCATGCCAAGTTGTAGCCAGTTCGTGTCAGGATGCTGAATGTGGTTCGGGCTGAGCTGGTCCTTGTTTGTGTAAGGCAGAACATGAGCTGAAGGATGTAGGCCAGGTGCTGGCACTTGATGGGAAGGAGCTGGGCCAGGTGCTGGTGCTTTAGGAGGAACTATGCCAATGTTTTCTAAGATCCTCCTTAGGTTCTCAGCTTGGTCAGATCTTGTTGTTGAGATGTCTTTGAATTCTTCTCAAGTTCCTTCTTCATAAAATCCTTTGGATTCGTGGAATTTGACATCTCTGGATACCAGGACTCTTCTAGTCTCTTGGTTATAACATTTGTATCCCTTTTGTGTAGGTGAATACCCAATGAACATGGCTTTGATCTCTTTGGTTCCAGCTTGTTCCTAAGTTCTCCTGGTACTAAAACAAAACAAACACACTCAAATACTCTTAAGTGTTCAATATTAGGCTTAGTTTTATTTAATAACTTAAAGGGAGACAAATCATCTAGAACTTTAGTTTGAGTTCTATTGATTAAGTAGCATGAAACTACTAGAGAATCTCTCCAAAAACCGTTTGGGAACCTTCTTGTGGAACATCATTGTTCTCACAACTTCTATCAAATGTTTGTTCTTCCTCTTAACTACTCCATTTTGTTGTGGAGTGTAGGGACAACTTGTTTGATGTTCAATACCATGCTTGGCCAAGTGTTACTGAAACTTGGTGCTAGTGTATTCCTCTCCATTGTCTGTTATAAAGCATTTAATCTTGGCGTTGTATGGATTAGTAACAAATGTGTGGAAATTAAGAAATACATCAAACACCATATCCTTGGAACTAAGCAATGTAACACAAATGTACTTAGATTTTTCATCAGTAAAGGTTACAAAATATTTTTGGTTTTCTCTTGAAGGAAAGGGAGATGTCCAAACATCATAATGCACCAAATCAAAACAATTATCATAAGAATATGTTTTACTTGTCTTACAATGTTTTCCTATAATGCAAGATTCGCACATTTCATTTTGCAATTTAATTCCAGGAATCATCAACTATAAAGCTCTAGGAAGAGGATGACCAAATCTAGCATGCCAAAGATCAGCTTTGACATTGATATCCACTCTATTAGCACACGGTTCAGATGAGGAATGCATGGACAAGTCTTCAAGCACATACAAGTCATTCTTTGTTACTCCTTCTCCAAATTTCCTACTTGTTTCAATATCCTGAAAGTAAAAATCATTAGGACCAAAGATTGCTTGACAATTAAGATCAGTTGTACCTCGCTTAACAGATAACAAAGTATATGTGAAGGATGACATGTAAAAGGCTTTAGATTCTTTATTAATCAGTTTAAACTTCCCAATTCCTTTAATTGGCACATTGATTCCATTAGCTATCACTACACTTCCTAAGGTAGGTTCTAAGTTTTCTATTAAACCTAGATAACTTATCATATGATGAGAAGCTCTATAATCAACAATCAAAGGTTTATAAGTAATATAAGTTTGAAAAGAAGCATGAAGAGATTTACCCAACACATTACCAGAACTAAAGACTTTGAATAGAGATTCCAAGTCTGATTTATTAACAAACTCAGATGGAGGAGCTTGGACTGAATTGTAGGCCAATGAAGAAGCGGTTGTATGCACTAGGTTGGAGGAGCTAGTGGCATTTGTTGATGAAGGTTTGGATCTGTCAATGAACCAGCTTGGCTTCAACTGAGGATGAAGAAGCTCTTGTGGACAGCCACCGATTTTTCCTTGTTTCCAAACATCTGAAGAGACCCTTGCTCGTTCTGAATCTTAGCACATACATCCTCTAAGCTAAGAAGCTTGTCCTTCCTAAGAATGTGCTTAATCAAATCTGTGTAGTTAGTGTTTAATGTCAAGAGTAACCCAAACACCTTATCTTGTTCTCTCCTCTCATGAAGAGTGATAGGATCAATTGTGGCAGGCCTTAGCATCTCTAGCTCTGCCCATAAGGCTTTAAAGGATCCATAATGCTTTGTGAACTCAATATCCTCCTGTCTAAGATCATTTAAAGCTTTCTTTACCTCAAAAATCCTCATAAGGTTAATAGTGTTTCCATACACAGTTTTTAAAGTTTCCCAAGGTCTTATGATTTTCAAAATATGAATATGCTTCTAAGAGGGATCCAACAAGAGAGTTTTGAAGGATAGAAATTACTATCTGGTCTTCCTGAAACTGGAGCCTTTGTTACATGACTCCATAGGCCTTTGCTGCATAGGGTGGTGCTCATGGTTCTTGACCAGAGGAGGTAGTTCGTCCATTGAAGCATAACTGGAACTTTTAGGTTCATTTGATACTCCATCAAACTTGGTTTAAAGTCTGCAAGAAGATGGAAACAAGCAAGAAGCACACACACGCGCTAGACCAATGCTATAAAGGCTCGTTCAACAACCTTCAACCGTGAGCAATAACTTCCAACAGCCTAACAACCTTTGGTAAAAAATTTAACCGCCTTCTACTGCGTAACAAACAATGATCCAGTGATTAACAGTTGTTAAAACTACCTAATCAAATTAAGAACCAACTTTCACTCCAATTGTTTTTTAAAAAAACAGAATTTTAACAACTTTCAAGAAAACCTTTTTTGAAGTCTAAAACTCTTTGGATTGAAATGAAACTTCTTGAGAACCTCCAAAAGATCATTAAATATCTTATGATTATCCAATATTTGAAAACTATTGTGAAAGAAACGGGATTTTACCTCCAAAATCCCAAAGATGTCAAATCTGAAAACATCGGAGTAAATTGATAAAAAAAACTTCAAAAATTGAGAAAGGGAAGAGTGGAACTACTGAATCACCAACTAGACTCATTCTTCTTGAGTTTAGGCTTTGAAATTGCTCTATGTAAAAAATATTTGAAGAAGATATGCGCTTTAAAAACCCAGACACTCGCGGCGGAGTCGATTGCAAAGCCACCGGAGGAGAATTTTATAAACTTTTGACTCAGGCCACCAAATTGGATGAAAACACTGGGGAAATGCTCAGAATTCTCCGGATAACAACCCTTGATGAGGAATATGGAAAGAAACTTGGATTTCTTCCCGAAAAGCTTGATGATCACACGATGATCCCGGGTGATGAGGACATCGAGCCAGCTACTGCACCTGTCATCCCACCTGGACCACTTACGCGGTCCAAGCGGAAAGCCTTAGGAGACAAGCTCAGCATTCTCTTGGAAAGTGGAACCAGAGAAGACCCCGAACTGCCCACCCAGACGACCAGCCCACGACCAGCCGTCCAGGCAAGCCGTCCGGAGCCAGCAGCCGACCAGTCAGACCCAGTTCAGGCACTCACGACCAGACCACCCTTCCAGCTAGACAAGGAACCCTGGAGGTTCCTTCTCGAAGATTCTTCCTCCTCCGGTGTCTTTACCATCACTATTCGGTCGAGACACCAAAAGTCGTTCTAGGAAATTGTACTCTTTTTCCTATCTTCGGTTTTGTCCCATTGGGTTTTCCGAAGAAGGTTTTAATGAGGCAGCACTCCTAGTGCGCAAGGCCTTGAAGACTTGTTCACAATTCCATCCCATTCACAAGTCTTCAGGCGAATTCTCAGCCTAAGTGTTGTTGGGCTTTTCCTTCTTAAAATTCGATTTATTTGTCTAAGTGTTTTAGTTGGATTAAGTCATGTTGACTAATTGTGGTCCATTATTTATTCTAAGTGACAATAAGTAAACTACATGTAGTTTTAATCTCCTAAAGGTTAAACGCCTCGTAGTTTACCCTAAAATTGTAACAAGGCATTATATAAGCCTTCTTGTTTTCACTTTATGAAACAACAAGTATTTTGACAAAAAAAAACCTATGTCTCTTAGACACAAAGTAGCCGCCAGCTCTCTTGCTTGCAGCCGCGACCTTCAACCCAGTTTGGTTGAAGTACTTGGAGTATCACAAGCCTCTTTCACAGCTTGTGTGGTCCCTTCGATCCACCCCTCAATCCCCATCGATTTCTGTCCCATTATCCTGAGTTTCTCGGTGAAAAGACAGCCCACCCAAGTTCTTACATCATCTGGTATCAGAGCTTAAAGCTCCTGCTCATCAGGTTGATTCTATCCTTTATTTTTTATCTTTGACGATTTTTCATTGTTTTGTTTCAACAGTTTTTGGCTTTTGATTGTGTTTCTTTCTCTTTCCCCTGAGGTTCTCGGTAAGAAGGAGAGGAATCAAGTCACATACCACAAACATCCTACAAAAAAAAAAAAAAAAATCAGGTTCTATCAATCCTTTTTCTTGTTTTCATAATTCAAAAAAAAAAAAAAAGAAGAGAATTTTGTTTGTTTTATTGCTTGTTTGTTGCTAGAAATTTTTTTTTAAAGAAAAGAAAACAAAAATATTGTTAAGATTGTTTAAAATTAATCTAGGGTCCTTAGAAACTCACCTAGAACACCTTCTCATACTTGAAACCATAAAGGTTGTGTGTTGTTTGCTAGGCTTTGTTGTAGCATCCAACCTAGGTCTCGGTTTGTCCCTGCTTGTCGCGTCTTGACCAGTGACCAGGCCGTGTCCTTCTTGCTAGGTGTCATAGGTTGTGTCCGCGTCTAGGTCTAGGGCTCTCGTTTTTCTGGTCGCGTCTTTAGGGCAGCCAGTGTCCCGTGTGTGTGTGTCCCGTGCCCTCGCTAGCTAGGTCTTTTCTGTGTGTGACCGTGAGTTGTTTGCCGCGTCCTAGGTTAGTTTGTCTCGCGTCCTAGGCTAGTTCGTCCGGTTGGCAAGTCTTCTAGCTAGTCCCGTGTCTAGTTCTTTGTTTAGTTCGCTAGTCCTCGAGTCGCCTTCGTTTAGTGCTTGTGTCATCGCGAGTCCTAGCATTCTAGGTTTAGTTCTTGGTCGCGTCCTAGCGTGCGTCGAGTTCTAGGTCCCTTCTCGTACCGCGCCGCCTGCCCTAGTCGTTCCACACCTTAGCGACCTTTCCCTTAGTGCCGCGTCCCACCTCGCTAGCCGTCCACCGTCCCCGTAGCCAGCCTGCGTGTGGTTTAGGATTTCGATTCATTAGCTAGGCGGCTAGGTTAGGGTTTTGTCAAGTGTCTAGGTTCTTAGTTCTAGTTTTTAGGAAGTTTTCCATAGTATTTAGGTAGTATTCTAGATAGTTTCCATAAGTTCTCTAGGCATTAAATTAGTTTAGGAAATTTTCTAGGTAGTCTTAGGAAGTTTTCTAGATTTTTATTAGGCATTAAGTTATTTTCCTTTAGTTTTTAGGAAATTTCCATTTAGGAATAGGAAGTAAGTAGATATTTTTCCTATATATATTTAGTTTTCCTTTTTTTAGTTTAGACATTAATTTTAGGATATTTTCCATAGTTATTAGTTTCCTTTTTAGGATTAGGAAATATATCCACAGGATATTTTCCTTTTTCTAGTTTTCCTTTTTCTAGTTTTCCTTTTTCTAAAGATAGTATATTTTATTTCCTTATTTGATATATTCTGTGAATAAATATTAAATAAAAGTCGATAAAATATATTCTTGGGAACTTTCCAATTAAGGAAAGTTTCCAATTTCTGCAAGTTTCCCGAAAAGGAAACTTTCCTTTTCTAGAAATTTCCTTTTCCCGGAAAAGGAAATATGACAGGACGGGATGAATCAACGCCGGGGCAAGCTGACCCGACCATGGTACAGCTTCTCCAAGCCCTGACGGCTCAAATGTCAACATTCTCCACTCAACTTGAGCAGTTGAGGCAAGCCACGCCGCCTCCCCCTGCAGCACCTGCCGCGCCTCCATACCACCACGAACGGCCACCTATGGGTCGATACCCTTACTATGACGACGACCCACCACCACCACCACCGCCGCGTCCAGCCGCTCACTACCCGGAGGTCAAGATGAGCCCACCTCCTTTCTCGGGGAAATTAGACCCCGAAGAGTATCTCGACTGGGAGAGACGCATGGAGCTCATCTTTGAATACTACAACTATGATGATCCCCGGAAGGTCATCTTTGCGACAGCGCAATTTACCGACTATGCCCTAGCATGGTGGGATCGAGAAGTCACCACCCGCAGACGAGCTCGTATGGGTTCTGTGACTTCATGGGTCAAGCTGACCCAAATCATGAGGCGACGTTATGTACCGCCCCACTTCCATCGCGAGCTTCAGCGACATTTCCGACGCCTCACTCAAGGAAGCAAGACGGTGACTGAATACTTTGACGAGTTCGAGCACCTCCGTAACCGACTCGATGTAGATGAATCTGAAGAGAGCCTTATGGTCCAATTCATCGACGGCTTGCAAGAATCCACCGCCAGAAAGATTGAACTGCAGCCCTACCATGACCTAGGTGAGCTGTTCCACCTAGCAGTCCAGATCGAGAAGTGCCATAAGCGGAAGCTTGCCGCACCTTCTCGACCCAGAAACACTTGGAACACCGGTTCCAAGCCATTTGAGCGGACGACTCAGCCTATTGACCCACGGCTCAAAGGACAAGCCGTCGCCTCCAGCTCAGCCCCTAGACCGGCACCTCCAGCCTCTAGACCACCGAGTGCCACGACCCCATCCCAGCCTCAGCGGAGCAGTGAGATCGTCTGCTTCAAATGTAAAGGCAGAGGACACATATCCCGGGATTGTCCCACTCAAAGGACAATGGTGCTCACTGCTTCTGGAGACTACCAGTCCGAAGATGAACATGAGGAGCAAGCATTTCCGACGCCTCAGTCTGACGAGGACATTGAATACGCTGACTCCGGAGAAATGCTTATGATCCGACGCGTCCATAGCTCACGATTCGAGCCTGAAGAAGAAGAACAACGAGAGAACATTTTCCACTCCAAATGCACGATACTTGGGAAAGTGTGTTCGTTAATCATTGACGGAGGATCCTGCACGAATGCCGCCAGTAAGTACATGGTGGAGAAATTAGGCTTGCCTGTGACCAAGCACCCCAAGCCCTATAAACTTCGGTGGTTGAACAACAAGACGGAGTTGTATATCTCAGACCAAGTGAAGGTCTCATTCAGCATCGACAGATATCAAGATTAGGTCACCTGCGACGTCGTCCCGATGTCAGCTGGACATCTTCTGCTCGGACGACCTTGGCAATTCGACCGTGAGACCACGCACAACGGACGGACCAACTTCTACTCTTTCGTCCACGACAAGCGTCGCTACAACTTAGCCCCGATGTCTGCACACGCCATCCAAGAAATGCAATCCAAGATGGCAAAGGATCAACATACCAGAAAGGAGAATTTTCTGATAAATGTAGCAGACATGAGAAAAGCCACATGCACCGCAGGCACCCAAGTCGTGCTCATGCTCTACAGAGAGAGTCTACACACGGCCAGTACGGAGCACCCTCTACCTGCCGAGATCCGCGCACTCCTTGACAAGTACGCCGACGTCTTCCCAGATGAAATCCCAGCCGGCCTTCCACCTATCCGAGGGATCGAGCACCACATTGACTTCATTCCTGGAGCTCAGCTACCTAACCGTCCAGCTTACAGAGTCAACCCCGAGGAAGCTAAAGAATTAGAACGACAAGTCCAAGACCTCATCGCTCAAGGATATGTCCGTGAAAGCCTCAGCCCCTGTGCCGTTCCGGTTCTTCTGGTACCAAGAAAGACGGAAGTTGGAGGATGTGCGTTGACTGCCGCTCCATCAACAACATAACCATCAAGTACCGGCACCCCATCCCACGCCTAGACGACATGCTTGACGAGCTCAACGGAGCCGCCATCTTTTCAAAGATAGACCTGAAGAGTGGATACCATCAAGTGAGGATGCGAGAAGGAGATGAATGGAAGACCGCCTTCAAGACAAAGCAAGGCCTATATGAGTGGCTCGTAATGCCATTCGGTTTATCAAATGCGCCCAGTACCTTTATGTGACTTATGAACGAGGTTCTTCGCCCGTTCATCAGCAAGTTCGTCGTGGTCTACTTCGACGATATTCTCGTCTACAGCACGACCTACCGAGGCCACCTGGAGCACTTGGAAGCCGTGATCACTACCTTACAGAGAGAGCAGCTGTACGCCAACCTCAAGAAGTGTACATTCTGCACCGACTAAGTAGTATTCCTTGGTTTCGTCGTCAGTTCCCAGGGACTTCGGGTAGACGACGAGAAAATAAAGGCCATTCAGGTTTGGCCCACGCCGACGACCGCCAGCCAGGTCCGCAGCTTTCACGGACTTGCCAGCTTCTATAGGCGGTTCGTCCGCGACTTCAGCACGATTGCTGGACCCTTGACCTCAACGATCAAAAAGAACCAGGATTTTCGTTGGGGTCCCAAGCGAGACAAGGCCTTCCAGCTGCTTAAGGAACGCCTTACACACGCACCAGTCCTCGTGTTACCAGACTTTACGCAGATGTTCGAGGTTGAGTACGCATAGGCATTGGAGCCGTCCTTACCCAAGGCGGACGACCAGTCGCCTACTTCAGCGAGAAGTTAAGTGGAGCTGCACTTAACTATCCGACCTACGACAAGGAACTTTATGCCCTTGTCCGCGCCTTAGAGACTTGGCAACATTATCTGCTTGCCCGAGAGTGTGTCATTCACACCGTTCATCAGACGCTCCAGCACCTCCGAGGGCAATCAACGTTGAAGAAACGACATGCCCGTTGGCTAGAATTCATTGAGACCTTTCCGTACGTCATCAAGTACAAGAAAGGAACGGACAACATCGTCGCTGACGCCCTGTCTCGTCATTACAGCCTTATCTCTGTCATGGAGTTCAAGGTTCTCGGCTTCGAGATGATCAAGGAACTGTATGCCGATGATGTCGACTTCGCCAAGGCCCACCTAGAGCACGACAAAGGGAACTTCAGCCGCTTCTTCCTGCACGACGGATTCCTCTTCAAGGACAAGCGACTTTGCATTCCGAGGGGATAAATCCGAGAGCTGCTTCTCAGAGAAGCACACGGTGGAGGTCTCATGGGACACTTTGGCATTGACAAGACCTTAAGCATGCTTAAGGAGCACTTTTATTGGCCTCATCAGCGCCGAGACGTCGAGACGCACTGCGCCCGGTGCCTTATCTGCAAGCGGGCTAAGTCAAAGCTGCATCCGCAGGGCCCCTACATGCCCTTGCCAGTTCCATCTGCGCCTTGGACAGACATATCCATGGATTTCGTCCTAGGCCTGCCGAAATTGCTTAATAAGGATTCCATCTTATGCGTGGTCGACAGGTTCTCTAAGATGGCACATTTCATCGCTTGCAACAAGACAAACGACGCAAGCCAGAGCGCCGACCTGTTCTTCAAAGAAATCGTCAGACTTCATGGCATTCCCCGGACGATCGTTTCTGACCGAGACACCAAGTTCCTGAGCCACTTCTGGCGAGCACTTTGGTGAAAATTGGGCACCAACCTCCTGTTCTCTTCCGCGTATCATCACCAGACAGACGGCTAGACTGAGGTTGTCAACCGGACCTTGTCACAGACATTGAGGGCGACAATCGGTCGAAATTTGAAGAATTGGTTGGAATGTCTTCCGTACGTCGAGTTTGCCTACAACCGAGCTGCACATTCAGGCACGAAGCGATCACCTTTTGAAGTTGTCTACGGCTTCAACCCGACCACGCCGATTGAGTTCACACCAATCCCGTTAGACGACGCCATCAGCTTGGAGGGAGAAGCCAAAGCAGACTACATCAAGAAACTTCACGAGGAGACTAAGGTGAACCTTGAGCAACGCAACATCGAGAACGTCAGGAATGCCAACAAGGGCCGCCGGCACATGGTCTTCAAGGAGGGAGATTGGGTTTGGCTACACCTGCGCCCCGAGAGATTTCCCCAGCGACGGAAGAGCAAGCTTGAACCCCGGGGAGATGGTCCATTCCGCGTCCTTCGGAGAATCAACGACAACGCCTACCAGCTCGAACTTCCAGGTGAGTATAACGTCTCTAGTACTTTCAATGTTGCTGACTTAGAGTTGTTTGATGCAGGTGAGGACTTTGCTTTGGAGACCAAAGCACTTCAAGAGGGAGGGAATGATGAGGACATCGAGCCAGCTACTGCACCTGTCATCCCACCTGGACCACTTACGCGGTACAAGCGGAAAGCCTTAGGAGACAAGCTCAGCATGCTCTTGGAAAGTGGAACCAGAGAAGACCCCGAACTGCCCACCCAGACGACCAGCCCACGACCAGCCGTCCAGGCAAGCCGTCCGGAGCCAGCAGCCGACCAGTCAGACCCAGTTCAGGCACTCACGACCAGACCACCCTTCCAGCTAGACAAGGAACCCTGGAGGTTCCTTCTCGAACATTCTTCCTCCTCAGGTGTCTTTACCATCACTATTCGGTAGAGACACCAAAAGTCGTTCTAGGAAATTGTACTCTTTTTCCTATCTTCGGTTTTGTCCCATTGGGTTTTCCGAAGAAGGTTTTAATGAGGCAACACTCCTAGTGCGCAAGGCCTTGAAGACTTGTTCACAATTCCATCCCATTCACAAGTCTTCAGGCGAATTCTCAGCCTAAGTGTTGTTGGGCTTTTCCTTCTTAAAATTCGATTTATTTGTCTAAGTGTTTTAGTTGGGTTAAGTCATGTTGACTAATTGTGGCCCATTATTTATTCTAAGTGACAATAAGTAAACTACATGTAGTTTTAATCTCCTAAAGGTTAAACGCCTCGTAGTTTACCCTAAAATTGTAACAAGGCATTATATAAGCCTTTTTGTTTTCACTTTATGAAACAACAAGTATTTTGACAAAAAAAAACCTAAGTCTCTTAGACACAAAGTAGCCGCCAGCTCTCTTGCTTGCAGCCGCGACCTTCAACCCAGTTTGGTTGAAGTACTTGGAGTATCACAAGCCCCTTTCACAGCTTGTGTGGTCCCTTCAATCCACCCCTCAATCCCCATCGATTTCTGTCCCATTATCCTGAGATTCTCGGTGAAAAGACAGCCCACCCAAGTTCTTACATCACCGGGGCAGACTTGGTTTTGATGTTGCGTGAAGATCATGTGTAAGGAAGGAATATTTTGAAAGATTATGAGATTAAGATATTCTAAGTTTTTTAGATTGAGAGATAGAGAGAGAGAGATTAGAGAGAAAATTAAGAATGATTATTATTGAGATTTAGAAAAAAATGAATTTCTTGCAAGGAAGAGAGAGTTACTATTTATACTAAACTAGTCTAGGCTTGTTTGGATACTACAAGGATAACATATCGTTAATCACAAACAAGCTTAAGCCACTCCCTTTGGACACATGGCGCCTACTTAAACACAAAGGCACACATTCTTCATCTTCTTTTGAATTGTCTTCATCATTCTTTTTCATTCCAACACTCTCCTTCAAGCTTAAGTCATGGAGAATGGCTAAACTTGCAACCATGAAGCATTTCCTCATTAAAAATCTAAAGAAGTAAAACCGAATTGGGACAAAACCTCTTTTAGGGAAAAAGAGTATAACACTACATGACAAAAATCAGTGTTGCGGAATGAACATGAGACCAAGCCGTGGGTAGATAGAGCCGCCAGTCTTCAAGGTAGTAGCCTTGGTGAACACGTCTGCTAATTGGTCTTCACTCCTAGTGTAGCAAGGTACGATAATCCCATTTACAATAGCTTCCCTCACCTTATGGCAATCCACCTCAATATGCTTGGTTCTTTCATGAAACACAGAGTTAGATGTAGAGTGTATAGCTGTTTGATTGTCACAATGGACAGTGATAGGTGACTTCAAGTTCACGCCAAGTATTTCTAGGAGGAGTTGCTTCAGCCAGATGCATTATGTGGTAAGTTTCCTCATGACCATATATTCAGCTTCTGCACTATAACAAGATACCACCTTCTGCTTCTTGGTCTTCCAAGTAACAAGATTTCCTCCTATGAAAGTGCAGTAGCCGGTTGTACTCCTCCTGTCTTATCTATCTCCTGTCCAATATGCATTACAATAACCTACAAATTCTGTGTTTCCATTACAACCTTTCCATATAACTTGTTTTTAGTGCCTTTCAAGTATCTCAATATGCGCATGATCATTTCCCAATGCCTTATCTTTGGGTTTTACATATGTTGAGACACCTGATTCACAGCGAAACACAAGTCAGGTCTAGTGATGGTTAAATAAATGAGCTTACTAACCAATTTTCTATACAGTTTTGTATCATGGAACACACCATCTCTGAGCTCCTTCTAAGGTTCTATCTTGTAACATTTTTCTAGAGGTATCTTAGCTGGTTTAGCTTCCATCATATCTGTAGAGGTTAGCAAGTCCACAATATATTTTCTCTGAGATAAGAAAAGGCCTTCCTTAAACCTATACACTTCAATTCCTAAGAAGTATCTAAGTTCACCTAGATCCTTAATATCAAGGAGAAAATATATTTAAGTTCACCTAGACACTCTTTAAATATGCTTTAATAGAATCAATTCCTACTTTATCACTCCCTGATATGATTATGTCATCAACATAAATGATTATAACCACAATATCTTCCTTACTTTGAAGTGTAAAGATAGTGTGTTCAACTTCTGAGCTTTTGAAGCCTCTGTCTCTTAAGGTCACATTCAACTTATGATACCATGCTCTTGGAGATTGTTTTAAGCCATAGAGCATGGTATCATAGCTTTGTACATATCTATCTCACCATTGCTTTTATATTTAATGATAAAAAGCCATTTAGAACTTACAGCCTTTTTCCCTTTTAGAAGACTGGCTGGCGCATATGTTTGATTCTTCTCCATGGCTTGTCTTTCAGATTGAATTGCTTCTCTCCATTCTTTTATCTCCATAGCTTCCTCATATATCTTTGGGATCTGTTCTTTATCAAGATTAACAGTAAATGCAACATGAGAATAAGGTACATGAACTAGATTACACACTCCCTGGTCATGATGAGCTACTGCATTGTTGTTGAAGTAGAAGCTGATTGGAAATTTCTTCCTTGTACTTCTTCTAAGGACAACAAATGATTCCCCTTTCTCTCCTTCTTCTAAAGCATCCCTAAGATTAGGTTGTGTATCCCTTGAATTTTTTGAAGCTGAGACCAAGATATCTGCTTCCTCCTCTTGATGATGTCTAGATACCTGGCCCCCCTCATGATGAAGGGGAGGTACTTGTCCTGATTGAAGAGAAGGTCGTTCCACATCCCGTAGCTGGAGCCGCACTTGCGACCTGGTCCATGGTCGAGAGACTGAAGTTGGAACCTTGGGCGTGCCTGGATCAGATAGACCGAGAGGTTGTGCGAACGTGCCTGGATCATGCCTTGGTTAGGCCTGGGACGTGCCTGGGTCGTGTCTTGGTTGGACCCGTGATGGGGTCATCCAAGCCACATCAACCCGATACTTGGAAGATGAGGTTCAAGCAACGCCATATGTCTCTCACCGCATCATGACAAGGAGCAGAGCTGCCCAAGGAATGCAAGAAAAAGGCCGAGACCAAGACCAAGCTCATGGAGTTGAAGCCAGAACCAGCCTAGCCCAAGCACATGACCGAGGATAAGAAAGGAGACAGAAGTCATCAGCCAGCCATTTGACATTGATCAGCTGGATGTTCCTGACCAGGACATCCATGCACACAGCCTTATGGATAAGGCCTTGTGTGTCCTCACTATTCTTGAGTGAGGACACTTTTTAAGACCTTGGATAATTAGGGTACTCTTTTCCTTTTTAAGTTTACCACAATGGATTCTTGGAATGGTTTTTAATGAGACCTGAAAGTCTAAGGCATCAAGCCTAGTGTCCTATTGGTTTTAATGTGGATATGTCCATTTAAAATCAATTAGGCTTGATCCTATCTTTAGGCACTTGTTTAGCCTTTGTCATATTTTAGTCTTGTCGTTTGTTAAAAGACTTAGTCTATTTTGGATTTGAGTTTGTTTTGTTGACCAAAATTTGTATGGTCAACTAGGTCTTTAGGGTGTAGCCTATAAAAGGCAGAACACTCCTTCTTTTTATGGCATATAAGTTTTAGAACCATTCACCCTAAACGGCTGCCTAGGTCTATCTTTTCTTCCTTTGCATTTGTGAGTTTGTCTCCAATAAAGGAAGTGATTCCTTTGAAGATTAAGTGTGTCTCTCTTCAAGGAAGGCTGTATCCAAGTCACTCATAACTTGGCAAGTTGCCATCGATCCACTAGCACATTCGCTTCATCCCTTACCATTCTTCCAACCGGTTTTATCCAAAGCTCACTACCGCAAGCTCCAAGCCAACCAAGGACCATATTGATTCAAGCCCCTTTCCACCGAGTCCAAGCTGGCCGTCCAGCTGGCCGTCCAACTGACCACCCAAGTGCTTCCCATGGCTTGGCTCATATCATTTTTGGTATCAGAGCTCAAGTTCCTGCCAAGAAAGGTTGTACCTTTCTATCTCTTAGTTTTAGGGTTTCTGAAAATTTTTGTGCATTTTTTAGTTTAGGCTTGCTTGCGTTTCAAATATTTGTCTATAGTTGTTAAATCTGTCATGTGTTAGGTTGTTAATTGTGCTGGTTAGCTTGTTAGTCTGTGTAGAAAAAAAAAACAATCGCCATTGTTGAAGCTAGTTGGGGAAGAAAGAGTTAGGTGTGGACAGGGTAGCTTTTGGCCAGGGCCATACTACCCTTGGTCGGGTGACTCAGCCGGTGGTCCACCCGGGTGATGTCACATTTTCTCCTGCCTAGTTAAAATTTGAATTTGAATTCCCCTGTCTTTGGCGGTTCCTGTTAAGTTTGTTTAGATTGTGTTTAAGCTTAATTAAGTTGCTAGTTCCTGTTTAGTTTAAATTTAATAAGTAATTAGCCAAGATCATTAGCATTAATCTCTTGGTAATTAGCTTAAGTACCGTTGACTAGTGTTGACTTTTGTTTCAAGGTACCCAAGACAAAGATGGCTGACCCAGCTCTAGCAGACATTCTGACCAACATCCAGACCCAGCTCCAGCAGCTAGGAGACTGACTTGGCCGAGTAGAACAGCCCCAGCCTCAGCCAGCGCCTCCGCCTCCACAGCCGAGAGTGCCACCACCTTGGCCAGAACAGGGAATGGAAGGCCTGTCCGAGGAGGAAGATTTTCCACCTCAATTCCGAAGGCCAAGACATAGAGAAAGGAGGCTACCTGAGGAGAGAGGCCATCACCATCCACCGCGAGCTCACTCCCCACACCTCAAGATCTCTCCTCCCACCTTTGTTGACAAAGTAGACCCAGAAGCCTACCTAGATTGGGAGAGGAGGATGGACCACATATTTGATGTCTATGGGTTTGAAGAGCCAAAGAAAGTGGCTTATGCAGCAGCTCAGCGCACTGACCATGCCCTATCTTGGTGGGATCAAAACTCAGTCAAGAGAAGAAAGAGAGGAGATGAGCCGGTTAGATCATGGGAGATTATGAAATTCATGATAAAAGGGAGATACATTCTACCCATGTACCACAGAGAGCTGCAGAAGAAGTTTAGGAAACTTAACCAAGGCCAGAAGAGTGTAGAAGAGTACTTTGGAGAATTTGAGCATTTGAGAAACCGGCTTGGTCTAAAAGATGCCAAGGAGACTCTCATGGCCCAATTCTTGGACGGTCACCAATAGAAGATTGCTTTCAAGGTGGAGATGTACTCCTACAATGATCTTAATGAGCTACTACACTTAGCTACACAAGTAGAAAGCCAGCTCAAGAGGAAGACCAGGACTAGAGCTGTGATCAACACTCCATGGAGACCATCTGCCTCAGGCTCCAATCCGAATGCCTCCAGCTCCAACCCGGCTTTCACCAGACAGCCTGACAGTGACAAGGCAATATTCCAAGATGAAAGACCACCATACAAGCTTAGGGAAACTACTCCTGCTCCAAGGCCTGAAGCCAGAGCCGCCCCCAATGGATCCAAGACCAGGGACATCATGTGCTATAAATGTCGGGGCCGTGGACATTATGCAAGAGACTGCCCCAACCCAAGGGCTATGATCATCACTCCAGCAGGTGACTATGAATCTCAGGATGAGATGGAGCCCTCTGAGAAAACTGATGAAGAGGAGGATGAAGTAGCCTACCCTGAAGTGGGTGATATTCTGGTTTCAAGGAGATTTCTAAGCACCATTCAAGAGCCGGATGAAAAAGCTCAAAGAGAGAACATCTTTCACATCCGGTGTATGGTAAGTGGTAAGGTATGCTCTCTGATCATTGATGGTGGTTCATGTTCTAATGTAGCCAGTGCATATATAGTAGTGAAATTGAACTTGGCAGCCACCAAGCATCCTAGGCCATATAGACTAAGGTGGTTGAATGATAGGACTGAATTGAAGATTAGTGAACAAGTCAAGGTCTCTTTTAGCATAGGAAAGTATGTTGATGAGGTTCTCTGTGATGTAGTTCCTATGCAAGCTACTCATATTCTGTTAGGTAGACCTTGGCAATTTGATAGGGAGGTTGTGCATGATGGTAGGACCAATAAGTATACCTTGATAATGAATAAAAAGCGGATTAGCCTAGCCCCATTATTGCCTTCCCAAGTCCATGAGATGCAAATTAGGTTATCTAAGGAGAAATGCATGACTAAAACCAACTTCTTGATTGCACCTAGTGATGTTAGACACTCACTCTTTGATCCCACTTGTCAAGTAGTTTTAATTGTCTATAAGGATTTGTTGAACATTGTGCACACTAGTGCGGTCTTGCCAAGGGAGATCCAAGTTATTCTTGAAAAGTACGAAGATGTCTTTCCAGAAGAGATACCAGCTGGTTTGCCCCCTTTGAGAGGCATTGAACACCAAATTGACTTCATCCCGAGAGCACAACTTCTAAACCGGCCAGCTTACCGAGTTAACCCTGCAGAAGCTAAGGAGCTTGAGGCTCAAGTCAGAGACCTCATGGCCAAAGGTTATGTGAGCGAGAGCCTCAGTCCATGCGTCGTGGCTGTGCTCCTTGTGCCTAAGAAAGATGTCTCCTATAGGATGTGTGTGGACTGCCGAGCCATAAACAACATTACCATCAAATACCGCCATCCAATTCCAAGACTAGATGACATGCTGGATGAACTCACTGAAGCAACCAACTTTTCCAAGTTGGATTTGAAGAGTGGATATCACCAAGTAAGGATGAGAGAAGGTGATGAGTGAAAGACAGCCTTCAAGACCAAGCATCACTTGTACGAGTGGCTGGTCATGCCGTTTGGACTCTCCAATGGCCCAAGCACCTTCATGCGCCTCATGCATCATATCCTTAGTCCCTTCATGGGCAAGTTCTTAGTTGTTTATTTTGATGATATATTGATTTATAGTTTTTGCCTATCTGATCATGTGCTGCACTTGGAACAAGTACTAGAAACCCTTAGGAAAGAACATATGTTTGCTAACTTACCTAAGTGCATCTTTTGCACAAAAGAATTTGTTTTTCTTGGTTTTGTTGTTAGGTCACAGGACCTGAGGGTGGATATAGAAAAGATAGAAGCTATACTCAGCTGGCCAAGACCAACCTCCATCAGCCAGGTCTGGAGCTTCCATGGACTAGCCAGCCTATATCGGCGGTTTGTGAAGGATTTTAACATCTTTAATCAAGAAGATCATCGGATTTGAATGGGGAGAAGCTCAAGAAAGGGCTTTCTGGGATCTCAAGTACCAGCTGACTCATGCCCCCATCCTAGCCTTGCCCAACTTTGATAAGACCTTTGAAGTAGAGTGTGATGCCTTGGGAGTGGGCATTGGAGCGGTTCTAACTCAAGGAGGGAGGCCAGTAGCCTATTTCAGTGAGAAGCTTACCGGTGCCAAATTGAACTACCCAACTTATGACAAGGAATTGTATGCCTTCGTCAGGGCTATGCAAACATGGCAGCACTACTTGCTGGCCCGGGAGTGTGTGATCCACACGGATCATGAGACTTTACAACACCTCAGAGGTCAGACCGTGCTGAAGAAGAGACATGCAAGGTGGTTGGAGTATATAGTGACATTTCTATATGTGATTAAGTATAAGAAGGGGAAGGACAATGTAGTATCCAGATGCTAAGGTTCTTGGATTTGAATACTTGAAGACTTTGTATCCGGACGATCATGATCTAAAGGCATCCTATGAGGAGCATGGAACAGGAGCCTACACCAAGTTCTTCCTCCACAATGGGTTCCTCTTCAAGGACAAGAGACTATGTATTCCTCAATGCTCAATGAGGGAGTTACTTGTGGGAGAAGCTCACGGTGGTGGCCTTATGGGTCACTTTGGGATTGAGAAGACTCTGAGTGTCCTTAAGGAGCATTTCTACTGGCCTAAGATGAAGAAGATGGTGATAATTCACTGTAATAGATGCATCACTTGTAAGAAGGCCAAGTCTAGACTCCAGTCTCATGGTCTCTACCTACCTCTACCGGTTCCAACATTGCCATGGGTAGATATCTCCATGGACTTTATCTTAGGGCTGCCCAAGATTCAACACAAAGACTCAGTATTTGTGGTGGTAGACCGGTTATCAAAGATGGCTCATTTCATCCCCTGCTCCAAGACTAATGATGCATCACAAACCGCAACCCTATTCTTTAGAGAGGTAGTGCGGCTCCATGGTATCCCAAGGTCTATTGTGTCAGACCGGGATACAAAGTTCTTTTCCCACTTCTGGAGAATCCTGTGGAAGAAGCTTGGCACCAAGTTATTGTTCTCCAATACTTGCCACCCTCAGAAGGATGGGCAACTGAGATGGTGAACCGCACGTTAGGAGCTCTCTTGAGATCGACCATTGGGCGCCATTTGACCACTTGGGTAGATAGCCTTCCTCTAGTGGAATTCGCTTACAACTCAGCCAGGAAATCCACAACCGGCATGTCACCCTTTGAAGCTGTCTATGGCCGCAATCCAGACACACCTTTGAGCTTGGCACCATTGCCTCCAGCTGAGACCATGGACCTTGAAGGAGAAGCTAAAGCTGCGGCAATGAAGAAGATCTTTGAGCAAGTACATGGAAGAATTGAGAAGAGGAATAATCAGATAAGGACCAGGATAACCAAGAAGAGGAAGCAGCTTGTGTTCCAACCAGGAGATTGGGTGTGGCTACACCTAAGGCCAGAGCGCTTCCCCAACAAAAGGAAGTACAAGTTGGATTTCCGGGGAGATGGACCATTCCAAGTGGTGGAACGCATCAATGACAATGCCTACATGCTCAAACTACCAGGTGAGTATAACGTGTCTTCCTCATTCAATGTATCTGACTTATCTCCTTTTGATGTGCAAGACGTTGGGTCTTTGGAGACCAAAGCACTTGAAGAGGGTGGGGATGATGGGGTCATCCAAGCCACACAACCCCGGTACTTGGAGGATGAGGTTCAAGCAACCCCATATGTCTCTCACCGCATCATGACAAGGAGCAGAGCTGCCCAAGGTATGCAAAAAGAAGGCCGAGACCAAGACCAAGCTCATTGAAGCACATGGCCGAGGAGAAGAAAGGGAGACATAAGTCATCAGCCAGCGATTTGACATTGATCAGCTGGATGTTCCTGACCAGGACATCCATGCACACAACCTTAGGGATAAAGCCTTGTGTATCCTCACTATTCTTGAGTTCGGACACTTCTTAAGACCTTAGATAATTAGGATACTCTTTTCCTTTCTAAGTTTACCACAATGGGTTCTTGAAAAGGTTTTTAATGAGACCTGAAAGTCTAAGGCATTAAGCATAGTGTCCCATTGGTTTTAATGTGGATATGTCCATTTCAAATCAATTAGACTTGATCCTATCTTTAGGCACTTGTTTATCTTTTGTCATATTTTAGTCTTGTCGTTTGTTAAAAGACTTAGTCTATTTTGGGTTTGAGTTTGTTTTGTTCACCATGGTTTGTATGGTCAACTAGGTCTTTAGGGTGTAGTCTATAAAAAGCAGAACACTCATTCTTTTTATGGCAGACAAGTTTTAGAACCATTCACCCTAAACGGCCGCCTAGGTCTATCTTTTCTTCCTTTGCATTTGTGAGTTTGTCTCCAAGAAAGGAAGTGATTCCTTTGAAGATTGAGTGTGTCTCTCTTCAAGGAAGGCTGTATCCAAGTCACTCATAACTTGGTGAGTTGCCATCGATCCACTAGTACATTCGTTCCATCGCTTATCATTCTTCCAACCGGTTCTATCCAAGGCTCACTACCGCAAGCTCCAAGCCAACCAAGGACCATATTGATTCAAGCTCCTTTCCACTGAGTCCAAGCTGGCCATCCAACTGACCACCCAAGCGCTTCCCATGGCTTGGCTCATATCAACCCGGGACATGCCTAGGTCGTGGCTTGGTTGGACCCGGGACGTGCCTAGGTCAGGCTTGTATCATTCCGCGGTTGGGCCTTGGTCGTACCCTGCCGAACATGACGGGACGTGGGCTGGTCCTTGTTCGATGGTTTCACGAACTGGCCCTGATGTTTGGTGAGCCGACCCTGGGCCAGAAGCCTGAGGGGAGACTATACCTATGCTTTCCAAGATCCTTCTTATATTTTCAGCTTGATCATGTCTAGTTGTGGAGATGTCCTTGAATTCTTTCCAAGTTCATTCTTCATAGAACCTTTTGGTTTCTTAAAATTTTACATCTTTGGATACAAGAACTCTTCTAGTCTCTGGATTATAAAATTTATATCCCTTTTGTGTAAGAGAATACCCAATGAACATGGCTTTGATCTCTTTGGTTTCAGCTTGTTCCTAAGTTTTCCTGGTACCAAAAACAACGCAAACACAACCAAATACTCTTACGTGTTCAGTATTAGGCTTAGTTTTGTTTAATACCTCAAAGAAAGACAAATCATCCAGAACTTTTGTTGTAGTTCTATTGATTAAGTAGCATGCAGCCACTAGAGCATCTCCCCAAAACCGTTTGAGAACCTTCGTGTGGAACATCATTGTTCACACAACTTCCATCAAATGTCTGTTTTTCCTCTCAGCCACTCCCTTTTGTTGTGGAGTGTATGGACAGCTTGTTTGATGTTCAGTGCCATGCTTGGCCAAGTGTTGCTGAAACTTGGTTCTAGTATATTCCCCTCCATTATCTGTCCAAAAACATTTAATTTTGGCATTGTATTGATTAGTAACAAATGTTTGAAAATTCAGAAATGCATCAAACACCCTATCCTTAGAACTAAGTAATGTAACCCAAGTATATTTAGATTTTTCATCAATAAAGGTTACAAAATATTTTTGGTTTTCTCTAGAAAGAAAGGAGATGTCGTAACATCAGAATGCACTAAATCTAAACAATTATCATAGGAATGAAATGATTTTTCAAAGTCTTGCAATTTTTTCCAAGAATACATGATTCACTCAAGTCATTTTGAATTTTAATCTAGGGATGATTAATTCTAAAGCTCTAGGATGAGGATGGCCTAATCTAACATGTCAAATATCAGCTGAAACATTAATATTCACACTATTAGCACACGGTTCTTGGAAGGACCTATCTTCAAGCACATACAAATCATTCTTTGTTGTCCCTTGTCCAAATTTCTTATTTTTTTTCAATATCCTGAAAATAGAACTCATTAGGACCAAATATGGCTTGACAATTAAGGTCAGTAGTAGCTCTCTTAATAGACAACAAATTAGATGTAATGGATGGCAAGTAAAATGCTTTAGATTCTTTATGAAACAACTTAAGCTTCCCAATTCCTTTAATTGGAACATTGATTACATTAGCTATTACCACACTACCTAAAGCAGGTTCTAAGTTTTCTAGCAAATCTAAATCACTTATCATGTGATGGGAAGCTCCAGAATAACAAATCAAAGGTTTACTAGCTGCAGATGTTTGAAAAGAAGCATGAAGAAATTTACCCAACACATTACCAGAGCTAAAAGCTTTGAAGAGAGCTTTCAAGTCTGATTTCTTCACATACTCAGATGAAGAGACCGGATTGATTGTCAATGAAGAAGCGATTGTATGTACTAAGTGGGAGGAGCTAGGGTCGTTTGTAGAAGGGACTTTGGACCTGTCAATAAACCAGCTTGGATTCAATTCTGGATGAAGCACCCAGCATTCCTTCCTTGTGTGGCCGATTCGCTTGCAGTGGTCACACACAGTTCTTTTCTTCTTGGACTCAGCTGACGCCTTGAAGAAGCTCTTTTGGGCAACCACCGTTTCTTCCTTATTGCCAAACATCTGAAATGACCCTTGCTCCTTCTGAATCTTGGCACAGACATCCTCTAAACTAGGTAGCTTTTCTTTCCTAAGAATGTGCTTAATCAAATCAACAAAGTTAGGGTTCAAAGTCAAAAGTAACCCAAACACCTTATCTTGTTCTCTCCTTTCATGTAGAGTAATAGGATCAATTGTGGCAGGCTTTAGCATTTCTAGCTCTTCCCATAATGCTCTGAAGGATCCATAATGCTTTGTGAACTCAGCATCCTCCTGTCTAAGATCATTCAAAGATTTCTTGACCTCAAAAATTCTCATGAGGTTATAGTATTGCCATATACATTTATTAAAGTTTCCCAAAGATATTTAGCATTTTCACAATATGAATATACTTCTAAAAGAGATCCAGCTAGGGAATTTGGTAGAATAGAAAGTACCATCTGGTCTTCCTGGAACCATTTGTTTTTATTATCTTGATCATCTGAGTCATCTCCTTCAATGGCTAAGACAGGCGCCTTTGTAACATGAGACCATAACCCCTTGCTACACAAGGTTGTCCTTATGATTCTAGACCATAGGAGGTAATTCGTCCCATGAAGAATCACTGGAGCCTTGATGTTAGTCTGATACTCCATTAGACTTTACTCAACACCTACAAAAAGATTAAAACAAACAACCAAGACTAGACCAGACTATGCGCCTGTACAAGGTTAGTGTCCAAGGCGCGTTCTACAAATTCAACCAACTTCCAACCGCCTCTAACAACCTCTAACAATCTAACCGTCCTTTACCAAACAACTATTAACAATATTAACAGCCTAACTAGAAAGAATCTGTTAATAGAATTGTTATAAAAAAAACAGTTTCTTTGTAACAATTAAGAAAATATTTCTTGAAGACTAAACTTATTTAGAATGAAATTAAACTTCTTGAAACCCTCAATAAGATCCTAAAATAAGTTTTGATCGTCCAAGATTTGAAAAAGATTAAAAACAATTTAAGGTTTTAACACAAATACTATAAACAGGTCAAAACTGGACACACTTAGAAAGATTGATCAAGAAAGCTTCCAAAAGTAAAAATGGGCAAAGTGTACCTCCTGATTCATAAACAAGACTCGTTTTACTTGAGTTTAGGCTTTGAAATCACCTGATTGTAAGAATAATTGAAGGAGATATGCTTGGTGCAAACTTGTGATCTTGCGGCGAGGCTAACCGCGACACCACCAGACTTGGCCTTGGACAACTTTTGATTCAGGCCACCAAATTGAGTGAAACCACCGTAGAAATCCTCAGAACTCACCGGAGAACAATCCTATAATAATACAATGGCAAGAAAGTTCGAATTCTTTCCGGAAAGATCAATCAAACTTCAAACCACCCGCGATGGATCTGGTTTCGATGGTACAAAGAGATTACGTGAAGAATGAAGAAGATTTGTGGAACTCTTATGCCAGAATGATGTAAACTGGCTCTCATACCATGAAAGATTATAAGATTAAGACATTTGTATATTGAGAGAGAGAGAGAGATATTAGAGAGATTAGAGAGAAAAGTAAGAATGATTATTATTGAGATTTTAGAAAAATGAATTTCTTGCTTACAAAGGAAGAGAGAGTTAACTATTTATACTAAACTAGTCTAGGCTTGTTTGGATAATAAGATAGCCTAATACATGTTTGATTACAAGGATAACATATCATTAATCACAAACAAGCTTAAGCCACTCCCTTTGGACACATGGCGCGTACTTAAACACAAAGGCACGCATTCTTCATTTTCTCTTGAATTGTCTTCATCATTCTTCTTCATTCCAACAGATTCTGCGGAATTTTTATGCCATATTGATGAAAACTGGTTCTGATACCATGAAAGATTAAGAGATTGAGAGATTTAGAGATTTGGAGTTTGAGAGATAGAGGGATTAGAGAGAAACGTGAGAATGAATATTATTGAAAATTTTAGAAAAATAAATTTCTTGCATACAATAGAAGAGAGAGATAGCTATTTATACTAATCTAGTTTAGGCTTGTTTGGATACTAAGATAACCTAATACATGTTTGGCTACAAGGATAACATATCATTAATCTCAAACAAGCCTAAGTCACTCCCTTTGGACACATGGCGCCTACTTCGAGTCCAAGACATTCTTTCTTAATTTCTTCTCTTTGTCTTCATCATTCTTTTTCATTCCAACACAGGGAACTTAGATGCTTTACGCTTCTTTGAATGTTTCTTTGGCGATTGTACGCCCTGTCCAATAACAGATTGGGAACCCATTTTCTGCTTGATCTCCTTGATTTCTTGTTTGAGAACGCGGATGGCGCTGAAAAAGGCCTATGTGTCTATGTGCTTCCTGGAGAGGATGGCTATCAATTGGGTCACAGTGGGGGGGGGAAACTTACATTGTGTAGCTCTATAGATTGTCTTTTCTTCTTGCTCTGGTTGCTCTACCGGTGCAGATGATCACGGGGTGTACTTCTTCCTTTCCTTGTCTTTCTTTACCTTCCTGAAGGGAACCAGAACAGGCCCCTTCATGTATAGTTCCTCGCATGGAGGGAAGAACATTACTTTCTTTTATGTAGTCAATGCGGTGAGGCGTGGGTTAGGAAGAAGGGTCCTCTCTTTCTATCACAGCCAGACTGGAAGCAGTACAGATACTTCCCTTGGACCATCCCCCTAAGGAACCAGACATTTGAAGATGGCGGTCATAATAGCTTTAACGTTATCTTGAGCCAACTTGTTACGACCTCGGTGGAATACCTCCTCCTGCAACTGCATCAGCCGCTTAACCAAGATGACCGCCATGTTTGCATTTGTGCAATCCCCGTCTACCTTCTTATTGTTGAAGCATTTCTTCATTAACGGTTTCATTCCCATTGTAAGGAGGGTCATCTCCTTTTCCTTTATGGTAGTCGCCTCCTTCCATGAATAAAATGAGTGGGTGAGGTACTTGTGGACATAACGTATCGTCGGGTGCTTGATTGTTGATGATTTGCTTATTCCTGGTGCATACTCTTTATCAGAAATGCTTCACCAAACGTCCTCCGGATTATTAAACTCTGCATCGTAGAAATTCACATATGTTCCCTCTTGAAGGTGGAACAGTTTGGCAAGGCTTTGCAGGTCCATTCTGAATTTTTCTCCATTCGTGTTGAATTTGACCGACCCTACATCTTGCTTAATTCCAGGTTCTTGGTTCAAATGGAGCTCCAGCGACGTGAGAAACTCGTACGTTATGCTCCGTACGCTTTTTGGGATATGAATGGCAATGTTACCAGTTCCATGTTTTGAAAGATCTCGCGCACATCATATAGATTCACAGGTTCACCAGTAGTGTCATGTCAGCATACTTGGTTGCTGAGAAGTCAATCTCGTTCAGTGCGTACTGATACTCTCAAAGGGTCCGTTTGGGAGCCGGTGCTTGCACGGTTTTGCTTTTCTGTTCCTTTGGGGTCATTTGAGGCAGATCCATTTTGGTTTTCCCCTCAGCGTTTGCTTTTTCGTTCTCCCTACATCCTCGTCAATAGGGTCGCCTTGGATAGTCACCGCTTTGCCTTTTCTTTTCCTTTCAGAGAGCTCCTTATCTTTTCTTTTTTTTCTCTGCTCTTTGAATCTTCTTGAACGGCTGCTAATGGTTTCTCATACCATTTCTTCAGAGTTACGGCTCAAGTCACTGATCTTGTGGACCGCTCCAGATCCTCAACTTGTTTTTCAGTGTTATGGGCTTGGCGTCGGGAAGCCATTCTCCTATTTCTCCCCATATTTACACATGTTGGTCGCAGTCCTTGCCGCTGTAGGTTAGCAACCTGTGGCACGTTTCCTGAACTCACCATTTTCCTTCTGATTTCCTCCACTATAAGCTCATGTGCTTCTCTTGTTTACTACATTTCCCAGTTACTTAGGCCTAAAATAAAATGGGTCTTTAAATAAAAAAATAGAAATCTAATAAATATATATAAGGACAGTCATGAGAATGTCTTCTAAGTGCGCTTGTTTAACGTCTGAAGCTCGACATTGCTTATTATTCTCGATCTTGTTGAATATCGTGGAGGTACACACCTGTCTCCACTCCAATAGCTTCCTTTGCCATTCATGATTTCACTCTTTCACCGTTAAACGTGAACTCCTTCCCTTCCTTGCTAAGGAGAACTATCACTACATATGGCTTGACTTCTTTGATCATGAACGGTCTGAACCATTGAGATTTAAGCTATTCTGGGAAGACTTTGAAGCTTAAGTTGAACAGTAGGACCTGGTCACCTTGTTTGAACTCTCTATGAATGATTCTCTTATTGTGAAACATCTTCATCTTTTCTTTGTATATCCTTGAGTTCTCATAGGCTTCTATTCTAATCTAGTCGAGGTTGGCTAGTTGTATTAACCATTTTTATGGCACTGTCTTAAGGTCGTAGTTCAAGAGTTTAGTTGTCCACATCGTCTTGTATTATATTTCATCTGGTAAATGGCATAATTTTCCATAGAGTAGCGTGAAAGGGATCGTTCCAATCGGTGTCTTGAAATCGATTCAATAGGCCCATAGTGTGCCATCAAGCTTGATCGCCTAATATTTTCTGGTTAATCCTATGGTTTTCTCCAAGATGGTCTTGACTTTCCTGTTTGATACTTTGACTTGTCCCCTTATCTGAGGGTGGTATGGTGTAGCTACCATGTATTTCACTCCATGTTTCCGCAAAAGGCTATCAAAAACCTTATTGACAAAGTAGCTCCCACCATCACTTATAACTGCTCTTGGCACACCATACCTGAGAAATATCACTGATTTGAATAATTTAAACACTATTTTTTGAATCGTTTGTCGGGTTCACTAGGATGTACTGGTTTCCATATGAAAGGGGGGAATGGTCCCATAAAGTCAGTTCTCCACATGTCGAAAACTATGACTTCAAAGATCGGGTTCCATGGCATCTCATTCCTTCGTCTTATGTTCCCCTTCTTTTGGCATGCACCACACTTGGTGATGAAATCATGGGTGTCCTTGAACATGGTTGGCCACCAAAAACCATCCTGCAGAACCTTGCTCACGGTTTTGAACGTTGCATAACATCCTTCGTGACATTGGGTTAGCAATCCTTTTTTTCATCCGAAGTGCACTTCCAGTAGATGTTGTCTTATGCACAACTTGTAGTGGAACGGTTCATCCTAGTAATATCTATTGACATCCTTGAAAAATTTATTTTGTTAGTATGAGTCCAGATTTGGTGGTTTATTCTCACATGACAATTAATTCACTATATCCACGTACCACAGTAGTTTGTCATCAATTGCATCTGCTTTTTCAATGGCAGTGCCAATTCCATCGCAATTCTTCAGGATCTCTAGGTTCATTAGTTGCTATTTAGGCGATGTATCATCTATGGGTACTTTATCCTCTACTCTCAACCTGGAGAGGTGGGAGCATTGAGCAACTAATGTTTGATTTTCCAAAAAGCCTCCAATATGTCTTCATCGAATTTGAAGCTCCTCTTCTTGCATAATAGTTGAGTGAGTCGGCACATAATTGTTGGTTGCAATCCCATTATGACCTCACCTTTAGCTTTGTCAACTTCTATGTCTTTTTTTAAAAAAATTGTTACCGAGTACTATTCCTTCTTTTACCATGAAGTGGTATTTCTCCCAGTTGAGCACTTGATTAGTCTTTTCACATCGCTTTAGTATCTGATAAAGGTTAGACAAGCATGTAACAAATACATTACAATATACAGAGAAATCGTCCATAAACACCTCCACCACATCTTCAATCAGGTCAGGGAATATTGAAAGCATGAACCTCTGAAAAGTAGCTGGTGACAAAGACCGAAGAGCATACATCTATATGCTAAGGTTCTGTAAGAACATGTAAATGTCATTTTTTCTTGGTCAATCGGGTGAATATGTATCTGGAAGATCCTAAATATCCATCTACGAAGCAATAGTAGGAATGGTTGGCTAGCCTTTCTAACATTTGATCTATGAAGGACAGGGGAAAGTGGTTCTTCCTAATTGAGGTGTTTAGCTTCCTATAGCCTATGCAAACTATATACCCGGTCACAATACTTGTAGGAATCAGCTCATTGCTTTCGTTAGTGATGATGGTCACTCCACCTTTCTTAGGTACGACGTGAACATGGGAAATCCATCTACTCTTATATATAGGATAGACGATCCCTGCATCTAGAAGTTTGATAATCTCCTCCGTACTACGTCTCTCTGGTTCAGCCTTCGTTGGTGTTATATGAAAGTCATTGATTCCTCCTTTTAGTGGACTTTATGGTATACAGACTAGAGGATATACATTTTCTATTAGCTAACAAGTATCCTATTGCTCTCATGTATTTCCTTAGCTAAGCTTGAAGGGCATCTGTCTTGGTTGTGCTCAATGAATCGCTAACTATCACAGGATAAGTGGAGTTTTTTCCCAAGAATACGTACATGAGCCCTTGTGGGAGAGTCTTTAGTTTGATGTTTGGGTCTCTCATTTTATTCCAGTAATCATCTTGGTCTGTTTCTTCTTTGTTTTCTTCCTTTGTTTCAGCAGCATGTGCATCTTCCTCGAGTTCGAATATCTTGAGCTTGTCTGCGCGTGTCTTGCTCAAGTCGAGCATTTTCTTATACTCTCTGCTAACTGGTTCCATCAACCCAAATTCGCCTTTCTTAATTTTCAGTGCCTTCTATAAGGGGTCTTACTGGGTTATCTCCTCCAACAGTTCTTCAGCCAATTCATTAAGTTTCTGAACGCTGAATGCTCTGTCTTTTATCGTTGGCTTCCTCATCACTTTGACGATATCAAACTTTAAAACTTCATCTCTCAGTTGCAACTTGATCTTCCAATGGTCTATCAAAGATGAGTGGGTTCTTTGATTTTTTGTCCATTTCCAACACTATGAAGTCCAAGGCAATCTTCAAGCATGCTAACTGGATATCTTTTTGAACGATCAGCTATAACTAATTATATTTAGCATTGTTTGAACCTCAAGAAGCTCAACTTTGCTACATTTGACAAGGGCATTAGGTTAACCCTACAAATCGCATAGAAATCATGTGAAAGACATGGTGATGTAAAGCTTCTTGGATGTGCGACTTTCTCCGTGTTAATCTTCCTTTGGATAATGGTGTTGCACTCACGGTGTTTCTCCTTAAGCTGACATTAAGCATCTCAAGACAAAATGGAAACATTGGATAAAAGCTTTAAACAATTCTAGTTTATTTCTCTTAATACATCCTCCTTACACATCCTCCTTACCTAACCCCGAAGGGTTGAGGGAGTCTATTTGCTAATCATTACGAACAACGTAATCAAATGATTTGATGATTTGTTGAACAGAAGAATGAAGTAGAGAATCGTGAACTAAAACTAAAGTGTAAATAAAGTAAGCTGCAATTAATTAAAAGAAGAAAAGTAAAGAAGTGTAAGTATTAAACTAAGCAAAAATAATAAAAATTACTAAAACAAAACTTAAAACTAAAATCTAAACTAAGTTGACTTCCTTTTGTATCCAAGTCTTCTCTCTCGAGATCTCTCATTCCTTTCTTTGGCATTTTCCTTTTGTTCTCATGTCCTTCCTTTTCTTTAATGATCTTTTTTTTTCTTTCACTGGTTCCTTTTTTCTAAAGATTCTCTCCTTGATGCGTAAATCTGCTCCGGTTCATTATTTCGCACACAACTTTGCCTTTTTATTCTGGTTTAGCTCCATTTTTGGTTCTCAACACAAGAACATCTGTTTACGTAATATTTACACCAAATGCAGTCCTAAACACCCTAAAATGCATCCGAAACAAACTAAATCCTATCCTAAAAACCAATAAAATTCTAAGATATCATAACTTTACTCATATGCTCGTCAAAGAGTGCTTTGTAATTCTCCCTTACTTGTTTCTTGGATCTTCCAGGGAATGGAAGGTTTGGCTCAAAGGGAGGTGGGGTGAATAGATATTTTGTGGGTAGTGATGTTGGTGTCCTGATTTTTGGTGTGTTCTTGGCAATCTCCTTTATTTCATCCTATCTTCTTTCACTATCCTTATCGGTGTTTTGCACCTCTCCCTCACTGCATCCGAAATGTCCTCATTGAGATTTTTAGTTTCTAGCTTCTTCTCGCTAATGAGTATCCGCATCTAGCCTTTCCATCACACCAGAAATAAGTTTAATGATTGAAATGATAAAGTCTAACAGAATGATGCTTTGTTATAATGTTGAAACTGATATATATTATGATATGCTAATGTTATGAAATGGTAATATGAATAATATACGATGATAAGATATGATTATGTTTGAAATAAGAGGGGAAGAATCGAGCTATGGGCCATGTTCTTCCCTCGAAATTGGACTATGATTGGCCAACGGGTTACATGCAGGTCATCAAAACGGCTGACGGGTCCAGTATGGGAGTGTATGAGCTACGGCTACCTCCACACATGAGGTTCTTATCGCTATCATGAGTATGGCGTCATTACGAGGATGACTTAACCTAACGATGTATGGATGTATTATTTAATTGGCAAGAAGCAAGATATGTATGTTATAGATTGGCATGCAAAGCAAGTTGTATAATTGCTAGTGTTTTGGTTATTGTGTTATAATGATTGTTGTATAATCGTAGAAATGTATACATATTATGTTTTCATGGATTCATTATTCAGTAATTCATTATTCACTTTGTTCTTTTCCTTTTCTGTGCGTGCAGGTGCATATGAGGTTAGGATGTGAGACCTAGAGTCCAAAATAATTGGGGACAGATGTTACAATATGTCATTGTTAACAATTCAGTTTTTTGAAATGATTCATGCATGTTTTCAACTTTTAATAAAATTGAGTCTATGGCGCTGTAAAGATATAGAGATTGGTGCTACAACAGTAAAAAAACCTTTTAACAATAGTGATTTGAGTTCTAAACTCGATTTTCCTGAATATCAGCATTGCTTGCGCTCACTAATCTCTCTGATCACCAGTTAACCTAATGCCTTCTTCTTATTGAATATTCATCTCTTTTACTTGCTTTTAGTTTTAAAAACCAACAAAGTTAAATCAGTTTTGTTTTAGCTTGATTCGATTCCTACAACTTGTAGTACACCATTTTTTAATAAGTCCCTGTCGATATATACCTTATCTATACGTATTTCGTATAGGGAAAGCGCTAGTCCATGGTCATAGCCACTGGGAATAATCATGCTCCACAACGAGCAATCAGCGTTGTTCCCCTTAGGGACAGCTAGTCCATGGTCATAGCCACTGATCTGTGTGTGGCATCTTGGGATCAAACTCGATTAGAAAAGGTGTTTGACTCCCACGGCTTCAAGCTGAAATGTTGGATACAATATTACTACATCCCAGCCCAAGCTAAACGCATATCAGGGGAGTTGAGAAAATCATTTCAAGAAGATTCGTTTGAGAACACGTCATTTAGATAAAAGGAGTGATATTACCACAATTTTGTATTTCTCAAAACAACCACACAACATCTACGGATAAAACATCTTGCTATCTCACTAGGAGCAAACCAAGGATTTGAGGCTAATTGTTTGAATAGATTTTTCTTGGGCAAACCCAAGAGTGACACAAGGGCAGAAGTGGGCTATAAAATTGTACTGGACGTAAAGGACATACCGCACACCGCAACAGACAGAGGCCTCTGAAGCCTAAGGCACCGAAGGGCACAACTGAATGTTTGGGCGTAATTGTCTGAGTCAGTGGAAGGCTAAGGGACATGACAGAACATTCAACGTTTGGGGGAATGCTCAAAGGTTCTTTCCTAAAAATAAAAAAAGAGAGAATCAGAGAGAGCCTTCCAGAGCCACGAAAAGCTAATTATATTTTCTGGCCATCTAAACTAGAAAGGAGAATTTCAACCACCCTTTTCATAGTTCTCATCCGAATACCCACTGATGCCTAAATCAGCGCACCACACAACCGAAGATAGGTTTAACAAATGGTTAATGAAGTATAGTTTGATGATCCCGACAAGTAGTCAGGATGGTCTTCTGCTGGGAGTGTTTCTCATATTTTAAAGGAAGTTTTTAGGGTTGGATTGCAGCTCTTTTATTTTATTCGCGAATTTGGTATTTATCGGGATTTACTTCAGATCCATTGTGCACGCCTGTTTGGGGAAGAGTTTTCGTGTGTTAAATACTCTCTCTAACCTAAAATATCTGTGGGATGGGATATGGTTTTTTTAGAGGTGTCACGTTTTGTATCATAAATGGTTGAGTATGAATTTAGTTATGTTAAATATATATTTTGAGATAGGAATCCGTATGTCCTTTTTGATAAAGAAATGATCTTTAACACCCGTTGCCTGAAACGTGTAATACTTTTTTGATGAATGAATGATCTGAGTTTGTACAATATATGGTATACTCTCAAAACTATCTTTAGGACACCTTAAAATATTATATTTTTTACATAGAATACAGAACACATATTATAAATTATAACCAATAAATAGAGAGGAAAAAAAATATAATGAACAATAAAATAGAATGTAAATTATAGGGATAAATGGCAACATCTCAAAATTTGTATTTATGGAAAATCTTGATTTAATATAAATATTATATTTATTAAAACAGATAATCTGTTATGTTTTTTAAAATATGCATATTATGATATTTAGAAGAATAGGAAAAGAAATCAATATAAAGTTTTGTCTAGATTTTATAAAAGAAAAACTACTTGAATTAAGTTTCTAAAACCATAAAAAAAATTTTGAACTGTAAAAACCGTATCTTATGTGTTGAAGATGGTGATCGTCTACTATTGCACAATCAAAATAATATGACTCGATCATTTAACTAGTGATTTATTTTTGTTTATTTGTGTTCAAGGAGTTCTAGATCCTCAAAATATTGTCTACTTTGGGGATTTCAACAATTTGCATTAAGGTAAAATCTAAATTGTTGATGCACTATTTTAAGAAAGCATAACCGAAATGTAGAAAATTAAGACTGGAAAAGTTAAGCGAAATCTTAGGCGAGCCACAAAACATTGTTAATTGAAGAGAAGAAAGAGTACCGAGAATAAAGTTGGATCTCTGGTTAGATTTTTAAATATAACACAATAACGATTTGTGTCAAGTGTTTTCTTGTCTTGTATTTCCTTTTGTCCTAGGTTTCTTGTAATACAAGCTTCTTCTCTTCTCTCCCTCCCTCATATGGCCTCCTCTTGAAAGTGTCTTTCATGACGGTTTAAGAGAAGGCTTTAGAGAAAGGAGAGAAGAAAGAGCTTGATTCTTCTATCGGATATATATCTTTTAATATCTATCTTTATTATCACTTTTTAGATCATACATATCTTTTAAGGAAGAAAAATGACATCTGATATCTCTTGGGACGAAATCAAGAAAGAAAATGTGGATCTTGTAAGAATTTTCTAAACCAAGTAAAGAACTGCAAGAATTTTTTTTTGTGAAAATTTATAATGTTAAAATTATTATTTGACAATTTTAGGAGCGGATCCCTGTGCAAGAAGTGTTTGAGCAACTAAAATGCACAAAAGAAGGTTTGTCAAGTGATGAAGGTAAGAAGAGGCTTGAGATATTCGGGCCAAATAAGCTTGAAGAGAAATCAGAAAACAAGTTTTTGAAATTCTTGGGGTTTATGTGGAATCCTCTCTCATGGGTTATGGAGTCTGCTGCAATTATGGCCATTGTTTTAGCCAATGGAGGAGGAAAGCCGCCAGACTGGCAAGATTTCATCGGTATTATGGTGTTACTTGTCATCAATTCCACCATTAGTTTCATTGAGGAAAATAATGCCGGCAATGCCGCTGCAGCGCTTATGGCTAATCTTGCACCCAAAACTAAGGTATGCAATTATCCATATTTTCCAATACAAAATTCAATATATATATATATATATATATATATATATATATATATAAGAGGAGTTTTAATGGGTTGTAGGTGTTGAGAGATGGAAAATGGGGGGAGCAAGAGGCTTCAATTCTAGTTCCGGGTGATTTAATAAGCGTTAAATTGGGTGACATTGTCCCTGCTGATGCTCGTCTCCTCGAGGGAGATCCTCTGAAAATTGACCAGTCTGCTCTCACCGGTGAATCTCTCCCAGTCACCAAACACCCTGGAGATGAAGTATTCTCTGGTTCAACCTGTAAACAAGGTGAGATTGAGGCCGTTGTGATCGCCACTGGTGTCCACACTTTCTTTGGTAAGGCTGCTCATCTTGTCGACAGTACCAACAACGTTGGCCACTTCCAAAAGGTAAGAATCTAATTTAAAAAAAAAAAAAAACAACATTTAGGTGCCGCAACCATCAGCCTACGTTCCCACAAACAATTTTTTTGTTGGATTTTGTATAGGTTTTGACGGCGATTGGTAACTTCTGTATATGCTCAATTGGAATAGGGATGTTGATTGAGATCTTGATCATGTACCCTATCCAACACCGCACATATAGAGACGGTATTGATAATCTCTTGGTGCTTTTGATTGGAGGAATCCCAATAGCCATGCCAACGGTTTTGTCAGTCACAATGGCCATTGGGTCACATAGACTCTCTCAACAAGGTGCCATCACCAAGAGGATGACTGCCATTGAAGAAATGGCTGGAATGGATGTTCTCTGCAGTGACAAGACTGGGACTCTAACTCTTAACAAGCTTTCTGTTGACAAGTCATTGATTGAAGTATTCCCAATAAACATGGATACCGACGCAGTTGTATTGATGGCTGCAAGAGCCTCCAGAATCGAAAACCAAGATGCCATTGATGCTTCCATTGTCGGCATGTTGGGGGATCCAAAAGAGGTACTTCTTCTTTGTGAAATTTGAATTGATTTAGTTAATTCTTTATCCTTATTCTGCAAGTAATATTGATGTGATTATTAGGCGAGAGAAGGAATCAAAGAGGTGCATTTCTTGCCCTTTAACCCCGTAGATAAACGTACAGCCATCACATACATTGATGAAAATGGGGACTGGCATCGGAGCAGCAAAGGAGCTCCTGAGCAAGTAATGAAACTAAAATATTTAGTAGTGTAACTTATTATATGGTTCTCTTTTACCTAATACCACATTGATTTTATT
This sequence comes from Streptanthus diversifolius, assembly GCA_039880935.1. Classification (NCBI taxonomy): domain Eukaryota; kingdom Viridiplantae; phylum Streptophyta; class Magnoliopsida; order Brassicales; family Brassicaceae; genus Streptanthus; species Streptanthus diversifolius. The sequence continues at coordinate 7,161,140 of JAXGFM010000002.1, forward strand.
TTGTTATTAGATCATCGAACTCTGCAATCTCCAAGGAGAGACTAGAAGAAAAGCTCATGAAGTTATCGATGGTTTTGCTGAACGTGGGCTTCGTTCTCTCGGAGTTGCTCAACAAGTAAGTATAGAAAGAAAGTTCATAAAAAATCTTTGGTACACTGATATTTTTTGCTTTTACATCATTTTGCATTTGAATCTAGACTGTACCTGAGAAGAGCAAGGAAAGCGATGGTAGTCCATGGGAGTTTGTTGGTCTATTGCCACTCTTTGATCCGCCGAGACATGATAGTGCCGAAACGATCAGACGAGCCCTTGAACTTGGTGTCAATGTTAAGATGATTACGGGTGACCAACTTGCCATTGGTATTGAGACTGGCCGTAGGCTTGGCATGGGAACAAACATGTACCCATCCACTTCACTCCTTGGAAATTCAAAGGATGAATCATTAGTTGGGATCCCTGTTGATGAGCTCATTGAGAAGGCTGATGGATTTGCTGGAGTTTTTCCTGGTAAGTGATGTAGCGACGACAAAATTATAGACTATATATGTTCTAATCAAATTCAAATATTCAAAAATGAAAAGAATCTTATTTTTCATTTGGCTTCAACAGAGCACAAGTATGAGATTGTAAAGAAGCTACAAGAGAGGAAGCACATTTGTGGGATGACCGGTGATGGTGTAAACGATGCTCCCGCTTTGAAGAAAGCAGATATTGGAATCGCAGTGGCTGATGCAACTGATGCGGCGAGAAGCGCCTCTGACATTGTTCTAACAGAACCAGGACTAAGCGTGATAGTGAGTGCTGTGCTGACAAGTCGCGCAATCTTCCAGAGGATGAAAAACTACACGATCTATGCTGTCTCCATCACTATTCGTATTGTTTTGGGATTCATGCTTGTGGCTTTGATATGGAGATTTGATTTTGCACCTTTCATGGTTTTGATTATCGCAATCCTTAATGATGGAACCATCATGACAATTTCTAAGGACAGAGTTAAACCTTCTCCTGTGCCTGACTCATGGAAGCTCAATGAGATTTTTGCCACGGGTGTTGTTCTAGGAACCTACATGGCCCTCACCACAGTGCTCTTTTTCTGGCTAGCTCATGATACTAACTTTTTCAGCGTAAGTAGTATACAATATGATATCAACAATATCATGTTACTAGACTTATTTTTCAATATAAAATTACAGAAAACCTTTGGGGTGAGGTCCATTCAAGGCAATGAGCAAGAGCTTATGGCAGCTTTGTACCTTCAAGTGAGCATCATAAGTCAAGCACTTATCTTTGTCACCAGATCAAGGAGTTGGTCATTTGTCGAAAGGCCTGGGTTTTTGCTCCTTGTAGCCTTTTTTATAGCACAATTGGTGAGAAAATTCTCTTCTTATGATATTCATATCCATTTTGATTTTCATTTTATTGTTAACATATGAAAATTAATTATGTTGATTTTGCTAAACAAACAAGGCTGCTACATTAATCGCCGTGTATGCAAACTGGGAATTTGCAAGGATCCTAGGTTGTGGATGGGGATGGGCTGGAGTCATATGGTTATACAGTATCATTACCTACATTCCTCTTGACATGCTCAAGTTCATCATTCGTTATTCTCTCACTGGCAAGGCTTGGGATAATATGATCCAACAAAAAGTGAGCAAAATTCACACAAAAATAAACATTAAAGAATTCACTTTTTAAATCCATGGAACTTGTGATCTTCATAGATGTTTAAAATTTTGCAGACTGCTTTCACAACAAAGAAAGATTATGGCAAAGGAGAGAGGGAGGCTCAATGGGCATTAGCTCAACGCACACTCCATGGCCTACCGCCACCTGAAGCAATGTTCCATGACAAGAACCATGAGCTCTCTGAAATAGCAGAGCAGGCCAAGAGGCGTGCCGAAGTAGCTAGGTAACCAACTTAATTCTCATTGTAAAATTATAAAAAAATACAATCAATGGATCAACTAAAATAAGAAAGTATCGTGTCTGGTTTGTAGGCTGAGAGAGCTTCACACTCTAAAAGGCCACGTTGAATCTGTAGTGAAGCTGAAGGGGCTTGACATTGATACCATTCAACAACACTACACTGTCTAATCATTTCCTGGGTTCTACTTTCCATGAGTTCAAATCAACATGACATGCTATGTACCATACTTGTATTGTTTTTCTTGTTCTTAAACTATATATGTAACAAAAAGAGAGAAAAACGAGAGATATAATATATTTTTCCGTTGGTTGAAAATAATAATACCTAGTTACTGGATACAAGAAAAAATAATTATTACCGACGAATTTTCTGACGAGATAAAATATCATTGGAATTTCTGTCGGTAATCCATCGATATTCCGTTGGCAATTGATCGTCAGTATCCGTCGGTAATATTTCCGACGGATTCAAACAGCAAATCATTTTCCGTGTTAATCCGTTGGAAATTATTCGACGGATACAGACGGAAAAACGATGCTGTCGGTATCCGTCAAAAAAATTTCAACGGATACCGACGACATTGGTTTCCCATCAGTATCTGTCGGAAACATTCCAACGGATATCGACAACATCGGTTGTCCGTTGCTATCCATCTGAAAAATTCCAACAGATTAAAACAGAAAATGATTTTTGACGGATACCGATAACTTGTTACCGACGACTTCTTACCGACGTATACTGACAGAATACCGATGGATTTTTCCGACGGATTAAGATGGCTGCTGACATCCATCTGAAAAATTCTGATGACTTTCGACATCCGTTAGAAATATTACGACGGTTTTATTTGCTATATATACTCAAAGCGCTTTGAAAATTTCATACTTGATCTTAAAAAAAAATGATTCACAATTTTCCTTTAAGTCCTCATATGGTAATTTAAGTGGTAATTGATACTTCACCTATAATTTCACTCCAATCAATCCAACGATCGCAATTCCAAGCGCCATCATTACATGGACCTGGACGACCGGTACAACATGGCCTGTTTTGGAAGAGGCCTCAAGATGCAAGGGTATTACGAGGGGAAAGTTTTCAGACACGTCCAACACAATACTTCATTAATGAGATTATTAATAAGCCAGTTGCTGTTGACACAGATTTTAGTAGTCCACACTGAATTTCTACAATTGATTACATAATCCGGGAAGATAAATATATATTTAAATATAAAACTAAACATTTTTATTTTACAATATTGAATAAACATAACAAACAATAATTATTAGTATGTTTATATATTTAGGTTCTTACAACAATATGACCATACCCTTTTGGACGCAGATAGCAGTAATTCAATGTCTGTCTTCCCAATTTGTTAAAATGAAAAAAGTATATGTTTTGTAGCAATTAGAATTATTGGTATTACCTATTTATAAACATTTTCTTAATTTTGGATTATTTTTTCTTATATGTTAATTGTCCCAATTTTAGATCGTGACTATAATCTCTACTTTAACACCCAATGAACTAGGATATATACTAGTGACCCTGAAGGATCTGTCAGGAAAAATTGAGGGAAGTATGCACCACAACATCTTCCAAAATGACGAGTACAAAATCGCTACAACCGTAGGTGTTGTGGTTATTCTACGGAATGTGACTGTTGTTTGCTTTGCCATGTACTCTAAGTATTTAAACTTTACGGCTCACAACATGGTTAAGGTATATTTTCATTTATATGTGATTAACATTTTTTATGAGATTAACATTTTTTACATATATTAAAAGGTGAAATTAATTTCACAACATGTAATCAGTGTTAATTCGATGATTGCTGAATACGAACCAACCGAACGAGTTAATACAAACAAGGAAGATAAAGCAAATACTGCATTCGAATTTATAGTAGTTGAAGAATCAGACGTAGAGGGATAAATTTCCGATATGCATGCTCACCTACAAATGTACTTCATATAAAGAATAAACTATATTTATGCATTACTGAAATCTTTCGTATGTTTATATATAATATTTTAATGTAATGCAAGTTTGAAATTTATATTAAGTTTAACTATTTTGGATTTTATTTTAAGGGCATTTGAAAGTTAAAGTATATGTGAAAAAAAAAATTTAAAACTTTTCTAACCAGAAACTAATGTAGAAATGTTAAACAAAATTTTTGTTTAGCAGTTGCTGATGGATTTTGACTACTGACGATATATTTTCGACCAATCCCAACAGATTTCAACGACTGCCGACATATTTCTGACCGATCCCAACAGATTTCAACAACTAAAATTTTCTATATATATGTATGAATGTCAGTCTTTAAAATTGTATAAAAATAGTTACATCATTGTTTTGAGAAAAAAAAACTTTCTAAAATCATGTAAAAATAATAATTACTCTGAACATGAAAAAATTATAACCTCTTTTCTTGTTTGCTAGAATCATATAATCCACCACCGTCTTCCCTTATAGGAAATACTTCTATTTTCTCCCATGCTGCAAAGAAGATTCAGGAATCACGCTCTGAAACTCCATCATCACATGATACTACTGAGTACAAATGTGCAAATAAACACTACGGTTGTTGTGAGAAACACATGCTGAAGTTCGAGATTGAGCATTAAGATCGATATATATATATATATATATCGCACTACGGTTTTCGTCGTTGCAATAAATATGTAATGTTTGTTTTTGTAATATATGCATGCATGTACTAACTATGTATGTTTAATATATATAATATATAGTTTTAATTATTCTTTATATGTATATGCATGTGTTATATCATATATAATAATATTTGTGTTTTAATTAAATTTAAGTTTGAATCCAATAATTCTAATCAAATGTGGAATACTTATTTTCCATCGGAAACTGTCTGTTATTTCTGACGAATTCCGGAGGAAACTGAATTTTTTCCGTCAGAAACCGTTTGTAATTTCTGAAGCTTTCTAACAAAAAAAAAACTATTTCGACGGATACCGACGGCTGCCGACATTTTTCCCAACACAAACCGGTGGCTGCCAGCATTTGGCACACATATTTTCTGATGGAAACCGTCTGTTATTTCCGACATATTCCGATGACAACCAAAATTTTTCTGTCATAAATCGTTTGTAATTTCTGTTGGATTCCTACCAAAAAAAAAAAAAAAATTCCAACGGGTACTGATGGCTGCCGACATTTTTCCCAACGGAAACCGATGGCTGCCGACATTTTCCCAATAAAAACCCACGGCTGTCAACTTTTGGATGGAAACTGACGGATTTCCGACGGATAAGATTTTTATATATATGCTTGAACGGACAGAAGATTTGTATGAAAAAAATAAAAATTCAGAAACATCTTTTTTTACAATCATGAGTAAAAGTTTTTGTTCGTGGATGGACGAACCTATGATGAATGAGGAGTCCGGTCTTTTAACAGATGTGTATGCACGAGGTACATGTGAATTCATGGAAATGGTCTGGAAGAATTTTTTATGAAAAAATGTAAAATAAAATGTCCATGATCAATGTGCGGGAATAATAGTAATGCTAAGGTTAAAGTAGTTTGGAATCACTTATATATGTATGGATTTACGTCGGGTATAAGATTTGGTATTTACATAGTGAAATGAAATAGAAATATGGTAATACTAGTGAACCAAACATGGTGGGTAGTTTAGGAGAACATACACCGGAGATAGATATAGGTGTAGGTACAATACATATGGTGAATGTTGCGTTCACAGAGCAGATGAATAACTTGGCATATGATAGTTGAACGGTTGTTAAACATAATGCTGAGGCGTGTAGGTTTTTTGACATGTTAGATGGAACAAATAAACCACTATATAATGGTTGTAAAGAAGGACATTCATCATTATCATCGGCTAGTAGGATAATGAACATAAAGACGGACTACAATTTGTCTGAAGAGAGTATAGATGCTTGGTCAGAATTTGTGAAAGATATTTTACCACAAGATAATTATGCACCAGCATCATACTACGAGATTCAAAAACTTGTAGGTGGTCCTGGTTTGTCGTACCAGGTGAAAATGGATGATTTATTGGAGATCTGATGATGAGGACATCGTACCAGCTACAAGCTCAGCATGCTATTGGAGAGTGGAGGCCGTCAGGAACTCAGACCGACCGCGCTGGAACCCAAACTGACCGACGCCTGTCCATGCGACACCAACCCCTTCAAGCCGGGCATGGAACAATGGATGTTTCTTCTCGAAGACTCTTCTTCCTCCAGTGTCTTTACCATTTCCATCCGGTATAGACACCAAAGCTCATGCTAGGAAGTTGTAATTTTTTTCCTATCTTCAGTTTTATCCCATTGGCTTTTCTGAAGAAGGTTTTAACGAGGCAATACTCTTAATGCGCAAGACGGTGAAGACTTGTTCACGATTCTACACCATTCACAAGTCACCGAATTTGCCTAAGTGTTTAACTGGGCTTTCTATCTTTCTATTTATGTTTTATAGACTAAGTGTAGTATTTGGGCTTATGAGTTATGTTAATTATTTAAGCCCAAAGTCCTTTAAAATTTGCCACCAATAAGTAAACTACTTGTTGTTTTTATTTTTTAAGGGGATAAACATCAAGTTGTTTAGTCTAAGTTGTAACCATGCATTATATAAGCCTTTGGACCATACATTAACAAAATAACAAGCAATTTAGAATTAAAACAAAAACCCTAAGACTTTTTCTAAGTTCCCATTGGCGCCGCCTCCAAGCCTCCTTGGTAAGCTTGCAGTGTTCTTCAGCCATTTTGGTTGAAGTTCTTGGAGTATCACAAGTCCTTCTTAATATGATCCTCACCAGTCCTAAGGAGGTTCATGACGACCTGAAGCTGCGAGCGGATGATCTAGAGTTTGAAGAGTTCGAACATGATGATCTGGAACTGAAAATGCACCAACAAGACAACCCGGAGCATGAAACGGTAGACTTGAAGGTCATGACAAACATCCCGGACGACCCAACGAATGGTCATGTGAAGGACCCAATGGTTGACCCTAAGGAGTGAAATATTATGAGATTAAGAGATTTGTAGAATCAGAGAATGAGTGATTAGAGAGATTTAGAGAGAAGAATGATTTTATTAAGAGAATGAGAATAATAGTTTCTAAGTTACAAATGATAAAGGAGAGAGATATTTATACTAATCTAGTCTAGGCTTGTTTGGATACAAGGATTGCCTTATACATGAATGGCTACAAGGATAACATAATACTTGAACACAAACAAGCATTAGACACTCCCCTTTAAGTATGTAACACACGTCATTATAGAAAGCATCAAGGGCTTTCTAATTTCATGATATCTTCTTCATTCCAATACTCCCCCTTAAGCTTAAGACATAAAAAAATGTCTAAGCATGCAACCATAAAGTATTACCACATTAAAAACCTAAAGAAGGAAAACCCAATTGGGACAAAACCTTTTCTAGGGAAAAAGAGTATAACACTCCATGTTGGGATCATTGGTGTGGAATGGTCATAAGGCCAAACCTTGGATAGATGGAGGCACCATTCTTCAAAGATGTTGCCTTGGTGAATACATCAGCTAATTGGTCCTCACTTCTGGTATAGCAAGGCAAGATGATTCCTTTCCCAATAGTTTATCTTACTTTGTGGCAGTCAACTTCTATATGCTTTGTCCTTTCATGGAACACTGAGTTGGAGGCTATGTGTATGGCAGTCTGATTGTCACAGTGGATGGTGATAGGGTCTTCATACTTCACGGCCAGGTCTTCCAAAAGTTGCTTTAGCCAAATGCATTCAGTTGTAAGCTTCCTCATTGCTCTATATTCTGATTCTACACTAGAGCATGATACCACATTTTGCTTCTTGGTTTTCCAAGTCACAAGGTTCCCTCCTATGAAAGTACAATATCCAGTGGTACTTCTCCTATCATCCCTATCTCCTGTCCAATCTGCATCACAATAACCAACCACATTTGTGTTTTTATTGCAACTCATCCATATACCTTGTTCATGTGTGCCTTTTAGATATCTTAAAATCCGCATGGCTATATCCTAATGTCTCATCTTTGGACCCTGCATGTGTTGAGATACCTGATTCACAGCAAAATATAAATCTGGTCTTGTGATAATTAGATAAATAAGCTTACTAACCACTTTTCTATAGAGCTTAGGATCATAAAACTCAATTTTCTCCTCTAGCTCCCCCTTAGTTGCGATTTTATAATCTTCTTCTAACGGTGTTTTGGCTGGTTTAGATTCCATCATACCTGTAGAAGTTAGTAAATCTACAACATACTTCCTTTGAGATAAAAAGAGACCTTGCTTGAACCTACACACTTCAATTCCTAAGAAGTATTTAAGTTCTCCTAGATCCTTAATATCAAAGACACTCTTTAAGTAATCTTTAGTAGATGCAATACCAACACTATCACTACCAGATATGATTATATCATCAACATAAATAAGAATTACCACAATACCTTCCTTGCTTTTTAGTGTAAAAAGAGTATGTTCAACTTCAGATCTTTTGAAACCTCTATCCATTAATGTTACACTTAGCTTGTGGTACCAAGCTCTTAAAGATTGTTTAAGGTCATAGATAGCCTTCCTCAGCCTGAGAGTATTGCCGCTTCCAACCTCATCCTCTAGACCTGGTGGTGGTGACATGTATACCTCTAGCTCACCTTGTAAGAAAGCATTTTTGACATCCATTTGCCATAACTCCCACTCAAGGTTAGTAGCAAGTGAAAGAACAACATTAACAGAATGAAGCTTAGCTACAGGTGCAAAGGTATCCCTATAATCCTCACCATATGTCTGAGTAAAACCCCTAGCCACCAACCTAGCTTTATATCTATCAATTTCACCATTGCTTTTGTATTTAATGGTAAAATTCTATTTAGAACTTACAGCCCTTTTTCCTTTTGGTAGAGTAGCTGAAGCATAAGTACCATTCCTTTCCATGGTTTGTTTCTAAGCTAGAATAGCTTCCCTCCATTCCTTCCTGGTCATAGCTTCCTCATATGTCTTTGGAATCTGCTCCGTATCAAGACTAGAAGTGAAAGCAACATGATTAGTACGTAAATGAGCAATATTACAAACTCCCTGATCATGATGGATAACAACATTTTCATTGTAGAACACTGGTGGTTTCTTTTGTCTTGTGCTCCTTCTTAGGACAGTAGGTGGAGCCTCCTCTTCATCTAAAACTTCAATAGGAGTAGGCACTTCTCTTGATCTTTTAAAAGCTGAGACCAGAATTGATTCTTCTCTTGCTGAGTCTTGTTGGACATGAGTAGATGTCTCTCTCCCCCAATGTTCAAGAGGAGGAAGACCAGGAGAACTGAAGGCAACAGGATGTGGTTGGTATGAATGGCCGGATGGTGTAGATGCTCGCGGCTCAGCTGTACTTGCCGCGGCTGGCTAGGTAGGATTGGTCACGGCCGAAGGCTGTGGAGCATCAGAAGCCGTGGCTGGGGACTGCTGAGCCTGAAGAGATACAATACCAATGCTTTCCAAGAGTCTCCTCAAGTTCTCAGTTTGGTCTGATCTTGTTGATGAGATGTCCTTAAATTGATCTCAAGTTCCTTCTTCATAGAAACCTTTGGATTCTTAGAACTTAACATCTCTGGATACCAAGATTCTTCTAGTCTCTGGGTCATAACATTTGTATCTTTTTTTAGTAAAAGAATACCCAATGAACATAGCTTTGGTACTCTTTGGGTTCAGCTTGTTCTTTTGCTCCCTTGTGACTAATACTAAACAAACACAAACAAAAATTCTCAAATGATCAATATTGGGTCGAGTTTTGTTTAGTACCTCAAAAGGAGACAAGTCATCTAGGACTTTTGTAGGAGTCCTATTAATCAAGTAGCATGCAGCTACAAGAGCATCCCCCCCAAAATCTCTTGGGAACTTTCATGTGGAACATCATTGTTCTCAATACTTCCATCAAATGCATATTCTTCCTTTCAGCCACTCCATTTTGTTATGGGGTGTAATGACAGCTGGTTTGATGTTCAATGCCATTCTTGGCCAAGTGTTGTTGGAGTCTGGTGCTAGTGTATTCTCCTCCATTATTTGTTCTAAAAAATTTAATACTTGCATTATATTGATTAGTAACATATGCTTGAAAATTCAAAAATGCATCAAATACTCTATCTTTAGAGCTAAGCAAAGTAACCCAAGTATATTTGGACTTTTCATCAATAAATATCACAAAATACTTATGGTTTTCTCTAGATGGGAATGGAGATGTCCAAACATCAGAATGCACCAATTCAAAACAATTATCATAGGTATGCATAGATTTTTCAAAAACTGTTTTACAATGCTTTCCAAGTATACAAGAATCACACACATCCTTTGACATTTTCAAACCAGGAACAATCAATTCAAGTGCTCTAGGATGAGGATGTCCTAATCTAGCATGCCAAAGATCAAAATCAGTACAAAATGCACTAGCTTGAAAAACCACCTCTAACTTACTAATACTATTCATGTTTTCAAGCACATACAAGTCATCTCTTGTGGTTCCGTGTCCAAATCTTCAACTAGTCTCAATATCCTGAAAATAGAAATCATTAGGACCAAATATAGCTTGAGAAATTAAATCAGTAGTATCTCTTTTAACTGAAAGCAAATTTGAAATAAAGGAAGGCATGTGAAAGGCTTTAGATTTATTATCAAACAACTTTAATTTTCCTATGCCTTTGATTGGTACTTTAATTCCATTAGCAATGAAAACATTACCTAGGGCAGGTTCTACATTTTCTAATAATCCTAGATCAATATCATGTGATGAGAATCACCAGAATCAACCACCAAAGATTTAGGAGCATTAGGAGTAAAAGATGTTTGAAAAGAAGCATGAAAAGTTTTACCCATCATATTGTTATCCTTTATTGCCTTGATAAGAGCTTATAAGTCTGATTTTGTCACAAATTCAGATACTGGAGACATGGCACTAGTGGAGGCTGAGTGAAGAAATGAGCTGCTACCACACGCCTTTGAAGGCGCAGTCATAAGACAGTGAGCTTGAGTGAGGCTGGCCATGGGTTGCTGTGGCCGAGAAGCCCAGCTTGGCTTCAGCTGAGGATGGAGTACCCATCACTCCTTCTTTGTATGACCATTCCTCTTGCAATGGTCACATATTTGTCTCCTCTTCCTAGATTCACTTGTTGATGCTGATTTGAAGAATTTTTTGTGTGCAGTTACCAATTCAGTCTTGTTGCCAAATAATCTATGAGATCCTTGCTCCTTTTGGATTTGTGCACAAACATCTTCCAAGCTAGGAAGCTTACCAGACTTGAGAATATGCTTAATAAGATCTGAGTAAGAAGTATTAAATGTTAAAAGTAATCCAAACACCTTATCTTGCTCTTTTCTTTCAAGGAGAACAATTGGGTCAATGGAGGCTGGCCTTAGCATTTCTAGCTCAGCCCACAATGCTCTGAATAAGCCATAATGCTTTGTGAATTCAGCATCCTCCTGCCTTAATTCATTCAAAGCCTTTTTTACTTCAAAAATTCTTAAAACGTTAGTAGTGTTTCCATACACCTTTTTCAAAGTGTCCCAAAGATCTTTTGGTGCAGGTACCGTAGGTCCCAAGTTAACATTCAATAAGGAGTTCAAAACCACTCGCGCCTTTGATTCCAAGCCGGCCGTGTCTAGAGCAGCTTCCAACCCTTTGCCACCTAGACCGGATAAGAGCAAGGCCGAGGAACGTCCAACCAGAACCCGAGACATTCGGTGTTTCAAGTGCCAAGGTCTAGGGCACTATGCAAACGAATGCACTAACAAGCGTACCATGATCATTATGGAGAATGGCGAGGTCCAGTCTGAATAAGAGGAGGATCTTGACCCCTTGACCGGTGGGGAAGAGGAACCACCAGTCTCTGGTCAACTCTTTGTAGCTAGACGGTCCCTGAGTGTCCAGTCTAAGGCCGACGAACCGGACCAAAGGGAGAACCTATTTCACTCATGCTGCCTAATAAAAGGAAAAGTATGTAGTTTGATAATTGATGGTGGTAGTTGCACTAATGTTGCTAGTGATTCCATGGTCAGGAAATTAGGACTTGAGGAGCTGCCACACCCAAAGCCGTACCCCCTCCAGTGGATAAATGATACAGGCGAATTGAAGGTGACTCATCAGGTTAAGGTGCAGATTGAAATAGGCAAGTATAAGGACAAGGTCTTGTGTGACATATTACCTATGGAAGCCGGCCATATCCTTTTGGGAAGACCAAGGTAGTCAGACAGGAAGGTGACCCATGATGGATACACTAACCGCCACCATTTCACATTCAAAGGCCGTAAGACCACCTTGATTCCTATGTCACCCCGTGAGACATTCGGTGTTTCAACTGCCAAGGTCTAGGGCACTATGCAAACGAATGCACTAACAAGCGTACCATGATCATTATGGAGAATGGCGAGGTCCAGTCTGAAGAAGAGGAGGATCTTGACCCCTTGACCGGTGGGGAAGAGGAACCACCAGTCTCTGGTCAACTCCTTGTAGCTAGACGGTCCCTGAGTGTCCAGTCTAAGGCCGACGAACCGGATCAAAGGGAGAACCTATTTCACTCATGCTGCCTAATAAAAGGAAAAGTATGTACTTTGATAATTGATGGTGGTAGTTGCACTAATGTTGCTAGTGATTCCATGGTCAGGAAATTAGGACTTGAGGAGCTGCCACACCCAAAGCCGTACCCCCTCCAGTGGATAAATGATACAGGCGAATTGAAGGTGACTCATCAGGTTAAGGTGCCGATTGAAATAGGCAAGTATAAGGACAAGGTCTTGTGTGACATATTACCTATGGAAGCCGGCCATATCTGTAACGCCCCCGATCCTACTAGACCGAAGGTGTTACGATAGGGCCGAATCCTGTCCGACCGTTCTTCCGAATATAGTCCGAAAGACCGAATAGACACGATCCAAACCCCGATTAAATCAACTCCATCTCATTCAAGGTTCTGTGACCAAGAACGGACATCCTTGTTGAGGTTAGCCCGGCCGGGACTTAGGTATTCAGAACTCCATTTTATATATTAAACATACTTCTAAAAGTTCTTACAAAACCCGATTACAACACTTGCTAAAGCGTTATACTTCCTAAGAAATTTACACGAGTCCAAAAGAAACATACTTTCTACTAAGGGGTCTTCAAATCTACACTGGACTGTTCCGCCCTCCTTCCACAACCTTGCCTTTATCTGCAAGAACGAGTTCGGTTAGCTAATGCTGAGTGAGCTGGTCGAAAAATACTATCTAACCCATCCCACAATAATGCAAGTAAACTCAAACAAGATCAATCATGATAAGACCAATGTACTTATAACTCAACAGACAGCTCAACCAAACTTGACTTCTAATCTACCCATGCGCGCCGTGACCTTAGCCTATTCCTTCCCGTCCCGGTCAGGTCCTTAGCCACACAGGCTACAAGGCACCTACGAAGATGGACGGTACTCACTGCCCCGGTCAGGTCCTTAGTCACCAAGACTACAAGGCACCTACGAAGATGGGCTTTAGCCTGGCAAGTCGCTCATGGAATAGCTAAGTCACAAACTCCCCATACTTCCCACAATAACCATACAACCACTTAACCATGAAACCACTTAACCATGAAACCACTTCGCAATACCTTTGATCCGGCCCAGGTCCGTTTATTTAATCGACTGTGCAACAATCAAACAAGAACATGCACAGCCGACCAAATAGGACCCGAACTAGATTTAGGGTACACTAATGGATTCACTTGATCAAAATCAACCATAACTCATCATGGATGCGACTAATTGTAATATATAACCGAAACTCAACTAAAACTCAATATGCATGCAACCTACGAAATTCAACACATTATTAAAACAAGATCATTAATGCACATCAATGCATCATGCAAACAATCCCAATATCCTAACCGAACTCGGATCAACTGTCTTGCTTTAAAAGAAAAATAAAAGACCAACTCACAGAACACGGACTGATGAACGGCCTAACACTCGGACAGTCTTGTGGACACTCGCGGATGGCCTCCTTTCCTCACGGTTGCACAGCCTCTCACCAGGCGCCTCTTTCTCTCTCTAACTCTCTTAATATAAACTTTTAAACTTCAGATTTCTAAAACATGGATTAAGGTAACAAGGGGGTATTTATAAGGTGAAAATGCATGGCTTTACCTTGACACCTGTCCCACTAATTAGTTTAATTTCACTAAATTAAGACACCTGTCCCACTAAACCCATTAACACCCTTAAATCACCACACCTGTCCCACTTAATCTCTTAACACCCTTAAATCTCTACACCTGTCCCACTTAATCAAAATTCCACTTACTTAATTAAAAATGATTAAAAAGGACTAAGTGGAAATCCCCATCATTGCCACATCATCGCCACCTCATTCTCTGACCAAAATTTTCCAGCGGATGACCGGCCCTACATTCCGCGGTACGACCATCCGTACCAACACAACTGACCCTTCTCGACCGCGACTATGCCGTATGTTCGTCCTAAGGAACGGGGCATTACATTCTCCCAAAATCACCTCGTGTCGATCCAATGCTGTTACCAGTAGGTCCGCTGGGAATTCCACTTCGTCGATCTTAATGGGGACATCTAAGATTTTATTCTCAGCTTTCAAGGTTTGGATTCCTGGGGTCCTAATGGGGACATCTACTTCTATTATGGTAAAAGTTCCCTTAAAGGTCCGCACTACCTCAGGCGAGACAAAACTATGAGTAGCGCCTGAGTCGAACAGAACAAAGGCCAAGCTATCACCCACTCGCAGGGTTCCTATTCAATCATAACTCATTCATTCATGTACTCATGCAATATCAATCCATTAACAATTAAAGCAAGTTTAGGCTTATGGCAAAGGTGGTTCGATTGACCGTGCAACAATCAAACAAGAACATGCAAGACCAATCTTTAACTCAGCCATGTCATCCTGGTCTAAGCCCAAGTTAAAATTGACAAACCGTGCAACAATCAAACAAGAACATGCACGATCGATCTCTTAAAACTCGAGCCCGATCCGAATGCCATTAGCATGAGCTCAACCAGCCAAACCCTAAACCTAAACACTCATTCAAGAGATCAACTACCCAGAATTTAGCCCAACGTACTTGCTATCAGGGGAGAGGGTCGTGAAGGGCCAGCCTGGTTCGTATCAATCGCGTACAATCTTCCTGCATGTTGTTGTTGTTGAGCCGGTGGTGGTTCGATAGCCAAACGCTTTGGCCCTGCTTGGATTGCTGGTGGTGGTGGTCTCCGGAAGTTCTGCCCTTTAGGACACTGTGCAGAGTAATGTCCTATCTCCCCACAACTCCAACACGTAGTGTTTTGTGGTCTCATGGTCGGAATCCTACAAGTATTCGAAGTATGACCACTCCGTCCGCAACGATAGCAAGTCGGAACTGGTCTAGTATTACCAGTGGCAGGTCGATCATAACGCCCTCTTCGTCCTTGTTCTCCTCTCCTCGGTCTTTCCTGCCTCTGAGCGATGCTTTCATAATATTTCCGTTCACCCATCAAAGCTTCCTCCATATTAACGGCCATCTCGATCAGGGTTGATAGATCCGGACAAGATACGGTCCTAAGTCTGCAGAATAGATCGGAACGCAGTCCATGGAGGAATTTCCGCATTGTAGCTTCTTCATCATGAGTCCCGTATCTGGCAAAACAGTGAAGCCTAGTGAACTCTGCCTCGTAGTCACGAACTTTTCTTTCGCCTTGCGTCAGCTGTGCGTATTGGGTTTCTAGGCGGTCCCGTGTCTCCGTGGGAAAGTATTTCTTCAAAAACTCGGTACGAAATTGAACCCATGCTTCTTCTGGTGCTTGGCAATACTCAAGTCGTCGTTCTCGGGTCTCCCACCAGTTGGCCGCGTCTTGGTCTAGGTAGTAAACGGCCACATCCTACTTGAATGTCTCTGGGCATCTAGTGCGCTAAAGTTACTTTCTAGGCGTCTCAACCACGAGTCTGCCTTGAACGTATCTGTACCTCCATTGTATTTTTCCGTTCCCAGGTTCCGCATGGCAGTAACAATTTCTAAATAACTCGGGGTGCTTGATAGAGGTTGTCGTAATCGCTCCAGTCCTTCTATCAAACGATTACACAGCTGTTCCATCATATGGGGTTGATTACCACGCTCCTGGTTACTAGACTCTGCGCCGCTCTCTTTCTCAGTTCAAGTGAGTCTGACTCCGGCCCTTGCCCATTCTGTGCATCAAACTCTTCTTCACCAGGTATATACCCCACTGACTCTTCAGCTTCAGACCCTTGATAAGAACCACGGTTACCCCTCAGATCCCTACACGGTGGCATCTGCAAAACAGTACACTTGTTACGAACTCGTTCTGGATGGGCGGACAGCCAGTTTCCTAAACCCCTTCCTAAAAACCTTTTCTTTAGAAAACCGTTAAGTCCCTATAAATCGTAACACGCTCTGATACCACCTTGTAACGCCCCCGATCCTACTAGACCGAAGGTGTTACGATAGGCCCGAATCCGGTCCGACCGTTCTTCCGAATATAGTCTGAAAGCCCGAATAGACACGATCCGAACCCCGATTAAATCAACTCCATCTCATTCAAGGTTCTGTGACCAAGAACGGACATCCTTGTTGAGGTTAGCCCGGCCGGGACTTAGGTATTCAGAACTTAAAATTTAACTAAGACTTTAATAAAATATACGGAAAACCTCCATTTTATATATTAAACATACTTCTAAAAGTTCTTACAAAACCCGATTACAACACTTGCTAAAGCGTTATACTTCCTATGAAATTTACACAAGTCCAAAAGAAACATACTTTCTACTAAGGGGTCTTCAAATCTACACTGGACTGTTCCACCCTCCTTCCACAACCTTGCCTTTATCTGCAAGAACGAGTTCGGTCAGCTAATGCTGAGTGAGCTGGTCGAAAAATACTATCTAACCCATCCCGCAATAATGCAAGTAAACTCAAACAAGATCAATCATGATAAGACCAATGTACTTATAACTCAACAGACAGCTCAACCAAACTTGACTTCTAATCTACCCATGCGCGCCGTGACCTTAGCCTATTCCTTCCCGTTCCGGTCAGGTCCTTAGCCACACAGGCTACAAGGCACCTACGAAGATGAACGGTACTCACTGCCCCGGTCAGGTCCTTAGTCACAAATACTACAAGGCACCTACGAAGATGAGCTTTAGCCTGGCAAGTCGCTCACAGGATGGTGGCAAGTCATCCCTCGCATGCACATGGAATAGCTAAGTCACAAACTCCCCATACTTCCCACAATAACCATACAACCACTTAACCATGAAACCACTTAACCATGAAACCACTTCGCAATACCTTTGATCCGGCCCAGGTCCGTTTATTTAATCGACTGTGCAACAATTAAACAAGAACATGCACAGCCGACCAAATAGGACCCGAACTAGATTTAGGGTACACTAATGGATTCACTTGATCAAAATCAACCATAACTCATCATGCATGCAACTAATTGTGATATATAACCGAAAATCAACTAAAACTCAATATGCATGCAACCTACGAAATTCAACACATTATTAAAACAAGATCATTAATGCACAGCAATGCATCATGCAAACAATCCCAATATCCTAACCGAACTCGGATCAACTGTCTTGCTTTAAAATAAAAATGAAAGACCAACTCACAGAACACGGACTGATGAACGGCCTAACACTCGGACAGGCTTGTGGACACTTGCGGATGGCCTCCTTTCCTCACGGTTGCACAGCCTCTCACCAGGCGCCTCTTTCTCTCTCTAACTCTCTTAATATAAACTTTTAAACTTCAGATTTCTAAAACATGGATTAAGGTAACAAGGGGGGTATTTATAAGGTGAAAATGCATGGCTTTACCTTGACACCTGTCCCACTAATTAGTTTAATTTCACTAAATTAAGACACCTGTCCCACTAAACCCATTAACACCCTTAAATCACCACACCTGTCCCACTTAATCTCTTAACACCCTTAAATCTCTACACCTGTCCCACTTAATCAAAATTCCACTTACTTAATTAAAAGTGATTAAAAAGGACTAAGTGGAAATACCCATCATTGCCACATCATCGCCACCTCATTCTCTGACCAAAATTTTCCAGCGGATGACCAGCCCTACATTCCGCGGTACGACCATCCGTACCAACACAACTGACCCTTCTCGACCGCGACTATGCCGTATGGTCGTCCTAAGGAACGGGGCATTACAATATCCTCTTGGGAAGACCAAGGTAGTCAGACAGGAAGGTGAAACATGATGGATACACTAACCGCCACCATTTCACATTCAAAGGCCGTAAGACCACCTTGATTCCTATGTCACCCCGTGAGGTATACTTAGATCAATTACACCTTAAGAACCAAAGAAAAGAAGCTAGCAAGTCTAAGATGTCAAAATCTAAAATCAATTTTTATCTTAAAGCTAGTGAGATCAAGCGTAGTTTTATAACTAAATCTCCAGTCCTTATGCTTATATATAAGGATCATGTACTTGTGTCTACTAACCAAGAGTCGGTACTCCTGAGAAGTTTGAAAGACCTTTTGCAGGGGTTCCAGGATGTGTTTTCAGAAGAGTGTGCCAATGGTTTGCCACCCATTCGTGGGATAGAACACCAGATTGATCTGGTCCCTGGAGCTACTTTACCAAACTAGCCAGCCTATCGTACTAACCCAGTGGAGACCAAGGAATTGCAAAGACAGTTCGATGAGCTCATGGCCAAGGGACACATCCGTAAAAGCATGAGCCCGTGTGCCGTGCCTGTCCTCCTTGTCCCTAGAAAGGATGGGACTTGGCGCATGTGTGTTGATTGCAGGGCAATCAACAACATCACGGTAAAGTATCGCCACCCTATCCCTAGGTTAGATGACATGCTTGATGAACTTCATGGATCTAAGATATTCTCTAAAATCGACCTTAGAAGCGGTTATCACCAAATTAGGATGAAAAGGGTGATGAGTGGAAGACCGCTTTTAAAACTAAACACGGTTTATATGGATGGTTAGTCATGCACTTTGGTTTAACCAATGCCCCTAGTACGTTGATGAGACTTATGAACAATGTGCTTAAGGAATTTATAGGACACTTTGTAGTTGTGTATTTTGATGACATCTTGGTATATAGCAAGACCTTGGAATAACATGTGCATCATCTTAAACTTGTTTTAGAAATGCTTAGGAAAGAAAGGCTTTATGCTAATATGAAGCAATGCACTTTTGGAACATATAACATTGTTTTTCTAGGTTTTGTAGTAAGTGCTGCAGGTGTACAAGTGGATGAGGAGAAAGTCTGAGCCATACGTGACTGGCCTAGTCAAAAGACCGTGGGGGAAGTCCGCAGTTTTCACGGTCTAGCAGGATTCTATAGGCGCTTTGTTAATGACTTTAACACGTTGGCAGCACCTTTGACTGAGGTGATCAAGAAGGATGTGGGATTCAAATGGGAGAAGGAGCAGGAGGAGGCATTCCAGCTGCTCAAGGACAAGCTTACTAATGCACCTTTGTTGGCTTTGCCAAATTTTTCTAACACCTTTGAGATTGAATGTGATGCCTCAGGTGTTGGGATAGGAGCTGTCCATACGCAAGACAGTAAGCCCATTGCCTACTTCAGTGAAAAGCTTGGAGGTGCCACACTGAATTACCCGACCTATGACAAGGAGCTATATGCTCTTGTCCGCTCTTTGCAAACTTGGCAGAATTACTTGTGGCCCAAGGAGTTTGTGATACACACGGACCATGAGTCGCTCAAGCATCTTAAAAGCCAACATAAGCTCAACAAACTTCATGCCAAGTGGATGGAATTCATAGAAGCATTTCCATATGTTATAAAGTACAAGCAAGGCAAAGAGAATGTGGTAGCCGATGCCTTGTCACGTAGGTATGCCCTTCTATCTACCTTAGAAGTTAAGCTTATGGGATTTAAGCATATGAAAATACTATATAATACTGACCCAGACTATGGACAAATCTATAAGTCTTGCCTTAAGAATCCCACAGGTCGTTATTTTGTGCAAGATGGGTACTAGTTCTTTGAAAACCGCCTTTGCGTTCCATCTTGTTCCATGAGGGAGTGGTTTGTCCGTGAGGCCCATGCTGGTGGACCCATGGGACACTTTGGCGTGTCTAAAACCTTAGCTGTGATGTGTGAACACTTTTACTGGCCACACATGAGGAAATATGTGGAAAGGATATGCAGCAGGTGTGCTAAGTGCAAGCAGGCTAAGTCCACGACTCAGCCTAACGGTTTGTATCATCCCTTACCCATCGGAACATCCTTGGGTTGGTTTGTCCATGGATTTTATCTTAGGACTGCCTAGGACACGTAATGGGAAGGATAGTATTTTTGTTGTTGTTGACAGATTTTATAAGATGTCCATTTCATAGCATGCAGGAAAAAGGATGATGTATTACATGTAGCTAATCTGTTCTTTAAGGAAGTTGTTAGGCTTCATGGTATGCCTAAGACTATTGTGTCTGATAGGGACACAAAGTTTTTGAGTCATTTTTGGCGCACTTTATGGTCTAAGTTAGGCACCAAGTTATGTTTTTCTACCACATGCCACTCTGAGAGTGATGGCCAAACTGAGGTTGTCAATAGGACTTTAGGTTCCCTATTGCGTGCATTTGTAGGAAAGAATCTTAGAGCATTTCCAACGGGGGTTCTTAACTAAGGTTCTTAAAAAAGTTTTAATAATAAAAAATTAAAATCAGGAGAGAGAAAGTTAAAAAATTAACATCCGACTCTTAAATAAGAGCTGGAAGAACTGAATAAGAAACCCATCCTAAACATCTGTCACTCAACTATTGGTGTTTTTAAAAATAATAAATAAATAAATAATAATATATTAAAATATTAATATTTGTATTAGTTAAGAAACTTTTGATGGGTACGAGGGATGGAGATGCTCTTAGAACTTGGGAAGATCATTTGCCTCATGTAGAGTTTGCATACAACCATTTGGTTCATTCAGCATCTAAGCATTCATTATTTCAGATTATTTATGGCTTTAGTCCTATCTCACCTTTGGATCTAATGCCTTTACCTTTGAGTGAGTGTGCTAGTCTTGATGGAGAACAGAAGGCTCGTTTAGTTAAACAAATACATGAAAAGGCCCGAGCCAATATTGAGGCCAAAACCAGAAAGTATGGCCAAACCGTTAACAAGAACCAAAGGAAGCTTACATTCAAACCAGGAGACCAGGTTTAGATCTACCTACGCAAGGACTGGTTCCCTGAAGAACGCCGTTCCAAGCTGATGCCAAGGGTTGATGGACCGTTCACAGTGGTCAAGCGCATCAATGACAATGTCTACCAGCTTGACTTGCAAGGTAAGTATTCTGTAAGCTCAAGTTTCAATATTACTGACTTGATTCCTTTTTGTGCAGATGGACCAGATTTGAGGTCAAATCCTCTTCAAGTGGGAGAGGATGATGTGAGCATGGATACTAGACCGGACCGACCGGTCGCTGGAACGGACGCTGACCCAGACGGACATCAACACGCTGGCCCAGACGATGTATCGACGAGGACTTTGAGCAGCTGGACGTATGCCTGGATGATGGTCCCGAACGAATGCATGAGTGGAAGGACGAACGTAGCATCGACCCGCGGAACGTTGAAGATAACCGAACATCAACCGAAGGATCTACGAGAAGGACGACCCGACCATCGACCCGACCATCGACCCGACCATCGACCCGTGCATCGACCCACGCCTCGACCAGCGCCTCGACCAAGCCCTCAACCAGCTCCTCGACCAGAGCCTCAACAGTGTCCTCGACCAAGACCTCGACCCGCGACCCAACCAAGGCTTCGACAAACATCGACCCATCGACCCGACCTTCGACCAAGACTTTGACTGGCCTTGCCCCGGAGCCATGGACTGTTCCACCTGGTCCCATAACCCGATCCCAGACCAAGGCTCTCCAAGACTCCATTGGGTTATTTCTGACCCATTCTTTTTCTCATATTTTCTAAGTCCATTTTAATATGTCTTTGGGCTTATGTGATTGGGATTAAGGGTACACTTGGTTCCCTTTTCCCTTGCGAGGTTTTTCCCTTTGTGTTTTTCTCACATGGGTTTTTAATGGGGCTTGGTGCATTCTTAAGAGGATCAAGCCCATAAGACCTTTGACATGTTTTGTGGCATTTCTTCACGGCCCGGCCCATCTTCTTGTTAGCGTGTGCATTTAACTCGTTTTGACCACCTTGTAATCTGCATGGTCTTTGTCTTGAATGCTTGGATTTCTGTGCCTATCATGCAAGTTACTTTGACTATGCAATTCAAAATATTTGGGTGTATATCTCTTAGGCCGTGGCCATTGTAGTGTTTCAATTGATTTTGTATTAAGAACTTTTCAATCTAAAAGTGTTCTTGATCGATTCATCTTGTTCTTGCAAACCCCTTTCTAGTGTGTAATATCTAGATTGCTAGTTTGTAAAATCCTTGTTTGTATCTGGTGTGTCATATCCTGATCAAAACAAGATTGGTGATTCAAAGTCTTCCATCCCTTTGGAATCTCACCATTCCTTCCATCCTATATCTAACTTACCATTCGTTTCCATCTAAATCCAACTCGCCATCTTTTAAATCTCATTGATTTCCCATCTCTGACAAGCCATAAACCTCCATCTTACCGATTCAAGCCTTCCGCCTGTGGCTCACCCTGTTGCCGGTCTTGGATCCGTGCGTCCACTCCTACCAGGACCACATCAACTAGAGAAATGTACTTTTTGGTCAGATAATGTGGTTTTTCTAGGCTTTGTGGTAAGTGCAGATTGAATCAGTATGGATGAAGAACAGGTGAAGACGATCCGTGAATGGCCCACACCCAAGACCTTTGACATGTTTTGTGGCATTTCTTCACGACCCGGCCCATCTTCTTGTTAGCGTGTGCATTTAACTCGTTTTGACCACCTTGTAATCTGCATGGTCTTTGTCTTGAATGCTTGGATTTCTGTGCCAATCATGCAAGTTACTTTGACCATGCAATTCAAAATATTTGGGTGTATCTCTTAGGTCGTGGCCATTGTAGTGTTTCAATTGATTTTGTATTAAGAACTTTTCAATCTAAAAGTGTTCTTGATCGATTCATCTTGTTCTTGCAAACCCCTTTCTAGTGTGTAATATCTAGATTGCTAGTTTGTAAAATCCTTGTTTGTATCTGGTGTGTCATATCCTGATCAAAACAAGATTGGTGATTCAAAGTCTTCCATCCCTTTGGAATCTCACCATTCCTTCCATCCTATATCTAACTTACCATTCGTTTCCATATAAATCCAACTCGCCATCTTTTAAATCTCATTGATTTCCCATCTCTGACAAGCCATAAACCTCCATCTTACCGATTCAAGCCTTCTGCCTGTGGCTCACCCTGTTGCCGGTCTTGGATCTGTGCGTCCACTCCTACCAGGACCACATCAACTAGAGAAATGTACTTTTTGGTCAGATAATGTGGTTTTTCTAGGCTTTGTGGTAAGTGCAGATGGAATCAGTATGGATGAAGAACAGGTGAAGACGATCCGTGAATGGCCCACACCCAAGACCGTGGGGGAGGTCCGCAGATTCCATGGTCTTATCGGGTTCTATAGGCTGTTCGTGAAGGATATCAGCACTTTGGCCGCCCCACTTACTGAAGTAGTCAAGAAGGAAGTTGCGTTTAAGTGGCAACAACCCCAAGAGGAGGCCTTTCGAAACTTGAAGGATAAGCTAACTAACACTCCTCTTTTGTCTTTACCAAATTTTGCTAACACTTTTGAAAAAGAGTGTGATGCCTCAGGTATTGGTATAGGAGCGATGCTTATGCAGGAAAGGCGTCCCATAGCCTACTTTAGTGAGAAACTTGGGGGTGCCACTCTCAATTATCCAACGTATGACAAAGAATTATATGCTATGGTATGTGCCCTTCAAACGTGGCAACACTACTTGTGGCCCAAGGAGTTTGTGATCCACACGGACCATGACATGCCAAGTGGGTGGAGTTCATTGAAACCTTCCCATATGTTATTAAAAACAAACAAGGAAAGGACAACATCGTGGCTGATTCCTTGTCTCGAAGGTATGCTCTACTCTCTACCTTGGAAGTTAAGTTATTGGGATTTGAACATATTAAACCTCTTTATGCCACTGAACCGGACTATGGAGACATCTATAAGTCCAGTTAATGGTCCCCTACAGGTTCTTATTACTAGAAGGATGAATTCCTATTCTATGAAAACCGGCTTTGTGTTCCAAGGTGTTCTTTGCGTGAGTTGTTCATAAGGGAAGCACATGCTGGTAGACTCATGGGACATTTTGGCGTAGCCAAGACCCTGGCCATCATGCGTGAGCATTTTTATTGGCCTAACATGAAAAAGGATGTGGAACGCTTGTGTAGCCGATGCTCTACTTGTAAAATGGCTAAGTCCACAATCCAACCCCACAGTTTGTATCACCCACTTCCTATTCCTTAGCATCCCCGGTTAGATTTGTCTATGGATTTTGTCTTAGGATTGCCTAGAACTAGGAATGGAAAGAATTCTATTTTTGTGGTTGTGGACCGATTTTCTAAGATGTCTCACTTCATAGCTTGTAACTTAGCTACTAAGTTATGTTTCTCTACTACATGTCACCCGGAGAGTGATGGGAAAACTGAGGTTGTGATAGAACCTTAGGTTCTTTGTTGCGTGCATTTTTGGGTAAGAACATTCGGACATGGGAAAATAGCCTACCCCACATTGAGTTTGCCTATAATAATGCCATTCATTCAGCTTCTATGTTTTCTCCCTTTTAAATTGTTTATTAATTTTACCCGGTATCACCATTGGATTTAATGCCTCCTCCTTTGAGTGTGAGATCTAGTGTGGACGGTGAACAAAAGGAAAAGCTGATTAAGAAGATTCATGAGGAAGCCTGTAGAAACATTGAATCAAAGACCAAACAGTATGCTAAGGCTGCAAAAAAGAACCGCAAGGAGGTTGTTTTCAAACCAGACGACCAAGTACGGATCTACCTTAGAAAGGACCGGTTTCCAGTTGAGTGACGGTCTACGTTGTTACCAAGGGTGGATGGCTCATTCACTGTGGTCAGCCGTATAAATAACAATGCCTACAAGCTAAATCTACAAGGTAAGTACCCAATCAGTTCAAGTTTTAATGTTACTGACTTGCTTCCCTATTGTGCATATCAACAGGATTTGAGGACAAATCCTCTTCAAGAGAGAGGGGATGATGTGACCCTGAGGGAAGACTCTGGTTTGACCACGGACGATCGTGCGGTTGAACCAACGACCAGGCCGGGAATTAAGGTTTGGGACGGACGCACGGACGAACGCACGGACAAACGCACAAAAGAACGCACGAACGGACGCACGAACGGACCCACGGTTGAACAGCTGGACAGACGAATAAGTGACCCATGGTCGACCCAGCCCGAACAGACGATCATCCCATCAACTGACTCCAACAGTGTTTGATGGGGTCATCCAAGCCACACCAACACGGTACTTGGAGGATGAGGTTCAAACAACCACATATGTCTCTCACCGCATCATGACCAGGAGCAGATCTGCCCAAGGAATGCAAGAAGAAGGCCGAGACCAAGACCAAGCTCATGGAGTTGAAGCCAGAACCAGTCTAGCCCAAGCACATGGCCGAGGAGAAGAAAGGGAGACATAATTCATCAGCCAGCCATTTGACATTAATCAGCTGGATGTTCCTGACCAGAACATCCATGCACACAGCCTTAGGGATAAGGTCTTGTGTGTGCTCACTATTCTTGAGTGAGGACAGTTCTTAAGACCTTAGACAATTAGGGTACTCTTTTCCTTTCTAATTTTAGCACAATGGGTTCTTGGAAAGGTTTTTAATGAGACCTGAAAGTCTAAGGCATCAAGCCTAGTGTCTCATTGGTTTTAATGTGGATATGTCCATTTAAAATCAATTAGGCTTGATCCTATCTCTAGGCACTTGTTTAGCCTTTATCATATTTTAGTCTTGTCACTTGTTAAAAGACTTGTTCTATTATGGGTTTGAGTTTGTTTTGTTGACCACGGTTTGTGTGGTCAACTAGGTCTTTAGGGTGTAGCCTATAAAAGGCAGACAAGTTGTTAGAACCAATCACCTAAACGGCCGTCTAGGTCTTTTCTTTCTTCCTTTGCATTCGTGAGTTTGTCTCCAAGAAAGGAAGTGATACCTTTGAAGAGTGAGTGTGTCTCTCTTCAAGGAAGGCTGTATCCAAGTCACGACTGGACCGGACTCGACCAAGAATTGATCTCGATCGGACCTTCACTTGACCATGGACCGACCGACCCGGACCATCAACCCATGGAACATTCCGCCTGGACCGCTGACCCGCGCCAGAACCAAGGAGCTCAAGCAAGCCGTTGAAGCCCTTTTCCTCAAGGCTGCACCACCCTCGACCAGCTCAGGTTTGCTGATCCTAATCTAAGCCGTTTGACTTAGATAAAAGGGAAGGAATTTTATCTTGGTACTCTTTTCCCTTGGTGAGGTTTTTCCCATTGGGTTTTTCTCACCAAGGTTTTGATGAGGCCCAGATTAAATTATAATGACATTTTTTCTAAGGCCCATGGCATATTTACTTGGATTTTGGATTGGTTAATTAGGGTCCGGCCCATTTCTTTGTTTAAAGGGTTTTCGAATTCAAATTGGTCAAGTGCATTAAATTCTTTTTTTTCCGTGTAGTCTTAGGCGGAATTCTCATGCTCCACATGCATGGCTTTGACTCCTTAACCACCACCTCTTTGTAATCTCTATAAGTACTTAGCCTTGGCCACATTTGTACCTTTTCATCGAATTTTCTTATTGAATAATTTTGATAATTAGAAAGTTTGATTATTCTCTGTCGCCAATCTCCCTATAGTGTGTAATGTCTATAGGCCATTAATGAAATCCTTGTGCCTTCTTAGGTGTGTCATATCCTAGTCGGTACAAGTGGAATAACCGAGGCCGATTCATATTCTTGGTTGGATTCCAATCGATCCACCACTCCTCATCCATGCGTGACCATATCCCACACTCTTCACTACATTCCCTCCATCTCGCAAGTGCTAGTCCACCCACTTTTCCATCTTCCGCTTGTCAGATTGTTGACGGTCTTGGGTTGAGTATCCTTCCCATTGAAGATATCATCAACTCTCATCTTCTATTTCTTCATGGAATGGCTTTAGCTTGATGACATGGAATACCAGATGAATTTTCAGCGATTCAGGCTGGACAAGTTTGTAGGATACCTTATATATCCTCGCTGTTACCTTAAACGGTCCTTCATATCTCCAGAAGAGTCCATTGTGCATACTCCTAAATACTTTAAAATGTTGGGGAAAACGTTTTACCAACACTTTGTCCCCTATCTTCAAGTCCATTGACCGTCTCTTCCCATCGGCCCACTTTTTCATTCGTTTACAAGATTTCTCCAAACAGACCCAGGAAAATCTGCATGATATTCCCATGTTTGAACCATCTTATGCACACTTGGACTTCGTGTCTCGTTGCTTGATGTGGTCAATGCATAAGGAGTTGTTGGCTGTTTCCTTTTTAGCATTTAGTTAATATTTTTTTAGGATAGTATCTTTTGTTAATATTTTATTTTTTTGCAATTAGGTAATTTCTTTTAATAGAAAATATAAGTAATATATGTGGAACCTTTCCATAAAAGGAAAGTTTCTATTTCTCCAAGTTTCAATTTCGAAAAACTTTTCTTTTTTTGAACATTTCTTTTTCTAGAAAAAATGAAATATGTGAGGGAGTGATGAATCATCTTTGAGTCAGAACAATCAAGCCCTGATGCAGCTTCTGCAATCGTTGACCACCCAGATCTCTATAATAGCAACACTCCTTGAGCGTTGGAGCAACCCGCGCCTGCATCATCCCCCGTGCCACCCCCAGCTGCACCACCGTACCAAACTGCCAGACCAGAGGCAGCCTACCAGGGAATGGGCCGGAACCAGTAATATGACGAGCCCATGCCACCACCTCGACAGCCTATGAACCAACCCGACGTAGAAATGAACTAAACTTCCTTTTTAGGAAAGGTTGATCCCGAGGAGTATCTAGATTGAGAAAGGAGGATGGAGTTACTTTTCGAGTACTACAACTACGAAGATCTCCGCAACGTCGCCTTGGCAATGGCTCAGTTCACTGATCACACACTGGCATGTTGGGATCGAGAAGTAACAGCTCGCAGAAGAGCTAGGATGGGTGTTTTGACCTCATGGGTCGAACTTACCCAGATCATGATGAGACGCTATGTCCCACCTCATTTCCACCGTGAATTGCAGAGACGATTCAGATGCCTGACCCAACGCAGTAAGACGGTGTCAGAGTATTTTGATGAATTCGAGCACCTACGCAACTGACTCGACGTGGACGAGTCCGAAGAAAGCCTTATGGCCCAATTCATCGACGGATTACACAAATCCATCGACTGGAAGATCGAGCTACAGCCCTACCATGATCTAGGCGAATTGTTCCACCTAGCAGTCCAAATAAAGAAGTATCATAAACGGAAACTAGCCGCACCTTCTAGGCCTAATAGCACCTGGAGCACCGGCTTCAAGCTATTTGAACGGATGGCCCCGACCAGTGACCCACACCTCAAGGGAAAGGCCGTGGTCAGCAGCCCGACTCCCACGGCCTCCCCAGCTCTCCCAAATACGACCACCTCCACAACCACTCCAACCCAGCCCCAGTGGAGCAGCGAGATCGTATGCTTCAAGTGCAAAGGAAGGGGACACATGTCCCGAGAATGTCCCATTCAAAGGACAATGGTACTGACCGTTTCAGGAAAGTACGAGTCCGAGGATGAGCACGAGGATGCAACCCCTGCGACCCATCAACAGTCTGACGAAGATATAGAGTATGCCGACTCCGGAGAGATGCTCATGATAAGACGAGTTCTCAGCTCGAGATTTGAGCCAGAAGAGGTAGAGCAGCGAGAAAATATTTTCCACTCCAAATGTACAATCCTTGGGAAAGTGTGCTCGTTGATTATAGACGGAGGGTCCTGCACCAACGCCGCAAGCAAGTACATGGTGGAAAAGCTAGGATTGCCTGTGAACAAGCATCCTAAGCCCTATAAACTGTGATGGCTGAACAACAAGACGGAGCTATATATTTCTGATCAAGTTTAGGTCTTATTCAACATTGGCAGATACAAGGACCAAGTCACCTGCGATGTCATCCTGATGTCAGCTGGACATCTCCTCCTAGGATGACCTTGGCAATTCGACCAAGAGACTACGCATAACAGACAGACGAACTTGTACTTACAACTTGGAACCAATGTCTCCACACGCCATTCAAGAAATGCAATCCAAGATGGCAAAAAAACCAACATGCACGCAAAGAGAATTTCCTAATCAATGTAGCATACATGAGGAAAGATGCACGTGCCAAGGGCACCTAACTGGTCCTAATGATCTACAGAGAGATCCTAAACACGTTTGGCTCCGAGACCACTCTACCGACCGAGGTCCAAGTCCTGCTAGAGAGCTATGCATACGTGTTCCCAGACGAGATCCCAGCCGGCCTCCCACCCATTCGAGGCATTGAGCACCACATTGATTATATTCCCGGAGCTCAAATACCTAACAGGCCTGCATACCAAGTCAACCCCGAAGAGGCTAAAGAAATAGAACGACAAGTCCAGGATCTTATGGCTCAAGGTTACGTCATAGAGAGCCTTAGTCCCTGTGTTGTCCCAGTCCTACTTGTGACAAAGAAGGAAGAAGCTAGAGGATGTGCGTCGACTGTCGTGCCATCAACAACACAACATTCAAGTACCGGCACCCCATTCCGCGCGTGGATCATATGCTAGACGAATTAGACGGAGCCGCGGTCTTCTCTAAGATTGACCTTAATAGCGGATACCACCAAGTCAGGATGCGAGAATGAGATGAATGGAAGACTGCGTTCAAGACAAAGCAGGGTCTTTACGAGTGACTAGTAATGCCGTTTGGCCTGTCCAATGCCTCAAGCACAATCATGCGCCTTATAAACCAAGTTCTTCGACCATTCATTGGCAAATTTATAGTAGTCTACTTTGACGACATTCTAGTCTATAGAAAGAGCAGTTGTACGCAAACCTCAAGAAGTGTACATTCTGCACAGACCAGGTCGTCTTCCTTGGATTCGACGTGAGTTTACAGGGACTAAGAGTGGACAATGAGAAGATCAAAGGCTATCCAGGAGTGGCCAACGCCGACGAATTCCAGCCAAGTTTGTAGCTTCCACGGACTCGCCAGCTTCTACCGACGGTTCGTCCGAGAAACGCCTCACACACGCCCCAGTCCTAGTCTTGCCCGACTTTAACAAGACATTTGAGGTCGAATGTGACGCTTAAACCCTAACCCAAGGCGGAAGACCTGTCGCCTATTTCAGCGAGAAGTTAAGTGGAACCGCTCTCAACTATCCTACCTACGACAAGGAGCTCTATGCATTGGTTCGAGCCTTAGAAACTTGGCAACACTATCTACTTCCCAAGGAGTGTGTTATTCACACCGACCATCAAACATTCCAGCATCTTAGAGGGAAATTAACACTTAAGAAGAGGCACACTCGTTAGTTAGAGTATATCGAGACCTTCACCTACGTCATTAAGTATAAAAAGGGGACGGACAACGTTGTGGCTGACGCCTTATCCCGAAGATACAGTCTCATCTGCGTCATGGAATCAAAAGTTAAGGGATTTAATATAATCAAAGAGCTGTATGCTGAAGACATCGACTTCACTGAGGCCTACAAGGAGCACGACAAGGGAGCCTACAACAACTTCTACTTGTTTGACAGATTTCTTTCCAAGGACTAGCGTCTATGCATTCCAAGACCTTGATCATTCATAAGGCCTTGATCATTCATAAGGAGCATTTCTACTGGCCCCACAAGCAATGAAATGTGGAGGCTCATTATGCTAAGTGCCTTATCTGCAAACGGGCTAAATCCAAGATGCATTCGCAAGGTCCTTACATGTCGTTACCAGTTCCTTATGCACCCTAGACAGACATCTCCATGGACTTCGTGCTAGGACTTCCTAAAATCAACCACAAGGACTCCATCTTCATTGTGGTTGACCATTTTTCCAAGATGGTGCATCGCATGTAACAAGATCAATGACGCAAGCCAGACTGCCGACCTATTCTTCAAGGAGATAATACGACTGCACGACATTCCCAGGACGATTGTATCAGACAGAGACCAAGTTCCTCAGTCACTTTTGGCGAGCATTGTGGCATAAGTCAGGAACCAGCCTCTTGTTTTCTACAGACAGACGGCCAAACAGAGGTGGTCAACAGGACCTTATCACCAACGTTGAGAGCTACGACTGGAAGGAATCTAAAGAACTGGTTGGAGTGCCTTCCATACGTCAATTTTGCCTACACACTTTGGAATAAAGCGGTCTCCATTTGAAGTAGTCTATGTCTTCAACCCTACCACACCAATTGAGTTCACGCCCATTCCTTTGGAAGACGCCATCAGTTTAGAGGGAGAATCAAATAATGCCAACAAGGGCCGCTGGCACATGGTGTTGAAGGAGGTAGACTGGGTTTGGCTACACCTGCGACCACAGAGGTTTCCACAGTGAAGATACTCATTCTGCTCGATGAGGGCCAATAATGACCCCAGTTTGGGGCAATCCCTCGAAGGATGTTGCCCCTTACACACATGACAACCACTCCTTGGAACAAAACAACGTTTTTTCGCTTCATAGTCTTCTTGCACCGAGTTTTTCTTATGGTTCTGAGTGTACGTCGGTGGTGGTTGGTCCTTCTTTTATCCATCTCCCCTTGACTCCACCCTTTTCTTGTAGGGTTCTGGTTAATTATGGGTGTAGAATTCCGAAAGGTATTCTGCTGTTGCAATGGCTTCATCTACAGACATACACCCGCGGCGCTGCAACTCTTGCGTCGCCCACCCTTGGAGTCCATCAATGAAATGTAACATCAAGTCTTGGTCGGATAGATTGGGGATCTTTTGTGTAAGGGTTATAAATTCCTTATAGTCTCAAATATTATTTCTTTGCTGGAGTTCCCTTAACATCCTCCTTGCCTCATAGACCACATTCTTTGGGTGACATTGATGCTTCAGTTCTTTCTTGAACGTCCCATGTGTCCATCCGACACACTCCTCGTTCAATGTCCCTGTGACGCCTTTGCCACCATAGCATGGCCGTATCCGTAAGGTAAGATGTGACTGTCTTGATCTTTATCAACTTGTCTCCTAGACCGAGATTATTGAAGTATTGCTCCATTTGCCACATGAAATCCTTCACAAACACTTAATTCAATTACCTTGAATCAAATTTGGCAAACCTTTAAGAGCTTGAGTTGATTCTTGGACAAGTAAAGCGCCAATTACTTGTTGAAGGGCCTTGGTTCTGGAACGCGTCATTGGACCGTTCGGGATGGTCCATGAGTCGCGGTTGGTGATCTGGTCGGCTGAAGGATTGGAACGTCGGTCTTGGTCGGGAACTATACGCGGGTGGCGGTCACGAGATATACGCGGGCTGTGGTCGCGGGACGCTTGCGGGTCAAGAACTGGGCCATCCGTTAGTTCGCCTGTACAAGAAGGTAAAATAAAAACAACATGAAATTCAAATAATTGACTTGGGCCGCGGGTCTTAACGCGCTTTGCGCGGGCCTAGGTTCTAGACTTAGAAAAATAAATAAGAAAAACAAAGATGGCTTATGGCCGTGGGCTTCCTGAGATGATTAAGCCCAAATCCGAGTGCACACTAAGGGTGTTGCCTCGTTAAAACCTTCTTTGAAAAAGCCAATGGGACAAACCGAAGATAAGAAAAAGAGTACAATTCCTTAGTGCGTCTTTGGCGTCCTTATCTTGGGGTGATGGTAAAGACGCAAGAGTCGGAGATCCGATAGCTGAGCAGCTCCCATGACTGGGTCGAGAGGTGGTGGTCCTGTACTTGGTCCGGTCCTACGGCGGACTCAGGGTTCCTTGGGATAACCTCAAGTCTTTGTTCGACGTACCGATTGTTCTTGGTTCCTAATGCTTTGGTGTGGGCTCGGGTCACTGATCCGGTTGGTACGGCGGGAACGGCTTCGTCCGGATCTGGACCGCTTGGGTCAGTAGCACGGTTAGTACGGTCCGGGGCCTCATCATCCCTGCCCTCTTCAAGTGGTTTGGTCTCCAAAACAGAATCCTCACCTGTATCAAACAACTCTTAGTCAGAAACATTGAACGTTGGAGAAATATTAAACTCACCTGGCAGTTCGAGTTGGTAGGTGTTGGGGTTGATCTTCTTCAGGACTCTGAAAGGATCGTCTCCTCTTGGTGCTAATTTGTCCTTACATTTTTGTGGGAACCTCTTGGGTCGCATATGCAACCAAACCCAGTCGCCTTCCTTCAAAGTAGCCTGCTTACTCCCTTTATTGGCTTTCTAAGCGTATGACTCTGTCTTTTTCTTGAGATTCTCCTAGTTCATCTGGTGAAGCTTTTTGACGTATTATTCCTTGTTCCCTCCTTCAAGGCTCACGATCTCGGCTGGTGGCAAAGGTGTGAACTCTATTGGAGACAAGGGATTGAAACCATAGATGATCTCAAAAGGAGATTTCTTGGTCGCGGAATAAACGGCTCAGTTCTAGGAAAAAATCGACCAACGAAGCCATGACTTCAAATTTCATCCTATAGTCGCCCTTAGATGTGTGGACAGCGTCCGTTTCACCACTTCAGTTTGTCCGTCAGTCTGCGGATGACAGGTCGTTGAAAACACCAGCTTGGTCCCAAGCTTCTGATGTAAGCTTAGTGGTGGTGCAACTATTGATCGAGAATCTCGAGACCTTCAGAAGCTAGTCGGATGGAAGGGGTGGATTGAAAGGACCACACAAGCTGCGGAAGACTTGTGATACACCAGGTCGTTCTTCTTGGAACAAGAAGAACGAAGGCAAGCTCTCCAATGCAGCCGTCAAAGGCACGTAGAGTCAAGGGTTTTTGTTTATGAAAATCGAATTGTATTATTACTTGCAAGTAGTGAGGCTTATATTGGCCTTGTAGTTACAACTTAGGATAAACAACATGATGTTTAACCCAAACAAGAAGTAGTGTAAATAAAAACAGCATGTAGTTCTTTTTGCTGTAGAAAAAAAAGAATGGGCTTAAGGCCCTAAACTCATACTTAGTCTAAATAATAAAGAAATGAGATAAATAAGCCTTGTTGATGAAATAAGGCCGAATTTGACTAAGACTTGTGAAGGGTGGCGGATTGTGAACAAGTCTTCGTCTTCATGCGCACTAAGAGTGTTGCCTCATTAAAACCCACTCCGGAAAACCCAGTGGGACAAAACTGAAGATAGGAAAAAGAGTATAATTTCTTAGCACGTCTTTTGGTGTCTTTAATGGTGATGGTAAAGACACCGGAGGTGGAAGAGTCTTCGAGTAGACACCGAACGGGCTTTGCTGAACTCCTGAGCCGTCTGGTGGGTCTTCATCCGTGGTCTCCTGGACATCTGCCTGCTCCATTAGCTGGTTAAACTTGTCTCCTAAAGCTCGATCCTTGGAACGTGTCTGTGGTCCTGGTGGAACTTGTTACGACACATAGCCATCTGGTCGTGTAGGGTAGCCGGAAGGGTGCAGAAGCGGTGATGAAAAGGGCGGCTCGGTCGGACGAGCGAGAGTGAGGTTGCGTCTTACGGCCGAAGGACGAGAATGGCGGGTGAACAAGCGACCGGTAGGACGAACGAAGGGTGGTTCGCGGGTGAGGACTCGAACGGCAGGACGACCTTTGCGACTGAACGGACGAACGGCTGGATGGTACGGACGGGCTCGGTCAGCGACTAGCGATGTGGAACGGTGGAGCGGCTAGGATGAAAGATGGGGTTTTGCTTGATTTGAAAAGGGGTTTGAAGGCAACACACCAAGCTATGTCTAGCTTGGATACAGCCTTTCCAAGAAGAGAGACACACTCAATCTTCAAGGAACACTCACTCTCATTTGGAGACACACTCAACAATGAGAAAGAGAGAAAAGACCAAAGTGGCCGAGTTTGGGTTTAGGGTTCATAAGTGTCTGTCTTAGAAAATAGAATGAGTCTGCCTTTTATAGGCTACACTTTGAGACCACATAAGACCTAGTTGACCGTGGTCAACAAAACTAAACAACCCCAAAATGACTAAGTCTTTTAAAGAAATGCAAGGCTAAACATTTGCCTAGGATAATAATCAAGCCTAATTGATTTAAAGGGACATATCCACATTAAACCAATGGGACACTAGGCTTGATGCCTTAGATTTTCAGGTCTCATTAAAAACCTTTCCAAGAACCCATTATGGTAAACTTAGAAAGGAAAAGAGTACCCTAATCACCTAAGGTCTTTAGAAGTGCCCTTACTCTTGGATAGTAAGGACACACAAGACCTTATCCCTAAGGCTGTGTGCATGAGTGTCTTTGTCAGAAACACTCAGCTGAACATGATCAAGAGGCTGGTTCCTGTCTTCAATCTCCTCTTCCTCTCCAAGGCCGGATGCATGGGCTCGGGCGGCTTCTACTTGGCTTCCTTGGGCATGATCTCCTTTGCTCCTGTCTTGGACTCCTTGGGCGGTTCTGCTCCTGGTCATAATGCGGTGGGACACATGAGGGGTGGTCTGGTCTTCATCCTCCAAGTATCTGGTCGGTGTAGCTTGGATGACCCCATCATCCCCACCCTCTTCAAGTGCTTTGGTCTCCAAAGAGCCAACATCCTGTGCATCAAAGGGAGATAGATCAGAAACATTAAGTGATGAAGATACATTGTACTCACCTGCAGCTTGAGTCTGTAGGCATTGTCGTTGATGCGTTCCACCACTTGGAATGGGCCGTCTCCTCTGAAGTCTAGCTTGTGCTTGCGCTTGTTGGGGAAGCGTTCTGGCCTTAGGTGTAACCACACCCAGTATCCTGGTTGGAACACCAGCTGCTTCCTCTTCTTGTTGATCCTTGTTCGGACCTTGTCATTCCTCTTCTCAATGTTGCCGTGCACTTGCTCAAATATCTTCTTCATGGCCGTGGCTTTGGCCACTCCTTCAAGGTCCATGGTCTCGGTTGGTGGCAAGGGTGTCAAGGTCAGAGGGGTGTCTGGATTGCGACCATACACGGCTTCAAAGGGTGACATGCCTGTGGTAGAATGCTTGGCTGAATTGTAGGCAAACTCCACCAAGGGTAAGCTCTCCACCCATGTTGTTAAGTGTCGTCCCACGGTTGATCTCAAGAGTGCTCCTAAGGTGCGGTTGACCACCTCAGTCTGTCCATCTGTTTGAGGGTGGCAGGTGGTAGAGGATAGAAGCTTAGTACCCAGCTTCTTCCACAAAGTCCTCCAGAAGTGAGATAAGAACTTGGTGTCATGGTCAGACACAATGGTTCTTGGGATGCCATGAAGTCTCACCACCTCCCTAAAGAATAAGGTCGCGGTCTGAGATGCATCATTGGTCTTGGAGCAGGGGATGAAGTGATCCATCGTGGAGAAGCGGTCCACCACTTCAAACACTGAGTCCTTGTGTTGAATCTTGGGCAATCCCAGAACAAAATCCATGGAGATGTCTACCCATGGAAGAGTAGGTACTGGCAGGGGCATGTACAAGCCGTGAGGGTGGAGTCTTGATTTGGCTCTCTTGCAAGTGATGCACCTGTCACAGTGAGTGGCTACCATCTTCTTCATCTTTGGCCAGTAGAAATGTTCCTTAAGAACACTCAGGGTCTTCTCCACTCCAAAATGTCTCATAAGGCCACCTCCATGAGCTTCTTCTACTAACAATTCCCTCATTGATCCTTGGGGAATGCACAAACGTCTGTCCTTGAAAAGGAACCCATCATGAATGAAGAAGCGCATGTAGGTTCCTGTTCCATGTCCTTCATAGGCTGCCTTGAGGTCTGGGTCATCTGGGTACAAAGTCTTCAAATGTCCAAACCCCAAAACCTTAGCATCCATGGTAGAAATCAAGGCATGCCTCCTTGACAAAGCATCCGCCACTACATTCTCCTTTCCCTTCATGTATTTGATCACATAAGGGAAAGTCTCTATAAACTCCAGCCATCTAGCATGCCTCTTCTTCAACACGGTCTGACCCCTCAGATGCTGCAAGGTCTCATGATCTGTGTGGATCACACACTCCCTAGCTAAGAGGTAGTGCTGCCATGTTTGCATTGCCCTGACCCGTGCATACAACTCCTTGTCATAAGCTGGGTAGTTCAAGGTAGCACCGGCCAGCTTCTCACTAAAATAGGCAACTGGTCTTCCTCCTTGAGTTAGCACCGCCCCTATGCCCACTCCTGAGGCATCACACTCCACTTCAAAGGTTTTTTCGAAATTGGGCAGGGCAAGGATTGGCGCATGGGTCAGCTGATACTTAAGCTCCAGGAAGGCTCGCTCTTGCAACTCTCCCCATTCAAAGCCGGTGTTCTTCTTAATCAAGGAGGTCAGTGGTGCAGCCAAGGTGCTGAAGTCCTTCACAAAACGCCTATAGAAACTGGCCAGCCCATGGAAGCTTCTGACTTGGCTGATGGAAGTCGGTCTAGGCCAGCTAAGTATGGCTACTATCTTCTCCACATCCACTCTTAGTCCCTGTGAGCTAACCACAAAGCCAAGGAAAACAACCTCATCTGTGCAAAAGATGCATTTAGACAAATTGGCAAACATGTGTTCTTTCCTAAGAGTCTCTAAGACTTGTTATAAATGCAACACATGATCAGTCAAACAAGAGCTATATATCAGAATGTCATCAAAATAAACCACTAAAAACTTGCCCATAAAGGGTCTAAGGATATGGTGCATGAGGCGCATGAAGGTACTTGGGGCATTGGAGAGACCGAATGGCATGACTAGCCACTCATACAAGCCATGCTTGGTCTTGAAAGCGGTCTTCCACTCATCCCCTTCCCTCATCCTCACTTGATGATACCCACTCTTCAAATCCACCTTAGATAAGATGGTTGCTCCACTCAGCTCATCCAACATGTCATCTAGCCTTGGGATTGGATGGCGGTATTTGATGGTGATGTTGTTGATGGCTCTACAATCAACACACATCCTGTAGGAACCATCCTTCTTGGGCACTAGGAGCACAGGCACGGGACATGGGCTAAGGCTCTCCCTTGGCCATGAGATCTCTGACCTGAGCTTCAAGCTCCTTTGCCTCCGCGGGATTGACTCGGTATGCAAGCCGGTTTGTAAGTTGGGCACCAGGGATGAAATCAATCTGATGCTCTATGCCTCTCAAGGGTGGCAGGCCTGCTGGTATCTCCTCAGGGAATACATCCTTGTACCTGTCAAGCAAAACTCGGATTTCTCTTGCCAAGACCACATTAGTATGTCTAGAATTCATCAAATCCTTGTAAACAATCAAAACAACTTGACAAGTAGGATCAAAGAGAGAACGCCTAACATCACTAGGTGTAATCAAGAAATTGGTTTTAGACATGCATTTCTCCTTAGCTAGCTTAACTTGCATTTCATGAACTTGAGCAGGCAACAGTGGTGCTAAGCTAATCCGTTTCTTATTAAGCATAAGGTTGTACTTATTAGTCCTACCATCATGCACAACTTCCCTATCAAATTGCCAAGGTCTGCCTAACAAGATATGGGTGGCTTGCATAGGTACTACATCACAAAGAACCTCATCAACATACTTGCCTATGCTAAATGAAACCTTAACCTGTTCACTAATCCTCAATTCGGTTTTATCATTCAGCCATCTCAATCTATAGGGTGTATGATGTTTAGTAGCTACCAAGTTCAACTTCTCAACCATGTAAGTACTAGCTACATTAGCACAAGATCCACCATCAATGATCAGAGAGCATACTTTACCATTGACCACGCAGCGTGTGTGGAAGATGTTCTCCCTTTGGGCTGTCTCATCCGGCTCTTGGATGGTGCTAAGGACCCTTCTTGAGACCAGGAGATCTCCCACTTCAGGATAGGCTACATCCTCGTCCTCTTCATCAGCTTCCTCAGGGGGCTCTATCTCATCTTGAGACTCATAATCACCAGATGGTGTGATGATCATAGCTCTAGGATTTGGGCAATCCTGAGCATAGTGTCCACGGCCGCGGCATTTGAAGCACATAATGTCCCTGGTTTTGGGACCAATAGAGGCAGGTCTGTTGTCTGGCCGTGGGGCAGGGGTGGTCTCCCTGGGTTTGTATGGAGCTCTCACATCCTGAGCTATAGCTTTACCACGGTCTGATTGCCTCATGAAGGCTGGTTGAGAACTTGAAGCCTGCGGATTGGCGTTTGGGGCAGAGGCTCTCCATGGGTTGTTGACCACTGCTCTGGTCCTGGTCTTCCTCTTGAGCTGACTCTCAACTTGGGTGGACAGATGCAATAACTCACTGAGATCATTATAGGAATACATCTCCACCTTGTTGGCAATCTTCTCTTGAAGACCATCTAAGAATTGTGCCATGAGAGTCTCTTCAGTGTCTTCTAAACCAAGCCGGTTCCTCAGGTGTTCAAACTCTCCAAAGTACTCCTCTACACTCCTCTGGCCTTGGCTGAGCTTCCTGAACTTCTTATGTAGCTCCCTGTGGTACATAGGTGGAATGTACCTTCCCTTCATCATGAACTTCATGATTTCCCATGATCTGACCGGTTCCTCTCCTCTTCTTCTTCTTTTGGCTGAGTCTTGATCCCACCAGGACAGGGCATGATCAGTGAGTTGGGCTGCTGTATAAGCCACCTTCTTGGGTTCTTCAAACCCATAGACCTCAAAGATGTGATCCATTCTTCTCTCCCAGTCCAAGTATGCTTCTGGGTCAACCTTGCCGGGAAAGGTGGGTGGCGTGAGCTTGAGGTGTGGGGAGTGGGCTCTAGGTGGGTGGTAATGTCCCCTCTCCTCAGGAAACCTCCTTTCTCGGTGCCTTGGCCTTCTGAAATGGGGTGGGAAGGCCTCTTCTTCAGACAACCCTTCCATGTCTTGCTCAGGCCATAAGGGTGGTGGCGCCCTTGGTTGTGGAGGTGGAGGTGCCGGTGCTGGCTGTGGGGGAGGATGCTCCACTCGACCCAGACGGTCTCCTAGCTGCTGGAGCTGAGTTTGAAGGCTGGTAAGGATCTCTGCTAGAGCTGGATCAGCCATCTAGCTCACGGGGTTCTTTCTTCAGGAAACTTGGGCTCTGATACCAAAATGTTACGACACATAGCCATCTGGTCGTGTAGGGTAGCCGGAAGGGTGCAGAAGCGGTGATGAAAAGGGCGGCTCGGTCGGACGAGCGAGAGTGAGGTTGCGGCTTACGGCCGAAGGACGAGAATGGCGGGTGAACAAGCGACCGGTAGGACGAACGAAGGGTGGTCCGCAGGTGAGGACTCGAACGGCAGAACGACCTTTGCGACTGAACGGACGAACGGCTGGATGGTACGGACGGCCTCGGTCAGCGACTAGCGATGTGGAACGGTTGAGCGGCTAGGATGAAAGATGGGGTTTTTACTCGATTTGAAAAGGGGTTTGAAGGCAACACACCAAGCTATGTCTGGCTTGGATACAGCCTTTCCAAGAAGAGAGACACACTCAATCTTCAAGGAACACTCACTCTCACTTAGAGACACACTCAACAATGAGAAAGAGAGAAAAGACCAAAGTGGCCGAGTTTGGGTTTAGGGTTCATAAGTGTCTGTCTTAGAAAATAGAATGAGTCTGCCTTTTATAGGCTACACCTTGAGACCACATAAGACTTAGTTGACCGTGGTCAACAAAACTAAACAACCCCAAAATGACTAAGTCTTTTAAAGAAATGCAAGCCTAAACATTTGCCTAGGATAAAAATCAAGCCTAATTGATTTAAAGGGACATATCCACATTAAACCAATGGGACACTAGGCTTGATGCCTTAGATTTTCAGGTCTCATTAAAAACCTTTCCAAGAATCCATTATGGTAAACTTAGAAAGGAAAAGAGTACCCTAATCACCTAAGGTCTTTAGTTGTGTCCTTACTCTTGGATAGTAAGGACACACAAGACCTTATCCCTAAGGTTGTGTGCATGAGTGTCTTGGTCAGAAACACTCAGTTGAACATGATCAAGAGGCTGGTTCCTGTCTTCAATCTCCTCTTCCTCTCCAAGGCCGGATGCATGGGCTAGGGCGGCTTCTACTTGGCTTCCTTGGGCATGATCTCCTTTGCTCCTGTCTTGGACTCCTTGGGCGGTTCTGCTCCTGGTCATAATGCGGTGGGACACATGAGGGGTGGTCTGGTCTTCATCCTCCAAGTATCTGGTCGGTGTAGCTTGGATGACCCCATCAGAACTGGTGGTGCAGTCGTTGGTACGATGTCATCATCATTCCCTCCCTCTTCAGGGGCGCTGGTCTCCAAAGCAAAGTCTTCCCCTGCATCAAACAACTCCAAGTCAGCAACATTAAACGTAGTGGAATCATTATACTCACCTGGAAGTTCCAGTTGGTAGGCATTGTCATTGATTCGCCGCATGACTCGGAACGGGCCATCTCCTCGTGGTGCCAGTTTGCTCTTGCACCGTTGGGGAAAACGTTCGGGTCGCAGATGTAACCAGACCCAGTCTCCTTCTTTAAAAACCACGTGCCTCCTGCCCTTGTTGGCGTGCTTTGCAGTCTGAGAGTTCCTCCGCTCCAGATTCTCCTTGACCTCCTGGTGCAAGCGCTTGACATACTCCACTTTGGCTTCTTCCTCCAAGCTGACAACCTCTCCGAGTAGAATGGGGGCGAATTCAATTGGGGTAGTGGGGTTGAAGCCGTAGACGATCTCAAATGATGTCTTCTTAGTTCCGGAATGGACTGCTCTGTTGTAGACAAACTCGACATAGGGAAGGCATTCGAGCCAGTTCTTCATGTTACGACCAATTGTCGCTCGCAGCATCTGGGAGAGTGTCCTGTTTACGACCTCAGTCTGACCATCCGTCTGTGGCTGATATGCCGTAGAGAAGAGTAAGTTTCTGCCAAGTTTCTTCCACAGTACTCGTCAGAAATGACTGAGGAACTTAGTGTACCTGTCGGACACAATGGTTCGGGGAATGCCATGCAAACGGACGATCTCTCGGAAGAATAAATTCGCCGTCTGAATTGCATCGTTTGTCTTGCTGCATGGTATGAAGTGTGCCATCTTAGAGAAACGATCTTGTGGCAAGCCAAGCACGAAGTCCATCGAGATATCCGTCCAGGGAGACGACGGAACCAGAAGTGGCATGTATGGGCCTTGGGCGTGCATCTTAGACTTAGACCGTTTGCAGATAAGACATTTCTCACAATGGGCTTCCACATCTCGTTGTTGACGCGGCCAATAGAAGTGTTCCTTAAGCATACTCAAGGTCTTGGCAACGCCAAAATATCTCATTAATCAGCCACCATGGGCCTCTATCAGGAGAAGTTTGCGAATTGATCCGCCGGGAATGCATAGACGTTTGTCCTTGAAGAGAAATCCATCAAACAAGTAGAAGCGGCTGTACTTGCCCTGTCCATGTTCCTTGAAAGCTTCCTTGAAGTCGTGATCTTCAGCGTAGAGGTCCTTGAGCATTTCAAAACCCATAACCTTTGACTCCATGACCAAAATCAGGCTGTGTCTGCGGGATAATGCATCAGCGACGACATTGTCTGCACCTTTCTTGTACTTCATGACGTACGGGAATGTCTCGATAAACTCCAACCACCAAGCGTGACTTTTCTTGAGCATCGTCTGACCCTTGAGGTGTTGGAGTGTCTGGTGGTCCATGTGTATGATGCATTCTCTCGAGAGAAGGTAATGTTGCCAGGTTTGTAAGGCTCTGACCAATGCATAGAGCTCCTTGTCGTACGTAGGGTAGTTTAGAGCTGCGCCGCTTAATTTTTCGCTAAAGTAGGCAATTGGTTTTCCACCCTGTGTCAGGACTGCTCCAATGCCTACACCTGAAGCGTCGCATTCTACCTCAAAAGTCTTGTCAAAATTCGGCAGTGTCAAGACAGGTGTGCGTGTGAGGCGCTCCTTCAAAAACTGAAAGGACTTTTCTTGGTCCGGGCCCCACTTGAAATCTTGGTTCTTCTTGATGGTCGCTGTCAATGGGCTGGCAATTGTACTGAAGTCTCATACAAATCGTCTATAGAAGCTTGCTAATCCATGAAAGCTCCGAACTTGGCTGGCATTAGTCGGCGTGGGCCACTCCTGAATGGCTCGGATCTTCTCTTCGTCGACTCGAAGTCCTTGCGAGCTGACGACGAATCCAAGGAAGACAACCTGATCCGTGCAGAAGGTACACTTTTTAAGGTTGGCGTACAGCTGTTCCTTCTGAAGTGTCATGATCACTGTCTCCAAGTGCTCCAAGAAATCTAAATAGGACGCACTATAGACGAGTATGTCATCAAAGTAGACCACAACGAATTTCCCTATGAATGGTCGGAGGACTTGGTTCATGAGACGCATGAAGGTACTTGGTGCATTGGATAGGCCGAAGGGCATTACCAACCACTCGTAGAGACCTTGCTTAGTCTTGAAAGCTGTCTTCTACTCATCTCCTTTTCGCATCCAGACTTGATGATATCCACTCTTTAAATCGATTTTGGAAAAGATAGAGGCTCCACTCAATTCATCTAGCATGTCATCAAGTCGCGGGATAGGATGTTGATACTTGACAGTGATGTTGTTGATGGCGCGACAGTCGACACAAATTCGCCAGCTTCCATCCTTCTTCGGCACAAGGAGGACGGGAACTGCACAGGGACTAAGGCTTTCTCTGACGTAGCCTTGAGCCATGAGATCCTGAACCTGTCGCTCGAGTTCTTTGGCTTCTTCCCGAGTAACCTTGTAAGCTGGTTTGTTCGGCAGCTGGGCTCCTGGGATGAGGTCGATGTGATGCTCAATACCTCGGAGAGGTGGCAATCCGGGTGGGATCTCGTCTGGGAAGACATCCGAGTATTTGTCCAAGAGGGACTGGACATCCGCAGGCAAGACGCTGCTGGTGGCCTTGGATCCGCTCAAGAC
The DNA here is from genome assembly GCA_039880935.1 of Streptanthus diversifolius. NCBI lineage: Eukaryota > Viridiplantae > Streptophyta > Magnoliopsida > Brassicales > Brassicaceae > Streptanthus > Streptanthus diversifolius. The sequence goes on from JAXGFM010000002.1 coordinate 7,204,980, forward strand.
CTCCTGATAGAGCATGAGGACGAGCTGACTGCCTGTAATGCTAGCCGCCTTCCTCATATCTGCTATGTTGACGAGGAAGTTTTCTTTCCTTGCATGCTGGTCTTTGGCCATCTTGGATTGCATGCCGTGCACTTCTTGTGGGGACATAGGTGCTAGGTTATACCTACGTTTATCATGGACGAAAGAGTAGAAGCTTGTGCGTCCATTATGAGTAGTCTCTTTATTGAACTGCTAGGGTCATCCAAATAGGAGATGTTCGGCTGACATGGGAACGACGTCGCACAAAACTTGGTCCTGATATCGTCCTATGCTGAAAGAAACTCGGACCTGGTCAGAGATATACAGCTCTGTCTTGTTGTTAAGCCAACGAAGCCTGTATGGCTTTGGGTGCTTTGTCACTGGTAGCCCAAGTTTCTCTACCATGTACTTGCTAGCGGCATTGGTGCAGGGTCCGCCATCGATGATCAGAGAACACTTTTTTCTGAGGATGGTGCATTTACAGTGAAAAATATTTTCACACTGCTCAATCTCCTCCTGCTCTAGTCGTGAGCTGAGAACTCTCTTGATCATTAACATCTCGCCTGAATCAGCGTATTCGACTTCCCCTTCAGACATAGGGTCGTAGTCTCCGGAAGCAGTCAAAACCATAGTCCTTTGGTTAGGGCATTCGCGAGACATATGCCCTCTACCCTTACATTTAAAGCAAGTAATGGCGCTGCTCTTCTGTGGTTGACCTGCGTTAGAAGTCGGTGGACTAGGTCTGGAAGTCGTCGTTGGTGCCTTGGTAGGCACGTTGTTGTCCACGGCCTTACTCCTCTGTCGTGGGTCACTGGTGGGGGCAGCGCGATCAAATGGCTTGGGGCCAGTACCCCAAGTGTTCTTTGGTCGGATTGGTGCTGAGGACTTGCGCCGGTTGCTCTTCTTCATCTGAACCGCCAGATGGAAAATCTCACCAAGGTCGTGGTAAGGCTGCAGCTCGATCTTTCGTGCTATCGACTCATGTAATCCGTCGATAAACTGAGCCATGAGGCTTTCTTCCGAGTCATCCATTCCGAGCCTGTTCCCTAGGTGCTCGAATTCGTCAAAGTAATCGGACACCGATTTGCTGCCTTGAGTAAGGCGTCTGAATCGTCGCTGGAGTTCTCGGTGGAAGTGAGGTGGTACGTAGCGTCGCCTCATCAGCTGGGTCAGCTCGTACCAAGAAGTTAGAGCTCCCATTCTTGCTCTCCTGCGAGTGGCTATCTCGCGATCCCACCACGCCAGTGCGTGATCGGTGAACTGGGCTGTTGCTAACGCAACTCTACGGGGGTCATCGTAGTGATAGTATTCGAAGAGTAACTCCATTCTCCGTTCCATGTCTAGGTATTCTTCGGGATCTAGCTTTTCCGAGAAAGGGGGTGGGTTGAGCTTGACGTCTGGGTGGACGGCCGGCTGCCTTGGCGGTGGTGGTGGCTCGTCATAGTAGTGGTCTCTTCCTAGACAACGGTGGGACGCCTCTGGTCGATCATGCCGGTGCTGGTGTGTGTGCGCGGCTGGGACGGGTGCCGGTTCCTCCAAACACTCAAGACGAGTCGTGAAGTTTGACATCTGGGCAGTCAATGTTTGCCAAAATTGCATCATTGTTTGATTGGGCTGCCCAGACGTGGACTCGTCCTGCCCTGACATATTTCCTATTCCGGAGAAAAGGAAATTTCCAGAAATGGAAAGATTCACGAAAGGAAAACTTGCAGATTATGAGAACTTTCCTTAAATGGAAATTCTCACAGATATGTATATTTTATTTATAGATGTTTAATTAAAGTATTAACAAAAGGAAAACAATCAAAGGAAAAGAAATTTTCCTAAATCTAGAAAAGGAAACCTAAAATATGGAAAATATCCTGAAGATATATTTCCTAAGCTAAAATGGAAAACTAAGATATGGAAAATATCCTAAAATTAATTGCCTAATCTAGAATTGGGAAACTATCTATCTAAGAGAATAAAATCTACTTATTTTCCTATTCCTAAATGGAAACTAAATAATCTATCTAATAAATCTAGGAAATTCCCTAATAACTACCTAGACAATTTCTTAAACTAATTTTCTTGCCTAGAAACTTAGGAAAACTATTTAGAACACTAAGGAAAACTTCATAAAACTAAAACTAAGAATCTAGACCTAATGATGGACTGCTGGCTCAGCCGCCTAGCCCTAAGGGCTCTAAACACGAGAACGGGACAAACACGGGCCAAGACCTAGACGGTCGCTGACCTACTAGCACTCGACGCGGCAACTAAAAAGGAACCTAGAGTTGGACCGACGGGGACGTGTGAAGCCAGGGACGAGAACCTTGAGAGGTACGCTAGGAAACTCTCGCGGAGCTGCTGTGCCCTAACACCTAACGAATGGTGCAAGGCACAAGATTCGACCTAATGCACACGACCTAGAGCTAACCTAGGACTCTCGCAAGACACGGAAAACACTACTCGCGCGACCTAAGCTACTACACACGGACAACAGGCTTCGACCGGGAAAAACTAAGGGCTGGACACGACTCGAAGACCAGCAAGCTAAGACACGGCTCGTTATCTAGGGCAAGGATGCAACACACGAAGAAACCTAGCAACTACTCGCGGGACACAACTAGACGTGGGCTTACTAAGACTCGGTCGCGGCTTGAACAAGAACCTAGCCTTGGGTCCTAAGCAACAAGCAAGCAGCATAACCCTTGTGGACACACGATTTCAATGAGGAAACAGGTGCTCTAGGTGAGTTTTCTAAAAGTCCTAATTGGTTTTAAACAACCTAAATACTTTTTTTTTGTCTTTTTAAAAAAAAAATTCTAGCAACAACAATGAAACATTCGACACTTTTTTTTTGTAATATGAAAACAAAGAAAGGATTGATAGAACCTGATTTATTTATTTTTTGTATTTTTTGTGTTTGTGGTATGTGACTTGATTCCTCTCCTTCTTACCGAGAACCTCAGGGGAAAGAGAAAGAAACACAATCAAAGCCAAAAACTATTGCAACAAAAACAAAGAAATATCGCGAAAAACAAAAGGATAGAATCACCTTGATGAGCAGGAGCTTTAAGCTCTGATATCAGATGATGTAAGCTTAGTGGTGGTGCAACTGTTGATCAAGAATCTCAAGACCTTCAGAAGCTAGTCGGATGGAAGGGGTGGATTGAAAGGACCACACAAGCTGTGGAAGACTTGTGATACACCAGGTTTTTTTTCTTGGAACAAAAAGAACGAAGGCAAGCTCTCCAACGGAGTATGCAGCCGTCAAAGACACGTAGAGTCTAGGGTTTTTGTTTATAAAAATCGAATTGTATTATTACTTGCAAGTAGTGAGGCTTATATAGGCCTTGTAGTTACAACTTAGGGTAAACAACATGATGTTTAACCCAAACAACAAGTAGTGTAAATAAAAACAGCATGTAGTTCTTTTTGCTGTAGAACAAAAACAATGGGCTTAAGGCCCTAAACTCATACTTAGTCTAAATAATAAATAAATGAGAGAGATAAGCCTTGTTGATGAAATAAGGCCGAATTTGATTAAGACTTGTGAAGGGTGGCGGATTATGAACAAGTTTTCGTCGTCATGCGCACTAAGAGTGTTGCCTCATTAAAACCCTCTCCGGAAAACCCAGTGGGACAAAACCGAAGATAGGAAAAAGAGTAGAATTTCTTAGCACGTCTTTTGGTGTCTTTACCGAATGGTGATGGTAAAGACACCGGAAGTGGAAGAGTCTTCGAGTAGGAACCTCCAATGTCGCTTAGCTGAAACGAACAGGCCTTGCTGAACTCCTGAGCCGTCTGGTGGGTCTTCATCCCTGGTCTCCTGGACATCTGCCTGCTCCATAAGCTGGTTGAACTTGTCTCCTAAAGCTCGAGCCTTGGAACGTGTCAGTGGTCCTGGTGGAACTCGTGGTGCAGTCGTTGGTACGATGTCCTCATCAACTTCTTCCATAGGGTTCGCCATAAATGGCTAAAAAACTTGTTGTATCGGTCGGACACTATGGTCCTAGAGATTCCATCTAGCTGTAAAATTTACCGGAAGAACAGAGTTGTAGTCAGTGTGGCGTCATTAATCTTGGAACAGAGGATGCGATGGGCCATCTTCAAGAACTTGTCTACTATAACCAAAATGTTTGTGGTTGAACTTAGGCAAGCCTAGCACAAATTCCATATAAATATTAGTCCAGGGAGTAGTAGGAATGGGTAAGAGAAGATATAACCTGTGGAGATGAACATTGGACTTCGTCCGTTTGCAGACTAAGCAGCGGCTGCAATGGGCCTCGAGATCTCGTCAAAGATGGGGCCAATAGAAGTGTTCCTTGAGTAGGCTGAGGGTCTTTGCCACGCTGAAGTGTCCCATTAAGCTTCCTCTGTGGGCTGCCCTTGGTAGCAGCTCTCGGGTCGATCCTTTCGGGATACATAGTTTTCGGTCTATGAAAAGGAAACCATCAAATAAATAAAACCAGGAATAAGCACCCATGTTGGCGTTCTGGATGGCTTCCTTAAAGTCGTTGTCGTCGGTGTACAAGTCCTTGAGCAGCTCGAATCCGAGGACCTTGGCTTCCATAACCGAGACGACGTTTGATTCAAGTCATCTGCGATGACGTTTTCGTTCCCCTTTTTGTACTTGATCACATAGGAGAATGTTTTGATGAACTCCAACCAGCGGGCGTGCCTCTTCTTAAGTTTGTCTGGCCTCTCAAATGCTGCAGTGTCTAGTGATTGGTGTGGATGACGCATTCCTGCACCAATAGATAATGCTGCCAAACGTTTGCCCAAACTAGAACATACAGCTCCTTGTCGTAGGCAGGGTAGTTGAGCGCGGCTCCGCTTAATTTCTCACTGAAGTAAGCCACAGGCTTCCCTCCTTGGGTCAGAACGGCTCCAATTCAGACGCCACATACGTCGCACTCCACTTCAAAGGTCTTTTGGAATTCTGGTAGTGATAGGACCGCGGCATGTGTAACCCGTTCTTTGAGTAGGTTGATGGCTTTCTCCTGCATGGTTCCCCAACTGAATTCCCGATCTTCTTGATCATGGAGGTCAGGGGGCTGGCAATCGTGCTGAAGTCCTTGTCGAACCTCCGGTAGAAACTGGCTTATCCATGGAAGCTTCTGACTTGGCTGATACTCGTCGGTGTGGGCCAATCTCGGATGGCCTTAGCCTTTCCCTCGTCTACCTGTAAGTCCTGCGAGCTCACGACAAAACATAGGACGACTACCCGATCAGTACAGAACGTACACTTCTTTAGATTGGCATACAACTTCTCCTCTTGAAGTGTACATATAACCAACTCTAAGTGGGTGATGTGTTCGGTAAAGGAAGCACTGTAAACGAGTATATCGTAAAAATGCACAACCACGAACTTACTGATATACGGCCTAAGAACATGGTTCATGAGCCGCATAAAGGTACTTGGGTCGTTGGAGAGCCCAAATGGCATGACGAGCCACTCGTATAAGCATTGCTTTATTTTGAATGTCGTTTTCCATTCGTCTCCTTCTCTCATACGGACTAGGTGGTATCCGCTCTTCAGGTCAATTTTGGAAAAAATGGCGGCTCCAGTTAGCTCGTCCAGCATATCGTCTAGTCGGGGTATGGGATGCCAATACTTGATGGTTATGTTGTTGATTGCTCTGCAGTTGACGCACATCCTCCATGATCCAACTTTCTTCGACACGAGCAGTACGGGAACGACGCAGGGACTGAGGCTTTCTCAGACATAGCCTTGGTCCATGAGCTCTTGTACTTTGCGTTCGAGCTCCTTAGCTTCCTCTGGGTTAACCCTGTAGGCAGGAAGGTTAGGTAACTGGGATCCCGGGATGAAATCGATGTTGTGCTCGATTCCTCTGAGAGGCTGTAGTCGAGGTGGTATCTCAGTGGGGAAAACACCGGCGTAGGTATCCAGCAGCTTGGCGACCTCGGGTGGGGGCGGCGCCTCGGTGCTTTCTGCATGAATGAGGATGACGTTAGTATCGCCCTTACCTACTGCCTTACAGATGACTCTGGATTTCATGAGGAAGTTCTCCTTCCGGGGTCCTTCGGCTGGATCCGTTCTTAGGTTGATCTCTCGGACTTGTTGCGAGGCGAGCGGTGCCAGATTATACTTGCGTTTGTTATGGACAAAGGAATACAGGTTAGTCCGCCCATTCTGTGTGGTTATCCTGTCAAAATGCCATGGACGTCCTAAAAGGAGGTGACCAGCTTGCATCGGGACCACGTCGCATAGAACCTGATTGGTGTAACGGCCTACGCTAAAGAGAACAGTCACCTGATCGGTTATGTGTATCTTGGTCTTGTTATTGAGCCACCTAAGCTGTAGGGCTGTGGGTGCTTGGTTCTCTCGAGACCGAGCTTGTCAACCATATATTTACTGACGACGTTGGTGAAAGATTTTGTAACCTGGCTCTGATACCATGAAAAAATATGAGATTAAGAGATTGTAAAATGAGAGAATGAGAGATTAAAGAGATTTAGAGAGAACAATGATTTTATTAAGAATGAGAATAATATTTTTCTAAGTTACAAATATGAAGGGAGATAGTTATTTATACTAATATAGTCTAGGCTTGTTTGGATACAAATATCGCCTTATACATGAATGGCTACAAGGGTAACATAACACTAGAACACAAACAAGCATTAGATACTCTCCTTTGACCTAGATAACTCACGCATTTATACAAGGTTTAAAGGCTTTCTTATTTCATCATTTCTTCTTCATTCCAACACTCCCCCTCACGCTTAATACATGGAGAATGCCTAATTGAGACAAAACCTTTTCTAGGGAAAAAGAGTATAACACTTCATGTTGGGATCATTGTTGTGGAATGGTCATAAGGCCAAGCCTTGGATAGATGGAGGCACCATTCTTCAGATTTGTTGCCTTGGTGAACACATCAGCTAGTTGATCTTCACTCCTTGTATAGCAAGGCAAGATGATTCCCTTCCCAATAGCTTCTCTTACTTTATGGCAATCTACTTTTATATGCTTGGTCCTTTCATGAAACACAAAGTTGGAGCCTGATTTTCACAATGTATATAACAGCCTGATTTTCACAATGGATGGTGATAGGTTATTCATACTTCACGACCAAGTCTTCCAAAAATTTTCTCAGCCAAATGCATTCAGTTGTAAGCTTCCTCATTGCTCTATATTGTGATTCTGCACTAGAGCATGATACCACCTTTTGCTTCTTAGTTTTCCAAGTCACAAGGTTTCCTCCTATGAAAGTACAATATCCTGTGGTACTTCTCCTATCCTTCCTATCTCCTGCCCAATCTGCATCACAATAACCAACCACATTTGTGTTTTTATTGCAACCTATCCATATACCTTGTTCATGAGTGCCTTTTAGGTATCTCAAAATCCGGTTTGCCATCTCCCAATGTCTCATCTTTGGACCTTGCATGTGTTGAGATACCTGATTCACAGCAAAATATAAATCTGGTCTAGTGATGGTTAGATAAATAAGTTTACCAACTACTTTCCTAGAGCTTAGGATCATGAAAATCAATTTCCTCATCTAGCTCCCCCTTAGATCCGATTTTATAATCTTCTTCTAAGGGTGTTTTGGCTAGTTTAGCTTCAATCATATCTGTAGAAGTTAGTAAATCTACTATATATTTTCTTTGAGATAAAATAGACCTTCCTTGAACCTACACACTTCAATCTAAGAAGTATTTAAGTTCTCCTAAATCCTTAATATCAAAGACACTCTTCAAATATTCTTTTGTAGATGCAATACCAACACTATCACTTCCACATATGATTATATCATTTACATAAATGAGAATCACCACAATACCTTCCTTACTCTTTAGTGTAAAAAGAGTATGTTCAACTTCAGATCTTTTGATGCCTCTATCCATCAATGTTACACTTAGCTTGTGGTACCAAGCTCTTGGAGATTGTTTAAGGCCATATATGGCCTTCCTCAGCCTAAGAATGTTGCCGCTTCCTACCTTCTCTTCTAGACCTGGTGGATGTGACATGTATACATCTTCTTCTAGTTCACCTTGAAATAATGTATTCTTAACATCCATTTGCCATAACTCCCACTAAATGTTAGTAGCAAGTGAAAAAACAACATTAACAAAATGAAGCTTAGCTACAGGTGCAAAGGTATCCCTATAATCTTCACCATATGTCTGAGTAAAACCTCTAGCCACCAACCTAGCTTTATATCTATCAATTTTACCATTGATTTTGTATTTAATGGTAAAAATCCACTCAGAACTTATAGCCCTTTTTCCTTTACATGGCTTGTTTTTTTCAGCTAGGATAGCTTTCCTCCATTCCTTCTTGGTCATAGCTTCCTTATATGTCTTTGGAATCTGCTCCTTATCAAGACTTGAAATGAAAGAAACATGATTAGTAGGTAAGTGAGCAATATTACAAACTCTCTGATCATGATGAACCATAGCATTTCCATTGTAGAACACTGGTGGTTTCCTTTGTCTTGTGCTCCTTCTTAGGACTGTAGGTAGAGCTTTTTGGATAGGATCCTCCTCTTCACCTAAAACTTCAATAAGAGTGGGCACTTCTCTTGATCTTTTGGAAGCTAATACTAAAATTGATTCTTCTCCTGCTGAGTCTTGTTGGACATGAGTAGATGTGATGAGGACATCGTCCCACAGGCTATACCACGAGTTCCACCAGGGCCTTTGACACGATCCAGAGCACGAGCTTTAGGAGACAAGTTCAACCAGCTCATGGAGCATGCAGACGACCAGGAGCTCACGGATGAGGAGCCACCGGATGGCTCAGAAGACCAGCCGGATCCGTTCACTTCAGCTAGGGAGCATTGGAGGTTCCTGCTTGAACACTCTTCCACCTCCGGTGTCTTTACCATTACCATTCGGTAAAGACACCAAAAGACGTTCTAAGAAATTGTACTCTTTTTCCTATCTTCGGTTTTGTCCCACTGGATTTTCCGGAGAAGGTTTTAATGAGGCAACACTCTTAGTGCGCAAGACGACGAAGACTTGTTCACACAATCCGACACCTTCACAAGTCTTAGTCAAATTCGGCCTTTACTCCTATATAAGGCTTATCTATCTCATTTCCTTCTTTTGTAGACTAAGTATAAGTCTAGGGCCTTCAGCCCATATTTTATGGTTAAGTCATTAGGACTTAAGCCTTTTTTTTTATATACAGCAAAAAGAACTACATGCTGTTTTATTTTACACTACTTGTTGTTTTGGGGAAACATCATGTTGTTTACCCTAAGTTGTAACCATAAGGCTTATATAAGCCTCATCACTTAGAATGAGAAATACAACTCGAATTTTAAGAACAAAAACCCTAGACTTCTCTTGTCTTTGACGGCTGCATCCTCCATTGGAGAGCCTCTCACGATTTCTTCTTGTCTAAGAAGAATCACCCTGGTGTATCACAAGTCTTCCGCAGCTTGTGTGGTCCTTTCAATCCACCCTTTCCACCCAATTCGCTTCTGAAGGTCTCGAGCTTCTCAATCAACAGTTGCACCACCACCTTAGCTCGCATCATCTGGTATCAGAGCCTAAAAGCTCTTTAGACATCAGGTTGATTCTATCCTTGTTCATTTTTCTTTTTTTGCGATTTGTTATTTGTTATCCAGCAGTTTTTGGCTTTTGATTTTGTTCCTTTCTCTTTCCCCTTGAGGTTCTCGGTAAGAAGGAGAAGATTCAAGTCATCTACCACAAAACATCCTACAAAAAAAAATACAAAAATCAGGTTCTATCAATCCTTTACTTGTTTTCATAATACAAAAAAAAAAAAAAGAAGAAATTTGCTTGTTTGTTTCATTGTTGTTATTGCTAGAAATTTTTTTTTAAGAAAAGAAAAACAAAATTATATCTTGTTTAGGTTGTTTAAATCAACTAGAAATTTTTTTTTTTTTTTTTTTTTTTGAAACACACATAGAACACCTCTCACATACCTGAATTCCTTAAGGAGTTGTGTGCTGATTGTTCTTGATAGGTTTCTTAGTTGTCAAGTTATAGGTCTAGGTCCTTGCTGCTTGCTTGTTTGTGCCGCTTTGTGTCCTAGGTTAAGGTCGAGTCCTAGATAGCGAGCCACGTCTTAGCTAGCTGGTCATCGAGTCGCGTCCAGTCCCTTAGCTTGTTTCGGTTGTAGCTTGTTTGCCCGGTGTAGTAGCTTAGTTCACGCAAGTCCTGATTCCGTGTCTAGCGAGAGTCCTAGGTCAGTCTAGGTCGAGTAACATAGTCCCCAGCCGCGTGTATCTAGCTGTAGGTTTAGTCTCTTAAGTCGCAAACAGTTACCCGCGTCCGACCTCGCTTGTCTCAGTTAAGTCCCGCGTGTCCTAGTTCGTGTGTCCTAGGGTTGTTGCTCGGTCGAGTCCCTAGTCGCTCGGTCCTCGAGTTATTAGCGAGTCTAGGTAGTTAGGTTTAGGTGTTTCCTTAGTTAGACGCTAGGATAGCGAGACAGCCTTCGACCCGTACCGCGAGCTCGGCTCGCTAGGTAGCCATCGTCCCGCACCGACGAGTTTTCTTTCCATTTCCGTTAGCCACCTAGGTTAGGTCCGCGAGTTGGGTAGTTCCGTGAGTGTGCATTCGGCCGCTAGGGTTCAATTAGGTTAGACTAGTGTCTAGATTCTTAGTTGTAGTTTTAGAAAGTTTCCCTTAGTGTTTTTAGATAGTTTTCCTAAGTTTCTAGGCTAGAAAATTAGTTTAGGAAAATTGTCTAGATAGTTTTAGGAAATTTCCTAGATTTATTAGATAGATATTTAGTTTCCTTTTAAAAATTAGGAAATAAGTAGATTTTCTTAGATATATAATTTTCCATTTTAGAATAGACATTTAATATTTAGTATATTACCATATCTTAGTTTAGGGAAATATATCTTTAGGATATTTTCCATATCTTTAGGTTTCCTTTTCTAGAATTAGGAAATTTTCCTTGAATTTTCTTGTTTTAAATTCTCTTTATAAAAATAAAATAAATCTGTGGGAATTTTCCATTAAAGGAGAATTTCCATATTCTACAAGTTTCTTTCCCGGGAAACTTTCCATTTCTGAAATTTCCTTTTTCTCGGAAAAGGAAATATGTCAGGTCGAGACGAGTCTCCGCCTGGGCAGTCCGACCCAACGGTCATACAAATGCTACAAGCAATCACTGCCCAGATGACCACCTTCACGACTCGTCTTGAGCGTTTGGAGGAGCCGGTACGCGCACCAGCCGAGAACACACGCCACCATCACCGGCAAGATCCACGTCAGTACCAATATGATCGACCCGAGGCATCCCATCGTGGTCTAGGGAGAGACCCATACTACGACGAGCCACCACCGGCACACAGGCAACCAGCCGGCCACCATGACATCAAGCTCAACCCACCCTCATTCTCGGGAAAGTTAGACCCTGAAGAGTACTTAGATTGGGAACGCCGAATGGAGTTGATCCACGACTACTACCACCACGACGAGGAACGCAAGGTCACCTTAGCGACAGCCTAGTTTACCGACCACGCACTAGCATGGTGGGATCGCGAGTTAGCCACTCGCCGGAGAGCAAGAATGGGAGCTCCTACGACATGGTACGAGTTGACTCAGATAATGAGGCGACGATACGTGCCACCTCACTTCCACCGAGAGCTGCAGCGACGATTTAGACGCCTTACCCAAGGCAGCAAGTCGGTGCCTGAATACTTCGACGAGTTCGAGCATCTTCGAAACAGACTCGAAATGGAGGATTCAGAGGAGAGTCTTATGGCTCAGTTTATCGATGGGCTACACGAGTCGATAGCACGTAAGATCGAGCTGCAACCCTACCACGACCTTGGAGAGCTCTTCCATTTGGCCGTTCAGATCGAAAAGAGCAACCGGCGCTAATCTTCCGCGCCACTCCGACCTAGGAATGCATGGGGCACTAGTCCTAAGGCGTTTGACCGCACTGCCTCCACCAGTGACCCGCGACCCCGAGGAAGGAGCTTAGACCACGTCATACCTACCAAGGCACCCGCGACCACCCCTCGACCTACCCCACCGGCAACCAACGCAGGTCAACCACAGAAGAGCAGTGCAATCACGTGTTTTAAGTGCAAGGGTAGAGGGCATATGTCTCGTGAATGCCCTAACCAACGAACCATGATCTTGACTGCTTCCGGAGACTACGACTCCGCAGACGAGCAAGACGAGTATCCTCTCACGACGGACCCCATGTCTGAAGGGGAAGTCGAATACGCCGACTCAGGAGAGATGTTGATGATCCGGAGAGTTCTCAGCTCACGCCTGGATCAAGAAGAAATCGAGCAGCGTGAGAACATCTTTCACTCGAAGTGCACTATTCTCGGAAAGGTCTGCTCACTGATCATTGACGGCGGCTCCTGCACCAACGCCGCCAGTAAGTACATGGTCGAGAAGCTTGGCTTGCCCGTGACAAAGCACCCCAAGCCCTACAGACTTCGTTGGCTCAACAACAAAACGGAGCTGTACATTTCCGACCAGGTCCGAGTTTCCTTCAGCATTGGACGCTACCAGGATCAAGTATTGTGCGACGTCGTTCCCATGTCAGCTGGACATCTTCTATTGGGACGACCATGGCAATTTGACAAAGAGACCACTCACAACGGTCGCACAAACTTCTACTCCTTTGTCCACGACAAGCGTAGGTACAACCTAGCACCTATGTCTCCCCAGGAAGTCCACAGCATGCATCCAAGATGGCGAAGGATCAGCATGCCAGAAAAGAGAACTTCCTCGTCAACGTCGCAGACATGAGGAAGGCTGCAAGCACCGCAGGCACCCAGCTCGTCCTCATGCTTTATCAAGAGGTCTTGAGCGCATCCGAGGCCCCTAGCACTCCTTTACCGGCGGATGTCCAGGCACTCCTAAACAAATACTCGGACGTCTTCCCAGACGAAATTCCGCCTGGGCTACCACCTCTCAGAGGCATTGAGCATCACATCGACCTCATTCCCGGAGCCCAGCTGCCTAACAAGCCCGCTTATAAAGTCACCCCGGAAGAAGCAAAGGAACTTGAGCGACAAGTTCAGGATCTCATGGCTCAAGGCTACGTCAGAGAAAGCCTTAGCCCTTGCGCCGTTCCCGTCCTCCTTGTGCCAAAGAAGGATGGAAGTTGGCGAATGTGCGTCGACTGCCGAGCAATTAACAACATCACAGTGAAATACCGGCATCCGATTCCGCGACTTGACGACATGCTAGACGAACTAAGCGGAGCATCCATTTTCTCAAAAATCGACCTCAAGAGCGGGTATCATCAAGTTCGCATGCGAGAGGGCGATGAATGGAAAACGGCTTTCAAGACCAAGCAAGGTCTGTACGAGTGGTTGGTTATGCCCTTCGGTCTATCCAACGCACCCAGCACCTTCATGCGTCTCATGAACCAAGTCCTTCGGCCATTCATAGGCAAATTCGTGGTGGTTTACTTTGACGACATACTCGTCTACAGTGCTTCCCATTCCGACCACTTAGAGCATTTGGAGACAGTGATCACGACACTTCAAAAGGAGCAGCTATACGCCAACCTTAAGAAGTGTACCTTCTGCACGGATCAGGTCGTCTTTCTTGGATTCGTCGTCAGCTCACAAGGGCTTCGAGTTGACAAAGAAAAGATCCGTGCTATTCAAGAATGGCCCACGCCAACCAACGCCAGCCAAGTCCGCAGTTTTCATGGCTTGGCGAGCTTCTACCGCCGATTTGTACGTGACTTCAGTACGATCGCCAGCCCCTTGACAGCGACTATCAAGAAAAACCAGGATTTCAGATGGGGCCCAGAACAGGAAAAGTCGTTTCAGCTGCTAAAGGAACGACTCACGCAAGCACCTGTGCTGACATTACCAGATTTCGATAAGACTTTCGAGGTAGAGTGCGACGCTTCAGGTGTAGGCATTGGAGCAGTCCTGACACAGGGTGGAAAACCAATTGCCTATTTTAGTGAAAAGTTAAGCGGCGCAGCTCTCAACTATCCCACGTACGATAAGGAATTGTACGCTTTGGTCCGAGCTCTACAGACATGGCAGCATTACTTGCTCTCGCGAGAATGCGTTATACACACGGACCATCAGACACTCCAACACCTCAAAGGGCAGACGACCCTAAAGAAGAGATACGCCCGGTGGCTGGAGTTTATCGAGACATTTCCGTACGTCATCAAGTACAAGAAGGGTACGGACAATGTCGTCGCAGATGCACTTTCCCGAAGGCATAGCTTGATCTCGGTCATGGAGTCCAAGGTTATGGGCTTTGAAATGCTCAAGGACCTTTATGATGACGACCACGATTTCAAGGAAGCCTTCAAAGAGCACGGACAGGGCAAATACACCCGCTTCTACCTATTTGACGGTTTCCTATTCAAGGACAAGCGTCTTTGCATTCCAGGCGGTTCAGTTCGCGAACTTCTTCTCAGGGAAGCTCATGGAGGCGGATTGATGGGGCACTTTGGCGTTGCCAAGACCTTGAACATGCTCAAGGAGCACTTCTACTGGCCACGCCAACGCCGAGATGTGGAAGCCCACTGCGAAAAATGCCTTGTCTGCAAATGGTCTAAGTCTAAGATGCATCCTCAAGGCCCCTACACGCCTCTTCCAGTTCCGTCATTTCCTTGGACGGATATCTCCATGGATTTCGTCTTGGGTTTACCTCTAGTCCATCACAAGGACTCCATACTCGTCGTCGTCGACCGTTTCTCGAAGATGGCGCACTTCATACCTTGCAACAAGACGAACGATGCGATTCAGACAGCGAACCTGTTCTTCCGAGAGATCGTCCGTCTACATGACATTCCCCGCACCATTGTGTCAGACAGGGACACTAAGTTTCTCAGTCACTTCTGGCGGGTTCTGTGGAAGAAACTTGGTACCAGTCTGCTATTCTCTACGGCATATCACCCACAGACGGATGGTCAGACCGAGGTCGTCAACCGAACCCTATCTCAAATGTTGCGTGCGACGATTGGTCGCAACCTGAAGAATTGGCTCGAGTGTCTTTCTTATGTCGAGTTCGCGTACAACAGAGCAGTTCATTCCGGCACCAAGAAGACACCGTTCGAGATTGTCTACGGCTTCAACCCCACTACGCCCATCGAATTCGCGCCTATTCCACTTGGTGAGGTCGTCAGCTTAGAAGGCGAAGAGAAAGCGGAATATGTCAAGCGCTTACACCGGGAAGTCAAGGAAAATCTGGAACGGAGGAATGCCCAGACAGCAAAACACACCAACAAGGGAAGGAGGCACGTGGTCTTCAAAGAGGGAGATTGGGTCTGGTTACATCTACGACCCGAACGTTTTCCCCAACGGCGTAAGAGCAAGCTAGCACCACGTGGAGATGGCCCATTCCGAGTCCTGCGACGAATCAACGACAACGCCTACCAACTGGAGCTTCCAGGTGAGTATAATGTTTCTCCTACGTTTAATGTTGCTGACTTGGAGTTATTTGATGCAGGTGACGACTTTGCTTTGGAGACCAAAGCACCTGAAGAGGGAGGGAATGATGAGGACATCGTCCCACAGGCTATACCACGAGTTCCACCAGGGCCTTTGACACGATCCAGAGCACGAGCTTTAGGAGACAAGTTCAACCAGCTCATGGAGCATGCAGACGACCAGGAGCTCACGGATGAGGAGCCACCGGATAGCTCAGAAGACCAGCCGGATCCGTTCACTTCAGCTAGGGAGCATTGGAGGTTCCTGCTTGAAGACTCTTCCACCTCCGGTGTCTTTACCATTACCATTCGGTAAAGACACCAAAAGACGTGCTAAGAAATTGTACTCTTTTTCCTATCTTCGGTTTTGTCCCACTGGGTTTTCCGGAGAAGGTTATAATGAGGCAACACTCTTAGTGCGCAAGACGACGAAGACTTGTTCACACAATCCGACACCTTCACAAGTCTTAGTCAAATTCGGACTTTACTCCTATATAAGGCTTATCTATCTCATTTCCTTCTTTTGTAGACTAAGTATAAGTCTAGGGCCTTCAGCCCATATTTTATGGTTAAGTCATTAGGACTTAAGCCTTTTTTTTTATATACAGCAAAAAGAACTACATGCTGTTTTATTTTACACTACTTGTTGTTTTGGGGAAACATCATGTTGTTTACCCTAAGTTGTAACCATAAGGCTTATATAAGCCTCATCACTTAGAATGAGAAATACAACTCGAATTTTAAGAACAAAAACTCTAGACTTCTCTTGTCTTTGACGGCTGCATCCTCCATTGGAGAGCCTCTCACGATTTCTTCTTGTCTAAGAAGAATCACCCTGGTGTATCACAAGTCTTCTGCAGCTTGTGTGGTCCTTTCAATCCACCCTTTCCACCCAATTCGCTTCTGAAGGTCTCGAGCTTCTCGATCAACAGTTGCACCACCACCTTAGCTCACATCAAGATGTCTCCCCCCACATGTCCAAGAGGAGGAAGGCCAGGAGAACTGAAGACACCAGGCTGCAGATGGATGGAAAGGTCGGATGGTGTGGATGGCCACGGCTCCACCGGATGGGCCGCGGCTGGGTGGCTGGGATTGGACACGGCCGGTACTGGCTGAGGAGCCGTGGGATGCTGGACATGAGGTGAAACTATACCAATGCTCTCAAATAGCCTTCTCAAGTTCTTAGCTTGATCTGATATAGTTGTGGAGATGTCCTTGAATTGATCTCAAGTTCCTTCTTGATAAAAACCTTTGTATTCTTTGAATTTGACATCTCTGGATACCAAGACTCTTCTAGTATCTAGGTCATAACATTTTTATTTTTTCTGGGTAGAGGAATACCCAATCAACATATCTTTGGTACTCTTTGGTTCCAGCTTGTTCCTTTGCTTACTTGGATCTAATACAAAACAAACACAACCAAAAACACTTAAGTGGTCAATATTAGGTCTAGTTTTGTTTAGTACCTAAATGGAGACAGATCATCTAGGAATTTTGTAGGAGTCCTATTAATCAAGTAGCATGCAGCTAAAAGCATCACCCCCAAAATCTTTTGGGAACTTTCATGTGGAACATCATTGTTCTCACAAACTTCCATCAAATGCCTATTCTTCCTTTCAGCTACTCCATTTTGTTGTGGAGTGTAAGGACAGCTGGTTTGATGTTCAATGCCATGCTTGGCCTAGTGTTGTTGGAGTCTGGTGCTAGTGTATTCTCCTCCATTATATGTTCTAAAGCATTTATTACTTGCATTGTATTGATTAGTAACATATGCTTAAAAATTTAAAAATGCATCAAATACTCTATCTTTAGAACTAAGCAAAGTAACACAAGTATATTTGGACTTTTCATCAATAAATGTCATAAAATACTTACGGTTCTCTCTAGATGGGAATGAGGATGTCCAAACATCAGAATGCACCAACTCAAAACAACTATCATAAGTATGCAAAGATTTTTCAAAAACTGTTTTGCAAAGCTTTCCAAGTATACAAGAATCACACATATCCTTCGGCATTTTTAAACCAGGAACAATCAGTTTAAGTGCTCTAGGATGAGGATGTCCTAATCTAACATTCCAAAGATCATAATCAGTACTAAAAGAGCCAGCATTAAAAGTCGCTTCTGACCCACTAGCTTTAGGCATGTCTTCAAGCACATACAAGTCATCTTTTGTGGTTCATTGTCCAAATCTTCTACTAGTCTCAATATCTTGAAAGTAGAAATCATTTGGACCAAAGATAGCTTGATAATTTAAATCAGTAGTAGCTTTTTAACTGAAAGCAAATTAAAAGTAAAGGAAGGCATGTAAAAGGCTTTAGATTCATTATCAAACAACTTAAGTTTTACTATGCCTTTAATTGGTACTTTAATTCCATTAGCAATGACAACATTACCTAAGACAGGTTCTACATTCTCTAGCAACCTAGGTCACTAATCATATGGTGAGAAGAACCAGAATCAATCACCAATGATTTAGAGACATTAGGAGTAAAATAAATTGGAAAAGAAGCATGAAAAGTTTACCCCAACACATTCCCATCCTTTATTGCTTTGATAAGAGCTTCTGGATCTGATTTTGTCCCAAATTCTGATGCTGGAGACATGGCAATAGCTGAGGCTGAATGAAGAAATGAGCTGCTACACGACTTGCGACTTGGAAGGAACCGATGGTTGGTTGCCATGACCGTGAGCTTGCAGTTGTGTGTGGCTGGCCGTGGGTTGTTGTGGCTGAAGAGCCCAGCTTGGCTTCAGCTCAGGATAGAGTACCCAAAACTCCTTCTTTGTATGGCCACTCCTTTGCAATGGTCACAAGTTTGTCTCCTCTTCCTAGATTCATTTGTTGTTTCTGGTTTGAAGAAGCTCTTGTGTGCAGCCACCAATTCAGCCTTGTTGCCAAATAGTCCATGAGATCCTTGCTCCTTTTGGATTTGAGCACAAACATCTTCTGATACAGGCCAGGCCATCTGGTCAGAGAAGCGGTCGGGAAAGGGAGGCCCGGACGAGGGAATGGTGGTTCTGATGGCTGCGAAGTCCTGGTCGAGAAGTTGCGGCCTTGAAATGGCTATACAGACGGGCAAACGGTAAGGAAATGGGCGATGAAGGATGGACTAGAGCGCGCGAGCCAGGACGGGAAACGACTGGCGGGTGCGGAACGTTGGAACGGGCAGGAATGAAATGGGGTTGCTTGATGTGACTTGAACGATGGATTGAAGGCAACACACCAAGCTATGTCTGGCTTGGATACAGCCTTTCCAAGAAGAGAGACACACTCAATCTTCAAGGAAACTCTCCTTCCTTCTTGGACACACACTCACACAAGGAAGAAAAGGAACAGACCTAGGCGGCCATGTAATAGGGTTTTGGGTTCGAAAATTCTCTCCTCAGAAATGAATAAGAGTTTGCCTTTTATAGGCTATATACATGTGACCTAGTTGACCGTGGTCAACAAAACTTATCAAACCCCAAAAACGACTAAGTCATAAAGAAAATGCAAAGGCTAAACACATGCCTAAGATAGGATCAAGCCTAATTGATTTTAAATGGACATATCCAACTTAGAAATCAATGGGACACTAGGCTTGATGCCTTACACTTTCAGGTCTCATTAAAAACCTTTCCAAGAACCCATTATGGTAAACTTAGAAAGGAAAAGAGTACCCTAATCATCTAAGATCTTTAAGGGTGCCCTTACTCAAGGATAGTAAGGACAAACAAGACCTTATCCCTAAGGATGTGTGCATGGACGTCCTGGTCAGGAACACCCAGCTGAACATGATCAAGCGGCTGGCTGGTGTCTTCAATCTCCTCTTCCTCTCCATGACCGGATGCATGAGCTAGATTGGTTTCTGCTTGGTCTTCATGGGGTTGATCATCATTGCTCCTGTCTTGAGTTCCTTGGGCGGCCCTGCTCCTGGTCATGATGCGGTGGGACACATATGGAATGGTCTGAACCTCATCCTCCAAATACCGGGTCGGTGTGGCTTGGATGACCCCATCATCTTCCAAGCTAGGAAGCTTATCAGTCCTGAGAATATACTTAGTAAGATCTGAGTAAGTAGTATTAAGGGTTAATAGTAACCCAAACACCTTATCTTGTTCTTTCCTTTCAAGGAGAACAATTGGTTCAATGGTGGCTGACCTTAACATATCTAGCTCAGCCCACAATGCTCTGAATGAGCCATAGAGCTTTGTGAATTCTGCATCCTCCTGCCTTAATTCTGATGTGAGCCTGGTCGACCAAAGGCATCACTCGGTCGTTGGTACGGACGCGGAGCAAGACAACCAGCCAGATGGAGGCGCGGGTGAGGAACTTGTGCAATCGGACCAAGATATGGAGGTTGGCCCGGAACGTGGCCAACAGCCAAAGCCGGCTGACCCAATACCGACCCAAGGTAAAACAAGAAGGACTACCCGGCCATCAACTCAGGCTGCGACCCGTGCTTCGGTCCAAGCTGCGGAACATTGCTCGACCAAGTCTCCGACCCATGTCCCGACCTCAACCGCGACCACAACATCAGGACATGACCGAACCAGGACGTCACCAAGGACCAACCCCTCAGCTCAACCGTCACGTGAAGATTCGACCGGCCTTGTCCCGGACCCATGGACCGTTCCACTCGGTCCCATGACCCGTGCCCGGACCAAGGCCCTACAAAAGTCTATTGGGTTGTTTCTAACCCATTCTCCTTCTAATCTTGTTTAAGTCCTTTGGTTTGGTCCGTGGGTTTATGAGTTTGGGATTAAGGGCCCATTTGGTTCCCTTTTCCCATGTGAGGTTTTTCCCATTGGGTTTTTCTCACATGGGTTTTTAATGGGGCCTGATGAACCTTTAAAATGAACAAACCCATAAGGCTTTGGACTTATGACCAATGGCATTTCTTTGGCCGGCCCAATATCCTTGTTTCGAAATTGCACACGCTTTTAACTTCATTGTTTCACTTGGTCTTTGTAATTAAATGCATGGTTGTTTGTGCCATGCATGCATGTCTCTTTGACCATGCAAGTGAATGTCTCTTGGCGTGTATAAACTTTGGCCTTGGCCAGTTTGTAACTTTCAATCGATTTTTGAATAAGAAAATTTTGTTGTTTACAAGTGATCTTAATCGGTTCATTCCTTCTTGCAAATCCTCTCCTAGTGTGTAGTATCTAGGTTACCCATTTGCAAAGCCCTTGTGAGATCTAGTGTGTCATATCTGGATCTTGTAAGTTTGTGTCTCAAAGCCGTCCATCCCTTTGAGAATCCGCCAGTTCGATCCGCTTCCTTATTCCTCCCCATTCCTTTTGGCCCGTTCCATTACCTTGCCGTCCCCGCCTTGTTCATCTACCGCCGTGACAACCTCCATTCCCCTTGAATTCCATCTTCCGCGCCTTGCTCGCCTGCTGCTGATCTTGGAGTCACGTGATCCCCCTCACTAGGACCACGTCAAGTGGTATCAGAGCAGACATCAGGCTGAGCACTTCATTCCTTCTTGATTTTCGATTTCATTTTGTTACGAAAACCTTGATTTTTTCCAAAGTGTCCATTCATATACCATTGAACCATATCAGATCCGTGAGTTTAGACATATCCTCTTGAACTATTGACTTGTTTTGAGTGTTTTGATGGCAGGGAATGAAGATGAGGAGTCAGAAGCAAACCGCTTCCACCGTCTGTTTGAAGACCTAGCAACCAGGCTTAGCAACACCATTGAGGAGCGGCTACAAACTATACAGCTTGGGATCCGAGAAGGCATCCGAGAGGAGATTAACCGGACGGTTCCAAATGTGAGACAGCCACGGCCTAGGAATCCTTTTCCTCCAAGGCGTGTCAGAGGTTTAACACCAGAACCACCAGAGCATGCCTCAGATGCTGGAAGCTTGGGAAGAAGGACGTTCATAGGTGATGAAGGGGCGGCCAGATTCTATCACTCAGGAGGATCTGACCACAGTGGACACAACCGGCCTAGGCGCCATCAAAGAGTCCCAAACCTGCCCCATCAGCCCGACCAGTTCAACCATCTCAAACTGAAGATTCCACCCTTTCACGGCCACAATGATCCTATTTCTTATCTTGATTGGGAAACTAAAATTGAACTCGTTTTTAATTGTCAATTCTATAGTGAAATTAACAAGGTCAATTTGGCTGTTACAGAGTTCTATGACTATGCTCTAAGGTGTTGGGATCAGGTGGTTACTTCCAGAAGAAGAAACGGTGAATACCCCATTGAAACATGGGAAGAGCTTAAACTTATTATGAGAAGGCGGTTTGTTCCCAACCACTTCCATAGGGATCTACATCAAAGACTCAGGCATCTACAACAAGGCAACAAGAATGTTGATGACTACTTTAAAGAAATGGAGATGCTCTTGATCCGAGCTGGTGTGACTGAAGATCGTGAAGCAACCATGTCCCGCTTCATAAGTGGGCTCAATCCGGAAATCCAAGACCGGCTGGAGATGCAGCACTATGTGGAGTTGGAAGAAATGCTACACAAGGCATTGTTGATTGAACAACAAATTAAGAGAAGAACTAACACTCGGTCTTTTGGTGCACGTGCCGTGGGATCCAAGATAACCTTCAACAAGGACTTCAAACCCAATCGCGCCTTTGAAGCCAAACCATCCGGGTCTAAATCCGCTTCTAACTTTCTCCCACCAAGGCCAGATAAGGGCAAAGCCGAGGAGCACCCTACCAGAACCAGAGACGTCCGGTGCTTCAAGTGTCAGGGTTTAGGGCACTACGCCAGCAGCTGTACCAATAAGCGTGCCATGATCATCTTGGAAAATGGGGAAATCCAGTCCGAGGAGGAAGAAGACCATAACCCCGTGACGGATGGGGAAGAGGAGCTGCCGGTTTCAGGACAACTCTTGGTAGCCAGGAGGTCCCTGAATGTGCAAGTCAAGACCCATGAACCGGACCAAAGAGAAAATCTTTTTCACTCACGCTGCCTGATCCAAGGAAAGGTTTGCAGCTTAATTATAGATGGAGGTAGTTGTACTAATGTTGCTAGTGAGTCTATGGTCAGGAAACTAGGTCTTGAGGAGCTGCCCCATCCAAAGCCATACCCACTCCAGTGGCTGAATGATTCAGGCGAGTTGAAGGTGACCCATCAGGTCAAGGTGCCGATTGAAATAGGCAAGTATAAAGACGAGGTCTTGTGTGACATCCTGCCAATGGAAGCAAGCCATATCCTCTTGGGCAGACCGTGGCAGTCAGACAGGAAGGTGACCCATGATGGATACACCAACCGCCACCACTTCATTTACAAAGGCCGTAAGACAACCTTGGTGCCTATGTCACCCCATGAGGTATACCTAGATCAAATGCACCTTAAGAAGCAAAAGAAAGAGGCTAGTAAGGCTAAGGAACCTAGAGCTAAAACCAACTTTTACATAAAGGCTTGTGATGTTAAAAGGAGTCTTAGTCTTAAGGCACCCGTGCTTATGCTTATTTATAAGGAACATGCCCTTGTGACTACTAACCCTGCGCCGGTTCTTCCGAGCATTCTTAGTAAGCTATTGCAGGGGTTCCAGGACGTGTTTCCAGAGGAGTGTCCAGATGGGTTACCACCCATCCGTGGAATAGAACATCAGATCGATCTGGTTCCTGGGGCTTCCCTACCAAACCGGCCGGCGTATAGGACTAATCCCGTGGAGACCAAAGAGTTACAAAGGCAGGTTGATGAGCTCATGGCCAAAGGCCACATCCGTGAGAGCATGAGTCTGTGTGCCGTGCCAGTCCTTCTAGTCCCTAAAAAAGATGGGACTTGGCGCATGTGTGTTGATTGCCGGGCAATCAACAATATCACGGTAAAGTATAGGCATCCCATTCCTAGGTTAGATGACATGTTAGATGAGCTACATGGATCTAGGATATTTTCTAAGATAGATCTTAGGAGCGGATATCACCAAATTAGGATGAAGGAAGGTGATGAGTGGAAAACCGCTTTTAAGACTAAGCATGGACTATATGAGTGGTTAGTCATGCCCTTTGGATTAACCAATGCCCCTAGTACTTTTATGAGGCTTATGAATCATGTGCTTAGAGAGTTTATAGGACATTTTGTGGTAGTGTACTTTGATGACATTTTAGTATATAGTAAGACCTTGGATGAGCATGAACACCATCTTAGACTTGTTCTTGAAGTGCTTAGAAAGGAGAAACTATATGCTAATGTTAAAAAGTGTACCTTTGGATCAGATAACATTGTCTTTCTAGGATTTGTTGTAAGTGCTGCAGGAGTCCAAGTTGATGAGGAGAAGATCCGCGCCATCAGGGATTGGCCTAGCCCAAAAACCGTGGGGGAAGTTCGCAGCTTCCATGGTTTAGCCGGGTTCTACAGGCGCTTTGTCAAGGACTTTAGCACTTTGGCCGCGCCCTTGACTGAGGTGATCAAGAAAGACGTTGGCTTCAAGTGGGGAAAGGAGCAGGAGGAGGCATTCCAGATGCTTAAGGACAGGCTTACTAATGCGCCATTATTGGCATTGCCTAATTTCGCTAACACCTTTGAAATTGAATGTGATGCTTCAGGTGTTGGAATAGGAGCTGTTCTTATGCAGGACCGCAAGCCCATTGCATATTTCAGTGAGAAGCTTGGGGGCACCACCTTGAATTACCCCACATATGATAAAGAGCTATATGCTCTGGTCCGGTCATTACAAACGTGGCAACATTACTTGTGGCCCAAGGAGTTTGTGATCCACACGGACCATGAGTCACTCAAGCACTTGAGGAGCCAGCACAAACTCAATAAACGTCATGCCAAATGGATGGAGTTCATAGAAACCTTCCCATACGTGATAAAATACAAGCAAGGTAAGGAAAATGTGGTTGCCGATGCCTTGTCTCGCAGGTATGCACTCTTATCTACTTTGGAAGTTAAAATTATGGGTTTTGAACATATGAAGGATTTGTACTTGACTGACCCAGACTATGGAGAAATCTATAAGTCATGTTTCAAGAATCCTACAGGACGTTTCCATATTCAGGTGTAGCATACACGGGATGAACTGGTCGGGTGCGTGTCGTCGGTTGTGTTTCCCGTACAAGGGATGAGATAACCGGCTGGGCCAGCTGATACCACGGTCACGACAAGAATAACTTGGAACACCTGATCAGACACGTCTGGAAAAGTATTAAACGCGGGATCACATGCACTCGTGATCTTGAGACACGGTCCAAGACACGAACACTGAACAGGGACACAAAAATGAAAGATCCAGGCAAGGAAGCCGGTCACGCGAGCAAAAAGAGGACTCGGGCACGAGGTAATGTGAGACGATGATCTTATCTGGTCTGGTCTGGCACACAGAAACGCCAGAGACACGTAAAGCAGGCCAGGGACAAATCAGGGACACGAAACAGGGATGCCAAAAGCGCGTGCTCAAACCTTCCTTGTGGTCGCGTGTAGTTTCCTGGCCTTCAACAACTTCAACCAACTCCTGCAAAAAATTTTAACAAATTCCAACCAACAAGATCTACTTCTAACAGTCCTTATCCAATTTAACTAGATCAACAATCATAAATTTTAAATTTATTAATAACCCAATCTAAAAATTCAAGTTTCCCTCCTTTTTTAGAATTTTAAAGTTTGATAAGAAATCATGAAAAACAATCTTGAAGACTTAACCCTGTCAGATTGAAACCAAATTTCGTGAAGACCCTCACAAGATACTTATCTAACTTTTCAGATTCAAAGATTTAAAGATATCTAAGCAAATAATGTAATTTTATCACCGGATTTTTGTGAGAGGCGAATTCTGACGTGTTTGAGAAAAACTTCAAGAACTTCCTATAAAACTAAGAGAATTGAGTTCTTATTTCTTTAAACAGAAACGAGACTCGAATGGATTGAGTTTAGGATTTGGAAAATTGCGATTTGGTGAACATTTGACAACGGAATGACCTGGGAAACACGGAGATTCGCGACGGAGGCACTCGCGGAGGTCCGATGCATGAAAATTCGTAACTTTTTGGTCACATAATGCAAATCTAATTGGCATGGCTTCAAAACTCGCCGGAGAACCACCCAGAAAAAGCAGATCGTCAAAATATGCAGTGGTTTGGCCGGAATTTGCAATCAAAGTTGACAGACGAAATAAAACTGAAAGCAGATTGTTAAAAAGATGATTTCTTCTTGATTCAAGGAATGAAAGATGAATTTTACCCAGATTTGATGTAACCTGGCTCTGATACCATGAAAGAATATGAGATTAAGAGATTTGTAGAGTGAGAGAATGAGAGATTAAAGAGATTTAGAGAGAAAAATGATTTTATTAAGAATGAGAATAATAGTTTTCTAAGTTACAAATGTGAAGGGAGATAATTATATATACTAATCTAGTCTAGGCTTATTTGGATACAAGGATTGCCTTGTACATGAATGGCTACAAGGATAACATAACACTAGAACACAAACAAGCCTTAGCACTCCCCTTTGACCTAGATAACTCACACCTTTATACAAGGTTTAAAAGCTTTCTTATTTCATCATTTCTTCTTCATTCCAACAGTTGGTACAGGAACCTCCGTCTATAATAAGAGAACATACCTTGCCTTAACGGTGCACTTGGTATAAAAAATGTTCTAACACTGGGCGATTTTTTCAGGGCCAGTTATGGTGTTGAGGACTCGTCGGAATATCAGGAGTTCTCCGGAGTCGTGGTACTCGATATTGTCCTCTAAAGGCTCTTCTTCACCTTCATCTGCGGACTCGTTCTCACCGGATGGTGTTAGGATCATAACCTGTTGGTTGGGACATTCACGTGCCATGTGTTCGCGTCCATTGCACTTGAAACAAGTGATATCTCGACTACTGGAGGCGGTACTGGTGGATTCACTCAGCTGTCCTGGTCCATTCGTGGGTCGGGACGCTTCTTTGGGCCGGGCTGTTGTGCGTTGGTCGGAACTGGTGCTAGGGGGCCAGTTGTATGGCTTTTTCCAGTTGGGTTTGGGCCGATGGTAGCCAGCTGCTTTTCTCTTATTAGCTTGCTCCACTTGGTTGGCTAAGTTGTATAATTCTTCGAGGTCGTGATATGGCTGTCTCTCGATCTTTCGGGCGATCTTTTCATGGAGCCCATCATGAAACTGGGCCATAAGACTCTCCGGGGAGTCCGTGATCACTAGTCGGTTCCTTAGGTGTTCGAACTCGTCGAAGTACTCGCTGACCGTCATGGTGCCCTATGTGAGCCGTCTAAAGCATCTCTGCAGAAAGTAACGCTTCCGAATGAGATGTGTGAGTTCGTCCCATGAGGTTAAGGGTCCTAATCGGCTCCTCTTTTTTCAGCAACTTCACGGTCCCATCAAGTCAAAGTGTGGTCTGTGAACTGAGCTGTTACCAAAGCTACGCGTCTCTGGTCCTCGTACTGATAGTAGTCAAACAGGAGCTTCATTCGTCGTTCCCAGTCCAGATAAGCCTCTGGGTCAACCTTTCGGGTAAAGGATGAAGGGTTAAGTTTTACATTTGGGGGTTGGTAGGGGGCTGGTCCGTCGGTTTCTCTGGAGTCGTGGTCGTATCGGTAAGCGGGACCGGTATAGGTCGGAAAGTCGGGTGATTTTTCGTCTCGCGGGTCGCAGGCGTACATAATGATGTAATGGGTCCGTCCATTCATAGTGGTTCCTCCGCTCCTTCCGTCTCCGCGAGGTGGGATGTATGGTCTTCGGAGAGGACCAGGTTGTTCTAACCGTTCCATGCGGTTTGCGAGGGTGTTCATCTGTGCTGTGATCTGGCTCAGCATTTGCATGACTGAATTCGAGTCTTGGGGTCGGTCTGATACGTCTGAGCCACTAGACATGAGTTTTTAGGGGGTTCTTCCTAGAAAACTTTACTAAAATAGAAACTTTCCTAAAATAGAAACTTTCATAAAATAGAAACTTTCCTAAGCTAAAAATTTTCCTAAACTAAAAACTTTTCTAAAATAGAAATTTTCCTAAACTAGAAACTTTCCTAAAATAGAAATTTTCCTAAACCAGAATTGAAAACTATCATGATTTGGATACTTGCCTAAAACTAAAAAAGGGGAATATCCTAAATTGGTTAAGGAAATTTTCTAGGCTTAAGTTATTTCCTAAATTGGTTTTGGAAATTTCCTAGGCCTAGATTATTGCCTAAACTTGAAATTTGGGAATTTCCTAAACAAATTTAGAAATATTCCTAGGCGGCTGAAGAGGCTGTTTTAAACCAAAAAAATTTCTATTCTAAACTGGGAACTTAGGCACAAGAGTGCGGAAACTTTCCTAATGATTTTTGGAAACTACCCTAATTCGGTTTTATGGCAAATTTTCCTCTTAGGCCGCGAACAGAAAAAAGGAAGGATTTATATCGCGGGTTCTAACCTATTGCGGCTCGGGAGCTAAACCAACAGGGAAGAACCGACTTTGTCTATTGCGAGGATAGCCTAAAACCCTAGGTGCTTGAGGCATGGTTCGGGCTCGGTTCTATGCGGGGGTCCTAGTTCCAAAAGCGACGACACGTATCTACCAAAACGAGTGAGAGCAAGCAGTCTTGTTTACCTAATCACACGCATGAATGCAAGGAGCCTCGATTTACAATTTCTCAAGTTGGTGCAGGGTTCTTGACGTGGTCTTTACTAGGAAGATCACGCTACCAAGACCGGGCAACAGGGTGAACCGACGCGGAAGACTTGAAAGGCGGATGGAGGTTATGGAACGGGGGGGTTGCGATGGAATGATCGGATGAACAAGTGATGGATTGGATGGTGTGGACTTCCAAAATGATGACAAACTTTGGAACACCGGCTTGACTCAAACCAGATATGACACACTGGCGTGATGACAAGGGTTTCACAACCTAGCTAACTAGATACTACACACTAGAAATGGGATTATGAGAGAATGAGACCAAAACAAGAATGAATCAAGAGAAACTTCTTATTAAAATTTTTGATCTGATGTTTACAATGGCCACAGCCAAAAGATATACACGCCAAAGACAAATTCAAAATGAATGGTCAAAATCTTGCATGAATAGCACAAAACACCAAACATTTAAGAGGTAAGACCAAGAAAATTACAAGATGGTTAAAACAATTTAAAATCACACGCCTATAATGAAATGGGCCGGGCCAAAACAGAAATGCCATTAATCTTAAATTAAAGGCCTTATGGGCTTGATCATATTAAGGATGCACCAGGCTCCATTAAAAACCCATGTGAATAAAACCCTAAGGGAAAAACTTCATATGGGAAAAGGGAACCAAGTGGATCCCCAATCCCAAACTCATAAACCCAAAAACAAGATCAAATGGACTTAGACGAGTTGAGAATAGAAATGGGTCAGAAATAACCCAATGGGGTCTATAAGGGCTTTTTTCCGAGAGCGGGTCATGGGACCAGGTGGAACAGTCCATGGCTCCGGGACAAGGCTGGTCGATGTCCTGGTCAAGGCGCGGGTCGACGGGTCGAGACTGGTCGAGGTCCTGGTCGAGGCGCGGGTCGACGGGTCGAGGCTGGTCGAGGTCTTGGTCGAGGCGCAGGTCGACGACCTGGTTGGGTCTCTGGTCGGGGTACGGTCGACTCCAGCGTCCCATGGGTTGAAGGTATGATCGTGGGACGAACGCGGTCCATCCTCCGGTTCACTCCATCGTTCGTCTAGAACCTCCCGCGTACGTTAGTCAGTCCGTTGTTCTGTACGGTCGTCCAGTCGGTCGAGGACACGTCCTAAGCGATCGTCCGGCTAGTCAAGGCCACGGTCGAAGTCACGTCCTATACGGTCGTCCGTTAGTTCGGGAACACGGTCTGGGCTAACCTCCATGTAATCCTCTGGTTCAGCGTCCAAGCTCACATCAGTTCTAGGTGTGTTTCTTTATATGATAACCTAATCCATGTTTTTATAGTTTTGTTTTTATAAGGAAAACAACCATCCTAAATTGAACAACTTAACTAACGATTTGGTTCTGATTTTGACTTTAAGCGAATAACAAAGAAAGATGGAACCTGATTTGGTTCTGATTGTTGAGGTAGTGGTTCTTATGGGATTCTTCTTTTCTTTTATGACTTTGAATCCGGTGCCTCTTCACCTTGCAGGGTAAGAGATGAAACAAATAAAAGCAGGAAGTTTAAGCAAGACAAACAAACGAAATAATGGACTAAAACAAGGGATATGCTTAACCGGGTAGTAGGAGCTTTGGGCTCTGATACCAAATGATGTGGGCATGGTCGCGGATGGAACCTGTGGAGGTTCTTGGCACGGACCTGGGACGGGATACGAGAGAGACTTGATCGAAGACCGGTGGATGGGCGCGAGTCCGAGAGAGGCTCGATCAAAGCTGGTGCGGAACGGGGAGGACACGTGGATCGTACTGGACCATACAGGCTGTGGCAAGGCCCGTGATACCCAAAATACTTCGAACAGTTTGAGGTTGAAGTATCGGGCAGCTAGGGTAGAAGAAGCAACGCGGCGCCGTTAGAGAACTAGCGGACAAGGATTTTTTTATTTCTGTGTTTAGTCTGAATTTTATTAATTTAATGACTTGGCTTATATAAGGCATAAGTCTTAGGGTTTTTGCCCTTACAGAAAAACAAAAGGTAGTTTTAAATAAAACAACAAGAAGTTAAAACAAAAAAAACATGAAGTTCAAATAATTGACATGGGCCGCGGGCCTTAATGGGTTTGGCGCGGGCCCAGGTTCTAGACTTCGAAAAATAAATAAGAAAAACAAAGATGGCTTAAGACCATGGGCTTCCTGAGATGATTAAGCCCAAGTCCGAGTGCACACTAAAGGTGTTGCCTCGTTAAAAACTTCTTCAGAAACACCCAATGGGACAAAACCGAAGATTGGAAAAAGAGTACATTCCTTAGTGTGTCTTTGGCGTCCTTATCCCGGGGTGATGGTAAAGACGCAAGAGTCGAAGATCTGACGGTTGAGCAGCTCCCATGACTGGGTTGCAAGGTGGTGGTCCGGTACTTGGTTTGGTCCTAAGGATGGCTCGGGGTTCCTTGGGAGAACCTCAAGTTTTCATTCAACGTACCGGTTGATCTTGGTTCCTAATGCTTGGGCACGGGCTCGGGTCACTGGTCCAGTTGGTACGGCAGGAACGGCTTCGTCCGAGTCTAAGATGCTTGGGTTGGTAGAACGATCGGCACGGTCTGGGGCCTCATCAAAAGACCAATACAAGGAGGATCCAAACTTTGGGAACCTTTTCACTCAATGCACCAGAGGCGCCATAGGGTTTTTCTTCAAACATGATAATTTTCTTTTGAGGGACAAGAGACTTTGCATTCCTCAAGGCTCAATGTGTGAGCTAATCCTTAGCGAAGCCCACGGAAATGGGATTATGTGACACTTTGGAGTGGACAAAACCCTTAGCATCGTGATGGAACACTTCTTATGGCCTCACCTCAAAAGGGATGTGGAGCGTTTCTGTGTCTAGTGCATCATTTGAGTCAAGGCAAAATCCAGATTGCATCCACATGGTCTATACATTCCATTACTTATTCCTAACATGCCTTGGGTAGATATTTCCATGGATTTTGTTTTAGGACTGCCAAAGATAAGAAACAAGGATTCAATCTTTGTTGTGGTGGATCGATTCTTTAAAATGGTACACTTCATTCCATGAAATAAGACCAATGATCCCACTCACACAACCGACCTTTTCTTTAAGGTAGTTAAGCACCTGGCCTACCAAGGACCATTGTGTCAGGTAGGGACACTAAGTTTCTCAGGCACTTTTGGAGGAATTTATGGAGGAAGTTAGGAACCAAACTCCTCTTTTCAATGGCTTGTTACCCCCAAACGGATGGGCAGACTGGTGTCGTCAACCGCACCCTCTATACCTTGTTAAGGGTAACCGTGGGTAACAACCTTAAGAATTAGGTTGATTGTCTTCCATTCATTCAATTTGCTTATAATCGTGTGCCACACTCTACTAGTAAACATTCTCCTTTTGAAGTTGTCAATTGGTTTAAACCCCACACTCCATTAGACTTACAGCATATACCCAACAAAGAGAAAATGGTGAGAAAAGATGGAGACTCAAAAGTCGAGTTGATTAAGATACACCAAAAGGTTAAGGAGAATATAGAGAAGAAGAATAAGCACACCAAGAAGTATTTGGACAAGGGTCGCAAGGAGCTAACCTTTGTACCAGGTGATTGGGTATGACACCACATGAGGACAGAGCGGTTCCCAAAACAAAGAAATTGTAAGCTAGCACCAAGGGGAGACGGCCCATTCAAAGTCACCAGGAAGATCAATGACACTGCCTACCAAATAGAATTTCCAAGTGAGTTAAACATTTCCTCAAGAGGAGATACAATTATGAGGACAGAATCTTCTCAAGGGAAAGGGATGATGAGAGTACAAGGACCAAACTGGAATCCACAATCACGGTTCCAGTTGAAGGGAAATCACCAAGAACAATTTCAGGGGCTAGAGACTTAAGGGAAAGCTTCAACTAAGCCGTGGAGACATTACTCACCATGATAGCCCTTGAGACGAGCCAAGAACTCGGTTCTTTCCCTGAACACAGAAAGGACCAGCTACTAGAGGAAAGAGGCCCGCCCCAATAAGGACTAGGCACGGACCAGGAACGACCAGGCTCAGCCTAGGCACGACCAGGCCCGGCCCAAGAAGGCAAGGGGAGACGCCAAGAAGCCTGCCTAACGGAGTAGCTTCTTTCGAACAACAAGTAACTTACCATATTTGGGATCCTCCCTTTAAGTGAAACGGTGCACCTTGCAGACTAAGGACCATTACCAAAACGCCACACTTCAAGAAGCCCTAGAAGGTACCCATGCACACCACTGAGCCGTCAAGGTAAGCAACCATCTCCAGTTATTTATTATTTTGACTAATCATTTTCTTTGTTTTGTTTTGTTTCAAGTCCTTATATTTAAGTAGAGTAAGACATTTGTTCTCGACACCCCATTAATAGGTAACTAGGTTTTCCTTTTCTTGTAAGATGCTTCAAGACCCCTAGAAAGGCATAGCTGAATGACTCCTTATAAAGTCCCACTACAGCCTTGTTATTTTAACAACTTATAAAATAAAGAAACTGAGTTTTTCCTTAGCAAACAAATACCCTAGCCTCCGAGCCTTGTGAGAAGCAATCCTCTGAGAAGCCGACTTTTCAAGCCTCCCTTTCAAAGAGTCTTGTGGTGTCCTTCATTTCCCTTCATCATCCAATCGTCCCATCCTTGTTCTAGTGTCGTGGTACCGAGTGTTTTAGAAGAGAGAGTTGATCAACAGCTCCTACTTCATTGGGTTTTGCGTTGTGAGATTTTTGTGGATTTCAGATCTTACATGGTGCGTCCCTGGATAGGTGATAAATCTCTGGATCACTTGAAGGAGGGTTGCGATGGGATTGGAGACTACTAGCTCTCCAAAAACGTGGGTGGACTTTTCCTTAGGGTTACGGCTGACCAAAAGTGTTGGTATGAAGAAGAAATGATGAAGAAATAAGGCCTTTAATTCTAGATTAAAGGTGTGTGTTCTAAGTAATCTAAGGAGAGTGTCTAAGGCTTGTTTGTGTTTTAGTATTATGTTATCCTTGTAGCCATTCATATATAAGTCAATCCTTGCATCCAAACAAGCCTAGACTATAATAGTATAAATAGCTATCTCTCTCCTCATTTGTAACTTAGAGAAACTATTATTCTCATTTTCTTAATACAATCATTCTTCTCTCTAATCTCTCATTCTCTCATTCTCTAATTATACAAATCTCTTAATCTCATAATGGAGTGACTGAAAGGAAGAATAGGCATTTGATAGAAGTTGTGAGAACAATGATGTTCCACATGAAAGTTCCAAAAAGATTTTGGGGGGATGCTCTGGTAGCTGCATGCTACTTGATTAATAGGACTCATACAAAAGTCCTAGATGGCTTGTCTCCATTTGAGGTACTAAACAAAATTAAATCTAATGTTGACCACTTAAAATTTTTGGTTGTGTTTGTTTTGTATTAGTTCCAAGAGAGCAAAGGAACAAGTTAAAACCAAACAATGTTCATTGGGTATTCCTCTACCCAGAAAGGATACAAATGCTATGATCCATAGACTAGAAGATTCTTGGTATCCAGAGATATCAAATTCCAAGAATCAAAAGGGTTCTATGAAGAAGAAACTTGGGATCAATTCAAAGACATCTCCACAACAAGATCAGACCAAGCTGAGAACTTGAGAAGACTCTTGGAGAGCATTGGCATAGTCTCTTTTCATCCTCAGCCCACGGTTGCCTCACCTCAGCCTCCTGTACCATTGGCGTTGATGGGGTCATCCAAGCTACACCGACCCGGTACTTGGAGGATGAGGTTCATGTCACTCCATATGTGTCTCACCACATAATGACTAGGAGCAGGGCCGCTCAAGGAGCTCAAGACAGGAGCAAGGATGATCAACCCCATGGAGACCAAGCAGTAACCAACCTAGCTCATGCATCCGGTCATGGAGAGGAAGAGGAGATTGAAGACACCAGCCAGCCGCCTGATCATGTTCAGCTGGGTGTTCCTGACCAGGACACTCATGCACACAGCCTTAGGGATAAGGTCTTGTGTGTCCTTACTATCCATGAGTAAGGGCACTCTTAAAGACCTTAGGTGATTAGGGTACTCTTTTCCTTTCTAAGTTTACCATAATGGGTTCTTGGAAAGGTTTTTAATGAGACCTGAAAATCTAAGGCATCAAGCCTAGTGTCCCATTGGTTTAATGTGGATATGTCCATTTAAATCAATTAGGCTTGATTCTATCTTAGGCACATGTTTAGCCTTTGCATTTTCATTAAGACTTAGTCGTTATTTTGGGGTTTTAGTGTTTTGTTGACCACGGTAAACTAGGTCATATGTAGCCTATAAAAGGCAGACTCTTACTCCTTCTAAGGCAGACAATTTTCGAACCCTAAACTCTATCTCATGGCCACCTAGGTCAGTTCCATCTCTTGCTTGTGTGAGTGTGTCTCCAAGAGAGAAGGAAAGCTTCCTTGAAGATTGAGTGTGTCTCTCTTCTTGGAAAGGCTGTATCCAAGCCAGACATAGCTTGGTGTGTTGCCTTCAATCCACTTTCAAAACGCAACTGAAAACCCCATTTCATCTCCTTCCATTCCATTGTTCCCTAGCCGCTAGCCGCTTACCGTACCGGCCACTTTCTCATCCTGTCCATCCACCTCAGATCCAAGCCGGTCGACCAGCTTCGTTCATTCGCCCTCCTTGGTCAGACGGGTCCTCGCTTGGATACGTCCTAGGATCCCCAACCGGCCACTCTCTCGTTCCCGTCCCAAGCCACAACCAGCTTATTCACGCCGAAGCCCCATCCGTATCGCCCACGCATTCCCGACCATGCCGCGCCTCCTTCCGACCGTCCCCTGAACCAGATGGCCCTGGCCTGTAACATTTTGGTATCAGAGCTCAAGTTCCTGAAGAAAGGTTGCATCTTTCCACTTTCTCACCTAGGGTTTTGATTTTTGCTCAAGCGTGTGTTAGGGTTTTAGGTGGCGTGCTCAGTACTTCTTGTTTAGGGCTTGTTAAGCTGTGAATTTGGTATTTTGTGATGTTGCTTAGCTAGGTTGATAGAGCTTGCCTCCCTGTTTAGAAAATCGCCATTGTTGAACCTAGGGAAGAAGATAGAGTTAGGTGGAGACATAGTTGCTTTTTGGTCAGCCTGGTCGGTGAGTCACCGTGTGGTCCTCACCGGATGATGTCACATTGTCTAACCTTTTGACTGTTTGAATTTGAATTTCGGTCTTGCTTGTCTTTTTGGCGGTTCATTGAGTTAATGCATGTGATTCGAATTGTTGAATGGTTGAATGATTTAGTAGTTAGTTTAAATTCAAATTTAAGATTAATTAGGTCATTAGTGATAAAACTTAAGTAATTAGTTTAAGCACTTTGACTCGTTGACTTTTTCTTTGCAAGGTACCCGTGAGCTGAATGACTGACCCAGCTCTAGCAGAGATTCTCACCAGCCTTCAGACTCAGCTTCAGCAGCTGGGAGACCGGCTTGGCCGAGTGGAGCAGCCTCACCCACAGCCTGCGCCAGCACCTCCACCTCCTCAACCGAGAGCTCCACCACCCCCTTGGCCGGAGCAAGACATGGAAGGATTGTCTGAGGAGGAGGCTTTCCCACCCCATTTCAGAAGGCCAAGACACAGAGAGAGAAGGTTTCCTGAAGAGAGGGGACATCACCACCCACTTAGCATAGGTCAAGGTTTCATTTAGCATAGGCAAGTATGTTGATGAGGTTCTTTGTGATGTAGTTCCTATGCAAGTCACCCATATCCTGTTAGGTAGACCTTGGCAATTTGATAGGGAAGTTGTGCATGATGGTAGGACTAATAAGTATACACTTATGATGAATAAGAAACGAATTATCTTAGCACCATTGTTGCCTGCCCAAGTTCATGAAATGCAAGTCAAGTTAGCTAAAGAAAAATGCATGTCTAAAACTAATTTCTTGATTACACCTAGTGATGTTAGGCGTTCTCTCTTTGACCCAACTTGTCAAGTTGTTTTGGTTGTTTACAAGGGTTTAATGAATTCTAGACATACTAATGTGGTCTTGCCAAGAGAAATCCGAGCTTTACTTGACAGGTACAAGGATGTCTTTCCTGAGGAGATACCAGCAAGCCTACCGCCCTTGAGAGGCATAGAGCACCAGATTGATTTCATCCCAGGCGCCCAGCTCCCAAACCGGCCAGCATACCGAGTCAACCCCACGGAGGCAAAGGAGCTTGAAGCTCAGGTCCGAGACCTCATGGCCAAAGGATATGTGAGGGAGAGTCTAAGTCCCTGTGCCGTGCCTGTGCTCCTTGTGCCCAAGAAAGACGGCACCATCAAATACCGCCACCCAATTCCAAGGCTAGACGACATGTTGGATGAGTTGAGTGGAGCAACCATCTTCTCTAAGGTGGATTTGAAGAGTGGGTATCACCAAGTGAGGATGAGGGAAGGGGATGAGTGGAAGACCGCTTTCAAGACCAAGCATGGCTTGTATGAATGGCTAGTCATGCCATTCGGCCTCTCCAATGCCCCAAGCACCTTCATGCGCCTCATGCACCATATCCTTAGACCCTTTATGGGCAAGTTCTTAGTGGTTTATTTTGATGACATTATGATATATAGCTCTTGCTTGACTTATCATGTGCTGCATTTAGAACAAGTCTTAGAGACTCTTAGGAAAGAACACATGTTTGCCAATTTGTCTAAATGCATCTTTTGCACAGATGAGGTTGTTTTCCTTGGCTTTGTAATTAGCTCACAGGGATTAAGAGTGGATGTGGAGAAGATAGAAGCCATACTTGGCTGGCCCAGACCGACTTCAATCAGCCAAGTTAGAAGCTTCCATGGGTTGGCCAGTTTCTATAGGCGCTTTGTGAAGGACTTCAGCACCTTGGCCGCACCATTGACTTCCCTGATCAAGAAGAACATGGGTTTTGAGTGGGGAGAGTTGCAAGAACAAGCCTTCTTGAATCTCAAGTACCAGCTGACCCATGCGCCCATCCTTGCTCTGCCAAATTTCGAGAAAACCTTTGAAGTGGAGTGTGATGCCTCAGGGGTAGGCATAGGGGCGGTACTAACTCAAGGAGGGAGACCAGTGGCCTATTTTAGTGATAAGCTGACCGGTGCTACCTTGAACTACCCAGCTTATGACAAGGAGTTGTATGCATTGGTCAGGGCAATGCAAACATGGCAGCACTATCTATTGGCTAGGGAGTGTGTGATCCACACAGATCATGAGATCTTGCAGCATCTGAGGGGCCAGACCGTGTTGAAGAAAAGGCATGCTAGATGGCTGGAGTATATAGAGACATTCCCCTATGTGATCAAATACAAGAGGGGAAAAGAGAATGTAGTTGCGGATGCCTTGTCAAGGAGGCATGCTTTGATATCCACCATGGATGCTAAGGTCATAGGATTTGGACACTTGAAGACTTTTTACCCTGAAGACCCAGACCTCAAGGCAGCTTATGAAAGGCATGGAACAGGAGCCTACACGCGTTTCTTCCTTCATGATGGGTTCCTTTTTAAGGACAAACGGTTGTGCATTCCCCAAGGCTCAATGAGGGAGTTGTTAGTAGAGGAAGCTCATGGAGGTGGTCTTATGGGCCATTTTGGAGTGGAGAAGACTCTCAGTGTTCTTAAGGAACATTTCTACTGGCCCAATATGAAGAAGATGGTAGCCACCCACTGTGACCGGTGCATCACTTGCAAGAGAGCCAAGTCAAGACTCCACCCCTACGGCTTATACATGCCCCTTCCAGTTCCTACTCTACCATGGGTAGACATCTCCATGGATTTCGTTTTAGGATTGCCAAAGATTCAGCACAAGGATTCGGTGTTTGTGGTAGTGGACCGCTTCTCCAAAATGGCTCACTTCATACCCTGCTCAAAGACCAATGATGCCTCTCAGACCGCAACCCTATTCTTTAGAGAGGTGGTGAGACTTCATGGTATCCCAAGAACCATTGTGTCTGACCGTGACACAAAGTTCTTGTCACACTTCTGGAGGACTTTGTGGAAGAAGCTGGGTACCAAGCTTCTGTTCTCTACCACGTGCCATCCTGAAACAGATGGGCAGACCGAGGTAGTCAACCGCACCTTAAGAGCACTCTTGAGGTCAACAATTGGACGGCATCTAACAACTTGGGTGGAGAGCCTTCCCTTGGTGGAGTTTGCCTACAATTCGGCCAAGCATTCTACCACAGGCATGTCCCCTTTTGAAGCTGTGTATAGTCGCAATCCGGACACTCCTTTGACCCTGGCACCTTTGCCACCGACCGAGACCATGGATCTTGAAGGAGAAGCTAAAGCCGCAGCCATGAAGAGGATATTTGAACAAGTGCACGGCAAGATTGAAAGGAGGAATGACCAAGTCCGATCTAGGATCAACAAGAAGAGGAAGCAGCTGGTGTTCCAACCAGGAGACTGGGTGTGGTTACACCTAAGGCCAGAACGCTTTCCCAACAAGCGCAAGCACAAGCTGGACTTCAGAGGAGATGGGCCATTCCAAGTGGTGGAACGCATCAATGACAATGCCTATAGGCTCAAGCTACCAGGTGAGTATAATGTGTCTTCATCCTTTAATGTTTCTGATTTATCTCCCTTTGATGCACAGGATGTTGGCTCTTTGGAGACCAAAGCACTTGAAGAGGGTGGGGATGATGGGGTCATCCAAGCTACACCGACCTGGTACTTGGAGGATGAGTTCATGCCACTCCATATGTGTCTCACCGCATAATGACTAGGAGCAGGGCCGCTCAAGGAGCTCAAGACAGGAGCAAGGATGATCAACCCCATGGAGACCAAGCAGTAACCAATCTAGCTCATGCATCCGGTCATGGAGAGGAAGAGGAGATTGAAGACACCAGCCAGCCGCCTGATCATGTTCAGCTGGGTGTTCCTGACCAGGACACTCATGCACACAGCCTTAGGGATAAGGTCTTGTGTGTCCTTACTATCCATGAGTAAGGGCACTCTTAAACACCTTAGGTGATTAGGGTACTCTTTTCCTTTCTAAGTTTACCATAATGGGTTCTTGGAAAGGTTTTTAATGAGACCTGAAAATCTAAGGCATCAAGCCTAGTGTCCCATTGGTTTAATGTGGATATGTCCATTTAAATCAATTAGGCTTGATTCTATCTTAGGCACATGTTTAGCCTTTGCATTTTCATTAAGACTTAGTCGTTATTTTGGGGTTTTAGTGTTTTGTTGACCACGGTCAACTAGGTCATATGTAGCCTATAAAAGGCAGACTCTTACTCCTTCTAAGGCAGACAATTTTCGAACCCTAAACTCTATCTCATGGCCGCCTAGGTCAGTTCCATCTCTTGCTTGTGTGAGTGTGTCTCCAAGAGAGAAGGAAAGCTTCCTTGAAGATTGAGTGTGTCTCTCTTCTTGGAAAGGCTGTATCCAAGCCATACATAGCTTGGTGTGTTGCCTTCAATCCACTTTCCAAACGCAACTGAAAACCCAATTTCATCTCCTTCCATTCCATTGTTCCCTAGCCGCTAGCCGCTTACCGTACCGGCCACTTTCTCGTCCTGTCCATCCACCTCAGATCCAAGCCGGTCGACCAGCTTCGTTCATTCGCCCTCCTTGGTCAGACGGGTCCTCGCTTGGATACGTCCTAGGATCCCCAACCGGCCACTCTCTCGTTCCCGTCCCAAGCCACGACCAGCTTATTCACGCCGAAGCCCCATCCGTACCGCCCACGCATTCCCGACCATGCCGCGCCTCCTTCCGACCGTCCCCTGAACCAGATGGCCCTGGCCTGTAACAGGCGTCCAGCCACGGCACGGCCACAGCTACGGTACGGCCAGCCGGGGCTGGACGCAAACCCCAGCCGATCAATCCAATCCGCGGCCTGGTCTTCCCTTCAGCTCTCCTGGCCTTCATACTCTTGAACATGGGGGGAGAAGCATCTACTCATGTCCAACATGACTCAGCAGGAGATGAATCAATTATAGTCTCAGTTTCCAAAAGATCAAGAGATGTGTCCACTCTTATTGATGTTTTAGGTGAAGAGGAGGAGCCTATCCAAGAAGCTCCACCTACAGTGTTAATAAGGAGAACAAGACAAAGGAACCTACCAGTCTTCTACAATGGGAATGCTATGGTTCATCATGATCAGGGAGTTTGTAACATTGCTCACTTACCTACTAACCATGTTGCATTCATTTCAAGTCTTAATAAAGAACAGATTCCAAAGACATATGAGGAAGCTATGACTAAGAAGGAATGGAGGGAAGCTATCCTAGCTAAGAAACAAGCCATGGAAAGGAATGATACCTATGCTCCAGCCACTTTACCCAAAAAAAAAAGTGCTGTAAGTTCTAAGTGGATTTTTACCATTAAATACAAAAGGAATTGTAAAATTGATAGATATAAGGCTAGGTTGGTGGTTAGAGGATTTACACAGATTTATGGTGAAGATTATAGGGATACCTTTGCACCTGTAGCTAAGCTTCACTCTGTTCATGTTGTTCTTTCACTGGGTACTAACCTTGATTTGGAATTATGACAAATGGATGTTAAGAATGCATTCTTAAAAGGTGAATTAGAAGAAGAGGTATACATGTCATCTCCACCATGTTTAGAGGAAGAGGTAGGGGCCGACAACATACTCAGGCTGTGAAAGCCCATCTATGGCCATAAAAAATCTCCAAGAGCTTGGTACCACAAGCTAAGTGTAACTTTAATGGATAGAGGCTTCAAAAGATCTGAAGTTGAACATACTCTTTTTACACTAAAGAGTAAGGAAGGTATTGTGGTAATTCTCATTTATGTAGATGATATAATCATATCTGGTAGTGATAGTGTTGGTATTGCATCTACAAAAGAATATTTGAAGAGTGTATTTGATATTAAGGATTTAGGAGAATTTAAATACTTCTTAGAAATTGAAGTGTGTAGGTTCAAGAAAGGTCTCTTCTTATCTCAAAGAAAATATGTTGTAGATTTACTAACCTCTACAGGTATGATGGAAACTAAACCAGTCAAAACACCCGTAGAATAAGACTATAAAATCAGAACTAAGGGGGAGCTAGAGGAGAAAATTGATTTTCATGATCCTAAGCTCTATAGGAAAGTGGTTAGTAAGCTTGTTTATCTAACCATCACTAGACCATATTTATGTTTTGCTGTGAATCAGGTATCTCAACACATGCAAGGTCCAAAGATGAGACATTGGGAGATGGCAAATCGAATTTTGAGATGTCTAAAAGGCACTCATGAACAAGATATATGGATGGGTTGCAATAGAAACACAAATTTGGTTGGTTATTGTAATGCAGATTGGGCAGGAGATAGGGAGAATAAAAGAAGTACCACAGGCTATTGTACTTTCAT
This sequence comes from Streptanthus diversifolius, assembly GCA_039880935.1. Taxonomy (NCBI): domain Eukaryota; kingdom Viridiplantae; phylum Streptophyta; class Magnoliopsida; order Brassicales; family Brassicaceae; genus Streptanthus; species Streptanthus diversifolius. The sequence goes on from JAXGFM010000002.1 coordinate 7,246,157, forward strand.
AAGAGGGAACCTTATGAATTGGAAAACCAAGAAGCAAAAGGTGGTGCCATGCTCTAGTGCAGAATCACAATATAGAACCATGAGGAAGCATACAACTGAATCTAATGGCTGAAGCAACTCCTTGAGGACTTAGCCGTGAGCTTTTATGATCCTATCACCATCCATTATGAAAATCAGGCTGCTATACACATTGCCACAACCTCTGTGTTTCATGAAAGGACCAAGCATATAGAAGTAGACTGCCACAAAGTAAGAGAAGTTATTGGAAAAAGAATCATCTTGCCTTGATATACAAAGAGTGAGGATCAACTAGCTGATGTGTTATCCAAGGCAACAAATTTGAAGAATGGCGCCTCCATCTATCCAAGACTTGGCCTTATGACCATTTCACAACAATGATCCCAACATGGAGTGTTATACTCTTTTTCCCTAGAAAATGTTTTGTCCCAATTGGGGTTTCCTTCTTAAGGTTTTTAATGAGGTAATGTTTCATGGTTGCAAGTTTAGGCATTTTCCATGTCTTAAGCTTGAGGGGGAGTGTTGGAATGAAGAAGAAATGATAAAGGAAGAAGGACTTTAATTCTAGATTAAAGGTGTGTGTTCTAAGTAATCTAAAGGGAGTGTCTAAGGCTTGTTTGTGTTTTAGTATTATGTTATCCTTGTAGCCATTCATGTATAAGGCAATTTTTGTATCCAAATAAGTCTAGACTAGAATAATATAAATAATTATCTATTTCCTCATTTGTAACTTAGAGAAACTATTATTTTCATTTTCGTAATACAAAAATTATTCTCTCTAATCTCTCATTCTCTTATTCTCTAATTCTACAAATCTCTTAATCTCATATTCTTTCAAAAAGGATGATTTGAATCTCCAAAACTCAGGATCAAACTGTCTACAATTAAGGGATTCAGATTATAGCACCTACACCAGGTGATGGTCAATGTTCATAGGCTGAATAGAGAAAGCACAAAGGAAGAACACAAAAACTTGAAAGCTATTTTTTTTTTTACTCAAAATTCGTAGGTGGCTGTACAAGGGGGAAGAAACTGCCTTTTAAAGGCTGAAACCCAAAATCAATAAATCAAAATGGTTTAGTTTAGTAACCTTAATCATAATTGGTCTAGTTTAAGTGTTTTGGTTCAATTTAAGTCATCTAATTAAAAATTAAAACAATTAAACCTGTCCAATTGGTTTAATCTTTTTGGGCATCATTTTCCTTCTTAGCCAGCCCCAAATCACTTATAGAATGGGCTTTCTATAGGCTTTAACCCTTGAATTAGTTAGTGGGCTATTAAAATCGTACTGGGCCTCCTCTTCTTGAATCTCCTTGTCCATGAGCTTCTCCTGGTCCAGCTCCACATCTGATGAGGATATCAATTCAAGACCAACCAAGGAGCATGGAGAATCCACCAAAAGGTTGTCTAAGACACTTAAAAGACATGTTAGAGAATTGTACTCTTTTTCCTACTCTCGGTTTTGTCCCAATGAGTTTTTCGAAAGAGGTTTTAACGAGGCAACATCTCTAATGTGCATGGCGAATAAGGCTTATTCCCAATCTCTCCTCATTCACAAGCCCACAAGGCCACAAGAGAACCAAACTGGATGTATTAAAGACATATGTATCTTTCTTGGATCATATCAACCAAACCAGGAGGATTTAAGCTACGAATTAATCTGTTCCAGAAACTCAACTCAACAAGGGATCATGGAGAAGAAGAATTGGTTCAAAAGCTTGCCGCATGAAGAAGATATTCAAGTTTCAATACAGAGGTTTTTCAATAAACCGGATGGAGACCAGTTTACCAATTGAAGGATTCAAATTGAACCAGGAGGAAAAAAGTTCTAAATCAAATTTTTATGGAAGAATTACCCATCACAGGAGCCTGGAGAGTTGGAATCATTTTAAAATCAATTATGGTTTAAAAGTTATTCAACTTCGAAACCATGAGATCTTCGACTTGCCTTATTTGGAAGCTCACGAGTTTAAAAAGCTTCAAACCTATACTTGGACGACCAGGAGAGATATTTAAGCATTCAAAAGACACATCTAACCATCCATAAGATTCTTCTATCATCTTACCATGCACCAGAATCCAGAGAATCAGGCGGATTCTCTCTTGCTCCTACTTGTCATGTTTGGAGCCATCCTCTTTAAAACTCCTACAGCGCTTTCCCCTTCTATTCACACACAATTTGGACACATTCTACATTTGCCATAAGGTTCCAAGACGTCATTTATATCTCCCCAAGCTGTCCAGATACAAGGAATCTCGAGCCTACCTTAACCAAGACACAATTAAAGCCTAAATGGCAATATTTCTCCAAAGGAGCCAAATCTATGATCCTTTGTACTAATTTCGTGAATTCTCTTTCCTGTATAGCTAGTAGACTGTCTGAAATCAGCCTATATAAGCTGACCATTAGACTCATTGTAAAATCACCCTTTAATCTAAGTTAATTCATCAAATTGTTTTCTCTTCAAAGAAGTTCTTTAAGTTTGTTCTTGTCTTTAGATTCTAAAAATTGAGAAGCACTTTTGTTTGTATTGATCAGTGGATTAAGATTGTTTGTCTGATTCAAACATTCTTGGTTCATCATTGATTGAGTTAGTCAATCAACCCACTAGATTGAGAGAGTCAATCGCCCATATCACCACCTTCCACCTCTATTTCAAGCCACTTCTGCCACAGCTTTGTCACTTTGAAACCGTGAGATCAATAGGTTCGTTGGAGCATCTCCCGTGCTTGCATCATCTGGTATCAGAGCTTAAAGCTTCTATCTCCCAGGTTGTGTTCATCCAACCTTTATCTTTTAATTTCTTGTCTTTTTTTTTGTTTCATTCTATAAATTAAAAAAAATTGTTCCCTTAAATAAAATAAAAAGTGTAAAGTTGTTAGAATTATTTACTTTGAATTTAAAAAGAAAAAGTTATAAGAATTGTCAATTTTTTAGTTGCATTGTTTGAAGTTTTCCATTAATTATTTATGTCAAAATTTCTTTAAAATTTTATAGTAAAAAAAAAAAAAGTTAAGTTGCTTGTTTAAAATTGGTTTCAAAAAATGTGTTTCCTTTTTGTCTTTGTTGAAAATCTTGTTTCATTTTAGGTCTGTTACAAACTAAATCATCCCTTTCAATATTATTTGCAAGGTACTACCATGGAAGACATAGAAGAAGAATTTCTTTCATTTGAAGAAAATTGGGAGCAAGAAGTTCAAGTCCTATATGAAGAAAACACTTGGTATCAAGAGATTGAATCTGACCAGAGTTTTAATGAGGAGTACAATGCCTACATGGATGACTCAAGGTCTGAAAATGAAGAAGTTTATGGCTATGAACCAGGCATAGAAGAACCCGAGCCTGAACCACCAGACCTTGTTCAACACACTTCAATCTACAAGAAGTGGTATGAATAAGAAGAAGAATGGAGATAACAAGAGTATAAAGAAGAGCCCCACCAAGAAGCGAAGGAATTATATTGCTTTAAGAGTTTTTCAAGGACACCATGATATGATATACCATACACTGAGCATGAAGATTATCAACCTCCAAACAAGGCAGAGAATTCCAACAACTATGGAGTTGTTCCATACCAATCAGTCCAAAGAAGCAAGTCAAGAAAAGAAGTAGGTCCCTAGTCTTTTCAGGAACTAGTAAAGACCCTGAAGTGTACTTTCAATGGGAAGAAAATATGGAGAAGTGGTTACAAATCAACAAAATCCTAGAGGAGAAGAAGCTAGTACAAGCTGTCTCAGCCATCATAAAAAGGCTTATGAATGGTGGCTAAATAAAGTTCTCCAACCATCTGCAAGAAGCCGTGTTAGATTGGAGAGACCTCAAGGCACAGATGCATAAAGAGTTTGTAGAGAAGCATCAAACCACACACCGACGAGAGTGACATCTACATCACCTTCCTTCATAGTCACACCAGAACAACAAGCGATGTGGCTAAATATTAAGAAGACTCTACAACTGATGGAGGAAACAACAAAGCAAAATTTAAGTCCTGAAGTTCAACCAATGAGAAAAGAAGAATCAAAAGTTGCATTCCAAGCAGCCGCATCTAATTCTAATGCCTTACTTAAGTCACAAGGCACACCCACCCAAGGTAAGTCTTCTAACTTTGTAAATTCTAAAGATCAGACATGTTACAGATGTCATAAGAGAGGACAGTTTGCTGTAAATTGTCCACTTAAGAAATTGTTGAAAGAAACTTCAATAGAAGAGAAAACAGAGAAATTTAGAGAAAGTGATAGTACATTCTATTCTGAGCTTTCAATTTTCAATTCTAGTATAATGCACTTGTCTACGTTAAAAGAATTTGATACAGGGCTAGAAAAGATGGACAAAGAAAAAAAGTTACAAGCTATTGCCATCCCAAATGATCAAAGACTAGAGTCATATGTTATGGAGATCAATGTGGAAATGGACCAAAGAGAAGACAAGGAAGAGAAGGTACACGCCCTTGCCATATCTGAGCCAACAAAGGAACCAGAGAATGGAATAGCACCAGTATCAGCTATTACAGTCCAATCCGAGGCTGATCAAAGTAATAAAAGAAACGAAAACATCAAAGAGAAACCACCAGACCAAGCTAAGAACATTGAAGGTGTAAGGCAGGTAAGTCTCTCTTTGACCTCATTTGTTTTTCATGATACTACAGCTTTGTTAAAGAGCTTGTTAAACATACAAGAGAATGAGGAAAAAAGTTGTTTTAAACCACAATTAGAATTAAACTTTGCTAGTGCTAAGAAATTAGATTTGACAAAATAGTTGACACTGGTGCTATTAGAATTAAACTTTGCTAGTGCTAAGAAATTAGATTAAACCACAATCCAAAGTGTTGAGATCATTCCAGGTATTAAGGAGGTAAAAAGCAAAAAATTTACACCAGAACAAAGAAGAGGCGTGATCCTATCTTATCTGCTAAAAGGAGAGCCCCCTGATGCACCACATGCCACCAAGCCACAACAATACCAAGGTAAGACTCTAAACTCTCAAAGGAGAATGAAAGCTAACTTGCTTTCTCTTGGTGCAGATTACTTAGTTTCGAGGTCAAAACCTCTTCAAGAGAGAGAGAATGATGAGGACATCAATTCAAGACCAACCAAGGAGCATGGAGAATCCACCAAAAGGTTGCCTAAGACACTTAAAAGAAATGTTAGAGAATTGTACCTTTTTTTCCTACTCTCGGTTTTGTCCCAATGGGTTTTCCGAAAGAGGTTTTAACGAGGCAACACCTCTAATGTGCATGGCGAATAAGGCTTATTCCCAATCTCTCCTCATTCACAAGCCCACAAGGCCACAAGAGAACCAAACTGGATGTATTAAAGACATATGTGTCTTTCTTGGATCATATCAACCAAACCAGGAGGATTTAAGCTACGAATTAATCTGTTCCAGAAACTCAACTAACCAAGGGATCATGGAGAAGAAGAATTGGTTCAAAATCTTGCTGCATGAAGAAGATATTCAATTTTCAATACAGACGTTTTTCAATAAACTGAATGGAGACCAGTGGTTACCAATTGAAGGATTCGAATTAAACATGGAAGAAACAAGTTGTAAATCAACTTTTTATGGAAATCTAACCCATTACAGAAGCCTGGCGAGTTGGACTCATGCCAAAATCAATTATGGTTTAAAAGTTATTCAACTTCTAAACCAGGCGATCTTCGACTTGTTTATTTGGAAGCTCACGAGTTTAAGAAGCTTCAAACCTATACTTTGCGATCAGGAGAGATATTTAAGCATTTAAGAGACACATCTAACCATCCAGAAGATTCTTGTATCATCTTACCATGCAGCAACATCCAGAGAATCAGGCGGATTCTCTCTTGCTCCTACTTGTCATGTTTGGAGCCATCCGCTTTAAAACTCCTACAGCGCTTTCCCCTTCTATTCACACACAATTTGGACAGATTCTACACTTTACATAAGGTTCCAAGACGTCATTTATATCTCCACAAGCTGTCCAGATACAAGGAATCTCTAGCCTACCTTGATCAAGACACAATTAAAGCCTAAATGGCAATATTTCCCCAAAGGAGCCAAATCTATGATCTTTTGTACTTAATTTCGTGTATTATCTTTCCTTTATAGCTAGTAGACTGTCTGAAATCAGCCTATATAAACTGACCATTAGACTCATTGTAAAATCACCCTTTAATCTAAGTTAATTCATCAAATTGTTTTCTCTTCAAAGAAGTTCTTTGAGTTTCTTCTTGTCTTTAGATTATAAAGTGTGAGAAGCACTTTTGTTTCTATTGATCTGTGGATTAAGATTGTTTGTGTGATTCAAACATTCTTGGTTCATCATTGATTGAGTGAGTCAATTAACCCACTAGATTGAGAGAGTCAATCGCCCATATCACCACCTTCCACCTCTATTTCAAGCCACTTCCGCCATAGCTTTGTCACTTTGAAACCGTGAGATCAATAGGTTCGTTGGAGCATCTCCCGTGCTTGCATCATCTGGTATCAGAGCTTAAATAACATATGACTCTAGTCTTTGATCATTTGGGATGGCAATAGCTTGTAACTTTTTTTCTTTGTCCATCTTTTCTAGCCCTGTATCAAATTCTTTTAACGTAGACAAGTGCATTATACTAGAATTGAAAATTGAAAGCTCAGAATAGAATGTACTATCACTTTCTCTAAATTTCTCTGTTTTCTCTTCTATTGAAGTTTCTTTCAACAATTTCTTAAGTGGACAATTTACAGCAAACTGTCCTCTCTTATGACATCTGTAACATGTCTGATCTTTAGAATTTACAAAGTTAGAAGACTTACCTTGGGTGGGTGTGCCTTGTGACTTAAGTAAGGCATTAGAATTAGATGCGGCTGCTTGGAATGCAACTTTTGATTCTTCTTTTCTCATTGCTTGCATCATCTGGTATCAGAGTTTACCAATTGAAGGATTCAAATTGAACCAGGAGGAAAAAAGTTCTAAATCAAATTTTTATGGAAGACTTACCCATCACAGGAGCCTGGAGAGTTGGAATCATTTTAAAATCAATTATGGTTTAAAAGTTATCCAACTTCGAAACCATGAGATCTTCGACTTGCCTTATTTGGAAGCTCACGAGTTTAAAAAGCTTCAAACCTATACTTGGACGACCAGGAGAGATATTTAAGCATTCAAAAGACACATCTAACCATCCATAAGATTCTTCTATCATCTTACCATGCACCAGAATCCAGAGAATCAGGCGGATTCTCTCTTGCTCCTACTTGTCATGTTTGAAGCCATCCTCTTTATAACTCCTACAGTGCTTTCCCCTTCTATTCACACACAATTTGGACACATTCTACATTTGCCATAAGGTTCCAAGACGTCATTTATATCTCCCCAAGCTGTCCAGATACAAGGAATCTCGAGCCTACCTTAACCAAGACACAATTAAAGCCTAAATGACAATATTTCTCCAAAGGAGCCAAATCTATGATCCTTTGTACTAATTTCGTGAATTCTCTTTCCTGTATAGCTAGTAGACTGTCTGAAATCAGCCTATATAAGCTGATCATTAGACTCATTGTAAAATCACCCTTTAATCTAAGTTAATTCATCAAATTGTTTTCTCTTCAAAGAAGTTCTTTAAGTTTGTTCTTGTCTTTAGATTCTAAAGTGTGAGAAGCACTTTTGTTTGTATTGATCAGTGGATTAAGATTGTTTGTCTGATTCAAACATTCTTGGTTCATCATTGATTGAGTTAGTCAATCAACCCACTAGATTGAGAGAGTCAATCACCCATATCACCACCTTCCACCTCTATTTCAAGCCACTTCTGCCACAGCTTTGTCACTTTGAAACCGTGAGATCAATAGGTTCGTTGGAGCATCTCCCGTGCTTGCATCATCTGGTATCAGAGCTTAAAGCTTCTATCTCCCAGGTTGTGTTCATCCAACCTTTATCTTTTAATTTCTTGTCTTTTTTTTTGTTTCATTCTATAAATTAAAAAAAAATTGTTCCCTTAAATAAAATAAAAAGTGTAAAGTTGTTAGAATTATTTACTTTGAATTTAAAAAGAAAAAGTTATAAGAATTGTCAATTTTTTAGTTGCATTGTTAGAAGTTTTCCATTAATTATTTATGTCAAAATTTCTTTAAAATTTTATAGTAAAAAAAAAAAAGTTAAGTTGCTTGTTTAAAATTGTTTTCAAAAAATGTGTTTCCTTTTTGTCTTTGTTGAAAATCTTGTTTCATTTTAGGTCTGTTACAAACTAAATCATCCCTTTCAATATTATTTGCAAGGTACTACCATGGAAGACATAGAAGAAGAATTTCTTTCATTTGAAGAAAATTGGGAGCAAGAAGTTCAAGTCCTATATGAAGAAAACACTTGGTATCAAGAGATTGAATCTGACCAGAGTTTTAATGAGGAGTACAATGCCTACATGGATGACTCAAGGTCTGAAAATGAAGAAGTTTATGGCTATGAACCAGGCATAGAAGAACCCGAGCCTGAACCACCAGACCTTGTTCAACACACTTCAATCTACAAGAAGTGGTATGAATAAGAAGAAGAATGGAGATAACAAGAGTATAAAGAAGAGCCCCACCAAGAAGCGAAGGAATTATATTGCTTTAAGAGTTTTTCAAGGACACCATGATATGATATACCATACACTGAGCATGAAGATTATCAACCTCCAAACAAGGCAGAGAATTCCAACAACTATGGAGTTGTTCCATACCAATCAGTCCAAAGAAGCAAGTCAAGAAAAGAAGTAGGTCCCTAGTCTTTTCAGGAACTAGTAAAGACCCTGAAGTGTACTTGCAATGGGAAGAAAATATGGAGAAGTGGTTACAAATCAACAAAATCCTAGAGGAGAAGAAGCTAGTACAAGCTGTCTCAGCCATCATAAAAAGGCTTATGAATGGTGGCTAAATAAAGTTCTCCAACCATCTGCAAGAAGCCGTGTTAGATTGGAGAGACCTCAAGGCACAGATGCATAAAGAGTTTGTAGAGAAGCATCAAACCACACACCGACGAGAGTGACATCTACATCACCTTCCTTCATAGTCACACCAGAACAACAAGCGATGTGGCTAAATATTAAGAAGACTCTACAACTGATGGAGGAAACAACAAAGCAAAATTTAAGTCCTGAAGTTCAACCAATGAGAAAAGAAGAATCAAAAGTTGCATTCCAAGCAGCCGCATCTAATTCTAATGCCTTACTTAAGTCACAAGGCACACCCACCCAAGGTAAGTCTTCTAACTTTGTAAATTCTAAAGATCAGACATGTTACAGATATCATAAGAGAGGACACTTTGCTGTAAATTGTCCACTTAAGAAATTGTTGAAAGAAACTTCAATAGAAGAGAAAACAGAGAAATTTAGAGAAAGTGATAGTACATTCTATTCTGAGCTTTCAATTTTCAATTCTAGTATAATGCACTTGTCTACGTTAAAAGAATTTGATACAGGGCTAGAAAAGATGGACAAAGAAAAAAAGTTACAAGCTATTGCCATCCCAAATGATCAAAGACTAGAGTCATATGTTATGGAGATCAATGTGGAAATGGACCAAAGAAAAGACAAGGAAGAGAAGGTACACGCCCTTGCCATATCTGAGCCAACAAAGGAACCAGAGAATGGAATAGCACCAGTATCAGCTATTACAGTCCAATCCAAGGCTGATCAAAGTAATAAAAGAAACGAAAACATCAAAGAGAAACCACCAGACCAAGCTAAGAACATTGAAGGTGTAAGGCAGGTAAGTCTCTCTTTGACCTCATTTGTTTTTCATGATACTACAGCTTTGTTAAAGAGCTTGTTAAACATACAAGAGAATGAGGAAAAAAGTTGTTTTAAACCACAATTAGAATTAAACTTTGCTAGTGCTAAGAAATTAGATTTGACAAAATAGTTGACACTGGTGCTATTAGAATTAAACTTTGCTAGTGCTAAGAAATTAGATTAAACCACAATCCAAAGTGTTGAGATCATTCCAGGTATTAAGGAGGTAAAAAGCAAAAAATTTACACCAGAACAAAGAAGAGGCGTGATCCTATCTTATCTGCTTAAAGGAGAGCCCCCTGATGCACCACATGCTACCAAGCCACAACAATACCAAGGTAAGACTCTAAACTCTCAAAGGAGAATGAAAGCTAACTTGCTTTCTCTTGGTGCAGATTACTTAGTTTCGAGGTCAAAACCTCTTCAAGAGAGAGAGAATGATGAGGACATCAATTCAAGACCAACCAAGGAGCATGGAGAATCCACCAAATGGTTGCCTAAGACACTTAAAAGAAATGTTAGAGAATTGTACCTTTTTTTCCTACTCTCGGTTTTGTCCCAATGGGTTTTCCGAAAGAGGTTTTAACGAGGCAACACCTCTAATGTGCATGGCGAATAAGGCTTATTCCCAATCTCTCCTCATTCACAAGCCCACAAGGCCACAAGAGAACCAAACTGGATGTATTAAAGACATATGTGTCTTTCTTGGATCATATCAACCAAACCAGGAGGATTTAAGCTACGAATTAATCTGTTCCAGAAACTCAACTAACCAAGGGATCATGGAGAAGAAGAATTGGTTCAAAATCTTGCTGCATGAAGAAGATATTCAATTTTCAATACAGACGTTTTTCAATAAACTGAATGGAGACCAGTGGTTACCAATTGAAGGATTCGAATTAAACATGGAAGAAACAAGTTGTAAATCAACTTTTTATGGAAATCTAACCCATTACAGAAGCCTGGCGAGTTGGACTCATGCCAAAATCAATTATGGTTTAAAAGTTATTCAACTTCTAAACCAGGCGATCTTCGACTTGTTTATTTGGAAGCTCACGAGTTTAAGAAGCTTCAAACCTATACTTTGCGATCAGGAGAGATATTTAAGCATTTAAGAGACACATCTAACCATCCAGAAGATTCTTGTATCATCTTACCATGCAGCAACATCCAGAGAATCAGGCGGATTCTCTCTTGCTCCTACTTGTCATGTTTGGAGCCATCCGCTTTAAAACTCCTACAGCGCTTTCCCCTTCTATTCACACACAATTTGGACAGATTCTACACTTTACATAAGGTTCCAAGACGTCATTTATATCTCCACAAGCTGTCCAGATACAAGGAATCTCTAGCCTACCTTGATCAAGACACAATTAAAGCCTAAATGGCAATATTTCCCCAAAGGAGCCAAATCTATGATCTTTTGTACTTAATTTCGTGTATTATCTTTCCTTTATAGCTAGTAGACTGTCTGAAATCAGCCTATATAAACTGACCATTAGACTCATTGTAAAATCACCCTTTAATCTAAGTTAATTCATCAAATTGTTTTCTCTTCAAAGAAGTTCTTTGAGTTTCTTCTTGTCTTTAGATTATAAAGTGTGAGAAGCACTTTTGTTTCTATTGATCTGTGGATTAAGATTGTTTGTGTGATTCAAACATTCTTGGTTCATCATTGATTGAGTGAGTCAATTAACCCACTAGATTGAGAGAGTCAATCGCCCATATCACCACCTTCCACCTCTATTTCAAGCCACTTCCGCCATAGCTTTGTCACTTTGAAACCGTGAGATCAATAGGTTCGTTGGAGCATCTCCCGTGCTTACATCAACATCAGACTCATTGCATAAATCCATAATATTCTTGTCCCTGTCCATTTCCAGTTGCAGACATTGCTCCTAGTCAGAGATAAGTTGCTTAATCTCCTCTTTTGGTCTTTCTAGGATCGCACAATCCCCTCCTCTTTTGAAAGGATTTGACCTCAAATCCAATTAATCTGCAAAACAAGAAAACAAGTTAAAATCTTTGGAGGTATGATTAATGACGTACTTACCTTGGAATGTTGGAAGCGGCTGCCTTGTGTGATCCCATATCCAATCTCCAAACTGGTAAGCTTGTTGTGGACATCCTGTACTTGCTCTGTTTTGGCACCACTCCTTGCTCAAGTGTTCATTTGGTCCATAATCAACTTGTTTGTCTAGACCCTGAATCCTCCTTGTTCTTGGAATAAACTCCATAACCAGTCTATCCTGCTTCTTTTCATACACTAGCAAATCCACATCAAATGTGCAACATAAATAGACAATTGAATCCCCTGGGTTTGAGATTTTAAAAACAAGACTCAAGTTCCAAGAATCACCATCTATGACAAGATCATAGATCATTCTAGCATTAGAACACACACTGGAACAAAAATTTTCTTTTGAACACAAACCTAACAAATAGATATCATTGCTAGCAAACATATTGGACTGTGCTTACTTAGAAACTCTCTCAACATATTCAAATTCAGAACTTCTCTTAGCTCTAAGTAGGTCATGCATGTTCTTAGACCACCATTCTAGCAATGCAAATTCGTGTCCTAGGTTGAAAAAACTTCCAAAATTTTTTTTACTTAATACAGGGTTCATATCACAAGGTTTTAAAACCCAAAAATTTTCACAACACAAAGTTTCACAGCCTTTTCTAACTGATTTCAGGTTATGCATCACTTTATTAGAGAGACATTCATCAATCACAAGATCTGCATCAGTCTCCACCGATTTTTGTCCTAATGTTCTCCTAATCAACTTATGACTCAAAGCAAACTCAGAACTCCCAGTTTAGCAATCAAAGAACATTCTGATCTAGAAAATATTTCATGTTTAGGTGCTTCAAAGGATTGAATCTTCTAATCAAAAATAAACCCAGAAACATAAAGTTCTTTCACATTCTTTAAACCAAATTGTTTCTCTTCTCCAGGTTTAACAATCACAAACAAACTAGGTAAAGAATTTGTCACACCAATACCCTTACAGAGTTTGATGCGGCTTTCATCAATGAAAGAAGGAGTGAATGACTTGAACTCCCAGCTAGCTGTAAGCTCCAAGTTGCTTTCCAATGACAATTCTTAGGTATCTTATCTGGTAGTTTATCTTCATGATCCTGCAAAGAAAACTCTCTGATACTCGGTTGCACCAGTTTGAGATTAGTTAAACCTAGACAAGTCTCATCTAATACACAGACTGATGAAAAAGAGAAAGTATCCTTGTTAAACTCACCCTCAGCTACTGATTTCTTACCTTCTATCGATTTTGGCAATGGACCATACATCTCTCTTCTTCCTCTAACTCCATTGGAGTCCTTAGCAACTTCCGGTATCTCCATGCCTCTGGCTGGTTGTACTTTCTTGGGTACCTCTCCTGGTATCTCCCCCTCAATGTCCTGTGAAGAGAAGACAAGGCTACTCGGACTCACCGGTTCACAGATGGTTAGTTTTCTACAAATCTCTTTTCCATTAAGAATAAAATCAATTTGAGAAGATGATAGAAAACACTTAGCTGAGATTGAGTCATTTAAGAGCTTTTCAGTCTCAAACAACTGCCTATAAACCGTGGCATCATTATGAAAAGGTGAAATTTCTGAAATTTCCTTCCTTTCCTCATTGTTATTCTCAGCACTCTCCACAAACAACCTTGTAGGAATCTGTTTCATGTAGTTGCACATAAAATATTCATTAGAGAAATCTTTTAAATTTGAATTTGTTTTCTTACCTTTGCAGATTGGACTAAAACGATTGGTTTCTGGCTGTTGGAAGGCCGGTTTCTCCTAAGAACACATATGCTCCTGGCGTGTCAACTTGGCTGATAATGGGTGTGCGTTTAGTCTCTCATGTCACCTCCATAGGTGTTTTTCCTGCACATAACCAAATTTATTATAATCTGGAGCAAACTTCTTTTTCATAACAAATTTCATCTTAAACCAAGAAGCAATCTGAGGTTCTCCACTGTGCCTCCTTGTGGATGCAATCTGATCCCACCAATGGATAGCATGACCACTGAATCCACTTGTTGCAAGTTTAATCTTCTTTGCCTCAGTGTAGTGATAACAACTGAACACCCATTCCATCTCTTCTTCCCATTCCAGATAAGCTTCATGATCAATCTTCTCATGGAATGATGCAATCCCAAGCTTGGATTGACTAAGGTATTCTTCTGCTCTAGGGCGACGATGGTGATAAGAGTTAACTCCTCCTGCTTTTCTGCCTACAGAGATTGAAAAGTCATGAAACTTATTAGCATGGTTAGTCCTATTGAAATCTTGTTGCAGCTTCCTAGTGATCTCAGCCATCATAGCTTCACAATGGAACTGATCAAGATGAACAATCTTATCCTCTGAATTTTTCCTTGCCATGAATTTCCTGAAACAAACTTAGCAAACAGATTAGAAAATCCTTGAAAGATTATGAGATTAAGAAATTTGTAGAATGAGAGAATGAGAGATTAGAGAGATTTAGAGAGAATAATGATTTATTAAGAGAATGAGAATAATGGTTTCTAAGTTACAAATGAGAAGAGAGATAGATATTTATACTAATCTAGTCTAGGCTTGTTTGGATACAAGGATTGCCTTATACATGAATGGCTACAAGGATAACATAACACTATAACATAAACAAGCCTTAGACACTCCCTTTTAGCATAATTAACTCACGCATGCACACAAGCCATTAAAGGCTTTCTTATTTCATCATTTCTTCTTCATTCCAACACTCACCCTCAAGCTTAAGACATGGAGAATGCCTAAGCTTGCAACCATGAAGCATTACCTCATTAAAAACCTAAAGAAGGAAAACCCAATTGGGACAAAATCTTTTCTAGGGAAAAAGAGTATAATTCTCCATGTTAGCATCATTGATGTGGAATGGTCATAAGGCCAAGCCTTGGATAGATGGAGGCGCCATTCTTAAGAGTTGTTGCGTTGGTGAATACATCAGCTAGTTGATCCTCACTTGTATAACAAGGCAAGATGATTACCTTCCCAATGGCTTCCTTTACTTTGTGGCAGTCTACTTTTATATGCTTGGTCCTTTCATGGAACACAGAGTTGAAGGCTATATGTATCGCAGCCTGATTGTCACAATGGATGGTGATATGTTCTTTATATTTCACGGCAAGATCCTCCAAAATTTGCCTCAGCCAAATTCATTCAGTTGTAAGCTTCCTCATTGCTCTATATTCTAATTCTGCACTAGAGCATGATACTACCTTTTGCTTCTTGGTTTTCCAAGTCACAAGGTTCCCTCCTATGAAAGTACAATAGCCTGTGGTACTTCTACTATCCTCCCTATCTCCTGCACAATCTGAATCACAATAACCAACCACATTTGTATTTTTATTGCAACCCATCCATATACCTTGATCAAGAGTGCCATTTAGATATCTCAAAATTCGGTTTGCCATCTTCCAATGGCTCATCTTTGGACCTTGCATGTGTTGAGAGACCTGATTCACAACAAAACATAAATCTGGTCTAGTAATGGTTAGATAAATAAGATTACCAACCACTTTCCTATAGAGCTTAGGATCATGAAAATCAATCTCCTCCTCTAGCTCCCCCTTAGTTCCGATTTTATAATCTTTTTCTAAGGGTGTTTTGGTTTGTTTAACTTCCATCATACCTGTAGAGGTTAGTAAATCTACAACATATTTTCTTTAAGATAAAAAGAGACTTTCCTTGAACCTACAGACTTCAATTCCTAAGAAGTATTTAAGTTCTCCTATATCCTTAATATCAAAGACACTCTTCAAGTAATCTTTAGTAGATGCAATACCAACACTATCACTACCAGATATGATTATATCATCTACATAAATAAGAATTACCACAATAACTTCCTTAATTTTTAGTGTAAAAAGAGTATGTTCAACTTCAGATCTTTTGAAGCCTCTATCCATCAATGTTACACTTAGCTTGTGGTACCAAGCTCTTGGAGATTGTTTAAGGCCATAAATGGCCTTCCTCAGCCTAAGAATGTTGCCGCTTCCTACCTCCTCCTCTAGGCCTGGTGGAGGTGACATGTATACATTTTCTTCTAGTTACCTTGCAAGAATGCATTCTTAACATCTATTTGCCATAACTCCCACTTAAGGTTAGTAGCAAGTGAAAGAACAACAATAACAGAATGAAGCTTAGCTACAGGTGCAAAGGTATCCCTATAATCCTCACCATATGTCTGAGTAAAACCTCTAGCCACCAAGCTAGCTTTATATCTATCAATTTCACCATTGCTTTTCTATTTAATGGTAAAAATCCACTTAGAACTTACAGCCCTTTTTCCTTTAGGTAAAGTAGCTGAAGCATAGGTTCCATTTCTCTCCATGGATTGTTTCTCAGCTAGGATAGCTTCCCTCCATTCCTTCTTGGTCAAAGCTTCCTCATATGTCTTTGGAATCTGCTCATTATCAAGACTTGAAATGAAAGCAACATAATTAGTAGGTAAGTAAGCAATATTACAAACTCCCTGATCATGATGAATCACAGCATTCCCATTGTAGAACACTGGTGGTTTCCTTTGTCTTGTGCTCCTTCTTAGGACAGTATATGGAGCTTCTTGGATAGGATCCTCCTCTTAACCTAAAACTTCAATAGGAGTAGGCACTTCTCTTGATCTTTTGGAAGCTGAGACCAGAATTGATTCTTCTCCTGCTTAGTCTTGTTGGACATGAGTAGATGTCTCTCCCCCCATGTTAAAGAGGAGGAAGGCCAGGAGAACTGAAAGCACCAGGCAGCTGACGGATGGAAGGTCCTATTGGTGTGGAAGGGCGCGGATCAGCCGGTGTGGTCGCGGCTGGTTGGCTGGGACCGGTCATGGCCAGAACAGGCGGATCATGAGGGGCCGTGGCCGGGGACTGTTGAGTATGAGGGGATACTATACCAATGCTTTCCAAGAGCTTCCTTAAGTTCTCAGCTTGATCTGATCTTGTTGTTGAGATATCCTTAAATTGATCCCAAGTTCCTTCTTCATAAAAACCTTTGGATTCTTGAAACTTAAAATCTATGGATACCAAGACTCTTATAGTCTCTGGGTCATAACATTTGTATCCTTTTTGAGTAGAAAAATACCCAATGAACATAGCTTTGGTACTCTTTGGGTCCATGATGTAAGCTTAGTGGTGGTGCAACTGTTGATCGAGAAACTCGAGACCTTCAGAAGCGAGTTGGATGAAAGGAGTGGATTGAAAGGACCACACAAGCTGTGGAAGACTGTGATACACCGAGTTGTTCTTCTTGAACAAGAAGAACGAAGGCAAGCTTTCCAAAGGGGATTAGAAGCCGTCAAGAACAAGTAGGATAGGGTTTATTTTCTTTTAAAATTATAGTAGTATTATGACTTGTAAGAGATGAGGCTTATATAGGCCTTTTAGTTACAACCTAGGGTAAACAACATGATGTTTACCCTAAACAACAAGTAGTGTAAATAAAAACAACATGAAGTTCTTTTTGCTGTAGAAAGAAATGGGCTTAAGGCCAAATAACTTAAACATAAAAAAATATGGGCTTAAGGCCCTAAACTTATACTTAGTCTAAATAATGAAGAAAAGCATTGTTGATGAGATAAGGCCGAATTCGACTAAGACTTGTGAAGGGTGGCGGATTGTGTGAACAAGTCTTCGTCGTCTTGCGCACTAAGAGGGTTGCCTCATTAAAACCTTCTCCGGAAAACCCAGTGGGACAAAACCGAAGATAGGAAAAAGAGTACAATTTCTTAACAAGTCTTTTGGTGTCTTTACCGAATGGTGATGGTAAAGACACCGGAGGTGGAAGAGTCTTCGATTAGGAACCTCCAATGCTCCTTAGCTAAATCAAACATGTCTTGATGAACTCCTGAGCCGTCTGGTGGGTCTTCCTCCGTGGTATCTTCTTTCTCCATTAGCTGGTTGAACTTGTCTCCCAAGGCTCAAGCTTTGGAACGTGTGAGTGGTCCTGGTGGGACTCGTGGTGCAGTCGTTGGTATGATGTCCTCATCATTCCCTTCCTCTTCCGGTGCTTTGGTCTCCAAAGCAAAGTCTTCCCCTGCATCAAACAACTCCAAGTCAGCAACATTAAACGTAGTGGAAACATTATACTCACCTGGGAGTTCTAGTTGATAAGCATTGTCGTTGATGCGCCGCAGGACTCTGAACGGGCCATCTCCTCGTGGTGCTAGTTTGCTCTTGCGCCGTTAGGGAAAACGTTCAGGTCGCAGATGAAACAAGACCCAATCTCCTTCTTTAAAGACCACGCGCCTCCTGCCCTTGTTGGCGTGCCTTGCTGTCTGAGAGTTCCTCCGTTCCAGATTCTCCTTGACTTCCTGGTGCAAGCGCTTGACATACTCCGCTTTGGCTTCGCCCTCCAAGCTGACAACCTCCTCAAGTGGAATGGGTGCGAATTCGATTGGGGTAGTAGGGTTGAAGCCGTAAACAATCTCAAATGGTGTCTTCTTAGTTCCAGAATGGATTGCTCTGTTGTAGGCAAACTCGACATAGGGGAGGCATTCGAGCCAGTTCTTCAAGTTACGACCAATTGTCGCTCGCAGCATCTGGGAAAGTGTCCTGCTGACAACCTCGGTCTGACCATCCTTCTGTGGGTGGTATGCTGTAGAGAAGAGTAAGTTGGTGCCAAGTTACTTCCACAATACTCGCCAGAAATGACTGAGGAACTTAGTGTCCCTGTCGGACACAATGGTCCTGGGAATACCGTGCAAGCGGACTATCTCTCGGAAGAATAAATTCGCCGTCTGAATTGCATCGTTCATCTTACTGCATGGTATGAAGTGTGCCATTTTAGAGAAACGATCTACTATGACGAGGATGGAGTCTTTGTGATGAACTTGTGGTAAGCCGAGCATGAAATCCATCGAAATATCCGTCCAAGGTGACGACGGGACTGGTAGTGGCATGTATGGGCCTTGGGAGTGCATCTTAGACTTAGACCGTTTGCAGACAAGGCATTTCTTGCAATGGGCTTCCATATCTTGGCGTTGACGCGGCCAATAGAAGTATTCCTTGAGCATACTCAAGGTCTTGGCAATACCAAAATGCCCCATTAAACCGCCGCCATGAGCCTCTTTCAGAAGAATTTCGCGAACTGAACCTCCGGGAATGCAAAGACGCTTGTCCTTAAAGAGAAATCCATCAAACAAGTAGAAGTGACTGTACTTGCCCTGACCATGTTCCTTGAAAGCTTCCTGGAAGTCGTGATCTTCAGCATAGAGGTCTTTGGTCATTTCAAAACCCATAACCTTTGACTCCATGACCAAATCAGGCTGTATCTGCGGGATAATGCATCAGCTACGACATTGTCTGCACCTTTCTTGTACTTGATGACGTACGGGAATGTCTCGATAAACTCCAACCATCGAGCGTGCCATTTCTTGAGCGTCGTCTGACCCTTGAGGTGTTGGAGTGTCTGGTCGTCCGTGTGTATGACACATTCTCTCGGGAGCAGGTAGTGTTGCCAGGTTTGCAAAGCTCGGACCAATGCGTAGAGCTCCTTGTCGTACGTAGGGTAGTTTAACGCTGCTCCGCTTAATTTTTCACTAAAGTAGGCAATTGGTTTTCCACTCTGTGTCAGGACTGCTCCAATGCCTACACCTGAAGCGTCACACTCTACTTCAAAAGTCTTGTCAAAATTCGGCAGTGTAAGGACAGGTGCGCGTGTGAGACGCTCCTTCAACAACTGGAATGACTTTTCTTGTTCTGGACCCCACTTGAAATCTTGGTTCTTCTTGATGGTCGTTGTCAATGGGCTGGCAATCGTACTGAAATCTCGTACAAATCATCGGTAGAAGCTTGCTAGCCCATGAAAACTCCGAACTTGGCTAGCATTAGTCGGCGTGGGCCACTCTTGAATTGCTCGAATTTTCTCTTCGTCGACGCGAAGACACTGCGGGCTCACGACGAATCAATGGAAAACAACCTGATTCGTGCAGAAAGTATACTTTTTAAGGTTTGCGTACAGCTGTTCCTTCTGGAGTGTCAAGATTACAGTCTCCAAGTACTCCAAGTGATCTGAGTAGGATGCACTATAGACGAATATGTCGTCAAAGTAGACCACAACAAATTTCCCTATGAATGGCCGGAGGACTTGGTTCATGAGACGGATGAAGGTACTTGGTGCGTTGGATAGGCAGAAGGGCGTAGAGACCCTGCTTAGTCCTGAAAGTTGTCTTCCACTCATCTCCTTCGCGCATTCGAACTTGATGATATCCACTTTTTAAATCGATTTTGGAGAAGACAGAGGCTCCACTTAATTCGTCCAACATGTCGTCGAGGCGCGGGATCGGATGCCGATACTTGACAGTGATGTTGTTGATGGTGCGACAGTCGACGCACATCCACCAGCTTCCATCCTTATTCGGCAGAAGGAGGACGGGAACTGCACAGGGGCTAAGGCTTTCTCTGACGTAGCCTTAAGCCATGAGATCTTGAACCTGTCGTTCGAGTTCTTTGGCTTCTTCTGGAGTAACCTTGTAAGCTGGTTTGTTCGGCAGCTGGGCTCCTGGAATGAGGTCGATATGATACTCAATGCCTCTCAGAGGTGGCAACCCTGGGGGTTCTCGTCTGGGAAGACATTCGAGTATTTATCCAATAGGGACTGGACATCCGCGGGTAATGTGTTGCTGGTGGCCTCGGATGTGCTCAAGACCTCCTGATATAGCATGAGGACGAGTTGAGTGCCTGTGGTGCTAACCGCCTTCCTCATATCTACTATGTTGACGAGTAAGTTTTCTTTCCGTGCATGCTGGTCTTTGGCCATTTTGAATTGCATCCCGTGCACTTCTTTTGGAGACATAGGTGCTAGGTTGTACCTACGTTTATCATGGACGAAGGAGTAGAAGTTGGTACGTCCATTATGCGTAGTCTCCTTATCGAACTGCCAGGGTCATCCTAATAGGAGATGTCCGGCTGACATGGGAACGACGTCGCACAAAACTTGGTCCTGATATCGTCCTATGCTGAAAGAAACTCGGACCTGATCGGAGATATATAGCTCTGTCTTGTTGTTAAGCCAACGAAGTCTGTATGGTTTTGGATGCTTGGTCACTGGTAGCCTAAGTTTCTCTACCATGTACTTGCTACCAGCATTGGTGCATGAACCACTGTCGATGATGAGGGAACACATCTTTCCGAGGATGGTGCATTTAGAGTGAAAAATGTTCTCACGCTGCTCGATTTCTTCTTGCTTTAGTCTCGAGCTGAGAACTCTCCTGATCATTAACATTTCTCCCGAGTCAGCGTATTCTACTTCTCCCTCAGACATGGGGTCTGCCATGGGAGGATCCTCCTCTTGCTCGTCTGTGGAGTCGTAATCTCTGGAAGCAGTCAAAACCATAGTCCTTTGGTTGGGGCATTCACGAGACATGTGCTCCCTCCCTTTACATTTGAAGCATATAATGGTGCTGCTCTTCTGGGGTTGACTTGCGTGAGAAGTCGGTGGGCTAGGTCTGGAAGTCGTCGTTGGTGCCTTGGTAGGCACATTGCTGTCCACGGCCTTGCTCCTCTGCCGTGGCTCACCAGTGGGGGCAGCGCGGTCAAATGGCTTGGGACCTGTACCCCAAGTGCTTTTTGGTCGGATTGGCGCTGAGGACTTGCGCCGGTTGCTCTTTTCGATCTGAATCGCTAGATGGAAAAGCTCACCAAGGTCGTGATAAGGCTGCAGCTCGATCTTTCGTGTTATCGACTCATGTAAACGTCGATAAACAGAGCCATGAGGCTTTCTTCCGAGTCTTCCATTTCAAGCATGTTCCGTAGGTGCTCGAATTCGTCAAAGTACTCAGATACCGATTTTCTGCCTTGGGTAAGGCGTCAGAATCGTCTCTGGAGTTCTCGGTAAAAGTGAGGTGGTACATAGCGTCGCCTCATCAGCTGGGTCAGCTCGTACCAAGAAGTTAGAGCTCCCATTCGTGCTCTCCTGCGAGTGGCTATCTCGCGATCCCACCATGCTAGTGTGTGGTCGGTGAACTAGGTTGTTGCTAATGCAACTCTACGGGGATCATCGTAGTTATAGTATTCGAAGAGTAGTTCCATTCTCCGTTCTCAGTCTAGGTATTCTTCGGGATCTAGCTTTCCCGAGAAGGGGGGTGGGTTGAGCTTGACGTCGGGGTGGATGGCTGGCTGCCTGGGCGGTGGCAGTGGCTCGTCATAGTAGTTGTCTCTTCCTAGGCCACGGTGGAATGCTTCGGGTCGGTCATACTGGTGCGGATGTGTATGCGCGGTAGGTGCTGGTGCTGGCTGCTCCAAACGCTCAAGATGAGTCGTGAAGTTTGACATCTGGGCAGTCAATGTTTGCAAAGTTGCATCATTGTTTGATTGGGCTGCCCAGACATGGACTCGTCCTGCCCTGACATATTTCCATTTTCGAGAAAAGGAAATTTTTCAGAAATGGAAAGTTTCCCGAAAGGGAAACTTGCAGATTATGGGAACTTTCCTTAAATGGAAATTCCCACAGATATTTATATTTTTATTTATGGATAATTAATTAAACTAAGTAAACACAGAAAAAGGGAAATAATCAATGAAAGGAAATTTTTCCTAAGTCTAGAAAGAAAACCTAAAAATATGGAAAATATCCTAAAGATATTTCCTAAACTAACAAGGAAACTAACATATGGGGGAAATCCTGCAAATTAATGTCTAATCCTAAATGAAAACTAAATAATTACCTAATAAATCTAGGAAATTTTCTATTACTATCTAGAAATTTTCCTTAACTAATTTATTGCACTAGGGAAACTTAAGGAAACTATCTAAATACTAGGGGAAACTTCCTAAAACTCACAGATAAGAATCTAGGCACTAACTAAACCTAGGAACCCTAGCCGCCTAAGACTAGACTCGTGGATGACCTACTACACGCGGGGCGGGAACTATAGCAGCCTATGCCGATCGGGAAGAACCTAAACACGACCGCGGGGCTGGGGAAACCTAAGGACGCGGGTAGCTAGGGGCGGTACACAAGGCGCAACCTAGACCTAACCTTAGATACGGTCACAAACGCTAAGGGGGAGGTATGCTAGCTAACTAAGCGCGACCTGAGAACTAACGACGCGGGAAGGGAGCACACGACCTAGAACTAACCTTGGACTCTCGCTACCTAACAAGACACGGCAACACGGACGCGGGTGGTGCAAGCCTGGGATACGCTAGCGCTACCTCGGACAAACTAACCTAGAACGCGGATGACCTAAGGAAGCGAGACACACCAAGACGCGGGACACACACGCGGACACACCTAGAAGCGGGTGCGACTAGACGAGCAAGAACCTAGACCTAGCTAGCTACAAGAACTCGACAAGAAACACACAACTAAGGAAAAGCCAGCAAGGAACAAACAACAAACAACTCCTTATGGATTGCAAGTATGTGAAAGGTGTTCTATGTGAATTTCTAAAAAGTTCTAGATTATTTTTAAAACAACCTAATCAATATTTTGTTTTCTTTTATCTTAAACAAAATTTCTAGCGACCAACAAGCAAGTAAACAAGCAATTTCTTCTACTTTTTTTTTTGTAAAATATGAAAAACAAAGAAAAGGATTGATAGAACCTGTTTTTTTTTTTGTAGGGGAGACTAGATTCCTTCACCTTTTTCCGAGAACCTTAGGAAGAAAAGAGAGAAAGAGAACAAATTAAAAGTAAAAATATTTTTAAACAAAACAAAGAAAAAACAAAAAAAATCGCCAAACAAAACAAGGATAGAATCAACCTGATGATTTAGGAGCTTTAAGCTCTGATACCAGATGATGTAAGCTTAGTGGTGGTGCAACTGTTGATCGAGAAACTCGAGACCTTCAGAAGCGAGTTGGATAAAAGGGGTGGATTGAAAGGACCACACAAGCTGCGGAAGACTTATGATACACCAAGTTGTTCTTCTTGAACAAGAAGAACGAAGGCAAGCTCTCCAAAGGGGATTAGCAGCCATCAAGAACAAGTAGGCTAGGGTTTATTTTCTTTAAAATGTGAGTTGTATTATGAATTGTAAAAGATGAATTTATTTTCTTTTAGTTACAATATGATGTTTACCCTAAACAACAAATAGTGTAAATAAAAACAACATGAAGTTCTTTTTGCTGTAAAAAGAAATGGGCTTAAGGCCAAATAACTTAAACATAAAAATATGGGCTTAAGGCCCTAAACTTATACTTAGTCTAAATAATGAAGAAATGAGATAGATAAGACTTGTTGATGAGATAAGGCCGAATTCGACTAAGACTTGTGAAGGGTGGCGGATTGTGTAAACAAGTCTTCGTCGTCTTGCGCACTAAGAGGGTTGCCTCATTAAAACCTTCTCCGGAAAACCCAGTGAGACAAAACCGAATATAAGAAAAAGAGTACAATTTCTTAGTACGTCTTTTGGTGTCTTTACCGAATGGTGATGGTAAAGACACCGGAGATGGAAGAGTCTTCGAGTAGGAACCTCCAATGCTCCTTAGCTGAATCAAACGGGTCTTGATGAGTTCTTGAGCCGTCTAGTGGGTCTTCATCCGTGGTATCTGCTTTCTCCATTAGCTGGTTGAACTTGTATCCCAAGGCTCGAGCTTTGGAACGTGTCAGTGGTCCTGGTGGGACTCGTGGTGCAGTCGTTGGTACGATGTCCTCATCAGTCCAGCTTGTTCCTTTGCTCCCTTGGAACTAATACAAAACAAACACAACCAAAAACTCTCAAGTGGTCAATATTGGATCTAGTTTTGTTTAGTACCTCAAATGGAGACAAGTAATCTAGGACTTTCGTAGGAGTCCTATTAATCAAATAGCATGCAGCTACAAGACCATCCCCCAAAAACTTTTTGGGAAATTTCATGTGGAACATTATTGTTCTCACAACTTCCATCAAATGCCTATTCTTCTTTTCAGCCACTCCATTTTGTTTTGGAGTGTAAGGACAGCTGGTTTGATGTTCAATGTCATGCTTGGCCAGGTGTTGTTGGAGTCTGGTGCTAGTGTATTCTCCTCCATTATCTGTTCTAAAGCATTTAATACTTGCATTGTATTGATTAGTAATATATGCTTAAAAATTTAAAAATGCATCAAATACTCTATCTTTAGAACTAAGCAAATTAACGCAAGTATATTTGTATTTTTCATCAATAAAGGTCACAAATACTTATGGTTTTCTCTAGATGGTAATGGAGATGTCCAAACATCAGAATGCACCAACTCAAAACAATTTTCATAAGTATGAATAGATTTTTCAAAAACTGTTTTGCAATGCTTTCCAAGTATACAAGAATCACACATATCTTTTGGAATTTTTAAACCAGGAACAATCAGTTCAAGTGCTCTAGGATGAGGATGTCATAATCTAGCATGCCAAATATCAGAATCAGGACTAAAAGAACTAGCATGAAAAACCGCTTCTAACCCACTAGCACTAGTCATGTCTTCAAGCACATACAAGTCATCTCTTGTGGTTCTTTGTCCAAATCTTCTACTAGTCTCAGTATCCTGAAAGTAGAAATCATTAGGACCAAACATAGCTTGACAATTTAAATCAGTAGTAGCTCTTTTAACTGAAACCAAATTAGAAGTAAATGAAGGTATGTAAAAGGCTTTAGATTCTTTGTCAAACAACTTAAGTTTTCATATGCCTTTAATTGGTACTTTAATTCTATTAGCAATGAAAAAATTATCTAAGGCAGGTTCTACATTCTCTAGTAAACCTAGATCACTATTCATATGATGAGAAGCACCAGAATCAACCACCAATGATTTAGAGACATTAGGAGTAAAAGAAGTTTGAAAAGAAGCATGAAAAGTTTTATCCAACACATTACCATCCTTTATTACTTTGATAAGAGCTTCTAAGTCTGATTTTATCACAAATTAAGATGCTGGAGACATGACACTAGTTGAGGTTGAGTGAAGAGCTGAACTGTTACATGCCTTTGAAGGAACCGTCATCAGGCCGTGATCTTGCACTTGTGTGTGGCTGGTCGTCGGTTGCTGTGGTCGAGAAGCCCAGATTGGCTTCAGCTGAGGATGGAGTACCCAACACTACTTCTTTGTATGACAACTCCTCTTGCAATGGTCACATGTTTGTCTCCTCTTCCTAGATTCATTTGTTGGTGCTGATTTGAAGAAGCTCTTGTATGCAGCCACCAATTCAGCCTTATTGCCAAATAATCCTTGAGATCCTTGCTTATTTTGGATTTGAGCACAAACATCTTCCAAGCTTGGAAGCTTATCAGACCTGAGAATATGCTTAATAAGATCTGAGTAAGTAGTATTAAGAGTAAGTAATAACCCAAACACCTTATCTTGTTCTTTCCTTTCAAGGAGAACAATTGGGTCAATGGTGGCTGGCCTTAGCATCTCTAGCTCAGCCCACAATGCTCTGAATGAGCTATAATGCTTTTTGAATTCTGTATCCTCCTGCCTTAATTCATTCATAGCCTTTTTCACTTCAAAATTTTTTGAAAGGTTAGTGGTGTTTTCATACACCTTTTGAAAAGTGTCCCAAAGTTTCTTACAATTTTCACAAAAGGAATAAGCCTCTAAGAGATCATTAGCAAGAGAGTTTTGAAGTATAGAGAGTACCAACTGGTCTTCTTGGTACAATTTGGCTTGAGAAGCCACAGCCTCCCTAACTTCAGCCACTTCATTTTCTTCAAGGCCATTTGTAGAAATGTGATTCCAAAGGCCTTTACCACCCAATTTGGTTTTCATGGTCCTAGACCACAAGAGATAATTTTTTTCATGGAGAATGACTGGAGCTCTGAATGTAGCTTAAATCTCCATGTTTTAAAATTCATCAAGGATTTGCTTGCTTGGTCAAGATGGATATCCTGGCTGGTTGGGATGCGTGTTGGTCGGAATGGGCCAGGGACAGCTTGCCGGTTAATCAAGGAATGAGCT
Source organism: Streptanthus diversifolius (assembly GCA_039880935.1). Classification (NCBI taxonomy): domain Eukaryota; kingdom Viridiplantae; phylum Streptophyta; class Magnoliopsida; order Brassicales; family Brassicaceae; genus Streptanthus; species Streptanthus diversifolius. Next base: position 7,272,779 of record JAXGFM010000002.1, read on the forward strand.
GGTTACAAGTGTAGCTCGAAGTAGGCCACAACACAATGAAAGTATCTTGGTCGGGTGCGTATACTTAAGAAGAAGGTTGGTCGGGACGCGGTTATGGTCGGTCGGTCGGGAAGAACTCTGGTCAGGACGAACGCTGGTCGGGAGTGCAGTCGCGTGTGATCCAAGAATTTTGTAAGCGAGCTGGTCACGAACAGGAGCTGGTCACGAACAGGAGCTGGTCATGAACATCTGGTCACGAAACACTGGGAAGAATGCTGGTTGGCACAATGAAGACTTGGGATGTCTTCATGCGAGATCGCGTGTTCGCGTGTTCCCGTCTTCGCGTCTTGATGCGAGTTTGAGTCTTGATCACGTAAATGTACAGAAGGCCACCAGGATCTTGTAAAGAAGGCCAGGGACAAACAAGGATGTGGAACAGGAATCCAAGGCGCGTGATCAGTCTTCCTTGTGGCCGCGAGTAGTTACTTGATCTTCAAGTTAACTACCTAACTACCTTTAACAACTTCAAACAATTTCCTGCACCAAATTTTTACAAATTCCAACCAACAAAAAAACTACTTCTAACAGTCCTTATCCAATTCAACAAGATCAACAAGCAAATATTTCAAATTTATTAATAAACCAATCTAAAATTTCAAGATTCCCTTCTTTTATTAGAATTTTAAAGTTTGATAAGGAAATCAAGAAAATCAATCTTGAAGACTTAAACCTATCAGATTGAAACCAAATTTCGTTTATACCCTCAAAAGAAACTTTTCTAACTTTCCAGATTCAAAGATTTAAAGAAAACTAAGAAAGGATTAGAATTTTATCACCAGATTCTTTTGAGATGCAAATTCTGGCGTCTTTGAGGAAAACTTCAAGAACTTCCTTCAAACATAAGAGAATTGAGTTCTTATTTCTTTAAACAGAAACTAAGCTCGAAGGGCTTGAGTTTAGGATTTGGAAAATTGTTATTTGGTGAAGATTTGACGTCGGAATGACCTGGAAAACACGTAGGATCGCGGTGGAGGCACTCGTTGAGGTCCAATGCAAGAAAATTCGTAACTTTTGATTCCCTTGGTCAAATGATGCTAATCCAATTGGTGTGGCTTCAGAACTCGCCGAATTACAATTAAAAAAAAAAGCAGATCGTCAAAAGGAGCCGTGGTTTGGCCGGCATTTGCATTTCAAGATGACGGTCGAAATAGAACTGAAAGAAGGTTGTGAAGATGATGATTTCTTCTTGATTCAATGAATGAATGATGAATTTTACCCAGATTTGATGTAACCTGTCTCTGATACCATGAAAGATTATGAGATTAAGAGATTTTCAGAATGAGAGAATGAAAGATTATAGAGATTTGGAGAGAAAAATTATTTTATTAAGAGAATGAGAATAATGGTTTCTAAGTTACAAATGAGAATGGAGATAAATATTTATACTAATCTAGTCAGGCTTGTTTGGATACAAGGATTGCCTTATACATGAATGGCTACAAGGATAACATAACACTATAACACAAACAGGCTTTAGACACTCCCTTTTAGCCTAAGTAACTCACGCATGCACACAAGCCATTAAAGGCTTTCTTATTTCATCATTTCTTCTTCATTCCAATAATCCTTTCTCTCTTTTTTGGGTCTTTCAATGTTCAATCCTCTTTGATGTGATCCTGCCCAGCACAGATGAACTTAAGGATGTCCTGATTAAAGTTGAAACAGGTGGCCCAAAGGAGGTTGTGGACGTCCATCCAATCATCTCAACAAACGTCCATATCATGAAGCCAGACGTCATGCAACACGTCACGAACATCCCAATCCAGTACCCGGACGTCCCGACTCTGTACCAGTACAAGGACCAGGACCCGAACAGACGTCAACCATCATCAGACCATCCCATGACCCGACCTCGTCCATGGCCTGACCCGAGCTACGACCAAGACCTAAGGACCATTCCATTTGGTCCAATGACTAGAATCAGACCAAGGCACTTCCACATGTTCTTGGTTACTTCATCAACCCATACCCATCACTTCAATTTCATTCTGGGCTTGGATGGAATCTTGAAGGATCACTTTTATGAAGCCCATTTGCTATTTTAGGCCCAACCCGTCTTCTATTCTCTCCTTTGCATTAAATAAAGTAGTTGGTAGTTGGGAGTTGGGAGTTATCTCATTTACTTCCCTTCTTGCATGGCCTTGCATGTTTTTGGAGTTTGTTCCTAACATGCAAGCCTTTTAGTTCCTTCCTTTCTCTTCTATATATAGATGGCTTGGCCATTTGTACTTATCATCGAAAATTTTAATAAAAGAGTCTTTTCTTTCTTAAGAATTTCGATCACCGAGTAGTGCGTCATATCTACTCTCTCTTAGATCCTCCCTTGGTGCGTAATATCCTTGGGCCCATCTAAGAAACCCTTGTAGTACCTTGGTGCGTCATATCCTTGGTGTTGCAAGTCCGGTGAAGGAATTCTGCAGCCTTTGTGTGACCGCTTCACCCCACATCCCTTGGCAAATTGAGCTTACGCTCATTGTGCAAGGCTTATCCCCCTTACTCCCTTGTTGTGCCGGTTTTGGGTTTTTGATCTTGACCAAGATCATATCACTCTTGCTATTCCCACAAGTTCAGAATAGATCAAAGTCCAATCACCTAAGATCTAGTGCTATAACCTACTGTGATTAAGATAGAAAGATTGCAAGATTTTTTTTCTTCAGCTGATTAACCAACTCCTTGCATGATTTCTCCTCTGCTTCTTTTTTTTTTTATAGATCAATTTTTTTTTAATGGTTCTTTTCTTTGTTTTCTTTGTAATTCAGGAGTGGCTCAGCTGACTTAAATAAGATAGAAAGAGAAAAAAGTGTTTATGATGAAAGACAAAACAAAACCCTAAAATTATGAATGATAAAAGTGAAATTGAGATGATCTCCACAAACCCTAACCTTCAAGTGGCTCTGATACCACTTGGAGCGTCCCTGGATAGGTGATGAATCTATGGATCACTTGAAGGAGGGTGACAATGGGATTGGAGGCTACTAGCTCTCCAAAAACATGGGTGGACTTCTCCTAAGGGCTATCGCTGACCAAAAGGATGATTTGAATCTCCAAAACTCAGGATCAGCCTGTCTACAGTTAGGCGATTCAGATTGTAACACCCACACCAGGTGATGGTCAATGTTTATAGGCTGAACAGAGAAAGTACAAAGGAAGAACACAAAAGGTTGAAAACTATTTTTTTATTCAAAATTCGTAGGTGGCTGTACAAGGGGGAAGAAACTGCCTTTTAAAGGCTGAAAACCCTAAATTAATAAACCATAATGGTTTAGCTTACTAACCCTAATCATAATTTGTCTAATTTAAATGTTTTGGTTCAATTTAAGTCATCTAATTATAAATTAAAACAATTAAACCAGCACAATTGGTTTAATCTCTTTGGGCTTCCTTTTCCTTCTTAGCCAGACCCAAATCACTTAGAGAATGGGCTTTCTATGGGATTTAACCCTAGAATGAGTTAGTGTGCTATTAAACACGTTTTGGGCCTCCTCTTCATGAATCTCCTTGTCCATGAGCTTCTCCTGGTCCAGCTCCACATCAGACTCATTGCATAAATCCATATTATTCTTATTCTTGTCCACCTCCAGTTGCAGACATTGCTCCTCGTCAGAGATAGGTTGCTTAATCTCCTCTTATGGTCTTTCTAGGATCGCACCATTACATCACGGTGTCCACAACCAATTCTGGAAACCGTAACAGGGACCGGGGAGGCAAAGGCAAATCCACTCATAATCTCAGAGCAACCAGCAAAGCAAGTCGGGCCATTGAACTTGTAAGTATTTATATATTATAAATTTTCTTTTACAATTTTTCTTTTATTTAAATTAATGCTTAGTTTTTTTTGGTTTAACTGTTTGAAAAGAATGATGTGGGGTCTACTCTGCTTGAGTGTCTGCAAGATGCCCATACCAAGCATAAAACAAGTCTAATTGATTAACCGATTGCTCGAGAAATTATTGAGACCGTGATGTTAAAGAGCCAAGAATTTCTTTAATCTCAAGAATCTGTCAACGGACCCCCTTGCACTTAAGTTCCAGCCGAAATGATAAACAAATTTGTTTATGAGGTAAAAAAAATTTATAATTTAATTTTATTCATTAATTTTATTTTAAATTTTTTATATTTTATAGACTACATTTATTGCAGTTAACAGCGGAGCAGAAAGGTCGTCATTATGGGATACCAGGCCAAGGTTCAACAACATCCAGTTCATATTCTGTTGATGCCTCGTCTCTAAGGCCACAGCTCGAATCAAGAAATCAAGAGTTATCAATACTTCGGTCACACTTTGAAGTACTAAGGCGGCAGCAGGAAATAGATCATAAAGCTCGATAAGAACAAGCTGAAATTATATGTGAACTGCAACAACAAATGTCGGAGTTTTCCAGAAAGAACTAAACTCTATTTTTCTTTTCTGATGATTTTTATGTATTCTATTTTATGTTTCATACTTTTAATTTTCAGTTTGTTAAAACAATATGTAAATTTTAAATTTCCAATGTTTAATGTTTTCATACACTATTTGAATTTTTATTTAAATTCAGATTTTATTAAATTTTAAAATTCATATCAAAATTTTTAAATTCATATTTACATTCAAATTTAAATATTTTTATTTCACTATTTGGAAAAATTACTAAAACTATTCCGTCAGAATCCGTTGGTTTGGTTAACTGTAGAGAACCGTCGATTAGCTATTCCGTCGGAGTCTGTCGCTCAGCTAAATTGTTGGAATCCGTCAGATAGATAAACCGTTGGTTAGCTAAACTGTCGGTTAGCTAAACCGTTGAACTTCATCAGTTAGTTAACCCGTCAAAATCTGTTGGTTTGGATAACCGTTGGGATCCGTTGGTTAACCAAATTGATAGATTCCGACAGTTATTTTAACAGTTGAATTCCGTTGATGGTTAGATCCGTTGGTTACCGTCGGTCATTGTCGGTATTATTTCCAACGGTATATGAGGGTCAATGTATTGACAGATACCAACGGATTGCCTCATCATTTGTATCAGTCGGAAATTCGTCTGAATTTTACGATGGTTACCTACAGATTTTTTTCCTTACCAGGTAGAACTGACGATGTAATCCATCGGTATGCCGTTGATATTACCCCGATCTTACCAATCAAAGCCATTTTTTCAATTTTTTTCATCAGTTTTTCCATAGAAATTTTGGATTTCTAAATTTTTCTTTTAAATTTAGTTGGTTAAGTTTCAACTCCAACATAAATTTACATGGTTTAACACAAAAATAAGAAGATAAATTAACATGGATTTTATTCTAAATTTTAAATATATAAATCATTAATTACATGATTTATTAATTTTTGATTTTAATATTTTTATTCACCTGCGTATCACGATGGTCAAAATCTAGTAATTTATATATACCTAGTAATATATAAATGTATTTCATAACAATAGGTGATTAAATCCACATCATTTAACTTCTTATAAGTTTCAAAACTTTAATAAACTTCATACATAAACTTCATATCTCCTGCCAATTGTAACTGACATACAACAACTGCTTATTAATCGCTTGTAGGCTTGTTATTGGACTACTGTCCAGGTTGACCTACCGGTCACAGTCCATACAAACATATTGCACAAGATTACTCGGGCTGAGCTACCGGAGTTCACCTCCAAAGAAAAGCAGGTGCTTTTCACTCGACCAAGTGATCCTAAAACTCACTTTGGTCGAGATGGAAACAAGTTGGACCGTGTTATTTTTGGAGATGGTCGAGATATCCTATTACTCAACCACGGCCATCCTATCGACCACGGCCAAACACCCAGGCAACTGTACTCGGATAAGAAAGTTCAGGATGCAATGCACATTTCATGGAATAGTGACAAGACCACAGGCCAAGAAGATATATGAAACTATAAGTGGTCTACTTCATCAAATCTTCCAAGTACAAAATAAGTTAGACCGTGGGGAGGAAGAAACCAAGACTAATTTTTTCTTGTTGGAAGTTGTAGACGGTCATGCCTAATTTGTAAGTACTGTGACCCATTTCTCTTAACCCATTTGACCATATGAATGCCACCAACCAAACTGCGTGGATTCATCTCAAGGGTCTGTCAAGGAGTGATGTTAATTTAGTCTTAGCTTGTTAATTTGTGTGTGTGTTTTTAGTTTGTCATGTTTTCCCCACATTGTTATCTCTTCTATAAAGTCATTTGTAATCACAATTTCGATTAACAATCTTTTTATCAATATTTTGAGAGTGACTCTCTTGTGTTCTTCTTGAACATTTCTGAGTGCTGGGGCGTAATATCCACAATCAAACTTGCCCAATTTTGATGCGCAATATCAATAAATAGGTTTTTTTAACTCCTAAGTTTGCAATTGTAGTACTTAAGATATCAATCCACTAAGGAGTTCTTTCAAATACTAAGAATGCAAGTTTTCATTTAAGTTAGGCGAAATCAAGTTGGTAATGGGTTGTTAACCTGTTGTCCATGTAACCTAATTTGTAGAATTGAAACTAAGTTTGAAATAAAGCAATGAATAAGTGATAAAAAAACAAGACCAAAATAAATAAGATGAACAAAAGATTAACTATGAGTATGAAATCGGTTTTATGAGTTTTAAAGAATGAATAAGCTTTTGGAAATGGGTCCTAATATTAGGTTATAGGTCGAATGCCTAAGAAAAAGAACGATGACATGGTCACCAACCCGTCCCAATGGTTATGAAACACAAATATTGATTAGGTCACTTATGTGATAAAAACCACTTGTGTAGCCATCCAAATCTCTACAAAACTTTGTGTATTTTGGCGGCTAACGAGCATTAAGGGCGAGTTATTAGTTCTTACGGAAGGCAATCTAAACTAACTCTTGTTATCTAAATTTATCCAAGCCCATGTTCTAACGATTCTAGCTTTTAAACAAACATCATTTAAAGTTCCTTGGGCCAAAGCAATCTGATCTAGGTGGTCAGAATGAACACATCATTAAGACTACTAGACATGACATGAGCGTAAATAAAAAGGATCATTGAGCATATTTTATTATATTTTGGAACATCCTTTCAACCAATCATCCTCAGATCCGTTAGGAGAACTACTCACTTAGGTCCATGAATAAAAAAATCATATTGATTGATGATTCACTAATCATTGGAATAGAAACCTTGGAATTTCAAGAAGATTTAAAAATTGAAAAATTGTAAACTACTTCCAGAAATAATAAGAACAAAATACGAAAATAATACTGTTGAAAAAACTCAAGAAAAATATTAAAGAAAATAAAAAGCTTACAAGAAGAAAATAAAATTATGAAACGTAGATGTGGCTACTACAAAATTAAAGACTAGGAAAATGGCTAAAGAAAGGCTCTACGAAAAGCTAAAAGAAAAAACTGTCTCAACTAGGTACAAAATAAAGGTTTTTATAGGTAAACAAGAAAGAAAATTAACTAGGGAAAACATTAGACAGCTGGCCTGACTCGCCATAATTATTAAAACGCCAGATCATCTCTTCATTAAAACGCCAGATCATTTTTTTTCTCCGACCAGATTTTGTCCATTGTTTCTCCAAGTTTTTGTACTTTCATGCTACGACCTGATAATGTAACATGTATGCAATATGCAAACCTAAACACACTAAAAAGGGAAATATGATGCAAAACCTAGTCTAAATCCTAGTAAAATCATGAAAATATCAACTACCTCATACTTGTCCTCAAGCAAACATAAAAAATAACCTCAAAAGAAAAACGTACAACCATGAAGTGTCAAACTAGGGAAGAAATGCAAGCCCTGAAAATGGTTACCTTCATGTTATCAAACAATTATTCTTTTGTACTTTACCATAACCATTTAGTTTCAAGAATCTATAGAACTAAAATAATCAAATTCAAAGCATCTACTTACATTTATTAGCAAGTATTTAGGTGCAGTCTCACTTAAAGAAAATCAATCAAATCTTGATCGGTGTAGGGGCGAGAGAGGATATGATGCAAAGTGACAAAAGTGGTATGGCTTAAAGTTTCTTAGGTGACTATCACTCCAAATAGTATGTTTGACATTATATAAAATAGCTAAAGCAAAGACAAATTCAAGCATACAAGGGACTCATCTCTGATTTTTTTTTTCCTTTCTTATCTGACTCTGATTGCGAAATTCTTGAGATTGGCTAAGAGAGATTCCCTGAAACAATACATATTTTTGTTACTTAGCCTAGCGTTCACCATATTAGGATTCCCTTTTCTTTCTTTTATACCCTCAAAACGGGTTGGTAACCCGTTTTCCGGAACCTTTCTCTCTTACTCTTAAAAAACTCACCATTCCCGCTTTTTGACTTTTTACCCAAAATATCTTCTTAACTCTCTAGCTTATGACATTGCTAGCTAATCACAGAAATGAGTCCCTTGTTGTTTCTTGTCTTTGACCATTTTACACATGAACCATATTTCAGAAAAAGACCTCATTCAAAGAAAATAATTTGGGTTTCAAAAGATTGGTTTGGGATTAAAGAAGTGGAATTCATTCAGTTAAAAGGGAGTGGTAAAATGATGAGAAAATCAAATGGAGAAATTCAAAACCACGAGTTATGCATTTCAGACCCCTGAGTGATAGAAATAATTGATTTAATTAAGTTCAAATCAATGGAGTTACTTTAAAAATAGCGGTGCAAGTTCCAAAACTATACGATCGTTTCAAAAGTGAGACTTTTCAACTATGGTTTTTCTATTTTTTCAATGTTCTCAACAGTGATTGATAACCGATTAGAGGGTAATGCACTTACTTATAAGTTGACATTTCAAAAAATTATTCAAGTTATTAAATGCGTATGCAAAACATGATCCTAACAAACTAGATGCATTTATTATAATGAAAATGGGTGTTAATGATGCATGACTCAAAAGAAAAATCAAAAAACAGCGACTAGGTCTCTCTCCCAGACCTAGTACACAACATTTCGGTGTCATTAAGAGACTGGAAAAGACCAAAAACAATAAAGAGAAAAGAAGAAAGCAAATATTTAGCAGGTGATGTGTGGTACCTATAAGAACTCCGAGTTGGTGGATTCAAAGAGGACATAGATATGGAGGGGTTGCAGGAAGTTGGAGATTACAAAGCCTTCTGTTTGTGGTCTGGATGCATCAGAGAAGGCTCGCTGGACTCAACATCTGGTTGGCAAACCATTGTATATGTATGTTTTCCTTTATCCTTTCCTTGTTCAGAACATGTGCTTGCTCACTTTTTTGCTCAAATGAAACAAAATAAAACAAATTAAAACCAAATAAAGGTTTCTAGTAAAGATATAAGAAAGATAATATAGGAATGCCTCCCAAGAGCGATTTTTTAACATCGCAAGCTCGACGTGATTCCCTTTTTTTATGAGGTGGGTAGATTGTGGAAAGACACCTTTGTTCCATCTCCCATAACATCTTTCCCAAAATATGACTTGAGTCTTTTTCCACTAACCTTGAATTTTTCACTATCTTTCGTGAGCCCTCAGATAAGTTTATCTTTTCTTGTTCTGCTCTGTGTTCTTGTTTCTTCCCTGTCGGATCTGCTTCTTTCTTTCTCTGTTCCAACATCTGTATGTGGCGTTTGGCTGGGTGTGCATTCTTGGTTCTTGCTACGTTCGATCTGAGCTAGTCTTGGAGGAATTTGGTTTGACGATTGGAGCTCCGAGTTCACTCCAATAGTTGTTTAGCTCATCTTCTTGTGCCCTTTGTTTCCATGGCAGTCAAATCTTGTATTAAATCCAACAAAACAGCTTCTCCTTCGTAAACCTTACGGGAGTCCAATAACTTCTCATTCCTCTTGCTATCAGCATCTAGCAATGTAAACTCACTTTGCTTGAGCATTAAGGGTTTTCCTAGAGGTTCCCTAACTTCTGTCTGTTTTATCAGCTCATTAGTCAGCGCATCAGGTTCTTTTATGTAGAAAATTTTGTCTTCAATTGTTGGCTTTCTCATAACCTTGTCGACGTAAAATTTCAAAATTCATTTCCAAACTGCATGTCATCATTCCTTTTTTAACATCAATCTGAGCTCCAGCAGTAGCAATGAATGGAAGACCAAAAATGAGAGGGTCTTTAGGCTCTTCATCCATCTCCAATACCACAAAGTTTGTGGCTATCTAAAATTCCCCTATCATAATGGGTAGATCTTCAAGTATCCCTACTGGATGCATTACTGATTGATTGGCAAGAACAAGAGAAATCTGGCGCTCTTTACACCTATTAAAGCTCAGCTTCTTGGCAATTGACAAGGGCATGAGGTTAACAGTTTCTCCCAAATTGCAAAGACATCTAGAGAAGATGAAGGCTACCAAAGTGCATGGTAATGTGAAGCTTCCTGGATCCTCTGACTTGTTCGTGATGATTTTCTTTTCAATATTGGCATTGTACTCATGGGTTTTCATGCCCTTTAGCTCATTTTCATTTCCCTGAAAACATCATTTAGATGCTTGCTCCACTTAAATACCTTCTGAAATGCTTCGATCAATGGCATAATGAGTTCTAATTCTGACATCTGCTTGTCGAATTGGGCTTTATACTTGTCCAACATTTATTTCTTGAATCTTCTTAAAAATGAGTTTTGGCTCGTAAAGAGGTGGAATGAAAGGAGTTTTGATGGTGGTTACTGTTGGCAGCTCAATATCGCTTTTTCCTTGGTCAATTTCATCTTCGCTCACTTCATTGTCTTTACTGTCTTCATCGGCATTTATCAGCACCCCCTTAACTTGAGTTTAAGATTTCCTTATAGAGGTGAACGAAAGGAAGATTTGTCCTACTTCTTATTATTATAGCATTGACGTACCCTTTTGGGTTAGTTTCCTGTTTGCCATGAAGAATACCCATTGGTCTCTTGAAACAAGAAGATTCCGAAGACCGTACTTGTGCTGCAAGGTGCTCAAATTTAGAATTCAGATCTCCATACATGCTGTCCACTTTTATATGGATCTCCTTCATTTTATTGTTGATATTAATCGCACTTTTGATATATCCCTCGAGAACTTGTTTGAGCATTCGAGTTATCTCATCATCTCTTATCGGACGAGGCGTTGGTGGTGGAGGCTGGTTGTTGAAGTTGGGCGGGTTGGTATTTGGGAAGTATGGTTTAAAGGGATGGTAACCAAGTGGAAAGTATTCTTGGTTGGCGCATTGGATTGGTAACCCGTGAGATAATTTGGTGTTTTGAAAATTTGTTTGTCCGAATGGTAGGGTAGGTTGTTTTTAGGATGTATAATGTTGGTCTTGCGGGTTTTCGACATTGGTGCTGAGGTATGAGAGGTTCGAGTGCTTGACGTTGGGATTGTATCCGTTGTTAAAGCTTTGTTCATCAACATAGTTGAACTCTTCTATTTTATCATGGGTGTATTCTGGTTCACCAACAAAGTTAACTTGTCGTAATGTTTCTTGGAGAACTTGATCTAACTTATCGTTCAGTGCGTGGATTTCCTTCGTTGTGGCTGAATCTTGGTCGCCACTATCGCGTGAGGTGCGAAAATAGATTTCTACATAGTTCCTGTCACTTGTATCTAAATTCTGAACCAATTCCAAACCACGTTCAACATCTTGTTTCAAGAAATTCTCGTTTGAAGCAGAATCAAGAAGCATTTTGATCTTATTCAGAACACCTCCGTAAAGTGTGCTAAAAAATAATTCACAGAAGAAGCCATGATGGGGGGTATTGAGAAGCGTAACCCTTGAATCGTTTCCAAGCCTCGCTGAAGTTCTCCTTAAATCACTATGCAAATCCAAAGATGTCATTTGGTAGGTGGGTATTTTCTGGACAGCGGGATACCAAATCTCCTTGTTGTGTAGTACTTGGGGTGTCAATCCAAACCTAGTATTTTTCAAGCATCTACGATGCATGTTTCTAACTAATTTAGTCTAATAAATGACTATAAGTTGGTAACTTTGTGTCACTAAACTAAGAGCAATAGATGATATAACTAAATCTAACTAAAGCAAAAGGAAATTAAAGCATTTTGGGTTTATTTGTTTTCATGTTTAAAATCACCATTTGAAATTGGGTAAATGGACGAATGTTTCTAGAGAAAATATGTTGAACTCATGTTTGCAAGCTTATTATTCTCAACCATGGTAGAAGAATCGCTCATGTACATGCTGATGAGGACATCGGACCTACTACAGTCCTAACCGTCCAACCATCCCAAAAGTGCCACTCGGACCCCTGACGCGAGCCAAGGCCCGGGCATTGGAACACAAGTTTGTTGAACTTGCGAGGCGAGTCGGCGAGCAAGGACCAGCCGAGCACAGACCAGGTCCCGACCAGATCCTTCACGGTCGATCGAAGCCGTCCCGCGGACAAGCCCACGACCAGGCCTTCCTCGACCCATCCGAGCCGTCCCGCAAGCAACTACCCGGACAAGTCCACCAAAGCTCGTTTGCAGCCCATCCGGAACCATGGAGGTTCCTGCTCAAAGATTCTTCCAGCTCGGGTGTCTTCACCATTACCATCTGGTACTCTTTTTCCTACTTTCGGTTTCGTCCCATTGGGTTTTCTGAAGAAGGTTTTAATGAGGCAAAATTCTTAGTGCGCATGGCGACCAAGGCCTATTCTCAAGCCCAACATCCTCCACGGGCCCAAGTCCAATTCGGCCCTATCCCTATGGGGCTTATCTATCTTGTTTCTTGTTTTTCAGACTAAGTGTGGAATTAAGGCCTTAAGCCCAGTTTCTAGTTATTGGCAAATTACCCTAGGCCCAAGACCCTTGTGTTTAAGTCTTAGCCTAGGCCCATTTTTCCATTTAAGACTTCTAGATGGTTTTATTTAGACTTCTTGTTGTTTTGGGGAAACATCATGTTGTTTACCCTAGGTTGTAAACTACAGGCCTATATATACCTTATTACTTGCAATGAATAATACAACATGAATTTGAAAGCAAACCCCAAAACTCTTGTCTAAAAATCGGCGCCTCCCTCTCCTCTTGGTGAGCTTGTCGTGAGCTTCCTCCTCTCCAGGGTAAAGCTACCTTGGTGTATCACAAGTCTTCCGCAGCTTGTGTGTTCCTTTCTCTCCACTCTCACTCCATCTTGCCGTGTCCATAAACCTCGAGTTTCTCGGTCGAAGAACACCCCGTCACTAGGCTTGTATCATCTGGTATCAGAGCTGAAAAGCTCCTAAGTACTAGGTTGAATCTATCCTTGCTATCTTTGACCTTTTTTTCTTTTCATTCTTTTTGAAGTTTTCCTACTTTGAATTGATCTTCTTCTTCTTTTCTGCAAGGGAAAGAGGTGCAGGACAAGTCACCAAAAAACAAAAGGAGATTCACCATAGAAACCGCCACCACAAAGCCAGAGTAAATCAGGTTTTGTCAATCCTACCTATTCAATTTTTATTTAGTAAAAAAGAAAAAGAGAAACAAAGATTGTTGCTTGTTGTCTTGTTTGATTTTTTTTTCATAAAAAACAAAACCATAAAAAGAGATAAGGTGTTTAAAACAAATTTAGGATCAATAGAAACACAACTAAAACACTTGTCTCACTTGAGAAATTGTGGAACTAGCTCCCCTAGTGCCACGCATGTGTTGGTAGAAGTTGTTGGTTGAGTCTATGTTTGTTTAGCTTGGTAGTGTTGGAATAAAGAAGAAATGATGAAATTAGAAAGTTCTTGAAGCTTTCTATGATGGTGTGTGTTACATACTTAAAGGAGAGTGTCTAAGGTTTGTTTGTGTTCTACTATTATGTTATCCTTGTAGTAATTCATGTATAAGACAATCCTTGTATCCAAACAAGCCTATACTAGATTAGTATAAATATCTCTCTCCTTTATCATTTGTAACTTAGAAAACTATTATTCTCATTCTCTTAAGGGTTACTTTTAACACTTAATACTTCTTACTCAGATCTTATTAAACATATTCTCAGGTCGGATAAGCTTCCTAGCTTGGAAGATGTTTGTGCACAAATCCAAAAGGAGGAAGGATCTCATGGATTATTTGGCAACAAGGCTGAATTGGTGACTGCACACAAAAGCTTCTTCAAATCAACATCAACAACTGAATCTAGGAAGAAGAGACAAATATGTGACCACTGCAAGAGGAATGGCCATACAGAGAAGGAATGCTGGGTATTCCATCCTCAGCTGAAGCCAAGCTGGGCTTCTCGGCCACATCAACCCACGGCCAGCCTCACTCAAGCTCACGACCTTATGACTGCGCCTTCAAAGGGGTGTGGTAGCAGCTCATTTCTTCACTCAGCCTCCACTAGTGTCATGTCTCCAGCATATGAATTTGTGATAAAATCAGACTTAGAACCTTTTATCAAGGCAATAAAGGATAGCAATGTGATGGGTAAAACATTTCATGCTTCTTTTCAAACTTCTTTTACTCCTAATGCTCATCAATCTTTGGTGGTTGATTCTGGTGCTTCTCATCACATGATTAATGATCTAGGATTACAAGAAAATGTAGAACCTGCCCTAGGTAATGTTCTCATTGCTAATGGAATCAAAGTACCAATCAAAGGCATAGGAAAATTGAAGTTGTTTGATAAAGAATCTAAAGCCTATTACATGTCTTCCTTTACTTCTAATTTGCTTTCAGTTAAAAGAGTTACTACTGATTTAAATTTTCAAGTTATATTTGGTCATATGATTTCTATTTTCAGGATATTGAGACTAGTAGAAGATTTGGACAAGGAACCACAAGAGATGACTTGTATGTACTTGAAAACATGAATAGTATTAGTGAGTTAGAGGCGGTTTTTCAAGCTAGTGCATTTAGTACTGATTCTGATCTTTGGCATGCTAAATTAGGACATCCTCATCCTAGAGCACTTGAATTGATTGCTTCTGGTTTGAAAATGCCAAAGGAAATATGTGATTCTTGTATACTTGGAAAGCATTGTAAAACAGTTTTTGAAAAATCTATGCATACTTATGATAATTGTTTTAAATTGGTGCATTCTGATGTTTGGACATCTCCATTACAATTTAGAGAAAACCATAAGTATTTTGTGTCATTTATTGATGAAAAGCCCAAATATACTTGGGTTACTTTGCTTAGCTCTAAAGATAGAGTATTTGATGCATTTATAAATTTTCAAGCATATGTTACTAATCAATACAATGCAAGTATTAAATGTTTTAGAACAGATAATGGAGGAGAATACACTAGCACCAGACTCCAACAACACTTGGCCAAGCATGACATTGAACATAAAACCAACTGTCCTTACACCCCACAACAAAACGGAGTGGCTGAAAGGAAGAATAGGCATTTGATGGAAGTAGTGAGAACAATGATGTTCCACATGAAAGTTCCCAAGAGATTTTGGAGGGATGCTCTTGTAGCTGAATGCTACTTGATTAATAGGACTCCTACAAAATTCCTAGATGACTTGTCTCCTTTTGAGGTACTAAACAAAACCAGACCCAATATAGATCATTTGAGAGTTTTTGGTTGTGTTTGTTTTGTATTAGTCCCAAGGGAGCAAAGGAACAAGCTGGACCCAACGAGTACCAAAGCTATGTTCATTGGGTATTCTTCTACTAAAAAAGGATACAAATGTTATGATCCAGAGACTTGAAGAGTCTTGGTATCCAGAGATGTTAAGTTCCAAGAATCCAAAGGTTTCTATGAAGAAGGAACTTAGGATCAATTTAAGGACATCTCACAACAAGATCAGACCAAGCTGAGAACTTGAGGAGGCTCTTGGAAAGCATTGGTATTGTATCTCCTCAGGCTCAGCAGTCCCCAGCCATGGCTTCTGATGCTCCACAGCCTCCGGCCGTGACCAATCCTACCTGGCCAGCTGCGGCAAGTCCAGCTGAGCCGTGACAATCTACACCATCCGGCCATTAACACCAACCGCACCCTGTGCCTTCAGTTCTCCTGGTCTTCCTCATCTTGAACATGGGGGGCGAGAGACATCTACTCATGTCCAACAAGACTAAGGTGGAGAAGAATCAATTCTGGTCTCA
Source organism: Streptanthus diversifolius (assembly GCA_039880935.1). Classification (NCBI taxonomy): domain Eukaryota; kingdom Viridiplantae; phylum Streptophyta; class Magnoliopsida; order Brassicales; family Brassicaceae; genus Streptanthus; species Streptanthus diversifolius. The sequence goes on from JAXGFM010000002.1 coordinate 7,288,732, forward strand.
GCTTCCAAAAGATCAAGAGAAGTGCCTACTCCTATTGAAGTTTTAGATGAAGAGGAGGCTCCACCTACTGTCCTAAGAAGGAGCACAAGACAAAGGAAACCACCAGTGTTCTACAATGCGAATGTTGTTATCCATCATGATCAGAGAGTTTGTAATATTGCTTACTTACCTACTAATTATGTTGCTTTCATTTCAAGTCTTGATAATGAGCAGATTCCAAAGACATATGAGGAAGCTATGACCAAGAAGGAATGGAGGGAAGCTATCCTAGCTGAGAAACAATCCATGGAGAGAAATGGAACCTATGCTTCAGCTACTTTACCTAAAGGAAAAAGGGCTGTAAGTTCTAAGTGGATTTTTACCATTAAATAGAAAAGCAATGGTGAAATTGATAGATATAAAGCTAGCTTGGTGGCTAGAGGTTTTACTCAGACATATGGTGAGGATTATAGGAAGTTGAACATACTCTTTTTACACTAAAAATTAAGGAAGTTATTGTGGTAATTCTTATTTATGTAGATGATATAATCATATCTGGTAGTGATAGTGTTGGTATTACATCTACTAAAGATTACTTAAAGACTGTCTTTGATATTAAAGATCTAGGAGAACTTAAATACTTCTTAGGAATTGAAATGTGTAGGTTCAAGCAAGGTCTCTTTTGATCTCAAAGGAAGTATGTTGTAGATTTAGTAACTTCTACATGTATGATGGAAGTTAAACCAGCCAAAATAGAAACTAAGGGGGAGCTAGAGGAGGAAATTGATTTTCATGATGCTAAGCTCTATAGGAAAGTGGTTGGTAGGCTTATATATCTAACCATCACAAGACCAGATTTATGTTTTGCTGTGAATCTGGTATCTCAACACAAGCAAGCTCCAAAGATGAGACATTGGGAGATGGCCATGCTGATTTTGAGATATCTAAAGGGAAGACATGAACAAGGTATATGGATGGGTTGCAATAAAAATAAAAATGTGGTTGGTTATTGTGATGCAGATTGGGCAGGAGATAGGGAGGATAGGAAAAGTACCACTGGCTATTGTACTTTCATAGGAGGGAACCTTGTGACTTGGAAAACCAAGAAGAAAAAGGTGGTATCATGCTCTAGTGCAGAATCAGAATATAGAGCAATGAGGAAGCTTACAACTGAATGTATTGGGCTAAAGCAACTTTTGAAAGACCGGGCCGTGAAGTATGAAGACCCTATCACCATCCACTGTGACAATCAGGCTGCCATACACATAGCCTTCAACTCAGTGTTCCATGAAAGGACCAAACATATAGAAGTAGACTGCCACAAAGTAAGAGAAGCTATTGGGAAAGAAATCATCTTTCCTTGCTATACCAGGAGTGAGGACCAATTAGCTGATGTATTCACCAAGGTAACATCTCTGAAGAATGGCGCCTCCATCTATCCAAGGCTTGGCCTTATGACCATTCCACACCAATGATCCCAACATGGAGTGTTATACCCTTTTTCTCTAGAAAAGGTTTTGTCTCAATTGGGTTCTCCTTCTTTAGGTTTTTAATGAGGTAATACTTCATGGTTGCAAGCTTAGACACTTTTTTTATGTCTTAAGCTTGAGGGAGAGTGTTGGAATGAAGAAGAAATGATGAAGTTAGAAAGCCCTTGAAGCTTTCTATAATGGCGTGTGTTACATACTTAAGGGGAGTGTCTAAGGCTTGTTTGTGTTCTAGTATTATGTTATCCTTGTAGCCATTCATGTATAAGACAATCCTTGTATACAAACAAGCCTAGACTATATTAGTATAAATATCTCTCTCCTTTATCATTTGTAACTTAGAAAACTATTATTCTCACTCTTAATAAATTCATTCTTCTCTCTAAATCTCTATAATCACTCATTCTCTCATTCTACAAATCTTTTAATCTCATAATCTTTCAGGTAGGAATCGAGTTTCTCTTCCTAACAAGTGTGGGTCGATCTCGTTGGTGCAAGTCGCGTCCTAGTCTAAACGGTCCAGCCGCTTATTAGGTCTAAGTCTTGTTCTTGTGCCTTAGCTCCTCCCGCTAGCTTGTAGTCGTCCTAGGTTGCGTGAGTCTAGGTCTAGGTCTAGTTTTGAAAGCCGAGAGCTGTCCAAGCGCGAGGCTCCCACAAGACCCGTAGGACTAGCCCCCTCCCGTACCACGCTACCATCCCGACCACCGACCCGCGACTAGCGTTGCACCACCTGGAGCTTGGACCGCGCCTCCCGCGAGTTCAACACTACAAGGAACCGCCTGCATAGAACTAGGAAACCTTCCCCTCTGGTTATTAGGCAATTTTCCTTAGAATTCTAGACATTAGGAATCCTTCCTTTTAGGTAGCTAGGAGCATGAAGAGAATCTTCTTTTTTGGGTTCTAGGACTAGGATATTTTCCATTCTAGGAACTAGTGATCTAGGAAGTTTCCTTTTAGTGTTTTAGCCATTAAGTTAGGTTTCCGTAAGTTTTATAAGCCTTAGGAAATTTTCTTTTTTTTGTTTAGTTAGATTTTAGGCATAAATAAAAACTTAAGAAATTTTCCTTTTTAAGACTAGGAAATTGTTGGCAATTAGGAAAAATTAGTAAATTAGTATATTTTCCTTCTTGTAGGATTTTCCCATTTAACTATTAGGATTTTTTTTTTCTTTCTTGAAAGTTTCCATCCTTTCTGGAACTTTCCTTTTGTATTTATTTCCTTTTCGAGAGTTTCCATTTTTGGAAATTTTCCTTTTCCCAAAAACTTTCAATTTTTTGGAAATTTTTCGTTTTCCAAAAACTTTCCATTTTTTGGAAATCCGAGAAAAATGAAAGTTATGTCGGGAAGTGAAGGATCATCGTCAGGAGCAGACCCCTAAGCCATGATGCAGCTACTACAAAACTTGACGGCTCATATGACAGCCATGACTACACGCATAGAGCACCTTGAGCAACCTGCCCGACCACCAGGACAACCCGACACGCCAGAGGTGTCCAACCATGGCCCCAAACGAGAACCACGGGCCGAAGACCCACACCCGCTCCGGCATCGCCCAATTAACCACCCCGACGTTAAGCTCAACCCGCCTTCCTTTGTGGGAAAATTATACCCCGAAGAGTACCTTGACTGGGAGAGACTAATGGAACTACTCTTCAAATATTACAACTACGACGACCCGAGACGAATAACCCTAGCGACGGCCCAGTTTACGGATCATGCTCTAGCATGGTGGGACCAAGAAGTCGCAGCCCGACGTCGAGGACGTTTTTGTCCTCTAACTTCATGGGACGAGTTTACTCACCTAATGAGGATATGATAAATCCCTCCACATTTCCAGCGAGATCACCTGTTTTAAGTGCAAGTGATACACGCTCTGGTTGTCAGAAGAGGATGCAGACCAATGGGTTAGTGTTTGTGCCAACAAGGGAGATCCTCTCCTGGTTAAACACGAAGGGGGAAGCGATTTGGACCACACGAGGGAGGAATGATCTCGTGATACACCAAGGTTCTTCGCGCCTGGATGACAGATCAAGGCAGAAGAATTCGATTGCTACAGATTAAGGAAAAATCGACTAGGGCTCTGAAATTTGCTGTCAAAATTAATTATGTCTGTCATTCCAGGGGAGGCTAAGGTTTTAATTACCCTAGCCTAAAAAAAACAACAAGTAGTTTTAAAAGAAAAACACAAGGCGTTCAAAATTATACCAAAAACTACAAACAGTTTAAAACTTAAAAACCAGAAATTATACTAAGTGTTGAAGACTGCTGTAGCTTGTCTTCATTGGAGTGTCCTCATCTTCTGATTATTCCAGGGGCTGGTAAAAGGTTATTATCGTAGAACAGGCCCTGTCTTGCACACTAGAGGTGTTGCCTCGTTAAAACCCTCTTCAGAAAACCCATAGGGACAAAACCGAAGGTAGGAAAAAGAGTACAATTCCCTAGCATGTCTTTGTGTGTCTTTACTCTATAGTGATAGTAAATACACCAGAAGATGATGTCTGACACTGGAGAAGCTCGCACGAGATGCTTGAAAATGGGTCTTCTCCCTTGCTGCTGTCGATGACTGAGGGTGGACAAAGACTAGCTGATCCTTGCTCGAGCACAAATTCTACTAGATGGTTGAACTTGTGTGCGATGGCTCTGGCTCTCTGGCGAGTTATGGGTCCATTAGGTACTTGAGGGATGATCTGCATTCCCTCTGGTTCAGCTGTCATTGTTGAAGAGCCGATGTCCTCATCATTCCCTCCCTCTTCAGCAGGTTTTGTCCTCAAAACTGGATCATCTCCTGCATCAAAAATTTCCAAATCAGCAACATTAAAAGTAGAAGATACCTTAAACTCACCTGGAAGTTCCAATTGGTATGCATTGTCGTTGATCTTCTTTAAAATTCTGAATGGACCATCTCCTCTTGGCGCAAGTTTATCTTTCCTCTTCTGGGGAAACCTTTCTGTCCTCATATGCAGCCATACCCAATCTCCTTCCTTAAAAGTAACTTGCTTTCTTCCTTTATTGGCTTGTCTTGCATATGCTTCTGTCTTCTTTTCTATGTTCTCCTTAGCTTTTTGATGAAGCTTCTTGATGAACTCGGCTTTTGTCTCCCCTTGTAGGCTAACAATTTCGGCTGGAGGCAGTGGAGTAAGGTCAAGGGGCGATTGTGGGTTGAAACCATAGACAACCTCAAATAGAGACATCTTAGAGGCTGAGTCAGTAGCTCTGTTGTAGGCAAATTCCACAAAAGGGATGCACTCAAGCCAAGTCTTCAAGTTTTTCCCAATAGTTGCCCTCAGCAATGTTGACAACGTTCTATTAACCACCTCTGTCTGCCCATCAGTTTGTGGATGGCATGTTGTCGAGAACACCAATTTGGTTCCTAGTTTCTTCCACATTGACCTCCAAAAATGACTCAAGAACTTTGTGTCTCTGTCTGACACTATTGTCCTGGGAATTGCATGAAGCCTCACTACTTCCTTGAAGAACAAGCTGGCAATTTGACTAGCATCATTTGTCTTAGCACATGGTATGGAATGCGCCATCTTAGAAAACCTGTCTACTACAACAAAGATGGAGTCTTTGTGGTTTATCTTAGGCAAGCCTAGCACAAATTCCATAGATATGTCAGTCCAAGGAGTAGTAGGAATAGGAAGTGGCATATACAAACCGTGTGGGTGAGACTTGGACTTGGCTCTTTTGCAGACTAAGCAGTGAGCACAATGAGTTTCCACATCTCTTCTCTGGTGAGGCCAGAAGAAATGTTCCTTCAGCATGCTCAATGTCTTGTCCACGCCAAAATGTCCCATCAATCCCCCTCCATGCGCCTCTCTCAGCAGTAAGTCTCTGATGGATCCTCTTGGAATTCAAAGTCTCTTCCCTTTAAACAAGAACCCATCGAACAGGTAGAAGTTGCTGTAGGCGCCTTTTCCATGCTCCTTGTAGCTCTCCTTAAAGTCATCATCTTCTGCATACAGATCCTTGATCAATTCAAATCCTAGCACTTTGGATTCCATGATCGAAATAAGGGTGTATCTCCTTGATAGTGCGTCAGCTACAACATTCTCCTTTCCCTTCTTATATTTGATGACGTAGGGAAATGTTTCAATGAATTCCAGCCATCTTGCATGTCTCCTTTTTAGCTTAGTTTGGCCTTTGAGATGTTGTAGGGTCTGATGGTCTGTGTGGATAACACACTCTCTGGCAAGTAAGTAGTGTTGCCAAGCTTCCATTGCCCTCACCAGTGCATAAAGCTCCTTGTCATAGGTGGGGTAGTTCAATGAGGCACCACTGAGCTTCTCACTGAAGTATGCTACTGGTTTCCCTCCTTGTGTCAGCACTGCTCCTATTCCAATGCCTGATGCATCACACTCCACCTCGAATGTTTTGTTGAAGTCTGGAAGTGCTAGAACAGGTGCATGCGTCAATCTCTCCTTGAGGAGTTGGAAAGCTAATTCTTGTTCCTCTCCCCATTTAAACTCATGGTTCTTTTTGATTACAGAGGTCAGAGGTGCTGCGATAGTGCTAAAGTCTCTGACAAAACGCCTATAAAAGCTGGCTAGGCCGTGAAAACTTCGCACTAAGCTAATACTGGTTGGCGTAGGCCACTCCTTAATGGCTTTTATCTTTTCTTCATCAACCTGTAATCCCTGCGAACTCACAACAAAACCTAAAAAGACAACTTTGTCAGTGCAGAATGTGCACTTCTTGAGATTAGCATACAACTTCTCTTTCTGAAGTGTTCGTATTACTGTCTCAAGATGCGTCACATGGTCAGAATAAGATGAGCTGTAAACTAGTATATCATCAAAATATACAACCACAAACTTACTGATGTATGGTCTAAGAACATGGTTCATTAGACGCATAAATGTACTGGGGGTGTTGGATAAGCCGAATGGCATGACCAGCCACTCATACAACCCATGTTTAGTCTTGAAGGCAGTTTTCCACTCATCTCCCTCTCGCATTCTGACTTGGTGGTATCCACTTTTCAGGTCGATCTTGGAGAAGATGGTGGCGCCACTGAGCTCATCAAGCATGTCATCAAGTCTGGGAATGGGGTGCCTATACTTGATGGTTATATTATTGATTGCCCTACAGTCCACACACATTCTCCAGCTGCCATCTTTCTTTGGCACAAGTAGAACTGGAACTGCACAGGGGCTGAGGCTATCTCTCACATATCCTTGAGCCATTAACTCCCTGATTTGGCGTTCAAGTTCTTTGGCTTCTTCTGGATTGACTCTGTAGGCAGCCCTATTGGGTAGCTGGGCTCCTGGAATAAAGTCAATGTTGTGTTCTATGCCCCTTACTGGCGGCAATCCAGGTGGTAGTTCTTCAGGAAACACATCAGCATATGTTTCCAGCAATGTATTCACTTCTGATGGTAGCTTGATATCTGCTTTATCTACACTCAAAAGCTCTTTAAACATCAGTAGAAGAATATGTTCATCTCCCTTACCAATGGCTTTTCGAATGTCACTGGAGTTGATTAAGAAGTTCTCTTTGCGTTTACTCCCATCCTTAGCCATTTTTGTTTGCATGTCCCTCACTTGTTGAGGTGATAATGGAGCCAGTTTGTACCTGCGCTTTTTATGCTCAAAAGAATAGAGATTAGTCCGTCCATTATGTGTGGTTTCCCTGTCAAACTGCCATGGACGTCCCAATAAGAGATGACCAGCTTGCATCGGGACCACATCACATATCACTTGATCATGGTATCGTCCCACACTAAATGGAAGCTTAACTTGATCGGATATGTGTAACTCAGCCTTATCATTGAGCCACCTCAACTTATAAGGATGAGGGTGTTTAGTTCTCTCAAGGCCAAGTTTGTCTACCATATAAGAACTAGCTACATTAGTACAAGAACCTCCATCAATGATTAGAGAACATACCTTTCCCTGAATGGTGCACCGAGTATGGAAGATGTTTTCTCTTTGTGCAACCTCTTCAGGACCTACCATTGCATTAAGAACTCTTCTCATCATCAAAAGCTCTCCTGAGTCTGGGTACTCTATGTCCTCTGGTTCACCATAGTCATGGGATTCCTCTTCTCCTTCGTCTTGAGACTCGTAGTCTCCAGCTGGTGTGAGGATCATGGCTCGTTGATTAGGACACTCTCTTGCCATATCTCCTCTCCCATTGCACTTGAAGCACAAAATGTCTCGGCTCCGTTGAGTGGAAGCAGTTGGCGTGGCATGTTGAGGCGCACTAGGGCCGGGTTTGGTCAACTTGGTGAGTTCACTCACTTTGCTCTTGAACCGGCTATCTCCTGGTGTACTAGTGTTCCTCTCTGTTGGCTTAAATGTGGGGTTCCAGATGGTCTTAGGCCGAGTATTGTTTGCTGCCTTGCGCTTGTTCTGTTGTTCAATCTGAATGGCAAGATGTAGCAACTCTCCTAAGTCATGGTATGTTTGTCTCTCAACCTTCCTAGCAATCTTTTCTTGCAAACCATCCACAAATTGTGCCATTAGACTCTCCAGAGAGTCTTCTACTTCCAACCGGTTTCTCAGATGCTCAAATTCCTCATAATACTCCTCCACACTCTTGTTGCCTTGTGTCAAACGTCTAAAACGCTTCTGCATATCTCGGTGAAAGTGTGGTGGTACATAGCGCCTTCTCATAATGTATTTGAGCTCTTCCCAAGTCACTATATTCCCATATCGGTTCCTCCTCCTCTCAGTCACTTCTCTGTCCCACCAAGTAAGAGCATGGTCAGTGAACTGGGCTGTAGCTAAAGCTACTCTCCGTGGATCAGCATATCTATAGTATTCGAAAATATGCTCCATCCTTCTCTCCCAATCAAGATAAGCTTCTGGGTCCACTCTTTCAGCAAAGGTTGGTGGATTAAGCTTAACATCAGGAGCTGGGTACTGTGGTTGTTGTGGTGGTGCATGGAATGGTGGTGCATGGGCATGGAATGGTGGTGCTTGAAAAGGTGGTGTTTGAGCTGATTGCTCTCCCAAGCCACGCGCTTCTCCGTGCCTAGCCGTTTCAGGTATGTCTGGTCTTCCAGGCTGCAAGAGTTGCCCCAAACGATCTATACCAGCTGCCATGTTGCTGAGTTGCCCATTGATGGCTGCTAGCATTTGGATCATGGCATTAGTGGCGTCTACTTGTTCTGAGCTATCAGACATTGTTGTTCTGGACAAGGATTCGATCCAGTCGAGGAGTGGTCGATTCTCTAGGCGATCGGTCGATCTTAAAATTCGTCCGTAGAAGGTTGGATCGATCGGTCTGTTTGGGGATCGGTCAATCTTAGATGTGATCGACCCGAGGTACGATCGGTCGATCTAGGTCCGCTCGGCCGATCTTGTAATTGTCCGCAAAAGTGGATCGGTCGATCCAAAGTTGATCGATCGTTCCTGTTCTTTTACGTCTAGGGTTTCCACTAATTTAAAGTCTCCCGCAGCCGCTTTGCAGAGGGATATCGATCGATCCAAAGAGGGATCGGTCGATCTGGGCTCGGGTTTTCCTCTCGCTTAAGTTCCTGTCAGCTGTAGACAAACCAAAACCAAAGTGAAATACGAAATTCCTAGCCGTTTTTTTCCTCTAGTTTCGTCTACAGACTCTAGAATCCTACTAGTTTAAAGGTGTCTAACTATTCTAAACTCGTTTCTACTAATAATTCAGACTCAATTCCAAGGGACTAAGAATCTGTCAGTTTTTTTTTTTTTTTTTTTTTTTTTAAGTGTGAATGAAAGTTGCAGACAAAAAGTTAAAAAGAGATAGGTTTAGACACTCCCTGAGAAGGTAGAATCTTCAGCTCTGATACCAAAAGATGATACACGCTCTGGTTGTCAGAAGAGGATGCAGACCAATGGGTTAGTGTTTGTGCCAACAAGGGAGATCCTCTCCTGGTTAAACACGAAGGGGGAAGCGATTTGGACCACACGAGGGAGGAATGATCTCGTGATACACCAAGGTTCTTCGCGCCTGGATGACAGATCAAGGCAGAAGAATTCGATTGCTACAGATTAAGGAAAAATCGACTAGGGCTCTGAAATTTGCTGTCAAAATTAATTATATCTGTCATTCCAGGGGAGGCTAAGGTTTTAATTACCCTAGCCTAAAAAAAAACAACAAGTAGTTTTAAAAGAAAAACAACAAGGCGTTCAAAATTATACCAAAAACTACAAACAGTTTAAAACTTAAAAACCAGAAATTATACTAAGTGTTGAAGACTGCTGTAGCTTGTCTTCATTGGAGTGTCCTCATCTTCTGATTATTCCAGGGGCTGGTAAAAGGTTATTATCGTAGAACAGGCCCTGTCTTGCACACTAGAGGTGTTGCCTCGTTAAAACCCCCTTCAGAAAACCCATAGGGACAAAACCGAAGGTAGGAAAAAGAGTACAATTCCCTAGTATGTCTTTGTGTGTCTTTACTCTATTGTGATAGTAAATACACCAGAAGATGATGTCTGACACTGGAGAAGCTCGCACGAGATGCTTGAAAATGGGTCTTCTCCCTTGCTGCTGTCGATGACTGAGGGTGGACAAAGACTAGCTGATCCTTGCTCGAGCACAAATTCTACTAGATGGTTGAACTTGTGTGCGATGGCTCTGGCTCTCTGGCGAGTTATGGGTCCATTAGGTACTTGAGGGATGATCTGCACTCCCTCTGGTTCAGCTGTCATTTTTGAAGAGCCGATGTCCTCATCAGCAAGGGATAAGGCCACATGTCCCAAGAATGCCTAAACCAACGAATCATGGTCTTAACAACATCAAGAGATTATGAATCCGAAGACAAGACCGAGGAACCCGCACCTAAGCCCAACCAGTTCGACGACGAGGTCGAATACACTGATTCCGGACACATTAATGATCAGACGAGTCTTTAGTTCCATACTAGAACCAAGAAGATATCGAGCAACGGGAAAACACCTTCCACTCCAAGTGCACCATTCTCGGAATGGTGTGTTCCCTGATCATCGACGGTGGATCATGCACAAATGCCACTAGCAAGTATATGGTCAAAAAACTTGGAATAGCTACGACCAAGCAGCCGCGACCCTACCGCCTCAGGTGGCTGAACAAAAAGACCGAGCTCTTCATCTCCGATCAAGTTAAAGTGTCATTCCGGATTGGACAATATCAAGATCAAGTGTTATGTGACATAGTTCCGATGTCAGCTTGACATCTTCTTTTGGAACGGCCCTGGCAGTTTGACCGAGAGGCAACACACAACGGACGAACAAACTTCTACTCCTTCGTCCATGACAAGCGCCTGTTTAACTTAGCCCCAATGTTACCATAAGAAGTCGGAGATATGCAGACTAAAATGTCCAAGGACCAGCATGCTCGGAAGGAGAACTTCCTTATTAACGTCGCAGACGTCCGTAAAGCCATCTAGACCAAAGAGACGCAAGTCATCCTATTTATATACCCAGAGCTATTAAGTGCAGCTAGCGCAAAAGACAGTGTTCCCGAGGAAGTCAAGACACTATTAGAAAAGTACGCTGACGTCTTCCCAATCGAGATCCCACCAGGACGACCGCCAATCAGAGGGATCGAACACCACATTGACTTCATCCCCGGAGCCAAACTACCGAACCGACCTGCCTACGCGTGAACCCCGAAGAAGCCAAAGAACTAGAGAAGCAAGTTCAAAACCTTATGGCGTAAGGCTATGTGATAGAGAGCCTCATCCCCTGCGCCATCCCAGTCCTCCTCGTACCCAAGAAGCACAAAAGCTGGAGGATGTGTGTTGACTGCTGAGCCATCAACAACATCACCATCAAATACCGACATCCCATTCCGCGCCTGGACGACATGTTAGATGAGCTAAGCGGAGCGGTCATCTTTTCCAAGATTGACCTTAAGAGTGGACACCATCAAGTTCGAATGCGAGAAGGCGGTGAATGGAAGACCGCGTTTAAAACCAAGCAAGGCTTTTATGAATGGCTCGTAATGCCTTTCTGGCTGTCTAACGCCCCAAGCACCTTCATGTGACGGATGAATCACGTCCTCAGGACATATGCCGCTCATCTGGAGCATCTGAAGGCCGTGATTCTGACAATTTATAAGGAACAGCTCTACGCCAACCTCACGAAGTGTACCTTCTGCCCCGACCAAGTCATTTTCTTAAGCTTCGTCATAAGTTCACAGGGACTTAGAGTTGAGGAGGAGAAAATCCAAGCCCTCCAGAAGTGGCCCACTCCAGCAAATGCCAGTCAGGTCCGGAGCTTCCATAGATTGGCCAGCCCCTTAACATCTACGATCAAGAAGAACCAGGAGTTCAGATGGGGCCCGGAACAAGAGAAGTCATTTAAGCTATTGAAGGAGCGTCTCACACAAGCCCCGGTCCTCACACTGCCGGATTTCACTAAGACCTTTGAGGTCGATTTTGACACCTCGAGAGTGGCATCGGCGCCGTCTTGACACAAGGAGGCAGGCCGGTCACCTACTTCAGTGAGAAATTAAACGGAGCCGCCCTGAACTAGCCTACCTACGTCAAAGAACTCTACGCTTTGGTCTGTGCCTCGGAAACGTGGCAACAATATTTGCTAGCTAGGGAATGTGATATTCATATGGATCACCAGACCCTTCAACACCTCAAGGGCCAGGCCGCACTAAAGAAGAGACACACACATTGGCTTGTGTTCATCGAGACATTTCCTTACGTAATCAAGTACAAAAAGGATGACGACAATATTGTAGCCGACACATTGTCCCGGAAACATACCCTTATCTCGGTTAGGGAGTCCAAGGTAATGGGTTTTGAGATGCTCAAGGAACTATATCCGAACGATGAGGACTACAAGGAGGCCTTATAGGAACATGGGAAGTTCGCATACAGACTGTTTTACCTGTTTGGCGGATTCCTCTTCAAGGAGAGATGGCTCTGCATTCCCCAAGAATCCGTCCGTGAGCTACTACTACGGGAGGCCCATCGAGGCGGCCTAATGGAACACTTTGGTGTCGACAAGACATTGGCTATGCTTAAGGAACACTTCTACTGGCCTCATCAACGACGAGATGTGGAGGCCCACTGTTCCCGGTGCCTAGTCAGTAAACGGGCCAAGTCAAAGATGCATTCGCAAGGCCTCTACATGCCACTACCTATCCCGTCGGCCCCCTGGACGGATATCTCGAGATGTGGAGGCCCACTGTTCCCGGTGCCTAGTCAGTAAACGGGCCAAGTCAAAGATGCATTCGCAAGGCCTCTACATGCCACTACCTATCCCGTTGTACTAGGACCGACCAAAATCAACCATAAGGAATCCGTCCTTGTCCTCGTCAACCGATTCTCCAAGATGGCATATTTTGTTCCATGTAATAAGACCAACGATGCCAGCAAGACAGCAGACCTATTCTTCTGGGAAGTAGTCAGATTGCAGTGCATCCCAGGATGATTGTCTTAGACAGAGACACCAAGTTCCTCAGTCATTTCTGGCAAGCACTGTGGAGGAAGCTGGGAACAAACTTGTTGTTCTTGTCCGCATAAAATCCCCAGACCGATGGTCAGACAGAGGTGGTAAACCGAACTCTTTCCACTCTGTTATGAGCAACGATCGGATGCAACCTGAAGAATTATCTCGAGTTCCTACCGTACGTGGACTTCGCTTACAACCGTTCCATCCACTCGGCAACTCAGATGACTCCGTTCGAGATCGTGTATGGCTTCAACCCGCCTACACCCATGGAATTTACACCATTACCCCCAGGAGACGCCGTTAGCATGGATGGCGAAACCAAGGCAGAGTATGTGAAGATACTACATCAGAAGGTCAAAGTCAACCTGGAAAAGCGCACAGAACAATATGCCAAGCACGCCAACAATGGATACCGACACGTGTTATTTGAAGAAGGCGACTGGTTTTGGCTTCATCTACGGTCCGAACGTTTTCCCCAAAAACAGAAGAGCAAGCTTGCACCCCAAGGAGATGGCCCATTCCGAGTACTCCGGAAAATTAACGACAACGCCTACAAGCTGGAACTTCCAGGTATGTTCAATGTGTCTACTACTTTTATTTTTGCTGATTTACAGTTGTTTGATGCAGGTGAGGAGTTTGCTTTGGAGACCAAACTCTTCAAAAGGGAGGGAATGATGAGGACATCGTACCGACTACCGTCCCAATTGTCTCAGAAGTGCCACCCGGACCCCTGATGCAAGCCAAGGCCCGGGCATTGGAGCACAAGTTTGTTGAACTTGCGAGGCGAGTCGGCAAGCAAGGACCAGTTCCTAATTATTGGCGAATTACCCTAAGCCCAAGACACTTGTGTTTAAGTCTTGGCCTAGGCCCATTTGGCCGTTTAAGACTTCTTGATGTTTTTATTTAGACTTCTTGTTGTTTTGGGGAAACGTCATGTTGTTTACCCTAGGTTGTAAACTACAGGCATATATATGCCTTATTGCTTGCAATTAAAACAACTTGAATTTGAAAGCAAACCCTAAGACTCTTGTCTAAAAATCGGCGCCTCCCTCTCCTCTTGGTGAGCTTGTCGTGAGGTTCCTCCTCTCCAGGTTGAAGCTACCTTGGTGTATCACAACTCTTCCGCAGCTTATGTGGTCCTTTCTCTCCACTCTCACTCCATCTTGCCGTGTCCCTAAACCTCAAGTTTCTCGGTTGAAGAAAAACCCGCTAATACGCTTGTATCACATGCTAATCCAATTTTGTGACAAAAACCCCTTCAATGACCACCTAGTTACAACAAATGTCTTTGGGTACTAGGCAGCCAATAAGGATTAAGATTATATTCTTACTATCTGTAACACAGTAATCCATCATTAACTGTCGTTGAGGCAAATTTTGAACGTCGCCCGTGCTAAGAGTATTCAAGTACACAACCGTCCAATCAAGGATTACTCATGAGACGACCATAAACATCTCAAGACACGATGATATCATTGGATAAAAACTTTAAACAATCCTTTTTTCTTTCCCTTAAAACATGCTTCCTACCCATCCCAAAAGATTGAGAGATTCTACTCGCTAATCATTTCGAACAACATAATCATATGGTTTGATGATTTGTTGAACATAAGAATGAAATAGAGAAGCACGTCCTAAAATTATAATGTAAGTAAATTAAAGTGCAAATAAATTAAAATGCAAGTAAATTAAAGTGCAAATAAATTAAAATGCAAATAAATTAAAAGACAAAAGGTAAAAATGTGCAAGTATTAAATTAAATGAAAACAATAAAAACTAGTAAAACGAAACTAAAAACTTAAATCTAAATGTCAGGTTTTGAATCGGAGTTTTCTCTCTCGAGATATCTCTCTTCTCCTCTCTCTTTTCTCCTAATGTACAACAGTGATATTTATACAGATATGCTAGGTAAACGGGGTTAGCTCTAAATTGACGCCGCTTAATCGTTTATGGTAAGTCGTTGTCACTCTATAACAGATTGGTATACCATTGTACCATACTTCCTTTCTTTTTCTTTTTCTTTTTTCCCGATTTCATCTTTCCTTTCTCCGGTTCCTTCCTTTTCTCTCCCAAGTTTCTTCTTTTTCTTCTCCTATGCTTCCTCTTTTCTATAGATTTTTTTCTTGATGCACAAATCTTCTCTGGTTCATGATTTCATACACAACTTTGCCTTTTTGCAACGATTTAGCTCCATTTCAGATTCTCGACACACGAACACATGTTTATAAAATATATACACCAAATGCTGTATTGAACATTCTAAAATGCATCATAAATAGACAAAATCATATCCTAAAAACTAGAAAAATCCTAAGACATCAATTTTCTCAGACTTGCCTTTTGCTTGTCCTCAAGCAAACCTATAACGAAAAGACATTGAATCGCTAACACACAAAAAAAAATTAAGACACTAAGATAAATACTAGGACATGAAGAGAAAACAATATTAAAACACTAATACACTATTGCTCTATTGCTCATAATTGGCTGTCCTTCGTTGGATAGAATGAATATGCTTTTGTACTTAACCATGATCATCACGTTCTCAGCTATCTATGGAGCTAACAAAATCAAGTCAAGAACAATCCATTACATCCATTAGCAGGTATTTAGACTGCGCTCTCACTTGGGGGAGATCAATACATTCTCGATCAGTTGAGGGTGGAAAGAAAAAAAGCTATGTATTGGGGTACCTTTACGGGGTTAGTTCTTTTGTGGTGGCTATCTCTTAAAAAAATAGTATGCTTGACATGTTGCAAAATAGTCTAAGCAAAGAATAAGTGATACAAACAGGAGACTCATCTTTATTCATATCTTATTGAGTCCTGAATCCTAGTACTACCCATTTCGTCCTAATTTTCTTATCCCAAAACTCTTTCTAACTTATAATTTAGATCATATAAGACTCGTTTTTTTTTGCTTTCTCCCTTATATATATAACTTTTTTTGTTGGGAGTTTTTTTTTCTAAAGCTCTCTAACACTAGGATCTTTCCTTTCATTCCCTTACTCGTAGATTCAGTTTTCCTTTTCTTTTACTGCGGGTTACTAACCCGTTCCCAAACTTCCATTTTCTCACTTTTCTCCCTCTCTTCTTTATTTTTATTTTTTTATTTTGGGTTACTAACCTGTTTTCAATTGCTTCCCTTTTCTTAGATTTATGGGTTACTAACCCGTTTTTGTTCTCCTACCTAAGTGGAATTGTTCCCAAAACTTCATCTCAGTGATCTAATTATCTATGAAGATGATATCTCGTGTCGTTCCTTGTCTTTGACCATTTTGCACATGTACCACATTTCACAAAAAGGCATCACTCATAAAAAAGCGTTTTGGTTTAAAAGAATGGTTAGGGTTTAGGGTGGGGTAGTTATTTGGTCTCAATAGGGTAGTAAAAAAGGATGAAAAAATTGAATTGAAAAAAATTAAAATCACGAGAAAGGCATATCATACCACTAGACGAGAAAACTAATGATTCAATTAGTTTCAAGTTCATGAGATTCCTATAGTGACTAAGTGAGCTCCAAAGCTAATGGCTTTTTCAAAAGTGAGAATTTTCAAACATGGTGTTTCCATTATTTCAATGTTTTTAAAGATGATGAACAGTCTTGAAAGAGCAAAGTGTTATCCTATTCTAAGCCTAATGCGTAAAATTCTAATAATGTAATTTCTTTCTAATGACTATATTCTATAACTATGAATTTATTCTAAAAATTTAATAGAACTCAAATAGGTTGCTCCATGACAGTGATGCGAGCTCACAAGAGGGTGGATGTGATGATTCCCCCCATTCTCAGCTCCAATGATTTTTATTGGGTGCATTTTCATGAATCTTTGTATCAGCACTGCGGAAATACACATATTACTGCTACGTCATTCCACTGGGAAATTGTCATTGTATACCCTCAGATAGGATTGGATGCCTTTCACCATCCAAACTATCTCTTCTTTCGTGATGGTATCTGCAACTATCCATGAGAAAACCATAAAAATGATGACCTTGTAGACATATCTTGCGGGATTCTTATACGCGAGGATCTACTCATCCCGGGGTTGTTATAATCTTGCGAGATGTAACACCATACTTCCCCCAGGTTGCTGAATCCGAGAAAATCGAAAGAGAGGTCTCATCCTTACTGAAGGCCGAAAATGGTGTTGAGCTCTGTTAATGTCATCTGATAGGTTCTCCGTTTTCTGAAAAATTTAATATACCCATTGGTGACTTGGTCGTATGGCAAATGCTGGCGGAAGATGGTTTGAACAGAGGCGAGAAATTCGCATGTGAGTTCTCGGAATCCAGGCTGTACCTGGAATGGTAGGTTCCCGAGTCCCATGCTTGAGAATATGAATGCACATCATTGGGGATTTTCATCTCTCGCAGCCCAGTCTCATCAGCGAATGTCGTTGGGGAAAAGTGAAATTGCATCAGGGCGTCATAGTAATCCTCGTATGAGGCGTGATGTGTGTGCTCTGTGTCGCCTATGTTTTCTTCATCATAGCTCTCTTCTCTGTGTTTCCCCGAGCTTTCTGCTTCTGCTGAGTTCCCTTCACCAGTGTCCATGTATTGGTACCCAGGCCACGATGCTGGAGATTCTTCTTCCTTTTCACTTGTTTTTTGCGCCCATATCGTCGGGTTTCCTGCTCTATTTTGCGAACTAGTTGCACGGCTTGGTTTCACCATATCTTAATCTGGAAAGACAACCACTTAAATTGGTGTTAGTCTCCGGGTTGTAAGAAAAATGTTTCCCTTTTTATCCGAGGTAAGAGAGAAAGAATTCAACATGCAAGCATGATTGAGGTTTATTACACCTTAATCAAGCAATTCTCTGCTCTATGGACAACCTACTACAGATTACCAATTTCAAAAAGAATATAGCAGCACCAAGGTTTCTAAAGTAAGAATAGTTTAACAACACATAAATTTACCTGTTGAATCTGAGTCAAAATTAGGCAAAGAGAGATTGAAAACCACGATAGGGAAAGAGTTTAAAATAGATTTTTGAGAAGAAGAAGACAAGAGGATTTTAGTTTTGCTCTTTGAAAAGTTTTTGAAAATCCATTGGAAAATAGAACAATAATGACATTTTGTTGCTATCTGTCCCAATAACGAATCAACTGAATAACTAAATAAAATAGATAGACTTCTCTCTTCGTCTGAGGTCGATAGATTTTCTCAATTGGAAGATCCCCTATATAGATAATACACATTCCAGTTGACCTAGCTTAATTCTAATTATTTTGTTTCAAAGTAAAGATATCCACTGAGTGTTTAACCATATTCAAATATTCACGACAGAGTGTTTCATGATTTATAAAACATCATGAAAGGAGAAGGAAGGCTGGAATGCCACCAGACGTCTATTATTGAATTCATCCAACGCAATAGTACCGGTTTTGGTAACGTCCATCCAGTGCTAAAGTCACTGAATGGGTAAATCACCAATTTCTAAAATGGACTATGTAATGTACTTTATCTGTAGGTTACATGGGCATTTTATGAGAGATTTAGATTGTATCAATCTACCCTTGTGTGATTCCAGTTGAATCATATTTTACGGGGTGCAGGGTGGGCAATTTCAAAGCGGACTTCCACTCCCTAATAATTAAATTGAAAAGATCTCCAATATTTCATGACCGCTGCCGAACTTATTCCATTTCAATATTATGCCATAAAGAATACTTGAACCTCTATATTTTTTTAGCACAAGATTTTGAGCCTTACGTGTCTACCATTTCACCACCAGGCGAGAATTTTATTCCAAAAATATGATATCTATTTAGTACGATGTATATATGACAAAAGTGGAGTGTTGAAATGACAAAAGTGGAGTGTTGAATTAATTTTATTGATCGGTCATGTCATATAGGCCCGAGGTCGACATTTAATTGCTTAGATTTGAATTATCCAAAGGATGCCTTATATATATTAATATTTTATAGAAAAATTAAACAATCAAACCTATTTCTAGATTCAATAGAAGTCCAACAAAAGAGGTGAATAAGGTCCCAAATAATGAGAGATATGTAAAAAGTAGGTCAATTTCACATATTCCTAATCTTAAATGGAATGTAACGACATATGGATCCCTATGTAAACATACTATCTATAAAGATATGCTCGAATGAACCCTTCTCATAATGAGAATGTATATAACCTTATTCCTGTCTGGTCCGTTATTTTATAATCATGGAATCAAAATGATCATTAGAATATAGATTATAAGTTTATAACCATAGCCCATTCCCATTTTGCGCGGAACCATTAATTCTTTGATTCCAATTAATATTAGTAAGAGTACTAGTAAGAGGGATCTTGAAATAAAATAATAGATTATACAAGCTAGAAAGGGTATCCTGATCGCAATAATCAAATTCATTGATATTCTTCGTAATGTAGATGCTATCACACATACAATTATACTCAATTCAATGGTATTGTTTGATCTTAAAGGGTATATTTTATAATTTCACATGTGAGGGGTTATTTCTTGGTTTTTTCCAGTCATTAATAACCTTATTAGTTTTAGATAAAAGTAGATAGAAAGAACGCTTGTAAAGAGTCCTAATGAAACCAAGAAAGATAACCTGCCCGCCATCCACACCAGAATATATGGAGTTTTCCAAGATAATATAACGCAAGCAAAAGTTCCTATATTCATGGAGATATACAACAACATATAAGTTATCATGCTCGCATATCCACCATTTGAGTCTTCAATAGTTATTCCAATAATTACATATCCGATTTGAATTATGGACGAATATTCAAGCATACGTTTCATGCTTGTTTGAGGAACAGCAATGAGATTTTCCAATATCATGCTAATATTAGATAGGATATCCAGAAAAATATGCCATTCATTTGCTGAGAAATAAAAAGGAATATCAAAAATTTGAGTGGCTAAAGCTGAAGCAGCTACATTAAAATTAAAATATAATCAATGACTGGAGAGACACAGTAAGAGTCGGAAAGAGGATTCCTTATATTTTCTCTAAATCAGAACCATGCATTAGACTTTCATCTCGCACGGCTCCTAAGTGATAAAAGTAAAGAAGAACTCATCTTCTTTCTTTTTTGATTACTTTCCTGATATGATCCTAGAATGGATCAAACCTAAAATCGGCACAAATAGGGGATGAAGAACTGGATAAGCCTTGCAAAACGAGTAAGAGCTCAAGTTGCCAAGGGATGTGGAGTGATGCAGTCGCACAAAGGCTGCGGAAAGACCTCTGATATACCTACTTACGCTCGTTTGGATATGACGCACCAAAGAGCACAAGGATTTCTTAGATGGCTCTAGGATATTACACACCAAGAGGAGATTTAAGAGAAGAACATATATTACTCACTGTTCAAATGATCAAAATCTTTAAAGAGAAAAGAAACTTCTTGATTAAAAATTTGATGGATTACAAGAGTGGCCAAGGCCAAACTTAAATAGAGAAAGGAATTGCCTTGCATGCTCGACACAAGTTATGAGGTCAAGCAAGAACATGCAGAAAATCGAAAAAGGGGAAAAACTTGCATGCTTGGCACAAGTTCCAAGACCATGTAAGAACATGCAAGAGATTGAAAAACTACAAGGCTTGCATGCTCGGAACAATTTCGAAGAGCATGCAAGGACATGTAACCAGCTAATAACTGCTTACTTAATTATAAAATAAATGGTGGCTGGACTTGGGCTTGGATTCACAAAGGCCTTAGGAATAAGTGGCCCAAATGCCTCATTAAAAACTCATCTTTGGTAAACCCAATGGGAAAAGCCCAAAGATAGAGAAAAAGAGCATAATTGGGTCACTTGACCAATTGTCAAAATCCAGCGGCCCAGATGCACAGTTGTCCGCCTGTTCGTTTGGGATGTCCTCTGGGTCGTCCGTGCGTTCGTTGGGTCGTCCGTGCTGTGTCCGTCCGGGTTTTCCTTAGGGTCGACCACTGGGTCATCTGGCTGTTCATAAGCTTCAGGTCATCCTGAACCTCCTTAAGCCTGGTGAGGATCACATCAGACGGGGTGGGCTGGTGACGTGGTACGGTGGGTGGAACCTAATGGAACGTGTGCTGCCAGAACTATGCGCGGGAAGGAACAACACATGCGGTCGATGGTACACCCGACTGACTAACCTTGAACTCGACGCGGGCAACTAAGGGGAACCTAGGACTATACTGAACGTGGAACCTAGGCTAGTCAGGGCAGGATGCGGGACGGGCTAGGGAAGGGTGCAGGATGCTAACTAGTATGACTCACACGGCCTGTGTACCCTAAGCGTGGGGCGCCTAACCTAAACGCGGGGTTATGCAGGTTGGAATCATAGGCTAAGGAACCCAAAACGCGTGACTAACTGGTAGCTTGGGGGGGGTACTACCGACTTGGAACACAGGCTGTGGCTGGAAGCTAAGGGTAAGGGAGTAACCTAGCGACCAAGAAACAGTTGCGTATGGACCAAACACTTGGTCACACGATTTCTCAAAGTGAAAGAGTGTTCTAGGTGAGTTTCTAAGGTTCCTAGATTGCTTTTAAACAACCTAGACAATATTTTTTTTTCTTTAAAAAGAAAATTTAACAACAAACAAGCAATGAAATAAGCAAATTTGTTTTACTTTTTTTTTCTAAATTATGAAAACAAAGAAAATGATTGATAGAACCTGATTTTTTTTTCTTTTTTTTTATGGTGTTTGTGGTATGTGACTTGATTCCTTTCTTTCTTACCGAGATCCTCAGGGGAAAGAGAAAAAAACACAATCAAGGCCAAAAACTATTGCAACAAACAAAGGAAAAATCGCCAAAAAACAAAAGGATAGAATCAACCTGATGAGCAGAATATTTAAGCTCTGATAACAGATGATGCAAGAACCAAGGGGTGGGCTGTCTTTCCCCGATAAGCTCATGTTGCTGGACATAAATCGATGGGGTAAGGGTGGATCGAAGGGGCCACACAAGCTGTGAAAGGGGCTTGTGATACTCTAAGAACTTAAACCAAAACTAGGCTGAAGGTCGGCGGCTACAAGGGGGGACTTGGTGGCGCCTTTTAGGTTCTTAGACACTAGTCTTAGGTTTCTCAAAATGCTTGTTATTTCATTAAAGTGTAGACAAAAGGCTTAAATAATGCCTTGTTACAACTTAGGCTAAACTACAAGATATTTAGGCTTACAATAAGTAAAACAACATGTAGTCCATTTATTGGCAATTAAAATAGAAATGGGCCCCAAATACTCAACATGACTTAAACCCAAATAAATACTTAGTCTAGAAAATAGAAATAAGATAGAGAAGCCTAATAATACTTAGGCTAGAATTCGCAGGAAGACTTGTGAATGAGATGGAATTTGTGAACAAGTCTTCACCGTCTTGCGCACTAAGAGTATTGCCTCGTTAAAACCCTCTTCGGAAAACCCAGTGGGATAAAACCAAAGATAGGAAAAAGAGTTCAATTTTCTAGCACAACTTTTGGTGTCTCTACCGAATGGTAATGGTAAAGACACCGGAGGAGGAAGAGTCTTCTACAAGGAACCTCCATGGTTCCTTGTCTAGCTGGAAAGGGTCAGTGCTTGGACCGGTCAAGGTGTGGTCTGGGGGTGCTCGGTCGTAGACGCGTGGGACGGGCTGGTCGTCACGGACATGGTCGAACGGAACAGGTTGGTCGGCACGGTCAGCTCGGGGTCCTCTCTGGTTCTACTATCCGGGAGCATGCTGAGTTTATCTCCTAAGGCTTTCCTCTTCGACCTTGTAAGAGGTCCAGGTGGAATGACTGGTGCGATGACTGGCTCAATGTCCTCATCACACCTCGACAGACTATGAAGCACCTCGACGTAGAAATGAACCCACCTTCCTTTTCAGGAAAGGTTGACCCCGAGGAGTATCTAGATTGGGAAAGGAGGATGGAGTTACTCTTTGAGTACTACAACTACGAAGATCCCCGTAAAGTTCCCTTAACAATGGCTCAGTTCACTGATCATGCACTAGCGTGCTGGGATCGAGAAGTAACAGCTAACAGGAGAGCTATGATGGGTGTTTTGACCTCATTGGTCGAACTTACCCAGATCATGATGAGACGATATGTCCCACCTCATTTCCACTGTGAATTGCAGAGACGATTCATATGCCTGACCCAAGGTAGTAAGACGGTGTCAGAGTATTTCGATGAATTCGAGCACATACGCAACCGACTCAACGTGGACGAGTCCGAAGAAAGTTTCATGGCCCAATTCATCGACAAATTACACGAATCCATCGCCCGGAAGATCGAGCTAAAGCCCTACCATGATCTAGGCGAATTGTGCCATAAACGGAAACTAGCCGCACCTTCTAGGCCTAAGAGCATCTGGAGCATCGGCTCCAAGCCATTTAAACAGACGGCCCCGACCAGCGACCCACGCCTCAAAGGGAAGGTCGTGGTCAGTAGCCCAGCTCCTAGGGCCGGCCCAGCAGTCCCAAAGCTGACCACCTCCACGACTACTCCAACCCAGCCCCAGCAGAGCAGCGAGATCGTATGCTTCAAGTGCAAAGGAAGGGGACACATGTCCCGAGAATGTCCCACTCAAAGGAAAATGGTACTGACCGCTTCAGGAGACTACGAGTCCGAGTATGAGCACGAGGAGGCAACCCCACCGACCCATCAACAGTCTGATGAAGAAATTGAGTATGCCGACTCAAGAGAGATGTTAATGAAAAGACGAGTTCTCAGCTCGAGATTTGAGCCGGTAGAGGTAGAGCAGCGAGAAAACATTTTCCACTCCAAATGTACAATCCTTGGGAAAGTGTGCTCGTTGATTATAGACGAAGGGCCCTGCACCAACGCTGCGAGCAAGTACATGGTGGAAAAGCTAGGATTGCTTGTGACCAAGCATTCTAAACCTTATAAACTGTGATGGCTGAACAACAAGACGGAGCTATACATTTCTGATCAAATTAAGGTCTCATTCAGCATTGGCAGATACGAGGACCAAGTCACCTGCGATGTCTCCTAGGATAACCTTGGCAATTTGACCGAGAGACTACGCATAACGGACGCATGAACTTCTACTTACAACTTAGCACCAATATCTCCACACACCATTCAAGAAATGCAATCAAAGTTGGCAAAATACCAACATGCCCGCAAAGAGATTTACCGAATCAATGTAGCAGAGATGAGGAAAGTCGTCCGTACCAAGGGCACCCAACTCGTCCTAATGATCTACAGAGAGATACTAAACACGTCTGGCACCGAGACCACCTTACTTGCCGAGGTCCAAGCCCTGCTAGAGAGCTATGCAGACGTGTTCCCAGACGAGATCCCAGCCGGCATCCCACCCATTCGAGTCATTGAGCACCACATTGATTTTATTCCCGGAGCTCAACTACCTAACATGCCCGCATACCGAGTCAACCCAGAAAAGGCTAAAGAAATAGAACGACAAGTCCAGGATCTTATGGCTCAAGGTTACGTCAGAGAGAGCCTTAGTCCCTGTGCCGTCCCAGCCCTACTTGTGCCAAAGAAGGACGAGAGCTGGAGAATGTGTGTCGACTGTCGCACCATCAACAACAACAATCAATTACCGGCACCCCTATCTGCGCCTGGAAGATATGCTAGACGAATTAGACGGAACCGCGATCTTCTCTAAGATTGACCTAAAAAGCGGATACCATTAAGTCAGTATGCGAGAAGGAGATGAATGGAAGATTGTGTTCAAGACCAAGCATGGTCTTTACGAATGGCTAGTATGTCGTTCGGACTGTCTAATGCCTTAATCACATTCATGCGCCTTATGAACCAAGTTCTTCGACCGTTCATTGGCAAATTTGTAGTAGTCTACTTCGACAAAATTCTAGTCCACAGTACCACCTACTCGGACCATTTAGAGCACTTAGAGGCCGTCATCATCACCCTCCAGAAAGAGCAGTTGTACAGAAACCTCAAGGTTGTCTTCCTTGGATTCGACGTGAGTTCACAGGGACTCAGAGTGGACGACGAGAAGATCAAGACCATCCAAGAGGGGCCAACGCCGATGAATGCCAGCCAAGTCCGTAGCTTCCACGGACTCACCAGCTTTTACCAACGGTTCGTCCAAGACTTCAGTACGATCGCCGGTCTGTTAACCTCTACGGTCAAGGACAAATCCTCCAAGCTGTTAAAGGAACGCCTCACCCACGCCCCAATCCTAGTCCTGCCGACTTTAACAAGACCTTAGAGGTCGAATGTGAAGCTTAAGGGATTAGCTTAGGATCATTCCTGACCCAAGGCAGAAGACTTGTCGCCTATTTCAGCGAGAAGTTAAGTTGAGCCGCTCTCAACTATCCTACCTACGACAAGGAGCTCTATGCATTGGTCCAAGGCATAGAAACTTGGCAGCACTATCTACTTGCGAAGGAGTGCGTGATTTACACCGACCATCAAAAACTCCAGCATCTTAGAGGGCAATTAACACTTAAGAAGAGGCACATTGACCTTCATCTACGTCATTAAGTTTAAAAAGGGGACGGACAATGTTGTGGCTGACGCCTTATCCCGAAGGTACAATCTCATCTCCATCATGGAATCAAAAGTTATAGGATTCGAGATGATCAAAGAGTTGTATGCTGAGAACACCGATTTCACTGAGGCCTACCAGGAGCACGAGAAGGGAGCCTACAACAACTTCTACTTGTTTGACGGATTCCTTTTCAAGGACTAGCATCTATGCATTCCGAGAGGATCGATTTGAGAGATACTTCTGAGAGAGGACCACAAAGGAGGTTTAATCGGACATTTTTGAAGATTCTTCTTCCTCTGGTGTCTTTACCATTACCATCTGGTAGAGACACCAAAAGTAGTGCTAGGAAATTGTACTCTTTTTCCTATCTTTGTTTTTGTCCCACTAGGTTTTCCGAAGAAGGTTTTAATGAGGCAACACTCTTAGAGTGCAAGATGGTGAATACTTGTTCACAACTCCACACCATTCACAACTCACAACCGATTTTACTGGGCTTTTATATCTTTTAATTACATTTTAGACTAAGTGTGTTATTTGGGCTTATGAGTCATGTTGGCTACTTAGGCCCAAAGTCCTTTAAAATTTCGCCAATAAGCATACTACTTGTTGTTTTTACTTCTTAAAGGGCTAAAACACATCATGTTGTTTAGCCTAAGTTGCAACAAAGCATTATATAAGCCTTTGGATGATTCATTAATAAAATAACAAGCAATTTAGAATTAAAAAACCTGTCTTTTGTCTAAGACCTAAGTGGCGCCGCCTCCAAGCTCCTTGGTGAGCCTGCCGTGTTGTTCAACCTCCCTGGTTGAAGTTTTTGGAGTATCACAAGCCCTCTCACAGTTTGTGTGATCCCATCGATCCACCTCTCACTTCCATATCCTATGTCCAGCAACCTGAGCTTCTCTGTGAAAGACAGCCCACCCCACGGTTCTTACATCACATTCCAACAGGGAATTTGCTTGCTCTGTTTGGCCGTTAATTTGAGGATATAATCTTGTTGAAAAATTAACTTCCGTTCCAAGATTTTTGAACAACTCCGTCCAAATTTTCCCAGTAAAACGAGGATCAAGGTCAATTACAACGTTGCTCGGTAATCCCCAAAATTTGACCACATTCTTTAAGAATGTTCAAGCTGCACCCTCTGTTTTGCAGTCTATTGGACAAGCTATGAATGTCTTATAATTGTAAAACTGGTCGATGATCACCATGATCGACCTAAATCAATCAGATATTGGTAGTGCACTGATGAAGTCCAGAAACCGATTTCCAAAGTCGAGCTGGTATGGGCAAGGTTTCCAGCAGTTCTGCTGGTTGCCTATTCTCGGTTTTATCCTACTGGCAAACTAGACATGTCTTCACATAGAGCTCTATGGTTTCTCACATTTGTGGCCAAAAATAGTCTGCTTCTACAAGGACCAATGTCCGCTTATGTCCTGGATGTCCCAACCAAAATGTGTCATAACATTCTTGGATAATGTCGCGCTGTAGACTCCCATAGTTTGGGACGTATACTCGTATATCCTAAGTGTAGAGTATGTCATATTCTACCTAAAATCAGACAGTCTTTCCCTCCAAGGCCATATTCACAACCTATTTGGTGGTAGGATCGTGGTCAAGCCCTTCTTGATCCGTTCCCTGAGGGACTTTCGACTTGACTAATCGCAGCAAGTTCAATCTTTTGACTTAATGCACCGGCCACTATGTTTCTCTTTCCTAATTTGTACTCCAAGGAAAAGTCAAATTCGGCTAGGAAATCTTGCTGGCTTTTTTTGGGAACAACTTCTTTTGAGCTTGGAAGTTTCTCGTTGTGACATTGTTTGTCTTCATGGAGAAAGTGTTGAAATGAAGAAGAAAATAAGTAGATACTCTAAGACAAAGAGAGAGTATGAAGTGTTAGATAGAAGAAGAGAGTAAATACTCTAAACCAAAGGGAGAGAATAAAGGAGCTTTTAAACCTGTATCCAAACACCATAAGTGGCGCCTAATAGGATGTGTTTGGACACAAGGATTGTAAACTCTCTATATAAACACTTGTACACTTCATTTGTAAGCAAGAATATTAATACTTTCATTATTAAATCTCTCATTCTCTTTTCTCTAAAACTTTCTCTATTATCCAATAGTGAATCTAAATCTCTCATTCTAACATGGTATCAGAGCAAGAAACGTCCATATAATCTGCAAAATATCAAGTTGTTTTCAATATTTTCATACAAGCCTCCAAACGGGACATGCCGAGAAGATCATGGTGGTTCTTCATCAATTCCGACAATATCACGATGTTTTCTTCCACTTTACATCAAAAGGATTATCAGGCAAGATTTTCTGATCATCCCTGCAGCAGTTTCATCTGATTTTGTGATCAGAATCAAAAGATATCCACAGAGTCACGATTGGCGTCTTCTGGGTTCTCTTCATTGCAACGAGCATAAATTGTTCCAATCTTTATAAAATTGATCAATTACAAAGCATAAACTCAATATAAATGATTCTAGATGATTTTTCTGGAGGTCCGAACTCACCCTAATCAAGGTTTGAAGCCTTCTTGATCGTATTCCCTCGACATGTCCAGTTTCGACCCCTTTGGGGTATTGGTGATAAAACTCTTATCCCTTCTCATTATTTTTCAAATCTTAGATGTTAAGAAGTTAGATAAGAGTCGTTTGGAGGGTTTCAAGAAGTTTCATTACAATTTGAAAACTTTTAGGCTTCAAGATTCATTTTCTTGTGAACTAGTCAGATTCTGAAAATATTGAATTCTGGTATAAGGAGGTTAGACTTGTTGCTCAGCTGTTATAACCAATTATTAACTACCTAAAACAGATTTGGTTAGTAGTTGAGAGGTTGTTAATCAGTTTAAAAGCTGTTAGAAAACAGTTAAAAGGCTGTTACAATCTGGTCAAGAAGTGGTTATAGACAGTAATGTTTGTTATAAGAAGATGGAGTTAAAAACTGTTAGTGGCAGTTAAAGAAAGCTGTTGAGGACGTTTTAGGCTATTGTTTGGAGGTTAAAAGGTGGTTAAGCAGTTAAAGGAGTTATCAAATTCTGTTAAGCATTAAAAACCAGTTCAACCTAACCTCGTACCTTGTCTGAAATTGGTGGATTAAAGATGGAGAAGCCTAGTTTATAGGCTGTTTAATCGAAAGATGAAAGTGTTGGAATGAAGAAGAAGTGATGAATTTATGAAGGCCTTTATGTCTAGTTAAAAGGCGATTTATATGTGTGTAAAAGGGAGAGTCTAAGGCTTGTTTGTATTATAGATTTATGTTATCCTTGTAAGCCACTTAAGTATAAGGCTATCCTTGTATCCAAACAAGCCTAGACTAGTATAGTATAAATACCTTACTCCCTTCACATTTTGTAAGTAAGAATTCATAATTCTCATTTTCTAATAAATCATTCTTCTCTCTAATTCTCTAATTCTCTCTAATCTCTCATTCTCTCATTCTACAAATCTCTCAATCTCATAATCTTTCATGGTATCAGAGCCAGGTTACATCAAATCTGGGAAATTTTCATCATTCTTTCATTAATTCAACAAGAATCCATCTTGTTCTTCATCTGTTTCTGGATAAATTTCGAACGTCATCTTGTAAATCAAATTGCGATCAATCCACGACTCCAATTGACGATCGGCTTTTTCTGGAGTGTACATCGGCGAATTCCGCATCCATAGACACCAAAATTGCATCATTTGGTTCAGGGAATCAAAAGATACGAATTTTTCTTCTAAGAGGTGTTCGTGATCGCGTTCGTTTCGTACCCCTACATTCCCCAGGTCATATCTTCGTAATTTTTTCATCAAATCGTGATTTTCAAAAGCCTAAACTCAAGCCCCGTGAGTCTAGTTTCTGTTTAAAGAAAGCAGAACTCGTTTTCATTGAGTTTAAAGGATTTTCTTGAAGTTTTCCTGAGAGTCGTCCGAATTCATCTGTATCAAGATCCTTGTGATATATCTCTAATTCTTTCTTAGTTATCTTTTAAAATTCTTGAACTGGAAAGTTTAATTAGTATCTTGTGAGGATTGTCACGAAATTTCAAGTCAATCAGAATAGTTTTAGTATTCAAGATTGATTTTCTTGAATTCCTTGTTCAGTTTAGTTAATCTTGGAATTGTATTAATTGAGTTTCTTGAGAAATAAATTGATTCTAAACAATTATTTCGAATTTGATTGATTAAATCTGGTTAAGATTGACTGTTAGGTTGTTTTAATCTGTTCATATCTTGTTGTAAGTGTTGGATAAAATCAGTTAGGTTGTTGGTAGTTACTTGAACTACAAGTAGTTATTAGTTACCTCTCTTGTCTTGCATTTCTTGCATTTATATTGCCTCCTTGTATAGTTCACACTAACCTGCAGGTACATACAAGAGTGTGTGCTTAGGAAGTGATCAATACAAACTCAGGCAACAAAGCGTGACCATTGACCACACGAGACCAAGCAACAAAGCGTGACCAGTGACCTCGCGTGACCACACAAGATCAAGCTGGTTCTATACTCAATTTTACTTACCTGATTTACTGACCAATTTTACTTGCTAAGCATGGAGATTCAAACAACTCTTAGAGCTCCAGTCATTCTACATGGAGCAAATTATCTCTTATGGTCTAGGACCATGAAAACTACATTAGGTGGTAAAGGTCTATGGAACCACATTGCCACAAATGGTATTGGAGACAATGAAGTGGCTGAGGTGACTGATGCAGCACAAGCCAAATGGTACCAAGAAGATCAGTTGGTACTTTCTATATTACAAAATTCTCTTGCTAGTGATCTCTTAGAAGCTTATTCTTTTTGTGAAAATGCAAAAGAACTTTGGGACACTTTGCTTAAGGTGTATGGTAATACTACTAATCTTTTGAGAATTTTTGAAGTGAAGAAAGCTTTAAATGAATTAAGGCAGGAGGATGCTGAATTCACAAAGCACTATGGCTCATTCAGAGCTTTGTGGGCTGAGCTAGACATGCTAAGGCCAGCCACTATTGAACCACTTGTACTCCTTGAAAGAAAGGAACAAGATAAGGTGTTTGGGTTACTTTTAACTCTTAATTCTACTTACTCAGATCTTATTAAGCATATTCTCAGGTCTGATAAGTTGCCTAGCTTGGAGGAAGTGTGTGCTCAAATTCAAAAGGAGCAAGGATCACATGGATTGTTTGGCAACAAAGCTGAACTAGTAGCTGCTCACAAAAGTTTCTTCAGACCAACAAATGCATCTAAGAAGAGGAGGCCATTTTGTGATAATTGCAAGAAGGAGGGACATGCAAAGAAGGACTGCTGGGAACTTCACCCTCATCTTAAACCTTCTTGGGCTTTACGCCCACCACAGCAGCCGGCCATCTCCTCAGCTAGGCAAGCTCACGGTTTGGTGTCCTCAAAGGCGGCCGTATGTAGCCATCCTCCTTCTCAACCAGGCGCCTACAACACCATGTCACAAGCATCAGATTTTGTGACAAAATCAGACTTGGAAGCTCTCATTAAGGCAATAAAAGAGAGCAATGTGATGGGTAAAACTTTTCATGCTTCTTTTCAAACTTGTTTTACTTCTAATGCTCCTAAATCTTTGGTGGTTGATTCTGGTGCTTCTCATCACATGATTAGTGATTTAGAATTGCTAGAGAATGTAGAACCTGCCTTAGGTAATGTGCTGATTGCTAATGGAGTTAAAGTACCAATCAAAGGCATAGGAAAATTGAAGTTGTTTGATAAAGAATCTAAAGCATTTTATATGCCCTCTTTTACCTCTAATTTGCTTTCAGTTAAAAGAGCTACTACTGATCTGAATTGTCATGCAATATTTGGTCCTAATGATTTCTATTTTCAGGATATTGAAACTAGAAGGTGCTTTGGACAAGGAACTACAAAAGATGATTTGTATGTACTTGATGATATGACTAGTTGTAATGCATTAGAATCAGTGTTTCAGGCGCATGGTTTTAGTACTAATTCAGATTTATGGCATGCTAGACTAGGACATCCTCATCCAAGAGCTCTTGAATTAATTGTGCCTGGTTTAAAAATGTCAAAAGAATTGTGTGATTCATGTATTCTTGGAAAGCATTGTAAAACAGTTTTTGAAAAATCAATACATGAATATGAAAATTGTTTTGAATTGGTGCATTCTGATGTGTGGACATCCCCATTTCCATCTAGAGAAAACCATAAATATTTTGTGACATTTATTGATGAAAAGTCCAAATATACATGGGTTACTCTCCTTAGTTCTAAAGATAGGGTGTATGATGCATTCTTAAATTTTCAAGCATATGTGACTAATCAATACAATGCAAGAATTAAGTGCTTTAGAACAGATAATGGTGGGGAGTACACAAGTACCAGACTTAAGGAACATCTAGCAAAGCATGGAATTGAGCATCAGACAAGCTGCCCTTATACTCCCCAGCAAAATGGAGTTGCTGAAAGAAAGAATAGACATTTAATGGAAGTTGTGAGAACAATGATGTTCCACATGAAAGTACCCAAACGTTTTTGGGGAGATGCCCTTGTAGCTGCATGCTACTTGATTAATAGGACTCCTACAAAAGTCCTAGATGACCTGTCTCCATTTGAGGTACTAAACAAAACTAGACCTACTATTGATCACTTAAGAGTTTTTGGTTGTGTTTGTTTTGTATTAGTTCCAAGGGAGCAAAGGAACAAGCTGGAACCAAAGAGTACCAAAGCTATGTTCATTGGATATTCATCTACTCAAAAAGGGTACAAATGTTATGACCCAGAGACTAGAAGAGTCTTGGTGTCTAGAGATGTAAAGTTCCAAGAAGAAAAAGGCTTTTATGAAGAAGGAACTTGGGAGCAATTTAAAGACATCTCATCAACAAGAGGTGATCAAGCAGAATACTTGAGGAAACTCTTGGAGAGTATAGGAATAGGAGGTGGCCAGCAAACAACCTCATTACCTATGTCACCTGTCCCAGTCGCAAACACCCGCGGCAACTCAGTTCCGGCTGACCAACCTGCTTGTACCGGTCCCGGCCCGTCCAGCTCGGCGGATACATCCGGACCAGCCGCGTCCTCTCAGCCTTTATCTCGGCCAACAACTCTTGATTCTCCTGGGCTTCCTCCTCTTGAACATGGGGGGGGAGAAGCATCTACTCATGTCCAACAAGACTCAGCAGGAGATGATTTCATTCTAGCTTCAGCTTCCAAAAGATCACGACCTACTCTCATTGAGGTTTTGAGTGAAGAACAGGAGGCTCCACCAACAGTTTTAAGGAGGAGCACAAGACAAAGAAATCCTCCAGTTTTCTACAATGGAAATGCTGTAGTTCATCATGACCAGGGAGTTTGTAATATTGCACACTTACCTTCTACTCATGTTGCTTTTATTTCTAGTCTTGACAATGAGCAGATCCCAAAGACATATGAAGAAGCTATGTCTATAAAGGAATGGAGGGAAGCTATTTTAGCTGAGAAACAAGCCATGGAGAGGAATGGTACATATGCTTCAGCCATTTTACCAAAAGGGAAGAAGGCTGTAAGTTCTAAGTGGATTTTTACCATTAAATACAAAAGCAATGGTGAAATTGATAGATATAAAGCTAGGTTGGTAGCTAGGGGTTTTACTCAGACTTATGGTGAGGATTATAGGGATACATTTGCTCCTGTTGCTAAGCTACATTCTGTCAATGTTGTGCTTACTGTTGCTACTAATCTTGAGTGGGAATTGTGGCAAATGGATGTCAAGAATGCTTTCTTGCAAGGTGAACTAGAAGAAGAGGTTTACATGTCACCTCCACCTGGCCTAGAAGATGAGTTAGGAAGCGGCAATATCCTAAGGCTAAGGAAGGCTATTTATGGCCTTAAGCAATCTCCAAGAGCATGGTACCACAAATTAAGTGTTACTTTAATGGATAAAGGCTTCAAAAGGTCTGAAGTGGAACATACTCTTTTTACATTTAAGAGTAAGGAAGGTATCATAGTAATTCTTATCTATGTAGATGATATAATCATATCTGGTAGTGATAGTATTGGTATTGCATCTACTAAAAATTACTTAAAGAGTGTTTTTGACATAAAGGATCTAGGAGAACTTAAATACTTCTTAGGAATTGAAGTATGTAGGTTTAAGGAAGGTCTTTTTCTTTCTCAAAGGAAATATGTTGTAGATCTACTAACATCCACAGATATGATGGAAGCTAAGCCAGCCAAAACACCCTTAGAAGAAGGTTATAAAATCGCAACTAAGGGGGAGTTAGAGGAGGAAATTGATTTTCATGATCCTAAGCTCTATAGGAGAGTGGTTGGTAAGCTTATTTATTTAACCATCACAAGACCAGATTTATGTTTTGCTGTGAATCAGGTATCTCAACACATGCAAGGGCCAAAGATGAGGCATTGGGACATGGCCATGCGGATTCTAAGATATCTCAAAGGCACACATGAACAAGGTATTTGGATGGGTAATAATAAAAATACAAATGTGGTTGGTTATTGTGATGCAGATTGGGCAGGAGATAGGGAAGATAGGAGAAGTACCACAGGTTATTGTACTTTCATAGGAGGAAACCTTGTGACTTGGAAAACCAAGAAGCAAAAGGTGGTTTCATGCTCTAGTGCAGAATCAGAATATAGAGCAATGAGGAAGCTCACAACTGAGTGTATCTGGCTGAAGCAAATTCTGGAAGACTTAGCCGTGGAGTGTGAGACTCCAATCACCATTCACTGTGACAATCAGGCTGCCATACACATAGCCTCCAATTCTGTGTTTCATGAAAGGACCAAGCATATAGAAGTGGACTGTCATAAAGTAAGAGAAGCTATTGGGAAAGGTATCATCTTACCTTGCTATACAAGGAGTGAGGATCAGCTAGCTGACATATTCACCAAGGCTGCATCTCTGAAAATTGGCACATCAATCTATCCAAGACTTGGCCTCATGTCCATTCCATACCCATGATCCCAACATGGAGTGTTATACTCTTTTTCCCTAAGAAAAGGTTTTGTCCCAATTGGGTTTTCCTTCTCTAGGTTTTTAATGAGGTAATACTTCATGGTTGCAAGCTTAAGAATTTTATGTCTTAAGCTTGAGGGGGAGTGTTGGAATGAAGAAGAAGTGATGAATTTATGAAGGCCTTTATGTCTAGTTAAAAGGCGATTTATATGTGTGTAAAAGGGAGAGTCTAAGGCTTGTTTGTATTATAGATTTATGTTATCCTTGTAAGCCACTTAAGTATAAGGCTATCCTTGTATCCAAACAAGCCTAGACTAGTATAGTATAAATACCTTACTCCCTTCACATTTTGTAAGTAAGAATTCATAATTCTCATTTTCTAATAAATCATTCTTCTCTCTAATTCTCTAATTCTCTCTAATCTCTCATTCTCTCATTCTACAAATCTCTCAATCTCATAATCTTTCAGAAAG
Organism: Streptanthus diversifolius; assembly: GCA_039880935.1. Taxonomy (NCBI): domain Eukaryota; kingdom Viridiplantae; phylum Streptophyta; class Magnoliopsida; order Brassicales; family Brassicaceae; genus Streptanthus; species Streptanthus diversifolius. The sequence goes on from JAXGFM010000002.1 coordinate 7,323,394, forward strand.
ATGAAAGAGAATGAGGAATGCCCCAGAATCAAATGCAAATACCTAGTATCAAAGTCTTATGCATCCAGGCTATTTTTAAACTCTTATCAGACTATATTTTGTTGATTACATTGATGATTGAATGAGTTAGAACCATAGAAAATCTGGTATCAAGGTGGTTAATAAATCTGGTATCTAGGTGGTTAGTAAATCATGAATTCTAATGAATTATGTTCATGTATTTAGAAATTGTTAAATTGTGATATTTTGAACATAGTTTATAGCTGATGAACGATTATGAGATTGAGAGATTTGTAGAATGAGAGAATGAGAGATTAAAGAGATTTAGAGAAGAATGATTTTATTAAGAGAATGAGAATTATAGTTTTCTAAGTTACAAATGAGAAGGTAGATAGATATTTATACTAATATAGTCTAGGCTTGTTTGGATACAAGGATTGTCTTATACATGAATGGTTACAAGGATAACATAACACTAGAATACAAACAAGCCTTATACACTCCCTTCCTATTCAAGTAACTCACGCCTACTATAGCAACAATTACAGGCTTTCTAATTTCATCATTTCTTCTTCATTCCAACACTCCCCCTGAAGCTTAAGACATGGAGAATATCTAAGCTTGCAACCATGAAGTATTACCTCATTAAAAACTTAAAGAAGGAAAACCCAATTGGACAAAACATTTTCTAGGGAAAAAGAATATAACACTCTATGTTGGGATCATTGGTGTAATGGTCATAAAGCCAAACCTTGGATAGATGGAGGCGCTAGTTGATCCTCAGAGTTGTTACCTTGGTGAACACATCTGCTAGTTAATCCTCACTCCTTGTATAACAAGGCAAGATGATTCTCTCCCAATGGCTTCCCTTACTTTGTGGCAGTCTACTTCTATATGCTTGGTCCTTTCATGGAACACATAGTTGGAGGCTATGTGTATAGCAGCCTAATTGTCACAATGGATGGTGATAGGTTCTTCATACTTCATGGCAAGATCCTCCAAAATTTGCCTCAGCCAAATGCATTCAGTTGTGAGCTTCCTCATTGCTCTATATATTCTGATTCTGCACTAGAGCATGATACCACCTTTTGCTTCTTAGTTTTTAAAGTCACAAGGTTCCCTCCTATAAAGGTACAATAGCCTATGGTACTTCTTCTATCATCCTTATCTCCTGCCCAATCTGCATCACAGTAACCAACCACATTTGTGTTTTTATTGCAACCCATCCATATACCTTGATCATGAGTGCCCTTTAAATATCTCCAAATTCGGTTTGCCATGTCCCAATGTCTCATCTTTGGACCTTTCATGTGTTGAGATACCTGATTCACTGCAAAACATAAATATGGTCTAGTGATGGTTAGATAAATAAGCTTACCAACCACTTTCCTATAGAGCTTATGATCATGAAAATCAATCTCCTCCTCTAGTTCCCCCTTAGTTCCGATTTTACAATCTTCTTCTAAGGGTGTTTTGGCTGGTTTAGCTTCCATCATACCTGTAAAGGTTAGTAAACCTACAACATATTTCCTTTGAGATAAAAAGAGACCTTCCTTGAACCTACACACTTCAATTCCTAAGAAGTATTTAAGTTCTCTTAGATCATTAATATCAAAGACACTTTTCAAGTAATCTTTAGTAGATGCAATACCAACACTATCACTACCAGATATGATTATATCATCTACATAAATAAGAATTACCACAATACCTTCCTTGTTTTTAGTGTAAAAAGAGTATGTTCTATCATTCCTTGTTCTTGTTTTAAATCAACTAAGGTTCTTAGAAACTCACCTAGAACACTTTCACCAAACTTGGAATCCATAAGGATCTTGTGTGTTGCTTGTTTATTGCTTAGGTTTTTGAGGTTTGGTTTCTAGTTAGTTTTTGTTGTGTGTGTTCCGCTAGGTAGCAGAGCCGAGCTAGGTTTCCTAGTCTTTTCCGCGTGTTGTACCTAGTCCAAAGCCGTGAGTAGCCACCAACGTTTAGGGTCTTAAGCTCCCAGCCGCAACCTGTTTTCCTAGTCGTGAGTATCCATCCGGTTCTAGTTGATCACGCGTTTAAGTTCCATGTGACCATCCCGCGTGTAGTATCGTTTAGGTCCGTCCTTGCCCGAGTCGAGTCTAGGTTAGGCCAGCTCTCGTCTAGTTCATTACCGCGTGTGTTCGGTCAGCTCGTCCCCCGAGTGTTGTCCCGTCCCGTGTCTAGTGTACCCCCGCATGTATGCGTGAATGCCCACAGCCTGTCCTCAGCAGCCAACCTATCGTGAGTAGCTTAGGTTTCTTCCCTTGGCGGCTAGGTTTCCTAGTGTCCATTTGTGTTTAGATTCCTATTTCTTAGTCTTAGGAACTTTTCTCTAGCATTAAGGCAATAGATTAATTAGTTTCCCTTAATTTTCTAGGCTAGGAATTAGTTTATGAAGTTTTCTAGATTGTCTTAGATAGTTTTCTTAAATTTTTATAGGCATTAATTAGTTTCCTTTTAGTTTTAGGAAGTTTCCATTTAGGAATTAGGAAATAAGTAGATTTTCCCTTAGTTTAGTATAGTTTCCAATTTTATTAGCTTAGGAAATTAATTTAGGATCTTTTGGTTTAGATAGTTTCCTTTTTAGTTTTAGGTCTTATTTTCTTAGGATATCTTCCATTTTGTTTGATTCCTTTTCTAGATTTAGGAAATTTTCCATTTCTTTGATTGTTTCCTTTTTTGTTTATTTAGTTTTCAATTTATTTTATAAATAATAAAAAAAATCTGTGGAATCTTTCCATTTAAGGAAAGTTTCCAAATCTTGCAAGTTTCCTTTTTGGGAGACTTTCCCTTTTCAAAATTTCCTTATTTCGGGAAAGAAAATATGTCAGGGAATGACGAGTCCACGTCTGGGCAGCCCAATCATACTATGATGCAGCTGTTGCAAACATTGACTGCCCAGATGTCAACCTTCATGACTCGCCTCGAGCGTTTAGAGCAGCCCACGCCTGCACCTGCCACACCCTATCACCACGATCGATCACCCATGGGTCGACATCAATACTACGACGAGCCTCCACCACCACCTCGTCCACCAGTACACTATCCCGAGGTTAAGATAAACCCACCTCCTTTTTCGAGAAAACTTGATCCAGAAGTGTACTTAGACTGGGAGAGACGAATGGAGCTCCTTTATTAGTACTACAACTACGACGATCCCCGCAAAGTCGCCCTAGCAACGGCGCAATTCACTGACCACGTACTGGCGTGGTGGGATAGAGAAGTCACCGCTCGCAGAAGAGCTCGGTTGGGTCCTTTGACCTCATGGGTCGAACTCACCCAGATTATGAGACGACGTTACGTCCCGCCCCACTTCCACCGCGAGCTTCACCGACGTTTCCGACGTCTCACACAAAGAAGCAAGACGGTGTACAAATATTTCGATGAATTCGAGCATCTATGCAACCGACTCGATGTAGACGAGTCCAAGGAGAGCCTTATGGCCCAGTTCATCGACGGCTTGCATGAGTCCATTGCAAGAAAGATAGAATTGCAGCCATATCACGACCTAGGCGAGTTGTTCCACCTAGCAGTCCAGATCGAGAAGTGCTATAAGCGTAAACTTGCCTCACCTTCTCGACCCAAGAACACGTGGAACACTGGTTCCAAGCCATTAGAGAGGATGACTCAGCCCCCATACCGGCTCCACCCACCCCAAAACCATCCAGTACCACGACTCCGACCCAGCCTCAGCGGAGCAGCGAGATCGTATGCTTCAAATGTAAAGGCAGAGGACACATGTCCCAGGAATTTCCCACTAAACGGAAAATTGTACTCACTGCTTCTGGAGACTACAAATCCGAGGACGAACAAGAGGAACCAGCATTTCCGACACACCATCAGTCCGACAAGGACATTAAGTACGCCGACTCCGGAGAAATGCTAATGATCCGACGCGTTCTCAGCTCGAGATTCGAGCCAGAAGAAGAAGAGCAGCGAGAGAACATTTTCCACTCTAAATGCACAATACTTGGGAAAGTGTGCTCGTTGATCATCGACAGAGGGTCCTGCACCAACACCGCCAGTAAATACATGGTGGAGAAACTGGGATTGCCTGTGACCAAGCATCCTAAACATTACAAGCTCCGATGGCTGAACAACAAGACGGAGTTGTACATCTCAGACCAAGTTAAGGTCTCTTTCAGCATCGGCAGATACCAGGACCAGGTCACATGCGATGTCCTCCCGATGTCAGCTGGACATCTTCTGCTCGGACGACCTTGGCAATTTGACCGAGAGACTATGCACAACGGATGAACAAATTTCTACTCTTTTGTCCACGAAAAGCGTAGATACAACCTCGCACCAACGTCTGTGAAAGGAGAATTTCTTAATAAATCTGGCAGACATGCGGAAAGCCACTTGCACCCAGGGCATCTGATGAGGAAATCGTACCAACGACTGCACCACAAGTTCCACCAGGACCACTGACACGCACCAAGGCTCGAGCCTTGGGAGACAAGTTCAACCAACGAATGGAGAAAGCAGACGCCCAGGAGACCACGGATGCAGACCCACCAAATGGCTCAGGAGTTCATCAAGGCCCATTTGATTAAGCTAAGGAACATTGGAGGTTCCTACTCGAAGACTCTTCCAGCTCCGGTGTCTTTACCATCACCATTCGGTAAAGACACCAAAAAAAGTGCTAAGAAATTATACTCTTTTTCCTGTCTTCGGTTTTGTCCCACTGGATTTTCTGTAGAAGGTTTTAATGATGCAACACTCTTAGTGCGCAAGACGACGAAGACTTGTTCACACAATCCGCCACCCTTCACAAGTCTTAGTCAAATTCTGTTTTATCTCTTCAACAAGGCTTATCTATCTCATTTCTTCATTATTTAGACTAAGTATAAGTTTACGGCCTTAAGCCCATATTTTTATGTTTAAGTCATTGGCCTTAAGCCCATTTCTTTCTACAGCAAAAAGAATTTCATGTTGTTTTTATTTACACTACTTGTTGTTTAGGGTAAACATCATATTGTTTACCCTAGGTTGTAACTAAAAGGCCTATATAAGCCTCATCTTTTACAAGTCATAGGACAACTCGAATTTTAAAGAAATAAACCCTAGTCTACTTGTTCTTGGCGGCTGCTAATTCCCTTTGGAGAGCTTGCATTCGTTCTTCTTGTTCAAGAAGAACAACTTGGTGTATCACAAGTCTTCCACAGCTTGTGTGGTCCTTTCAATCCACCCCTTTCACCCAACTCGCTTCTGAAGGTCTCGAGTTTCTCGATCAACAGTTGCACCACCACTAAGCTTACATCATCTGGTATCAGAGCCTAAATGCTCTTAAACATCAGGTTGATTTTATCCTCTTGTTTTTGCGATTTTTCATTGTCTTTGTTGTCTTTGTTCAACAGTTACAATTTTTTTGGCTTTTGATTGTGTTTCTCTCTCTTTTCCCTGAGGTTCTCGGTAAGAAGGAAAGGAATCAAGTCATCTACCACAAAACATCCAACAAAAAAAAAATCAGGTTCTATCAATCCTTTTCTTTGTTTTTTTTTTCATATTTACAAAAAAAATTATAAGAGAATTGTTTGTTTGATTGTTTAATTATTGCTAGAAGTTTTTGTTAAGAAAAGAAAAACAAAATATATATTGTTTAAGTTGTTAAAAACAAATTAGGGCTTTTAGAAAACTCACCTAGAGCACTTGTTTTTCACTAAAAATCGTGAGTTTATAAGGGTTGTGTTGCTTGCTTGTTGCTTAGGACTTAAGGCTAGGGTTCTTGTCTTCAAGCAGCGTCTGAGTATTAGTGTGCCCGAATCTAGGTGTGTCTCGCGATTAGTTTGCTAGGTTCCTAGTTGTGTCGCGTCAGTGTCCTAGATAGCGTGTCGCGTCCTAGCTCTATGTTCTCTTGTTACGTCAGTGTGTCCTGCATATAGGGTAGCCGCTCGCTCGTGCATAGGCTCAGGTCGAGGTCGCGTTTAGTGTTGTCCGCTCGCTAGCTCGCTCACGTCCCGACTGTCCACCCTAGTTGTCCGCATCTTGTAGCTAGCTAGGTTGCACTTGTCATCGGTTTTAGTTCCTTGGTTTTGTTTGCGAGTCTAGGTGATTAGGTCTAGGCGTGTCTCGCGTCCTTAGGTCATCCGTGTTCTAGGTTAGTGTGTCCAAGGTAGCGCTAGCGTGTCCCAGGCTTGCACCACCCGCGTCCGTGTTGCCGTGTCTTGTTAGGTAGCTAGAGTCCTAGGTTAGTTCTAGGTCGTGTGCTCCCTTCCCGCGTCGTTAGGTCGCGTTTCGTTACCTAGCGTACCTCCCCCTTAGCGTTTGTGACCATACCTAAGGTTAGGTCTTGGTCGCGCCTTGTGTACCGCCCTAGCTATCGACCTGCATCCTTAGGTTTCCCCAGCCCCGCGGTCGTGTTTAGGTTTTTCCCGATCGGCATAGGCTGCTATAGTTCCCTCCCCGCGTGTAGTAGGTCATCCACGAGTCTAGTCTTAGGCGGCTAGGGTTCCTAGGTTTAGTTAGTGTCTAGATTCTTAGTTGTGAGTTTTAGGAAGTTTCCCCTAGTATTTTAGATAGTTTCCTTAAGTTTTCCTAGTGCAATAAATTAGTTTAGGAAAATTTCTAGATAGTAATAGGAAATTTCCTAGATTTTTTTAGGTAATTATTTAGTTTCCATTTAGGATTAGGCATTAATTTGTAGAATTTCCCCCATATGTTAGTTTCCTTTTTAGTTTACGAAATATATCTTTAGGATATTTTCCATATCTTTTGGTTTCCTTTCTAGACTTAGGAAAATTTCCTTTCTTTGATTGTTTCCCTTATTGTGTTTACTTAGTTTAATTAATTATCCATAAATAATAAAAAATATATATAAATATTTGTGGGAATTTCCATTTAAGGAAAGTTCTCATAATCTCCAAGTTTTCCTTTCGGGAAACTTTCCATTTCTGAAAATTTCCTTTTTCTCGGAAAAGGAAATATGTCAGGGCAGGACGAGCCTACGTCTGGGCAGCCCAACCAAACAATGATGCAGCTACTGCAGACATTGACTGCCCAGATGTCAACCGTCACGACTCGTCTTAAGCGTTTGAAGCAGCCGGCACCAGCACCTACCGCGCATACACATCAGCACCGGTATGACCGACCTGAGGCATCCCACCGTGGTTTAGGAAGAGAAAACTACTATGACGAGCCACTGCCGCCGCCCACCCCGATGTCAAGCTCAACCCACCCCCTTTCTCGGGAAAGCTAGACCCCGAAGAATACCTAGACTGGGAACGGAGAATGGAGCTACTCTTCGAATACTATAACTACGATGATCCCCGTAAAGTTGCATTAGCAACAGTCCAGTTCACCGATCACGTGCTGGAATGGTGGGATCGCGAGATAGCCACTCGCAGGAGAGCAAGAATGGGAGCTCTAACTTCTTGGTACGAGCTGACCCAGCTGATGAGGCGTCGCTACATACCACTTCACTTTCACCGAGAACTCCAGAGACGATTCAGACGCCTTACCCAAGGCAGCAAATCGATGTCTGAGTACTTTGACGAATTCGAGCACCTACAGAACAGGCTCGAAATGGATGACTCGGAAGAAAGCCTCATTGCTCAGTTTATTGACGGATTGCATGAGTCGATAGCACGAAAGATCGAGCTGCAACCTTATCACGACCTTGGTGAGCTTTTCCATCTGGCGGTTCAGATCGAGAAGAGCAACCGACGCAAGTCCTCAGCACCAATCCGACCAAAGAGTACTTGGAGTACTGGCCCCAAGCCATTTGACCGCTCTACCCCCACCAGTGACCCACGGTAGAGGAGTAAGGCCGTGGACAACAATGTGCCTACCAAGGCACCAACGACGACTTCTAGACCCAGTCCACCGACTTCTAACACAGGCCAACCAAAGAAGAGCAGCGCCATTATATGCTTTAAATGTAAAGGTAGAGGGCACATGTCTCGCGAATGCCCTAACCAAAGGACTATGGTTTTGACTGCTTCCGTAGACTACGACTCAGCCGACGAGCAAGAGGACGATACTTCCACGGCAGACCCAATGTCTGAAGGGGAAGTAGAATACGCTGCCTCAGGCGAGATGTTAATGATCAGGAGAGTTCTCAGCTCGCGACTAGAGCAAGAGGAGATTGAGCAGCGTGAGAACATTTTCCACTCTATATGCACCATCCTCGGGAAAGTGTGTTCTCTTCTGATCATCGACGGTGGATCCTTCACCAATGCTGCTAGCATGCATATGGTAGAGAAACTTGGGCTACCAGTGCCAAGCATCCGAAACCATACAGGCTTCGTTGGCTTAACAACAAGACAGAGCTATATATCTCCGACCAGGTCTGAGTTTCTTTCTGCATAGGACGATATCAGGACCAAGTTTTGTGCGACGTCGTCCCCATGTCAGCCGGACATCTCCTATTGGGATGACCATGGCAGTTCGATAAAGAGACTACACATAATGGACGCTCAAACTTCTACTCCTTCGTCCATGATAAACGTAGGTACAACCTAGCGCTTATGTCCCCAAAAGTAGTGCACGGAATGCAATCCAAGATGGCCAAAGACCAGCATGCACAGAAAGAAAACTTCCTCGTCAACATAGCAGATATGAGGAAGGCGGTTAGAAGCACAGGCACTCAACTCGTCCTCATGCTATACCAGGAGGTTAAGAGCGCATCCGAGGCCACCAGCAGCACCTTACCCGTGGATGTCCAGTCCCTATTGGATAAATACTCGGATGTCTTCCCAGACAAGATCCCCCCAGGGTTGCCACCTCTCAGAGGCATTGAGCATCATATCGACCTCATCCCAGGAGCCCAGCTGCCGAACAAACCAGCTTACAAGGTTACTCCAGAAGAAGCCAAAGAACTTGAACGACAGGTTCAAGATCTCATGGCTCACACCAACTAATGCCAGCCAAGTTCGGAGTTTTCATGGGCTAGCAAGCTTCTACCGACGATTTGTACGAGATTTCAGTATGCCAGCCCATTGACAGCGACCATCAAGAAGAACCAAGATTTCAAGTGGGGTCCGGAACAAGAAAATTCATTCCAGTTGTTGAAGGAGCGTCTCACACGCGCACCTGTCCTTACATTGCCGAATTTTGATACGACTTTTGAAGTAGAGTTTGACGCTTCAGGTGTAGGCATTGGAGCAGTCCTGACACAGGGTGGAAAACCAATTGCCTACTTTAGTGAAAAATTAAGCGGAGCAGCGTTAAACTACCCTACGTACGACAAGGAGCTCTACGCATTGGTCCGAGCTTTGCAAACCTGGCAACATTACCTGCTCTCGAGAGAATGCGTCATACACACGGACCACCAGACACTCCAACACTTCAAGGGTCAGACGACGCTCAAAAAAAGGCACGCTAGATGGTTGGAGTTTATCGAGACATTCCCGTATATCATCAAGTACAAGAAAGGTGCAGACAATGTCGTAGCTGATGCATTATCCCGCAGACACAGCCTGATTTTGGTCATGGAGTCAAAGGTTATGGGATTTGAAATGCTCAACGACCTCTATGCTGAAGATCACGACTTCCAAGAAGCTTTCAAGGAACATGGTCAGGGCAAGTACAGCCGCTTCTACTTGTTTGATGGATTTCTCTTCAAGGACAAGCTTCTTTGCATTCCCAGAGGCTCAGTTCGTGAACTTCTTCTGAGAGAGGCCCATTGTAATGCCCCGTACCTTAGGTCGGATAAAACGACCATTCCGTTACGAACGCTCGTACATCCGCAGCCCGTACTACATGGTCGACCAGCCGACCGTCTGCTTGACAGCCGTACGCCCGTCCTGCACCCGTCCGTTCACCGCGGCTAATGTGGATTCCACTTAGAGAAATTTATTAATTAATCTGCATGCATGCATCAGTGGAGTATACAGCTGTCAAAATCCACTAAGTATGGATTAATTAAACTATAAAGTTGCATGGGTGGAGGCAGACAGCTGGCGGTTTTATGTTGCATGCAAAGTGAGTGGATTTCATGCATTGGTCCATTCAGCATGAAGAACACTTGGCAAAATCCACTAACTTCACCTCCTGGCTATAAATACCACCCCTGGCCACACTTAACCCATTTTTCCCATTCCTTTGCAACCTGTAGAAAGTTAGAGAGAAGTTAGAGAGTTTAGAAAGAGAGAGAGAGGGAGAGTTTTAGCCGTGAGCTGGGAGAGAGAGGAGCTTGGCCGTGAGCTAGGGAGGAAGAGGAGAGGCTGTCCGTGAGCTGCCTAGTCCGTTCCTTAGGAGCTTTGCCCTGTGAGTTGGATTTTCCTTTGCAAGAATGTGGTTAATGAGTTCGGTTTTATTTTAAAAAGGTTTTCAAATCGTTTTCAAAGGTTTTTCAAATTCGTTTTCAAAAGGTTTTCAAATCGGTTTTCAAAGGTTTTTAAAATTGGTTTTCAAAGGTTGCATGCATGGTTTTCAATCAGTTTGGATTTTAAAATCCAAGCTTAATATTTTTATAAAATTATTATGGGTATTATTATGTATGTTTTCAAAGTATTTTCTTAAAAAGTTCATGCATGCAAGTTTTCAAAGGTTTTTCATTTATGTTTAAGTATTTGGTTTAAGAAGGATTTTAGAAGTTTCATGAAAGTATTATGCATGTTAAAATGGAGGTTTACGTTTCATGGTGCATGATTATTTATTGTGAAGTATTGTATGGTATTGTGTTTAAGTATGATTTTATGAGCTTGGATTGATGAGTTATCGTTTGAATTGCATGCTTAATCATTTGTTCTATGTTAATGGTTTGATTAGATGTTTGCATGTTCTGGTTGACTGAGTTGTTGAGTTAGGTCTAAGGATGCCATTAGTAGAACCTTAGGTTTGGTTTAGGTCTTATTTGATTGGCTGTACATGTTCTTGTTTGATTGTTGTGCAGTTAGTCAAATAAATAGGCCTAGACTGGACCAAAGGCGATACGAAGTGGTGTCTGGTTTAGGCGGTTGTTTGATGTTGTATTAAAGGTCTATTCGAGAAAAGGTGACTCGGATATGACATGTCTTGTTAGACGTTGTGTTAAAGGTCTATGCGAGAAACGGTGACTCGCATATGACTTGGGTTATGGGTTTGAGTTGTGGGGAATTTGTGACTTAGCTATTCCGTGTGCATGCGAGGGATGGCTTGCCACCATCCTGTGAGCGACTTGCCAGGCTAAAGCCCATCTTCGTAGGTGCCTTATAGCATGTAGCGACTAAGGACCTGACCGGGGCAGTGAGTACCGTCCATCTTCGTAGGTGCCTTGTAGCATGTGTGGCTAAGGACCTGACCGGGACGGGAAGGAATAGGCTAAGGTCACGGCGCGCATGGGTAGTTTAGAGTAAGCTTGGTTAAGCTGTCTGTTGAGTATAGACTTGTGTTTGGTCTATAAGATGTCGAGTCCTAGTGTTGAGTAGGACTATGTGTGGTTGCTTCCATCTGATCGTTATGTTTATTGTTTTTTGTGTGTGCTTGCTCATCGGGTTGGGGTTAAGTTTTTATTATGTATTTTACATCAGCTCACTCAGCATATAGCTGACCGAACTCATTCTTGCAGATCCCGCAAGTTGGTTGGAAGAAAGACGTGACGGTTCCGGTGTAGATTTCTCCCCCATTTCCCTTGTCTTAGAGTATGTATCCGGTTGTAAGATTTTTCGACACTTATGTGTACTTACAACCGTTATATCGGTTTTTGATCGGGTTGTTGTTTTCGGATTTAGTTATGCGTTGGATATTGGTTGTAGAACCTTTGATATTTTTAATTAAGTATTTATTTCGGTTTTATCGTAAGCTTGTTCCTTCCCTTTAAGATTTTATGTTCTGAAGTCTCGGCCGAGCATACCCGACTATGATATCCGGTCTTGGTTCAGAAACCTCGACCGAGAAGGAGTCTTACTTGGGGTTCGGATCTTGTGAGTTCGGGCTCTCGGACTATGTTCGGAAGAACGGATGAATGAGATTCAGACCTATCGTAGCATCTCCGGTCTACTAGGGACGGGGGTGTTACAAAGGTGGTATCAGAGCATGGTTTTCGAGTCACTAGGACTTAAGCGCTTTTCGAAAAAAAAAAAAAAATTTTGGGAATGGGGTTTAGGAAACTGGAACGTCCGTCTTTCATTAATGAGTTCGTAACAAGTTTCTGTTTTGCAGATGGATCCATACAGGGTAGGGACAAGGCAAGGTTTGAGACGGTTGTATCGTGGCCCAAGACCAGTGCCAAGAGAAGAGCCAGAGCTGATTGTGATATCGTCTGATACGGATCCTGCCCTAGCAGAAACAGACTCAATTGAGATAGACCCTGAGGGAGACCCAGTAGAAGAGGATCCCGTAGAAGAAAATCCAGAGGAAAGATCATCTGATGAACCTCGACGAGAATCAGTTGGGGAAATCCGCAATATTCCCAGACAGGTTGCCTCACAGGACCCAGCTCAGGTAGCAATACCATCAGCACTAACGGAAGGAGATGATGCTTCCACAAACCAAGAAGGAAGGACTGGACCAAGCTACTATGAGATTCTGCTCCGGATGCGGATATTAGAGATGGACAGATTCGCAGGTAGTACAGATCCCTTGGAAGCAGACGGATGGCTACAGAGACTGGAGCTGAACCTGCAAGCAGTACAGTGCCCGGACGAATACCGCAGAGACGTCGCAATATATTACTTGGAGAAAGACGCGGAAGACTGGTGGTATAGAGTGGAGAAGGAAAACGAGATAAGTAACCACCCTGAAGCCTCCTGGGTACAGTTCTGCAGCGAGTTTCACCATGAGTTTTTCCCTCTTCAAGCCAGGGAAAGACTAATGGAGCAGTACCATTCGTTGGCCCAGCTGGGACGCACCGTGAGGGAGTATGAGGCGGAGTTTAACCGACTTCGACAGATCACCCGCTACGAACCGAACGATGAAAATCGGGCGGTACAGTTGTTCTTGAGTGGTTTGAGGCCTGAGCTGCGAATCCGTCTAGAGAGGGTACCGATTATGGATCTGCCGACCTTAGTACGTGTAGCGGAGAATGTGGAGCGAACACTAGCCGCGGAGCAGGTTGAGAGGGCGCAGCAAGGCATGAGGTCCCTGAACACTTTGGAACAAGCCCGGACGTACACTCATGACCAACCCATGGGACGATCGAAGGAGCCGGTCCTGATATGCGAAAGGTGCGGATTTGAGGGCCATCAGATTGGCACATGTAGGACTCTCATGATGGATCACACCATCATTATGTGTACTACTTGCGGGGAGATGGGTCACCATTATGGGATTTGTCCGAGGGGTCAGAGCTCGCGTCCGCCACGGCCACCGAGAGGAAGAAAGCGCCATTAGATACAACCGGTCTGCATCCTTCTGTCCTTTACCCCAATTCTGGTATGTTGGGCTTAACCTTTGGGAGTGCATATGTTTGGATGATTGGCTCATGTTATACTAATCAAGTCAGGTTTGAGTTGTGGAAGGTCAATCGTGCATGTTCTTGTTTGATTGTTGCACGGTTGATTGACCTTGACTTGGGCTGAGGCTGGTTGGTATAATTGAGTCAGTGTTTGCTTGTGCATGATCATGACTCATTGTGTGTTAATTGCATTTTTGTGGGATTGGTTTGTGGTAAGTAAGTTTGAGTGGTTAAGTGTATAGACTTCTAGGTTGTTTTAGGCCCTGCTTTAAGTTTTCATGTTTGGGTAGCTAGGCTTGGGTATTTTGATTCATGTCAATAGCATTCAAGTCGGGTTTGAGTTTTAGGAGATGGGTCGTGCATGTTCTTGTTTGATTGTTGCACGATCTATCGAATTTAACTCGGACTTAGATTTGGGTGTCATGATAGAGTCAATAGTCGGTCGTGCATGTTCTTGTTTGATTGTTGCACGACAGATCGGATTACCCTCGCCATGAACCTGAATTGCATGAATATAGCTCAGTCGGGTCTGTTGCTGTTAGAGTTGTTGCTTTAGGCGTGCCTAGCCTATAGCCTTGTTGCCTTAGTTTATAAGTTAAATGTAGGGTGTTCTCAGATTCCTTAGTCATGGTAAAGTGTGCTGCCCTTCCATTAAGTTAGTAGCCTCAAGTTATAAGAGAATCCTTTGTTGGAGCCTTCGGTGAGTAGCTGCCTAATTAGGGTTCCTAAAAGCCAAACCCTTTAAACCTTCCCGGGTTGTTGCCAAGTGTGCTGAGGAAGCTGTGTGAGTTGTTGATGTCGTAAGTGACCAAGTTCGGTAGGGGAAGCATTGTGATGGTTAAGATCGAAGTGAGCTATGGCCTGAAGAAAAAGATGAAGGAAGTTAAGAAAATGGGTGCAAGCGAGCAAGACTAGACCAGGGGATGACCAAGATGGACAACAAATCATGATGAAGTTGATGTGAGCATCGGGGTGCCCAGACCAGGAGACCAGACGGATGAACGATCAGGACGAACGCATGGATAATTGCCAGACGTTCCGGGAATACCCATCACGGACATCCCAGACGTAGAGCATGAATAAACCACGGATGATCACTAGAGGCTGACCAAGGCCATTGGAGTCTGATAACCAATCTAGGCGGAGCAAGCAGGAAGAGATGTTATGGTTGAATCTCGGTTTAGTGGAACCATTAGCATACCCTAGATCTAGCTTGGGTTCTATTTGGTCAGCTGTGCATGTTCTTGTTTGATTGTTGCACAGTTGGTCAAATAAATGAACCTTGGCCGGATTGAAGGTATTGCAAAGTGGTAACACGATTAGTAATGATGGTAATGAAAGTAATTACGAAGCTGTTGCCAAGAAGAACCAGTCCACGCAGATGGGGTTCCAAGTTTACCGAAGGACCGAAAAACTTAAGGAGTGAAGGATTGATTTAAGAGTTGGAAGAACCAAGGAAGGTTCCGAATTCAAGATTTCGGAACATAAATCATCGAGTAACAAACCTTTGGAAGGCATTCCGAGCTATGCACCAAGGAAGTAAGAGTTGAGTTAGTGAATTCGGGGACGAATTCCTATAAGGAGGGAGAATGTAATGCCCCGTACCTTAGGTCGGATAAAACGACCATTCCGTTACGAACGCTCGTACATCCGCAGCCCGTACTACATGGTCGACCAGCCGACCGTCCGCTTGACAGCCGTACGCCCGTCCTGCACCCGTCCGTTCACCGCGGCTGATGTGGATTCCACTTAGAGAAATTTATTAATTAATCTGCTTGCATGCATCAGTGGAGTATACAGCTGTCAAAATCCACTAAGTATGGATTAATTAAACTATAAAGTTGCATGGGTGGAGGCAGACAGCTGGCGGTTTTATGTTGCATGCAAAGTGAGTGGATTTCATGCATTGGTCCATTCAGCATGAAGAACACTTGGCAAAATCCACTAACTTCACCTCCTGGCTATAAATACCACCCCTGGCCACACTTAACCCATTTTTCCCATTCCTTTGCAACCTGTAGAAAGTTAGAGAGAAGTTAGAGAGTTTAGAAAGAGAGAGAGAGGGGGAGTTTTAGCCGTGAGCTGGGAGAGAGAGGAGCTTGGCCGTGAGCTAGGGAGGAAGAGGAGAGGCTGTCCGTGAGCTGCCTAGTCCGTTCCTTAGGAGCTTTGCCCTGTGAGTTGGATTTTCCTTTGCAAGAATGTGGTTAATGAGTTCGGTTTTATTTTAAAAAGGTTTTCAAATCATTTTTCAAAGGTTTTTCAAATTCGTTTTCAAAAGGTTTTCAAATCGGTTTTCAAAGGTTTTTAAAATTGGTTTTCAAAGGTTGCATGCATGGTTTTCAATCAGTTTGGATTTTAAAATCCAAGCTTAATATTTTTATAAAATTATTATGGGTATTATTATGTATGTTTTCAAAGTATTTTCTTAAAAAGTTCATGCATGCAAGTTTTCAAAGGTTTTTCATTTATGTTTAAGTATTTGGTTTAAGAAGGATTTTAGAAGTTTCATGAAAGTATTATGCATGTTAAAATGGAGGTTTTTGTTTCATGGTGCATGATTATTTATTGTGAAGTATTGTATGGTATTGTGTTTAAGTATGATTTTATGAGCTTGGATTGATGAGTTATCGTTTGAATTGCATGCTTAATCATTTGTTCTATGTTAATGGTTTGATTAGATGTTTGCATGTTCTGGTTGACTGAGTTGTTGAGTTAGGTCTAAGGATGCCATTAGTAGAACCTTAGGTTTGGTTTAGGTCTTATTTGATTGGCTGTACATGTTCTTGTTTGATTGTTGTGCAGTTAGTCAAATAAATAGGCCTAGACTGGACCAAAGGCGATACGAAGTGGTGTCTGGTTTAGGCGGTTGTTTGATGTTGTGTTAAAGGTCTATTCGAGAAAAGGTGACTCGGATATGACATGTCTTGTTAGACGTTGTGTTAAAGGTCTATGCGAGAAACGGTGACTCGCATATGACTTGGGTTATGGGTTTGAGTTGTGGGGAATTTGTGACTTAGCTATTCCGTGTGCATGCGAGGGATGGCTTGCCACCATCCTGTGAGCGACTTGCCAGGCTAAAGCCCATCTTCGTAGGTGCCTTATAGCATGTAGCGACTAAGGACCTGACCGGGGCAGTGAGTACCGTCCATCTTCGTAGGTGCCTTGTAGCATGTGTGGCTAAGGACCTGACCGGGACGGGAAGGAATAGGCTAAGGTCACGGCGCGCATGGGTAGTTTAGAGTAAGCTTGGTTAAGCTGTCTGTTGAGTATAGACTTGTGTTTGGTCTATAAGATGTCGAGTCCTAGTGTTGAGTAGGACTATGTGTGGTTGCTTCCATCTGATCGTTATGTTTATTGTTTTTTGTGTGTGCTTGCTCATCGGGTTGGGGTTAAGTTTTTATTATGTATTTTACATCAGCTCACTCAGCATATAGCTGACCGAACTCATTCTTGCAGATCCCGCAAGTTGGTTGGAAGAAAGACGTGACGGTTCCGGTGTAGATTTCTCCCCCAATTCCCTTGTCTTAGAGTATGTATCCGGTTGTAAGATTTTTCGACACTTATGTGTACTTACAACCGTTATATCGGTTTTTGATCGGGTTGTTGTTTTCGGATTTAGTTATGCGTTGGATATTGGTTGTAGAACCTTTGATATTTTTAATTAAGTATTTATTTCGGTTTTATCGTAAGCTTGTTCCTTCCCTTTAAGATTTTATGTTCTGAAGTCTCGGCCGAGCATACCCGACTATGATATCCGGTCTTGGTTCAGAAACCTCGACCGAGAAGGAGTCTTACTTGGGGTTCGGATCTTGTGAGTTCGGGCTCTCGAACTATGTTCGGAAGAACGGATGAATGAGATTCGGACCTATCGTAGCATCTCCGGTCTACTAGGGACGGGGGTGTTACAAAGGTGGTATCAGAGCATGGTTTTCGAGTCACTAGGACTTAAGCGCTTTTCGAAAAAAAAAAAAAAATTTTGGGAATGGGGTTTAGGAAACTGGAACGTCCGTCTTTCATTAATGAGTTCGTAACAAGTTTCTGTTTTGCAGATGGATCCATACAGGGTAGGGACAAGGCAAGGTTTGAGACGGTTGTATCGTGGCCCAAGACCAGTGCCAAGAGAAGAGCCAGAGCTGATTGTGATATCGTCTGATACGGATCCTGCCCTAGCAGAAACAGACTCAATTGAGATAGACCCTGAGGGAGACCCAGTAGAAGAGGATCCCGTAGAAGAAAATCCAGAGGAAAGATCATCTGATGAACCTCGACGAGAATCAGTTGGGGAAATCCGCAATATTCCCAGACAGGTTGCCTCACAGGACCCAGCTCAGGTAGCAATACCATCAGCACTAACGGAAGGAGATGATGCTTCCACAAACCAAGAAGGAAGGACTGGACCAAGCTACTATGAGATTCTGCTCCGGATGCGGATATTAGAGATGGACAGATTCGCAGGTAGTACAGATCCCTTGGAAGCAGACGGATGGCTACAGAGACTGGAGCTGAACCTGCAAGCAGTACAGTGCCCGGACGAATACCGCAGAGACGTCGCAATATATTACTTGGAGAAAGACGCGGAAGACTGGTGGTATAGAGTGGAGAAGGAAAACGAGATAAGTAACCACCCTGAAGCCTCCTGGGTACAGTTCTGCAGCGAGTTTCACCATGAGTTTTTCCCTCTTCAAGCCAGGGAAAGACTAATGGAGCAGTACCATTCGTTGGCCCAGCTGGGACGCACCGTGAGGGAGTATGAGGCGGAGTTTAACCGACTTCGACAGATCACCCGCTACGAACCGAACGATGAAAATCGGGCGGTACAGTTGTTCTTGAGTGGTTTGAGGCCTGAGCTGCAAATCCGTCTAGAGAGGGTACCGATTATGGATCTGCCGACCTTAGTATGTGTAGCGGAGAATGTGGAGCGAACACTAGCCGCGGAGCAGGTTGAGAGGGCGCAGCAAGGCATGAGGTCCCTGAACACTTTGGAACAAGCCCGGACGTACACTCATGACCAACCCATGGGACGATCGAAGGAGCCGGTCCTGATATGCGAAAGGTGCGGATTTGAGGGCCATCAGATTGGCACATGTAGGACTCTCATGATGGATCACACCATCATTATGTGTACTACTTGCGGGGAGATGGGTCACCATTATGGGATTTGTCCGAGGGGTCAGAGCTCGCGTCCGCCACGGCCACCGAGAGGAAGAAAGCGCCATTAGATACAACCGGTCTGCATCCTTCTGTCCTTTACCCCAATTCTGGTATGTTGGGCTTAACCTTTGGGAGTGCATATGTTTGGATGATTGGCTCATGTTATACTAATCAAGTCAGGTTTGAGTTGTGGAAGGTCAATCGTGCATGTTCTTGTTTGATTGTTGCACGGTTGATTGACCTTGACTTGGGCTGAGGCTGGTTGGTATAATTGAGTCAGTGTTTGCTTGTGCATGATCATGACTCATTGTGTGTTAATTGCATTTTTGTGGGATTGGTTTGTGGTAAGTAAGTTTGAGTGGTTAAGTGTATAGACTTCTAGGTTGTTTTAGGCCCTGCTTTAAGTTTTCATGTTTGGGTAGCTAGGCTTGGGTATTTTGATTCATGTCAATAGCATTCAAGTCGGGTTTGAGTTTTAGGAGATGGGTCGTGCATGTTCTTGTTTGATTGTTGCACGATCTATCGAATTTAACTCGGACTTAGATTTGGGTGTCATGATATAGTCAATAGTCGGTCGTGCATGTTCTTGTTTGATTGTTGCACGACAGATCGGATTACCCTCGCCATGAACCTGAATTGCATGAATATAGCTCAGTCGGGTCTGTTGCTGTTAGAGTTGTTGCTTTAGGCGTGCCTAGCCTATAGCCTTGTTGCCTTAGTTTATAAGTTAAATGTAGGGTGTTCTCAGATTCCTTAGTCATGGTAAAGTGTGCTGCCCTTCCATTAAGTTAGTAGCCTCAAGTTATAAGAGAATCCTTTGTTGGAGCCTTCGGTGAGTAGCTGCCTAATTAGGGTTCCTAAAAGCCAAACCCTTTAAACCTTCCCGGGTTGTTGCCAAGTGTGCTGAGGAAGCTGTGTGAGTTGTTGATGTCGTAAGTGACCAAGTTCGGTAGGGGAAGCATTGTGATGGTTAAGATCGAAGTGAGCTATGGCCTGAAGAAAAAGATGAAGGAAGTTAAGAAAATGGGTGCAAGCGAGCAAGACTAGACCAGGGGATGACCAAGATGGACAACAAATCATGATGAAGTTGATGTGAGCATCGGGGTGCCCAGACCAGGAGACCAGACGGATGAACGATCAGGACGAACGCATGGATAATTGCCAGACGTTCCGGGAATACCCATCACGGACATCCCAGACGTAGAGCATGAATAAACCACGGATGATCACTAGAGGCTGACCAAGGCCATTGGAGTCTGATAACCAATCTAGGCGGAGCAAGCAGGAAGAGATGTTATGGTTGAATCTCGGTTTAGTGGAACCATTAGCATACCCTAGATCTAGCTTGGGTTCTATTTGGTCAGCTGTGCATGTTCTTGTTTGATTGTTGCACAGTTGGTCAAATAAATGAACCTTGGCCGGATTGAAGGTATTGCAAAGTGGTAACACGATTAGTAATGATGGTAATGAAAGTAATTACGAAGCTGTTGCCAAGAAGAACCAGTCCACGCAGATGGGGTTCCAAGTTTACCGAAGGACGGAAAAACTTAAGGAGTGAAGGATTGATTTAAGAGTTGGAAGAACCAAGGAAGGTTCCGAATTCAAGATTTCGGAACATAAATCATCGAGTAACAAACCTTTGGAAGGCATTCCGAGCTATGCACCAAGGAAGTAAGAGTTGAGTTAGTGAATTCGGGGACGAATTCCTATAAGGAGGGGAGAATGTAATGCCCCGTACCTTAGGTCGGATAAAACGACCATTCCGTTACGAACGCTCGTACATCCGCAGCCCGTACTACATGGTCGACCAGCCGACCGTCCGCTTGACAGCCGTACGCCCGTCCTGCACCCGTCCGTTCACCGCGGCTGATGTGGATTCCACTTAGAGAAATTTATTAATTAATCTGCATGCATGCATCAGTGGAGTATACAGCTGTCAAAATCCACTAAGTATGGATTAATTAAACTATAAAGTTGCATGGGTGGAGGCAGACAGCTGGCGGTTTTATGTTGCATGCAAAGTGAGTGGATTTCATGCATTGGTCCATTCAGCATGAAGAACACTTGGCAAAATCCACTAACTTCACCTCCTGGCTATAAATACCACCCCTGGCCACACTTAACCCATTTTTCCCATTCCTTTGCAACCTGTAGAAAGTTAGAGAGAAGTTAGAGAGTTTAGAAAGAGAGAGAGAGGGAGAGTTTTAGCCGTGAGCTGGGAGAGAGAGGAGCTTGGCCGTGAGCTAGGGAGGAAGAGGAGAGGCTGTCCGTGAGCTGCCTAGTCCGTTCCTTAGGAGCTTTGCCCTGTGAGTTGGATTTTCCTTTGCAAGAATGTGGTTAATGAGTTCGGTTTTATTTTAAAAAGGTTTTCAAATCGTTTTCAAAGGTTTTTCAAATTCGTTTTCAAAAGGTTTTCAAATCGGTTTTCAAAGGTTTTTAAAATTGGTTTTCAAAGGTTGCATGCATGGTTTTCAATCAGTTTGGATTTTAAAATTCAAGCTTAATATTTTTATAAAATTATTATGGGTATTATTATGTATGTTTTCAAAGTATTTTCTTAAAAAGTTCATGCATGCAAGTTTTCAAAGGTTTTTCATTTATGTTTAAGTATTTGGTTTAAGAAGGATTTTAGAAGTTTCATGAAAGTATTATGCATGTTAAAATGGAGGTTTTTGTTTCATGGTGCATGATTATTTATTGTGAAGTATTGTATGGTATTGTGTTTAAGTATGATTTTATGAGCTTGGATTGATGAGTTATCGTTTGAATTGCATGCTTAATCATTTGTTCTATGTTAATGGTTTGATTAGATGTTTGCATGTTCTGGTTGACTGAGTTGTTGAGTTAGGTCTAAGGATGCCATTAGTAGAACCTTAGGTTTGGTTTAGGTCTTATTTGATTGGCTGTACATGTTCTTGTTTGATTGTTGTGCAGTTAGTCAAATAAATAGGCCTAGACTGGACCAAAGGCGATACGAAGTGGTGTCTGGTTTAGGCGGTTGTTTGATGTTGTGTTAAAGGTCTATTCGAGAAAAGGTGACTCGGATATGACATGTCTTGTTAGACGTTGTGTTAAAGGTCTATGCGAGAAACGGTGACTCGCATATGACTTGGGTTATGGGTTTGAGTTGTGGGGAATTTGTGACTTAGCTATTCCGTGTGCATGCGAGGGATGGCTTGCCACCATCCTGTGAGCGACTTGCCAGGCTAAAGCCCATCTTCGTAGGTGCCTTATAGCATGTAGCGACTAAGGACCTGACCGGGGCAGTGAGTACCGTCCATCTTCGTAGGTGCCTTGTAGCATGTGTGGCTAAGGACCTGACCGGGACGGGAAGGAATAGGCTAAGGTCACGGCGCGCATGGGTAGTTTAGAGTAAGCTTGGTTAAGCTGTCTGTTGAGTATAGACTTGTGTTTGGTCTATAAGATGTCGAGTCCTAGTGTTGAGTAGGACTATGTGTGGTTGCTTCCATCTGATCGTTATGTTTATTGTTTTTTGTGTGTGCTTGCTCATCGGGTTGGGGTTAAGTTTTTATTATGTATTTTACATCAGCTCACTCAGCATATAGCTGACCGAACTCATTCTTGCAGATCCCGCAAGTTGGTTGGAAGAAAGACGTGACGGTTCCGGTGTAGATTTCTCCCCCATTTCCCTTGTCTTAGAGTATGTATCCGGTTGTAAGATTTTTCGACACTTATGTGTACTTACAACCGTTATATCGGTTTTTGATCGGGTTGTTGTTTTCGGATTTAGTTATGCGTTGGATATTGGTTGTAGAACCTTTGATATTTTTAATTAAGTATTTATTTCGGTTTTATCGTAAGCTTGTTCCTTCCCTTTAAGATTTTATGTTCTGAAGTCTCGGCCGAGCATACCCGACTATGATATCCGGTCTTGGTTCAGAAACCTCGACCGAGAAGGAGTCTTACTTGGGGTTCGGATCTTGTGAGTTCGGGCTCTCGGACTATGTTCGGAAGAACGGATGAATGAGATTCGGACCTATCGTAGCATCTCCGGTCTACTAGGGACGGGGGTGTTACAAAGGTGGTATCAGAGCATGGTTTTCGAGTCACTAGGACTTAAGCGCTTTTCGAAAAAAAAAAAAAAATTTTGGGAATGGGGTTTAGGAAACTGGAACGTCCGTCTTTCATTAATGAGTTCGTAACAAGTTTCTGTTTTGCAGATGGATCCATACAGGGTAGGGACAAGGCAAGGTTTGAGACGGTTGTATCGTGGCCCAAGACCAGTTCCAAGAGAAGAGCCAGAGCTGATTGTGATATCGTCTGATACGGATCCTGCCCTAGCAGAAACAGACTCAATTGAGATAGACCCTGAGGGAGACCCAGTAGAAGAGGATCCCGTAGAAGAAAATCCAGAGGAAAGATCATCTGATGAACCTCGACGAGAATCAGTTGGGGAAATCCGCAATATTCCCAGACAGGTTGCCTCACAGGACCCAGCTCAGGTAGCAATACCATCAGCACTAACGGAAGGAGATGATGCTTCCACAAACCAAGAAGGAAGGACTGGACCAAGCTACTATGAGATTCTGCTCCGGATGCGGATATTAGAGATGGACAGATTCGCAGGTAGTACAGATCCCTTGGAAGCAGACGGATGGCTACAGAGACTGGAGCTGAACCTGCAAGCAGTACAGTGCCCGGACGAATACCGCAGAGACGTCGCAATATATTACTTGGAGAAAGACGCGGAAGACTGGTGGTATAGAGTGGAGAAGGAAAACGAGATAAGTAACCACCCTGAAGCCTCCTGGGTACAGTTCTGCAGCGAGTTTCACCATGAGTTTTTCCCTCTTCAAGCCAGGGAAAGACTAATGGAGCAGTACCATTCGTTGGCCCAGCTGGGACGCACCGTGAGGGAGTATGAGGCGGAGTTTAACCGACTTCGACAGATCACCCGCTACGAACCGAACGATGAAAATCGGGCGGTACAGTTGTTCTTGAGTGGTTTGAGGCCTGAGCTGCGAATCCGTCTAGAGAGGGTACCGATTATGGATCTGCCGACCTTAGTACGTGTAGCGGAGAATGTGGAGCGAACACTAGCCGCGGAGCAGGTTGAGAGGGCGCAGCAAGGCATGAGGTCCCTGAACACTTTGGAACAAGCCCGGACGTACACTCATGACCAACCCATGGGACGATCGAAGGAGCCGGTCCTGATATGCGAAAGGTGCGGATTTGAGGGCCATCAGATTGGCACATGTAGGACTCTCATGATGGATCACACCATCATTATGTGTACTACTTGCGGGGAGATGGGTCACCATTATGGGATTTGTCCGAGGGGTCAGAGCTCGCGTCCGCCACGGCCACCGAGAGGAAGAAAGCGCCATTAGATACAACCGGTCTGCATCCTTCTGTCCTTTACCCCAATTCTGGTATGTTGGGCTTAACCTTTGGGAGTGCATATGTTTGGATGATTGGCTCATGTTATACTAATCAAGTCAGGTTTGAGTTGTGGAAGGTCAATCGTGCATGTTCTTGTTTGATTGTTGCACGGTTGATTGACCTTGACTTGGGCTGAGGCTGGTTGGTATAATTGAGTCAGTGTTTGCTTGTGCATGATCATGACTCATTGTGTGTTAATTGCATTTTTGTGGGATTGGTTTGTGGTAAGTAAGTTTGAGTGGTTAAGTGTATAGACTTCTAGGTTGTTTTAGGCCCTGCTTTAAGTTTTCATGTTTGGGTAGCTAGGCTTGGGTATTTTGATTCATGTCAATAGCATTCAAGTCGGGTTTGAGTTTTAGGAGATGGGTCGTGCATGTTCTTGTTTGATTGTTGCACGATCTATCGAATTTAACTCGGACTTAGATTTGGGTGTCATGATAGAGTCAATAGTCGGTCGTGCATGTTCTTGTTTGATTGTTGCACGACAGATCGGATTACCCTCGCCATGAACCTGAATTGCATGAATATAGCTCAGTCGGGTCTGTTGCTGTTAGAGTTGTTGCTTTAGGCGTGCCTAGCCTATAGCCTTGTTGCCTTAGTTTATAAGTTAAATGTAGGGTGTTCTCAGATTCCTTAGTCATGGTAAAGTGTGCTGCCCTTCCATTAAGTTAGTAGCCTCAAGTTATAAGAGAATCCTTTGTTGGAGCCTTCGGTGAGTAGCTGCCTAATTAGGGTTCCTAAAAGCCAAACCCTTTAAACCTTCCCGGGTTGTTGCCAAGTGTGCTGAGGAAGCTGTGTGAGTTGTTGATGTCGTAAGTGACCAAGTTCGGTAGGGGAAGCATTGTGATGGTTAAGATCGAAGTGAGCTATGGCCTGAAGAAAAAGATGAAGGAAGTTAAGAAAATGGGTGCAAGCGAGCAAGACTAGACCAGGGGATGACCAAGATGGACAACAAATCATGATGAAGTTGATGTGAGCATCGGGGTGCCCAGACCAGGAGACCAGACGGATGAACGATCAGGACGAACGCATGGATAATTGCCAGACGTTCCGGGAATACCCATCACGGACATCCCAGACGTAGAGCATGAATAAACCACGGATGATCACTAGAGGCTGACCAAGGCCATTGGAGTCTGATAACCAATCTAGGCGGAGCAAGCAGGAAGAGATGTTATGGTTGAATCTCGGTTTAGTGGAACCATTAGCATACCCTAGATCTAGCTTGGGTTCTATTTGGTCAGCTGTGCATGTTCTTGTTTGATTGTTGCACAGTTGGTCAAATAAATGAACCTTGGCCGGATTGAAGGTATTGCAAAGTGGTAACACGATTAGTAATGATGGTAATGAAAGTAATTACGAAGCTGTTGCCAAGAAGAACCAGTCCACGCAGATGGGGTTCCAAGTTTACCGAAGGACGGAAAAACTTAAGGAGTGAAGGATTGATTTAAGAGTTGGAAGAACCAAGGAAGGTTCCGAATTCAAGATTTCGGAACATAAATCATCGAGTAACAAACCTTTGGAAGGCATTCCGAGCTATGCACCAAGGAAGTAAGAGTTGAGTTAGTGAATTCGGGGACGAATTCCTATAAGGAGGGGAGAATGTAATGCCCCGTACCTTAGGTCGGATAAAACGACCATTCCGTTACGAACGCTCGTACATCCGCAGCCCGTACTACATGGTCGACCAGCCGACCGTCCGCTTGACAGCCGTACGCCCGTCCTGCACCCGTCCGTTCACCGCGGCTGATGTGGATTCCACTTAGAGAAATTTATTAATTAATCTGCTTGCATGCATCAGTGGAGTATACAGCTGTCAAAATCCACTAAGTATGGATTAATTAAACTATAAAGTTGCATGGGTGGAGGCAGACAGCTGGCGGTTTTATGTTGCATGCAAAGTGAGTGGATTTCATGCATTGGTCCATTCAGCATGAAGAACACTTGGCAAAATCCACTAACTTCACCTCCTGGCTATAAATACCACCCCTGGCCACACTTAACCCATTTTTCCCATTCCTTTGCAACCTGTAGAAAGTTAGAGAGAAGTTAGAGAGTTTAGAAAGAGAGAGAGAGGGGGAGTTTTAGCCGTGAGCTGGGAGAGAGAGGAGCTTGGCCGTGAGCTAGGGAGGAAGAGGAGAGGCTGTTCGTGAGCTGCCTAGTCCGTTCCTTAGGAGCTTTGCCCTGTGAGTTGGATTTTCCTTTGCAAGAATGTGGTTAATGAGTTCGGTTTTATTTTAAAAAGGTTTTCAAATCATTTTTCAAAGGTTTTTCAAATTCGTTTTCAAAAGGTTTTCAAATCGGTTTTCAAAGGTTTTTAAAATTGGTTTTCAAAGGTTGCATGCATGGTTTTCAATCAGTTTGGATTTTAAAATCCAAGCTTAATATTTTTATAAAATTATTATGGGTATTATTATGTATGTTTTCAAAGTATTTTCTTAAAAAGTTCATGCATGCAAGTTTTCAAAGGTTTTTCATTTATGTTTAAGTATTTGGTTTAAGAAGGATTTTAGAAGTTTCATGAAAGTATTATGCATGTTAAAATGGAGGTTTTTGTTTCATGGTGCATGATTATTTATTGTGAAGTATTGTATGGTATTGTGTTTAAGTATGATTTTATGAGCTTGGATTGATGAGTTATCGTTTGAATTGCATGCTTAATCATTTGTTCTATGTTAATGGTTTGATTAGATGTTTGCATGTTCTGGTTGACTGAGTTGTTGAGTTAGGTCTAAGGATGCCATTAGTAGAACCTTAGGTTTGGTTTAGGTCTTATTTGATTGGCTGTACATGTTCTTGTTTGATTGTTGTGCAGTTAGTCAAATAAATAGGCCTAGACTGGACCAAAGGCGATACGAAGTGGTGTCTGGTTTAGGCGGTTGTTTGATGTTGTGTTAAAGGTCTATTCGAGAAAAGGTGACTCGGATATGACATGTCTTGTTAGACGTTGTGTTAAAGGTCTATGCGAGAAACGGTGACTCGCATATGACTTGGGTTATGGGTTTGAGTTGTGGGGAATTTGTGACTTAGCTATTCCGTGTGCATGCGAGGGATGGCTTGCCACCATCCTGTGAGCGACTTGCCAGGCTAAAGCCCATCTTCGTAGGTGCCTTATAGCATGTAGCGACTAAGGACCTGACCGGGGCAGTGAGTACCGTCCATCTTCGTAGGTGCCTTGTAGCATGTGTGGCTAAGGACCTGACCGGGACGGGAAGGAATAGGCTAAGGTCACGGCGCGCATGGGTAGTTTAGAGTAAGCTTGGTTAAGCTGTCTGTTGAGTATAGACTTGTGTTTGGTCTATAAGATGTCGAGTCCTAGTGTTGAGTAGGACTATGTGTGGTTGCTTCCATCTGATCGTTATGTTTATCGTTTTTTGTGTGTGCTTGCTCATCGGGTTGGGGTTAAGTTTTTATTATGTATTTTACATCAGCTCACTCAGCATATAGCTGACCGAACTCATTCTTGCAGATCCCGCAAGTTGGTTGGAAGAAAGACGTGACGGTTCCGGTGTAGATTTCTCCCCCATTTCCCTTGTCTTAGAGTATGTATCCGGTTGTAAGATTTTTCGACACTTATGTGTACTTACAACCGTTATATCGGTTTTTGATCGGGTTGTTGTTTTCGGATTTAGTTATGCGTTGGATATTGGTTGTAGAACCTTTGATATTTTTAATTAAGTATTTATTTCGGTTTTATCGTAAGCTTGTTCCTTCCCTTTAAGATTTTATGTTCTGAAGTCTCGGCCGAGCATACCCGACTATGATATCCGGTCTTGGTTCAGAAACCTCGACCGAGAAGGAGTCTTACTTGGGGTTCGGATCTTGTGAGTTCGGGCTCTCGGACTATGTTCGGAAGAACGGATGAATGAGATTCGGACCTATCGTAGCATCTCCGGTCTACTAGGGACGGGGGTGTTACAAAGGTGGTATCAGAGCATGGTTTTCGAGTCACTAGGACTTAAGCGCTTTTCGAAAAAAAAAAAAAAATTTTGGGAATGGGGTTTAGGAAACTGGAACGTCCGTCTTTCATTAATGAGTTCGTAACAAGTTTCTGTTTTGCAGATGGATCCATACAGGGTAGGGACAAGGCAAGGTTTGAGACGGTTGTATCGTGGCCCAAGACCAGTGCCAAGAGAAGAGCCAGAGCTGATTGTGATATCGTCTGATACGGATCCTGCCCTAGCAGAAACAGACTCAATTGAGATAGACCCTGAGGGAGACCCAGTAGAAGAGGATCCCGTAGAAGAAAATCCAGAGGAAAGATCATCTGATGAACCTCGACGAGAATCAGTTGGGGAAATCCGCAATATTCCCAGACAGGTTGCCTCACAGGACCCAGCTCAGGTAGCAATACCATCAGCACTAACGGAAGGAGATGATGCTTCCACAAACCAAGAAGGAAGGACTGGACCAAGCTACTATGAGATTCTGCTCCGGATGCGGATATTAGAGATGGACAGATTCGCAGGTAGTACAGATCCCTTGGAAGCAGACGGATGGCTACAGAGACTGGAGCTGAACCTGCAAGCAGTACAGTGCCCGGACGAATACCGCAGAGACGTCGCAATATATTACTTGGAGAAAGACGCGGAAGACTGGTGGTATAGAGTGGAGAAGGAAAACGAGATAAGTAACCACCCTGAAGCCTCCTGGGTACAGTTCTGCAGCGAGTTTCACCATGAGTTTTTCCCTCTTCAAGCCAGGGAAAGACTAATGGAGCAGTACCATTCGTTGGCCCAGCTGGGACGCACCGTGAGGGAGTATGAGGCGGAGTTTAACCGACTTCGACAGATCACCCGCTACGAACCGAACGATGAAAATCGGGCGGTACAGTTGTTCTTGAGTGGTTTGAGGCCTGAGCTGCAAATCCGTCTAGAGAGGGTACCGATTATGGATCTGCCGACCTTAGTACGTGTAGCGGAGAATGTGGAGCGAACACTAGCCGCGGAGCAGGTTGAGAGGGCGCAGCAAGGCATGAGGTCCCTGAACACTTTGGAACAAGCCCGGACGTACACTCATGACCAACCCATGGGACGATCGAAGGAGCCGGTCCTGATATGCGAAAGGTGCGGATTTGAGGGCCATCAGATTGGCACATGTAGGACTCTCATGATGGATCACACCATCATTATGTGTACTACTTGCGGGGAGATGGGTCACCATTATGGGATTTGTCCGAGGGGTCAGAGCTCGCGTCCGCCACGGCCACCGAGAGGAAGAAAGCGCCATTAGATACAACCGGTCTGCATCCTTCTGTCCTTTACCCCAATTCTGGTATGTTGGGCTTAACCTTTGGGAGTGCATATGTTTGGATGATTGGCTCATGTTATACTAATCAAGTCAGGTTTGAGTTGTGGAAGGTCAATCGTGCATGTTCTTGTTTGATTGTTGCACGGTTGATTGACCTTGACTTGGGCTGAGGCTGGTTGGTATAATTGAGTCAGTGTTTGCTTGTGCATGATCATGACTCATTGTGTGTTAATTGCATTTTTGTGGGATTGGTTTGTGGTAAGTAAGTTTGAGTGGTTAAGTGTATAGACTTCTAGGTTGTTTTAGGCCCTGCTTTAAGTTTTCATGTTTGGGTAGCTAGGCTTGGGTATTTTGATTCATGTCAATAGCATTCAAGTCGGGTTTGAGTTTTAGGAGATGGGTCGTGCATGTTCTTGTTTGATTGTTGCACGATCTATCGAATTTAACTCGGACTTAGATTTGGGTGTCATGATATAGTCAATAGTCGGTCGTGCATGTTCTTGTTTGATTGTTGCACGACAGATCGGATTACCCTCGCCATGAACCTGAATTGCATGAATATAGCTCAGTCGGGTCTGTTGCTGTTAGAGTTGTTGCTTTAGGCGTGCCTAGCCTATAGCCTTGTTGCCTTAGTTTATAAGTTAAATGTAGGATGTTCTCAGATTCCTTAGTCATGGTAAAGTGTGCTGCCCTTCCATTAAGTTAGTAGCCTCAAGTTATAAGAGAATCCTTTGTTGGAGCCTTCGGTGAGTAGCTGCCTAATTAGGGTTCCTAAAAGCCAAACCCTTTAAACCTTCCCGGGTTGTTGCCAAGTGTGCTGAGGAAGCTGTGTGAGTTGTTGATGTCGTAAGTGACCAAGTTCGGTAGGGGAAGCATTGTGATGGTTAAGATCGAAGTGAGCTATGGCCTGAAGAAAAAGATGAAGGAAGTTAAGAAAATGGGTGCAAGCGAGCAAGACTAGACCAGGGGATGACCAAGATGGACAACAAATCATGATGAAGTTGATGTGAGCATCGGGGTGCCCAGACCAGGAGACCAGACGGATGAACGATCAGGACGAACGCATGGATAATTGCCAGACGTTCCGGGAATACCCATCACGGACATCCCAGACGTAGAGCATGAATAAACCACGGATGATCACTAGAGGCTGACCAAGGCCATTGGAGTCTGATAACCAATCTAGGCGGAGCAAGCAGGAAGAGATGTTATGGTTGAATCTCGGTTTAGTGGAACCATTAGCATACCCTAGATCTAGCTTGGGTTCTATTTGGTCAGCTGTGCATGTTCTTGTTTGATTGTTGCACAGTTGGTCAAATAAATGAACCTTGGCCGGATTGAAGGTATTGCAAAGTTGTAACACGATTAGTAATGATGGTAATGAAAGTAATTACGAAGCTGTTGCCAAGAAGAACCAGTCCACGCAGATGGGGTTCCAAGTTTACCGAAGGACGGAAAAACTTAAGGAGTGAAGGATTGATTTAAGAGTTGGAAGAACCAAGGAAGGTTCCGAATTCAAGATTTCGGAACATAAATCATCGAGTAACAAACCTTTGGAAGGCATTCCGAGCTATGCACCAAGGAAGTAAGAGTTGAGTTAGTGAATTCGGGGACGAATTCCTATAAGGAGGGGAGAATGTAATGCCCCGTACCTTAGGTCGGATAAAACGACCATTCCGTTACGAACGCTCGTACATCCGCAGCCCGTACTACATGGTCGACCAGCCGACCGTCCGCTTGACAGCCGTACGCCCGTCCTGCACCCGTCCGTTCACCGCGGCTGATGTGGATTCCACTTAGAGAAATTTATTAATTAATCTGCATGCATGCATCAGTGGAGTATACAGCTGTCAAAATCCACTAAGTATGGATTAATTAAACTATAAAGTTGCATGGGTGGAGGCAGACAGCTGGCGGTTTTATGTTGCATGCAAAGTGAGTGGATTTCATGCATTGGTCCATTCAGCATGAAGAACACTTGGCAAAATCCACTAACTTCACCTCCTGGCTATAAATACCACCCCTGGCCACACTTAACCCATTTTTCCCATTCCTTTGCAACCTGTAGAAAGTTAGAGAGAAGTTAGAGAGTTTAGAAAGAGAGAGAGAGGGAGAGTTTTAGCCGTGAGCTGGGAGAGAGAGGAGCTTGGCCGTGAGCTAGGGAGGAAGAGGAGAGGCTGTCCGTGAGCTGCCTAGTCCGTTCCTTAGGAGCTTTGCCCTGTGAGTTGGATTTTCCTTTGCAAGAATGTGGTTAATGAGTTCGGTTTTATTTTAAAAAGGTTTTCAAATCGTTTTCAAAGGTTTTTCAAATTCGTTTTCAAAAGGTTTTCAAATCGGTTTTCAAAGGTTTTTAAAATTGGTTTTCAAAGGTTGCATGCATGGTTTTCAATCAGTTTGGATTTTAAAATTCAAGCTTAATATTTTTATAAAATTATTATGGGTATTATTATGTATGTTTTCAAAGTATTTTCTTAAAAAGTTCATGCATGCAAGTTTTCAAAGGTTTTTCATTTATGTTTAAGTATTTGGTTTAAGAAGGATTTTAGAAGTTTCATGAAAGTATTATGCATGTTAAAATGGAGGTTTTTGTTTCATGGTGCATGATTATTTATTGTGAAGTATTGTATGGTATTGTGTTTAAGTATGATTTTATGAGCTTGGATTGATGAGTTATCGTTTGAATTGCATGCTTAATCATTTGTTCTATGTTAATGGTTTGATTAGATGTTTGCATGTTCTGGTTGACTGAGTTGTTGAGTTAGGTCTAAGGATGCCATTAGTAGAACCTTAGGTTTGGTTTAGGTCTTATTTGATTGGCTGTACATGTTCTTGTTTGATTGTTGTGCAGTTAGTCAAATAAATAGGCCTAGACTGGACCAAAGGCGATACGAAGTGGTGTCTGGTTTAGGCGGTTGTTTGATGTTGTGTTAAAGGTCTATTCGAGAAAAGGTGACTCGGATATGACATGTCTTGTTAGACGTTGTGTTAAAGGTCTATGCGAGAAACGGTGACTCGCATATGACTTGGGTTATGGGTTTGAGTTGTGGGGAATTTGTGACTTAGCTATTCCGTGTGCATGCGAGGGATGGCTTGCCACCATCCTGTGAGCGACTTGCCAGGCTAAAGCCCATCTTCGTAGGTGCCTTATAGCATGTAGCGACTAAGGACCTGACCGGGGCAGTGAGTACCGTCCATCTTCGTAGGTGCCTTGTAGCATGTGTGGCTAAGGACCTGACCGGGACGGGAAGGAATAGGCTAAGGTCACGGCGCGCATGGGTAGTTTAGAGTAAGCTTGGTTAAGCTGTCTGTTGAGTATAGACTTGTGTTTGGTCTATAAGATGTCGAGTCCTAGTGTTGAGTAGGACTATGTGTGGTTGCTTCCATCTGATCGTTATGTTTATTGTTTTTTGTGTGTGCTTGCTCATCGGGTTGGGGTTAAGTTTTTATTATGTATTTTACATCAGCTCACTCAGCATATAGCTGACCGAACTCATTCTTGCAGATCCCGCAAGTTGGTTGGAAGAAAGACGTGACGGTTCCGGTGTAGATTTCTCCCCCATTTCCCTTGTCTTAGAGTATGTATCCGGTTGTAAGATTTTTCGACACTTATGTGTACTTACAACCGTTATATCGGTTTTTGATCGGGTTGTTGTTTTCGGATTTAGTTATGCGTTGGATATTGGTTGTAGAACCTTTGATATTTTTAATTAAGTATTTATTTCGGTTTTATCGTAAGCTTGTTCCTTCCCTTTAAGATTTTATGTTCTGAAGTCTCGGCCGAGCATACCCGACTATGATATCCGGTCTTGGTTCAGAAACCTCGACCGAGAAGGAGTCTTACTTGGGGTTCGGATCTTGTGAGTTCGGGCTCTCGGACTATGTTCGGAAGAACGGATGAATGAGATTCGGACCTATCGTAGCATCTCCGGTCTACTAGGGACGGGGGTGTTACAAAGGTGGTATCAGAGCATGGTTTTCGAGTCACTAGGACTTAAGCGCTTTTCGAAAAAAAAAAAAAAATTTTGGGAATGGGGTTTAGGAAACTGGAACGTCCGTCTTTCATTAATGAGTTCGTAACAAGTTTCTGTTTTGCAGATGGATCCATACAGGGTAGGGACAAGGCAAGGTTTGAGACGGTTGTATCGTGGCCCAAGACCAGTGCCAAGAGAAGAGCCAGAGCTGATTGTGATATCGTCTGATACGGATCCTGCCCTAGCAGAAACAGACTCAATTGAGATAGACCCTGAGGGAGACCCAGTAGAAGAGGATCCCGTAGAAGAAAATCCAGAGGAAAGATCATCTGATGAACCTCGACGAGAATCAGTTGGGGAAATCCGCAATATTCCCAGACAGGTTGCCTCACAGGACCCAGCTCAGGTAGCAATACCATCAGCACTAACGGAAGGAGATGATGCTTCCACAAACCAAGAAGGAAGGACTGGACCAAGCTACTATGAGATTCTGCTCCGGATGCGGATATTAGAGATGGACAGATTCGCAGGTAGTACAGATCCCTTGGAAGCAGACGGATGGCTACAGAGACTGGAGCTGAACCTGCAAGCAGTACAGTGCCCGGACGAATACCGCAGAGACGTCGCAATATATTACTTGGAGAAAGACGCGGAAGACTGGTGGTATAGAGTGGAGAAGGAAAACGAGATAAGTAACCACCCTGAAGCCTCCTGGGTACAGTTCTGCAGCGAGTTTCACCATGAGTTTTTCCCTCTTCAAGCCAGGGAAAGACTAATGGAGCAGTACCATTCGTTGGCCCAGCTGGGACGCACCGTGAGGGAGTATGAGGCGGAGTTTAACCGACTTCGACAGATCACCCGCTACGAACCGAACGATGAAAATCGGGCGGTACAGTTGTTCTTGAGTGGTTTGAGGCCTGAGCTGCGAATCCGTCTAGAGAGGGTACCGATTATGGATCTGCCGACCTTAGTACGTGTAGCGGAGAATGTGGAGCGAACACTAGCCGCGGAGCAGGTTGAGAGGGCGCAGCAAGGCATGAGGTCCCTGAACACTTTGGAACAAGCCCGGACGTACACTCATGACCAACCCATGGGACGATCGAAGGAGCCGGTCCTGATATGCGAAAGGTGCGGATTTGAGGGCCATCAGATTGGCACATGTAGGACTCTCATGATGGATCACACCATCATTATGTGTACTACTTGCGGGGAGATGGGTCACCATTATGGGATTTGTCGGCTTACCGCAATTTCATCACAAGGACTCCATCCTCGTCGTAGTAGATCGTTTCTCTAAAATGGCACACTTCATACCATGCAGCAAGATAAACGATGCAATTCAGACGGCAAATTTATTCTTCCGAAAGATAGTTCGCTTGCACGGCATTCCCAGGACCATTGTGTCCGACAGGGACACTAAGTTCCTCAATCATTTCTGGCGAGTACTGTGGAAGAAACTTGGCACAAACTTACTCTTTTATACAGCATATCACCCACAAACGGATGGTCAGACCGAGGTCGTCAACAGGACACTTTCCCAGATGCTGCGAGCGACAATTGGTCGTAACTTGAAGAACTGGCCCGAATGCCTCCCCTATGTCGAGTTAGCCTACAACAGAGCAATCCATTCTGGAACTAAGAAGACACCATTCGAGATCATTTACGACTTTAACCCTACTACCCCAATCAAATTTACACCCATTCCACTTGGGGAGGTTGTCAGCTTGGAGGGAGAAGCCAAAGCGGAGTATGTCAAGCCCTTGCACCAGGAAGTCAAGCAGAATTTGGAACGGCGAAACTCTCAGACAGAAAAGCACGCCAACAAGGGCAGGAGGTACATGGTCTTTAAAGAGGGCGATTGGGTCTAGTTATATCTGCGACCCGAACGTTTTTCACAACGGCGCAAGAGCAAATTGGCACCACGAGGAGATGGCCCGTTCCGAGTCATGCGGCGCATCAACGACAATGCCTATCAACTGGAACTCCCAGGTGAGTATAATGTTTCCACTACGTTTAATGTTGCTGACTTGGAATTGTTTGATGCAGGGGAAGACTTTGCTTTGGAGACCAAAGCACCTGAAGAGGGAGGGAATAATGAGGACATCGTACCAACGACTGCACTACAAGTTCCACCAGGACCACTGACACGCTCCAAGGCTCGAGCCTTGGGAGACAAGTTCAACCAGCTAATGGAGAAAGCAGACACCCAGGAGACCACGGACGCAGACCCACCAGACGGCTCAGGAGTTCATCAAAGCCCATTTGATTCAGCTAAGGAACATTGGAGGTTCCTACTAGAACACTCTTAGTGCGCAAGACGACGAAAACTTGTTCACACAATCCGCCATCCTTCACAAGTCTTAGTCAAATTCGGCCTTATCTCATCAACAAAGCTTATCTATCTCATTTCTTCATTATTTAGACTAAGTATAAGTTTAGGGCCTTAAGCCCATATTTTTTATGTTTAAGTTATTTGGCCTTAAGCCCATTTCTTTCTACAGCAAAAAGAACTTCATGTTGTTTTTATTTACACTACTTGTGTTTAGGGTAAACATCATGTTGTTTACCCTAGGTTGTAACTAAAAGGCCTATATAAGCCTCATCTTTTATAAGTCATAGGACAACTCGAATTTTAAAGAAAATAAACCCTAGTCTACTTGTTCTTAGCGGCTGCTAATTCCCTTTGGAGAGCTTGCCTTCGTTCTTCTTGTTCAAGACAAACAACTTGGTGTATCACAAGTCTTCTGCAGCTTGTGTGGTCCTTTCAATCCACCCCTTTCACCCAACTCGCTTCTGAAGGTCTCGAGTTTCTCGATCAACAGTTGCACCACCACTAAGCTTACATCAGCATCGAGCCAGCCATTGCACCGGTCATCCCACCTAGACCTCTTACGCGGTCCAAGAGGAAAGCCTTAGGATACAAGCTCCGCATGCTCCTGGAGAGTAAATCCGGAGAGGACCCCGAGTTGACCATACCGACCAGCCTGCGTCCAGGTGAGCCGTCCCATCCGACCAGCACCCACACGTCCTACCCGACCAGTTCGTCCCACGCGTCCACGACCAATCCAAGCCTTGACCCGTTCCAGCTAGACAAGGAACCATGGAGGTTCCTTCTAGAAGACTCTTCCTCCTTCGGTGTCTTTACCATTACTATTCGGTAGAGACACCAAAAGTCGTGCTAGGAAATTGTACTCTTTTTCCTATCTTCGGTTTTATCCCACTGGGTTTTCCGAAGAAGGTTTTAATGAGGCAATACTCTTAGTGCGCAAGGCGGTGAAGACTTGTTCACAATTCCACTTCATTCACAATTCATCCTGCGAATTCTATGCCTAAGTGTTATTGGGCTTTCTATCTTTTTTCTATTCATTTTAGACTAAGTGTTTAAATGGGTTTAAGTCATGTTGACCAATTAGGGCCGATTTTCTATTTAGTTGCCAATAAATGAACTATATGTTGTTTTAATTCTTGTAAGGCTAAACACCTTGTAGTTTAGCCTTAGTTGTAACAAGGCATTATATAAGCCTTTTGTCTACACTTTAATGAAATAACAAGCATTTTGACAAAACCTAAGACTAGTGACTAAACCTAAAAACAGGCGCCTCCAATCCTAAAAACAGGCGCCTCCAATCACAGCTTGTGAGATCCCTTTGATCCACCCCTTCACTTCCATCGATATTTGTCCAGCAATCTAAGCTTCTCGGTGAAAGACAGCCCACCCCTTGGTTCTTACATCAGAGGGGCCATGGCCGGGGACTGCTGAGCATGAGGGCATACTATACCAATGCTTTCGAGGAGCCTGCTCAAGTTCTCAGCTTGGTCTGATCTTGTTGTTGAGATGTCCTTAAATTGATCCCAAGTTTCTTCTTCATATAAATTTTTTGATTCTTGGAACTTAACATCTCTGGATACCAAGACTCTTCTAGTCTCTGGGTCATAACATTTGTATCCTTTCTGAGTATAAGAATATCCAGTGAACATAGCTTTGGTACTCTTTGGGTCCAGCTTGTTCCTTTGCTCCTTTGGAACTAATACAAAACAAACACAACCAAAAACTCTCAAGTGGTCAATAGTGGGTCTAGTTTTGTTAAGTACCTCAAATGGAGACAAGTCATCTAGGACTTTTGTAGGAGTCATATTAACCAAGTAGCATGCAGCTACAAGAGCATCCCCCCAAAATCGTTTGGGAACATTCATGTGGATTATCATTGTTCTCACAACGTCCATCAAATGCCTATTATTCCTTTCAACCACTCCATTTTATTGTGGAGTGTAGGGACAGCTGGTTCAATTCCATGCTTGGCCAGGTGTTGTTGGAGTCTGGTGCTAGTGTATTCTCCTCTATTATCTGTTATAAATCATTTAATACTTGCATTGTATCGATTAATAACATATGCTTGAAAATTTAAAAATGCATCAAATACTCTATCTTTAGAACTAAGCAAAGTAACCCAAGTATATTTGTATTTTTCATCAATAAAGGTCACAAAATAATTATGGTTTTCTCTAGATGGGAATGGAGATGTCCAAACATCAGAATGCACCAACTCAAAACAATTTTCATAAGTATGCATAGATTTTTCAAAAACTGTTTTGTAATGTTTTCCAAGTATACAAGAATCAAAAATATCTTTTGGCATTTTAAACCAGGAACAATCAGTTCAAGTGCTCTATGATGAGGATGTCCTATTCTAGCATGCCAAATATCAGAAAATGAATCAGCATGTAAAGCCGCTTCTAACCCACTGGCACTAGTCATGTTTTCAAGCACATACAAGTCATCTCTCGTTGTTTCTTGTCCAAATCTTCTACTAGTCTCAATATCCTGAAAGTAGAAGTCATTAGGACTAAAGATAGCTTGACAATTTAAATTAGTAGTAGCTCTTTTAACTGAAAGCAAATTAGAAGTAAAGGAAGGCATGTAAAAGGCTTTAGATTATTTATCAAACAACTTAAGTTTTCCTTTGCCTTTAATTTGTACTTTAATTCCATTAGCAATGACAAAATTACCTAGGGCAGGTTCTACATTCTCTAGCAATCCTAGATCACTAATCATATGGTGAGAAGCACCATAATTAACAAATAATGATTTAGAGACAGTAGGAGTAAAAGATGTTTGAAAAGAAGCATGAAAAGTTTTACCCAACACATTACCATCCTTTATGGTTTTGATAAGAGCTTCTAAGTCTGATTTTGTCACAAATTCAGATGCTGGAGACATGGCACTAGTTGAAGCTGAGTGAAGAACTGAGCTGCTATATACCTTTGAGGGAACCATCACAAGGCCATGAGCTTGTGCTTGCGTGTGGCTGGCCGTGGGTTGCTGTGGCCGAGAAGCCCAGCTTGGCTTCAGCTGAGGATGGAGTACCCAACACTCCTCTTGCAATGGTCACATTTTTGTCTCCTCTGACTAGAGTCATTTTCTGGTGCTGATTTGAAGAAGCTCTTGTGTGCAGCCACCAATTCAGCCTTGTTGCCAAATAATCCATGAGATTCTTGCTCCTTTTGGATTTGAGCACAAACATCTTTCAAGCTAGTAAGCTTATAAGACCTGAGAATATGATTAATAAGATCTGAGTTAGTTGTATTAAGAGTTAATCGTAACCTAAACACCTTATCTTGTTCTTTCCTTTCAAGGACAACAATTGAATCAATGGTGGCTATCCTTATCATCTCTAGCTCAGCCCACAATGCTCTGAATGATCCATAATGCTTTGTGAATTCTGCATCCTCCTACCTTAATTCACTCAAAGCCTTCTTTACTTCAAAAATTCTTAAAAGGTTAGTGGTGTTTCCATACACCTTTTGCAAAGTATCCCAAAGATCTTTAGCATTTTCACAAAATGAATAAGCCGCTAAAAGATCACTAGCAAGGGAATTTTAAAGTATAGAGAGTATCAACTGGTCTTCTTGGTACCATTTGGCTTGAGCAGCCACACCCTCACTAACTTCAGCCACTTCATTTTCTTCAAGGCCATTTGAAGAAATGTGATTCCAAAGGCCTTTACCACCCAATGTGGTTTTTATGGTCCTAGACCACAAGAGGTAGTTTGCTCCATGGAGAATGACTGGAGCCCTGAACGTAGACAACTCGCTGTGTCGGGTTGATTTGGTCAAGACGGAACGTAGACAACTCGCTGGGACAAAGAGCGGCAGGGATGCAGCTGAGATGCCGTGTGATCCAAGTAATGTGTGGTCGAGCTGGTCAGGTGACTTTATTTGAATGCTGGTCAGGTGTGCTAGGTTGGTGTGTTTGTCGGAACGTTGGAAGAACAGTCGGGTCTTGCTGTCGAAACAATAAATGCCGGTCGGAACAAGAACTGCCGGTCGGGACGAGTTCGGAACAAGATCAGGACGAGTTCTGGACACGGACGTGTTCGCTAGTTTATGTACCACAGACGGAGAACGGCTGTTACTCAAAAGCGGGATGCTGGATAGGATACTCAGATACGGACACAAGCCGGTCGGGGTGCGGAACAGCTGATCGGTACGCGGAACATGATGATCACGTATTTGATTGAGTGTTCACATGTGCTGAGCAGGTCACAGACAGGTCGCTGGATCGAACTCGAACACGAACGCTGGACACAAGACACTGCTACCAGACGATACCAGACACTGGACTCGAACACAGGCACAAGTGGAACGGTTGTGCAGTGGATGATCAGGTGTTTGACAAGGCTCACCAAGATGCTTGCAATCCAAGCAAATTCCAATGACTGTGCAGGCGCCTGACAAGGCTTAAGGATGAGTTAACTTGACAAGGGATGCGTGAACGCACGACTGTGGCAAGGGCATGGCACAGGCAGACTGAAGCCGTGACCGCATGACCAAGAAACCACCAAGGCGTGTGTAACAACCACTTGTAACTGACTTCAACCAACTTGTAACCAACTTCAACTTCTCCTGCAACAGATTTATATAGACTCCAAGCAACACTATCTACTTCTAACTGTCCTTAACCAATTCAACAAGCCAAAATTTCGAAAATTATTAATAGATCAATCCTAAAATTCAAGATTCCCTCCTATTATAAAATTTTAAAGATTAACAAGGAAATAAAAGAAATCAATCTTGAATACTTAAACCTATTAGATTGATACCCAATTTCTTGGAAACCCTCACAAGATACTTATTTAACTTTTTAGATTCAAATATTTAATGAAAACTGATAAAAGATTAGAATTTTATCACTGGTTTCTTGTGAGGGCGATTTTTGACGTCTCTGAGAGAAACTTCAAGAAATTCCTTTAAACTAAATTGAATTGAGTTTTTCTTTAATTAAAAAGAAAATAGACAAGAAGGGCTTGAGATTAGGATTTTTAAAAACGCGATTTGATGAAGATTCAATGACGGAATGACCATGGAAACACGAAGGATCGCGGCGGAGGCACTCACGGAGGTCCGATGCAAGAAAATTTATAACTTTTGATTCCCCGGGTCAAATGTTTCAATTTTAATTGGCGTGACTTCAGTACTCGCCGAAGTACAATCAAGAAAAAGCAGATCGTCAAAATCTGTTGTGTTTGGGCCGGAATTTGCAATCAAAGTTGACGGTCGAAATAGAACTGAACAGAGATTGTGAAGAAGATGTTTTCTTCTTGATTCAATGATACAATGATGAATTTTACCCAGATTTGATGCAATCTGGCTCTGATTCCATGAAAGATTATGAGATTGAGTGCTTTTTAGAATGAGAGAATGAGAGATTAGAGAGATTTAGAGAAGAATGATTTTATTAAGAGAATGAGAATTATAGTTTTCTAAGTTACAAATGAGAAGGGAGAGAGATATTTATACTAATCTAGTCTAAGCTTGTTTGGATACAAGGATTGCCTTATACATGAATGGCTACAAGGATAACATAACACTAGAACACAAACAAGCCTTAGACACTCTCTTCCTATCCAAGTAACTCACGCCTACTATAGCAACATTTAGAGGCTTTCTAATTTAATCATTTTTTCTTCATTCGAACAACTGAATCATTTGTTCATGAATTACATTGATCCTAAGGGAAGAGAACCTTGTCTTTTACTTAGAACAATAAGTTTAAGATGTCATGTTGAATCCAAAAGTCCTTAGAAAGTGTTTAAAATTAAGTTTGGTTACTCTTAATCACTCTCTTTCACTCACTATCTTTTGTTTAGAATCTGCCTATTCTCAACAGGTTCAAAGGCTTAAGATGGGAGTTGATGTTTTGCTTAATTGTCTAACAAAGGCAAAAGAAAACAAGTGAAAAAGGCACAGTACATGGAGAAGGAGTTTGGTGCGACCTGGAATGAGCAAGATCTCTTTGCAACATCAGATGACTTATATTAAACTGAAGAGGAGAATGGAGGAGAGAAAGAAGAATGAACCAGGCAGCCAAGCTCAAGAACCGGCGAGAAACGGGCACACGGTCGACCTGGTCAGCTCCGGCGCAGAACATGGACGGCCCACGAACCACGGCCACATGTCCGACCACTCCGAGAAATCCGGCGAGAAAGGCAGCCACACGCTCGACCTGGCCAGCTCCGGCACGGAACATGGACGGCCCACGAACCATGGCCACATGTCTGACCGCTCCGAGAAATCCGGCGAGAATGTTGGCCACATGCCTGGCACCAAACACGGCCCGACCGTCCTGATCGTGACCCATGAACCTAGACCCGACCCGGACCACGACCCACGACCCAACCATGATCCAAACCTGAATCAGCAACACCAATGGCCCAAGTATCTGCAAATAGAAGAGAAGAAGGTATGGCCCAAGTCCAAGCCCAAGAAGACAATGAATTAGGACTTGGCCCAGTGACAAGATCAAGAAGTAAAGCCCAAGTCCAGGACCAAGAAGAAAAGGAATTATGGCTTGGCCGATTAACAAGATCAAGGAGTAAAGCCCAAAGAAAGGCCCTTCATGCCTTGTTTAAAATCGAATTATTAGAGGAAGAAAAGTCTGAAATTAAACCAACCAATTGGTTTAAATTATTGGTTTGTAAATAATTTTTTAATTTAGATTAGGCCAAGATATCTGTTGGCATATGTTCAGGAATTAATTAGTTAGAATAATACTTGTTAGCATAAATATGGGAACAAAGTAGTTTGGATATTCTTTTTTGTAGGCATAAACTTGTTAGGGTTTTCAGCCTTTAAAAAAGCTTTTCCCCCCATTGTAAAGAGAACATTGAATTTTATAAACATATACTTAAAGCATTTTTGCTTCCTTTTGCTTTCTCTATTCAGCCTAAGAACATTGATCCTAATTTACTAAAGAGTAGAGTAATCTACTATGAAATTTCATAGCTCTAAGCAGGGTGAACTTGTGCTTGTGGAATCAAAATCCCACATTCACTCACACCTAGATTGGAGAGCTAGTAGCCTCCAATCCTTCATCAACAAGCCGCTGCTACAAGGAGACCTAGTAGCCTCCTCCATCGCTATTCCACCTTCCTTTAAGTCGATCCTTTGATTTTAATACAACCAGGGCCGCACCAGAGTTAAAACCAATTACCACCAAGAACAGCCACCACAAGGAGTGGAGAGGAAAGATTGGTGGAATGTGATGAATCAGCTCTCCCATGGAGTAAGGTGTCCTTTGGTGTGTGTTTGAAGTGAAAATCAACAGAGTATACATGCTGCAAGTTCAGATCATAATCAATCACAAAGGTGGAATACTCACAAAGACATAGTATCAAAAGTCTTTGCAAAGGCTATCTCTAAACTTTTTACTTATTCCTTGATTGATTAAATTTATCATCTAGAAATGTTCATAGGATGAAAGAGAACATAGGAAGACTATGCATTGCATTAATAACATAGCTGAATCCAAAAATCACCTTGACATTCATCATAATTTTTCATTATTGTTCATCATTCTTCATTAATCTCATCTATTCTACTTAAAATTTTATACTTTTAATCTTCAAATCTCCTATTCTTAAATACTTTAAATCTCCTATTTTCAAAACATTTCTTATTCTACCAGATACTTACAATATTTTTCTTTATGTTTAAAGGATAAAGAAGACCAAGAGATGATGTCAAAGAGTACATATGGAAACAATCTAAATGCTCATTCTTCCAAACTTGACTCCTAATCCTAGTGTCAAGCTTGTAGGGGGAAAGAAAATGAGCATTCATGAAGGCATTCATGACGCAAACAAGGACAATCATTCAAGGTTTCTGGCGCAAATAAGGACATCCAAGAAGTGTGTCTGGCGTAAACAAGGGCATTCAAGGTGTTTGGTGCGTTCGAAGGTTTCTGAGGCACAAACAAGGATATTCAAGGAGATTTCTGATGCATACAAAAGCTTTCAAGGCACAAACAAGGACATTCAA
The DNA here is from genome assembly GCA_039880935.1 of Streptanthus diversifolius. Lineage (NCBI taxonomy): Eukaryota > Viridiplantae > Streptophyta > Magnoliopsida > Brassicales > Brassicaceae > Streptanthus > Streptanthus diversifolius. The sequence goes on from JAXGFM010000002.1 coordinate 7,366,828, forward strand.
AGAGTTGTCTGGCGCATGCAAGGGCTTTCAAGCTGTCTGACAGGACCAAGTCAGCACAAGACGTGTGTTGCTCAGCCTAATTCTCTAATCAAAGGTTCTATCTAGGATAAGTTGTTTAACTCTATGATTTTATGTTGAGAATTTGGCTAGATATTATACTTGATACCAGACTTGATCTTATTCAAGTTCTAGAATACTAATCTTTATTTTTTGATTTGCTATGATGTTTTAGATCAGGAAGTGATGAAAAACAGTCATAAGCATGACTTACCCTACATCAATTAGTGGAAACATGGTGGGAGAGTGAATTAGGAGACAAGTTTGCTCACTTTACTCAAGTTTAATTCTACAATCTTATTCTCTTGAGTTAGGCTTATTGAAAGCAGAAGGTGAAGCAAAATTATGCTGGTCAAAGGGAAATTCAAAACATATAAGGGAAGAGAACCATGTGATCATGATGAATCCAAAGGCCTTAATGTGAAGTTCTTAGAAAACCAGACTGGTCTAGATCATATCATCAAAATCGCCATCCACTCTTATAAAAAGGGAAGTTAAAATCATTCTTACATTATAATGCATTGGTTTATCTTGTGAGAATTGATACATGCGTGTATATATGTATGTGAAACCTATTTAAATTGAAGACTTTAAGGAAATCTGGATAAATATCACGTTTTAAAGACAAGGAGTCAAAAGAAAGGGGGAGAAATGGACCAGACTTATAAGAAGCTTCAAAGCAGCCATTCATATGCGATTTCAACAAGGCCTTTATCAAGGGTTTATGGAGCTCTCTATGGTGGATTTAATGCTCATAGTTTAAGTGGTTAATCCCTAGCTAAGAAGACTTCCCTCTTTTTCCCTTAGTATTGGTTTTGTCCCTAAGGGTTTTCCATACTAAGGTTTCTAATAAGGAAGTTCTTTAAGGTTCCAAGCTTGGTTTCTATGAACATTAAAAATCAAGCTTGAAAAGGAGTAAAGAGGAAGAAGGAGGAAAGTCTCTTCATCTTTCCAAGTTCAACCATTCAACCCATGCATAACCTTGAGGGGGAGTGGTTAAATGAAGAAGAAAAAAAGTAGATACTCTAAGACAAAGAGAGAGTATGAAGTGTTAGAAAGAAGAAGAGAGTAAATACTATAAACCAAAGGGAGAGTATGAAGGAGCTTCTAAACCTGTATCCAAACACCATAAGTGGGCGCCTAATAGGATGTGTTTGGACACAAGGATTGTAAACTCTCTATATAAACACTTGTACTCTTCATTTTGTAAGCAAGAAGATTAATTCTTTCATTATTAATAAAAATCATTTCTCTCATTCTCTTTTCTCTAAAACTCTCTCTATTCTCCAATGATGAATCTAAATCTCTCATTCTAACAAAAAGACACTCCCAAGAGGTATGGTCGCCAAACCTGCAAGCAATAAACAATCGCTGTCATCTCCTTTTCTTGCACCCATTTACCGCCTTTCAGCATCGTTCAACTTGCGACTCTCAAAAGCTATGGTGTTTCCTCAATTGCAAAGTCTGAAGCATCGGATCGTACCTCAAAGGGCTCACTAAAGTCGGGAAGGGCGAGGACCAGTTCTTGGACAATGGCCGCCTTAAATGCTTCAAATGTCTCCTTGCATTGATCTGACTATTCCCAAGTTTTGACTTTATTGAGAAGGTTGGTCAGTGGTGCTGCCTTCTTTCAGTATCCCTCGATAAATCGCCGATAATAGTTTACCAACCCAAGGAATGAACGTAGTTCAGGTACCTTGGTTGGTGCTTCCTCGTCCAATAATATGTCCTTGGAACTGGATTTCCTCAGTATTCCCCATTTCACGTATAGCTTGTTCTCCTAACACTGTCTTAAGGTGTCTCATTTATTCCTCCATTGATTGGGAATTTATGACACATGTCATATAAATAGGCCACCAGGAACTGGTCCAAGTAAGGCTAGAAGATCTGGTTCATGAGAGTACATAATGTTGTCGGAGCGTTGGTAAATCCAAACGGCATGACCGTCCACTCGTATGACCTATACCGAGTGCTACATGCAGTCTTGGGCTCATCTCTTTCTGCAATCAAAACCCGATAGTACTCTTTCTGCAGATCTATTTTGGTGTAGATTTTGGCACTGCCCAACCTATCAAACAGGTCTGCGATCAATGGGAAGGGTTACAATTTTTGATGGTTACCTTATTCAGTGCTCGATAGTCTACACACATCCTCAAGGACCCATCGTGTTTCTTCTGGAATAACACCGATGCGCCATATGGGGCCATTGATGGTCTCAACATTCCCGTTGAAAGTAACTCGTCGAGTTTCTTCCTCAGCTCCGCCAATTCAGAGGGACCCATTCGGTATGGGGCCATCGCAGGTGGTTTGGCCACAGCATCCATCTCGATTTAATGATCCACCTCTCTTCTAGGTTGTAATATCCTTGGTAACTGAGTCGGCATCAAGTCCTTATTTTTCTAAAGGACCTTCTTGGTCATGGGATGGATGACAAGCACTTTTCCAAACTCGTCATCCATCTTCGAAATGGCCAGATATGTTGGCTCACATTTCTTGATTCTTTTGGACAGTTGAATGGCCGAAAGTTGTCTAACTTCTCCATCATTTGCAATGTCCACAGTGAGAATCATGCACGTCGACCCCTTCTCAAGAATGCACACTGTGCCAACTGCAGGTTGGTAACCCCAACGCTTGCCTCTGAAATTCAAGGCCTAGCACTACCTTGAAATCATCCATAGGTACAACAGTAAAGTTCACCGTACCTGTCCACGCTCTAACTCTCAGCTTAACTCCATGTGCAACACCATGAAGTGGCTTGGCGGGTGCACTCACGGTCTTAATTCAACTGTCCCGCTTGTCAATCTCAGTATGAGTCTCTTCGGCTCTTGCTCGGAGATGGAGTTATGGGTTGCACCAGTATCAACCTTCGCTTGGGCCTCCTGCATGTTGATGTTTACATACACGTACATCAAGCGCTTGATTGTACTCTTGGATTTTGTTGTCGCTTTTAAAGCGTTGAGCAGATGTAATGAACAAAGCATGCTTTTCTCCTCGTGGGTACAAGCATCTTTCTGCTCAATGAGGGCCACCCCAGTTTGGGGTAATCCCTCGAAGGATGTTACTCCTTACACACATAACAATCACTCCTTGGAACAAAAGAACGTTTTTTTTTGCTTCATTGTGTTCTTGCACCGAGGTCTTCTTTTGGTTCTGAGTGTAAGTCGGTGGTGGTTGGTCCTTCTTTTATCCATCTCCCTTTGACACAACCCTTTTCTTGTAGGGTTCTGGTTAATTATGGGTGTAGAAGTCCAAAAGGTATTTTTCTGTTTCAATGACTTCATCTACGGACATACATCCGCGGGGCTGCAACTCTTGCTTTGCCCACCTTGGAGTCCATCAATGAAATGCAACATCAATTCTTGATCGGATAGATTGAGCATCTGTTGTGTAAGGGTTGTAAATTTCTTAACAAAGTCTCAAATATTATTTCTTTGCTGGAGTTCTCTCAGCTTCCTTCTGGCCTCATCGACCACAATCTTTGGGTGACATTGATGCTTCAGTTCTTTCTTGAACTCGTCCTATGTGTCCATCCGACACACTCTTCGTTAAATGTCCCCGTGACGCCTTCGCCACCATATCATGCTCGTATCCGTAAGGTAAGATGTGACCGTCTAGATCTTTGACATCTTGTCTCCTAGACCGAGATTATTGAAGTATTGCTCCATTTGCCAAAGGAAATTCTCAACTTCCTTGGCATCCCGAGCCCCATTAAAACGAGAGGGCTTTGGATAAATCCACTTTACCCACGTCCACATTGCTGGTACCTGCGTTGGCAACCACTTTTTTGCACAATAAAAGGTCTTTTTGCATCGCCTCGATGCTCACTCGCAACACATGGTCTGCTCCCAACGCGTTTTCTTCAAATAGGTGGAATCTCGTCTCCACTCTACCAACGTACTTCGTAATTCCTACAAATCACAGTGAAAACCGTGTTTTCAAGCTCGGTGGTAGAGTACTCAACTCCTTCGAGTCTCTCCCCTATTTTCGTCACTTTGGCGCCCAGGACTCCAAGCTCATCTCGGACCCTGCTCTTGTCATGCTTTTTCTTTGGAACATCAGGAGCAAAGACCTCTCATCCCCTTCCGTCCACACCATCATTTCCTACTATAACACCTTCTACATTTTGTCCCGCCATCTCTTCATAACTTCTTTGATTTGGATTGAACTTGGCTTTGATACCACTTGTCATGGGCTTGATTCTATGGGATCAAACCATGCGGCTCTAGACTAGTTTGGATCTGGATAAACGGTCTAGGCAGTCTAACTCTCAAGAAAAACTTAGAAAACTCAAAAAACAATAAGGAAATGCTCTCAATATCTCATATATTGATAAGAATGATATATGATTACAAATGAGGAATTTCACCCCTATTTATACAAAAAACACCTCCAGAATGGATGGTGGTGATTAATATAATCCAGCTATAACAAATATACTCATAAGTATGGGCGGATTCTCAGTGATCCCGGGCGGATTCTTAGCAATTCCGGACAGATCTTTAGGGATTGAGGGCTGATTCTTAGGGATCCTGGATTTGTTGAAGAATATTCTATACAATGAACCTGTCCAGTCTCTTCTTGTTACGAGCTGGACGTCCTTGTCACGGCCCAAGGACTTCTTGAATGTCCGGCCAGTGACATATATCTTACTCGAGGAAGATGAATGTAAAAAAAATAAATGGATAGTTGGTGAGGTTCCGAAGGAGTTCACAGAAAATAACGACCTTTGGCGGGATTTCATACAGAATTGGAGGTCACCAGCAGCACAGTCGGTGTGATGAGAGCACAAGGACCAAACCAGAAACCACTATCATGGTTCCAGTTATAAGGATATCACCAAGAACAAAATCATGGGCTAGAGACTGAAGGGAAAGCTTAAGCAAGTTATGGAGACATTGCTCACCAAGATATCCTTTGAGATGAGCCAATAACTCGGTTCTTTTCCTGAACACAGGAAGGAAAAGCTACTAGAAGAACCAGGCACGGACCAGGCACGACTAGGCCCGAAACCAGGCCCGCCCCAAGAAGGATCAGGAACAGGCCAGGAATGACCAGGCATGGCCCATGCACAACCAGGCCCAGTCCAAGAAGGCAAGGGGAGACGCCTAGAAGCCTGCATAAGGGAGTTGCCTCTTCTTTCAAACAACAAGCAATTTACCATATTTGGGATCCTTCCTTTAAGTAAAACAGTGCACCTTGCTGACTAAGGACCAGCACTAAAACGCGACACTTCAAGAAGACCTAGAAGCTACTTATGCACACCATAAAGCCGCCAAGGTAAGCAACCATCTCCAACTATTTATTATATTGACTAATCCTTTTCTTTGTTTTGTTTTGTTTCAATTCTTTATATTTTAGTAGAGTAAGGCATTTGTTCTCGCCACCCCCATTAATAGGAAACTAGGTTTTTCTTTTCTTCTAAAATTCTTCAAAGACCCCTAGAAGGGCATAGCTGAATGACTCCTTATAAAGTTCTACTTCAGTCTTGTTATTTTAACAACTTATGAAATAATGAAACTGAGTTTTGCCTTAGCCAACAAATAGCCTCCGAGCCTTGTGAGAAGCAATCTTCTGAGAAATTGACCTATCAAGCATCCCTTCCAAAAGTCTTATGGTGTCCTTCATTCCCATTCATTATCCAATCGTCCCATACTTGTTCTAGTGTCGTGGTACTGAGTGTTTTAAAAGAGAGAGTTGAACAACCAGCGTCTACATTACTGCGTGTTGCCTTTTGAGATGTGGTGGATTACGGATCTTACATCATCTTGGTATCAGAGCTAAAAGCTCCTAAATCAGGTTCTATCATTCTAGTCTCTTAGTTCTTTCATGCTAGTTCATTCAGTAAAACACCTTAAAGAAAATTCATTAAAAAAAGTTATTGTTTCATTGTTTAGTTTAGCATCTTTATTGTTCTTTCACCAAGACTAGATGACATGCCAGATGAGTTAAGTGGAGCTACTATTTTCATCCATGTTAGATTTGAAGAGTGGATACCATCAAATTAGGACGAAGGAAGGTGATGAGTGGAAGACTGCCTTCAAGACCAAGAGAGGCCTATATGAATGGTTAGTAATGCCATTTGGGTTCACCAATGCTCCTAGCACATTCAGGCGCCTTATGTACCATGTCTTCAGAACATTTATCTGTAAGTTTGTAATGGTTTATTTTGATAATATCCTGTTCTATAGCACATGCCTTAATGATCATATGATTCATTTAGAGAAGGTCCTAGAACTATTGCGCTTGGAAGGCTTATATGCAAACCAAAGAAATGCATATTTTGCACTGATCAATTGGTGTTTCTAGGTTTTGTTGTAAGTTCTCAGGGATTAAAGGTTGATGAGGAGAAGGTCAAAACCATCAAGAAATGGCCCAGGCCTACTACAATTGGGCAAGTAAGGAATTTTCATGGTCTGGCTAGTTTCTATCAACGTTTTGTTAGATACTTCAGCACCATAGCCGCCCCTCACTTCAGTCATCAAGAGGGACGTCACCTTCAAGTGTGGAGACGCGCAAGAGCAAGCCTTTAAGGAGCTCAAGGACTGTCTCACCCATGTACCTGTTCTTGTTTTACCTAACTTTGATGAACATTTGAAGATGAATGTGATGCTTCAGGAAGAAGAGTTGGTGCTGTATTAAGCCAAGGAGGACGTCCATTAGCATTCTTTAGTGAGAAACTTCAAGGAGCCTCCCTAAACTATCCTACTTATGACAAGGAGATGTATGCTCTGGTAAGGTCTCTAGAAACTTGACAACACTACCTTTTATCTAAGGAGTTTGTTATTCATACATATCATGAGACTGTAATGTACCTAAGAGGGAAGACCACACTTAAGAAACGACATGCTAGGAGGTTAGAGTTTGTGGAAACCTTTACTTACATCATCAAGTATAAGAAAGGAAATGAGAAGATATTAACTGACGCCTTATCAAGGAGACACACCCTAATCTCTACCATGGAAGCCAAGATCATGGTGTTCGAACACATTAAAGATGATGTGGGCATGGTCGCAGATGGAACCTGTGGATGTTCTTGGCGCGGACCTGGGACGGGCTACGAGAGAGACTCAATCGAAGACCAGTGGATGGGCGCAAGTCCGAGAAAGGCTCGATCGAAGCTGGCGCAGAACGGGGAGGACGCATGGATCGTACTAGACCACACGGGCTATGGCAAGGCCCGTGATACACAAAAATACTTCGAACCGTTTGAGGTTGAAGTCGCGGGCAGCCAGGCTAGAAGGAGATAGGCGGCACCGTTAGAGAACTAGGGGATAAGGTTTTTTTTATTTCTGTGTAAAGTCTAAATTTTATTAATGTAATGACTTGGCTGATATAAGGCCTAAGTCTTAGGGTTTCTGCCCTTATAGAAAAAAAACATGTAGTTTTAAATAAAATAACAAGAAGTTAAAATAAAAACAACATGAAGTTCAAATAATTGACTTGGTCCGCGGGCCTTAAAGGGTTTTGCGCAGGCCCATGTTCTATACATAGAAAAATAAATAAGAAAAACAAAGATGGCTTAAGGCCGTTGGCTTCCTAGGATAATTAAGCCCAAGTTTGAGTGAAATCTAAGGAATATTTGGTCATAATGATTTCTACTTTCAGGATATTGAGACTAGTAGAAAATTTGGACAAGGAACCACAAGAGATGACTTGTATGTGCTTGAGAACATGACTAGTGTTAGTGAGTTAGAGGCGGCTTTTAATGCTGGTTCCTTTAGTGATGATTCTGATCTTTGGCATGCTAGATTAGGATATCCTCATCCTAGAGCACTTGATTTGATTGTTCCTGGTTTAAAAATGCCAAAAGATATGTGTGATTCTTGTATACTAGGAAAGCATTGTAAAACAGTTTTTGAAAAATCTTTGCATACTTATGATAATTGTTTTTAGTTGGTGCATTCTGATGTTTTGACATCCCCATTTCCATCTAGAGAAAATCATAAGTATTTTGTGACATTTATCGATGAAAAATCCAAATATACATGGTTACCTTGCTTATTTCTAAAGATAGAGTATTTGATGCATTTTTAAATTTTCAAGCATATATTACTAATCATTACAATAAAAGTATTAAATGCTTTAGAACAGATAATGGAGGAGAATATACTAGCACCAGACTCCAAGAACACATGGCCAAGTATGGCATTGAACATTAAACCAGCTGTCCATACACTCCACAAAAAAATGGAGTGGTTGAAAGGAAGAATAGGCATTTGATGGAAGTTGTGAGAAAAATGATGTTCCACATGAAAGTTCCCAAAAGATTTTGGGGGGATGCTCTTGTAGCTGCATGCTACATAATTAATAGGATTCCTACAAAAGTCCTAGATGACTTGTCTCTATTTGAGGTACTAAACAAAACTAGACCCAATATTGACCACTTAAGAGTTTTTGGTTGTGTTTGTTTTGTATTAGTTCCAAGGGATCAAAGGAACAAGCTGGACCCAAAGAGTACCAAATCTATGTTCATTGGGTATTTTTCTACTCAGAAAGGATACAAATGTTATGATCCAGAGACTAGAAGAGTCTTGATATCCAGAGATGCTAAGTTCCAAGAGTCCAAAGGTTTCTATGAAGAAGGAACTTGGGAACAATTTAAGGACATCTCAACAACAAGATCAGACCAAGCTGAGAACTTGAGGAGGCTCTTGGAAAGTATTGGTATAGTATCACCTCCTGCTCAGCAGTTCCCAGCCACGGCCCCTCTTACTCAGCCTGTTCCGGCCATGACCGGACCCAGCCAGCCAGCCACGGCTAGACCAGCCGATCTGCGGCCCTTGACACCAACTGGCCCTTCCATCCGTCAGCCACCTAGTCTCTTCAGCTCTCCTGGCCTTCCTCCTCTTTAACATGGGGGGGGAGAGATACATCTACTCATCTTCAACAAGACTCAGCAGGAGAAGAATCAATTTTGGTCTCAGCTTCCAAAAGATCAAAAGAAGTGCCCACTCCTATGGAAGTTTTAGGTGAAGAGGAGGATCCTATTCAAGAAGCTCCACCTACAGCCTAAGAAAGAGCACAAGACAAAGAAAACCACCAGTATTCTACAATGGGAATGCTGTGGTTCATCATGATCAGGGATTTTGTAATATTGCTCACTTACCTACTAATCATGTTGCTTTTATTTATAGTCTTGATAAGGAGCAGATTCCAAAGACATATGAGGAAGCTATGACCAAGAAAGAATCGAAGGAAGCTATTCTAGCTGAGAATTAAGCCATGGAAAGGAATGGCACCTATGCTTCAGCTACTTTACCAAAAGGAAAGCTAGGTTGGTGGCTAGAGGTTTTACAAGAGCAATAGTGAAATTGATAGATATAAAGCTACGTTGGTGGCTAGAGGTTTTACTCAGACATATGGTGAGGATTATAGGAATACCTTTGCACCTGTAGCTAAGCTTCATTCTGTTAATGTTGTTCTTTCACTTGCAACTAACCTTGAGTGGGAGTTATGGCAAATGGATGTTAAGAATCGATTCTTGCAAGGTGAACTAGAAGAAGAGGTATACATGTCACCTTCACCAGGCCTAGAGGAGGAGGTAGGAAGCGACAACATTCTTAGGCTGAAGAAGGCTATTTATGGCCTTAAACAATCTCCAAGAGCTTGGTACAACAAACTAAGTGTAACATTGATGGATAGAGGCTTCAAAAGATCTGAAGTTGAACATACTCTTTTTACACTAAAAAAACAAGGAAGGTATTGTGGTAATTTTTATTTATGTAGATGATATAATCATATCTGGTAGTGATAATGTTGGTATTGCATCTACTAAAGATTACTTAAAGAGTGTCTTTGATGTTAAGGATCTAGGAGAACTTAAATACTTCTTAGGAATTGAAGTGTGTAGCTTCAAGGAAGGTATATAGCAATGACAAAGCTCACAACTGAATGCATTTGGCTGAGGCAAATCTTGAAGGATCTTGCTGTGAAGTATGAAGAACCTATCACCATCCATTGTGACAATCAGGCTGCCATACACATATCATTCAACTCTGTGTTCCATGAAAGGACCAAACATATAGAAGTAGACTGCCACAATGTAAGGGAAGCCATTGGAAAGGGAATCATCTTGCCTTGTTATACAAGGAGTGAAAATCAACTAGCTGATGTGTTCATCAAGGCAACAACTCTGAAGAATGACGCCTCCATTTATCAAGGGTTTGGCCTTATGACCATTCCACACCAATGATCCCAACATGGAGTGTTATACTCTTTTTCCCTCGAAAAGGTTTTGTCCCAATTGGGTTTTCTTTCTTTAGTTTTTTAATGAGGTAATACTTCATGGTTGCAAGCTTAGACATTCTCCATGTCTTAAGCTTGAGGGGGAGTGTTGGAATGAAGAAGAAATGATGAAATTAGAAAGCTTTTGAAGCTTTCTATAAATGGTGTGAGTTACTTAGTCAAAGGGGATTGTCTAAGGCTTGTTTGTGTTCTAGTGTTATACTATCCTTGTAGCCATTCATGTATAAGACAATCCTTGTATCCAAACAAGCCTAGACTAGATTACTATATAAATATCCCTCACCTTTCTCATTTGTAACTTAGAAACTATTATTCTCATTCTTTTAATAAAATCATTTTTCTCTCTAAATCTCTCTAATCTCTTATTCTCTCATTCTACAAATCTCTTAATCTCATAATTTTCAGATTTAAATCTCCAAAACTCAGGATCAGCCTGTCTACAGTTAAGGGTTTCAGATTGTAGCACCTACACCAGGTGATTGTCAATGTTCATACGCTGAACAGAGAAAGCACAAATGAAGAACACAAAAGCTTGAAATCTATGTTTTTACTTAAAATTCGTAGGTGGCTGTACAAGGGAGAAGAAACTGTCTTTTAAAGGCTGAAAACCCTAAATTAATAAATCATAATGGTTTAGCTTATGAACCCTAATCATAATTGGTCTAATTTAAGTGTTTTGGTTCAATTGAAGTCATCTAATTACAAATTAAAACAGTTAAACCAACCCAATTGGTTTAATCTCTTTGGGCTTCATTTTTCTTCTTACCCAAACCCAAATCACTTATAGAATGGGCTTTCTATGGGCTTTAACACTAGAATGAGTTAGTGGGCTATTAAACAATATTGAGCCTCCTCTTCATGAATCTCCTTGTCCATGAGTTTCTCCTGGTCCAGCTGCACATTAGACTCATTGCATAAATCCATATTATTCTTGTCCTTGTCCATCTCTAGTTGCAGACATTGCTCCTCGTTAGAGATAGGATGCTTAATATCCTCTTCTGATCTTTCTAGGATCGCACTATTACATCACGGTGTCCACAACCAATTCTGGAAACCGTAACAGGGACCGGGGAGGCAAAGGAAAATCCACTTATAATCTCAGAGCAACCAGCAAACCAAGTTGGGCCATTGAACTTGTAAGTATTTATATATTATAAATTGTCTTTTACAAATTTTCTATTATTTAAATTAATGCTTAGTTTTTTTTTTGGTTTAACAGTTTGAAAAGAAGGGTGTGGAGTCTGCTCTGCTTGAGTGCCTGCAAGATGCCCATACCAACCATAAAACAGGTCTAATTGATTATTCGATTGCTCGAGAAATTATTGAGACTGTGATGTTAAAGAGCCAAGAATTTCTTTAATCTCAAGAATCTGTCGATGGGTTAGCGTGCACTGAAGTTCCAGCCGAGATGATAAAAAAATTTGTTTATGAGGTAAAAAGATTTTATAATATAATTTATAGACTACATTTATTGCAGTTAACACCGGAGCAAAAATGTCGTCGTTATGGGACACCACACCAAGGTTTGACATCATCTGATTCATATTTTGTTGGTGCCTCATCTGTAACGCCACAGCTCGAATCAAGAAATCAAGAAATATCAACACTTCGGTCACACTTTGAAGTATTAAGGGGGCAGCAGGAAATAGATCATAAAGATCGAGAAGAACAAGCTGAAATTATATGTGAACTGCAACAACAAATGTCGGAGTTTTCCAGAAAGAACTAAACTCTCTTTTTTTTTCTGATGCATTTTATGTATTCTATTTTATGTTTCGTCCTTTTAATTTTCAGTTTGTTAAAACAATATTTGAATTTTAAATTTCCAATGTTTAATGTTTTCATACAATATTTGATTTTTTTATTTAAATTCAGTTTTTTAATTTAAAATTCATATTAAAAATTTTAAATTCATATTTACATTCAAATTTAAATATTTTTATTTCACTATTTGGAAAAATTACTAAGATTATTCCATCAGAATCTGTTGGTTTGGTTAACTGTAGGGAACCGTCGATTAGCTATTCCGTCGGAATCTGTCGATTAGATAAACCATTGGAATCCGTCAGATAGATATACAGCCAGAATCCGTCAGTTAGCTAAACCGTTAGAATCCGTCGGACTTCGTCAGTTAGTTAACCCGTCAAAATCTGTTGGTTTGGATAACCGTTGGGATCCGTTGGTTAACCAAATTGTTGGATTCCAATGGTTATGTTAACCGTTGAATTTCGTTGATGGTTAGATATGTCGGTTACCGTATGTCATTGTTGGTAATATTTCCAATGGTATCCGAGGGTCAAATGTATTGACAGATACCAACGGAATGCCTCACCATTTGTATCCGTTGGAAATTTGTCTGAATTTTGCGATGGTTACCAATAGATTTTTTTTCCGACGAGGTAGAACTGACTATGTAATCCATTGATATACCGTTGGTATTACCTAAAACCGATAGAAAATTGACAAAAAAACTGACGGATTTGGCCGTCGGTATGCAGACTATTTCTTGTAGTGTGGACTTTTTTTTCTTGCTTAAAGGTTGATTGACAAATGTTTTAGAAGCCTTATCCATCCAATTTTTTTCTGTAACTTTTAAATTCATCAAATCAAACTCTATATTTTTTGTACTCACAACCAAAGTATTTTTTGTAACGCCAGACACTTAACCTGTCGAAGACGGCAAATTACTTTCTTTCATAACAACATTTCAAATCTCAACTGCCATATTAATTATCTTTGGTTTAAAATATTTCTTATTAAAAATAAATACAATACTTGAAACATCTTTAAACATTAAATCATAATTCAGTTTAAGATACTTAATCCAAAATAATCTTTAAAATATCTTAATAAATAGATAAATTCATTTCAACTCAAATATCTAGCAACACCTCACCACTTGAGCATTACTCCATTTTGCTCACCTGCATCCATAAAAGAAAGCATGAGTAACTGTTCAGCCAGCAAGAACCATAATGTCTCCCCCACGTAATTCATAAGATACACTAAACACAATCTTATTTCTTAAAGTTGCTAATTAACATGATTGTAATGATCAAAACACATGTTAAAACAGTCGATTAGATTTTGACACATGTACATATATTGACTAACTTAATACTTGTCACGATCATATTAATTAGTAACCTTAAGAAATCAAAATTTACATTTTAAGACAATTTTTAAAATTATTATATACTTTACTGTAAATATATTTTAAGATAAAAACAGAATTATTACAATATTATTAATCTTAAAAGAAAATAATATATAATTTCAACATGGCTAAAAATATAGAAAATAAAATATTACTAATTCTAAAAGAAATTAAATTACAATATTTGTTTAAATGAATATATTTTTATAAGAAAAATATAAATTTTATTTCTCTCTCACACCAATAAATTTACCTCTTTATAAATATCTAGAAGAATAATAATATCTATGCTTTACTTTTTTGTAATTATATAAAATTAAATATTGTTTACATTGAGTTTTAATGACTAATAATGTAATAATATAGTGGATTTTACTATATGTGTGAATGTTAATTATTTAGTAATAGTTTTTTGTTGTGTGTGATTTTATGTGTTAGCAGATTTTTTTATTGTAATTTTTATTTCAGTTTTGAAATTTTCACATCTACATGTTTTCATAGGATGCATTAAGATATTTATCTTTATTATCAATTATATATTTTAAAATAATTTAATATTTACAAAAATTTAGAACACTTTTATTTATTTAAAAATATTATATTTAGAACTTTTAGGTAATCTAAGTCAATTTAAGTTAATTTTTTATGAGTTTATCAGATTTCTCAATTGCGGGTTATAAAACATATTTTGGATAACTTGTTGGGGCAAAATTCCCACCATCGAGATTACAAGCTAAAATGCTCAAATACTGGGTAAAGTTTATATACTTAAGAATTTTCGACCAAGAAGGGAGAAAAAAATGTCATACAAAGTCTTCAAGGAAGAGCACCAGATCGGGTACATCTACCCTCCATCACAGCTCGGGTGCTGCTTTTATTCTGCCCCAGGCCGTTTCCTCCTTCCTTGAACGCGAGACACCCATGTATCTCCCCTATAGACCCCGAGCTGACCAAATCCTTCGAGCACCCAAGCCGCCTGCTCCTCTTCATGCCCCAAGCCATGTTCTCCTTCACCAAACCCCGAGCCACCTCTGCTCATCCCCAGGCCGTGACCTGCCTCCAAAATCCGAGCCATACCCCAAGTTGTACCCTAAGCTGAACTTCCTTATCATTTGCCTCTGAAATCCTCGTTCAAGACATCGTGTTGTTTCATCAAGACATCATGTTTTTTTACATAAATTACACACAGTTTATTTATCAAAATCAATAAAGAAGTTTATGTATAAACCAAATTGAAAGATTAATAAATAAAAGAATAGAAAGAGTAATAAATAAAACTATGATATTTTTATTTTTAAAAGTCATAAGATATTAAAGCATTTAGTATAAATATTTCCAGAATAAGTTAACTAATTAAAAATTAATTTTTATAATAATATGTTATAGTTTTGAATTTTTTATAACAATTAGCTCAACTATAATTTCTTATGATAATAAATAATATATTGAAATTTTATTTTATTAAAATAATTAGCTCAGTTATAAATTATAGTAAAATTTTATTTAAGATAATTTATATTTTTATATTCTGCAAATTTATCCAATCATAGAAAAAATTCATTACGCAAATTTTTCATTTTGTAGGTTTTAAATTATTCCGCAGATTTTAGATTATTCTGCATTTTTTATTTTTTAATCATTCCGAAATTACACAAATGTTACCAATCGCCATTTTTTCAATTTTTTTTCTTCAGTTTTTCCGTAGAAATTTTGGATTTCTAAATTTTTTTTTAAAAATTTAGTTGGTTAAGTTTCAACTCCAACATAATTTTACATGGTTTAGCACAAAAATAAGAAGATAACTTAACATGGATTTTATTCTAAATTTAAAATATATAAATCACTAATTATGTGATTTATTAATTTTTGATTTTAATATTTTTATTCACCTGCGTATCACAAAGGTCAAAATCTAGTAATTTATATATACCTAGTAATATATAAATGTATTTCATAACAATAGGTGATTAAATCCACATCATTTAACTTCATATAATTTTGAAAACTTTAATAAACTTCATACATAAACTTCATATCTCCTGCCCATTGTAACTCACATACAACAACTGCTTATTAATCGCTTGTCGGCTTGTTATTGGACTACTGTCCTGGTTGACCTACCGGTCACAGTCCATACAAACATATTGCACAAGATTACCCGGGCTGAGCTACTGGAGTTCACCTCCAAAGAAAAGGAGGTGCTTTCACTCAACCAAGTGATCTTAAAACTCACTTTGGTCGAGATGGAAACAAGTTGGACCGTGTTATTTTTGGTGATGGTCGAGATATCCTATTACTCAACCACGGCCATCCTATCGACCACGGCCAAACACCCAGGCAACTCTACTCGGACAAGAAAGTTCAGGATGCAATGCACATTTCATGGAATAATGACAGGATCACAGGACAAGAAGATCAATGAAACTATAAGTGGTCTACTTCATCAAATGTTCAAAGTACAAGATAAGTTAGACCGTGGGGAGGAAGAAACCAAGACTAATTTTTTCTTGTTGGAAGTTCTAGACGGTCATGCTTAATTTGCTAAGTACTTTGACCCATTTCTCTTAACCCATTCGACCATAGGAATGCCACCAACCAAACTGCGTGGATTTATCTCAAGGGTCTGTCAAGGAGTGATGTTAATTTAGTCTTAGCTTGTTAATGTGTGTGTCTGTTTTGAGTTTGTCTTGTTTTCCCCACATTGATATCTCTTCTATAAAGTCATTTGTAATCACAATTTCGATTAACATTCTTTTTATCAATATTTTGAGAGTGACTCTCTTGTGTTCTTCTTGAACATTTCTGAGTGCTGGGGCGTAATATCCACAATTAAACTTGCCCAATTTTGATGCGCAATATCAATAAATAGGTTTTTTCAACTCCTAAGTTTGCAATTGTAGTATTTAAGATATCAATCAACTCAGGAGTTCTTTCAAATACTAAGAATGTAAGTTTTCATTTAAGTTAGGCGAAATCAAGTGATAAAAAAACAAGACCAAAATAAATAAGATGAACACAAGATTAACTATGAGTATGAAATCGGTTTTATGAGTTTTAAAGAATGAATAAGCTTTTGGAAATGGGTCATAAGATTAGGTTATATGTCGAATGCCTAAGAAAGAGAACGATGCCATACTCATTAACCCTTCATAATGGTTAAGAAACACAAATATTGATTAGTCCACTTATGTGATAAAAACCACTTGTGTAGCCATCCAAATATCTACAAAACTTTGCGTATTTTGGCGGCTGACGAGCATTAAGGACGAGTTAATAGTTCTTACGGAAGGCAATCTAAACTAACTCTTGTTAGCTAAATTTATCCAAGCCCATGTTCTAACGATTCTAGCTTTTAAACAAACATCGTTTAAAGTTCCTTGAGCCAAAGCAATCTGATCCAGGCGGTCAGAATGAACCCATCATTAAGACTACTAGATATGACATGAGCGTAAATAAAAAGGATCATTGAGCATATTTTATTCTATTTTGGAACATCCTTTCAACCAATCATCCTCGCATCCGTTAGGAGAACTACTCACTTAGGTCCATGAATAAATAAATCATATTGATTGATGATTCCCTAATCATTGGAATAGAAACCTTGGGATTTCAAGAAGAATTAAAAATTGAAAAATTGTAAACTACTTGCAGAAATAATAAGAACAAAATATAAAAATAATACTGTTAAAAAACTCTTAAGAAAAATATTACAGAAAATAAAAAGCTTATAAGAAGAAAAAAAATTATGTAACATAGATGTGATTACTACAAAATTTAAGACTAGGAAAATAGCTAAAGAAAGACTCTACCAAAAGATAAAAGAAAAACTGTCTCAACTAGGTACAAATATAAAGATTTTTATAGGTAAACAAGAAAGAAAAAAAACTAGTGATGTGATCCTCCCAAGGAGTCGGCATTCTAAGTTGGTAAAGATAATCTTTGACTTCTAAAGAGTAGTTAAACTCAAGAAACAAGGCGGTGGAAACGAATTTGTTGCACACAAGAGATGTGCAAAACTCTTGGTACCATGGATCGAATGGTCGCACAAGGGATGCGGAAGACCCTTGATATACCAACCTCAACCTCAATGCCCTATGATATGACACACCTAGACGACAAAGAGTGATCCCTTGGATATGACGCACCAAGATGGATCGATTGATCAACTGATATTACACAACATGATCGATCAATGGATATTACACACCATTGACAAAAGAAAAATGAGAATCACTCTCAAAAGTTTTCCAAAAATAAAAATCAAGTAATTGTCTTTCATTCATGATCTGAGCCTCATTATATAGTGGAATTACAATAAATTTGTCCATAATAATGTTTTAACATGCAAAATATCTAGAGAGTTGAAATTCAAAGTCTAAAGTGCATGTAAGAGAGAGAAAACAACATTATTTAATGATGGCTTTGGTATGGACGAAAATTTATCTTCCTTGATTGATTTTGGGGCTGATTCACTTTTATAGGCTTGCATCATGGACCAAGATTATAGAATAACTCAGTTTGTAGCTTAATTATTTCTGGTCTGGTCGAAATTATTCATTGAATGCACACATGTCTGAATCGCATGATGTGAAAATCACCGGATTTTTAAATTGAATAACTCCATCTGAACTCGGTTTGATTTGATTCTTCTTCCAGGAGTTAGATAATTGAGCTGCGCAGAATAAACTCATGCATTTAATCGTCAGAATTTAAAAGACGATTCAAACACTGAACACATGTCCTGATGCTTTCCATGATCATATCATCCCCTCTTCCTTTAAAAAGATTTGTCCTCAGATCTTGTTTTTAATAGAACAGAAAATTTTTTGGTTTTTTTTCTTATTTTTAAAATGAAAATAACTAAAAATAAAATAGATGAAAAGAAGATGAAAGGTAGAAGATGAAATGAAAGAAAATGAAAAAGATGAGAAGATGAAAGAAAGATATAATGATAAAACCAAACTTAGAATGTTGCTCTGATAAATGATGTGATCCTCCCAAGGAGTCGACATTCTAAGTTGGTAAAGATAATCCTTGAATTCTAAAGATTAGTTAAACTCAAGAAACAAGGCGGTGAAAACGAATTTGTTTCACACAAGAGATGTGGAAAACTCTTGGTACCATGGATCGAATGGTCGCACAAGGGATGTGGAAGGCCCTTGATATAGCAACCTCAATGCCTTTCGATATGACACACGTAGACGACAAAGAGGATGATCCCTTTGATATGACACATCAATACGGATCGTTTGATCAATGGATATTTCACACCATGATCGATCAGTGGATATTACACACCATTGACAAAAGAAAATAAGAATCACTCTCAAAAGGTTTCCAAAAATTAAAATCAAGTCATTATCTTTCATTCATGATCTGAGTCTCATTATATAGAGAAATTATAATAAATTCGTCCATAATAAATTCTTAACATGCAAGTATCTAGAGAGGTGAAATTCAAAGTGTAAAGTGCATGTAAGAGAGAGAAAACAACATTATTAAATGATGGCTTTTGTATGGACGAAAATTTATCTTCCTTGATTGATTTTGGGGCTGAGTCCACTTTTCTAGGCTTTCATAATGGACCAAGTTTATAGAATAACTCAGTTTGTTGCTTAATTACTTCTGGTCTGGTCAAAATTCTTCATTGAATGCACACAGGTCTGAATCGCGTAAAGTGAAAATCACCGGATTTGTAAATTCAATAACTCCTTCATCTGAACTCGGTATGATTTGATTCTTCTTCCAGGAGTGACATAATTGAGCTGCACACATTTTACAAGTGGTTTCATGCATTTAGTCGTTGGAATTTAAAAGATACGCTTCAAACACTGAACACATGTCCTGATGCTTTCCATGATCACATCATCTCCTCCTCCTTTAAAAAGATTTGTCTTCAGATCATGTTTTTCATAGAACAGCAAGACTTTTGATTTTTTTCTTCTTTTTAAAATGAAAATAACTAAAAATAAAATAGATGAAAAGAAGATGAATGGTAGAAGATGAATTGAAAGAAAGTGAAAAAGATGAGAAGATGAAAGAAAGATAGAATGATAAACCAAACTTATAATGTTGCTCTGGTACCAAATGATGTGATCCTCCCAAGGAGTCGGCATTCTAAGTTAGTAAAGCTAATCCTTGACTTCTAAAGATTGGTTAAACTCAAGAAAAAAGACGGTGGAAACGAATTTGTTGCACACAGGAGATGTGGAAAACTCTTGGTACCATGGATCGAATGGTCGCACAAGGGGTGCGGAAGGCCCTTGATATACCAACCTCAATGCTCTAGGATATGACACACATAGACGAAAAAGAGGGTGATCCCTTGGATATGACGCACCAAGACGGATCGGTTGATCAATGGATATTACACACCATGATCGATCAATGGATATTACACACCATTGACAAAAGAAAATGAGAATCACTCTCAAAATGTTTCCAAAAATAAAAATCAAGTCATTGTCTTTCATTCATCATCTGAGCCTCATTATATAGAGGAATTACAATAAATTCGTCCATAATAAAATTTTAACATGCAAAATATCTAGAGAGTTGAAATTCAAAGTCTAAAGTGCATGTAAGAGAGAGAAAACAACATTATTAAATAATGGTTTTGGTATGGACAAAAATTTATCTTCCTTGATTGATTTTGGGGCTAATTCCACTTTTCTAGGCTTGAATCATGGATTAAAATTATAGCATAACTCATGTTGTAGCTTAATTCATTCTGGTCTGGACGAAATTCTTCGTTGAATGCACACAGGTCTGAATAGCATGAAGTGAAAATCACAGGAATTGTAAATTGAATAATTCCTTCATCTGAACTCGGTTTGACTTGATTCTTCTTCCAGGAATTAGATAATTGCACTGTGCACATTCTAAAAGTGGTTTCATGCATTATTCGTCGGAATTTAAAATATACGCTTCAAACACTGAACACATGTCCTGATACTTTCCATGATCACATCATCCCCTCCTCCTTTAAAACGATTTTTCCTCAGATCTTGTTCTTCATAGAAAAGCATGACTTCTGATTTTTTATAATGAAAATAACTAAATATAAAATAGATGAAAAGAAGATGAAAGGTAGAAGATGAATTTAAAGAAAGTGAAAAAGATGAGAAGATGAAAGAAAGATAAAATGATAAAACCAAATCTATAATGTTGCTCTGATACCAAATGATGTGATCCTCCCAAGGAGTCGGCATTATAAGTTAGTAAAGCTATTCCTTGACTTCTAAAGATTGTTTAAACTCAAGAAACAAGATGGTGGAAACGAATTTGTTGCACACAGGAGATGTGGAAAACTCTTGGTACCATAGATTGAATGGTCGCACAAGGGATGCGGAAGGCCCTTGATAAACCAACCTCAATGCTCTAGGATATGACACACATAGACGAAAAAGAGGGTGATCCCTTGGATATGACACACCAAGACGGACCGGTTGATCAATGGATATTACACACCATGATCGATCAATGGATATTACACACCATTGACAACAGAAAATGAGAATCACTCTCAAAATGTTTCCAAAAAGAAAAATCAAGTCATTGTCTTTCATTCATGATCTGAGCCTCATTATATAGAGGAATTACAATAAATTCGTCCATAATAAAATTTTAACATGCAAAATATCTAGAGAGTTGAAATTCAAAGTCTAAAGTGCATGTAAGAGAGAGAAAACAACATTATTAAATAATGGTTTTGGTATGGACAAAAATTTATCTTCCTTGATTGATTTTGGGGCTTATTCCAGTTTTCTTGGCTTGAATAATGGACCAAAATTATAGCATAACTCATTTTGTAGCTTAATTCATTCTGGTCTGGACGAAATTCTTCATTGAATGCACACAGGTCTGAATCGCATGAAGTGAAAAACACAGGAATTATAAATTGAATAATTCCTTCATCTGAACTCCGTTTGACTTGATTCTTCTTCCAGGAATTAGATAATTGAACTGTGCACATGCTAAAAGTGGTTTCATGCATTATTCGTCGGAATTAAAAAGATACGCTTCAAACACTGAACACATGTCCTGATACTTTCCATGATCACATCATCCCCTCCTCCTTTAAAACGATTTTTCCTCAGATCTTGTTTTTCATAGAAAAGCATGACTTTTGATTTTTTTATAATGAAAATAACAAAATATAAAATAGATGAAAAGAAGATGAAAGGTAGAAAATGAATTCAAATAAATTGAAAAAGATGAGAAGATGAAAGAAAGATAAAATGATAAAACCAAATCTTTAATATTGCTCTGATACCAAATGATGTGATCCTCCCCAAGGAGTCGGCATTCTAAGTTAGTAAAGCTAATCCTTGACTTCTAAAGATTGGTTAAACTCAAGAAACAAGACTGGAAACGAATTTGTTGCAGACAGGAGATGTGGAAAACTGTTGGTACCATGGATCGAATGGTCGCACAAGGGATGCGGAAGGCCCTTGATATACCAACCTCAAAGCTCTAGGATATGACACACATAGACGAAAAAGAGGGTGATCCCTTGGATATGACGCACCAAGACGGATCGATTGATCAATGGATATTACACACCATGATCGATCAATGGATATTACACACCATTGACAAAAGAAAAAGAGAATCACTCTCAAAATGTTTCCAAAAATAAAAATCAAGTCATTGTCTTTCATTCATGATCTGAGCCTCATTATATAGAGGAATTACAATAAATTTGTCCATAATAAAATTTTAACATGAAAAATATCTAGAGAGTTGAAATTCAAAGTATAAAGTGCATGTAAGAGAGAGAAAACAACATTATTAAATAATGGTTTTGGTATGGACACAAATTTATCTTCCTTGATTGATTTTGGGGCTTATTCCACTTTTCTAGGCTTGAATCATGGACCAAGATTATAGCATAACTCATTTTGTAGCTTAATTCATTCTGGTCTGGACGAAATTCTTCATTGAATGCACATAGGTCTGAATCGCATGAAGTGAAAATCACAGTAATTGTAAATTGAATAATTCCTTCATCTGAACTCGGATTGACTTGATTCTTCTTCCAGGAATTAGATAATTGAACTGTGCACATTCTAAAAGTGGTTTCATGCATTATTCGTCGGAAATTAAAAGATACGCTTCAAACACTGAACACATGTCCTGATACTTTCCATGATCACATCATCCCCTCCTCCTTTAAAACGATTTTTCCTCAGATCTTGTTTTTCATAGAAAAGCATGACTTTTGATTTTTTATAATGAAAATAACTAAACATAAAATAGATGAAAAGAAGATGAAAGGTAGAAGATGAATTCAAATAAAGTGAAAAAGATGAGAAGAAGAAAGAAAGATAAAATGATAAAACCAAATCTTTAATGTTGCTATGATACCAAATGATGTGATCCTCCCAAGGAGTCGGCATTCTAAGTTAGTAAAGCTAATCCTTGACTTCTAAAGATTGGTTAAACTCAAGAAACAAGACTGTGGAAACGAATTTGTTGCACACAGGAGATGTGGAAAACTCTTGGTACCATGTATCGAATGGTCGCACAAGGGATGCGGAAGGCCCTTGATATACCAACCTCAAAGCTCTAGGATATGACACACATAGACGAAAAAGAGGGTGATCCCTTGGATATGACGCACCAAGACGGATCGGTTGATCAATGGATATTACACACCATGATCGATTAAAGGATATTACACACCATTGACAAAAGAAAACGAGAATCACTCTCAAAAAGTTGCCAAAAATAAAAATCAAGTCATTGTCTTTCATTCATGATCTGAGCCTCATTATATAGAGAAATTACAATAAATTTGTCCATAATTAATTCTTAACATGCAAAAATATCTAGAGAGTTGAAATTCAAAGTCTAATATGCATGTAAGAGAGAGAAAACAACATTATTAAATGATGGATTAGGTATGGACAAAAATTTATCTTCCTTGATTGATTTTGGGGCTGATTCCACTTTTCTAGGTTTGCATCATGGACCAAGATTATAGAATAACTCAATTTGTAGCTTAATTCATTATGGTATGGTCGAATTCTTCATTGAATGCACACAGGTCTGAATCGCGTAAAGTGAAAATATCCGGATTTGTAAATTGAATAACTCCTTTATCTGAACTCGGTTTGATTTGATTCTTCTTCCAGGAGTTAGATCATTGAGCTTTGCACTTTAGCCAACTAGTTTCATGCATTTAATCATCGGAATTTAAAAGATACGCATCAAACACTGAACACATGTCCTAATGCTTTCCATGATCACATAAACTAGGGAAAATCGCCAGAATTATTAAAAATCAAGATCATCTCTTCACAACGGGTTGGTGATCCATTTTTGTTAAGGCTTGCAACTTTCTTCTATTTCTCTTTTTTTTTCTCCGACTAGAGCACAACTTCGGCTTATAGTTCATTGTTTCTCCAAGTTTCTGTACTTTCATGCTACAACCTGATAATGTAACATCTATGCAAAATGCAAACCTAAACACACTAAAATAAGGGAAATATGATGCAAAAAATAGTCTAAATCCTAGTATAATCATGAAAATATCAACTCTCTCATACTTGTCATTTTCTTGTCCTCAAGCAAACATAAAAAAATAAACTCAAAAGAAAAACGTACAACCGTGAAGTGTCAAAATAGGGAAGAAATGCAAGCCCTGAAAATGGTTACCTTCATGTTATCAAACAAATACTCTTTTTTACTTTACAATAACCATTTAGTTTCAACAATCTATAAAACTAACACAATCAAATTCAAAACATCTCCTTACATTTATTAGCAAGTATTAGGCACAGTCTCACTTAAAGAACATCAATCAAATCTTGATCAGTGTAGGGTTGAGAGAGGATCTGATGCAAAAATGACAAAGGTGTTATGGCTTAAAGTTTCTTAGGTGACTATCACTGAAAATAGTATGTTTGACATTATACAAAATAGCTAAAGTAAAGACAAATTCAATCATACAAGGGGCTCATCTCTATTTTCTATCTCATTGAGTCACAAATCCTATAACTACCCTTTTTCACTCAAAACTCTCAAAGGGCTTCATATATGCTAAGTCTGATTTTTTTTTTCTTTCTCCTTTTTTATCTGACTGAATGTGAAATTCTTGAGATTGACTAAGTGAGATTCCCTAAAACAATACATGTTATTGTTACTTAGCCTAGAGTTCACGATATTACGATTCCCTTTTCTTTCTTTTATACCCTCACAACGGGTTGGTAACCCGTTTTCCGGAACCTTTCTGTCTTACTCTTAAAACACTCACCTTCCCGCTTTTTGACTTTTTACCCAAAATATATTCTTAACTCTCTAGCTAATGACATTGCTAGCTAATCACATAAATGATTCCCTTGTTGTTTCTTGTCTCTGCCATTTTACACATGAACCATATTTTAGAAAAATACCTCACTCAAAGAAAATAATTTGGGTTTCAAAAGATTGGTTTGGGATTAAAGATGTGGAATTCATTCAGTTAAAAGGGAGTGGTAAAATGATGAGAAAACCAAATGGGGAAATTAAAAACCTTGAGTTATGAATTTCAGACCCTTGAGTGATAAAATTAATGATTCAATTAAGTTCAAATCAATGGAGTTACTTTAAAAATGGCGATGTAAGTTCCAAAACTCTACGATCGTTTCAAAAGTGAGACTTTCCAACTATGGTAATGCACTTAATCCTAAGTTGACATTTCAAAAAGTTATTCAATTTATTCTAAATGCGTATGCAAAACATGATCCAAACAAACTAGATGCATTTATTATAATGAAAATGGGTGTTAATGATGGATGACTTAAACGAAAAATCACAAAATACAACATTAGCGACTAGGTCTCTCTCCCAGACTTAGTACACAACGTTTCAGTGTCATTAAGAGACTGAGAAAGACCAAAAACAATAAAGAGAAAAGAAGAAAGCAAATATTTACCAGGTGATGTATGGTACCTATAAGAACTCCGAGTTGGTGGATTCAGCAGATGACATAGATATGGAGGGGTTGCGGGAAGTTGGAGATTACAAATCCTTCAGTTTGTGGGCTGACTGCATCGGAGAAGGCTCGCTGGACTTGACATCGGGTTGGTAAACCATTGTATAGGTATGTTTTCCTTTCTCCTTTCCTTGTTCATAACATGTGCTTGCTCACCTTTTTGCTCAAATGTAACAAAATAAAACAAATTAAAACCAAATAAAAGTTTCTAGTAAAGATATAAGAAAGATAATATAGGAATGCCTCCCAAGAGCGATTGTTTAACATCGCAAGCTCGACGTGGTCTCCCTTTTTTATGAAGTGGGTTGATTGTGGAAAGACACCTTTGTTCCATCTCTCATAACATCTTTCACAAAATATGACTTGAGTCTTTGTCCATTAACCTTGAATTTTTTCATATCCTTCGTGAGCCCTCAGATAAGTCTATCTTTTCTTGTTCTGCTCTGTGTTCTTGTTTCTTCCCTGTCTGATCTGCTTCTTTCTTTCTCTGTTCTAATGTCTGTATCTGGCGTTTGGCTGTCTGTAGGAGGTCAGGATCGGACTGGGTGTGCATTCTTGGTTCTTGCTACGTTTGATCTGAGATTGTCTTGGAGGAATTCGATTTGACGATTGGAGATCTGAGTTCACTCCAATAGTTGTTTAGCTCAGCTTCTTCTGCCCTTTGTTTCCATGGCAATAAAATCTTGTATTAAATCCAACAAAACTGCTTCTACTTCGTAAACCTTACGGGAGTCCAACAACTTCTCATTCCTCTTTCAATCAGCATTTAGCAATGTAAACTCTCTTTGCTTGAGCGTCAAGGGTTTCCTAGAGGTTCCCTAACTTCTATCTGTTCTATTAGCTCATCAGTCAGCGCATCAGGTTCTTTTATATAGAAGATTTTTTCTTCAATTGTTGGCTTTCTCATAACCTTGTCGACGTCAAATTTCAAATCTTCATTTCCAAGCTGCATGTTTATCATTCCTTTCTTAACATCAATCTGAGCTCCAACAGTGGTTATGAATGGAAGACCAAAAATGAGAGGGTCTTTAGGCTCTTCATCTATCTCCAGTACCACAAAGTTTGTGGCTATCTCAAATTCCCCTATCATAATGGATAGATCTTCAAGTATCCCCACTGGATGCATTACTGATTGGTTGGCAAGAACAAGAAAAATCTGGCGCAATTTAAACCTGTTAAAGCTCAGCTTCTTGGCAATTGACAAGGGCATGAGGTTAACAGTTGCTCCCAAATTGCAAAGACATCTAGAGAAGATGAAGGGTACCAAAGCCCATTGTAATGTGAAGCTGCCTAGATCCTTTGACTTGTTCGTGATGATGTTCTTTTCAATATTGGCATTGTACTCATGGGTTTTCATGCCTTTTAGCTCGTTTTCCTTTTCCCTAAAAACATCTTTTAGATGCTTGCACCACTTAGACACCTTCCGGAATGCTTCGATCAATGGCATAGTGAGTTATAATTCTAACATCTGCTTGTCGAATTGGGCTTTATACTTGTTCAACAGTTCTTTCTTGAATCTTCTTAAAAAATGAGTTTTGGCTCATAAAGAGGTGGAATGAAAGGAGTTTTGATGGTGGTTACTGTTGCCAGCTTAATATCGCTTTTTCCTTGGTCAAATTCATCTTTGCTCACTTCATTGTCTTTACTGTCTTCATCGGCATTTATCAGCACACCCTTAACTTGAGTTTAAGATGTCCTTATAGAGGTGAACGAAAGGAAGATATGTCCTACTTCTTATTATTATAGCATTGATGTACTCTTTTGGGTTAGTTTCCAGTTTGCCATGAAGAATACCCATTGGTCTCTTGAAACAAGAAGCTTCCGAAGATGGTACTTGTGCTGCAAGGTGCTCAAATTTAGAGTTCAGATCTCCATACATGCTGTCCACTTTTATATGGATCTCCTTCATTTTATTGTTGATATTAATTGCACTTTTGATATA
Organism: Streptanthus diversifolius; assembly: GCA_039880935.1. NCBI lineage: Eukaryota > Viridiplantae > Streptophyta > Magnoliopsida > Brassicales > Brassicaceae > Streptanthus > Streptanthus diversifolius. Next base: position 7,394,209 of record JAXGFM010000002.1, read on the forward strand.
TCCCTCGAGAACTTGTTTGAGCATTCGAGTTATCTCATCATCTCTTATCGGACGAGGCGTTGGTGGTGGAGGCTGGTTATTGAAGTAGGACTGGTTGGTATTTGGGAAGTATGGTTTGATTGGATGGTAACCAGGTGGAAAGTATTCTTTGTTGGCGCATTGGGTTGGTAACCCGTGAGGTATTTTGGTGTTTGGGAAATTAGTTTGTCCGAATGGTAGGGTGGGTTGTTTTTGGGATGTGTAATGTTGGTCTTGCGGGTTTTCGACATTGGTGCTGAGGTATGAGAGGTTCGAGTGCTTGACGTTGGGATTGTATCCGTTTTTGAAGCTTTGTCCACCAACATAGTTGAACTCTTCTATTTTATCATGGTGCATGTGGGTGGGGCAGTCATGGGTGTATTCTGCTTCACCGATAAAGTTAACTTGTCGTTATGTTTCTTAGTACTTGGTCTAACTTATCGTTTAGTATGTGGATTTCCTTTGTTGTGGCTGAATCTTGGTCGCCTGCGTGAGGTGCGAAAATAGATTTCTACATAGTTCCTGTCACTTGTATCTAAATTCTCAACTAATTCCAAACCACGTTCAGGATCTTGTTCCAAGAAATTCTTGTTTGAAGCGGAATCAAGGAGCATTTTGATCTTATTCAGAACACCTCCGTAAAGCGTGCTAAAAAATAATTCACAGAAGAAGCCATGATGGGGGTATTGAGAAGTGTAACCCGTGAATCGTTCCCAAGCCTCACTGAAGTTCTCCTTAAATCACTATGCAAATCAAAAGATGTCATTTGGTAGGTGGGTCTTTGCTGGACAGCGGGATACCAAATCTCCTTGTTGTTGTAGTACTTGGGGTGTCAATCCAAACCTAGTATTTTTCAAGCATCTAGGATGCAAATTTCTAACTAATTTATGCTAATAAATAACTATGAGTTGGTAACTTTGTGTCACTAAACTAAGAGCAGTAGATGATATAACTAAATCTAACTAAAGCAAAAGGAAATTAAAGCATTTTGGGTTTATTTGTTTTCATGTTTAAAAGCACCATTTGAAATTGGGTAAATGGTCGAATGTTTCTAGAGAAAATATGTTGAACTCATGTTTGTAAGCTTATTATTCTCAACCATGGTAGAAGAATCGCTCATGTACATGCTGATGAGGACATCAGACCGACTACCATCCCACCCGGACCCCTGATGCGAGCCAAGACCCAACACTCTTAGTGTGCATGTCGACCAAGGCCCGTTCTCAAGCCCAACATCCTCCACGGGTCCAAGTCAACTTCGGCCCTATCCCTATGGGGCTTATCTATCTTGTTTCTTATTTTTTTAGACTAAGAGTCGAATTAAGGCCTTTAAAACAGTTCCTAGTTATTAACGAATTACCCTAGACCCAAGAACCTTGTGTTTAAGTCTTGGCTTAGGCCCATTTGTCCATTTAAGACTTCTTGATGTTTTTATTTAGACTTCTTGTTGTTTTGGGGAAACATCATGTTGTTTACCCTAGGTTGTAAACTACAGACCTATATATGCCTTATTACTTTCACTAGAATTTGAAAGCAAACCCCAAGACTCTTGTCTAAAAATAGGCGCCTCCCTCTCCTCTTGGTGAGCTTGTCGTGAGCTTCCTCCTCTCCAGGTTGAAGTTACCTTGGTGTATCACAAGTCTTCCGCAGCTTGTGTGGTCCTTTTGCTCCACTCTCACTCCATCTTGCCGTGTACCTAAACCTCGATTTCTCGGTTGAAGAACACCCCGCTACTACGCTTGTATCATCTGGTATCAGAGCTGAAAAGCTCCTAAGTACTATGGTGAATCTATCCTTGCTATCTTTGAACTTTTTTTCTTTTCATTCTGTTTGAAGTTTTCCTACTTTGACTTGTTCTTCTTCTTATTCTCTGCAAAGTAAAGAGGTGCAGGACAAGTCACCAAAAAAAAGGGAGATTGACCATAGAAACCGCCACCACAAAGCCAAAGTAAATCAGATTTTGTCAATCCTAACTATTCAACTTTTATTTATTCAAAAAAAGAGAAACAAAGATTGTTGCTTGTTGTCCTGTTTGATTTTTTTTGTTCATAAAAACAAAACCATAAAAAGAGTTAAGGTGTTTAAAACAAATTTAGGATCAATAGAAACCCACCTAGAACACTTGTCTCACTTGAGAAATCTTGGAACTAGCTCCCCTAGTGCCACGCATGTAACGCCCCCGATCCTACTAGACCGAAGGTGTTACGATAGGCCTGAATCCTGTCCGACCGTTCTTCCGAATATAGTCCGAAAGCCCGAATAGACACGATCCGAACCCCGATTAAATCAACTCCATCTCATTCAAGGTTCCGTGACCAAGAACGGACATCCTTGTTGAGGTTAGCCCGGCCGGGACTTAGGTATTTAGAACTTAAAATTTAACTAAGACTTTAATAAGATATACGGAAAACCTCCATTTTATATATTAAACATACGTCTAAAAGTTCTTACAAAACCCGATTACAACCCTTGCGAAAGCGTTATACTAAGGGGTCTTCAAATCTACACTGGACTGTTCCGTCCTCCTTCCACAACCTTGCCTTTATCTGCAAGAACGAGTTCGGTCAGCTAATGCTGAGTGAGCTGGTCGAAAAATACTATCTAACCCATCCCGCAATAATGCAAGTAAACTCAAACAAGATCAATCATGATAAGACCAATGTACTTATAACTCAACAGACAGCTCAACCAAACTTGACTTCTAATCTTCCCATGCGCGCCGTGACCTTAGCCTATTCCTTCCCGTCCCGGTCAGGTCTTTAGCCACACAGGCTACAAGGCACCTACGAAGATGGACGGTACTCACTGCCCCGGTCAGGTCCTTAGTCACCAAGACTACAAGGCACCTACGAAGATGGGCTTTAGCCTAGCAAGTCGCTCACAGGATGGTGGTAAGTCATCCCTCGCATGCACATGGAATAGCTAAGTTACAAACTCCCCATACTTCCCACAATAACCATACAACCACTTAACCATGAAACCACTTAACCATGAAACCACTTCGCAATACCTTTGATCCGGCCCAGGTCCGTTTATTTAATCGACTGTGCAACAATCAAACAAGAACATGCACAGCCGACCAAATAGGACCCGAACTAGATTTAGGGTACACTAATGGATTCACTTAATCAAAATCAACCATAACTCATCATGCATGCGACTAATTATGATACATAGCCGAAAATTAACTAAAACTCAATATGCATGCAACCAACGAAATTCAACACATTATTAAAACAAGATCATTAATGCACAGCAATGCATCATGCAAACAATTCCCAATATCCTAACCGAACTCGGATCAACTGTCTTGCTTTAAAAGAAAAATAAAAGACCAACTCACAGAACACGGACTGATGAACGGCTTAACACTCGGACAGGCTTGTGGACACTCGCGGATGGCCTCCTTTCCTCACGGTTGCACAGCCTCTCACCAGGCGCCTCTTTCTCTCTCTAACTCTCTTAATATAAAGCTTTTAAACTTCAGATTTCTAAAACATGGATTAAGGTAACAAGGGGGGTATTTATAAGGTGAAAATGCATGGCTTTACCTTGACATCTGTCCCACTAATTAGTTTAATTTCACTAAATTAAGACACCTGTCCCACTAAACCCATTAACACCCTTAAATCACCACACCTGTCCCACTTAATCTATTAACACCCTTAAATCTCTACACCTGTCCCACTTAATCAAAATTCCACTTACTTAATTAAAAATGATTAAAAATGACTAAGTGGAAATCCCCATCATTCACCATTAGTGAAATTCCAGCCAGATTCCATGTCATGCCACATCATCGCCACATCATCGCCACCTCATTCTCTGACCAAATTTTCCAGCAGATGACCGGCCCTACATTCCGCGGTACGACCATCCGTACCAACACAACTGACCTTTCTCGACCGCGACTATGCCGTATGGTCGTCCTAAGGAACGGGGCATTGCATTCTCCCCTCCTTATGAGAATTCGTCCTCGAATTCATACATCAACTTTGGTACCAGCAGTGAATAGCTCGGGATATCTTTCACGAAAACGGTCCTCTTCTTCCCAAGTGGTAATTATACGGTGTTGCTTCCCCCAGAAAACCTGAACTTGGGAAATCTCACGGTTCTTCAACTTCTTGATCCGTCTTTCTCTTACTCTGATTGGACCTTTCGTATATGTGAGGTTTGGCCGTAGCTCCTCGATCCTTTGCGGCTCTATCTCAGTTGGATCCCTGACATGCTTCCGCAGCATTGAAATGTGAAAGACCGGGTGTAATGCCATGTCTGCTGGTAGATCTAGCCGATAAGCTACCTCTCCAATTCTCTCAACGATTCGATATGGTCCTATAAACCGTGTAGCTAGCTTCCCAACTTTCCAAAACCGATATTTTCCTTTCTGCGCTTCTACCTTCAAGTAGACCCAGTCGCCAACTGAATATGTCAAATCCCTTCGATGTTGATCTGCGTATTTCTTTTGCCGATCTTGAGCTTTCTTCATGTTCTGCTTAACTATTCGGATCTTCTCCGTGGTCTCGTCCACAATCTTCTGACCGAACATTTTTCTTTCTCCTACTTCCACCCAACACATAGGTGTACGACACGGGCGTCCATATAAAGCCTCATATGGTGACATCCCGATGCTTGAATGGTAGCTGTTGTTGTACGAGAATTCGACCAATGGGAGATGCTGTTCCCATGTCCCAGCCCAATCAAGGATGCACATCCGGAGCATGTCCTCGATCGTTCAGATGGTCCTCTCAGTCTGTCCATCCGTCTCAGGGTGGAATGCCGTACTTATGTGTAATTCTGTGCCCAAGGCATCCTGAAAGGCTCTCCAGAATCGTGCCTTAAATCTTGGATCTCTATCTGACACGATGTTTGCGGGTATACCATGTAACTTCACAATCTCTTTCAGATATAACCGAGCTAGCGTTTCGAAACGATCATTCAGCCTGACTGGGAGAAAGTGCGCTGACTTGGTTAAATGATCCAAAATGACCCAGATGATATCATTACCTCGGCCTGGGGCGATAGGTAAACCGGTGATGAAGTCCATCGCTACTGCCTCCCATTTCCACTCTGGGATTGGTAAACTCTGTAATAGTCCTCCCGGCACTTGGTGCTCAACCTTGACTTTCTGACACACCTGACATTGAGCAACCCATTCTGCTACTGCCTTTTTCATTCCTGGCCAGTGGTAGTATCGTCTGATGTCCCGGTACATCTTAGTGCTTCCTGGATGTATGCTTAGCAGAGACTGATGTGCAGTTCTCAATTTCCTTCTTTAACTCTTCTTGTTTCGGTACTGCAATCCTCCCATTCATCAGTAAAGTCCCATCTTCTGCTAAATGGTACCCTTTATCATTCCTCTCATCACTTGCCTTTAGCTCCTCTAAGATCTTTTTCAAATCCACGTCCTCCTCTTGAGCTTCTCTGATGCGGTGGATTAGGCTTGCCTGATTAACAGCTTGAATTCCAAGGGGTTGGCTGGTCTCCCCTTCTAATACTGCAAGGCGAACCGTTTTTAACGCACTTGACAAGGCCTCAACATCTTTCAAAACATTCTTATCAGCTTGTCGCCTACTCAGAGCATCGGCCACTACATTAGCCTTTCCAGGGTGGTACTGAATCTTCAGATCGTAATCCGCTATGAATTCCATCCATCGTCTTTGTCGTAGGTTTAAATCCGGCTGTGTGAACAGATACTTCAAACTCTGATGATCAGTAAAGACTTGCACCGTTCCTCCATACAAGTAGGACCTCCATATTTTAAGAGCAAACACCACTGCCGCCAATTCCAAATCATGCGTCGGATAATTCTCCTCGTGTTTCCGAAGCTGCCTGGATGCATATGCTATAACCTTACCATTCTGCATTAGTACACAGCCAAGCCCTACCCGGGATGCATCGGTGTAGATGGAGTATGGTTGGTTCGGTTCAGGTAATACTAATATGGGTGCGGTCGTCAAAGCTTCCTTCTACTGATCGAACGCCTTGGCAGTTTCTGCGGTCCGCTGGAACTGAACTCCCTTACCGGTCAGTCTGGTTAGAGGTTTGGCTTTGGAGGAAAAATTTTTGACAAATTTCCTATAATACCTAGCTAAGCCCAAGAAGCTTCTGATTTCTGAGGCATTAGTCGGTTGTGGCCATTCTTTAATCACCGCGATCTTTTCCGGGTCTACAGATACTGCATGCTCCGATACTCGATGACCTAAGAATCCTATTTCTTTCCTCCAGAACTTACACTTGCTGAACTTGGCAAACAATCGTTGTTCCCGCAGTCGTCCCAACACTAGTCGTAGATGCTGCTCGTGTTCTTCCGCATTCTTGGAATAGATAAGTATGTCATCAATGAAAATGATGACAAAATTATCTAGATACTCTCGGAAGACCTCATTCATGAGTCGCATGAATGCAGCTGGGGCGTTTGTCAATCCAAACGGCATCACCACAAATTCATATTGCCCATACCGTGTGCGGAAAGCTGTTTTCGGAATGTCTGCTTCTGAGATAGGTATCTGATGGTATCCCGATGCTAAATCGATCTTTGAAAATACTTTGGCTCCTTGAAGTTGGTCTAATAATTCATCAATCCTTGGCAGAGGGTACTTGAATGGTTATGTTGTTGATTCCCCGATAATCAATACATAGCCTCATACTCCCGTCCTTCTTCTTGACAAACAAGACTGGTGCGCCCCATGACGATGAACTTGGTCTGATAAATCCTTTCTCTATCAAATCTTCCAGTTGCTTCTTTAATTCAGCCATCTCTGCTGGTGCCATCCGGTATGGTGCTTTAGCAATGGGAGTCGCTCCGGGTTCCAGCGTGATCGTAAACGGGTTGGGCCGCGATGGTGGTACGCCTTCCAACGGTTTGAAGACATCCTCGAACTCCCGAACCACTGGAATGTCTGATAATTCCGGTTCCTGGGTCAGTCCCTCGTCGTTTACCATTAAGGTTACGAGATACGCTTATCCCTCTTGCAATTCTTGTTCCATTCGCAAGGCCGACAAGAACATTGCCTTGGCACTAGGCTCGAATCCCCGAAACTGAATACTCACACCTCCTTCCTTTCTGATATGCATTTTTCCTTTACCGCAATCTAACCGAGCCTTGTAACGCGATAGCCAGTCCATCCCCAAAATCACCTCGTGTCGATCCAATGCTGTTACCAGTAGGTCCGCTGGGAATTCCACTTCGTCGATCTTAATGGGGACATCTAAGATTTTAATCTCAGCTTTTAAGGTTTGGGTTCCTGGGGTCCTAATGGGGACATCTACTATGAGTAGCGCCTGAGTCAAACAGAACAAAGGCCAAACTATCACCCACTCGCAAGGTTCCTATTCAATCATAACTCATTCATTCATCTACTCATTCAACATCAATCCATTAACAATTAAAGCAAGTTTAGGCTTATGGCAAAGGTGGTTCGATTGACCGTGCAACAATCAAACAAGAACATGCACGACCAATCTTTAACTCAGCCATGTCATCCTGGTCTAAGCCCAAGTTAAAATTGACCAACCGTGCAACAATCAAACAAGAACATGCACGATCGATCTCTTAAAACTCGAGCCCGACCCGAATGCCATTACCATGAGCTCAACCACCTAAACCATAAACCTAAACACACATTCAAGACATCAACTACCCAGAATTTAGCCCAACGTACCTGCTATCAGGGGAGAGGGTCGTGAAAGGCCAGCCTGGTTCGTATCAATCGCGTACACTCTTCCTGCTTGTTGTTGTTGTTGAGCCGGTGGTGGTCCGATATCCAAACGCTTTGGCCCTGCTTGGATTGCTGGTGGTGTTGGTCTTCAGAAGTTCTGCCCTTTAGGACACTGTGCAGAGTAATGTCCTATCTCCCCACAACTCCAACACGTAGTTTTTTGTGGTCTCATGGTCGGAATCCCACAGGTATTCGAAGTATGACCACTCCGCCCGCAACGATAGCAAGTCGGGACTGGTCTAGTATTACCAGTGGCAGGTCGATCATAACGCCCTCTTCGTCCTTGTTCTCCTCTCCTCGGTCTTTCCTGCCTCTGAACGATGCTTTCATAATATTTCCATTCACCCATCAAAGCTTCCTCCATATTAACGGCCATCTCGATCAGGGTTGATAGATCCGGACAAGATACGGTCCTAAGTCTGCAGAATAGATCGGGACGCACTACATGGAGGAATTTCCGCATTGTAGCTTCTTCATCATGAGTCCCGTATCTGGCAAAACGGCGAAGCCTAGTGAACTCTGCCTCGTAGTCACGAACTTTTCTTTCGCCTTGCGTCAGCTGTGAGTATTGGGTTTCTAGGCGGTCCCGTGCCTCCGCGGGAAAGTATTTCTTTAAAAACTCGGTGCGAAATTGAACCCATGCTTCTTCTGGTGCTTGGCAATACTCAAGTCGTCGTTCTCGGGTCTCCCACCAGTTGGCCGCGTCTTGGTCTAGGTAGTAAACGGCCACATCCTTCTTGAATGTCTCTGGACATCTAGTGGCGCTAAAGTTACTTTCCAGGCGTCTCAACCACGAGTCTGCCTTGAACGGATCTGTACCTCCATTGTATTTTTCCGTTTCCCAGGTTCCGCATGGCAGTAACAATTTCTAAATAACTCGGGGTGCTTGATAGAGGTTGTCGTAATCGCTCCAGTCCTTCTATCAAACGATTACACAGCTGTTCCATCATATGGGGTTGATTACCACGCTCCTGGTTACTAGACTCTGCGCCGCTCTCTCTCAGTTCAAGTGAATCTGATTCTGGCCCTTGCCCATTCGGTGCATCGTACTCTTCCTGACCAGGTACATGCCCCACTGACTCTTCAGCTTCTGAGACTTGATACGAACCACGGTTACCCCTCAGATCCCTATTCAGTGGCATATGCAAAACAGTACACTTGTTATGAACTCGTTCTGGATGGGCGGACAGCCAGTTTCCTAAACCCCTTCCTATAAATCGTAACACTCTCTGATACCACCTTGTAACGCCCCCGATCCTACTAGACCGAAGGTGTTACGATAGGCCCGAATCCTGTCGGACCGTTCTTCCGAATATAGTCCGAAAGCCCGAATAGACACGATCCGAACCCCGATTAAATCAACTCCATCTCATTCAAGGTTCCGTGACCAAGAACGGACATCCTTGTTGAGGTTAGCCCGGCCGGGACTTAGGTATTCAGAACTTAAAATTTAACTAAGACTTTAATAAGATATACGGAAAACCTCCATTTTATATATTAAACATACTTCTAAAAGTTCTTACAAAACCCGATTACAACCCTTGCGAAAGCGATATACTTCCTATGAAATTTACACAAGTCCAAAAGAAACATACTTTCTACTAAGGGGTCTTCAAATCTACACTGGATTGTTCCGCCCTCCTTCCACAACCTTGCCTTTATCTGCAAGAACGAGTTCGGTCAGCTAATGCTGAGTGAGCTGGTCGAAAAATACTATCTAACCCATCCCGCAATAATGCAAGTAAACTCAAACAAGATCAATCATGATAAGACCAATGTACTTATAACTCAACAGACAGCTCAACCAAACTTGACTTCTAATCTACCCATGCGCGCCGTGACCTTAGCCTATTCCTTCCTGTCCCGGTCAGATCCTTAGCCACACAGGCTACAAGGCACCTACGAAGATGGACGGTACTCACTGCCCCGGTCAGGTCCTTAGTCACCCAGACTACAAGGCACCTACGAAGATGGGCTTTAGCCTGGCAAGTCGCTCACAGGATGGTGGCAAGTCATCCCTCGCATGCACATGGAATATCTAAGTCACAAACTCCCCATACTTCCCACAATAACCATACAACCACTTAACCATGAAACCATTTAACCATGAAACCACTTCGCAATACCTTTGATCCGGCCCAGGTCCGTTTATTTAATCGACTGTGCAACAATCAAACAAGAACATGCACAGCCGACCAAATAGGACCCGAACTAGATTTAGGGTACACTAATGGATTCACTTAATCAAAATCAACCATAACTCATCATGCATGCGACTAATTGTGATACATAACCGAAAATTAACTAAAACTCAATATACATGCAACCAACGAAATTCAACACATTATTAAAACAAGATCATTAATGCACAGCAATGCAAACAATTCCTAATATCCTAACTGAACTCGGATCAACTGTCTTGCTTTAAAAGAAAAATAAAAGACCAACTCACAGAACACGAACAGATGAACGGCCTAACACTCAGACAGGCTTGTGGACAATCGCGGATGGCCTCCTTTCCTCACGGTTGCACAGCCTCTCACCAGGCGCCTCTTTCTCTCTCTAACTCTCTTAATATAAAGCTTTTAAACTTCAGATTTCTAAAACATGGATTAAGGTAACACGGGGGGTATTTATAAGGTCAAAATGCATGGCTTTACCTTGACACCTGTTGATGGGGTCATCCAAGCTACACCGACCCGGTACTTGGAGGATGAGGTTCATGCCACTCCATATGTGTCTCACCGCATAATGACTAGGAGCAGGGCCGCTCAAGGAGCTCAAGACAGGAGCAAGGATGATCAACCCCATGGAGACCAAGCAGTAACCAACCTAGCTCATGCATCCGGTCATGGAGAAGAAGAGGAGATTGAAGACACCAGCCAGCCGCCTGATCATGTTCAGCTGGGTGTTCCTGACCAGGACACTCATGCACACAGCCTTAGGGATAAGGTCTTGTGTGTCCTTACTATCCATGAGTAAGGGCACTCTTAAAGACCTTAGGTGATTAGGGTACTCTTTTCCTTTCTAAGTTTACCATAATGGGTTCTTGGAAAGGTTTTTAATGAGACCTGAAAATCTAAGGCATCAAGCCTAGTGTCCCATTGGTTTAATGTGGATATGTCCATTTAAATCAATTAGGCTTCATTCTATCTTAGGCACATGTTTAGCCTTTACATTTTCATTAACACTTAGTCGTTATTTTGGGGTTTTAGTGTTTTGAAAAGGCAGACTCTTACTCCTTCTAAGGCAGACAATTTTCGAACCCTAAACTCTATCTCATGGCCGCCTAGGTCAGTTCCATCTCTTGCTTGTGTGAGTGTGTCTCCAAGAGAGAAGGAAAGCTTCCTTGAAGATTGAGTGTGTCTCTCTTCTTGGAAAGGCTGTATCCAAGCCAGACATAGCTTGGTGTGTTGCCTTCAATCCACTTTCAAAACGCAACTGAAAACCCCATTTCATCTCCTTCCATTCCATTGTTCCCTAGCCGCTAGCCGCTTACCGTACCGGCCACTTTCTCGTCCTGTCCATCCACCTCAGATCCAAGCCGGTCGACCAGCTTCGTTCATTCGCCCTCCTTGGTCAGACGGGTCCTCGCTTGGATACGTCCTAGGATCCCCAACCGGCCACTCTCTCGTTCCCGTCCCAAGCCACGACCAGCTTATTCACGCCGAAGCCCCATCTGTACCGCCCATGCATTCCCGACCATGCCGCGCCTCCTTCCGACCGTCCCCTGAACCAGATGGCACTGGCCTGTAACATTTTGGTATCAGAGCTCAAGTTCCTGAAGAAAGGTTGCATCTTTCCACTTTCTCACCTAGGGTTTTGATTTTTGCTCAAGTGTGTGTTAGGGATTTAGGTTGCGTGCTTAGGACTTCTTGTTTAGGGCTTGTTAAGCTGTGAATTTGGTATTTTGTGATGTTGCTTAGCTAGGTTGATAGAGCTTGCCTCCCTGTTTAGAAAATCGCCATTGTTGAACATAGGGAAGAAGATATAGTTAGGTGGAGACATAGTTGCTTTTTGGTCAGCCTGGTCGGTGAGTCACCGTGTGGTCCTCACCGGATGATGTCACATTGTCTAACCTTTTGACTGTTTGAATTTGAATTTTGGTCTTGCTTGTCTTTTTGGCGGTTCATTGAGTTAGTGCATGTGATTCGAATTGTTGAATGGTTGAATGATTTAGTAGTTAGTTTAAATTTAAATTTAAGATTAATTAGGTCATTAGTGATAAAACTTAAGTAATCAGTTTAAGTACTTTGACTCGTTGACTTTTTCTTTGCAAGGTACCCGTGAGCTGAATGACTGACCCAGCTCTAGCAGAGATTCTCACCAGCCTTCAGACTCAGCTTCAGCAGCTGGGAGACCGGCTTGGCCGAGTGGAGCAGCCTCACCCACAGCCTGCGCCAGCACCTCCACCTCCTCAACCGAGAGCTCCACCACCACCTTGGCCGGAGCAAGACATGGAAGGATTGTCTGAGGAGGAGGCTTTCCCACCCCATTTCAGAAGGCCAAGACACAGAGAGAGAAGGTTTCCAGAAGAGAGGGGACAGCACCACCCACCTAGAGCTCATTCCCCACACCTCAAGCTCACGCCCCCTACCTTTGCCGGCAAGGTTGATCCGGAGGCATACCTGGACTGGGAGAGAAGGATGGATCACATCTTTGAAGTCTATGGGTTTGAAGAACCCAAGAAGGTGGCCTATGCAGCAGCTCAACTCACTGATCATGTCCTGTCCTGGTGGGACCATGACTCGGCCAAAAGAAGAAGGAGAGGAGAGGAGCCGGTCAGATCATGGGAAATCATGAAATTCATGATGAAAGGAAGGTACATCCCACCTATGTACCACCGGGAGCTTCAGAAGAAGTTTAGGAAGCTCAGCCAAGGCCAGAGGAGTGTAGAGGAGTACTTTGGAGAGTTTGAACACCTGAGAAACCGGCTTGGTTTAGAAGACACTGAAGAGACTCTCATGGCACAATTCTTGGATGGTCTACAAGAGAAGATTGCCAGCAAGGTGGAGATGTATTCTTACAATGACCTCAATGAGTTATTGCATCTGTCCACTCAAGTAGAGAGCCAACTCAAGAGGAAGACCAGGACCAGAGCAGTGGTTAACAACCCGTGGAGATCCTCTGCCCCAAACTCCCACCCGCAGGCTTCAAGTTCTCAACAGGCCTTCACTAGGCAATCCGACCGGGGCAAAGCCATAGCCCAGGATGTGAGAGCTCCATACAAGCCCAGGGAGACCAACCCTGCCCCCAGACGCCAGACCCGCACCCACTGGTCCTAAAACCCGGGACATCATATGTTTCAAATACTGCGGCCGTGGACACTATGCACGGGATTGCCCAAATCCTAGGGCTCTGATCATCACATCATCTAGTGACTATGAGTCTCAAGATGAGATGGAACCTCCTGAGGAAGCTGATGAAGAGGAGGATGATGTAGCCTATCCTGAAGTAGGAGACCTCCTGGTCTCAAAAAGGGTCCTTAGCACTATCCAAGAGCCGGGTGAGACAGCCCAAAGGGAGAACATCTTCCACACACGCTGCATGGTCAATGGTAAAGTATGCTCACTGATAATTGATGGTGGATCTTGTGCTAACGTAGCTAGTACTTATATGGTTGAGAAACTGAACTTGGCAGCTACTAAACATCCTAGGCCTTATAGGTTAAGATGGCTAAATGATAAAACCGAATTGAAGATTAGTGAACAGGTCAAGGTTTCATTTAGCATAGGCAAGTATGTTGATGAGGTTCTTTGTGATGTAGTTCCTATGCAAGCCACCCATATCCTGTTAGGTAGACCTTGGCAATTTGATAGGGAAGTTGTGCATGATGGTAGGACTAATAAGTATACACTTATGATGAATAAGAAACGAATTAGCTTAGCACCATTGTTGCCTGCCCAAATTCATGAAATGCAAGTCAAGTTAGCTAAAGAAAAATGCATGTCTAAAACTAATTTCTTGATTACACCTAGTGATGTTAGGTGTTCTCTCTTTGACCCAACTTGTCAAGTTGTTTTGGTTGTTTACAAGGATTTAATGAATTCTAGACATACTAATGTGGTCTTGCCAAGGGAAATCCGAGCTTTACTTGACAGGTACAAGGATGTCTTTCCTGAGGAGATACCAGCAGGCCTACCGCCCTTGAGAGTCATAGAGCACCAGATTGATTTCATCCCAGGCGCCCAGCTCCCAAACCGGCCTGCATACCGAGTCAACCCCGCAGAGGCAAAGGAGCTTGAAGCTCAAGTCCGAGACCTCATGGCTAAAGGATATGTGAGGGAGAGTCTAAGTCCCTGTGCCGTGCCTGTGCTCCTTGTGCCCAAGAAAGACGGCTCCTACAGGATGTGTGTTGATTGTAGAGCCATCAACAACATCACCATCAAATACCGCCACCCAATTCCAAGGCTAGAAGACATGTTGCATGAGTTGAGTGGAGCAACCATCTTCTCTAAGGTGGATTTGAAGAGTGGGTATCACCAAGTGAGGATGAGGGAAGGGGATGAGTGGAAGACCGCTTTCAAGACCAAGCATGGCTTGTATGAATGGCTAGTCATGCCATTCGGCCTCTCCAATTCCCCAAGAACCTTTATGCGCCTCATGCACCATATCCTTAGACCCTTTATGGGCAAGTTCTTAGTGGTTTATTTTGATGACATTCTGATATATAGCTCTTGCTTGACTGATCTTGTGCTGCATTTAGAACAAGTCTTAGAGACTCTTAGGAAAGAACACATGTTTGCCAATTTGTCTAAATGCATCTTTTGCACAGATGAGGTTGTTTTCCTTGGCTTTGTGGTTAGCTCACAGGGATTAAGAGTGAATGTAGAGAAGATAGAAGCCATACTTGGCTGGCCCAGACCGACTTCAATCAGCCAAGTTAGAAGCTTCCATGGGTTGGCCAGTTTCTATAGGCGCTTTGTGAAGGACTTCAGCACCTTGGCCGCACCATTGACTTCCCTGATCAAGAAGAACACGGGTTTTGAGTGGGGAGAGTTGCAAGAACAAGCCTTCTTGAATCTCAAGTACCAGCTGACCCATGCGCCCATCCTTGCTCTGCCAAATTTCGAGAAAACCTTTGAAGTGGAGTGTGATGCCTCAGGAGTAGGCATAGGGGCGGTACTGATTCAAGGAGGGAGACCAGTGGCCTATTTTAGTGAGAAGCTGACCGGTGCTACCTTGAACTACCCAGCTTATGACAAGGAGTTGTATGCATTGGTCAGGGCAATGCAAACATGGCAGCACTATCTATTGGCTAGGGAGTGTGTGATCCACACAGATCATGAGACCTTGCGGCATCTGAGGGGCCAGACCGTGTTGAAGAAAAGGCATGCTAGATGGCTGGAGTATATAGAGACCTTCCCCTATGTGATCAAATACAAGAGGGGAAAAGAGAATGTAGTGGCGGATGCCTTGTCAAGAAGGCATGCTTTGATCTCCACAATGGATGCTAAGGTCATGGGATTTGGACACTTGAAGACTTTGTACCCTGAAGACCCATACCTCAAGGCAGCTTATGAAAGGCATGGAACAGGAGCCTACACGCGTTTCTTCCTTCATGATGGGTTCCTTTTTAAGGACAAACGGTTGTGCATTCCCCAAGGCTCAATGAGGGAGTTGTTAGTAGAGGAAGCTCATGGAGGTGGTCTTATGGGCCATTTTGGAGTGGAGAAGACTCTCAGTGTTCTTAAGGAACATTTCTACTGTCCCAAGATGAAGAAGATGGTAGCCACCCACTGTGACCGGTGCATCACTTGCAAGAGAGCCAAGTCAAGACTCCACCCCCACGACTTATACATGCCCCTTCCAGTTCCTACTCTACCATGGGTAGACATCTCCATGGATTTCGTTTTAGGATTGCCAAAGATTCAGCACAAGGATTCGGTGTTTGTGGTAGTGGACAGCTTCTCCAAAATGGCTCACTTCATACCCTGCTCAAAGACCAATGATGCCTCTCAGACCGCAACCCTATTCTTTAGAGAGGTGGTGAGATTTCATGGCATCCCAAGAACCATGGTGTCTGACCGTGACACAAAGTTCTTGTCACACTTCTGGAGGACTTTGTGGAAGAAGCTGGGTACCAAGCTTCTGTTCTCTACCACGTGCCATCCTCAAACAGATGGGCAGACCGAGGTAGTCAACCGCACCTTAGGAGCACTCTTGAGGTCAACAATTGGACGGCATCTAACAACTTGGGTGGAGAGCCTTCCCTTGGTGGAGTTTGCCTACAATTCGGCTAAGCATTCTACCACAGGCATGTCCCCTTTTGAAGCTGTGTATGGTCGCAATCCGGACACTCCTTTGACCCTGGCACCTTTGCCACCGACCGAGACCATGGATCTTGAAGGAGAAGCTAAAGCCGCAGCCATGAAGAGGATATTTGAAAAAGTGCACGGCAAGATTGAAAGGAGGAATGACCAAGTCCGATCTAAGATCAACAAGAAGAGGAAGCAGCTGGTGTTCCAACCAGGAGACTGGGTGTGGTTACACCTAAGGCCAGAACGCTTTCCCAACAAGCGCAAGCACAAGCTGGACTTCAGAGGAGATGGGCCATTCCAAGTGGTGGAACGCATCAATGACAATTCCTATAGGCTCAAGCTACCAGGTGAGTATAATGTGTCTTCATCCTTTAATGTTTCTGATTTATCTCCCTTTGATGCACAGGATGTTGGCTCTTTGGAGACCAAAGCACTTGAAGAGGGTGGGGATGATGGGGTCATCCAAGCTACACCGACCCGGTACTTGGAGGATGAGGTTCATGCCACTCCACATGTGTCTCACCGCATAATGACTAGGAGCAGGGCCGCTCAAGGAGCTCAAGACAGGAGCAAGGATGATCAACCCCATGGAGACCAAGCAGTAACCAACCTAGCTCATGCATCCGGTCATGGAGAGGAAGAGGAGATTGAAGACACCAGCCAGCCGCCTGATCATGTTCAGCTGGGTGTTCCTGACCAGGACACTCATGCACACAGCCTTAGGGATAAGGTCTTGTGTGTCCTTACTATCCATGAGTAAGGGCACTCTTAAAGACCTTAGGTGATTAGGGTACTCTTTTCCTTTCTAAGTTTACCATAATGGGTTCCTGGAAAGGTTTTTAATGAGACCTGAAAATCTAAGGCATCAAGCCTAGTGTCCCATTGGTTTAATGTGGATATGTCCATTTAAATCAATTAGGCTTGATTCTATCTTAGGCACATGTTTAGCCTTTGCATTTTCATTAAGACTTGGTCGTTATTTTGGGGTTTTAGTGTTTTGTTGACCACGGTCAACTAGGTCATATGTAGCTTATAAAAAGCAAACTCTTACTCCTTCTAAGGCAGACAATTTTCGAACCCTAAACTCTATCTCATGGCCGCCTAGGTCAGTTCCATCTCTTGCTTGTGTGAGTGTGTCTCCAAGAGAGAAGGAAAGCTTCCTTGAAGATTGAGTGTGTCTCTCTTCTTGGAAAGGCTGTATCCAAGCCAGACATAGCTTGGTGTGTTGCCTTCAATCCACTTTCAAAACGCAACTGAAAACCCCATTTCATCTCCTTCCATTCCATTGTTCCCTAGCCGCTAGCCGCTTACCGTACCGGCCACTTTCTCGTCCTGTCCATCCACCTCAGATCCAAGCCGGTCGACCAGCTTCGTTCATTCGCCCTCCTTGGTCAGACGGGTCCTCGCTTGGATACGTCCTAGGATCCCCAACCGGCCACTCTCTCGTTCCCGTCCCAAGCCACGACCAGCTTATTCATGCCGAAGCCCCATCCGTACCGCCCACGCATTCCCGACCATGCCGCGCCTCCTTCCGACCGTCCCCTGAACCAGATGGCCCTGGCCTGTAACACCTGTCCCACTAATTAGTTTAATTTCACTAAATTAAGACACCTGTCCCACTAAACCCATTAACACCCTTAAATCACCACACCTGTCCCACTTAATCTCTTAACACCTTTAAATCTCTACACCTGTCCCACTTAATCAAAATTCTACTTACTTAATTAAAAATGATTAAAAAGGACTAAGTGGAAATCCCCATCATTCACTATTAGTGAAATTCCAGCCAGATTCCATGCCATACCACATCATCGCCACATCATCGCCACCTCATTCTCTGACCAAATTTTCCAGCAGATTACTGGCCCTAAATTCCGCGGTACGACCATCCGTACCAACATAACTGACCTTTCTCGATCGCGACTATGCCGTATGGTCGTTCTAAGGAACGGGGCATTACATTCTCCCCTCCTTATGAGAATTCGTCCTCGAATTCATACATCTACTTCGGTACCAGCAGTGAATAGCTCGGGATATCTTTCACGAAAACGGTCCTCATCTTCCCAAGTGGTAATTATACGGTGTTGCTTCCCCCAGAAAACCTGAACTTGGGAAATCTCACGGTTCTTCAACTTACTGATCCGTCTCTCTCCTACTCTGATTGGACCTTCCGTATATGTGAGGTTTGGCCGTAGCTCCTCGAACCTTTGCGGCTCTATCTCAGTTGGATATGCTTCCGCAGCATTGAAATGTGAAAGACCGGGTATAATGCCATGTCTGCTGGTAGATCTAGCCGATAAGCTACCTCTCCAATTCTCTCAACGATTCGATATGGTCCTATAAACCGTGTAGCTAGCTTCCCAACTTTCCCAAACCGATCTTTTCCTTTCTGTGCTTCTACCTTCAAGTAGACCCAGTCGCTAACTGAATATGTCAAATCCCTTCGATGTTGATCTGCGTATTTCTTTTGTCGATCTTGAGCTTTCTTCATGTTCTGCTTAACTATTCGGATCTTCTCCGTGGTCTCATCCACAATCTCCTGACCGAACATTTTTCTTTCTCCTACTTCCACCCAACACATAGGTGTACGACACGGGCGTCCATATAAAGCCTCATATGGTGACATCCCGATGCTTGAATGGTAGCTGTTGTTGTACGAGAATTCGACCAATGGGAGATGCTGTTCCCATGTCCCAGCCCAATCAAGGATGCACATCCGGAGCATGTCCTCGATCGTTCGGATGGTCCTCTCAGTTTGTCCATCCGTCTCAGGGTGGAATGCCGTACTTATGTGTAATTCTGTGCTCAAGGCATCCTGAAAGGCTCTCCAGAACCGTGCCATAAATCTTGGATCTCTATCTGACACGATGTTTGCGGGTACACCATGTAACTTCACAATCTCCTTCAGATATAACCGAGCTAGCGTTTTGAAACGATCATTCAGCCTGACTGGGAGAAAGTGCGCTGACTTGGTTAAACGATCCACAATGACCCAGATGGTATCATTACCTCGGCCTGGGGCGATAGGTAAACCGGTGATGAAGTCCATCGCTACTGCCTCCCATTTCCACTCTGGGATTGGTAAACTCTGTAATAGTCCTCCCGGCACTTGGTGCTCAACCTTGACTTGCTGACACACCTGACATTGAGCAACCCATTCTGCTACTGCCTTTTTCATTCCTGGCCAGTGGTAGTATCGTCTGATGTCCCGGTACATCTTAGTGCTTCCTGGATGTATGCTTAGCAGAGACTGATGTGCAGTTCTCAATATTTCCTTCTTTAACTCTTCTTGTTTCGGTACTGCAATCCTCCCATTCATCAGTAAAGTCCCATCTTCTGCTAAATGGTACCCTTTATCATTCCTCTCATCACTTGCCTTTAGCTCCTCTAAGATCTTTTTCATATCCACGTCCTCCTCTTGAGCTTCTCTGATGCGGTGGATTAGGCTTGCCTGATTTACGGCTTGAATTCCAAGGGGTTGGCTGGTCTCCCCTTCTAATACTGCAAGGCGAACCGTTTTTAACGCACTTGACAAGGCCTCGACATCTTTCGAAACATTCTTATCAGCTTGTCGCCTACTCAGAGCATCGGCCACTACATTAGCCTTTCCAGGGTGGTACTGAATCTTCAGATCGTAATCCGCTATGAATTCCATCAATCGTCTTTGTCGTAGATTTAAATCCGGCTGTGTGAACAGATACTTCAAACTCTGATGATCAGTAAAGACTTGCACCGTTCCTCCATACAAGTAGGACCTCCATATTTTAAGAGCAAACACCACTGCCGCCAATTCCAAATCATGCATCGGATAATTCTCCTCGTGTTTCCGAAGCTCCCTGGATGCATATGCTATAACCTTACCATTCTGCATTAGTACACAGCCAAGCCCTACCCGGGATGCATCGGTGTAGATGGAGTATGGTTGGTTCGGTTCAGGTAATACTAATATGGGTGCGGTCGTCAAGGCTTCCTTCAACTGATCGAACGCCTTGGCAGTTTCGGCGGTCCACTGGAACTAAACTCCCTTACCGGTCAGTCTGGTTAGAGGTTTGGCTTTGGAGGAGAAATTTTTGACAAATTTCCTATAATACCCAGCTAAGCCCAAGAAGCTTCTGATTTCCGAGGCATTAGTCGGTTGTAGCCATTCTTTAATCACCGTGATCTTTTCCGGGTCTACAGATACTCCATGCTCCGATACTCGATGACCTAAGAATCCTATTTCTTTCCTCCAGAACTTACACTTGCTGAACTTGGCAAACAATCGTTGTTCCCGCAGTCGTCCCAACACTAGTCGTAGATGCTGCTCGTGTTCTTCCGCATTCTTTGAATAGATAAGTATGTCATCAATGAAAATGATGACAAAATTATCTAGATACTCTCGGAAGACCTCATTCATGAGTCGCATGAATGCAGCTGGGGCGTTTGTCAATCCAAACGGCATCACCACAAATTCATATTGCCCATACCGTGTGCGGAAAGCTGTTTTCGGAATGTCTGCTTCTGAGATAGATATCTGATGGTATCCCGATGCTAAATCGATCTTTGAAAATACTTTGGCTCCTTGAAGTTGGTCTAATAATTCATCAATCCTTGGCAGAGGGTACTTGTCTTTAATGGTTATGTTGTTGATTCCCCGATAATCAATACATAGCCTCATACTCCCGTCCTTCTTCTTGACAAACAAGACTGGTGCGCCCCATGACGATGAACTTGGTCTGATAAATCCTTTCTCTATCAAATCTTCCAGTTGCTTCTTTAATTCAGCCATCTCTGCTGGTGCCATCCGGTATGGTGCTTTAGCAATGGGAGTCGCTCCGGGTTCCAGCGTGATCGTAAACGGGTTGGGCCACGATGGTGGTACGCCTTCCAACGGTTTGAAGACATCCTCGAACTCCCAAACCACTGGGATGTCTGATAATTCCGGTTCCTGGGTCAGTCCCTCGTCGCTTACCATTAAGGTTACGAGATACGCTTCTCCCTCTTGCAATTCTTGTTCCATTCGCAAGGCCGACAAGAACATTGCCTTGCCACTAGGCTCGAATCCCCAAAACTGAATACTCACACCTCCTTCCTTTTCTGATATGCATTTTTCCTTTACCGCAATCTAACCGAGCCTTGTAACGCGATAGCCAGTCCATCCCCAAAATCACCTCGTGTCGATCCAATGCTGTTACCAGTAGGTCCGCTGGGAATTCCACTTCGTCGATCTTAATGGGGACATCTAAGATTTTAATCTCAGCTTTTAAGGTTTGGGATCCTGGGGTCCTAATGGGGACATCTACTATGAGTGGAAATCCCCATCATTCACCATTAGTGAAATTCCAGCCAGATTCCATGCCATGCCACATCATCGCCACATCATTCTCTGACCAAATTTTCCAGCAGATGACCGGCCCTACATTCCGCGGTACGACCATCCGTACCAACACAACTGACCTTTCTCAACCGCGACTATGTCGTATGGTCGTCCTAAGGAACGGGGCATTACAACGCATGTGCTGGTAGAAGTTGTTGGTTTAGTCTTTGTTTGTTTAGCTTGGTAGGAATCGAGTTTCTCGTCCTAACAAGTGTGGGTCGATCTCGTTGGTGTGAGTCACGTCCTAGACTAGAAGGTCCAGCCGCTTACTAGGTCTGAGTCTTGTTTTCTCGTCCCGTAGGTCCTCCCGCTAGCTTGTAGTCATCATAGGTTGCGTGAGTCTAGGTCTAGGTCTAGTTTTGAAAGCCGAGAGCTGTCCAAGCACAAGCCTCCCACAAGACCCGTAGGACTAGCCCCCACCGTACCGCACTACCATCCCGCACCACCGACCCGTGACTAGCGTTACACCACCCGGAGCTTGGACCGCGCATCCCGCGAGTTCAACACCACAAGGAACCACCTGCATAGAACTAGGAAACCTTCCCCTCTGATTATTAGGCAATTTTCCTTATAATTCTATACATTAGGAATCCTTCCTTTCAGGTAGCTAGGAGCATAAAGGCGATCTTCCTTTTTGGGTTATAGAACTAGGATATTTTCCATTCTAGGAACTAATGATCTAAGAAGTTTCCTTTTAGTGTTTTAGCCATTAAGTTAGGTTTCCATAAGTTTTATAAGCCTTAGGAAATTTTCCTTCCTTTTTTAGTTATATTTTAGGCATAAATAAAAACATAAGAAATTTTCCTTTTTAAGACTAGGAAATCGTTGGCAATTAGGAAAAATTAGTAAATTAGTATATTTTCCTTCTTGTAAGATTTTCCCATTTAACTCTTAGGATTTTTTTTTCCTTTCTTGAAAGCTTCCATTCTTTCTGGAACTTTTCCTTTTGTATTTATTTCCTTTTCGGGAGTTTCCATCTTTGGAAATTTTCTTTTCCCGGAAAACTTTCCATTTTTGGAAATTTTCCTTTTGCCGAAAACTTTTCATTTTTGGAAATTTTCCTTTTTGAAAAATTTCCATTTTTGGAATTTTTCGGTTTCCGAAAACATTCCATTTTTTTTTAAATCCGAGAAAAAGGAAAGTTATGTCGGGAAGTGAAGGATCATCGTCAGGAGCTGACAACCAAGCCATGCTGCAGCTACTAGAAAACTTGACTGCTCAGATGACAGCCATGGCTACACGCATGGAGCGTCTTGAGAAACCTGCTCGACCACCCGGACAACCCGACGCGCCAGAGGTGCCCAACCCTGGCTTCGGAGGAGAACCACGGGCTGAAGACCCACACCCATTCCGGCACCACCAAATTAACCACCCCGACGTTCAGCTCAACAGCTACCATCCCAACCGTCCCAGAAGTTCCAGTCGGACCCCTGACGCAAGCCAAGGCCCGTGCATTGGAGCACAAGTTCATTAAACTTGCGAGGCGAGTTGGCGAGCAAGGACCAGCCCAGCATGGACCAGGTCCCGACCAGATCCTTCACCGCCCATCCGAGCCATCCCGCGGACCAGCCCACGACCAGGCCTTCCTCGACCCATCAGAGCCATCCCGCAAGCCACTACCCAAACCAGTCCACCAAGGCCTGTTCGCAGCCCATCCGGAACCATGGAGGTTCCTGCTCGAAGATTCTTCCAGCTCGGGTATCTTCACCATTACCATCCGGTGAAGGCACTAAAAGTCGTGCTAAGACATTAGACTCTTTTTCCTACCTTCGGTTTTGTCCCACTGGGTTTTCTGAAGAAGGTTTTTATGAAGCAACACTCTTAGTGCGCATGGCAACTAAGGCCCGTTCTAAAGCCCAACATCCTCCACGGGCCCAAGTCAAATTCGACCCTATCCGTATGGAGCTTATCTATCTTGTTTCTTGTTTTTCAGACTAAGTGTGGAATTAATGTTTTAAGCCCAGTTCCTAGTTATTGGGGAATTACCCTAGGCCGAAGACACTTGTGTTTAACTTTTGGCCTAGTCCCATTTGTCCATTTAAGACTTCTTGATGTTTTTATTTAAACTTCTTGTTGTTTTGGGGAAATATCATGTTGTTTACCCTAAGTTGTAAACTACAGGCCTATATATGCCTTATTACTTGCAATGAATAATACAACTTGAATTTGAAAGCAAACCCTAAGACTCTTGTCTAAAAATTGGCGCCTCACTCTCCTCTTGGTGAGCTTGTTGTGAGCTTCCTCCTCACCAGGTTGAAGCTACCTTCTGGTGTATCATAAGTCTTCTGCAGCTTGTGTGGTCCTTTCGCTCCACTCTCACTCCATCTTGTCGTGTCCTCAAACCTCGAGTTTCTCGGTTGAAGAACACCCCGCCACTACGCTTGTATCACATGCTAATCCACTTTTGTGACCACCTAGTTACTACAAATGTCTTTGGGTACTAGGCAGCCAATGAGCATTAAGATCATATTTTTACTATCAGTAACACAGTAATCCATCATTAATTATCGTTGAGGCTAATTCAAAACGTCGCCTGTGCTAAGAGTGTTCAAGTACACAATCGTCCAATCAAGGATTACTCATGCCTTATCACTCAAACTCGAGCCGTAACCATGAGCAAACCATAAATATTTCAAGACACGAAGATATCATTGGATAAAAACTTTAAACAATCTTTTTTCTTTCCCTTAAAACATGCTACCTACCCAACCCAAAGGATTGAGAGATTCTACTCGCTAATCATTACGAACAACATAATCATATGGTTTGATGATTTGTTAAACATAATAATGAAATAGAAAAGCACGTCCTAAAATTAAAATGCAAGTAAATTAAAGTGTATATAAATTAAAATGCAAGTAAACTAATAGACAAAAAGTAAAAATGTGCAAGTATTAAATTAAACGAAAACAACAAAAACTAGTAAAACGAAACTAAAAACTTAAATCTAAACTAAGTCGGGATTTGAATCGGAGTCTTCTCTCTTGAGATCTCTCTCTTCTCCTCTCTCTTTTCTCCTGAGGTACAACAGTTATATTTATACAAATATGCAAGGTAAACGGGGTTAGCCCTAAATTGGCGCCGCTTAATTGTTATGGTAAGTCGTTGTCATTCCATAACTGATTGGTAAACCATTGCACCATACTTCTTTCCTTTTTCTTTTCTTTTCTCCCGATTTCATCTTTCCTTTTTCCGGCTCCTTCCTTTTCTCTCACAATTTTATTCTTTTTCTTCTCCTGCACTTCCTTTTTTCTATAGATTATTTTCTTGATGCACAAATCTCCTGTTGTTCATGATCTCACACACAATTTTGCCTTTTTGCTATAATTTAGCTCCATTTCAGATTCTCGACAGACGAACACATGTTTATAAAATATGTACACCAAATGCTGTCTTGAACATCCTAAAATGCATCATAAAAGGAATAAATCATATCCTAAAAACTAGAAAAATCCTAAGACATCAATTTTCCCAGACTTGCCTTTTGCTTGTCCTCAAGCAAACCTATAATGGAAAGACATCGAATCGTTAACACAAAAAAAAATTTAAGACACTAAGATAAATACTATTACATGAAGACAAAACAATATCAAAACACTAATACACTATTGCACTAATGCTCATAATTGGCTGTCCTTCGTTGGATAGAATGAATATGCTTTTGTACTTAACCATGGTCATCACGTTCTCAGCTATCTATGGAGCTAACAAAATCAAGTCAAGAACAATCCATTACATCCATTAGCAGGTATTTAGACTGCACTCTCACTTAGGGAAGATCAATACATTCTCGATCGGTTGAGGGTGGAAAGGAAAAAACCTATGTATAGGGGTACCTTTACGGGGTTAGTTCTTTTGCGCTATCTCTTAAAAAATAGTATGCTTGACATGATTCAAAATAGTCTAAGCAAAGAATAATTGATACAAACAGGAGACCCATCTTTATTCATATCTCATTGAGTCCTGAATCCTAGTACTACCCATTTCGTCCTACTTTTCTAATTCCAAAAGTCTTTCTAACTTAGAATTTAGATCATATAAGACTCGTTTTTTTTGCTTTCTCCCTTCCTTATATATATAACTTTTTTTGTTGGGGGTTTTTTTCTATATCCTTCTAACACTAGGATCTTTCCTTTCATTCCCTTACTCGTAGATTCAGTTTTCCTTTTCTTTTCCTGCGGGTTACTAACCCGTTCCCAAACTTCCATTTTCTCACTTTTCTCCCTCTCTTCTTTATTTTTTATTTTTTTTACTTTGGGTTACTAACCTGTTTTCAATCGCTTCCCTTTTCTTAGATTTACGGGTTACTAACCCGTTTTTGTTCCCCTACCTATGTGGAATTGCTCCCAAAACTTCATCTCAGTGATCTAACTATCTATAAAGATGATATCTCTTGTCGTTCCTTGTCTTTGACCATTTTGCACATGTACCACATTTCACAAAAAGGCATCACTCATAGAAAAGCGTTTTGTTTTAAAAGAATGGTTAGGGTTTAGGTGATGAGGCCCCGCACCATGCCAACTGCGCCAATGGTCCACGCGGACCAGAGCTCAACCCAGACCGTCCCGACTGCTTCCTCGACCCAGTGACCGACCCAAGCTACCCGGGAACGGACGAAGCCGCCCCAGTCGTGCCGACCGGACCTATGACCCGATCAAGGGCTAAAGCGTTAGGAACCAAGATCAAACGCTACGTCCAACGCTTCCTTGAGGTTCTCCCACAGATGTTCGAGCTCGGCTCAGGACAAGACCAAGACCCGGCCCATTCATGGTAACTGCTTAGTCGACGGACCGCCGACTCCTGTGTCCTTACCATCTCCCCGGGATAAGGACGCCAAAGACGCACTAAGGAATTGTACTCTTTTCCCTACCTTCGGTTTTGTCCCAATGGGTTTTCCGGAGGAGGTTTTAACGAGGCAACACCCTTAATGTGCAATCCGACTTGGGCTTAAACCTTTCCAGAAGCCACGGCCTAGACCATTTATTTCTTTGTCTTTATTTTTCTAAGTATGGAACATGGGCCAGTGCCAGCCCATAAGGCCCGCGGCCCAAGTCCCTAATTTACACAATATGTTGTTTTTGTAAGGGTAAAACCGTAAGGCTTATGCATTATATAAGCCAAGTCATGTTATCAATAATAGACAGACTTGACAAGAAATTTAAAACCTTATTCTCTTAGTTACAAACCGGCGCCGCCTTTCTCTAAGTGTGTGTTCGTGGCTCAGCCTTGAAGGCTTGAGTCGTTCCCTGGTGTATCACGGTTCTTCCATCCCCGTGTGGTCCAGTTCGCCCCATACCCTTGTGTTCCTGCGTCGGTTCTGATCGAGTCTCTCTCTGACCCGCGCTTCCATCCATTCCGCAATCGAGTCCCTCTTGCTAGAACTGGTCCTAGCTTGTACCGCGTGAACCTCCCTAGCTTCAGCCTACGTTCCATGGCTCAAATAATCTGGTATCATAGTCGAAAAGCTTCTGACCGCCGGTTGTGCCTATCCCCTCTCGTGTTTTAATTGTTGCATTCGTTTGTTTAGTTGTTTCAGTTATTTGCATTGAGTTGTTGTTCCTCTGTCCTGCAAGGTTAAGAAGGCGCAGCCCCAGTCAAAAAAAAATAATAAGAAAAAAAGGCAACCACCATAGAACCGCTACCCCAAATCCAGCCTTAAAACCTGTTTCACCTTCCTTGCTCTTTGTTTACATTCGCAAAAGTCAAAAAAAAAAATTATTGCTTGTTTACTAGGTTGTTCAGCTTGTTTGATTTCACTTGTAAGACTATAAAAATATTAAAGCTTAGGTTGTGTTAACAAACGGATTAGGAAAAGAGAAACCCACCTAGAGCTAGGGTGGGTTATAGCTAGGGTTGTTGCTTGAGCCGAGTAGTTTCAAGCCGCGTTACCTGTCGTTTAGAGCCTAGGCGAGTCCGCGCTAGGTTCCTGCTAGCCCAGCTTTAACCCTAGCCCAGGCCGCTCAACTTTGCACCCGCGCACGTCCAACCCCGTGTTAGGATTCTTAGTGCTCCCTATTCGCAGCCGCATGTAGCCATGACCAAACTAGGACTGCCCTGCTGTAATTAAACACCTTTTAGTTGTTTAGGTAGTTTCCGAAAATCATTTTGGAAATTTCCCCATCTTAGCGCCAAGTTTGCCATT
The DNA here is from genome assembly GCA_039880935.1 of Streptanthus diversifolius. NCBI lineage: Eukaryota > Viridiplantae > Streptophyta > Magnoliopsida > Brassicales > Brassicaceae > Streptanthus > Streptanthus diversifolius. Next base: position 7,421,704 of record JAXGFM010000002.1, read on the forward strand.
TTAGAATAGGAAATGTTTTAGGGATATGAAGTTTCCCATAGTCATAAATTCGCCTAGGAATATTTCCAAAACCAAAATAGGAAGGACTATAATATTTCCTTTTAAGATATTTTGTTTTCTAATTTAGGCAAGTATCCAAATTAGGATAGCTTCCAATTTTAGTTTAGGAAAGTTTCTAGGTTGAGAAAGTTTCGATTTTAGGAAAGTTCTATTTTAGGAAAGTTTATAGATTAGGAAAGTTTCCATTTTTGGAAAGTTCTATTTTTCTTGAAAATCTATTTATGGAAAGTTATCTATATCCATGTCTAGTAGTTCGGACGTGCCCGAACGTCCCCAAGGATCAGCTGCAGTAATGCAGATGCTGAGCCAGATTACGGCCCAGATGAACGCACTTACAAGTCGTATGGAACGACTAGAGCAACCCGGTCCTCCCCAACAACCGGACATCCCAGAGGCATCCCACCGCGGCAAGAGAGGTGCCACCACTAATGGACAGACCCATTACTTCGGACCATATACCCGTGACCCGCGAGAGGAAGATCCACTTGACGACCCGCCATACCGCGACCCTCGCTACGACGGAGCCCATGACCGACTGCCCCCTTATCAAGCCCCTGACGTCAAGCTTAACCCGCTATCATTCGCCGGCAAGGTCGACCCCGAAGCTTATCTAGACTGGGAACATCGTATGGAGCTGATCTTCGACTACTATTGGTACGAAGATCCCAGGCGAGTAGCCTTTGCCACAACACAGTTCATGAACCACGCCCTGACTTGGTGGGACCGTGAAGTCGCTGAACGACGGAGGAGCCGATTTGGACCCCTCACTTCATGGGGCGAGCTCACATATCTTATGCGGAAACGCTACGTTCCGCCCCATTTCCACCGAGAGCTGCAGAGACAGTTTAGACGACTCACCCAAGGAACCAAGACGGTCAGTGAGTACTTCGACAAATTCGAGCACCAAAGGAACCGTCTCGAGATCACCGACTCCTCGGAGAGTCTCATGGCCCAGTTTCTTGACGGGCTTCAAGAAAAGATCGCCTGGAAGGTCGAGAGACAGCCGTACCACGACCTCAGAGAGTTATACCACCTAGCCAACCAGGTGGAGCAAGCCAACAAGAGGAAGGCAGCAAGCTACCAACGACCCAAGCCCAACTGGCCCATGCCGTACAACCGGCCCCCTGGCCCCTAACCCCGACCCGCGCGCCACGACCCGACCACGAGACACGGCCTGACCCGCGCCCGGATCAAGCCAGCCGACCAAAACCACAGGAGCTGCACCCCGGAACCGAGACATCACCTGTTTCATGTGCAACGGGCGAGGACACATGGCGCAAGATTGCCCGAACCAACGGGTAATGATCCTAACCCCGTCTGGAGAGTATGAGTCCGCAGAAAAAGGCGAAGAAGAGACTTTAGAAGAACCGGAGCAAGCAGAGGACGACATCGAGTACCCCAATTCCGGGGAGCTTCTGATGTTCTGGCGTGTCCTCAACACTATAGCTGGCCCTGACGAGATCGCCCAGCGTGAGAACATTTTCTATACCAAGTGCACTGTCAAGGGCAAGGTATGTTCTCTGATTATCGACAGAGGTTCCTGTACCAACGTCGCTAGTGAATATATGGTTGACAAGCTCGGTCTTGAGAGGTGATGGGGTCATCCAAGCTACACCAACCCGGTACTTGGAGGATGAGGTTCAGGCAACCCCTTATGTCTCTCACCGCATCATGACAAGAAGCAGAGCTGCCCAAGGAGTGCAAGAAAAGAGCCGGGAACAGGTCCAAACTCATGAAGATCAAGCCGGAGTCAACCTAGTCCAAGCACACGGCCGAGGAGAAGAAGGGGAGACTGAAGACACCAGTCAGCTTTTTGTCATTGATCCGCTGGGTGTTCCTAACCAGGACATCCATGCACACAGCCTTAGGGATAAGGTCTTGTGTGTCCTTACTATCCTTGAGTGAGGATACCCTTTAAGACCTTAGATGATTAAGGTACTCTTTTCCTTTCTAAGTTTACCATAATGGGTTCTTGGAAAGGTTTTTAATGAGACCTGAAAGTCTAAGGCATCAAGCCTAGTGTCCCATTGGTTTTAATGTGGATATGTCCATTTAAAAATCAATTAGCCTTTTATGTTTAGTCTTATAACTTGTTTTAAGACTTAGTCTAATTTGGGTTTAGGCATTTTCTGACCGCGAGTCTTGTGGTCAACTAGGTCTGGTGTAGCCTACAAAAAGGCAAAACCCTTCCTCATTTTATGCAGACAATTGAGAATCAAAACCCTTCCAAACGGCCGCCTAAGTCTTACCCATTCTTCCTTGTGTGTGAGGTTGTCTCCAAGAAAGGAATAGAGTTCCTTTAAAGATTGAGTGTGTCTCTCTTCAAGGAAGGCTGTATCCAAGTCTGCCATGGTTGGTGTGTCGCCCTCATCCCACCATTCAAATCGTTTCCAAAATCCTTTTGTACCACCCACGCTTCCATCGCTATCATCCGCCCGTACGTCCGAGCCATCGACCGGTTGCTCGCCTTCACGACTGTTACAACGTCCCGCCGTTCGTGTCATCGTCCGCAAGGTCGTTCACCATTCATAGTTATGGCTGTAACACCGTCCTGTCATTCGAGCCTTCGTCCGCAACCCCGACACCGTTCATATCCACGACCGCGACCCTCTTCCTGCCGTCCGTGTCTCGACCGAAGCCTAGTCCCTCGTTCGCCTTCACGTCCTGCAACCTGTTCGTTCGTTCGTATCCAAGTTCTGAGGCCACGACCCGATCATCCTTATAGCCGTGACCGTCCGTACCGCCGCCTTCCAACCGTGCCATTGCTCTACCGACTATCCCCTTGACTCGATGACTTGGCTCATATCATTTTGGTATCAGAGCCAGGTTCCTGCCAAGAAAAGGTCGCATCTTTCCATCTCTTAGCCTTAGGATTTTGAAAATTCTTGTGCGCTTGTTAGGGTTTGTTAGGATGTTTAGATTAGTTATTAAAGCTTGATAGGACTGTGTAGCATTCACCATTGTTGAGCTTATTGGGGAAGAAGGAGTTAGGCGTGGTCAAGGCCACCTTTTTGACCAGGACCGTACCGTCCTTGGTCGGGTGACTCACCAGTGGTCCATACGGGGTGATGTCATCTTGTCCCCTGCATGTTTTAAATTTGATTTCGAATTCCTTTTGTCTTTGGCGGTTCCTAGGTAGTTTATTTTGTCATGTCCAAAGTTTAATTATGTTTAGTTCTGCCTAGCTTAAATTAAACTAAGTTTTAATTAATGTCATTAGTGTTAATCCTTGGGTAATTAGTCTTAACATCGTTGACTAGTTGACTTTCTTTTGTTGCAAGGTACCTGAGCCAAGATGGCTGATCCATCCTTGGCGGATATCTTGACTAACATCCAGACCCAGCTCCAGCAGCTAGGAGACCGACTAGGCAGAGTGGAACAACCCCAACCCCAACCAGCCCAAGCGCCTCCACCACCACAGCCGAGAGCATCACCACCACTGTGGCCAAAACATGAGATGGAGGGTCTGTCTGAGGAAGAAGCATTTCACCCACACTTCCGAAGGCCAAGGCACAGAGAAAGAAGGTTACCTGAGGAGAGAGGCCATCACCACCCACCGAGAGCTCACTCCCCACACCTTAAGATCACACCTCCCACCTTTGCCGGCAAGTTAGATTCTGAAGCATACTTAGACTGGGAGAGAAGGATGGACCATTGATGTCTATGGGTTTGAAGAGCCAAAGAAGGTAGCTTATGCAGAAGCTCAACTCACTGATCATGCCTTATCTTGGTGGGATCAAGACTCAGCCAAGAGAAGAAGGCGAGGAGAAGAACCGGTTAGAACATTGGAGATCATGAAATTCATGATGAAAAGGAGGTACATTCCACCCATGTACCACAGGGAGCTCCAGAAAAAGTTTAGAAAGCTTAGCCAAGGCCAAAGGAGTGTAAAATAATACTTTGGAGAGTTTGAACATCTGAGGAACCGTCTTGGATTGGAAGATGCCGAGGAGACTCTCATGGCCCAATTCTTGGATGGTCTTCAAGAGAAGATTGCTAGTAAGGTGGAGATGTATTCTTACAATGATCTTAATGAGCTACTACACTTAGCCACACAAGTGGAAAGTCAACTCAAGAGGAAGACCAGGACCAGGGCCGTGATCAATAACCCATGAAGACCTCCTGCCTCAGGTTCCAATCCGCATGCATCTAGCTCCAACCCGACTTTTCCTAAGCAATCCGACCGTGGCAAAGCAATAACACAAGAAGCAAGACCACCATAAAAGCCTAGAGAAACAACCCCTGCCCCAATACCTAAAGCTAGAACCACCCCCACTGGATCCAAGACCAGAGACATCATGTGTTTCAAATGTCGGGGCCGAGGGCATTATGCAAGGGATTTCCCTAATCTAAGGGCCATGATCATCACTCCAGCCGGTGATTATGAGTCTCAGGACAAGATGGAACCTTCTGAGGAAGCTGATGAAGAGGAGGATGAAGTAGCCTACCCTGAAGTGGGTGATCTCTTGGTCTCAAGGAGAGTTCTATGCACCATCCAAGAACCGGATGAGACAGCCCAAAGGGAGAACATCTTTCACACCCGTTGCATGGTAAGTGGCAAGGTATGTTCCTTAATCATTGATGGTGGTTCATGTGCCAATGTGGCCAGTGCATACATGGTTGAGAAGTTGAACTTGACAGCCATCAAGCATCCTAGACCATATAGACTAAGGTGGTTGAATGATAGGACTGAATTGAATATTAGTGAGCAAGTCAAGGTTTCTTTTAGCATAGGAAAGTATGTTGATGAGGTTCTCTGTTATGTAGTTCCTATGCAAGCCACTCATATCTTGTTAGGCAGACCTTGGCAATTTGATAGGGAGGTTGTGCATGATGGTAGAACTAATAAGTACACTTTAATGATGAATAAAAAGCGGATTAGTCTAGCCCCATTACTGCCTTCCCAAGTCCATGAGAAGCAAATTAAGTTAGCCAAGGAGAAATACATGACTAAGACTAACTTCTTGATTGCACCTAGTGATGTAGGCGCTCACTCTTTGATCCCACTTGTCAAGTAGTTTTAATTGTTTATAAGGACTTGTTGAATATTGGACACACTAATGCGGTCTTGCCAAGGGAGATCCAAGTTCTTCTTGACAGGTACAAGGATGTCTTTCCAGAGGAGATACCAGCCGGTTTACCCCCTTTGAGAGGCATTGAGCACCAGATTGATTTCATCCCTGGAGCACAACTTCCAAACCGGCCAGCTTACCGAGTCAACCCTGCAAAAGCTAAGGAGCTTGAGGCTCAAGTCAGGGACCTTATGGCCAAGGGATATGTGAGGGAGAGTCTCAGCCCATGTGTCGTTCCTGTGCTCCTTGTGCCCAAAAAGGATGGCTCCTATAGGATGTGTGTGGATTGCCGTGCTATAAACAACATCACAATCAAATACCGCCATCCAATCCCAATACTAGATGATATGTTGGATGAACTCAGTGGAGCAACCATCTTTTCCAAGGTGGATTCGAAGAGTGGATATTACCAAGTGAGGATGAGAGAAGGTGATGAGTGGAAGACAGCCTTCAAGACCAAGCATGGGTTGTATAAATGGCTGGTCATGCCGTTTGGGCTCTCCAATACCCCAAGCACATTCATGCGTCTCATGCACCATATCCTTAGACCTTTCATGGGCAAGTTTTTAGTTGTCTACTTTGATGATATACTGATTTATAGCTCTTGCCTATCTGATCATGTGCTGCACTTAAAACAAGTATTAGACACCCTTAGGAAAGAACATATGTTTGCTAATCTAGCTAAGTGTATATTTTGCACAGAAGAAGTTGTTTTCCTTAGTTTTGTTGTTAGCTCACAGGGACTTAGGGTGGATCTAGAGAAGATAGAAGCTATCCTTGGCTGGCCCAGACCAACCTCCATAAGCCAGGTCTGAAGTTTCCATGGATTAGCCAGCTTCTACCGGCGGTTTGTGAAGGATTTCAGCACCCTAACTGCACCATTGACATCTCTGATCAAGAAGAGTACCGATTTTGAATGGGGAGAGGCTCAGGAAAGGGCTTTCTTGGAGCTTAAGTACCAGCTGACTCACGCACCCATCCTTGCACTGCCTAACTTTGAGAAGACTTTTGAGGTGGAGTATGATGCCTCAGGAGTAGGCATTGGAGCGGTTCTAACACAAGGAGGAAGGCCAGTAGCTTATTTCAGTGAGAAGCTGACTGGTGCTACATTGAACTACCAAACCTACGACAAAGAATTATATGCCTTGGTCAGGGCGATGCAGACTTGGTAGCACTACCTGTTGGCCCGAGAATGTGTGATCCACACATATCATGAGACCTTGCAGCATCTCAGGGGTCAGACCGTTATGAAGAAGAGGCATGCTAGATGGTTGGAATACATAGAGACCTTTCCTTATGTGATTAAGTACAAGAAGGGGAAGGACAATGTAGTAGCAGATGCATTGTCAAGGAGGCATGCCTTGATAGCAACCATGGATGCCAAGGTTCTTGGGTTTGAATACTTGAAGACATTGTACCCAGAAGATCATGAGCTTAGGACCGCCTATGAGGAGCATGGGACAGGAGCATACACCAAGTTTTTCTTCCACGATGGGTTCCTTTTTAAAGACAAGAGATTGTGCATTCCTCAATGCTCAATGAGAGAGTTGCTTGTGGAAGAAGCTCATGGTGGTTGTCTTATGGGGCACTTTGGAATTGAGAAGAGTCTGAGTGTCCTTAAGGAACACTTCTATTAGCCTAAGATGAAGAAGATGGTGACTACTCATTGTGATAGGTGACTCACTTACAAGAAGGCTAAATCTAGGCTCCAACCTCACGGTTTATACTTGCCATTGCCGGTTCCAACACTACCTTGGGTGGACATCTCTATGGACTTTGTCCTAGGATTGCCAAAGATTCAGCACAAGGACTCAGTGTTTGTGGTGGTAGACCGGTTCTCCTAGATGACTCACTTCATTCCCTGCTCCAAGACTAATGATGCATCCCAAACCGCAACCTTGTTCTTTAGGGAGGTGGTGCGGCTCCGTGGCATTCCAAGGTCTATTGTGTCAGACCGTGACACAAACTTCTTGTTTCACTTCTGGAGAACCTTGTGGAAGAAGCTTGGCACCAAACTCTTGTTTTCTACTACTTGCCACCCTCAGACGGATGGACAGACGGAGGTGGTGAACCGCACCTTAGGAGCTCTCTTGAGATCAACCATTGGACGCCATTTGACAACTTGGGTGGAGAGCCTTCCTTTGGTAGAGTTTGCTTACAATTCTGCCAAGCATTCCACAACCGGCATGTCCCCCTTAGAACTGTCTATGGTCGCAACCCAGACACACCCTTGAGCTTGGCACCCTTGCCTCCAGCCGAGACCATAGACCTTGAAGGGGAAGCTAAAGCTGCGGCTATGAAGAAGATCATTGAGCAAGTACATGGATGGATTGAGAAGAGGAATGATCAGATCAAGACAAGGATCAACAAGAAGAGGAAGCAGCTAGTGTTCCAGCCAGGAGATTGGGTGTGGTTACACCTAAGACCAGAGCGTTTTCCCAACAAAAGGAAGCATAAGCTGGATTTCCGAGGAGATGGGCCATTCTAAGTGGTGGAACGCATCAATGACAATCCCTACAGGCTCAAGCTACCAGGTGAGTATAATGTGTCTTCCTCATTCAATGTGTCTGATTTGTCCCCTTTTGATGTGCAGGATGTTGGTTCTTTGGAAACCAAAGCACTTGAAGAGGGTGGGGATGATGGGGTCATCCAAGCTACACCAACCCGATACTTGGAGGATGAGGTTCAGGCAACCCCTTATGTCTCTCACCGCATCATGACAAGGAGCGGAGCTGCCCAAGGAGTGCCAGACAAGAGCCGGGACCAAGACCAAACTCATGAAGATCAAGCCGGAGTCAACCTAGTCCAAGCACACGGCCGAGGAGAAGAAGAAGAGACTGAAGACACCAGCCAGCCTTTTGTCATTGATCAGTTGGGTGTTCCTGACCAGGACATCCATGCACACAGCCTTAAGGATAAGGTCTTGAGTGTCCTTACTATCCTTAAGTGAGGACACCTTTAAGACCTTAGATGATTAAGGTATTATTTTCCTTTATAAGTTTACCATAATGGGTTCTTGGAAAGGTTTTTAATGAGACCTGAAAGGCTAAGACATCAAGCATAGTGTCACATTTGTTTTAATGTGGATATGTCCATTTAAAAATCAATTAGGTTTGATTATATCTTAGGCACTTGTTTAGCCTTTTATGTTCAGTCTTATAACTTGTTTTATGACCTTGTCTAATTTGAGTTTAGGCATTTGTTGACCGCGAGTCTTGTAGTCAACTAGGTCAGGTGTAGCCTATAAAAGGCAAAACCCTTCCTCATTTTATGCAGACAATTGAGAATCAAAACCCTTCCAAACGGCCGCCTAAGTCTTACCCATTCTTCCTTGTGTGTAAGTTTGTCTCCAAGAAAAGAAGAGAGTTCCTTTGAAGATTGAGTGTGTCTCTCTTCAAGGAAGGCTGTATCCAAGTCTGTCATAGCTTGGTGTGTTGCCCTCATCCCACCCTTTAAATCGCTTCCAAAATCCTTCTGTACCACGCACGCTTCCATCGCTATCATCCGCCCGTTCGTCTGAGCCATCGACCGGTTGCTCGCCTTTACGACCGTGACAACATCACGCTGTTCGTGTCATCGTCCGCAAGGTCATTCGCCGTTTGTAGTTACGGCCGTAACACCGTCCTGTCGTTCGAGCCTTTGTCTGCAACACCCACACCGTTCACATCCACGACTGCGACCCTCGTCCTGCCATCCGTGTCTCGACCGTAGCCTAGTCCCTCGTTCGCCTTCACGTCCTACAACCTGTTCGCTCGTTCGTATCCAAGTTCCGAGGCCACAACCCGATCATCCTTGTAGCCGCGACCATCCGTACCGCCACCTTCCGACCGTGCCATTGCTCTACCGACTATCCCCTTGACTCGATGACTTAGCTCATATCAAGAGGACTAAGCACCCACGGCCCTATGGGATTAGGTGGCTCAATGATAAGACCGAGATGCACATCACCGATCAGGTGATAGTACCCTTTAGCTTAGGCCGTTACACTGATCAGCTCTTGTGCGACGTGGTCCCGATGCAAGCTGGTCACCTCCTTCTTGGACGTCCATGGCAGTTTGATAGTGAAACCACACATAATGGGCGGACTAACCTGTATTCTTTTGTTCCACTCAGACAGAACAGATCCACCGCCCCCGCCTGAAGTCGCCAAGCTATTAGAGACTTACGCATGCATCTTTCCTGTCGAGATCCCACCTGGACTGTCCCCACTTAGGGGAATCGAGCATAACATCGATTTCATCCCGGGAGCTCAACTGCCCAACCGACCCGCCTACCGTGTCAACCCGGAGGAAGCTAAGGAGCTCGAACGCCAAGTTCGAGAACTCATGGAACAAGGCTATGTACGAGAAAGCCTCAGTCCCTGTGCCGAAAAAGAATGGTTCATGGAGGATGTGCGTAGACTGCCGAGCCATCAACAATATCACCATCAAATACCGGCACCCTATTCCACTGCTCGACGATATGCTAGACGAGTTAAGCGGAGCTTTGATCTTTTCAAAGATCGACCTGAAGAGCGGATATCACCAGGTCCATATGCGAGAAGGAGACGAGTGGAAAACGGCATTTAAAACCAAGCAAGTTCTCTACGAGTGGCTCGTCATGCCATTTGGGCTATCCAACGCCCTGAGCACCTTCGTGCGGCTAATGAACCATGTTTTTAGGCCGTACATCAGTTAGTTCGTCGTAGTATACTTTGACGACATTCTCATTTATAGTGTTTCCTACGCCGACCACGTGACTCATTTAGAGTTGGTTATATGCACGCTTCTAGAGGAGAAGTTGTATGCCAATCTAAAGAATTGTACGTTCTGCACTTACCGAGTAGTCTTCCTAGGATTTGTCGTGAGTTCGCAGCGCTTACAGGTTGACGAGGATAAAATTAAGGCCATACGAGAATGGCCCACGCCCACGAGCATCAGCCAAGTCCGGAGTTTCCATGGCTTGGCAAGCTTCAACCGAAGGTTCGTCCGAGACTTCAGCACCCTCGCCAGTCCTTTGACTTCCGTGATCAAGAAGGATCAGGCATTCAGCTGGGGACCCGAGCAGGAGAATGCCTTTAACCTGCTCAAGGACAGGCTCACCCAAACCCCGGTCTTATCTCTACCCAACTTCCAGAAGATCTTCGAAGTGGAGTGTGACGCTCTAGCGTCGGAATCGGAGCCGTCCTGACCCAATGAGGGAAGCCTGTAGCTTACTTCAGCGAGAAGTTGAGCGGATCCGTGCTCAACTACCCAGCTTACGACAAGGAGCTGTATGCCTTGGTCCGAGCAATGGACGTCTAGCAACACTACCTTCTGGCCCGGGAATGCGTCATCCACACAGATCACCAGACGCTGCAGCACCTATGAGGCCAGACCAAGCTGAAGAGACGACACGCACGCTGGCTGGAGTTCATCGAGACCTTCCCCTACGTGATCAAGTATAAAAAGGGGAAAGAAAATGTTGTTGCAGACGCACTATCCTGGAGACATTCCGTGATTTCGGTCATGGAAGCCAAGGTCCTCGGGTTTGAGCTGCTCAAGGAGTTACACGCCCATGACGACGACCTCAAAGAAGCCTTCCAGCATGCCAGCACTGGAACCCACGCACGATTTTATTTGTTTGATGGGTTCCTTTTCAGAGACCGGAGGCTTTGCATCCCGAAAGGTTCGACCCGGGAGTTGCTGCTGAGAGAAGCCCACGGAGGAGGCTTGATGGGACACTTTGGCGTGGGAAAAACCCTGAGCCTACTCAAGGAGCATTTCTACTGGCCCCATTTGAGGTGAGACGTCGAGGCCCATTGCAGTCGCTGCTTGTTCTGCAAACGAGCCAAATCCAGAATTCATCCCCACGGGTTATATCTTCCCTTACCCATTCCTACTACTCCCTGAACTGATATTTCTATGGACTTTGTGCTATGCTTGCCTAAGATAAACCACAAAGATTCCATTTTTGTCGTAGTAGACAGGTTCTCGAAAATGGCTCATTTCATACCATGTGCCAAGACCAACGACGCCACACAGACCGAAAGTCTGTTCTTCCGAGAGATTGTACGATAGCACGGGATCCCCAGGACTATAGTGTCCGACCGACACACTAAGTTCCTCAGCTACTTTTGGCGGACCCTATGGAAGTGATGTGGTCCTGGTAAGGGCGGACACACAAATCCAAGACCGGCAACAGGGTGAACAGAAGGCGGAAGGCTTGACACGGTGAGATGGAGGTTTGGGCGTGATTAAAGATGGAAGATCAAAGGGAATGAGAGGATGAAAGGATTTATACGAATGGTGAAAATGGATACAGATGGGAGCAGTTGAAGAGATGGTGAAGAGATGGAACGATTGGTGAGATTCCAAAGGGATGAAAAACTTTGAATCACCAAACTTGTTTGATAAGGATATGACACACCGGATCCAAACAAGGATTTTACAAACTAGTAATCTAGATATTACACACTAAAAAGGAGTTTGTAAGAATAAGATGAATCGATCAAGAACACTTTCTAGAGAGATAAGTTTTATTCAAAATCGACTGACTTGTTACAATGGCCACGGCCTAAGTGATATACACCCAAGGGACAATTTGAAATGCATGGGTCAAACTCTCGCATGCATGGCACAAAACACCAAACAATTAAGAGGCAAGAACGAGCAGGTTACAAGATGGTCAAACTGAATTGAATGTACACGCCTAAACGAAATGGGCCGGGCCAGAGAAGAAATGCCATTAAAATATGTCTAAGGCCTTATGGGCTTGATCCTTTTAAAGATGCACCAGACCCCATTAAAAACCCATTTGAGAAAAACCCAAAGGGAAAAACCTCACATGGGAAAAGGGAACCATGTGGATCCTTAATCCCAATCACATAAGCCGAAAGACATATTAAAATGGACTTAGAAAATATGAGAAAAAGAATGGGTCAGGAATAACCCAATAGAGTCTTGGAGAACCTTGGTCCGAGATCGGGTCATGGGACCAGGTGGAACGGTCCATGACAGGTTGTTGGGTCGAGGCTGGATGTAGACCTGGTCGAGGCGCGGGTCGAAGTTCTGGTCGAGGCGCCGGTCGAAGTCCTGGTCGAGGTCCTGGTCGAAGCTTGGGTCACTGGTTGGTCGTCCGTTCGTCCTTGCTCGTGTCCTTGGCCACGTTCTGGGCCAACCTCCATGCATTCGTCCGGGTACACACGGCCCTCGTTCCCGTTTGCATCCGGCTTCTCGTCCTGGCCTTCATCCGTTCCATCGACCAGTTGGTCCGGTCTAGCGTCCAGGCTCACATCTTCCCCTCCCACTTGAACAGGATTTGACCTCAAATCCGGTCCATCTGCTTAAAAAGGGATCAAGTCAGTAACATTGAAATTTGAGCTTATGGAATACTTACCTTGCAAGTGAAGCTGGTAGGCATTATCGTTGATGCGCTTGACCACCGTGAACGGTCCATCCACCCTTGGCATAAGCTTGGAACGGAGTTCTTCATGGAACCGGTCCTTGCGTATGTAGATCCAAACCTGGTCTCCTGGCTTTAAAGTAAGCTTCCTTCGGTGCTTGTCAACGGCTTGGCCATATTTCCGGGATTTGGCGTCAATATTGGCTCGGGCCTTATCATGAATCTGTTTAACAAAACGAGCCTTCTGTTCTCCATCAAGACTAGCACACTCACTCAAAGGTAAAGGCATTAGATCCAAAGGTGAGATAGGACTAAAGCCATAAACAATATGAAATGGTGAATGCTTAGATGCTGAATGAACCGAATGATTGTATGAAAATTCTACATGAGGCAAATGTTCTTCCCAAGTCCTAAGATTCTTACCTACAAATGCACGCAATAAAGAACCCGTAGTCCTATTAACAACCTCAGTTTGGCCATCACTTTCAGGATGGCATGTGGTAGAAAAACACAATTTTATGCCTAATTTAGACCACAAAGTGCGCCAAAAATGACTTAAAAACTTGGTGTCCCTATCAGACACAATAGTCCTAGGCATACCATGCAACCTAACTACTTTTTTAAAGAACAGGTTAGCTACATGTAATACATCATTCGTTTTCCTACATGCTATAAAATGGGACATCTTGGAAAACCTATCAACAACAACAAAAATACTATCCTTCTCATTTCGTGTCCTAGGCAACCCTAAAATGAAATCCATGGACAAATCAACCCAAGGATATTCCGGGATGGGAAAGGGATGATACAAACCGTTGGGCTGAGTCGTGGACTTAGCCTGTTTACACTTAGCACACCGGTTACATATTCTCAACATCCTTCCTCATGTGTGGCCAATAGAAGTGTTCACGCATCACGGCCAAAGTCTTGGACACACCAAAGTGTCCCATGAGTCCATTAGCATGGGCCTCACGGACAAACAGTTCTCTCATGGAACAAGATGGGATGCACAATCGGTATCATACAGTTCCTTCATACAGTTCCTTTATATGCTCAAATCCCATAAGTTTAACTTCCAAAGTAGATAGAAGGACATACCTGCATGACAAGGCATCGGCTACAACATTCTCTTTGCCTTGCTTGTACTTTATGACATATGGAAATGTTTCTATGAACTCCATCCACTTGGCATGACGTTTGTTGAGCTTATGTTGGATTTTAAGATGCTTGAGCGACTCATGGTCCGTGTGTATCACAAATTCCTTGGGCCACAAGTAATGTTGCCAAGTTTGCAATGAACGGACAAGAGCATACAACTCCTTATCATACGTGGGATAGTTCAATGTAGCTCCTCCAAGTTTCTCACTGAAGTAGGCTATGGGCTTACGGTCTTGCATAAGAACAGCTCATATCTCAACACCTGAGGCATCACACTCAATTTCAAAGGTGTTAGAAAAATTAGGCAAGGCCAATAGGCGCATTGGTGAGCTTGTCCTTGAGCAGCTGAAATGCTTTCTCCTGCTCATTTTCCCATTTGAATCCCACGTCTTTCTTGATCACCTCAGTCAATGGTGCTGCCAAAGTGCTAAAGTCCTTTACGAAACGCCTATAAATTTCTGCCAGGCCATGGAAGCTGCGGACTTCCCCCATGGCCTTTGGACTAGGCCATTCACGTATAGCTCGGACCTTCTCTTCATCCACTTACACACCTGCAGCACTTACTACAAAACCTAGGAAAACGATGTTATCTGTTCCAAAAGTGCATTTCTTCATATTAGCATAAATCCTTTATTTCCTAAGCACTTCTAAAACAAGTTTAAGATGTTGCACATGTTCTTCCAAGGTCTTACTATATATTAAGATGTCATCAAAGTAAACAACTACAAAATATCCTATGAATTCCCTAAGCACATGATTCATAAGCCTCATAAACGTACTAGGTGCATTGGTTAAGCCCAAGGGCATGACTAACCATTCATACAGACCATGCTTAGTTTTAAAAGCGGTTTTCCACTCATCACCCTCTTTCATTCTAATCTGGTGATAGCCACTTCTAAGGTCTATTTTAGAAAACAACCTAGATCCATGAAGTTCATCAAGCATGTCATCTAGTCTAGGGATATGATGGCGATACTTTACCGTGATGTTGTTTATTGCCCTACAATCAACACACATGCGCCAAGTCCCATCCTTTTTGGGGACAAGGAGGACAGGCACGGCACACAGGCTCATGCTTTCACGGATATGTCCTTTTGCCATGAGCTCGTCAACCTGTCTTTGCAATTCTTTGGTTTCCACGCGATTGGTTCGGTAGGCTGGCCGGTTTGCTAAGGTAGCTCCAGGAACCATATCAATTTGATGTTCTATCCCACGAATGGGTGGCAACCTAGTGGGACACTCTTCTCAAAAAACTTCCTGAAACCCCTGCAAAAGATCACTCAGAACGCTCGGGAGTACCGGCTCTTGGTTAGTAGGCACAAGTACATGCTCCTTATATATAAGCATAAGAACCGGGCCCTTAAGACTAAGACTGCGTTTGACATCACTAGCTTTAATATAAAAATTTGTTTTAAAATTAGATTCCTTAGACTTGGTAGCTTCCTTCTTTTTTTTCTTAAGATGTAATTGGTCTAAGTATACCTCATGGGGTGACATAGGAATCAAAGTGATCTTACGACCTTTGAATGTGAAGTGGTGGTGATTTGTGTAGCCTTTCTGTCTGACTTCCACGGCCTTCCCAAGAGGATATGGCCGGCTTCCATAGGCAAAATATCACACAGGACCTCGTCCTTGTATTTGCTTATTTCAATCGGCACCTTGACCTGATGGGTCACCTTTAATTCGCCTGAGTCATTAAGCCACTGGAGGGGGTACGGGTTTGGGTGGGGCAGCTCCTCAAGACCTAGTTTCCTGACCATGGACTAACTAGCAACATTAGTACAACTACCACCATCAATTATTAAACTACATACCTTCCCTTGTATAAGGCAGCATGAGTAAAATAAGTTTTCCCTTTGGTCCGGTTCATCAGCTTTAGATTGGACACTAAGGGACCTACTTGCTACAAGGAGTTTGCCAGATACTGGTGGTTCTTTATCTCCACCGGTCAAAGGATCAAGGTCCTCTTCCTCTTCAGACTGGACCTCTCCATTCTCCATGATGATCATGGTCCGCTTGTTGGTACACTCGTTTGCATAGTGCCCTAGACCTTGGCACTTGAAACACCGAATGTCCCGGGTTCTGGTGGGACGCTCCTCAGCCTTGTGCTTATCCGGCCTAGGTGGGATGGGGTTGGAAGTTGTCCTAGACACGGCCGGCTTAGATTCAAAGGTGCGGGCTGGTTTAAAGTCCTTGTTGAAGGTTAGCTTGGGACCTACGGTACCTGCACCATAAGACCGAGTGTTAGTTTTCCTTTTAAGCTGTTGTTCTATCAATAAAGCCTTGTGTAGCATCTATTCCAATTCCACATAATGCTGCATCTCCAGCCGGTCTTGAATCTCCTGGTTGAGTCAACTCATGAAGCTTGACATTGTGGCTTCACGGTCTTCAGTTACTCCGGCTCGGATCAAAAGCATCTCATGAGGAAATGGTTGGGAACAAAGCGCCGTCTCATGAGGAACTTGAGTTCTTCCCACCTGATCCCACCAGCTTAGGGCATTGTCATAAAACTCTGTAACAGCCATATTAACTTTGTTAATCTCACTATAAAACTGGCAATTAAAAACGAGTTCTATTTTAGTTTCCCAATCAAGATAAATAATGGGATCATTGTGGCCGTGAAAGGGTGGAATCTTCAGCTTGAGATTGTTGAATTGATCCGACTGAGGAGGTAGGTTTGGGACCCTATGGTGACGTCTTGGTCTATCATGTGTACTGTGGTCTGAACCTCCGGAATTGTAGAACCGAGTTGCTCCTTCATCACCAACAAAGGTCCTACGGCCTAAGCTTCCTGCGTCCGAGGCATGCTCCTGAGGTTCAGGCGTGAGACCACGTACACGTCTAGGATGGATAGGGTTTCTTGGTCGTGTTTGTCGTCCATTTGGTAACACCCTATGGATCTCCTCGCGGATGCCCTCACGGATACCAAGTTGGATTGTTTTAAACCGCTCCTCTATGGTTCGGTTGAGTCTGGTTGCTAACTCATCAAACAGGCGGTTGAACCGGTTTGCTTCAGACTCCTCTTCATTGTCTCCTGCCATTTAAACACTTATAACAAGTTAAATGTTCACGGGAGTAAGATCTAATACTAAGATTGCACACGGTTTATCAGAATATGAATGGTAACTTAAGAAGATCAATGGTTTCTTATAGAATAAACGATAAACAACAAGAAGGGTGAGGGGCTCAGCCTGATGTCTGCTCTGATACCACTTGACGTGGTCCTGTTAAGGGCGGACACACGAATCCAAGACCGGCAACAGGGTGAACAGAAGGCGGAAGGCTTGACACGGTGAGATGGAGGTTTGGGCGTGATTAAAGATGGGAGATCAATGGGAATGAGAGGATGACAGGATTGATACAAATGGTGAAAATGGATATAGATGGGAGCGGTTGAAGAGATGGTGAATAGATGGAACGATTGGTGAGATTCGAAAGGGATAAAAAACTTTGAATCACCAAACTTGTTTGATCAGGATATGACACACCGGATCCAAACAAGGATTTTACAAACTAGCAATCTAGATATTACACACTATAAAAGGGTTTGTAAGAATAAGATGAATCGATCAAGAACACTTTCTAGAGAGAAAAGTTTTATTCAAAATCGACTGACTTGTTACAATGGCCACGGCCTAAGTGATATACACCCAAGGGACATTTTGAAATGCATGGGTCAAACTCTCGCATGCATGACACAAAACACCAAACAATTAAGAGGCCAGACCGAGCAGATTACAAGATGGTCAAACTGAATTGAATGTACACGCCTAAATGAAATGGGCCGGGCCAGAGAAGAAATGCCATTAAAATATGTCTAAGGTCTTATGGGCTTGATCCCTTTAAAGATGCACCAGGCCCCATTAAAAACCCATGTGAGAAAAACCCAAAGGGAAAAAGCTCACATGAGAAAAAGAATGGGTCAGGAATAACCCAATAGAGTCTTGGAGAGCCTTGGTCCGAGATCGGGTCATGGGACCAGGTGGAACGGTCCATGACGCCGGGACAGGGATGGTCGAGGTGTTGGTCAATTGACGGGTCGTTGGGTCGAGGCAGGCTGTAGACCTGGACGAGGCGCGGATCGAGGTTCTGGTCGAGGCGCCGGTCGAAGTTCTGGTCGAGGTCCTGGTCGAAGCTTGGGTCACTGGTTGGTCGTCCGTTCTTCCTTGCTCGCGTCCTTGGCCACGTTCTGGGCCAACCTCCATGCACTCGTCCGGGTACACACGGCCCTCGTTCCCGTTTGCATCCGGCTTCTCGTCCTGGCCTTCATCCGTTTCATCGACCAGTTGGTCCGGTCTAGCGTCCAGGCTCACATCAGGAAGAAGCTTGGAACCAAACTGGTATTCTCGACGACTTGCCATCCGCAAACTTACGGACAGACCGAAGTGGTGAACCAGACACTATGGACCCTTTTGAGAGCAATAGTAGGACGCAATTTGAAGTCTTGGCTCGAGTGTCTACCGCTGGTCGAGTTCGCTTACAACCGAGCCGTCCACTCTGCGACCAAGAATTCCCCGTTTGAGATCGTCTACGGTTTCAACCCCTTGTCGCCAATGGAGTTCAAGCCCCTACCACCAGTTGAGATCGTGAGTTTGGAGGGAGATAGCAAAGCCGAATACGTCAAGAAGCTGCATCAGAAGGTCAAGGAGAATCTGGAAAAGAAGACGGAGACATACGCTCGGCAAGCCAACAAAGGGCGTAAGCAGACCACCCTGAAGGAGGGCGACTGGGTCTTGCTACACATGCGACCCGAGAGGTTCCCTCTGAAGCGCAAGGATAATCTGGCCCCTAGAGGAGACGGTCCATTCCGAGTCCTGAAAAAGATCAACAACAATGCCTACAACCTCGAGCTGCCAGGTGAGTTTAACATTTCTCCGACGTTCAATGTGTCTGACTTGGAAATATTTGTTGCAGGTGAGAATGCTGATTTGTAGACCAAACCACTTGAAGAGGGGAAGGATGATGAGGCCCCGGACAATGCCAGCTGTGCCAACGGCCAATGGGGACCAGAGCCCGACCCAGACCGTCCCGACTGCTTCCTCGACCCAGCGACCGACCCAAGCTACCCGGGCATGGACGAAGCCGCCCCAGTCGTGCTGACTGGACCTATGACCCGATCAAGGGCTAAAGCGTTAGGAACCAAGATCTACTTCTACGTCCAACGCTGTCTTGAGGTTCTCCCACGGATGTCCGAACCCGGCTCAGGACCAGACCAAGACCCGGCCCATTCAAGAGAACTTCTTAGTCGACGGACCGCCGACTCATGTGTCCTTACCATCACCCCGGGATAAGGACGTCAAAGACGCACTAAGGAATTGTACTCTTTTCCCTACCTTTGGTTTTGTCCCATTGGGTTTTCCGGAGGAGGTTTTAATGAGGCAACACCCTTAATGTGCAATCCGACTTAGGTTTAAACCTTTCCAGAAGCCACGGCCTAGACCATTTATTTCTTTGTCTTTATTTTTCTAAGTATTGATCCTGGGTCAGCGCCAGCCCATAAGGCCCGCGGCCCAAGTCCCTAATTTGCACTACTTGTTGTTTTTCTTTTAAGTACTTGTTGTTTTGTTTCTAAACTACATGTTGTTTTTGTAAGGGTAAAACCCTAAGGCTTAGGCATTATATAAGCCAAGTCATTTTATCAATAATAGACAGACTTGACAAGAAATTTAAAACCTTATTCTCTTAGTTACAAACCGGCGCCGCCGTTCTCTAAGTGTGTGTCCGTGGCTCAGCCTTGAAGGCTTGAGTCGTTCCCTGGTGTATAACGGTTCTTCCATCCCCGTGTGGTCCAGTTCGCCCCATCCCCTTCTGTTTCTGCGTCGGTTCTGATCGAGTCTCTCTCTGACCCGCGCTTCCATCCATTCCGCAATCGAGTCTTTCTCTGACTCGCGCTTCCATCCATTCCGCAATCGAGTCTCTCTTGCTGGAACTGGTCCTAGTTCGTACCGCGCAAACTTCCGTAGGCTCAGCCTGTGTTCCGTGGCTCACATCATTAGGGTGGGTAGTTATTCGGTCTGAAGAGGGTACTAAAAAAGGGTGAAAAATATGAATTGAAAAAATTAAAACCACGAGAAAGGCATATCAAACCCCGAGACGAGAAAATTAATGATTCAATTATTTCAAGTTCATGAGATTATTCCTATATTTCAAACATGGTGTTTCCGTTATTTCAATGTTTTCAATGGTGATGAACAGTCTTGAAAGAGCAAAGTGATCCTATTCTAAGCCTACTGCGCAAAATTCTAATAATGTAACTTCTTTCTAATGACTCTAATCTATAACTATGAATCTATTCTAAAAATTTAATAGAACTTGAACGTGACAAAAAAAAAACAAAGTTAGGAACATGATCCCTCCCCGAGACATACTTCACACCGTCTCACTGTGAATGAGAGAATGCTAAGGATCAAAACGGACAAAAAGAATAAACTAATTGCAATAAAGTATGTACAGAGGTGTGTGTGTTTACCTTGGAAGAGGCATTGTCTGGAGACTCATCTTCTGATGGTGGTACACAGTGTTTGCGTATGCTGGAGGCAGTACCGGTCTGGCAGTTCATCTTTTGTCCTAACTCACAGATATCGTCCCTTATCTGCTGAACTTCACGGGTAATGTTGTTGATACTGCCTTGTTGATACTTGCAGAACTTCTGGAGGAATTTGATATGTTCGTGAGCTGCTTGCACGGCTTGCTAACGATCTGGTCAGTATATGGCATGAAACTGAAGCGTTCAGCTCATGGGGTTTCTTCCCATGCTTTTAATTGCTCTATTTGCCCAGGAACTTTCCTGACTGCTCCGACTCTACTGCAGAATGGGTTTGTTGGTGGAGGAGCTTGTGTATGGCAAGATGACCGTGGAGAGAAGAGGACCACGTTCTCGCATCGTCATATGTTTTTGAGAGGCCGGTGTGGGAGTAGGATAATTTATGTTCTTCTTCCTTTGAGGTAAAAACGATAGACGAGCTTGTCTCTTTTTCGTCATTCTAAGAATCGCAAGTTGGTCAAGGTATCCTCATTTAGAGCCTTTTGGAAAACAGGTTACTCCATGTCAGTGAAGCGAGCTCACAAGAGGGTGGAGGTGATGATTCTCCCCATTCTCAGCTCCAATAATTTTTCTTGGGTTTTCAAAAGCACTTCTTCTCGCATTTTTATGAATCTTTGTATTAGCAATGCGGAAATACACATATTACTGCTACGTTATTCCACTGGGAAATTATCATTGTATACCCTCAGATAGGATTGGATGCCTTTCACCATCCAAACTATCTCTTCTTTCGCGATGGTATCTGCAACTATTCGTGAGAAAACCATCAAAACAATGACCTTGTAGACATATCTTGCGGGATTCTTACACGCGAGAATCTACTCATCCCGGGGTCGTTATTATCTTGAGAGATGTAACACCATACTTCCCCCAGGTTGCTGAATCCGAAACAATTGAAAGAGAGGTCTCATCCTTACTGAAGGCCGAAAATGGTGTTGAGCTCTGTTAATGTCATCTGATAGGTTCTCCATTTTCTCAAAAATATAATATACCCATTGGTGACTTGGTCGTATGGCAACTGCTGACGGAAGATGGTTTGAACAGAGGCGAGAAATTTGCATGTGAGTTCTAGAAATCCAGGCTGTTCCTGGAATGGTAGGTTCCCGAGTCCCATGCTTGAGAATATGAATGCACATCATCGGGGATTTTCATCTCTCGCAGCACAGTATAATCAGCAAATGTCGTTGGGGGAAAACTGAAGTTGCATCAGGGCATCATAGTAATCCTCGTAAGGGGCGTGATGCGTGTGCTCTGCGTCGCCTATGTTTTCTTCATCATAACTCTCTTCTCCGTGTTTCCCCGACCTTTCTGCTTCTGCTGAGTTCTCTTCACTAGTGTCCATGTATTGGTACCCAGGCCCCGATGCTGGAGATTCTTCCTCCTTTTCACTTGTTTTTTGCGCCCATATCGTCGGGTATCGTGCTCTATTTTGCGATTTAGTTGCACGGCTTGGTTTCACCATATCTTAATCTGGAATCACAACCAGTTAAATTGGCGTTAGTCTCTGGGTTGTAAGAAAAATGTTTCCCTTTTTATCTGAGGTAAGAGAGAAAGAATTCAACATGCAAGCATGATTGGGTTTATTACACCTTAATCAAGCAATTTTCTGCTCTATGGACAACCTACTATAGATTACCAATTTTGAAAAGAATATAGCAGCGCCAAGGTTTCTAAAGTAAGAACAGTCTAACAACACATAAATTTACCTCTTGAATCTGAGTCAAAATTTGGCAAAAAGAGATTGAAAACCACTATAGGGAAAAAGTTTAAAATAGATTTTTGAGAAGAAGAAGACAAGAGGATTTTAGTTTTGCTCTTTGAAAAGTTTTTGAAAATCTATTGGAAATTAAAAAATATGCATGTCGGATAAAATTGTTGTTGCTATCTGTCCCAATAACTATTCAACTGAATAACTAAATAAAATAGATAGACTTCTCTCTTCGTCTGAGGTCGACAGATTTTCTCAATTGGAAGATCCCCACATTCCAGTTGACCTAGCTTTATTCTAATTATTTTGTTTCAAAGTAAAGATATCCACAGAGTGTTTCACCCTATTCAAATATTCACGACAGAGTGTTTCATGATTTATGATAAATCATGAAAGGAGAAGGAAGGATGGAATGCCGCCAAACATCTATTATTGAATTCATCCAATCCAATAGTACTAGTTTTGGTAACGTCCATCCAGTGCTAAAGTCACTGAAAGGGTATATCACCAATTTCTAACATGGACTATGTAATGTTCTTTATCTGCAGGTTACATGGGCATTTACCAGAGGTTTAGATTGTATCAATCTACCCTTGTGTGATTCCAGTTGAATCATATTTTACAGGGCGCAGTGTTGGAATGAAGAAGAAATGATGAAGGAAGAAGACCTCTAATTCTAGCTTAAGGTCGTGTGATCTAAGTCATCTAAGGGGGGTGTCTAAGGCTTGTTTGTGTTCTAGTATTATGTTATCCTTGTATCCATTTATTTATAAAACAATCATTATATCCAAACATGCCTAGACTAGATTAGTATAAATAGCTATCTCTCTCCTCATGTGTAACTTAGAAAACATTGTTCTCATTTTTCTCAATACAGTCATTCTTTCTCTCTAATCTCTCTAATCTCATTCTCTAAATCTACAAATATCTTTATCTCATATTCTTTCATGGTATCAGAGTCAGCTTACAACAATATGGGTAAAATTCATCATTGAACCATTGAATCAAGTCAAGATCATCTTCATCCTGAATCCGTTTTTTATTCCGATTTCGTCCTTCAATTTTCATCGCAAATTCCGGCCAAACCACGGCAGATTTTGACGATCTGATTTTTCTTGATTTTTCTCCGACGAGTCCTGAAGCCACTCCAATTGAATTTGCATCATTTTACCACGGGAATAATAAGATACAATTTTTCTTGTATCAGTCATCCGCAATTCCGCCGCTAACCTCCATGTTTCTCTGAGCTTTCCGTCGTCCAATCTTCACCAAATCGTGATTTTCAAAATCCTAAAATCAAAACCAACGAGTCTAGTTTCTGTTTAAAGAAATCAGAACTCAATTATCCTAAGTTTGTAGAAAGTTCTTGAAGTTTTCCCTCAATTCGCCTAAACTCACACTTCACAAGAATCTGGTGATAAAACTCTTATCCTTTCACAGTTTTCTTAAAATATTTGAATATGGAAAGTTAGATAAGTATCTTTTGAGGGTCTCCAATAAGTTTGGTTTCAATCAGAAGGGTTTAAGTCTTCAAGATAGATTTTCTTGATTTTTCATCAAACTTTGAAAATCTAAAAAATGGAGGGAAACTTGATTTTTGGATTGGTACATTGGTAAAATTCGATTTTTGTTGCTGGATCATCATTGGTTGTGAAGCTAAGTACTGTTAGAAGTTGTTCTTGTTGGTTGGAGTTGGTTGAATTCTGTTGCAGGAGTTGGTTGAAGTTGTTCTTGTTCATCTCTGCCACGCGCCCACGGCGAGTGAAGTGCACCCGACCAGCGTGTGCTCCAGCCGTTCCCGACCAGCCGTTCCCTACACTGTCCGAACAAGCCGGCCTTCTTCCTGCTAGATTCCATCTTCTGAAGCATGGAGATTCAAACTACTATCAGAGCTCCTGTCATTCTACATGGAGCAAATTATCTCTTATGTCTAAGACCATGAAAACCACATTGGGTGGTAAAGGCTTTTGGAATCATATTTCAACCAATGGTAATGATGAAAATGAAATTCTTGAAGTTAATGAGGATGTGGCTACTCAAGCTAAATGGTACCAAAAAGATCAATTGGTACTTTTTATACTTCAAAACTCTCTTGCTAGTGATCTCTTAGAAGCTTATTCATTTTGTGAGAATGCTAAGGAACTTTGGGACACTTTGCAAAAGGTGTATGGAAACATCACTAACCTCTTGATAATTTTTGAGGTGAAAAAGTCTTTGAATGAATTGAAGCAGGAAGATGCAGAATTCACAAAGCACTATGGTTCATTCAGAGCATTGTGGGCTGAGATAGAAATGCTAAGGCCAGCCACAATTGATCCAATTGTTCTCCTAGAAAGGAAAGAACAAGATAAGGTGTTTTGATTACTATTAACTCTTAACACAACTTACTCAGATCTTATTAAGCATATTCTCAGGTCTGATAAGCTTCCTCGCTTGGAAAATATTTGTGCTAAAATCCAAAAGGAGTAAGGATCCCATGGACTCTTTGGAAACAAGGCTGAATTGGTGGCTGCACAGAAGAGTTTCTTCAAATCAACAACAACAAATGATACAAGAAAGAAGAGACCAATATGTGATATTGCAAAAGGAGTGGCCATACAAAGAAGGAGTGTTGGGTACTCCATCCTGAGCTGAAGCCAAGCTGGTTCCTTGAGAAACAACAGCACACAGCCATCCACACTCAGCTTGAAGCTGCCGGCCATGGCCATTCCATGCTCCCGGCTGGTATTAAGCTCCTTGCCCGTTCTATGGCTTGTACCAGCTCCCATTGTCACTCGGCCCCAACAAGATCCATGTCTTTAGCATCTGAATTTGTGAGAAAATCAGATCTAGAAGCTCTTCTCAAAACAATTAAGGATGGTAATGTGTTGGGTAAAACTCTGCATGCTTCTTTTCAAACTTCTTTTGCTTCGAATGCCTCTAAATCATTGGTTGTTGATTCTGGTTCATCTCATCATATGATTAGTGATCTAGGATTTCTAGAGAACTTAGAACCTGTCTTAGGTAATGTTGTCATTGCTAATGGAATCAATGTACCAATCAAAAGTATAGGAAAGCTTAAGCTGTTTGATAGAGAATCTAAAGCTTTTTACATGCCATCTTTTACATCAAATTTTCTTTCAGTTAAAAGAGCCACTACTGATTTGAATTGTCAAGCTATCTTTGGTCCTAATGATTTCTACTTTCAGGATTTTGAGACTAGTAGGAGATTTGGACAAGGGATTACAAGAAATGACTTGTATGTGCTTGAAGATATGACCAATGCAATGGAACCGGTTGCTAGTACTAGCTCTTTTCGTAATGATTCTGATCTTTGGCATGCTAGATTAGGACATCCTCATCTTAGAGCACTAGAACTAATTTTTCCTGGTTTAGAAATGCCAAAGGATATGTGTGATTCTTGTATACTTGGGAAACATTGCAAAACAGTTTTTGAGAAATCTTTGCATACCTATGATAATTGTTTTGAGTTGGTGCATTCTGATGTTTGGACATCTCCATTCCCATCTAGAGAAACCCTCAAGTATTCTGTGACATTTATTGATGAAAAGTCCAAATATACTTGGGTCACTTTGCTTAGTTCTAAAGATAGAGTATTTGATACATTTCTATATTTTCAAGCATATGCTATTAAACAATACAATGCAAGTATAAAATGCTTTAGAACAGATAATGGAGGGGAATACACTAGCACCATGCTTCAACAACACTTGGACAAGCATGACATTGAACATCAAACCAGCTGTCCTTACACTCCACAACAAAAAGGAGTGGCTGAAAGGAAGAATAAACATTTGATGGAAGTTGTGAGAACAATGATGTTCAACATGAAAGTTCCCAAAAGATTTTGGGGGGGATGTTGTTGTAGCTGCATGGTACTTGATTAATAGGACTCCTACAAAAGTCCAAGATGACTTGTCTCCATTTGAGGTACTAAACAAAATTAGACATAACATTGAACACTTAAAAGTTTTTGGTTGTGTTTGTTTTGTATTAGTTCCAAGGGAGCAAGGGAACAAGCTGGAACAAAAGAGTACCAAAGCTATGTTCATTGGATATTCTCATACCCAGAAAGGATACAAATGTTATGATCCA
Organism: Streptanthus diversifolius; assembly: GCA_039880935.1. Taxonomy (NCBI): domain Eukaryota; kingdom Viridiplantae; phylum Streptophyta; class Magnoliopsida; order Brassicales; family Brassicaceae; genus Streptanthus; species Streptanthus diversifolius. The sequence continues at coordinate 7,447,703 of JAXGFM010000002.1, forward strand.
GAGACTAGAAGAGTCTTAGTATCCAGAGATGTCAAATTCCAAGAATCAAAAGGTTTCTATGAAGAAGGAACTTGGGATCAATTCAAAGACATCTCCACAACAAGATCTGACCAAGCTGAGAACTTGAGGAGACTCTTGGAGAGCATTGAAAAAGTCTCTCCTCATCCTCAGCCCACGGCCACCTCACCTCAAACTCAGCCTCCTGCAACAGCTGTGTCCAGCTCCGGCATGGCCACAGCACCAGCACGGCCAGCCGGGCCGAGGCCATCCACTCCAGCTGGTCCGGTTTCTTCTGGTCTTCCATCCAGCTCTCCTGGCCTTCCTCCTATTTAACATGGGGGGGGAGAGGCATCTACTCATGTCCAACATGACTCAGAAGGAGATGAATCAGTTATAGTCTCAGCTTCCAAGAGATCAAGAGATGTGCCCACTATCATTGAGTCTTTAGGTGAAGAGGATTTGCCTATCCAAGAAGCTCCACCTACAGTGTTAAGAAGGAGCACAAGACAAAGGAATCCACCAATCTTCTACAATCAGAATGTTGTGGTTCATCATTATCAGGGAGTTTGTAACATTGCTTACTTACTACTAACCATGTTGCATTCACTTTGAGTCTTGCTAAGGAACAGATTCCAAAGACATATGAGGAAGCTATGACTAAGAAGGAATGGAGGGAAGCTATCCTAGCTGAGAAGCAAGCCATGGAAAGAAATGGTACCTATGCTCCAGCCACTTTACCTAAATGAAAAAGTGCTGTAAGTTCTAAGTGGACTTTTACCATTAAATACAAAAGCAATGGTGAAAGTGATAGATATAAAGCTAGGTTAGTGGCTAGAGGATTTACTCAGACTTATGGTGAAGATTATAGGGATACCTTTGCACCTGTAGCTAAGCTTCACTCTATTAGTGTTGTTCTTTCACTTGCTATTAACCTTGATTAGGAATTATGGCAAATGGATGTTAATAATGCATTTTTATAAGGTGAATTAGAAGAAGAGGTATACATGTCACTTCCACAAGTTCTAGAGGAAGAGGTAGGGGCCGGAAACATACTCAGGCTGAGGAATGCAATCTGTGGCGTTAAACAATCCTCAAGAGCTTGGTACCACAAGCTGAGTGTAACCTTGATGGATAAAGGCTTCAAAAGATCTGAAGTTGAACACACCCTTTTTACATTAAACAATAAGGAAGGTATTGTAGTAATTCTCATTTATGTAGATGATATAATTATATTTGGTAGTGATAGTTTTGGTATTGCATCTACAAAAGAATATTTGAAGAGTGTCTTTGATATTAAGGACTTAGGAGAACTTAAATACTTCTTAGGAATTGAAGTGTGTAGGTTCAAGGAAGGTCTCTTCTTATCTCAGAGAAATATGTTGTAGATTTACTAACCTCTACAGGTATGATGGAAGCTAAACCAGCCAAAACACCCTTAGAAGAATGATGCAAGAACCGAGGGGTGGGATGTCTTTCACCGAGAAGCTCAGGTTGCTAGACAGAATTCGATGGGAAGAAGGGGTGGATCGAAGGGACAACATAAGTTGTGAAAGGAGCTTGTGATACTCCAAGAACTTCAGCCACACTAAGCTGAAGCACACGACAGATGCAAGGGGAGGTGCTTGGCGGCACCTTTTGGGTTTAGACACTAGTCTTTAGGTTTTGTCAAAATGCTTGTTATTGTTATCACTCCTAACTTAGGCTTATATAATACCTTAAGTCTATGGCTTCTAATTATTCAGATTACAAATGGGCCAATAATCCAAAAGAATGAAAACATAATTAAAATTGTGCTTAAGGCCACAATTAACTAAAATATAAAATAACATATAAAAGATGTGTTTAAGGCTTAAGTAAATAAGATGTAGAACAAGGATAGGTAGGCCACGACCAGAATGACATTTCTGGCTGATTTAGAGGACTTGTGAAGCATAGTAGTTAGTGAACAAGTCCTCGCCTTCATGCACACTAGAGGTGTTGCCTCGTTAAAACCTTCTTCGGAAAATTCAGTGGGACAAAACCAAAGATTAGGAAAAAAGTACAATTCTCTAGCATGTCTTTAGGAATATGTGATTCCTTATATCTGGAAAGCTTGGGCATGAATAAGTGTTTCCTTGAAACCTTCTTGAATGTTGAGAATGCCTCCAAATCGTGCACAAGTAAAAATGGTAAGAATGCAGATGGCTCCAAATATGGTAAGTGAAAACAAGAGAGAATTCGCCTGATTCTCTGGATTCTGGTGCGTGGTAATATGATAGATGGCTATCCTGAATTCTTAGATGCCTCTCCTCGTCGCCAAGTGTAGGTCTGAAGGCTACTAAACCGATCTGGTCTAGCATTTCCCTTAAATGGAACCAAGTAGACATGTTGTTGGAATTTAGTGATAAATTGGGCCTCCTTTGGATTCTTCTTAGTTTCTTTGGCTTGATGAAACCATGAGGGATCAATTAACATTCTCCAAGTGGTCGGAGGTCTACATTGTGAGTGAGTTGGACTGTGCAGCTCGTTCTTTGGCCCAATCACGGATGGTACTCTAAAACCGGTTTGCCAACTTGTATTCTCTATAACTTCCAATTCAGAATCCGGTTTGAAGTGACTCAATTATCAGTGACTCCTTGATGAGTTAAGATTCTGGGACAGGTCGTTTTGTGGCTTAAATCCTCTTGGTTGGGCCGATATGATCCAAGGAAGACACCAATGTCTTTGGTCTGTTCAGATTGGTTCTCTCCAAGGGCTTTAGTCAGCTCCTTGGTGACTTCTCTATGCTCCTGGGTTGTTAGTGACTTGATGTCCTCATCATTCTCTCCTTCTGGAAAATGTTTTGACCTCGAAACAATATAATCTGCACCAAGAGAAAGCAAGTTAGCTTCCATTCTCCATTGAGAGTCTAGTGTCTTGCCTTGGTATTGTGGTGGTTTCGTAGGATGTGGTGCATCAGGTGGCTCTCCTTCTAGTAGATGAGATAGGATGAAGCCTCTGTTTTGGCCTGGTGGGATGGTGGTGATGTCGTTCTGTTTGAACTGAGAAGTAGTTTGAACATTATCTCCTTTGGTAGCCTGAGTTTCTTGGCGTGAAGCTGCTGGTGACTTTTGCTCAAAACATTCCAAACAATCAACAAATGTCGCCAACTGCGTTAAGAAGTTCTGCAGTTGCATCATTACGTTGTTTTGGCTCGATGACTCATCATCAATTCCTGACATATTTCTTTTTCCGAAAAAAGGAAATTTTTAAAAATGTAACGTTCCCGAAAAGGAAACTTACAAAAATGGAAAAGTTCCTTTTTATGGAAAATTTCCACAGATACAATTTTTTTTATTTGTTTATATAAACTAACTGAATGCAAAAAGGAAATTATTAACAAAAAAGAAACTTCCTAAAATAAATATTTCCTAAATCTAGAAAGGAAAACTATCTTAAACTAAAAGGAAAACTATTTAATGCCTAGTTCCTAGAAAGAAAACTATTCTAAACTAAAAGGAAAACTAACTAATTCATATTTCCTAAAACTAAACTATCTTAAATTCATTTTATGCCTATCCTAAGGGAAAATGGGAACTAATTCATTTTATGCCTAAAAATGTTTGGAAAATTTTCCTAAAACTAGATGCTATAAACCTAGACACTAAAGAATCACGAATCCTAGCTAAGAAAAATGAAGGAACCAATGCTAGTTGATTAAAACTAATCGAATGCAGCAGCTAAATGATGATGTAATTAATCAATGAGACAAACCTGACATGCAAACGTTAAGATGCAGACAAGGGGAATGCAATCAAGCGCATGTATGCAAGATAAGACTAATGCAGGATAGTGAATGCAAACGTGATTATAGTCAAAGTTAATGAAGCATGCAATTCACGTAAGCGTTGGATAATGCAACCAAAGAAAACTCACGTAGCATGCAATTCATGTAAACACGTATGATCTTCTACAGCCTAACGAAACTCATGCAATAGTCACACACAAGCAAGGAATGAAGCAACTCACGGAAACTTATGCAGGGTTAATGCAATTATGAAACCAAATGTGAGGTCCAGCGATGTGGTGGAGCGATTTAGAAAGGTGAATTTTTTTTTTTGAAAATAAGAAAGCAAAGACAAGGAATGATAAAACCTGATTTTTTTGTATTTTTTTGTGTTTGTTGTATGTGACTTGATTCCTCCTCCTTCTTACCGAGAACCTTAGGGGAAAGAGAAAGAAACACAATCAAAAGCCAAAAACTATTGCACAAAACAAAGGGAAAATCGCCAAAAAACAAAAATGATAGATTCAACCTAGTGAGCAGGAGCTTTAAACTCTGATACCAGATGATGCAAGAACCAAGGGATGGGCTGTCTTTCACCGAGAAGCTCAGGTTGCTGGACATAATTCGATGGGAAGAAGGACTGGATCGAAGGGAGAACACAAGTTGTGAAAGGGGCTTGTGATACTCCAAGAACTTCAGCCACACTAGGCTGAAGCACACGACAGCTGCAAGGGGAGATGCTTGGCGGCGCCTTTTGGGTTTAGACACTAGTCTTTAGGTTTTGTCAAAATGCTTGTTATTGTTGTTAATCCTAACTTAGGCTTATATAATGCCTTAAGACTATGGTTTCTAATTATTCAGATTACAAATGGGCTAATAATCCAAAAGAATGAAAACATAATTAAAATTGTGCTTAAGGTCACAATTAACTAAAACATAAAGTAACATATAAAAGATGGATTTAATGCTTAAGTAAATAAGATTTAGAATAAGGATAGGTAGGCCACGACCAGAATGAAATTGCTGGCTGAGTTAGAGGACTTGTGAAGCATAGTAGTTAGTGAAAAAGTCCTCGTCTTCATGCACACTAGAGGTGTTGCCTCGTTAAAACCTTCTTTGGAAAACCCAGTGGGACAAAACCAAAGATTAGGAAAAAAGTATAATTCTCTAGCATGTCTTTAGGAATATGTGATTCCTTATATCTGGAAAGATTGGGCATGAATAAGTGTTGCCTTGAAACCATCTTGAATGTTGAGAATGCCTCCAAATCGTGCACAAGTAGAAATGGTAAGAATGCAAATGGCTCCAAATATGGTAAGTGAAAACAAGAGAGAAATCGCCTGATTCTCTGGATTCTGGTGCATGGTAATATGATAGATGGGTCTCCTGAATTCTTAGATGCCTCTCCTGGTCGCCAAGTGTAGGTTTGAAGGCTACTAAACCGATCTGGTCTAGCATTTCTCTTAAATGGAACCAAATAAACATGTTGTTGAAATTTAGTGATAAATTGGGCCTCATTTGGATTATTCTTGATTTATTTTGCTTGATGAAACCATGAGCGATCCATTAACATTCTACAAATGGTCGGAGGTCTAGATTGTGAGTGAGTTGGACTGTGCAGCTCGATCCTTGGCCCAATCACGGATGGTACTCTGAAACCGGTTTGCCAACTTGTATTCTCTATAACTTCCAATTCAGAATCCGGTTTGAAGTGATTCAATTGTCAGTGACTCCTTGATGAGTTAAGATTCTGGGACAGGTCGTTTCGTGGCATAAATCCTCCTGGTTGGGCCGATATGATCCAAGGAAGACACCAATGTCTTTGGTCTGTTCAGGTTGGTGACTTCTCTATGCTCCTGGGTTGTTAGTGACTTGATGTCCTCATCATTCTCTCTTTCTTGAAAAAGTTTCAACCTCGAAACAGTATAATCTTCACCAAGAAAAAGCAAGTTAGCTTCCATTCTTCTTTGAGAGTCTAGTGTCTTGCCTTGATATTGTGGTGGTTACGTAGGATGTGGTGCATCAGGTGGCTCTCCTTTTAGAAGATGAGATAGGATGAAGCCTCTGTTTTGGCCTGGTGGGATGGTGATGATGTCGTTCTCTTTGAACTGAGAAGTAGTTTGAACATCATCTCCTTTGGTAGCCTGAGTTTCTTGGCGTGAAGCTGCTGGTGACTTTTGCTCAAAACGTTCCAAACGATCGACAAATGTCGCTAACTGCGTTAAGAAGTTCTGCAGTTGCATCATTACGTTGTTTTGGCTCGATGACTCCTCATCACTCCCTGACATATTTCTTTTTCTGAAAAAAAGGAAATTTTTAAAAATGTAAAGTTCCCGAAAAGGAAACTTACAAAAATGGAAAAGTTCCTTTTTATGGAAAATTTCCACAGATACAATTTTTTTTATTTGTTTATATAAACTAACTGAATGCAAAAAGGAAATTATTAACAAAAAAGAAACTCCTAAAATAAATATTTCCTAAATCTAGAAAGGAAAACTATCTTAAACTAAAAGGAAAACTATTTAATGCCTAATTCCTAGAAAGAAAACTATCCTAAACTAAAAGGAAAACTTATTAATTCATATTTCCTAAAACTAAGCTTTCTTAAATTAAAAGGAAAATATATTTAATGTCTATTCTCTAAAAAGAAAAAAGAAAAAGAATCCTAATTCCTATCCTAAGGGAAAATGGGAACTAATTCATTTTATGCCTAAAAATGTTTGGAAAATTTTCCTAAAACTAGATGCTATAAACCTAGACACTAAAGACTCACGAATCCTAGCTAAGAAAAATGAAGGAACCAATGCTAGTTGATTAAAACTAATCGAATGCATCAGCTAAATGATGATGCAATTAATCAATGAGACAAACCTGACATGCAAACGTTAAGATGCAGACAAGGGGAATGCAATCAAGCGCATGTATGCAAGATAAGACTAATGCAGGATAGTGAATGCAAACGTGATTATAGTTAAAGTTAATGAAGGATGCAATTCACGTAGGCGTTGGATAATGCAACCAAAGAAAACTCACGTAGCATGCAATTCATGTAAACACGTATGATCTTCTACATCCTAACGAAACTCATGCAATAGTCACACGCAAGCAAGCAATGAAGCAACTCACGGAAACTTATGCAGGTGTGCGTTTGTTAATGCAATTATGAAACCAAATGTGAGGTGCAGCGATATGGTGGAGCGATTTAGAAAGGTGAGTTTTTTTTCTGAAACTAAGAAAGTAAAGACAAGGAATGATAAAACCTGATTTTTTTGTATTTTTTGTGTTTGTTATATGTGACTTGATTCCTTCTCCTTCTTACCGAGAACCTCAGGGGAAAGAGAAAGAATCACAATCAAAAGCCAAAAACTATTGCACAAAACAAAGGAAAAATCGCCAAAAAACAAAAATGATAGATTCAACCTAATGAGCAGGAGCTTTAAGCTCTGAGAAACTCAGGTTGCTGGACATAATTCGATTGGGAAGAAGGGCTGGATCGAAGGGAGCACACAAGCTGTGAAAGGGGCTTGTGATACTCCAAGAACTTCACCAACACTAGGCTGAAGCACACAGCAGCTGCAAGGGGAGGTGCTTGGCGGCGCCTTTTGGGTTTAGACACTAGTCTTTAGGTTTTGTCAAAATGCTTGTTATTGTTGTTAATCCTAACTTAGGCTTATATAATGCCTTAAGACTATGGTTTCTAATTATTCAGATTACAAATGGGCCAATAACCACAAAGAATGAAAACATAATTAAAATTGAGGCCACAGTTAACTAAAACATAAAATAACATATAAAAGATGGGTTTAAGGCTTAAGTAAATAAGACTTAGAATAAGGATAAGTAGGGCCACGACCAGAATGACATTCTTGGCTGAGTTAGAGGACTTGTAAAGCATAGTAGTGGGTGAACAAGTCCTCGTCTTTATGCACACTAGATGTGTTGCCTCGTTAAAACCTTCTTCGGAAAACTCAGTGGGATAAACCAAATATAAGGAAAAATAGTACAATTCTCTAGCATGTCTTTAGGAATATGTGATTCCTTATATCTGGAAAGCTTGGGCATGAATAAGTGTTGCCTTAAAAAATTCTTGAATGTTGAGAATGCCTACAAATCGTGCACAAATAGAAATGGTAAGAATGCAGATGACTCCAAATATGGTAAGTAAAAACAAGACAGAATTCGCTTGATTCTCTGGATTCTGGTGCATGGTAATATGATAGATGGCTCTTCTGAATTCTTATATGCCTCTCCTGGTCGCCAAGTGTAGGTCTGAAGGCTATTAAACCGATCTGGTCTAGCATTTGCCTTAAATAGAACCAAGTAGACATGTTGTTGAATTTTAGTGATAAATTGGGCCTCCTTTGGATTCTTCTTGGTTTCTTTGGCTTGATGAAACCATGAGGGATTGATTAACATTCTCCAAGTGGTCGTAGGTCTAGATTGTGAGTGATTTGGACTGTGCAGCTCGATCTTTGGCCCAACCACGGATGGTACTTTAAAACCGGTTTGCCGACTTGTATCCTCTATAACTTCCAACTCAGAATCCGGTTTGAAGTGATTTAAATTGTCCGTGATTCCTTGATGAGTTAAGATTCTGGGACATGTCGTTTCGTGGCTTAAATCCTCCTGGTTTAGCCGATATGATCCAAGGAAGACACCTATGTCTTTGGTCTGTTCAGATTGGTTCTCTCCAAGGGCTTTGGTCAGCTCCTTGGTGACTTCTCTATGCTTCTGGGTTGTTAGTTACTTGATTTCCTCATCAAAGAAGACTATAAATTTGGAACTAAGGGGGAGCTAGAGGAGGAAATTGATTTTCATGATCCTAAGCTCTATAGGAAAGTGGTTCGTAAGCTTATTTATCTAACCATCACTATACCAGATTTATGTTTTTCTGTGAATCAGGTATCTCAACACATGCGAGGTCCAAAGATGAGACACTGGGAGATGGCAAATCACATTTTTAGATATCTAAAAGGCACTCATGAACAAGGTATATGGATGGGTTGCAATAGAAACACAAATATGGTTGGTTATTCTGATGCAGATTGGGCAGGTGAAAGGGAGGATATAAGAAGTATCACAGGCTGTTGTAATTTCTTAGAAGGGAACCTTGTGACTTGGAAAACCAATAAGCAAAAGGTGGTGTCATGCTTAGTGAAGAATCAGAATATAGAGCCATGAGGAGGCTTACAACTGAATGCATTTGGCTGAAACAACTTATTGAGGACTTGGCCGTCTGCTTTGATGATCCTATCACCATTCATTGTGACAATCATGCTGCTATACACATTGCCTCCAACTCTGTGTTTCATGAAAGGACCAAGCATATAGAGATCGATTGCCACAAAGTAAGAGAAGCTATTGGAAAAGGAATCATATTGTCTTGCTATACAAGGAGTGAGGATCAACTAGCTGATGTGTTCACCAAGACAACAACTTTGAAGAATGGCTCCTCCATCTATCCAAAACTTGGCCTTATGACCATTCCACAACAATGATCCCAACATGGAGTGTTATACTATTTTTCCATATAAAAGGTTTTGTCCCAATTGGGTTTTCCTTCTTCAGGTTTTTAATGAGGTAATGCTTCATGGTTGCAAGCTTAGGCATTCTCTATGTCTTAAGCTTGAGGGGGAGTGTTGGAATGAAGAAGAAATGATGAAGGAAGAAGGCCTCTAATTCTAGCTTAAGGCCGTGTGGTCTAAGTCATCTAAGGGGAGTGTCTAAGGCTTGTTTGTGTTCTAGTATTATGTTATCCTTATAGCCATTCATGTATAAGGCAATCCTTGTATCCAAACAAGCCTAGACTATATTAATATAAATAGCCATCTCTCTCCTCATTTGTAACTTTGAAAACATTATTTTCATTTTTCTCAATACAATCATTCTTTCTCTCTAATCTCTATAATCTTTCATTCTCTCATTCTCTAAATATACAAATCACTTAATCTCATATTCTTTCACGCAGGGTGGACAATTTCAAAGCGGACTTCCCCTCCCTAATAATTAGATTGAGAAGATCGCCAATATTTCACAACCGCTGCCGAACTTATTCCATTTCAATATTATGCCATAAAGAATACTCGAACCTCTATGATTTTTAGCACAAAATTTTGAGTCTTGTGTGTCTAACATTTCACCACTAAGGCGAGAATTTTATTCCGAAAATATGATATCTATTTAGTATAATGTATATATGACAAAGGTGGAGTGTTTAATTATTTTTATTGATCGGTCATGTCATATAGGCCCGAGGTGGACATCTAATTGCTTAGATATAAATTATCTGAAGGATATCTTATATATATTAATATTTTATAGAACAATTAAACAATCAAACCTATTTCTAGATTCAATAGAAGTCCAACAAAAGAGGTGAATAAGGTCCCAAATAATGAGAGATATGTAAAAAGTGGGTCAAATTTCACATATTCCTAATCTTAAATGGAATGTAATGACATATGAATCCTTATGTAAACATAGTTTATATAAAGATATGCCCATATGAACCCTTCTCATAATGAGAATGTATATAACTTTATTCAGGTCTGGTCCGTTATGTTATAATCATGGAATAGAAACGATCATTAGAATATAGATTATAAGTTTATAACCATACCTCATTCCCAATTTGGACGGAACCATTAATTCTTTGATTTCATTTAATATTAGTAAGAGTATTAGTAAGAGGGATCTTGAAATAAAAAAATAGATTATACAAGCTAGAAAGGGTATCCTGAGCAATCGCAATAATCAGGTTCATTGATATTCCTGGCATAGTAGATGCTATCACACATACAATTATACTCAATTCAATGGTATTGTTTGATCTTAAAGGGGATACTTTATAATTTCACATGTGAGGGATTATTTCTTGGTTTCGCCCAGTCATTAATAACCTTATTAGTTTTTGATAAAAGTATACAGAAAGAACGCTCGTAAGGAGTCCTATTGAAACCAAGAAATATAACCTGCCCCCCATCCACACCAGAATAATTGGACTTTTCCAAAAAACCTGCTAGTGGAGGAAGATCTCCTAGGGATAAATTGACATAGAGCTAAAGAGAGAGAGCAAAAAAAGGATATTGTGTGTATGATCCAGCATAATCTTGAATGTTCTCAGTTCCAGTACATAAACAGGATAATATAATGCAAGCAAAAGTTCCTAAATTCATGGAGATATACAACAACATATAAGTTATCATGCTCGCATATCCACTATTTTAGTCTTCAATAGTTATTCCAATTATTACATATCCGATTTGACTTATGGACGAATATTCAACCATACGTTTCATGCTTGTTTGAGTAATAGCAATGAGATTCTCCAATATCATGCTAATATAAGCTAGGATATCCAGAAAAATATTCCATTCATTTGCTGAGAAATAAAAAGAAATATCAAAAATTCGAGTGGCTAAAGCTGAAGCAGCTACATTAAAAGTAAAATATAATCAATGACTGGAGAGACACAGTCAGAGTCGGAAAGAGGATTCCTTATTTCTTTCTCTAAATCAGAACCGTGCATTAGACTTTCATCTCGCACGGCTCCTAAGTGAGAAAAGTAAAGAAGAACTCATCTTCTTTCTTTTTTTTTATTACTTTCCTCGTGTATGCATCTGATCAAATCCTTTCTAAAACAGATTACTAATCCTAAATTTTTGAAGAATCCTTCATCAGTGGTTGTGAATGACTGATTTTTCTCAATCTTTTTGACCTTGATTACGAGGAGCATGTCAGAAAGGTTGAGAAATAAAACCTTCGTTCTCAAAAACCATGAGATAATCATCTTAGGTTGATCCTTTTGTCGATGGATTGATGTAAGAACTGTGTGTGGCTGTCCTTTCACCGAGAAGTTCAGGTTGCTGGACAGAAGAGATGGAAGTAAGAGGTGGATTGATGGGACCACACAAGTTGTGAAAGGGCTTGTGATACTCCAAGAACTTCAACCAGTGCAGGTTGAAGAACACGGCCGGCTCTCCAAGAACAGCTTGGGGCGGCGCCAAGGGGTTTAGACAAGAAGTCTTAGGTTTTGTTTTTGGTTCTAAAATTGCTTGTTATTTTCATTAATGAATGGTCCAAATGCTTATATAATGCCTTGTTACAACTTAGACTAAAAAACATGATGTTTAGCCCTTTAAGAAATAAAAAACAACAAGTAGTGTGCTTATTGGCGAAACTTAAAGAGACTTTTGCCTAAGTAGCCAACATGACTCATAAGCCCAAATAACATACTTAGTCTAAAATACAACTAAAAGATATAAAATCCTAGTTAAACACTTAGGCAAAATCGGTGGTGACTTGTGAATGGTGTGGTTTTATGAACAACTCTTCACCGTCTTGCGCACTAAGAATATTGCCTCATTAAAACCTTCTTCGGAAAACCCTCTGGGACAAAACGGAAGATAGGAAAAATATTACAATTTCCTAGCATGACTTTTGGTGTCTCTACCGGATGGTAATGGTAAAGACACCGGAGGAAGAATAATCTTCGAGAAGGAACCTCCATTATTCCTTGTCCGACATGAAGGGTTCGGGGTCGCATGGACCGGGGTCGGTCGGTCAGGGTTCTAACGCGGTCGATCCGAGTTCCTGTTTGACTCCGCTTTCCAATAGCATGCTGAGCTTGTTTCCTAAAGCCTTCCTCTTGGAAAGTGTGAGAGGCCCTGGTGGGATGACCGGTGCAGTAGCTGGGACGATGTCCTCATCATTCCCTCCCTCTTGAAGTGCTTTGGTCTCCAAAGCAAACTCCTCATCTGCATCAAACAACTCTAAGTCAAAAACATTAAACGTCTCCCCGGGGTCCAAGCTTTCTCTCTCGTCGTTGTGGTAACCTCTCTGGCCGCAGATGTAGCCAAACCCAGTCTCCCTCCTTGAACATTATGTGCCGGCAGCCCTTGTTGGCATTCTTGGTGTTCTGGATGTTTCGTTGCTCCAGATTTGCCTTGGTTTATCATGTAAACGCTTGATGTATTCGGCCTTTTATTCTCCCTCTAAACTGATGGTGTCTCCCAAAAGAATGGGCGTGAACTCAATTGGCGTGTTAGGGTTGAAATCGTAGACTACTTCAAATGGAAACCTCTTCTTTCCAGAGTGTGTGGCCCTATTGTAAGCAAACTCGACATATGGAAGACATTCCAACCAGTTCTTCAGATTCCTTCCAATCGTTGCTCTTAGCTGTTGGAATGAAAAAAATATGATGAAATATGAAATCCTTTAATTCATGTTAAAAAGGCGTGTAGTTTCTATGTCAAAGGGAGTGTCTAAGGCTTGTTTGTATTTTAGGATTATGTTATTCTTGTAGCCATTTATGTATAAGACTATCATTGTATCCAAACAAACCTAGACTAGATTAGTATAAATACCTTACTCCCTTCACATTTTGTAACTAAGAATTCATAACTCTCATTCTCTTAATAAAATCATTATTTTCTCTAATTCTCTCTAATCAATCATTCTCTCATTCTACAAATCTCTTAATATCATAATTTTTCATGGTATCAGAGCCAGGTTGCATCAAATATGGGTAAATTTCATTATTCTTTCATTGATTCAACAAGAATCCTTCTTGTTCTTCATCATCTTCTGGATCAATTTCGAACGTCACCCTGTAACACAAATTCCGGCCGAACCACCACTCGTTTTGACAATCTGCTTTCTCTGGATTATGTACCGGCGAGTTCTGAAGCCACGACCGTTTGAATTACATCATTTGACCCTGGGAATCAAAAGTTACGAATTTTCTTGCAAAGGTCCTTCGCGAGTGCCTCTGCCGAAAACCTCTGTGTTTCCCAGGTCACCCCGACGTTAATTCTTCATCAAATTAGGTTTTTCAAAATCCTAAACTTAAGCCCCTCGAGTCTAGTTTCTGTTTAAAGAAAGCATAACTCAATTACATTAAGTTTGAAGGATTTTCTTGCACATCACGCATCTTTCTTTGCACATAAGGTATTGGTCTTCTCTATCTTGCACACACGATTTTACAGGTGCACATAAGTCGTGAGGTTAATAAAGCCAGTTAATACCACGTCCAAGTTAATCGTGAATGGTGAACTACACGACCTGATCATTTCAACAAGGCGTGAACGGTGTAATCGGGATTGATACATTTGCTTCCCGACCAGCTTGCTTCCGACCAGAGACTGCTTCTTGGTCGTGCCGTGTTCGCTTGTACCGAATTCTTGGCGTGCTTGAGTAACCAATTCCAGCCTGTACCAACAAGGTGTGACGGGCCGCGATTGTCCCTGTACCGTGATCTTCGTTCGCAACCCTACAAAAGTGGTGTCATGTGTCCCGGCTGACACGGCCGTGATTGTCCCTGTACCATCTCGACCCGACCAACCATCTACCTATCTTGACCATCAAACATGGAGATTCAAACTTCTCTTAGAGCTCCAGTCATTCTCCATGGAGCAAATTATCTCTTGTGGTCTTAGGACCATAAAAACCACATTATGTGGTAAAGGTCTTTGGAACCACATTGCTACAAATGGCATTGAAGACAATGAAGTGGCTAAAGTGAGTGAGGATGTAGCTACTCAAGCCAAATGGTACCAAGAAGATCAGTTGGTACTTTCTATACTACAAAATTCTCTTGCTACTGATCATTTAGAAGCTTATTCTTTTTGTGAAAATGCACAAGATCTTTGGGATACTTTGCTTAAGGTGTATGGAAACACCACTAACCTTTTGAGAATTTTTGAAGTGAAGAAGGCTTTGAATGAATTAAGGCAGGAGGATGCTGAATTCACAAAGCACTATGGCTCATTCAGAGCTTTGTGGGCTGAGCTAGAAATGCTAAGGCCAGCCACCATTGAACCACTTGTTCTCCTTGAAAGAAAAGAACAAGATAAGGTGTTTGGGTTACTTTTAACACTTAATTCTACTTACTCAGATCTTATTAAGCATATTCTCAGGTCTGATTAGTTGCCTAGCTTGGAGGAAGTTTGTGCTCAAATTCAAAAGGAGCAAGGATCACATGGATTGTTTGGCAACAAATCTGAACTGGTAGCTGCTCACAAAAGTTTCTTCAAACCAGCAAATGATTCTAGGAAGAGGAGACAACTTTGTGATCATTGCAAGAGGAATGGCCATGCAAAGAAGTATTGCTGGGAACTTCACCCTCACCAGAAGCCCTCTTGGGCCTCACGGCTTCAACAACCCTCGGTCATGCCCACGGCCAGCCAAGCTCACGGCATTGTGCCATCCAAGGCGGCTGTAAGCAGCGGTTCACTCTCTCAATGGAATTAAAGTATCAATCAAAGGCATAGGAAAATTGAAGTTGTTTGATAAAGAATCTAAAGCATTTTATATGCCCTCTTTTGTCTCTAACTTGTTTTCAGTTAAAAGAGCTACTACTGATTTGAATTGTCATGCTATATTTGGTCCTAATGATTTCTATTTTCAGGATATTGAAACTAGAAGATCTTTTGGACAAGGAACCACATGACTTGTATGTACTTGAAAACATGGATAGTGTTAGTGAATTGGAATCGGTTTTCCAGGCTAATGCATTTAGTACTGATTCTGATTTGTGGCATGCTAGACTAGGACATACTCATCCAAGAGCACTTGAATTAATTGTTCATGGTTTGAAAATGCCAAAAGAGTTGTGTGATTCTTGTATTCTTGGGAAACATTGTAAAACAGTTTTTGAAAAATCTATGCATAAATATGAAAATTGTTTTGAATTGGTGCATTCTGATGTTTGGACATCTCCATTTCCATCTAGAGAAAACCATAAATATTTTGTGACATTTATTGATGAAAAGTCCAAATATACATGGGTTACTTTACATAGTTATAAAGATAGGGTTTATGACGCATTTTTAAACTTTCAAGCATATGTTACTAATCAATACAATGCAAGAATTAAATGCTTTAGAACAGATAATGGAGGAGAATACACTAGTACCAGACTACAGGAACACCTAGTCAAGCATGACATTGAGCATCAGACAAGCTGTCCTTACACTCTACAGCAAAATGGAGTAGCTGAAAGGAAGAACAGGCACTTAATGGAAGTTGTGAGAACTATGATGTTCCACATAAAAGTACCCAAACGGTTTTGGGGGGATGCACTTGTAGCAGCATGCTACTTGATTAACAGGACTCCTACAAAAGTCCTTGATGACCTGTCTCCATTTGAGGTACTAAACAAA
Organism: Streptanthus diversifolius; assembly: GCA_039880935.1. Lineage (NCBI taxonomy): Eukaryota > Viridiplantae > Streptophyta > Magnoliopsida > Brassicales > Brassicaceae > Streptanthus > Streptanthus diversifolius. The sequence continues at coordinate 7,463,609 of JAXGFM010000002.1, forward strand.
ACTAGACCCACTATTGATCACTTGAAAGTTTTTGGTTGGGTTTGTTTTGTATTAGTACCAAGGGAGCAAAGGAACAAGCTGGATTCAAAGAGTATCAAAGCTATGTTCATTGGGTATTTTTCTACTCAGAAAAGATACAAAATGTTATGACCCAGAGACTAGAAGAGTCTTGGTGTCTAGAGATGTAAAGTTCCAAGAAGGAAAAGGCTTTTATGAAGAAGGAACTTGGGAGCAATTTAAGGACATCTCATCAACAAGATCAGAACAAACTGAATACTTGAGGAAGCTCTTGGAAAGTATTGGATTAGTAGGTGGTCCTTCTCCTCAGTACACGGCCTCCTTACCTCTGTCACCTGCCCCAGCGGCAAGCGACCCTAGAACCGTAGAACCAGCACCAGCCGGCCTTCCTGCTCATCCGGCCCTTCCTGCCAAGCCGGACCTTCACGGACTTTCTCCTCTTTTGACTCTCCTGGTCTTCCTCCTCTTGAACATGGGGGGGGGGGGGAGAAGCTACTACTCATGTCCAACAAGACTTAGCAGGAGATGATTCAATTCTAGTCTCAGCTTCCAAAAGATCAAGAGATATGCCTACTCTTGTTGAAGTTTTGAGTGAAGAAGAAGAATCTAATCAAGAAGCTCCAACTACAGTTTTAAGAAAAAGCATAAGAAAAAGGAATCCACCAGTTTTCTACAATGGAAATGTTGTGGTTCATCATGATCATGGAGTTTGTAATATTGCTCACTTACCTTCTAATCTTGTTGCTTTTATTTCTAGTCCTAATAATGAGCAGATTCCAAAGACATATGAAGAAGCTATGTCCAAAAAGGAATGGATGGAAGCTATCTTAGCTGAGAAACAAGCCATGGAGAGGAATGGTACTTATTCTTCAGCCACTCTACCAAAAGGAAAAAAGGCTGTAAGTTCTAAATGGATTTTTACCATTAAATACAAAAGCAATGGTGAAATTGATAGATATAAAGCTAGGTTGGTGGCTAGGGGTTTTACTCAGACATATGGTGAGGATTATAGGGATACATTTGCACTTGTAGCTAAGCTTCATTCTGTCAATGTTGTTCTTACTGTTGCTACTAACCTTGAGTGGGATTTGTGGCAAATGGATGTCAAGAATGCTTTCTTACAAGGTGAACTAGAAGAAGAGGTTTACATGTCACCACCACCTGGCCTAGAAGATGAGGTTGGAAGCGGTAATATACTAAGGCTAAGGAAGGCTATTTATGGCCTTAAACAATATCCAAGAGCTTGGTACCAAAAACTAAGTGTAACCTTAATGGATAAAGGCTTCAAAAGATCTAAAGTGGAACATACTCTTTTTACGTTAAAGAGTAAGGAATGTATTGTAGTAATTCTTATCTATGTAGATGATATAATCATATCTGGTAGTGATAGTGTTGGTATTGCATCTACTAAAGATTACTTAAAGAGTGTCTTTGATATTAAGGATTTAGGAGAACTTAAATACTTCTTGGGAATTGAAGTATGTAGGTTTAAGGAAGGTCTCTTTCTATCCCAAAGGAAGTATGTTGTAGATCTACTAACCTCTACAGGTATGATGGAAGCTAAGTCAGCCAAAACACCCTTAGAAGAAGACTATAAAATTGCAACTAAGGGGGAGCTAGAGGAGGAAATTGATTTTCATGATCCTAAGCTCTATAAGAAAGTGTTTGGTAAGCTTATTTATTTAACCATCACAAGACCAGATTTATGTTTTGCTGTTAATCAGGTATCTCAACACATGCAAGGTCCAAAAATGAGGCATTGGGACATGGCTATGCGAATTCTAAGATACCTAAAGGGCACACATGAACAAGGTATTTGGATGGGTAACAATAAAAACACAAATGTGGTTGGTTATTGTGATGCAGATTGTGCAGGAGATATGGAAGATAGGAGAAGTACCACAGGCTATTGTACTTTCATAAGAGGAAACTTTGTAACTTGGAAAACCAAGAAGCAAAAGGTGGTTTCATGCTCTAGTGCATAATCAGAATATAGAGCAATTAGGAAGCTTACTATTAAATGCATCTGGCTGAAACAACTCTTGGAAAATTTAGCCGTGAAGTGTGAGGATCCTATCACCATCCATTGTGACAATCAGGCTGCCATACTCATAGCCTCCAATTCAGTGTTTCATGAAAGGACCAAGCATATAGAAGTGGACTGCCACAAAGTAAGAGAGGCTGTTGGGAAAGGTATCATCTTACCTTGCTATACAAGGAGTGAGGACCAACTAGCTGGTGTATTCACCAAGGCATTGTGCCATCCAAGGCGGCTGTAAGCAGCGGTCCACTCTCTCATTCAGGTTCCACTAGTATCATGTCAAAAGCATCATATTTTGTGACAAAATCAGACTTGGAAGCTCTTATCAAGGCAATAAAGGATAGCAATGTGATGGGTAAAACTTTTCATGCTTCTTTTCAAACTTCTTTTACTTCAAATGCTCTTAAATCTTTGGTGGTTGACTTTGGTGCTTCTCATCACATGATTAGTGATTTAGAATTGCTAGAGAATGTAGAACATGCCCTAGGGAATGTTCTCATTGCTAATGGAATTAAAGTACCAATCAAAGGCATAGGAAAATTGAAGTTGTTTGATAAAGAATCTAAAGCATTTTATATGCCCTCTTTTACCTCTAACTTGTTTTCAGTTAAAAGAGCTACTACTGATTTGAATTGTCATGCTATATTTGGTCCTAATGATTTCTATTTTCAGGATATTGAAACTAGAAGATCTTTTGGACAAGGAACCACAAGAGATAACTTGTATGTACTTGAAAACATGGATAGTGTTAGTGAATTGGAATCGGTTTTTCAGGCTAATGCATTTAGTACTGATTCAGATTTTTGGCATGCTATACTAGGAGATACTCATCCAAGAGCACTTGAATTAATTGTTCATGGTTTAAAAATGCCAAAAGAGTTGTGTGATTCTTGTATTCTTGGGAAACATTGTAAAACAGTTTTTGAAAAATCTATGCATAAATATGAAAATTGTTTTGAATTGGTGCATTCTGATGTTTGGACATCTCCATTTCCATCTAGAGAAAACCATAAATATTTTGTGACATTTATTGATGAAAAGTCTAAATATACATGGGTTACTTTACATAGTTATAAAGATAGGGTTTATGATGCATTTTTAAACTTTCAAGCATATGTTACTAATCAATACAATGCAAGAATTAAATGCTTTAGAACAGATAATGGAGGAGAATACACTAGTACCAGACTACAGGAACACCTAGTCACGCATGGCATTGAGCATCAGACAAGCTGTCCTTACACTCTACAGCAAAATGGAGTAGCTGAAAGGAAGAACAGGCACTTAATGGAAGTTGTGAGAACTATGATCTTCCACATAAAAGTACCCAAACGGTTTTGGGGGGATGCACTTGTAGCAGCATGCTACTTGATTAACAGGACTCCTACAAAAGTCCTTGATGACCTGTCTCCATTTGAGGTACTAAACAAAACTAGACCACCCACTATTGATCACTTGAAAGTTTTTGGTTGTGTTTGTTTTGTATTAGTACCAAGGGAGCAAAGGAACAAGCTGGATTCAAAGAGTATCACAGCTATGTTCATTGTGTATTTTTCTACTCAGAAAGGATACAAAATGTCATGACCCAGAGACTAGAAGAGTCTTAGTGTCAAGAGATGTAAAGTTCCAAGAAGGAAAAGGCTTTTATGAAGAAGGAACTTGGGAGCAATTTAAGGACATCTCATCAACAAGATTAGACCAAGCTGAATAGTTGAGGAAGCTCTTGGAAAGTACTGGAATATTATGTGGTCCTTCTCCTCAGCACACGGCCTCCTTACCTCTGTCACCTGCCCCAGCAGCAAGCGACCCTAGAACCGCAGAACCAGCACCAACCGGCCCTTCCTGCTCATCCGGCCCTTCCTGCCAAACCGGACCTTCACGGACTTCCTCCTCTTTTGACTCTCCTGGTCTTCCTCCTCTTGAACATGGGGGGGGAGGGAGAAGCTACTACTCATGTCCAACAAGACTTAGCAGGAGATGATTCAATTCTAGTCTCAGCTTCCAAAAGATCAAGAGATATGCCTACTCTTGTTGAAGTTTTGAGTGAAGAAGAGGAATCTAATCAAGAACCTCCACCTACAGTTTTAAGAAGAAGCACAAGAGAAAGGAATCCACCAGTTTTCTACAATGGAAATGTTGTGGTTCATCATGATCATGGAGTCTGTAATATTGCTCACTTACCTTCTAATCTTGTTGCTTTTATTTCTAGTCTTAATAATGAGCAGATTCCAAAGACATATGAAGAAGCTATGTCCAAAAAGGAATGGAGGGAAGCTATCTTAGCTGAGAAACAAGCCATGAAGAGGAATGGTATTTATGATTCAGCCACTCTACCAAAAGGAAAAAAGGCTGTAAGTTCTAAATGGATTTTTACCATTAAATACAAAAGCAATGTTGAAATTGATAGATATAAATCTAGGTTGGTGGCTAGGGGTTTTACTCAAACATATAGTGAGGATTATAGGGATACATTTGCACCTGTAGCTAAGCATCATTCTGTCAATGTTGTTCTTACTGTTGCTACTAACCTTGAGTGGAAGTTGTGGCAAATGGATGTCAAGAATGCTTTCTTACAAGGTGAACTAGAAGAAGAGGTTTACATGTCACCACCACCTGGCCTAGAAGATGAGGTTGGAAGCGGTAATATACTAAGGCTAAGGAAGGCTATTTATGGCCTTAAACAATCTCCAAGAGCTTGGTACCAAAAACTAAGTGTAACCTTAATGGATAAAGGCTTCAAAAGATCTGAAGTGGAACATACTCTTTTTACATTATAGAGTAAGGAAGGTATTGAGGTAATTCTTATCTATGTAGATGATATAATCATATCTGGTAGTGATAGTGTTGGTATTGAATCTACTAAAGATTACTTAAAGAGTGTCTTTGATATTAAGGATTTAGGAGAACTTAAATACTTCTTGGGAAATGAAGTATGTAGGTTTAAGGAAGGTCTCTTTCTATCCCAAAGGAAGTATGTTGTAGATCTACTAACCTCCACAGGTATGATGGAAGCTAAGCCAGCCAAAACACCCTTAGAAGAAGACTATAAAATTGCAACTAAGAGGGAGCTAGAGGAGGAAATTGATTTTCATGATTCTAATCTCTATAAGAAAGTGTTTGGTAAGCCTATTTATTTAACCATCACAAGACCAGATTTATGTTTTGCTGTTAATCAAGTATCTCAACACATGCAAGGGCCAAAAATGAGGCATTGGGACATGGCCATGCGAATTCTAAGATACCTAAAGGGCACACATGAACAAGGTATTTGGATGGGTAACAATAAAAACATAAATGTGGTTGGTTATTGTGATGCAGATTGGACAGGAGATATGGAAGATAGGTGAAGTACCACAGGCTATTGTACTTTCATAGGAGGAAACTTTGTAACTTGGAAAACCAAGAAGCAAAAGGTGGTTTCATGCTCTAGTGAATAATCAGAATATAACGCAATTAGGAAGCTTACTATTAAATGCATCTGGCTGAAACAACTCTTGGAAGATTTAGCCATGAAGTGTGAGGATCCTATCACCATCCATTGTGACAATCAGGCTGCCATACTCATAGCCTCCAATTCAGTGTTTCATGAAACGACCAAACATATAGAAGTGGACTGCCACAAAGTAAGAGAGGCTGTTGGGAAAGGTATCATCTTACCTTGCTATACAAGGAGTGAGGACCAACTAGCTGGTGTATTCACCAAGGCATTGTGCCATCCAAGGCGGCTGTAAGCAGCGGTCCACTCTCTCATTCAGCTTCCACTAGTATCATTTCAAAAGCATCATATTTTGTGACAAAATCAGACTTGGAAGCTCTTGTCAAGGCAATAAAGGATAAAAATGTGATGGGTAAAACTTTTCATGCTTCTTTTCAAACTTCTTTTACTTCAAATGCTCCTAAATCTTTGGTGGTTGACTTTGGTGCTTCTCATCACATGATTAGTGATTTAGAATTGCTAGAGAATGTAGAACCTGCCCTAGGGAATGTTCTCATTGCTAATGGAATTAAAGTATCAATCAAAGGCATAGGAAAATTGAAGTTGTTTGATAAAGAATCTAAAGCATTTTATATGCCCTCTTTTGCCTCTAACTTGTTTTCAGTTAAAAGAGCTACTACTGATTTGAATTGTCATGCTATATTTGGTCCTAATGATTTCTATTTTCAGGATATTAAAACTAGAAGATCTTTTGGACAAGGAACCACAAGAGATGACTTGTATGTACTTGAAAACATGTATCGGTTTTCCAGGCTAATGCATTTAGTACTGATTCTGATTTGTGGCATGCTAGACTAGGACATACTCATCCAAGAGCACTTGAATTAATTGTTCATGGTTTGAAAATGCCACAAGAGTTGTGTGATTCTTGTATTCTTGGGAAACATTGTAAAACAGTTTTTGAAAAATCTATGCATAAATATGAAAATTGTTTTGAATTGGTGCATTCTGATGTTTGGACATCTCCATTTCCATATAGAGAAAACCATAAATATTTTGTGACATTTATTGATGAAAAGTCCAAATATACATGGGTTACTTTACATAGTTATAAAGATAGGGTTTATGATGCATTTTTAAACTTTCAAGCATATGTTACTAATCAATACAATGCAAGAATTAAATGCTTTAGAACAGATAATGGAGGAGAATACACTAGTACCAGAATACAGGAACACCTAGTCAAGCATGGCATTGAGCATCAGACAAGCTGTCCTTACACTCCACAGCAAAATGGAGTAGCTGAAAGGAAGAACATGCACTTAATGGAAGTTGTGAGAACTATGATGTTCCACATAAAAGTACCCAAACGGTTTTGGGGGGGATGCACTTGTAGCAGCATGCTACTTGATTACCAGGATTCCTACAAAAGTCCTTGATGACCTGTCTCCATTTGAGGTACTAACCAAAACTAGACCCACTATTGATCACTTGAAAGTTTTTGGTTGTGTTTGTTTTGTATTAGTACCAAGGGAGCAAAGGAACAAGCTGAATTTAAAGAGTATCAAAGCTATGTTCATTGGGTATTTTTCTACTCAGAAAGGATACAAAATGTTATGACCCAGAGACTAGAAGAGTCTTGGTGTCTAGAGATGTAAAGTTCCAAGAAGGAAAAGGCTTTTATGAAGAAGGAACTTGGGAGCAATTTAAGGACATCTCATCAACAATATCAGACCAAGCTGAATACTTGAGGAAGCTCTTGGAAAGTATTGGAATAGTAGGTGGTCCTTCTCCTCAGCACACGGCCTCCTTACCTCTGTCACCTGCCCCAGCAGCAAGCGACCCTAGAACCGCAGAACCAGCACCAACCGGCCCTTCCTGCTCATCCGGCCCTTCCTGCCAAACCGGACCTTCACGGACTTCCTCCTCTTTTGACTCTCCTGGTCTTCCTCCTCTTGAACATGGGGGGGGAGGGAGAAGCTACTACTCATGTCCAACAAGACTTAGCAGGAGATGATTCAATTCTAGTCTCAGCTTCCAAAAGATCAAGAGATATGCCTACTCTTGTTGAAGTTTTGAGTGAAGAAGAGGAATCTAATCAAGAACCTCCACCTACAGTTTTAAGAAGAAGCACAAGAGAAAGGAATCCACCAGTTTTCTACAATGGAAATGCTGTGGTTCATCATGATCATGGAGTTTGTAATATTGCTCACTTACCTTCTAATCTTGTTGCTTTTATTTCTAGTCTTAATAATGAGCAGATTCCAAAGACATATGAAGAAGCTATGTCCAAAAAGGAATGGAGGGAAGCTATCTTAGCTGAGAAACAAGCCATGAAGAGGAATGGTATTTATGATTCAGCCACTCTACCAAAAGGAAAAAAGGCTGTAAGTTCTAAATGGATTTTTACCATTAAATACAAAAGCAATGTTGAAATTGATAGATATAAATCTAGGTTGGTGGCTAGGGGTTTTACTCAGACATATAGTGAGGATTATAGGGATACATTTGCACCTGTAGCTAAGCTTCATTCTGTCAATGTTGTTCTTACTGTTGCTACTAACCTTGAGTGGGAGTTGTGGCAAATGGATGTCAAGAATGCTTTCTTACAAGGTGAACTATAAGAAGAGGTTTACATGTCACCACCACCTGGCCTAGAAGATGAGGTTGGAAGCGGTAATATACTAAGGCTAAGGAAGGCTATTTATAGCCTTAAACAATCTCCAAGAGCTTGGTACCAAAAACTAAGTGTAACCTTAATGGATAAAGGCTTCAAAAGATCTGAAGTGGAACATACTCTTTTTACATTAAAGAGTAAGGAAGATATTGTGGTAATTCTTATCTATGTAGATGATATAATCATATCTGGTAGTGATAGTGTTGGTATTGCATCTACTAAAGATTACTTAAAGAGTGTCTTTGATATTAAGGTTTAGGAGAACTTAAATACTTCTTGGGAATTGAAGTATGTAGGTTTAAGGAAGGTCTCTTTCTATCCCAAAGGAAGTATGTTGTAGATCTACTAACCTCCACAGGTATGATGGAAGCTAAGCCAGCCAAAACACCCTTAGAAGAAGACTATAAAATTGCAACTAAGGGGAAGCTAGAGGAGGAAATTGATTTTCATGATCCTAAGCTCTATAAGAAAGTGTTTCGTAAGCTTATTTATTAAACCATCACAATACCAGATTTATGTTTTGCTGTTAATCAGGTATCTCAACACATGCAAGGGCCAAAAATGAGGCATTGGGACATGGCCATGCGAATTCTAAGATACGTAAAGGGCACACATGAACAAGGTATTTGGATGGGTAACAATAAAAACACACATGTGGTTGGTTATTGTGAAGCAGATTTGGCAGGAGATATGAAAGATAGGAGAAGTACCACAGGCTATTGTACTTTCATAGGAGGAAACTTTGTAACTTGGAAAACCAAGAAGCAAAAGGTGGTTTCATGCTCTAGTGCATAATCAAAATATAGAGCAATTAGGAAACTTACTATTAAATGCATCTGGCTGAAACATCTCTTGGAAGATTTAGCCGTGAAGTGTGAGGATCCTATCACCATCCATTGTGACAATCAGGCTGCCATACTCATAGCCTCCAATTCAGTGTTTCATGAAAGGACCAAGCATATAGAAGTGGACTGCCACAAAGTAAGAGAGGCTGTTGGGAAAGGTATCATCTTACCTTGCTATACAAGGAGTGAGGACCAACTAGCTGGTGTATTCACCAAGGCAACATCTCTGAAAATTGGCGCCTCAGTCTATCCAAGACTTGGCCTCATGACCATTCCACACCAATGATCCCAACATGGATTGTTATACTCTTTTTTCCTAGAAAAGGTTTTGTCCCAATTAGGTTTTCCTTCTCTAGGTTTTTTTAATGAGGTAATACTTCATGGTTGCACGCTTAAGCATTCTTCATGACTTAAGCGTGAGGGGGAGTGTTGGAATGAAGAAGAAATGATGAAATATGAAAGCCTTTAATCCATGTTAAAAGGCGTGTAGTTTCTATGTCAAAAGGAGTGTCTAAGGCTTGTTTGTATTTTAGGATTATGTTATTCTTGTAGCCATTTATGTATAAGACTATCCTTGTATCCAAACAAGCCTAGACTAGATTAGTATAAATATCTTACTCCCTTCACATTTTGTAACTAAGAATTCATAATTCTCATTCTCTTAATAAAATCAATATTTTCTCTAATTCTCTCTAATCTCTCATTCTCTCATTCTACAAAATTCTTAATCTCATAATCTTTCATTAGCGTATGTGATAAGGTCCTGTTGACCACCTCTGTCTGTCCATCTGTCTATGGATGATACGCGGTAGAAAACAAGAGGTTGGTCCCTAATTTCCGCCACAATGTTCGCCAAAAATGATTGAGGAACTTGGTGTCTCTGTCTGAAACAATCGTCCTGGGAATGCCGTGCAGTCATACTATCTTCTTGAAGAATAGGTCGGCAGTCTGGCTTACGTCATTGGTCTTATTACAAGCGATGAAATACGCCATCTTGGAAAAACGGTCAACCACGACAAAGATGGAGTCCTTGTGGTTGATTTTAGGAAGTCCTAGCATGAATTCCATGGAGATGTCTGTCCAGTGTGCAGAAAGAACTGGTAACGACATGTACAAACCTTGCGGATGCATCTTAGATTAGCTTGTTTTCAGATAAGGCACTTTCCACAATGAGCCTCTACATCTCGTCGCTGGTGGTGCCAGTAGAAATGCTACTTAAGCATGCTCAAGGTCTTATCGACTCCGAAATGTCCCATTAAACCTCCTCCATGGGCCTCTCTCAGAAGCAGCTCTCGAATTAATCCTTTCAAAATGCAGAGACGCTTGTCCTTGAAAAAGAATCCATCAAACAAGTAGAAGTTGTTGTAGGCTCCTTTGCCGTGCTCTTGGTAGGCCTCAGTGAAGTCGGTGGAAATGTGAAAAAAACAACACCAAAATAAATAAGATGAACAAAAGAATAACTATGAGTATGAAATCGGTTTTATGAGTTTTAAAGAATGAATAAGCTTTTGGAAATGGGTCCTAAGATTAGGTTATAGGTCGAATGCCTAAGAAAGAGAACGATGCAATGGTCATCAGCCCGTCCCAATGGTTAAGAAATACAAATATTGATTTGACCACTTATGTGATAAAAACCACTTGTGCAGCCATCCAAATCTCTACAAAACTTTGTGTATTTTGGCGGCTAACGAGCATTAAGGGTGAGTTATTAGTTCTTACAGAAGGCAATCTAAACTAACTCTTTTATCTAAATTTATCCAAGCCAAATGTTCTAAAGATTCTAGCTTTTAAACAAACATCGTTTAAAGTTCCTTGAGCTAAAGCAATCTGATCCAGGCGGTCAGAATAAACCCATCATTATGACTACTAGACATGACATGAGAGTAAATAAAAAGGATCATTGAGCATATTTTATTCTATTTTGGAACATCCTTTCAACCAATCATCCTCAGATCCGTTAGGAGAACTACTCACTTAGGTCCATCAATAAAGAAATCATATTGATTGATGATTCACTAATCATTGGAATAGAAACCCTGGGATTTCAAGAAGAATTAAAAATTGAAAACTATTTGCAGAAATAATAAGAACAAAATATGAAAATAATACTGTTGAAAAAAATCTTAAGAAAAATATTACAGAAAGTAAAAATCTTACAAGAAGAAAATAAAATTATGAAACGTAGATGTGGCTACTACAAAATTAAAGACTAGGAAAATGGCTAAAGAAAGGCTCTACGAAAAGCTAAAAGAAAAACTGTCTTAACTAGGTACAAAAAGGTTTTTATAGGTAAACAAGAAAGAAAAAAAACTAGGGAAAACCCTACACAAGTGGCGCTGACTCGCCAAAATTATTAACGCCAGATCATCTCTTCACAACGGGTTGGTGATCAATTTTTGTCCAGGATTGCAGCTATCTTCTATTTCTCTTTTCTTCTCCGACTAGAGCACAGCTTCGGCTTTTAGTCCATTGTTTCTCCAAGTTCCTGTATTTTCATGCTACGACCTGATAATGTAACATGTATGCAAAATGCAAATCTAAACACTAAAATAAGGGAAATATGATGCAAAACCTAGTCTAAATCCTAATAAAATAATGAAAATATTAACTCCCTCATACTTTTAATTTTCTTGTCCTCAAGCAAACATAAAAAAAAATAACCTCAAAAGAAAAACGTACAACCATGAAGTGTCAAAATAAGCAAGAAATGCAAGCCCTGAAAATGGTTACCTTCATGTTATCAAACAAATACTATTTTATATTTTACCATAACCATTTAGTTTCAACAATCTATAGAACTAACAAAATCAAAATCAAAGCAGCTCCTTACATTTATTAGTAAGTATTTAGGAGCAGTCTCACTTAAAGAAAATCAATCAAATCTTGATCGGTGTAGGGGTGAGAGAGGATCTGATGCAAAGTGACAAAGGTGTTATGGCTTAAAGTTTTTAAGGTGACTATCACTCAAAATAGTATGTTTGACATTATACAAAATAGCTAAAGCAAAGACAAATTCAAGCATACAAGGGGCTCATCTCTATTTTCTATCTCATTGAGTCACAAATACTATAACTACCCTTTTTCACTCAAAACTCTCAAAGGGCTTTTTTTTTTTAACTTACTCTGAATGAGAAATTCTTAAGATTGACTAAGAGAGATTCCCTAAAATAATACATGTTTTTGGTACTTAGCCTAGAGTTCACCATATTAGGATTCCCTTTTCTTTCGTTTATACCCTCACAACGGGTTGGTAACCCGTTTTCCGGAACCTTCTCCCATACTCTTAAAACACACATCCTTCCCACTTTTTTACTTTTTACCAAAAATATCCTCTTAACTCTCTAGCTAATGACATTGCTAGCTAATCACAGAAATGTGTCCCTGTTGTTTCTTGTCTTTGACCATTTTACACAGGAACCATATTTCAGAAAAAGACCTCACTAAAGAAAATAATTTGGATTTCAAAAGATTGGTTTGGGATTAAAGAAGTGGAATTCATTCAGTTAAAAGGGAGTGGTAAAATGATGAGAAAACCAAATGGAGAAATTCAAAACCACGAGTTATGCATTTCAGACCCCTGAGTGATAGAATTAATGATTCAATTATGTTCAAATCAATGGAGTTACTTTAAAAATGGCGATGCAAGTTCCAAAAGTGCGACTTTCCAACTATGGTGTTTCTATTTTTTCAATGTTCTCAATTCTGATTGATAACCGATTGGAGGATAATGCACCTAATCCTAAGTTGACATTTCAAAAAGTTATTCAAGTTATTCTAAATGCGTATGCAAAACATGATCCTAACAAACTAGATTGCATTTATTATAATGAAAATGGGTAGTAATGATGCATGACTCAAACGAAAAATCACAAAATACGACATTGGCAACTAGGTCTCTCTCCTAGACTTAGTACACAACGTTTTGGTGTCATTAAGAGACTGGAAAAGACCAAAACAATAAACAGAAAAGAAGAAAGCAAATATTTACCAGGTGATGTTTGGTACCTATAAGAACTCCAAGTTGGTGGATTCAGCAGAGGACATAGATATGGAGCGGTTGCGGGAAGTTGGAGATTAAAAAGCCTTCTATTTGTGGGCTGGCTGCATCGGAGAAGGCTCGCTGGACTCGACATCGGGTTGGCAAACCATTGTATAGGTATGTTTTCCATTCTCCTTTCCTTGTTCAGAACATGTGCTTGCTCACCGTTTTGCTCAAATGAAACAAAATAAAACAAATTAAACCAAATAAAAGTTTATAGTAAAGATATAAGAAAGATAATATAGGGCAAGCTCGACGTGGTATCGCTTTTTTATGAGGTGGGTTGATTGTGGAAAGACAGCTTTGTTCCATCTCCCATAACATCTTTCGCCAAATATGACTTGAGTCTTTGTCCACTATACTTGAATTTTTCACTACAGGAAAACAGAAAATTACAAACTACAGAAGCCGACTACAACAGCAGTCACTGAAACTTGCGACTATGAACCTACTCAATGGCGACTAAAAAACTACAACAAACTATTTGTAACAATTTTGTCGCCAAATAGCGATTAAATTGAGTAGTCGGCGTCGAAGTCGTAATATAGCGTCTAAATCGGGACTAAATATGTTTGAAAACATATTAGTTGTAACTGAGTCGCTTACTTGCTGACTATTTTACGATCACTTATATTAGTCACAGACTTAGCGACTATTAAGCGATTGATAGAGGTAGTCGTGAATTAGTCTTAAAGTAATCGTTAATATTGTAACAAATTGCTGACTATAGTAAGTAGTGACCTAATTACCGACAAAAAAGCAACTCATTCGGCGGGTCATAAAGAAGTCGATAAATTGTCGGGAAATTTGGTTATAATCATGTTTTAATAACCCTTAGGTAGGTATACCTGTTTTTTGGCGACTAATCACTGTAGTCATTTGATTGTCGCTAAATTGTCACCATGTAGTCACCTTGGATGTCTATATATTCAATACATCCGCACAACAAATATTCACAACCAGTTTTTTTCTAAAACAATACAGAAGTAAATCATTTATTCACTTACTTGGCACGAATGAGAGGTGAAAGGAAAAATTCAAATCATGAGCATCAATAATCTTTCATCAGATGAGTCTTGGGAACAGTCATTTGCTAAAATGATTGTGGTTGACGCGCTTCCTACAATTTCCCTCCAACCAAGCCAACCACCGCATTCCTTAGTTTCCTTAATACCAGGTCCTGGGCGACTCATACAACAAGGCTTTTTTAGAAAGAAGGCACATGATGCTATGGTGTTGCGTGGGGAAAGTTCACAAACACGTTCAACACAACACTTCATTAGTGATGCATATAATGATCCACAACATGCTGAATTGACTTTCAGAGTTTGCGGTGGACTTCTGTAATGAATTTCATATTCCTCATAGGTATTGTCTAACTAATATATGATATCATGTTGTGTTGATGTTGCATATTTTTTAATTATATTGGTTGTATATGTAGATATCTATACTAATAAGACGCCACCTTTTTGGACCCAGATTGCTGATATTACATGTCCATCATCGGAATTTGTAAAAGTGAATCAGGTATGTATATTTATATATATAGGTCTGCAAACCCTACCCATATATTTGGTGATCATGTGTTATTTATGGTATTTGTTGAAATTTAGGTAGTGGGTATAATCTGCACAATGACCCCTAATGGATTTGGGGATATGCTTGTGACCCTTAAGGATCAGTCTGGAAAAATAGAAGGAACTATGCATCAGAACATTTTTAGGAATGATGAGCACAGAATTGCTACTTCTGTTGGGGCTCTTATTATTTTACGGAATGTCACGGTTTGTCGATTTGCGAGGAAGTATAAATATCTGAACATTGTTGCTCGTAACATAGTGAAGGTATATTGTAAATTTTGTGAAACAGATTATTGGGGTTAATTCTATGGTTGCTGACTATGAACCAGTTGAACGTGAAAAAATTGGGGACGATATTCTTACAGTTTCGGATTCTGATGTTGATGACTGAATGCTGTCCCGTATACAACATGTGATGAAGTCCTCGCGTTGTTATTTTTTTAGCTTAATAATTGTTTTCAAAAGCAGTTGTTATAATGTGTAATATTTTGTAATTTTATTGCAAAATCTATATTTAAGACCCAAATCTATGCAACGAATTTCCAAATATATATTCAAATTTTTTAGTCTTATGGATATTGTTTAAGATTTTCCAGACTTACGAATTTCCAAATATATAATGTTTAAGATCTTAAATTTGTGTGTTTGGCAAATATCTCTTCAAAAACGGGACTGAAATGAGACTAAAATGCGACTAACTAGACGTAATGTGAATGTAGTCCCTTAGCTGGCGACTAATTTACGACTTTATTCAGTGGGTCGTAGTGTAGTCGTAAATTAGTCGTAACCTATGGGAATAAAACACGTTTTCTTCTTGTTTGGTTAAGTGGTCTTAGGTAGTTGTACCTATTTTACGCGACTACATTATGTATTCGCTATTTAGTCGCCATGTAGTCGCATATTAGTGACCCATACTTGTCTATATAATCAGCAATTCATCCGTTCTTGTCATTTGCAAATCGGAAAGAAAAAAAAAATTCATGTAAAAAAAAATTTATAAAACATTTTATAATAGAAATAATGTCGGATAATTACAATTATCGTAATTTTCGGGAGTGGATGTATAATAGGATCGATGAAACTACGGGAAATTTCACGGAAGAGTTTAAAGTGGGGGTCGAGCAGTTCATGACATTTTGCAAATAGCCAACCTCTAGACCAAATAATCGTGGTAAGTTTTTACTGCCCATGTACTGTTTGAAAAAATGAAAAATTTCTCCCGGAATCAAGAATTTGGAATAATCTTTTTAGCAAAGGATTTATACCAGATTATTATGTTTGGTATAAGCATGGCAAATAATCAATAATGAATTAGGAAAAAGTTTTATTCAGCCGACCTATATCAGTGGGGATGTAGAATTTGATAATGTTGTACAAGAGGGTAATGTTGTTGGAGATAGATATGTAGATATGGTGAATGATGCATTTTGTCAAAACGTGAGTTTTGATGATAATCATCAGGCGGGTTATGGTCATCAGAATATAGATGAATCAATATTTAATCATTCAAAGAAATTCTATGACTTGTTAGAGAGAGACTATGGATGCGCACATGCATATGTTTTACGAAATTGTGAATATTTTCAACTGATTAATCTACAATGATTTCTCAGTTATACTTTACATATTTTTGTTGGCCTTCAATATATAGGATGTTTGAGGACTTTATTTCTGCAAAATACCCTGCACTTACAAAAAAGGAATTATCCGCAAAAAGAGCTGAAGAATATCATCTGTGGGGAAGACGACCCAGTTCCCCACGATTATTAACACATCTTATCAGATATCTCCCAATTTTTAAACTCTATTTGGATACCCACAAGACTATGTTTAGTGATTCAATTGCACACCATATCATATTTAAAGACATATTGACCCACGAAAGAAAAGTTTTAAATCTAATTTTCCATAAACCTGGTTAAGGATACGGTTTAGTTATTTTGTAATCAAGATGTACAACATGATTTAACTAATAAAATTTAACCAACTAATCCTAAAATTTAACCAACTAACCATGTTTATGTAGGTAAATTGAATGGTTTACCCGAATTGGTGTTAAAATCCCCAAATCGGGATAAAATCCCCAAATTCGAACTAAGAACCCTAAATCGATTTGACAGAAAATCTAGAAACGACGCAGATGGCGATGAGTCTGTTTGATGTGAACATTAATCCTCCTCCACTTGAAGAAACACCTCCGATTGTCGACAAAGCTTCTCCCATTTTCGAAGACTCCTCTCCAAATTTTGACTCCAAAGCAGTTGAAAGGGATGTGTTCCATTGTGAACGGC
Organism: Streptanthus diversifolius; assembly: GCA_039880935.1. Lineage (NCBI taxonomy): Eukaryota > Viridiplantae > Streptophyta > Magnoliopsida > Brassicales > Brassicaceae > Streptanthus > Streptanthus diversifolius. The sequence goes on from JAXGFM010000002.1 coordinate 7,480,539, forward strand.
TGGCTCGGGATTTCATGGAGTCAGAATCTCCAATCTGCCACGACATCTTCCCAGACAGCGACGACGAGCGAGAGCCAACAGAATCAAGAGAGGAGTTTATGGTAGGGCGTGGAAACAAACTTCTCTACAAGAAGCAGACATTCTTCAATGGCGTCGCATTCAAAGAAGCTGTGGTTGATTACGCTCTACACACTGGGTACAACATCAAACAGTACAGGTATGATAGAGATAAGATAGGATTCAAATGCGTAGGTGGTGGTTCTTGTGAATGGCAAGTATATGCCTCATTATTGCCTAATGATCAGATATGGACAATTAGAGTGCATAAGAAAGAACATAACTGTATCCCGAATGGCCATTGTGAATCGTTCAAGGTCCCGGTCATATCTAGGCTTTTCTTAGACAAAATTAGAGACGGTCCTGATTATTACATGTCTCAGAAGATAGAAGAAATAATAAAAGAGAAGTGGAAGATCTCAGTTACTCGTCCACAATGTCAAGCAGCTCGTAACAAAGCTCTTAGGTGGGTAGAGGCTGAGGCAGAGCAACAATTTGCTCGGCTTAGGGATTATGCAGCAGAAATTTTAGAGTCGAAAAAGGATTCTGTGGTAGAAGTGGATACAATTCCGAATGAGGCAGGTGAGGATGTTTTCAATAGGTTTTACGTGTGTTTTAATGTTCTGAGGACAACATGGAAAGCGTCATGTAGGCCATTACTTGGTGTAGATGGTTGCTTCTTAAAAGCTAAGTTTAAGGGTCAGCTTTTAGTAGCCATAGGTAGAGATGCTGACAATGGGATATACCCCATTGCGTGGAGTGTAGTTCAGGTAGAGAATACTGAGAATTGGCGTTGGTTTATCAAACATCTGAAGAATGATTTGGGTTTGGGCGAAGATGGAGATGGATATGTTATGGTTTCCGACAGACAAAAGGTATGTGAGTTAATAGTTAAATTGCGTTACTTTATTTAGCCTTTGTAATGATTCATATTTTTGTGTGCGTAGGGATTAATCAAAGCGGTTGAGCTTGAGTTGCCTAAGATTGAACATCGTAAATGTGTGAGACATATTTACGGAAATCTTAAAAAAAAGCATCCACACAAAGCACAACTAAAGCCACTCCTATGGTCATTGTCTTGGAGTTACAACGAATCTCAATACAAGCAGAGGTTGGACAGGATTCAAGTCATACGATACACAGCTTTATGAAGATGTGCTAAAGGCAAAGTCTGAGACATGGTGCAGAGCATTCTACAAACTCGGGTCTTTCTGCGAGGACGTGGAAAATAATTCCACTGAGTCTTTTAACAATACAATTAACAAGGCTCGGGAGAAGCCAATGGTTGCGATGTTGGAGATGGTAAGGCATATAGCCATGGTTAGGATTGCAAAACGTTCTGTTTTATCCCATTCTCACACAGGTATTGTTTGGTTTTTAAAAGTTTTAAGTTTTCTATTTAGTTGTTGAGATTGAAACTTACGTGCTTGTTGTGTTTGGCTCAGGTCATTGCACACCTTACGTTAGTAGATTCCTCGCAAAAGAGCATCAGCTTGCGGCATCATGTATAGTCCGTAGCAGTACAAATGGTATGTACGAAGTCTCACTGCCGGATAGTACTCATAGGGTCAGCTTTAGTAGATACACATGCACATGTATGAAGTATCAAATCACAGGAATCCCTTGCGAACACGCTTATGGAGCTATCATTGCCAAGCAGTTCACGGTTGAAGATTTTGTATGTCACTGGTTCAGAACTTCGACATGGAAAAGAAACTATGAGGAAGGCATTGTGCCACAGAGAGGACCTGATTTCTGGCCTGCATCAATGGGTGGTCGTGTGTATCCACCACCTGAACCTGGAAATGAAAATGAAGAATTCGAAGAACAGTTTACAAGAAGGAAGTCAAAGGTGACGAAAGCCGATAAGAAGAGGAAGAGAAGTGCTTGTGAGTCACCAACAAAAAAGTCAAAGAAGGTAAAAAAGAGGGTAATGCATTGTGGCCTCTGTGGATCAGATCAACACAACTGCCGATTTCATAAGAAACAAGGAACTCAGGTAAAAACCGAAATTCTTTGTTCTTCCTTTTCTATTTCTGTGACGTTTTTGTTGATGTCTCATTAACAACACTTGATGCAGACTTCAGAAGCAAGTATGACTCAAGATTCACAAACTTAAAGAAACTATGAGGAAGGAAATGGAGGCGGTTTACTGGTTCATTATGTTTTGTTGTTCAAGACTAGGTATAGGAATGTGAACACTTCTTATTTGTCCTTTGGTGTTTAGTTGCGGACAGCAAGTAATGGTCCCACTTTGTGTGGCTTTTTATGTTTCATGCACATGTATGTTCTATGACAACTTGCAATGCTTTTGTGTTTTATATTATGTTGGATTATGTTTCAATTTATAATGGTTTATATTTCAATTCCCCAAACTTAGCATACTTTAGTAACTTGTATAACATGAATTAGTTTGTAACTTGCAGTTTTATGTCCCTGTTCCACGCACAAACGAGTGACACACAAACAATATTAGATTCATATCATAACGGTGGAGACAAGAACAACAAGCGAGTGACACACAAAGCTATAATTCATAACATTTTGGTAGAGACAAGAACATCAAGCGTACATTGTCTTCATCATCTATGAGAAACAACCCAGATTCTAACACCAAACTTAACAACACGAACAACAACATCCCGTTAACTTAACTTACTCATACAAAAAACAGACTAAATCCCACAACCGATCATAATCGCCATCTTCTTCATCATATTAGATCTTTCTTTTTTAGCTTCCAAAACACAACACTCCACCTTCTCATACATGGCTTCTATGACATTTTGCTGCTCTTTTATCTCTTCTTTTAACGCCTCAACTTCCGTTTTGAGCTTCTTCACGTCAAATACCAATGCTTCATCAACCCACTTAAATAAGTGGTTATCATTCACCATCTACAAACAATTTCATAACTCGATTACTGAATGCCCTTCATACTATCGTAAACTGATCGAATGTTACATACTTTATTAGCATGGGCGAGCTCACATCGGAAGTACCGATAGCAAGGGTTCGGTTCCGACTTCGACATTCTCATCACAGTCCCATTTTCACACCAGCATTTGTCGGGTATTCCATCGCACCGATAACGCCCACGTGAAGACCCAATAGATGCGCCAGAAGCTTGGCTCATGGTGTTTCACACAGAATTTTGATTCCCAGATTTTATTAGGGTTCGTCGTGGGAAGAATTGGGGAAAATGAATTTTAAAGGATAACAGTTTTTTTTGGGTTTAATTTGTGCGCCTCCCGGTTTGTGAAACTGGTTTAAAATTTAGTTCAATACCATGGTTTAATTGGTACTCATCCGGGTTACTTTATCAAACCAATCAAATCGAATTCGAAACCAAACAAACCCAACATTATGGGCAAATAAGATGACTAAGTTATATGGTGTGCAATTGAATCACTAAACATAGCCTCGCGGGTATCCAAACAGAGTTTAAAAATTGAGAGAGATCTGATAAGATGTGTTAATAATCGTGGGGAACTGGGTCGTTTCCCTCATCTGTGGGTTAAAGAATATGTAAGTAACACAATTTTTAAATACAAGATTTTTATATATACTTAAAACATCGATACATATTAATATTGTTTATATAAATGCAGGTGACCTATTGGAATGCGACAAATTCATTTCCTACATGGGTTCAAGAGATAGTCCATGGGCCTATAAATAATGTTAAAAACATGGCCGATATTTTATACAAGTGACTACTTGTTCCATACGAAAAATCACAGTGAGTTTAGAAAGACATGTAACTATGGTGTTTGTGTGAAAGGTGAAAATTACTCTGATGCATCTGATGCTGCAGACTTCTACGGGATCTTAACTGATGTCATTGAACTTCAGTATGAAGGGACAGTGAATCTAAAAATTATACTTTTTAAGTGTACGTGGTTTGATCCAGTTATTGGAAGAGGTACGCGGATGAGCAATAGTGGTGTTGTAGACATTTTGTCATCAAGAAAATACAATAAATACGAACTATTTATTCTAGGTACGATATCGTGGTTTGATCCAGTTATTGGAAGAGGTACGCGGATGAGCAATAGTGGTGTTGTAGACGTTTTGTCATCAAGAAAATACAATAAATACGAACTATTTATTCTAGGTACGATATTTAATAGATATTTGTTATTGTATATCATCATTAAAATTGTATATATTACTGAAATTTCTATATTTTGTTTACAGCTTCGCAGGCCCATCAAGTTTGTTATATTCCCTATCCATACCTAACAAAACCGAAGCAGCTATGGCTCAATGTTTTCAAAGTGAATCATAGGGGAAACATTTCTGATACAAGCCTGGATCAGGATCGTGTTGTGTCTGATCAGAAAAGAATCTTGATTCTGGACAAACACAAGATGGAGAGGCAAATTGGACCACACAAGGGATGGAAACCTTGTGATACACCAGAAATCTCCGAGCCAGATGAAAGATCGAAGCTAGGAGAAGAAAATCTTAATTTAGGCTACACTAAGGATGTTACTCGACGGCTACAAGCTATTAGGGACTTAGGGTTTTGTTCTGAAAGTTCTTATTCTCATTAATGACTTAAAAGAGTTTATATAGTGCTTGCAATTAGGTCTGGGCGTTTTTCCTTATGAAATAAAAAGGAAATTGTCACCAAAAGCATAAAATATGAAATAAATGTCCAAAAATTAGTCCTAAACATGTTGGACCAACTATGGACTTAATTAAAAAAAAAAAATCAAAAGAATTAAATAAAAGGTCCATCCAAAGTAGATGACCAATAATTAGATTAGAAGAAGAAGTCTTCTATTCTAAACACACTAAGGGTGTTGCCTCGTTAAAACCTCTTTCGAAAAACCCAGTGGGACAAAACCGAAAGTAGGAAAAAGAGTACAATTCCTTAGCATGATTTTAGGTGTCTTTACTCTTGGTGATCGTAAAGACACCGGAGGAAGAAGTCTGAAGTCCTCGAAGTTCCAATGTCTTCATCATTCCCTCGCTCTTCAGAAGGTTTTGTCCTCAAAACTGGATCATTTCCTGCATCAAAAAATTCTAAGTTAAAAACATTGAATGTAGACGATACATTAAACTCACCTGGCAGCTCCAACTGATATGCATTTTCGTTGATCTTTTTCAGGATTATGAATGGTCCATTTCCTCCCGGGGCAAGCTTGTCTTTTCTTTTATGGGGGAACAGCTCTGTCCGCATATGCAACCAGATCCAATCTCCTTTCTTGAAGCTCACTAATTTGCGGCCCTTATTGGCTTGACGAGCATAAGGTTTTGTCCTCTTTTCGATATTCTCCTTAGCCTTTTGATGAAGCTCATTTACGAATTCAGCTTTGGTTTCTCCTTCTAAGTTCACAATCTTGGCTGGAGGCAACATAATAAGATCCAGTGGTGACTGCGGATTAAGTCCACAAACGAAATACACTCTAACCAGCTTTTTAGGTTTCGGCCAATAGTAGCTATAAGTAGAGTCGATAACATCCTATTAACCACCTCTATTTGCCCATTTGTCTGCGGATGACAAGTATTCGAGAAAACTAGTTTGGTTCCTAGTTTCTTCCATAAGGATCTCCATAAGTGACTCAGAAACTTCATGTCTCGATCTGACACTATGGTTCTCGGAATATCATGAAGCCGTACCACTTCCTTAAAGAATAAGTTGGCGGTTTGGCTTACGTCATTTGTCTTGGCGCAAGGTATGAAATGCACCATCTTTCAGAACCTTTTTACATGAGGATGGATTCTTGACTTGGCTCGTTTGCAGACCAAATAACGAGCACAATGAGCCTTAACGTCTCGCCTCTGATGCGGCCAATAAAAGTGTTCCTTAAGCGTGCTCAACGTCTTATCCACTCCAAAATGACTCATTAGTCCTCCTCCATGCGCTTTCCTCAGAACTAAATTCTGGATTTGACATATTATTTCTTTGGCTTCTTCCGGGTTAATTCGATATGCGGCTCGGTTAGGTCGTTGTGCACCCAGAATAAAGTTGATGTTGTCATCTATCTCCCTCACTGGCGGCAGTCCAGGTGGTAACTCCTCGGAGAAAACATCCGCAAATGTGATTGCCCTTTGGATATCGCAGGAGTTAATCAGAAAGTTCTCCTTGCGTTTAATTCCATCCGTAGTCATTTTCGCTTGTATTTCCTTTACTTGTTGAGGCGTCAATGGAGCTAAGTTGTACCTGCGCTTGTCATGCTCAAAAGAATACAAGTTAGTCCGTCCATTATGTGTGGTTTCCTTGTCAAACTGCCATGGACGTCCCAATAAGAGATGACCAGCTTGCATCGGAACCACATCACATATCATTTGATCTTGGTACCGTCCCACACTAAATGGGACATTGACTTGATCGGATATGTGGAGCTCGGCTTTATCATTGAGCCATTTCAACTTATAAGGATGAGGATGTTTAGTTCTCTCCAAGCCGAGCTTTTCTACCATATAAGAACTAGCGACATTAGTACATGAACCACCGTCGATAATAAGAGAACATACCTTACCCTGAATGGTGCAACGAGTATGGAAGATGTTTTCTCTTTGTGCAACCTCTTCAGGACTTAAAATTGAGTTAAGAACTCGCCTAATCATCAGGAATTCTCCAGAGTCCGGGTACTCAACGTCCTCTTGGTCTCGATGCTGGTGTGGTTCGTCATCTTCTTCATCTTGCGATTCGTACTCTCCAACTTGAGTAAGAATCATGACTCGTTGGTTATGACACTTTCTCGCCATGTGTCCTCTTCCGTTGCATTTAAAGCAAAGGATGTCTCGACTCCGTTGTACCGGAGCTGTTGTAGTTGGCGTCGACTGAGAAGTACTAGGAACGGGTCTAAGGGCCTTTGTGAAATCACTCACTTTAGCCTTAAACTGGTTGTCTGCTGGCGACTGAGTACTACTCCCCTCTGTTGGTTTGAAAATTGGATTCCAGGTAGTTTTTGGTCGAGAAATAGTCGCTGACTTGCGCTTGTTCTGGTTCTCGATCTGAATAGCTAAATGAAGTAACTCTCCGAGATCATGATAAGTATGTCTCTCCACTTTCCGAGAAATTCGTTCTTGCAAACCGTCAACAAATTGCGCCATTAAGCTCTCTAGAGAATCCTCGATCTCCAAACGGTTCCGCAGATGCTCGAACTCCTCGTAATATTCCTCCACACTTTTATTTTCTTGAGTCAAACGTCGGAAAATTTTTTGCATGTCTCGGCGAAAGTGTGCTGGAACATATCGTTTTCTCATAATATACTTGAGCTCATCCCAAGCTATTATGTTTCCGTACCGATTTCTCCTTCTTTCGGTACATTCTCGGTCCCACCATGTAAGAGCATGGTCGGTGAACTGAGCCGTTGCTAAGGCGACTCTCCTCGGATCAGCATATCGATAATATTCAAAGATATGCTCCATCCGTCTTTCCCAATCCAGATAAGCTTCGGGATCCACCCTTCCGGCAAAGGTCGGTGTAGAAAGCTTAACATCGGGAGCTTGCGGAGGTGGTGGTGGCGGCGGTGGAGGTTGAAACTCCGGTGGTGGTGGTTGATATGGTGGTGGTGGCGGCGGTGTATGAGCATAAAATGGCGGTGGTGGGGCTTGATGTTCTCCGTATCCGCGAGCTGCTCCTTGACGAGCTGATTATGGGATCTCGGCTCTTGTCGCCACTAGGAGCTCGCCTAGTCGGTCTATGCCCGCAGCCATAACATGGATTTGACCACTCAGATTCGTCAACATGTGCAACATGGCACTGTTGATGTCAGAAGAGTCCGACTTGTCGGACATTCCGTCTCTCTTGAGGAGAACCGAAATAAAAAAAGAACTTAAAAACCAGTTATGCAATTTTTTTTTTCTAAGGATAAATTATGCAAATAATCTTGACCTAAGGACCTAATATGCAAATAAGTTTAACCTAAGGACGTAGTATGCAAATAAACGTAATCTAAGGACTTAATATACAAATAAATTTAACCTAAGGACCTAGGGTGCAAATAAACTTAATCTAGGGACTTAATATGCAAATAGATTTAACCTAAGTTTAATGTAAATAGTGATAAATTAATGCTAATAAAACAATATGCTAAATTAATGCAAATAAAAATTATATTCTAAATTTATGCAAATAAAATTTATTTAAAAAATAACTATATGATAAATTATCCTAAATTTTCTAATTGCATGAAATTTTAAAACCGAAAAAAATAGCTAATCTAATCTAACCTAGAAAATAACTAATCTAATCTAACCTAGAAAATAGCTAATCTAATCTAAATCTAACAAACTAATAATTTAAATTCAAACTTTTTTTTTTCTTTTTCACCAAAACTCACGCAAGTTGTTTTAAAAAAAAAAAATTTTTTTCTTTTTCTTATCTCAAGCACGAGAGTTCAATTTTTTTTTTTTTTCAATTAATTAGAAAATAATAAACAGAGAATAAACAATGAAAAACAAAGGAATGTAAATTGTGGTTTAAGAATGCAAGCGAATGAAAGTAATAAAAAAGGAGAATTTCACCTCTTCTTACCTTGTGCAGATCGCGTGGATGGTGAGTGATGGATCACGAATGATAGATACCAGATTATGATTAAAACCTGAAACACTTGACAAGCAAATCAAAAATAACAAAAAGAAAACAAGGGATAAGGTTTATACACTACCCTGCGTTAGGAGCTTCAGCTCTGATACCAAAGATGATACAAGCCTGGATCAGGATCGTGTTGTGTCTGATCAGAAGAGAATCTCGATTCTGGACAAACACAAGATGGAGAGGCGAATTGGACCACACAAGGGATGGAAACCTTGTGATACACCAGAAATCTCCGAGCCAGATGAAAGATCGAAGCTAGGAGAAGAAAATATTAATTTAGGCTACACTAAGGATGTTACTCGATGGCTACAAGCTATTAGGGACTTATGGTTTTGTTCTGAAAGTTCTTATTCTCATTAATGACTTAAAAGAGTTTATATAGTGCGTACAATTAGGTCTGGGCGTACCACTGGGTTTAAAACCTCTTTCGAAAAACCCAGTGGGACAAAACCGAAAGTAGGAAAAAGAGTACAATTCCTTAGCATGATTTTAGGTGTCTTTACTCTTGGTGATCGTAAAGACACCGAAGGATGAAGTCTGAAGTCCTCGAAGCTCCAATGTCCTCATCAATTTCTGTGGCATATGCAAACAAAGAATTGACTCTTTTGCAAAACAGAAAAATGATAATGCTGTGTTGATGACCACAATTGAAGATATCATGGCCAACAATGCGGAAGTGGAATCAAATCCAATAAATCTAGATTTTGATGTTGGGGATGCGGAACCAGAAGATGAATTCCTCTGTAATTTATCTTCTTTGGACGAAGAAACAGAAAATGAAGGAGAACAATTTAATTAAATTTGATGCTTATGTTTAAGTATTATTTTTATGTAATTTTGGTTTTATAAATCACAACTATGCATTTTATAAAAATTGTCTTAATAAAATTGTTTTAATAATTAGAACTTAGTTATATAAAAAATTGTGGTAATCTATGAATGGTAGTTTGTTAAATCATAATTTGCCATGAATTTTGGTAATCTATTTTGTCACTTCTGAGAATATTTTGGCAAAACTAGGTTTTAATCAATTGACCGATTTACTATTTGTGGTTTACTGGAAATAGTTACTAATTGAAGACTATAACACGAATGTTGGAGGACAAATTTTGAGTAAAGCTAATAACCATGAATTTTGGTTATTAACAAATTTTGGTTTAATCCACAGTTAGAAAAATTGGCGACTAATTGGTCACTTTACCATGAACTTAGTTGGTTTATTCTGTTTGATCCGTGTAGTAGGTTTATATTTTCTGGTTTAAACTTTATTGTCACCAATTAGTCACAATTTCACGACTGCTACAAATCGAAATTAGGTTTAATCTGGTAAAACTGTATAACCGAATTCCGATTTTTGGTTTAATCATAATTGTCACTAAAAGACGACTATTTTACGACTGCTTGTTTAACGAAAACCCTAATTTGATCCCCAATTCGTGCGACACTCACACTTAACCTCATTTTCATTTTGTGCATCTCAGTCTACAATCGAGAGAAACCGTATTCAGGCAATTCCGATTAAAGTTTCCATCCTTTGCTTCATCCGATTCGACAACTGATTCATAATCTATTGTCGAATCTCTGTCGAATTTCAGTTCTTCGATCTGTTCATTTTTTTCACAATCGATTCTCCTTCGAAAAAGTTCATCCGTCTCTATCTTAGTCTTCCACATCTTCTCGTTTCTCCACTCACACTTCTTCCACGGACCCCGAATATGTCTAAACTGAAGAAAGGCTGGAAGAGAGTCGCGGTTCTCACCACTTCGCAGACTCCGGTTTGCATTTCCTCGGGTAATAGACGAAACCCGCTTCCCCCCTAGTACAATTTCACACCGATTGAGGAAGTAGCTGACCCAAACTCGCCTCAGTCACCAGAGCACCAGATTTGTGCCCTACCGCACAGGTCAACGTCAGCAACAATAGAAGTGAGTAATTACCCACCACCACAAGTGCTATTCCAAAATTCATTCAGTTAACAACGTCAAGAACAGCCAATGGGTTCACTTCACAAAGACCGGAATCAGCCAAAGCACATGCTCCGGTGTCTCAATTGCATCACTCGGTCGGTCATAGCCACCCCTCTTCCCTGGGAAACAACTTCAATGAAGACGTAGAGCAAGTCTTGCGGGAACTACAAGGTGACTCGCTGAGGCCTCTGAATGCACTACTTCTCGTCCCAGACCGTGAACAATTTACTATGGTCCTCTCTCCCACACCCAAACCGAACACCACATGGTAAGTGAACGTCCTTCGTCTTTTGTTTTTGTTGATTTTGGTTTACCATTTGGTGGTGCAATGTTACATGATTTAGATTAGAACCCGTATAGTCTCATGTAGTTGATTATCGATCTAGTCCACCAATCCTCTAGTAATACGGATTGGGCTTGACGGTTAACGTAGCAGACTCTACGTTAGTGTTCATATGTTCCTCTGTCACAAAAGATTAAAGATTCATGAGCCTTAGAAAGATTAGATAGAGATATACGTATAGAGAATGTTGTTGCTATATAGGAGCACGACACAGGAATTATTGCAAGAGCATATCAAACAAATTTTTAAGAGTAGTTTCCATCTTGGATGTTCAAAGTTACATCTACTTCACGTTGATTAACTAGGAATTAGTGTAATAGTTGTTTGGGTGCTAGCTTCAATGGCTTCATGATTTAGTTACCAAAAAATTTGGGAAACTATAGTCATTACTCTGGTATATATGATCTAGTAACCACAATAAAATTCATAAGATCGAACTGCTTTGTTATAATAGATATTCCTTATACCTCTTCTCTCAATCACAGCCTTTATATATATATTTACTAAAGACCGTAGTTTGGCACACCAATTTGAGTTGTGGATTTGTTTTGTAGGTTTACACGGGATAAAAAATCACAGCTGGTTCGGAAGATTACAAAGGTGTTTACAAACAAGTTTGATGGTCCATACTATAGTTGGACTTGTGTTCCTCGTGATAGACAAGAAATATATTTTCTTGAGTTTGCGGTATAGGTGTCTACTTTTAAGGCTGGTTAATTATCTTAGCTTCTTTTTATTTCAGTAACCACAATCTATTGTTTCCGCTTTGTAGAAAACACACACCTGGGATCCATTGATTACAGGGACTGTTCAACAACATTGCGAGATTATATGTCAACGAAGGATGAAGGACATGGTCAGCAATGCAAGAACTAGTAGGGAGAGACCTACGTGGATCAGTGAAAGTATATGGAAAGTAATGGTGGAGTACTGAGACTCAGAAGAAGCAAAGGAAAAGAGCTGAATCTATTCAACTGCACGTTTGTCTGACCGTAATGGACTCGGTCCTCACGTCCATCTATCCGGCCATACTTCATATAGCCAAATCCAAAAATAAATGGTTATTGGTTTTAAAGCAAGTTAGTTTTAAATTATTGTAACTTTTACTGATGAAACTATTAAATTTATTGGAGGAAGAGGAATTAGGCAGACCGGTGAGTCTTGGTGAAGTTTTCATCAAGAATCATACAAAGCCAGATGGTACTTATGTGGATCGGAAGGCAAAGATGATCATAAAAACATATGAAAAGAACTTACAAGAGAAGTTAAGTCAGGTTGAGGCAGCGAATTCAACTGTTTCTGATGGTGCTTCACGGGTGCAGGAGCTCACCACTGAGGAATTCACAGCCATATACCTTCAAGTAAAGAGACTTAATTTTTTTATTAAGCAATTTGAGTTCCTCTAACAATTCATTCCTTTAATATATCAAAGTGTTAATGTTTTATTCCTCTTTTCTCAGTCAACACATAAAGATTCTTGATGGAATTTTTATGGACTATGAAGCCTGAAGGACAATATAGGAGATATTACGTGAAAATCAACACTCTCAGGACCATCCTTGATGTGAGCTAAGGTGGTGGTGCAACTGTTGATCGAGAAACTCGAGACCTTCAGGAGTAAAGCGATGGAATGGGTGGATTGAAAGGACCACACAAGCTGCGGAAGACTTGTGATACACCAGGGTGATTCTCCTTGGCAAGAAGAATCCGTGAGGCAAGCTCTCCAAAGGGAGTGGTAGCCGTCAACTTGTTTAGAGACTAGGGTTTTTGTTTCATAAAAAATCGTGTTGTATTTCTCATTCTAAGTGATGAGGCTTATATAAGCCTTGTGGTTACAACTTAGGGTAAACAACATGATGTTTCCCCAAAACAACAAGTAGTGTAAACTAAAACAGCATGTAGTTTTTTTTGCTGTATAAAATAAAAGGGCTTAAGTCCTAATGACTTAACCATAAAATATGGGCTGAAGGCCCTAAACTTATACTTAGTCTACAAAAGAAAGAAATGAGATAGATAAGCCTTATATAGGAGTAAAAGGCCGAATTTGACTAAGACTTGTGAAGGTGTCGGATTGTGTGAACAAGTCTTCGTCGTCTTGCGCACTAAGAGTGTTGCCTCATTAAAACCTTCTTCGGAAAACCCAGTGGGACAAAACCGAAGATAGGAAAAAGAGTACAATTTCTTAGCACGTCTTTTGGTGTCTTTACCGAATGGTAATGGTAAAGACACCGGAGGTGGAAGAGTCTTCAAGCAGGAACCTCCAATGCTCCTTAGCTGAAGTGAACGGATCCGGCTGGTCTTCTGAGCCTTCTGGTGGCTCCTCATCCGTGAGCTCCTGGTCGTCTGCGTGTTCCATGAGCTGGTTGAACTTGTCTCCTAATGCTCGTGCTCTGGATCGTGTCAAAGGCCCTGGTGGAACTCGTGGTATCGCTTGTGGTACGATGTCCTCATCATTCCCTCCCTCTTCAGGTGCTTTGGTCTCCAAAGCAAAGTCGTCACCTGCATCAAATAACTCCAAGTCAGCAACATTAAACGTAGTAGACACATTATACTCACCTGGAAGCTCCAGTTGGTAGGCGTTGTCGTTGATGCGTCGCAGGACTCGGAATGGGCCATCTCCACGTGGTGCTAGCTTGCTCTTACGCCGTTGGGGAAAACGTTCGGGTCGTAGATGTAACCAGATCCAATCTCCCTCGTGGAAGACCACGTGCCTCCTTCCCTTGTTGGCGTGTTTTGCTGTCTGGGCATTCCTTTGTTCCAGGTTTTCTTTGACTTCCCGGTGTAAGCGCTTGACATATTCCGCTTTTTCTTCGCCTTCTAAGCTGACGATCTCCCCAAGTGGAATAGGGGCGAATTCGATCGGTGTAGTGGGGTTGAAGCCGTAGACAATCTCAAATGGTGTCTTTTTGGTGCCGGAATGACCTGCTCTGTTGTAGGCGAACTCGACATAAGGGAGACACTCGAGCCAATTCTTCAGGTTACGACCAATCGTCGCGCGCAACATCTGAGATAAGGTTCGGTTGACCACCTCGGTCTGACCATCCGTCTGTGGGTGATATGCCGTCGAAAAGAGTAGACTGGTGCCAAGTTTCTTCCACAGAACCCGCCAGAAGTGACTGAGAAACTTAGTGACGTGGTCCTCGTGGGAAGGATCACGCAACTCCAAGATCACCAGCAGGCGAGCCAGGCGCGGAAGATCAAGGGAAGGGAAGGGGAGGTTAAGGCGCGGTCCAACCGGGCAAGTACTGGGGCCAAGGTAAGTGGAGCGGCTTGACAGGGGAGATTAGATAGTTGGAAGCGGATTTGCGGGACAAGTGAGGACGAGTGAGGGGATATGAAACGGTTTTAAAGAGGGGAAGAACAAGAACACAATGGATCAAATTGATGACCTCTCAAAGGGGTGAAGAACTTTGAGACACCAAGCTTGAAAGATTTGGATATGACACACCAGATCTAAACAAGGATTTTGCAAACAAACTAGATATAACACACTAGAAGGATTTGCAAGAGATGAACCGAATTTGAACACTTGTTTCAAACAACAAAGTTTCTAAACTCAAAATCGATTGTTCTCCAAAATGGCCACAGACAAACAGTTATACAGCCTTAGAATTCGAAATGCATGGTCAAAAGATCATGCATGCTTGGCACAGAAAACCAAGGAGTCAACCTAAGACTACACAATTTTCCCAAAAGGCACACGCATACAAGACTGGACCGGGCCATGCCATTGGCTTCAGGTTCACAAACTTATGGGCTTGATCATTTTAAAGGTCCATCAGGCCCCATCAAAAACCCATGTGAGAAAAACCCAATGGGAAAAACCTCACATGGGAAAAGGGAACCAAATGGGCCCTTAATCCCAAACTCATAAGTTCATGGACCAAGTCAATGGACTTAAACAGAATTGAACAAGGAATGGGTCAAGAACAACCCAATAGATTGCTGTAGAGCCTTGGTCCGGGCGCGGGTCATGGGACCGAGTGGAATGGTCCATGGATCCGGGGCAAGGCTGGTCAAGGCATCGTGAGTAGGAGGGGTCGCTGGGTCATTGTCTGGTGATACTCCAGCTGGATCAGGCATGGGTGTTGTGGTCGCGGTTGAAGACGGGGTCGAAGACGTAGTCGGAACGAACGAAGGCTTGGTAGAGGTACGCCCCGAAGCTTGTACTGACGCACGGGTCGACGCCTGCGTTGATGGCCGTGTCGTCCTCCTGGTTCCACCTTGGATCGACGCCAAGTCCTGTCCCACGTTCCATGAATCGATCGGCTTGCTATGTTGGCCACGTCCCGGGCCAACCTCCACGTCTTGGTTCAGCTCCACAAATTCCTCGTCCGCATTTCCATCCGGCTGGTCGTCCCGTCCCGTGTCCGCACCATCAACCGGGTGAAGACTCTGGTCGACCAGGCTTACATCACTTAGTGTCCCTGTCGGACACAATGGTGCGGGGAATGCCATGTAGACGAACGATCTCTCGGAAGAACAGGTTCGCTGTCTGAATCGCATCGTTCGTCTTGTTGCAAGGTATGAAGTGCGCCATCTTCGAGAAACGGTCTACGACGACGAGTATGGAGTCCTTGTGATGGACTTGAGGTAAACCCAAGATGAAATCCATGGAGATATCCGTCCAAGGAGATGACGGAACTGGAAGTGGCGTGTAGGGGCCTTGAGGATGCATCTTAGACTTAGACCGTTTGCAGACAAGGCATTTTTCGCAATGGGCTTCCACATCACGGCGTTGACGAGGCCAGTAGAAGTGTTCCTTGAGCATGCTCAATGTCTTGGCAACGCCAAAGTGTCCCATCAATCCGCCTCCATGAGCTTCCCTGAGTAGAAGTTCGCGAACTGAACCGCCTGGGATGCAAAGACGTTTGTCCTTGAAAAGGAAACCGTCAAACAGGTAGAAACGTGTGTATTTGCCCTGTCCGTGCTCCTTGAAGGCTTCTTTGAAATCGTGGTCTTCAGCATAAAGGTCCTTGAGCATTTCAAATCCCATAACCTTTGACTCCATGAACGAGATCAAGCTATGCCTTCGGGAAAGTGCATTTGCGATGACATTGTCCGTACCCTTCTTGTACTTGATGACATACGGAAATGTCTCGATAAACTCCAGCCACCGGGCGTGTCTCTTCTTTAGGGTCGTCTGCCCTTTGAGGTGTTGGAGTGTCTGATGGTCCGTGTGTATAACGCATTCTCGCGAGAGCAAGTAATGCTGCCATGTCTGTAGAGCTCGGACCAAAGCGTACAATTGCTTATCGTACGTGGGGTAGTTGAGAGCTGCGCCGCTTAACTTCTCACTAAAGTAGGCAATTGGTTTTCCACCCTGTGTCAGGACTGCTCCAATGCCTACACCTGAAGCGTCGCACTCTACCTCGAAAGTCTTATCGAAATTCGGTAATGTCAGGACAGATGCTTGCGTGAGTTGTTCCTTTAACAGATTAAACGACTTTTCTTGTTCTGGGCCCCATCTGAAATCTTGGTTCTTCTTGATAGTCGCTGTCAAGGGGCTGGCGATCGTACTGAAGTCACGTACAAATCGGCGATAGAAACTCGCCAAGCCATGAAAACTTCGGACTTGGCTGGCGTTGGTTGGCGTGGGCCATTCTTGAATAGCACAGATCTTTTCTTCGTCAACTCGAAGCCCTTGTGAGCTGACGACGAATCCAAGAAAGACGACCTGATCCGTGCAGAAGGTACACTTCTTAAGGTTGGCGTATAGCTGTTCTTTTTGAAGTGTCGTGATCACTATCTCCAAGTGCTCTAAGTGGTCGGAATAGGAAGCACTGTAGACGAGTATGTCGTCAAAGTAGACTACGACAAATTTGCCTATGAATGGCCGAAGGACTTGGTTCATGAGGCGCATGAAAGTGCTGGGTGCGTTGGACAGACCGAAAGGCATAACCAACCACTCGTACAGACCTTGCTTGGTCTTGAAAGCCGTTTTCCATTCATCGCCTTCTCTCATGCGAACTTGATGATATCCGCTCTTGAGGTCAATCAAGATGGATGCTCCGCTTAGTTCGTCTAGCATGTCGTCAAGTCGCGGAATCGGATGCCGGTCTTTCACGGTGATGTTGTTAATTGCTCGGCAGTCGACGCACATTCGCCAACTTCCATCCTTCTTTGGTACAAGGAGGACGGGAACGGCGCAGGGGCTAAGGCTTTCTCTGACGTAGCCTTGAGCCATGAGGTCCTGAACTTGTCGCTCAAGTTCTTTTGCTTCCTCCGGTGTGACTTTATAGGCGGGCTTGTTTGGCAGCTGAGCTCCGGGAATGAGGTCGATATGATGCTCAATGCCTCTGAGTGGTGGTAGCATGGGCGGAATCTCGTCCGGGAAGACGTCCGAATATTTGTCCAGGAGTGCTTGGACATCCGCCGGTAAAAGAGCGCTGGGGGCCTCGGATGCGCTCAAGACCTCTTGATAAAGCATGAGGACGAGCTGGGTGCCGGAGGTGCTTGCAGCCTTTCTCATGTCTGCGACGTTTACAAGGAAGTTCTCTTTTCTGGCATGCTGATCCTTGGCCATCTTGGATTGCATGCCGTGGACTTCCTGGGGGGACATTGGTGCTAGGTTGTACCTACGCTTGTCGTGGACAAAGGAGTAGAAGTTTGTGTGACCGTTGTGAGTGGTCTCTTTGTCAAATTGCCATGGTCGTCCCAATAGATGATGTCCAGCTGACATGGGAACGACGTCGCACAATACTTGATCCTGGTAGCGTCCAATGCTGAAGGAAACTCGGACCTGGTCGGAAATGTACAGCTCTGTTTTGTTGTTGAGCCAACGAAGTCTGTAAGGCTTGGGGTGCTTTGTCACGGGCAAGCCAAGCTTCTCGACCATGTACTTACTGGCGGCGTTGGTGCAGGAGCCGCCGTCAATAATCAGTGAGCAGACCTTTCCGAGAATAGTGCACTTTGAGTGAAAGATGTTCTCACGCTGCTTGATTTCTTCTTGATCCAGGCGTGAGCTGAGGACTCTCCGGATCATCAACATCTCTCCTGAGTCGGCGTATTCGACTTCCCCTTCAGACACGGGGTCCGTCGTGAGAGGTTACTCGTCTTGCTAAGCATAGTGGTGGTGCAATTATTGGTCGAGAAGCTCGAAACCTCCAGAAGCGAGTTGGATGAATAGAATGGATCGAAAGGACCACACAAGCTGCGTAAGACTTGTGATACACCAAGAACTTCAACCCTAGGCTGAAGAACACGGCAACTCTCTTAGAAGAGGATGACATCGATTTTTGTAAGACACATGTCTAGGTTTAATTTTCTGAAAAGTCTATCTTATTATTACTCATAACTTAGGCTTATATAATGCCTTAAGTCTAGGGCTATAATTATTCAGATTACAAATGGGCCAATAACCCAAAAGAATGAAAACATAATTAAATTGGGCTTAAGGCCACAATTAATTAAAACATAACAAATGGGCTTAAAAGCCTCTAAACCATACTTAGTTTATTTTTAATAAAAATGACGCATAAGTAGGAGTTTGATAGAACGCCTTGAAGACTTGTGGAAGATGGGACAGAGTGAACAAGTCTTCTTTATCGTGCACACTAAGAGTATTGCCTCATTAAAACCTTCTTCGGAAAACCCAGTGGGACAAAACCGAAGATAGGAAAAAGAGTACAATTTCTTAGCATGTCTTTTGGTGTCTTTACCGAATGGTAATTGTAAAGACACCGGAGGTGGAAGAATCTTCAAGAAGAAACCTCCAATGTTCCTTATCTGGCTTAAATGGGCTTTGATGGGCCTCTGCGTCGTCTAGTGGGCTTTTGGGCTTGGAAGCTGGATCGATGTCCTCATCATTCCCTCCCTCTTGAAATGCTTTGATCTCCAAAGCAAACTCCTCACCTAGTCTTCGGTGGGCTGCCTCTGGGATGTCAGGTCGACGCTGAGGTTGTGCAGGTTGCATCATGACTTGATTGTTATGCGGTGATAATGATTCCTCGCTACCTGCCATGTTTTCTTTTCCAAAAAAAAAAAAAAAAAGAAAGTCTTCGAAAATGAAAAGTTTCAAAAAAAAAAATATATATCTGGACTTAAAAGGAAAAATTCCTAAGTTCTAATTATGCCTAAACAAATATCTAGACTAAAAAGGAAAAATTTCTATGACTTAGAAAAATTTATGGAAATCTAACTTAAGGCCTAAAACACTAAAGGAAATCAGATATCTATAACTCTAGACAAAATAGAAATTAGTTCTTGGTCTAGTCTAAGTAAGGAAACTACTTAATATATAAATCACTAGAATGGAAATCTTCTAGTACCTAGAATAAAAAAAAGGAAAATCTGACTTTTTACCCTAACTATCAGAAGGAAAGTTTCCTAATCCTAGACTCGGACTCAACCACGCAAACCCTAATGCGACGACTAGACTTAAACCTAGGACTGTTACACGACGCCCATGAACAGAGAACCTAAGACACTCGCGAACCTAGACTGACTAAAAACCGCTAGCTAGAACGAGAAACTCGAGCCTTAACAAGCAAATAGAAGCGCAATCAACTACCCTAGCCACACGCGTGAGTTCAA